>CM064328.1:69589895-72292395 GCA_032595735.1 Pelochelys cantorii
GCCTATCATATGTCCCCCTAGTTTTCTCTGTTACAAGGTGAATAATCCCAGTCTCTCATATAGAAGCTGTTCCATGCTCAGTCTAGTTTTAGTTGCTTTTCTGTCTCTCTACCTTTTCTATCTCTATTGTATCTTTTTTGAGATGGGGCAACCAGAGCTGAAAGCAGTATTCAAGGTGTGGGTATGAAATAGCTTTATATAGTAGCATTTAAATATTTACTGCTTTCCTAGATATTCTTTTCCAAATAGTTCTTAACATTGTTAGCTTTTTTACTCCTGCTGCATATTGAGTGGATGTTTTCAGAGAACTACCCAGAATGACTCTAAGATCTCTCCCGTGAGAGATAACAGCTAATTTAGACTATCATTTTGTATGGATACTTGGGATTATGTTTTCCAACGTACATTTATTTGCTTTTATCAATGTTACATTTCATCTGCCATTTTGTTGTTTAGTCACCCAATTTTCCGAGATCCCTTTGTAGCTCTTCATGGTCTGCTCTGGACATAAATATTTGGAGTATATTTGTATTTTCAGAAAACTTTGCCATCTCACTGTTTAACCCTTTTCATGGACATTTATTAAATATATTGAACCACACTCATCCCAGTACAGATCATTGTGGGGGGGGGAGGGGAGGGGACACTGTTATATATGGCTCTCCATCCTGGAAACTATTTAATCCTTTGTGTCCTCTCTTGTAATGATTTGCAGATCCATAAGAAGACCTTTATTCTTATCCCATGACTGCTTAGCTTAAGAACTTTTGGAGAGTCTTTTCCAAGACTTTCTGAAAGTCCACTGGATCAACCTGGTCCACCTATTTGGTCACCATCTCAAAAATTCTATGGATTCCTGAGGCATGATTTCCCAGTTGTGCAAATTATAAATTAATTATTTGCTTTACTCTTCACTTCAGATGATGTGAGGGAGATTCCTATGCCTGAACCATGGTCGCTCTTACTATTATTATATAATCACCTATTGGACCAGATACTCCATTTAGGACTAAATCACAATTTACCTTTCCTCTTGTGTATTCCAGAGCTAGCTGCTCCAAGAAGCAGTCATTAAGGGTACCTAGAAATTTTATTTCTTTATCATGTCCAGTCAATATGGAGATCACTGAAATTCTCTATTATTATTGAGCCTTCTGTTTTTATAGCCTCTTTAATCCCCATGAGCATTACCATACTCACCATTACCATTGTGGTCAGGTGATCAGTGCTATTTTCCTACTGCTACATTCCCATTATTCAGACATGGAATTTTTATCCATAGAGTTCCTATGGTACAATTTGATTCATTTAAGGTAATTATATTTCACTTTATGGCTTCTTTAACATAGAGAGCTACTCCACCACCAACACAATCTGTTCTGTCTTTTTTATAGATTTTGTACCCTGTTATTACAGTGTCTTATTGATTATCATTCCACCAACTTCCTGTGATGCCTATTATACCAATATCCTCATTTAATGCCAGGAAGTCTAGCTCACCCATCTTAATCTTTAGACTTGTAGCATGTGTCTACAAGAACATATAAAATGTGTCCCTTTTTATTTGTCTGCCTTCATATGATGTAATTGAATAAGTCTCTTTTTTTTCCATTTGGCTGTTTCTCTTCAGTTCCTACCTGTAATTTAACAACTTCTCTCCTCTTTATTAGAGAAACCTTGTTAATAAATTCTTCACTACGGGACATCTCTGTCCAAACCATGTGTTCCTTTTCACCTTTAGGCTTTCAGCCCTTAAACTCTTCTATGATCTTTTTAATTATACATGTCAGCAATCTGGTTCTGTTTTGGTTTAGACAGAGCTCATCCTTCCTGTTTAGGCTCCTTTTCCCTCCAAAAGGTTCCCCACTACTTAATAAACTTACATCCCTACTTCTTAAATCATTATCTCATCCACTCATTGAGATCCTGCAGTTCTACCTGTTTAACTGGCCCTGCACATGGAACTAGAAGCACTTCAGAAAATTCTGCCATGGAGGTCCTGAACTTTAATCTCGTGTTAGCCTGAATTTGGCCTTCGGGACCCCCTCCTAGCTTTGCCAACACCATTAGAACCAACATATACATACATATGATCACCAGCTTCTCCCCAGCACTGCACATAAATCTGTCTAGATGTCTTGAGCAGCCTTTACACTTAGCAGGCAATTCACCACGCATTTCTTCCAGTGTTCATGAACGCAACTATTTCCAATTCTATTCCTATTGTTGTCTCTTCCTAATAACAGGGTTTCCCTCCTTTCAATGTTAGTGTCAGAGACTACCTTGTCATCATCTGGAAGGAGGGCCCTAAGGCTATGTCTAAACTATGCTTTATTTTTGAAAGAGAATATGCAAATTCCATGGGAATTTGTATATCTTCTTTTGATCTCACTTTCAAAAGTGAAAGTAGTCTAGATGCATTTTTTTCGGGGAAAAAAACTTTTTTCGAAAAACCGTGTAAGCCTCATTTTTAAAGGAAGAGTGGTTTTTTTGAAAAAAGTTTTTTTCCCAAAAAAATCGCATCCAGACTACTTTCACTTTCAAAAGACCCGCTTTTGAAAGTGAGATCGGAAGAAGATATGCAAATTCCCAGGGAATTTGCATATCCTCTTTCAAAAATAAAACGTAGTTTAGACATACCCTAACTATGGAATCATTTCCTTCCACTCCAGTTTGATGTTCTCCTTCCCTGAGACTTTCTTCCACAATACAGACACTCTCAGACTGGGTTTGGAAAGTGTCATTTATGTTCCTCCATCTCCCGTAGCTCCTCCAGTTCAGCACTCTAGTCTCAGGAGCCTATACTCGGTCTCTGGGGGATATGAGCTGCCTGCCTTAAATGCACAACATTTCAGGGGATCCATATTGAGGTTTCTCAATTAGGGAGAACCCCAAAGAATGGGTCAGACAGCCCTCAAAGGAACCTTATAGCAACCCAGCATTGGGCTTCCACCTAGACGCCCATGTCAAATAGGAAACTTCTACCAATCCCAAAGGATCAGACACATCATCTCTCAAATTAATGAAAATTTCAGATGTTAAGCAAATACACACTTATAGCCAATACTTATTAACTAACTAGTGTTTATTATAAATGAAAAGAAAATATTGGTTGAAAGATCAGTATACATACAGACATGAGTGCAGTTCTGAGATCAGATTCATAGTAGACATGGTGAGCTTTGTAAATTAATGTTGTTTTAGAAATAGCCTATATATTATAGCCCAATGTTCATATTCAGGGTGCACCAGATGGGGCTAGAGATCTCAAGCTTATAACTCAAGTTTCTCCTGCATAAAGGATGAAGCAGATCTGAGATGAAAGAATTGGGTCTCAAGAGTTCTCTGGTAGACTTTTGACCATACAGTCTTGGTTAAACAATAGGTTTTTGACGTAACCTATTTAATAAACGTCATCCATAATCAACTACATGGATTCACATAAAGTAATTTATCCATTAAGCAGCGTATCACAAACTTCACAGAGACATAGAAAACTACAATATCTCACTCAAGCTTCATCTAAATGTTAACATTCACTTTTGATCTCTGAATCAATAGCTATAGGAGTAGACAGAAACTCTTTACTTGGCTAACAGCTAACAAGATATGTAAACTCATGCAATTAGTGTCATCTCTAAATCTCTGGTTTGTATCTCGGGTTTGTATTTCAAAGTTCTAGCTTAGGTAACATGCAATGGACCTAATTAACTTTTACATACTTTTCTAACATATCTCTAAAGGTTGAATCTGGGTCAGTCAGCCTAGGAACTGCTTAAACCTTTCCAGCCATGTGTCTCTTTCACACACACATATGTGTGCACTACCTACCAACAAAGCAGGTAATCTGCTATATCTAGTGCAATAAACTGGATAGCCCCTGCTCTGCTGCTGGAATTCTGCCTGCATTCTTTTTTACTCCCCTTCTTTTTATTTGGTTGGTTGCGTTTTTTTGTGGGGGGAGAGCTATTGGCCCACATTTAGGGAATGTTTACTAGATGTATCCAGCTCTCATGTTCCCTCTATAAACTGCCCTCTTTGCTAGCTCTTCTGGTGGCTTAGGAGTTGGCTTTCTTAACCCCCTGTTCTCCTTGAGTAGCCTCACCCTTTGGTTAACAGTTAATGATTCTTAAAGGTGTTAGGGATCAAAGCTTTATTAAGAAGTTCTCTGCCTTGCCTAGCAGACTTCTAGGCTCAGCACACAGACCACCAGACAGACCACAGTATATACTATCGACAAGCAGCAAGCCCACAAAAGCAGATCGCCAACTCACCTCAGTCAACACATCATCAAATCAAAAAATTTCAACATATAAACAAAATGTTTCAGTAAGGGCATTTGGTGTTGCCAAAATGAAATATTTCAGAATTGCAGCAAATTTCACAGTATGTTTCAGAAATTCACCTTTTCATTCTGATTTGGGCAGAAAGGGAATTTTGAAATGCTAGAACCTTCCTCCAAGCAGATTCTGTTGTCCAGCAGCCAGCTCTTTTTGTAAGTAACCTCAGTGACTTACTTACACTGTTTGCATGACTAATATGAGCAGAATATGATCTACGTGTTTGCTAGCAGGAGTAGCAGCAGGGCATGAATTCGTGCATTGCACAACAGGCCCCCCACTTGCTACCCACCTTTCATGTGGGAGCTGCCTACAAACACTAATCCAGGAGCTTCCCCTCTCCCTCCCAATTCACAACCAACATGAAAGAAGTAACTAAATAGATTGAGTCCCAGTGACAGCCTTAAAAACCCAGTCCATTGCATCTTTTCTCTCTGTCATCAACAGGGGATCACACCTTTCACAGGCTCTGACTTCCTCTCTAGCAAAGGGATGCTCAACCTCCCATTCTGCCTTCAACCTCCCTTCTCTTCCTGCCCACTCTGCCTCTATCCCACCTCTTCTACACCTTTTTCAAGCCCCCACTATGCCCCAGGCCCTGCCTCACTCCATCCCTTCCCTGTAGCATGCCCTGTCCATGTTCTTCCCTCACCTTCCTGAAGCCTTCCGCACACTGCAAAACAGCTGTTTGCAGCAGCTGTGAGGGAAGGAGAGGGGAGAGCTTGACTGCCTGTGAATACTGAACACCCACTAATTTTTCTCTGTGGGTGCTCCAGGGCTGTGCCCCTTATCTGCTCTCTTTGCCGTCATTTTCTATCATCATGTTATCTCTATTTGGGCTGTCAACTTTAGAAATGGATTTTTTTTGCATGTTGTGCAATGCACCTGGCATGCTTTTGGGTGCTGTCAAATAAATAATAATAGATATGATACTGGCAGCCTGGCAGGCTGCTGATGTCAGGAAGAAGTAAGAGCAAATTACATTATTTTTGCCATTCCCATGCACATATCTCCACTCACCAATTTTTATAAATCACCCACAATTTTCTTTAAAAGTTCTCATTGATTCACCGGATAAATATTGCTCCCCAAAGATCCCCAAATAATTGATGCTAATATTTATATATTGTATATTACGAGACTTTAATGAGTCACATGGCTGAAATCTCACATGACACTTTGAACATTTGAAGAAGAGGATATCTATCCAGTTAGGAATGTTTTTCAAGTGTGTATTTCATAAAAAATGCAATAAAATTTGTCTATCTCACCATCCTCCTTACTTTTATGTAGTTGAAAACTTTTACTGTGTCTCTTCTCAATCTTTAATTCTCCAGACTAAAAAGAAAATCATATTCTTCAATCTTTCCTCATGGGTCATGTTTTCTAGACCTTTAATAAATTTTGTTGCTTTTCTGTGGACTTTATCCATGAGTCACATGGCTGAAATCTCATATGACACTTTGAACATTTGAAGTAAAGGGTATCTATCAAGTTAGGAATGTTTTTCAAACATGTATCTCATAAAAATGGGATAAAATTTGTCTCTTTACTGTGTAGTAGCTACACTAGACCACACTAAAACACACATACACTATAAGCAGTTAGTAGTACACGTTTGCCAAAATGATGGAATCTCAATTTTCCTGATGATGTGATCAGAAATTCATAGTATCACTGAAGAGTGCTATCAAAAACCTTAACAGACTGACTTGTCTTGTTACATGATATTACATACTGAGAACTTTTTAAATGGCTTATTTTGCCAAAAGAAACAAAGCCCAAGAAAAGAAGATGATTTTATTCTGCTTCTAGTGACAGGTCAGCCATATGAAATCTTTAAAACAATATAGCTCAAGGAGTGATGGATTCAGGCCAGGATTTAATAAAAAAATTATACATATGGTTAGCAATCCTCTAACTAAATTATCTGCAAATTCCTGGGAGAAAAGCAATTTATTACAGACTTGAGACGAGCCAATGTAACACTAATACTAAAGAAAAATAAACCAGCAAAGGAATGTCCTCCACTTCCCCCTTCAACATCCCAACCAATATGCTTAGGATTGTTTCCAAAGTATTGGTTGTCATTCTGGCTCACAGATTAGAAGATGATTTAAGGGTGTGAATCAAAGGGAAGATCCTCATTCAAGAAAAGAAGGGAACATTATTAATATATTATAACATGCCATACATCTCAATCAGCAGACTGGACAAACGGAAGCAGATGTTTCATTAGAAGTTTAGAAGAGAATTAATAGCCATATATGTCTGAGATTCAGCAACAGCGGTAGGAAGTGATCTGAGGAAGAGAGAACTTTTATGTACCCAGGTGCCATAATTTCAATTAATTGTACATTAGAAGGTTGTAGTTAAGATAAATTTCTCTTCTGTTATTTGTTGTGAACCTGCCCTTGAAATACTGACAATATAGAGAATGAATTGGAAGAAAGTGTGGCAAAGAAATCATATGCACAACATTGCCCCTGACAGTGAAGCTTTCTACTTATTCTGAAGGCAAATGAGTTACACCTTGAATTAGTAAAGATGATTGATGAATACATTTATTTGCGATAAGGGTAAATGAGGCACCCAGGTTCCACAATGCTGGCCACAGGTACCAGAACAAAATGAAAAAAGTCATACCACTTTCTTTAAAATAAATGGAAACCACATTGTTAAGGAAATATCAAAGGAAATCTAAAGATGTACAAAAGCAGAGATGAAAAAGAAGAACAGCTGTACACGATATTACTTTTCTTGTATATATCTCTATTCTTCCGCTGTTGTGGGGGGATATTTGAATTTGAATAAGGTTGTCCTCCCTGAGGGCCCCATTTCTCCTTCTGTTTGATACTTCATTACCCTCCTGAATTTGTAACACCAAGGTCTGTTTACTTGAAAACAGCTGATAACACATGCATAAGATGAAGGCTTCACTACAAGAGCAGAAATTTGTCTAAGAAAAATAATTTTGATTTTTAGCAAAATTGAGGGGGGAAGGATGTGAATTAAAGAAACTTCCTGAACAAATACATCTACTTTCTCATGTGTTTACAGTGAAAAAGACCCTCTTTAATGACCACACACTTACACAATTAAAAAAGACAGGACTATGAAGCACTTTAAAGACTAACAAGATGGTTTATTAGGTGATGAGCTTTCGTGGGCCAGACCCACTTTCTCAGATCAAATTGTGGAAGAAAACTGGCATGACCATATATACCAAAGGGATACAATAAAAAAAAAGTGAACACATATAAAATTGAAAAATCAGATTTTAGAATGTGGGGGGGGAGGTTAGTGTCTATGAGATAATGATATTAGGGCTGATAATTGGGGTGATTATCTTATAGACACTAACCTCCCCCCCTCACCCCCCTCTGTTCTAAAATCTGGTTAGTCTTTAAAGTGCTGCATAGTCCTGTCTTTTGTTTCAGCAAGACCAGACTAACACAGCTACATCTCTATTACAATTAAAAAAGTATTTTATCTTACTGCAGAGATAGCTTAACAATAGAGCTGTGATATCACACGCGCCCCTTAAATTTACAATGAGAGAGAGAAGTTTGGGATACATTTCTTGAGGCAGTGTAGTACTAGCAGAGTAACCAAAGGGCAAATAAGTTACAAATCCAAGTGATACTGAAGAAGTCTTCTGAATTATGCACTCTAGACAAAAACAGCCTTCTGCCAGTTCTAAAAATGTCTCTGATGGACTGGAGAAAGAAGATCAATTTCCTTTTTTTTCTTGGCAAGGAAACTTAATTAAAAATTCCCTAAAAATTCAGAGTAGATTATATACTTCCAAGGCACAGTGAAAAATGGAGCCACTTGCCAAACATGTTTACGTTGAGCTTTTTGATTATGGTTGTACAAAAAGTATGTCCTTCCCACCCCCAAATATGGAGATCATTTGAACCCTGAGCATGTCAACAAGATTCAATAGTCAGACACCTGAAACAGAATTCTCTGTTGTAACTCAGACCCATTTAGTGCCCCATTGCCAACATTAGGAATTTCTGCTACTAAAGAATGCAAATGGACAACAAACCTTTGTCGACAGTCTCTTCATACCTTTCCTTCCATACACACTTAATAAACTCAGACTTGCAGCCAATTAGGATTTTTGCCCCCACTGCTCCCCATAGAAGGCTGTTGCAAAACTTCATTCCTCTGATGGCTAGAAAACATCTAATTTCAACCCTAAAATTGTTGCTGGTCAGTTTATATCTGTTTGTGCTTGTGTCAACATTGGCATTTACTCTCTCTTTGTTCTCTCTGATATTTATCCTTCAGCCTTTGTAGGCTAAACAGGACAAGTTCCTTGAGTTTCCTCTCATGAGGTAAGTTTTCCAGTCATCTCATCATCCTAACAGCTATTCTTTGCACCTATTCCAGTATGAATTCAGCTTTCATAAATATGGGAAACCTGAATTGCTCATGAGAGCTTGTCAGTACCTTGTACAATGGTAATATTACTTCCCTATCTCTACCAGAAATACCTCACCTAAAGCATCCTATGTCTTCATTAGCCTTTTTCACAGCCATCTACTAAGTGTAAGGGCTCACAAATACACAAACCCTGAATTATTAAATTATAGTGTGATCTTTTTTGTGCAACCTGAAATTTACACCCTGATTTTGCATTTCCTCTCACTTGTATAATATATTCTAAACTAGACAACAAAGTCAGTGGGGGCATGGAGTGGACACAGAGTTTATGCAGTAGGATTCCATTACAGTATTAAGGCCAGAAATTCTGGACTTTCTGGGACAGGATGCACTCTGTGGAATGTATGTCATTGTTATGTGTGGGGCAGGGCCATCGGCTCTGTTGTTGTACTCTGGATCTTGTACCTAGAAATGGGAACTCAGCTACTGGGCAGAAAAAACCTTCATGGAATGGCTCTGTACTTTGAATGAGAGGATTCCACTGGCTACAACCCCCGTTCATCTGCACTATATGGAGCCCAGTGAGATGGGCTGGAAGATGAGCTGAGGATTTTGACTAAAAAAAAAAGACAATGGATATTATATTAAATGTGACAATAATTAAAAAATAAAACAAGACAGAAATCGGGAGTGGCGGAGGGTAACCAAAAAACAGGAGATGGAAAAGGATTAATGCTAACTAATATAAACATTGCTCAGGAAAAAAAATGCTGAGATGGTTTCATGCCACTCAAGGGATATCACACAGGTATACATAATGACACTTCCCTTATATCTAAAGTTAAACACTGTGAATTTAGAAATAGAAAAATCAGCCTTAAGTACCATACACCTCTTTGAACATGGAAATGAAAATATCCAACTGTCTAGGATTTTCTGTTTAAATTATTTTGCAATATCTAGCTTAAACAGTTCTCCAGGTTTACATGGTTCTATTCCAACTTATTGCTATTAAGAAGAGTACTGGATTCTCTGCTGACTTAATTCATAATGATTTGCTTCTATGTTTTGCATAGTTATTAGACCATTTTGATATCCATAGCACATGGGCCTTTCTATAGATATCTTCAAGCTAAAAAATTAGTGCAAACTGATTTTTCATCAGAAAATAATTCAGAAAGAGATAACAGAGGGAGAGAACTAGTTTCCATAGTTTTCATTAATCCAGATACATATTATGAAATACATAAGTAATAGGTTTATGATGCTAGTGCAGGCCTAGGGGAAAAGAATTAGAAGGATCCCCCCCACACACTCTACAAATGTGGTGTTCTGCAATGTATAAAAATTAAAGCATTTTAGATAAATCACCACCACCCATGATGTCTTGCTTTCTTCATTTCAATGCTAAGTAACATGAGATTGTTTTGATTTTGTGCTAAATAGTAAAATTTGCAGATTGAGTGTTATTTCTAAAGGTGTCATACTATCTCATCCTATCAGGACTATTATTGCTGTATGATTTCATTTATGTTCATTGTTGTTTTAACTATTCAATAATCCACCTGTTCCCATCATTGTCTACTCATGTTGCCAATCTACTAACTATTTCTGCTCCTAGTTAGAACTATACCATCTTTCCCTTCCCTGACAGACAGACACACATAGTATTTTCAAGAAAAGGATGATGGACACATAAAGGGGACCAAGTAGTAATATACCCCTTGTCCAGAGATAGACATCACGCTGAAGAAACTAGTCAGGTCTGAGAGGGGCCAGAGCTGGTACAAAAAAAATATCTCTTTTCAGGGTAACAGTGGAATTAACACCATCACAACTGAAAGTTTCTATGATCAACAGATAGCAGTTAGCAAATATATCCTGCTTGGTGATGATAGCACTCTTTGTTCTGATCAGTGAACTCTCCTTTCAGGTCATGGTACTGCCACTCTGTTCAGCTACCTGTGACCCCTGCAGGCTATCAGACTGCCTCAGTGGGAATTCTGTGCTTGTCCCTCCAACCAAGTCAATATAGGGTGAGTAAGTGCCCAAGTTTTCTGGAAAATCCAGTTGGAACGGGGACTTGACAATGTCTGATCAGATTTACAGACCAGACCCCAAAAGTCTGTTTACTGTGAGCATAGAGGTACTGGATCATCATCATCAGCTCCAGCGCCTACTTAACCAAGACTGCTTTCTAACTCCATGGAGTGACTACAGCTCCCAGCCCCAGCTAGCTCTGTACCCAAGTCCCTCCTGAGCTGGGCAGCAGAAGGTGTAAAGGGAAAAGCAGTGAGTGATAGGGAGAGTTAATGGAAATTAAAAAATACTAATGCCATAGTGAGCAGCAATATTATTTCCCATTACCATGGCTCCTACTCCTAGCCATAGGTTGTGCTAAGTAATGACAGTCATGTCACCTAGGGAAAAGGAGGACCAGAGAGTGGTGCAAAGAGTTTATTGTCCTCCTTATGGAGCCCAATAAAAATATTCCAAAGCATAGAGGGATCCTAGAGTATTGAGTCAGCAGGAGAGATATATTCAGTTTGTTGGCCATGGTCTTTTTCATTTTCCTTAGAGGAGAACTTGAATTTAAACTTAGAGGGCTAACATTCACAGAGTGCAGAGCGGTGCCACGTGCCTCAGCTATGTCTGAGGAGATACTCACCCCAGCTCTTTCACGTGCAATCTCAACTGCAATCATGGCTTCAAATGATCACCACTGATGAAACCTAGCTAGCAAATGAACAGAATCTGTGTATTGTGGATAACCACTCTCTAAGATCGTTCTATGGCCCCCTAGTCACAGCATTTGAGTGCCACATGACCTTTAATGTATTTATTTGTACAATGCCTCTGTGAGGTAGGGAAGTGATACAATCCCCATTTTACATACTGGAAACTGAGGCACAGAGAAGCTAAGTGACTTGCCCAAAGCCAGCCAGTCAGTAGTAGAGCAAAAAACTGAACCCAGATTTCTCAAGTTGTAAGATAATCATCTATCCTTGGACCTGGGTCCCTGGTTGGCAATAGTTACTTTGTTGGTGAACCAGGAGTTTGGTGCCTTGAGTCAGTGAAACTTGCCTTCAGATAGACTTACCTCCAAAGACAGTTTGGAGATAGCCCTGTAATAAGCAAATGGAAGCCAGCAGAATCATAGGATGAATAAATACTAGTTTCCTAAGTAATACATAGGAATGCTGCTCATTACAATAATCATGAATTTCTTTCTTCTTTGTTTACATATCTACTCTTTCCAGGCTAAATCTTGATCCCATTGAAAAAAACCAGCAAAACTCCTGTTGAGTTCTATAGGCGACATATTTTGTTCTGTGCATTAGACTGGGTCTTTGGGACAGTGACCCTATCTTAATGTCATAGGTAAAGTCAAATCTATATTTATTCTTCTAAATAGAACAATAAGGAGTCCTGTGACACTTTAAAGATTAAGAGATTTATTTGGACATAAGCTTTTGTCAAAACCACTTCACCAGGTGAATGAAAGCTTATGCCTAAATAAATCTGTTAGGCTATATCCACACAGCAGCATTATTTCAGAATAACTCACGTTATTCCAAAATAACAAAGAGCGTGTCTACATTGCAAGCCATTATTTTGAAAAAAAACATCATTTTGAAGTCTGGATGACTTCTTCCTCTGACTCCTGTAACCCTTATTTCACGAGGAGTAAGGGAAGTTGAAGGAAGACTGTTCTTCCTTCGACTTCCTGCTATGTAAACAGCATCAGAAGTTGAATTAAGCTATTTCGACTTCAGCTACCCAAATGATGTAGCTCACGTTGCATAGCTTAATTCGACTTTTGCCATACTGTGTAGACGTATCCTTAGTCTTTAAGGTGACACAGGACTCCTCGTTGTTTTCATAGATACAGACTACTACAGCCACCATTCTGAAGTCTGAATAAATATATTTGCTTCAGAGCATTAGAAATTACTTTAGTGTGCTCACCATGTGACAAACACACACACTCTGATTATTTTATTGTTGACTAACTGTGTCTCTCACAGATGTGCAACTAGATTAAAATATAAGAGAGCTCTGATATCCTGCTTTAATATCAGTGTCACAGGCAGACTTTTGGATGTAACACAAGCTATAGAGTCACCACCAGGTGTGACTATGTTAACCACATTTTAGATATTACTTATCAATTAGAAACACTTGTATTTCTACAATCAGGTGCTCAGCTCAATTTACCCCAGGCAGTCCTACATTTACCAGTCCTGATTTAGCTTCTCCTATTGTAGAAGTTGTTTTTGTCTCTTCATCCAATATGCATTTGGCTGACTGGACTAGGTTGGCATAGCCATATCTTCTCTTCGTCATTCTTTGTCTATGATGACTTTGATTGACTCCTCCTTTACTAGGGGTTGTTTCCTGGTCTAATCAAGTCTAATCAAGAGTTCACTTTGCCCAATTTGCATACCATCAGTGCTGAAATCTGCTATCATTATACCAGTCAAAGAAATCCATTCTAGACTCCTCAGAGAGGAAATATCATCATACTTCACATTTTACTTTCATGCCTTTAATGTAAAATTTTCCTTTCATGTCTTTTTCAAGTCTGCTTCAATGGACTGTGTATTACCAGTTGCTTTCCCATCTGTCTCAATTTAGTTTCTCTGACAAATTCCAATCTGGCCTTCAGAAAAATCACAGTATTAAAACACTCCACTCAAGGTTATTAGCCATATTTTATTAAATATGAGACTTTAAAAATAAATCCTGATGTTTCTTGACCTCCCTGCAAGCCTGTGAAACATCACACTATAGAGCTCCCTGACTTCAGAGTCACATATTCTAAACAACTTCACATTTCCACTCATTTTCTGGTTCCAGTCAAATGCAGGACAAGGCTTTTCCTTTTTAATGCTTTTCATGATCTTATTGCACATAACCTACAAGGTCTCAGTCTCATAAACTTCAAACAGTGTCCTTCACTCTCACACTGCACACCATTTATCTGTCCTAAACACCCTCCCATGGTTTCATAGATATCATACATTGGTCCTTAGATTATGGAAGCCTGTGTCTTTTACACAACATTCTAAATCTTTCCAGACCCCTTTCAGGAGTCTAATTTGTTTTGTATAGCTCCATATTTCACCTCCCTTTAAAACAACCTGCTTACAAAAATCAGACATAAAAATACAAAAGTGTCACAGTATATTACTGAAGAATGTCTCTCATTTTTACCATACAATTATAAATCAAATAACATTTAAATATTGTAGTTATATGTCAGTGTATAGAGCAGTATATATGAGGCATTGTATGACATTTTAGTTTGGACAGATTTCTCCAGTGCTTTTTATGTAGCCTGTTGTAAAACAAGGCAAATAACCAGATGAACTGATGTACCTCCTGGATGACCTGGTTGAGAGCTACTGCCTTAACAAGTGGAAGCTTTCCAACCTTAAAAAAAAATTAAATACAGTCTTTAAAACAAAACAAAAAAAACCCCATATGCTGTTTAGCTTGCTTTCTGTTTCCATTCAGCTCTAGGGTACAATTCATTTTTATATGTTTTAATCTGATATGTTATGCTTCAGTAATTATGCATGTTTTGCAAAGCACTCTATAGAATGCATTACCAATGATGAGAGAAAAACCCAGTAGGCTGTGTCTACATTGGAAAGATTTTGCGCAAAAACTTGCCGCCTGTCTACACTGGCCGCGAGTTCTTGCGCAAGAACACTGACGTTCTAATGTAAGAAATCAGTGCTTCTTGAGCAAGAACTATGACTCTCCCACTCAGGAATAAGCCCTCTTGTGCAAGTGTTCTTGAGCAAGAGGCCAGTGTAGACAGGCAACATGAATTTCTTGCTCAAGAAAGCCCGATAGCTAAAATGGCCATTGGAGCTTTCTTGCGCAAGAGAGCATCTACACTGGAACGGATGCTTTTGCGCAAAAGCACATCTCTTGCGCAAAAGCACATGCCAGTGTAGACGCTTTCTTGTGCAAATACTTTAACGCAAAAACTCTTGCGTTAAAAGTATTTGCGCAAAATCTTGCCAATGTAGACGTAGCCGTAGTGTTTTGGGTTTCATGACATTCATGGTAGCTTTTATTTGTCATACTTTTTGAACATTTACCAACCACTTTTCCTCCCCTGTAAGACATTGTTTTTCAAGGGAAATTTAATTTAAAACTGTATATTCCTAAGTAGATGGAAGGCTGCATTATGCAAGCAATAAAGATTATTGCTTGAAAGTAATTGTTGGCCAGCATCTGATTCTTAGGGGAATAACGGGGAAAATATGCTGCTGCCCAGAATTTGTGTTTTACGGGAACTAAAATGAGACTAAAAGAGCTTGGCTTGTCTAGCCTAGTAAAATGATGGCTGAGAAGGGATATGACTGCTCTCTATAAATACATCGAAGGGGTAAACACGAAGGAGGGAGAAGAGATATTTAAGCTTAAGTATAATGTTGGCATAAGAAGAAATAGTCATGATCTGTCCATGAATAAATTTAGGTTGAAAATTAAAACAAGGTTTCGAACCCTCAGAGGAGTTTGGTTTTGGAATAGTCTTTCAATTGTTGTGGAGGCAAATAAACCTACTCATTTTTGCTTGAAATATTACAAACAGGATTTATGATCAGGTTGCTTATGATACCAGGGGCCTGGACTTAATAACTCAGGGAGTCCCTTCCAGTCCTCTGCTCCTAACTGAAAGCTCAGACATTCTGAGTTGTCTCCTAAACCTAGACTCTACCATCTTCAGGTAGCTACCAAATTTGATAAAAAACCACTTTTTCTGTCACTGTGTATCAGTATTATTTAATTCATCTGAATGCCCACAATAACCTCCCTAGGCCAATCACCTGAAATGTGGTATTACTGCAGCCTCAGTATGGTTGCCAGAGTTATTGTTAGGCAAGTATTTGCATTATACATTTCACAGACTGGAACTTCTAACTGTGTCCCTTTTTCCCTGCCCTGCTCTATTACAGTAATTCTGAAATAGAAAAACCCTAGATATTTGTGAAGAGTTATATCACCAATTACTCTAGAAATGGTATCATTGGCTTACAAAAAGAAAACGTAAAATGTTAGAGATTAAAGCTTACATTTAAGTGAAATGATAAAGGGCATATTCTTATTTGGGTCAGTAGCATTATGCTCCATATCTAGAGACAATGATCCAATGATAAGTAACCATTTTGTTTCTTCGAGGTAGATAGCCTTTTGAGACTTGCCATGGGTGAATGTAAGTCTGGATCACTTCTAATTATGGCCTATTCAGAAATGATAACAAACTATGCTAAATTAGTAATCCAGAATAATATATTAATTATTATTATATAATATATAATGTATGCTGTTATATTGGTATATACCAATCCTTATGGAAGCTAAGGACATGGTCTGCTTTATTTCACCTCTGACCCAATAAATGTGAAATAAAACTCATTCCCTACATTAAAGTAAAAGCTTTTGTAACATTCCAAACACTGAAAAAATGAATTATTAGTACAGAAAACTGAATGTAATTTAAAATAAATTCTTTAAATTAACTCAGAGGATGCCAAATTACTCTTCTTTAAACATATCACAAACTAATTTTAAAATGGAGAATACCAATGGAGCTGAATTTTTAAATACCTATAAACATTTCTTCCTTCCGGAGAGATTTAGATGGCCATGCCAGGGCTTCAGTTAAGCATGATTTTATTCAAACAATAACTACCATATATGGCCAAATATCCTCTTCGCTAAGGTGATATGTAAATGAATATAGAACTGCAATTTACCAATGAGCCAGATGGGTCTTTCATTGGAACATCAACAGAATTAGAGCATTAATTAATATCATACTTAAGAGTTGTAGTTAGATGATCCATTACATGCTGTTGGAAGGGAAAAAAACCTCCAGTGACAAATGTGTTTTAATAAAATCTGGAAGATATTGTGATGGAAGAGCTTATTTAGTTATAAAACCAAAATTTGATTCATTGGGAGAAATAACTTTCTAGCAGTCAAGCGCACACACGTGGAAAAATTCTAATCTGATTTAGGCCCTGTGGACTTCAGTGTCATAGGATAGGTGTAAGGTTAGAATTTAATCCAAGTAATTTGCTTTATTATCTAACCAATCTGAATCCTCATTCTTTTCATTTCTTCTTATTACATTCTTCTCTAAATGCTTGTGTCTCAACAGATTTTAATCTTTTTCTGCTCTTGTTTCCCTTGCTTGGTTCCATATCTTCTTTGAATATAGAAAACTGAAAGCTACATTATAATGTTGATTCTTTGCCAGTTAAAAATTGGATATGCATACTTAGGCTCTTAATTGTAATAGTGTTATAGACAAATAGACTAGGTATCTGAATATTGATTGTGCTTTGAAGATCAGTCCTGCCCCTTTCAAAGGCATAAGAATATGTAGCAACTTTAAGGCAGTCAAGATATATAGATGAACAATCAATGTTATATCGGCTGTTCAAAGTGGGTATAACTGTAATGGGGAAAGATAAGATAGACATAATCAATGTTATGAGCTTCATTTTAAAATTTCATTGCCTAAAGTTAAGATTACAAACCTGCATTGATGGCTTCATGCTGCCCAGCAATTCTGAGGTGTGCAGCATGGCCCTTAACTCTTATTTAAAAAGGAATAGCATTGCATCTTGCATGACTGAGCCCTTAAACCCCCAAATTTTCAAAGTGGGGCCTGAAGTTCCATTACTAAATCCATAGTTAGGTGCCTAAGTGGCTTCATATGGAAAATAATTGATCATCCTACAGCTTCTAGACTGAGGCCACAGTATAGCAAGCACATAATCACGTTAGCCCTTGTTCAGCAAAACATTGAAGGTGCATCTACACAGCAGCCTTACCTCAAAATAAGCTACACAATTGGCACTACGCCAATTTTTCGATATAACAGGCTTGCTCTTAAGACATGGAATAGCTATTTCAGGATACTGAAGGTATCCCGAAATAGCTCCACTGTGTAGACGTAGCCTTTGATATGTATTTAAGGTGAAGTATGCTTTCAAGTCCCAAGAAGAGTTTACAAAATGAAGCACGTGATTATGTCTTGTTAGTAAAACACTGAATGTTGGAAGAGGCTCAACACTTTTGAATGTCAGAACACTTATGTAGAAGTACTTCTATGTATGGCTTGTTTAGGTAGCAATGATTACAAATGTGTATCTTGATGCAATAGCCTTTGGTGAAAGAACAAAGGAGCACTCTGATATGATACACTCCATCCTGTGTGTCTGTTGAACACATTTTGTATTGGTGTTTGCCTGATTTTCCTGTTAAAGAGGGCTTGTCCACATCTCCCATGAGATGTGTATATTTACAACTGGGGCTTTCAAAAGAGCCAGTGGAGGTTACGAACCGAAATGCCACTGCAATACAATGGGGTGTCCTGCAGATGGGAGGCAGATAGGCAAAGAGGGCAAACTATATCAGGGCCCGGCGATTCAAAAGGGTGAGGGTCTCCCATCCATTGCTGGAACTTCTATGGCAGCAGAGGCATTCAGAGTTCCAGACCCTTTAAATTGCTGCTGGGGCCCTAGGTAGCTCACTCAGGGCAGCTCTGAGAGCTGGCAGGGCATGGCAGAGTCCGGGCAGTGCTGAGGGCTGGCTCCCCCGGCCCTAATCCTTCCAGGTGCATGGAGCTGGCTTCCGCCATCTTGTCCACAGGTCCGGCAACTCTGTCAGTTCCCCTGGGGCAGCTATGTATGTTAGGCCCCTTTGAAAAGTCCAGACTAAGTTTCTTCCTATGGAGTTAGTGTCAAAATTTTCAAAACTGGCTTCCTACACCTAGTCCTGGTCTACACTAGAATGGGCAGGTTGGTTTAAGTTATGCCATCCAGCTACACAAAATGCGTCGCTGGATTTGACTTACCTTAAGCTGAGCTGTCACAGCATCTACACACACTCTCGTTGGCTTCCTTTACTCCTCACAGAATGAGGAGTACAGGATGCCACTGGGGGCTGCCCTCAATGTTCAATTTGGGGGTCTACACTAAATCCACAAAATTGAATGCTAGAAGATCGACCTCTGAAGTGTCGATCTTCTTCATAGTGTAGACATGCCCTTAAATTTCCATTTGCTAACTTAAATGCCTGAGAGTTTGGATATATTTGTTTGAAAACTGGACTTGAGGTCCATTTTGTCTAATATTAATTTTTAGTTAATTAACTGTAAAAAAGCCCGTTGATTTGTGTATATGCAAATAATTCATTTTTTTCTGAGTTGGTAATCTAATAGGAAATATAATCTTTACCACTCTTTCTTATAGCCAAGCCAGGCCAGAAAGTATGCTTCTCAACACACTGCAAAATTTTGTGAACTGTATAAATGATCATAGATGGACACTGAAAAATAATCCTTGGTCACCAATGTGTTATAGTTCCAAAAATATATTTACAGTCTATTACAAAGATTACAAATGGAAGTGTCTATGTAACAGGATTATGCTAATTAAAAGCTTTTTACAGATTTTCTTCAACAAAGGCAGAGAATGAAAAAATTGGTATAATCAAACTGATTTTACTAATCAAACAAATAAATAAAATGGCAAATATAACACTGTAGAGTGATCAAAAAAGGTGTGTGGGGGGAGAGGAATGATTCTTTTGAGTTTTCGGCATCTGTCTTTGGTCCTAAATGTGGGAAAACACATTATGTAGCACTGAAAATACATGTTCTTTTGTGATGCTCTGTAAGGAAAATAGAAAAATATAGTGCATTTTCAATGTATTCAGAGCTCACTACACAGAAATGTGTGTACAAAACAAGACAGTATAAATAAAATGTACAAGTTTTACAAAGGAACATTTACAGGGGTTTTTTTGTGGATGCCCACATTATCAAACAAGACCAATTTATGACTGATCCCTGGGATCTTTCTCTATCAAAATCAATAGAAGCAGCCCAATTCTCTTTGGAAGTTCAGCATTTCACTGAAGGGGTAGTTCACAATTTTCATAATTTTTGAAAGCATTTCTTCTGTGATGAATATACATTCCTGCAATAGCTATAGCCACACTTTCTTATTGCTTATGGTAGTTTAACATTTTAGTTAAATAAGGTAGATAGATAAATAAAAATGGTGTAAAGTTATTTAATTGAGCAAGTACTTTTGTGCTCAAGTTCCCAAATGAATGAGTGTGTGTATTGCGTTTGTACGGAAAGCAGTGAAAGCTAATAAAAAACCTGCGAAAAGTCTGAACTGCCCCTTGCTTCATGCTCTACAGTTCTTATATAAAAGGTAAACCCTTATTCTCACAGCTGGCTAGCATTCAACTGAAATGCATTTAAAATATATGCCAGCCATTTCTTTCATATTTGCTAATGCGGAGCATTAAAAAAACATGATGTGCTCAGATTAAAATAGTTAGGTAACATTGGAGAACTGCATCTGACTTCTGAGGCACTGCTATTATCATCCACTCCATGAAATGCCTCAGTAGGTTTACAGTTCTGGAATTACTTTGTAGAAAATCTCACCTTAAATCTAGTCCATTAAAATCATCTTGCAAACAATTTGTTAAAATTGTCTATGACTACTTAGGGGTCATTATTGCTTTTTTTCCTTTTTTCCTTTAAAAGATAATATATGTTTAACCTTAAAAAATTCTTTAAAAAATATCAGAGCTCTTAGCAACTTGCATTTTCCTGACTCCCTGCCAGTTAGCAAACCATGTCAATACAGTGTTGATTTAACAAAATAAAATGGCACACACACACACAAAAAAGGATACCAATATTTGGACATATATATGTTGCTCAGTTATGCTTCTTACATTTCTAAAACCTCTAGTAACCTTTCAGAGGTACCCAGTGTAGTAATGTGTCATAGAATTAGCCCTAGAAAGGTCCAGAGATATAAACATCATACTAAAAGAACATCTTTATGAAGAATAAACACAAAATGATTAAAAAAAATCTTAAATCAAGATTTAAGGAAAATATTTTGCTGAATTTAACAATATCATGATTTTATCTGACAAATATATTCTTTTTTAAATTCTTTATGTACATTTTAAAAAGTCTGTTAGATAAAAAGGAGGTTAGAGAGCTCAAGGTGTTTGTATGTGTTTCAGGTAGTACTTTGTTTTATTGTTACTGCAGTTTTCCTTGCCATCAGTGGTGGATTCTATTTCCCTTTTAGAAACTTCTGGTGGCACTTAGGAGTTCAAGTCTATAGGTGCTTCTAGTAGATCTTCTCTTCATTGCAGGAAGGACCCAGGAGATCAAATGTCTTCTAGCAGCACTTCATGTATACTGAAGGCCAGCACTGTTCTCTCAGTCTGTCACCTCCCTCATAAGGGAGAAATTGTCTATCACACTTGGATGCCAGTGCCATGTAAATGTAGCATTTGTGCTCTCATAGTCTGAATGCTGCTCATTATTTTCTTTTGATGACCCACCAACGTGATCCCTAAACACATCACATCACTGGGAAAGATAAATGTGGACAGCATTATTTAATGCAGAGTACACTTGTATGGAATAAAGCTGTCATTTAAAACTGAATAGTCCTCGGCGTGCCCATGTTTGAAGAGAACAAAACTATTCTACAGCCTTATATCAATACTGTGAACAGTGCATAAAACCCTACTCACTTTTCATCAGAAATGTGCGTACTGTACATGTTTCCCTAGTTTTACGCATGAGGCAAAATTATTTTATCTTGAAAGCATCTCGGACCGTATGCGTTCTCCTACACTGAGGTTTTTTTCATAGCTACAATTGAACATGAGATGTAAAGTCACTGTATAAAGGGAAAATCACTGTGGGTATGTCTACACTACCACCCTTGTTCGAACTAGGGTGGTTAATGTAGGCATTCAAAGTTGCAAATGAAGCCCGGGATTTAAATATCCCGGGCTTCATTTGCATCTTGCTGGGCGGGCGCCATTTTTAAATCCCCTTAGGTCGAACTCCGTGCCCGCAGCTACATGCGGCACGGAGTAGGTAGTTCGAATTAGGAACGAGGTGTACCGGTAGTTTGAATTAGAGATCCTAATTCGAACTACCTACTCCGTGCCGCGTGTAGCCGCGGGCACGGAGTTCGACCTAAGGGGATTTAAAAATGGCGCCCGCCCGGCAAGATGCAAACGAAGCCCGGGATATTTAAATCCCGGGCTTCATTTGCAACTTCGAATGCCTACATTAACCACCCTAGTTCGAACTAGGGTGGTAGTGTAGACATACCCTGTGACACATTGTCCTCTTTAGAGACATGCATGGAGGAATCTTCTGCACACAGTTCTATTCTTCCCACACGTTAAGTGGAAGGTAGGGTGGAGCTGTCTCCATACACCATACCCATTACATTCTCACTTGCAGAAGGCTCTCTGGGAAGAGGGTGGAATGGGCAGGATTGAGGGTGAGGGTGATGATTTTCATATAAATTAAAAACATTTGTACTACTCAGGTGGACCAAAAATTCAAATACTGGCCATATTTGGGAAGCTGAAAATTCCCCTTTTAGGGGGAGTTCTGAGCTGGCCTAGCCAGCTTCTAAGCCTTCCAACTCCTCAGCCCTAGCAGAAAGATCTGTCAGGGAGGAAAAGGAGTTTGTTTGTTCCTGTTTCACTGATGTCCTCCATCAATTATCAGTTGGCCGAAATGTCCTAGAATGACTGCTACCAGCCAGTGCAGGTTAGCAATGCTGCTGGGCTGCTCTAAACTACACTAATGGTGCAGGACAGAGAATCAGGAAGCCACAAATTGCTCTCTGGACTCACTCTTCTGTGCTGAGTAAACCTCGGGCCAGGACAGAATCTGGCCCTATGAACTGAATTTGTACTTGGCCCAGTATTTTGTAGTTTAACATAATTTGTCTTTTACTTAGAAGGTTGCTAAATGTAGGTCAAACATGCCCAGTGCCAACTTACTCAATAGTCATCCTGGCTACTGATTCAAGCGAGTTGTAGCCGGCTGCTGTGAAATTATCCTTATATCTTTCCATCTTAATAGCTTGTAACCATTCTCCTACAGAGCAGAACGTGGTGAAATCGGGAGTGTTCTGGTCCAGAAGAGGGCTAATTGGTCTGGGCAGAAGAAAAGAGTAAAGTAAATTGTTTCCAAAAATAATAAAACATAAGGAAGTATTTGGCAGAGTCAGAAAGGGTGGAGGTATTCACAGTTCCTAAGGAGTGAAAAATAATAGGGTCAAATATGCAGTTTCACTTGATATTTTAATTGCTTTGCAGGCTAACAAGAGTATTTTGCAGTTTACAATAACTATCTCCTAAGCATATTGTTAAGCATGACAAAAGTTCATTTAAGAATTAAATCAACCTGGTGGGGTACTGGTCTCAACTGGAAAATCAACATTAATTTTTATTATTAATATTACAGTAGCAACAAATAAGATCAGGGACCCACTGTCCTGGGCATTGTGCAGACCCCACCCCAAACTGCTTGTGACTCAAATATATAAATGATGAAGGAAACAGAGAAAGATACAGTGACTTTCCTAAGGAGACATACAAAGTCAGTGCCAGAGCTGGGGATTGAACACCTGTCTCTTAATTCTGGGCACTAGCCACAGAGCCACAAGAGTTTTGTGATTGAGTAACTCCTGGGAGCTGGCAGGTTATAAGAACAAAACACTGAGTCAGACCAAGACATTACATGAGATGAAATGGTTTAATGGCATTAAAATAGAGTTGTCATGGTTTAAAAAAAAGAGAGAGAGAGAGAGTGAGATCACTCTGTAGGACAGTACAAAAAAGTTGACCATATGGACACTGATGATTTCAACTATTTAAATCTGAAGTGGCATGGTGATGTAGTTATCGGGGTCTTGACCCACAAAGGATTTCAGGGAAGGGCGTCGCAAAATTATTATAGAGGGTATTGCAGTACTGCTAACCTTACTTCTGTATTGCTGCTGGTGGTGGCCCAGGTGGTAAGGTGTTGCCACTCTTACTTCTGCACTGCTGCCCACAGAGCTGGGGCTTCAGTAAGCAGTTGCCACTCTTCTGGCTGCCCAGATCTTAAGGCAGCAGCACAGAAGGAAGGATAGCAATACCTGTAAAATGTACACTTGTGTAGCCACTCAGGAGAGATTCAAGTACTGCCCATCTGGGGTGTGTCTACACAGCACCCTTACCTCGAAATAAGCTATGCAATTTGCGCTACGCTTATTTCAATGTTATTTCAAAATAAGGCGCTATTCTGAAACATCCCTTACTCATTATGCAATGAGGTTTACAGGGACGTTGGAATAGTGAGCCCATTATATTTTGATATAACAGGCTTGCTCTTAAGATGCGGAATAGCTATTTCGGGATACTCAAAATAGCTCTGCTGTGTAGGCATAGTCCTGATTAGCAGGGCTCCCACAGCTAGTGTTTCCCACTCACTGGTGGTACACCATTGCACATGCCGCCGCGCACATAAATGTTTTACTCTGCACATGGATGGAAAAGAGGGACAAAAAGAGGGACAACTGACCATCATGACCCCGCTAAAATAACCTTGTGACCCCCCCAAAACTCCCTTTTGGGACAGGACCTCCAGAAATGCTGGTCTCTCCCCATGACATCTATATAACAGAGAGTAAAAACACACAAAAGACCAGATTTCACAGAGGAGTGGGGGGAGGGACAAGATTTTTCAGTCCATGATGCATTTTTTCATGGCTATAAATTTGGTAGGCAGTCTTTTTCTTACTTTGCTTTTGTAAATGTTGATTATTACTGGTGGAAATACTTTGTCATCCGTCTGCGTGTGAGCATGGTGGAATCAAAGTTTCCCAACATTTACTGATAAAAATCTAATTCTTCTAACCTTAACGGTATTACTACTATTATTTATATTGCAGCAGTGCACAGAGGCCAGGACCCCATCATGCAGCCACAGCTATGAGAACGGTCCCCTACCTGAGGAATTTAAAGTCTCAACAGACAAGACAAGAGTGATAGTTTGCCAACAGGAGTATTAGTGGCAAGATTTCTCTCTCTTTTATTTGGCATTTTTGTTTTAGTTAAGTCATTTTTGGGTGGATTTTATTTTTAATGAATGGCATGTAGGACAGGAATGGGGAGGGGAGGGAAGGAACAAAAGGGAAGGAAGGAAAAGAGTGGCCCAGTGAGCAGCTGGAGGGAGCTGGAGCCAGCAGCTAATCAGAACACATCCAGAATCAATATCTGTTCAGAGAACCATAAACCATCACTGACAGTTTTCTTACCTACTGCAGGTTCCCAGAGGGGTTTTCAAACTATTTGGGTTCCGAATCATTTTGTCCAGAATACCAACTATCTGCTCAAACTTCGGCCTTTCACCACGTTCCTTTTGCCAACAGTCCAGCATGAGCTGGTGAAGACCTGCTGGGCAATCCATGGGTGCTGGCAAACGATAGCCTTCTTCAATTGCTTTTATAACCTAATGGCCAGAACAAGAGGATTTCATCAAGGCAGAAAAATTTAGGGAACAAATGTTAATAACTGTGGAAAAAAAATCAAGCAACTAAATTAAGCAGTCAAAGCATTATGAAAGCAGAGTCTGTTGTTTTAACACTAGCATTCTTGTTTTCATACAATACCCTTGATTTTTATCTTCCATGATTATTAAACATATTATTCTATGGTGTGCAGAACATGGTTGCATTACCCAGTCATATCAGCAGCAGGGAGCAACAATTACATTCACCTAGGGTGTAAAAGATAAATGGATAGATGGAGATATTCTAAAAAGCAATATTATTTGCCCAAAGGCCTTTGAGAGAGAGTATGCAGTAGAAGCACTGAGTTGTAAATGGATATACTTTGTGCATTTGTCTACAAAATCCGAAAAGCCCATAGACTTAAAAAAAATCAGAAAATATTTAATGGACAGGAATTATCAGGACGAAGCATTTGTATTTTATTCCCATCCATGTTGTTAGAAGCAAACAAGCAAAATATGTCTGAATACTATGTGATATGGAGAAGTGAGGCCTGGCTGAGTTGTATCTTAATGTAACAGTCTAAAGCAAGGTCAGACTTAATATGAGAAGGTGGCACATGGTGATATGAGTGAGGACAATGTCTGAAGCAAAAATTACACCCATTGTTAGACTCTCTCAGACAAGTCCATTTGGATTTAAGAGAGAGATAGAAATGGTTAAAGAAAAATTACTACGGCTATGAACCTTCTGGGCAGGATAAGAAAGCATGTCAGGAAACAATGCAGATAAGAAAGGCTTGTAAGAAAGGGCTAAAACACTGTTCATGGGAGATTTCAAGCACAGTGACATTGACTGACATAACTGTATTAGAATTGCTAAGGAAGGGTGTTGATTCTTGAAGGGCAGTACACAGGACTGTTTTCTCTCAGTTTGCAGAGAAACCAAGATCAGTTCTGCACTTAACCCTATGAAATATATCTGCCATGATATGTAAAGGTCGGTGAATAGTCAGGGCTTAGTGAACATAATTACTTCAGATACAAAATATTCCATGGGATGCATGAGAAAAAGCAAGAGAACTGGGTTGCAGAATGAAAAACAACTGCAAAGATTGAAGAATGAACTTCAGTAAGTTGGTTGGAATCAATGGTTGTATCAGAATCTTCCAGAGGGGGAGAAAAGTCTCATAAAACATTGTCTCGTGGAAATGGCCCTCGTTTGAGAAGTATTCAATATGTTGCTCTGCCACACACTTCCTTTCTGGCACTGGGGAAGTCACCCAGTCTCTGTCTGCTTCTGTAAATTAGCAAGTAGTACTTCCCTACCTCACAAGGGTGTTGTGAAAATAAATACATTAAAAATGAAATATTCAGCCCCTTGTGTAATGGGAACTACATTAGTGACTAAAGACAGACAGTGATGAAGAATTATCAGAGATAGTACAAGAGCCACTCAAATAACAAGAGAGTGAGGAGAAAAAAATACAAACAAGGAAAATATTTTAAAGAGTAAAATGCAAGATCAATTAAGTAAGGTTAAAGGGGAAACTCCTCACATTTAAAAGCAATAAACAATTCAAAATGAAAAAATAGCACTATTCTGATGTGCTGAAGAATGAATATAGGAATTACAAACACATCTCAAAATCTTTTTTTTTTTTTTTTGCATCTCATTATAAAAATGCAAGCTTTAGGTAAGGGTTGTAGAGACAATCACTGAATAAAAATAATGCCTCCAGGATCATTAAAGGGATTTTAAACTGACAAAACACCTAGGAATGATAACATCCATCCAAGAGCTTTAAAGGAAGTGACAAATGAAATGAGAGGCACATTAGCTGGTATTTTTACATGCTCAGTGTGTTCTGGAGAGATCCCAGAAGATAGGAAGTGACTATGATAATGACAATATTTTTAGAAAGCCCTTAGGGATGATGCAGGACCAGTTTCTTTAGCATCTGCTGTGAGTAAACAAGTCTGAAGGATCAGATTGGGCAACAGAAAAGAATAGATTTGGCTACAGCCAAGAATGTGGGATCTGGGAAGAGTGATTTCCAAAAGATTAAACATGCTGTCTGTTCATATTCAAGATTCATGGAACCAAACTGAAGGTTAATAGCTAAAATGTTTAGCACCTTTGGTACTTTTAAAATATTACTAATATTGAAGAGAGAAAAGAGCAATTCTAAACTAGATAACAAGTGGTAAATAAAATAAATGAAGGGATTTCCACCCCCCATAAACTATAGGATTACAGTTTATAGAAAAAATGAAGCCGATTGAATACAGAAAGGATTCATGCTAGTAGTACAGTTTTGTCTCACTTACATTTGGCTCAATTATCTCTTCTTCCATTTCTGTGGTTTGCCCAGAAATGGAGAGGCCATTATTTCTTTTAGACACCTTTGTTGTTTCCTAAATTCCCGAGGCCTTGCCTATTCCTAACGTAAGTTAGAGCAGCTCTGGATCTGTTCCAGTGCATGCGCTGGCTGTAGATAAAGAGCTACTCGCTCTGGGGACAGACCTGTGTTAATTGGGTACTGTGATGCTTTGTTTGCTGTATCAGGTCACTGCCAGTGACACTCCTTTGTTAAAAATGCCACACCAGTAACTGAAGGAAAAACATCCATTTGCAGGGCTACGTCCTGTCCTGTGTGAAACACAAACATCGAGAAAAGGAAGTGTAGTGAACTCCTCCTTTCACATAAGTACAGGGACCTTATGGACACACACACAAAAGCTCTAATAGTTACTAGAGAAGTAGTTGAGCTAGTTAGTGACTGTTTGCCAGTTTTGGCAGCAAGTGTTAGTAACGCATGGACACTTGGGCCTATAGAAAAGGCAATAAACAGGGTTCTGTGCCACTCACCCTGAGCCATCCTGCTCTGCAACTGCAGGATTGCTCTTGGGTTTAATGTTCAGCTAATACTCATCAGCTCTGTATGGATGTTTCTGTTGAGAGCAGGAATGTGCTTAGACAGTCACAATGGTGTTGCTATGCTCACATCTATCCAAAGGCACTTGAAAGGTTAGTATAGGATAAAACAGTATAGTAGAAGATTTAAAAAACAACAACAACAACAACAACCACGCTTCAAACTCAGCCAACTCAATGAGGCAATTACAGCATGGACTGCAATTCTTCATCCACATTCAGTTGTAAGCATAAAATGATGCATTTAAATTTACAGACTGCTGACAGTGCCTCCGAGTCTGGTAGAGGCACATTTAAGTGTTGTCACTTGTGTCTCCAATTATTTGCAACAAATTCATTGTAGATAATTAGAGGCAGTTTTTAAATTTTGCTTCATGGGTCAGTCTCCAGGGTTAGTTTGTGTATGTGCACATGCGCGTATTCATTCTAGGGCACACCTGCATATCACAATACACATGAATGTTTGAAATTATTTAGCAGGAATTTATAAATCCTTAATCTATATGCTAATTGGATATTACTTGTAGTTTTATTTCTTTTGTCATAATAAGGATTTGAGATTAGTGTTTTTATGAACAAGGATAATTTACATGCTTCTCTCAGCTGTTTACAACACAAGAAGATAAATTAAAAACATTTCCAAAATTAAGCAAGGAGATATTGGATTTTTTTTTCAGTTTTAACATTTTCCTTTATTCTTCCCTGAAAGATAGGTAAGCTTTCCCTTTGAGGCATCTTATATTCCTGTCAGACCCCTTTTATGTTTGACTTGAGTACAGAAGGAAGGTGTCAAAAGAAATGAAACTCTACTGGGCATCAAGAGAATGTAAAATATTTCTCTTTCTTTCCCCCAAGGACTTGTTTGCCCATATTTTGACAGTCCATGAAATCTTTGACACTGAGACCTGTCAAATATTAACAGCTTTGCACTCTGCCAATCTGACTCATCATTTACACTTTTATATTATTTTCATTTAAAACTCTGATATTGAACTTTCAATTACAAAAAAAGAACTCAAAATGAGACTCTTTCTGGCATGTATTTATGTGTGTAGTTCATGGGAACAAATATCCTTGGAAGAAATTCAAGAAATTAATACTATTCTATGCTATTACTGATGACCTGCTGCTTTAGGTCATATTTTATGCAAACAAGAATATTTTAAAAATATTTTTAAAATATAGTGACATTGCTAGAGAATGTCACTATCTGCTGCTTTTGACTTTGGATAACTTTTGCATTTGACTAACCATAATTATGAGTTCAAGAAACTAAGATTTCTTATTTGACTGAAAACTTGACATTCTTACAAAGCTTTATGTAATAAAAAAATGTATTTTTTTGTTTTATCATTTTTGGAGCCCCCAACCTGTTTCATATGCATGATATAACCTTAAAACCTATTCTTGTGTCAAAGAAGTTTTAGTATTGTTGGCTAAATAAGCGTCTATTTAATTTTTCACTGTATAAAACCCGTAGAATATTTTTACAAAAATTATTCCACATTAAAGCAAAATTATATGTGGAAAGAAAAACATTGATATGAACATTTATTTATATATATATATATGCACATGCATGCAGTCATGCAAATACAGCATCTGTATAGCTTACATCTTGATTTGACATGTCCCAATAAGGCCGCTCTCCATAAGACATTACTTCCCACATAACTATTCCATAACTCCATACGTCACTTGCTGATGTAAATTTGCGATACTGAATAGCTTCTGGAGCAGTCCATCGTACTGGAATTTTCCCACCCTATTTAAAAAAAATTGTTTACAAATAATATTTCCATAATGGTATTTTTTAGTAGCATTTTACAATTATTTCCATTATTTGTAGCACAAAAATGATGCCATTCTCAACTGTTGACCAATGTTGGAATTTTCAGAGGAGTTTCAAAAGAATCTGATTCTCAAGGAACTAGGTGTTCAAATCCCACGGAAATATCTTAAGGCTCCTTTGAAATTCACATCTGATCACATAGGCCAGATTGTCATTAGTTGTAATGTGGCATAAATGCTAAAATAAGTCCCCTGCGCATTCCCTCTGGATTGTTGTTCCAGTGACAGACCAGGCTTCATGAGGCATCTACTGTCTACAGTGTACGAGGCAGATGCGGGTAGAGAGGAAGGGGAGTGGGCTGGGGAAAAGAGTAGAGGAGTAACCTGTGCCCTATGAACAGCTATGGCAAAATAATCCCACGCAGGAATAAGGGAAGATCTAGGGGAGTAATTGTTACCCCTCATATAGGAATAGCAGCAAAGTTTCAGTCATGTCTTACATTAGTTAGCTTTCAAGTGAGATTAATTTCACTCTGAAAAATAGTAGCCCTGGATTTCCGTGTAAATCCTTTGAGTGAACTCAGAAAGGAGTTACACATTTTATAAATCAATCATCCGTATTTATTCATTCAGGGAAAAAAATATGACACACTAAAACCAGCAAAGACTTGCAAGAATTCTCTCCACTAGGTGATTGTTATTAGACATTTACTGAAATTATTTTAAACCAGATTCCTGAAGATGACTTGTGCCACTCTTGGACTACTAAAGAGCTTCCAGGCCATTAATGTATTTCCCTCAACTGTGTTTTCAAGACACTATTGCCTGGTTTGTAATAAGATCTCCTATCCACTGAGAAATAGTGTCAAATGTCTCTGTTTCTTACTGTAGTGGTGTAGACAGCTTCTGGATCATCTTCTATAACTCTGGACAGGCCAAAGTCTGACACTTTACAAACAAGGTTGCTGTTGACAAGAATATTGCGTGCTGCTAGGTCCCTGTGTACATATCCCATATCAGCCAAATATCTCATTCCGGCAGCAATTCCTCTCAACATTCCCACTAGCTGAATGACTGTAAATTGCCCATCATGTTTCTGAAGGGAAGACAGGAGCAGCACACTTGTTAATGAAGTTGAGGAGTAAAAGAAAATCAGATTTGCACACTTTCTTCACTCTAGTCACTTATTATCCCAAAGGCAATGCATCTCGGGACAAAGCTACATATTTTAAACAAAATTATTTTAACCACAAAGCAGGATACAAGGTTGAGAAAGGCCTGAATAACCAAACTTTTAAAATTAATGGAACCTGTTAAAAGTTACAAAATTCTAATTAACTTGTGACACTACAGGTCTAAAAAAAATCCAAAATCTTCATATAGCATTGTTTGTAGCTTGCCTCTATATTTTATGTTTTTCATCTTTTATACTGATCAATATATATAAAAAATAAACTGAATAACACTTTTGGGACCAAGACCTCTGTTTATTGTAAACAATGAAGGTTTATTTACAGCATATAATTTATCAAGGAAACATAATCTTTCTGTTTTCTCTACAGTCTTGCAAGTTGGTCTGCATTTTCTGGCTTGTACACATGGAATGCTAAAATGGTAAAGACATTGCTTAGCAGTTCTGAGCACTCAGCAAATTCTAAATTGTTATAATTTTTTTTTCTTTTTCCTCCATTCTTCTCTGAGGTACTACTGTACTTTTACGAATTCCTGTGCAGTGACTTCAGTCATGCTAAAAATAATAACTGCTATTCTAAACAGCCATGTGTTCACACGTCAGGGCTTTAGCTATCGTGGTATTAACCTCAATCTACAACAGTAATCAAAACCACCATTTCTGCACCACATTGGATCACTTAAATGCCAAGGAAGGTATCAGTTTAATCCCATCTGGTCTTCTAATTCCTAATCTGATTCTGGTGGGACAATTTAAAGATCTATTCGTGTCAGCCGTGTTCACATTTCAGACTGAGCAAATGTTTTATTATGCTAAATTGGTAAAACATATTGTATTTTGAAGCACGGCACATATTTCCCCTTAGGTACTCACCCTAAGAAAGGCATCGAGGGCCCCATTCTCCATGTATTCTATTACAATCATGACTGGTTTCCCTAAAAGAAAAGAAGGGACATTTTGTTTGAGAAACTATGAACTGAACTGAGTGCCTTTTTTCTGACAAAACACGTTGTTCCTATGAAAGGGCTGAATAGTTGTGACATAAATAAGCTTGAAGTCTCCAGCACTGTTACTGAGCTCTAAGTCCTGAAATGTCTGCATGGAGCATGGTCATGATTTGCAAAATTAAACGGTACAAATCAAAATGTCAGTGTGTCCTCCTGACTCCTGCTGTGTGACTCGGACTGGGAGAAAATGACATGTCAGATAATAGGAAAGGACATAAGAAACCTTATCTTTTGGCATGGTCTTTTAGGATAACTGAAACAAGAAAAATAGTATATTTCAAAGCACTTCATCTTTTAATCATGTGTGCATCTTAATTTTTTCCTCAGGTTGCAGCATAAAGTGAGTATTGTTTTAGTTAGTTACGCCTCAGGACAAAATCCATTAAAAGTATGCAGTACATTTCTAATTTGCATCTCTGACCAGGGATATATTACAGCAATTTCTATCAGTTACCTTATTGCCTGAATGAGGCATCTAGCGACTTCTTACCTCTGGTAACAACCCCTTCTAAATGAACAACATTGGGATGGTCAAATTGTCCCATGATGCTTGCTTCACACAGGAAATCTCTCCTTTGTTTTTCTGTATAACCAACTTTCAGGGTTTTTATGGCTACTGAAACATCTCGCTTGCCTGGAAGTTTCAGACGTCCACTGCACACTTCACCAAACTCTCCTAAAATAAAGCAGATTGACTGTAAATGACACTTCAGATATAGAATATACACATATAATATACTCTCTGGGGCCTTGGTTCAACATGGTACATAAGTACATGCCTAAATTTAATCTCATGAATAGTCACATGGATTTTAACTGGACTACTTAAGAGCTTAAGGTTAGGTATATGTATACGTTCTTTAATGAATCAGGACCCAACCAACAAACACTTTTATGTCAGCCTCCCCCTGCCCCTAATATTTATGTCTTTACAAAACTATTTTATTTTACTTTACATTTTTAATGAAAGAATACTGATATTTTATAAAGGATGCTAGATTTCCTTGGGCCTGATTTTTAACTCACACTTGTTTTTGGCTTGCTTCTAATTTATACTGGTGTGAAGTCAGAATCAGGCAGTAAACAACTGTCAAAAACAGAATAATCACATTGAGGTTTATGAAATGCAAGATATTAATTTAATTGTTCAATGAACTGGGTAAATTTTTTCTGCCATGCCCCAATATCAAAACCATCCTAATGAAAGTTTCATAGAAACTAAAAAGCTTTGATTAAAATATGGGAATGTCTACATGTTCCAAACAGCTCTTCCAACCCTGCACAACAGAGAGACAAACTCACATCGTAAAACAGCATAGGCTGGCAAAGTCCAAATGCCTTCACAAACATTGCTTGTCCAATCATTATGATTGCTAAAGTTGGCCATCTGGCATAGGCATTCAAGGCTATGCCCATAGATGCTCCCAAAAGATACCCACAGCCAAGCATCTACTGGCTCAGCATATTATCAGGGAAATGGGTAGAAATAAAAGGCTGTAATGTAGAACAAAGACTCAGCACAATGGCACCAACCCCAGCGTATAACAGGTGGCCTCAGCAGAATGGAAATGACAAAGTTAGCAAGAAAAATCACATCATCCTTGTGAAAAAAATGCAACACATGCTCATACCCCAACACAACCAAGACAGGCTCAGTATCCCTTGCCACCATAATAACCGAGGCACACATTGAGAATTCTATGCTGCTTTTTTCTGACTGTCCCTAGCAGACATTTCATATTCTTCTTTGGTCTGTAGTACAGCAGTTCCATTTTGTCTCTCTCTCTGCCTGTTGTAAGCACAGTACACTGTCCCTTCCAATCTCAATCCATGTATCTGGAGTGTAGCTAAACCCAGCAAAAATGACACTTGCACCTTACAACGCTGCTTCCAACTTACATGCTCCAGTTTTGCATACTGAAAACAAACTGATCTTGCTCATGTGTCTATTTCAGCCTTAAATTCTACCACATTTACATGTGATGTTTTTCAGGGTTTTACTCAGAGTGACTTGACAAATAGCATTTCAGTCTAATCAAAAGAGAAGCACATGAGCCTTTTACTCTAAACTGTTGATATGGTGGTCTCTCAACTCACCAATTGATTAGCAAATCAAGAGAGACCCAATTTTACTGATTTTACTGTGCCAATCCAGAACTTAAAGCATAAAGAGCAATGCTGCACTGAAAGAGATATTTTTTGTTCCAGTATCAGCCTAAATGTTGCTTAGTTAGGCAAGACTACCCTGAAGTGCTATCTTGGCACAGCAGCACATAAATCCACCCCTGTGAGTGGCAATAGCTATGCTGTCTGAAGAAGCTCTCCCACTGACCTAGGGCTGACCACATAGGCGTTTAGGTCAATGTAACTTTCGGCACATGGGTTAGTTACCTCATTCACATACCAGAGTGAGCTAAGTTATACAAAAGTAAATCGTAGTGTAGACCTGACCTAACAACCTGAGTCTGGGTTGATGCCTTTACTCATTCTGAGTAGCAGCATACAGCAAAAAGTTCTACTAATTCAAAAAGGGCTACACCTGAAGTAAGGTAACATTCATAATGAGTAAGGGACCCTAAAATAAGCAACATGATTCTGAGAGTGGAACATTAGGTAATTCTAAGTGCTGCCATTTATTTTTATAACCCAAAACTAAATATTTGTAGAGATTTTTTTAAATAGCACTGTTATACATAATTTACAGTGCTTGACAAACCACAGTAGGGTGATTTATAAAGTATCCTAACAATACTTGATAAAAAAGAACAGGAAGGCAAAGGAATGTTTCCTCCAGGAATCCAAAATATTTGATATTTTTCTTACCCATGGAAACTTAATTTCACAACATGGCCCAGTGCAATAAAAATGTCACATATCTCATTAATGCAAACAAACGAAACTGCTTTTTTAGAGTATGAATACCACACTGCTTAAGTAGGCGGTAGAGAGTTCAAGAGGAAGAAAAGTAATGTAATGCCAGTACAATTATAATCTGGCATGAGAGGTAAAACAAGAATATTTTTGTACCAATAAAATATATATATATATATATATATATTTAAAAAGGCAGAATGACAACAAAAAGTTTTAAAGGAGAATTATTTTCTATTAAAAAACAAGACCTCATTAGACTATATATTACAGGCTGTGTCCTCTTTTCTTAATGCCCAGAAGTCAAGGGAACTACTTCTGTGATTAATTAAGCAGTATTTACACTTAACATCAAACTTCTTTACTCTAACAATGAGCAACAGGTAACAACATTACTGTTTTTCAAGAATGTTTGCAACTTTTTAAAATGGTTCTGGAATTAGAAGCATGTAAGCTTTTACTGCCACACAAGTCTCTTTTCTTATATTTATTTTTCACATTTTACAAGGAAGCACAAGCTTCATTGCTCTATATGCTCTGGTAAATGCAAAAAAGTTCTATACTTGAAGTATAATTATTTGCCTGTCATTATGATGTATGAGTTTTGATCCCAGCTAAATGGAACAGTAGAATTCAGAAGCCACAAGCAGCCTTACCTGCTCCAATCACACGCTCAATTTTAATACAAGAGGCATCCAGCTCCTTGGCAAATTGATGGACAGCTCTATTTGGGTCTTCGTAGGTTTCAGGGTCAATGTAGGTTTTGGTGCCTGGAAATTTAACTGTAATGATGTAAGAAAGCATGACTGTGATAAAGCAAAGCACTTATTGTGCAGTCAGCCCAGGAATTTCATTGTGCAGAATGCTCCGTGGAACACTGAACCTGTTTCCTTACCATCTGTATCAAAGCAGCTTTAAGAGGCAACGTTAGTCTGAAGCATCATCGGTAAGTTTCCTTACGCAAGTGTATAAACTTTTACCATAAGAAACTATATCTGTGACTAGATGTGTAAAGTCTTTTATGAAAGTCATGAATGTTCAAGTAGTTCTCAATGGGTGATATGTAATCAGGGATTAAAATAAGAGAGAACAGGGAGGAATATAAGAACATAAGAACGGCCATACTGGGTTATACCAAAGGTCCATCTAGTCCTGTATCCGGTCTACCAACAGTGGCCAATGCCAGATGCCCCAGAGGGAGGGAACACAACAGGTAACCATCACATAATCCCTCTCCTGCCATCCATTTCCAGACCAACAGAGGCTAAGGACACCATTCCCATCCATCGTCCATCAATAGCCATTGATGGACCGAACCTCCATGAATTTATCTAGCTCTTTTTTGAACCCAGTTAAAGTCCTAGTCTTCACATCCTCTGGCAATGAGTTTCACAGGTTGACTGTGTGCTGCATGAAGGAAAACTTCCTTTTGTTTGTTTTAAACCTGCTATCTATTAATTTCATCTGGTGACTCCTAGTTCTTCTTTTATGTGAACAAGTAAATAACTTTTCCTTCTTCACTTTTCCCACACCAGTCATGATTTTATAGACCGCTATCATATCCCCCCTTAGTCTTCTCTTTTCTAAGCTGAAAAGTTCCAGGAAAGAAGGGCAAGTAGAGGGGAGCACCTCCTCCTCTACTGGCCTACATAAGCAACACCCTTTCTGAAATTCCTCTTGTCTGTGGATGGGGAAGTTCTGGGAGGGTGCTGTTTCTCCTGTTTCAGTATACCAGGGTTTCCCAACCTATGGGTTGGGACCCAAATATGGGTCACCATTACATTTCAAAAGGGTCACCAAGTGTCTCCCTGGTGGCTCTGCCTCTTCTCCTCCCCCTGTTTTTGAATTGCCTTGGGTCACCAAGTCTTTCTGAATTGTCAAAATGGGTCTCCACCTGGAAAAGGTTGGAAACCGCTGCAATATACTGTAAAACCAGAATTTAACAGTGTTGACAGGCTATGGTTACAGAAACTAACCTTAATTTCATAGCCACATCAGAATGCTGACTTTTCTCCTGAATTGATATGCAGGGAAACATTAGGAAAGTCCTTACTTTCTGTGGGCTATCCACCTCAGTGGAAGAAGTACAGAATGAGCGAGTCTAATTCTGTGAAATACTCCCCATCCCGAGCAAGAGAGTAAGTGGCCTCTCCCCTATGCACCAACTATCCCAGTTGAGGAAGTGGGGGTGCACCAGTTATATGGCTGATGCAGTTTGCTTCCTTCCTGGATCAGAGGGGGAAACTAAGGGACCAACACCACTACATGTCACCTTATGTTTGAGATTTGTGGTAAAGCCAAAGTAAGTCTGAGTGTCTATACTGAATGTCTGTTAAGCAAATGATTGTTATTGAAGATATTTGGATCCTAAACATTACAATTAGGTGTTGCAAATCCACCTATTTAAGATGATATAATAAATGTTATCTATATGAAATTAAGGAAGAATGTTCTTATTCAAAAAATTGCTGAATTGTTGAGGTGTAGGAATTGGATCAGAAGTCAATATAAAAGTCAAGATAATTTAAGGGTGCTATACAACCTCTTCATTATGTGTAAATCTATTGTGTATTTTGAAATGTAAATAACAATAGCTAAGTTAGTATGTGTTTGTTTCAAATAAAATCATTAAAATCACATACTGGGAAAAAAACTAGAGAGAGTCAGTTTGAAGAACCAAAAGAATACACCAAATTGCAGTAGAAATTATTTAAGATTTCACCTAGAAGTTAATTTTAGATATAGGCTATATTTTAATAGATTTATTTCTAATCATAATGACAATGCTTCCCGTTTCTGAGCAGATAAACACTTATTTGTTATTTAAATGAACAAGAAGATCAGAGAAAGAAAGAAGAAAACAATAGGTTAACCTCATATATTGTGCTTTCAGGCAGGCAGATGGAGAATGAGCCATCCTCTTGTGTCTGTGATAAGGGCCTGGATTGGAGGTAACCTTGTGAATCTCAAATGGGGCTCTGATGGTTCTTTATTCAAGCTGTCATAAAACATTTTGACAGGCCAAAGCTATCTTGGCATACCAACGTGAAATAGTGCTGGCGTGGATTCGAACACATTGTTAGAAGAAAATGGTCGGAGGAAAGAAAATGTAAATTGGAATTGCTTGACAAAACTCCTCCATTGTGCTTATATCTTTAAATGTAGCACTTGGGGCCATGGAAAGTTGAGGGGAATTGAAATAAAAGATTGGACATTCTATTAAATGCCATGCTCTAAAAGCTAGTTAAATGGTTGCTTTCAAGTCACTGTGAAAATTGAATCTGTGTCTTAGCACATAAGAAAATTGTCTGGATACTAAAGGAACAAAAGGACACCAAATTGTAAATAGCTGGTGACCACAGTGTTGTATTTCATATAACTGGGGATAAAGTCGTCAAATCAAATTATATACCAAACTTCCCATCAAAAACATTAAAAAGTAGCTTGGTAAAAGAGTAATTTATAATATTTCATGCTACAATATAAATAAAGGTAATGTAGGTTTACTATTCTGACAGATTTTTCAGTTACTGGAGAACTAGATTTAAAGAAAGAAAGGAAGAAAGAGACTTTCCTGACCAGTTGCTGAATATTAAGTACTAGCTTCCTTTATAAACCTATTTAATCTCAACATGATCATTCATAATTTATATTGGGGAAAGGAATTTTCTAGCTGGCATATTCACTTTGTCTTCATAGGCGAATAAAAGAAAATGCAATTGATTTCTTCCCTACTAGATAAAAAAAGAAGTGGATCTTTTGGAGATGTATAAAACCTATATTGTAAATGAAAAGAGGCAATTTTCAAATCTGTCACCCTCCAGAGTAGCTGCATTTAAACAGCAGCAGATTTCTGATGCATTTTTTTAAAATAAGATAGAGTGCAGACTATGTGATAATTAATCCTTTTCCCATTTCTGTTTTTCACTTCTTATGTACAATATAATAGGTTGCCTGACTAAGTCTGTAATGATGTCACCATTCGATTTAATACACTCTGCACATAAATGAAATGACTTAAGGTAGTGATACATCCAAAACTTAAGAGTCCTGGCTGATCTAATTTTGTTAGGCTAGAAAGGTCAGACAGAAATCTTGAAGCAACTTTGACATGAGTCTTGACTAGCTTTACTAATTTAAAGAGTTCTGCACTAAGGAGATGCTAGAAAGTAAGGTATAAATGCATAATCCATTATATGATATCAGACCCTGATAAACTATTGACACAATAATTTTAACACAAAGCAATACAAGATTAAAAATTATTTTTTATAAGCAGTCATTTGTAAGAATTAACCTATGGCTTTAGTTAGCACTGAAGATAATTGGTGGCACGGTAAGAATCAAAAGAGTGTTCTATTAATATTTAAATTATAATGTATGAGAAGGTGCTGGCATAGTCAACAATTTGTTTGCCATTGCAAATTAAAAATTTGAGCTGGGTAAGAAATTGTTTTCCTGTCCTCTGAAAATTTTCGAGATTTAAAAAAAAAATGTCCTAAATTGTAGCAAAAAGGCAAAATCTTAATTAAAAATTGTGAATGGAAAATAATAAAACACAGCTTTTTTTCAGTTGTAACATTTTGTTTCAATTTTGATCATTTTTTAGATTTTGAATTCATTTCTACTACATTTAAAAAAATTAAATTGACTCCTACACTGGAATTTTTTTAAAAACTAGAAAATGTTGAAACAAAGCATTTGGAAAATGTCAACACTTTTTCAGATTTTTTTAGTTGAGAAATTTTTAGAACCAACTATGAAAAGCTTTGGTTTTGATAAATTGGTATTTTCTGATGGAAATGTTTTTTAATTGAAAGATTCCTGAAGTCTCTACTGAAAAGCAATTATGCTGGGAGCATTTTTGAGTGCTAATTTTGCAACTATGTAAGTAACTCACTTTAGAGGTTGGGAATGACAGATGATTCTTCTTTTCACATTATTTTATTTCCTGTGAATATATTATCTACAAATGTCAGTGATGCAAAAGTTCACAGTAGCAAAAACAGTTCTTGACCAGAATTGTTGGGGTGAAATAGTGACCTTTACTTTCTTAATCAGAAGCTTGCCTGAGGGAATGCTCTTACAGCCCTTTGGCCAAGGACCTATCATTTACAGCATCTCCAGGGGGATCATTAGGACTGTGTGAAACAATTATTCAAAAGAAAAATAAAAGTGGGAACAACAGTATATCACACAAATGTACAGAAATAAAATGCATGGCATGAACAATGTTGATTTTAATCTGTCTCCTTTTTTGTGTAGGTCATATATTTTTATGGTTTTTAACTTCACACTTGCTGTTTACACAGCATTTCAGATTTATTATAGTCTTTTCTTTATAGGAATGTTGTTTTGGTATTGTCTATATTCCAGTACTGCCAGTCTAAATGCCTTATAATTGGACTAGGAATTCCTGAGAGTAGGGGGAAAAAAGCAAAACACTTACAATGAAAGTAAAGTTCTTCATCCCCTTCTTGATCAGCTTTGCTATAGCCACAGTGCCTGAAAAATATAAAATAAAATAGGTCAGTTTGACAGGAAAATAATGATTTACTTCCTCATATTTAAAGGTCCACCAGACTGGAATTTTGGAAGTTAGCAGCCTAACTCCAGAAGGCATTTTAAAACTATCCCAGAAGTAATTCTTTCAACAACAGAGTTGAAAACAAAACGTGAACAGTTCTAAATAAAAGGCTTTTGTATCTAATAATTGCTGGGAAGGGTCCTAAAGGCTTAACAAACAAAATTGCAGTCCTAATTAGAAAATTTCTGTGATGCTCTCAGCAAAATAGCCTTAAGATTAAAGAGTCTGAAAAAGGAGTGGCAAGGCTGGTATTTTTGACAGGATGTTTCACTTAAATTTACTTCTCTGCCTCTTGTCTCCAAATGCAAGTGCTATTTGAATGGCTGAATAGGTAAAATGTCAAGCTTCTCCACATGTGAACAATTCAACAGAACTGTAAAGAGACCAGAGAAGCTGCAAATATTTAGAATACACCCAGTATAAGCCAAAAGAATAATTTCTTAAGCTAATAGAGTCCTTCTAAATGTAAAATGAGTGGGCTAATTTGTCACCCTAGAATGGAATTTAAATCTAAATTGTCCATATGAGATTATGCATTGCTTTTGTTTCCATTTACAGATTCTAAGATAGAGGCTGGGATAATTCCAAGGAATCTATAACACTGAGGCCAGAAATGCTTACAGTACCTTCGTCCAATGATGAATCCGAACACCATGAAGACCAGTATGATGGTGCCTGCCACAGCAACCACAGCTATGATAATGACAGGATTCTGCTCGCTAGAAACCGCTGTGGCTACAAACAGAGCAAAGTGCTACAGATTAACTTGAATGTATATTGTATAAAGGACCTGCAAAAGGTTAAATAAACCATCATAAATCACAGACAAATAGTTTACCTCTTCTGTAACCTGAAACTTTGGGCAGACATTAAATGTTAATGATAATGTTTGTCTAAAGAAAGGCATCAGAAATAGTAGGTGAGTTAATGAGTATCTATGGGGCCTTATGAGTGAGACTGTTTTAGCTGAAAGCACACAATAACTATTTCCTGGACTGTACCCAACCTAAAGGAGTCCCATGTGCATGAACTTCTGAATCATGTTTTTGTTCCTTGCTGATCATTTTCATGACTATAATTATTGTTACTATTATTTAACATTTGCTTCCAGATGCACCCACCATGCTAAGTGTTTTCCAAATGTAAGAGAAAGCACAGTCCTTGCTTCAAAGGATTTACCTTCCAAGAAATCTACACATAATTCCATTTGTTTGTGCTCAGTGACTCTGCTATTATTAATATATATATATATTAGTAATGTAAAGAGAGGATATAAACACGCTGCTTGAGGTACCTTTATGTTTGAAATATATATAGCTGGTTCATCAGATACTGTTCAGATATTCAGAAAGGATAAATCAAGAGAGCTCCACTGAAGTCAATGGAGCTGGCTGGTTTACCCCACTGAGGTTATGGCCCATAAAGGTTAGGATGAAGAAACAGACATCAGGCAGTGTTATTGAAAAAAGCATTTCAGAAGCAAGTCATTTGGAGGCAGTGGAAGGATCAGAGCAAGAATGTGTGGCAATGACTCATTAAATAAACCTGAGGTGGTACTTTAATATGATTAAGACTTGTGCTGTTAAATAAATAAGAATGGCTGGAGCAAGGGTCATGTGAATTCCACAGGTCTTGGGACATGTCCTCAAAATCAGGTTCCTGTTCCACAATTCACAGGGTCCCCGAGAAACAAAACCCACCAATTCTTTGCTGTTTTGCAGTAGGTGAGCCAATCACCATGATTCTTCTGCTTCTTACAGTGGGCAATACCAGTTGCTTTTAAAAGGAGATGCAAGAATCCACTCAATATGCAGTTATGGAATAAACTGCTAATAAAGGAACTTTCTTCCTAACTCACTTAAGTTTGAAGAATATTTATTCCCTGTAACAGGAGAATCCAACTCCCCTTTCTGAACTATATTTTTCAAACTTCCTAGCTGATATAATGGTGTAAAGATCTAATTCATATAAACGTCTACTCTTTAATCTGGAGCACATGAAACATCTGCTGCACAATGAGGAACTTTTAAAGAGAGGCAATTGGTCCTCGTGGTGAGAGCACTGCTTTGGAACTCTGTAAACCTGGGTTCTCTTCCTGGCTCTACAACTGCCCCATTGGGTGAGTCTTAGCAAGACACTTTTGCTCATTGGGCTTCACTGTTCCCATCTGGAAAATGGGAATGACGACACTAACCTGATTTGGAAAGCACTACTGGTAAAAAAGGCCTCAGTATGGACAGGTGTTATTAAAGGTGGTCATGGGTAACTATGATTTGGGTTAGCTTTGACTAGCCAAAGAGTTTAATAGTTATACAGATACCTGACGAGCTTCTCTTCTTCTGGACAATGGGAATATATGGAGATGGACTCAAAAGTCTAACCAATAATTATGAAGTCATTATATATGCGAGACACTCCTTGATTGCTACGGTTATGAAGTGGGTAGCATTTCCTATCAAAGTCCCATAATTTTAAAAATGTTAATTTTAGACCAAATAGATCTCACTTGGCATGTCTGTGAAGTAATTAACTCATTCCAAACTACATTTGGATGCGTGGAGGAATAATTGATTCTGATCCCAGATAAGCATGTGCACGCACACACACACACACACACATACACATATTCACACAAAGTAGAATCGTGTGTAAGAAGGGTTTCAAGCAGGTTTCCCACAAAAATATTTTTTTGACACTGAAGTCCTCCAGTGTATACATGCCCATCTAAAAAAAGACATTTCTATCTAATGCTCTGTCTGTGGTGAAGGATCCCTCAAACAGTGCGTGGTCTGATAAAATCAGGAAGGGTTTTAATTCTACTTTACAGATGTTTGCACACGTTCACAAATATTTTGTTTCTTTTTCCCTCCTCAAAATTTTATTGCAAATATCAATATATCCAGTTTAGAAATTTTTCAACCAGCTTGCTACATACTTCTATTTGAACTCAAAAATACAATTCAGAGCACAGTGTATTTCATAAACTTACTGGAATAAATAGTGTACATGAACCTCTTCAGAACCAATAGATGCAAATGATTTAACCCATCTTTCAAATAAATCCAACCAATCATAAAACAAAATGATCATCTGAGGGACATCATGTGGATTTATAACACTCCCTAGGGGACTTTTGTCTCCATAAATCAAGGAATGAATTACAATGATTCATATACTTTGATCTGTGACATACAGAATACACATCTTGCTATATAAAAAGTCTTCCACTGCCAATAATCTTAAAGTCCTTTTATATAACTGTAAACATCACAAAAAAAAGTGTTTGTTTATATAGAGGGTAACTTTTTCCCAATACTGAACTGCTATCTTCTGGAGTTGAAGATAATATCTGTTTTGATGAGTACAGTACCAATGCTCATGTGACTTTGGGATCTGAAGTAAAAACATTTCAAACTCAATGGAAAATTTAGGTGGGCAAAATATATGTATCTGAATTTGGATGCCGAATGCTCATCTATTACCACCACGATTTTAATGTCACAGTGTCATTATGAGATCTGATCTGTTTGGTCGGTTCCAAAAACTAGATCTAGAAATCATGTGGGAGAAGGAATCACCAGCAGTAGAGTGTGTAGGGTGACCAGATAGCAAGTGTGAAAAATCAGGGACACTATTTTTGGGGGGAAGCATGTATAATTGTCTGTACAGGAAATACTGGGGCATCCGGTCATCCTGACAATGGTCCATCAACAATATTACAGACCACTGGTGTGCTTCTCTCTGATGGGAGTGAATCACATACAACATTATCTACTCAGCTCTCTGAGGCATTGTGAATTTTCTTGAGAGGTTTCCCTTCTAAATGTTCCCCAAACTTCAATTAAATTAAATTATTAATTAAAGTCACAGAGTTTAAAGCCAGAAGGGACCACTAGAATATCTATGGCCTTTCTGTACATCACAGGCCACGAAGACCAAGGGGCAACTGCACACTATACCTAATATGAAACAAAATGAAATTAAATCAAAGTGTTACAATCCACAGGAGATTAGACTATTCTGTCCACAGAGAGGGAAGAGGAGAGATTAAGGAACACCATGCCCAAGGCTCCCACAATGGTAGGGAAATGATTAGATATACCCAGATAATCCTTGCCAGTGATCCGCATGCACACAATGAAGGGGAAGGCAAACCTTAACCACAAGGTCATTGTCAAATCTAACCTGGGGATAATTCCTTCCCCAGCTCATGTATGACAAACTGTCAGACCCTGATCATGTGAGCAAGAACCTGCTAGCCAAGCACCCGAAGAAAGAAAGAAAATGCTCAGTGCCACTTCAGATCACTGGTCCACTTCCCTCCCATGTTTACCCATGGCTATCCCTGGTATTTCACAGAAAGGAGATAAATAAACCCTAAATATATTCGGGGAGAAAAAATTCCTTGCCGACCGGTGCTGGTGGCTGTCTGAAACTCTAAAGCACGAGCTTTAGAAATATGAGACATGAAGTAGAAATAATGTAAGGCCAGTAGTATAAATGCATGTGACAAATATGTATTCAGTGTAAATAACTAAAATTAAAAATATCCTCCACTGTACTTTATTAAAAGCATATAGAGAAGAGAAGATGCTTATACTTGATGAGAAAAAGAGCGAACTGAATCCAGTGGCATTTCTGTCATTGTGAAAACCATGTTTTTTTAACTGAGGAATGAGGCAACTTATGTGGAATGTCACAAGAGAAAGCTACTATGTGTCATGCTCTGCTTACCCTAATTTCAAAGTTTTGCAGTGCATACTGTATTGCTAGACTGTCTGCAGTTTTCCATTATAAGTATCCTGAATGGGGTACATAAAGCCTATGCAATATTTAGACAATTGTATTTCCAGGTCTGTGAGATGTTCGCATAGATAATGGTACTGGGAGATCCTGTCAAAAATGTGTAGCATAGATAATTTTAGGAATAATCTCAGTGAGTATTTTGATCTACAATCTGGACTATAAACATGGAGACCCTCTTTATGATTGGTCAGCCAAAATGAAACAGATTACAGACAATAAATTAGAGACACTGATCATTAGAACTCTGAAACCAAGGTGATGGGTGCCTAAAACAGAGAGAATCATAAATAAGGATTAAACATTGACTTTATTTGCCAGAAATCTATTCAAAGCAAAATCTGTCAACAGGCTGGCTAAAATGAAAAGAACAGGATGTGCTATAATTTGGACTGAAATTCATTTCCACAGTCTGCCGTTTTTTTCAAACCAAGATCAGGAGCAAGACCTAACTATGAACTTCCTCTGTCGCATGGTTGTAATATGTGAATACAATTAAAGTCAGGAACTGAATGTGTATCTTGGGAGGGAAATTCTACAAAAAGTCTAAAGAAATACCGCATTTAGCATACAAAATGTTCATGGCCTTTTCACTTTGTAAGCAACGGCAGGGCTACATATTCTGGCTCCGCATCAGGCTGAGCTCTTTGGCACAGAGGTCTGCCTGAAGCAGATAACCCCAAACAGGAAAGCCTTTACTACAGAGGCAGCAGAGCTGTAGACCTGCTAGGTAGGTAGTTGGTGTAAGGGATTTCACTGTTTCTAGCACTCATTGGCTAACATTCTCAGGCTCTTCAAACTTTTGCTTCCTTTCCCATTTGGTCCCACAAAGTGTGCACAGACTGCATGTCTTCACCATATGTAGTTATGTGGCGGTGAAGAGTTAGGGGGAAAAGAAGGCTATATGCATCTTAGAAAACAATTAAATGACCTGGCAAAGAGTGTGTTTGGAGAGGCACATTCTCTTTTCACACTCCCTATTATTGGAAAGTCCTATAGGGTCCTCCCTGGTTCCATCAATCCCCTTTTACGTGAGGAGGGCATACGGTAGTATTTGGACCATACATCCCTTCTCTCTATAGAATGGAGCCATCAGACAGGGGTAACCAATTGTTTGCAATTCTTCCCCAGCTGAGTATAGCACTGTAGTTAGTAGGGCTGTGGTAAAACTCAGTAGCTTATTACCTGTACCAAACTACAATTTAGTAGTTCATGTCTTTCCAAAGTTTAAGATTTCATCCACAGAAAATTACAAATTTGGTACCAACTCAATCCTTTCTAGTTCAGATAACACTGTCGCATATTATTTTTTCTACCAAAAATGTTAATTGCCTTCAAATGCAAATACATTTACCTGTGGCTTCCTCTAGTGTGGCAACATCTAGTCTGGGACTATAATTTCCATAACCAGCTGCAGTAAAAGCACGAATTTGGAAAACATACACTGTTCCTGGTTTCAAATTATTAATGGAAGCTGAAGTAGACTTGGTTTTTACTGTTGAATAGGTCCTCTCCCTTTGATCCTAGAAAAAATAAGTCAAAGAATGAAATTATATTTATAGGTTAGATTTCATTATTGTAGAACACAAGCAACTGACAACTTAGTCCTGGTAGTTTATTTCAATTTGCTGTGTTTTCTTCCCCCATATAAAGAATGTAGTACACTCTGTGGAGCATTACAACATAGTGTCATTTCATTGAGGGGTTCTTAAAATGACATAAAATGTAAATGGGAAGCACATGCTGTTTAGTCATAAAAATCCAGAGATAAAATGACTGCCTTTGTGCCTCATTTCCTCAGATTTTGATGTGTGAACGATTTGATTGTCAGTGAATTCCAAAGATGTTCTCTTTTGGTTGAAGAACAATATTAAAATGGTAACATAACAATTCAGCTCCTGCATTTAACAAAAACAATTTCTCTTATTGTTCCACTGAAAATAGGTTTTAGCCTGAACCCTTTTTTCAGACAACTCCCACTGTCTCAAAAGATATAGGAAGCTCTCTTTCTTCACCAGAGCAATGCTACTTACTTTCCTTTCTACATATTTCTATTTCCAAAAACAATATACCAGATATTGGGCCAAACACTGATCCTTGATTACATTTTTACTCAGATTTCACTCAGGCAGATTCAAATTAATTCTACTGCATAAGGTAAAACAGATGAAAAATGGAATAGGGAATTCAGGATCTGGACCAGAAAAAAATAAATATAACATGATAGCAACATCTATACATAATCATTCACTTTTTAAATGCTACATAAGCTGAAACAGAAATGACAAACAAATTCAGATGGCATCTGATACAAGGCATTTGCTTGGTCAAATTTTTTTCCGTGTAGATATGGGCAGCTCTGTTGATTTCAATGGCATTTTGCCCAGTTAACCCAGTGGAGAATTCTGTCCACTGTGTTTCAATGTAATAGCTAAGCCCTTTTTTTGAAATATAGCATTTCATATGATGTGTCAGATTTCTTGTACCAGATGTGATTATGCCTTCTCCCATGGTTTGTCCACTTTGTCTTTTGAGTGAACATGTCAGTTAGTGTAGAAATATTTTTCATATCTTCCCCAAGAGAGAACGAGTCATTTATAAGCAAAAAGGATCGCGTATGTGGAGAGAAAAGGGGATAAAAGGAAGGAGAAGGAAGCAGCAATACAAGATAATGGCAATAGTTCTATAACTCTAGCACTGTAAACATCAGTAGAACACTAGAAGTTTGGGTTCAAATAGATAAACTAAACTTATTTGATTTATGCCAACCTCTAGTATTAGAAGAGAAAAGTGGGCTAAAAATCTCAGAAGAACAGACTTGTCTGAGGGGTAGCCATATTAGTCTGTATCTGCAAAAACAACAAGGAGTCATGTGGCACATTAAAGACTAACAGATTTTAATCTTGAAGCTTCAGGGGATAGTCGAGTTAGTCTGTACAGGATAAACTTAAAAAACAACAAATGGTCTGGTAGCACTTTATAGACTAACAAAACATGTTGGTATCATGAGCTTTTGTGGGCACAGCCCACTTCTTCAGATGACCGGAGTTTTGAGTTTAGGATGTGCAAAATAAATAGGGGAGAAGGGAAAGGGGGGAAGGAAAAAACCCTCAAGATTTTAATATGTTAGTCTTTAAGGTGCCATGGAACTATCTCTCTTTCTCTTTTTTTAAGACTCGTGAGATTTCTGAACATTTCAGAACCCCAGAAACTTTTGATAACAGTTTGGTTCCAAAACAAGGTGAAAACTCAGGAAGGGTTTTTTTTTTTAAGGATGTACATTGTGCAATTCTTTCTATAAAAAAACCCAAAACAACCATTTCACAATTAAAATACATAAGGGCATGTACATGAGCAGTCCCGCTGAATTCAAAAGACTACTCACAGAGGCAAAGTTTAGTTTCTGAGAAAACATTTGCAAGATCAGTGCCTTAGTCTTGAGTTTAAGGATGTTAAGAGGCGGGTCATTGACTAATCATGTAGTCGATACAATTTGTATCACTACACAAGTAGTCAATAAGGGTAGGTGCCAGTCCAGGAGCTACCTCCGTTGTGACTCTGAAGTTTAAATGTAGTAAGAGCCAGGCACGCAGCTGGGACAGAGCTGGGAATGCTGCGGCTTTGCTCTCACTACATCTAAAATGCAGAGCCGCAGCAGTCCCAGACCAGAGTGAGCTGGGCTTTTTCAGTCCCAACTTGCACTGAGGTCCAGCATTCCCTGTCCATGGGGGGTCTCAACGGGGAGCAGCCTCTGCCCATGGCCAGCCCAGGTCCACCATGGGCAGAGGCTGCTTTGCGGCAGCCTCTCCTACCCCCGATTCCACTGCTCCCTCTGATATAGGCAGAGGCATGGGGGTGTGTGGCAGGCAGATTTTAAGCTGGCTCCCCCCAGCAATGGCTCCTGTCCCCCCCCCTCCTGATACAGAGGCAGTGGAGGTGGGGGAGAGAGAATAGTCGAGTAGTTGACTACCTGGTAAGCCTAAGCTTATTGGGTAGTCGACTACTTGACTACTCGCTTACATCCCTACTTGAATTTTCATTCATTTGATTTTAATTGATGCCTGGCAGATATTTCCATTGTAGCAGTGTTTTAATATATTGATTACCAATATCCTATTAGCACAGCTCACTAAAACAAAATAAATATATCAAATAAATAACAAAAATCATATTCTCATAAGTCTTACTCAAAAAAGCTAAATGTTTTGTGATTTTATCCAGCATTTTCACTGTCTTACAAATACAGTGATGATTTTTATAGACAAAAAACTATTTTGTATATGTAAAAATGTCATTCATTTGCAAAAAAAAAAAAAAGTACTGTTAGCCATTGTTAAGCATGTGAAGACTTGTAATTTATTCCAGAGTAGAATTCACTATTTTGTGTGCATGAACATAATGAATTAACTTGTAGAAACAGTCAAATTTCTATTGCAAGATATAAAAATCGAGATATGCAGCTCTGACAAGTGTCGTAATAAGAGTAATTAAACCATTTAATTCAGAGATATGATCACTCATCTATATATATTTTTAATCTTTCTAATTCATGTAAAAATCCATCAGAAATTTGTGTTATTCAGGAGAGAAAACTAGATGAGACTTTTGAAAATGGATACAATCTGTTCTGAATTTACCTAATTGTATGTTACCTAGAAACTTGACATACTCAGCTCTGAAATAAATATAATGACTGGCTTGGGCATGGAGTTAAAATACATCTTTCAACAGCGATCATAAAAGGACTCCATTCTTTTGTCTGTCCTTTATGATATCTTAATTCAGCCTTTTTAAAATAAGTTTTTATAGCACTAATTAGTATCTTGCATGTATAGGGCATATTTCACTCTAGAAGATTCAAACTTAAAAAAAAAAAGAAAAAAAAACCAGGTTGTGGATGAATTCCTGGACTCACTGATGTCAATGACAAAACAACCATCAACTTGAATGAGACCAGGATTTCACTCTGCATATACAAAGATAACTTCACTCACCATGTAAACGCAATCCCCCACTACCAACACATTATCAAAAGCTTCTAGTGGGGCAAATGAAAAATAATTTATCCAATTGAAATTTCAGGGAAAACAGATGAAAACTGAAGACATCAGTTGTAACTTGCCCAACTCTGGAAAAGCAACACAGGACATTTTATGACCACAAATGATCAGGAGCTTTATGTCTGATCTCAACAGCATACTTGCAACAGCCTAGAAGTATTAAATACAAGGAATAAGAGGTCACAAGTCTCTTGTAAAAACATTCACATCTCTGCTTATTGCAGTCCTATAAAAATGGGCAAGATCGTGTATGCTATCGAGTGGATGTTTTCATTTGTGTAATATACAAATACAATATACAGTACCCATGATGATAATAAACTAATGGGATAGGAAGATGGTTATTAAAAATCAACTACAGCCTGAAATGACACCAACAGATAATAGCTGGTGTAATTATCATGGCATTAACATTTGCCCGTGGAAGAATGGGATGACATGATGCAAATAGCAGACCACTGTGCATTTCACCTGCACTTACTTTCTCGTAATACTTGATTTCATATTCAGTGATGACTCCATTAGGATGTTCTGGTTCCTGCCAGGAAAGCTCCACGCTCCTTTGTAGCACTCTCTCTTTCATTACTTCACTAACTTGCGAGGGAGCTGTTTGGACGAGACACGTCAATAAACAATGAGCAAACTTGCTGGATGTCTCAAATCAAATGTCACTGCCAATCAGTCCCATGCTGTGATGCTTTCATTAACATAAAGGAAAGCACCTTTTCATAGCTCACAATTCAAAAGTTAATGAATATTCAAGCAGGACCTTATTACTGTTCATAAACTATAATACAAATCTAAATTAAAACGCAAACAGCAACAAGATAGCATTGTTCAAGCTAGTGCAAAACTGGAATTGATCGGATCAGAATGACAATTAAGCAAATGAATTCTAATTAAGCCAGGAAAATAAGTTTTCAGATTGATCTCCTGTGGCAAACTAGGAGTCCAAATATTTATTAAACGTGTTTTGACAAATTAAAAAAAAAATCAGAATGAAGAGAAAGAAAGATAAAGACTATCATACCAGGGTGGATTTCAAATGGTTGCTTCTAGATCTAGTTCAAACAATTACCAGCAATATTCTTTTACGCATTTGCTTTGTATTGAACCTTACATAGTAAAGATTGCAAACTTGTTTCAATTATAAAGCTTTTTTTCCCCACTCACTCAAATCTTCCTGAGACATTCCTTTTGGGTGAAATTTTCAAGTCTTAATCTCAATGCTTGGTGAAAGTTTGACAAACTAATTAATACATTATGTTCTTGCGGGGGTTGGGGGGGAAGAGGTAAAACAAAGGAAAACAAGCTCCCTTCCAACCTCTCCTGCAAAAGCAAAAAACAAAACATAACAAAACCCAGCCAACAAAAGCCATACCTTATGTTTTCCCCCCCTGCATGATTCTTCTGATGCACATACCACAAAAAACAGGTGAATTCTGGAACTTCAAGCATGGTGTGCAAATAGTTTGACAGCATCGTCTCATTTGAAAATATATTGGTCAGATAAAGTGATCGTTAGGTTATAAAGTGATTGAAAAGGTTTGTGCACAAGTCATTTTGATTTTTCTTAATAGGGATCCAAGTTCTGGGTAAAACTAATAATTTATGGTAATCCTGTCTAATGCTACTGAATGGTGACAGATTTTCATATTTATTATTAAGTGGATCTAGTGAAACCATCTTTCCAGAGATGGGCATTTCCAAAGATGAGGAGAAGACAATAAAAAAAGTAAATTACAATGTGGAACAGAAAATGACCCAAATATAAGCATTGTGCAAATGTGAGTTGTATAACATTTCAGCCCTGTTTGGTTAAAACCTCTTGTCCTAAGGAAAGAATTCCATAGAAGAAATTTGCTTCCATTCATCTGAGCTAGACAGAAATACTCATGAATTGTGACACCCTTCCAAAGGAGTGCATTAAAGACTTTTTGTTTTTAGAAGATCCTCATGAAACCCATCTGTTTTATGATGTCAAAGTTTCTCTTTTATGACAGGAGCAGGGACTGCTGCACAGTGGAAGTGATAAATTTATCATGGAAATGCACAAAACTCAACCCTTATAAATGATTGCTTAATATCAGCATCAGGAGAAAATCACGAGTGGTAAAATATTGTGGATTCCATGATTTAAAGGGTCTTTGAATAAGTTGTCCTCCGTTTTGCGAGAGTCTGGAAGTCATAACCCATCAGTTGGGGGGGGGGGGGAAATTTAGCCTTTTTTTCAGAGATGCAGATCATGCATCATGTCATGCTGTGGTGGCTGTATCTCATCTAAGACAAATAATTGGCCTGGTGACATTAGATTTAGGCTCTATCCACAAGGAACCCAAAAACGGTCTGGGGCCTTTTGCTGCAGCAAGTGAGTGAATTCTGCTTTCCTTCACCTAATTTGAACCAATTCCAATATTAAGCATTTTTCTCCTCTTCATTTAAAAAATATGTGTAATATTTATTTTAATGCAAAATTAAATGCTGTACAAATAACATGAAAATATGTGCAGCATGGCCAAGTTAATGTTGCTCTAAGAAATTCAATTTCTGCATTCCCCAACCTCTTTTTATTTTAATTGTGCATTAGTATACCTTTTAAAATGTAACCTATTTATGTTTCATTAGAGAATCCTGGGAAACAAAGGATTCAATGCATGCCTGATAATTTTCATTATGACCTATTATGTCATTAGTCCACATAATCAAAGTTGAAGTCCCCTAACATAGGCTGCTGAACTGATAACATCTTATAACTGTATCACACAAACTTCCTGGTTTAGTAAAAGCATTCCAAATTCAAGATCAAGATCTCTCTCTCTCTCTCTCTCTCTCTCTCTCTCTCTCTCTACACACACACACACACACACACACACACACACACACACACACACACACACACACACACACACACACACACACACACTTCACGCTTGGAGTATTTTCACTCTAATTAGTGGCATATACTCCTTTGGTAGCTAAGACTCTGGAATGCAGCAAACCAATTTACTCTGTCTAATTTTCTTTATGATGATTAACCAGTTGTCTTCTTTGTTTAAATGAGTAGCAACAGCATGTTGGTTGAATTTCAGAGGGGGAATTGTGTTTCATGTATCATATTCTGTTTCACCCAGTAAAACATTTTCAGTCTGTTAATTTAAAATTTTAGATGTCCAAAACTGTTAATATTCATACTTAATCTAATACAATTATACATTACTGAGGCCATCTGAAATTGTTTCCAATGTTCACTCCTTTTGGTTTTCATCCGATTTACTTTTTATTTTTTTAACCAAGGAACACTTTGGGATTAGTTAACCTTGCTTATCTAGGATATTGTGGAAGTAGTGTGAACCATGCATGGCTCCCACTTAACCCCTGCACAAAGCATACAACAACAAAGGATTATTTAATCTTTTCCTATGAAGAAAACAAATTAAGAGGAGGAAAATTTGACTGTTTTGCAAACCTTCCAAATTATGTTGTGGGTGTGCAAAACTATTTTGAGTTGTTAATTGACAGCCCCTTCCAAAATTGATTTGATTTAAAAGTAAAATAAAATATTTTTCCTAGTTAAAGGGAACACTGTTCTGTGTGTATTAATGCTAACAAAGGCCACAGTCAGTAATTCCCTTGGTGTAAGGTGGCTCGAGGTTGGTGTCGGTGACCCTAAGACACATTGTAGCTGGCTTGAAGCCTCTGGTGGGAGAAGGAGAGGAGCAATGTTGACAAGGGATTGACTGTGACCCAAGTGTTCTACTCTGGCTGTTTGGACAGGCAGAGCACTTCATGGGTGCCTCTAGGAAACTACTGGGAGTTGGAGCAATAAGGTAGATTGCTCCAGCTTTCCATGTTGAATTCTAGAACCAGTGCTCAGACACAGAGGTGACTACGCCACTTTTACCGTGCCTCCTGGGCTGCATTTTTGGAGGTTCTTGTAAGAGGTGCAGCTCTGTATTTTTTTTTTTTCATTAGAATTTCTCTCTATGGTAAGCTTACCCTAGTCTCTGTCTCTCATAATAATGTTTTGTATCATATTTTCATTGATGTTTTCCTCTGACTTTTCTGATCCTTACATCCATGTCAGCCACCTCCCCACAGGTTTCTTGAAAGAACATGAACATAATTAATAAACCAATAGAATTATTGAATCCATAATGTTTTCGTGAGTTCAAAAAAAATCCAACCATGTTAATCCATTCCATAAAAAGAACCAGTAGAGCTAAAAGATGGCATAAAAAAATCATCCCATAAACAGCCTTAAACAACAACAAAAGCAAAACTAGAATTATGGCTACATTGCTAAAGAAATGCTGCTGTATTTCTCCATTCCAGTAAACTGGTAACTGTGGAAGGATCTATAGCAAAGCTGCTTGAGGTAGAGACAGTTCTGACAGCATTCCCAGTCAGCTATGAACCTGATGGGGAAGGCGGGTTGTATTCATTCCTCAGCTCCCCCTTCACCAGTGTTCCCAAGAGATATCATTTCTCAGAATCCAACTAATTATTTCTATGATGTGCTCTGCTGGGGAACACGCTCTTCAGAACACTGTCTGCTACCAACTTCCTTTCTGATGTTCCTCACCTCCCATTTCCTTCACACTGACACAACAACCTGTGCATCAAACACTCACAGCCGACCAGGGCTGACAGGTGGATGTCCTTACACATGCTGCAGAAGAATGCACTGCTAGCATGACAGGCACGCTGCCTACCCTTTCACCTTTTCTAAGTGCTTCAAATATACCATTCAGCACAAGAAAAAATTGATTTTTCACCAGGTTTCAACATCGTGGCCATAGAGAAATATAACTCTGCTGGGCTTTACTGATAAAGCCTTCAAGTTTTATGGATTTTAAGCTGGTCATCATTTTCAGATCAGGTTATAGAGTAAATTAAAACGGAAGTGTCAAAAGGAACAGGATATTGGAAGGAAATACTTTGCTATGAAGAGAACATTGTATTTGGTAGGGCAGTATGTTACATCCACCTCCCTAAACCAACCACATCACACATTATTAATAATATATATGAGTACTTAGATAAAAAACTGCAATGACTGTTAGAAATGAATCCTTTTTACCCAACTTTTTGAACACTTTTTAAACCCACTCCTTGACCATGTCTTTAACCTATATCCTGAGCTAAATAAATGTACTTAGTCTCCACAGTTCTCAGTCCTAGAATTTTCCTCAATACAGTGTGATAACATTTCCAAAGTACAGTGACGGATGTGAAATGAAATGCTTTCCTCTTTGTATTAACTTGAGACCAGAATGGAAAAAAAAGTGACAGCTGAAAAACTGAAAGTATGGGAAGCTGGAGTTTGCTGTATATCAGCAAGTAAGGCACTTTTAGCACAAAATCATCTGAAATGCAGTTTTCATAAAAATATTCAGCAAAAGAGAGCTACTCAGCCATTTCTCCAAGATTTGTTAGACTTAAAAGTTCCATACATCAAGGCAGTGCAATTACATCCAGCAACATCTGTCATGGAAACTTTTCATTTGATGTGCTTTGTGAGAAATCTGTCTTGAAATAACATTTCCAAGCAGAACATATTCATGTAGAAGTGGTATTTGCGTTAAGGAAAATTGCTCAAATCCTTAAGGAATGAGGGGCCCAATACTGCAGTCCTAAGTTAGGCACACACACACAAAAAAATCCCATTGAACTGATGACAGTAAACACTGCAAGACTGGGGGATCCTTATTATACAATGATAGCGGAACAATGGATGCAAATGGGGTTTTCTCATTAACTATCAGTGTTGTCATAGTAATATTACGTCCAGTAAGTGAACAGTGTTGACTGTTTCCTTATTTTTCATATATCTCTTTATTTTATAAAAAGACATGGCAATTAGGACTTGATTCTATACTCTGAAATCAGTAACAAAGCTCCCATTTACTTTAATGATACAGCATCCTAACAGCATTTATAGTGTGGCTTTTGGCCTTGTAATCTGTTGCATCTCCAAAGTATGCTGCAATTATTCAGTAGATTTTTCATAATGCAGTGTTCAGATCCAGTTTTATATCACTGTAAATATTTATTATAGGCTACAATAAAATTACATGAACTACTAGCAACATTTCTCCATAAGGGCTTACTGTACCAATTGACAATGCTTTCGGCATTCAGGTATACCTCCTAAAAAGTGCAAATAATAAATGGAATTACTAGTCATTCCATTAACTATATTTATTTAAATAATGTCTCTTTCAACTATATATTGTCTATTTTCTCTGAAGATTATTGTAGCCTAGAATTGCTCTAAATTTACTTCCATTTTAATTGAGCTTAGTATATGGCTCATTATGTCCAGTACATGCAAAAGTCTACATAGAAAGACAGTAAAATAGGAAAATATTAGCACTGGTCCATTATAAGCCCTTATGTGGCTGTTCACAGAGGTAATAAAAATCTCTCTGCTTCTCTATTATCAGTCCTGCATAAGGGCTGAAGCAAATTACTCTCCCCCCTGGTGTAACTAGGGAGTCTGGGGAGATGGTGCAGCTCTACTCTGTATCTTATACTAGACCATCACAATTTAAACCAGGAAGTGTATGTTGGTACTGACTTCAATAGAGTCTCTCTGGGTTTACATAGGCATAGCTAAGATCAAATCTTGCCCCATGTCTTTGTGTATTGTATACATTTGCTGGTGTAAATATTTCCCTTAATTGTTTACTGGAGCATTATTTGTGGAGCATTTTCAGGAACAAAGTCTGTGCTGTGGGATGGAATGGATACTCCGCTTCTGATAGTGATCTGGTCTACCTCTCTTTCTAAGGGAATTTGGCTGTTTTGAAACATTTGTGTATATTCATTATTGCACTAAGATGCCAAAATTATAAAGTAGTACATACAAAAATGGCAGAAGAAACCATGACAGCTCTTGAAGTGAATATTTTAAAGTTGAGACAAAAATTTACAACACTTGCTTTTATTACAGTGTATATCTTTGGCCCTCAGTTAGGTCTCCACAGGACAAAGCAGCCTGTGATAAAAGGTTATTGAGTACCACTGTATTATGCCATTAGTACCTATTGCTCTGGATCAATGACAGAGAAATTCCCCACTGTGATTACAAGCTGCAACATATAGAAACATATCCAAATAAATCAGTTATTTTACACTAACAACATCCTACAGAGGAGCCACTTTAACTTCTCCTCTGACACACTTTTGCTTTCTGGCTCATAAATATAACAGTGTGTGCTTACAATGCTCTGTAAGCTGTGGGTAGAGAGGCAACCGACTCCCTGAATCACTTGGGAATTTTTAAGTAGTGATGGTAAAAGGCAACAAACTCAAGTAGTAGCTGACTGCACGACTCCATTACAGCTTCTTTTCATTGTTTTTGTGGTTGAAAAACTCCTAAATTACCTGTTGATCTATGGGGAGCAACAGTAACAATGGCTGTTTGAATACCTCTGCAAATCAATTAAGGAAAACCAGGAGTCAGAAAAGGATTTAAAGGAATCTACATTCCGATCAGATGGCTTTGATTCACTCCCACCGCACATACTGAATATTCACACTGTTCTTACTAAAATTATGCAGTTTAAAATTTGCCAGTAATACACTTATTTAGTATTGGATGTGAAATAATGTGTTTGTTATTGCTGATGTGTTCAGAATAATTAAAGAGTTCATTGATAACTCCTATGATCAAACTTTGTAAGTCAGCCTTGGCATCTATTGTGTGTGCCATCTACAGTGACAAAATTGTGGGGTGAAAACAAATAAGGACAAAAGAACAAAAAAATCCAACTTGCAAAAAAGACTAAGTCAAAACCAAAAACAGTTTATGTGAAGATAAGAGTTGAATATTTCTCTGTCATGTTTTTCTGGCCAGAAACCTGTTGTATGAACTCCTGTTTCTTTTGCCTGACATCTGGCACAAATATTATTGTCATCTGTGTGTTCTATTTCTCTCAGAACTGCTGACATGGATATCAGTCAGCACCCAACTGATGCAGAGTTGCGTAACAAGCGACAATATAAGTTCCCAAGGCATCCACAATTTTTGCTTCCCAAATGAGTTTTGACATGTCAGGCAGAAAGCTGATTCTTACAAATGTGTTAGAATAATAAACTAGCCTTACAAGTAACACAGAGAAGCTTTTGTTCTCTGGTAGTGTTTGTTTTCTTCCACAGAAGAAATATTTTAAATTAATTAAGTTTTTTATTTTTGTTCTGAATTTTTAAGATTCAGCTCCTTTGTGGATGCTTCTAAAAGCAAAACAGCTGGTTCTGGAAACCAGAAAACCCCCTGACTTACAGGTACTGAAATATATAAAAGACTCCCAAACACAGACACATTGTTTTCCTGGTGGGCTACTCATCTACTTTATGTTTTCTTTCTCTTGCTATTCAACTCCAGTAACAAGTGTCAATTATGGACAAAAGATTAATGGGAATGAAAAACAAAGCACACTTTACAAATCATTTCCCGTGGAAGTGGACAGGTGTAATGACAGAGACTGTTTACTGGAATTGAATTTCTTGCTCTACTCAGTCACAAGAAGATGTCAACTTCAAGGATATTAGTTATGGAAAAAATCTCTTAATATATGCTGGTTTTTACTGTACAGTTGCTAAAAAAGTAAACTATACAGTAAAAAAGTCATTCAACCTTAACTTGTCCACAAACAAGAATTATATTTTCTGCAGTGAAATATGAAGACTGATGAATAAAAACAATGTTTCAGAGGCCTGCACACTGGCATGATTATGTTAATTGCAGTAGGATGTCTAAGCTATACTTGAACAAATTCCAGTTGCAGGGAAAAAAAACCATATTTTGTTTCAGACACAGCCAACAAAACCCCAGAGATGAGTGCCACTGAAAAAAAATCACTGATCAAATATTAACCGCAAAATGTATAAATATTCCATGAAGATGTCAATGGAAAACAATTAGTCCCTTGCCAGAAGTTGGATGAAATCATTACATAAAACGACATAATTGTGTACTTGGATAGAAAAAATAATTCTTTGCTAGCACTTTAAAACGTGTACCATTTCTATTTCATCCTTCCAAATTCACATGAAACACATTATAATAGCAATGCTAACAGCACATTTATACAAGCACAGTAGGCCACAATCCCAGAGACTGCTGTTGAGAATTCCCAGAACAGAGGGCTTACAAATACACATTATGGACTGATTCGCCTCTCCTTTATAAATCACAAGTAATTCTACTGAACGTAATGAACCTACACAGCTGTAAAACTGGTGTAAATGAAGCCAGACCGTGAACTCCTTGATGACAAAAGACGCAAAGTTAATCATAACAGTAGTTCATTAATGGAAGGGAAATTACTGTTTTAAGTAATTGCTCACTAGTGTGAATAAGGTGATCAGCATCTGTCCTTATGTCTATGAATGTACAAACTTCCTGCCCACTGACACAAATTCCATTTGATACAATATTACTCTGATGTATCCCTAAAGCAAAACATTAAATGAAAGTCATTTCAGGCATGAGATTCTTTCTTCCATAAACTACTCCATAAATTAGATCAGGCAAACCAAGACAGAAAATGTATTTTTAATCTCTATTTATGAACAGAAAAATAGATATTTCAAAAAGAGAATAGATATATTCCCTATTAAAGTCATATCCAAAAGATATGCTGAAGTTATGATTCCTACAAATAATGTTCAACAAATGATACTGATAAAAATAACACATTTCCAGGGTTTATGGAACATAGTAGGGGCTAGTTTACATAGTGCTAAATACACTAGGAAGGGATTTCCAAAGCATTCTAACGTTTTGTGCAATAATATATCTGTATTAATGTTGTTAAGGAGCACAAGGGCTAGTTTTACATTAGGAGCTAGGCGTGTGATTCCAGTCTACACACATGTTCCTCATCAAGCTCTCCTGAGGACCAATAGCAGGGTAGCCAATGTTGCACGGGCAAGGGCAGGATGGCTTAGCTGTTCTACATATGTACCCAGTGGTTTCAGGTGGATTTGTACTGGGCACAGCTTGGCTATGCTACTATTTATACTTGAGATAGCTGTATGAGAGTTAGTGTGAGCATGCGCACAAGAGCTGAGAATCACAGCCCTAGTTTCAAACAGCATTGCACTGAAGTGCATTAGGAAATCTTTAGTGCATTGTTTTTCAAACTTTTTTTCTCATGACCCAGTTGAAGAAAATTGTTGATGGCTGTGACCCAACATAATTTGATTAAGTGTGGGCTCCAGAGTGCAGCTGAGAATAAGGGGGGTGGGGGGGACAAGGCTTTGGCAGGAGGGGCTTACCTCAAGTGGCTCCCGGTCAGCGGCACAGCAGTGGTGCTAAGGCACGCTTCTTGACTGTCCTGGCACCACAGACTATGTTGCACCTCACAAGCAGCCAGCAGCAGGTTCCCAGCCAGTGGGAATGCGGACGTAATGCTCAGGGCAGGAGCAGTGCACGGAGCCCTGTGAGCCCTCACCTAGGAGCTCGCCACTTCTGGGGTGCAGCACACAGTCTGAGGTGCCAGGACAGGCAGGAAGCCAGCCTTAGCACCCCAGTGATCACCCTGCAGCAAAGGAAACCATTGACTGCCATTCTGCGACCCAGTATTGGGTCTCTTATTCAGTTTCTGCTTATAACACAAGTTAACACATGGACTTGCATGATGTTGTAAAAGCATGTATGACTGGTACATGAAATCAATCATGAAGTGAAAAACAAATGAGTTTAGGGTGCTAGGAAATTGTCAAATTGTTACCCACCTCTTATTGGTTACATTTCCCTATGCACTGTTGCATATCATGGATATGAGAGGAACCTAAACGTATTGCCCAGGTTAAGATTTTTGTATAATTAGCCAAAGTTGCTGTTGATATACATTACACAGTGTCAATTGTGCAAATTATAAATCAATTTCCCTTTTTGATTAGTTCCACACTTAGTAGAGAGATTCTGATCTCACATCAATTATTCACTAGTTCAGTTACATTGATTTTAACTGAGTTATTCTTCATTTATATCACTGTAAACAAGAGCAGATTCAGGCCCTCAAAGCGAAATAATGCTTTATTGCACAGATGCATTTTTAAATTAATGAAATATGAAGCATTTCTAAGCCATTAAAAAATTAATTATTGCAACTGATCATAAACCTGGCTGCATCACTAATCAGCTAGTCTCTCATTTTTCACAACCAGATTAAAATGTCCTTGTGAAAGGTATGATTATGTTATTATTCTGTAAGTAGTTTTGTCTACAACCTTTATCTATTATCTAGAATTCCCTGCCCTCTTTTAGAAGACTTTTTTCTATGTAGACTGTATAGTTTTCCAATTACCAGCTTCTCACAGAAAGAGGCCCTGAGGCTATAAAACTGTAGTATTTCTAAATCTACAAAAATGTATTACATAAGGTTGTGTTTCCCAGTTATAGAAAAAATAATATTTAATGCTTCCATAATTCTCGTCCATAGATCTCAATATGCTTAACACATAATTGTCCACATTTAACAGAAGTAGAAGCCAGAAAGAATAAGTGTCTTTTCTCAAGGTCACACAGTAACTCATGGTAAGTCAATGCTCTTTGGGATCACACTGCAATGGAATTCCTTTTTCCTACACCAATGGAAGTGTGATCAGGCCCTGTATCATAATTCATGCACAAACATGGGTAGACTTAAAGTTGCATGGTCAGCTTTAACTTTTATCAACTCAACTTGAATTTAAAGTACTGAAGTTCATGTTTTCAATGTTGCTCTTTGTATGAAATGGAAAAATTAAGTATTTATGGTTCCCAATGCAACACAGACTGGCAATAAATATAGCATGTTAATTCTTTTCACTTGGATACATATGTAAAAATCTCTGCTTAGAATGTTGCTATACTAAAAAATGTTCTTCTCCATCTACTCAATGATAAAAATTTTCATTGACTCATTAACTCAGGATGCAGTTTTCTACTGAGGCCATCTCTAACTTTTTCATGAATCCTGATGAATTCAGAGAGAGACATTCAGCCACTCAGTGAAAGCTTCATTGCATACAAGCATCAAACATAATAAAAGCAGCAAAAGAATTCACTTTCTATTCCAGTGATGTAAAAATATAACTTATAATGATAAGGACAAATCTTGTTGTAAATTACTTCTGGATTTTTTCCCCCCATTTTCTTCCTTTCCTAAATGAATTAAGAGTTTTGTAAAAGGTGCATTTAGAATCTGATAACACTGGAACTTGAAGCAGTTTGTTCAAAAATAAAACAGGTATTTCCTGGGTAACAACAAAGAAAGTTGTTACAACTAGGATGTGGCTACTTGGCTTGAAATATCTGCAGAACTTCCTTCTAGCACAGTCCAAAGTGGCCACAGAACATCTGGAAATCCAGCAAGGAATGGGAGGGAGACAGCAAACAAAAGTGCTGGTACCTCTTTGTGGCAGGCAGATGTCCATTGAAGGTACTTGTTATGGAAGAGATGTGGTTATTGACAGAGTAGATTGGAAAAGAATTGAAAAGAAATCACTCTTTAAGTGAGTTCTGGAAGTGTGGTTCTAGGCTCCCACTTCTGGTACAGCGTGGAGCCAAATTCCCTCCTCTTCTAGGCCCCTTAAACCTCTTAAGCAGTCAGGGAGACAGGTGCCCAGTAATGGGTTGACTGGGACCAGGCTGGGGATTGTGTGGAAATGATTAAGAATGTAATAACCATCTGCACTGTTCAATTTATTATAAGGTACTCTCAGCTATTTTAAGTGAATAATATGGCCCAATTAAACCACATCTATTGCCTCCTGCCTATCTTCCAAAGTAGATGGACAATGTCACTTTATTAATTCGTCACTGAAAACTCCATCTAGATCTTGTCTCTCTGAGGTCTGTTGAAACAACTAGCATCTAGGGTTACCAGGTGTCCGGTATTGACAGTCCAGTATTTTCACCTCCTCTCTGGTAAAAAAAATTAGAAAATACTGGACACCTAAAATGTCCGGTATTTTCTGATTTTTTTTCCCTGCCAGAAGGCGAAAATACCAAACACCTGGCAACTCTACACACACTCAGCAACCGGGCCCTCCCGGACCTCCTCCCAGCCCCCCCTTTGAGTTCCCCCTGAACCCCACACTTACCTGGTTCCGCAGGGGAGCTCTCTTCCGGCACAGAAAACAAGATGGCCACCAAAAAAAAAAAAAGCCCTAAAGGTCTTAAAGGAGCCATGCTAATTTTTGTGTGTTTTTTTTTTTTGCTCAATAACTGTCAGGTTCCTTTTTTTTTTTTTTTTTGCTCAATAACTTTGGTCTCCCCCTTTTTTTTCTCAACAGGTTTTTTTTTTGGGGGGGGGGGTGTTCGGTATTTTTTGTTAAATCATCTGGCAACCCTACTGGCATCCCTTATACTCAAAATCAATCAAGCTCTGGAAAACCATCCCATAGGAATTTTAAAAATATGTATGGTAGTATTGTGATTACTGTAGCTTTATGTGATGTAATGCAAAAAAATCAAATAATTAGCATATCTAGAGCACATTATCAATTAATATAGGTTAGACTGCAGTCACTGTCCTTACCCATAGAGTACTAATGTTTACCAGAGGAACCTTGCCTATGACTCAAAAGTTTAACAAGTCAATCTTGTACAAACATGATAAATAAACAACGTCTTTAAAACTCTAAAGTTACATAATGAAATTTCTTTTGAAGAGCTGGCTGTTCATGGAGGGTTAGTAAACTGTCCCTGCAGGCACTGGTAACATTCAGCAGCATGTAATACAGTATTCACTTGAAGCAGATTGACTCATTCTGTTGAACTAAACATCACGTTTAGTATTAACAATTTTTACAATCTGTTTTATAAATACTGCCTTGTTTTCCTTTCCAAAGCCGACTTCTCCTTCACTTTGTTGTGAACATTTTTGCTTGTCGTCTTCGTCTGTGACAGCTTGATGGTTATTACCTTAAGACATTGCAGGTGTTCTTTAGTGCTTTTCAGAGAACAATCTAATTACCTAAATAATTTAACACATTAACAGAGCGTTAATTTCAAGGGGTATCCAAAAAGGAATAAAGTCCCCAGGGTGAAAGCATCAATAAAAAAATTGCATACTAGTTTATTTAAAATTCTTTTAAAATTGCAGTAATAATTTTTAAAAGATGAAATAAATAATGTAATTAATAGCACTTTAATACTATGGTATTGAGACAGATAAAAAAATTGAGCAAACTAAGAGTCTACTTATTGTTGAAATGAACAATCCAGATTGCTTGACTGTCACTAATTATCCATGTTGTGGCATATTTTCAGGAATGCTGTTTATGATTAGAGAAGCACCCTTTGTGCCACTCATTCTCGTTAAAAGATTAAATCTGTTTTTCTCCTTCCCCAGACATGGAACTGTGATGGAAGAGAGGTTCATTCAAAATAAGAACTGAATTTATAGCTTCGAGTTTACAATTTCACTAGGGGCCCAATGCTGATTACTGAGAGTTATCCCATGTACTTCAATGGCAGTTGTATGTAGATATGAATCCTCCCCCATCTTCAGAAATATGCAAACAAGATAGAAGAAGATATTGACATAGCTCTTCCTTTTTCGCTTCCATTTTCTGTCACTCTCCAATAGGATACTTTTGATTTCCTTGCAGTTTTGTAAGTTCCTCCCTGTTTACTTTTATTCAATTGTAAGCATTATTTCTAGCCACCTCTCTATGTGTCTTGACCCAGTGGCACAGGCTCATATGCATGTTTCACTCTAAGGTTTAACAGAGTAAGTGGGATTTTATCTGGGTGACAGTTGGGCCCAGCCAAGAGGCTGAATCCCATCAACACCATTACACGATTTGAGAACAAAGGTTTTAGGCTTCTCCCCGGGAAAAGAGTTTGAGTTCCTGTTCCTCCTGCTCTACCAAGGTAACTTTAGAGTGAAAACAGATCTTTGCCTTAAGCTGCATTGACTACAAGAAGGGCAAGAGGAGGCCCAACCTACAATGAGACAGAGAAGTGGAAAAGTCTAGTCCTGGTTCTCCTCCAGTCCCACAGCAGGACAGAAGAGCCATGAGAAAAGTGAGAGAAGAGGCTAGAATTCAAACCAAATGAGAATAGGTAGCCAGAGCTGTTAGGCAGGTCATTACGGAGAGAGTTTCCAAAAGGGACTAATTTGCACAACCTTAGTCAAAACTGAACTCTATTGTTGTTTTTCACCCACTCTCACTTGTAGTCCTCATTTCCCTTTAAAAACTCACTACATTCCTCAAAGCCTGGGAACCATTTTTTCAGTAACTGCAATATCATTCTAAGCCAAGCCACAAGATGTTCCAGGATAGGGCAGTGTTTCTCAACATTACTGATATCAGGGATCAGCTTGCTGCCTTCCTCAACTGTGTCAGGGAGATCTCAGGGACTGGCACTGGTCCAGAGACTGACTGTTGAGACACATGGGCAGGGGGATATCTGCCAGCCTTCCAGAAGGAAAATGAAGATGGTGTATATTGGTGAAAAGGAGGCAGGCTCTGAGGCAGGAGTGTCTGCCAAGCACTGAAAAACAAATTCTGGTCTTTTAATCACTGGAATCAGCCAACCTAGTCTTAAACCATAGATTGAAAAGGCTGAATTGCACATATGGTATGAAATGATAATCCTAAAAAATTGAATTCTGTATCCCTTCTTGCTTTTCAGTCTGTCCCTTTTCTCAGTTTGAAAAAGAAAATGTGATAAGATCCAGCATAAAGCAAAGTCTCAAAGGCTTTGTTTTGTCCCGAATTAGAATTTTATAATTTTCAAGATTTGAAAGCAGCTCATTTAATTTGTTCTCTATAACCATTCTTCTCTCTGTGACATATACATTTATTTATTGATTTGGACACTACCTTTATTTTAAACTTTTTACGTTACTTTGCTTTTGTATAGAATAAATTAACTAAGGATCAGGATGTTTTTTAACTCAAACTTCCAGCACAATGGAGCTAATACAATGTGCTTCCATATAAGACATATGGCTTGACCCTTTTTTATGTTTACTTTTCATTTAGTTTGTTATCCAATCTGATTCACTGAAATGTCAACCATGCATGCAACTTGGTTCTTCTGCTCTATTTTGTATTGCTGCCCAGCATAAGTAATCACAGCTACTAATGACATGTGCTTTCATGACAAAGAAAATGGTGTAAAACTAATAATCTTTTTAGACCTTACATCCTTGTAGAGATAATGACAAATTAGTTTATTGGTAAGGGTTGCCTGACTTTTCTGTTGCCAAGGCTTTGATTTCAGCAATTAACAAGAGAATATCTGTGCTCCTGACAGCCTGGGAAACATCACTAGCTTACTGAGGTGGAATATGGTGTGATGTTGCACAGTAGGGACATTCCTTAGAAAAATCCTTGATAGGATATGCTCCATCCCACTCATGTAGTGCCAATTAGGTACACCTGCAGAGCATGCTTTACCTAAACGGGGGAAGCTTATAAAGATGAAGGTGGCCACAGCACAGTGAGGAGAGAGTAAATTTGCTCAGTTTAAGGATCCCTGAAGTCAGGGGAGCCCAGCCCAAGGCAGTGACCAGACTTTTGCGCACCCACCAGCCTCGTTTGGGGCAAACGCACATTGCAACCCAAAGAGAGGCTATGGATGCCTGATCTCCATCAGTGCCCTAGAGCTGGACCTGAGGAAAAACCTTTGGGATTGGAAATAAATGAACTAAGAAAGGACTGAGGAGTGAGTTCAACTGCCACAGGGAATAGTGAGGGGTTCCAGAAGGGACCCAAGTACAAGAGATGTACAGAGATAATTGACAAGCCTAGGTTGAGACCTGACCAACAACAGAATTTCCTTCTATTTTAATATCTATTATATACAAGGATTTTAACCCTTATATAACTGCTTTGAAGTTTACCAGCCTACAAAAAAAAACATCTACTCACCCACCCTCACCAGGATGCTGATACAGGTTGAACCTCCCAAATCCATGATTCTCTGGTCTAGCAACATTTGTAGTCCAGCAGGGCCACGGATGGTACTGGACCAAAGAGCCCTGGAGCAATGCAGGGGGTGGGGAATCCCGGCTGGGCCAGGCAGAATCTGGGGAGCCACCGGCCTGGCCAGGAAACCCCAGTATCAATGGGGCAAGATGGTGGCCGGGGTGCTCCCGGCATCAGTAGGGCCAGGTGGCAGCCTGGGAGCTCCTGCTCTGCCTGGGGAATCCCCAGCATTAGCGGGGCCACATGGTCGGAAGTCCCCAGCCTGCGACACTGCCTGTAGCTGGGTGGCTGTGGCCAGGAATCCTGGCAAACCCCCAGTGGCAATGGGATCAGGGTGACTGGGCAGTCTCTGCCTGGCTGAAGAGGGGCTGGTGGCCCCAGCCAGGGAACCCATGGAATTCCCAGCATCAGCAGGGCAGGTCAGCCAGGCAGCCCAGGCTGGGAAAACACTGTTGGTAGCAGGGCCGGATGCGCCGGAAGCACCAGCCAGGATCCCCAGGGAACACCCTGTGGCAGCAGGACCAGTAGCGGCCAAGCGGTCCTCGAACCCTGGGAGACCCTGGGGCAGCAGGTGGGTAGCAAGGTGGGGAGCCCCTGCTGGGCCAGCTTTAGTGGGGTCATCAGCAGGGCAGGGAGCCCTAGGGGAGAGGAGCTTAGGAGTAAGGCAGTCAGCAGGGGAGTACTGAACTCCCCTGATCTGATAAACTCTCTGGTCCAAGACAGCTCAGGTCCCAAGGGTGATGGACCAGGAAAGTCCAACCTGAAATACAACACAGTGAAGTGTTTTGTTTCCAGGTCAAAGAAAATATTTCCCTGCGGCAAAGTGGCTAGTAGAATTTTGCAGTACTGAAGTATAATTTAGGTTCTACTATCAAAACTTTATGAAGAAGTTTTAAATTGTCCCTTCAAGAAATAAGTGAAGGAGAAAACTCTGGAACAATTACTCACCATGTTGCTCTGGCTAAGAGCTGTGTTTGCTGAAATACCAGCATCAACCCAGCAATTTATTGTGGAGAAAGGCACAAAAAACCTGACCATGGACTTCAATCTCTCTTTCAAATGGTTCTCTCTTCTGGAACAGCATAAAGAGAGATGGTCAATCCATATCTCAGAGTTTTAAAAAGGGCATTCAGGCGAGTAGACCTGAAGAAAACAAACTGTAAGGATTATAATCTCGCACTGACTTTTGCAACCTTGCCTCTAAAAGTCCATTCAAAATGCAGATGGATCTTTGTCCTGATAATGACATCCCTCTCTTAGTGTCCCTTCACTGGTTTCCCCTTTTCCAACCTTAGAAATAAATAATACTCATCTTTGTCTTGGTGATTGAAGACTCTACTTAAACTTCCTTGACAGTACTTAAAGAAATTCTGGTAACTACAAAAAGGTAACTACAAAAAGTGGTCTATGTTAACCATTCCATTTTTACCCTAATCATCACAAAAGATTATTCTGCTTATTTCCTGTAGAGACACAGTCCTGCTCCCACTGAGATCAGTGGGAGTTTTCCCAAATAGTGATGAGAGATCTCAGATATCTGTGTGGTGACTGTGTAAATAGCATCTGGTGAGGGGAACCATAATTATCTTTATTATTCAAAAAAATAAGTCACTGCCTTTGATTCCATATGAATTGGATGCCCTGGGGAGTAAGGGAAAGTGGTTTGGGATGTGGTCACGCCTGCTTACTTTAGGATGGCTAGGTTGAATAAGAGACCCTTCCTGTACTCTTCCCTTTCACATTGTACAGATTTAAAGCAGACCCTCAACTGGTGTAAATAACTCCATTAAATATTGTAGATTATGAATATATCTATGTAATTAATGTGTCTGAGTGTGTTCTGTTTTAAGTACAGAAACCAAACTGTGGTCTCTGTTATACTAGTACAACTCCACTGACATAATTGAGACAAAAATATACTCCATCCCATGCTATGATTAAGAGATTTTTTTCTTCATTATAATTTCAATTGTAATGCTATAATCCATCTCTTTTTAATTTAATCCAATTTCTCATCTTTAACAATATCTATGATACATACATATGCTAAAATGTTAAAATACTCTGTGAAAGGAACAGAGCTACATTAATGTATCTGTATGCTCTATAACCACTTAGAACAGTCAATTACTAAATTTAAAAAAAAGACTCAGCCAAAAGCTGTAAGCACTTTACTAATATCTGATTTTTATACAATAGAATAATTATATCTTTATATAATTTATTAGCAATTAAGGTAAAAGAAGAGTATTTTCACAATAAATTTGCAGAGCCCTGAAATTGGCAGTGAGGTTAATGAGAGCCTAAAAATCTTTATAAATACTTCTATTCAATATTCCCTGTTTTAGCCAAAAATAGAGATAATAGCAAGATGTCAGTGCATTTCTTCTGATAAGCTTGTTTGTGAAAAGAATTAGAATAATTGTTCTGAGAATACGTATCTGGTAATTATTCCTGCTCATACTATCCAGAAATCTCAAAATAGGCCAATAATCTAAAGAGTTAACAGCACAGAATTTTGTAGAAAAGGCAAGCATATTTCTGTATTCTAGTCTATGATGATATTATCCCCGGAGCTGCTAAATGCATCAGTTTAAATCCTCCAGTGGAATGATGTTTTCACTTCCCAAATTCTATGTGGACATGTTAAATCAAATGTTTCTGACCCACAATGCTTCACATCACAGATGTGATAATATAGGTAATCAGGGCTGGTTTAAGGAAACCAGTGGTTACCTAGAAAGTCAATGATTAGGACTGCCTACAGCAAGGTCTAAAATTTGTGACACTTTCGCTACCTCGCCTGAAGGGATCCAATACCATGGAAGAGGATAAGAAAGGAGGCAATATGTACTTAATGACAGGATGGAGATTTCTTCTTAATATGATGGAAAGAAAACTGGGGAACTTGTGATGTGCCCCAGAGAGTGCCATAATGGAGGCGCATATCTGAATTACTCATAGTGCTTATCTTCCCCATGTAAATAAGACACTACTACTTGAATATGGAATCTTACAGAAGCCTGGCACAATACAAACAACATATATCTAATAAATGAAAATAAAGGGTGCCCAATCGTGAACTTAGATTATATCTCTCTGCAAGACTAGCAGTGTTATCTGATCTGTCCTTGCAGATGTGTGATATTTTAATTGGCAATTCAAACATAATGTGAAGAAGTTGCTTTGTACACCACATTTCCATGGACTGAAAGAGGCACATTCAAAGAAGATTAAGTATCCGACTTAAACACATCTATTTATGTTTCACTTGTTTTCAGCTCTTTTTCCCACTTCCTCAATTTATCAAAGGCAAGACAGTCTAAATTTCTTCCTATCTTCTTCAGCAGGGCTTTAGCCTGCTGTGCAGTCCCCAGTAAAATCTGGGATATGTCATTCATTTTCCATAGTAGGTGACCATAAATACTTGATTATGACTATCCTGAAGGAACCCAATAGGAGATTATGGCAGTGGAAGGTAAAGCACGTACATAAAAATACCTGAAATACTTGTACATGGAGTAGAGAAAAATAATAATTAATAGTCAGCTGAAATGAATTCCAATACATATTTGCTCTACAAAATTTTACAGGAATCCCTGTGAAAGATTCCTTAAAACTGGCATGCCTCTGGGATAAATCTGCCAAACATTTGCTTTTGGTAGAAATTGGCAAAACAGCCATGTAACAAAACTATACTAGTATACTTCCTTGTCTTAATCTACCATCAGCAAAAACAGGTGTCCAGTAACACAGGTGATAACCTAGAACCAAATACTGGTCTGATTATTATTAATAATGGTTATTTGTTTCTATAGGTTGGACCTCCCTGACAAAGGTATTTGCCAGACTGGGTGAGTGCTAGCTCCTCCTCCCACTCCCGCACCACTGGGCTCATCTCCCTGGCTGCCAGGCTCCAGAGGCCCTGTCGGCTTTGCTGCCCCGCCAGCCCTGTGGGTCCTACTGGGCTCTCAGCAGGCTCCACCAGGCTCAGGTAGCTGCCCACTGGGCTCCAGCAACCTCTTCCACTGGGGCTTTCTGGTCTGGCAACAGCTATTGTCTTATATGTAGAGTTATGAATTCCATATGTATGATGTTACTACAACATGTTTAAGAACAGCTTAGCCTAGGTAAAGGTGATGAACAGGTCTGTCCCAACCAAAGGCATGCTGGTTCACCTCACTTTTTATATACTAGTCATAAACAATGCCATCAAGCCAAACTTGAAGGAATTATCCTGATCCTCAACTGGAGAAACAGAGAATTAACATGGTTCCTACACCCCAGTGGGACAGAGGAGACTAAGTCCTCAGGAGGCCCTTCTAGCCCGTAAAACAAAGACATCCCTTTCAGAATATAAGAAACAGACACAGTCTCCAACTAGATCCTTTGCCTTGTGAGACAAAGGAACCAAGGAACTTGGTCTCTGTAATGTGTCGAGGGCAGGCTGGATAGCAAATGCTGGAAAGATCTCTGTGGATGAGAGAAACTCTTTTGAATGAACTGTATCTTGCTAGATTAAGGCTTAGTCTTTTAGATGCATTTTTGCTTTGAATGTTGTAACCATTTCTACCTTTATCCCCTTCACTTGGCATAATTAATCCATGTTCTTTTGTTAAGAAACTTGTTTTAGTTTCATTATAAATCATCAGTGCTGTGTAAATTCAGTCAAAGTGTGTGTGTGTGTGTAACTCTGACAGCTAAGAGTGTTTTCCTGTCTCTATAAAGGCAGCAAATTTAGTATTTTCTCTGGGAGGGTCCTGTCAGGGGGAATGGTCCTTGCAGTCAGATGATTCTGGGGTAAATTCGGGGCAGGAAGCATACTAAGGCCATCCTGCAAGGAGTAACCAGACTGGGCAAAGCCAGGGTGAGGCTTGAGAGGTGCTGGGGTCAGAGCTCTGGAATGAAGGTACACGGCAGATGTTACAAGGCAGATGGTGACCAAACCTCTTATTGGTCTGGGTGAGCTGGAAAACATCATAATTGTTCCCTCCTGCAGTGATACTGCTTTGGCCCAGAAGCATAGGACAGTCAAGACTAGGTTCCCTGCATTTTCTACCCGACTACATCCCCTACCCAGGCAGTGCATAAGTAAGCACATAGAATCATAGAATACTAGGACTGGAAGGGACCTCGAGAGGTCATCGAGTCCAGTCCCCTGCCCTCATGGCAGGACCAAGTACTGTCTAGACCATCCCTGATAGACATTTATCTAACCTACTCTTAAAAATCTCCAGAGATGGAGATTCCACAACCTGCCTAGGCAATGTATTCCAGTGTTTGACCACCCTGACAGTTAGGAACTTTTTCCTAATGTCCAACCTAAACCTCCCTTGCTGCAGTTTAAGACCTTGCTTCTTGTTCTATCCTCAGAGGCCAAAATGAACAAGTTTTCTCCCTCCCTTTTAGATACCCGAAAACTGCTATCATGTCCCCCCTCAATATTCTTTTTTTCTAAACTAAACAAACCCAATTCTTTCAGCCTTCCTTCATAGGTCATGTTCTCTAGACCTTTAATCATTCTTGTTGCTCTTCTCTGGACTCTCTCCAATTTTTCCACATCTTTCTTGAAATGTGGTGCCCAGAACTGGACACAGTACTCCAACTGAGGCCTAACCAGTGCAGAGTAGAGCGAAAGAATGATTTCTCGTATCTTGCTCACAACACACCTGTTAATGCATCCCAGAATCATGTTTGCTTTTTTTGCAACAGCATCACACTGTTGACTCATATTTAGCTTGTGGTCCACTAGTGGACTAAATGCCCAAGACACAGGTAGCCTCTATGGTGGGAAGGGTCAACAATGTGTGGTTCTTTCCTTTATTCTCTCATGTAAGTCACAATATACCCTTAGAAAATACAGTTTGCTATAAATTAACAGAGTATTCCCCTCTCTTCACTTCACTGTCACACATGAATTTTTACATTTTCATTATTTCTTCTAGCCCCATAAGCAATACTATAAGGGAGGGGAGTCTGGTGTAATGTACATTTTGAGCACAGTATAATAATTAAAACATACTGAAACACATTATGACCATATTATGTTTGTCCTGTGCTCCTTCCCCAGGATCAGAATAACCAACTAGACCAAATAGTGCAGAATTATGATTTAGGCTGATTGCTGTGAAACTAGTCAGTGTTGATTAGTTTTCTGGTGCCTGTCTTCAATGAGATCATAGTATCTATCATGTTGATTTACGTACTTTGAGATGAAGGGAAGGAATGAGAGGCTATGAAAAGAGGGAGAGAACACTATTCCCATGAAAATATTGTAACCCTCTACTTAGATCTTGAATTTCAATATTACTTTCTTATGAATATGGATGGGTGAGTTTTTCTATAGGCTCTCATTCCATGCTGTATAAAAGAACAGCATGAGACAGAAGTCTTCTAATTACATTGTTTTAAGAGACAGATGAGAAAACAACATTGGAGGCACAGAAAAACTGAAGGGGTCCTACTAAGACAATGTATTCTTTCTCTCCTGTGAAATAGTCACCGTTTTGAAGCCTTTGAGGCTTAATCACTACTGAGTGATGTGCTACTTGATAACTCAAAGCTTCATCTCAGGATCTAACCAAACTGAACTTTTATTGCTTCTGAAAACTACAACCTATTTCTCAATGGCTCGCTGAACTGAGCTCACACAGTTCCTTCATCACCTGCTCTGGCAAGTGCAAGAGGTTTCAATAAACCCAACGAAAGACCTGTCAAAGGATAGCCCTTTATTAACAGCATGCTTTAGAAAGAAAAATGTGGCTTCCAATACCCCTCAAACTAAGTCAAAACTAATCTGCCTTTAAAAAGAAAGCTGCAGCAAAACTTACAGTTTGTGGAATACTGAACTATGGATTAATCAAGCCTAATCTGCAATAAATTCAGGATGTGATCCACTTCAGCCTCATCAATGAAATCTGTTTGAATGCTACTTTACAAATCAGTCATTCTTTAACAGGATGAAGGTTGGCAAGATCCGTTCCCCACCTTCTTCCAGGAAGAGATTACATTTAGAAAAATTAATATTTTCTGAAATTCTTCAATATGCTAAAAACACAGGCTGCTCAGAAAAGCAGCTTTAGCTCTTCATTTCAACAAATGAAGTGAGAGCAGGAGAACATGAAAAGTGGGTGACATTTACACTCACTTTCTCTCCTGGAAAACACAATTTTCTGCACAAATATTCTCTTGTTATTTCTACTGAAATGCTAATTCTGAAACAAAAATAATTAAAAAATGAAAAGTAATAGTAAAGCAATGTTTAACCATTACTACTTAAAGCAGTGATGCTTTCTATCTGCAGCACACTTGGCCAAATTCATCTTTGATAGAATTCTGGATTACTCTAGGAAAGAATTCAGATGTTGTATCTACTCAAACAATTTACCTGTACAAAATAATTACTCAAAAGCAAGTGCCATCTGTTTTTCAGGGCATGGAAGTGCAGGAGAAAATGAATTTTCAGACTGTGGCTAGATAAAATACGCATAACTACCCTGTTCAGCTCGTTATTTAAGCATATGCTTAACTTAGATGCTTTGCTAAATAGCGTGTCTTGCTGTTTTGGAGCTAAAATACGTGTTTGATATTTAATTATCTATATCAAATATATCCCATCAGAATCCCAAACTCATGACAATTAAAAGAATTACTACGAAAATTTATCTGGCAGACTGAAGATATTAATGGTCAAGAGTATGTTCTGACAAACTGCATTGACTTGTTTACCTCTGATTTATCCATTTTTAAAGGAGTCAAATTATATTCAGATCATCAGTGGAATTACTCTACATCTATATAGGCATCTCCAGCAAACTAAGCAGCCAAAATTAATGGATGTTTTTGATCTCGAGCTCTCTCTAAAGATACAGATATGCACGAAGTGGAGTTTTCAAAAATGCATAGGCATTTAATTCCTTTGAGTTTTTTTAAATGCCTATCCTTAGGTGCCTAAATACGTTTACAAACATGGCTTTTGGCACTGTAGTTTCAGGTCTGTAAATTGGGGATAATAAAATCATTTTCATACAACAGGGATGTCAAGAAAATAAATTCATTAACATTTGTAAAAAAAGATTAAACTGATGAGGCTGCACGAACATTTCAAATGTTCAGTTATCAAACAAACAAACAAAAGGAAAAAGGAAAACCCAGAATTGTATTTATAGCAAAAAGTTTGACATAATGCAAACATTCTGAAAAGAAATCATGCTGTTCCATCTCTTAAATCACTATATTTGTACAGGAATGAGAGACAAATGAGGTTCAAAGTAAACATGTTTGATTTTGATTGCAGCTCTCTGAAATTTCAGAATGACATATTCAGCATATTACTGGATGTCAAATTAGTTTTTAGTGATACTTATGTTCCTGTTATCAATGAAGAAGTTAATTGTAGAAACCTATTGTGGTATTTGAGAAGAAATGTCTTATAAATTTAGGATATGAGATGATAAGAGAAACAGTTACTCTTTGGTCAACTTTAATGTTAAACATAAAACAATGAAACAAAATAACAGAGTTGCCCTGCCACAGTCTTCTGGGCTGTCAATATCCTGAATTCAGCAGGACTCTCATGCAGGTTCACTCACTGCCTGTGATGGATGCATGTTGCTCAAGCAGCCCACTATTAGGGTCATGTGTGTCTGTGCACCACATGCTCCATGGGGGAGGCTCAGCACTCTGCTCTTGCCCGCTGCACAATCCCTCGCAGCTCCCGTTGGCCAGAAGCCAGCCAACGGGAGCTGCCTGGACTGTGCTTGCAGTGCAGGCAGCACACAAAAGGTCCCCTCAGAGGCACATGAAAAAGATGCACATGACACCAGCAGTGGGATGCTTTGAGTGGCATGCAGCTGTGGCAGGCAGGGAGCAAGCCTGCACAAGGGTCCCATTGGGCTGCTGGTCAAGAGTCACCTAAGGTGAGCACCTGGAAGACCATCCCCTCCCCCCTTGCCGACCCCAATTCCCTGCCCCATGTGCCACCCTCCTCCTGAACCCACCCCTCTGCTCCCTTTCCTGTTCCAGGTCCCACCCCAACCCTTTGCACTCCTCTCTCCTAGACAGAATCCTCTCCTATATCTATATCCTGTCCTGGACCGTGCATCTACAGCTGCACCCCAATCCCCCGCCCTAGGTCAAAACCTCCTCCTTCACTTACACTTCTTCCTGGACCTGAAATCCCCTTCTGCACCCCAACCCCTTACCCTGAGCTCCCTTCTGCACCAAACCTCCATCCCAAACTCTGGATCTCTTCCATTAACATCACAGAAGAGGTCCAGACCACTTACCCTGTTCTTAGAGTGGACCCTTCATCAAATTATTGCCCACCCCTGTCATACATTCTCTTGATTCCAGCAGCGGGGGCTTTAAAGGAAAAAGACCCACTAAATATTGGGAGACTCACAGTAATAGTGCAAACGTTATCAACGCTCACTACCATTTCTGAAAGCACACACAGTTGTTCTGTCTGGCAACTTTAACCAGAGTTTTTCACCCTAAACTAGGCTTTGGAAGGACTTTTGCATTTTGAACAGCTCAAAATGGGAGGACCCAGTTCCAAACCTCAAGTTTACAGGATCTTTCAAAAAAGCCTACCGTTTTCAAAAGAACCATGTCTAGACCACAGTTTTACTTTCAAAATGGCACTTGTTTGAAAGAGTGCCATGATGCGATTATGCAAATGAAGCATGGGATATTTAAATCCCTGCTTCATTTGCACTTTCTAAGTGCCTCATTTACATCCCTCTGTCGACAGAGGGATGTAATCTAGACGTAGCCTCAGGGTCATCATTGTCTGCCCTCAGCCTTGTGCTGACCTTCTGGAACAACTACAGGTTGACCCTCTCTAGTCCAGCACCCTCAGGACCTGACTGGTGCCAGATCAGAGAGTATGCCGAACAACGGGAGGCCAATATTGACTAGCAGCATTACCAACAATCCCCCTGCTTACTGGGCTCTTAAAAGACACTTAAGTGTAAATTAGAGCTAAATAACAGCACAGAACACTGAGAGCCAAGACTGGTGGCTGTACACAAACTTTATGGGACCCCAGAAAACTTGGTCACATTTATGATAAGTGGACAGCCAGCTAACTAAAACCATGCTGGACCATGGATGTTGCTGGACCAGAGAGTGCCAGACTAGAGAGGTTCAACCTAATTAAATCACATTTAATTAGTTAAACAGTTAAACAGGGAAGCTGTAGCTCATCTGGAGCGGCCTTCACCACAGACTGTACTCCAGCCCCCACCAGTTAACTGTAACCGGTACACATCACCCGTTAAGAGTGATGCTTACTGAGTAACCATTGACATCCCTAAACTGTATTATCTTTTCACTTAGAAAAGTCATGTATATTGTGTATTACAACCCAGTGTGCCAACACAGCAACACAGTAGAAAGCAAGTTGCAACTGATGGACACAGACTGTTATGAAATCACCCCAATATACAACAGTGCATAGGGGAGGGGATCAGCATTCATTAGCTCAAAGGATATTTAAACACTTGCCAGAAATAAGATGATTAGGCCTCAGCACACGGCACAAGGAAACACAATTAAAATCTCTTAAAAGATTCACAAAATGTAAAAAAATGCGCACTCCACTTTGTGACTTGTCTGTAGCAGCTTTCTTCATGATATTTAAAAGGAGGGAAACAAGACTTTTAAAGTGGCATTGAGTTGAATCTGGAAGACAAAGATAAGTCAAACAGTAGAACTAAAATAAATGCAAACTACTCAGAAGGACCAAGCTTTCTAAAACACCTTTGAATCTGGCAGTCTCCCAAGCTGCAGCCAATTATATTATAAATCAGCCCTTGATTTACCTTTATATGCCAGTGAAAACTGTGAAGGCAGCAATGTACATTAATTCTGGCCTGCACATGCCCATCTCTTTTATGTTAAAAAAAAAAAGGGCAGAATCAGCCTCCAATAATGGAGGATATAGACACTAGAGTAATGTCAAGGCTTGATCAATAAGAGAAAGACTGGTGGATTTTACAAGAAGTATATCTAAAAATTAAGTTAGGGTTTTTAATTTGTAGAGCTTTCTCTTTTTTCACTCACATATTCACTAGGATGATCCACGCAGACTGGATTACTCATTGGCATCACGACAATACCCCATAATGGTGGCAGATCACACATGTCTCTAAAAGTAAAATAAATCGAGTCATATGTTTTAGCTAAATTCCTGGAATCCTTTGAAATGTAATGATTTTTATGCAAAGTCCTTTTTTCTGAGAACATATATATATTAGTTTGTTTACGTATGGCTTATTACATTTTAATCTTCAACTCCTAATCCTAACAAATGGATTACGAAGGGCCTTTTTATTGTGTATCTGTTTATAATGGTTAAGCTTTCCACCACCCCAGAGCATCTTTCTTACCTACAATCATGGATTACAAACTATTAAGTGAAATACAAGCTTTGTCCTAATTGGAATAATTCTTATCTTTACCACACACTGCAATTTAAGAGATCTTTCTTCTGATCTCTTATAATAATAGCCACATCTTGCAGGAAAGATATGACTCTAAATCTCAACATTTTGCTATATATTTTGACTTGAGTATTCACCACCAGCTGTTAGTGCAAAGCTGCATCTGGATTTAACCCAAGATCCATCTGCTGATTTCAACTTGATGTACATTGTAAGCTGCCATTAAAATAAAATAGGAGATGCATCCTGAGAGTGGAGAATAAATATTTTTTTGCACCTGCATGTTTTTTTATTGCTCAACACTGGCTTATTAAATGCTAATTTTCATTGGAAAAGAGAAATGAGTGTATTTTAATATACTGCAGTTTTTAGTGAAGGTGCTTACTGAGCAGACCCAGTAGTGTATTTTTTCCTCCTTGAAAAGAGCCTTCTGGAAGGTGAGTCTTATATTACTTTGATATGTAATGTGGCTGGAGACCACTTATATAGGTTTGGTGTAAAAGAACATGACCATTGGGACACACAGCATTTTAGTGCAAGTTCGTTACACAAGAGAGAAACATAACTCTCTCTACTTTATTATGATATTTACATTGTGGAACATGTAATCTAGAGGTGCTATGTCAGCAATATATTTTTTTCCTGTTTTCTCAAAAAACAGTCTAATCTGAATTCAATTAGAGTATATGATCAAAAATAAAAAATAAAAATGTGGGATATTCCTTTTCATTTAGCCATAATGTGCTAAATTACATAAGCATTAGTTGAAAATATAATTTGGCTGAGTTTGTATTTAAAGCTAGCTTATTTGTGCTAATGTTTAGTGCTCTGGAGCCGGCATGGCCCAACCCAATTAGCGAAGCTCAGAGACCACATTAAAAAGCTAAAAGGCAAGATAAGAAAAAGCTTCCTGAACCACACGTTATAAAAAGAATCCAGATTTCCACTACATAAGAATCTCATTTTTAAAGGATTCCATGTGTTTCTGAATACAAGTAACTGGCTTCATGCTCTGTAGAAAGAGTAGAAGTTTGAACATGTGATATATAGACACTGAATCAAAAATACCATGGCTGTTTACATCATAAAGTATCTCATTACCGTTTGTCTTGCATAACTGTAACTTTAATGTATGCAATTCCTTATACTGTTGGATGAGTATGATGGGTGCATGGTCCTTAAAAGGGGCCCTTTCAGTTTTAATTATTTGAAGCTAATTATTAATTTCTGGTAGAGAAATAGCATTACTGAACCTTTTCAGTTTTTAAATGTTTATACGGGCTTTCCTACTGCCTTGCAGATGTTTTTTATAAAGGGAATTTTCAACAATGGAAAATCAAAAGCCCAAATCTCACAGACGCTTAACTTTTTAGAGGGCTGTCAAGGTGGCTTTAAACCACTGGTGCACCCTCCCAATCCTAGACTATTCCAGAGTCTAAAGAAGCCCCAAGTGTAAGTTTGATAGCTTTGGGGTCTAAGTAATAGCAGCCTCCCAGGGCTGGCCTATAATCTGCAGTGCAGTCTTGAATCTCTCCAGTGCTGTACCAAACTTTCTCCAGCATGCCCCCTGACACTATGGCTTCCAAGGAATCTGCAGAGGGCAGTCTTCTAGAATGCCTGGATTGGGGTTTTTATGACCCTTTTTATGCTGTTCTGACCCTTCCCAGCATGAAGGGCCTAGAGGATTCCACCATATCACAGAATCCTAGGGTTAGAAGAGATCTCAGGAGGTTATCGGGTCCAACTCGCTGCCCAAAACAGGACCAGTCCCAACTAAATCATCCCAGTTAGGGCTCTGTCAAGCTGGGACTTAAAAACCTCTAGGGATGGCTACCACTTCCCAACGTAACCAATTCCAGTGCTTCACCACCTCCTATTAAAATAGTTTTTCCTAATATCCAATTCTAGACCGCCCCCACTGACTGTCTGTAGATATGTTAGTTGTCCCACTGACTTTAATGAGATGACTCACACACTTAAAGCTAAGTTGATGCATTAATTTAAGAAGGAGGGTGGCAATATTGACTGTACAAGGGAATTGTGAAACTAAAATATACACAGTTCTGTCAAGAAGTTGAAAAATAGAGAAAAATGCCTTTTACATTAACTTATCTCTGTGGCACTAACCAAAAACTAAGTCTTGTCAGACCCAGCTCTGCCCCTTTGTACTGAGTATAACAGAATCAGCTTCTGGTTTCCAATTTTTGGTATTGAGGGCACCCTCACATTTTAATGTCACATTCATGATACCGAAAGTTTACTCCATCAACAAAGAGCAGAAGTATTTCAACTCCATCATTTACAATGTTGCCACTTCAGATGGCCAGATAGGCACTTGTCTCTGCTAGCTGTACTTTGGCAAGAAGTGGAAGGAGTACATTCTGGAATTTCAGGTGTCAAAATGAGGGGAATTAGCACAGACATCTACAGCTAAGGTAGCCAACTGTAGCTCTGGAGCCAAATGTGACTCTTCTGAAGTTAATATTGATCTCCTTGCACAGGTGCCAATGCCAGGGCTGGAGCTACAGGTGCTAATAAGCAATGTACTGGAAGGTGCTTATTGCTCAACCCCAGGTACCACCTCTTCCCCCAAGGGCCCCACTCCTTCCCCCCAAGCTTGCTGTGCCCTTACTCCTACTCCCTTGCCTCCAGAGTATCCCGCATGAGGCAAAACAGTTGATTGCAGTGTGCAGGAGGTGTGAGAATGGGGGTGTTGATTAGTGTGGCTGCCAGTGGATGGGAGGTCCTGGGGGAGCTCATGCGGTGCTGGCTCTTTAGTAATGTGCATTGGTAAATACTGTCTCCTTCTCAGGCTCACGTTGGCTACCCGTGGTCTACAGGATCAAGTATAAGAGGGACAAATCTGAGTTGCAATACATAACTCCTTCAATAAAGGAATTATAAGGCAGTGTCCTATATAAAACAGCATTATGGAATACAATCCTGTACCATTTCAACATTCTGGAAAATTGTACCTAATTGAAACCAGGAAAAACTAGTGCACCTGTCAGAACTTTCTTCCACACGTCCTATGTTTGCAGAGGACCCAAAACCACACAGAAAGATAATTTTGTCTGAAAGAAAGCATGTGTGCTTGATTTGGTCATCTTTAGTACAGTATTATTCCTGTCACTCTGTCAAAGTCAGTGATCCAAATTCAGATCAATAAATGGGTGTAAATTTGGCTTAAATAGTTCTATCCACTTTTGCACCTGACTTGTGTTTACCTGGGGTAAATAAACATAGGAGTTTTGTTACTTGTATATCTTAAGTTTGTCTTAAGCTTTAGTTGCACAGGCAATTTATAACAAAGTTTTCCTTTCATGCACTTGGCCTCTATTAGATTATATGGTCTCCTGGACAGAAACTCTTACTATATATATGTAAAATACCTGGCACAACAGGGCATCAATTTTGGTGGAGGCCCTTAAGCACTATTATAATAGTGTTACTAATGACTGTAATTTACAATTGTTCAGTTCTTATTCCTTCCTGGTCACAAATCCTCTCTCAAGCTCCATTAGAATAATTTGCTGTATAATAAAATGACCATGCTGGTAAACATAAACTACTCAGATTGTGTATTCTGCCTGCAAAAATATATATGGTAATTAAACATTTGCAGATGCATGTCATTTATCATTTTAAGCCTTAAACTTCAGAGCACTCATGATTAGGATCCAAATGCCATCAGCTATTTATTAAGATATAGTTAGAATAAGTATCTTCATATTTTATTTCATATATTTTTCATTTTTAAAATTTAAAACTTATCCAAATTAAAACTATTCATCTAAATCTGGAGTACAGAAAATTAAAGAATTTTACTCCTAACAGATCAAATAAAGTATTATCTCAGCAGTCACTGCTGCTCTTTAGCATCTTTTAGCTTGATATCAGTTTTGGATACAGCTAAATGCCAGCTACCCTGATAAACATGTACACTACCAGCTGTAGCTCCATCTGCTCTGCTAAACATTTTCACACCAAATCTGCTGGGGTGGGGAGAAAAAAAACACACACGCTGCTATTGGAGTTAGTTAGTTACAACAAAATATTAAACTCTTCTCTCCAGGTGGCTTTTTAGTTTTCTGCTCCTCTGATGAATATATTTAGCAAAGGCAACCAACTATTTATGTATTGATAATAGCCAGCCTTAAACTCTCAAAATTCAAGGAACTATAAAGGGAAGAACTTACTGCAAGAATGAGCAGGTGTGCAAATGAAAAACTCCAGAACAGATAAACATTTTCAGGCTGTCTCTTTTTAGGACTCAAGCATACATATACACACTTGGTTAACTTTATTAACATGAAAAATCTTGTTGACTTTAATGGACAAATCTCAGCAGTGAAGTTAGCCAAGTGCAGGTTAAGTGTTCGCAGGATTATGGTCTAAACCACAAGTACTAGTCTCTTTTGGCACTTGTACATTATATTTAACTGTGCAAAGAAATTCACTGATAAAAAAGTCCACTTTTCCTTTTCTCTAGACAAACTAAAAAAAAGACAGTTACCTGTTCCATAACAGGTGTTTTTAGAGATGTGTTGCTCATGACCATTCTATATTAGGTGTGTGTGCTTGCCATATACACCTGTCATGGAAATTTTTCCCTTAGTTGTACCCAGGGAGACCCCTGAAGTACTGTGGCACCTCCATGGCATGGTATAAGGGTGCCGGTGGCTCCCCCTATTCTCAGTGCCTTCTTCCCGGAAACTCTTGCAATGGAGAAGGGGGATGGGTCATGGAATGGACATAAGCAACATCTCTCAAAGAACACCAGTATAGCTTTTCTTTTTCAAATAATCGCTCATCTCCATTAGGTGACTCTAAATAGTAGCCACGAAGGTGGGAAGGATATCACGGCCACACTGATTGCAGCACTGCTCTGCCAACCCAGCATCATCTCTGGTCTCCTGAGCTTACGATAACCTGAGCGTGGTCCTCCTGGATCTGTACTTGACCAGACTTATAAGAGAGATTGGTGGGAATGCACATGTCAGACTCTCAGACTACAACAAGAGAAAGGCATCTGAGAGGGAGCTCCTGCTTAGTCCCCACTGGAGGCAAAACCAATGACACTTCTATTTTGCCTGGTGCTCAACAGGAAATCTCTGCCCCTGGAAAATGGCGTGGGCTACCTCCAGATGGAGTGACTGCTTGTAGTGCTCCTAAGCCAAATACGCCAAGCACCTATTGTGCAGTTCACTAAGAGGCATGGACAGACACCCTAGACATAGTTTAAAGCCTGGGGATCAGGGCATGCCCCATCCTTAGGCTAAGTGCTGTCCAGGATGGTAGAAAATACAAACAACTGCTCAAAGAACTGAGAGAACTATATACATTAAAAAGAAACTGCATCACAGAGAAGAACAAAACCCACAAAATGCGTACCATTGGGGTAAAATTTTGCACTCCCCCTGCCTCACAAAGACCTTGGTGATATGCTCTACAAGCTATCAAATCTACATCAAAGCGTATTAAGTACCTTTTAGAAAGCATCAGGGTCTACATTGGGAAATTAAAGCACACTACAATGTACACAGTTCTGAAAAGCACCAGATAGAGAAGCCCTCAGAGCTGTTTAGATCATCAGAAAAGTAGAGTTCTGCTTGAAGGTTTGTGTGTATTTTATCCTGTGACTCACCCAAGTCTACTTTTTATATCCAGACTAAAACACATTTTACAAAGTGATAGATAGATAAAGGACCTTTGGCAAGAATATTATCCTATGAGATTAAAACTGATTGTCTGAAGATACAGAATTACCACACTGGGATTAAATTCTTATTGCTGTAATGTTTGTTAGATTAAAATTATTCAAGACAGAAAGACATACATGTTGACTCCTTAACCATTAAGTGCTGAACTTAGGAGGCAATGACAAAGAATCTAAGTTGCTATCTCACTTAGAGTTCCAGATATAACCTAACAATGTACATTAGGCACTTAGGGGAACCATGTGCACATACTCCCTCCACCACCTTTCAGATTTTGAGTTTTAGTCCAAGTAGAGAACCTCCAATAGACTCCTTCAGCAAAAGTGTACAGATTGAATCATGTATCTTCAGTAACAGAGAAACTGAAGACAAATATCAGGAATAGTTTCTATAGGACAGAACTGACTATAGATTGGTTTTCAAATTCTTCCCTGAGAACCCAATATCTCTGCAACAGCAATATGATTAATACAGCAAAAGCTCTGTTAGGGTATGTCTACACTGCCACCCTAGTTCGAACTAGGGTGGCTAATGTAGGCATTCGAACTTGCAAATGAAGCCCGGGATTTAAATATCTCGGGCTTTATTTGCATGTTCCCGGGCGCCGCCATTTTTAAATGCCCCGTAGTTCGAACTCCCTGCCCGCGGCTACATGCGGCACAGACTAGGTAGTTCGAATTAAAGCTCCTAATTCGAACTACCGTTACTCCTCCTGCAATTAGGAGCTTTAATTCGAACTACCTAGTCTGTGCCGCGTGTAGCTGCGGGCAGGGAGTTCGAACTACGGGGCATTTAAAAATGGCAGCGCCCGGGAACATGCAAATAAAGCCCGGGATATTTAAATCCCGGGCTTCATTTGCAAGTTCGAATGCCTACATTAGCCATCCTAGTTCGAACTAGGGTGGCAATGTAGACATACCCTTACAGAGTAAGTTGGGAGTATGGAGGTTAACCAAATATTCTGGTTACCTATGAGTTATACTTAACCAATGGAATACCAATTCTCTAGTAGTTTATCTAATGATACTACATATCACTATGAGTAGCACATAGCACCGTATTCATAGATCACTAAAGTACACTTAACATTAAAAGTGCAATGAACATAATTTAATCTTTCTTTGATGATTCAGAAGGCACTTCAGGATCTTCCATGCCTTAGAGTCATCATTATCAACATTATCACTGTAGATGTAGAAGGTGTAGGAGCTTGGGCTGAATCTGTAATGGCCTCTATGACACACCCTGGAAGCTGCTTTCTTGGATAAATCCCTGATTTCAGCTTGTTTACTTGTCTTCTGCCTCTTTTACATTAAAGAGTACAGAATATGAAATTGCATAATATGTTGGGCAGCATACAAGTCCCAGTTAGACTGAAGATTTGTATTGGAAGTTTCCAAAAATGTTGGATAACTGAACTTTCTGGTGAAGTGAGTGACTGATAACACAGTTTTCACTGTATTAGGTAAAAAAAAATAATTAAATGTCACAATGTTTGAAATTAAATACCAAAATAATAATGTAAATATTGTGTCATTTATGTTCATGAATATTGGCACAACTAAAGATGGTTTAGCAGCTTCTTTAGAAAAGCATCTTCTGAGCCATCTAATCCAACCAGGTTTTATAATATAGATTTACAGGCTTGATATTCATCTGTAATAACGCAGCATAGCTTCACTGAACTTCTTTGGGTGCTGCACCAGTGCACACTAGCTGAGGATCTTAACTCCTCCCTATCAGCTTCTCGTCCAGGAAGATCAAAATTCGGTTCTATTGGGTATGGATTCTTATACCACACATCACCAGAATGTCTGAGTGCCTGTCCATAGTGCGTTAAGAGATGTGACTAAAAATTCTCATGTGGCATTCATTGTCCCATATCCCCATGGGGAGAAAAGCATGCAGTGGAGTGTCTTATTTTGGCAGAGTGTTGTTTTAAGTATATATATTGCTATGTATTTATGTCAGAATAGGCAAGGTTACAAAAATGTGTCTTGCACTTGGAGCAGAAAGTTGTAGATTTGAGTTAGTCCTTAGGTTCCTGGGGGAGTTAATTCCACTGTCTCTGACTATCCCCAAGGAAGACCCCTCTCCACACAAATAAACTTTACTGTTATTATAGAGGGGCTATGTTGTACCAGAGGAGCAAAGTTGCTGGCCACCATGGTTTTCGTCCCAGAGCTTTAGGCAGTTTAGGCCCAGGACATAGAGCACCTTGAAATAAGCACCAAGACCTTGAACTTAATTCCATGGTCTGTGGAAAGCCAGCACACAGACAGGAGGACAAGTCTGATGTGCTTACAGTGCTTTATGTTGCTAAGGACACATGCCACAGTGTTCTGTACCAGTTGGAGTTTCTGAAGCACTCCAGACTTCCTGTACAAGTATACTGCATTACACAGTCCAACTATGAATAACTGAGGTCAGGTCAACTATCTGCCAGTTTGGGACAGACTAGCCGGCTGGAGAAAACAAAGCATTATTTAGAGATGCTACTATATCAGAGCATTAGCTAGGACTCCTAGAAAACTCCTAAAACTATGGTCTCATTCATCCAATTGTGGATATGAACCTTCAATCAAAGGAGAATGCACTGTGGCTGCAAATTCTTTCCTCTGTCCACGACCATCACCTTTTACTTTCTTGGCTTCAGCTTCGGCCAGCTCATCCATGAGTTGAGTGTGTCCCGGCTCTGGGCAGGTTTGGTGGAGCATTGTGGTCACGTGTGATGAAAGTTAGGTAGAGCTGGATGTTATCTGCATGTTTTTGTCACTTCAGTCTCTGTCTTCTGACCAGTTCACCGAAATGTAGATGTTGAAAAGGACCAGAGAGAAAACTGTTATTTGTGGGACTCAAAAAGTGACAAGTCTGGCAGTGGAGGTGCAATTTCCCAATATTACTTGCTGGATGCATCCTCCTAGGAAATACCCAAACCATTTTAGCATATTACTCTGGACCCTGTCAACTCTCAGGTGAGGCAACAGAATCTCATGGTCGACAATACTGAATACTGCAGACACATTCCAGAAGATACGAATGGATGTCTTTGTCCTCCCTTTGTCCACTGCACGAGGAAATCATCCATCGGTACCAATAAAACAGCTTCAGCTTCATGTCCTGGCCTGGACACAGATTGTGCCAAGTCTAGAATATTACATTCAATTTTATGAGATTACAGTTGGCCTCTGGAAAGGTTCTCTATGAACTTGCAAGAGTCTTCACAATTACATTGTGTAGGTGTGAGGGAGGGGATGAGACACAGAGAAAGATCTCATCAATCAAGTCTCAGGTGAAATGGGTAAAAAGATAGGGCACATCTACACAGCAGGGCTAAACTCATAAGAACATAAGAATGACCGTACTGGGTCAGACCAATGGTCCATCTGGCCCAGTATCCTGTCTGCTGACAGTGGCCAATACCAGATGCCTCAGAAGGAGGGAACACAACAGGTAATCCTCATGTGATCCCTTTCCTGTCACTCAAAATCAGTTACGTAACTTTAGCTAAGCTAATTGCGTAGCCTAAGTCAAAATAGCTACACAGCAGTTATTTTGACAAAGAGCACTCTTCCCCAACTTCTCTTACTCCTCATACAATGAGGGTTACAGGACTTGGAGTAAGAAGCCAATTATTTTGAATTTATTTCAAAATAATGAGCTTGCTGTGTAGACACACATTACCTTATTTCAGAATAATGCTGCTGTGTAGAGATAGCCTTAAAGAGCACCTGGGAGATGGAAACACTTCACAGAAACTCAGGGCAGGAAATGAATAGCTTATCTAATTGAACGTAGATACATAACTACTCAAACTGTAACCCTGCAAAGAATCTCGAGGCTACATTTGATACGACTTTGGTTTTGTCTCTCATCTGAAAGGCAGCAACTTCAATAGAACAATTACTTTTCTCGTGATGGGCTATAGACTCAATATGACACACAGAGAAAGTGGTATCTGCTGAATCACCCACACCACTTCTTTCAATATTCAGATTCTGCCTGCAAGTGTTCCACTCAGTATATGAAGAGATAACCTGTATCTACAGACTGTACTTACTGTATCTGTATGGTATCTACAGACCATGCAAGATTCATTTTTTCCATAATTTAGTCACAAAAGCATCTTTTAACTATTCTAAATGCAATATTTTGCAACCTTCTTTAGATATTGGGCTGAACACTGAAATATGTATTGCGTAGACCCTGATTAGTTGATTAAGATTTTGTCTACACTGAGCAGTTAATTTGTATTAAGTTAGGATATAAATGTAAAAGGTTTTTATTGATGTCCTATACAAATGATTTTATTCCAGAATAAGTGTCCTCTTCCAAATTAACTTCATCTATTTTGAAAGTGGATTAAGCTAATGTGGAAGTGGACTTGATCAGGAATAGCTACTCCAGAGTAACACCTTGTATGGATTAGCCTGTAATCTAAAAAAGGGTGGAAAATAGGAAAATAGAAATTAAACTGTCAGGTTACAAAATTCCATAAAATTCAAACAAAATAAATTATTTTTAAAAGGTTTAAAAGCTATACAATGTTATAGCCACCTCTTGGAAGACAACCTAATATTTTATTGACCTTGACAGCATTACAAGGCAGATAAAGCACACATTCTTGAAAGATGCAACAGTATGATACTAATCACCAAAGGTTTCATAATCGTGAGGGGAAAACCCCCAAGAGAAATCCATTCTTCCTCTGTTTAAAATTGCTGAATTATAATATATAATAATGTTAAAGATAATGTGTAAGGCATATGAAGGAAAGCCCAAGTTCTCAAATGTGGCTTCTAAATTTGGGTTCTCAATTTCTGTGCCTAAAAGCCCAATTTTCAAATATTCTGATCACCTACAACTTCAGTCCCAATCACTGAGGAAAATCAGGCCTTAGATATCAATATCTGGCACTGAAAAACTGAAGCATCCACATTACCAGGCCACATTTTAAAACCTTAGCTTAGATACTTTATTTTCTATCAGATGTTCTATATCCACAGCTTTCTGGATCTTCCAGCAGAAGTTCAGTACCACAGAACAACGATTTGCTCCTCTAGTAACTTTCTTACAATGGGATTGACAGCTTCCTCACTTCAGTACCTAACTATTCCTAGTATACTTCTTGTTCCATTGCCCCATACACTGCTAAGTCCTTGCCAGCTACTTGATAAGAATCAAGTAGCTTTTCAGATATGAGATATGGTAACATTAGCAGCACTAACATACACTCCCCTTTAAAAAGTCATTAGACCTGAACAGCACATAAGACTGTACTATTAGTATTTATACCAAGAAGCTCTAACATTAAGACATTCCTGTGCGCTATACAAGTAATGCCAACCCTATTAAAAACACATTAATAAGACAAACTCCACATTAAGACTTGTAAAATTTCCTTCTATGATTAAAGGGAGGGACCCATTATTGGTTTAATGAAACCCTTAAAAAAAGTTCAAAAATAAATTCATTTAACTCTTGCCTAGATATGAAGTAATGCTTTCTAGATATTTCTTTTTACTTATTCTAAAATAATCCAATAATCCTTTCTATATATTGCTCTAAAAGGCCTGCCTAGGAAAAAGGAAGAAGACAGACTAGAGTCGGATGTATATTTCATATCAACAATGCAAAATTTGCATATCTTTAAAGGTTAACAAATGTAACATTCATGAAAACAAACTGGGAAAATATTTTGATTCTTGTTCTGAATTTGTGCTGGGATTTGAAAACAAGGGAAAAAATATTTTATAGGTTTTGACATCCATATTAAACAGCAACTTAAACTCCCAACATTGTTGAAAACTATGTATAAATAGCCTTAATGTGAAAAGTGTCTTTCTTCCTTTATATACAGTTCACTTGCAGTGGTAGGATACCTACACAGTTTCATTTAGACTGTTTTCTTCCTTTGCTTCCTATGTTCATCTTTTTAAAATACATTGTCTATAATAGCAGATGTCCCATCTTTCTAAGTAACTTGAAAATAGCATCTTATTAGAGCGAGAGAATATTTGTGAAATTGGAAAATGGTAATGAGAGATTTTCACAAATTTGTGGCAGTTAAAAGTTCTTGCCATCTGCTGGATATCCAGTGAGCTTTCTGAAATGAGAGGAGGATGAAACTGAGCACAGTGCAATGAGGGGGGCAATGGTCCAGTGGTTAGGGCACTAACTTGGGACCCAGGTTCAAGTCTCTGGTCTGCCCTTGACTTTCCGTGTAACTTTAGACAATCACCTTGTCTCTGTGCCTCAGTTCTCCTTCTATTAAATGGGAATAATTGCATTTCACTACCTCACAAGGATTTTGTCAGAATAAATACACTAGAAATTGTGAGGTGCTCCATAAAGTATGTTAAATAGATTGTCAGCAGTGCTGGTGTCCTGTTACAATTAGTAACCTGACTCATCTCAGCAGACAGGCCCAAAATGGAGCATGCCTGAGGATTAAGTATCCAAACTGGTGGAATCAAACACATGAAAATACAGAGAAGCTTGTGTCAGTCCCCAGGTTGGCTCTATTCTGCATGAGCTCAATTCTCCTGAATTCTGAAACCTTGTTAATTCAGAGGAAATAATTTTATATTTGTAACCCCCCCAAAAACATAAGCATTAGCAGTTCTCATTTATCAAACTAATGTGCAGTATTACTGACATTAATGATAAAACCATGTTTATGTTTATAGCTGAAAAATTCCCTTCGATATTTTTTTTTAAATTCTAGCTCCAAACAACAAAACAACAATATCTCATGTCACAAAATTGTGGAGCATTTCATCAAAATCATATAAGAGTCTGAGCCTCTTCTATTTTATTTTTATCATAGCTAATCTCTACAGTCATTAAACTATATTAAATTTACATCAACAATATTTTGAGCCCTACTGTTAAACAGTGTATATATATATCTAAATATATATATATACACACACACACACACACACAAACACACACAGAAAGTAAACAGATGTTTTGTGCACTGAGAACATTTGAGTGGCACAATCTGTTACTGCAGCCCAGTTACTTCCAAAATTTGCTGCAGAAGATTGGGAATGTGAGAGGCACAGACAGACAATCATCTACATAAAAACTAAATATTTCATCCAGTGTTAACACTTACATTTAAATTACTCTAGCTTAGTAAAACGGATTTGTAATTACTAATGCATTTGCTATAAATGGCTAGCACTAATCTGGCAACAGTTTAAATAAATTTAAAATTGTATATTTGAGCACATTTACTGTGCAATTAATTTTGTTACACCTCAATGTAGTAATCTATAATTTTGTGTAGAAAACTTATGACTAGATTTTCAAACACTAGCCTGCATTTCAGTTCAATTTGTGGATTCAAGCAACTGTAGGCAGTTTTATGTCCACAATTTAGTGAGGACAATCAAATAATTACTAATATAACTGGCATAGTATACACCTGCAATATCATGAGCACAAAAATGAAGACCTTGTAAAGCTGATCTAAAAGTGTGTCACTAAAGCATTCTTTGGTATTTTTAACATATTCAATTTCCTCTATATGCCCAAATCAGAATGACTGGATCCTAACAAATAATATTGATAACACTATCAAATAAAACAGACTAAGGAACCTTTTGTGTAGTTGAATATATTTTGGAAGGTTTTTTTATTTAAAACTCCTATCACCTGATCACAACCTACCAGTTTCAAGGTTGAAAGAGTAATGCAAATTCACCTGACTCCCCAATGATCGAGGCAGAATTTACATATTTTTACCTTCACTAGCACTGCTTTAGTGCCAAGCACATTGTTCTGCACTGTCATGATGCATGACTTGTATTTAGAAATCTGACAGTTTAAGAATGCATCATAGCATTACATTAAGCTGAATATATTTCTCTACTGCACAGGAGAAGATAAAGAGGTCTCCCATTAAAATAATAACGATTTTGCTCCATCTTCTCACTTGTCTTGTGAAACTGGTATAAAAATGTTGTACTTACCACACTGGTAAAATACTATTTCCTTCATTTCCAATACTAGGTGGAAATTTTCACTTTTCATTTAATATACACTTTAACTGCATTCATATGCTATATTGAATCCAGTAGTTCGTCTTCATACTAGGAAAGTCAAATTTCTCTTCCCTTACTCACTGCTTATTGGTAACCCTCTCAATAAAGAGGTATGAAAAGCTATACTCTATTTGAAACTGCAAAGCAATTTACCATTTGCTCCAACAGTCTGTCTTTTACTCTCATCCCTCTTCTCCCCAAGACATATGCTATAAAGAATATTTTTTCTTGCACACCATGATTTCTTAAGCAAAACTTAATGATGTTATTAACATAATGGTTAGTTGTATATTTACAGCCTGACTTTGCCACATCTTAGTAAAAGGAAAATTATAAAATTGTGCCCAAAATTTGCATTCTTGATTACTTAAACTAATTCTTGATTTAGCCCTAAGTGAAGCAAAAGTCTTGCTTAAAGAGGTGAATATAACTGGATCGCTTGATAATGGTGACCATAACATAATTAAATTTAATATCACGGTGGCAGGGAAAACTCCACAACAGTCCAACACTGAGGCACTTAATTTCAGGAAGAGGGACTGTACAAAAATGAAAAAGTTAGCAGAACAGAAATTAAAAAGGTACAGTGACAAAAGTGAAATCCTTACAAGCTGTATGGAAACTTTTCAAAGACACCATCAGAGGCTCAACATAAATGTATGCCCCCAAACTAAAAAAAAAAAAATAACAGAACCATAGAAGTGCCATATTGGCTACACAACAAAGTAAATGAAGCAGTAAGAGGCAAAGGCTTCCTTTATATAGTGGAAGTTAAATCCTATTGAGGAAATATAAAAGAAGCATAAACTCTAGCAAATGAAGTGCAAAAATATAATTAAGACAAAAAAAAAGAATTTGATGAACAGCTACTCAAATACTCAAAAAGTAAGAGAAAACATGTAAGTACATCAGAAGCAGAAAGCTCGCTAAACAACAGTAGCATCAAGGATGATAAGGCCATTGCAGAGAAACTGAATGAAATCCATCTTCACGGCTGAGGACATTAAGTGAGATTCCCAGACTTGAGTGATATTTTGTAGACGACAAATCTGAGAAACTATTTCTCACTGAGGTGTCAAAACAGGATGTTTTGGAATAAATTGATAAACAAAATAGTAGTAAGTCACCAGAACTAAAATGGTATTCAACCAAGAGTTGTGAAGGAACTCAGATGTGAAATTGCGGAACTAACAACTGTGATCTGTAACCTAGCCTTCAAATTAGCTTCTGTACCAAATCACTACAAGACAGTTAAGGTGAGGCCAACTTTTAAAAGGGGCTCTAGAGGTGATCCTGGAAATCATAGGCCAGTAAGCCTCACTCCAGTACCGAGCAAACTGGTTGAAACTACGGTAAAGAACAAACTGTCAGATGAAAAAATGAAAATAATGTTGGTGAGAGTCAAAATGATTCTTGTAAAGGGAATTCATAGCTCACCATGCTACTAGAATTCTTTAAGGGCATCAATATGTATATGGAATTGTAATGTACTTAGATTTTCAAAAAAAAAAGCCTTTGACAAGGCTGTTAAGCAAAGTAAGCTTTCATAGGATAAGAGGGAAGTTCCTCTTCCCATAACACAAGAACTAGGGATCACCAAATGAAATGAATAGCAGCAGGTTTAAAATAAATGAAAGGAAGCATTTCTTCACACAATGCACAATCTGTGAAACTTTACCAGAGAATGTTGTGAAAGCCAAGACTGTAAAGAGCACAGAAAAGAACTGGATAAAATCATGGAGAGTAAGTCCACCAATGGCTATTAGCCACGATGAGCAGAGATGTTGTTCCTAGCCTCTGTTAGTCAGAAGCTGGGAATGGGAGATAGGGGATGGATCACTTTATGATTACCTGTTTTGTTCACTCAGAAGGTTAGATGGATCTTTGCAAATCAGCAGAAAGGGGATACGCATGTTATATCTGATTTTTAGGAATATCTACACCTTTCCATACAAAAGAAACAGCAACTTTTTTTGAGGGGAGTGAAACATGTAAGTTCACTTCAGTGTGGCTAGTGATGTGATTTTAGTACATTAAGTGAACTATTAACCACAACCTAAGAAGCACTTAAATAAAACGCCTAGAAAGAATGGAGGAGAATATCAATATTTCAATTTTAATACAAGGATTTTTCCCTTGGGAAACAGACCTAGAACAGTATAAAAATGGTGAAATTGATTAATGATTAAAAACAAAGTTTGCATCATTTCAAAATGGTCACACTCACAAGATTATTTGGTAAGTGAATGTATTTAAAAACAGCAACATAACACTTTAGGGTTAAATTTAATTGAGACTCTGGACTGCAAGCAGAGAACTGATTTCAGGTTGGAAGAGGAGTGCATATACATGGGCTGTGGTAATCCTCTTTCCAGGCTTCAGTGGGTAGCTAAGCTACTCTGCATTCTATCACAATTTTCAGGCCTTAGACAGTTGTGGAGATACGGACTCAACACTGCTCCAAAATTTAGCATGGTAGTGTTCAGAATACCTCCATTAAAGTTCTCTACAGCAGGTAGGGGCAATATTCAGGACCTTCTGAGGTTTTAGGGAGAGAGCAAAAGGGTTCTATGCAAGGCAGGATTTACTTGTAATTGACTATGGGAGGACAAAAGTTAGAACAAAACCCACAAGTGCTCAATATTATTTTATCACCTATATATTTGGGAGAGTTTATCTGCCTACCTGCCTGTTCAATAACTCTTCACCAAATTCAGTATACCACTTCCTCTTATCATAACTTAAAGCAAGGTCAGGGTTTGGTTCTGTCAAGAAAATGAGCTGTGCCTGGCATGGTATTGCTTCTCAAAAAGCCATACAGAATGCCCCCCCCCCCCCCCGCACAACTTCAGGCTCCCAACGCACCTTTTAGAGAGGGCAGGTGGGTCTGAAGCTCCTCCTCAGAGTATCCTTGCACTATGAGTAGGTTCAAAATTATATACAGCCCATCCCTTCAGTGGACCCTTCTCAGGCTTTATTTTAAGCCTGCCTACATCATACGCAGGGCTTTGGAAAATGGGTAATATGTTGGGCATGTGGAAAAAATGAGTGTGCATGTGCACAAATTTGTTCTTTTCAGATGAAATATAACATTAAAAAGATCAGTTTATCACTAGCTGTAATTGCTAAGAGAGGGTATGTCTACACTACCACCCTAGTTCGAACTAGGGTGGTTAATGTAGGCATTCGAAGTTGCAAATGAAGCCCGGGATTTAAATATCCCGGGTTTCATTTGCATCTTGCCGGGCGGGCGCCATTTTTAAATGCCCTTAGTTTGAACTCCGTGCCCGCGGCTACACGCGGCACGGAGTAGGTAGCTCGAATTAGGATCTCTAATTCGAACTACCGTTACTCCTCGTGGAACGAGGTGTACCGGTAGTTCGAATTAGAGATCCTAATTCGAACTACCTACTCCGTGCCGCGTGTAGCCGCGGGCACGGAGTTCAAACTAAGGGCATTTAAAAATGGCGCCCGCCCGGCAAGATGCAAATGAAGCCCGGGATATTTAAATCCCGGGCTTCATTTGCAACTTCGAATGCCTACATTAACCACCCTAGTTCGAACTAGGGTGGTAGTGTAGACATACCCAGAGATGGAAATTATGGGATGTGGGGAGAGAGAAATAAGAGAGGTGGGGGAGCTATGATTATTTTTAGCTTTTCCTTGTTATGTTCAGTTAAGTGAAATGGTTTGGTTTTAATGGTTCACTAAGTAATTATTACAATCTATGGTAAATGTGTTTAAATGTAATAGGACAATAGTGAATTTTAATTCTCTACTTTAGCCATATAACTCTCTCTGTTAATGGGAATGACAGAAACTAGGATGGATAGATAGAGTACAATGTGAGCAAGTTAAAATAAAATATTATATTGAAAGACTATTCTGCTGAAGGGCCAAACCAACAACATATAGCAGAAAAACTTCCATTCTTTCTTTATCTATAGCACAACACATCAGCATAAGATTCTCCAGCTACTACCTCCATCTAGAGCAGGGGTGGCCAACCTGTGGCTCTTGAAGCGCATGAAGATTTTGCTCGTAGAAATGTGGCTCTTATTAGGGTTACCATATGTCCGGTTCTTCCCGGATGTGTCCTCGTTTTCCCACGTTAAATTGACATCCGACTAGCTTTTTTAAAACACAAAAAATGTCCGTGATTTGGGGAGGGGATGGTGGCACCTGCCTTCAAGGGAACGTTTGATTGTCTTTCGGAGCCACGCGCCTGGACAGTTCATGGCCACTCTGTGCAAGCGCCCCAGCGCCTGGAGGGAAAAGCGCGTGGCTATGGAGGCAGCTCCGGTGAGACACAGGGTGTTAATAAACGAATCTGGGGCTCCCTGGCTCTGGGGGAAGGGTGGGTGCATTGGGTTAGAGCAGGGGGACTGGGGTGCCTGACTCTGGGGGAGGGGAGTGGGTTAGAGCGGGGGGGCTGCGGTGCCTGGCTCTGGGGGAGAGGTGGGAGCATAGGGTTGGAATGAGGGGGCTGGGGGTGCCTGGCTCTGGGAGAGGAGGAGGGCATTGGGTTAAGAGCAGGGAGGCTGGAGGTGCCTTAGGGTTATAGATATATAAAAATAAATATATAATACATGCCTTATAGATTTATAGATATAAAAAAATAAATATATAATATGTGGCTCTTTGCACTACTGTCCACAGCTATTTTGGCTCTTCGTCTCTAACTGGTTGACCACCCCTGATCTAGAGGCATCATCTTCAGAGATGACAAGGTTCATCATGCCATGACCATCTAATGTTTGCTTTCTGCGTTGGGACTGCCACAAGTACCAGTTATGACAATGTTCCTATGCCACAAAATGAACTGAGATCTTCACTTGATTTTACATAATTGTTTTGGATACTTCCTCATTGGATTGGATTTGAACAGGGGACCTAGCGGTGAAAGATTCTGACTATGTAGTTCAATACCAAGCCTGTATTATTTAGTCAGAATGTTTGTCTTAAGGCTTCAAAATAATATAATGTGGGTTAAACAATCAGAAAGGCAATTTTATCCCTTTGCCCCTCCCCAAAAAACGGATCCAATTAAAATTTTTCAGACGTTAGCTAAAATTAACTCTTGAAAAAAAAAAGATTTTTTTTTTCAAATGAAAAGAGAATATTCTGATTCGACGAGAGACAATCAACTGATTTATATAACAAAAGTCTTGAAAGCAAAATTTAAAATATTTATTCTAAAAGTTAAATGGGGGGGGGCGGGGGGAGGATGGTGGACAAAAAGCATTGCAGTTCTGTTAAATTCCCTTTAGAATAAACCCTTTAAAACATAAAGTTGCTAAAACAGCCTGCTACAACTAATTTAAAAAACTGCTATTAAGAACTGACCATTCACCTCAGAAATCTCCACATTTCCCAAATATAGCTCTAAATCAGTCCAAAATTTAGAGATTTCTGGCCATAAGCTCTATGACCCACTGGAAACCTTGAACTCTGGAGAGGCTTGGAACTGGATATGAGCTAAGGGACTTGCATCACTCTAGTTAAAATATGAGCACAATTGGATTCCTTTTAATTAAAACTCATATCACATCATATTCTTTTTCAAAGTGGAAAAATAAACAGCTTTAGAAGCCCTAAGAAGTTTTTCAGAAGAGGGATATAGAATTTCCCCCATTAGACACCTAAACACAAGGTTTTAATTGTACTCTTTTATTTATTGATTTTTACTCTTCAAGGTTGTATTTTCTCTAAAGCTTCCCACATTCTGTAGCTCTCTTGCACTTAAGTACTTAGCTATTATTTCTATATGGTAGTAAATAATATATAAGAACAACCATCTCTACCAGAGATGTAAATTCATTTGCTGGTTAAATGGCACAATGTTTCTTAACTCTATTTTTCATCCCATAGAGCAGTGAAATGCGAAATTAAACAACTGCAATTCTTAATCTCATAGTGGTAGGGAAAAATATTAATATGACCACTGAACGCGCCAATTCTGCAAAGTAGCCCTTTGGCTATGCTATGAACTCAATACATTATTCAAGGACCAAAAATTATTTTCATGCCTAGTTTCACTGTCTGCTGACTACTACTTGAAAGAGTGCATGGCTCTTGGGATTTTGCTATTTTAAATCATTTGTGCTTTAGTCAGTATCTGCTATAGTGTCTTTAACATCTGTAAACTCAAAGATTTGATAGCATCACCACAGCAATCGAATTACAACAGTGCACAGCAAATGAAAAAGATTACAGGACAAATTGTAAAGAAAATTTGGAGCACCCAAAATGCGTTTCATGGCCTGTTTGGTTTAACAGGCCCAATGCCCATTCAAGCACACAATTCAGAAGGTCTGCCTGACTGCAATAAAAGCCGAAATTGGATACTTGGTGAGATTAATTACCTAGATAGGGCATGATAATGCAAGTCAAATGGGAATGTAATTAAAGTGCACCTTCCATGAAAATTATTCATTGCTGATGGATCAGGTGACAGATAAATCAAAAGGCATTTTAAAAAAAAATGCTACAGGTTAACTTGAGGCAGGCCTTTCCTCTTTAGAGGCTACAGTAACTGCAGACATTGAATTCAATTCACGCTGTCTTGCTTTCATCATGGTATTATAAGACAAAAGGATAGATTGTAATGTTACCTCAGAGAAAGAGAAACCAATAGAAAAGTTATCAGGATTGTTCCTGCAAACAAAAAGGTCAAGTAGAGTGGAACCAGTTGGCTGGCAGCTTTCAGATTAGTATATCTGTCTACTTTTGTGCCAGAATGGGGGATTGCAACCATAAAAGAAGTCAAGTGATGAATTAATAAGTTGACTAGTCCCTGGGGTACAATCTTTACAGAACAAAGACATGCTGTCATAATCAAACAGAGTTATAAAGTAGGCAAATCAAATGGCACAAGTAGTAGCTCACATTTTTCTATTTACTAAGTCTTCCAAAATTTGTCATTTACACGTTAGCACCAATACATGTATTTACAGTCCAGGAAAAAAACAATAAAAGAAAGAATGTTTTACAATAACAGAGCAGGTGATATTTCCCAATGGGATATTAATTCTAAAGATCACTGACTTTTACGTTTTTAAAGCCTGGCATGCCAGAAGCTTCTCTTTGGGACATAGTGAGGAAGCAGGACACATAGAAATAAATGGATTTTTAGAATGAAGAAGGAATAAAAAGATTTGGCCTCCGTTTGGTCGTAAAGTTAGGGTTTATGCAAATCCATAAATATTCATAATGTCCATGACTCAAACAGGACTACTGACATGAATAAGAATTCCAAACTCTCTTTTTATGCTCATTTAGAACAAAAAAATAGTAGTCTGATTTTAGATTTAATATCTGATGATCAAAGAGTACTGGACTAGGCAGCCCAGTTGTTAACACCAGTTCCACAGACTTATAAAAATTATTTTCCTATTGACTGGTATTGCATAATTACTTTTTTACATTGTCTAAGATTACTATAACAGCACAATTAAATTCTGTTATCACAATAAGATTAATCATGTGAGTAAAGCAAATAGGATTGTGGCCCGGTCTATGCAACTTTCATAATAAATAATAACCACTACCACTGATGCCATAAGAATTTTGGTCCAAAGCCTATGGAAAACAATGGAAAGATTCCCATTGACATTAATAAACTTTATTTCAAGGCAACATTCCTGAAACAGCAAGCTATTTCATTACATCTGCAAAAAGTGTATTCAAGATCTATATCTATTTAATAAATTCAGAGATCTGAAGAAAGCATTATTGCATATTTAGCAAATAAGAAGTATTTTCTGTTCTAAAAGTAGAACTCTGGGCCTTTTAGTTTAATTCCCATGCTATTTATTTTCCCTTCTCAGACAAAATGGAGAGATGGAATGCAACTTTTGGTAACAAATGAATATTTTGTTCCTGTTACATGGTGTAACAAAATTTAAGCTAGCCTGAAATTTAATCTAGAGTACAAAATTCAGCTTTTTAATATCTGAGCTAGGGATGCAAAATCCTGGTTAATTGGTTAACCAATTAAAGGGGGAACAAGCAGAAGGACTGCTCCAGCCCAGGCTGGAACAGGCACCTGCACCCTGCCACATGCAGGGGCTGCACTGTCCAGGCCAGGCCTCAAAGGTAAGGGCTGCTCCAGTTCCCACTGGTAAACCTTAAGCAGTAAGTCTCACCCGTTAGTGTTTAACAAATGACCATTCACATCCCTAATCTGAGCTTGTCAAAAAGTTTTGAAGTTACAAGAGAAGAGAAATGGATGTGAATCATTAACTGGTAATCCTCACCAGTTAACAGAATCAAACAGGATAATTTGATTTGGAATCAAAACATTTCCAAATAAAATTGTTTTCAAAAAGCTTTGAAGTTTCAGGAGAAGAGAAAGCTAACAACTTCAATCATTTGGATTTTTTTTTTAATTTAACTTTGAAATCAATTTTGGTTCAATAAATCAGTGTACCAAAGTGAATCTGTCATAGGATAATCAGTTAAGTAGGCAATACTGTATGTAGTTATCTATCTTCTTAATGGTTATTGATTACAATAAAAAAAAGTAGTCACTCTAAAGGCTTCTAACGAGAGATTATTTTTACACCTCTCTGGAAATGTTTTCACTTATAACTAGATCCCAACAAAGCTCTTAAGGAAACATTTTTTATGTCAGATACCAAGCTCCCATCTAGAGAACTGTCCAAAATTTAGTCAGATGGACTCTGCAATTAAAATTCATTTGTACATTTCATCCCTGGCTCTGAGAAAATAATGAAACATCTGCAAAACAAGACAGTAGTTCACAGAAGATGACTTAGTGCCTTTCCAGATGGAATGCTTAATTCTGCTTTGGTTTTTTTTCCCCTTTTTGTGTTGAAGATTAACATAAATAGATCTACATATAGCCCATCAATTTCCTAGTCTGTTTAAATGACACTATTTCGGACATGAGAGATATCAAGAGTGAAAAACAATGAAGAATGAGGGCCTGGTTCCTTTCCCACTGAAAGCAATGGGCATTTTTCTAGTGTCTTCAATGGGAGCAGGATTAGGCCTAAAAGAGTCATACAGCAAACATGATAGATTGCATCTCTCTAGTCTGGGATGATTTTAGTTAGCTGGATGATCACTTATTATGGGTGTGGCCAAGTTTCCCATGGTTTCATGAAGTTTGTTTACAGCCACCTGTCCTAGCTCTTTGTGTTCTGAGCTATTTAGCTCTAATTTACTCCTAAATGTCTTTTAAGAGCCCAGTAATCAGGGGAAGTGTTGGTAATGCTGCTAGACAATATTGACCTGCTATGGTTCAGTGAATCTCTGATTTGGCACCAATCAGGTCCCATGGGTGCCAGACTAGAGAAGTTCAACTTTAAAAGTGAAATGCTTCTGCTAGTCATTAAATGGAAAGACTCAGTTGTCAAGCTGACCTGCAGTGGCTCAAGAGCATGAGTGCCAACCTGACAGCAGACTATTAAGAACCAGGGAACAAACACTAACTTGGCTGTGAGTTCTATAGTTCAATTTCACCAACCAGTCACCAAGTGTAAGCATTATATCTGCCTTATCATGGAGTTTCTGACAGTCCCATTGGGTTCTACATCCATCTGCACACCCAGGTAAGCTTTCCTTCATGATACACGGTCCCTGACCTGATCACTGATGTGATTTTTAGTGTTAAATTTAAAAAATAGTTATAGACCACTTTTTAATGCATGAGTGGGGGGAAGCTGACAGGTATGGAAGAGCATATGGTTTAGATAGGTCCTATGGGGATAGTCATTAATGAAGATTCTCCATATCCCTGTAAGGAAGAGAGAAGGGAAAATGATAAAATACAAACAGGATCAGATGAGAAATAGTCAAATGAAAAAGAGTACCATTCAATCACATCATTTAAAGGCAAACAGCTAAAATGTGACAAGTTTTTAAAGTGCTTATATGCCAATGCTAGAAGCCTAAATAATAAGGGCGACCTAGAGGGCCTCTTATTAAATGATATTAATATAATAGCATCACAGAAACTTGGTGGAATGAAGATAATCATTTGGACACGGTAATACCAGAGTACAAAACATTTCAGAAGGATTAAACAGGTCATGCTTCTGCGTGAGTGGCACTATATGTGAAAGAAAGCATAGAATCAAATAAGATAAAAATCTTAGATGAACCAAACTATACCATAGACTCACTATAGTAATTCCATGCCTCACTAATAAGAATATAGCAGTAGGGATATATTGCCGACCACCTGACCAGGATAGTGATAATAACTGTGAAAGTGTTCTGAGAGATGAGAGTGGTTACTATAATAATAATAAAAAATAATGGGGGATTTCACCCATCCCCATACTGACTAGGTACCTGTCACGTCAGGCCAAAGTTTCTTAACACCGTCAATGACCTCCTCTTGGAGCAGCTGGCCTAGGAACTCAACAAGAGGAGAGGCAATTCTTGATTTAGTCCTAAGTAGAACACAGGATCTGGTGCAATAGGTGGATCACTTGGTAATAATGACCATAATATATCTTAATTTAACTTAACATCCCCGTAGCAGGAAAAATGCCACAGCAGCACAACCCTGAAGAATTTAATTTCAGAAGAGGTATGAGACAAAACTGTGGATGTTACACTAAAATGAGGAGGCATAATGCCAAAAACCAAATCTCTGCAAGCTACATGGTAATTTTTAAAGAGAGCATAATAGAGACTCAAATTCAATGTATGCCCAAAATTTAAAGGTGCCACTATGGCTAAACAAAGTAAAAAAGCTGTGAGGCAAAAGGCATCATTTAGAAAGTAAAAGTTAAAACTTAGTGAGGAAAACAGACGTGAGTATAAACTCTAGCAAAAGAAGTACAAAAACAGTATTAGGAAGGCCAAAGAAGAATTTGAAGAACAGCTACCCAAAAGCTCACATAGAAAGAGCAAAAGAAAAAAAAAGAGTACATCAGAAGCAGGATGCTTTTAAAATAATCAGTGGGGCACTGGACAATCGACATTCAAGGATGATAAAGCCATTGAGAAGAAACTACATTAATTCCTTGCATCAGCTTTCATGGCTAAGGATGTGAGGGAGATTCCCAAACCTGAGTAATTATTTGTATGGACAAATCTGAGGAAGTGTCCCAGGCTGAGATGTCATTAGGTGACATTTTGGAACTAATTCAGAATCAAACAATAATATGCCACCGGAACCCAAGAATTCTGAAGGAACTCAAATGTGAAATTGCAGAACTACTAACTGTGGTCTGTAAGCTATCCTTTAAACCAGCTTCTGTTGCAAATTACTAGAAGATGGTTTATGTGATGCCAATTTTTTAAAAGGGCTTCAGAGTTGATCCCTGCAATAACAGGCCAGTCAGCCTGACCTCAGTAACAGACAAAGTGGTAAAAGCTATAGGGAACAACAATACTGTCAGACAGAGATGAACATAAATTGTTGGGGAAGAATCAACATGCTTTTTGTAAAGGGAAATCATGGCTCACCAATCTACTAGAAATCTTTTAGGGGGGTCTATATGTATATGCACAATGGGAATCAAGGGGATATAGATTTTCAGAAAGCCTTTGAGAAGGTCCTTATCAAAGGCTGTTAAGCAAAGTAAGCGGTCATGAGGTAAAAGGGAAGGGCTTCTCATGGACTGGTAAAAGGTTAAAAGATAAGAAATAAAGAGTAACTATAAATGGCCAGGTTTCAGAATGGAAAGAGGTAAATAGTAGTGTTCCCCGGGAGTGTGTAGAGGAACCAGTCCTATTCAATACGTTGATAAATGATTTGGAAAATGGGGTAAACAGTGAGGTGACAAAATTTGCAGAGGATACAAAACTGCTCAAGGTAGGCAAATCCCAGGTAGACTGCAAAGAAGTACAGAAGTGTATTTCAAAACAGAGTGTATTTCAAAATGGCAGATGAAATTTCATGTTGATAAATGCAAAGTAATTCACATTGGAACACATAATTCCAACTACATGTATAAAATGATGGGGCTAAATTAGCTGTTACCATTCAAGAGAGAGATCTTGAAGTCTTTGTGGATAGTTCTCTGAAAACATCTACTCAATGTGCAGTGGCAGCTAAAAAAGCAAACAGAAGATTGGGAATCATTAAGAAAGGGATAGATAATAAGACAAAATATCATATTGCCCCTGTATAAATCCATGGTTATACCAACATTTTTATTTCTCCATGCAGATGTGTTCTCCCCATCTCAAAAAAGATATATTGAAATTAGAAAAGGTTTAGAAAAGAGCAACAAAAATGAAAAGGGGTCTGGAAAGACTTTTGTACGAGGAGAGATGAATAAGACCGAGACTTTCCTTATTATTAAGGGGTGGGGGATATTTTCTTCTTCCCCTCTGCTCTGAGCTGCAAACTCAGCTATGGGAGGGATTCACTTGCAAGACTCATCTTAATGTAGGGAGAGCAGGATAAAGTAAAATAAGGTATTTTATCCTCTCAAGTTCCACTCTAGTCGGTCTGGAGTTGAGACCTTCCTTCTCAAAGAGGACATAACACCTTCTGCTGGAGACCAGCATTCCATCTGAATGAAACTCTCTCTCCTGTCTGGTGATCTACATAGTAATAGACTTACAATGTAAATGCTCAAATATTACCTTACAATATGAGATACAAATGTTGTAAGTGAGACTTAATGCATGAAGCAACTCATAAGAACTCAATGAAGTCTAAACACTATTTATAACTCTAATGCTTACCTTAGCAATACCCATGCACTGGGGAAAATAAATGATCTCCAAAAAGAAGTTAGAACAAATATTCCTAGGCTTACAAAAATTTGAAAAAAAAATTACTATAAATACTTATCTACTTAGGACCAAACAGCCAGACAGGAGTTGGCCATTAATAGTTAAAATCAATTTCCTTTGTTGTCTCCTGACTTATTGCTGAGAAGCTTGACATATTCTTAACTTGAATATTTACAAAGTACCTTAGGCAGCTCAACAGAAAGGAAACCTTATAATACATAAATTTACTAAGGGACTAAGCATATAGTACAATCAATCCTACAATATCAGCACTTCTATACAGCTCTTTAAAAAGGTTGAAAACGTCCTAGAATTTCAACTTCACTTGGGGTTTGTCAACACAGCCCAAGGATGTCAACAGCACTGCACTTCACAGCAAATAGATCACTGTGTACCCAAGGGCTGAACTGTTACTTCTCTCTCTAGATGCTGCAGATGCAAACTGAAGGTTCCTGGAATATTTTGACAGTCATCTTCAAACCAGACCACATTTATATAAACTAGGAACCTTTTCGTTCATTCTAACTGCATCTAACGGGGGAGTTACAGCAGAGTTTTGGCGCACTCGTCTATTCACACGTGTGTCGTCCTTTCTGCAGAGCAGAGCGAACACAGCCTCAGGGTATGTCTACACTGAAGAGTTTTTCTGGAAAAAACATCAGTTTTCCTGGAAAAACTACACTTATGTCCACACTGCAATTGCGTTCTTTCGACAGAAAGTCGAAAGAGCACGGGGTTTTTCTAACAGCTGTAAACCTCTTTCTACAAGGAAGAAGCCTTTTTCCAAAAGAGATCTTTCAGAAAAAGGTGCATGTGGACGGGGAAGAGTGGTTTTTTTTTTCGAAAGTAGAGGCCTCCAGGAAAAAGCACAGGTGCCCTGGTGGCCACTTTGTCCACAGTAATCACAACTTAAATGCGAGATAGCGTCCAATTAATGTGAATGCTATCTTTAGAAAATGCAGATTTTTCTATGCGCTTTTGCTGTGTGGATGCTCTCTTTCAAAATGTTTTTCCAGAAGATCTCTTCCGGAAAAGCTTCTTCCAAAAAATGCCGGCAGTCTAGACGTAGCCTCAGATTACACGTAGCAATTTAACATTAAACATTAAGATTGTTTAATTCAGGATGATAAATATATGCTACAATCTGTAGTTGTGATGGCTGTCTATCTATATTAAAGAAAGCTAGACTTTGAGGACCCCATTTATCTCTATTGATAGAATTCTTATATTTTTAATCCATACAGTGCAATTTGTTCTGCTCTTTTAGCATACTATTATTGCTTGTGTGTAAAACTGAGGCCCATGGTCCAGTCCTGCAAGATCTGAGTCTCATAATCCTTACCCACTCAAGTAATCCCATTGACTTCATTAAGGATTAATCTGCCTCATGTAAGAAAGGGTTTGCAAGATCAAGCTCTTAATTGTCATAGCAGCTTTCCATGAGGCAAATATTTTCAGTGGCATCTAACATGGCTATAATCTTCCTTAACTGAAAAGCAGTTGGAATTTTGGACTATGGAATTTTGTATCCTATGGCACATATATGAGATTCTTCTTTTTGGAAAGCTCAGAGTAGCCCACATAAAACTTAAAAGTATCTAGTGCTCATAGTCAGTATTTTTGCTCATGCATGTTTATGCAGGTATTATTAGACCAGGTGCCATCAATACTATTTTTCACAAGTAGTGTTGTCTCATTCTTCAGAATTCAGAGGGACATGACAAGGCTGCCATTCAGAGGCTTCATTCTTTTTTCCTGGAGAGATCTCAGTGGACAGCTGTGGATAATTACTCCTCTTCCTAAAGAGCAATCAAGTGCCACGGAGTGTCATTCGGTCACCCCCTCATATTCAAAATATATACGGGGTCAGTATTGTGTTCATAAAGAGTCACAGTCTACGTCTACACAGATTCTGCATGTTAAGAGGAATATCAAAATATAACGGGCTTGCTATTCCAACGTCTCTGTAAACCTCATTGCACAAGCGATAAAGGACATTTCAAAATAGCACCTTATTTCAAAATTTGGCACTGTGTAGCACAAAATTTCAAAATAAGCTATTTTGAAATACCTCACAATTTGAGCTATGTAAATTGTGTAGCTTATTTTGAGAAAAGGGTGTTGCATAGACGCACCCACAAAGTGTAGTCTTATCAATATGTTGAGGACACCCAACTGTATCTCTCTGTCTTCCTCCAATTTGCACAACATGTTTCAGGGCCTCAGTCAATATCTAGCAGGGGTGTAGATGACAGATAGCTAATTGAACCTTAATCAAACAAGATCAAGGTGATGAGAGGTGGGGAAGCAATCAGTTCCTGGCAGAGGTAATATCAGACCCTTTAATCCAGGAAATATGCAGACATTGGTTGCCACAGTTCTCAACTAATGGATGATTGTAGACCCCCAACTACTGTTAGATAAGCATGCTACTCTAGGAATCAGATCAGCTTTCCTTGTCTGGAGATTGGGACATTTTATTTAAGATGGGGAACTAGCCAACATTATCCATTCCTTTCTCCTTCAAGAACAGACTAATACAATGTACTCTAGAGACCCAAGTAAGATAAGAATGTGGCTGCTCTCATAGGGTACGTCTACACAGCAACATTATTTCAAAATAACTAATGTTATTTCAAAATAACTGAGTCCTCGTCTATACAGCAGGAAATTATTTCAAAATAATGTTGAAATACTGTCAAGCTGGAGGACTTCTTACTCCGACTCCTGTAACCCTCATTGTACAAGGAGTAAGGGAAGTCGGAGGAAGAGTGTTCTATTTCAAAATAAGTGCTGTGTAGATGCTCCTAATTTCGAAATAAGCTATTTCAAAATAAGCTTCATAATTGCTCTAGCTCAATTTGCATAGCTTATTTCGAGGTAAGCCTGCTGTATACATGCACCCTTAGTGAGCAGAGTCCCCCTCTGTGAGTGCTTGATACTAGCATTCTGGGATCCCTGCCTACTAATTCCCAAAAGTGTTAGTTTTGATCTATAAAAACCCTAAGTGGGCTGCCTTTTGGAGAGCTTGGCAGACAGATGCTCTAAATGGATCACCCTCATTTTACAACAGAGGAGGCCCCAAGAAAACATTCTTGGTGAGGGCCCCAAGTCGTGAGAGCTTGCTCCAGATGTTGGTTCAAGTTAGCCTGAACCTGATAATTTTAAAATGGCTTTGTTTTGTGGGTTGATCTCTCAGTCTTAATGGCTTACTGTAAAGGTACATAAATTGTAGTTGATGGTACATTGCAATTCGGTGCATTTGAATCAGTCAGACAATAGCAGGATTTCCATGCTGTTATCATCAGCATGATTTAGTTGACTTGTATTCACATGCGGGTGCAGTTATGTAACACTTATCTCAGACAAATGTCTCTGCTCTTGCTCTTCTCTAGTCTGTTGTAGTTAATGACCAAATATTGTTAAAAATTGGGACACTAATTATCTGCTGTCAACATGCTATGGATAATTAAGAATTGCTCACAGTGAAGCCATACTAATTGTTTCTCACAGGTCTCCTTCTCCTGTCCTTGTGCCCTCAACTAGGCAAGCAGCTACAGGTTTGTACAAAAATCTCTCTCACGTACGTTGTTAGAGAACATACATCATTCTTTCTGGCTCATCCCCAATTAATTTTGCTGGCTGGCAGCAATTAACTCTTCCTTTGTGACTGACCTCCTGGTAAATGAAGTGCAGGATGGCTGAATAATTTTTTCCTGTGAATTTTACTACTCTATTGAACCTTGTTGGCCGCCCACTAAAGAACACAGTGAACTTAAGTCATAATATATTTGAAATTGAAACAATGCAGAAAATGTATTTTAGCAATTGTAATTGACAGCTTTAAAAGTTCAAGTCTTGATAACATTCTCTCATTTATCCTACTACTTAGATTAGTTGATTAAACTGTTAATGATCATCCTGGATCAATGTCTTTTGCTTGTAGCTATAATTTACTGCATTGGTGGATCAGTACAGATGTTTTTATAGTTGTCTTTGCATCGTTCCACTAGCTCGCTTGTCTACATCAAATTTGCTTCCATTCATCACTAATGAAGCAATGAAGATAATCAGCATCTACTATCTTAAAATTAAATACTGAATACAGGATAACAGTTTTATTGTACTCAATTTTCAGCTTCCCGCCATGGCTTTCTTAAATTGCCCACAGATTTTGCCCTAGAAATAGAACCAATGATATACTGTGACATTATTAGTGAGAATTTGAAATAGAAATGTAAATTTATATACAAACAGTTTAGCTAAAAAAACCCTGTACTATCCAATAGGAATGTAATAGTGTAACCGTTTAAATGATTAACTGATAAGCACGAGCTTATCAGTTACCATAACGGTTACATGTCGGCTCCCAGCCTTTCTCCCGGGGAGCTGGCTGCCATCCCACGCTGCTGGCTCTATATCATAGAAGCAGGGCCGAGAGCCAAGGCACTGGCTCCCAGGGAGCTGTCTGTCTGCTTCCCTATCAGCCAGTTTTATATTGTAAAGCTTTATATTGTAGAGCCCACAGCATGCAACTGCTAAGATGTTTTAATGGTTGCCTAATTAACTGCTTTTTTAACATCCCAACTATTCAACTGATGTTTGGTGTCGAGTCTGATGGCCTTCAGTGTCTTCAACACTGGCTCTCTGAATCCAAAAGCAGCCGATTATCTAATCTTAATTTATCCTCTTTTCTCCCCTATAGTGCCCATCACTAAGTGGTCATGGGGGCAGAGGAGGAGGAAATTATTATCTAGTCCTTACGCCTTACAGAAAATATTGAGTATCTTTTTCAAAATGAATATATATATTTTCACTTCTGGAACCCTTGCCAAAATCTTTTCTTCCACGAAGTTGCCAATTCAGCGAAAAGAACTTAATCTTCAGGAGTGGCAGCACTGTTACAGTTATTGCTGTTATGAATCATTTGTAATACGGTATTGTTAATCAGGAATAGACCCCACTGCATCTCTTGCTATAAACAGACTTGGTTCTGTTTAAGAACTTAGATGATGGGACTGAACATAATTACTAAAGCGTTTACTGAACCTCTCTTTAAGAAAGCACTCAACCCAAAGCACCCTCAATCCATTGCCTCATTGCACATTTGGCCTACAAAGCATGCCAACTGTGACAAATTAATCACAGCAGGCATCCAACTATTAAACAGGCATCTATGTGAGGAATTCATCCTTCCTGTAACTTGTAGACATAGTGTTCTCCCATAACTGAACAAGGTGTTCTGGACAAGCTAAGCAGAAGGTCTGAGAGGGTATCCCAACACATAGATAGTCTTTCATTTAAGCTTAGTATAAAAACTCCTTATCCCTGTGTGAACCAGCTTTTCTGTATTTACAGGCTTTTCTAGAAGCCATTACAGTACACTCTCTCTATCTTCACATTGTTCATTATATAGAAATGTTACATTTAAAGAAATTTTAATTCAGTACACAGGAGCTCAATTAGATTTTCAGATACCAGAGCACTTATGCATTTGTAGTAATATATTTCATCAGTAATGTTCATTTGCTTATCTAAGAGTGGCTGTGAACCTCTACTATTTTTTTTAAAACCCTCTATCTATTCTGTAACACCAAAGATATGATGTAAACCTATAAAACTCAGAACATTCTAGGTCAAAATATCTCACTCGGCTTTTCATCCTTAACTACTTTTCTCAAAATTCTGCTCTTACTAGGCAGAAAAAATCCATGAATCATTGTATTCTAAACTTGCCAGTATCTATGAAATCCTACTAATGTTGAATTACATTAATTTAAATACTAACACAAACCAAAATATCTGTATATTATATTGATAATACTTTAATTTCCCATCCATTGTCTCACTGACAAATTTCAAAATACTTTGCAAATCCTGAGAAGTGAATCCTCACAACTAACGATAGGTTAATTATTATTATTTGCATTTTAATTCTGAATAAACAGAAGCAAAGAAGATAAATCTATATACTCAGACCACACAGGAAGTCTATGGCAGGGCCCAGAATACCACCCAAATCTGTTATCTCCTAACCCTCTATTTTCTCCACTACACCATTTCCTCTCAATAATTAGGCGTAAATATAACTACCAGATTAACTAATATGTATATGTCCTATAGAATGTCAACATTTTCAGAAAAATGACTTCTGTGCAGCTTATGGCCATTGATATACCATTTATTTACATAATGAAGGCGTACACATGTGCAAAACATTCCAAGCAAGTAACAGAGTCATCGCTTGAGCCTCTGATTTATGCTATGGCCTTGGGCGTCTACTTGGATTGCTCTATCCCCGCATTCCCAATGGCTCATTATATCCTAAAGGAGGCAAGCAGAAAACAGGTGGGGTGAACTTTGCTCCCTGAAACATTAGCCTATGGAGCTGCTAGCTTCTTACAAAGGAGACAGTGAAATGAACATCATAACATGGTGTATTAGTGGATGTGCTGGCCTTTCCACTGCAGAGATGAAGAAAACTTTCTGGGTGGGGTAACTCTTCAATGACCCAAATGCAAGCTTGTTCTAATTTAGCATAACCACTTTGGCACATTAGACTGTGCTTATCTACCAGTTTCCATCATTAGCATGTGGTCCCTGATCCTGTATTTCATGAGAGGCTGCCTTGGTTTTGTTCATTTCTCTGTGGCGATACAGACTTTTACAGAACTCAGAATTAATGTGAGTTGTTGACAAATTTACCAACTACCTGATTTAAAGGGATAATATGATCTTCCCCAACACACACACACACACACACACACACACACACACACACACACACAAAAATCCATCAGATACACACACACACACACACACACACACACACACACACACACAAAAATCCATCAGATCCATACATTTGAGGCTGGGGGAAAAAAAGATTGTGGTGCTGAAGCAGGCATAAAATAGCGACAGTGCATCAAAATGTAGAAACTGATGTAAGGCTCAACAACAGAAATAGCTGAGCATCTGTAATTTAAGAAGTATTACATCAATCAATAATGCACAAAGACTCCAAATAGCAATAATATCAACTCAGGCATGTCCTCTCTTACATAACCTGATGGTCTATATATTAGCAAAGATTTTGGTCCTGACCCAGAAGCATAGAAAATGGCCAGATACTTGAACTCATTTTCACAGCTGACCACTTTGTGCATTAGAAGAAGACTGAAAATAACATAGCTACTTCCTAAATCAGTGAGCCGCTCATACATTAACTTGAAGGAACCATCCAAAATTGTGCTAACATTGGGTTCAGAACCTCATCGAAGCAGAATTTACTGGTTCATGCCAGCTGCTTCCATCACCCACTAGTTAAATTTTCAAAGTACCTTCATGCTTTCTCCTAGGCTCAGATTTGGGAAGAATATCCCCAAATCTAATGAATTTTCCTCCTTCAAAACCCTCCTGAAAACACTCCTTTTTCCAAAACACCTACAAAAAACTTGACAATAGGCTGCTAGTATGGCAAGACCATGGTCTATCAGGCTGACCAATACAGGTTGGATCTCGCTGATCCAGCACCCTTAGGACCCAACTGGTCCTGAATGAGAGGATTTGCCAGAAAAAGGGAGGTCCCTCCCCTTCTGGCCGGTGTTGCCACTGGGTTAAGGCTTCAGCCTGCTGGGGCTCACTAGATGGTGCCAGTTCTGCTGCTGCCAGGGTCAGAGCGCCAAGGCTGGAGCTCCATATCCCGGGCAGAACTTCGAAGCCACCGGACTCCACAGCTGTCTGGCTCCATAACTGGGGCTGGAGCTGCGCAGTCATGGGCCGGGGCAGAGGGCAAGAGCTGGAGCTCTGCGGCCAGGGCCAGAGTTTCCTGGCTGCCACTGAGGCTGAAGCTCCCCAGCCACTGGAGCCAGAATGGGGCCAGGCCGGAGCTCCATGGTTGCCTCTGGGGCCGGAGCTCCCCACTGTGCCGCACATTCCCCCCCTCCCCACACACATACACACAGGACTCACGGCTGAGTTGCCGGTGCCCCCTATGGCATTCCTGACCTGCCACCAGACCTCCCTGTTCCTGGGCTCTGTGGTCCAGAAACATCTGTGGTCCAGGTGGGCCACGGATGTTGCTGGACCAGGGAGTCCCGGTTAAGGGAGGTACAACCTGTACTTTCATTGTTTTCTTGTACTCCCCCATCCCTAGCTATTTGTCTCATCTTAAACTTAGATTGTTAGCTCTTTGAGGTAAGGACCAATTTTTCCTTCTGTGTTTATATAGCACCTAGGCACAATGGAGCCCTGGCCTATGCAGTGAGCTCTTAGGTACAACAGTAATATAATCAGTAAATAAATGGTCTGCGAGACAGTCCATGGCAGAGTGATGATCAACACACTCTTTTGCCTGCAACAGAACTGGCATTATTCAGCCAATTTGATTCCACTTTTGGAAACATCTCAAAGGGAGCTAAAGGGATTCACTGAAGATGTGCCACAACTTACCTGCCTTATGGAGAATCGTCATAACATATCTTCAGATCTCCTGCTTACACTCCCTTGGCCACCTAATTCACCCATCCCATAGTCTCTCCATAGAGTCATCTTTCGCCTATACCAACAAAAGTTAATATGCAATGACAAGACAAAGCAGTTGAGTATGAAATCTGACTGCCCATAGTTAAATTCACTTAAGTCAAGGTCCAGGACAAAGCCATTTTTTTTCCCCAGAATGAAATCATGCTCAATATTAGCATTGAACTCTCCATCAGCAAGCCAATCCTCTTTGACACATGCTGCTTCTGCGCATCCTACACACCATCTTGTGACATTCATTAACATATTTGGAGAGGGAGGAGGAATGATGGTACAAAGAAAGTGAAAATTAGCTTCAGGGCACAAGACTGAACATCTAACAGGCATACTGCCAGGTCTGATTATCTCTGTTTCACATTGCTTTTCGATTGTGTACCTGGCAACACAGACATTCAGCTGCTAATTTATAAGCCAATCTCTTATTTCCCATAAATTGGTTAGAGTAGCCCATTATTTTTAAATGTAATATACTCCATGCCAGAGATACTTGCCATGTTCTTTTAAATTACCGTGGCTCTAAAAAGCTGTCAGGTTTGAGCTAGCCAAAATATGGAAAATGTTTTTCAAAAAAAAAAAAAGCCAATATTTCACCAAAATATCTAATTTTGACTAAGCCTTCCTGAATTTTAGAGAAGTAAAGAGCTGTGACCAGTAGCATGTAGTAAGATGTGATATAAAGTGAGAACTTCTGTTCTAATCTATTCCTTATTTTTATCCAACACTGTAGTGTCAGTGCTTGGTAGCCAGTACATTAAGGCTTAAACTCCCTTCTTACTGAAGTGAATGACAGAACTTCCCTCAAATGGTGCAGTATCAGACTAAGGATGTTAAATATTGACTAACTGACCAATCGAATAGTTGATGCATTTTGCATTGACTATTCGATTAGTTGATAGGGCGATTCCGCCTTTGAAGTGTAGTAACAATCCCGGGCTGCGCACAGCATTTCAAAGCGGCAGCACCACATGGAACCCAGGGTCTGGCCCCAGGCTTCAAGTGGCACAACCACTTTGAAGTACTTGCTCCTCTTCCTCCCCCACCCCCCTTGCTGCCTCTTTCTGATAGAGGCAGCAAGTGGGGGGGAGCAACTAGTTGATTAGCATGTCGACTATCCGATAAGTATTTGTTTATTGGATAGTTGACTAGTCCTTCACATCCTTGTATCATACCCTAAGTTACATGACTAGCATCTTCCCTTCTATGTTTCTTTCCTACCTCTGAGGCTACATCTACACTATATCCTGGATCAATGCTCTGAGTTCAATCCACCAGTAGTTGATTTAGCAGGTCTAGGTGAGATCTACCAAACTGACTGCACATCACTGTCCAGTCGACCTTGTTACTCTATCCTGGATGAGTAAAGTAAGGGAACTCAATGGGAGAGTTTCATAGCTGGAGTTGCATAGCTTAAGTGATTTTTCTGTTGTAGTGTAGATGTGGCCTTAATTAGGAATATTCCTATATTCACCTCTCTACCACAATAGTAAAACACATTTAAATGCCATGTTTTGCTACAGACTTTCAAGAACATAATCTTTGCCCTTTCCAAATTTGATTTTTAAAGTATTAAACATGGAAATCATATATTTTGACCAATATATTTTACTGTAACTGAAATTTTAGAGGATTGATTACTATGCTTCAAAAGGTTTAAAAAATCTTAATATAATATTGAGGATGGAGTCTATGATAATGCCCTACCCAGTATTTCTTTAATCTTGTGGCTCTTCTACTAAAATGATACTTACCATAATCAATGAACAAACTCCTTCACCAGATCTGATGGTCTTTGTTTCAGAAAAAGGAACTTTTATTCTGTCTCTACCCATAGGCTTAATTCAAGCATAAAAGCAGCTATAACCTGTCAAATGCCTGTAATATTAATCTAACAAAGTGATTTGAAATCAATGTGTATTTATTTCAGTGGAAATAAACTGATCTATTTTTTTAAAAAAATTAAAACCTACAGAAAAGGCATAATGGTAAAAATAACTTCAATGGGCTAATAATTTTTTACAGCATTACTTGTACTTCAAGTAAAGCAACATGCCTGCCCTTTGGACACCTTAGGGGGTATACACAGTGTTAAAGTAAATCAAAATAAACAAGACATTAGCATACACCTTGGATGTTATTTTAGTGAACAGAGGTAGCACTGGCTTTCTAACTCTCTCTCTCTCTCTCTGGGTATGTCTACACTACCACCCTAGTTCGAACTAGGGCGGCTAATGTAGGCATTCGAAGTTGCAAATGAAGCCCAGGATTGAAATATCCCGGGCTTCATTTGCATCTTGCCGGGCCGGTGCCATTTTTAAATCCCCTTAGGTCCAACTCCGTGCCCGCGTCTACACGCGGCACGGAGTAGGTAGTTTGAATTAGGATCTCTAATTCGAACTACCGGCACACCTCGTTCCACGAGGAGTAATGGTAGTTCGAATTAGAGATCCTAATTCGAACTACCTACTCCGTGCCGCGTGTAGCCGTGGGCACAGAGTTGGACCTAAGGGGATTTAAAAATGGCGCCCGCCCGGCAAGATGCAAATGAAGCCCGGGATATTTAAATCCCGGGCTTCATTTGCAACGTCGAATGCCTACATTAGCCACCCTAGTTCGAACTAGGGTGGTAGTGTAGACATACCCTCTCTCTCTAAAAACCAAACACAAAGGTAGCCCAGAATATAAGCATCAGTACATGTACATTTCTGATTCCTACAGCTTCAGACCTGTTTAATGGATGTTACCTTGCATACAATCTGAAGCTTTATTTTTTTAAATAATTTCATATTTTTTATTGATAACGACCCTGACCCTGCAAACACTTATATACAGGTTGGACCTCCCTTGTCCAGCAAAGTCGGGACCTGACCAGTCCTGAACAAGAAAATTTGCTGGACCTCAAGTCCCATTGCCTGCTGCTGGCAGACTGCCCCAGCAAGTACCCTGCCTCATCTTCCCCTCCCTCCCTAACCTGGCTGCGCTCCCTGGGCAGCACAGGCTCCTGCCACAGGGATCTGGCCCCATGCATCTGGGGGCAGGCGTGAGGCTCTGGCTCCAGCCCCGTGCTCCAGCAGGCTGCTGCAGGACTCCAACGTAGCTGCTGCGGGGCTCTAGCCCCGTGCTCTAGAGGGCTTTTGCAGAGGAGCTCTGGCCCCATACCTGCACTCCAGGGGGCTGCTCTGGGGCTCTGACCAGGCCCCATGCTCTAGTGGGCTGCTGCAGGGGCTCTGACCCAGCCCCGCGCTCTAGGAGGCTGCTGTGGGGCTCTGGCCCTGGACTGCTTAAGGGGCTCAACTCCAGCCCTATGCTTCCAGGGTCTGCCACGGTGCCCTGGCCCCGTGCTCCTGCGGGGTGCCAGGAAACTCTGGCACCACGCCAACCTGTGCTTCTGGGGGACTCTAGCCTGGCCCTGCACTGCTGCCGGGCTCTGGCCCTGGTCCCGCGCTGCCCCCAGCTGGGCTGTTGACCCTGTTGCCCTGGCTCGGCTGTCCCTCCTGCCCTTACCCTCCTGGGCTCTCTGGTCCAGGAGCATCTCTTGTCCTGCCAGAAGAGGGATGTTGCTGGACTAGAGAGTGCTGGTTTTTGGAAGTACAACCTGTACAATCTGAACTTTAAGTATATAAGGCATATGAAAGCACAGCTACACACTAAGGGCATGTCTAGACTACCCTTGGCTTCCGAAAGAAGATATGCAAATTAAGCACAAGGGGGGCGGAGCCAATGCTGGGGGGAGACCTGCTCCTGCCTTTTCCATGCAACTGCTTCTATACTGGTTCCCGCCTTCACACCTCCTCCATGCTGCTGACTCTCTATCAGAGGTAGCAGTGTGGAGTGGGTGGGGGGCAGGCTGATCCAGTGCTTATGGGGAGCCAACTTTTAAGCCAGCTCCTCACAGTCACCGGCTCCCACTCCCCGTCTTGCTGCCTCTCATGCAGGAGGGCGGGGGGGTGCATGTAGTCGACAAGGTTAACCAATAAGCCCAGGCTTATCAGTTAATCGTGTAGCTGTCTATGTGCTGATATCCCTAGAAGGAAGGTTGAAGGGGATTGGACAGGATGGATGGTGAAAAGGAGAGGGGGAAAGGTGTGGGCAACAATTATGGCAAGTGCCATTAGAAACCAGGAGAGAAGAGGATGGGAGAAGCAAGAGGCAGAGAAGGAGACATGGCTTAGATACCTATGGGCTGCGTCTAGACTGGCATGAATTTGCGCAAATGCTTTTAACGGAAAAGTTTTCCGTTAAAAGTACTTGCACAAGAGAGCGTCTAGATTGGCACGGACGCTTTTGCGCAAAAGCACTTCTTGCGCAAAAGCGTCCGTGGCCAATCTAGACACGCTTTTGCGCAAGAAAGCCCCAATCGCCATTTTAGCCATCGGGGCTTTTTTGCGCAAAACAAAACTGAACTGTCTACACTGGCCCTTTTGCGCAAAAGGTTTTGCGCAAAAGGACTTTTGCCCGAACGGGAGCGTCAAAGTATTTGCGCAAGAAGCACTGATTTCTTACATTGGAACGTCAGTGCTCTTGCGCAAATTCAAGCGGCCACTGTAGACAGCTGGCAAGTTTTTGCGCAAAAGCAGATGCTTTTGCGGAAAAACTGGCCAGTCTAGACACAACCATGGTGAGAGAGACTGCAGAAATACTTAAGAATGCTAGAAACAGTTTATGGCACATAACCTTACAAGAGGAATATTTTTGATACAGTTTAATTTTTTGACTCTGTTTATTTCTTGTTGTCTTATATCAAATAATCAACTCATGATTGTATTGTAAGTTGTGATATTTTGTGTTTTTTCTTAAAGTCCCAGCTGTTACAATCATAATCACATCACAATCTCAGTTTTCATTTAAAAGTGTGGGGGGGGGGAGACAGGGAGAGATTTCTAGTCTGAATGATTGCAGAGAAATGTTTGAAAACATGAATCCTGAAAGCACACAAATTAAAAGTCAAATAAAAAGATCTTGAGTTTATTTTTAAAAATCTCATGAGTTTCAAGCTCATCTCATGGGAAGGGGGCAAACGCATAGATTTTTAAATGCTTTCTGTTGGCAACATGGAATGGATTTGGAACAACACTACTGGGTGGCTTTCACTTGTTGAGACAGAGCAAGCACGCGGCAGGTAATTCCTGACATCGTCAAGGAGCTACTGCATGGAGTTGGGAAGGCGACTAAAATTCCAACATTTTATCTATTGCTTCTGCTTGTAACTAAAAATACTCAGGAAACACTGATGGATCACTCTGTAAGAAAGAAAAGAGAATAAAGCAGTTTAAAAAAAAACCCTTCCAACACGGAAAATGATCCAGATTGGTAAAAAATGTGATGTCTGCTTAAATATATAATTACCTTAAATGACATTTCCAATTAGATGAGCTAGAATTATCAATGATGTTAATAGCAGGGTGTTAGTGCCAAAGTAGTCTAAGTTGCATACCTGATAAATATCAAGTTAGCACAAAAGGAGTTTAACACCTTGTAGTCTTGTGGGTGCTACATGGGGAGAATAGGGAATCCGAAAGGGGATGTTTGTTATCAGTCAGAAAGACAACACTCAAGGAGTGTAAACTTCCACTAACACCAAGCTAGCTGTGGTATAGAAAGTCCTAAAGAGATTAAGAATAGTGTAAGACAAAAGAGCTCACCAACCCTACTGTAATTTTCAATTGAACACCTGCATTCCCAAGTGAACGCACAAAGCCCTCAACAGCACCACGCTACTCCACGCAAGTCTGCTCTTTGAGGATCCAAACACCATTTCAACATTGAAAACAGAGCTGTATAGGCTTCAATGGGGCTTTCTGTAGGAATCAGGTAATTAAATGTTGGTACGATATGATCTATTGGTATCAAATCTCGCTAACTGGAATTACAGTTACATACAAAAAAATACATTGCCATATTTTGCATATATAATTGAGGAGTTTAAGCATATTACCAATATACACACATTATATATATAACTATGACATATTATAAAAGCTTTTGATTTAGTACCAGTTTCCATCTTATGTATTGTATATTACTAATAGGCCATTCATTTAGATTCTATAGTGTAGATTATTTAGGTCAGCATAGGTCATTTAGGTCCCACAACAACCACAACATCCAATGGTTGGATATCACACATATGTATTGTGAGCTCTATGACCCTGGAATGCCATTTATCCACTTACCTACTTACTCCACCGATATTTCTTTCACAAATATAAATTTGATCTTAAACATCTAGCTACCTTTTGTCAGCCAACTTGGCATCCCTTTCCCTCACATGTTCTCTTTGTCCCATTAGAGTCCCATTATACAGATTAATGAGCAGAAAATATTCTGTAACCCTATTCCTATATAAATAATTTCATGTTACCATTACGCAGTTATTTGACTTTAACCCCAAGGCAGCCATTCATTGGGCCTAAAAACAAAAAGGGCAGATCTTTCTGTAAGTATCCATGAATGTAGTGTGCCCACTTATTACATGTAGCCACCTAACGGGACAACACAATAGAAAGTGCAAAAGGTTTAGTCATACACACATTTACACACACAAAAATCAATATGGGCATACAAAAAAGAACCATTTTTTCAAGGAGGATAGAACAGTAACAATCACAAATAAAAGCTGCATGAATCTTACTTTACTTGGCTATAAATAAATCTAGCATTTTTCTTTCTCCAAGGTAAAAAATAAAATAGGAGCACAGATGCATTACACTCTCTCTTGATCAACCAGTCTCTCCATTTTTAATTATACCTATCAGTCGGTCCCATATAAAATACATCCCCCTCTCTTAATCAGAGAAATCAGTATTATGCACCAAAATATTTTGCTACAAAATAATGTGAATGAGAATATTCCATTTTCTGAATATAGTTTTTGTTGAAAAATATACGGAAGCTAGTCTTTTCTTGAGAAAGATTTCTGTAGTTGACACAGAAAAAATACTTTTAATCTATTTAGCACTTTGCATTAGAAGATCTCAAAGTGCTTTCTAATGAAGGGCAAGTATTGTTTCCATTTTGCGGGCAGGACAACTGCAGTGAAGAAGTTGAAGACAACATTTTCAAAACCAGACTCTAAATATGGACATGTCCCTATTTGATTGACCAACCAAAAATATCTAGCTCTTGATTTCCTGAAGTGATGAGCAACTGCAATTTCAATTGAATTAAGGCCCTTTGTACCACAATTTGAGATTTCAAAATCACTGGACACTTAAAATGTTGGCTTAAGTGACATGTTCAAGATCATAAAACACGCCATAGCATGCTCGTTCTCTAAAAACACAATCCATGTCTCTCGAGTCCTGCACTCTTTATAAATTTTACCTAGGGACATGGTAGATTTTCCATCACTTACGGGCTTGAAAATTAAATTAAAACTGGATTTCTTTCTGGATTTATTATAGATGTTATGAGCTTGATTCAGGAATCATTTGAAGTAATTATATAGCCTGTGTTATGCAGGATATCAGACTTGATGATCATAATGGTCCCCTTTGACCATAAAAATCTATAAATCCATGACTATGAAAATACTAGTAAATGTGCTAGGAACAATCCTATACTGACAGAGAGATATAGCAGATAATGTAAAAGTTCTTTTCCCTTCTCAGCTATAAATTCAGCCACTGGACCACACTTCCCCTTTCATATTTAGCGTGCCTCTGGATCATCCAGGTACATATAAAGCAAGGGTCAGCAACCTTCAGCATGTGGCCCATTAGGGTAATCTGCTGGTGGGCTGTGAGATTTTATTTATGTTGACCATCCACAGGCACTGCCCCCCGCAGCTCCCAGGGGCTGTGGTTTGATGTTCCTGATCAATGGGAGCTGCAGGATGTGGTGCAGGCCACAGGGGCCTAAAGGCAATAAAACAAAGTAGCGTGTCAAGATGGGATAACTTTTGGAATGTTATTAGTCTACATTCACAAACCCAAAATAAAGGCCAAAAGATGAATGAACATGGAAACAAACTGCCTACAGGCAAGAACTGAGCTATATTGGCAAAGTAATGTGGAGACAGTTGAATTAACCTGACAAAGCCTCAATTTGAGGACTGTGATTCACAGAACCTAGAACTATCACAGAATCTCAGCTTCAGGCCAATTTATAGGAATTTTTTGTTTAAAAAATTTCATTTTACATGTTCAAGGCTTATTATTTTCTTATTTATCTCCACAGACCCACACACAGCCCGTGACTTCAATTCACTACGGAGACCAAAGTAGGTAGACTATGATTCAATGCACTGGTATAGTGAATGCTTTCACAAAAAAGCATAAATATCTTCACTAAAAATAATCAGATTATGACAATTAACAGAAAGTGCTAAAAAGACACACAAAATGAGAAATAGTTTAAAATATAACAATATTTCTTAAACCAGTCTATACACATTCATTTCCATTTTGCCACATAGAATTCCTTCAGAAACCCAGGAAATGCAATTAATGTGATGGTTCAACTTCTGCTTAAACCTCAGGTGGTTAGTTTCCTAGCAGGGTAACTGCACTCTCCCAAGATGATGTCACAAAGCAAAATACAGTAGTAGCAAGGCCATTTTTATCAACAAGCAATTTATCATTTCACTATCCTCATACTATATTTCCTCCTCTTTTTTAAACACTCCATATGCAGAAAACTGAAACATTTTCTCCCTTTGGCAATATGCTAGTTCGATTTTATTTTCCCTGACATTTCACCTGTCAGATTATGATAAATATAATAAGTAAAGAATAATTGTCACATGGTCACTGAATCTCATCATCAAACACCTGGACCTATTAAATAAATTGGAAATGTAATCTTGAGGGAAGACATGAATGCTCAAAACACTCAGACACTCAAGTTGTCTTCCTGGCACCCAGGATATTCATATACATTAAAAATACTCAGAAAGGGAGCCTGAGTAGAACTTTGCTTCACACTGGCTACGTCTAGACTGGCATGATTTTCTGCAAATGTTTTTAACGGAAAAGTTTTCCGTTAAAAGCATTTGCGGAAAAGAGCGTCTAGATTGGCACGGATGTTTTTCCGCAAAAGCACTTTTTCCGGAAAAGCGTCCGTGCCAATCTAGACGCGCTTTTGCGTAAGAAAGCCTCGATTGCCATTTTAGCCATCGGGGCTTTTTTGCGCAAAACAATTCTGGGTTGTCTACACTGGCCCTCTTGCGCAAAAGCATTTGCGCAAGAGGGCTTTTGCCCAAACGGGAGCAGCATAGTATTTCCGCAAGAACACTGGCAATCTTACATGAGATCGTCAGTGTTCTTGCAGAAATTCAAGCGGCCAGTGTAGACAGCTGGCAAGTTTTTCCGGAAAAGCAGCTGATTTTCCGGAAAAACTGGCCAGTCTAGACACAGCCACTGTGTTTTTCTTCAGCTCCTTGTAGCATTAATGCCAGAGTATGTGGGAGATATATATTTTTTTGTACAGAGCCAAGAGAATCTATGTACAAGAATGAAGATAAATACATTCTGCAAAACTATTTGCCAAAAGAAATTATGCCAAGAAAAGGTAGCAGGTTATGTCATGGTATAAATATATGCTAATTAGGTGGCAAGTGAAAAGATTCATGAGCTGGAATTCATCAAACCTAACCCTCACCAATTGCACCTGCACTTTGCAAGAAGTGGGTCTGCCCACAAAAGCTCATCACCTAATAAACTATCTTGTTAGTCTTTAAAGTGCTACATGACTGCTTTTTTTTGTTTTACCAAGATCAGACTAACATGGCTCTCACTCTGTGACTATGCACTTTGCAAGTTCGCAGTCTCTCTCCCTCTCACAGTGAGTCATGAAAGCTTACCTGCTTGGCCAGTGGTAATACTGACTGCTGCAAAGAGCCTCTGGGAACGGCTCAAGTCAGATACCCCATTTACAGCTTCCACTTCAAAAGTGTAATTAGCATGAGCCAGAAGGTCCAGGACAGTGACATAGTTATCTACTAATCCAGTTTGCTGGGGCATATATCCAATGTTACTCCCACAGGGAACACATTCACCCTGCTCCCAGCTGCACCTCTTGCACAAAATGCGGTAGGTCACATCATTTCTTCCCCCATTGTCAGCCGGAGGGCTCCACTCCAAACTCACGGTAGTCTGGTTGATATTGAAGATGAGGTTTTGCGGTGCAGATGGAGGTCCTTTGTAACATACAAAAAAGATAACATAAATACATGAAATCAGTAAGGGACATTTAGCCATTACTGAGGCTTAAACTGGATGAAGCATTTTTCTTCACATAAACATTTCATTACATTTACTACAAGTTACATAAAAGCCTCCTTGACCTTACTTGGCAAGAAGCTTTATTTATTTTCCATTAAGGAATCAGGATAACAATTGTCTGTGTATTTACTGCAACTGACTTTAGTTGTTTCTCTTCTGTGCAATTAAAAGATCAGTTAACGCACTTCAGAAGTTAACTCTTACAGCATTTTTAGTATAAGATCTTTACCCACCTTCCTTTTTAAACAAACACCACGGAATGCATTTAGACATTCTTTAATCAGCTCAGATATGATTTACAACAGTATTTGGGTACAGCTTTGGATTTTGGAAATTTTCATTACCTGAACCATCAATTTGTGTAGGACTGTGTATTTGCAGATGGAATGTTAATCCAGATCCCATTACATTTCAATCCAAGTCCAAATTCACACAGGTTACTTTTCATTTTGCATTCCATTCATTTTTCTGTATCATCACATTGGCACACAGTCTGTGACAATTTTTAGACTGTAGGAAAACTATGCTTTCATTCTTTCTGTTGCAAACAGTTATGTATTTACACAGTATCTTCTCTTTCCCAAGGATATATCAGACAAACATGAAATTATGTTCAGTGTACAATGTCCCAATGCAGTTCAATTTCATTTATCAGTTTCATTTATTACTTTGCAAACACACCAAAGGCCAATAGTAAGTACTAGTGAGAACAAACAACACATGGTTGTACCCAGTTGGTTAAGCAACATCCTTCACTATTAAATTCATGACTGACTCACTTGTGCACGCAACGTACGGTGGATCAGAAGGCGCTCTATAATAGCTATCATCACAATCACATCGGGAAGAACCTTCCTTGTCAGAGAAACTGTGAGCAGGACAGCGGGAGCACTGTAGATCTTGCGAAGATGATTTGTAGAATCCACGGCCACATGCTAAGGAAGAAAAATTAAAAAAATCAGATATGCATCTGCGTGCTCATCTACTCTTCTTTCTCCTCCATCTCAGTTATATGTAATATACACTTCCCTGGCATTGATATTGTCTATGTCAAATTATTTTAGCAAAAGTGAAGTATTGCACTCACAATTACATCATGAAAAAAATATATTTTTCCTCATCTTGTGACATAACTGAAATGGAAATACACACTATAATTGCACCATCTGCTGGTGGCAGGATATTTTTACTATGAAGACCAAAGAAAAGTGACAACTAGGATCCAATTCTCCACTTGGACATGCCCCCTATAAGCCAATGATAAATGTGGACCAGAAATGTATCTAAGGGCATGATGCTCCCCTGGATAAGTTAACTCAGCAAAAGTTGAAATACATTGAATTTGTAACTAGCATACAGTGAACGTAATGGCTGCTTTCAGTATCAGTACTTGTGTTAGATGCACAAAATGGGCCTGTGATGGGGCGCGTGCCTTGCACTGGCCCTTTATGGGTTAAAACCCAGCCCTGGGAGAGGGCTGGAGCTGTGAAGCCAGCAGCTGAGGCTGTGGAGCCAGCAGCTGGGTCAGAGACAGGCAATTGAGGCCCAGCTGGGCTATATAAATAAGGGTTCCTAAAAGGGTGGAAACAGACACACTCCTGCTCTAGCAGGGGAGCAGGAAGGACCTGGCTGCCAGGGAAGCTGGAGGCTTCCAGAGACAGAGCAGTGCTGGGAAAAGGCAGCCAGAGCTGGGGAGCTCTGACGTGACCTCACTCTCAGACTGCAGGGCCGGAGGCAAGGCCTGAGTGTACTAAGGCTGCAGGGAAACAGCCATGATAGGAAACAGCAGCAGGTACACCCCCCCTTGCCAATGATGAGTGGCCATTTCAGACTGCAGTTTTCCCCTGAAGCAGGGGCTAGATACAACTGGCAGTGGGTCACTGAGGTGAGGTGGATATTGAGGAAATGGGGGTTCCCTGGGAGGAGAGGATCCCAGAGTGCAGGGAAACTGGGATGAACCAGCAGAAGACCTGCCATAGAGGCTAGGACACCGACCAGCAAGGACACTCTGAGGCAGGAGTGCTGATTCCCAGAGTGACCAACAGGAGACGCCGTGGAGGTGAGAGCTTCCCCTATGACAGGGCCATTTTCTGAGAGTTAGCTATACCCCAATCAAGGGAAAGCACAGTCCCTCCCACAGTTCCCTAGTACACAGAGAAAGTGTGCATACTACCCCATTCTTCTGGGTTAAGCAGTCTGCATTCACCAGTGATTCCCACCAGCAACATAGGCTAGTAGGAGAAATGGAGCCTGGTCCTTTTGCCTTTCTTTCCACACCCCTGTTACCCTAACTGGGCAAGCAGCTCAGGGAGCACTAGGAAGGATTATTCTCCTGTGTTTGCAGTCTCTGACTCTCCTGAGCAAGTGTGCCAGTAGTACTAGGAGTAGGGAATGGCTCATTGTATCCCCACTCCCACCCCTGTGCAACCACTAAAGAACTATGGGCAAACTAGTCCACCATGAAGTTACAATATTTGTTTGCTTGTTTACTGTACTAGCTATTAAACAATGATTTTCCAACATTTTCTCCAGCACCAACATTTATTTTCTCTTAAGCAGAACACAATGCAAGTTCTTGCTTATGGAGCAAACACATGTGAAAACTTACCAGAATGTGAATAATGGATACATATTTAACTTTTATTTTAGTTAGTTACTAGGTGGAAAATCAACCTGCACAGACTGTTAAATGGGATTATTTTCTAAGTGATCCTCCTTGTCACCAAACCTGATGGAATGTTCCAGATGAAGGATGGCTACATCGTGCTAAACAAAGGGAAATGCTACCAATGGCAAACACATTATGACCTTGTTTCACCTTTGGAGAAGAAGGTTAAAGGGGCACACTTGATAATACAGCAACCATTGTCAATAGAAAGCGCGCCAGAGTACAGAATTCTTCTAGAAGCTTCTGATAAAACTCAGGCTCTTTCAAATGCACAACTTCATTCAAGTTCTGTTCTCCAATAAATCAGGCAACAATAGCACATAGAAATTAACCCTCTAAATCACTACTTGTGTGTGAAAAATGTATTGTGGGTAAAATTTAACATAAGGTGTGAAAATCTTTGCAAGCAAAAGCCAGTTAAATAGTCCTTTATACATCTGCAGAGAAAGCATTTCCTCTAATAACATTCGCATTTGACTGGTGAGGCTGTCTCACAAGCAGGTATGGAGATATTCAAATATACAGATATTTAAAAGATGTGGTTTTGGAGATCAGATACTGCAGTGATGGGAATAATATAAAAACACTGGGCCTCATCCAAAGTCCATTAGAATCAATGAAAAAAAAAGTCAGACGGACTTCAGTGGGCTTTCGACTGGGTGCATTGTAGTTTAGTAGCCATACTATTCTAATTATTATGTATGAATACTATTCCTTTCTGATCATAGGCTGTGTCTAGACTACACCTCTCTGTCAACAGAGAGATGTAGATTAGGAACGTCGAAATTGCTAACGAGGCAGGGATTTATATATCCTGCGCTTCATTAGCATAAACATGGCTGCTGATTTTTTTTGGAAACGGAGCTCTTTTGAAAAAAACGGCAGTCTAGACGTAGATGTGTCGAAAATAAACCCTTTTTCGAAAGATCCTGTAAACCTCATTTTTTGAGGAATACAGGATCTTTCGAAAAAGGGTTTATTTTCGACAGATCCGTGTCTAGACTGCCGTTTTTTTCAAAAAAGCTCCGTTTCCAAAAAAAGCAGTGGCCATGTTTATGCTAACGAAGCGCAGGATATTTAAATCCCTGCCTTGTTAGCAATTTCGATGTGCCTAATCTACATCTCTCTGTCGACAGAAAGGTCACATTTTCCTCATTTGGACTGGTAAAATCCTTATTTCTCTGGTTTATTACAGATAAAAGATGAAAAAAATCTCATCTGATTTTATTTTCAATTTTGCTAAAGAAAAAGCATGTTCAAAAGACAATAATAATATTTTTGGAGTTTGTTCTGTTTTAAAAGTAGGGGTTGCAAGCCAAAGTATCTGCTTGGCTTCAATGAAGTTGCATTGCTTTACCTCGGAAGAAAATTTAGCTGAATGTTTGGAAAATATGTTCTCTTTGATGGATTGTATCACAACAAGGTAACATAGAATTATGCCAAATATCTCATCACTAAAAAAAACAAACATCTAACAAGAAAGCCTTAGTATGTGTTCATCAGTGTGTTTTGGAACAAATGTTTGGATAAACTTGACCTGCTGAGTTTACAGATGAGGAGTTCAAATTAATGCAGAATTAGCCTTTTTCATTCTCCTTCAAGATCATTCCAAGATTTCCAGGTCAATGGTGAAGAGCACTGACAATAACCTATTTTGTAAACATGAACTATAAATGAATATTAATGAATTAAATTTTCATCTATTACTTCAGCACTCGCCATTAAGATCCAGACAACTGACCAAATAATAAATTTCCTGTTTTGTCTTAGCTAGTCAAGTTCCTCAGAAGATGAGGAAAGCACTGGACAAACACACTGCATCTTTCAGCATGCAACCCTCTGCAGAGCAAAGAGCAACTTGAAAGGCACAGATGCCTCCTGTGAATCCAGTCTGTCCCTCTCAGCAGGGAACATTACAAAGCAAAGATGCCAAAAGAAAATAGAGATTTCAGACAGAAACAACAAAACACACCAAAAACCCCTTTACATTTTTTTTCCTGATGGCTTGATCTAGACATTTATATGCTCAGTCACTTGTTATTTAAAGTAAGTGTGCATTTCTTATTATACTTCAAAGGATTTGAACGTCTCCTACTAGTCTAAGTGAAAGCTCTTTATTCTTGTGCAGTGCATACCAGAGGCAGCAGGATCAGACACTCATTGTTTATCATGCTTCTATCTCCATCATCTTAGTTCTAATAAGAGGCCCATGTGATGGCATTTAATTACTATTCTTTTAACTTAAGCACCCCATAAATATAGAGTAACATTATTCCTGCAATGCAATCCTTAACAGCCTCAAAAAGGTGCTTTGAGCTGATTCTACCACAGAAAGTCTAACAGCAAATTGTTATCAGTATCACACACAGAAAGGTTTAAAGAAATTTTTAAAGGGATATGTTAAAGGCACCGCACATCATATTAAAAGGGGGAGTGCTGCTCTTTTTTTCTGGTGGAATTAAATAAATATTTGCTTATTGCTATTTTTTTTTCCTTTCTGAACTTTATTTTATTTTAAAATTTGAGCTGGTTTCTGGTCTTTTAAAGCAAGGGTTGGGAGCCTTTTTCCTCTCTGGGGCCATTGACCGGAAGGAAAAAAAAATCAGTTGCAGGCCACACACAGTCCCACAAGAGATGGAGGGTGTGGCAGCTCAGGGCTTCCCCTTGGGTTATTAGTGTTGCCAGTTTTCCCAACTGAATGAATTGGACACCATTGCCACAAATGCTGTCCAGTTGGGAAAGCTGGCAACACTATAGTTGGGATGTGGCCAAAAAACGAGAGTTTTCGGGAGGCAAGAGGATGCTCCAGGCTAGGGCAGAGGGTTGGGGCATGGGGCAGGGGGTGCTGACTGGGGTTATGGGCATGGGATGATGGGTTTGATGTGAAATAGAGGGCTCAGGGCAGGAGGCTGGGGTGGAACTGTGGGCTCTGGGTGAGTGTTAGGGTGCTGGAATAAGCTCAGGGCTGGGTCACAGATAGGGGGTGGCAGGCTGTGGGAAGCTGTTAAGAGTCCGAGAAGGGGCTCTGGGCTGGGGTAAGGGATTGCAGTGTAGCAGAGGGTGTGGGACACTTATCTCCAGCAGCTCCTGGATTCAGAAGTGGCTGGCACATGTCCCTTCGACCTCTAAGGTGGAGGGACAGATGCTCCATGCATTGCCCTTGCCTAGGGTTGCCAGGTGTCCAGTATTGACCTGGACAGTCCAGTATTTTTGGCTCCTGTCCAGTAAAAAAAATTCAGAAAATACCGGACACCTAAAATGTCCGGTATTTTCTGATTTTTTTCCAGGCCAGGGGTTGAAAATACCAGACTGTCCGGGTCAATACCAGACACCTGGCAACCCTACACACACTCAGCAATCGGGCCCAGCTCCCCCGCCCCACGCTGCTTACCTGGTTCTGCAGGGGAGCTGTCTGGCTCGGAGCAGGGAGGGAGGCAAGATGGCTACTGGTTGCCGGCAGCCTGTTAGGAGAGGCAGAGCCCAGCCCCTCCTGTTCTTAAAGGGGCCATGCTGTTTTTTAAATTTTTTAAAGGGACTCTCTGTGTCCCCCCCCTTTTTTTTTTTTTTTTGGCTCAACAACTTTGGTCTCTTCCCCCTCCCTTTTTTTTCAACAAAAATGTTTCCCCTTTTTTGGGGGGAGGTGGGGTTCGGGATTTATGGTTAAACCATCTGGCAACCCTACCCTTGCCTGCAGACACAGCCCCTGTGGTTCCTGGCTAATGGGAGTTGTGGGGGCAGCACCTGCTGGCAAGGGTAGAATGCAGAGCTGCAGGTGTGGTGATCACAGCTTGAGCCCCACGGGAGCCGGGGAGTGGGTGCCAAGGCTCAAAACTTCAGGCCCAAGGTGCGGAGACTTGCCATGGGCAAGTATGAAATTAAACAGAGGGCCAGATCCAGCCTGCAGGCTGGAGGTTTCCTATCCCTCTTTTAAGTAAGACAGGAATGTTTCAGTTGACTTGTTTCACCTTGGCCTTGCTCCTCAATTGTCAAAATTATTTTTTTAATTATAAATAATATATATTGATCAAACGGAAAAAAATAATTACTATCTTCTCTATATAACATTTTAAAGGTTGTGGAGCTGGAACACTTGTCTTTGTCACCAACAAAAGTTAGTTCAATAAAAAGTATTACCTCACTCTACTTGTGTTCTCATTAATGATATCCATAGACATGTCTATATATTAAAGATATATAGTACTCTACTTTTGTAACAGTTGCACTGTTGCTAAGGTTGAGGGAGTAGTCTCAGTTTAACCTGCTCTTAATCATGCAACTCAATATTTTGATGCTTTGCATAGGTAGCAAGTAGTTTTGTTTTAAAATGTCAGATTTTGCATATCTGGTGGTCCTAAGCAGGAAAAAAGACAATTTGCCTTGTTTGAAAAAAGAACAACCATTAGTCATCATTAAATGTGGTATGTGGTGCATGACGAGCAAAACAACAAATTTATCGTTCATGCAACATTAGCACCTAGAGGCCCCATGAAAGTTCAAGGGCCCCGTTTATGTACAAATACACAGGAAAAGACAATCTGGGTATGTCTACATTGCATTCCTCTTTCGAGAGAGGAATGCAAATGCAGACGAACGAAACTGCAAATGAAGCACGGATCTGAATTTCCCGTGCTTCATTTGCATAATCGCGTCCGGCCGCTATTTCAAAATAAAAAACACTGTCTAGACGCGGTTATTTCGCAAGAAAACCCTTTTTCTGAAATAACCCTTAAACCTCATGTTATAAGGAGTAAGGGTTATTTCAAAAGAAGTGTTTTCTTTCAAAATAACCATGTCTAGACAGTGTTTCTTTTTTCGAAATAGGGTATTTCGAAATAGTGGCCGGACACGATTATGCAAATGAAGCGTGGGAAATTCAAATCTGCACTTCATTTGCAATTTTGCTCGGCTGCATTTGCATTCCTCTCTCGAAAGAGGAATGCAGTGTAGACATACCTTCTGTGTCCTGAAGAGAAATAACAGAAAATGCTTGAAAGAGGGAAACAAACAGTGTTGCCAAACATCTAGTTTTGACAAGAATGTCCAGTCAAAATGGGGCCTGGGCTATTAAAAGTCCATTCAATGGCACAGCAGGGAGCCCAGGCTAAGGCAGGCTCCGTACCTGCCTTGGCTTTGTGCAGCTCCTGGAAAGGCCCGAGACACAGAGAGGCTTCATGTGCTATCTCCGCCCACCCTAAGTGCTGGATCTACAGCTCCCCTTGCCTGGCATCCACAGTCAATGGGAAATGTGGTCCTGATGCCTGTGGATGGGAGAGAGGTGCACATTCTCCCTGGCTGCCCATGTGCCTAGGGGCTGCAGGGGCCTGGCAGTGATTTGCGGCGAGCCATAATAAGTGCAGCTAGGACCCCTCAGTCTGAACCCTGTCCTGCACCCCAATTCCCTGCTGCTGCCTGAAATCCCCTCCCACATCCAAACTCCATCCCACATACCCATCCCTGAGCTCCCTTCTGCATCTCAAACTGCTCACCCTTGGCCCTACCCCAGAGCCCACAACCCCAGCCAGAGCTCTCAACTCCCCCCATAGCTTGACTCCCTTCCCCAGCCTGGAGCCCTCTCCTATACCCAGAACCCCTCATTTCTCACCCCAGCTGAAGCTTTCAGCCCCCTGTATCAGCCCAGAGCCCTTACCTGCACCCTCAATCCTTCATTTATGGCCTCACCCTGAGCACTCAACGTCTCTCCTCCTTCCCCAACACTCTTCCCCAGCCCAGAGCCTCTCTTTTACATCCTGTACCCCTCATCCCTGGCCTCACCCAGAGTTCCCACCCACAGCTGAGGTCCTCACCCCAGAATTGATATGTCCCGAGGGCCTGTCCACTGTACCCACTTGCTGTATTTCTGAGTATTTAGTAGTGCCCATACTTTAGCCATCAGTAATTCTCACTGAATTTATAACTGGGAGGATTGGGAGAGGCATAGGGTGAGATTAAGACTACCCTAAGCAAGCTTATTCTCTAAAACACTGCAGGAGAGCACTGTTCAGCATCAATGGCCACCTAAGACAGAACCCCTATTGCACGTTTCAGCCTGTAACTGTTAAATCAAATGGTAATACAAACGCAAATAGTGATATTAAAGATGCATAACAGTGCATCTTGAGATGAATAATGTATGAAAGTCATAGTAAATTTTAATTGAAAGGGCAGCTTTGTGAAGCCATTGCACTCCTCATATGAGCTTGTTTAACATTAAACACTAAGCAAAGTGCCATCCACTGGGGGTTCAGTTACTGGGGCATATGGGGTGCTGCCTATTCAGAAAAGCAAAAGGGAAAACAAAAGCACAGTGGAATAAATTGACCAGCACCCAATTCTGTGTGTTTTACACAGCTGTTAATTGAATAGAATAGCTCTTCCACAGATGTAGGCTGTGTTGGCCAGGCAGCTGAATCCAGACTGCCTGAATAATAGTGAGTGCATATTCTAGGGTGGAGGCTCCAAACCAATAGGAGCAAAAGTGTTTTGCTGAACAGCAAGGAAGCTACAGCAAGCTCCCAAACAGCACTTACAAAAGTGACCTAAAGTAATAAATGCATAAAAATTATTGTTCTTATTATTTAAATGTTTATATTACAAAATCAGGGCTCCCTTGTGCAACATGCAATAAATACAGAGAGGAAGTCAGAGTCTAGCTAGGTCACAGCTCTTCACATAAAATCTGTCTCAGCCTCACTAGTGTGGGCATCCTAGCCTTATGTACTTCTATGAGATAGCCTTGCCTGCTCCTAAGAGCAAATTCTCCCACCTCCTCCACAAGTGGAAAGAATCCTCCAGCAAAGAAGCTGGTGTGAGTTCAGGGAAGAATTCACACAAGAGACAGACACTCCTTGGCCTGCATAGCTGAAGTCTGCCACTGAATAGGGTTCTGATAATTTATATTTAAACTGTTCTTATTCTGATAAACTTTAGATGTGCTGTAACATTTTGCTTTCCGTCCATATGTGAAGCCACATAATGAAAGACCCTGATGTATACATGATAAAGCCAGTGAAGGTTGCTTAAGTAACCTTTTTTGGTTTAGCATTAGTCAGTTGTTTGTTTTTTTCTGGTACCCTAAAAGGTTATTTTTAACATCTGTATGATATGGTGCATGGAATGGAAAGGTGACATTGGCAAAATATGGTGTTCTCTCTCATATATACATAATGTGACAACATGGCCAGGCATGTTCCAAAGACGCTGTCTTTCGGAGCCTTTCAGAGCTTCCTGCATGGAAATATGAATGCTAAAAACCCTTCAGTAATTTGAAGGGTGTTATCCCCAGACATTGAATTCCACTCCCACATCTGGCATAGAGTATTGCACTGGCAGAGGCAATGGTAACCTTGGGTCCTGGTTATGATTGTATATGATATACAAAAATGGCAGCTCCTTTGCAGTGAGCTCTGCACAAGCTTCAGTCACTTGAGGTTTCTGAATAATTTCTCTTTTCAATCTTTGTATGTATGAGGAAGAGTTTTCCAATAAAGTCTACAATAAGGAAAGCAAGAGATATGGAAAGCAGTCTGTGGCATTTTGGAGTCCCACCTGTGGGAGACAGAGGACAAAGGAGAGTAATGTATATATTTTTTGATGCAACTTTAATACCTTTTCAATATAAAAGCTGTGAAAAGCAAGAACGGGCTTTTTTGGGGCAAGAATATGTGTGTCTGAACTTAAACTGAGAGAATATGGGGAAAAAAGATTAGTAATAAATCTTGTTCAGATAACAGGAGGAAAGATGGCAAGTTGAACTGAGGTTAATGATACATTCATACAGGAGAATTATTTGTTATAAAGAAATGAGGAGAGATTAGGGAAAGCAGATTAAAGATAAAAATTGCTACTGCACAAGTTCAAAAATCAAAGGGCATGCAACTATTCTTTTGGCATGGCGGACGCTTGATTGAACACGATTTTTTTATCATAAGTTCTCAGTCTACATGAAAAATAAGAAAATAGTATGTTGCATGCTGCAAAGGACACATTAGTTTGTCATCAATATATAACACTGGCAGTCAGTTTAAGGAAACAAATATACATTGTGTTATTAGAATAAGAGAGCTCATTCAATAATTCTTGATATGTTATGTTTAATTGACCCTGCTATCACATGCAAATCATATTGGCATAAATGCCATAGTTTTATACATAGTGCAGATTAAAAGGAATGTTAAAAAAATATACTACTCTAAGAAGTTAATAATACAAAGGTGACAAAAAGCTGACCATGGTGAAGAGGAGGTTCAAACTGCTAGCAATTTGCTTCTGAATGTGCACAGAAAAATCCTGGTTCCACTGAATTCAATGACAAGACTCCAAATGGCTTCAGTGAGGCCAGGATTTTCACCCTTCGCCTTCTCCTCCTGTACATTTTTTTTATTTAAAATTTATCAATAGGGATTCTCATTTACCTTTCAGTCTTGCTCTGTTCAGTGATTATTTTCCATTGGCAGTGTCCAGATTTGTTTTGTTTTAATGTGGACACACTGAACATAAACATCCGTTCATCAGATAATGCAAACCAAATCACAAAACCACTTTCTAAGCCGGTAGACATTAGGGATAATTCAGCTAACCTTTTCTTGTAGAGATTATGTATATGTTAGGGGTTTGTGCAGATGTTTCCTGGCTGAAGTTATGCAGCTGCAAGAAGTTTATTATAAAACATAAAATGGATTGCTCTGTAATTGTAACTCTCTGGGGTTCTAATACGTTTTAAATTTAACATACAAATATATTCAGGATGGAGATGGATATTGCTACATTATTACAGGTGGACACTTTAGCAACTGCAGAAAAAGGTTGGTCTTTTTACACTGGAGCGCTCAAATATTTGTATCATATTAATATCTATGGCTCTATAATTCAGAACTGAAAGCACAGCTTGCAGAAACAGTACTCCCACTGCTAGTGTTGCTGACCTCATCTAGGATGGACAGGTCCAAAATCTTTCTTTTAATCCTATTGACAGTGCCTCAGTGGGAGTAATTACAACAGCCAGCCTCAAATCCAGACCTCCTGTCACTGATACATTATGATTTTTCACAATGAAAATCAACAGCAGACTGGGAACAGCAGATGAAAACGACATGGTGTAATATGATTATTTTAAGATTTGTGAGACCCCTTCTGTATTAACCTGCTGCAAACACATGACAATTTGGCACAGAACATATGAGATTTGTAATTATAGTACATGGGCAGTAAATGCAGTTATAAACAGAAGTTTTTAAAAGAAAAAGTTTCACTCTTTTACAACACAGACTTGACTAGCAGATCATAACACTAAACACTGGTAGTTTTAGAGTCAGTCTGTTTGCATAGTTTACGTAAATGAAAGCAGATCATCCTATAATAATTCTCAAATGCACTGTTCAGTGCTAAGGAAGGAGGGAAGAGCTGGGAACAAATCCAGCAGCAAAGGGAGACTTTATAATCCCAGATCCCCTTTTCCAATAATTCATGTGCGTGTTCCAGTCATGACTAAGTTAGACAGTGTAAATTACTTTTATAGTCAGAGATGGCATCTGTTATGCCTTCTATGGCACCTAATATAGAGAGTTTTATAAGGATCCCAGACTGTGGTATTTCATTTATCTAACTACTATATAATGATAAATGTCTAGCTGAAAAAAAGATGTTTATTTTATCTTGGAAATGTTTTTTTAACTGCAATAGTGTCTAAAGAGTATGTATGTTTCAATCAAAGAATTATGTTGTATGGTTTAGCCAGAGTAAACATAAGACTTTTAATGGTGCATCAGCAATAGTGTGAATGACATATCTAAATAGGTCTGTCCTGTGACTGCATACCATCACTAGCACAGTGTTTGCTAGTGCCTGTCAAGAATAGCCCTGATTTGATACTCACCTTCCAAGCCTAATAAACCCATGTTGTCAAAAATCTTCCTAATGTCATCACTGAGAATGTTCACATAGTGCTGTTTGCACAAATCTTTTTTTTTTTTTTCATTTTTGGACTTGTTATTGTGGGGGGGGAGGTAGATTAAATTAAAATTCTTTCTTCCTACAAATCATCTTAAATATAAGAGGTTCCTTCTGATACATTTTAAGATTCAAGCAATGTAGCAAGATGCCAGATCATTTATTTCACTTCTCCAGGTGCAAAGAAATCCAGTAGTTGCTCCCTTATGGAAAAGTCTCGAACCTTCAAGATACTCACGGTAATGCTTGCAGTTCAATGCATACTAAATGCTTTGCTGGATCACGGCCACAGAACTAGGGATGTTACATATTGGTTTATTGAATAGTCGATTAACCTCATGAATTCTTATCAGTTACTTGACTATTGTATAGTCTCTGGGGGTGGGGCCAGCAGCCAGTGCGCTCCAGCCCCACTCCCGGGGAGCCAACTGCCACTCCGTACTGCTGCCTCTGTATCAGCAGCTCCTGTCCGGGGAGGGGTCTGAGCTCCCAGACCCAGTGCAAGCCAGAACTGAGTCAGGCTGCCTGCTTGCCCGGCTCCTAATACACTTTAAATGCAGAGCCGCAGCAGAGGTAGGTCCCAGACCCAGCACAAGCCGGGACTGAGCTGGGCTGCTGGCCAAACTGCTAAAAAATTTACTGGCGGGGGGAGGGAAGGGGAATGTGTGTAGTCTATAGCATTAACCGATAAGCTTTTGCTTATTGTTAATCGACTACACTATTACATCCCTACACAGAACTCAAGTACCGTGCAGAATCATACCTATAAAAGTGACTAAAAGTTCAGAAAGTTTTTCCAGTTCCTCCCAGAAATGTATTTTCCCCTGCTGGAATCCACTGAAGATTCTATGGTAAACTAAAGAATTAGGAATTCTGATATTACAAATATGGAAAAAAATATGATTAAGATGGGGAAATTTGTAGGCTTTATTAAGAACCTAGTTAAATAAAAACCGTGATGTAAAAATTACTATCGTTAATAATTTAACATACGAATTCTTTCAAAAGGTTGAGCTGGTAAAAATGTTTTAAATTTAGATTCTTCTTCAAAATTATTTTTGACTCGATTAGAAATTCTAATGACATAAAAGTATATTTTGACCTGTATTTTTTAAAATGTTTCACACAGAAAATTTAGTCAAAGCTTCCTCATAAAAAGAGGACAATATTTTAATCAAGGCTTTTATTTTATTTGTTTTTACTCAGCTCTAATAATAACCTGTTTGAGTCATAAAAGTAGTAAACCAACAAAAATGGGGAAACCAATACTCTAATCAAAGACAAGAATTCTTCGTATTCCAGGGAGGAGAGAAGTTTTAAAAAAAAACCGTACCAACTCCCGCCCCCCCCCCCAAAATCTTTACAAGTCGCCCTTATGCAAAACACTCATTTTGGAATTGCGTAGACTAGGATAAACAGTTTTTTTCTTTTTTCAGTAAAACATATTAGATAGCACATTGTAATTATCAGCTTCTAAAACTTTCATATAGATGAGCCACATCGTACTTTAATATGTGCTGCTAAGTACAACATGTCCAGTGTTGGAATTTTAGGATCAATTAGTTGAACATGCTAACTAACATGTTCTAATAGCAACCCGGTATTCTATGGGTGGAATTCATAACACATGGATACAAGCTCTAAGCAGGGAGAGCGCGGATTATTGGAGAAGGAAAATTCATCCCCCAACCCAACATTTGAATATAGAACTACAGCGCCAGCCCTGCCTGAGAAAGTGGATTCCACCTACCAGAACCTGAGCCATTCATTTGGAGACCATTTTGCCTCCACACTTGCTCAGAGGCCTTATCCATGGGAAAAAAATGAGTGAAGTAGGGGAAATGATGTACTCAAACTCTCCCCTCCCAACTTTTTCTCGGCCATTCCATTTCAGCCACTGAGCCAGCCTTCTCCTTGCTGCAGGATCTCTGATTCCATGGAAGGCTCTTCAAAAGGAGACAGAGCAGCATGGATAGTGCCTCCATGAACAAAGGGCAATAGCCATCATCAGTTCACCTCAAGGGAACTATTATCCCTCAGATGATTATTATGCTCTCACTGTGAAGTTTCATGATTATATAACACAAACAATAAGGGTATGTATACACAGCAGAGTTAAAGTCAAATTAAGCTATGCAATTGACATAGCTGAAGTTGCATATCTGAAGTCAAAATAGCTTAATTCGGCTATTGGCGCTGTCTAAACAGCAGGAAGAACATGCTTCCTTCAACTTCCTTTACTCTTCATGAAATGAGGGTTACCACGAGTCAGAGTAAGAAGTCCTCCAGCTCGACAATATTTCAAAATAAAGGCTTGTAGTGTAGATACACATATTCCTTATTCCGAAATAACATTCCTGTGTAGATGTACCCTGACAGACCATTTAGCCATGCTGGTTCTAAATCACTAAATATTGTTATAACAAAACAAAAATTAGCTACACATACTCAAACTTTCAATACAAATATAGCAACATTTTCTAAATATATTCATAAAAGGTTTATGCTGAAAAAAATTCACAGACTTGGTTCAGTATATTAGTTTGGGATTGTATCTAGAAACTGCTACAAGAGCAAACAAAAGAGGCAACAGAATTACCAGTGAGGAAATCAATACATTGGAATAGCTGATGAAAATAATCTTTTCATCATGGTTTAGATGAGCAAACTTACTTGAAGCTTCCCTATGAGAAATATCCACAAGACAGCTGCAATGTGTGCTCTTTTTTCAAATTCCATTGCAATTTAACCTCCAACTTGATCAAAATCAGTGGAACTCTGTGCAGACACAACTGTCTGCCCACACAAAGGGGTTTGTCCATGACCAAAACATGTTCAGGGGCTTAGACAGCAAGCAGCTTAGGAAAGGACTGTGTCTGCCTTTATGTCCTACACTGCACCAAGCATACTGCCAGATCTCAATAAATTATAGTGAGTAATAAGGTTCAATCTTCTGAAAAAATGAAGAAAGCGATAAAACTCATAGCTGTTCAATCTGTTATAATCAGCAACAAAAGATCCATAGATTTCAAGGCCAGAAAGGACCACTGTGATCCTGTAGTCTGATCTGCATAATATATGGCACAGAATTTCACCCAGATGGCTTTAAAATATTTCCATGAAGGAAGAATGTTCAGGTAAAACATATAGCAAGAGCTGAAAGTATAGGCTACCAGTGATACATTCTTGTCAGCAATTGTTTTCTTAGCACTATATGCTCAGTTCAAAAACAAACAGGCTCTGCTGATACTGCCCCATTCTTGTTACATAGCCAAGGCTGCTCCTGATTTAAGGGGAACTTCTGCTTTCGTGACTATTACTAGTTCAGGCATTCTGCTGCTGTCAAATATTTCCTCCCTTTCCCAGGGCTGGAGTCACATACTCTAAGGACCAACGCCTATGGCAACTAAATGCATGAGAATGATGTTAAAAGAACACAGTGAACAGATGGAAGGTTTCTCCTTATCTGATTGGCTTTAGAAGAGCCATTCAGTTTAAAGTAGCTTTCAAAATTATGTCAGCCTGTGACAGCGCCCAAAATATTGTGTCTGCCTTCTTCATCCGTCTGTGAACAACTGAAGTCTGTGGCTGGGTCTTCCATATTCTTATAATCAGATCATAATATCCAAATATCCAAAGACATTCTGCATTATCCCTGCTTCCAGTGCGGGGGGGCGGAGAGGGGGGAACCCTGTGAGAGAGAGTGTGGCATTGGTCGAGGGTAAATCCATGACATTCTCTTTATGGAACTTCTTCCAAATTCTTCTGTCAAGGGAGGTATTCAGATGCTCTGTGCCTCCATTCTATCTGTCCACTGCAGTTGTTCTTTGGTTCCCCATTAGTACAGCTCTGACAGAGCAGCAGCCTCTGGAACAACTTTTGCAAAGGAAGGCTCCACTCCTCAGAGTAGTGCTTTCAAGAGTTAATGTAAAACTTGTGAGCACATTTTCCCAGACTTAGGGGAAAGGACATTGTGAGTATTCCCATCACTCCCCAAATTTGGCCTCATTCTTTTCAGTTGTGGAATCCCATCCCTGAAGGACCTGAGCTTGGTGTCTCAGGGCTGTTGACCTCCTTACTCCAATGCAAAGCACAACATGCATCATGGGTGCTGGAACAAGAGGTACAGTCACACTCCCTGGTTTAAGGTGATATCCATTATATATACAAGGTTTACAGTAGGGATGTTAAAATGTGTTTAATTGTGTAAACATGCAACAGCGGTTACATGTTTATAGGCAGGGAGGGAGGGGAAGCAGGAGCTGGTGCTCGCAGGGAGCTGGCTTTTAAGACTGTTCCCCATCCCACCCCCACGCTCTTGCCTCTTGAGAGGCAGCAGCAGGGGTGGAGGCAGCAGCTCTGTGGGAGCCAATTCCCTGCACAGACCAGCTCCCACCTGCTGGGGGCGGGGGGAGTGATGGCTGTGTGTAACCATGAGGGTTAACCAATGAGCCCAAGCTCATCTGTTAATCATGTACTTAGGTACATATTAACATCCCTAGTTTACAGATGGAGCCAATGGCTCTTAGCATCCCCACTATAAAATTATTCCATCACACCTGACATACATGCACAGATCTCTGGAGGACAAAACTCTAATTCTGCTTCAGTGCATGAAATCTCTATCAAAGATTGAATTATGGAGTTCTCAAGAAAATCTCTTTTTAGGATAAACTATTTAGTTTTTAAAACACAGAACTGTAGATTTTTTTTTTAAAAAAAGCATTGACACAATCTATTAGAATTGGATTTTAATGTAGTTATAGGAATGCTTAATGAGGAGTCAGCAAGAAACACATCTGGAGGAGTTATTTCATAAAGTAAAACTGCAGCAGACATCTCTATAGGCTTTCCAATTGAAATGTAATTAAAATAATTTAATATCAGATTTTTGTTTCCTTTGGATACTGACCTACTGTTAGTGTTCCAGGCCTTGATCCAGCAGAACATCCCTGAGGGAGTCCAAGCTGTCCCTCATAATGCCATAACTACACAGCAGGCCAACCTAACAAGAGAAAGGTCAGCCTGTTGTGACAAGGAAAAGCAAAACAGACCATCCGCTGCATCTCTGTGCTGGGAAATGGAGGACCTGTTTTAGGACCCAATCATGCAAACACTTATGCATGTGCTTAACTTTAAGAAATATGTAGCTTTCCACTGACTTCAGTAAACAGTCACATGGCTAAATTAAGGAAGCACGTAAGCATTTGTAGAACTGGTGTTTTATGGAGGAACATTTATGTAAACAAGCTCCCTGTACTCCATAACTAGGTATGGCTGCCGCATTTGGTCGAGAAAAAAAAAGCGCCCCCTTTTAAGAGCAGAGCAGGCATTGCCCTTTTAAGGTGATCATTTTGAAGTCTGCATGGGACACCACAACTCGGGCTCTGTCTCTTTCAGACAGAAACACGTTGCCCCTTTCAGAGCCATGAGCCGCAGGTGCGTGTAGCCAGACCGAACCGCCCCCCCCCCCCCCCAACATCCATCTTGCTTTCCCCTTTTAGGTGCCTCAGAGCACACAGGGCACAGAGAGCAATAAAATCAGCATAGTCTTTGAAGCCTTGACAGAAGGCCCGGATATTCTGGCTGCTGTGACCCTGGATGGCTATAAACAGAGATACGCCAATTGTTGACCTGCAAGAGGGTGCGAGAACCTCCCTTGGCTGGCACCTATATTGATACGATCACACAGCCATCCCGGGGAATGGAATCTCCCGCTGAGCAAAGAATGTCCAGTACTCCCAATGTAGTTATCTCTCTTACAAGAGTAAATTAAGTTCACAACTCCCTTGTAAGAACTGGCGTCACAAAGACGAACCAGCACCATTTGGCACGATAGATAAGAAAGAGAATACATGACCCCACGGGTATAAAGATGGGTCCAGCAGCACACTCACTTTGAGCGTCAATCTACCATCTACCTGCTGGTCGGGTTAGGTGATTGCCTCCCGAGGTCCACACGGGGACTCCCAGCCTCGTATTCGTCTTTCCCGGGGAATTGAGGGACCGATCCTGGCCTGACACGCTGGAATCGAGGAATGCAGAAGGGGGTAAAAATTGTACCTGTATGTGTCCTTTTGTTTTAGTGCATGCATAGAATAGAGCTCTTTAAAGATTAAGCTGTCACTTGGTACCATTATTTTCTATCTTCCTTTTTCCTTTGTAACCATTTTAAGATCTGTATTTGCTAGCAGTTGAGAAGTAGAACAATAGCCATTGTAATCACATGCTTTAGAAACCTCTTTAATAAATCTGTAACTGTTTAAGCTTTAACCTGACTCCTCCTGTTGCTGTAACAAACCCAAACACAATCAAAAGAACTCCAGCCGGTCAAAGGGGTAGATGCAGGCAGAGCTGGGCGTTTGGATCGTGTCGCCTCCAGGGGACAGATCCGTGGGCACCTGTCAGCCTTCCCTAGGCTGCCTGATGCGAAGGGGCCATGTGTCCTAGCAGTTAAAGTCTCAGGTGTAATAAGCTCTCCCTGCAAACTCTCGGGGCACCCGTCAGCCTTTCGGCTGCCCGCTGCGAAGGGACCCCGGTCCGAGCAGTTGAAGACTCGGGTGCATAACACACATACACACACACCACGCACTACCCCGGCCATCGGCTGACAGTGCGGGAGCCACAATTTTTTCTTTGAAGAGCCGCAAGGCCACCCCTGGACTAGGGGGTATGAGAAAAGAAATGTAAAAAAACCATTTTCAAAATATGGGTCCACTCCCAATACCACTAAAGCCATTGGGACTTTTGCCACTGTATTGAGAACCTTCATCAGTTACATTTCTGATATAATCAAAAATTAATAAAATCTTATCTGAAGTAATCTAAAGAAATAGGCAGCAGTTTCTGAAGAGATAAAAACAAATCTAACATCCCAGAATTTCATGAAGAAGGACATTATCATGGTAATGTACTAGAGTGAAAGTGAATTAGAATAAAATGTGACCAGATCTGTTTTTCCGGAACAACTTGCAAACCTTTTCAACAAGACTGTGATAATAGAAAGGGTGATAACCCTAGATTTATTTGCTGAACGTTTTCATGAGGTTAACTTCCCAGAATTTCATAATTCTCCAGATTCAAACAGTAAAGGGAGAGGCACAATACTGTGAAATGAAGCTGCCTCTGCTAATTGCACACCCTGATCACAACTGTGTCAAATAGCTGATAACACTGCTCTACAGCCAAAATGCTTCTGAAATAAATGTAGTCAAACTTTACTAATTCTGGGTCACTGAGAACGAAAATGATGCTTAAAATTGTTGATTGGCTCTAGTTTTCAAGATATGCTATTGGGTCAGTATATACGACCCTTGACTTGGGAATGGCGGAGGATAAGTGAGTTATAAAGGGAAGGGATCTCAATTTAAACCAGAAATGACTAAAATACATCTTTGACTGGATCTATGAATAAATCTATGACTGGGTTTGGACAGTACTTGCTTTTTAGGCAAAACAATGAATGATGCAATCTGAAGCTGGTATTGCGTCATACATTATATGAATTGCATCATGTTACTCCTAGAAGTCATGGATGATGCAGTCATAACGAAGCTTACATCACTCTGCTGAACAAATTGCCCTATATAGCTCTAGAAATCATACAGTGTCGTGCTCTCTTATTTGTCAGTGTTTGATTTTGCAAAGGGACACATTTCTGTTTAGCCAAAGTGAGCAGAGATGCCTCGTACTTGTGTGAACAGTGCAGATCACTTCTGCTATGTTTGTGGTGAAGTGACTTTTGCATCACAAAAGCGCAGTATAACCACTATGGTTAAGAAAGCCTATCACCTTTATTTTGGCTGCAAAATTGGAGATCAGGACAAGAGGTGGGCCCCACACATATGCTGCAACACTTGTGCAACAAATCTTCGCCAGTGGTTGAACAGGAAAAGGAAATCTATGCCTTTTGCAGTGCCAATGATTTGGAGAGAGCCAACAGATCATACCAGCAATTGTTACTTCTGCATGGTGCCTCCAGTTGGGAAAGGTGTGTCAAAGAAGAAAAAGTGGACTGTGCATTATCCAAACATTCCATCAGCTATACGCCCAGTACCCCAAGGAGAAGGACTGCCGGTTCCTGATGCACCAGAATCATTCTCACTTGAGTCAGACGAGGAAGAGGATGAAACTTCTGGTCCTGAACCATCAATGTCACAGGACCCACATTCTCTCCCATCCTCCTCCTCTGAACCACACCTCATAACACAAGGTGAACTGAATGACCTTGTCAGGGATTTGGAACTACCCAAGAGTAAGGCAGAGCTGTTGGGCTCCAGACTACAGCAGTGGAATCTCCTGGCAGGTGATGTTAGGGTTTCCATGTTCTGTGACCGTCAAAAGGATCTTGTCCCATTCTTCTTCATGGAAGGTGATCTTGTAGCCTGCAACAACATCGATGGTGCGATGGCAGCCCTCAACATCGTTCATGATCCAGATGAGTGGAGACTGTTCATTGATTCATCAAAGACAAGTCTTAAAGCTGTTTTGCTGCATAATGGCAATGTTTTGCCATCAATTCCAGTTGGTCATGCAGTCCATATGAAGGAAACCTATGACAACATGAAACAACTTTTGAGGTGCATAAACTATGACCAACATCAGTGGCAGCTTTGTGGCGATCTGAAGGTTGTTGCTCTCTTGCTTGGTCTGCAGACTGGATACACAAAATACTACTGTTTTCTCTGCGAATGGGATAGTCGTGCAAGAGATTCCCACTACATCAAGATAGATTGGCTACTCCGACAGTCATTGGAGCCTGGGAGGAAAAGTGTTCAGCATCCACCACTTGTTGAATCAAGGAAGATTTTGTTACCACCCTTACACATCAAGCTGGGTCTGATGAAGAACTTTGTCAAGGCCATGGACAAAACACAAGCAGCTTTCAAGTACCTCCGTGGAAAATTTCCAAGGTTAAGTGAAGCTAAGATAAAGGAAGGTGTCTTTGTTGGTCCTCAGATTCGTGAACTTCTTCGAGATGATGCATTTGACCATGCACTGCGTGGCAAGGAAAAGACGGCATGGAAAGCCTTCCAGTTAGTGGCAATAAATTTTCTCGGAAACAACAAGGCAGACAACTACGGGTTGTTGGTGGAAAACCTCCTCAAGGCATACAAAAGCCTTGGTTGCAACATGTCACTAAAGATACATTTTTTGCACTCTCATCTAGATTTTTTTCCACCGAACTGCGGAGCAGTGAGCGACGAGCACAGCGAGTGATTTCACCAGGACATTGCAACAATGGAGAAACGCTATCAGGGCAAATGGAGCCCATCAATGCTTGCAGACTATTGCTGGACAGTGACAAGAGATGCTCCATTTAATGAATACAAGAGACAAGCCAAGAAGCGCCGAGTAGACACTGAATAGGACTAAACCATGTACATAATAGTTTTTTGCCTTTTGTTTCATAATAAATTTTATTTATACAACCCTTTTGCTGATTTTTAAAGTGTTACATAAACAGGACAGGTAAAATATTATCATGTAAAGCAACCATAAACACATGAAAAGACCTAGGTTTACAATTTATGATTAAAACTCTACTATCTACACAATATACATAGACATAAAATGTAAAAACTTAAATATCTTGGAAACAGTAGCCAATCAATGTTTTAATTCTCATATTTGAATTCAGCACATCAAAATACATAATAAATAGCACATTTTATCTCTGAAGCAGACGACTTCTAAAAAATTGTAGACCAGTGTAACATATCAAACCTGCCCAGCTGATTCTGAGGATATGGAAATGTCACTTCACATTAAGCAGCTCAGAGAAAGTAGGAGGGGTAGCAAGGCATTTCAAAGACAGCACCCATCTCAAATGATAAAGAACATGTAGAGGAAAAGCAGACAACAGATTGTGAAAACAGAACAATCACAGATGGAGGGCAGGTGGGTGGGTCAAACAAGGTTTTAAAAAAAAACTGGTTTATTTTCATACTTAGAGCTCCCTGTTGTGCAAGTGTACAACAAAGTACTGATAAGAAAATGTATTTGTAAATGCATTTGAACAAACAAAATGTCTTATAGTCAAGAGGGGCTTAGTTGTATATAATTAAGGGATAATGTGCATGGTTGAAGAGTATGAAGCAACACATGGCTTTTGCAAGTGATTAAACACCAATGCAAAGCAGAGGAGCTGGATGCCAGAAAAAGCATTTTAGTGCCAGCATGGCTTCCTCTGAAACGGCAGACTTTTTTCCTATTATACAAGACAAAATTATATTCACTGAACCCACAAAATATTTTCAATCAAGAAAAAGTTCTAAATTGCTGTTTAATCAAGCTTTTTAACTATGCCACTGTCCAAATAAGGCTACAGGAAATATATTTTTCCTAGGGGCATCCCTAAAAAAAGGGAGTGGGGGGAGAATAAAGTAAGAAAAAATAGCAAATTAAGGATTTTAGCTGCATTCATTTTTGAAGATAAATAAATCTTCTCTGAAATTTCCTGTAATATTTCTTTTGACATCATTGGGACTGTAGCTTTGTACTCCTCTGAAACTAAAAATGCCTAATTACACTCTCCCTTTCACTACACTATTTTTAAGGCTCTAACAAATGATGCAGAACATCGATAACCTTAGGCATGTGAGGAGTTCAGCTGGAGTTGGGACTATTCATTTGTTGTGTGTGATCACGACTGGAGCTCCAAATGGGTCTGCCCATATGAGTAATGTTAATTGGGCCATACGGATCTGATCCAAGCCCTCAGAAGTCAATATGAGTCTGTCTTTAGTGGGCTTTAGATTGAGCCCTGTGATAGTGCATCCAAAGAACTATTTGAACATCATTTATCGATTTTACTTGGTAATTGCACTTATAAAACACAATCTACCTCAGTGACAGGCAATAAGTGGTACATGGGCCAAATGTGGTTCACTAGGTTTAGCACAGGCAGGAACACTGTTTCCTACAGCTCCCATTGGCTGGGAACAGGAAATTGCTGTCAAAGGAAGCTGTGAGCAGGCATACCTGTGGGTAGTCAGGTAAATAAAGTACCTGGTAGCCCGCCAGCAGTTAATCCTGGTGAACTACTTTCAGACCATGGTCAGCTTATTGCCCACTCCCAATCTACATTGTGTAGTGTGCTATGGAAAGCTTCCTTTAAATAGATCCAATACATTTACCATATTTTAGTGTCAGACTTAAAACTCTGAAAACTCTACATTTTCTATATTTGTGCCTCCTGCTTCATGCCGGCATCAGAAAATAGAGGAGAAAGCATTCAAAAGATGCTGCAATGAGGTGAAGAAACCAGAGTTCTGAATTTGGGGGAGGACCCTTTACGTTGTCACACTACATCTTTTAGTTTTGATTGCCAAACTAATTCATAACTTTAACACATTTGAGCATGGTTCAGAGCCCTGTTTATAAATAACTGGCACCCCATACAAGTTCCTTTTTAAAAAATAATTACTTAGCCACTCCATGTCACTGGTTTGAGACAAGAATTCTTATCAACTTTGATTTCTTAGCTCATAACAGGTATTATTTGGTTCACACTGTCACAAACAAGCAAAACAAAAATTCACAAAATAAAAAAATTGTTTTAAGTCGGATACAGAAAGCTCTCCATTTGACCTAACATATAAATGGGCTAACATCTGCCCTCAAATCATGAGGACGTTATCCCCTAAAGACTTACTCTTGTAACTCTTGGAAGTTCCCTAGCATAATTATGGCAGAACTTAGTTTTTCCCTCTTAAATCTTTCAGTCTGAAGGGACAATCAACAGGAATCATTTTCACACTGGTCTCTCAAGGAAGAGGCTGGACCACACCCTAGGGAAACAGTGATGGGCATGCCTGGAGGTGTGTGGACAGGATGTGACCTGCAGAGTTTAGCAGAAGGCCCTGCTGCCTCTCTGTGCCACACCATATATCTGACCCAAAACATAGTTGGGTGTGAATGAGAACACTGGATTAATTGGTAATTTGCTTTCATTTTCAGAGACTGTACTGAGTGCACTTAGCTTTAAATTAAGGATTTTATGTGTTGTTATATTAAGGAAGAACTGAATCTGTATGGAATAACATATGTGCCACAGCTTAAAATATGTAGAATTTTGGGGAGCTTTTGGTCTTTATGATCTTTTGCAGTAATTACATGTTCAGAAAGCAAAAATCAGAAATTGAGTAATAAATCACACAGAAGGGATTAAATAAAACATATAAAATATCGCTACAGAAAACAGCCAATAGAAATAACATCAGAGAGACAACTAAGTAATAAAAGAACTGAGTATCTTTTAACTAGCTCTTATCAAAAAGAGTGAAATGATTCTTGGCATAAAAATAAATTAAACCTTAAAAAGATACTGTAGGAAATAACAGCCCAAGATATTACTGATATTCAGAGAGCAAGTATTTGTCAGGGATTTCAAATACCTGAATCCGGTTCTTCACTTTCAAGAAATGAGTTATTAAAATGAAAAATGAAAAGAAAGACATTGCATTACAGTGTTATATAATGGCTTATCATTTTTAATTAAATAAAATTAGTGGAAAGTGATACCAAGGACCGGAAAGTCACAAAAAAGAATTAAATTATAATTTTCTATATGGATTGTAAATAATTTTATAGAAAGCTGGAAAACTGAAATTTAAGAATTTCTTTGTTTTCAGACCTCACTCATCTGATATTTGTTGTGCAATTTTGAGAAAATGATTGTTAGTTTTACTAACAGTGGACATGTTATAGAAAATAGAAATTGTTGGGTATGTTTTGTTTGAAGATGCATTTATTTTTTCAAGAATTTATTTATTATATCTCCTGGAATTCCCAGAACCAAGTACTTCTATATACTTTTTAAAAAAATCAAAAACTGCTTTATATTGAAGGTAACTCAAGTTAATATGAACACGTTCCTATTAAGACTTCAACATATGAATAACTAAGTACACAGGTTCCATTGGCATCAACAGGACTATTTTATGTGCCTAAAGTGAAACCCAGTCTTGGCTGATTAGTATTTTCTTTAGGACTGCTAACCTTAGCCCCCTTTATTTTATTTAACACACAACAGTAAAACACAGCAAAATATCAAAATGCACTGCTATTTTACTTTGTACTATGATCCTCTATTCTGGTCTTTTATTTTTAAACTAGTAAGTGACAGGAACAGGTAAGTAATTGAGATGAAGACAAGAGTAGTTAAGCATTGCCAGTTATTACTGGCACCTTGCAAAAGCTCAGGTTTCCAAGGCTTTATCATTATTCTACTATAACACTTTTTAACAATTAAAGCACTTTAAGGGTATGTCTAGATGGCGGCACTATTTCGGGAGATGTCCGGTATCCCAAAATAACGTTTTCTGCCTCTTAGCAACAAGCCTGTTATTTTGAAACATATTTGAAATAACGGGCTTGCTATTCTGACATCCCAGTAAATCTCGTTCCACGAGGCTTAAGGGACTTGTCAGAATAGTGGTCTATTTCAAAATTTGGCACTTTGTAGACAGTACCAAATTTTGAAATAGACTCTCTTGAAATAGGCTACACAATTTGCGTAGCTCAAATTGAGTAGCTTATTTTGAGTTACGTGGCACTATATAGACATACCCTGATTTCCCCCATTGTATTTTCCCTTTAAATTGTGAGACATCACACATATGAAATCACAGATGCAACAGCGACATATTGGATTCTGCCATCATGCCTAGGGGGCACAACAAGCAGGAAGCATGGACAATGCTAGAATCCCTGATTAACAGTCCACCATCCCATTCTGTGAGGCTGCCAGCTCTTCTATCTAACCATTAACTCCGCTGTTCAAATCACAGAGCATTTCTGTGTTTATCTTTGCTGCCCAATAAGACATCCAAATGGACCAAGTTGAACATGGTGTTTGACCTGCAGCATTTATTTTTTATATATAATGGCTGATAACTTTGCCAAGTAAAACAGAAACACCTGGCTAGTTGTAACAGGGATGAAAGATTAAAAAGGAATACCAAACTCACCTAAAACTCTCAAGCACACAAAGACAGCCTCATCCTGTAAACTCTTACATCCTTGACAACAATGAGATTTTTCTCATGAATAACTCTACTAAAGCGTATTTTCAAGATCAGGCCCAAATATGTACACAAGTGTATGAGAGTTGTTTTTCAACCACTTTTAATTCTTAAAGAGACATTAGTCTTGCTGCTGCTCTACAAACTGCCTCCTGCCTTTCTGTTGGTGCCCAAAGCTCCAAATGCATGGCTGCTAAAATCTCCAGGTCTCCCTTCTCGCACTAGCACTCCAGGGCATGCCACACCACACAAAGTGCGTAATCAGAAAAAAAATCTGTCATAAGTCTGAAAATGGGAGGCAGCCTAAAGTAAATGGAATTTAATAAAGTAGCACAGGGGAATCCTATACTGATTGGATCTGTTTTCATATTAAATTCATTGACACAACCATCATATACTTGAATTATGCTGCTCCAGAATGCCCCAGCTATACACACAGTTTGCATGGAGGGGTCTAGTCTAGGCTTTTGACTTTTTCCAAGATGAGGTTTCCACAGCATCGCTTGGCAGCTTGTCCTATTGTTTAACTGTTCTTATCCCCTCTCCCCAAAACCTAACATAAATGGTTTCTGCTGAAATGTAGTCACATAACTTTATTTATTGCTTCTGATAGGTGAGAATAAATCATCCCTCTTCTCTTTGTAACACTCTATAACAATTAACTTCTACAATGATATAAAGGGGGTAGGATGCCAGGGTATCTATTTAGATCAGGAAGAAGCAGAATAGAAGGATAGGTGAAGAGAAAGCCAGCCTCAGGAAAGATGAGGCTGAGATTTATGTTGCCTTATTGGTTTTGGTTTACTGATAAAGCCAGGGTCTTTTTAGCTTAGGGCCTTTGTGCTTTGCTATGTCTTGGAAAGGAACCTAGCCCATATATATGTAACCAACATGCCTATGGGGTGTGGTTCACTATCCCATGTAGTGGCACTTAGACCACTTATAGCAAAAGATAAGAATAAGTGAACTCTATAGCCTAAGGCCCCAAGCTAAAAGCCAGCTGGCTTTATAGCACGTTGTAGTGGCTTGTGCATCAAACTCCAGTGGTCCCAAGTTCAGTTCTGCCTGTAGGTAGCTCTTTTCCCTATGCATACAAAGTTCTACATATTACCCTAGTTAAATTCAGGAGATAAGAGTTCTACTGAAGGTCGTACAGCCCATATAGCAGCAATAGGCAACCTGGACTAGTGAGTGGGCTGCAAACGTGGCCCTCAGTAATCTCAATGGGCTGCAAGACTGTTGTAACCAAGATGGTCTCCCAGAATAAGAGGGTATGCAAGGGCAGTTGTTAGCAAGACTTAGAATTTGTGGGATGTGCTGATTGAACAGTAGCAGCACTTTGATTGGATTCAGAGGGAATGAATGGATTTCACAGTCAATGTTGTGTGCAGTCAGCACACACTTTACTTTATGTGGTCTTGCTTTACATGCATGTTACGTTTAAAACTACTGGTAGGGGAAAAATATGCAGAGGGAAACTAGTGAAATCTAGCAAACCTGTGCATGGACCACAGTAAAAAAAATGTGTCATGGGCCACACATATAACCCCGATGAGCCTCATGTGGCCCACTGCCATACAGTATTTTCTTTGCACTGCTTTGAGCTGACCCATTTACAGTTTGCATCAGTTAAGCGTTCTGAGGATAACCTTAAGTTCATGTATATTACATTACACATGATATATAGACATGCCAAATATTGTGGTGAAGTAAAGGATAAGTAACGTTATTTATAAAGATAATATACCTCCTTCATTAATCTTAAATATTTCCATTTTCTCCTTAACCATAATGTAACTACCAGGATCTCAAAGTGCATTACAGTTGTCTTTACTTCCTACTCTTCGAAGGTGTCTAACAAGTCTCTCCAATGAGCTACTGCTATTGAGCTAAGTAGATTCTCTCTCAAATGCTCAATTTCTTTGAATAAAATGACCACAATAAATTTAATCTGTCCCTCCTTGCTTCTCCTTCTATAAGTGGAGCATCTAGTAAAGTTTTTCAGAGATAACTTTTGACTTCCGACTCTTCCTCAGACCGACCAGCTGGCATTTAGAGTCACAGACCTTCTGTTTCATTTTGCATTGCAAACTCCTTCATGCTAAAGCATGACACTTATTCCTCTACTTCCCATGATTGCCTTCATTCAGGAACCTATCCTGCAGAGTGATGAGTAGCTTCAGTTCTCATGGAAGGCAATATAGCTGATCAGAAACTACTTTTTTCAATATATTATCGAAGATGCATCACACTTATCTAAAAAATAGGGTTGCACCTAAATCCGCCTTGCTGCAATTGGCTTCATACAAGGCACACCCTTTTAAAGTGTCACGCAAACAAACAAAAGCAAAGGAAGTTGTACTGCTGACCTTAAAGATACAGATACATATATTTATTTAAGTATGCAAGAAGAGAAAGCAAAAAAACACCCAACCTAGAAGCAGCAGAGAATCTGTCCCATGAACAGGTAGAAATTTGACTCACATTCTTGGTCTGACTAATTTGTAATCATTACTGCGGCAACTATTCTACTTGGACAAATTGTAAATACAGGCATTGTTTGATTCCCTCAGGGTATGTCTACATAGCAGGGTTAAAGCTATAATAAGCTGTGCATTGGCCACAAGGGGAGAGGCAATTATTGATTTAGTCCTAAGGGGAGTGCAGAATCTGGTCCAACAGGTAAATATAACTGGACTGCTTGGAAATAGAGACCATAATGTAATAAAATTTAACATCCCTGTGGTGGGAAAAACACCTCAGCAGTCCAACACTGTGGCATTTAATTTCAGAAAGGGGACCTATACAAAAATGAGAAGTTTAGTTAAAAAGATTAAAAAGTACAGCGACAAAAGTAAAATTCCTGCAAGCTGGACACAATAGAGGCCCAAAGACACCATAATAGAGGCCCAACTTAAACATATACCCCAAATTAAAAAACATAGTAAGAAAACCAAGAAAGTGTCACTGTGGCTTAACAACCAAGTAAAAGAAACAGAGAGAGATAATAAAGACATCTTTTAAAAAGTGTAAGTCAAATCCTAGTAAGGAAAACAGAAAGTAGCATAAACTTTGTCGAATTAAGGGTAAAAATATAATAAGAAAAGCCCAAAAGGTGTATGAAGAAAAGCTAGCCAAAACCTCGAAAAGTAATAGCAATAGTTTTTTAAGTACACCAGAAGCAGGAAGCCTGCTAAACAACCAGTGGGGCAAATGGATGATCGAGATGCTAAAGGAGCACTCAAAGATGATAAGGTAATTGCGGAGAAACTAAATGAATTCTTTGCTTCAATCTTCATGGCTGAGGATGTTAGGAAGATTCCCAAACTATAGGTAGCAGGTTTAAAACAAACAAAAGGAAGTTTATTCTTCATGCAGCACACAGTCAACCTGTGGAACTCCTTGAAAGAGGATTTTGTGAGGACTAGGACTTTAACTCAAAAAGAGGTAGATAAATTCATGGAGGTTAGGTCCATCAGTTGCTATTAGCCAGGATGGGTAGGAATGGTGTCCCTAGCCTCTGTTTGTTTGGAAATGGATGACAGTAGAGGGATCACATGATGATTACATGTTGTGTTTACTCCCTCTGGGTCATCTGTCATTGGCCACTGTTGGTCTACTGGGCTAGATGTGACCCAGTATGACCATTCTTATGTAACTTCAGCTACGTCAGTTGCATAGCTTAAGTCAAAATAGCTTTTTTCGGCTTTTGGCTCTGTCTACACAGCAGGAAGTCCAAGGCAGAGCATTCTTCCTCTGACTTCCCTTACTCCTCTTAAAATAAGGGTTACAGGAGTTGGGGTAAGAAGTCCTCCAGCTCTCCATTATGTCAAAATAACTGCTTGTAGTGTAGACACGGACTATGTTATTTTGGAATAACATCAATTATTCCAAAATAACACTGCTATGTAGATGTACCCAGAGCTACATGAGGCAGCTTTCCAACCTCAAATCTCCTTTCCTTTATTTACTGTAAAGATGTCATTGCTAGCTAAATTTACTGCAGATATTTGGTAAGATTTATACAAGTAGCATCCTGCTTTAGCAATATAAATTGACTTGCCTGGCAGAACTGTCCTTTCATGCTGATGGCTCTAAAGCAGACAACAGATACTGTGAAAGCTGCGGCTGCCTCTTCTACTGCTGCTAACATTGTAAGGCAGTAAGGTCCCGTGGCCAGGCATGGGACCAGGAGTCAAAAGTCTTAGCTTATTTTCCTGGTGATTTCAAGGGACTCCAGTTTTCTCATTCATATAATAGATGCCGAAATATTTTAAAATACATATTTGCATTTCTCCTTGTTTAACTCGCCTGTTCCAATCAATAGAACAATCTTCCAAGATTATAAGTGCCTTTGACACCCAACAACTTCAGTTAAGAGATGAGAGCATCAGCACCACAAAATAAATAATAAGCAGCTCACTCTCTTATATAGATGTCAAAGTGCTTTACAAGGAAGGACAATATCATCCTTATTTTCACAGATGAAGAAACTGAGGTACATGGCGGTGAAGTGACTTGACCAAGGTCCTTCTGCAAACCAACTATAGAATGAAGAATAGAATCCCTCCTCTGAGTCCCAATTATATTTTCTTCTGCAATTACATAATGCTATAAGTAATTGTGGCTGTCCTTCAAAAATTCACAGTGGTATCAACACTTGTGACAAATGCAGCAGCTTTCATAGATCAGATGCATACCAATTAGTGCCATAGGCATAATCAGATCACATTTGACACACTTCTCCAACACAAGTCAGTAAGATTAGGCTACTCTGTCCACTGATTGCTGATGGAGGATTCCTTTGAGTTGATAAGTACTGTTTGAAGTTATCTAACCATATTTTAAAATCAGAGCTCATGAATTACTTTCTCCAAATTATGTGATAAACATGCACTGCAACTTGGTAATTTTTTGTTAAGGAATATAGTGCACTCAAAATAATATGCCTACATAGAAATAAAGAAAAATATGCCTACATAGAAATAAAGAAAAATAAACTTAAGTATGGTATTGTCCATACAGGCTAAATAATGGTGAATAAAATGTGAATGTTGAATTAAGATCTTCCCACACACCCTCTTTCTAATTTCCAATATTCAGAGTCACAATGTCAACCAAAGTCAGAAGCAATGGAATTCCAGAAAGCACTACAACCATTATTAGGACTGTCTGTTCCAAGTACTTATTAGACTAAAATAAATCTTGATGTGTATGTGACTTATTGCAGTGAAATTAAATGAGAACAAATAGTCAAAATGTATATCTAGAGCTTTATCTCTAGCTCAGTGAAAGTCAGTCACTGAAACATTCTGGCGTACAGTAACCATCAATGAGTTCTGTAACCTTTAGGAATATAAACTGTGTTAGTGCTTTCTGTTTGCATCTTCATTAATCTTTATAACAGATAAAACCAACTAGTGATGAATTTTTCGGTATTTCATAACAGCCCCACTCTGACACTTATGATTGCCAGTCTTCCAGGATTGCTCTGGAGTCTCCTGAAATTATAGATTAATCTTTGATTTAAGGATAGTGTGCTCATGGTGAAATCTCCAGGAATACGTTCAATAACAATTGGCAACCTTACTTACACTTCACCTAATTTTTTCCCTAAAAATACTACATGTAGTTTAAATGTTCTAAAATGTTCAAGACAGAACTAAAAGCAGAATGAGTAAGCAAGCAAGAAAGACAAATCGTATACAGCTAGTAATAGTGTTAAAACATGTGGTTCCCCTTTATAACTGCATGCATTGTAAAGGCACAGAAGCTCTATGTTCACACCAAATCAATCCTCCATTTACTTCTAGACATTTTAATCTGTTTCCTTAAAAGGACAGGTGCTGATAAAGATTTGAAACAGAGCCTGAATTAAGAAAATGACAGGAAGAAAGGATCCCTGCTGCTGGTAAATGGCACTCTCACTGGGATTGCATTTCTTGAATATTCTCCTTCAAGGAGAAGAGCATATCAGTTTTTACACTTCAGCCAGGGAAAGCGATAGACTGAAATTAGAGCTGCTAGAAGCAAACAGGTACTATGAAATCTAAAGAAACACAGCACAGAGACCTTTAAAAGGGAGAAGGGGATAAAATTCTCTTTATCCTTATAAAATCGGCACATTATTCCAACTGAGCTAACAGGCTTTAGCGTAATGCAGGTTACAAGGAAGCTGAAGACAAATGTTTCATTCAGAAGTCCATCATTCTCAACCAATAACTTTCTGCACAGAAGCATAGTAAAATCACGTCTCTTATTAAGTTCACTTCTCTTGTTACAATAGAAGATGCTTTAAGAAATAGTTAATTAATGTATCATCAAGTGCTCTATGCATTGTTTTTAGCTACAAAATTCAGCTTGGCAAAGTAGCTTCTATTCTAACTCTATAAAATGTCTTTCAAAAAGTTGACAATTTTCTTTTTCACTTTGTCATTATCCATTAAGGAGCTGCTGACTCACCAAAATTCTTAAAAAAAACACTTGTGTGTTATGGACTTCTCTCCCTCTCTCTCTCACTCTCTCCTTTTTAAATTGTGTGGTATCACAAAACACATTTACCTAGAACAGGCTTAACTGTTATTCTCATGTCTTGCTGATATTTCTTACTTGCATAAATGATTATGTGGTAATAAACAGAATATTCAAAATCAAATCCTAGCCCAACTGCACTCAATGGGGCCAGAATTCCACCTATTTACTTCAGCTAAGAAATAATCAGATGGAACTGAGTACCAAAGATCCAGTTTTCATGCAAATATTTCTACTAGTCCTCTAACAACTAAATCCAAAAGTTTTGTCATTGATTTCTATGGGAACACAGGGAAACCAACCCCCTATAAATTAAATAGTGGTAGAAATAAATGTACATGCACAAAAACATGGGAGCACACATGAAGAAATATTTATGTACAAGGGAATATTTTTTAGACTTTCCATAAGTAACTAGTAGATATTTAAAGTGAACTAAACATTTTTTTGTACCATCTCTGTAACTTTAGCAATGTCCTAATTTCCCCAAGAGGCAAATTAAGTGGTGTCACTCAGTATAAATGTGAAGGTTACTTTGTGTTCTTGCTCTGCAAATCACCTCCTATTTGAATAATGATGGACAATTTGCTGGTGAGGGATCAACCTTGAACCAAGGAACTGAATTAAGGAATGTGTGGTGGATGGAGAGAGGGGAAAGGCAAGTGCTGCTGAGTTTTTTAAGCATTTCACATCATTTTGTAGATTTGCAAAGAAGTGTTTTATCAGTCTTTCAGATTCAAAATATTGAGTTAAAGTTACAAAATGTACATCATATGCCATCTCTTTAGAATGAGAAAGTGCGTAAGGTAATATCTTTGGGCGTGTCTAGACTACATGGCTCCGTCGGCGGAGCCATGTAAATTAGTTTATTCAGCATAGTCAAAGAAGCAGGGTTTTAAATAATCCCCGCTTCATTAAAATAAACATGGCCACCACGCTGTGCTGATGATCAGCTGATCCGACACAGTGCGGCAGTCTAGACACGGATCTGTGGGCTGGGGAAGCCTTTGCTGACCGATCCCTTATGCCTCGTGAAATGAGGTTTATAGGATCAGTTGGCAAAGGCTTCCCCAGCCAATAGATCTGCGTCTAGACTGCCACGTTGTGTCGGATCAGCTGATCATTGGCACAGCGCGGCAGCCATGTTTATTTTAATGAAACGGGGATTATTTAAATCCCCACTTCTTTGACTATGCTGAATAAACTAATTTACATGGCTCTGTCGACGAAGCCATGTAGTCTAGACACACCCTTTCATTGGACCAACTTCTGTTAGTGAGAGACAAGCTTTTGAGCCGCACAAAGCTCTTTGTCAGAGCTGAGAAAAGTTCTAACGTGTCACATCTACATAAAAGATGGAACAGATAGTTTAGCATAAGAAGCACATAAAAAGAGGGTGGGGTTTATGGGGTTACAGAGTGCTGTAATAAGCTATAAATCCAGTGTCTTTATTAAGACTATGATCTTTAGTGTTTAGCAAAGTTATGAATTTAGGCTCCCAGGTTCATCTTTTGATAGTGCTGGCAGGTTTCCTTTGAGGAGGATTAATAGGTCAGATGCAAAGCAATCACTTTGTGAAAAGTATTGCACACAGGTGATAGGGCATTTTTGTCTTATTTTCCTGTGTGAGCTCATTCAACAGCACAGTGATAGTCAGGTTTCACCCACATAGTTACTATTGGGGCATTTAGTGCGCTGGATGAAGTATACATCTTGTGACAGGCATGTGAAGGACCTACGGATCTTGAAAGATGTGTGGTGGGAGTCACGGTCGCAGGAGAAATATGGCTGCAGGTTTTGCAGCTGCTCTGGCCTGATTTGAGTAGGTATGTCCAGGTGTGTAGGGAGCTTGCTTCTTATGGTGAGCTTGGAGAGGTTGGGGGGTTGTCTGAATGTGAGAAGAGGGAAGAGAGAGAGAAGATTACTTTCAGAATGGGGATCTATCAAGTATGCGTTGGAGTTCAATGTTCCCTCCACACAACAGAACCTATACAGGGTAACAGCTAAGGGACTTTTATTAGGGATGATAACAAGCATATAATTCATTAATTGTGTAGTCAACAAATTTTGTTGACTACATGGTTAATTGATAAAGGTTAGCATTGCAAGCACTCAGTCCCAGCTTGTGCCTGGTCCAGCAACTACCCCACTACGGCTCTACAAGGAAAGCATTATTGCAGAGCTGCAGTGGGGGTAGCTCCTGGGACCTGGCACAAGCCCGGACTGAGCTAGGCTGCCTGCCAGCTGGCTCCTAAATGACTTTCCCTGCGGAGCCGCAATGGGGGGTTGCTCCCAGGATCCGGCACAAACCAGGACTGACCCAGGCTGCTGGCCAGCCCTCTGATACTGGCCAAGCTGCGGTGGAAAGGGGATGCTTGTCGGCGGTTCCATTAACTGTTAAGTTTTCACTTATCAGTTAATCATTTAATTTACTACACTATTACATCCCTAGCTTTTACTTCTGTATTGAATCAGGATCTCTCTGGGTATTTGGATGGTCCATTTTATGATGCCATCTTCTACTCTAACAGATTGTTCTTGTTTCGTGAAGGTGGTTATGAATGTGTTAATGTGGGTATCCTGAACTTCCTCTCACAGCATATTCTGTGATATCTGAGAGCCTGGCTCCAGGTAACAAATTTATTGGTGTTTCTGGGGTGGCTATTGTATCCGTGAAAGTAGACATGGTGGTCTATGGTATTCTGGTATTTAGCTATGTGTAGGGTTTCATTGTTGAAGGTGATTGGAATGTCCTGGAAGTTGATGACGGCATGGGAGCTTTTTAGAGAGTGTTTAATGTTCAGAAAGTGTTTTCAGAGAGCGTTTAATCACAGATGGTGATTGCTGAAATTGTAGTGGAAATCTCAGGGATTTTAAGTCATTTGTCCAGAAAGGACAAAAATATCATTCGTGCATCTCAAGTATATCATTAGTTTTGTGGTGCATTTTATTCAAACAAAACTGCATATTATCTAATTAGCACTTACCTTAGAATTTTAGCAACACAAAGAAAATAGTCGAAATGTTAAATAAAAAGCCAACATCTACACTGTTTTTAATCTGTTCTTGCCAATATTGCTCATTTATCACAGAGAAGTAGTGTAGTGCTGACCCAAGAATACAACTTCGTGGAAATGCACAATAGTAAGATACTAATAGTTCTGAATGCTATTAATACACAGTGCTATGAATAAACACATCTATGCAGTTTTAATTAATTTAAATTGGAATACTTCTGGGCAGCCCCAAGGATACTCTTGCTGACAGGCACTATTCACAAATGCAATCTATTATTTGTTATTAATAAATAAATCAAATTTCTTCCCCTTCCACCTCTGAAGCACACAATAGGCAATTAAAAATGGGGCAGGGGGAGAAATGAGTCCACATAAAACAAGAACTACCTTCCTTATCGATCAAAAATATAATACCACAAAACATTAGTTACTTTCCCCCTCCAAGGCATGAACATTTCTCTTGGAATCTCAAAAGGCTATAGTAGCTACATAAAGTTAGTCCAACCTAGACCTCACAAAAACTACTGACCCCTGCCTAGTAATATGGCAGTCATCCAGACATTCCTATTATGGGATGTGCTAATGTGACCACTTTGCCTTTTCTCTTCTTGGTTTCCCCTCCTCCTCATCTTTTCCTTGTAGTCTTTCTGCCCAGCTCCATAGACTCCTATCTGTTTACTGAGGCATACATACTGCTGTCCTCATCATTCAATCTGAATACTTCCCTGTGCTCTAGGAGTCAGTCTGAGCAGATGACTTAGCATCCCACATGACAGAGATGCAATCATTGTCCTATGACAGACTTCTCCTCCTACATTCTATGGGAATACAATAATGCTGGAAACCCATTTTCAGTCCAGCTCTTAGAGTAGTTCCTACACAGAAAATGCTCATCTGTCACATGAACACACAAACTTGAGAACTTTGGCACAATCTGTTGGTGTAGCAGCCTTATTCTCATATGATTTATACCAATGAAAATTTGGAATAATCTGCTGAATTTAGGAGTTAGTGTTGTAAAAGTGATATGAGATCAGAATCAAATCATGTTTCACTGTCACCAGGGGGAAACAACTGACAGGCACTAACACAGAGAGAGAGCACACATGCACCCTATATAGAGGAATGAAACAGAGAAGCATTAGCCAGGTCCCCAAAAAATCATGAAATTGACTTAAGTCATGAGATTTTTTAAATACTTTTTCTTTGCCCTCTGGTTTAGGAACTTTTGCGATATATTCAGGTCACATTTTCCAGATTTGCTCATTAACCAAAAATGAAAGGTGACATTCATGGGCCCAGAAACACGGGGTGTTTAAAGAAAAAAAAGGAAAGCACACTCAGCATCATCAGAGCTGTGATAAAATTCTGCAATTTGTCAACACCGTTCTTTGATAAGTGAGTAACACTCAGCCCTGGTATGAATGGATACAGAATCACATTTAGCTAAGTGGCAAATGGAGAGCTGGGAGTTATAATACATGACATATCTGCCTTCCACCCTCAGCTTATCCACTGCTCCATGGAGATTTCAGTGAGGTATGTGGTGGCACCCTTATAAGGCATGTCAAATGTTAGAAAGAAGCACAAGTTTATATCCAATCCAGCTTGGATTTCCAGGAAACATAAGAAAAACAAAAAGAAAGTTGTCAACATATAGCGCTAGATCTGCACAGTGCACGTGTAGTGCTGTACACATAAAAGAAGATGTGTAGGTCAGGAAGAGAAGAGGGGATGTAAAAAAAAACTAGGGATGTAAAATCCAGTTCAGAGAAATATTCCTAATTCTGAACCCGACTTGAGACCAGGGTCAGATTAAGGCATGGGCTAGCCGGGCAGTTGCCCGGGGCGCCAACCTATGGGGGGCTCCTGATGGCAGCTGTAAGGGGCGCACAGTGCCCCTTATAGCTGCCATCGGGTGCCGCACACCTGGCTCCTGGGCTGCAGCAGCTCCCAGCGGCCACCCTGCAGCGGCGGCCCGGGGCGGGGGCCGCATTAACCCCCGCAGTGCCGGCCAGCAGCGCCCTTCCCCCCGCAGCCACAGGGCCCTGCACAGCCAGGTTCGGCCTGCCCCAGGCGGCCCCAGGGTGCGCGCCAGCGGCGGTAGCCGGGCTGGGCCGGGCCAGGCATGTGCGTCCTGCCGCTGCCAGCTCCGCGCGCCCTCCCCCATGTGCCAGGCGGGGGCGGGGACGCACAAGCGTCCTCCCCCAACCCGGGGCGCAATTAACCTGTCTGCCCGAGGCGCCAGAATGTCTCGGTCCGGCCCTGCTTGAGGCCACATATAACCTCAGTTTACATGAGAAAGGAATGCAACTATCATGTGCTCCCTTATGTTTACCATAGAAGGATTTGAATGGTCATGTCTTTATTTATAGGAATGTCCCATTTCGCTTGTCTATTTGGGATATTCAGCACACGATGCTTAAAGTGTGGTTCTATCCTAAAAATGAACTCTAAAAATGGCATTATGTGGAACCATGTTTATTAGGGTTGCCAGATGGTTTCAACAAAAATACCGGACACACTTGACATTACATCACAATCTACATTACATCTTATTTAGAAAATACCGGACATTTATATTTATATTTTCTCATTTATATTTTTTTAAATTTGTTTCCCAAACAGAAAGCTCAAATACTGGACTCTCCAGTTCAAAACCGGACACCTGGCAACCCTAATGTTTATGGTCCTTCAGTGATTTCTGTATCAACTACAATCAGTTTGCAACTAAAGACGTATTTTTCTAGCTACCAGCCACGTAAACTCTATCCTGACTTCTGGACGGTGGAAGCCAAACTGGCTTCTTTCCACCTCAGGCATCATAAAGTTTTTGCAAGCTAAACTATGCCCTTAATTATATTATGTAACCCCACTCTATTCAGAGAGACCTCTGCAATGCATTTGTCTTCATCAGGTTTGCACAGATATAACCCACTGGAAGTCAGTATACAATGGTGTTGGTGATTATCAGATATAATAGCATCCTCAGCTCAATCTTCCTGAAATATGTTGGTTACGTAGGGCTAAAAGCATTAAAAAGTAGCAAGACAGTGAGCAGGACTGACTGTGAATACCCAAATGGAACTAGGGTTGCCAACTCTCTGGTACTGACCTGGACAGTCCGGTATTTTCGCCTCCTGTCCAGTAAAAAAACAAGATGGCCACCGTTAAAAAGCCTAAAGACCTGAGCATGGGGAAGCAATGCTTTCCACGGGTCTTAGTGCTCAAACTCTCATCTTCCTATCCCTATTCTGACTCTGCATGCACTTAAAGGGGCCATGCTGTTTTAATGCTGTTTTATTTTTATTTATTTATTTATTTATTTATTGCTTAATAACTCTCGGGGTTCTTTTTTTTGCTCAACAACTCTGGTCTCCCCCCTTTTTTTTCCCTCAACAGAATTTTTTCCCCGGTAGGGTGTTTTGGTTTTTTTTTCGAGGGGGGGGCGGTGTTCGGTACTTTTGGTTAAACCGTCTGGCAATCCTAAATGGAACACATCTATTCAGTAAGGTGGAACTGTTTTACACAGGAATTTCAGAGAAGAAATCACAAGATTTTATGGGGATTTGCACAATAATTGGTGCCTCTCTTAAGGTCTAGCTATAAGCAGGTATATAGACACTGCATTTGCAGCTAGCACAGGTACAAACAGAATATGAGGTGCAGCTCAGGCAAGTAGAGTTCCCAAGCAGTGCAGGCCCCATCTACACTATTTTAGCCGTGCAAGGCTCTGGCAACAGACAAGCAGGTTCCTAAACCACATTTGAGCAGGAAGGCCAGAAGCTGCACTGTGGGGCCTGTTCCCATTCTGTTAACTCCTGTATAAAGTATGGTTGATGCACACAGCCCACACAGTACAGTAAGGTGGGTCCTCATACTTCCTTACTTCACTGTAAGGGTGTGCAACAAGGTTCATAACTGAGCCCTTTATTATCAAGTTTAGCTCTCCAGTTCTGCCTTTGTACCTTAAGATAACAGTGATTCCTGGTGGTGTGGTTTTTTTTAAGAGAGAGAGAGAGAGCGAGAGAGAGAGAGAGACCAACTGAGACTTATTTTCTGATAACTACAGTGTACTTTGGAAATGGGGGGGAGGGGACAGTTCAACTAAGCCTGCCCGTGTTCCCATTGACTTCAGAAGAAGGATCAGGCCCCATTCTGATTTTCTTGGGTTCATTTTACCAATTTGTTACTTACCAAAACCAAAGATACATCTAAGAATCTTTCAAATAAGTGTATTCCCTAAACAGTATCTTCCTGTGGCTAATCCCGGGCACGGATCTTCAGCATAATGGATATTACCATGGTTGAAGTATAGGTATATTACAATATGAACACAAAGAAAGATCCCTTTAACCAACTGGAGGCATTATGCTGCCCTAGCACTTGAAACAAGTGGACTGTTTCATTAATGTGAGGATGAAATAACATCTAAGATTCAATCAGACTCTTTTTGCAAACCTTTTTTCAAATACTGTTTTGATGTTTATTCTTTATAAATGTAATCATCTGCAGATGTGCTGAAGACTGCTTGGTACACATTCAAAATCTTGTCTAGAACTCAAGAGAACAAAGCAATTTTCATGCCTAATTCCTTACTTCTCATCCCCACTGGACGTAACTGCCAAAGTCACATCTATGCTGACAATGCAATTCAGAATGAACTCCGATCCATGCAGATCTTTACTACAGAGACCCAGAGATAGGAGGTGAACATTACCCATTATTCTGAGCAACAAAAGTGGACCAAAGCCTGCCACTGAAGTCCTTACCCTCTACAGGCCAGATTAATCCGAGTAAAATCATTCTAGCTCCCAAAAAGAATGTTACATCACCAGTGCTCTTTTGCCCAGCTTCCTTCTCCACAGGAACAGTAGGACAGAGTGACAATGTTAAACCAGCTGTTGTGTACTATCAGGCTTATTTCTCCCTTCAAATGAGAACAAAGAGAAAACAGCCATCTCCTCTGACACCCACAGTTCACTATTGGCCTAATGAATCTTCCACTGACATTTAGTACAAAGAAGCTGCCTTCTATCTTTTTAAGGGGAAAAAAACAAACAGAAAGGTACATTAAACCAAACATTTTCAATTTACATTATTTTTGGATCACTTGCTCTGTTCCTTGCCTATAGAAAGCAAAGATTTTGTACACTTTCAACTAAAACAGGACTCATATTCAATATCAAAACTGAGAAACAAATCAACTTCCCACTAGTTTAATTCAGAAAAAACACATTTTTCTGCAGCAAAGCAAAACATAGCCTTGTATCAGAAATATTAAAGAAAATACCATTTTCCCAATTAACCATTTTGTAAGCAATTGGCAAACCGTAATAGTTCTGATATGGTTTTGGCATTCCACACCTTCCTCAGGATGAACCTGACCAAGGAACAGAATGTCAGAATTGATCCAGAAGCCAGTGGATTTAGGAAATCAAGACCTGGCCCAAAATCTGGATATTGCCTGCATAAAAAAAAAAACAAAAACAACAGATCCTTTTAAAGGTCTAGTTGGTAGTAATTTGCTTGTTTAGCAGTTCTACGTCTTGATCCAAAACCCAACAATGAAAAGATTGCCATTGTCTTCACGGGTTGGGATGAGGCCCCCATTGCACAGTTCTATGGCTGACTATATTTCAGCAATTCTCATTCTTCTCCAGATAACTTGAGAATAATAATATTGTCTCATCAAAAATCAATGTGAAAAATGTCTTGTTTTAATTCATCTGTCTGTACAAATTGATCTTGATAATGACTCCAGAATTATCAGTCCGAAACTGGAAGTGGACCTTTCAATTATTTGCTCTGAGACAGACTGTATGTGTCTTAGTCTACAGGTAACTATCCAAAAGCTAATTCAACACAATGCTTCGTATTAAACAAAACCGGTCGGTGACTTGAAAAATCCAGAAACATGGTGAGACTCTCTTTTTTAAAAAGTCCCTTCTGATCTGAGTTAATATCAAGCAAAACCAGTAAAACAGATATCTAGTTGATCAGATGCTGTCTAACTAAATCTGTCATTACAGGAAACAGGTTCACAGCTTTAATAGACACAAATAAACAAAACTAATGAGATGAACAAAACCAATACATAGCTTCCAAAAAATTCTAGGACTATTTACTTTCAAATCTAATATGAGTGATGCCAATCAGATTCAGATCTGTTCTGATGATTGTCATGATAAAATATCAGATAGCCACACACCAACAATCCCTGTGACTACCGCATTCATTTCAACTATTAACCCAATCATTGACAAAAACGTCACTGCTCTGGATTGTTTCTCTACAGATACTGGTATGGGTTATAGCCCAAACACTGATAGCCATCATTCCACAGAATTTTCAAAAAGATGGATACTCATTGCATAGTCACAGATAATTCTGCTATTTACTGCTGTTTTCTGTTCATGGCAGGGGTGGAGGGATTGCAGCTGTGCAAAGTTTGCTGGTAGATACAGCTGGACATACTAGATTAAATAATGACTGCTCATCCTGAAGCCATACTTTGCTACCACAAACTGTGATCTCATAATCTCTTATAAACTAACCAAGCCTGGCATAAGACAGCACATAGCTGGCATACCTCCAGAAAGACTAACGGGGGTGCATAAGTATTTAAGTTAGATAACGTAGTTTTCACCTCTAGTGCTAGTTGCTTATTCGTAAAAGCACTTAAGCACAAGTGCTTCCTTGAATCAGGGTCGTACACTGCTGTGTAGCACAGTTGTGCTTTAAAACTAGCTTCAGTTTTTCATTTTCATTCTCCAATTTATGTTATACAGAGATGCAGTTAGCAAGTTAGCAAGTGAGGTGTTTGGGGATCCATTTAGAGGAAAAGTACTATATAAATATGGTTATCTCCATAATAATCAACACTCAGGAGTACAGATTCAAAATGACAGTTTATACACTCTGCTTCCTGTGGCTCTTCATTGACTAATATTTTACTGAAATATAAATACTTTTATGCTTATGCTGATATTTTTCTCTTAAATATGTTTTTTGGCAAATCAAGATTGTGAAAATTGCTGGGCTTTCTATAATTAAAATACTTTTAGATCAACAAGGTTTGTTCATGATAATCAGTAGCAAAGACAAAGGAAGATTTTAGTGATTCCTTTTAACAAGGTCTCTCAAAAACACTTTGTCTTGTTTTAAAATACTATACTTTCTTGGACTTATTTTATAGTCAAACGCTATAATGTTCACTATAGTCTGAACATTTAGCTCATTGGGTTCTGAAAAAAGTTCCCTTGGCTTACATTATCTTCAAAAACTACTTTAATTTCCTATTCAGTTTAGGGATGTTATACGATTAACCAGTAAGCATAAGGCCCTTGCCTGACAACCAGCCATCACAGGTCAGAGCAGCCCTGGTTACTGAGGACCTGGTGGGCCCGATGGTAGAACCCTAGGGCTACAGCAAGTCTGGGTGGCAGGTAAGGAAGCAAGACCTAGGTTAAAACAGTTAATTGGTTAAACCATAGCACTTAGCTGGTTAATCATTTTAACATCCCTAATTTGATTGTCAATATGCATTCAGCTTTGCTCGCTGGCCTCTACATTTCTTACCCAAATAAGCCAAGTTACCTCTTTACAGACTCAGAGTAAGATATGACTCAGAATCTAAAAATTTAACTGACTTGATTTAAATCCAAAAAGACATATGTGATTATTATGGGACTCAGTTAAAATATGAGACAACTAAACAATATCTATTTATTTACTTGCTCAGCAAAAACAAAACAAAACAAAACAAAAAACACAACCTGCCAACATTTGCTTTTTGACGTGTCAGATAACATTATTTCCAAAATGTCATCAAGGGCCTTCATTGGCTATGCATAAGGTCAGTGAATATTAACTTCATTTACACTCGGCTGAGAATTGGCTGGTGTCAACAATAGAGGTTTAGATTCTCTGCTGAGCAGGGTTAGAAGCTGACAAAAAGCTGCCACAGAGGAAGATGGATGATCATACTAGCTGACCCTATTCCTTCCTAAGTGTCACAGTTTCGGCCTCCTTTCTCTCTACATAACAAAAGACCCTCTCTGAGCTTCCCAGTGGTCTTCAGCTTTATTGGTGCTAACAGGTCCAGACATTTTCATCGATTGGTTTCTATGCCTCTTAAACACAAGAGCTTGCCCTTTTTGGCTAGCCAAACCTTGGCACAGATGTCTTTTTCTGTAATTGCTTCTCTTCTGTCTGTTGGGAAGGATGCAATCGGACAGGCGAACATCATGTCAACACAGAAAATGTTTCACCATTTATCTCAGTTTCCCAATGGCATTTTAAGGAAAGTGATATGTAGTTTGCCTGGAGAGTTTAACCCTTTCATATCTCAAAGTGCCGGTAAGCTGAGAAACAGACAGTTGAAATTTTTCAGCCCATCAGGGAACAATATCTGTCTTGATATCAGATATAAAGGTAAGATAAAATTAATTTCACTGACAGAATACACCAAAAAATAAAAAGAATTGCTATTAAATTCTCAGCCATATGTACAGAAATTTGTCTACAATGGAATTCTATTTATATTATCTGCAGTAAAACTGAAAGGCTATAAATGTGTGTCAGAACAGGGGTTTTTTTGGTTTTGGTTTTTTTATTAACCTGTGGAACTTGTGACACAAATAGTTTTGAGGCCGAGAGCTTGGTAGAATTCACAAATAGAGAGTTAAGCATGTAGATGAATGGGACTCTCCACACTTAAGATAGGGTAAAAAAAAATTAGAGATTTAACTCTCTACAACACCATAGTTTCAGAAGGGTAGCTGTGTTAGTCTGTAACTGAAAAAAAAATTAAAAAACAACAAATAGTCCTGCAGTACTTTAGAGACTAACAAAAAATGCAGATGGTGGTATGAGCTTTCGTGGGCAGTTATTGGCAAAGTACAAGAACATTAAAAAAAAGAGTTCAAGAAAATGCTTCAGGAAGGAGAAAAGATTTACAGGGTTCTTGCACATTCAAACACAGATAGCCACTGCCACAGAAAAGATAATGGACCAGATGCCTCACTGGTGTGAGGCAATACCTATTATACACATGTGGAAACAGCCTCTCACAAAAGCTTACACATAATTGCCCCAGATTCTGGGCTGTGCTATATCTGTTTTGTACTTCACTGATGGTGCAAAATGACCCTACAAACTAGCCAGCCATAGGAAAACTGATCCTCCAATGCTGTAGGGCAAACGTGACCAGCCCCATGCTATTCCCACCAGGGCCAACATAGGTGCCTAACCAAGAGCAAAGAGGAATGGCCATATATATCAATCTCATACCCTTGATGTGATTTGCAGTTGGCACAGGGTCTCCTGGCCACAGCTGAGAACCTGGGTTATTACTAAGTCATGAGTATTTTTAGTCATGAGTATTTTTAGTAAAAGTCATGAACAGATCCTGACTAATAAAAAAAAATTAATGGCCCATGACCTGTCCAACTATGACTTGTACTATATACTCATGACTAAATCTTGGGTGCTCTGGAGCAGAGAGTGGGACCTGTGGACCCATAGTGGGAGTGTGTGGCCTGAGACTGCCACTACTGCTGCTGGGGGATGGGGTGGGCATGGTGTCCCTGCAGCAGCCAGTGTGGCTGCCTGTGAGTGGCACCCAAGCCAGCCATGCCAGCAGCTGCAGAAGTCACAGAAGTGCAGGAAATCGTGACCTCTGTGGCAGACTTGTAAGCATATTATATCTCATATTAAACTATTTCAGTGATAGATTCACCAAATAGTTAAAAGTACGGCTAGTCAAAATTTTTTTCATTTAAACAGATTTTTAACTCAAAATTGGGTTTTTTAGGAAGCACTTCTTTCCCCAAAAAGTAAAACCCTGAATGCTCAAAAACTAAACATTTTTAATTGAAATATTTTGATCGGGTTCTGATATAATTAGGCAGGATGGTCAAATGGTTAGGACACTTGCCTAAACATGTTCTTTCAGGCAATTACCTGCTTTGCTATGGACTTTCTGTGTAACTTTGGGCAAGTCACTTAGCCTTTCTGTGCCTGTGTTCCCCATCTATAAAATGGAGATAATAGTGTTTCCCTATTTCACAAGGCAGTTGTGAGGATAAATACTCAGAAAAAGCTATAAAGTACTTTGAGGTCTAGTGATGAAGAGAGTGCTAGATATGAAAAGCATTTGTATAGTTGCCACTAGAAGACTTACCCAGAGTTGCTTGGGCCCTTCAGCGCAGGAGATTGGGAGTGTGGCTGGTGCAGGAGGCAGGTCAGGGGCTTGTAAGGAGGGGGGGCTCAGGAGAGGGTGTAGGGAAACTGCCAGTTTGTCCCCAGGCCAGGAGGGCTGCAGATCCTGCCCTCCTGCTTCTCCCCAGTCCCAGCCTCAGCAGTGATGGGGTAGGGGACACAGTCTCCTCTGGGAGAAGGGACTGTGGCTGCACTGCCTGTCCCCAGCGGTGCTCCCAGGAGGGTCGCAACAATGGGGCTTCCCCACCCTCATCTCCCCCCTCCCCAGGTTCGGTGCTGCAACCAAAGGGGAGAGGTTTATGGCAGTGGGGCCACTTACCAGGGCCAGTGGCCAGCAATATGGTGAGCCCCAGACTCACCTGGCTATTCTTCCTTGTGCAGCCATCCCCCTGTGGTCACTCTACAATATAGCTGTCCCTCATGCTCACTTCCTCCCGTGGTCATTACAGAGCATGTGTCCTTCTGATCAGCTCCCTCCCTCTCCATGTTATGGAAAACAATGAACTTTCAGGCACATCCCATTGTCCTGCCACAACCAAACCCTGGCCTTGATTTAAGTTAGGATAAGAGGAAGCTGCATACCACATTTTTGATGGTCATAGCTCTTACTGTTTAGGAGGAGTTCTTGAACAAATGGACTCAGATGGACTCATGGACAGACAGATAGGCAGATGTACAATTTCTCTAAAATTATATTATATATATATATAAAATATAATTTTAGAGAAATTGTATATATATATATACACACACACACACACACACACACACGCACCAACTATAAAGACAGATCCTGGCTTGGAAAGGTGAATGGAACCCTGAGGCACTTGAATTACCACTCCGCTGAGATACCTCAGTGGCATTTCCAAATCAAATTATTTCATTTTTCTGCTGAAATATTTTGCTTTTTTGCCAAAAAAAGTTTAAGTGTCCCATGGAAAACCCTATTTTCCCCCAACTACCTCCAGTTAAAATGAAGTTTCCCTCTATCCCAAAACCAACAGAAAAAGAAATCTGTTCTCAGCTCCAGTCACAAATTTAATACAGATGTTCTGTGAATGACAGCATGCGTAAATACATATGAAACTAGCACCAGAAATACTGCAATACATCCATTTGTTTAGAATTTGATGTTTATTGCACATAACATACTGCACCTTAAAATACAGGATGTTTGTGAGTTTATGCCAATACTGATGCTTGTTGGTAATCACTTAAAAAAAAAGGCCACAGCACTACTTCAAGGGAAATCACATTGATAAGAAATACTACATTTTTAGGAGGCTAATCTTGCAGCCTATTTTCAAGGTAACTGAAAGGGGGAGTTTTACTTCTGTAAGGACAGTGAGTTTGGGACCTTGCTCTTTATCCTAACAGATGGTTCTGACATGGGGCCAATTCCTGTTCTCTTTACTCGCACATGTGGTCCCATAGGACTAATTACTTTTATGTCTAACACAAGCAGCATTTTGCCCAAGGGAAAATAAGCAGGTTTGTATTTAAAAGGAAATGAGAGAGAAAGAAGTTTGTGGTCCCCTACTCTACTCCAAGAGCTAGGGGAAAGAGAATTTGTGCCCAAGGAGGCAGAAATGACTCTGTAGTTAACTCCTCCCAACCATGAGGAAAGCTTGAAGGGTTTCTCCTTCCACCTATCTAGAGCAAGCAGGGAGGAAGCAGAGTGGGGAAAGGGAGATTAATTCAGTCATTCAAGCCTGAAGCTATGGTAACTTCCCATTGGATTGCCCATCCATGCTATAGAAACGTCAGCAGGAGATAACAGTGGACAAGAGGGTCCAGCAATGCAGCATCTTCCCTATCTTGGGAGACCCTGAGCAGAGGTGGAGGCACTGGCTCTTCATAAGGACAGGCCTGGCCCCTCAGTGGAATCAGAGAGCCATCAGCTGACCATTGTAGTTAAGTTCTGGAATAGGATTCTAAAGAAGCTTGTGAAATGGTCATCACTGGACATTTCCAAAAACAGGTTAGACAAACCCCTTTCAGGAATGATCTAGTTATACTTAGTCCTGCCTCAGCACAGGGCGCGAGACTTAACAATCCCTTGAGGTCCCTTCCAGCTCTAAATTTTTAAAATTTGATAAGCACTCAAGGCTGGGGAGTTTTTAATTGAGGATCTATTCCTCACAGGTAATCATGGGGGAAATCCTTAGTGAAAGGGATTCCCCTCCTTCCTCACCCCATCTTAATGAATAGCCCACTTCCTGTTTAAACGTGTTCACATAATAAAAGTCAAATATGATCACTCTGCCAGTGGACTTTAAATGTTAAGATGCAGGAAAATGCTAATAATAAAACTTTGTGCCTACACGTTTTGCCACAGCTTCAACTCACTCACTGTACATCTGCAAAAGGGACTAAATGGATGGAAGGTGCCCCCTGACTGTTGTAGATAGCAACAAAGCACAGGTCCTCCATCAAGCCATTGTCCCCACTCATGCACAAGTGCAGGGGGTAGTAGTGAGAAGTGTACAGCGCTTATGTTGTCCCCTCCTGCACCAGACAGCACAGGTGAGCCAGCATGTAGGGGAAGTAACCTGTGCCAGGTATAAGACTATGGCAAACTCTATTTTCCCCTTGGAACAGGAAACCAGAGATGAAACCAGAGACCAAAATGCCGTCAATGTGCTTCCCCAGGAGTAGACAGTTGACCATAATGCCACAATGCCCTTTATCTTGGGTTTGAGGCAACACCACTATATAGGCCTTTATAATACTTAGTTACTGAATTAGATGAGTGAAAACACAAGCTCATTTTTGCATTATTTGGAAGACTGGAAGCTTTGCTGAAATACCAGGTGGTGTAATATCAACATGTGAACTCTTCCATTTTGGCATTATTCATTAATATTGTACTTGGTTGGTTTCCTTCAATCCCCCAGAGAGAATTAATCATCTTTAGGTATGTATATAAAATGCACATTATAAAACAGCATTCCCTGCCCCCCGCAAAAAAGATGTGTCAAGCTGAATGATTAAGCACCAGATTCCCCCTCAGACACTCAGCTCACAGCTAGAAGCAGCAGGAATACAATTCACCCACATTTACCAGATCAAACTAGACACTTTCCTTAATTGATGACAATGCTATTAGAAAACTAAAGATTTACCTTATCAATCATGTGAATCTCAGATACTCTGGGATGCTTTAGAAGGAAAGGGGAGCCCAAGCAAAGAGTCTTTTTGTGTCTGTGGAGCCTAGCTACAGTAGGTTTTGTGTGTGCAAATGACCTAAGCCTGTTTGTGCTTATTCTCAGAGCATGTCCATCAATCAATGTCAATATTCACCCAGACCACTTTCTGACTGGCAACTGGCAGTCAGCTATCTAGTGAATGTTAATGAATAATGAATAGCCTTGTCATTGCTTAAATATACATACATCTCTTCAAACTATGTGCTTAAATTCCACCATTTTAACCAGGGAAAATTTAGATTGTGTTTTCATCTCCATGCTGTTTTAGGAGAGAGGAAAAAAGAAAAATCTGAGTTAAAAGTTTCATATTTAATTTGAAGTATTGTGAACATGAATGTTTTTTATTTTTCAACAAGGCAACCCTGTCTCAGCTTCTGTTATACAAGCTTAAATCTCAGACTTGTGAATATGCATTTTTTAACATTCTAACACACACTGCTGCGTTTCTGCATTTCTGTACTTATGACAGGAAATCTTTAAACTAAAGATCAGAAGGAAGTATGTCACTCCTCCCCCTCACTCCAAAAAACACGTTAGAAAGACGTTATTATTCCACTCTTCCTCATTTCTTGTCATAATTCTCTAGCAATCTCACTGACAAGTCTATTTTTTTTAACATTAGGCCAGTCAAAGATAAACAGATTTATTTTAATTGACACATTGAAACAACTGACAGGCCACAATCTTTGGGAGGCCAAAAAGTTTTCCCTTTTTATTTCAGCCAATGTCATCTTTATACAACTAATGAAAGAAAAAAGTAAATGGAATGAAAAGCCATATTCATGGTCTGTAGATAGAATATTATGCTCACGGTCAAGACAATATTTTCTATCTTCCTTATTATTTTAAATATAAATGTTACTTTTGGTCTCCCAAGAGATGGCAGGTTGAGTCTTGCTAAAAATGTTATGGGTGACTTAATTAGCAGCTGACAGTATGGAATGGTGGGATTTGCTGCCAGTTAAAATGCCAATATCACTTTCTAAGTCTTGAAAAAAACCAAACAATTCCCTATAGTTCCAAAACCAACCAGGCATAATTTTTATTTTCCTTTGTACACATACAGAAACCATAAAAGTAAGTATGTTAACTCAGAAAATTTCCTAGTTACAGTACACTCAACGTGAAAAAAAAATCAGTATTTACTTCTGCCCAGGAGTGAGATGCACAATGAGAACACACAGCCTATATAGCTTGTCAAAATAAAACAAGTACAAATAGTGAAAGTTGTCCAATCATATGTTGTTGATATTTTGAAACCTGAAAAATTATGATCAGTTCTAACATCCAACTTCAATTAAAAGGTCGAATGAGAATGTGCATCAATAAAAAGACACTCACTGGTTTCAATGGACTTTGGAGCATATTCTAAAACAATTCATCGGCAATTAAGAAAGAAGCATTAAAACAAGCCAGAGAATATATCAAAGCCTTGCAAAGAAGAGAGGCAATCTTTTAAGAAATACTTGAGGAAATCCAGTCAGGAATAAGTATTGTTAACAATTACACACATGTAAAAACGGCGTGTTAGATGGACAACTTGAAAACATCAGCTTTAAATGCACTTAGTACCAGATTTTTAAACGATTTAAGCAATTAAAGATGAAGACAGACACAAACTGGGATTTTCAAAAGAGTCTAGGTAAATAACTTCCATCAACTTCTGTGCCTTTAGATATGTAAATACCTCACCAAGGCCTTTTTCTAGTTTTCCGCTACATCTTCCCCTAGCACAGTTTCTCAGCTTCTGAGAGCTGGAAAGATCATGCTGAGGTGGGGTCAGTGCACAAAATCTCTCCTCACAGCATAGAGTGCCACATGGAACAGCCAGCCACCAAACCCTGCATCCAAATCCCCCACCCCAGGTCACAACCCCGTCTGGGTTTGCCAGATACTTTCACAAAAAATACCAAACATGGCGGGTATGGTTGATTTAAAAAAAAAAAAACCCTGCACAAAAAAACAGTAACTGCGCCTTTAAATCCCCACTCCTCCACTCCTTTAAGTTCTCCACTGCGCCTTTAAGTTCTCCACTCCTCCCACTGGACACAGGGGAAGAATATCCCAAGTGGCCTTCCGTCCAAGAAAAACAGAAAGTACCGGACATGTAAAATGACATGTAAAATGTTTTCTGTTTTTTTTACCAGGCAGAGGCCGCAAATACCGGACGGTCTGGGCCAATACCAGACACCTGGCAACCCTAACCCCCTCCTTCATCCAAACTCCCTCTCAGGACCCCACACCTTCTCCTACACCTCAGTGCCCCACCCTGAGCTCTCTTCTGAACTCAACCTTTCTCCCAGACTCTGCTCCCTCTCCAATAGAAAGATGTGGCCCTTGACCACTTACCAAAATAAAAAATTATTGGCCACTCTGATCTAGATGGTGCTTGGTCCTGCTGTAAGTACAGGGGACTGGAACTGATGATCTCTTAAGATCCCCTCCAGTTCTAGTATTCTATGATTTAAACATGATACTGCTTCCACAGAAATTAATGGGAAATTTGTCATTGACTTTGATGGAACAGGATTGGGCCCATCGTTCCACTGCTAAAGATTTGTAAGATTGGGTGTTATATATCCCAAACTGGGTCACATAATCCAATGGCACTGAAAAGAAAAATCATTAGCAAGCTGCATATATGGAAAAAAGAATTGCATTGGAAATATTTTAGGATTGCTTTTTAAAAAAATCTTCCTAAAATCATGCAAGTAAAAATTTCACAATGTTAACTGAGTGCACAATTTCAAAAAGCAACTTTTGAAAATTTGATTATAACATTTACTCAATGTTTGGCACACCACCTTATGTTGCCGGTGTTATTCACAGTAATGTTCTGTGTAAAACCAAAAAATTAACAAAAACCTAGCTCTCATATAGCATTCTGGACTAAATACAAAACACCAGAAACATAACTGCTAACTAGCTATAAAAACTGGTAGTAATCTATTCATTCAATATGGCTGATGCTATCCTTGCCATAGATCTGCTATTATCTAAAAGGGTCACATGAAACTATAATCTAAGAATCAGCAGTAGAGGGTTACTACAGCTGAAATGGACATGAAACAAAGAAATACAATATTAAGCTCCAGTCCTGCAAACATTTTTGCATGTGCCGTACTTGACCCTCATAAAGTGTTCCAATGAAATAAATAGGGCTACCCAAACAGATGCACAAAGGCTTCTAAAGTATAATAATTGAGTACGCTTCTGATTTGACTTACACCAGTTTTACACTTCTTTGCCTTTAGTAGGACTGCCCCAATTTAGTCCATGAGAAGATTTAGACCCAAAGACAGAAGTTGTTACTGTCTGAGGAAAATTATTCCTCAAAGATGTAATAAATTATCTCCATGAGGAAATTAACATGCCAAGAAGCCACGAGTGTGTTTTCCCAACTGTTTGTCATTTGTTCAAAGCATTGGGCAACATTTTTCTGTTATAAAGATTCAAGGACAGTCCCAAGTTGCTGCTGGTGGAAAGGTTTAAAAAATGCTTTTCTGCCCTGCCAAAGAATCCCCTTTAAGCGCCAGGCAGATTTTGCCACATGTGTGAGAAGAAAAGTTCTAAGAGCACATTTTCCACTAAAAACTACAACAGAAAGGAAGAGAAAGAGAAAGAGGGTCTCTCTCTCTCACACACACATACTTTTTCAGTCAATAATTTTACCACTTTTAGGGACTAAATCCTTTCAATGATGGTGATGGATAATTAAAAGAGTTTGAAATGCGAGGGAATGAAAGCTCCTGAATGAGGTTTAAACTTTAATAATTTGTGAGCTGTTAAATTATCAGTGAAATTCTAAGTGTATGTTAAACTCAGAACAACATAGCCACGTAAATCTCTCTATGCAATAAGGCATATATCTGTAGTGGTGAAAATAATTAACCATTGGAAGAATTTACCATCACTGACAATTTTAAAATCCAGGTAGCTTTTTTTTCCCTAAGAGACATTTTGTAGGAATTATTTGGAGAAGTTCTATGGCTTGTGTTATACTGGTGGCCAGATTAGATGGTCATGCAGTAGTCCCTGGCTGTAGAATCCATGAATGTTATTTTCACTATTACTGCACCTGCTCAAAGTCAAAGGAGAATCTGTATAGTTCACTCATTGGTAAGGAAAACCTTGCAAACAGCAGGTCACTTCAGGGAATTAAATGACAGGTAATACTGAATTAAATAGGAGCTAGCCATTGTTTCTTGGGCTTGATGAAAAACTCGATCACAACACATTTTAGTGACAACTTACAATTAAAAAGATGAAGTTTCTCCAATTACATGAGGGATGGGGTCATGTTCTATGAACCCTGGAACTGAAGTTTTGTTCTTAATTCTGGTCACAACAAAAATTAGTCTGATTAAAAAGTATATTTAAAAAAGCATAAGTTATAATGTAAAACAAAATTACTCATTTAAAAAGAGCCACTGAAATATTTCAGTAAGTGAATCCACTTAAATTCCAGTTTGCTTTTTGCAGACAAAATAGTTTAAAATATTTCAATTCATAGTCTTTCAGGTTTAGCGAATATATATTCACATTTCTAGGAGTATTTTAGGAGTTTTAAATCAAGTAGACTACCACTGCAGCACAGGGCTTGCAGAATGGAGGGAAAACATTAAAATCATATGTTAGTAAGGCTAAAAATGAGGGAGCAATAACTGATTTTTTTACTTTAAAAATCTTTAGTAGTAATAAATACACTAGCAACTACAGGCCCACATAAAGATCAAAGAAAGAACAACTTTCATGATTTCTCAGGTAATAAGAACCAGGTATTCTTAGAATGCCTGAACTAATCAATACTAATGAACTGACCAGCTGGGACAAAGTGAGAACATGATTTTATGTCATATACTGTTAAAGCTCTGAGATGCAACAAAACTGTTAGGGTATGACTACACAGCAAAGTTATTTCGAAATAACAGCCGTTATTTCGAAATAACTTTCCTAGCATCTACACAGCCAAACCACTATTTTGAAATTTATTCGAAATAGCAGAGCGCTTATTTCGAATTTGGTAAACCTCATTCTATGAGGAATAACACCAAAATCGAAATAGCTATTTCGAAATAAGTGCTGTATAGATGCTTATTTCGAAATAGGGGGCCTCCAGCCCTTCCTAGGGTGCCCTGGTGGCCACTCTGGGCACAACCAGGAAAACTCCTCTCCTCCCGCCCTCCCCCAGCCCCAGAGCCCTTAAAGGCATAGACTCTGTTTGGCCACAGGGCCTGTGCTAGCTCTAGGCCTGCCAGCCCAGAGCTCGCAGGCACTGCCCCTGACCCAGTTGCCAGCATGAGCGAGTCAGCCAGTGCCAGCCATCCCTCCACTGCTCCCCAGGAGCAGTCTGGCAGCTCCCAGGAGCCTGCCAGAGGCCGCAAAAGATGGGCGCCTTCCTGATCCAGTGCAGAGATCATGGACCTGATTAAGGTTTGGGGGGAATCCTCCAATGTCCATGATCTCCGCACTAGACACAGGAACACAGCCGTCTAGACGGATGGCTGACAGCCTGGCCACCAAAGGCCACATGCGCAACCAGGAGCAGGTGCTCATGAAAATAAAGGAGCTGCGGCAGGCCTATGCCAGGGCCACAGGGGGCAGCTCCCAACCAGGGGCAGACACAGACCCCCTTCCCCTATTATGATGCCCTGCCTCCGCATCCAGGGGGGCCATTGGGGTCCTGGTTGAGTGCCACGCTCCCTCCTGGAGCAACTACCAGATTAAGGATGTTAAGAGGCAGGTAACTGACTAATTGTGTAGTCGATACAATTTGTATCGACTACACGATTAGTGGATAAGGGAAGGAGCTCAGCCCCAACTCACACCAGTCCAGGAGCAACCCCCACTGCAGCTCTGCAGTTTGAATGTAGTACAAGCTGGGCGCGCAGGCCGCCCAGCTCCTACTACATTTAAATGCCAGAGGCACAGCAGGGGTAGGTCCCAGACTGGCACGAGCCAGGACGGAGCCAGGACTGCTGCAGCTCTGTATTTTAAATGTAGTAAGACCTGCCTGGCCCTTACTACATTTAAAATGCAGAACCGCAGTGGTCCTGGAGCAGAGTGAGCCGGGACTAAGCCGGGATTGCTCAGTCCCGGCTCATGCTGGACCCAGCAGCCCCTGTCCGTGGTCAGCACCAGCCTCCGGGAACAGAGGCTGCTCTCGGACTGTTGCCAGAGCAGCCTCTGCCTGTGATGAGCCTGGGCTCACCGCAGGCAGAGGCTGCTTTGCAGCAGCCTCCCCTACTCCCTGCTGCCTCTGATAGACGCAGCAGCGTGGGAGCGGGGAGGGGGACAGATGGCATCGCGGAGATAGTGCTGGAGGGAACCGGGTTTTAAAGCTGACTCCCCCCAGCACTGGCTCCTCTTTCCCCTTCCCCCTTGCTGCTCTGATACAGAGGCAGTGGAGGGTGGGAGAGTGGAGAAGTTTAGTAATCGCTGACTACCGGATAATCCTCTCTTACATCCCTATACCGGATTGTCTGTGCTCTGCCTTAGCTACATCTTGCTTAGTGTCATGCTACACACAGGTGAGATGAGCTAATGCATTGTGGTCCAAGCACACCTCCTCTCCCCACTGAAATGCCCCACCTAGTACAGCCCTGTGCAGGGAAGTACAGGGAAGGAGACAAAGTCCATATTGGCTCTACTCCAGCAAGGGCCTTGAAGGTGGTTTTGGCTCTGTATGATACTTCTCAGCAGTGCAAAGGAAGACAAGCAGGGCAAACTGAAACAGCACAGAATTTAGGTGGACAAGAGATAATTATCCTCAAACTATAGGTTAGCTACATCTCTTGAGATAAGATACTCTGTGCCAGTGGTTTTCAGACTATGGTTTCAGGCATTGGGTCTTGTTGCTTCAGGGTGATCAATGAAGATCTAAGACAGGCTTCCAGCCTATCCTGACACCACAAACTGTGCTGCACCCCAGAAGCAGCCAGCAGCAGGTGAGGGAGGGGAGAAAGAACACACAGGGTTCTGCACACTACTCCTGGCCCTGAGTACTAGTTCCACACTCCCATTGGCTGGGAGGCTGCTGCTGGCTGCTTCTGGAGCGCAGCATGGTCTAGAGGGCCAGGAGTTGCAGGAAGCCTGCCTAAGCACCCTCCCTATACTGCTGATCGGGAGCTACTTGTAAAAGCTAGGGCAAGTGTGGCTTACCTCAGCCTTTACACACATACTCCCAAAGCCAAAGCCCCCTCTTACAGCCCAAAGCTTTCATACTCAGCCCCACGCCAGAACCCAAACTTTTGTCAAATTATCTTGGGTTGCAAACATCAACAGTTTTCTTCAGTTGTGGCATGAGGAAAAAAAGTTTGAAAACCACTGTTCTAGGCCAAATCCCACATTGACTTATAGAGTAGGTTATATGGACTTTATTAAAAGTACTACGAGATCTTTACAGGCCAATCCTAGAAGCAGGCTCCTGCAGCAGTGCAGTTCTCCTGAATAGTAAGCACAGTGTTAACTCAGACTCATCAGAAAAATTCTGAAGTGGAATGTGCCTAAAAATGCTATATCACAAATATGTCTGTAGTCTAGGGATGTTAGGTATCATGTAATTGAACAGTTGTGTAACCGCATGAAGTCTTAGCAGTTACACGATTAGTCGATAGACCTGGGGGTGAAGCCAGCAGCCAACACACTCTTGGCCCCACTCCTGGGGAGTTCTGTATCAGAGGCAGCAGCGGGAGCCGGTCCCTCAGTGAAGCCAGTTTAAAAACTAGCTTCCTGTGCAGACCAGCTCCTGCCTGCTGCCTCGCACTGCTGCCTCTGATACCGGGGTAACAGTACAGGGTGCCAGCAGCCCCTGGCCATGGAGTGTCTGAGCTCTCCGCAGACAAAGGCATCCTCTGATACAGAGGGGAAGGAAATAGGAGTCAGTGCTGGGGGGAGCTAACTTAAAAGCCAGTTCCTCCCAGCACCATTTCTGCGGTGCTGCCTGCCCCCTGCCAGCCCCCTCCTGCACTGCTGTCTTTGTCAGAGGCAGCAGATCTGGGGAGGAGGAGGGGCAGGAGGGTCCGCGGAGCTGGCACATGAGGGGAACCTGCTTAAAAGCCTGCTCCCTGCATGTATTGGCTCCAGCCTGCCCCCTCACCCTCCATGCTGCTGCCTCTCTCTCAGAGCTTAAAGCGAGCTCCTCGTGGGCACCAGCTCCCACTCTCCCCCCTTTTCTTGCTGCCTCTGATACAGAGGCAGCAGGGGGGGAAATGCGTGTAGTTGACATGATTAACTGATAAACCCAGGCTTATCGGTTATTTGTGTAGTCAACTATACGTGGACATCCTTACTGAGAACACCCTTTACTATAGGAGCCTTGGACCATTATTGGCAATTTCCTGTGTGCTGTAATCTAGCCTCAGAGACTGCAACTCCCATGATGCCTTGGGAAAAAGAAGGGAGATTTATCTCTTCCAGGCAGTGCAGAGAGAGCAGGATGGGGGCTTCATTCTGAGAAACTGCTTGTGTGGAGTTCTGTCTTAACCAGGAGCTGCGGCTGAAAGCCTGCTGGGGCTTTGATCAAGCAGGGAGCTTCAGAGATGACTGGTGGCTTCCCTTGGACCTTGGGAGAGATTTGGTTGCTGTGCCTAGTGCTCACTGAGAAGGATCCACAGGAAACAAACTGACTGTTTAGAAAAGTGCTTGCAAGGGATGGAGCACAGCAAAGAGCAAGTGAGTCTGATTCCGAAGAGAAGCAGAGTGATCTTCTCAGTGAAACAGGACCCAGAGCTACTGGCAATTGGTGGAGCCAGTGCACAACTTCAGGGGTGTTGTGCAGCTTGTTGCCTTGGCTGGACTGATTCACAGAACCTGCGGAGCGCAGTCTGCCACTGTGGATCTTCAGGCACGGCCACTCAAGTGTCTGGGACTGTGGAATCTAAAGAAGTGTACATTCTTGAGCGGAGTAAATGGTTGCAGTGTAAATGCCAGTTGCATAAGTTTCATTTATTACAGAATCCTGTATTTGTTAATTGATTTTATTCAACTGCACAGTGTGGATTTAAATTGGGAGTGATATTTAATCATAGTCTATTAAACCCTGTTTAAGTTGTTAAGTAAAGATGTGTTAAATCTAGTTTAAGTATATTAAATGTATATTTATATTTGGTATTTTTTTATTTAGATCCATGCAAGAGATTATTCTTAGTATTAGAATGGTTTATCCAGGAGGCTTCCAAGGCACACATATGGAGTGTGTACAGGGTCCAGTCAGGTGGAGGCACCACCAATTGTGAATTCCTTTAGGACTAAGAGACTGCAGCAGAGAGCTGGGTAGAGAATTCCCACCTATGCAACATCACCACAGGGATACTCAAACTCCTTTGATGTTGACAACATCAGTCCCCCAGACACACAGGAGGAAAGGGGGGTTACATGTCAAATATAATACATCTCAGAGGCTGGACTTCTCTGTCAGATCACATTTACTAGCACCAAAAGCTTATGTCCTAGAAGAAATCAGTAGTAACTGTAGTAGTTTGTAGCATGTTGCTGCACAGAATATAAAATGCAGCTAAAAAAAAAATCAGTCATGTATGCTTCACTTTAGGGACATGCATTCCGCAACAAGCTGTAGCACACTCATTTTGGGAGAAAGCAAATATTATTCTGTTGTGTTCTACTAATATGCATAGTATTGCAAAACATTTAAAAAGTAAACTATACCTTTCTGGCTTAATCCATAAGTCTGAATTTTCAGACATGGTCCCAAATTAATTTTCGTATATATTTTTTTCAGTTTCATTCATGTTGAGAGGTATTTCCTACCTTCTGAAATATCATACTACTGCTCAGGAGCAAATGGGTACAGTTTCTCTTTAAATAATGTGAAACATATGGAAAATACATAATACTCGAACTTTACATAGAGGTCCCCTCCTTCCTTGCAAACCACAGTCATTGAAATATTGTCCCAAATGTGGCCCTTGTATAGGCAAAATAGGTGAAATTCCCACTGCACAGGTCAAAGACTACGTGAAAATTGCAAGAATGGGCCCCATAGGTAGTTAGCTCCTGAGTGCTAACATTTCCATTCATTTTTACAGCAGCAGAAACAATGTGTCTGTGGATGTTTTGGGGGCTCACCATTAGGGATGTGAAAAGTTAACTGGTAACCAGTGGGGCTGGAGCTGCTCCCTGCCTGCCATGGGCAGGGAACTGCTCCAGGCCCTCAGGGAGCCGCCGCAGGCAAGGGCTGCTCCAGCAACCAGAGAAGCCTCTATCAGTGGGGAGACCAGGCGCCCGCAGGCAGGGGTTGCCTTGGCATCTGGTGCACCCTTTGTCCATGGGGAATCTGCCCTGATGTGGACAGAGGTTGCTCAGGGAGAGGAGGGGGAGAAGCAGGTAACCAGCCCCTGCACAGGGCTGGGAGTGGGAGTTCTGAACTGGAGGGGAATGGTCCCCCACCCAGACAGTTCATAGAATCATAGAACACTAGAACGGGAAGGGAGCTCGAGAGGTCATCGAGCCCAGTCCCCTGCCCTCACAGCACAACCAAGCATCATCTAGATCATCCCTGACAGATGTCTCTCCAACCTGCTCTTACATATCTCCAGTGATGGCAATTCAAAAACGTTCCTAGACAATTTTATTCCAGTGCTTAACCACCCAGATAGTTAGGAAAAATTTTGCTAATATCCAATCTAAACCTTCCTTAATGCAATTTCAGCCCATTGCTTCTTGTCCTATCCTCAGTGCCCAAGGAGAACAATTTTTCTCCCTTCTCCGTGTAAAAACCCTTTTAAATACTTTAAAACAGCTAACATGTCCCCTTTCCGTCTTTTCTTTTTTTAAACTAAACAAGCCCAATTCTTTCAGTTTTCCCTCATAGTTCATGTTCTCTAGACCTTTAATAATTTTCTCTGGACCTTCTCCAATTTCTGCATGGACCTTCTCCATCTTTCTTGAAATGTGGTGCCCAGAACTGGACACAATACTAGAACTGAGACCTAATCAGCGCAGAGTAGAGCGGAAGAATGACTTGTTGTGTCCTGCTCACAACAATCCTGTTAATGCATCCCAGAATCATGTTTGCTTTTTTTGCAGTGTCACACTGTTGACTCATATTTTGAGTGTGGTCCAACATGACCCGTAGATCCCTTTCTGCAGTATTCCTTCCTAGACAAAATGGGAAGCGACTGTTTGTGTGAAACTGATTGTTCCTTCCTAAGTGGAGTACTTTGCATTTGTCCTTCATCCTATTTACCTCAGACCATTTCTCCAGTTTATCCAGATCATTTTGAATTTTGACCCTATCCTCAAAGCATTTGCAACCCCCTTTGTATCATCTGCAAACTTAATAAGTATACTCTATGCCAATATCTAAATCACTGATCAAGATATTGAACAGAACTGGTCCCAAAAGAGACCCCTGTGGAACTGCACTTGTTATGCCCTTCCAGCATGACTGTGAACCATTAATAACTACTCTCTGAGGGTATGTCTACACTACAGCACTAATTCGAACGAACTAAGCTAATTCGAATTAGCGCATCTAGACCTAAAAACTAGTTCGAATTAGCGTTTTGCTAATTCGAACTAGCATGTCCACATTGAGTGGACCCTGAACCGAAGTTAAGGCTGGCCGGAACCAGTGCCGGGAGGGCATCAGGTTAGGACTTAGAGCGTGGAGCTGCTGCCTCAGGCTAGCCGAGGGCTGTGCTTAAAGGGACCCGACCCCTACCCCGGACAGACAGTTCTCAGGGTTCCCCGCTTGCTTGTCTACCTCGATGAGGGACAGCAAAGCAGTCCTGTCTTGACTCGGCACATCACAGCACTCGGCCATCAGCCCGGCTGCACTTGCCGCAGGCTGCCATCCGAGGGGATCATTCGGGGGGCTATCAGGATCCTGGAGGCCCTGCAGGAGAGCTTCCACCCCGAGGAGCTCGCAGAGCCACCCCAGTTCTCCCCATCGGGGGCTCGTGCCCCATTCCTCCCTCACCTCCTTCCACTTACCCTTCCCTAGCCCCCCTTCCTGATGTAAAAAATAAAGGACACGTATGTTCAAAAATAGAAACTCTCTTTATTTAACAAAACTGAGGGTGGAGGGGGGGGGATTAACCTCTGGGGAGACTGGGAAAAGGAGGTGGGAGAGGGGAAGAGAGAGGATGGGAGAGGGGAGGTGGAAACCTGGGAGGAGGGAGCTGGAAGGGGGAAGCCAGGGGAAGAAGGAGGAGGGGAAGTCTAAAACTATGGTACGCCATATCTTCAGTATTGTGTAGAGATGTGGTCTCCTCACCTCAAAAAAGATATTTTGGCCTTGGAAAGGGTTCAGAAAAGGGCAACTAAAATGATTAGGGGTTTGGAACTGGTCCCATATGAAGAGAGGCTAAAGAGACTGGGACTTTTCAGCTTAGAAAAAAGGAGACTGAGGGGGGATATGATAGAGGTCTATAAAATCATGAGTGGTGTGGAGAGGGTGCATAAAGAAAAGTTCTTCATTAGTTCCCATAATAGAAGGACTAGAGGACACCAAATGAAATGAATGGGTAGCAGGCTTCAAACTAATAAAAGAAAGTTCTTCTTCACAAAGCAAATAGTCAACCTGTGGAACTCCTTGCCACAGGAGGCTGTAAAGGTGAGAACTAGAACAGAGTTTAAAGAGAAGTTAGATAAAGTCATGGAGGTTGGGTCCATGGAGTGCTATTAGACAGGGGGTAGGAATGGTGTCCCTGGCCTCTGTTTGTGGAAGACTGGAGATGGATGGCACGAGACAAATGGCTTGGTCATTGTCTTCGGTCCATCTCCTCCGGGGTACCTGGTGTTGGCTGCTGTTGGCAGACAGGCAACTGGGCGAGATGGACCTTTGGTCCGACCCAGTACGGCCATTCTTATGTTCTTATGTTCTAAGCTCAGGGTCGGGGGTCTCACTGGACCAACTTGATTTTCATGCAAACCTGCTCCTGGGTTTGCATGCGGCCTTTGGTGGCCAGGCTGGCAGCTATCCTGCCCTAGACGGCCGCTTTCCTGTGCCTAGTGCGGAGATTGTGGACGTTGGAGGTCTCCCCCCAAACCTCGATGAGGTCCACGATCTCCGCACTAGACCAGGCGGGCGTCCACCTCTTGCGGCCCTGGGCAGGCTCCTGGGAGCCGCCAGCCTGGTCCTGGGAAGAGGGGGAGGGCTGGGTGGCAGCTGGTGGCTGGCTCGTGCCGTGCCAGGTGCAGCGTCTGCTGGCTGGGTACTGGCAGGCTTGCACCTGGCACGGGCATCGTTGCCAGACCGTGCCCCTTTAAGGGCTCCGGGGCCGGCAGGGGGGCAGACGAGTTTCCCTGGCTTGGCCCAGAGTGGCCACCAGGGCAACCTGGGAAGGGCTAGCCTCCCACTAGTTCGAATTAAGTGGCTACACAGCCCTTAATTCGAACTACTTAATTCGAACTAGGCGTTAGTCCTCATAGAATGAGGTTTACCTAGTTCGAATTAAGCGCTCCACTAGTTCGAATTAAGTTCGAACTAGCGGTTTGCGTGTGTAGCGCCTATGAAAGTTAATTCGAACTAACAGCTGTTAGTTCAAATTAACTTTGTCGTGTAGACATACCCTGAGTTATCCAGCCAGTTATGCACCCACCTTATAGTAGCCCCATCTAGGTTGTATTTCCTTAGTTTATTGATAAGAAGGTCATGCAAGACAGTATCAAATGCTTTACTAAAGTTTAGGTATGCCACGTCCACCACTTCTCCCTTATCCACAAAACTTGTTATCCTATCAAAGAAAGCTATCAGATTGGTTTGACATTACTTGTTCTTTACAAATCCATGCTGGCTGTTACCTATCACCTTATTATTTTCCAGGTGCTCGCAGATGAATTTGCTCCATTATCTTCCCTGGCACCAGAAGTTAAACTGACTGGTCTGTAGCTTCCTGGGTTGTTCCTATTTCCCTTTATATAAAATCGGTACTATATTTCCCCTTTTCCAGTCTTCTGGAATCTCTCCCGACTTCTGTGACTTTTCAAAGATGATAGTTAAAGGCCCAGATACCTCCTCTACCATCTCCTTGAATATTTTGGGATGCATTTCATCAGGCCCTGGTGACTTGAAGACATCTAACTTTTCTAAGTAATTTTTAACTTGTTCTTTTTATTTTAACTTCTAAATCTACCCCATTTCCACTAGCATTCACTATGTTAGGCATCCTGTCACCATCAACCTTCTTGGTGAAAAGTGAAACAAAGACGTCATGAAGCACCTCTGCCATTTCCGAGTTTCCTGTTATTGTTTCTCCTTCTTCACTGAGCAGTAGTCCTACCCTGTCCTTGGTCTTCCTCTTACTTCTAATAATGTTTAACTGGTTAGACTGACCTAATTTTAACTGGTTAACTGATTGACCGGGATTTTACATCCCTACTCACCATTTCCTAAGCGCTGCCAGGATCAGTCTCTACAACATAAGTTCTTGAAGTCTAACACTGTTATTTTGTGTATTATACAATATCGGACATACGGCTAGGACTAAAGAAATAATGGCTTCGGCATGTAGCAAATGGAGAGTCTTGGGACATAAGCAGCTTATTTTAGTACTACCGAGCCCCTTCCATTTCACCCAGCAATTATGTCTTGCCTTACACTAGGACTATAAATTCTTTGGGAGCAGAGACAGCACAGATGTATAATAAAAAACTGTACTTAGCACAATGTAGCCCTAAGTTGGTTTATGCATCTAGGTGCTATTGAAATGCAAAAATTTGAATAATTCAATATACATCAAAATTAAGGGCATTTACATTTGGATCCACATTTTAACAATCTCGAGATAGAACACAAGAATACTAATGCTCAATTCCAGTATTCAATCTTTGAATGTTTCTGATAAGTACTTGCAGTTATTACAATTTTCAGAGTATTTGTTTATATGATACAAATATCCTCTACCAAAAAATATTGGGAATGAAATTTATCCACATTCAATTATAAGATAAATCTTGCTTCTTAAGCTCCTGCAAATACTTACTCATAAGGAATGCCATTAAAGACAAAAAGGATAACTTTTTCAACCAGTGTAACTCAAATAAGCTATCATAACTCCTGGTAAGATGCTGGCTAACACATCTCTGTTATAGTCTATGCTCTCACCAAGCATCTTCCCTTGCCTACAAACACAGTGAAATAATGCATCTTCAGATATGTTAACCTTCATCTTAACAGGGTTCTCAATTGTGTTAATTTAACTCCACTGAACTACCAGGATTGAAAAATATTCATATATCTTTTTTACCCATCAAGACAGGATCTTATGTTCACTGCTTACTAGCATGAGTAGTTCCAAGGAAGTCAACGCACAATGCCTGGTACTATGTTTGTGCAGCACTGAGCCCTTAAGAGGAACCATAAAAGCTTTGGATTAAGGAAGCATGCACCAACTTGCTTCTGCCTGATCTGTCACAAAGCTTGACAGTAACAGATAGCCAGTTGCATTACTGTCAATGTTTAGATAAGTTTCTTTCAATATCTGTCACAAGAAACAGTGACTGTGTCAGCTATATTATCAGTCACTATAGAGTTGATCATACTTAATAACACCTTCAAGTATCACAGACTGCAACTACTATAGAACCAGACCATTTTGACTTCAAGCTGGTAACAGCATTCATTCCATGAGCGGCTTCATTCCACCCGCTTTCCCTCTCATACATTAACTTGCCTCAATATGGAGCCAGAGTTTGTTTTTGAACTCTTAACAAGATCTCTGAAAGAAAAAGGGGAGAAATCCTATCAGTGTGCTTCTGGACTGTTTCCAGAGTTGTGTAGTCTCTTAGCAATTGCTCTGGAAGCAGGCCAAAAATGGGCAATGTTCTTGCAAATGAACACAGTGCTATACTCAAGTACATGTTATCATTTAATTCCTTTGTCAACATCACTGTGGTTAGAAATTAAGAAGCCTTTTCAATAAACAATTTATATGAATTTCAGTTACCAAACACTGATTCCCTTGCCCACCCCCTTTACCCCAGCTTTCCCTTTGGCTGGGCACTCTCTCTCCTTTACTCAAAGTCAAAGAAAATTAATATTATAAGTATAGACCTATCCAGTTCAAATCAAGTATGAGTTAACTAAGATGCTTTAAAAAAAACAAGTGTGTCACTAGGGAAAACCTTTTAAAATTTCAGAAAATGCTTTGATGGGGATAGAATGATTTTAATACTTTTAACAGAGCCTAGACACAGAGTATTGAACTGATCTATGTCGGCAGTTTTTCACATTATAATTCTTAATGAGATCATTCGCCACACTGTCGAAACTCAGTCCTTTCCCTCACACTGCTGAAAGAGATGTGTAGCACTGGAAAGGTCCCAGATCAACTCCACACACTCCAACTATGTACTGAATCTTCCCTTGTAAACCTCTGCTGAAGGCAATGATGTGAGCTTCCTGAAGACTAAGGATTCAACATGAGACACAGCTTGCTCTCTTCCTTTCAGTATGAGCCAAATCCTTCAGCCCCTTTCAATACTTACACAGGCAAAAACTCTCATTACACTCATTGTTTGCAGAGTTTAGTCTTATACAAACCCCCAAATAAGTCAGGTGTGATACTCCCTTAATTCTTTAATGTCTGTAATAGGTTTACTGTTTGGTGTTTTCTCACTTTCAGATTTATTTATTTTTCCTGCAGCATTACAAACAAAGCAAGTATGCTTCTATCATACACTATAAGGAAAGCCTGATAATTTCAAATATCTTGAACACAGAAACTGATATGCTATTACTCAGTATGCAAAGTACCTTCCTAATACTATCTAGAACTTTTTTTTTTGTTAACAGTGGAACACCCCAGTTTTGCCACAGTTATGTTCAGCATTACCTTCATACTGAAGAAGCTCTGTTAAAGTCAGTGGGGACACTACGGCTATGTCTACACTTGCGGCTTCTTGTGCGAGAAATATGCAAATGAGGCTAAGCATGGAATATCGCCGTGCCTCATTTGCATACCTAATGAGCTGCCATTTTTGCAGAAGAGGCTCTTGCGCCAGAAGGAGCTGTCTACACTGCCCCTTCTTGCGCAAGAAAACCCCTCTTGCGCAATGCCGTTATTCCTGAAAATAATCAGCGTAGCGGCATTGCGCAAGAGGGTTTTTCTTGTGCAAGAAGGAGCAGTGTAGACAGCTCCTTCTGGCACAAGAGCCTTTTCTGCAAAAATGGCGATTCATTTGGTATGCAAATGAGGCTCGGCGATATTCCACGTGCAGCCTCATTTGCATATTTCTTGCGCAAGAAGCCGTGAGTGTAGACATAGCCTACCTGAAGAGTAAGTATATGAACACTGATGACAGAATCAAGACCTAACAAGATTGTTTGCAAAAAGCAAGTTACTTTGAGATTTTTATTCACTAGCCAGGTCAAAAATAATCCTGTGTGTTACTCTTAACTGTAACTGCTTTCCTAACATTGCCAGGTGTGCTATATGTTAAAATTGCAAAGTAAAAAAGCTTCGCATAGTTATGAATTTACTGATAATTTAACTAGTCCCAATGTGATCAATAAAGACCCCAAAAGTTTTATTTTTAAGATTCTAGCTGAATTAATGTTTATTTGGTGTATAGAATCATAGAATACTAGGACTGGAAGGGACCTCGAGAGGTCATCCAGTCCAGTCCCCTGCCCTCATGGCAGGACCAAATACTGTCTAGACCATCCCTGACAGACATTTATCTAACCTACTCTTAAATATCTCTACCTCCACAACCTCCCTGGGCAATTTATTCCAGTGTTTGACTACCCTGACAGTTAGGAACTTTTTCCTAATGTCCAACCTAAACCTCCCTTGTTGCAGTTTAAGCCCATTGCTTCTTGTTCTATCCTCAGAGGCCAAGATGAACAAGTTTTCTCCCTCCTCCTTATGACACCCTTTTAGATACCTGAAAACTGCTATCATGTCCCCCCTCAATCTTCTCTTTTCTAAACTAAACAAACCCAATTCTTTCAGCCTTCCTTCACGGGTCATGTTCTCTAGACCTTTAATCATTCTTGTTGCTCTTCTCTGGACCCTCTCCAATTTCTTCACATCCTTCTTGAAATGCAGTGCCCAGAACTGGACACAATACTCCAACTGAGGCCTAACTAGCGCAGAGTAGAGCGGAAGAATGACTTCTCGTGTCTTGCTCACAACACACCTGTTAATGCATCCCAGAATCATGTTTGCTTTTTTTGCAACAGCATCACACTGCTGACTCATTCAGCTTGTGGTCCACTATAACCCCTAGATCCCTTTCTGCCGTACTCCTTCTTAGACAGTCGCTTCCCATTCTGTATGTGTGAAACTGATTGTTCCTTCCTAAGAGGAGCACTTTGCATTTGTCTTTATTAAACTTCATCCTGTTTACCTCAGACCATTTCTCCAATTTGTCCAGATCATTTTGAATTATGACCCTATCCTCCAGAGCAGTCGCAACCCCTCCCACCTTGGTATCGTCTGCAAACTTAATAAGCGTACTTTCTATGCCAATATCTAAATCATTGATGAAGATATTGAAGAGAGCCGGTCCCAAAACAGACCCCTGCGGAACCCCACTTGCTATACCTTTCCAGCAGGATTGTGAACCATTAATAACTACTCTCTGAGTACGGTTATCCAGCCAGTTATGCACCCACCTTATAGTAGCCCCATCTAAGTTGTATTTGCCTAGTTTATTGATAAGAATATCATGCAAGACCATATCAAATGCCTTACTAAAGTCTAGGTATACCACATCCACCGCTTCTCCCTTATCCACAAGACTCGTTATCCTATCAAAGAAAGCTATCAGATTGGTTTGACACGATTTGTTCTTCACAAATCCATGCTGGCTGTTCCCTATCACCTTGCCACCTTCCAGGTGTTTACAGATGATTTCCTTAATTACTTGTTCCATTATCTTCCCTGGCACAGAAGTTAAACTAACTGTTCTATAGTTTCCTGGGTTGTTCTTATTTCCCTTTTTATAAATGGGCACTATATTTGCCCTTTTCCAGTCTTCTGGAATCTCTCCTGTCCCCCATGATTTACCAAAGATGATAGCTAGAGGCTCAGATACCTCCTCTATCAGCTCCTTGAGTATTCTAGGACACTCAATCTTCTATACAGTAATAAATATGCTTCAGCACAAATTTCATGTACCCTGAACTTTATATTCCTTGGAATATTATATCACAAAGCATGGAAAAACAACAAATAGTTTATATAATGTGGACAAATGATAATGTTAATAAGGTCTTCTTAGCAAGATATTATCTGCTCAATAGCATTACATATAATGTGGACACATGATAATGTTAACAAGGTTTTCTTAGCAAGATATAATCTGCTCTATAGCATTACAGAGAACTACAGGGCATGTCATCCTTACCTTATTTCTATGTGAAGTGTAATTTCTGCAATTCTATTTGCATTGAATTGTGCTCTGAATTGCCTATTTGCATTTTCAAAATACAAAACATGCAACTGTTGACTTCCATTCTAAAAAAGCTGATTTATTTATGTTAGTGTGAATATAGATTCAGATGCTCCAAGTATTAGTATTAACATATTTTTATGCAAAGACAAAAACAAGTGTTCTATATTCACAACTGCTATTGTAGAATATTACTACAAGTGTTTACTTTTATTATTAAAAGTGTAGGTTTACTCACGTTCACAAGTGTCTCCTTTTTGCTGGTACCCAGCTTTGCAGATACACTTTCCAATAGGAACTAACCATTCTCCTTCTGCACTACAATGCATCCTAGGAGAGTTATCAGCCTCCTCTTCTGCGCTGCTCACACAAGTGCCTCGTACCTCAACTAGAGAGGAAAACTCTGAGCCAGTCACTGTATCTGGAAAAATAGCTAAGTTCTCAATAATAGACCAGCATTTCTTGAAGTAGACTTTGACAGAAACCAAAGCAATGCAGGCACCTACATCTTGAAATGCAAGATAAAATCCTTTCTTGGACAAAGGTCCAATTTCTCTCACCTCTGTGTTAAGTTTCATTTTTCTCTCACCAAGGTCACCTTGGGTAAAACTTTCATCTGCTGCAATGGTGTCTATTTTTACATATTGATTTTCTCGGATATTCCTGCCAGTGTCGTAGTCTGTTTCATAATAATACAAGTTAAAAGTTTCTTTACATGTCCCCAGTACTCCAGGAAGACTGTTACAATCCCTCAGAGTGAATTTCAGTTCTACAAAAATCCTTTGAGCATTGCCTTTTGCAATCCAGTTAGTCCGTAGCCAGTTATTTTGGTTAGGTTCCATGACCTGGCATACCTGGTATGTTCGTATAGGAGTGTAATTTTCATCCAGTCCACTAATTTCTTCCCACTAAAATAGCAACAAATAGTTATTAATACAAAATAGCACTTTGCTGTGATACTAAATCCATACATATATAAAAATACTGTGACACGGATCTAGTCTTCTTCCTTGTAAACAGTGAAGCCTCATAAAAATATTGTAGTATTTTTAAAATGTCCAGGAAAAGCACAAATTGAAGGTGCTAACAGCTTTCTGAGCGGTATCCTTCCTATCTCAGCAAAGTCTGTCTATTGACTTTGATCTTTATCTGCTTAGGTTTAAGTACCCATTCTCCAGATATTAATGATGCCCTGTTCGCCCCCCCTTTGTCTTTCCTTTCTCTTCCCCTCTCCTATTTATTTCCAGTTTTCATAACTCCTACTCATAACTCCAGTCATTTGAAGAAGTGGGCTGTGCCCACGAAAGCTCATAATACCATGTACATTTTTTGTTAGTCTATAAAGTGCTACCAGACCATTTGTTGTTTTTTTCTGTAACAGACTAACTCGGCTACCCTCTGAAGCTCACAAATTGTAATGGTGTTTTAGTTTGTGGTCCCTGTATTTTAGCATGTAAATAACCTTCAAAATACATTATTCATGTTACAGCAGTTTTCAGTTATGTTGATTACAAGTTCTAAAAAGTATTGTGCAATAAATACTCAAATACTGATTATAATTGGGGTTCAATCCTCTTACATCAATCAGAATTATAGGTAAGCAAGGAATGAAGAAGGTGATCAATGATGTGCTGCTAGAAACAAATCTACAACCAACAAAGAAGTCTTAGAACCTGAAAGCCCTTAATCTTGCAGTCCTTGCATACCTAAACCTCACTTGACACTTTTTGGTGCATAAGCAATGTGCCCGGAATCTTTATTAATCACTGGAATCTGCATTTGAAATTATTTTTACACATCAATTTATGGCTCTTATGTAATCACCATCACATATTGCAGGGAAAACAATAAACTAAAAATGAAAGGAAAAAAAATCACAAAGATGACATACCTATCTGTTTTATCATTGTATGAATTTAGGGACACTTAGCTCCCATTTTTAAGCTACAGACCTGATCCTACAAACCCCTACTCATATGAATAGGCCCACAGACTAATGGAAAAAAATCTTACCTCACTACAAATATTTTAAGTCAATGACATCACACATTTGAGTAAGGGCTAATCATTTGAATAAAAAAAAGTCCAAGTTCAGGGCCTTCCCTTTTTTCACTTCTCAGTCACCACAGTATCTGGGTGCTAAAATAGTAAATGTAAAATAATTGTGTTGTCTCTATGAATTTGGAATCGAATCCCAGACCTTCTGAAGTCAATATCAAAACTCTCACTGACATCAGTTGGGCTATGTTTAGACCCTTATTCCAGATTTACCCAGGTAAAATTAAGAGCAGAATCTGGCACTTACACCTTTTGTAAATGAACTGCAGTGCCCAGTTCATAGCGGAAATTACAACTTAAAATAGGGGATCTTTTAAAGAGTTCAGTAAGTTAAAGGCTGTCAAATAGCATAGCCTACTAAAGCACAATCCCTTCAAGCACTCAGACTGTTTCAACAAACCATGTAACCACATGCATAATGTTGAGCACATGAGCAGTTTCACTGATGTTAAGCATGTGCTCTGTTAGATTGGCTACAGCACACAGCACCTGTCAGAATCGAGCAGCTACAGAATGTTCTGTCACTGGTAATCATGAAGGGAAGGCAAACAGTAACAGATATTTCTTTCCCAGACCAAAAGTCACGCAGTACGTAATACTTCATGAGCCTACTTGACAGCAAATGAGATTGTTTAATATTGCTCTACTACTCTGAGAAAAGTAAATGCTGATGAACTGATGCTGGAAGATATTACCACAAAATACATTATGGCTGAAAGTGTTGAAATCCAAAGAAGTTGTAAATATCAAAATACATTTCAAAGTACTTCAGTTACTATAGATATAGTATATATGGTAACACATCTGGTACTAACTGACTGTAAAATATTATAAAATGCCTTTGTAGTTAACAAATTATTACATATTAAAATTTAATACTCTCTTAGAAAAGGAAGAAAGCTTGTCTTCATTATACATTTAGTAGATTTTAACTACCAAGATTATTTTTCCTATATGCTCTAGTAGAGATAAGGTTGGAAATAAACAAACAAACAAATAAAATAGGCATTAGCACAGTACAAAAACAGTTTACAAAAAGGAAGTTGACTTTAAGGCTATGTCTAGACTGCAAGCATCTTTTGGAAGAAACTTTTCCAGAAGAGATCTTCCAGAAAAACTTCTTTTGAAAGACAGCGTCTACGCAGCAAAAGCACATTGAAAAAGCTATCTGCTTTTTCGAAAGATAGTGATCGGATGTTATCTCACATTTAAATTGTGATTACTATGGACGGAGTAGCCACCAGGGCCACCTGTGCTTTTTCCTAGAGGCTTCTTCTTTCAAAAAAAAACCTTCTTCCCTGTCCACACATGCCTTTTTCCGAAAGAGCTCTTTTGGAAAAAGGCTTCTTCCTTGTATAAAGAGATTTACTGCTGTCGGAAAAACCCCTGTGTTCTTTCGACTTTCTGTTGACAGAACACAATTGCAGTATGGACGTAACTGTAGTTTTTCCTGGAAAAATGGCCGTTTTTCTGGAAAAACTCTGCAGTGTAGAAAGTGTCACTCTGCTGCTCTCATTCTCAGTTTCATTTTGAGCATTTTATATTTTAACTCATGTAAGCAGTTTTGCCATCATGATCGAGATTCTGCTTTTCAGATATTCCCAAGTTACAACAGTTACACCTTTGAAGTCAATTGAGTTACCCTAACATATCCAAAAAAGCAAAATACAGACCACTGAAATCTGCAGTCCTCTGCATCTTTTTGTCCTGCCCCTCCACCCTAAAAAAAAAACAACCCCGCAGAACAATTATACAAATACAAACCTCTAAATTGAGTAGAGTAACACAAATCAAAAGAGATGGAGATTGTGCTTGTTAAGATTCAATAGCCCCATTGTAATTAAATGTTAGGGGTGCTCAGATTACTTCTTTGTATGGAAAAAAAATCCAGCAGAGATAAACTCTTATGCTAACACCCATCACCTCATCTTCCCTATCTTTCTAAAACCACAGAGAAAATCAGGACAGTTCAAATATTTCTTTTTTGGTTTATCTGAAAAAAAATCAGTAGTCATAGGATTCATATTCCCTCCCCTAGGTTATAGATACTTTGGAGCATAATTATATTTGCCCACCATATTTGAAAACTACTGCTTAGAAAATCTCTCTATTTCTCTGCATCCCACTGTTTTGAGTTAAATACATATTGCATACCTACACCCTATTACATACTATTTCCTTAGTTATTTCAAACATATTTGATGCCACTCAGGGCCAGAGAGTATATTTGTCACTGAAATTTAACTAGCATATGATGATGTATTGGCTTCTTTTTATGAAGAGAAAGTGCTCTCCTCAGTTTGTGCATGCTTCCATGATATTTATGCTGGATGGAGGAGAATTAAAGGCAGCTGAATTTAACAAAAAATAATACTAAATTTTTAATTTCAAACACCATTAATACATTGTAATTTGTTGTTAATGTATAAGAAACTACTTTTTAGCTATCTTTACTTCATTTGACTGTTATTTTGAATTCTCAAAGTTCCTTTGAATACATATGATGACAGTCACCTTTTTACCATTTGTACAATATTAGCCTACTATGTTTCTACCTTTCATCCTCAAATACATTGGCAAAGTTCACACTTTCATTACCTCCAGGCTAAACTACTGCAATTTTCTTCTAACTAATCTTTCAGACACCTCTATTAAAAAGCTTCAATCAATGCAAAATGCTAATGCCAAAGTTATTATCCATCTTAAGCGTTCAGCTCACATTACATACTTTTTCAAGTCTTCAGACTCATTTCCAGTTTGTGCTTGTATTGATTTTACGATCTTGCTTTTAAACTAAGACACTTTCAGATTTTCATTCTTCTAATTTAAAGGATTTGTTATACTTTTATATCCCCATTCATACATCATGCTTTTCTGGCTCCAAATTTCTTAATGTACTCAGGATTAAGAGCCTGATCCCGCAAGCTCTTATTCATTTGAGTAGCCCCAACAAAGTCTGTGAGGTGGCTTCTAGGAGTAAGAGCTACGCACATGACTTCAGATTTGTAGGACTGAGTTCTAATGTAAACGCAATCAGGCATACTCTTCCCTTTTGAAATGTTCTTCCTCAAGACATGAGGGATGTGATCTTTTAATTAAGAGCTGAAGACACAGCTTTTTTGATAACTTTAATAGACAAAAATGGCAATTAGCATAGGATTTGTATAATGATGTATTTGCACGTTGACAAGTTTTCATAGGACACCTTGGAATACATTTGATCTAAAAAGTTATTGTAGTATGTAATCCAAGCCACAAAATTTGGACCTTCAGCCAGATTTCAAGCTCCTCAAAGTCTGGAGATGTTCAGATCTGGATTTTGATTTAGACCTATCTCTAATACAGATGTTTATATTTCAGAAAATGTCATACTACACTATTCAATTACAACAAATATACTGTATATAAATTTCTTGTCATTTTTTATTTGGAAAACATCAAATAATATGTTCTCAGGCAGTTTCTATATTCAAATATATTTGTTGTCTTACGGTGCTTCTAAAAAGAGAGAGAAAAGAAAAAATATATTTAAAATAGTGTCACAAGTACACAAAGCCTTTTAGTATACCACAAAGGATTACACTACAAAGCGTAAAGCTAATAAAGGGGTTTAAGTGAGTTACTGAATAGACATTTCCTTGTAATTAGCTTGCTATTGTACACTGTAACTTGAGGTATGCTTCTTTTCACAACAGACACTTAAGAGCTGTAAACACTCACTATGATTAGTGAGGGAAATTTGGGAAATACCAGCCTGTTTAAAACATTTGTCTAGATGAGACACCTGGCAATGTTTGGAGGATTTTTTTTTTTTTTAAGTACTTACCCCATTGGGAGGAAAGGAAATCCACTCCAACTCTGTCTGTTGTGCTTTAGAGTCCAGCAATATTACTGCAAGAGAAAAAGTATCTGCTATATACTAAGGAAAGAACTTAAAATTAAAAATAATTAAAAAACTAAATAAAAAACATTGTGATGAAAATCAGCAATAATGTATATAAAGTATTTCTTTTATCATTCAATATTGTTAACTAAAGGAATATATCATGTATGTTCACCAACTATATGCATGATTGTAATTTTAAAAGTTTTCATAAATATTTAAGGTAAGATATTCATTTTTAATAAGCATAATGCTTAATTCTTAATTTTTGACTGCATATTTGTCTGTGCCTTATATATTTATACTTATCAACTTATTATTTAAGTGTCATAAAAATTCTAAGATTTAATGGCAAATATCTGTTCCTTTCACTCCTTCTTACAAATGATATTCCCCATTAAAATTTGGACTTAAAAAAAATCAGCAATACTTGAACATTGACCAAACTGATTTGGACACTTTTGGACACTGTATCTTGCTTGTATTCACACTCAGAAATCAAGGGTAGTGCGCAAGAATGGATGGTCCCTTAATATTTGTGAGACTGTTAATTTAAACAAATCAATATAAGACAAATAAGGTTCTACAAAATAAGGCTTTGTACTTACGTAACATTTGCATTTTCAAAGCACTGTACATGTATATTAGTAAGAATTAATTATTATATTTTCATATTTGTATACATATCCAATGAGACTTCTACAAGAAGTTCTGATACACAAAGCTGTTAATTAGATGTGACTCGCTGGTAAAAATGTTTAATGCAGACTTCTCAATCTTTGTCCAGTAAGATTAAATCAAATTCATCCATTAATCTCAATCCATTAAATCAAAATATAAAATGTCCACTTTACTATATATTGAGGGAAATCATATTTGGTTGACTATGAGCATGAGATTATGTTTAATTAAAGTAATAAACTCTGAATATATTATTGCATATTTTCACAGCATTTCTAAATAGCACTTACATTAATTAACCTTGAAATTTCAACTCAACTGTAGGAAGTAACTTGTTAAATTGTATTTTAAAAAATAATCTTGTAAACTGCAAAAACATAAATCCCATTGTTATCTCTGTCCATACATGCTTTTAATCAAAAAGTCATTTATTGTTTAACAAGTAAATGCTCTATTTTAACAAAAAAGAAGCACATTGCAATTTCAGATCACAGCATACATTTGAATTATAGAAAAGTATTACATGTCTGCCAAAACTAGACATAAAAGGCTACATAAATAGTTACATATATTTTAATATTCTGCTTTAATTCTTTAACTTGATTAACTTTTTTGTTAGGTAGAGCAATACCTTTGGTTGACAGCCTGAGTTATAATATTATTTTAAAACATTATTAGAAGAACCACAACACATTTTTACATAAAGTTTTGTGCTGAAACTATAAAAACGGTAATTTTCATTTCTGTATGTCAATATGTACTCGAGCTAGACAATTAATTTCTGAAACAAGAGAATAACCAACTTGTCTTCTTAATTAATTCATCCAACTATCTAAGGCGGTTTAGCTAGTAATACCACCTAAAGAAGAGTTGGTGGTATCTGTGTTTACTTCTTAATTGAGGACAATCCTAGTAAGCTAAAAATTTAGGTACAGTTCACATTTAACCCTTTCATCTCCATGTCCATGCAATATTTGATGGCCACATCATGTTGTATTCTAGGAGTAATGAAGATGAAAAGCCAGCACCACAGAGATGACCTTTACATAAATCGTGTGTTGTACTCCTCACTGCACTAAAAGTTATTGGGAAGTATCTTTCCTAATTGGACTTTGTACAATGCTTTGAATAGGTAAAATGTTATATTGAATGCTCATTTTCAAGGGCTGGCTTTTTTTTTTTTTTTCAAAAAAATTATGTTGGTGCCTGCCTTTTTTTATTATGGTTAGAGCGTGGCCCTATTCTGAGATAAACACTTTTCCCAAGAGGTGTGAAACACTCTCCATCTACTTCCCAAGCAGCTTTGAAGTTCTTATATGCAATGAGCAGGAGCTGAGGTCACGTCTATACTTCGGAACTTCTTGCTGCAGAAACTAACTGCCCAGTTTTAAAGACAGTCAAGTCTGCCTGGTTCACTGCGCTAGAGCGGACACAAGACAGAGCTGCGAGAAAGAGAGAGAAAGTTGCTGGGGAAGTCAATGGGAGGCTTTTTAAATCCGTCCTGAATCTCACTCACTCTGTTTCTCACTCACTCACACACACACACACACACACAGCCCCTTGCGCTTGACTTACGCGCCCAGCCAGAGGGACGCGCCGATTGCGGAGAGCCAAGGGCAGCCTCCAAGCTGCCGACACGTCCTCCGTACCTCTGACCCACGCGTGTTCTCCGGGGAGCTGAGATCGCCCCATAAACCATCCGCCGGCCCTCACCGCAGGGCCGAGGTTAAAATGCCGCCACTCCGCGCTGGCAGGACATCTCCGTGCCCAACTCACGGGTGCAGTAGTGGCCCCTTCAAGTCAATGGCAAAGGCGTCCTTGTCTTCAACGGGGCCAGGGGATCCCCTTTCCCCAGCCGCGGGTTTTAGGTCGGAAGCAGCCTTTCCGAGCCCAGCAGCCGCAGCCTCCGGGAGGCAGGAGGCAGCTGGGTCAAACGTGCTCTTCAACCTGCGAATAACCGCGCTGCGCTTCCAATCGATGCCTGGAAGGGAGCGGGACTCACCACGCAGCAGAAGCCAGCGCGCACCCCAACACCCGGCCCGCGTCTCCAGTCCCCCCACGCTTAGGATCGGGCTGTTAAAACAAACCTGATGCCTTTATCCTAACCCAGCCTGGCCGAGTAACCTCTGCCCTGCAACCCCCTGTCTGCTGGTGACCCCACGCCGTCACCTTCTCTGCCCCTCCAGGCGCCTATTGATCCAGCTCCAGCAGGGAAAACTTTGGGACTGCGCTAGTTTCCGACGGCGCCTGCACAGGGATGGGGGTCTCTCCCCACCGGAGTCAGCGAGGGGCCGGGGGGCAAGGAAAGTTACTTTGCGCAGGTTTCCGAGCCCGCAGCAGGTTACCAGCCGACATCCCTGCCGGGTGCGTCCCCTCCTCCTGCCAGCTCAGCCGTGGCACAGCCCATCGGCTGCTTGCCGGGCGCTAGAAGCAGGGACACAAACTCAAGGTGTATGCGGGACGCTGGCCTGGCGAGCAGAAAGCCACCGCTCCCAGGACTCTCCCCACGTAGCCTGCACAAAGCCGGCAGCTTCCCTGCCCTCCCCGCCTGCCTGCACTTCGCTCCCGCTCACCTCCCCTATTCAGCCTCCCTCGCCCTTCCAGGGGTTACTTTATTAGTCCATTGGAAAGTTTATCTGACGAGACTTAAAAAATGCTGCCCAGGAAGATCCTTTGAGCCTTCCCCCCACCCTTAACTGAAAGAAAGCTGATTTCTAAAGCTCCAGCTACAGGTTCAGAAAGGTGCTTTACCTTATGCCCATGGTTCCTACAAGAATACTTACATATTTGGGAGAAGGGAGGGGGAACCCCAACCCTTCTCTTCCCAAAGATGGAAACCGACACCCCATTAGCAGAGTTGAAGGACTTAGCATTTTTGGATCCTCACCCCTCCCATACGAACAGAAATACCCGGGCTTACTTTCTGCATTGATTTGTATGGTAATCGCTGACAGAAAACTGCCTGTCCTCTCTCTTTAATAAGAAATAGGATGTGAGTGTTTTTATGTAAAAATACAATGTGGGAATGATGGAATTTCTTGAGCGCTGTTTGAGATAAGCGGATGGAACGAAAATCTCTATAGACATCTAGTCAGGGGTGCCAACAGATGACTAGATAATACCCAATATGTATTGACCTACAACTAGAATACATGCATATATCCCTAGAATACATTTAATGATACCCCACCATGATCCATGCCACATCTTTCCGCGTAGCGTCTCAGTACCAGCGGCTTCTGAGACCTGCAGGCCCGCAGCAGCAAGCAACGGACAGATGGACTTTATTAGCTAGCTTATCACTACCTGGGGCACGAACCAAGTCCCCCAAACCCTTTGGGGCGCGTCCACTGTCTTGGAACTCCACTGCAGTCCTGGCTTGTGACACTCGGGTTGCGTGCGCCTGGCAAACTACAGTAGATTTAACTGAAGGGGGGGCGTATCCGCACCTTAGTAGCAGTATTAACAGCAGTGCCATTAACAATTCTATAGACAGTATCCCCTGCATGCTCCCTCTCCCCAGTATATCGGCTCCTCCGCCGAGCCATGTCTTTGCATCGAGTGCAATGCCTTACAACCCCAATTCCTTAAAGGAAATGCAGTTTGTCCTGATCTCTCACACACTGCCCGGGGGAGGAGGGAGATGCCTCTCCCCACCCCAGCAAGAAGCTGATTAATAAGGGGGAACATGCCGTTTGCAATAGACCCTACAATAAAAAAACACTGAGCTGGGTGCGTAAGGAAGTCAATAACCCCAAACTTTGTTTTCTGCATCACCTTACCTTCTTTTGCAGCCTGTGCCTCCCCCGTGTGTGCAAAGCGAAACAGCCAGACAGAGCATATAATAATCCAAGAAGGGAGCCTAGTTTGAAAAACCATCATGCAGGAGCAGGATATTTTTTATATTTACGGTACGACCGCTGCTGCTGCTGCCGCCGCTTGGTGGGGATTAAAGGGTTTGCTCTGCTATGTATTTTATGTTGCCTTTGCATGGAGCTCTCTCTCTCCCGGCTGCCTGCTCCTCTTGCCTATTCCTTTGCGCGCACCGTATTTGCTGCCTGCGAGTCCCCGACTGCAGCCTGGACGCGAGCTCCACACTCCAATAATATCAATTGGGGGCGGAGGGAGGAGGCGGGACCAGAGCCCGGAGAGCGGGCCGTCCTTCACAGTGATTGGCAGCCGCAGCCGGCCTAAGAGGAGCTGTAGGCTAGACCTGGGAGGCTGAACTGAGGAACGAACCGCCCCGGCAGTGGAGGTGGGGCCGGCGGCGCTGTCCAATGAGCGGGGAAAGGTGTCAGGTTGCTGCTGGCACAGCGTTCCCCGCCGGCTGAGCGTGTAGCCGGGGTGCGAGCGTGGAGGGGGCATGGCAGGGTTGGGAGCAGCGCGCCGGGCAGGCTGCTTACGGCTGGGGATTGCAATACACCGAGGACAACAGCAGTGGTTTAAAAAAAGACGACAGCTCTCAGGAGCCTAAAGGAGACTGGCTGCTCACAAGCTCCAGTCCCTGGTGATTGTGATCGTCGCTCTAAGTCAAGTGATTCACTCTCCAGCCACTGCCTTTTCAGACCCTCTCTTTCCTGCTAACTTTGTTAATTATCTTTCCAGCAGTACCTCCCCTTCCTCTCCTCTCCTCCCCCCCCCCCCGCCCAAATCACACCCACCCACCGCTAAATTAGCTCCCAAGAGTGGGCACTGCTCAGAGTGGCTGATGAACGCAGTTTTACCGATCACTGTGAAATAGCACGTCTGCAGGAGTTTTAAACAAGCTCCGGCCAACGAAGCAGGGGAAAAGAAAGGAAACCCCCACACGACGTGATCAGTTTTAAAACCCCATTCGGTAGCGGCATCTATGCCACGATGAACATCGCTAAAGATGAGGCGAAGGTTTGTGGAGAAAGATCTGGACAAGTCGAAACCACTCATCACATTATTCCGGCTTGATTGTTTTTGTTTTCTTCCTCCTCCCTCTCCCGCCGGACCTCTGTAAGAATCTTTTACAAGTACAACATTTTCCTGTCTCTGTGATGTCATCCATAACACAGAGCAAGTAAATACTTTGCTACTGAAACTCAGAACTTATTTCACTTCTTAAAATGAGTCTGTAAAAATATTTTAAACATAACACTAACATTTTATTTCTCTACTTTCCCAACACTGTGAAGAGACCAGTTAATGACAACATAAATCAGGTTGCTGTTAGACTTTTCCCCCCTATCCGGTGTAATCCAAAACGAGGAGTAATCCAATAACAATGAGATAATAAGAAAAAGAAAGAAATTTGTTAAATCTTCTTTTGACAAAGTTCATCCCCACTGACCTGATGACTGATTTTCAGCAGAAGTTCCACCCTTCTCACTTATCTATATAAGTCTTGGTTTGTAATTGGGAAATCAAACTAAAATTTTGTTCCTAAAATGAAGTTTTAAAGAGTGGGGCGGGGGAAAAGGATAGAATGAGAGGAAAAATAGAAGTGTTACTGATGACAGTAATGGGGGTATTATCATGGATGGCCTTTGCCTGAATGGAATACACAATCTAATTTTGTCAACAACTGCCAAATGCATAGATGTGCTGTGCAGGAAAATGAAGTTTCCACTCTTCAGCTGGGTTTAACTATTATGTTATAGGGACCTGCAGTGAGTTATCTTCTCCTTTCCTCTTCTCTTAAATTCTTGGCTTGCTATTTTTGATTGTGCAATGTATATGTTCCACAGATTTATTTTATATTACATTATTTTATATAATTATATAAAATATCTTGGCTGTACTAAGGACATACAAGTATAAACTGAACTTTAAAAGGACATAAAGTATAAACTGAACAACATTACTTTGTGGAAGCAGATAATTATAGAGAAACACAGGGAACATAACCAATTCAGTGCCAAGATTATATGATAATTCAAAACAATCCTATAAATTGTGACACTTGAATTGGAAAATGGTATGTTATAAATACAAATTTAAAATGTGAGTTCTTTGTAACATCCTTGGAGTAGATAAAACAAAATTAGAATTAAAAAGAAATCATATAGACAGCATTGTCTGATAAGCAACCTCCAAGATGGAATAGATCTTCCAGTTTTTCAGCACTCTCCCAGTGGGCTCATCGTTATGTCTGAGAATGGCATGAAATAGCACATGAAGTTTACAGTATTCTTTCCATCTACTAAATAACTAATATTCAGTGGTAAGAGTCTGAATACTTTTCTATTAAATTCAAAAAATTCTTGAATATAGCATTTTTAGCTATTGTGGATACTGTTGTTAGTATGGTAACATGCTTTCTAGTGCTGTCTCACACTTGTAAAGAGAGAAAAAGAGACACACAGAGAGAGAGAGAGAGAGAGAGAGAGAGAATGTGTTAGTACATTTTTAAAAGGCTTTTTTAAAAAAAATCCATATATACAGGTATTTTGTAATTTCCCCATAGGTTTCCACAGGTAAACTTGATTTTCCTATAGAACCAAAATGTCTACACACTATAACTGTAATAAGTCAGATAGAAAAAAGTCCTTAACCTAGCTAGTTTTCTACAGTTTCCTAGCATTAATGAGTGGTAATATTACAATTCAGAATCACTAAGTATAAAGATGATTTTCACTATACAGCATTTGTAAAAAGAAAATAACTTTATATGGATTGCAGCTGTGACTAGGGTGCTGGACCAGTCTGTACAGTGAGGATGCTGAGAGCCATTGAAACAAATTGTAAGCTCTGTATATGATGGAATCCAGTTCAAGCCAGGGGAGCTGTAGCACTCCAGTACCCTATGTCCAGTATGTATAGTTGGGATTAGGGCTGGCTAAGAATAGAAAGAATAAGAAAGAACTAGATAAATTCATGGAGGTTACGTCCATTAATGTCTATTAGCCAGGATGGGTAGGAATGGTGTCCCTAGCCTCTGTTTGACAGAGGCTGGAAATGGATGACAGGAGAGGGATCCCGTGATGATTACCTGTTTTGTTCACACCCTCTGGGTCATCTGGCATTGACCACTGTTGGAAGACAGGATACTGAGCTAGATGGACTTTTGTTCTGACTCAGTATGGTTGTTCTTATGTTCTTATGTAATAGAAAATATAAAGTTTTTTTTTCAAGAGGAAAGCTAGGATAGTGGACAATAAAGAAATATATGCTTGCCTTGAGTACAATGATACAACAAACACTTATAACCTGCAGTATATAAATATTCTAATTTTTCTATATTTCATACATGTTATGTTAATTGTTTGAACATAAAATCCTTCAAAATTTAGCAACAAATAATGTATATTTATTTTCACATACAAACACAAATTAAGTTACTGAGCTTCTTTAAAAAAACACTCACACTTATTTTTTCCTCAGCACCATTTTCAAATTGATCTGCCTGCCTGACCATCAGAAACTGGGCTAAAACTGGCAGCTTTGCAAAATCCTTTACATATTTTTAGGTAACTACTGTATCCTAAAGACAGTAGTGGATTTTGCCCCCACAGTTAAGATTAAGGAACTATAAAATTCAGTAGTAAACATCCTAAAACTCTCCTGTTGTTCTTTCTCTCTTCTATGGTCATATAGAAAAGAAAAGCATTCCTCTAATTAATTCAGATTTTATCACAAGGAGGAATATTTGAAATATACATAGGAGTTGAAGTCCTTTTCAATTAATTTGATTTTTCCTTTTCCCCTGCCTCTTGATACCATTTCTTAATACTTTCTTTTATTTCATAAGGTGGTACAAAGTTACTTTGTGTCATCCTGCTGTGTGATTGCTATTTACCTTCCATGAGCAAGAACAGATTATAAAAGAAGAAATATTACTTACAAGTAAACTGAAATACCCGAGGGGGATGGACAATAACCATCAATTTTCACATACAAATCCCTGAGAAAAAAGCAACTGGAAATTCTATTCAGCTCAATATGTTACAGCTCAAATACCATCAAATTAAATGGTTAACTGCAACAGTGAAATCAAAAGGATGTTTTCTAAGATAATCCTTTTTGCTGATTGAAAATTTACATTTACTAGGACAGATTCTGCTCTCAATTAAACAAGTGTGACTCTAAAGTAATTTTGCTGACGCTGACTGAGTTACAGGGGTTGACACAAGTGTACCAATAATACAGTTTGGACCATTGTTCAATGAATTAGCCCTTTAGCAAATGTGAAAATGCATGTTTGTCATAATTTATTATGAATTAATAAAGGAGCCATGTAAGAAAAAAATGGGTCAAATTCTGAGCTTGTACAGATTTACACTGGAGGAAGAACTTTATTTGCAAATAGATTCAAAAATCAGTTCACGCACAGCTCCCCTCTCAGCTGATTTTGAACATGTTTTGTTTGCTATTGTTTACAGGGATAAACCAAGTTCAAAACTATGGTTATAAAGATGTTCAAGAATAGCCTTAGGCATGGATTATGAAAATTATTCTGAATGCAGACCCATCCACACCAGCCACTATCCACAAAACCAGTTCCAGGAGCTTTTTTGAAACAGTAAGTAAAAGTAGAAATCAGTCTCAATTAACAGAAATGACAAAAAACTACTTACATAATGTGTTTATACATACTGGCAGAATTTTTCTACCCTAAACAAAATATTTATCTTTATCCAAATGTAAAATGTAAGTACCACACACAAACAAGGTAATTCCTTAACATTTACCTTTTAAAATTCAGAGGCATTTGCATACCAAATCTAGTCCAGAGGTACATTTTTTGAGTCTCAATTTCAGATCCTTTGGCAGTTTCTACAAGTCGAAATTGTTCCATTAAAAAAATCAGCATTGCTTGTTCATAAAGAGAGAATTGGTGTGGCTGGTCTCATAAATATATTTTAATACAAAATATCCTCATGATTTTTGGTATGATTTGCAAATGAAATTTTAACACAAATTCAGAAATAATCCTGCAAAAGCTTCAGACTGTAGAGCCTAATATCGAGTATCTGAAAATGCGATAGACATAGAATTGTGTCAAATTTTCTCTTAGTAGGTTTCCAAAAGATAGTGTGTCCTAAAACCCAAGGCTTCCATATATAATTTTGACAGAACGCGGAAGTTTTGTCGACGGTGGTAAACCTCGTTTTATGAGGAATAACGCCTTTGTCGACAGAGTTCTGTCGACAAAAGGTAAGTGTGGACACGGGAAAGAATTTATGATGACAATAAAGGCCTCCAGGAAGAAGTCCTGGTGGACACTCCTGCCACAGCTTTCAACTCTATTGTTCCTGCCTGTAGCCATCTTTAAAAGGCACAGGCACCCAGGATTAGCATTCTGGCAGCAAGCCAGCTCCAGCCAGGACCCTGACAGCGTAGCTCTTCCCGGTAGGGCCACTTGGAGCCATATCCCAGGGACAAGCCCCCCCAAGACCTCCCTGGCCCTTCCAGGGACACATCCCCACAGGAAGTCAGGGGCACCAAACACCAGGCACCCTCCTGGTCTGGGCCCAGGATAAAAGCCCTCTTGGAGCTCTGGTCTGAGGAGGAGGCTCTTCAGGTCCCACAGTCCAGGCGGAAGAATGCTGATATCTACGCCAGAATGGCTGATGGCCTGGCAAGGAAAGGCCACCCCCCCGCACCTTAGACCAGGTCAGAGCCAAAGTCAAGGAGCTGCAGCAGGGGTACTTTAGGGCCCGTGAGCGCAGCTCCCGCTCTGGGGAAATGGCACACTACTGTGCCTATTACGAGGACCTGGACTGGATCATAGAATCAGAGAATCTTAGAACCATAGAGCTGGAAGAGACCTCAGAAGGTCATCAAGTCCAGCCCCCTGCTCTAGGCAGGACCAATCCCAACTAAATCAACCAAGCCAGGGCTTTGTCAAGCCGAGACTAAAAAATCTCTACGGATGGAGACACCGCTACTTCCCTAGGTAACTCATTCCAGTGCTTCACCACTCTCCTAGTGAAATAGTTTTTCCTAATATCCAACCTGGACCTCTCCCACCACAACTTGAGACCATTGCTCCTTGTCCTGCCATCTGTCACTACTGAGAACAGCCTTTCTCCATCCTCTTTGGACCCTCCCTTCAGGAAGTTGAAGGTTGCTATCAAATCCCCCCTCACTCTTCACTTCTGCAGACTAAACAGACCCAACTCCCTCAGCCTCTCCTAGTAGGTCATATGCTCCAGCCCCCTAATCATTTTGGTTTTCCTCCGCTGGACCCTCTCCAATGCGTCCACATCCTTTTTGTAGTGGGGGGCCCAGAACTGGACACAGTACTCCAGATGTGGCCTCACCAGAGCCGAATAAAGGGGAATAATCACATCTCTGGATCTGCTGGCAATGCTCCTCTTAATGCAACCTAATATGCCATTAGTCTTCTTGGCTACAAGGGCACACTGTTGACTCATATCCAGTTTCTCATCCACTGTAACCCCCAGGTCCTTTTCTGCAGAACTACTACTCAGCTGGTTGGTCCCCAGCCTGTAACAATGCTTGGGATTCTTCTGTCCCAAGTGCAGGGGAACCCCTGCCTCCCGAGAGGGTTGTGGAGTCTGACTTGGAGACCCCTGTGCAGCAGCGGCCGCAACTCCAGGGTGAGACCCCAGCAGAGGACCAGCAGCTCCAGGAGGAGGAAGACACCACCAGGAATACAGCGACTGAGCCAGGAGCCAGACGCCCACATTCAGGAGACTCCCAGACAACTTCGGACACTGGGGAGGGAACATCAGGTGAGTGCTGTGAGGGTCCAACACACACAGGGCAGGGCAGGCGGGAGCAAGGTGGATGGTGCAGTGCTCTGACATGTCATGCTGATCACAGCTGCGGGGGGGGGGGTATACACATGGCCGACCTCAGGGAGGGCCATCCTACCCCTGCACCCGCATGGCTGTGAGGCACCACCTGCTCCTACAGGCAGTGATGCCAGGTGCAGGCATGGGTTAAGGATGCTGGGATTGCCACACAGCTTCAGGCCTCTCAGCAACCTGCGGGAACCCCAACTGTGGCCTGACACTTGTCTGTGCTGTTTGGCCATGGGGTGTGTGTGAGGGGGGGCAGGATGTGGCTTGCACAGCTTCTGGGATCCAGGGAGGCCATGGCTGCTGGCCAGGCCATGCCATGCCTTACTGAGATGCACATGAGCATCCTCTGACCCTAGGACAGGCACTGACTGCTGAGAAGAAGGAGGGCATGCCCTCTTGGGGAAAGTGTGAGCATGCATGACTGACAACTTTTCCCTCTTGTCCTCCACAGCTGGACCAGCTGACCAGGAGGGGAGCGCCAAACCTGCCCCACCACCCAGACAGCTGCAAGGAACTCGTTGGCACTGGTGCACATATTTGGACCTGGTGCGCCTGCACATCTCGGTCTGCAAGGGATGCAGGACGCAATGAACTGGAGGATGGAGGCAGAGGCAGAGTGGCTCAGGCGCTTGCTGGACGAGTTTGTCCAGCAGCACACTGAGATCTGTGCTGCTATCCGGGATGCTATGGCCTTTCCTGGTCCTGTGCCTGGTTCTGCTCCTCCTGCTCTGCCTGCCCCCCCTCAACTCCTGCCCCCCTCTCAGCCCCTGCCCCCCCTCAGCCCCTGCCATCCCAGACCCAGGTACAGCCCCACCTCCTGCCCAGCCCCCTACTATCCCAGCCTGCATGCGCGGCCATCTGCGAGAAGGCCTCCGCAGCCAAAGTACCAGGGGCTCTTCATCAAGGCAGCCCCCGCAGCCCTGAGCCTCCATCCCCCCTTCCAGGTTGACATTCCCCCTTCCCACCTGTGAGAGTCACTGAAGGGAAGCACTTTACTTTGTTTACAAACACTTTACTTTTCTGAACAAAAGAGTATTTTAGTTTTTCAAAAAAGCAACAGTGAAATAAACTGTCAACATTTTTTCACCAACACCTGTCTCTGTTCTCAGTGTGTGATGAATGAGTACAATGTGTGACTGTGGGGCCGGGAAGGGTTTTGGGGAGGAAGGCACTGGGGGCATGGGGCAATCCCACAATTGGAAGGCCTTGGGGAAAATCATTGGCTTCCTTGGGAGAATTGCTCCCTCAGAGCTTCTTGAATGCGCACTACCAGCTGGTGGGCTTGCCGGATGGCAGCTGTCCGGGGCTGCTCAGAGTGCCTCCCCTCCACATCAGCCCGTGTCCCCCACGCTGGGAGGAAGGCCTCCCCTTTCCTTTCCGCTAGGTTGTGCAGCACACAGCGTGCTGCAACCACATCGGGGATGTTGTGTTTCCCCACGTCCAGCCGAGCGAGCAGGCATCTAAATCTGCCCTTCAGAGAGCCAAAGGCGCACTCCACCTGGAAGTGAGCCCGATTCAGGTGGGAGTTAAAGAGTTCCCTGCTCGCATCCAGGTGTCCTGTGAATGGCTTCATGAGCCAGGGCATAAGGGGGTACGCTGCATCGGCCACAATGCACATAGGCATCTGCACATCCCTGACTGCATAGTTTCTCTCCGGAAAGAATGCCCCAGCCTGCAGCCTGTGGTACAGGTCTAAGTTCGGGAATATTCAGGCATCGTGTGCCTGGCCTGACCACCTGACACAAATGTCTGTGAATTGTCCCCAGTGGTTGACCAGGGCCTGTAACACCATCGAAAAGTAGCCCTTTCTGTTATTATACTGTGCTGCTCAATGGGGTGGTGCGTGGATTGGGATGTGAGTCCCATCGAGTGCTCCACCACCATTTGGAAAACTCAGCCCTGGAAATCTGGCCAAGATGGTATCCAGGTCTCCGAGGCAGACAGTCCTGTGAAGCAGCTCTGAGTTGATGGCCGTCACCACCTGAAGAAAGGGACAAATACAAACATACATAACAGGAGATTAGAGGAGTTGTGTGAGCTGATGAGAGGTGATCCCCCACCCCTCCCCTCCCCTCCCAGACCCCAAGAGCCCCCCCTCAGGCAATGCCCCCGTAGCCCTCGCACCCCCACAGGGTGAGACCAGGCTGGTTTCTACCACTCCCACCCATCCCCCATTCCCTGTGCCCGGTCCTGACCGTCCCCCTTATCCGCCCACCCCTGCTCCCATGAACTGTCCCCTGAGAGTGACTTATCTCCATGAAGACGGCCCTGACAGTAGACCTCCCCACGCCAAACTGATGTCCCACGGAGCAGTAGCTGTCGGGGGTGGCCAGCTTTCACAGAGCAATAGCAACGTGCTTCTCCAGGGGGATGGCGGGCCGCAAGCAGGTGTCCTGGCATTGCAGGGCAGGGGCAAGCCAGGCACAGAGCTCCTGGAAGGTAGACTTCCACATGTGGAAGTTTCGGAGCCACTGGTCATTGTCCCACTGCTGCATAACAAGCCAGTCCCACCAGTCAGTTTCACGAGGCATAAGGGATCGGTCGGCAAAGGCTTCCCCTGCCGACAGATCCGCGTCTAGACTGCTGCGCTATGCAGGATGAGCTGATCGTCGGCACAGCGCGGTGGCCATGTTTATTTTAATGAAGCGGGGATGATTTAAATCCCCGCTTCACTGACTGTGTCGGGTAGCCTAATCTACATGCCTCTGCCGGCAGAGGCATGTAGTCTAGACATACCCTGAGTGAGGGGCTCAAAGCTGGGCTCTGAATCCAGCTCTGCCACAAACGTCATGATGCTCTCATGAAGATGCAACAGAACTTCCAGCATCACACTGTGGGGCCATTGCCTACCCAGGGGCAGCTCAGGCTCCATGGCCAAAAACACAGTGCAAAGCACAAAACCAAACCTGAAAATTAACTGCTGTGGTGTCCGAGGAAACTGGGCAACCAGAGCTAGAACTTCAGCAGCTTTGCTTTCCCTCTAGGAAGTAGGCAAACCAGAAGTAGGAGCAGACCAACGGCTGTCCAGGAGGATCCCTTTAAGCATACGTCTCTGCAAAGGGCATGCAGCAGCGCCTGGAATTTAAGGCTGCCCCTGTGACCTGCCAGAAGCAGTTCCAGGTGCCTTCTTTTGTCGACAGAGCATCCGGCAGTCTGGACGCTCTTTTTCGACAAAGCGGATCAATTTTTCGTTCCAGGTAATGCAGTCTAGATGCTCTTTTTTGACAGAGGCTTTGTCGACAGTATCTGTCGACAAAGCCTCTGTCGAAAAAAGCCTGTAGTCTAGACATCCCCTGACAGTCTCACTGTCTTTAAAGTATATATCCCTACAATACCCCTGTGTGGGAGGGAAGTACTGTCATTTCCCATCTTATAGATGGGGACTGGAAGCACAGAGTCATTATGTGATTTGCTCAAAGTCAAACAGGAAGCCTATAGTGAAAAGACACACCCAGGTCTCCCATCTTGCACATCCTTCCTCTAGATACAGCCTGGAAGTCTTAGGAGGCCTAGGAAGTAGGGATGTAAGCTACTAGTCAACTATCTGATAAGCAAAAGTCTTTATCAGAGGCAGCAAAGGGGAGGGGGCAGGAGTCAGTTCCCTCCAGCACCATCTCCACGAGGGGCGGGGGAGGCATGGGGGTAGTGGGGACAGGGCATGATCTGGGAATCAGCTGATTCCCAGCTCGCTCCCAGTCCCAGACGCTGCGCCTCTACTTTTTAAAATGTATTAAGAGCTTACTGACTCTTAGTAAATTTCAAAATCAGAAGTGCATCGGGAGGAACCCACGTGAGCCGGGACAGATGACTCCCAGCTCACATTGGGTCCCCCAGCTGTGCTTCAGCTTTTTTACATTTAAGGCTGGTGTATAGCGGGGGAGGAGGGTCCTGGTGCGAGCTGGGAATCAGCTGGCCTGGCTTGCTCCGGGTCCCCACTGCTGTGCTTCAGCCTTTTAAATGTACTAAGAACCGGCAGGCTCTTAATACATTTAAAAGGCATAGCCATAGCGGGGTTAGCTCCCAAGACTGCTAACCCCGCTGCAGCTCCCCCACTTATCGACTAGTTGATGGAAAATCCATTGACTGGTCAATTAAATGATTAAACTAAATTTAAGATCCAAATTTCTTCTGCAAAAGTGCATATTCCACCAGTCACCGGAGATAGTTGTAAGGACTTGCACAGTATATGTGTATTACATGTACATACAAGTTTTTTGCTTACTATGTTGCTTTTTGAGATTTTATGTAGTTTTATCTTATATACTTAGTAAGCTTCATTTTCTGTCTTTTGGAAAGATTTTTTTAAATCAAATGTTGCAATCCCATCTAGCACACTTTCAAGCCAAATTATCACACAAAGGGGAAAATATAAAGAAAAAAAAACCCTTTCTCTGTGACCCAGAACATAGTTGTCCATGAAACACTGACTTCTTCGCCCAGGAATGAACCTTTAGATCCTGTGCTAGCTTTCACTGAGTCAACATTCTTTCAGGATTTTGTTAGAGTATCTCCATAGGCCATACAATTTCTCTTGAAGCTAAGGTCCAGTAAAATCATCTAGCCAGTTGATCCTTGACAATGCTGCTCCCAACGCTAACAATTTTTCTTGCTAAACCATGTTAATGAAATTTATGGCCTTCATCCCTTTGTCATAAGTACAAATGATGGACATGTGATTGATTTTAGTATTGACTAGATTCTGTAATTCCAGGTAGTTAAGATGTTTGTTTGCCATATTATAATAATTATCTCAAGAAGCCAGTCTCAGAATAGCTGATCAGTATGATACTCAATTCTGTCCTTGGCTAAATTGTGGGCTTCCACCCATGTGCACTGCATCTTCTGCTTCTCTGGCAAATACTAGCAGGGATTTGCCTTGGCAAGTGGCCTGCTTCATGGAGCTGTATGGCTATTCCACTGGAGTCTCCTTAGCAACAGTTTGCAGCATTCTCCAGCTGGGGTGAGTTACTTCCTACTCTAGTTCAGTTCTACTTGTTTGTGGCTTACTCCTTCTCACTGTGGCTTACCTCGCTCAACTGAGGTAAAGGCCTAGCCAGCAGGGCCTCCTGTATTCCACTTATGCTTTTTCTTGCAGACATTTTCAAGAAATGATCCTATAGACTGCTATTGGTTTTGGAGGGGAGAAAATATTCTTCAGCTCTTGAACTCCTCAGCTATGTCTACTCTGCAGGCTTCTTACGCAAGAGCGCGTCCACACTGCCATGTGCTTTTGCGCAAGAGTGTCCATGGCAGTGTGGATGCTCTCTTGCACAAGAAAGTTCTGATAGCCATTTTAGCCATAGGGGTTTCTTGCGCAAGAACTCCTGTTCCCGTCCACACTGCCTTCTTGCACAAGAACTCTTGAGCAAAAAAGCTTATTCCTCATGGGGAGAGGAATAACTCTTACACAAAAAGTCCTCTCTTCTGACAATCTACTGTAAATTTTCTTGCACAAGAATGGGCTTGTAGTGTGGACGCTCCGCAAGTTTTTGCTCAAGAATGGCCGTTCTTGAGCAAGAAGCCTGCAATATAGACATAGCCCTCCTGTGGTGGACAATATGAAGATCCAAATGGTAAAAGCCCCTTATTTAGTTAAGTGAGGGAGAGAGCAGGAACCAGTGGCAGAAGCTCTAGTGCTCCCTCTCTGGGTGTAGGAGGGGCGGTGGTGCATGGGGATACTGGTTAGGTGATCTGAGTGAGTATGGGAAGGAGTATTTGTGAGTGAAAAGAAGGTAGATTGAGTATTTTGGCTTCACTATGTTTGTGTGGTCAGTAAGTGGATGTGCTGTTAATGAATATTGGTGTTAGGGGAGGGGTTAATTAATGGGCATTTGGGGAAAGTGGGGTTGATGAGGACATGTGGTGATAATTGTTCTCTTCCAGTGATTGGTTGTTCAGGAAGAAGCTAATCAATGTGTGTCTGGGGAGTGGGGAGCAAGGATAGATGGGTCCGCTCTTAATGATATGGTGTGTGTGTTAGGCTATGGTACTGCACTGCTACAGACTCCAGATCTTTAGTAGGAATGTCTGAAACATTTCAAAACTTGACATTTAGATGATTTTCTAGTCAAAACTGGAAAGACAGAAGGGGACAATATTTAGTAGAGGTGTCATTCCATTTTTCAACCATCATCACAATCTCTACATCCAATGAATCTTCACCTTCTCCCTTCCAGGATACCTTAACTCCACTTACCTGTGTCTCCTTCAAGGCAATTTGCTCTCTAACTTTCCACACCTGTCAGTCAGCTGAGTCATTGAAAAGTTTGAGAACTAATTTTACTATTTTCATAATATGTATAAGCTTTGCATACTTAAAGTTAACTGCCTCCTCTGCCCTCTCATCACTCGCCTCTTCCTCCTCAATGTTGTGTCAGCCCTCTAAGTTAAAATAAACCCTCCCCTCCCTATCCTAGGAATGTTGTTGTTTGTGCATGAGCTAACCCAAGGAAAATTTTCTGCTACCTAACTCCCTCTTTCTCCTCCTCCAGATCACACCTAGAAGCCCTGAAGTCTTCATCCCTGCACACAATCAGTTGTTTCCCCCCACAAAAATCAATTCTCTCCCCTGCCAAAAAAATCTTATCTTTCTCCCCCACACTTTCAGTAGACAGTGTGAATTCAAAAGGGATGAGTATGTAGTCTGACCTTCTGTATACCAGAGACTACGCACACCACCCCGTAGCTGCATATTAAACTCAACAATCAAAACTAGATCAATGTATTACAGCTCATAGGAGACTAAACCGTTATGTGCCACAGTCAGAGAACTGGAGAAAAGGAGGTACATCAGGGTCCCAGCAACAGCAGATAAATGGTAGTGATTACTTGGTAAATGGTAATGGTAAAAGGATAAATTTTATATAATCCCACCCAGTTACTCTTACACCATACTTCAGGGAAACCCCACAGCACTTCCAATCTCAGATGGGGAAGAATGGCTTCTCCACTCCATGTAGGGCCATCAAGTAGTCTAAGAAATACACATTATCTAATTTAACATGCCCATTTGTGATGTTTCTTCTTAAACCCAGGTAATGGTTGACATATTGTCACAAACCATGATATTTTATATCCTATACAGTTTACTGTAAGTGCTGTAACTGTGGAATTTATCTTGTGGCTGAGTTCTATGTATTAGTTACACATTATTTTTAAAAAGGTATTTTCTTTTATTGGTTTTAAATTTGCTCACTCTCATTTCATTGTGTGACTTCTTGTCTCCCTTTTTTGTATTATGACAAAGGGCAATAGAAACACTTGACTGACTTTATCAACGTTATTCATTATTTTCTGTACCTCAATCTTGTCACCTCTTATGTTTCTTCTCTAAGGGCCAGATTTTAACATTCTTATTCAGTCAATATTTTACTCCATGAGTAGTTCATTGAGCTCAGTGGCGAGGTGGAGAGAGGAATACCCGTCAATCTGAACAAAAAAGTGACAGAATCCAACCCTAAGTGGAACATTCAGAATCTTTTTTTTAAAGTCCCCTCAGATATAACACACATAATTTTCATATCTCTTTTCTATTTTTGATATATCCTTTCTGAGGAGGGGGTAACTGAAATTAAATGGTAGTTAAGGTGAGGATGCACCCAGAGTTTCTGAATTAATATATTATGTTTTTGATATTATTCAATATGACTTTTTTAATACAACCCAATGCCTTTTTTGTTTGTTTATCAGTGATGGCACACTGAGCAGTGGTCTCTGAGCTATAATTTTTTTACAATGATGTCTAGATCTTTCTTCTGAGTGGCTGCAATATATGTAAAGCCTATCAATGTGTCTGAGTAGTTCGCATTTTTCTTCTCAATTGCATAAACTTGCAGTTTTCTACAATGAGTTTATCTATCATTGGGTTGCTTGGCTGCCCAGCTTTGTTGAGGCTTTCTGAGATCTTCACAATCTTTTCTAAAATAAACTACCATAAATAATCTTGTGTCATTGGCAAATTTTTCAGCTTCATTGTGCACTCTTTTGAGATACAGTAATTACTAAACATATTAAACAATGTTTGACATATTTTACTTTGGGACACCTGATAATTTACCTGCTTCTGTGATGAAATTTACTGTTTATTAATACTTTTTATTTCCCATCTCTTACCTAGTTTGCAGTTTGACAGAACATTAGCTGTCAGCCTGCAATAATTCAGTTTTCTTAAAAGTCTCCTTTGAGGGACTCACTGTTTCATTTTGTGTTGAATTTGTTCTCTCTTTTTAAATATGACCATAAATAGTCCGATGAAATGCAACCACAAATATGAATTAATATAATCTGAACTGTCTGATTTAAATTTACCGAAGCAGGAAACTTGGAATTAAGATACCATGGAGTAAATTGCAGTATTTTGTTCATTTATTATGTTATGTTGGAGTCCAAACTGTTGGACAAACTTAACCACTGTTCTGTAATCATTGTCCTAACAGTAGGAAATATATTTGAAACCTAACTGAGCTTCCACTATTTTTCCTACCTTTTAATCTTGTTTTAACATAGTTTTACACCTCAATGGATCTATCAGGAACACTTCACTAGACATTTGTTTTCTGAATACTTAGCACAAAAGCCTAGACTTCACTGTCCCCTATCCAATGTTTTTCCCCTAATCATCCGATTGGAGGGGATGAATTTGTTTCTTCTGAAACAGGCACAAGGTTCATGCTGAATGTTTTCATACAGAAGACCAAGGGTGAGATTCTGTGCTATGTCTCCTAAAGGCACAAGGCTTTCAGCCACCTCTGTGCTCATCTGATCCTTGGCTGCACTGGGGCTGGGAAGCCACTGGAAGCTTGTTTGAATTAAGGCAGTCTCATGGGGATGTCCTGAGGGCACCAGCACTGACAACAATCTCAGATTATTAAAGCTCTGCCCTGACATACCCTTCCCATCCCAACCATGTCCTTTTTGCCAAGATTTGTGACAGGATACTTCAAAGACTGTTTTCCATAGTGCCTGCATTAGGAGATTGCTAGGCAAAACTAGGACTTTTAGGGCCTTTGGTGTGTCTCCAGGCCTTGTGTCCTTCCATACAGGCAGATGAAGCATGATTAAGGCTAGATTAGAGGAGTTTGATCAGGCTCCGCAAATTAACATATTTGGCCTCATTCCTTCTTGTACTTTTTAAAAAGTCTGTACTGCCTCTACTGCACCTTTACCTTCCTGTGATGTTCAAAGACTGAAAGGGGAGAGTGCTGCATCAGAAACTGGAGAACCCAATATCTTATCCTTACAGAAAAAATACCGAAGCATATCTGCTTAGAGCATCATCTTTCAGTGTGTGTATAACATGCAAAGTACATGCACAATTCCCACCAACTGTTCATAACAATCTACTATATATTTGAGACAGTTTGTCTGTGAGTCTGTCAGTTCAAGAACTCCTCCGAAATGGTAAGAGCTAGGACCACCAAATCTGGTATTCTGCTTCCTCATATTATAACTTAAAGCAAGGTAAGGGTTTGATTATGCCAGGAAAATAAGAAGTGCCTAGAATGAGATTGTTTCTTCACTATCATTTTATGAGATGCAATCACCAGGCAGTTGAAAGGGACTGGCTGGAAGTGCCCTCCCCCCCCCATCCAATGCTGCCCCAGCCCCAAACCTCTCACCCTCCCAGACACCCTTTAGGGAGGGTGGAGGGAGCTGAAGCTTCCCTCCCCTCAATTCATATAGGAACACAACTGACTGTTCCATTTTGTCAGAGAGCGAGGGGAAAGTGCAGTTTGCTGCATTCCTCACTCTGACTAGGGAGCACAGGGGATGGACTCACTTGGACCTGCCCCAGCTGGGCAATATGTACCCTCCCCCAGCTGTGCCCACTGTAGCTGCAGCAGCTATGGAGAGATGCTTTTCACCTGGCTCCAAGCTGTGGTGGTGAGAGAAGACTGGAGTAGTCATCTCTTCTCAGGGCAGTCTGAATACTCTTCCCAGGACAAGGATTTCAATTAAGCATGTGCATTATCATTTTATATAAAAAAATAATTGAGTTAAGGAGAAGAGCAACCTTGGGTGAATCTTTTAGTTTTATATAAAGGACTGGAGCTTCTTAATACAACTGAAGATATTGATCTGGACTAAATAGCATCCATACCTATGTCTGTTAGGGTATGTGTACACAGCAAAGTTATTTCGAAATAACAGCCGTTATTCTGAAATAACTTTTCTAGCATCTACACAGCCAAACCGCTATTTTGAAATTAAATCGAAATAGTGGAGGGCTTATTTCGAAATTGGTAAACCTCATTCCATGAGGAACAGCACCAATTTTGAAATTGCTATTTCGAAATAAGCACTGTGTAGACGCTTATTTCGAAATAGGGGGCCTCCAGCCCTTTCCAGGGTGCCCTGCTGGTCATTCTGGGCACAACCAGGAAAAATCCTCACCCTCGCCCCAGAGCCCTTAAAGGGGTAGACTCTGGCCACAGTGCCTGTGCCAGCTCCAAGCCTGCCAGCCCAGAGCCAGCAGTCACTGCCCTGACCCACTGGCCCCAAAACATGAGCCAGCAAGCCACTGGCAGCCAGCCCTCCACCACTCCCCAGGAGCAGTCTACCAGCTCCTAGGAGCCTGCCAGGGCCTGGAGAAGGTGGGCGCCTTCCTGGTCCAGGGTGGAGATCATGGACCTTATTCAGGTTTGGGGGGGATGCCCCCAATGTCTATGATCTCTGCACTAGATGGGGGGACGTGGCCGTCTATGGCAGGATAGCTGCCAGCCTGGCCACCACAGGCCACATGCAAACCCAGGAGCAGGTTTGCATGAAAATCAAGTTGGTCCGGCGAGACCCCCAACCCTGAGCCCTGAGCTTCCCCTTCCCCTTCTTCTCCTTGCTTCCCCCTTCCAGCTCCCTCCTCCCAGGTTTCCCCCTCCCCTCTCCCACCTTCTCTCCTCTTCTCTCTCGCCTCCTTTCCCCAGTCTCACCAGAGTTTCATTCCCTGCCCCCTGTTTTGTTAAATAAAGAGAGTTTGTGTTCATGAAAATACATGTATTTTATTTGACATCAGGAAGGGGGGTTAGGGAGGGGTAAGTGGAATGACATGAGGGAGGTATGAGGCACAAGACCCCAGTGGGGCAGACCAGGGAGGCTCTTAGTGCTCCTCAGGGTGGAAGGTCTCCCGCAGGGCCTCCTGTATACTGATAGCCCCCCGATAGGCTTCCCAGATGGCAGCCTGCAGAAAGTGCAGCCAAGCTCACAGCAACACATCCACGAGAAGCACCAGAGTGCCCAGGGACAGCTCTGGTTCCATGTTGCAGAGTGCTGTGGTGTCCCGAGTGAGGACAACCAGAGCACGCAGAGACAAAATGCTTTACTGTCCCTCATAGAGGTAGGTAAGCAAGAAGCAAAACCTGAGAACCGGCTGTTCGGGTTCCTTTACAGGCCTCAGATAGCTCTGGCAGTGGCCACACAAAGTAACTCCTGACTTGATGCCCTGCTGGAACTGGTTCCAACCAGCCTTAAATGCAATTCAACGTCCACTCAGTGTGGACGCGCTATTTCGAAATAGCAAAATGCTATTTCGAAATGCATTTTGCACGTAGAAGCGTTATTTCGAAATAAGCTATTTCAAAATAACTATTTCGAAATTAGATATTTCAAAATAACGCTGTAGTGTAGACATACCCTTAGATGCACATTGGGAAAATCTAGATTGCAGTTATGGAAAATTGCACATTAAAATTATCTTTAGTTATATATGGTGTGACTGGTCATATGAGGAACTTACATATAGTGAAGCTACAAACACGACCATATACATATAAGGAGCCAGATCTTTAGTAGTGTAAATAGGCTTAGCCCAGTGGAACATGTGATTATCCTAGATTTTGAGTATTTAAGCCTAGTTGTGTAACAGTAATTTCATCCTATTCTAACCAACTGAAATCCAACACATTTTAAGTTATACTGCCTCTACAGCCATGCGAGTTACTGCTATCGAAGCCCCCCAAAGGGGAATATGTTCAGGACAAATCCAATGTCTTTTTTTGATAAGTCCCCCAAACATGTGCTTCATGTTCCACGACACCTTTCGTCTTGGACTTACATTTCATTATTACAAGATCAAAGTCAACAAAAGATTTACATACATATGTAACCCCCACCCCTTCTGGGTGTGGTTTACTGTCCCAGCTAGTGACTCTTAGACCACTTACAGAGGGTATAATGAATATCCAGCCCTAGCTAATAATGAGCTGCCTTTTAGCTCATGTGGTAGAGGATCATGCAGTAATCTCCTATGCTGCAGGTTCAATTCCCACTGTTGGCGGTTACAAATACATGTTATAGTACTGGGAGTTGGTCATAGAACTGCAGACCCTTAGCTAAAGTAACTAAATCTCCTCCTCTGTATGTCCAATGAGTAAGCACTGAGGACCAGAACCTTAGCAAATGTATCTCAACATAACTACACTGGAATTATGTTGATATACACCAGCTGAGGAAAATAATAGTTAGCTCTTATATAGTGTTTTTCATCAGTAAATCTTAATGTGTGTTACAAAGGAGGTAAGTACCATTATCTCCATTTTACAGGTTGGCAAATGGAAGCACAGGGAGGGGAAGTTATCCAAGGTCACCCAGAAGCAGAGCTAGGAATTGAGCACTGGTCTTGTGAGTTCCAGGTATTATCCTATCCAGTCAGATTTCTTATCTTTTGTTTTTTATCTAGAGATTTGCTAGTTCTGTATACTTACTCAAATCTGTTAAAAGTAAGTACAAATCAGTTGGTTTTGAATATTACTTGTCATATGCAACTTTACATAGAATAGGTGATGTTCCATCTACGTATACCAGTGGAGTTCATACAAATGCTATAACAATTGGTTTTTTTTTTAAATTAACGTGTTTAGGGTTTAATAGTGATGTCTCTTGGGAATGCAGATATTCATGATCACTAGGGATGTTAAGATGTGTTTATTTTGGTAAATGTGTACCCACTGAAGCTTTCCGTGGATACACATTTACACGCTGGTGGGGGGAGGCAGCTCTGCAGGAGCCGGTGCACACAGGGAGCCAGCTTTCAAGCTGGCTCCCCAAGTGTATTGGCTCCTGCCTGCCTTCCCCATGCTGATACCTCTATATCACAGCAGCAGCACAAGAGTGCAGACAGCTCCCTGCTAGCATCAGTTCCCACCTGTGCCCAACACATTGCTACCTGTGATAGAGAGGCAGCAGTGCTGGGAGGGGGTGAGTTGCATATAACAGTGAAGTTTAATTGAGGAGCCCAGGCTCAATGGTTAACCATTTACACAGTCCCATCCCCATAACCCCACTTACCTGACAGAGGCAGGTCACATTAATCTGACTATTTCTAGAGTTGCACCTGCAAGTGGGTATCCTTTTTAAACTGAATCCAATATAATTAAGACTAGTTTAGAAAGACAGGGCTAATTCAGCAGCGCTTTGCTGAGCTGCATTAAGCTGTTCGTCTAAATGGAAAGAATTTAATTAGTTCACATCAAAGTTACACCACCTTCAGTGGTAGGTAAAATTGATGTGTAGCAATATGAGTTGGATCAACATGAACCTACATAAAGTGTAGAAATAGAGCCTTAGATGGGATGCTTAATGCAGCTCAGAGAGGTAAATCCCAAACCATTATAACACATGAAGAGAAGTAAATGAAGGAAAACTGAATGATTAAATGCTTTCATCTGGAAATTTTTGTTGCAGTATCCAGAAACTCTACACTGTCTCCTAATTCATCATACTTTTTGGTTATTACTAATAAATTAATGTGCTGATGGAAAGAATTCATTACCCTTTCTACACACTTCACTAGTTGCAGGTCATTTATTAATCTGTGTTATTTGGTAAGACTAAAAGCAGCTGTAATTACATTGTTAAATATTGATTAATAAGCAACCCACATCACTAAAATATAAAACAAGCAAAATACAAATTATTTGACAGATTTAGCAAAAAAATTCAGAGTTACCTTGGAAATAAAGAAATCTGGAACTTCATCAATATTCATTTTTTTGTAAGATCCCATTTACTTCTGCAGCTGCATCGCCAAACACCTTTTGGAAATAGATTAACCAGCAAATTTGATTATGCTAGAGTAAACTAACTGCACTCCCAAAGTGGTATTAATGTACTAAGAGTAGCATGTAGAATGGAAACCTTTTCTAAATGGTCTTCAGCTAACCAATTTTTTGCATTCTTATTTTAATCATGCAATTAAGCATGCCACCATTTTGAATCTAGTGATATTTTACAGATTAAAATACTGTAGCTGTTGGAAACACATCGCTATAAATGTTCTGAGGTTTCTAGCTACAATTTTTGCAGATTTTCAGAAACATCAGTTTGATTGAAATGGAACATAGCAAATTATTACATGTCAGAAAATTGGATTATCATTAGGGATAAACAAACAGAATGCCTCTGACATTTAATAAAATTGGAGCAACGTATTTTTATGGTACAGCACTATGAGAATTTAAAGTAGAAGGAGATGCTTTAGAAAAGATGTTTAAGGCAGACCTCAATTAATAATAGATGGCATACATCTTATTACAGTAACACTAGAGCTAAGGATATGTCAGTATTTCCATTTCAAACCTATGTTTAGGAGTTTATAAATGGGCCATAACAATTAAAGCTATATTGAAATTTAATATTCATAGTTTGTGATGCAAACTGTTCCTCCTCCCCAGAAAAAATAACTGAAAAACATCTTTGTTGCCTTTTATTAAATTAATACACTGCAGAGGGAACTGACAGTTTCATGGCTGATCAAGGATCTGAAACCTGCCACTCCAAATGCCTGACCTTAAGTCTAGTCCTAGGATATCTTTCTACCTCTAGGACCTCACAGGGCCTTGGAACAGAATCTCTACCATCTCTGCAGATGTGAAGGTAGGAGGTGAACAGGTTCCGTTTTCTGTGATTCAGTGAGCTGGTGCTTTGCATTTGTGGCTGCCACCTTGTGCTCAAGAATCTAAACTTCCCTATTTAAAAAAAATCATCATATTTCTAAATGCACCCAAAAATCTGCTTGTCACTCTCCCGGCTGACATGGTGCAGGTGTACTCTCAGGCTTTTGTCATCTGCTATGAGGATGAATCAGAACTTCCAAATGATTATGAGCAGGACCAACCCTGTGGTTCAGCTTCAAGATCAAAGCCCTATAATTCAGAAGATCATTTGGCATGACTTAGCACTCTCTGCCAGGATGCCCTAGGAAGCTGTACAGCTGAGTGGTGGGAGGCAGGTTAACATGTAATACCATGGATATTGGAATGAAAAATTGTCTAGATTGTATTGTGTTAAATGGTGGCCAGAATGACGCTTGAAGTTTATCAAGAGGAGGAACCTAGTCTCAGGAGAAGAGAAAACCAGCTTGGATTTCAAGCATTATGCCACTTGAATGGAGACCAGAGTGAGATATCCAGTTTCATTATCCTTGTGGATCACTTTATCAAATTCCTCATTGGCTTACTCTCAAGGACATTCTTGCCAGGTCAATTAAATAAACTTTCTGGCTCTACTTTGTCCTGTCCCATGGCTACTGCATCAAAGTACCACTGATACAAGGCAACCCCTTGAACATTTGTGATTCAAAAGAACTGTGTTTTTCAGCAGACAAAAGCTAAAGATCCAGGCCTGCAAAGCAACTGGCTTTGTGAATGAGCCACGCAAACACTAATAATCGTGCAGAGGGCCTTATCAGAAAATGGCCTTTCTGCCTGCCCAGTCTGACTTGTGAGCATAAAAATAACTTAATGGAAGCATATGCATGCACCTTATTTCTTGATGTTCACCAGGCATGGATGGACCATAAACACAATCCTGGATCTTGAACCTGGAGCAGAAAAGAGCAACCCTTTTCCGATCATGAAGAGGCTGGAAATGAATAGGTGATAAGTGGAAAGTGGAACTTCTCAGGGAGCTTATAGAATGAAATATTAAAATATAATCTTCTAAAGTAGTGAAAAGGAACTTCCTATAGGATGAGAAAATGGAGGTTCTAAAAAATGAACATTCATAGTGCTCAGAAAACTATATCCAACTCTATTCTCTTCAATAATCAGTAAAATCTGATAAACATCACAAGATTGAAAGCTTGTTTTTTGATGAACAACTTCTGTTGTTTAAAAATGAGTGTTTAGATGACTGTATTATTGATGACGTTATTATTGTTATGCTGAAAGTTATGAATTTTATAATCTTTCCATAAGCTACTGGATATTAATGGCAAAATACATGATCTCTCATCCCCACTTCTGTTTTGGAGACTTAGTATTAGAGAAAGCTACATACTGTAACTCAGTCTGATGACATGATAAACTTGGATTACATGTACAGAATAGGATGCAGAGAATAAAGATTTAAAACTTTCTGTTTTGTTCTGAAATAAGATTTTGAAACTATCATACTCTTCTTATTCTCTCCTACAAATGGAGGGCAAACTGTGTCATTGAACAGAAATTTCTTCTTATTCGCTAGTTAATTCCTTGCAATATTTTCTTTATACAGCATCTGTCTTCCTGGAAAATTTGCACAAAGGATACTGGAACCAAACTGAAAATATAAAAGTAATCTGGGATGAGAAAAAAATAGTGCACTTTCAGGTAATATGGGGATTTAAATTGTTAAATTATTGATTGCAGAAAAAAGGGCCCAACAAACATAGAGAAAACTATTTAATATACTTTCATTAACAAATATTCTCTTTTCTTAAAGCCATTTCAATGTTTTGATTGTTTTAACTGAAATAAAATTTGTGATAAAAGGCTCCTACTGTTAGTTATAACTCAAAATTGGAATGATTGTTTGGTTTCAATTACCTATAAAATGCATTTTGTATTTTTGCAGAAAATGAAAAGCAAAGTTGATGCAATAGTATTGTACCTAAATCCTCTTCCATTCATATTTTCATGGACATATGTTCTAATCCCAGTTGAATATGATATGTGGAATTTATATTATTGTGTTGACAACCAATTGCTATTTCTGGAAATGCTTGTCAATCTCAAAAGTTATATACAGTTACTCATAATAAGTGTTTATTCCCTGTATGTTATTCTTTTGTTTCAATCAAACAGGCAAGAGAAGAATCAATACCATGTGATTTAGATGACCAACTGCTTAGCATCGCTATTGACTAGCTGAGCTGAGTAGTTCATTAGCAACCCATAGCCTGAAAATTTTTTATTCAAACTATTTAGTGAGTAGTAACAAATACAAAAACAGTCAATGATCCACTAAGCAAAAGCAGGTCTAGATTTGTATGGAATATTGTTAACCAATAGTTTGAGCTTGCTCTAGCAAGGAATAATTGCTGTACTGTGCTCCAATTAAACAGTGTAGCTGGAGTAACGCCTCTTCTTCAGTGTAAAAGGAAAGGAAAAGTAGGGTAACTCTTCACTGCTGAGAGAAATCTAATTAGCTGCAATTGAGTTATCCTCCTGAGTTAGCCTAGCTTGAATGAGAGCATTCACACTGTGAAATAACACAAGGGCTATGTCTACACTACAGGGTTTTTGCACAAAACAGCCGTTTTTACGCAAAAACCCGCGGAGTGTCCACACCTCAAGCACGTTTTTGCGCAAGAAAATCTACAGTCAATCGACAGAACAGAGGGCTTTTTGTGGTGTAGGTATACCTCCTTCTATGAGACATAACTCCTTTTTTTGCACAAGAGTTCTTGTGCAAAAAGGTGCATGTGGATGCTCAACACGGCTTTCTTGCACGAAAAGAGCTTATCAGAAAAAGCACATGTGCTCTGATGGCCATTCCGTGAATGGCAATCAGAACTTTCTTGCACAGGAGCATCTATGCAGTGTGGATGCTCTCTTGTGCAAAAGCACATCGCTTTTGTGATGTGCTTTTGAGGTGTGGATGCGCTTTTGCGCAAGAAGTTTTTGCAGAACATCTCTTCCGCAAAAAGCTTCTTGCACAAAAACCCTGCAGTGTAGACAAAGCCATGCATTCTGCCATTCAAACTGGTGCTTCACTCCCTTCCTGTAGGGTTCTAAGACTTCTGAGGACACATGCTATGTTCTTAGTGCTGCAGTAAATGGAGCCACACTGTTGATTCTATCACAGTGTATTGTGGAAGAATTTCTGGGCGCATGAAATTATGGGAAAGCACTGAAGAACTAGAGATATTTGAATAAGAACCAGGAGTGGAGAGCAGACTGGGTTGCTCTGCTTCCTGCTGCTGTTAATGAGGTGAAGCTGCCTCTCTGACCTGCTCCTGCCCCCTGCAGCTCTGGACCTGCCTCTTCCCCCCCTCCCCCCCCCACCTCCTACACCTGAGTGTAACTTCCCCTATGGTTGGGGGAGCTGCATAGATCACCAAAGCTTCTAGGGACAGTCCTGCTTAAAAGGTCCCTTGATTGGGAGCTGGAACAGTGGGTGGGACTGGGTCCCCTCAACGAGCCACTAGGGGAGAATGACTCTGCTCTAAGAAAAGGAATTATAATTGTGGCACTCCAGGGAAGGGAGCTGAGGGCAGCAAATTGAGTACAAGATGAGTGCCTCAGAATGAAAGCTGATATTACTGAGGGCTCAAGTCAAAGCAAGGAGTCCCCAGGAAAGAACTGCTGCTCAGTTCTGGAACTGGAGCCTTGCAACCTATCCAGACCAGGTGAGGACACCATCATGAGCCCTGTAGGACTGATTAAAGACTGAGCCCAGGGAGGACTGTACAGAAGCACACTAGCCAAGGATACTGCAATGGGCTTTGGTGAACTGTTTAAGAAGACCGAGCCCATTGGATATTGGAAGACATCTTGGATGTTATATCCCTTTAGGGATTTGTTTGTTTGCACATGGACTGTTACTCGCCCGGAGGGCTCAGTCACTGAAGACCGGCCTGACAAACATTACAACATTATCATGTGATCACACTTGTATATTTATGCAGCTTTCTTTTTAAATCAATTACATTGTTGGCTGCCTGAAATCCTATTGGGAGGCTGCTCCATAACCTCAGGTCTCTAAGTAGCTTTTAAGTCACATTGGTTTCAATGGGATTATCCTTACGCTTAATATCAGCACATCCTTAAGAACCTTGCTGAATTAAGGCTTCAGTGATTGGATGAGTTGCTGAAAAATACAGCCATGTTCACTATGGGTCTGAGTGTGTATGTGGATGGGGCAGTTGTAGAAAAAGGGCTCTTTGGGAGTCTGTAGTTGGTTGAACTCCTCAAGATAATTTTAAATAGTGTGTGAAGAGCTATGCCATCAAGAAAATAGCATACAAGCACAAGAAAGTTAGCAATATATTTATATGTCTATATGTTTTTACTATATATGGGTATGTCTACACTAGCTTGTTAGTTCAAGCTAGGTAGGCAAATGAGGGCAACCGGAGTTGCAAATGAAGCTCGTGAAATGAGGAGTAATGGTAGTTCGAATTAGGATCTTTAATTCAAACTACCTAGTCCGTGCCACGTGTAGCCGTGGGCACGGAGTTCGGACTAAGGGGGATTTAAAAATGGCGGCACCCGGGAACATGCAAATGAAGCCCGGGATATTTAAATCCCGGGCTTCATTTGCAACTCCAGTTGCCCTCATTTGCCTACCTAGCTCGAACTAATGAGCTAGTGTAGACATACCCTATCTGAGTTGTCTGTGAGTGAGCTTGTCTGTTCCAAGAACTCCTACTCAACAGTAAGAGCTGAGACCACCAAATGTGATATGCAGCTTCTTCTTACCATAACTTAAAGCAAGGTAAAGATCTGGTTGTGTGTGCATGTGGGAAAGCTGAAGGTTCCCCACCATGCATATGGGGACACACACAACCATATAGAAGAGAGACAATCACCAAGCAGGTGAAAAGAGATGGTGGGGGCACTGCCCCCATCCAAGATTGCCTCAGCCTTAAGCCTCCCATCTTTAAGGTACTCTTTCAAGAGGACAGGGGTGCTGCAGCTCTCCCCCACATTTGTATGGGAACATTGCTGGCTGTTCCCCTTCATCAGGGAGTGAGTTTGCTTCATTCCTCACTCTGGCTGGGGAGCAGAGAGGGCAGATGAACCCAAACCTCTCCTAGCCTGGGAACATGCACCCCTCCCAGGCTATGCAAGCTGGAGCTGCAGCAGCCATGAGGGGTGCTTCTCACTTGTCCCCAAAATGCTGTGGTGAGAAGCACCCTCCATGGCTGCTGCAGCCTGCATACTGAGCTCCCTCATTGCTCTGGGGTGGGGCAGGGAATAATTTAAATGAAGAAAAGCTAAAATTAATTGAGGACCTACAAGAGGGGTGGGCAAGAAACAATGAACAGGCTGATCCAGCCCATGGGTCGCTCCCCTGGGACTCTCCAGCACAGAGTAGCCAGCCTCTTCAGAGCAGCCCCTCACCACTCTAAGTGGCTGTCTGCTCCCTGTGGTGCTCTGCTTTGGGCACTGGGGAGGGGGAGGCTTGGGAGAAACATTAAGGGTTGGTTCCACAAATTGACATGGTCACCTTTCTGGTACAAAGGGATTTAGATGCTTAATTGCCACTTTAGGTGCCTACATCCAATAGACACATCTTCAAAATTCCTGCTTTGCTTTCCCATTAACCATATAGGTCTGTGGGTTTGAACAAAGCTCCCTCGGGCCAGATGCCCAGCGTTTAACACATGTCTAAACCCTGGTAGGTCCCTCAAACTAGGCTTTCCCCCAGCTATCTTGCACGCTGGGCCTGATTCAATAGGTTTGCACACTTATCTTGCACAAAATACAGCCACGGTGGTTACAGCCACCTCTCTCATATATCCAATAGCCCACTGATTAGAATATTCATCTGAAAGCTGGGAGGCCTGAGTTATTGGGTCTAAAGTAGATGCAGAGGGCCCTGCGCCACCACCACCACCTACTTTGTTTTCCATGAGAAAAGGCTGACCTGGCTTCGGCATCTAACTACAGGAGAGGATTCATAGCTGTGAATCCAGAATAGAGAGAAAGGTTTCCTTCCAGCCCAGAAGTAGATGACTAACTGTATTTGAGGGGTGTAGGTTAGGCCTCACCCCTTTCTTTGGTATACCCTGTAAGCTAGTTTAAGCAGAGCTCCCTGCTCAGAATGCTGGGTTTTCTGGATCCCATTCTTAGGTGCCTCATTCTTCCCATGCACTGGATACAAAGCCCATGTGTCCAGCTCATGGGTGTGGAGTCTGCTGAGCAGCAGGGTGCCGAAAATTAGGTGCTGCAATGCTGAGTCTAAGTTCCTTTTTATGCAACTAGCTCTAAGATAGATTATATATATATACACACATTTTGTTAACACGATAAATATGTTTTGAATAGTCTGAACTTGCCTCACCTCATTAATATGTGACAGTGCCTAGATGCACTTTGAGTCATAACTCTATACATAAATGCTGGGTGTCATAAATACATTATAGTTTTATTAACAATCTTAGAGATTTAGAATAGTGCTTCATAAAAGATCAATACAGCAATATGATTAACCACCTTATGTTATCTTCTTTGTGTGAGAAAAGACAGTCCAAGAGCTACCTGTTAGTGAATATCAAAATGACTAATTGGCAGGCACAATGATGATTATCCTACGTGTTTATTTTTACTCTGTTTTATTAGGGCTTTCATTGTTGGTGGAATGCTGTTAACTCTTTTGTTTAGGAACTCTTACTTTTAAGCAGGCTTGTGGGAGTTGCCTTTCATATTTTTTAGCAGTAGATTTACTTGCCCAGTACATATAGCTGATGAAAGAGAAACTGGTGATCCATAAAAGACCAGGCTGTGGGGATCCTCATTAATCTTCCAATAGTTTTTGCTGTCAACCCTCTTTAAAGTTCCTTTCCTTGTAAAGTTCCTTTACAATACAAGAAGCACTCTCGCCTTCCACTAAGCTATGACTTCCAGCCAAATCCCAACAAAAGCTTACACTCCCTTTGAAATAGTTTTAGCTTCAGCTGTGCCATTGGCCAGGGTTCTTAACTATGAAAGGAGAAGTGTTGTTTGATTAACTGGATATTATAAAGAAAAAAAAAAGCCAGAGGAAAATACAACTTTCCAAATTTTCTTGTTATTTGCTGACAGCAATGTGATTATCTCTTTGGTTGCTAAGGTAAGTGGTATATAACAAAATATATCGAGTAAGTTTGTCTTTCATAAGGAAGAGTGTGGCACCTTAAAGAGTAACAAATTTATTTGGGCGTAAGCTTTTGTGGGCTGGAACTCAGAGTTCCACACTCTTTGTTAGTCATTAAGGTGCCACAGGTCTTCTTTTTTGATGAAACAGAATAAAATAAAGAAGACTATTGCCCATGAAATTGTGAAAACTAATATTATTGGCAGTGGTGGATTAAAGTAGGATCCTTAGGACTTTAGGCCATGGGCCTGGAGTAAAGAAGGCATTCTGAATTTGGGAATGCTGAGTACTAATGGTCATTCAACAGTAGCTCATGCCCAGAAGCTGTTTTTTCTTCTACTGAATATGCTAACCATGGCTCACCTCTCTCTGCCTGATAGTACTGCCCAAAAATTTCGGAAGGAGGGCCTAACAGTGTTTCAGAACCACCTGCACTACTCCTGCTCATGTAAAGAAGCTACAGGAAAGCACTAAATGCATCTCCTCCACAATCAACTGGCATGGAGGATAATGAGGTTTCAAGAACCCTATAGCTCACAAGTAAATGAGACAGAAATCGCCACAATGACCCTGTCACCACCTCCACAGGGGTAGAAGGGGAAGCATTTTTTGAGGAGGGAAGAATGGATGCAGGAAAGATAATATCCTGTACCTATTGTCCCAGGAGTTGAAACTTTGCCAGAGACGAAACCTTGTTGTTCATCTTTCTGCTTTCTACATATTACCAAGAAGATGGGCATTATAAAAATACCACAGTGAATTTAGCTAAGTAACAACATCGACAATGAGAGGAGAGGGTCCATTCCCCATTCCTTCAAATATTTAGGAAGGAATAGTTCTCTCCCACCCCTCCACCTCCCAGTAATTAGGAAAATGGCAGCCTCAGGCAGGTGACATTTGGATGATAATGTGGGAGTAATTCCTAGTCAGTGTGTTGCACACGTTGCACGAAGGAGATGACAATTAAAACGAACATATAACACTACTAAACTGGTATGAGATTGTATCCATGCTCAAAAGGGAATGGAGTCAATGTTTAGAGAGACATTCTGGATGGTGAGGGAGCTGAGAGGTAAAATGCTATCAGGTAGGATTCTTGAAATATTTGAATCTGGGCAAATGTAACTTTAATTCATTCCTAGTACCTGATAATATTAAATAGGTTCAGTCATAAAAACTATGCCGTAACGTCCAAGACATTTTAAAATAAGATTGTATAATAAAACAAATATCACAATCAAATGTTCAAACTCATAATTGATTAACACAATACACATTTTTCAACAAAGAATATACTACTTGTAGATTCTTAAGTGGGTTTATTCCATTTATTTTTCCCCAGGAATATTTTGACAAAATTCCTTTGTGTAAAAGATTGATTTCTGCTCTAGTTGTTATTTGTACAAAACTTGACCTATGAAAGTTAGGGATGATTTCACATTTCATTCAAGAAGGAATAAAAAGCCCAATGTATCAATAAAGTTGTTGGCCATGCAGGCTGTAAAAGGCCACAGAAGATGGCTCGGTGGCAGGATGACATATTCAGAGTATAGGTCAACCTAAAACAGATGGTTACTCCCCAAGAAAACCTGCAACAGTGAGTCTCAGAACTGCCTGAGGGTAAAGAGAATAATGGAAATGAGTTCACCTCTTCCTGTACTTAAAAATCTCTATTCTTGGAATTACCTGTCCTCTGACCTGGGTGCCCATCCCAAGAAAGCTCTTTCAGGGTGTGTCTACACTGCAAAGTTAATTCGAACTAACAGCCGTTAGTTCGAATTAACTTTAATAGGGGCTACACATACAAACTGCTAGTTTGAATTTAAATCGAACGGAGCGCTTAATTCGAACTAGGTAAACCTCATTCTACGAGGAGTAATGCCTAGTTCAAATTAAGTAGTTCTAATTAAGGGCTGTGTAGCCACTTAATTCAAACTAGCTGGAGGCTAGACCTTCCCAGGTTGCCCTGGTGGCCACTCTGGGCCAAACCAGGGAAACTCTTCTGCACCCCTCCCAGCCCCGGAGCCCTTAAAGGGGCACGGTCTGGCTACAGTGCTTGTGCCAGCTGCAAGCCTGCCAGCACCCAGCCAGCAGACCCTGCACCTGGCACAGCATGAGCCAGCCACCCGCTGCCACCCAGCCCTCCGCCTCTTCCCAGGACCAGGCTGGCAGCTCCAGGAGCCTGCCCGGGGCCGCAAGAGGCGGGCGCCCGCCTGGTCTAGTGCGCAGATCGTGGACCTCATCGAGGTTTGGGGGGAGGCCTCCAACATCGACGACCTCCGCACTAGCCACAGGAACGCGGCCGTCTACAGCCGCATGGCTGCCAGCCTGGCCACCAGAGGCCACATGCAAACCCAGGAGCAGGTTTGCATGAAAATCAAGTTGGTCCAGTGAGACCCCCGACCCTGAGCTTAGAACATAAGAACATAAGAACGGCCGTACTGGGTCAGACCAAAGGTCCATCTAGCCCAGTAGATGGCTAGATGGACCTTTGGTCTGACCCAGTATGGCCGTTCTTATGTTCTTATGGTCCGACAGCGGCCAACACCAGGTATCCCGGAGGCGATGGACTGAAGACAATGATCAAGCGATTTGTCTCGTGCCATCCATCTCCAGTCTTCCACAAACAGAGGCCAGGGACACCATTCCTACCCCCTGGCTAATAGCACTCCATGGACCCAACCTCCATGAATTTATCTAACTTCTCTTTAAACTTTGTTATAGTTCTAGCCTTCACAGCCTCCTGTGGCAAGGAGTTCCACAGGTTGACTTCTTCTGTGTGAAGAAGAACTTTCGCTTATTAGTTTTAAACCTGCTGCCCATTAATTTCATTTGGTGTCCTCTAGTTCTTATATTATGGGAACTAATGAAGAACTTTTCTTTATTCACCCTCTCCACACCACTCATGATTTTATATACCTCTATCATATCCCTCCTCAGTCTCCTCTTTTCTAAGCTGAAAAGTCCCAGTCTCTTTAGCCTTTCTTCATATGGGACCTGTTCCAAACCCCTAATCATTTTAGTTGCCCTTTTCTGAACCCTTTCCAAGGCCAAAATATCTTTTTTGAAGTGAGGAGACCACATCCCTACACAATACTGAAGATATGGCGTACCATAGTTTTATACTTCCCCTCCTCCTTCTTCCCCTGGCTTCCCCCTTCCAGCTCCCTCCTCCCAGGTTTCCACCTCCCCTCTCCCACCCTCTCTCTTCCCCTCTCCCACCTCCTTTTCCCAGTCTCCCCAGAAGTTAATCCCTCCCCCCCCCGCGAGTTTTGTTAAATAAAGAGATTTTCTATTTTTGAACACACATGTCCTTTATTTTTTACATCAGGAAGGGAGGCTAGGGAAGGGTAAGTGGAAGGAGGTGAGGGAGGAATGGGGCACGAGCCCCTGATGGGGAGGACTGGGGTGGCTCTGTGGGCTCCTCGGGGTGGAAGCTCTCCTGCAGGGCCTCCTGGATCCTTACAGCCCCCCAATTGACACCCCCGGACAGCAGCCTGTGGCAAGTGAAGCCGGGCTGATGGCCGAGTGCTGTGATGTGCCACTCAGGGCACTCCAAGACAGGACTGCTTTGCTGTCCCTCATCGAGGTAAACAAGCAAGCGGGGAACTCTGAGAACTGTCTGTCCGGGATGGGGGTCGGGTCCCTTTAAGCATAGCCCTTGGCTAGCCTGAGGCAGCAGCTCCACACTCTAAGTCCTAACCTGATGCCCTGCCAGCACTGGTTCCGGCCAGCCTTAACTTCGGTTCAGGGTCCACTCAATGTGGACATGCTATTTCAAATTAGCAAAACACTAATTCGAATTAGTTTTTAGGTCTAGATGCACTAACTCGAATTAGCTTATTTCGAATTAACTAATTTGAATTAAGTTAGTTCGAATTAGTGCTGTAGTGTAGACATACCCTCAGTGCTCTCCTGTGTGGCTATATGCATGTGCATCTGAAAAGGAAACAGCAGCTTGTTGTCTTAGGAAAAAATAAAAGAAAAACTGATCTGGGAGACAGGGTTATGGAAATTTGTAAACAATATAGCACAACAGGGACCCATTTTTTTTCTGGATGTCCTTCCTACAGTAAATAGTAATAATAGAATGAACAAGACCAGAGATTATTAATTTTTATCGCTGTATTGCCTAGGAGCCCCAGTCTTGGACCATGGCCCAATTGTGGTAGGGGTTGCACAAATTAAAAGAAAAAGTCCTTCCTCCTAATTGCAAGATCAGTGCTTGCAATCTAATAGAAGAGTTAACAGATGGAGGCAGATAGAGGGTACAAAGAAACAAAGAGACAATATTCCTCAGCATGACAGTTGTATCAGTATGCCGGCAGCCTAACCATTATTAAATATTTTGTATGCATCATGGCAAAGAAGAGGTTTAAAGAGGGATTTGAAGGAGGATAATGTGTTGTCCCATAATATCTGGCAAGCTATTGTCAATCAAGGGAAAAAGTATGAAGGCACATGTTTGAAATTGGGCAATGGAGGCTGGCCCCATGGCCATCTGGAGCCCAGAATGGACATCTTTATAGAAAATGAGCGATAATATGTTGGGTGAGGATAGGCCATAAAGGGATGTGAAAGTGAAGACAAGCAACTTGTATTTGATTTAGTAGAAATGAGGAACCAGTTGAGGGATGTAATGGGCAAAGTGGTGGACTGGAAGAGTGATCTCTGCAGCAGTATTCAGAAAGGGGAAGAGTAAGGCAAGACTGCATTTGTTAAGGCCCGAAATAAGGGTGTTACAATAATCAAGAAGGGAGAAGAGAGCCTGGATGAGAATTTTAGCTGTGTAGATGGAAAGGCCATGTATTAGAAATGTTATGTGGAAAGAATCAGTGGGATGTGAAGTCCAGATGTGAAGACTAAAAGCGGTGCTTGAGTCAAAGATAATATCCAGTTTATGGGCCAGAGTAGCAGGCAGGATGCTGGTGCTGACCTGGATCACCTGGATTGATCGGTCTTCAGCTATCGTTAAGATTGCGCTGATCACAACATGTCCACCATTCTTCTCGCACTCTTGCCTTTCTTCTCCACATTCGTCCAAAACGGTTAACAATGTCATCTTCCCATCTTCTTGGAGGCCGACTGGGTGGTCTTTTCTGTTCTCGCAGGTACCACTCAGCAATAATTGCAGTCCACCTATTGTCCGTGAGCCGTGCTATGTGGCCTGCCCATCTCATTTTGTTATGTCTGCTTTCCACGGTAATATCTTTCACACCGCTGCGTTCTCTGATCATTTCATTTGGAATACGATCCAGAAGGGAAATTCCCAACATAGCTCGCTCCATTGCCCTTTCAGCTACCAATAGACTCTTCTCTCTTTGTCAGTGCCCACGTTTCACTGCCATACAACATGGCTGGCAGCACTGTTGAATTGAAGATATTTGTACATGTGGTCTTATCGATTTTTCCTTTGTGGATGTCCTTGATGGAATTGAATGCACACCACCCTGCCCAAATCCTTCGCGAGAGTTCTCCGTTCAGGTCTTGGCGCATATTAACTTCTTGGCCCAAATATATGTATTGTTCCACCTTTTTGATTTCTTCTCCTGTTATCGTTATTCGGGCTTTTCGTAAGATGTCTGATCGTATGTATTTCATTTTGCAGCGGTTCATTTTCAGACCGACCTGACTGCTTTTCTTGTCAAGTCTTCGTAGCATGCTCTGCAATTGGTTGGTGCTTTCAGCAATTAATACTCTGTTGTCCGTGAATCTGAGATGAGATAATCGTTCTCCATTTATGTTGATACCACTCCTCCAATTGATCTTGTTCATAACCATTTTGAGGCATGCAGTGAATAGTTTTGGTGAAATCGTATCTCCTTGCTTCACTCCTTTCTCGATTGGGATACGAAGGGGAGTTTGGAGGAGAGTAATATCTGTTGTACATCCAGTATTCGCTTCCTTCAACAAATTGATGTATTGCGTGTTAATATCCTGCTCTGTGAGCACCTTTAATATTGCGTTGAACTCGACGCTATCGAAGGCCTTTTCATAGTCGACAAAAGCAAGGCACAGCGGAAGTTTGTATTCCCTTGCTCTTTCTAGGAGCTGGCTAAGGGTAAATATATGGTCGATCGTGCTGAAATTTCTTCGAAACCCTGCCTGCTCTCTCGGCTGTTGTTCATCCAAGCTCTGCGAAAGTCGGTTCGTTACCACCTTTGTAAAGAGCTTGTAAATATGAGAGAGTAGGCATACAGTGCAGTAATTCTTAAGATTTTCTCGATCGCCCTTCTTGTGCAGCAAGATGGTATTCGACTCCTTCCAGCTTGATGGTATTTTTCCTTCTTCAAGATATCGACTGAATCTTAAAGTGAGGGCCTTCCAAAGTTTTTTGCCTCCTGCAAAATTATTATCAGAAATAATTTCTGATGTTATTCCATCTTTGCCTGGAGCTTTTCCCTTCTTCATCTGGTACAGTGCACTTTGGCTTTCGCTGACGATTATTGGGGGGATGCATTCTTCTGACTCCTGGAGCGTTGGGAGAGGGACGTTGATTCTTGATTTGAATAGTTCTGTATAGAAGTCCTTACAGACCTCCTCTATCCCTGCTCTGTCAATTACTGTCTCTCCATCCTTGTTCTTCAATGCTGTTACGCTCAGTCAATTCCCGCTCGCATGTCCTGAAGCTTTTGTGTGGTTCAGCTGTTTTGAGAAGTTTTTCTTTCCGGAAGTTCTCAAAGTAATCCTTCAGCTTTTGCCATATAAGCTTGCATAGAATGGAATACCTGATGTTGTTATCCAAGCTCCTTTTCATGTTTCTCTGCTTCTCCAGAAGGCTTTTCATTTCCTTCAAGATTCTTCCCTTCATTGTCTTCAACTTTTCAATTTCAGCTGCTTTTAAGCAATATCTCAGCTTGTCAGCAAAGATGCTGTAGTCCTCATCAGACTTTTCCGTCTGGCTCCAGTCAAACCCAGAAATCGCTTTCTTCAGCTTTGCTTCATCGAATGTCTTCGGCCGCTGTTTCCTATTTGCCATCTGTAAGGCCTTCTTTTCCACCACTTTGTCAAAAATCAACTTCGCTCTAAGCAAGCGATGGTCACTGCTGATGTTAAAAGGCTGCACCACAGAGATGTCTTGAATGATGCACCCTTTATTGACTAAAATATAGTCAATTTCATTCTTGCTCTTCACATTTGGTGCGATCCACGTCCACCTTTTTGCAATCTTTTTTTTATACCAGGTGTTTGCCACGTACAGTTCCTTCATTTCTGCCATCGCTACTAACCTTTCTCCTCCTTCATTTCTTTCACCACTGCCATATCTCCCTATGAACTTTTCACCAACTTTCCCTCATCCGACCTTGGTGTTAAAGTCTCCCATCGTGACAGTGTAAGTGGATTTTTGCATGAGGGCTCTTTCGAGATCTCGGTAGAATTCTTCCACTTCTTCGTCCTCACTTGCACTTATGGGGGCATAGGCCTGGATGACCTTGAGGGTAGCCTTTGACTATATCTGAAGATGAAGCACACCAATATGTGATGATATTAGCTGGCATGATATAACTTTCAAAGACCAGTCCTTACTGACGATAATTCCAACTCCCCCAATGTTTCTAGCTCCATTTCCCTTTCCGAGTCTCACAGTGCTTCCATCCTTCCAGTTGACTTCCAACTCCTTCTTTCATCGGGTTTCGCAGACACCAAGGATGTCGCATCTTATCCTTTTCTTTTCCTCATCAGATGGTTTAACGTTTAGTCCCTCGCCAGCGACCTACAATTGTAAGTACACACAGCGAGGGTTGTCCTTTTCCATGTTGACCTAGCATCTGACAGTTTTGTTGGCCTCTTGTTGCTCAATTTCCACTCTGCCACTGTAGAATGGTTCAATGACATTCAGGGGACTAAAACCCATTTACTCGTGTTGTTTTAGCCATTGACTTCAAGCCATCCCACTGGCTAGGTGGGCAGGCGTATGTACCTCCTCAAACTTAGCTAGCCTCCAACCTCTAACAGGGAAAAACTGAGAGAGCAATCCCCTCCCTGGATTGGATAGTCTGACACCTTTGTAGCATGGTTAGACCTATCAGGGCATATGCCCTGCTACCATAGCTGTCAGACGGCCAGGGTCACCACTGCACCATGATGAGGCATTGAGGTAGGATTTTGCAGCGGGCTGGTGCTGACATTGATCAAAAAAGGAGGAGATAGGGGAGATTAAGACCTCTATTTTAGCCCTATTGAGTATGAGATGACGATGATATTCTAGACAACTGGCTAAACATCCTCAATGAGATGTCAAAGAGGCAGGGTAAGATTTTAATTTGGATAGGAGGAGAAGGTCAGGAGAGAGAAGTAGATCTGTGAGTCCTCATCACAGAGCCAGTAGCTGAATTTCTTTGGGCATGAGATAGCCCAGAGATAAGATGTAGAGGCAGAAGAGAAAGGAACCAAGGTCAGAACTCTGGTGGAATTCTCCATAAGGTTGGAGCTCCCTAAAGAACATACTGAAGGATTGAAGTGGTAGGAGTACCAAAGAAGAGGGTCACACAAGCTATTGGAGGACAAGATTTCAAGGGGAAAAAAAAGCATGATGAGCCATGTTAAAGGCATCTGACGGGTCGGGGAAGATGAGGATAAGGTTACTGGCTCTGAATCTTGGGTAGGAAGAGGTCATTAGAAACTCCAGTGAAAGCAGTTTCAGTGGAATTGAAAGCATGTAAGTCAAATCGGAGAGGGTTTTACAATAGAATTGGAGGAAAGGAACTCCAGACAACAATTGCAAACAGTGTGTTCAGTGAGCTTAGAGACAGAAGAGAGATAGGGTTACAGTTAAAGGGGCAAATGAGGTCATGGTGGGTGGGTATTTTTAAGATGAGAGATTAAAATGTGATTATATTTTGAGAGGAATGCCTCTCCAAGAAGCAGTAGCTTGATCAGAAGAATTCAGTTAACCTCACACTTTCTACACCAGGGGGTTAGGTCCACTTAACTGTATCTCTGAGGTGTGGATTTTGCTCTGTCTCTGGAGTGTAGACCAGCCATTAGCCATCAGTCCTCAGCTGATGGGGGCACAGGTGAGGGGAGCCATTTGTGGCCGCTTGCTACTGTGGCTAATTTGGTCCCTATTATGTTACAGCTGCTCTAAAACATATCTCACTGATGTCGTAATAATTGGACCTACATGTTCACCCTGTGATGTTAGCTGTAAAAAGTGAATGAAGGTTTATACAAATAAAAAATATACTGATATAATTTATGACTGCCACCCCCACCACCTCCTGAGACTTTCATGATCTTAGTCCTGAGGAAACCATGAAGGAGAGAGGTGCCCAGATGACATTGGCACTGCTGGCTCTAGTTAACTCCTAACAAGCCCATGGGACATGAGATTTTGTCTCCTCCTCCATCCCCATTCCCATGTATCTTTTTCATTCTCTACTTTATTCTCTTTTCTTTCTTCATTTTCCTCCAATAATAATCTGTTTATGTGGCCAAGGCTGTATACTTTGCAACACTGCTGTGTGCCTGTGACCAGAAATGCAATGCTGTAAACAGTCTAATGATGGTACCAGTTTGCCAGGTCTCACAGACCATGTGCTGTGTCTCTGTGTTTCCATCTGAGAGGCTGAAAGTGAGAGTCAACACCAAAGACAGAAGCTGCATTTTCTGTCTGTTATTCTTCTCTCCTCTTTTATGGTGTTCATCTTGGTTCATCTTCTAGGAAATGGGACTGGACTTTAACAACAGCAGCAACAAAGACAGTTCTAGCTCATTTTAACTAACTTATTTTTTCCTCAGAAATGACAGTTATTACCATCCTTAATACCATCTAAGACGACACGCCTCTAGTTTTGAAGATACATTTCTTAATCAGTTGTCTATAGCCAGGCCCTAAGATACAGCCGGATTTACTCCAGTCCCACAGGCAGAGACAAACAACTACAGGATCTGTATCAAGCATTCTTAAAACTAAAATACCCATCTGAAGAAGTGAAAAAAAAAAAAAAACAGATTGACAGAGCCAGACAAGTACATCAGCTTCTTCAAGATAGGCCCTATAAAGAAAACAACAGAACAATACTTGTCATCACCTACAGCCTCCAACTTAAACCCCTCCAGTGCATTATCAACAATCTACAACCTATCCTAGAAAATGACCCCTCACTCTCACAGGCCTTGGGAGATAGGCCAATCCTTGCCTACAGACAACCTCCCCAATCTCAAACCGATTCTTTCCAGCAACCATGCAGCACACCTCCATCATACTCATCCAGGAACCCACCCCTGCAATCAGTTCCGGTGCCAACTCTGTTCACACATCTATACTAGCAACATCATCACAGGACCTAACAACATAAACCACCACATCAGAGGCTCATATTAACTGTACATCCACCAATATGATCTATGCCATCAAGTGCCTGCAATGCCCCTCTACCATGTATATTGGCCAAACTGGACAGTCTCTATGACAAAGGATTAATGGATATTCAAATCAGATATTCAAAAAGGTAACACACAGAAACCTGTTGCGGAACATTTTAATTGGCTCCGGACACTCATTAATGGATCTCAAAGTTGCCATATTATTACAAGCCAATTTCAAAAAACAGCTTGAAAGGGAAACTGCAGAACTTAATTTCATTTACAAGTTAGATACCTGCAATAGAGGTTTAAACAAAGACCTTAACTGGATTACCCACTACATTCCATATCCTAATGATATAAAAAGCCAAGCACCGGCTAGGTACTTAAGAGTACTTAGAACCCACTCTATAAACTTCATTTAGCATGGTCACTCTAATTGACAATTTTCCCCCCATTTTTTCCTTCTCTTTCCCTCCCCATCCTCTCTCTTTCTCTATTTATTTTGCAACCTGGACCCCTTAACTCCATTCATCTGAAGAAGTGGGTTGTGCCCAGCAAAGCTCATGATACCATCTACATTTTTTTGTTAGTCTCTAAGGTACTGCAGGATGATTTGTTGTTTTTTAAGTTTTATCTAAGACACTGTCATATAAGAACGTTATTCCTTTAAAAAATCTTTCAATATGGAGATAAAGGGAACAATGTTAAAATATAAATTATTAGCACATTTACCTGGTGTTGTTCCGGTCCTTAATTCAGTTAAGGGGAAATAAAAGGAAAATGTGCATGCTTTATTTAAATGTTTGTATTATTCAAAAATACAGTATCATTTTATGAAGTTAATTTTTATTTCAGATTTCTTAAAAAGGGGATTGTTAAAATTTTTCTGTGTAATTGTTTTTAGTAATTGTTTTAATATGGGAATTCCATCAAGTGTTTTTTTTTCATCCCTATAAACTCTTATCATTTGCTGTGTTTAACAAAAAAGGGCTATAGTCAATGTGGCTTTCAATAATTTTCTCCTAATTTTCAAACATTAAGCATTGATTTAACTGTGCCAAAGCAGAGCACTATTCCAAATTTCTCCATTTTTATCTCTTTTCTGTAAGGTTTATTGAGAAGCAATCCTATTGCAGATTCAATCCTGTTGCAGATTCATCCTACTTTTTCTGGATCATCTTGGTTCAGTCCAGGAGTGAAAGTAACTTAAATTTCTTACTGTTACATCGCAATCCACCAGGGGTGGGGTAGGTGAGGAATAGGAGCGCATCAGGGCCAGAGGTTAAAGGTGTGTGACACAACAGTACCTGTAGGAAATTTAAGTGTGGGGAAGAGTGCAGAAGGCTGAAGGCTGATTAATCACCTGTGAAGCTGTGCTGCCACACAGCTTAGATGGAACACTGCTTGTGGATGTGGGGGGCTCGGTGCAGGCGGCTGGGCTTGGGGATGTGTGGGGGAACAGGAGATGTGGAGGGGGGGTACAGGAGTCATACATAAGAACATAAGAATGGCCATACTGGGTCAGACCAAAGGTCCATCTAGCCCAGTATCCTGTCTGCCGACAGTGGCCAGCACCAGGTGCCCCAGAGAGGGTGGACCGAAGACAATAATCAAGCGATTTGTCTCCTGCCATCCCTCTCCAGCCTCTGACAAACAGAGGCCAAGGACACCATTTTATCCCCTGGCTAATAGCCTTTTATGGACCTAACCTCCCTGAAATTTTCTAGCTTCTCTTTAAACTCTATTATAGTCCTAGCCTTCACAGCCTCCTCTGGCAAGGAGTTTTACAGGCTGACTACACGCTGTGTGAAGAAGAACTTTCTTTTATTAGTTTTAAACCTGCTACCCATTAATTTCATTTGGTGTCCTCTAGTTCTTCTATTTAGGGAACTAATAAATAACTTCTCTTTATCGGCCCTCTCCACACCACTCATGATTTTATATACCTCTATCATATCCCCCCTCAGTCTCCTCTTTTCTAAACTGAAAAGTCCTAGTCGCTTTAACCTCTCCTCATATGGGACCCGTTCCAAACCCCTAATCATTTTAGTTGCCCTTTTCTGAACGCTTTCCAAGGCCAAAATATCTTTTTTGAGGTGAGGAGACCACATCTGTACACAGTATTCAAGATGTGGACATACCATAGTTTTATACAGGGGCAGTAAGATATTCTGGGTCTTATTTTCTATCCCTTTCTTAATAATTCCTAGCATCCTATTTGCCTTTTTGACCGCCACTGCACACTGTGTGGAAGTTTTCAGAGAACTGTCCACGATAACTCCAAGATCTCTTTCCTGATTTGTCGTAGCCAAATTAGCCCCCATCATACTGTACGTATAGCTGGGGTTATTTTTCCCAATGTGCATTACTTTACACTTATCCACATTAAATTTCATTTGCTATTTTGTTGCCCAATCACTTAGTTTGGTGAGATCTTCTTGGAGTCCCTCGCAGTCTGCTTCTGTCTTGACTATCCTAAACAGTTTGGTATCATCTGCAAATTTTACCACCTCACTGCTTACCCCTTTCTCCAGATCATTTATGAATAAATTGAACAGGATTGGTCCTAGGACTGACCCTTGGGGGACACCACTAGTTACCCCTCTCCATTCTGAAAATTTACCATTTATTCCTACCCTTTGTTTCAGAGTTAGAGGGTGAGGAGTGGCTCAGGGCTGGGGGCTTGAAATATGGGGTGTGCAGGAGTCAGGGTTGGGAGTGGGGTAGAGGCTCAGGGCAGGGTGTGTGTGGGGGGGTGAAGGAGTCAGGGTTGGGGGTGAGGAGGGACTCAGGGCTGGCGACTCTGTATATGCGTGTGTGTGTGTGTGTGTGTGTGTGTGTGTGTGTGTGTGTAGCAATGTGTGCAGGGAGAGTGAGGAGGCTGAAATCCCCCACACCTGAGATGTAAATCAGGTCTACTTGCTCTTCCCCTTCCTGTCCCTATTAGGGAGCAAGATTAAAGTTCACAACTTGTCTGCCCCTAGGCTTCCCAGACAGAGTCAGGAATGCAGCAAACTGTGCACTTTCCCCTCACTCTCTGGTCCCTGTGCAAATTTGAGGGAGGGGCTTCACTCTCCCGCCTCAAAGGGTGCCTGGGATGGGAGGCTCAGAATTGCAATAGCCCCAGATGGAAGGGGATGCCTCCAGCCAACCCTTTTCACCTTCCTGGTGATTCTGTCTCTTTTCTGTTTGCTTTTATGAGAAGCAATCTTATTCCGGCCGCATCCCATTTCCCTGGCACAACCAAACCCTTACCTTGCTTTAAGTTATGATAAGAGGAAGCTATATACCGAATGTGTGGTCCTAATTCTTACCATTTAGGAGGAATTATTGAACATGCAAATGGACAAATTCTCTAAAATATATTGTAATTTAAATAAGCCTTACATTTCAAATATTCAACTATTTTTCCTTCTTGTCTGTATCTTTAATAAAAGGTTAAAGATGTTAAATGGTGTTTTTGAGATGGTACTAAGCAGGCTGAGGTATACCAAACACCAAACTTTGTTAGAAACTGTTTAATATTAGACAGTGAATGGGTTATGTTAACACCCCTGACACTTTGGGCTCATCTAAATTAATACAACATTAGCTACATTTTTATAGAGTCATCCCTTGCTATACACTGCTTACATCTTCTCTTCACAGCCTCATTTCCCTGTATAACCCCTGCATCAAGACTGCAGAGGGAGGAGCTTACTGTGGCTGCTTTACTTGAGCTGGGGATTCATAGCATGGGAACTGCTTTCTAGCCTCTGTGCTTCACACCAGTCCTAAGCCCTGCTCTGAACCCTACATTCTGAGTTCCTCTGCTCTGAGTTTAAAGTGGGCCTTTGGCGTAAATTTTTAGCAGAGGTGCAGCGAATTAGATCAGCAACATTTGGCTTTTTAAAAAAATTGTTATTTCTTTGGTGCATTTGAAAATGCACTTTAATGTAACTTTACACTCAATTCTTTGTATGTCTTTCTTTTATCTCAGAATTGTAAAGGCCATGTTGGTTTTCATGGTTTTTAGGCTTCTTCAGATGAACCATATTTTGTTTAATATCAAGCAGATATTTTTCCTGATCTCAGTTTCAGGAGTAGTTATTGCACATACCATGACTTTGTATGCACAATAAAATGCAATGGTTATGGTGGATTTGCATAATTTAATGCAGAGTGAAACTCCTTTATGGAAGGCAGTTATTGAGCAAACTCAGTAGATACTTTTCCAACATTTCCATCTTTTATGTTTTATAAATACAAAGAACAATCTCTACTATTATTCCTCTGCATCCTAACGGTAATGGCCCCTACAAATAGGGACTTGCTGTGCTGTAATAAATAGTACAGGTTGCATAGTATGAATCTGCAATACTTAATGCACAGTAAACACACCGGTAGAAAACAGAGATTGAGCAGTAGTTGCCTTAAAACCTCAACATCTTGTCCAATTTAAATTACCTAAACAGATTATTCTACATTACAAGCTAATTGCCTGCAAAATTTTATTATAAAAATCACAGCTGCTTTGAGGGCTGGTGTTTTTTTACATTGATTTGGAAGACAAAAGAAAGCATCTGAAGCATACATATTTGGCTTTCCTTTTACTTGAGTCTGCAGAATCAAAGTATTTTCAAAATACTGAAAGTGGGGCGGGGGAGGGGGGAGGGGGAAGCAGTGACCTCTGTATCAAAGCCTTATGTCCAGAATTCAGTAGGGGTTCGTGCAACAGTGAGAAGTAGGGATGTAATGTTATTGTAGCTATGTGGTTCCTGGGATATTAGAGAAACAAGGTGGGTGAGGCAATGCCTTTTATAAATACAAACAGCAATCTCTACTCATTAAAATTTGGTCCAATAAAAATATTACCTCACTCACTGATGAGCAGATGATATTACAATGATTATTGAAGAATATACCTTGCTTTAAAACCACAAAATCAGAATGAGTTCTTGGGACAAGATTTATACTAGATATTAATTAAAGATTATCATTGGTTATCACACACATAGAGTCATAGATTGGCCCTGTTATGCAGTGGAACATGTTTTGCTTTCAGCTGGAGTTATACAGATGGGGCTTATCTATAAAGTAGCGTTATTTCAAAGTAACAGAGTGTGCGTCTACACAGCAAGACCGTTATTTTGAAATAGTTTTGAACTAACGGGCTTCTTACTCCAACTTCTGTAACCCTCATTTCATGAGGCGTAAGGGAAGTGGAAGGAAGAGTGTTCTTCCTTTGACTCCCTGCAGTGTGGACATCGCCAAAAGCCAAGTTAAGGTACTTCGACTTCAGCTACCCAATTAACGTAGCTGAAGTTGTATATCTTAATTCAACTTTACCCTGCAGTGTAGCCATACCCCCATAGGGTCTAATGTTTGTGAGGCTATGTCTAGACTACACTGGTGAATTGAAAAAAGGTACACAAATTGCACTCCACAATTTGCGTACCTTTTTCAGATAGTTTTTTTGGAAGAGGCTTTTCCGAAATTTGGCCCGTCTACACTGGACCAAATGTCGGAAAAGCCTCCTCTTTTGGAAGAGCCCTTTTTCTTCATGAAAGGAGAAAGATAGGGCTTCTGAAAGAGCGCATCTGCTCTTCTGCAAAAAAAAGCGGAAGAGCAGACGCGTTCCCGAGACTCAGCGGAGTTTTTCCAGGATACCCCATAGTGTAGACACAGCCAAAGTGACCCCAACAGTTTGTGATTCAAGTGTTGTGAAAACTTGTTGCAAATTATTAAAGCAGCCACTGACAATAATTTTGGCATATAAATTTGAATCTTAGAGGGTTTACTTTTCAATCTATGTATAAGACATTTATACAAGCACTCCTGTTACTAATCTTGTCATTTGCAAAATAATAGCTGTGATGTAGATATGTGGCTTAGCCATCAGCAATGTATGTGAGTACCTGAATTCCATTATACCTCTTTAGAAATGTAAAAATGTACTTTACAAATTAATATATATTAATTCCACTAGTATTGGACTTTCCATGTCAGTAAGGGTATGTCTACACTAGCCCCCTAGTTCGAACTAGGGAGGCTAATGTAGGTATTCGAAGTTGCAAATCAAGCCCGGGATTTAGATATCCCGTGCTTGATTTGCATCTTCCCGGCTGGTTGCCATTTTTTGAAATTTACAAGTCCGGACTAACTGCCTGTGTCTACATGCAGCAGGGACCCGGTAGTTCGAAATAAAGCCCTAGTTCAAACTACCTGTTAAACCTCATTCCAGGAGGAATAACAGGTAGTTCGAACTAGGGCTTTATTTCGAACTACCGCGTCCCTGCCGCATGTAGACGCGGGCAGTTAGTCCAGACTTGTAAATTTCAAAAATGGCGACCGGCTGGGAAGATGCAAATCAAGCGTGGGATATTTAAATCCCGGGCTTGATTTGCAACTTCGAATGCCTACATTAGCCTCCCTAGTTCAAACTAGTGGGCTAGTGTAGACATACTTGGAAAAAAAATGCTTTATTGCAGTTTCCATAGATAAGTGCACACAGAAGACTGAGGGTATGTCTACACTACAAAGTTAATTCGAAATAACAGCCGTTATTTTGAATTAACATTAATAGTGTCTACACAGCCAAACCGAGCACTTATTTTAAATTTGGTAAACCTCATTCTACGAGGAATAACACCAAATTCAAAATAGCTAATTTGAAATAAGTGCTGTGTAGACTTATTAAAGTCTACACAGCACTTATTTCGAATTAGGAGGCCTCCAGCCCTTGCCAGGGGGCCCTGGTGGCCACTCTGGGCACAACCAGGAAAACTCGTCTGCTCCCCGCCAGCCCCGGAGCCCTTAAAGGGGCAGATTCTGGCCACAGTGCCTGTGTCAGTTGCAAGCCTGCCAGACAACAGCCAGCAGACCGTGCACCTGGCACAGCATGAGCCAGCAACCCGCTGCCACCCAGCCCTCCACCACTCCCCAGGACCAGGCTGGCGGCTCCCAGCAGCCTGCCAGGGGCTGCAAAAGGCAGGTGCCTGCCTGGTCTAGTGAGGAATTGTGGACCTCATTGAGGTTTGTGGGGAGGCCTCCAATGCCCACGATCTCTGCACTAGGTGCAGGAATGCAGCCATCTACAGCCACATGGCTGCCAGCCTGGCCACCAGAGGCCACATGCACAGCCAGGAGCAGGTGCGGGGCAAGATCAAAGAGCTGCAGCAGGCCTATGCCAGGGCCTCCCAACCAGGGGCTAACCCGGAGGCCTGCCCGCAGTATGAGGCCCTGGACCGCATCCTGGGGGGTCAGATGGTCCGTGCCCCCCTGGTGGTCATTGACCCTGGGGCAGAGGGCCCTGCCCCTGACACGGGGGAAGAGGAGGAAGAGGAGGAGGACAGCAGCCAGGAGCCTGCAGGGAGTGTGCCCTGCACCCAGGACCCCCGAGCCATACTGGAGAGCCTGTCAGCAGCCTCATCCGAGGCCAGGAAGGCCTCCACAAGTGAGTGCCATCACGGTCCCCTTATGCGGGGCGGGGGGAGGGAAGGGAGAACCCAGGGACCGTGCGCGTGGGCCTTGCCGACCATGGAGCAGGTGGCAACCTGTGCATCTGCCGTGCCAACCAGGACATGTGGCCCCAGCTGGGTGCCATGCAGGGGCCCTGGCCTGTTCCCCACACGTGTCTACGCGTGAAGACACATGACAGGCTCCTGATCCCAGGGAGAGACACTGCACACCGCCCTCCCTCCAGACGCCCCCTCTACACAGAGGCAGGGCACATCTCCCCTCCCCTCCCACACACACCACACTATAGGCAGCCCAGGGGCTGGGGTGCAGTCCTGGGCCAGCTCACACTCCCGGGGATAGCAGGACGTGATGGTGCGGAGACCTGCCGTCCTTGCCTTGCAGAGGGGGGCTGGGTTCCACCTACTGTGTCCCCAGGGAGAACTGACCACTTCTCTTGTTTCACCACAGCCACAGCACCTGAGAGTGCAGGGCGCACCACCCCGCCTAGAACATCCACCCGTACCCGGGCCAGCAGGTGCACCCGCAACCAGGAAGAGTACCAGAGGCAGCAGCTGCGGTTACAGGGAAGGCAGGTCCACAGCCAGGAGCACTGGGTGCAAGAGGACCTGCAGCTGTGGTGGGAGAGCTTGCGGGAGCTGCGGGAGTAGGGCTGTGCCCTCCGCGAGCACCTGCAGGCCCTGGCGGATCAATTGCTGCCTCCTGCTGCTCCAGCCCCTGCGGCTGCCCCAGCTATCGCTCCTCCTTCCACCCCTGCTCCCCCTCCCACTTCTTCCGCCCCCCCACCCCTCCTGCCCCCCTCCTCCATACCCACTCCCACCCGGGAACGTCAAGGCCCCTGCACCTGCAGTGCTGCGAGATGGGAGGGCCGGCAAGACCCCCAACCCTGAGCTTCCCCTCCCCCTTCCTCCCCCTTCCAGCTCCCTCCTCCCAGGTTTCCCCCCTTCCCTCTCCCGCCCTCATTCCCCCTCTCCCTCCACTCCAGTAATGTTAAATAAAGAGAGGTTTTTGTGGCAACACAGGTGTTTTTATTGTACATCAGGAAGGGGGGTTAGGGAGGGGAAAGGGGAAGGAGGTGGAGATGGAATGTAAGGCACAAGGCCCCAGTGGGGCACGCTGGGGGACTTCAGTCCTTGTCTGCCTGGAAGCTCTCCTGTAGGACTTCCGGGATGCGGACAGCCCCCCGAAGGGCCTCCCGGATGGCAGCCGTTCAGGTCTGTGCATACTGGCCAGCCAGGAGGTCAGCCTCTGCCATCCAGACTGGCAGGAAAGCCTCCCCCTTCCTCTTGCATAAATTGTGGAGCACACAGCACGCTGCCACCACGTGCGGAATATTGTGCTGATGTGGCTGTCGGGGAAGAAAGTCCCGGTGTGTAGCCTCTGGCACACAGAGGAGTTGTGGTACACTCGTGCGTTGTGTGCCTTGCCAGACCAGCCCACACTGATGTCCATGAACTGGCCCCAGTGGTCAGACATGGCCTGCAGGATCATGGAGAAGTACCCCTTCCTGTTGATGTAGAGGGAGGCCTGGTGGTCCGGGGCATGGATGGGGATGTGCGTCCTGTCGATTGTCACCCCCCCCCCCCCCCGCAGTTGGGGAAGCCCAGTGCGCCGAACCCGTGGATGACTGTGTCCAGGTCGGTGAGGTGGATGACTCTGCGGAGCAGCACCCTGTTGGTAGCCTTGATCACCTGCAGAGAGACACACAAAACCGAGGGTCACTGGGGCACCCGGGTGGCTGGGAGTGTTCGTTTCCCACCACTGCCCCGTTCCCCACTCCCAGGAGCAACCCCTGCTGCAATCCTGGCCACCGCGTGAGGTCTGTAGCGTGGCCCCCCCCCGTTTTCCCTGGGGCAGCCCGTGTCCTCCTTGCAGCCCCCCCCCTCCTGGCCCAGTGGCCGGTGACTGCCATACCTGCATGAGCACCGCTCCGATGGTGGATCTCCTCACACTGAACTGGTTGCTGACGGATCGGTAGCTATCCGGTGTGGAGAGCTTCCAGAGGGCGATGGCCACCCGCTTGTGGAGGGGAATGGCGGACCTCATGCGTGTGTCCCATCGCCGCAGAGCCGGGGCGAGCCACTCACAGAGCTCAAGGAAGGTGTCCTTCTTCATCCTGAAGTTCTGGATCCACTGTTGGTCTCCCCAGCGCTCCAGGACGATGTGGTCTCACCAGCCGCCGCTGGTGTCCAGATGCGAGATGAAGCGGGGCACGCTGGTGTCTGGGCACCGCTCCTCCATGGCCCCCGGGGGGCAGGTGGAGGGCCAGGGGGCTGGCCTGGAGCAGCAGGTGCCAGGCAGCCTCCAGCGATTGCTGCCAGGCTTACAGCAAGACATTCAAAATGAACATCAGAGTGTCCAGGGGCGCTCTGGCTCCATGGTGCCGAGTGCTGTGGTGTCCCAAATGAGAGCGACCAAAGCAGGCGGAGAGGAAAACGCTTTGCTGTCCCTCAGCGAGGTAGGCAAGCAAGTGGGAAAGCTGAGAACCGGCTGTCCAGGGGGGTCCCTTTAAGCACGAGCCTCAGATAGCCTCAGACAGCAGCCACACAAAGCAACTACTGACCTGATGTCCTGCTGGAACCAGTTTCAGCTGCCCTTAAATGTGATCCAGCATCCAATCAGTGTGGACGCGCTATTTCGAAATAGCAAAACGCTATTTTGAATTAGATTTTGTCTAGATGTGTTATTTCGAATTAGCTTAATTCGAATTAACTATTTCGAATTAAGTTAATTTGAAATAGCGCTGTAGTGTAGACATACCCTGAGTGTTTTCCTTCTATCCTTGTGTAATCCAGAGGCAGTGAGCCCACTGAGAATGGGCAAGTCAAGTATGCTGTACTGCCTTGGCTAAGAGCTAATAGCTGGCTTTTACCTCATGAGGCTGTGGCTTCTCCGGTCCCTAGTTCAATCCCACCTGCTGATGACACAGGTCTGAGTGCCTTATTAGGGTCAGATCTTCCAAACATTTACTTTAAATGTGACGACTGCGCCAAATAAAAATTGCTCATATACTCATGAATTTGCAGGACTAGGTCTTTATGTGGTATAGCCAAACCTTTCTTTCTGTGGTGGTTGTGTCTCACATGAAGGGGTTTCTTTGTAAAACCAGCAACTCTCACTACATTTTGAGATAAAATCAACATGAATGATCAGTAAGAATTTTTTCTGTTTCACAGTTTTGTGGTTGGAGAAGTTTTACTGGAACCTTTGTGAATTGGAATTATTTTTTCCCTTTCTAGTTTGCTCACAGAGTTTCAGTTAGGCACCTGAATTTACCTAAATACAATTAGGTTTTTTTTCTAGTTATCCTTCAGACTTAAATTTTTTACTGCTAACACACAACTTTTGTATTTTGGTGACTAAAAACATGTTTGCAGTTTTAAGTGATAAATAACTTTTTTTCTCCTGAAAGTGACAAAGGTTGAACCTCTCTGGTTTGGGCTCTCTGGTCCAGCAACATCCATGGACCAGAAGAGCCCAGCCAGTGTTTGCTACAGGCTGGCAGCAGAGCGCATAGGGCCAGGAGCACAACCCAGCTGCCCTGGGGACTGGAGCACACACTGGCAGGGAGCCACAGAGGGCTAGGAGTCGGGGCTGGCAGCTAGAAGGGGAGCTGGTCAGGAGACTGGCATCCCAGGAAGAACTCTGATCTCCCCTGGTCTGGCACACTCCCTTGTTCGGGACCTGTCAGGCCCCACAGTGCCAGATCAGGGAGGTCCAACCGGTAGTGTGCTCCTACAATGCAAATATTAATAGAGTGACTTTACATTGTTAATCATATACAGTGCTCAGAAATACATTTTGTGGGTTTTTAAGTTTACCAGGAGTTGGCAAATCACTCAGCAAAGTTATCAAATGAAGCTGTCTAGGCAGTCAAGTCTACCTCTCAGTCTACGCTACTAAATAGCGCCATTGGCTTATGGAAATGTCAATGCTTCTGTCATCTACTCCCAAACAGGCAGAGCTGTGAACTAAGATAAAAAGAAAACAAAGGGGCAATAGATTTTTTCTCATATAGCTCACCAAATGCAGTGTGCAATAAACATAATATTAATATTGATAAAATAAGATTTTCAAACAAAATTCTGAGACCGAGATAAACATTTCAAGCGTATGTTTTATTCATTTAAAAATCCCAATTTTTTCTATGACTTGTATTAGAAACATAAACATCAACCAAAACATTAAATATACAAAGATACAGTTTGACCCTATGATGCTGAGTGCCAAGAGTTCCCCCTGAGTGGTCCTTTGCTATGAAAGTTTATTGGGATACATGTAAGAACTGTGTGGTAAATATTGTTAACCACATTGAATGAAAACTTCCCTTCTCCTTTGCCATTAAATTAGATACTTTTGTTTTATTAAGAGAAATATCCAGTCAGCCCTCCAGGTCTCTGTTCCACAGAGTTCTAAATGTATGTGGAAATGCTTTGGAGGAGAGAATTAAAATTCAAAATAATCTGGACAAACTGAAGAAATGGTCTGACATAAATAGAATGAGATTCAATAAGGATAAATGCAAAATATTCTATTTAGGAAGCAACAATCAGTTATACACGGTGGCTGCCTAGGAAGGAATACTTCAGAAAGGTATGTAGGGGTCATAGTGGACCGCAAGCTAAATATGAGTCATCAGTGTAACACTGTTGTGAAAAAAATTAACATCACTCTGGGCTATATCAACAGAAGTGTAGTAAGCAAGACACAAGAAGTAATTCTTCCACTCTACTTTGCATTGATTAGGCCACAGCTGGAGTATTGTGTCCAGTTCTGGGTGCCACATTTTAAGACAGATGTGGACAAATTGAAGATTGTCCAGAGAAGATCAACAAAAATCATTAAGGTCTAGAAAATATGACATGAAAAAAGAGTGAAAGAATTGGATTTGTTTAGTCTGGAAAGGAGAAGACCGAAGGAGGACATGATAAGCATTTTCAAGTAGCTAAAAAGCTGTTCAAGAAGGAGGGAGAGGAATTCTTCTCCTTAACCTCTGATGATAGGACAAGAAGCAATGGCCTTAAATTGCAGAAAGGGAGGTTTAGACTGGACATTATTAAAAACTTCCTAACTATCAGGGTGGTTAAGCATCAATGTTCCCTCTAAACTGCAGGGCAGCACAGCTTCACAGATGATTAATCAGCCCCGCCCAGTCAGAGGCTCAGGGCTCCCTGAAGGGAGCTAAGTAACTGGGCGGGGCTGATTAATCAACTGTGAACCTGTGCTGCCATGCAGTTTAGAGGGTACACTGTTAAGCACTGGAATAAATTGCCTAAGGAAGTTGTAGAATCTCTCTCATTGGAGACTTTCAAGAGTAGGTTAGACAAACACTTGTCAGGGATGATCTAAATAATACTTAGTCCTGCCATTAGGGTGACATTTTGAGTCTCTGAGGCTATGTCTACACTGCACACTTATTTCAAAATAACTCGTGTTATTTTGAAATAACAGAGTGCACATCTACGTAGCAAGCCTGATATTTCAAAATAATGGGCTTCTTACTCAGACTTCTGTAACCCTCATTTCATGAGGAGCAAGGGAAGTGGAAGGAAGAGTGTTCTTCCTTCGACTTCCTGCATTGTAGACAGTGCCAAAAACCAAATTAAGCTATTTCGATTTCAGCTACGCAATTAATGTAGCTGAAGTTGCATATCTTAACTCGACTTTAGCCCGCAGTGTAGATGTGCCCTTACAGTCCTATGATTCTATGGAAGAAAGCATTGGGTAAACAAATAGCAATGGGGATTGTCACTGCTGAAGTGTAGGAATTATGCTGGAGCAGGAGGGTTTATCGGTGTAGCACTGTTACACACCAACAATTCTCTGCCGCCAGATGGCCCCTTGGGGCCTGGTACCAGCTGGCATAATTTTCAGCAGTTCCAGGTCATTCTGCGCTAAGCCAAGACTAGTATGGAGTCACTCTGGGTACATCTATGCTGCACACTTATTTTGAAATAGCTATTTTGGAATAGTTTTTCCAAAATAGCTCATTTTGAAATAGTACATCTACACTGCAGGGAAGCCTAAAAATTAGTCTGAGGCAGGCTTCCTTAATGTACATGTGCTATCCCAATTTAGAGCCCAGGAGGCACTGGGGAGGAATAACTTAGAATGGCCCTGGTGAGAGGCTATTTCAAAATAGCAGAGGTGGAGTGTCTACATGCCTTATTTTGAAATAGCTATTTTGGAATAGGCTTTATTCTTCCTCGAATGAGGTTTACAGATTTTGGAATAAGCCACTCATTATTTTGAAATTATTTCAAAATAACGGAATGGCTGTGTAGATGCTTGCGTAGTTATTTTGGAATAATGGCCGTTATTCCGAAATAACTTTGCTGTGTAGACATACCCTCTGAGAACTAGGAATCAGTAACTAGCTTCTTTCTGCCCCCCAATTCTCACCCCAGTTTGCTGCACTCAGTAAAGACTGCATTCAGCCATAAATTTGGACTAACAGTTTCTCTACAGAAGCTGGTATCCTTAGCTGGTAAGAATTGCCAAGTCAGCAGTGCAGTAGCCTATTATCATCTTCAATATGCAGGAATATTTATTAGACTTTTATGTTGTTCAGTAAAGATGCAAAGAACTGAGTTCATGTCCATCAGTCTGCATTATACTGGACTATGTAATCATTTGGTTCGGAAAAGACCTATGATAAGTTACATAATCCTTTTCCTGATATGATTGTTCACAATACAGCTCTACTGCTCCTACTAAATGTATGTTTAGTTCAGCCTTGAATATCTGCAAGATATTTCACTGGCAACTGTTTCCATTGCCGCTTCTCATATGTAGCCCTTCCCCTGAAGTGTTGGCTTAAGGTTTATCCCTTTTACTTCCCAGAAGTTTGCGACCCTCTCTTCGTACAAGTTGGGTCCTGGCTTTGTGCCTCCACTCAGAATGATTCCTCTGTGCCAGAAACACAGTGGTTCTGCGTCTTGGCAAAAAATCAATACTACAGGCTGGCAAGGAGTGTGAAACCCAGTTCATGGGAGACAATAATGTAAATAAAACAAACTGCAGGAAAGGAATGACACATCAAAAATAACTAAAACAAAATGGGAGGAGCTTTATTGGGAACAAGATCTAGGGAAGGATGGATTCAGATTAAATAATAATTTAATAAATATTACAATTAAAAGGCTCAGAAACTTCTCCAAAGCCTAACATATTGCCAAGGCAGAATGTAGGCTGGGGTTACATATTCTGAGATGAAGTGTTGTGCTGGCTGACTTAAAGAAAAGTCATCCAAATGTAGGGCAGAGGCCTCTCATACCTCCAATCAAGTCCATTGGTTCCCTCATCTGGAGTCCTCCTGGCTGTTCTTGGAAGGCAGTGCTGGGTCAGCTCTCTTTCTGAATGCTGATCCCTACAGTGCTGGAGCTGCCAAATGCAGATAAATTCTCAGAGCACTACAAAAAGTCTTTTCAGGAGGAGTCAATCAGCAGGGATTCTCTGAGATGTACAGACTGCAAATTTAAAATTATATTTCTTTGTGCAAAGTCAGGTTTGTTTTTGGCTTAGTGGACCGCAGAAGCCACAGCTGGGCTTTGTAGTTCCTTTTTTTCTCCACTCCTGACTTTAGGATATATCAGAAGGCTCTGGGAGTCATCTTAGTTCTTTTGGCAGGGCCTCTTAAAAGCTCAGACCCCATTAGTTAGTAAATTCAGAGGGATGACGTGTGGTTAAACAAAGGTAAAGTTTTGCACAATACTTAGGCTAAACATTTCTATTAATAAAGCAACTTTTTGTTTAATAATGGTTAACATGAGGATTGGGAGGCATGTCCTATTTACAGTATCCATTTATGTAACAGTTAAATTTATTGTGTCTTCACACTCAGATTTTCTCTACACAGAACATGCCTAACTTCTTCAGTCTTTCCACTAGGCTTAATGAAATGGATGCTTCCCTCTAATATCTTAGTTTTTTTCTATGTGCTTTCCTGTTGTGTCCAGAACTGAAAACAGTATTGCAACTGGAGGTGCCATATAATATATCATGACTGACCTGCTTTTTTTTTTTACATGATAGCTCCTTTTATTACAAGCCATTATAACATTTTCTCTTTCTGGAATTGTGTCATATTATTGACTCATTTCATTTATCACCCTAACATGCACAGTTTCTCCACTGTACTGCTAAATTAGGGAGTTCTCTCTCATTTTGTTTTTGAGCATTTGATTATTCCTTCTTATTTGAAACAGTTACTGGATGGCGTATTATTTATTTTAGTCACTTTCTCCAATTTATCATTATTGCTAATATTAATATATTAAGGTCCTGTCCAAAGTTCATAGTCAGGTTAGGCATCCCCTTGTGCTAAGTACTCCTTGGACATAAAGGTGAGCATAGTCCTTGTCCAAAAAGAGTTTGTAATTAATGAATATCAGCATTCAGAGTAACCCTGTGCTTGATTCTCTCCACTCACCAACTCCCACTCTTGTCTTCTCAGCATTGGATATATCTATTAGCATATTTCCCACTCCAGTCTCTAAGTCAGTAATGAAAATATTGATTAACATTGGAGCCAGGATAAGTCCCAACTTATTATTTTCTGCCAACTTGATAATGACTCATTAATTACTGGAATAGGCAAATAGTTGGTACTGATTAATTTGTTAGAGGAGTTTCACCTTTTTATGTTCACATACTATTAGTGAGCAGATCCATCTTTAAAAATATATTGTTCAAATATTCACATAGTAATGTCAGTTACTAATTCCTGGTCTATGGCTTGTTTGCATGCAGTTCATTGTAAGTACTGAGTATTCAAAATTTGAAATCTGAGAGATTGGTCACTATTCCATAGGTGGGGCATGGCAGCAGATAGACTGGCAGATAGTTTTGAGTGGACAGATACCAGAGCACAGTGAAGAGTTCTGTATCTTTGGAAGGCTTTGAAAATCCATGTCAACAATGAGCCACAATAATGTGCGCTGCTTATCTGTGTTGTGTTTCCTCATGCTATCACTTGGGTTGCATCAGTTTCCCAATATCTCTCCTTCCCTCCCTGTCTCCCATGCTTCAAATAAATAAAAAGTATTTCATTCTCGAACATTGACTTTTATTGCACATCCATAAACTGAAAGACCAGAAAAACAATTTAATCTTGGGCACATGATGTGATAAAATTCGGAGGACAGAAACCAAGTCAGCTTGTCTGTGAAAGCACAGATGTCCTGTCTATCAAAGGTCTTTGAATGGCTACCTTTACTTCATGGCCTCCTCTAGTGTTGAGTAGAAGGGATACTTCATCTTCCCCCTTCCTCCATGCCTGCTGGAATTTTTGGGGCAGGCAGTTTGGAAGATGGTGATGTTTGCAAGCCTTTATGAGGGGTCGAAGAATGACTCTAGTCTGAAGCTATTTTTTGAAGTTCAAGCAGATGCCTCAACATGTCTGACTGGTCTTTTATAATTTGGAGCATCTTCTCATCCTGCGTGGTATGTTCGTGCACCTGGGATGCCGTCCATAACTGTGTCCAGTTTTTCAGACAATGAAATCCTCCGGTCTCTAAGCTCCATGTCAGCTGTCCCAGAGGCATTCATTATCTAATTCAGTATGTTGTCATGTGTTCTCTTTTTCTTCTAATCTGCAAAATCCTCTCTGCTGGTGTGGAGGATGTGCTGGAGGCCATGCTTTTCACTGTAAGGTATGCAAAACACAAGGCAACTATTGTCCATACATATGCAAGATCTAGTACAATGTGCTATTTAAAAATCACTCCCCTTTATTACAAGGAAGTGCAAGCCAGAACATAACCAATATCTCTCACCACTGAATGGATTGGTTTCTGTCCCAGCCATTGTGAGTATGGCCCTGGGGTGTGGGCGACAGGTCTTATACTGCAACCCATGGGAAATCTGTGGGATCACAGGTGAGGAGGTGGACAATGTCCCCACCCCTTAGCAATATGGACAGTGATTGGAGAAAGGGAACCAGCATTTAAGCCTTCCAAAGAGAGGTGTTTTCCCAAAGTGGCTCTGGTGGAGAGAGGAACTGCAGCCACATAGGAGAACATAGGAAATTCATCCCCCCTTTCCTTAATGCTGCTAGTAGTAATTGCCCTGGACTTGTAGATTCTGAGATCAATGCCAGTCTCTGCCACCCAAACAACCAGCATATTAGGGAAACTGGTTGAGGGACCTGGAAATCATCATGGGTAGGTGATTACATGCTCTGTTGTTTGTGCTATGGACACTTTTAATGAAAACTTCCACCATCTTCCACAGGTGACCTTATATGATATCAGTCTCCTGAGGGTAACAGGGGAAGCAAGGGAGCAGATGCTGCAAATGCCTGGGTGCAGACCTGATCCTTACACTGCTACGCTGTGTACCACAACAGTGCCAGCAGAATAAATAGTGGAGTGGTGAGGGAAAGCATCCTACCAGGATGGAAGAAAAAAAGGGCAGTCCTCCCCAGAAACCTTCTGAAAAGGATTATAGAGTACCTCCAAAAAAGTTTCCTGGAGATCTCCATGGAGGATTCTCAGGCCATCCTACTCAACATAAACATTTTTTTTCTGGTAGGACACCCTCTGTGTAGCTGGAGTGGCTATGGGGATGTAGATATCCACTGCACCTAACTTTTTCTTCATATTGAACATAAACTATAAGAGAGTGTAAACCCTGCAGTTTGATAGGAGGAATTGCATACTCATCAGAGGTGCCTTCCCAGCATCACACTTGGCAATAACGCTTTCTTGCGACTGGCTGGACAGCTCTGGGGTTAAAAATAGCTCTTAGCACTCAGGGAGAATGGATCCCCCATTTGCCTGTCAGCCATTCTCCGCCTCCCCCTATTTCTTGTCCAAAATGTCCTCCTCGTTGTTGCCTGAGGTGGCCTAGGACTCACACTCCTGTAAGGTATCTGTGCTACATTTGGGAGTAAAAGTAGGGTTGTTGCCAAGAATTACTCATTGTAGAAGTGACATGTCTGGGGTACAGAGTGACTGTTCACCTTCTTTGTCTTCTTGTATGTCTTCCAAAGTTCTCTGATTTTCATGTGGCACTGCTGTGTGTCCCTGGTAGAGCCTTTATTCCCCATGGCCCACACAATCTTTTTGGAGATGTCTACATTTCTACATTTCTACATCTGAATCAGAGCTGTGTCTGCAAAGGTTCCTTTCCCACATACCACTGAAATCCACCACTTTCTGTATACTCCAGGCTGGAGTGCATTTGGAGCATTGAGTTGCCATGCTTTAAAGGGCTAGTGAGCTCTCCATGCTGATCAAACAGGAAACAGGAATTAAATATTTCCTGTTAAAAACAACCAGCAGAGCACTCTTGGCCAAGTATTGTAGGACATCTCCTGGAGACCAATTCAATTCAGTTAACTTCTACAACACTGCCTCTCCGTTGACCAGGGGCCACTGGTGAAGGGAAGCAGGAGGCACCAGTCACATAACTCCTCCACCCCCAGCCTGGGGAAGGGCCAAGAAACGCCCCCTCTATCCATGGCCCCACTTCTCCCCCCCCTTACTCTGCCCTCTCCCCTGCTCTTCCCCACCTTTGCTCTGCCCCTGCCCTGCCTCTTCCTCCTCCCCCAAGCAAAGCAGCCCAGGGGACTAGTGGGACAAGGGGCCAGGAGCAGGGGTCATCCCCTCCCACACTCACTGGCAGTGGCTGGGCAGGTGTAGCAACATGGCTCCTGCTTGCTTTGCTCACCCAGTTGCATCTCTCTGCTTCCCATGGGTGATTCCGGTGGCAGTTTCATCTGAGCAACACAGCCAGGAGAGTGGAGTGAGCTGGGGCTGTTTCTCTGCTTGCCCCGCTACTGCCTGTGAATGCGGAGGTGGGGCTGGACCTCTGCTGCAGGCACCAGCCCCCTCTAGCTCTTTGACAGTTGCTGGCTGGCCCCCTGCCCCTCCCTCCCTTGTGCTTGGGCACACATATCCCTTTGTGCCCCCATGCATCTTTCACGCTCTTGACCCATTGTAGCCAGACATGAACCCCATCTTGTTTCCCCCCCCCCCGAGAGCAAGAGAAAGGCAGTCAGCCTTTGATGCCCTGGGAATGCAGGGGTGCTGCTTGTCCCTGACTCTAATAAACAGAAACCAGACAGTAAATGGGCTAGCTGACGACCCAGGGCCTCCTGCCGCCCTGATGGCTAGCACCAGTAATTGACACGCCTACACTGTCCCAGGAGAGGAATCTTCGCCCATCACATACTAGAGGTGCCCATTGTCTGCAGTTTCCCAGGTGTGAATTATGCTTTGCACCCTTCCGTGGGAAACTTGGCATTCAAAGCCATTTTTCCTAATTGGCCACTTGAGACCAGGAAGAAGCCTACGTGACCCAAGGGGTATAAAGAGGGGTTTAGTAGCCCACCCCATTTGAGCTCCAATCTATACCTGCTGGCAGGTATATGTTGTCTCCCGAGGTCTGTGGGACGCCCAGCCTCGCCCTACTTCTTCCCGAGGGATTGAGAGAAAGACGCTGGCCACGCCAAGTCTGGAACGCAGGGGTGAGAATTATACCTGCAATGTGTTTCTTATGTGTACACTTTAATTTAGTTACTCTATTATAAGTTTCTCTAATCAACCTGTTTCACTTCTAGTGTAAACAAGAAAATAAGATTGTGCCCTCATTCACTTTATAAGTTTAAATATATATATTGAACCAAGTTTTCTTTCTTCTTTCTTTTCTTTCTCCTACAAATAAGCAAGTGTGGTTTGAGTTTCTGACTTGAACCCGTGCTGCTGTACCCGAACCGAACACAAACAAAAGAACTCCAGCTGGTCATAAGGGACAGATATAGGGAGAGCTTGAGCGTTGGATCGTGTCGCTTCCAGGGGACAGATCCGTTGGGGCACCTCTCAGCCTCCCCAGGCTGCCCACTGCGACGGGACTTTGTGTCCTAGCAGTCAAAGTCTGAGGTGTAAAGCTCTCCCTGTTAAACTCTGGGGCGTCTGTCAGCCTGTTGGCTGCCCACTGCAAAGGATCCCGATCCTAGCAGTAAAGACACGGACGTTAAACTCTTTGGGGCACCCGTCAACCTCCTCCAGGTTGCCCACTGCTAAGGGACCCCACTTCTAGCAGTTAAAGTCTCAGGTGTATAGCTCACACACACCACTCACTGCCCTGACCACCGGCTGACAGAATTGGCGTAGTCGGCAGGATTTGTGATATCGGTTCAAAATACAGCAGCATGAAGCCAGTCACTGATTTTAGCAAGGTAGAAAAGAGTTTCGCCCAGGAAGGTTGGGCTGACCCTAAGTGGGATAGAGAAATGTTAGAAAAGGATTGGGGAAATCCTGAGGAGTTGTGGGTGCAGTTCTGTAAGTATAGAACTGCTTGCAAGTTAAAGACAAAGCCTGAGTCTGTGGAAAGGAGCCACTTTCCATTTAGCAAGGAAAACAGGATCAGGCCCAGACAAGCAGGCAGGTAACAGATAGATTGAAGGCCTTGTGGTAGAACTGAGAAAAAGGCAGTAAGTACATGCACTGGAAATCTAAATCCTTAAAACAATACTTACAAGAGTAATATCTGAAACAAGGCCAGTTTTGTTTTCTTTTTTTTAATTTTTAGAGATAAGAAAGTGTTTTAAGAAAAGGAAAAACCCACAGAGAATTTAACTCTACAGAGAATGGAGAGAATTGAGCAGCTGTGCAAATGCTAAAATGGTGTAGGTAGAAAATTGTGGTTTCTTTGCAGCCATTCTGAAGGAAAAATGGGCCCTTTTTCCAAAGGAATGTCTGTAAATAATCCAGGCAAATTTGACTCAAATCCGTACATTTAATTATAGATACTGCTAAAAGAACTGTAAAAGGGGATTCTATTGGAACTTAACTACCCCAATGAATAAAAGGGAATGTAATTGTTGTACAGCTATGTAGAAATAGTGTAAGAAAGATTCAGAGAGAATGTATGTGTATCTGTGTGTATATAATATATATATAGTGTAAATAAGTGAGGTTTTCAAGGTCCAGTAATCTTGTTTTGTAGGTTTAAAACAAATTGGTTTGGTTTACTTTTAGTAAGACCATTTCAGTCCAAGTTGTTTAATGAAAGTACGGGAAAACTGTAAGCATAAAGAAAGAGTTACACCCTATGCAAAGTTTAATGTGGCTAAGTAGTGTTATAAACAAAGACTGCACATTTTCCTGTGACATGCCATGTATATTGTAGAAGGGGTAAAAACTGCAAACAAATTAAAATGCTGTGAAGGCTCCAGGAGCCACAACAGGTTGTAATTTCCTTTGTGATGCACATGCCCTAGCTGGCAGCACAAAGAAGCTTTGCAGGTAATGGCTAAGTTTGATCAGCAAACTACCTGAGATCAGAAAGTTCAAACTGTAGCCCTCCAGAAAGTCAAACATAAAAGTGAGAATCTAAAAGGATTTATGTTTGCACAATGCTAAATGTGAGAACAGATACAGAAGGGGGAGCAACCTTTTGTAACAACAAGATGGAGTGTGCTTGTGGGTGTGTAAGAGTAGATGAGTGTAATGTATCATATGCATATGATAAGTATTGATTGATCTATGTATGTTCAATAAATGTGACGTGTTGCCTTATCCCCTGAAAGAAAAAAAAAGGAGATATTGGTATTGCTATTTTAGTCCCAATAGGAGGTTGGGTATACTAGAAAATGTTTAAATATGTAAGCAGTCTTTTTAAGAAGGCTCACAGAGAGAAGACTGAGAAATTGGCATTTGTAAAAGATGTTACTCCTTTTGAACAAAATCTTGCAAAAGTTCGGGCATAGCCCTTGGTCTGATCTAGTGTTAGCTGCTGTCCATACAATTTCAGACCTAGAAGACAAATTGGCTAACTACTTGTGGATATGTAAACCGTTGCCCCCAATGAAGGGGGAAGCAGCTGCAGCTTGACTTCTATGGAAAACCTGTAATGAGGTGTTCCTCAAATTGACTGAATATAAGATTGCAAATATGAAGCTGCAAAAATGTAGAAGCCTCTGCTGCAGAAGTGGAGAGGTAGAAATGCATGTCCCTCAGTACCCAGACAGAGCTAGATTCCCTTAAGGATGGGTACTGAGAGTTAAAGCAACTCTTAGATTTTTCAGGAATATGCTTAAGAAAAGGACCAGGAGGTATGAGGCTTAGTGAACAAGGCCACCCTCCTTGCTAAACTGGTAATAGGCAAACTGGCGAATTGATTACATTGGCCCATTACCCTCCACCAGACAGAGAAGGAAATATGTTTTGACTAGAGTAGAGATTGTCTCTGGAATTGGCTTTGCCTACCCCACCCGATTAGCAATGGGGTTGTCAACCATCATGAGACTAAACCACTTAACAGCACTTGTCCCAACACCCCAAGTAATACAATCAGATAAGGACTCCAAATATGCCCCTGGGGATACTGTTGTAGTCAACACCCCAGCCTGGGCACACATACCTGTGTACTTCAGTCTTATAAAGACAAGGGCGTTTGGATTATTGCAAACCCCAACAAGATGCCAATAACTATTTCTGAGGCTTGGATTGTATCCAAGACCGGTTGACTTTATGTTTTCTTTTAGAATCAAACTTGGTTGTGTGGCAGACCCCGATCCGAGTGACAGCATGATGTTTGGACTCGTTGTAACGTTCCTTGTGGCCACAGCAGCCTCCACTGTTCCCAGACACCCTTTCCAGAATGCCATCCAAACTGGCGCCACGGACTGTTGGACGTGTACACTGCTGAACTTTTCCACAGGACTGGGAGTTGAATTTGTCCCTTTAAACTTGAATGACTGGTGGAACAAGAGCGACGTTTTCAAGTGGGGACCAGCCTGGTTTGATGACAGCAGCTCCAGCAGCTACAAACTTTTAAATGACTCTGGGAAGGGAACTTGGGGGTGGCATGGACAATGGCAACCTACCCTATGGGGTCAACCTCTGGAGTATATAACAGGAAGCTCCAGGGAAGTGTACCCCATCTGCTTTGAGAACAAAAGGTACTGGACCCCACCTTGGGTGGTTAGGGGACCAGCAGTGTACCCACACTGTAAGTTTTAATGAAAGGTTAAAGGTCTGGGATGTCTATCCCAGTGCAACCCACCAAAAAACCCTTAAGGTGTTGTGGATATAACATCTCCCAAGGTGGCACACCACTATCTAGCAATGTTACCATTATTCCCCTAAACTTCAGCCAATACCCGGAAGGAAAAGCCTGGTACAATCAGTCATTATTCATTATTCCTAACACCGGTCAAATATACAACCCCACACTGGTAACCAGTAACACCCTACTCCCAAACCAGTGTGCTAGGGCAGAGCTTTTTGCAGCGGATCAGGTCCTACAGGACTTGCTGCTTGCCTTGCATTGCACAGCCGCAAATGATAGTTGCTGTGCTACCCACCATACCCCAAAGAAAGGACCCACTGGAACAGGGTGGCATAACGGACCCTACTCCCCTATTCTAAAGGAAGAGCCAGGACTCTTTTTCATTTGCAGGCAGAAAGCCTACAAGTATCTGCCACTGAATTAAATAGGGCGCTGCTCACTGGGGCACGCTTCCCCTGGGGGACTCACTGTACACCCCCACATTATGGCTCCTGGTCTCACTAACCTTGGAAGTTTCCTGCACCGGATGCCAAGAAGATTCACCCTGAACCCCCTTATAGAACACTCTACAGATTTTTCACCAGTTCACCTGTGCATTCCTGCCCAGGCTTGGAGTAGATGAGCTGGAGAAGGCATTAGTGAATAGCCTTAGACGCAGTTTTAGCCCAACAGGGGGAGTATGTGCGATAATTAACCATTCTTGCTGCTTACAAATTAAACAAGATGCATTCACTATAAAGGGCACTGTTAAGGTGCTACACGCTGTAACTGAGGAGGGAAAAGCCTCATGGCTAGATTGGCTAGCCCAACACCTAGGATTTTCGTTAACTCCATTCCTTCACTCTATTGTAAATACTATATTAACCATTTTCCTTGTTGTAATTGCTTGTTGCATGCTTCTATGTATTGTTAAGCGTTTGGTGTACACTGCTACCTCCTCTGCACAAGTCCAATATATGGCATTGGGAAGCGATCCTAATCAATCCCTTGATCCAAAATTATCTGATCAGACCCTGCCGATAGGGCGATTTTAGCTTCCTCCAAGGAGGGCAAAAGGCGCTGGCATCGCCGCCATCTTGCGTTCTGGGACATAGTGAGGCGTGTCAAGGGGGTGGAATGTAGCCAGACATGAACCCCATCTTGTTTCCCCCCCCCCCGAGAGCAAGAGAAAGGCAGTCAGCCTTTGATGCCCTGGGAATGCAGGGGTGCTGCTTGTCCCTGACTCTAATAAACAGAAACCAGACAGTAAATGGGCTAGCTGACGACCCAGGGCCTCCTGCCGCCCTGATGGCTAGCACCAGTAATTGACACGCCTACACTGTCCCAGGAGAGGAATCTTCGCCCATCACATACTAGAGGTGCCCATTGTCTGCAGTTTCCCAGGTGTGAATTATGCTTTGCACCCTTCCGTGGGAAACCTGGCATTCAAAGCCATTTTTCCTAATTGGCCACTTGAGACCAGGAAGAAGCCTACGTGACCCAAGGGGTATAAAGAGGGGTTTAGTAGCCCACCCCATTTGAGCTCCAATCTATACCTGCTGGCAGGTATATGTTGTCTCCCGAGGTCTGTGGGACGCCCAGCCTCGCCCTACTTCTTCCCGAGGGATTGAGAGAAAGACGCTGACCACGCCAAGTCTGGAACGCAGGGGTGAGAATTATACCTGCAATGTGTTTCTTATGTGTACACTTTAATTTAGTTACTCTATTATAAGTTTCTCTAATCAACCTGTTTCACTTCTATTGTAAACAAGAAAATAAGATTGTGCCCTCATTCACTTTATAAGTTTAAATATATATATTGAACCAAGTTTTCTTTCTTCTTTCTTTTCTTTCTCCTACAAATAAGCAAGTGTGGTTTGAGTTTCTGACTTGAACCCGTGCTGCTGTACCCGAACCGAACACAAACAAAAGAACTCCAGCTGGTCATAAGGGACAGATATAGGGAGAGCTTGAGCGTTGGATCGTGTCGCTTCCAGGGACAGATCCGTTGGGGCACCTCTCAGCCTCCCCAGGCTGCCCACTGCGACGGGACTTTGTGTCCTAGCAGTCAAAGTCTGAGGTGTAAAGCTCTCCCTGTTAAACTCTGGGGCATCTGTCAGCCTGTTGGCTGCCCACTGCAAAGGATCCCGATCCTAGCAGTAAAGACACGGACGTTAAACTCTTTGGGGCACCCGTCAACCTCCTCCAGGTTGCCCACTGCTAAGGGACCCCACTCCTAGCAGTTAAAGTCTCAGGTGTATAGCTCACACACACCACTCACTGCCCTGACCACCGGCTGACACCCATCAACATTGAATGCAATGCTATGCCTCTCATGGAAGTGGAGTAATTAAATCATTGCAACATGCGAGTTAGGTAGGCAGAAAGAAACTAGTAGTGTAGACACATACATGATTAGGTGGACATAAGACAGGTTCCATCAGCCTAAGGTTGTAGTGTAGAGCAGGCCTCATACATATATTATTACTATATCTACACATCCGGCTTTTGCCAGCAGAGAGTATGCAAATGAAGCGCTGATTAGCATTTTGTCGTGCTTCATCTGCATAATCTATTCAAATCTTTTTTGCGCAAGGGGTCTTTGCGCAAAAACAAGCAGTGTGGACGTTTCCTTTTTGTGCAAAACTCCCTTTTTTTGCGCAAAAAGAAAACGTCCACACTGCTTGTTTTTGCGCAAAAACCCCTTGCGCAAAAAAGGTTCGAATAGATTATGCAGATGAAGCACGACAAAATGCTAATCAGCGCTTCATTTGCATACTCTCTACTGGCAAAAGCCGGAAGTGTAGACAAAGCCTATTTCAGATCTATGGGTTCCTCCAGCTCATTGCACGGGCCCAATGATGACAAAAGGACAGTCTGAATTATATTGATAACTCAATAGTTACAAGGTTGTCAGTGTGTGAATATATTTCCTTTCCCTTTCCAGAATATAACAGAAGGAAAGTGGGTTTGCCAGAAGGAAATTATGAATATTGAAAAGAAAACCATACATCTGGAATAGATAACTAACTTCTGCATGTGTGTATTTAGGGTTTATTTTTATATGTTTCTGCAAGATTTGGATCATATACTACAATAATTTTCAAACTAAGCTACCTTTACATTTCTCACTTTAATGTAATCTGACATACAAATCTTGTTATATGGTTCTTCTAATGTTATTCAGGATGTTCTACATTATTAGATCTTGACCAAGAAATATTTATGTAAAATGGCTCTGTGCCAATAATATGCCATTTAATAAAAAATCACTGTGAACAGTTTAAAAGGTGTCTCTGTGTTTAATAGTGACTATAACATTGGCTGTTCCTTTCTATAGCCAAGTTCCTGTCCAGCTTGAGGTGCTAAATAACAGAGTGAGATTAGTGGTCTCAGCTAGAACTGAAATTAAAGACCCATGAGAACTTCCATGTGGAAGGAGTAGTCCAACAGGAGATAGCAGGTAGTTTAGCTTATGAATGAAGCGCTGAATATATAAAATGACCAAGACACCATAATTAAGGTGTTGTACCAATAAAAGCAAGCAGGATCTTATGAGGGGGATAAGGCAAAAACCCACATTTATTGTAAAGATAATAATAAAGAATAAAGAAAAGATAGAAGCAAACAACGTTGTTTAACTACTTATTCCTATCACTACTTAACCCTTATACACACACACATATATATATATAAACATTTATTCAATCATTCATCCATTCATTCAGGTTCTGTGTAGTTGTTATAGTTACCAGCCTGGAAGTTGCTTGTGATAGAGTACTGGACAGGTATTCTGTACATAAGTGATGGTAGTGGAGAGCGAAGTCCTGATCAGATGCACATCTGAAGCTCCTGGTAGACTGACAGCAGAACCTTGGACTCTGACTCCATAGTCTTTTGGTCCAGTCTTTATAGGAATTTCTTCCTATGCCAGTCTATGGGAATTGCTGCATCATGCTGATGTCTACAGGGTGGCTGCCAGGTGCTCGTCAGTGATCTCATAGGGTGGACCTCCAGTCTCCAGTTTTTCTCCACTTGACACCTTTTGGTTGCACTGGCACCTGACACCTTCTTCAGCCCTTTGATACTGTATTCTCAGGCTGGCACCTCTCAAACCATTCATTCATTGTCCAAGCACTCTCTCTCTTACATACATTCCCTAATTAATGTTTCACATACAGTATTTTGTATAATAATAATTTTACATATACAAGAGTTGTAGTTACAAAAAGTTACAAAAGCTTCTGGGTGGCATTCCTTAAAACACTCTCTCTATGAGTGCTGAGTTAGTTACTGTTATAGTTATGTTTTGCTTTGCAATTAGGGTTAATTGGTTCACAATGCTTTGAAGAGAACGGAGGTCAATTGTGTAACAATGCCCTTAATCAATTACAGGGCTTGGCTCCCAGAGCAGAGTTAGTGGCTTGACAAGCAGCCACTTGCAAAAGTTTGAGCATGCCCTGGGACACAGAGAGGGGAGCTGTTTCTGGCTACATAGTATTATATTCTTAACAGTTTTAAGTTACATGACCTAATATTACATTCCTAACAAATTATATTCTAGAGGGGCAATAATTATAAATCTAAACATTTAACAATCTTAACAAATAATAATAATAATAAATCTAAACACTTATCAAGCTTGATAACACTAAATCTAAACAGTTTAACAAGAATAAATCTAAACACTTATATGCTTCTTCTACTTGGGGAATCATTTTTAATACTTTAATATGTTATCCCTACAAAGGGTGAGATGCTGAACATTCTTAACTGTCATTTAAATACAAATGGAAGTTGAAAATGATAAGCATTTCTTAAACACTTAAAGGATTGGGTCCAGAGAAAGGACATTATTGAATCCTCAATGACTACTGCACTGTCCTCATCCAAATTAAAAACAAACAAAATTCTAAATGCTGCAAATCTTCAGGCTCCACAATTATATAAGTCCTTTTTGAAGTCAATATGGGACTCCTTAGCTAAATAACAATTACTCACTTGCATAAGGCTTTGCATAAGCACTATACCATTCAAAAAGTGATCATCCACAGTTTCCAGAAGAGACAAAGGCAGAAAGACCATTTCTGCCCTCACAGCCTGATCCACATACTGTTAAAGTCAGTAACAGCTTTTCCAGCGACTTCAAAAAGTTTTGGATCAGACCCTTCTAAAATAATTCTCTAAAATATGTGTGTATTGAATCCCACAAGAATCCTAAATATTTTCTTAATGTTAGAGTATGTGGTATTTTTGAAGGCATGAGATCTGAAGAAAAAGATTCTTGCATAATTTGTGTACATTTTGTGTAAATATAATAAATAAAAGTCTTCCATTTTATACAGATTTCTTATAGGATTATGAATCCTTTAAACATAATGAATATTTCCAGTTTATCAATTCTACTTTGCCAGTTCACCTTGTTTTATAATTATTTGGAGAATTCATTTTTAATCTGTTTAAGTGAGTGAGCAAAGTAAAGTTCTACACTCAACTTGATGATACATAGTTCTTCAGAAAAGTGAACTTGATAATGCTTTTATATCTGGCAACTGTTTAACTGCTGTGAGATAGATGGATGTGTGTGGGGTGGGAGCAGGGGATTGTAGAAGGAGATGAGAGGCTGCATTTCTTATTGTGCTGCCTTCCTGAATCATACTGGATGGTGGGATAGGGAGAAGAGAGGGCACAGCTGTCTGCCTATTCCTTCCAATTCCAGAGGAAGAAAATTAGTTTTGAAATCCTTGCATGGAAGGACATTATATATAATGTTTTCTCCTAGTGGGACTTTTTCACATCATCATCCCAATACTTTTTATTCCCGTCCAATTCTCTTTGGCACTTTCTCCCTTTGGCTCAATTTCTCCTCAGCCACCCGAGGGGAATGTCTGCAGTACAGGACAAGGTCGAATTAAGATATGCAACTGCAGCTATGTTAATTGCATAGCTGAAGCTGAAGTAGCTTAACTCGGCTTTTGGCCCTGTCCACACTGCAGGAAGTGAAAGGGAGAACACTCTTCTTTCGACTTCCCTTACTCCTCATGGAAGCAGACTGCATTTTGTGCATGCCTCTCACATCTTCACCAGCCAGGTGTGAGGCATGCACTGAATGCAAGTACTTTCCCCTCACTCCCTGATAGTCTGGGGAGGGGGATGAAAAGCAAGCTGTGTCTTGGAGTGTACAGCTGCTGCCCCCCTCCCGTTCCCCAAACTCCACCCTTGCATCCCTGACCTTTCTTTTTTTGGAGAAGGAAAAGGCGAGATTCCTAATTTCCCAGTAAACTTGCTTCTAAGCCTTAAATACCTGATTTTAGAATCACTATTATAGTCTGCCATTGCATGTTCCCATAAGTATAGATACTATCACATTTTAAGCATGCATGAATAGGGTGTGTGACAGTCATGTTATAGTGTACTCTCCAGGCTACTCCTATGATATATTTATATGTCACATATCAGACATAAAGACTAGTCTTCTCCAATTGCCTGACAAAAGTGAATGACTGTCAAGGCAGCATACAGCTTGTAATTCATGTGTAAGTGCTTATTTATATGATGACAGCAAATCTTTACATGCCCTCTCTCAGTGAGTGTCATTGACATGACATCATCAAGATTTGTGTTGGACTTGGTATGCAGTGATTAACAAGACACCTGTGCAGTGCTTGACAGTGGTTGCAGCAGTGTGGTCAAAAATGCGTTCCTGTTGTGATATATCAGCACCTACTCTCAGAACTGTGATATGTCTGACAATTACAGGACAGTAGCTATGTTGTTTCCTCTCTAATCAACCCAGCGAGGTGACATTTCTCATGTGAACCACTCAGCCGTGTGCCCATGGCACATAATGCAGTGTCTAGTACAATGTTGGTGGTTTCTTGTATATTGTATACATATGTCTGTGTGAAAAGTGGCTCATCTATTCACCGTAGACATGGACATTTTATTTTTCACATTTTTCAAGCAGATCTAATAATCACATTCTCTCTGTTCCCATTTGCGAGTTACATACATTTATCTTTCTAGTCTTAAAGAGTTGGAGAGTCTTGTGGTGTAAAACATACTATAGTCCCATCTCATGCTAGTTCTAGACTAAGTGGTCCCTTGAATTCTTATTTCAGAGAATTCTGGGAAGCTTTAATGAAGTAATATATTGTAAAGCTGTTTTGAGATTATTGGATAAAAAGTACAAAGTAGAAATGGTCCAGAATTAAATCACTAATTCTGAATCACCTCAAATTTGGGTAAGTTCAGCTACATAAAATGGACTGTGTCAAGTTTAGATGTGAGGGGGAAGACTTCTAAATGGTGTAAATCATTGTTGCCTTTTTTAATCTAATGTACATTTAATTTGAATTTGAATGTAATGTTTAACCCTGATTTAAACCATATGAGGATGTGGTGTGGAAATCAGGACCGAACCAGGCTTGAGTAATTAGGTTGGCAGAAGTTGGAAAGGCTAAAAAACCCAAGAAGGCAGGACTTTTGCTTATAAGGTTCCATCTAAAATGTTTCTAGTTCAGTAAACTGCTTAGAACTAAGCAGCTCCATATCAGGAAAGTCCTTAAAAAATGCAATCAAAGAAGTGTAGATATTTTCCTTAATGCATAATAATAGTTCTGAGGACTTGCAAAATCACCTGTTTTAGGGATGTCCCAAGAATTACATAAATAGATACAATCAAGGACAGAATAAAGACAGAATTTTCTAGCTTCAGAATTAACTATCCACCAGAAGGTTTAACACTTACCCTGTTAAATTTGAGAGCATCATGTAGCATTTTAGTCCCAAATCTCCCTTGAAAGTCTGTGGTAGCCATGTAGCTAAAACAATATTCTGTGTTTGGAAGAGGTACCTATTTTGGGGTGTGTAAATATCATAATACCTCAAACTCCAAGTTTAATATGGTAGTATTCACTTGTATGGGATAAAATAAACGTTGCCATATGGCTGTGTAAGTTATGAAGCTATAAAAAACTCTTGCAATGTGCATTATTTCCCCTAAATATTAAGAAATGGAGGTTTTCTTATTAAAGTTCTGTTTGAAATTACAACCTGAATCAAAAGCTGAAAATGGAATTGGACACATTGTTATAAAATTTTCAAAGAAAGACTCCAGTTAAACACAGCTGTGCTTATGATTCTGATGGAAATATGAATCTTCCCACAATAGGATTAATCCTAACTATCCAAGAAGAAACTATCAGATTTTATTTGCTCTTCTGTAAATGACTCAACTATGAAAATCATGTTGGGTGTTCTTGTATCTAATCAAATGCTATATGAGATATTTAAGCACTTGGAAGCAAATTTCTCTTTATAATTAGAAGTAGAGTTTAAAAATCTTTTATATTACATGGAAGTTTTTCTTGAATGTAACTTGTGCTGTGTTCCTATCTCTACAAGAATAGATCAAACATGGTATAATGAGTATTGGCTTTACAAATTTTCACAACCACAGTACTTCTGATTTGAATAAAACCAAAGCAAATGTAATTAGTGTTTTGAATTCAGAAGATATCCCCAATTTTATAACAGTTTTAAAGACTGTCAAAGTTAGGCCTAGAAACCTCCTTGATGGTGTGCTCTTCTTTGTAAATACAAAAAGTACTAGTGTATTTTTGTTTGTTTGTTTCATGTTTTCTATTAGCTAGTTTTTTTAACATACAACATTTCAGATGCTCTTCTCTTCATTGCTGTTTAGATTCCCAGTTTCTTATTTCAGCAGAGTGGCTTATAAATAAACATGTTCACATCAGCGGCAGATATAGGGCAGGGTGAGCGGGGCGGCTGCCCCGGGCCCCGTGCTTTGATAGGCCCTGCAAAGAGCTGCTGCGCGGGAGCAAGCAGCGGTGCAAGTGGCCGTTTGGGCCCCGCGCTTCCCGTGCAGCACAAGGGTGCAGCGTGGGGCCCAAACGCCCGCTTGCGCTGCTTGCTCCTGCACAGCAGCCCAGCTGAGCGGCACAGAACTCAGCTGAGCACCACAGAAGGAGGCGAAGGGCATGACAGAGGCTCCAGGTCCTGCCCCCTGGCCATGTACATCACCGCCTGCCCCCCTTCGCCTCCCACTGTGGCGCTTGGCTGAGTTCTGCACTGCTCAGCCGGGCCGCCACGTAGGAGCAAGCGGCACAAAAGGCCGTTTGGTCTCCACAAGTGAGAGGCAGGAGGGGGAGGAGAAGAGAAAGAGAGAGTGAAAGGCAGGAGGGGGAGAAGAGAAAGAGAGAGGTGGAGAGAGAGGCAGGAGGCAGAGGAGAGCTGAGAGAGAGAGGGGGAGACAGTAGGAGGAGGAGAGAGAGAGACAGAACAGACGTGAAGGAGAGACCTGAAAATCCCGTCTTATGACAGGCTATTGGCTAGTTTTTTTTAATAATGAACATTTAATATTGATATGTGAAACATGTGTAATGAAGTAATGTGAATACGCAGCCGGCGACATATTGAAACTGATTTGCACACATGCTACTACCTGTCGGCTGTGGCCGTGGCGCATGCGCCATGTCACTCACTCTGTTTTTTACAGATAAATAACAATTTTATAAGTGTAAATTCGCTGACAACCCCCAATTATGAAATGACTGGCAGAGCGAGAGACGCAGGTAGAAAATATTTGTCGGGAAGCCAGAAATTAAAGAAAAAAAGAAAACTTGAAGAATGTAATCTCAGTCTAAAAGGTACTATGGAAAAATTGAAACTAATAAAGAATTACTTAAGATCTACTATGAGCCATGAGCGTTTTGTAGGTCTTTCGATAATATCGATTGAAAACGACCTGTGTAAAGAAATGGACTTTAATGACATAATTGAAGAATGTGCTGCCAAAAGAGTTAGACAGCCATAATAGACTTAAATACAAATGAAAATGTTTAATTATTAATGCAGAATTTTGTTTAAGAATGACAATATAATTCAAATAAAATTATCCAACTACATTAAGTTTCTATCAAATTTACCCAATTCACATTTAATATGAAAATAGCCTTCAATTTGCACATTTGACACCTTTTTTCTACTTTTTCTCCAAAGGGGGCCCTGCAAAATTGTGCTGCCCTGGGCCCTGCAAAACTTTCATCCGCCCCTGGTTCACATCTTAGATTGGAAGTGATAGTTTATTCTTACCATCTTGATGGATTGTACTGGATATCTTCAGTTTCCTTTACTAACTAAACATCACTGCATAGACTATAAAATTATTCATAATATGGGAAGGTATCTTAAAATGTAGAACCATTTCCTCTCATGCCCAGTCTGTCTCTGTCTCCTCTCTTTTTCCCTCTCTCCTCTTCCTCTCTCTCTCTCTTCCCCGACCCCCCCCCCCCCCGCCAACTGTAACATTTCCACTCCTTTCCTAATGATTGCCAACATTCTGTTAGCTTTTGGGTTAACTCTTCACACTGAGCAGATGTTTTCAGAGAATCATTGACAATGACTCCAAAATCTTTCTTGAGTGATATTTCATCATTGTATATATAGTTTGAATTACATTTTCCAATTTGCATTATTCTGCACTTAACAACAATGAATTGCATCTGCCATTTTGAGAATACTTTTTGTCTGTTCAGTCAGCTTTGGACTTGACTACCTTAAGTAATTTTGTATTATCAGAAAAATTTGCCACCTCATTGTTTATCTCTTTTTCCAATGTTTTATGAATATGTTGAATAGCACTGGTTCTATTAAGATCCTTGGAGGACTCTGTTATTTACCTCTCTGCACCCTGAGAACTGACCAGATATTCCTATGTTTTGTCTCCTGTCTTTGAACCAGTTACTGATCCATGAGAGGACCTTTCCTCTTATCCCATGATTGCTTACTTTGTTAAGAGCTTTTGGTCAGGGACTTTGTCAAAGGCTTTCCAAAGGTCAGTTGCACTATATCTACTGGATCACCCTCAGCCACATTTGTTGGCCTTTCAAAGAATTCTAATATATTGGTAACACATATTATGTCCCTATGTGCCTCTTTGCTGTAGTTTCAACCACTTTGGCTTGCATAGTTAGACTTATTGGTCTGTAATTGCCAGAATCACCTCTGAAGCCTATTTTTAAAAATTGGTGTTATTATAGCTATTCTGTAGCCAGCTGCTACAGAGGCTGATTTAAGTGATAGGTTACATACTAGTTAGTAGTTCTGCAATTTCATACTTGAGTTTTCATATTTCAGTTCTTTGAGAACTTTTGGATGAATACCATTTGATTCTGCTGACTTATTTCTTCCTCCATTGACAACTCAATCTGGGACATTTCCTCAGATTTGTCACATAGCCCCGGTCTACACTAGGACTTTATTTCAAAATACCCCCCTCCCAGATGAATTTATAAGCAGAGCATCCACATACCAAGCCCATTATTTCAAAATAAGCACCACAGAATTCAAAATCGGCACTCCTGCTTTTCTTGGGGAATAACACTAATTTCAAAATAGTATTTTGAAATAATGGCAGTGTGGATGCTCTGGTGCCGCTGTTTCAGAATAATTACTCCCCAGAATATTTTGAACTAATTACTCCACAGTGATTCCTCGGGTTCTAAGACTGAGAAAGCGCATCCACATTAACAGAGCCTGATTCGGACTAATTTCAAGCTTTCCCATAGTGTGGACACACTAGTTTGAATTTGTTATATTGGGGGTTATTAAGTCAAATTTAGTAATTTCGAAATACTTTCCTAATGTAGACATGGCCATAGAGAGAAGGCTCAAAAGTGGGAATTTCTCTCACATAATCTGCAATGAAGATGATGCAAATAATTCATCTAACTTCTCTGCAGTGATTTTCTCTTCCTTGAATGCTCTTTAGCACCTCAGTCATCTAGTGGCTCTAGTGATTATTGGGCAAGTTCTCTGCTTCAAATATACTTACAAAAAAATTACTGATAGTTTGTGTTTCTCTTTTTAATTGCTCTCCAAATTCTCTTTTCTCCTTACTAACTATACTTTAAAACTTTGTTTGCCAGAATGTAGATCCTTTCTGTTTTCCTTCCAATTTTTGAAGAATGTCTTTTTGTCTCTAACCACCACTTTTACTCTGTTTAGCCATCATGGCTTTTTTGTCCTATTAGTGTATAATTTTTTCAATGTTATTAATCTTTTGTTTGAGGTATACATAGTTTGATCTTCTATGTGTTTTTATAAGTTTCCACAAGGCTTGTTGGCATTTTGCTCTTCTGACTGTTCCTTTCCTTTTCCACTAAATCATTCTCTGTGTTATTGTGTAGTCCCTCTGTTTGAAGTTAAACACTATGATGGTGGATTTCTTTGGTATATTCCTTACTACAAGGATATTACATTTAATTATATTATGTTTGCTGTTACTGACTGATTCGGTTATATTCACCTCTTGGATGAGACCCTGTATTCCTTTTAGGAATAATTCCCTCTCCCTTTGTGCATACTAGGGGTGCGTCTGTACTGCAGGGCTTAACTCGAAATAAGCTATGCAAACTGAGCTACGTCAGTTGTGTATCTTATTTCAAAACAGCTTATTTTGAAATAGGGAGCATCTACACAACACTTATTTCGAAATAGAGCACTCTTCTTCTGACTTCCCTTATTCCTTGTACAATGAGAGTTGCAGGAGTCAGAATAAGAAGTCCTCTAGTTTGACAGTATTTTGACAGTATTTTGAAATAACTACCTCTGCTGTGTAGATGCAGACTAAGTTATTTTGGAATACTGCTAGTTATTTCAAAATAGTGTTGCTGTGTAGACATACCCTAGGACTAGTGGATCCTAGAAGCACTCATTAATAGTCCCTAGGAATTTTGTCTCTATATCCCATCATGATGTGTCACATTACAAGTCAGAATGGCAGATAGTCGCCAGTTTCTAATGTTGTATGTAGGGGAGAGGTGCTTGACCCCCTCCTCCCTCGCTCCAGGCCCTGTCACCACTCCACTTCTTCTCCCAAGCTTCCTATCCATGCTTTATCTCTTCCTGCTCCATCCCTGTCCTGCTTCTTCCCCACTTCCTCCCATGAGTGCACCCTATTCCTATTCCTCTCCTTCTCTCCCAGAGCTCAAATGCCATGAATCAGCTGTATGCAGTGCTCCAAAATCACAGGGAAAAAGAAGGAGTAGGGAAGCAGAGGACCTCCAGCACACCAGAAGCACAGGGGGAAGGAGAAAGATGTGTGTGTGGGGGGGAGGGGGGGAGGCTTGGCAACAATGGATGCTCTGCATCCACACATTTCCCCTTGGGGGCTCCAGACATGGATCACCCATGGACTTAGCACCTATGATATGGGGATATCTGAAATCCCACCATTTTTATTGGAATTTTCTCTTTTTGTAACCAGCCTAATCTCTGAGCATTTCAGTCATCCCGGTCAGGTAGTAAGGAGTATAGTTCTACTGTTATAATTTTACTGTTCAATTTTACTGAATTTCTATCCATGGAGATCTTATGGTACAGTTTGATTCATTTAAGCTTTTTACTATATTTGACTGTGAGTACTCTGTAGCACTTTTCCAAAAAATTCCCCACGAGAGGGTTTTGTTCTTATTTGGATTGAAGTAAAATATCAAAATCTTCCGTGAAGTGGAACTGCCTTTCTCTTCCCAACTATAGCTGTGAACTCTGGAGTCACTATAGATGCCTCATGTGCAGTGTTCCCTATAATTTCTCTCTCCTTTGAACAGAATTTTCTTATGTGCACCAACGTTGAGGCGATGCGTGACACGTAGGTGATATTTGACATATAACCTTTATATTGGTGCACATAACAAAATTAAAGTGGTGGAGGTGGGGGCCAAAGGGTTCTGAGCATGGGAGGAGGTTCAGAGCTGGGGCAGAGTTTTGGGGTGCAAGAGTGTGAGGACTCCAGTTGGGGTTGTGGGTTCTAGGGTGGGGTTTGGGATGAGGGGCTCGGGTGCAGGAGGGGGGCTCCAGGTTTGGAGAGGGGCTTAGGGCTGGGAGTTGGGGTGCAGGAGAGGGGTACAGGCTCTGTGCTGGGGATGTGGACTTTGGGGTACAGAAGGGTGCTTAGGGCTTGGGGGTATTCAAGTTGATGCAGGGTTTGGGACTTACCTGGCTGGTTCGCTGCTGGGGACAAAGAGGAAGAGCACCTTTCCCCTGGCTGCAGCAGCTCTATGCTGGGGCTGGCTGGATGCAGTGCCCCCTGCTGACCCTGGCAGCTTCAGGGCTTGGGGAAAGGTAACTCTCCCCACTGCAGCCCTGAGTCCCTGCGTGGAGCATAAAACTCTCCTTTGCTGTGATGACTGCAAAAACTTGCAAACAGTTATGCTGCTGATGCTTTGAAATCATGGCCTATCATGCTGAACAATAATGTTTCATGGTTTCCTTGTGCTCTTCCATCTTCCTGTGTCAATCTGTTGTTGTCGCTTGGATTATACTTTGACCGTAGTTTTTGGAGGAGAGCCATCTTTTTGTTCTGTTTGGACAGCTCCTACCACACGGGGGTCCTGGTCCATCATGACTGGGGCTTCTATGGGCAATGGTAATACAAATGTGTGTTTGTGTATCTGAAAGAGAGATGCACGCACTTGTCATGTCTGTCATGGTTGTCAGACTTGTTCAGATATTTCAGGTTTTTTATGTATCTGAGCTCTTTGCCTCAGCCATACAAAAACCTGTGCAGTTTGGACACTGAGTTCTGGTCCAGATGTTGTAGCTATGTGGATTACTGTGATATTTGAAGAGCAGCCACAGATTTGTCAAGTGCGGTGTCTTCAGGCCAAGAGTGTCTCCAAGAAGAAAGGGAAAAAAATTATAGATCACTTTATATTATAGCTGTATCAGAAATTAGAACTGTTCACCTAACATATCTGTGAATAATTTATTCTGTAAAATATTCAAAAATTTCATCAGATAAGATGAAATGAATAACTCAATTGGCTTCATGTGGCATACTGTACTATATGTCTTTGTGCTATGCCAATGGTAGAAAAACACCCAGCTGACAGCTCTGTAGGAGAGGAATGAATTCAGACGTCTGCCTGCAGGAAAAGAGATTACATGTCCAGATCACTTGCTCTTTGAATCAGAATTATAAATTTTCAGGTGACTTCATCCCAATTGAATTTTGCATGTTACTGTAGTAAAGGTGACTTCACTGATGAGAAGCCTAACACCTGTTATCACCAGTGGGCATTAGTCTAGGCACTGGCACATATACAGTAAAACAGATGGGACCAGTTACCTTGCGGCGTCTGTCACATAGATGACTATGAAATGTAAATGTTTTGGTGAAAGTAGAATTTGGTAGCATAGTTTTGTGGCTGGAGTGAAGACCAGTGAGAACTGGGTTATAAAACAAGCTCTCTTATTGATTTGCTGTGTTATTAGGCTTTAGGCTCATGTGAAAAGCAGCTATGTGACACATACCTCACAGGTAAGAGTAATGGATTTTCTCCTAGCCAGTGGAGTAGGCAGAACATGGCAAAACTTGGCAGCTGTGGTTGGACTGGTGGATGTGGTAGGTGGTTAGGGGAGAAGGAGTTTCTAAGTCATTTTGGAATGGTTATCAGGTGTGGGTGGTACTGAAGTGTCCAAAGTGGAGCTGGGTGGCATTGTAGGGTGGTAGAAGAATGGAGAAGGCTGGGTGGGGATGTGCGTGGGTAGAGGTAGGTGCAGGGAGCATGGGACCAATATTGATAGAGTGACCATATTTACCAGTGCTGAATTTAGGACACATAGTAAAATTGTTTGTATTCAGGTACAATGACAATCAATCAGACCAATGCAGCACAAACATTCAAATTAACATCAAGTTGTAGCTGGAGTAGATGGACTGTTTAGCTGGAGTCTTTTTATTTACATTCTTATCTTTAAGGTTTGCATGGGGAGAGGTGACACACATACACTCCCATACACCTCTCTCACATGGGGTTGGGAGAGGCTGACTGATCTGACCCAACCCTCCTTACCCAGTGCTCTCCATGATCCATGCCTGGCTGGGCTCCTGAGATAGGTCAGCCTCTCCTGGTACCTGGTTGTTGCATCTTTTCAAGGCAACATATGGGGACACATAGGGTCACAGGCCCCCCTCCCAGATTTCTCTCAGGGTTCACACCAGAACATGGCAAGCAGCAGCCTTTCAGCACTGTGTGGCTTGGTTCCTCCCAGCCAGCGCTCTGGGCCAGAAGGTTGTGAGCTCTCTCTGGGTATCAGCCCAGCCGAGGAAGGAAGGAAAGAAGGTGGGTGGGTACAAGCCACGCTTTTGGTGAGCTGAATGATCTGACCAGGAGTTGGTTCTCTTTACAGCACCGGGAGCGGGATGCACTCCACTGGAGGCAATATGGAGAAGCAGTGGGGTCAGGGGAAGTGAACGGGAACATCAAGGAGAGACAGTGAGTGAGAGGGGAAGTAAGTAAAGGGTTGTTAAGGAGACAGCAGAGGTGACACATAACCAGCCACCACCTGCCCATACTCACCAGCCACTGGAACAAATGTTGGGAGGGAGCAGGCATACTGATGGATTCCTCACTGATGGACCACCAGCCTTGCACACTCACTTCCATAAGCACCCACTGAATCCCCCCCTTACTCTGCAAGGATCCAGCCAGCAGTAGGACCCACCAGTACTTATGGGAGGAAAGACACAGAAATACAGGGCAGATACAGAAATAGGGACACCTGCAAGAAGGCTTAAATAAGGTACTGTCCCTTTAAAAACAGGACAGTTGGTCACCCTAAATATTAAGATGTTCTGTTCCTGATGCTGCAGCCACCACCTGCTGGTGCTCCAGAAGAGAGACTTTTAAGAGTGAAGAAGAAAAGCTACCTGGCTGATTGCAGAATCGATGTTGCAATAGATCCTGCTGGCTGGGAAGAGCAAACTACGAAAACAAGGGGAGGAAAGAGTTTCCCAATTCAGCTGATGTGAATGAATCAACAACCAAAAGGCAACTCTAAACCAAATGCAAAGTGTGGAGTGTGATTATGTATTCACTGATGAAACAGTCATTTTTCACAGGTAGAGGATAAGCTACTTACTTTAGAAAGTCACATCAAATTGGGAACTGGATGATTAACAAAATGTTAATTGCCAAATGTGGTATGTAATTGAAAATGTGATAATTGCCTTATAATTTCAGACATTAACGCATCATTCACTACAACTGACATGTGATGTCCTTCTTATGGAAAGCTGTGTGCCTGCAGCCAATTTATAGTGCTGCATTGGCACAGTGGCCAGTGCAGCTTTCTAAAGCTGACGGTCACCTTATGTTGTCACTCGTGAGCAGCTCCCTTCACTTAAGCATGTTATTGTATTAAACACAATTATTTCATTGTCCTTCATCACTTCATATTGCCATTCCAAAAATGAAATTAAGCTGTATGTACAGAAGGATAAACATGGAGCTCAGTCATTCCTACTGGCTGTTTGGTGCTCAGCAATGAAGTATGAAAATAAGGTGCTTCTTAATGAAAAATGTGGGGGAGCTATTTAGAAGGTGGGCTCTCCCCATCCTTTCCCCTAAGCTCAAACAGGTTAGGCTCTGGAATGATCAGGGCCATGATGTTTAATTAAAAGTTTAATAAATATTTAGTAAAAATGTTAACTAAATACTTAGCATTTTACAATACTCATTCTCAAAACTCTAATGAGCATACATATCCCATTTCCCAGAAGGAGAAATAGAGGACTACACTATGCTTTACACCAGACCAAATGGTAGTAGACTATAGCATGGGTGCTTGAGGATTGTTGGAAATCAGTCTCGTGCTCTGTACGTTAAGCTATCATATCTGCTTCTTTAGTAAACATTCCATACTTCCAGAGTATATTTCTGTCTTTCCAAATATGGTTTCTTACAAGCAGAATCAAAATTACAGATTAAGTAAAACTGATAATGTCTCTTATATACAAGCCAGCTGCCAATCTTTAATATTTGTTAAATTCTGTTCCTTAAAAAATCATTTTTCTCCTGCATTATTTAGTCACTAAGACTGTCTTTTCATACATACTTTATCAAATTAACCTCCTATTTAGTCGATACAGCTTATTCTTCAGACCGAAGTCTAGAAGAGCACAAGCATGCATTTACAATATATGAAATTAAAGCCATGCTATTTTTTTGCTGTTGATAAATGATGGATTAAGTTTCAACAGTCCTCGTTCATCTTTACAACAATGTGCATTGACAATTAATGGTTGCAGAAGCACTGGTGTGATATCCAAACCTTTTAAAAATATTGACTTTTGAAAAGTATTCTTGGACCACATTTCCATTATCTGTATACTTGCCAGAGGCTGAAATAATTAACAACAATAATTGTGTTGAAATATGTGCTGTAATTGAATAAATATTAATTAGTTAAGTAGACACTGGAAATATTATGTAGGATAGCTTTGTCTTTAAACTTTGAAAGTTCTTCCTTGGTGCTTACTAATTACAGAAACAGGTATATAATGCTTATTCAGTTATATTAAGAAATCAGTTAAGATAGGGTAGAGTGGAAGAAGAAAGGAGAAGAATATAAATATTTTTTAAAGGAAAAATAGGGAATAAATCATACTCTCCTCTGAAAGCAACTATGTGAAGATACAGAAAGGCTAACATTTTTCCCTAATGCAGTTTTCTTCCCTAACTGTGAGCAGTTTGGCTCACTGGAATCCATAAAAAAAGCATGCCATTGCCCTCAGGATCCAGAATCCTCTTTCTATACTGCTTAGTTTGAAAGAACTTTGGCCCGTTGGCAGCATGGCTCAATGCAGAATACGCAGTGAAGGAAATTCTGGATCTCTGTGACTGACCTGGATAAATAAATGACTTACCCAAGACTTACTTGGACTACTTACTTTCAAAAACTGACATCTCAAGTGATTTCTACAAAACAAGTGGAATGCACCGCTAAGAGCAAAGTCATTGAGATTCTTTTTCTCTTTTATGTTTCCTAGGGAAACTTCATTGAGTTGGATTAGAAGGACGGATTAGACCATTTTAAACAGACACCAGTGCAGTGACTGGCTTGATGTCATCTCATGTGCTGTTCAGCCATTGGTGACACTGGGAAGCAGCTTTCCAATGTTGGATCTATTTTCCATGAACTCTAAACTTAACATAGGAAGATTAGAAATGGCTCTCAACTTCTATGAAACTTCCCTACTATTTTCATCTGCATGATGGCACGAGACTGTCTTTCTCATAGTGATGTCATCCAGGGTCTCACTGAGGCTTATGTAGCACTGGAATGGAATTTTGTAACTAATAAGTCAGTTGTAATAAATGTATGTTATAGCAAAAGATTTGGATTAAACTTAAATACAAGATGTAGGTCTCATACAGGGCCAGGCAGCTTTGTTATCTTAGCTCCAGCATTGTTTGATGTTAGCATGTTAAAGTGAAGGGATGGAATATTGTAATACATAGTGATGTTAGCGTTAGATAAGGTCTTGTAGTAGATAGAAATAAGTTTAATGTTGAAAGACTTTGTAGCTTTGTTAAAGTGTCTAGTAGTACCCCTTTGTTCCATGTTTCCCATTCTATAAATGTATTGTTTGTGTGAATAAGAGAGAGAATGTTTTAGGAGAGATAAGTATGAAGGCCACTGCATGCTCAAATGGTCAGAGGAGGGGCCGGAGACTCAGAAGCACGAAATAATAATCAAAGCACGCTGAAGACACAGACTACCTGGGCAGACAGACGAACCCTGAAGCTAGAAGCAAGCACCCCTTGATAGGGAACCAATCACAACTTTCGCTGGAAAGACAACACCCAGGAGGGGTCGTCAGCATACTGATATCAGATGACTGAGAGAACAACTTCTTCCCAATAAGCATATGTTGTAGGAAGACTGATTGTGATGCTGAATGACTAATTATGGCCTAACAAGGCAAATGTATAAACTTGCATGGAAGAAAAATCCTATAAAAAATGGGGTGTTTTGTATGGTTCTTCGGGTTCTGTCCTGCTAAGATCAAGACAGGAGGGGCATCAGTCCGGACTGACATGAACCCGTCTCCTTCCTTGCACCTGACCTATCTGGCCAATAGGTCAGGCCAAGCAACAGACTGGTAACTATTCCATCAGCACAATGCGTGTGTGTGTGTGTGTGTAAATGCATATTCTACTTTGTTATATTATCAATAAATATGGCGTGTTGCTTTATCCCCCTGAAAAAGATCCCATGTGCTTCTTTTAAGCATAACACTTACATGGACTTTAAAATATACTGTAGTACTGCGGGCCCACAATTCTCCAGTCAGTGCAGGTGGAACACAATACTATACAAGCAATGGATCTCTATAAGGGTATGTCTAGACTGCATCCCTCTGTCAGCAGAGGGACGCAGATTAGGCAGGTCGACATTGCAAATGAGGCAGGGATTTAAATATCCCGCGCCTAATTTGCATAAAAATGGCCACTGCGTTTTGCTGACTCAGCACTTTGTCGGCAAAAAGAGGCAGTCTAGAGGAGGATCTGTCGAGAAAGAAAGCCTTTTTCGACAGATCCTGTAAACCTCCTTGCAGGAGGCATAAGGGATCTGTCGAAAAAGGCTTTCTTTCTCGACAGATCCCCCTCTAGATTGCCTCTTTTTGCCGACAAAGTGCTGAGTCGGCAAAACGCGGTGGCCATTTTTATGCAAATTAGGCAAGGGGTATTTAAATCCATGCTTCATTTTCAATGTCGACCTGCCTAATCTGCATCCCTCTGCTGACAGAGGGATGCAGTCTAGATATACCCTAAGAGATGTGCAAAGAAGGATCTTGCTGTGCCTCTTTTCCTGCCTTGCGCACTTATGTCTAGAGTCCAGAAAATGCCTTAAAGGTTAAGGTCTGCCCTGTTGAAGTTAATGGAAGGTGTGAAGACATGTTCTGAGAGTATGCCAAAGCATTCCATGCCATTGTGTTATTATTGATATATTATTTATGATAACGTGTTATAGCTACCAAAATACAAATATAGGCAAAAGAGAAGGTTTTCTGAGTGATAACTTAATTAAATCAGTTGTTTTTATGTTAATCATAGAATCATAGAATCATAGTGCTGGAAGAGACCTCAGGATGTCACCGAGTCCAGCCCCCTGCCCAAAACAGGACCAATCCCAATGTTCTGCTTCCCATACAATTTTAAAGTTGAGGTTGAATTAGACAAACACTAATGAAGTGAACAGTTACCTCTGTAAGTTGAAATTAATGGCATAGTGAAAAAAATCATATTGTTAATAAAACTCAGGCAAAATCAATCTCCTTGTTCATCCTGTTCTGGATGCTTCAAAATCAACTAACTTTCTTCCATATAAGCAATAAACCATAAAAAAACACTTTTTCACAGAAGTGGAGTTTATTATAGGATTGTAATAATATTTAGCTCTTATGTGGGGTCCTTCATCTGTAGAATTCAAATGACTTTATTAAGGAGGATCAGAGTCTCATCATGTCTAGTTTACCAATGGGGAAACTTCAGTACAGAGAAATGACATGACTTTCCTGCTGATAGAGATATGGATCAGACTCAGGCTTCTAGTCCAGTCCTTAGCCGCACTCCCTTGCAATTTTTTTCTAAAGGATTGTTTTAAAATGATAATAGTTTTTACTGTTGCAGTGCATAATTAACTATAGAGGAATAACATATATGCTATATATGATCTGCAGATCATGGGCTTGTTTTGCATGGCATTTAAGTTGCCAAAACCCAAATGTAGGACACTATTTCTGTGACAGGGACAGACAATGACACAAAAATTATTCATTAGGAAATAAATCTAAAACACTGTGGGATTAATCTGTTCATGGAAATAAAGTCCTCTAGTTTTGTGATTCTTCATTCCTTCATTTTTTTTCATACTAAAATGATGCCAGATTTCTGTGGAATGTAGGTAACTTTTGAATTACAACAATAAAGTCCTTTGAAATTAAGAGATATTTGAGATAACTGTTCATTTGCTCTTCTCTGCACCACAACGGTGAAGAATGGTAAAACAAAATTAAAATAACTGGGAGAAAAGACAGAATTGCACATTAGCTTAATTGTTTGCTGCTTATCAAAGTTTCAATTTTGCCTAGAATCTCTCTATCCTTTCTCTCCTTCCATTCAGATATATGGCTTTTTTCTGAACTCAATCCAGAGCAGAGGATTACAGGTAATATTTCATTTTCAATTGCTCTTTTGGGTGAAGCCCATTGGAATTTCAAACTTCAAAATTTTAAAAATAAATGGAAAAGGAACCAAATTTCCACCTCCTTTTTTGTAGCAATGTGTGGCTGGTCAAACTTTTTCAAATTCTTAAATTGTGCAGTTAGAAAGGGAGGTGGAAAGGTTTAAAACATTTCTAGTTTTGGGATGACAAATAAATTGACAAATTTGTGTTGGACAAATTAAATTTCCACCTAAAATATCTCCATTAGTGTGTGGGGCTGTGTCTAGACTACACCTCTCTGTCGACAGACAGATGTAGATTAGGCACATCGAAATTGCAAATGAAGCAGGGATTTAAATATCCCGTGCTTCATTAGCATAAACATGGACACCGCTTTTTTTCCACATGGAGCTTTTTCGAAAAAAACTCCAGTCTAGATGGGGATCTGTTGAAAAATAAACCCTTTTTCGACAGATCCTGTATTCCTCAAAAAATGAGGTTTACAGGATCTGTCGAAAAAGGGTTATTTTTCGACAGATCCCTGTCTAGATTGCCATTTTTTTCCGAAAAAACTCCGTGTCGAAAAAAAGCGGCAGCCATGTTTATGCTAATGAAGCACGGGATATTTAAATCCCTGCTTCATTCGCAATTTCAATGTGCCTAATCTACATCTGTCTGTCGACAGAGAAGTATAGTCTAGACGTACCCTGAATGACCACAAAACCAACAACCTTATGAGGCAGTAGATATGGTTTACCACATTTGCACAGGAATGTATTGGTGAGAGTAAAGGTAATCTGACTCGAAGAGTATGTCTACATTGCACACTTATTTCAAAATAAGCTATTTCGGAAGAAATACTCTGAAATAGCTTATTTCGAAATTGCACATCTACGCTAAAGGGAAGCCTCAAAATTAGTCCAAGGCAGGCTTCCCTAATGTGGATGTGCTACCTTGATTTAGGGTATGGCTTACACTGTTTTGGGTTTTTTTGGAAGAGGTATGCAAATAGCGCTTGCATTTGCATACTTTCTTCCATTTTTTTTACCAGAAGAGGCTTTTCTGCCATTTGGCCCCGTCTTTCAAAACCCCTCTTTCGAAAGCCCCTCTTAACCTCATTTTTCTCAATGCTCGCTATTGCAAGTGAGAGGTTTTCAGTCTTTTCCAATACAAACAGGGCATATGATAGCTGTGTGATGGGGTCCACCATACACTAGCAGAGAAGAGGTTAATATAACCCCAGAAAGGCTGCATGGGAAACAACCGATCAGGGCCTAGCACAGGGGTTGGCAATGATTTTAGTCAGGGGGGCCACTTCACTAATTTTTGAAGTGGCCCCTGGCTAGCCTGGAAGGGGCAAGGCCTTTGGAAGAAGGGGTGGGGTCATGACACTTCCTGCTCCCTCTCCCACAGACCCTGATTGGCCTGATATCTCCACCCTCCTCCCACCTAGAAAGAACTGCCAGATGTTCTGAACAGCTGGTGGTTCCCTCTAGGCATTCGCCCTCTTGAAGGGCAGGAGGAGAGTTTGCAAGATCCCCCCAACCCCAGGCCAATCAGTGTGAAGTCTCTCGCTCCCTGCCTCCAAATTGCAAAGGGCACATGGCTCTTAGAGTGAAAGACTGCACACCCCTTGTGGGGCAGGAGCCCTCACACACTTCCAGCCCCTGCTCTGCAAGGAGCATGCGGCACTTTCACTCTAAGTGCCACATGCCTCTTGCAGGGCAGGAGGAGATTTCGTGTACTCCTCTGCCCCCAGGCCCTGATTGGTCTGGGGGCAGAGGAGTGGCAGGGTGTCTGCAGGCTGGATCCACCCACTTGGCGGGCTGGATCTGGCCTGGGGAGGCCCCTTGGCCTAGCAACTTCATATAAAAGGAAAATGAAAGGCAGAGTAAATCAGTTGCTACTGGGAGCCCAGGAGCTAAAGATTGTGTCCCTGGAGGACTGAGAGAACTGTGAGCATCTTGGACAGAGAATTGGCTGGCTCCTGAGCAGCTGAGGCCCTGAGGTAAGGGTGAAAAAGATACTCCTGGCCTGGGTGACTGGCCCAAGGAAATAGAGTAGTATTGACTGAGGTTACACAGAAGCAGGAGTCTGCTCTTTACATGGTCTCTTGATTGGGGCACCGAGAGTAATGGGTAGGCCCATGTCCTCACAACTGGGGAAGTGGAAGGACTGTTGAACACAGAGATCTCTCCTCCCTCCCACTCTAGAAAGGGGAAACAAAGTTGATGATCCAGCTAGGGAGAGGAGCCATAGATCGGAGTAGTGGAAGGGTGGCAGTCTGCAAATCATGTATATGGGTGTTAGCCTTGAGCTAAACCCCAGCATGACCAAGAGGAGACAATAGTCTGGCAATAAGGGCTGTACCCTATGACATGCTCACAAAAGAGAACATAAGAATGGCCATACTGGGTCAGAGCAAAGGTCAGTCTAGCCTAGTATCCTGTCTTCCAACAGTGGCCAATGCCAGGTACCACAAAGTGCCCATTCCCAGCTTCTGGCAAACAGAGCCCATCCTGGCTAATAGCCATTTATAGATCTATCTAGCTTCTTTTTAAACCCTATTAAAGTCCTGGCCTTCACAACATCCCCTGGCAAGGATGTCCCACACGTTGACTGTAAATGTGTGAAGAGAAAGAGATACTTTTCACAGTTCTAGTAGGAACCAGAAACTGCAGTTTTTTAAGGTTGCCATTTTTGTAATTAAAATTATAACATAATATGAGATTTTTGTACAATCCAGTATACTGTTATTTATATATTTTACCTCCCTTCAGTATATTTATTTTCATAAGGTGTTTAGCCACCATGAAAATAGTTTGCTTGATGTACTTAAAGTAATAAGGGTCAAATTCCAATCGTAGCTGGGTATCACTATGAATTTCAAAATATATCGGTATGTGGTTGTGTTGGGGTTTTTCAATAAATGTGTAGGTGTGCATTTGTAATAATTGGAAATTGACCCATAGTACATTAAAAATGTTCAGTGGTTTCATACTAGTAAATCAAAAACAAATCTGTCTGCTAACCAGCTAAATCTGAGATGTTACAGTTTACAGGAATGACTTCCTACACAACATTCTAGTTTAGAAATCTATCAATACCTCCTTCCCTACCCCAAAATCTGTTTGCATACCACTTAATAATTGTCAGGAAGCCACTTCTACTAGATAAAGTGGCCTAAGGTTTTGTTTTAAAGCAAGACAAATCATCTTCCCCAAAGTTTCTGTATCTCCTCTCCTGCTCCTTCTGCCAATGATCCTTGTTTGTTTCAGTTCCACTGAGGGAGTCTTTCTGCTCACAAAGGGCAAGTTTATACTGCAGTGTTATTTCAAAATAACTGAGGGTATGTCTACACTTGCACCCTCTTTCAAGAGAGGGATGCAAATGCAGCTGAGCAAAATTGCAAGTGAAGCATGGATTTGAATTTCCCGTGCTTCATTTGCATAATCGCGTCCGGGCGCTATTTCAAAATACCCTATTTCGAAAAAAGAAATGCTCTCTAGACCCGGTTATTTCAAAAGAAAACCCTTCTTTCGAAATTACCCTTACTCCTTATAAAATGAGGTTTAAGGGTAATTTTGAAAGAAGGGTTTTCTTTCAAAATAACCACGTCTAGACAGCGTTTCTTTTTTCGATATAGCACTATTTCGAAATAGTGCCTGGACGCGATTATGCAAATGAAGCGTGAGAAATTCAAATCCATGTTTCATTTGCAATTTCGCTCAGCTGCATTTGCATTCCTCTCTCGAAAGAGGAATGCAGTACAGACATACCCTAACATTATTTCAAAAATAATAAGGTGAGTGTCCACACAGTAAGCTTGTTATTTCAAAATAATTTTGAAATACCAGGGTTCTTATTCCGGAATAATAAACCCTCATTTCATGAGGAATAATGCCTATTTTGAAACAGTTATTTCAAAATAGGGTGTATGTGGACAGGGCAGCTGTGGTTATTTTAAAATAATTGGCCTCTAGAGCTTCTCACAGCTGCCCTGTTGGCTATTCTATCCACACTCATCAGCACTCTGTAGTTTCCCTTCCCCTGCAGCTTTTAAAAGTGCAGCCACAGGGGAAACAGTTTGTGGCACAACATTAGCCCTAACAGCCCTGTGCCACGCAGCAGCAGCCTACTCTGCCTTCCCTGCTGCCATGGCAGACCCTTATGCTCCCAACGAGCCCCCCCCCCCACTCCGCCATGGCTGCGAGTGAGCTGGCAGCCAGCTCAGAAGCTCCTGCCCAGGGGTGGAAGAAAAGGGCCCCTTTCTGGTCTTGTGCAGAGATCCTGGATCTCATTGAGGTCTGGGGAGAGGAGGCAAACAAACCTCCAGGATCTCTGCACCAGACACAGGAATGTGGTTGGTGCAGTTGGCGAAAAAAGTGCCAGCATGCCACCCGATGTTGATGTCGGTGAACTGGCTGCACTGGTCAATGAGGGCCTGCAGCACAATTAAAAGTATCTTTTCCAGTTGATATAATTGGAGGTCTGGTGGTCAGGGGCTCGCATGGGGATATGGATGTCATCAGTTTTCCTCCTCTCTCCCCAGTCCCCCCCCCCCGCAGTTGAGGAAGCCCATGGCAGCAAAGCCAGCAATGATGGGGTCCACGTCACCCAGAATGACGACCCTGCACAGCAAGATGGTGTTGATGGTCCTCACCACCTGTAGAAAGATATAAACAGAGAATCACAGGGTTGCCAAAGCCCTCAGGAGTTCCCCGTGCACAACCCCTTTCCCACACCAGGACAAACCCCAACTTACCCCATCCCTGGCGGGGCTTGTGTAGTCAGGAATACAAAACCTCCAGGATGGAGAGTCCATCCCCTGTTCCTTAGGCAACCCCATTCCAGTGCTTCACCATCCTCCTGGGACAATAGCAAGAATCATACCTGCACAAGCAGGGCCCTGAAGATTGATCTCCCGATGTTGAACTGGTTCCCGATGGAGCGGTAGCTGTCCAACATGGTGAGCTTCCAAATTACAATGGCAATGCGCTTCTGGAAGGGGATGGTGGGTTGCATGTGGGTGTCCCATCTCCTGAGGGCAGAGGTGAGCCACTTACAGAGCTCCGGGAAGGTGTCCTTCCACATGTAGTAGTTCTGGAGCCACTGCTGGTCGTCCCACCACTCCATGATAATCCAGCCCCGCTAGTCAGAACTGGTGTCCCAGCACCAGAAGCAGTGGTGCATGGTGTGCAGGGGAGGGTGGGAAGGGCTCTGGTGCATGAGCAGCATGTAGAGTGGTGTGCGGAGGTGCCCCACAGTGAGTTCTGGGTCCTGGTTCTGCAGTGCCACGTGGGCAGCCTGCAGTAACTGCACCAGGAGGTATGGCAAGAGGTCTAAGAGCTGGTGAGTGCTTTGCAGCAGGTCTGGCTCCATGGCTGAAATGCTGTGTTGTCTGTAAGGGCAACCAGAGCATGTGGGGTGAGTTTGCTGTCCCTCAAGGAGGTAGACAAAGGTGAAGAGCCTAAGACACGACTGTAGAGGGGAGTCCCTTTAAGCACAAGCCTTAGCTAGCCTCAGGCAGCAGCTAGAGGAAGTGACTGCTGTCCTGATGCCCTGCCCAGAGTGCTTCTGGGGCACCTTAAATGTGGTTAAGGCTCCAGTCAGTGTGGACGTGCTATTTTGATGCAGATCTGTGCTATTTTGGTGAGGATTTTAGTGTCGACATGCTATTTCGATACAGATCTGTGCTATTTCGATGGGGATTTGTAGTGTTATTTTGAAATAGCTATTTCGGGAGTTATTATTCCAAAATAGCTAATTTTGAAATTGTAGTGTAGACATGCCTAAAAGGGAAGAGATTTGTGGCCATGTGGAGGGACCGGTCCCCAAACTCTGAGCCTCAGAGATGCATGAGAAATCAAATTCTGATCCCATGTCATTCGTGTAAAGATGATTTCCTATTCTTCACAGCACCATAGTGCAGTCAGGAGTTTGGCTGCCAGTAATGGTTCCTGTGGCTGACATAACTGGCTGTGCTGTAGCTGTATCCCACTTCAGGCTGACCAACTCCCAAACCCACTGCATGCCAACCACTCTATGCTCATGAAGAGAGGCTCCTATGGGCCTGTGACCTGCTAGGTGAGTACTTCTCGCCTTTCTACTGTTTTCAAAGCTTATGGGCCTCTTTCTGGGCTCCTATGAATCCCTCCGCCCAATGCAGGAGATGGAGCTTTTGGCTGATTCTGCTCCACGTACCAAAATAACTTAAAGAAATACACAGTAAAATACACGATATTCCACTTTACAGGGAAAAGTGTGTCTTCAATAGATTGCAGCACATATTAATGGTACAATTAGACATACTACACTGCTTCAGAAAAGCTTCAGGGATCTCTAACTATGAATCTTCCTATTTTTGGGTATGGAAAGAACAAGTATTAATGTGTAGCACACCACTTTACCACTGGTTAGATATATTAGATCAGCAATAAGCCCTATTAATATTTTTAATAGTTCACATAATTGTAGTTACTGTGTCAGTACTACTTTGGAAATAACACAATACCACTACTATAATATGATGGCACTGTTTACCTTCTCTCTCTCCTTCTTCTCCTTTGAGAAGGAGTTTTTAAGTTAGAAAATCACTCACCTATATCAATCCTTAGGGTACATCTAGTTTGCAAGCTTCTTTCAAAAGAGAGAGTCCACGCCTCAAAACCAGATCGAAAAAGCAATTTGCTTTTTCAAAAGAGAGCGTCCAGACAGCATGGATGCTCTCTCAAAAGAAAGCCCATATTGCTGTTCACAGAATGGCCACCAGGGCACCTGTGCTTTTTTCAACTGCCTCTTCTTTGGAAAAATATCCCTGTTCTGCGTCCACACACGCCTTTTTTCGAAAGAACTCTTTCAAAAAAGGGGTTCTTCCTCGTAATTTGAGGTTTACCAATGTCAAAAAAAATCCTGTGTTCTTTCAATTTATTTTCAAAAGAACATGATTGCAACGTGGACGCAGGTGAAGTTTTTTTAAAAACAATGTAGTCTAGACATACCCTTTGTCTTACACAATGCAAGCAAGGAGAAAAGGCATATTCAATGTTTCTTGAGTCTTCTTCAGACTGAAGTGTTCCATTCAGCACAGACCTATTCCCACAATCTTTCCTCTTTTGTCTTGGCCTTTAAGATACTCAGTTTTCCTGTAAACTCTATTGTAATGCCCCTTCCTTCACTCCTTCCAACTCCAAACTCACTTAATGTGCATTTACAATGATTTACTCAAGTTCCTTTCCACCAACTTTATTTTGGATGCCTTCTAGTCTGGCTTCTCTGGCTTCCTCACTCACTAGTCAACTTCCTCATTCATCTAAGGCACTTTCACCAAAGTCTCCATCTTTTCCAGTCAATATTCCTTCTTCTTTCTCCTTGAAGTGTGTGCTGCCTTTTAAATGATCACCCTCCTTGTTGAAGTTATACTTTCCTTAGGCATTTTTTAATCTTTCCTGGTTTGCCTCTGATCATTCCTTTATTGTATTTCTATCAATTACCCTCTTCTTCTCTCTGAATTTCTAGTGGTTATTTATGCCAGCAGGCTCTCTGCTTGTTTTCCTCCTCCTTTCCCTTTGCACTTTAAGTGGTCTTATCAGCTGACACTGCTTCAACAACTACCATCTTCATGCCAATGACTTAATGATCGACCTTTCAGCTCTTAATTTGTCTCTCTATGTCCAGTCCTCCATCTGATCCAATCTCTGATATCTCCCCTTGGATGTCTTAGCATTACTTTGAATTTAACATGGTGAGAACTGTGCTCTTAATTGTTCTTCCTAAACACTCTCCGCATCTTATCCAACCCTTTTCCTGACGTAGTGAAAGGCTCTAGTTGGGGGCAGGTAGGTGGTAGGGAAAAGCTCCAGCACCAGAGAATTGCTGGGCATGCAATGTTTATAATCTACATGCCACCATAAATATAGACAGAGTCTGAGAGCATAATATCATCATATCACATTTCATGTTCTTAATCCTTGCCAGTGACTATAATTATTTAATAATCATATTTATTATGGTAATGTTTAAGTACTAACCAAGAATGATTTTGTTAGGCACTGTAAAAACACTGAAAAGTAAATGGCTCCTGGCCCAAAGAACTCAAAAATCTAAACAGACAAGACACTCACAATGTGAGGAAGTGTTGTAACACACCAGAGTGAGCAATGGAAAGGCAACAAATGTCAATGTGGTGCCACTATTAAATATTTGTTATTAAGATTTTGGTGAGTTTTTAGGAAAGGGATCAGCTAAATTGAAAGAAAAGGGAAGGAACATGGGACAGGGAAGGAAAAGTTAAGAGAGGCAGGAGTGGAGAGACTATGAAGTGAAGAGACTGAGGAAATGGAAGGGCTGCAGCATACCACCAATCATCCCAGAACATATTAAGTCCATTTAAAATTGTAGAAAATGTTCTGATTACTCAGAGGTCCCTGTTTTAGCTGCTTTGGCTCCAATAGTTTGGAGTCTTGGGATGGCTCTTCTGTGTCATTTTCTTCCAAGGCCTCAGGGCTTGGGGAGTGGGAAGCGCGAGCTGGATTTTAGGTCATGGTAACACTACACAGTTTTGTCAACATAAGTTATATCAACAATCATCTACTGCTCTTATTAAACCACTTTTTCACATCTACACAATATTCCTTCTAACAGTGGCAAGTCTACTGTCACAATAGAGCAATGCATCATGGCTGCTATGCCCCGGTGCACCCCGCCACTGTCTGCTGCTTGGCATTCTGGAAAGTGCATTGTGGGATGAACTCACCATCCCATGATGCATTTTTCTCTATCACATAATTCTATTGGCTTCTGATGACATTTCATGCTGCTTTTCAATAGTCTCTGGAAATTGTGCCTGCCATGTCTGTCCAAAAGCATGCAGTGCTTGCCAGTCTTGTGCTGAGTGTTATAAACACAATGAGGCTGATCCTGCAGTATTTCATGAGCTGAATATCTGATAATGACTCTGTGGTATTTGCTTAGCTCTGCGCCATGGAAAGAGAAAATTCAAGATTGCTTTTGTCATTCATAGGACATCTGCACACTCTGGACTCACAGCCTTGACTCATACAAGTTGATTACATCATTTCTCATTTTCTCTTGGCGAGCACACAGCATGGTGAGAGCCCTAACGATGGTATGTTTGGCTTGGGAAGGGGGAGAAGGGCAAGATGGGACAAAGGGTGGAGGTGGGGTTTCAATATAAGCACATAGGGTCAGTATTCTGAATACTGACACCATTTTCCACTGGTGGGGGTGATAGCAGCTGATATCTTGTAATTGAAGGAAACTGAGGGCACAACTCCTGCATGCATGCGGCTACAGACCAGGTCCAGGTACTGCTCACCTGTGTGCTGCTTTGATGCTTGCAGAGATAATTGCCAATTGGCACAGCAAAGTTTCCTATCTTGGAGGAAGAAACAGGCATGTCCTCCCAAGGACAGAGGATTGCAGAGAATCTCCAGAAAAGTTTCCTTGAGGTCACTATGGAGGAATTCAAGACATCCTGATTTGCATGAACGAACTTTTCAGCAGTGCCCCTTTTGCCTAGCTGCACAGGGGAGTGAGAAGTAAATGCAAACAGTGTTAGTGTTGGCTATTTTTATCCCTTTTCTACCCTGGAACAGGAAAACATCAGAACACTGTCTCGTGTCTCCTTAAGTATCAAAGCACAATGAGTACCTAATAGAGCTCTCCTCAGCTGCATCTACTGTGCCACAGCCAGAGTGCTAGGACTGGCTTGACCCCTCCAGAGTTAAAAAGAGACCCTGACTTGCCATTCCACTGGATGTCCCTGTGGTCTGTCCCACATCCTTCTCCAAATCCACTTCCTCATCCACCGTTTTGTGCTTGGGGTTGACTCTGCAGGCCACTGTCTCCAGTTCCCCCCAAAGTATCTTGGGGTGTGTGATCACCACTGATGTTGGCATGCAGCTCCTTGTAGAAGCGACATGTCCTTTTGGTGATGCACCATACTGTACATGGCCTTTCTTGCCTTCTGATATGCCTTCTTCAGCTCCTTGAGTTTAGCATGGCATTGCTGCATGTCCCTTTAGTGCCCATTCTTCTCCAGGCCACAAGCAGTCTACCTGTAGGTGTAAACATTCTTGGGTCTGGAGTGGAGCTGTGACTGAACAATCTTCTATCCCTGTAGATCCAGCAGCTCTAAAAACAGCAGTGCTTTCCTGGCAGGAGAGCCTTTGTTGTGAGGAGCTAGTACGGTCACCTGGGAAGATGCTATGTAAGCGGTTCACACTGAGAAAATGAGAAGAGGAATTTTTAAAAGAGGAAGGGAGCATTCCTGTGTACCTGGCTGCAGGGCAACAAAGTTGAAACTGGTAACCAGAGTGATCATGAAGGGACCTGTGAGACACCTCCCGGAGGCTCTGAAGGCAACATAATGCAAAGTCTACAATGACACGGTGTCGCTTTAACTTTGCACAAAAAGCTCTATGCCTCTTGTCCAGGTGATTATATTGTGTCAGTGCAGAAAGAGAGTTAAATTGGTGGGAGGCACATTGCAGTCTGCCCATGTCCACTTTTTTGTCAGCCAAAGCTGACTTTTGTTTACAAAACTATGTGGTATAGAAAAGGCCTTAGTTTCCCCAGAGTGGGGAATTTCCCCTAAACAGTTTTGGGGGTTGGAGGAGAGGTTGCTTTAGCTGCGCTACTCTTGTCCTCTCTTTCACTGAAACCCATAACATAAGAGTCAACTTAGTTTCCTCCTTCTCTCACTGTGTACATAGGATGTGTCTAAGTCTTGTGACATACCATTTCTAAAATTTCTTTTCTTTCTGCTATCTAGCCAAAACCTTCATACAGACCATTCTCTCTCATCTTAATTCCAGCCTCCAGGATACTTACATCCTGCCCTCATCCTTACAATGAACTTAACACAGACTTTAAAAAGTTTTTTCTAATCACAAAAAAATGCATTTCTTCTGCTGTATCACAGAGACACAGTACCTGACAAGACCTCATTGTAAAGTAGATTCTGTATAGCAAGCTAACAACCCCTTTTTATTTTTCCCATGTTTTGTATGATCTTTCTATTAATGAAGTCATCGACCAAAGACAACATGAAAAACAAAAAGGGAATTCTAAAAGAGAAGGTTAATGGCTGCAGCCATTATATAGGATATAGGATACAGCGCCAATGTTGTTGCAGGTTCATCGATGAACCTTGATTCACACAACAAGTTATGGTATCTAATGCTTCTATGGCCATTGTCTCTGAGGTATTGTCTATCAAAGGAACTCCACCAGAAGATCAGTGTTGCATAATGCTTGCTGCCAAACTGAGGAAAAACAGTCACACTAATCAATAAGATCCAATGAAACTTGTTCTTTCCTCCCCTTTCAATGAAATAATTCTTTAGAGGAGTTGCTGAATTGAAAAAAAAATACTGGAGGAGGATATGCTGCACTATTGAATCGCCCCCATTTGTTATTAGAGCTGCATAAACAGTGCTAAACTAAAATAAAACCAGTAAGTTTTACCCTCCACTAGATTTACTGCATGATCAAAGGAGCAAGCAAGTTATGTTTTTCTCTGTGGTTTTCAGTTATCTACTTTTACAATGAATAAAAAGGCCCTCTTGTTTTCCATCATGGAAACTGCTGTTTTTTGCTTTGCAAGAACAAAACATTTGTGTCACACAATACTGGAAGAAATTCAGCATGAGAATGTAAATTTTGTTTGCTTCAATTTGTATTCACAAGCTAAAGGTTACACTAGTCTTTCTCCAGACATACTGTAGACATACTCTTAGGGATCGGGGATTCTGATTTAAGTAACAAATTTTATTTTTGTAAAAATGGAGATGTAGTTGTTAGTAGTTATGCTGTTGCTACTTTTACACCTACTTTGAAATTGTAGATCTCACAGGACTGATACCCTCTTTTGTGAAGTGAATCTTTCTGTCTCCAAATAATGGCAATATACTAATTTTATGAGATTGTGCCCTTAAAATCTCACAGGTAGCTGAAAATTCAAAGAAGTACAGATTAAACAGTGTACCATTTGTGATGAAACAGTTATTACTTACAGAGGCAAGTTAGGTGCATGCACACATCAGCATTTCCTTAGTTTCCTTATGGAGAAGACATACAAAGGAGAATGCCTAATTTACATCATGTGACTCCATCTGTCGCAAAAGTAGGTCCACGTGTCTGAGTCTGCTTTGGCACACCAGTGACCTGAATACCAGGCTGCAGAGGTGGGTGGGGGTTAATATCTTGGAAGAATGTTGAAGTATGAACAAATATTAATCTTTGAAGAGACCAATTTAAATTTGATACATACAAAATAATATATTCTATTCCCATCCTTGAAACAAATATGGTAATTGCAATCTAATTATCTGATTGTCTGTGAATTTCAAACTGTATAAATGTTTCATCAGTGCCATAGATGGAAAAGTGCAGTTCCTGAACCATGCTCTTAAGAGTCAGTATATTACTTTTTCAAATTTTAATTCATCACATTGACTATTGCATGAATAAAGGAACAGGTTATTGTCTATTTATATAATTCTCACTGTGCCCTCCACACCTAAAGAAGTTCAGCAAGAGTTCTATTTGTCTTTGTTGTGCCATCCTGTAAGTCTTGGACTACTGGATAACATATATTTTAGAGGCATCACATCTACACAATTGCAGAAAATGCTGGATATGTCCCTTTTAGCCTGGCTTTTGGACTCTTTCAAATACTTACTGCTTAAACTGAGAATTTTGTAAAACTATCCCTGAGACACTTCAAAGACAAAAAATCCAGATTTGTTGATTTATTCCAAATCTCATTCTCTTTAGTTTACAGTTAATTATAATTTGTGTTATAAAGTGCTTTCTTAAGAATTGATAGGTGTGACTTCTAGTTCATTTCTCTCAATTAATAGAGGCAAGAATATAACTGTTTCTTTAAACTATAAAAGATATTCATGGTATCAAACTCATTGTGACCCAGTACAAGTATTTTAGTTTTTTTAAATTTGCAGTAGACTATACATACCCTTAAAATATTATTTTATAAACTCCAGCACTGATACAATTTTTGATATAGCACACTGGTTTAAAATTATGCTTTAATTTCCAAAAACCTATAAAAATGGGAGTGCTTGAAGGAGTTGTAAATTGGCAATAAGTCAAGCATGTTCCAGCATATTCCATCAAGTTATGGCAGATCAGTTCAGGATATACTATAATGAGTTGGAAAATTAATATTAAAGTAAACTATAATTTAAAAAATCTTAATTAGAGGCTCAAACTCTTATCAAAACTGCACATTCCATAATCTTTGAATTTGGGACAACAAAATCTAGTTCAAGAGAAACATTAAAATGGTTCCAATCTATTTTTAGAGCTTCTACAATCCTCATTATTATTATTCAGTATGGCTAGGTCTACACTAGGGGTTAAATTTGAATTAAGATATTTTGACTCAAGCTATGTAATTAACATAGCTGGAGTTGTGTATCTTAAATCGCATTTTGGCACTGTCCACACAGCGAGAGGTTGATGGAAGTACACTCTCCCTTTGACTTCCCTTGTTCCTTGTGGCTAGGTCTACACTGGGGGATAAGTTCAAATCAAGATACGCAACTCCAGCTACGTCAATTACATAGCTGGAGTTGAAATATCTTAAATCACATTTTGGCACTGTCCACACAGCGGAACGTCAATGGGAGCACACTCTCCTGGCTATGGCTACACTGCACCCCTCTGTCAACAGAGGGATGCAAATAAAGCACTTTGAAAGTGCAAATGAAACGGGGATTTAAATATCCCATGCTTCATTTGCATAATCCCGTCATGGCGCTGTTTCGATCAAGCGCCATTTCAAAACTGAAACCGCGGTTTAACCGCGGTTCTGCCAACAACGGGGTGATTTTTTGACAGATCCTGTTACTCCTCATTTTTTGAGGAGTACAGGATCTGTCAAAAAATCATTCCACTGTTGGCAGAACCGCGGCTAAACCTCGGTTTCAGTTTCGAAATGGCACTTGATCGAAACAGTGCCACGACGGGATTATGCAAATGAAGCATGGGATATTTAAATCCCCGCTTCATTTGTACTTTCAAAGTGCTTTATTTGCATCCCTCTGGCGACAGAGGGGTGCAGTGTTGCCATAACCCCTTTGACTTCCCTTATGCCTCATAGGAGTAGGACTACTAGCGCTGATGGGAGTGCCCTCTCAGTTCGAATTAGCAGGTCTTCACTAGACCCACTAATTCAAACCCTGGAAGATTGCTTATGCTACAATCTTCTCTGTAGTGTAGATAAGCTCTGTAGGAGCAGGACTACCAGTGCCAATAGGAACACTCTTTCAGTTCGAATTAGCATGTCTTCACTAGATCTGCTAATTGGAACCCCAAAAGATTGACTGTAGCAGCTTTGATCTTTTCTGTAGTAACAAGCCCTATGGAACTAATCCAAAAATCAGGAAAAGTCAGTGGAGATCTTTCTGCTGACTTCAATGGGCTTTTGAGCAGGCTCTCTCTGTATATTCTAACACTCTCAACTCAGAACTCCTTGTTTATATGTCTTCTCTTACACAGGTTTTAAGGTTAGAAGGAATCATAGATCATACAATCTGATCTCTTGCATAGCAGAAGTCATTACATTTCATCCAGTTAGCTTGTTCCAATGGTTATATCCCTCACTGTTAAAATGTGTTATATTTATGATGCAGAGCCTAGAAACTAGTCTGACGCTATTAGAAAAGATGAGCTTCACATATTTAAAAGATTCTTCAACTTAAGCAATATGGGAGCAGGACTGAGCTCTAAATACCGAATAGCTTTTTTTTACTGTTTAAAGTCCTTTCGATCTGTTGATGGATAGCATTGGCAAAGCATGCTGCATTTGTTGACTGGAGACCAGCAGGTAGAATCTTCATATTTAATTGCTCAGTTGTTGTCTCTTGAGCAGTCTGGAGAGTGTATGAGCAGATATTTTAGCCTTGACTAATTATTTTGCCTTCTTGTTTATTTCCCAATAGCCTTGGTGTCCTAAGCTAGTTTAACCATACAGTAACGTCCCAATATTTAACTTACTATAGTAATTCAGTATAAAGATTTTATACTTTTCACTGGAAAGGACATTTTGAAGATCTTAATTGTACCCCCGTGATTGCAGATGAAGTTCTTGAGCAAATCCCCCAATGACCTTCTAGCGATGAGCTCGGAGACCCTCTCAGTTTTCAAGAGGTATATAATGCAATCAAGCAGATGAAGAACAACAAGGCAGCAGGTCCAAATGGGATCCCTGCTGAAATCTTTGAAGCCATGGACCAGAATTAATTCAGCATCCAGCTTGCTTATCCTTACCTGGACAAAGGAGGAGATACCCCGTGAAATGAGGGACTCATTGACTGTTACCCTCTTTAAGAAAGGGGATAAAGTGGACTGTGGATACTATTGTGGTATCTCTTTCCTTGCTGTTGCAGGCAAAGATCTGGAATGGGTCCTTGCAACCTATCTTCTGTTCCTGTCAAAAGAAAATCTACTGAAGTTCTGACCATGGTGTGGAACTGTGGATATGATCTTCAGTGCATGGCAGCTGCAAGAAAAGTGTCAGGAGCAAAACTGACCATTGTACATGGCTTGTATTGATCTAACTAAAGCCTTTAAGTCACTGAATCACCATGCCATTTGGACCATACTTTCAAAGATTGGATGTCCTGATAAATACATCAATGTCCTAAAGTTGCTTGATGATAACATGAAAGTGACTGCACTGGCTTCCAGAGTGAACCTTTCAAAGTCCAAACAGGGCTGTATCATCACTTCAACCCTGTTCGCGGTTTTTATTGTCATCATTTTAACCTAATTTCTGGAAAGGTCCCAAATGTCATTGAATTCATCTACAGAATCTATGGAAAGCTGCTGAGACTTAGCAGGCTGAAAGCTGAGTAAGATTTCCACCATATATATTGTGGGACCTCAATATGCTGATGACAATGAAGTTTTTGCCCATTCTGAGAAAGATTTCAAACTATCTTGACCGTATTTGATGATGCTTAAGAATGTCTTGGTCTCACCCTCAACATCAAGAAGACCAAAGTGCTCCATCCGCCCTCTCCAATTGAGGTACCATATCTATTAAAATCAATGGAGAGGCACTGGAGAATGTCGATCATTTTCTCTTCCTTGGAAGTTATCTTTCATCCAAGGCAGATATTGATGTAGAAGTCGAACATTGCCTGAGCAGTGCCAGTGCAGCCTTTGCTCGTTTACAGCACAGGGTTTTTGAAGATCACAACATTCGAACAGACACCAAGCTTCTTCTCTATCAAGCTGTCATTCTTCTAACAATATTATATGGATATGAAACCTGGACAACCTACAGACATCACTTGAAAGTCCTTGAGAGGTATCATCAATGCTGCCTCCACAATCTTGAAAATCATATGGGAAGATAGGTGCACTAACAACAATATTCTGGAGCAGGCAAAGGCCACCAGTATCAAGGCAATGATCATCCATCAGCAACTTTGCTGGACTGATCACATTGTTTGGATGCCAGACTATCGCCTCCCAAAACAGGTCCTGTTTTCTCAGCTGAAGGAAGAGTACTGTAAAGTGGGAGGACAATGGAAACATTATAAGGATTTGCTAAAGGTTAATTTAAAGAAGTGCAACATTGACGTTGACACTTGGAAGACACTCACCCAGGATCTCTCAAAATGGAGAGGAATCCTACATGATGGCTCCGTGCATTTTGAATTTGCCTGCCAACAAGTTAAGGAGGAGAAAAGGTACAGGAGGAACTGGCTTCTAGTCATGGTTAACCGCCTCCTGCTGTACTTGGAAACATTTGTCTTCACTGTAACAGAACTTGTGGTTCAAGGATCGGCCTTATCAGCCACCTGAGGGTCCACAACTCCCATGGGAGATGATCATACTTGGCAACGAATGATCACCCATTATCCTGTTAACCAGATCACATGCAGTATTATTAATTACAAAGAATCCCCAGTCTACTACTAATTTGTGGTGGTTCCATCTTTCAAAATCAAGACGTGAGTTGCATGTGTATTTATCTAAGTCACCCACAGATGCAAATATTATAAAGATGAAACCCTGACTCCACTGAAGTCAATGGGGGCTTAGTCACTGACTTCAATGGGACCTAACCACCCTAAGATCCCCAGCCTGCAAATGCGTATTCATGAGAGTAACTTTACTATTGTGAGTATCCCCAATGAACATAATGAGACTGTGCATATTAGCAAAGCTAAGCATGTGTTGGCAGAACTGGGGCCTATCTGAGTAGCTTGAAAAATTGACTGTATAGATCCTGTGAAGCCTCACTCTGCTCAGATAAAAGGGTTAGTATTTCCTGAACACTATGGCATACCATCAATCTCAAAGTCAAAGAGGAACATGGAAATAACATTTGGACAGGGAATGAGGTGCCCTATTTAAGTTTAGTGCATGGACTTGAATATCGATGTTATTGTTACAAGTTAAACAACATAAAACCATTCTACAATGCATAGATCATGAATATGTGATAAAATAGGATTTACAGTAAAACCTGTGTTATCCAGCACGCCCGGGGATTAGGGCATGCCAGTAATCTACAAATTTCTGGTTATCTGAGGGGGGAGGGAGCCGTGCGGGGGCCGGGATGTGGCCTGCTCAGGGGGGGCTACAAGCCATGGGGGGAGGGGCAGGATGCGGCCTGGTGAGGGGGGGTGGAAGCCATGGGGTGGGAGGCGGAGAAGGCGGGGGTGGCCTACTGGGGGGATGGGTCGGGAGCTGCTGGGGGGCTGGCCTGACAGGGGTGCCAGGAGCCATGGGGAGAACCGAGATGCTTGCTGCTTGCTTCTGGCTGTGAAAGAGCTTCTGAATTATCCCTGCCCTCACAAAAATCCCTGTTATACCTCTGTAGCAATCAGGTTTACACTCTGAAGGTAAAACGTCAGGGAAGGATAGACTCTTGTCATTCAGGCTATATCTAGACTGCAGAGCTTTTTCGAAAAGCACTGCTGCATCCAAGGAACACATCTGCTTTTCCTCAGAAAATGTCGGAAAAACGGACACAGTTTTTCGGCATCCCTATAAACCTTAATTTATGAGGATGAAGGGATGTTCTGAAAGAGGGTTTTTTTTCCTAAAATTTGGCCCCGTGAACACAGACCAAATTTTGGAAAAGCCTCTTTCGGAAGTAAATCAGAAAAAGATACACAATTGGCATACTGCAAATTGTGTTTCTTTTTCTGATTTATCTTTGTAGTGTAGACATAGCCCTTGAGCCCTTGAAAAGTGTGTGCAAGATCCCACCATTTCTAAAATGCTAGTGAATAATTCCTCAAATATATTTATTATATATTTGAGAGAGTTTGTCAATTCTGTATTTTTTGCTGTGCCAGACAAAAGGCCAGCCCTTCTTTTGAAGGCAGAAGAAATTGCCTGAGGAAGGAATTATATATATATATATATATATATTCAAAATATTTTTCTTTCTTTCTGTTTTGGAAGAAAAAAAAGCTTTAATACTGCAGAATTTCCTCCCAAATGGAAAATTCACTTCCCACCCTGCTCTACGTACTTTTATTTTATTATTTGTGAGTAGTAGTGTAAACATCATGTTGTAATGTAGAATAATATTTAAAATAACATTATCTAGTTCTTCACTATAGCATAAAATAGAAATTCATCATATCAATAATAGACATTATTATACATAATTATTTGTATATCTCACTGTGTTCCAGACATAATCTTTTAAAGTGTTCAGTACTGCACATAGTGTATGGATTGTGTACATGTAACTAGGTTATACTGTTAGTGGTGAATTAAGTGAGAGATGTTTAACCTTTGGGTAATGCCTTTCATTCAAAAGAAGAAGAGGATATCTCAAAGTGCTAGTGAATTGTCAGAAGTTCTCTTTTAACTGCCGTTGTTTTGTTATTCTGATTCTCCATTGAAGTCTAGTGGTACAGCAGTTAGTTAGAATGTTACTCAATCCCACAACAGTCAAATGGATCATCTTACTGTTTCCACAGCTGCAGGGTATTAAATGCTGACTGCACCCAATTCTGTGATCATTGTTCTGTGTCTAACCGTACACCCAGTCAAGTGTTAGATCTACTGTTGGCAAAGGCCTCTCCTTCCTCTAGGCTGTTGGACTCTGATAAGCACATGTCCTCTTGTTCTCCAATTATCTGCCCATCAACCATGAGTGCTTCTTATTGACTATCACTAACCTCCTTTTGGCTTCTCTCTTGTAAAGACACATTCACACACAGATGAAAGAGAATTTCCTGTTTGGGAGCCTCACAATGCTTTATTGTTTTTCCTAGAAAGGTGGTTAACCCTGACATTTTCCAAACATTATCTGTAGTGAGAAGAAAGAAGTGTCATGTTTAGGCACAAACATAGAAGTGCCAATGAGCATTAACCAATAAAAGGGGTAAGGTAGAAATAAAATGAACGAGGTGCACCTGCTCCTTACCTTACTGTCTGATTATGAACTCACCTTAGAGTTATGCTGAGTTTGACATACCTGTCATTTTCTTCTTATTGTGAACTCCCAGAAAGGCTGAAAACCATTCTGTTAATTACTGACACACATTCAGGTCATGCTTTTGATACCCAATTCATTTGATAGTCAATTCATTGGTCATGCCGCAAATGAATCTATATGAAAAGATGACAAGGAATTCTAGTTAGGCTGTATCAAAATTTGCCAAATTTGTTATTTTTCCAGCTGTCTGTCAGTCAGGACTCACAACCCCAAGGAGGGATCACTGGGATCTGTGTGGGATGAGGGTTGTGATGGCCTATTCTCAGTCCCTATTCTTGATCCCACTGGAATAGATTAGTCTCTTAATTATAACCAGCCTTTTGCATGCCAAATTCTATTGCAGCAGTTCCCAGAATTCCTCCTTTGAAGCACAATAAAAAGCAGCACAAGGGAATCTCAGATACATTTGAGGATGACAAGTAGAAAATGGCAACTCTTGTCAAGTTATAAGCTGAAAGCCTAACCCTATTGAAATCATCAGCCAAACTCAGTGGGGGGTGGGGGTGGATTTCGCTCACTGTGTTAATAAGAGGTTGAGAATTTGTCATATTCTATGTGGGTTGCCTCTTAATTTATCATTTAAATGTTAATTCTGTAGGTTTTGCTGAAAGCAGAAGACATTGCCTGACGAAGAAATGATCAAGATTTTCCCCAAAAATGTTTGGTTTAGAGGTGTGGATGGGGACATTTGTGTAGGAATTTAAAGGCAAGGGCAAGGAGATTAAATTTGATGTAGATGCAAATAAAAGAAAGCACTATTAATGTACAGTAGAGATAGCAAGTGAGAATAACAACTCGGAAGAGAATAACTTTGTTTGGAAAGGTCTGATGACTTGCTTTAGATAATTATAGTAGTGTTATGAAGTGATATATACATTAATGGCTGTAATGGGTAATGATATAACAGCTTAGAATCCATGACACACAATATTGAAACCCAACCTGAGACTTTGTAAGACTAAGCAAGTTATTTCAATCTTTAGTAAGCCATCTTCATCATCCACCCTATATAAAATAAGTGGAAACCAATCTTGCATGCAAATAGTCATAATCAACTTGAGGGGTAAAATTCTGGCCTCATTGAGATCAAAGGCAAAACTCCCATTTATTTCAGCTGGGCCAGGATTTCACTTATGGTGACTACTTAACCTGAGTAAGGTCTGGAAGACCAGACAGCTGGTATAGAGAAAGAGATTAGCATTTTTCAGAATCATGTCAGATCTATGTCTTCTGTAGGACTTCTAATATTCAACTGAATTTTTATTTCTGGGACATCTTAGCTGTGGCATTTTTAACTTTGGATTTCTAAGATTTGGAGTAGGGGTGTCAATGAACCAATAAGCTTAGGCTTATCGGTTAATTGTGTTGATTACTCGCATTCCCCCACTTTCTGCCTCTGTATGATAGGCAGCAAGGAGGGGGAAGCAGGAGCCAGTGCTAGGGGGAGCTGGCTTAAAAGCTGGCTTCCCCCAGCACTGGTTCTGTGGTGCTGTCTGCCCCCCCACTCTCCCGCCCCTTGATGCTGGGAGGAGGAAGGGGAGAGGCTGCTGTGAAGCAGCCCCTGTTTGCAGGGGGATCAGAGCTCACATCTCCCAGAGCAACCTCTGTCAGTGGCAAGCCTGGGCCTGCCACGGGCAGAGTATGCTTTGTGGTAGCAGCCCTGTCCATGGGGGGTGGGGGAGAGAGCTCCCCACGGAAAGAGGCTGCTTTTCATTCCACGGAGCAGCCTCTGTCTGTGGGGAGATCAGACCTCCCCCACGGACAGGGGCTGCTACCATCCCATGATGCTGCCTCTATATCAGAAGCAGCAATGCAGGGAGGCAAGCAGTCGGTTTGCGAGGGGAACTGGTTTTTAAACTGGCTCCCCTCATTGACTGGCTCTCCCTGCCAGCCTGCCCTGCTGTCTCTGATACAGAGGCAGCATGGTGGGGTGATAAGGGGCTCCACAGGAGTGGGGCCAGGAGTGCACTGGCTGCTGGCCCTGCCCCCAGGGACTATCAAATATTTGTGTAACTGCAAAGATTTCACAGGTTACACGACTATTCAGTTACTCAATCGCTAACATCCCTAATTTGGAGGCATAATCAGTTATGCGGAGAGAAATTAGAAAGACTATCAGAGTCTAATTTTATAAATTATATTACACAAGGGTGTTTTGATTTAAATAGTGGCTGAGCTACTATGCTGATGAGAGCCTTGCAAATACATATCGACATAGTTCAATGTTGTAAGCTTGATCTTTCAGTCCTACTAAAGAAACACAGATCACAATGACTTCAGTGGCATGTTCACATGCATAATGTGTGCAGGACTTGAAGCTGAATTTGAAAAAAGATGGATAATCTTATGTCCAATAATACATTTCAGGAATGCATATGTTTGTGAGATAACCATCTCACATGTTTCAGGACATAAACTGAATGCAAAGGGAGCCATGAAGGAATTCTTTGACCCCATTGCTCAAGTGGTCAGTTCCATTGTCTCTTTTCTGCCTCTCAACAGCAGTTGCTGACCATGAGCCAGCATAGTAGAGTGAATGGACCAATGATCTGTTTGAGTGTGATTAATTTTATGATCCATCATCCAGAACTTCATCAGTATGTCCTGAATGACCGAGGGCTCCATTAATTACTTGATAGTTTAGGATCATCAATTTTAAGATGTTTAAAATATTATGCATAATCCTGAATATGTAATCAGGACTGATGACCCCCCTAATCCTGCAATGAGTTCCAAGTGAACAGACTCCTTGCATCCATGTGGCATCCCAGTGAAGTGAATGGAGTGAAGTATGAGTGCAAAAAGACAGCCAGTGTTTGCAGGGAATTGGCCATTTGCCATTTTGCTGCCAAATCACTTAGTTTGGTGAGATCTTTTTGAAGCTCTTCACAGTTTGCTTTGGTCTTAATTATCTTGAGCAGTTTGATATCATCTGCAAATTTTACCTGAGGGTAATTGATTGCCCAGATGTCTATTTAGTTAATTGGCAAACATGCATCTGGATCTGGTAAAAAAATTTACTTCGAATTTTCAGAAAGGCATTCCCAAGAAGATAAGAGGCTCTTATGGATATTCCCAAGGGAAGTAATCAGGTGAGCTCACTGGAGTACCTTGAAGGCATGGTCCTGGAGACAGGGAACTCTTCAGAGTGTCTGCCAGAGCATGCAGCATAGGAGACAATCACAGATAGTAGATTTTTAAGGGGATAGCTGCAGAAGACAGGCAGCCAATAAGGCCTGGTCTTAGAGAAAATAGATCTCCCAAACCATGGCAGGAAGCCCAATCTGCTCATGAAGCTACTCCCAGGGGAGAATGTACTTCTGAAGGGAAGGGGCTCATAGACCAAAGGGCAACCCCAAAAGGAAAGTGGGGAGTTAGGCACCTAAAGGCTACGTCTAGACTGGCATGATTTTCCGCAAATGCTTTTAACGGAAAAGTTTTTCCGTTAAAAGCATTTGCAGAAAAGAGTGTCTAGGTTGGCACGGACGCTTTTGCTCAAAAGCACTTTTTGCGGAAAAGCGTCCGTGCCAATCTAGACGCGGTTTTGTGCAAGAAAGCCCTGATCGCCGTTTTAGCCATCGGGGCTTTTTTGTGCAAAATACTTTTTAGCTGTCTACACTGGCCCTCTTGCGCAAATACATTTGCGTAAGAGGGCTTTTGCCCGAACGGGAGCGTCATTGTATTTGCGCAAGAACACTGACGATCATACATTAGATCGTCAGTGTTCTGGCGTAAATTCAAGCGGCCAGTGTAGACAGCTGGCAAGTTTTTCCACAAAAGCAGCTGCTTTTGCGGAAAAACTTGCCAGTCTAGACGCAGCCAAATAGTTTGGAGGATATAGATCTTAGTAACTTCAGCCAGTTCTTCCTGAAAGGCAAAATGTAGTACTTTACTATCTTGAGGAAATAAGATCTGCCAATTGTCCAACATATTTCAGTCACTCTCACACTGTTATTCTGCATCTCTCTTTTTTTCTGAGGTGTGAAACCTCCCATTGATTTGCTGATATAGGCTGAACTCACTATACGGTTCAAAACAGAGAATAAAACTACTGAGCATTATTTTCTTTCTAATGTCCATTTTATTATACATTTGGGCATCTCATGCAAACTAATTATAGCAAAGAGTAATCTGCCATTTTAAATAACTCATCTCTTTAACCTTTAATCAACTGATAAACTGTTTCCCAACAAATCGCTGCTTCATCATTTCCTTGATGAGACAGGGAAAGTGAGATGCTTTGGAAATTATATCTAGTGTTAAGCAGTGCTCTTTCATTCTTATTTGTATGTAAAACATTACTTTGATGCTTTATCAGTGCAGTGACAGTAAATGGGCCAAATTACATTCCCAGTTACAGTGGTGTCAAACTGAAGAAAATCTATTAACACCACTAGTGGAAAGGTAATACTAACTATAGATTGACCCAATAGAATTCTATAAAGAAACTATTCTAAAATTCAATAGAAACTATTCTAAAAACTTATGGAAATTAGTTGAGTGACAACCCATAGGAAGAATATTTGAAATTGTATCCTTGATATTGACTTTGATAAGATAGTTGTTAACAATAATATTGATATTATAGAATGTTCAAAACCCAAAAGAAGGATATCATTTTCTAGTTAAATTCTATAGAACTTTTCCATAAGAGTTAATCATGGAAGTAGTTCCTGTGTCTGTAATTCCATTACAGTGACTAGTCATGTGAGTGAGGTTATAGGATCAAATGCTTATTCAGAATTTGTAGTAGTAACTGAGCAGAACTTAGCCCATTAATATTTTGAAATTGGGAAAAGCCTGACACCATTTCATCTGAAAATGAGTTCAGTGTACTTTTCTATCATATCATTACGAGTGGAGATGAGGAATTATTCCATATGCTTTTCAGAAGCAACATTTGCATACTGCATTGTTCCTAATCTTAACTCTACCGCATACTCTGTTCTAAATTCCCATGTATAGTGATTGGATTTTTTTTTTAATGATTGAATCTGTTATGGGATTTTTCAAATCAGCATTCTCTAACAACCTTTGTTTCAGCTGTATTTTCACAGCTCCCCAGTTGTGGGAAAGAAAATTAGTCTGGCCTTTGCCATACTTATGAAGTCATTATCCTGTTAGGAATGACACTCAGAACAGAGATAATCATTTCACCCGAAATATAGTTACAGTGAAGCCTGGGCGGAAATGTAGACCTCAGCCTCTCTCCTTTTTGCTGGTTAGAACTTGAATGTGATTTGTGTCTTACAGAGCAGGAGAAATAAATATTTTTGGCACTGACACCTGGATCTCCTGATTTGAGAACTGATCCTGCAAATTCATATTCATGGAAATTGTTCTAATTCATATAAATAATCCATCTGAAAACAATGAACTATCTATAAGTGTAAGGAAAAGTTAAGTGCACTAGAGTTTGCAGAATTAGGACCCTGGTGAAGCAAATGGAAACTAGGGACTGAGAATCAGATTTTGTAGAGAAGTGCATTAAGCTTCCAGGAAAGCTCAAGTCCAAAACTTGAAAACAATTTAGTTTCACTTGCATGGTTTGATCCAAGGGCCTTACTCAAATCATGGACTTTGCTTTACTCCCCTTCCCTCACCCAAGCAAAGGCTGAAAAATTAGGTCCCTAACAGTAGGTCTTCACAACTATGTAAAACCAGGATTCAAGATCAAGTCTAATCCCCCTTCTATCTACAAATTATGCTAAACCAGGGTCCCAGGATCCCATGGTGGAAGGTCTGAGCCTGATTCAAGTTAATACCAATGGGTCAACTCATATTGCTTTGCAGTATAAACACAATCTCACTGGATTTGTGCTCTGGGAATCTGCCAAAAATATCCCACAATCCTATGGGCCATCTTTATTGTCCTCTGTATAGTTAAATTTGGAGGACAATCAAGTGTTCCCATACTACCTCATGATCAAAGGACTAGAGTGGCCACATTTTAGTTGGTGCTAGGAAGTCTCAGATATGTGTCATTGTACTTGAACCTGCATAATACAATATAGACCCTATAGACAGGGCCGACTTATCCATTAGGCACAGTAGGCACAGTGCCTAGGGTCCATGATACTTTTAGGGGCCCACAAAATGTTTTAATTTCTTTTAAAATCAGAAGAAAAAAAATGAACTTTTAGGGTCAAAGAAAATGTTTTAATTTTTTTCTCACATGAGAAAAAAATGAAACTTTTAGGGCCCATGAAAATCTATTAAATTTTGCCTAAACAGAAAAAAAATAAAATGTTGAAGTATTTAAAGTTATATCAAACATAATTTTTAATATTGATATTTCAGGGCTCGCCAGCCGCGCTGTCCGGTGATCTGCGCATGCGCAGATCGCCCAAACCCGCTCTTCCGGGTTGCAATCTACTCACCATGGGCGAGTAGATTGCATTATTTGTCGAGCCCTAGATATTATTATGGTGGGAGGGGCCCATGAAGGCAAAAGTGCCTAGGGCCCACGAAAGTCATAATGCGGCCCTGCCTATAGACCTTGGCCTGGAGTTACAAGTGAGTGTAGGTTCAAATCTAAATGAACAAACCCAAGGTCTGCTAACTCAAATTGTTAACCCTGGGCTTATATTGCAATGTTGACATGCCCAAAGACATTAACAGTCTGCAAAGAGCAAATTTACTCTTCATAATTCCATGCCAAATTCTCTTAAAAATGTCTGAATGGCTTTTTTAAAAAAATGTTCTTTTTTTCATCCATTGAGTTTCAAAGTCTGGGGTTGTGCACATGAAGCTTACTAGTTTTAAATGTGAAGGGCTGGAAAATAACTATTAAATGAAACTAGCAGTTTAGAAAAGAGCATTTCTGGTTCTTATTACAGTAATGGACAGAGGGTCCAATCAGAATCAGGCCCCCATTGCAATGTGTGCTGTACACACATGAATGAAAAAGAAGTCTCTGCATTAGAAAGCTTACATTCTGCACAGGGACAACAAGTGACTGGCAGGTTTAGAGTACAATGGAGTGGGAGGGAATAGAATACAAAATTGTATATTTTGAGACCAGTACTTATATACACAAAGGCCCCTTTACACCAGTCTAAGCCATCTAGAAAGTTTTAGCACTTTTTACTGCTAAACTGGTGCCTTAGTTTAACTGAGAATCTGGCCCATAATCTTATGGCTTGTCTATATGGCAGCAGCAAAGCACATCAGAGAAGTGTGATTTGTGCATCCTGCTGGCATGCTCTAAAAGATACATGGATTGATGTAATAAAGTCAATTATATCAGCGCGAACCGGGTACCTCTTAGAACATGCCATAGGAGTCTAAATAAGGCAGTTAGAGGGTCCTTCACCAGTGGCATGTAGACTAGCCTAAGTGTATCATCTTTAGAGGATTCAGGGGTTTTGTTTTAAAACAAGGAAAGTAAACAAGAGTCCTTAATTATGCAAATAGTCCCATTGAAACCAATGGGTTTGCATATGTGATTAATGATGCTTGTGTTAGTTTTGGTCTGAATGCTTATAATAAAGTATGGATACACCATAGGTTCTGAAAATATGGGAGTATGTCACTTTTAAATGAAAATAAATTTAAAATGGGACCAGTACACAATGTTTTGCATTTTCATAGTATTTCACAACACAAGTAATTATTACTGTGTGCGATATGCTTCCTAATACCGAGTATTTAATTGAAAGACTTGCTGTTGTTTACTCCACCGATGAAAAACTCATACCCATACATGAAATTGCCATGCAGACAAACCATATCTTATATTTAAATGCACATATAAAACCCAAATGTGAAAAACCTGTTTATTGTTTGGCAATTCAAAATGCATCATGTATGGTTTATCTGTATAGCAAAAAACCGTATCATTACTGCACTATTAGTAACTACTCTATGCATGTTACTAGATTTGTGAGGTAAGGAATGAGCCTGAATTTCAAACTGAATTTTGCCCCTTTCTCTACTGGGAATGGCAAGCTATTTACAGTAATTCAGGAGCGTCCTTGGTAGATAATGTAGTCCTGTCACTCCTGAGCGATGTGTCATATTTCAGGTCAAAAGAAGACACAGGAAGGAAAAAAAATACTATTCCTTCCCCAGTCAGCTACAAAGTTCCTCTTTTCTATACAGTCTGATATATTTGCATTGTGTGTTAGCATCTTTTAAACATTTTTTTAAATCTAGCAATGTGTCTTCTATGTGTGTCCTTATATAGGCTTTGTAGTGTTTCAGTGGAGCTCACTGCATGGATATAGGTGAAAACAGCAAAAGAACACTTTTTAGTCATATTGGTACTGCCTAATATAATACCTGATAAGCTGAGGAAAACATTACAATGCCAATGGCAGTTCTGATAGATGTATGTTTTTAAGGCTGTATCTTGTTCTTTTTCTTTGATCTGTACTACGTATCAAGAAGAAGAAGAAGAATTCAATTCCCTAGGGATAGTGTTGAGGAAAGGAGTATGTATGTTGTGTTATTGATCTCACCTCCAATGAGCAGTGAATTTGTTTTAAGCCAAGTACTTGCCAGTTTATTTATGTAATCTGCAGACATATACATAAACAAAGAAACTTTCCTGTCAGGTTTAACTAACCTAGGATGCAAAATCCTGTCACATCAGTTCATTAAGTTCAGATCCATCTAGTGGTGCTGAGATGTGAATTTGGAATCAGTGTATACAGAGGGAGGAACACAACATACTATCACTTTGAATCAAAGCACAATTTTTTTATTTCCTTAAATGTAAGGACTGAATAACTTATATAATTAAATACGATGATGCAGAAGACTTAGAATCCTATTTGCATATTCTCTCTGCAGATATGTATTAACATTTGATGTACCAAATTTTTTAGGCAATTTTTGCAGAGCTACAGATACAGATTTTCATTAGAGCTGCAGCAAGTTGTTGCCTGAGATTTGAACTCTGTAGGACAAGCTCCTCCAGAATTGCTTTAAAAATATTAAATTATTATTGGGATTGTGGATGCATTGATTCAGAAAAGGAAGGGGAGGGAAAATATATCTTGTGATTAGCTTACTCAGCCAATCAAAAAGGGAAAGCTCCCAGAAGCCCCAGAGATAGTCAAAAGTACAGTGGTATGGTGTATATAAAACAAGAGTTTTTTGTTGTTTTGCTTTGATCTGGTTGTACTTTAATGTGAAGAGCAATTTTTTTAATCAAACTGGCCCCGAACTTTTAATAACATGTAACAAGTTTTTTTCCCCTTCATAATGAAAACCCTATATTCTTCACCGGCTATAATAGTGACATTTTACTCTTGTCCACGTTCATGCATTCAGATCTCTTGATCCAGGTCTAGTCCCATTTCACGGAAAACTGCCATTCATGTCAATTGGAGTTTTCACGAGGTAAGGACAGAAGCCTCAGTTTTAACATGTGAAAATTACCAGATTGATAGTTGTGCTCAGTTCTCTTTAAACTTAACAGATACTCCACAAAAACCATGGAAATAACCAGTTAGGCAGATGTGAGAATGAGCTATAGCCATTAACACATATGAACATGTCAGCCTATGCAGTGGTTCCCAAACTTTTCAGCATCATGCCCCCTTTTTGATTTTTGAGAAACCCTCATGCCCCCCCCCCCAAAAAAATAGTAGCAAAACTTGTTGAGGAAAAAAAAAAGGAACTGACTGTGGATGAAAAACAAAAAAAGCAGCAAAACTGGGGGAGGGGGAGATAAATGGGGGGGGGGGTTAGGGCGCCTTGTGCCCCCCCTGGAATTTCTTCACGCCCCCCCATGGGGGCACACTCCGCAGTTTGGGAACCCATGCTATAGAGTAAGCCTACCCTAATATTTTGAGAGTGAGGAAATTTATTTTGGTCATGGAAGATTGGCACATAGTGTTCGGGCTCTAAAAGAGAGACAATCTACCATATTAGTGGTGTGTTAGTTTTAGTCAGACTTTAAATTTAGCTTCTGTAGTCTTCAGCAATCTGGCTTCTGCTCAGTTCTTCACCTCCCCTTCAAGAATTGAGAACCATGAAACTTTGGACTTTTGTCATGCTAGATCCTTTGACTCTTGCCACCAAGTTATCAAGGAAGGGTATGAGCATGTTAAACTAGAAGGTTGTATAGTACCTCTAGAACAGTACTATTTTATTTGCAATTCTCATTGATTACTTTCCCACTTGATTATTGCTGGTTGAACCTCTCTTGTTTGGGACTCCCTGGTCCAGCAACATCCATGGTCCAGCAGGACCACAGATGTTGTTAGTCCAGAGAGCCACAGCTACAGAGGGTAAGAGTGGCTGAGAGTGGATCTGGTCTGGTCCACAGCAGCCACCAGGGGCAGTGACCTGGGGGTAGAGAGCTTTGGGAGCACCTGCACCTCCATGCACACAGGACCAGGTTGGGGAAACCTGGGAGCAGCTGCCGCTGCCATGCAGGGCTGGGGACAGGGGGCAAAGCCCCAGGAGTGGGCTGGGGGCAGCCAGATGTAGGCAGGTAAGCTGCAGCAGATCAGACCTCTGGGATCTCCCAGGGCAGCAGCCAGGAGGGGAGCCACAGGAGAGCCCTGATGCCTGACCTCCCCTGCTCCGGCAAATTCCTTTGTTCAGGACCACTTTGGTGCCAAGGGTCCTAGACAGCGAGGTTAAACCTGTATTCCATTTATTTCAATAAAAGCCGTATTTTGTTTTCAACATGAGTATCCTTGTTAAACATCCTGAGGTTGGTGAGACTGTAACCCAAACAAGAATATTTAATCCTCTCAGTTCAGGCCACAGCAGTCTACTCTGGCTCTGATGGGAGAATGAAAGGCTTAGTGAATTGTCCAATGTTCAGAAAATATATTGCCTTCAGAACTCCAAAAGTCCTTCCTTTCACTGCACAGATGAAATTGTTTTCATTGTAATGGTCTCAATCCACATTCATTGAAGTTAATGAGAGTCTTTGTCTTTAATAGAAATTGGATCAGGGTCAAAGAGATCTTGCTGAACAGGTGCTACACATGCAAAATTTTATATACAAGCCAAGCTACAAGAGTGCAGTTATAATTTCTTGAAACTAGACTCAAATTAGTACCAAAAACTTTTCCAGGAGAAAAATAAATCTAGTAATTTAAAAAAAAATTGGACTGTTAAACTGGATTTGTACCCAGTGTAATTAAACATTACATTTATTCAGCCATTGTGTCTTGGATGTGGGATTAATTCATTTTTTTTAAAGTGGAAAACAAAAAGATTATTCAGGCTTTACAGGGAATCACTTGAAAACACAACAGATCTAAGGTTCTTTCATCTTCATTCCAGCAAATCTCCAGCCTGGACAGGGCTGAGATGTGTTAAAGCTCCTCCTGCTTGTAAAACAGTCCTAATCTTCTGAGTATGGCATGAAAAGACAGAGTCAAAGCCCCATTCTCCCTTTAACACTAGTGCTGTTGGATTCCGTTAAAATAATTTAAGCTGATTAGATTTAAGTCTGACTCTTAATATCTGTGTGGACTGGCTCTTGGGGAAGCAGATTATAAACTGGGCACAACTAATTCATAATATACTTTTTTCTTTGTTGTAGCAGTTAGTTGAGCAATACACATTGTATTTCACTAAGTTTTGTGTGTGTTTCAGAGAGAGAGCGAGGTGACATCTATACTGTATATCCACTTCCACATAAACTTTTTTTTACTCCTCTTTAAATGGAGTGTGGTAACTTTTAGCAAATTACCACAGTATTTTGGGGGAAAGGGAAATAAGATGTCTTCCAATTCTGTATGCAGGTAGTGCAATGTAGAAGTGACCCAGACATTGGCACTGATGTCTAAAAGTGACTTTTTGGTTGTCTTTATTCTGGTAGCTAGAAGGAGATTACAGTATATAGTGTAAATTTAATGTCACCCTGGTAGGAGGTGGCAGGTTAGGAATACTGTCAGTCACTGATTTATTGCTTAACAGTAGGGAAAGGCTTTAGAACAACCCCCCCAGGATTGTCATAAACACTTTTTTATTGTCAAGATGTCAGAACACAACCCAGGGTAGCCACTAAGCTTAGAAGTAGTTTATGAAAAAGGATCACCTGGAGATTATTTTATTTTTATCTGTTCAAAAGGACATGAAAAGATCATTTTCACTGTGTCTTTTTCTGGTCAGTACACAAATACACAAAGGGGCAATTTCCTCACAAAAGGACCACTGATGTTAAGGGAATGTTCTCAATTTCGATGTCGTTGAAAATTAATTGCTATTACTTGAGTGATTTATGGTATATTCTTCCTACTCCATCAGTCTCCCTTTTAATATCTGCTTTTATGAAGCAAGATTTCTCCAAGATGAAGGATATGTTCAAATTCTGTTAAATGTTTCTAATGGTGAGAAAACAGAAAGGGATAGTGGCTTCTTTTTATAATCCATGCCTTTAAGTGCTACTTTTCTATAAATGGTATAGCTTAAGAAAACTATAATTAGAGAGTGTTAATTTGGTTTTAGAATAATATGAAACAATACTATTTAAAAAATAGATGCAACAATAAAACAAGCCTTGTCAAGAATAAAAGGCTCCAGTATCAATGTTATAAATTTAACACTTTCACATGGCTAGATCTAAAAAGAATAAAAATACCTCCCCCGAATCTTCACCACCCACAGTATGCACCCCAATCTATATCACAACACAGGACACCAGTGTATTATTATTGAATTAATTAATTTATTAATAGTACAGGTTGGATCTCCCTTGTCTGGCACCCTTGGGACCTGACCGGTTCCAAATAAGGGGATTTGCAGGACCATGAGAGGTCCCTCCCAACATAGCCCTGCTGTCTTGCTGCCCCTGTCTAGGGCTCCAGTCTAGCCCCGCTGCTGCCTGCCCGGCCATGGCTGCTGCTGGTGTTGGAGTTCCACAGCCAGGGATACAGAGCTCCCTGGCTGCTGCTGGAGACAGAGCTCTGTGGCTGGGGTGGAGTTCCACAGCTGCTGGCCACAGAGCTCTGTGGCCAGGATTGGAGTTCTACGGCTGCCACTGCTAATCCCTCATACCACCTGGGCACAGGGGCTATTCCAATGTTGCTGGGCTGCCCGCCCCCCCGCATCCTGTGCCCTGGCTCCTGCCTGAGTCTCCACACCCTCCTGCCATTCCTGCCCTGCAGCCCAACCTGCAGCTTTGTGGCCCAGGAATATCTATGGTCCTACTGGACCACGGATGTTTCTGGATCAGAGAGTCCCAGTTAAGGGAGGTACAATCTGTACTTTATCCAAAGTTGTGCTAAGCATTAAAATAGGTTACATATCACTTGACTATTTTCATGTCCTGCATATATGCATAAATTATGCAGCATATAAAGTGTGTCACTCCTCTTATTAGAGAGAGAAAACAGTGGTTCCATTGAAATGAGATCATCTCTTCTCCACAAGCATGGTCCAATTGTAGCACAAACAGAACTCTTTTTAAGTTTAGAAAAATAGGTAGGGCCATATCCAAAGCCCACTGAAGTGAATGCAAAGTCTGCTTTTTCTGTGTACAATGATCTTTGGATCAGGCTTAGAAAGATATGCCTTTGCCATGTTTGCATTGCTTTGCCATTCCTAACAGTGCCAAGATGGGTACCAGAATAGCAAAATAAGAGGCAAGATATCCTGGTCTGTGATATCCTACCTGCCAGCAGAATTAGTGCATCCAGACATACCTCAAGACTGTGTTCTTGGCATATTTCTACCTCAGTGGTGCCAATAAGCATGGAGATTGCCACGTGCATCTAAGAACTGAAACCCAACAGAAGTTGGTAGATTTGTCCATCCCTAGAAGCTAAATTGCACATTAGTAAAGAGGCACCATTCCAAGGGGAGCTTGTGGGTATTCTGCAGAGGGACTACAGTGGTTACACTGTCCATACACCCCACAATGCCATTAGAGAACAGGTTTGGCTTTACCCTGGATAAAGGAACTGCATCTATGCCAAGCTTTTGCCAGGTTTGTGTGAGGGCCTGAGGCTTCTTGTGTCTGGTCTCCCAGCTAGCCCTAGCTGTACTCTTTCAATGGCCAGCCAGAGTGACAGGAATTTTAAAAAATCCATGAATTTTATTATTTTGTCACTATGTATTACACAGTTGTGAAACTGTGAAACTGAGAGAGAAACTTATGAAACTGAGAGAAAAATAAGATTTCCTAGTGCAAGAAGATTGTGAACAAGTTTTCCCACATACCATCACCCTCTCTAAGCAACTTAGGCCTGATCTGTAAAGACCTGCTATTCCAGTCTTTGGAATATGCTTGGTAGAGAATGCCACCTCAGAGTAACAAAATGGCTCACAGTGAGATATATATTATTTTGTTATTTCAGAAATGCAACTGAATTTGGAGCCAATTGGATTCTTCTCTTGGAAGTGAAGTTCAAAAAAATGGGGAGAAATGCGCTGTCTTTTTGGCACCTTTTCAAACAGAGGTTTAAAGTGTGCTTGGGAAGTTTATGACCAATCCTTAGTTGAGTAGATCCAGGTCCTTCTTGACTGATGAAAGTCAGCAGACATGTGCAAAATCCAAAATGTGGGATTTTGCCAGAGTGAATGGAGTGATCCTCCAGTGTGTTTGTTCCTTCCTCTTTGAAAAGTCCTAGGGAGATATAATGGGAAACTGCTCTTCTTCCCTAAGGGTTCCCAAAAGTGGGGTCCTATATATGTCATCAATCTAGTTGAACGTGTCTGTAATGCACCCAAAGGGAGGGGTAAGATGTTTGAGGCCACAATGATACCAATTATACATGACAGTGAGTGCTATGACTCATTCTGGCACCTCTCAAGGACTATATCTCCTTTTCCTATTGTCCCTAGACTATATTTTAGAATATGCCAATTTTAGAATATGTTTAGACTGATGCCACTATGTTTGATGCATATTCAATACCAAATTTTTCTTTTTGTATTTCCTCACCTTATTAATATGGGAGTGTCTTTTTCTATAGGTTAGTATAGAAGATCTCAACCTGTTATCATAAATGTCAGTTTGTTGCCATGATCCTTTAGTGGCTAGGTGTCAGTGGACATAGATCATGTACCTTTTATGTTGCTATGACACTTCTGTGACTGAATCACGTACCTGTGGTTAGAACTTCCTCTTAAACACTCTATTTTCAGAATAAACAAAGATGAAAGTAAGCCAATATGTCATTAACTTATCTTCTATAAGCTAATCAAACGAAATACAATGTAATGATCAAATGAAAGTTGCATTTGAAATTCAATCAACAGATTAATGGTTCAGTTTATCTGGCTTGCCGGTGTGTACCGTGAGTTTATCGATTTATAAGGTTACACTGGTCTACAATTTTTTAGAAGTCGTCTGTTTCAGAGATAAAATGTGCTATTTATTATGTATTTTGATGTGCTGAATTCAAATATGACAATTAAAACAACTGATTGGCTACTGTTTCCAAGATATTTAAGTTTTTACATTTTACGTCTATGTATATTGTGTAGACAGTAGAGTTTTAATCATAAATTGTAAACCTAGGTCTTTTCATGTGTTTATGGTTGCTTTACATGATAATATTTCACCTGTCCTGTTTATGTAACACTTTAAAAATCAGCAAAAGGGTTATATAAATAAAATTTATTATGAAACAAAAGGCAAAAAACTATTATGTACATAGTTTAGTCCTATTCAGTGTCTACTCGGCACTTCTTGGCTTGTCTCTTGTATTCATTAAATGGAGCATCTCTTGTCACTGTCCAGCAATAGTCTGCAAGCATTGATGGGATCCATTTGCCCTGATAGAGTTTCTCCATTGTTGCAATGTCCTGGTGAAATCGCTCGCTGTGCTCGTCACTCACTGCTCCGCGGTTCGGTGGGAAAAAATCTAGATGAGAGTGCAAAAAATGTATCTTTAGTGACATGTTGCAACCAAGGCTTTTGTATGCCTTGAGGAGGTTTTCCACCAACAACCCGTAGTTGTCTGCCTTGTTGTTTCTGAGAAAATGTATTGCCACTAACTGGAAGGCTTTCCGTGCTGTCTTTTCCTTGCCACGCAGTGCATGGTCAAATGCATCATCTCGAAGAAGTTCACGAATATGAGGACCAACAAAGACACCTTCCTTTATCTTAGCTTCACTTAACCTTGGAAATTTTCCACGGAGGTACTTGAAAGCTGCTTGTGTTTTGTCCATGGCCTTGACAAAGTTCTTCATCAGACCCAGCTTGATGTGTAAGGGTGGTAACAAAATCTTCCTTGATTCAACAAGTGGTGGATGCTGAACACTTTTCCTCCCAGGCTCCAATGACTGTTGGAGTGGCCAATCTATCTTGATGTAGTGGGAATCTCTTGCAGGACTATCCCATTCGCAGAGAAAACAGCAGTACTTTGTGTATCCAGTCTGCAGACCAAGCAAGAGAGCAACAACCTTCAAATTGCCACAAAGCTGCCACTGATGTTGGTCATAGTTTATGCACCTCAAAAGTTGTTTCATGTTGTAATAGGTTTCCTTCATAGGGACTGCATGACCAACTGGAATTGATGGCAAAACACTGCCATTATGCAGCAAAACAGCTTTAAGACTTGTCTTCGATGAATCAATGAACAGTCTCCACTCATCTGGATCATGAACGATGTTGAGGGCTGCCATCGCACCATCGATGTTGTTGCAGGCTACAAGATCACCTTCCACGAAGAAGAATGGGGCAAGATCCTTTTGACGGTCACGGAACATGGAAACCCTAACATCACCTGCCAGGAGATTCCACTGCTGTAGTCTGGAGCCCAACAGCTCTGCCTTACTCTTGGGTAGTTCCAAATCCCTGACAAGGTCATTCAGTTCATCTTGTGTTATGAGGTGTGGTTCAGAGGAGGAGGATGGGAGAAAATGTGGGTCCTGTGACATTGATGGTTCAGGACCAGAAGTTTCATCCTCTTCCTCGTCTGACTCAAGTGAGAATGATTCTGGTGCATCAGGAACTGGCAGTCCTTCTCCGTGGGAGTATAGCTGATGGAATGTTTGGATAATGCACAGTCCACTTTTTCTTCTTTGACACACCTTTCCCAACTGGAGGCACCATGCAGAAGTAACAATTGCTGGTATGATCTGTTGGCTCTCTCCAAATCATTGGCACTGCAGAAGGCATAGATTTCCTTTTCCTGTTCAACCACTGGCAAAGATTTGTTGCACAAGTGTTGCAGCATATGTGTGGGGCCCACCTCTTGTCCTGATCTCCAATTTTGCAGCCAAAATAAAGGTGATAGGCTTTCTTAACCATAGTGGTTATACTGCGCTTTTGTGATGCAAAAGTCACTTTACCACAAACATAGCAGAAGTGATCTGCACTGTTCACACAAGTACGAGGCATCTCTGCTCACTTTGGCTAAACAGAAATGTGTCCCTTTGCAAAATCAAACACTGACAAATAAGAGAGCACGACACTGTATGATTTCTAGAGCTGATATAGGGCAATTTGTTCAGCAGAGTGATGTAAGCTTCGTTATGATTGCATCATCCATGACTTCTAGGAATAACACGATGCAATTCATATAATGTATGACGCAATACCAGCTTCAGATTGCATCATTCATTGTTTTGCCTAAAAAGCAAGTACTGTCCAAACCCAGTCATAGATTTATTCATAGATCCAGTCAAAGATGTATTTTAGTCATTTCTGGTTTAAATTGAGATCCCTTCCCTTTATAACTCACTTATCCTCCACCATTCCCAAGTCAAGGGTCGTATATACTGACCCAATAGCATATCTTGAAAACTAGAGCCAATCAACAATTTTAAGCATCATTTTCTTTCTCAGTGACCCAGAATTAGTAAAGTTTGACTACATTTATTTCAGAAGCATTTTGGCTGTAGAGCAGTGTTACCCAAGAATTATTATTCAGTACTTCACCAGAAAGCTTTCTTTTTAATCTAGTTAATTTGGTTAAGAATTTGCTAAAAACAGACACTCTTACATTTGTTTTAAGGAAGTATAGCACTTAGAATTAGTTCTTTTGTATGCTACTTTGAATTTCTCTGAAAATGCAGCCTATGCTAGGTTCTGTTTACTTAGCTTATTCTCCTTCCCACATTAAAACAATGTTTGTATCTGTCTGAACTCTTATACAGATCCAAAAGTATTTTAATCCAGTATTTAGCAGCTTTGGTGTAACATAATTTTTACCCAAACTAATTTCTCTATACCTGAATATGATTTGTATATGTGTCTAGCTGGGGAAACTGTCCCTACACTTCTAATGGACAGTTGAAGAATTAAAACATCTCTACATTCTATACAAAAGTACTAATATTTTTATAGTTTTTAACTCATCTGACTGGTCTTAGCTGGGAATCAATTCTTATGTTGCAAATAGCTTTAAATTATTTCATGTCCAGGATGACTGTCAGTCTCCTCTCTTCCTGATTATAGACTTTAGTATTGGAGCCTTTCACTTCTACCTCTCTGAATCACTGTTCCAGGGAAGAGGGCAATATATAACTTCAGGTGTCATTGCAACTGTGGACGAATTTCCCTCCCTTTTTTCTGCATGTAGGGTTCAGGTTCCCCTTTGCTCCTCCCCAGGGTCCATCCTTGTCTAATTAAAGATTCCAACAGATAATTCAAACCAATAATTTACTATCGCAGTATGAGATCATGTAACCACCACGAGGAGATTTGAACGTCGGACCTGTGGAACTTAGTGTAGGCATCTCTACAGTTTGAATTATTTACAGTCACAGAAGATTTGAGTTTTCAGTAGACTTTTCTTGTAAAACCTCTTGGTGACCACAAGCAGATCTCTTCTTTGTAATCATGATTTGTTGAGAGGACTATGTGAGGAAGAGTTGGCCATAGAGTTGCCAGGCACCCATTTTTTGGACTGGAATGCCTGGTTGAAAAGGGACCTGGTGTTTCTGCTCTGTAGGTTGTCCAAGTTTCAGATCCATATAATAGTCTTGGGAGAGTGACAGCTTGATAGACAAGAAGTTTGTTGTCTGCTCAAATGTCACGGTCTTCAAAAACCCTGTACCATGAATGAGCAAAGGCTACATTTGCACAGCTCAGACAATGTTGGATTCCTACATTAATATCTGCCTTAGATGAAAGGTAACGTCCAAGGTAGAGAGAATGATCAACATTCTTCAGTGCCTCTCCATTGATTTTAATAGATGGGGCATATAGTACCTCATCTGAAGAGGACTGATGGAGAACTTTGGTCTTCTTGATGTTGAGGATGAGACCAAGACATGCATAAGTATCAGCAAATGACTGTGATAACTGCTGCTGGGACCCCAAACCTACTCCCACATCCAAATTCCCTTCCAAAGCCCACACCTCACACCCCCTCACACATCCAACCCCTTACCCCAACTTGGAGTCCTCTCCCGCACCCTGAAACCCTCATTTTCAGTCCCACCTGGAGCCCAACCCAAGCTGAAGCCCTCACCCACCTTACCACAACACCTGCTTCATCCTGGAGCTCTTTCCTGTAACATGAACCCCACATGTTTATCTTTATCTAGAGCCCACAAACCTCACTGCCCACTGCACCCCAATTCTCTGCCACAGCCCAAAGCACCCTCCTACACCCTGAACCATTCATTTCTAGCCTCACCCCAGACTCCACACACCCAGCTAGAGTCCTCCCACTTCTCCCACATCCCAGCCCCTTCCCCAGCCCAGTGCAAGTGAGTGAGGGTGGGGAAGAGCAAGTGAGGGAGAGGGTGGAGCTAGCAGGAATGGGACCTCAGAAGAGTGGGGTATAGGTGAGGCCTCAGGGAAGGGTTGTTCAATTCTGTGCAGTTAGAAAGTTGGCAAGTGTAGTTGGCAACCCTGGTTGGTAACAGACATGTCTAACAGAATAAGGCTGTTCTCCTTTGCTAAATATAATTAAAGGTCATCAATTACCCATTCACACATTTTCACATATACCTGGTGACAATTAGTAAGCATGACAAAAAAATAGGGATTATAAGAGGTAGGACAAGGCCATTGTGAGTTCACAGCCAACTTCAGTTTCTTTTCACTAAAATCCCGTCAATTATATTCCTTATTAATGTCAAACTTATTTTCATTTGCTCATATGCTAAATGATCTAGGTTAGAATTTGACCCTTATTCACTATACTGACTTATTTTTATTATACCAGAAATCTACTGACCTTTACACTTACCTACATGCCCCTAGCTACCATCCAAGATACATTTCCCAAACAATTGTTTACAGCCAGGCCCTAAGATACAACCAGAATTGTTCCAATCCCATAGAGACAAACACCCACAGGATCTCTATCAGGCATTCTTAAAACTTAAATACCCACTCAGGAAAGTGAAAAAACAGATTAACAGAGCCAGACGAGTACCCAGACATCAGCTGCTTCAAGACATCCCCAAGAAAGAAAAAAAGAGAACACCACAGGTCACCACCTACAGCCCTCAACTTAAACCCCTCCAGTGCATCATTAACAATCTACAACCTATCCTGGAAAATGATCACTCAGTCTTACAGGCTTTGGGGGACAGGCCAATCTTCGCCTACAGACAACCCCTTTATCTGAAACAAATTCTTTCCAGCAACCATGCAGCACATCTTCATTGTACTCACCCAGGAACCTTCCTCTGCAATCAACTCCACTCTGGTGTCAACTCCGCCCACACATATATACTAAAGACATCATCACAGGACCTAACCATATAAGCCAGTACATCAGAGGCTCATACAACTGCACATCCACCAGTGTGATACATGCCGTCAATCCCAGCAATGCCCCTCTGCCATGTATATTGGCCAAATTGGACAGTCTCTACAACAAAGGATTAATGGACACAAATCAGATATTCAAAATGGTAACACACAGAAACCTGTTGGGGAACATTTCCACTTCCCCGGGCACTCACTAATGGATCTAAAAGTGACTATACTATTACAAAGCAATTTAAAAAACTGCTTGAGAGAAAAGCTGCAGAACTTGGTTTCATTTACAGGTTGTACCTCTTGGCAGGACCAGGAATGTTCCTGGACCACAGAGCCCAGGTATAGGGAGGCCAGGCTGTGGGGGAAGAGTGCAGCTGGGGAGGGAGAGCTGGGAACTCCACTGGGAGCCACGTGGGGGGGAGGGATGCTGAGGTGTGGGCAGCACAGCAGAGAGTTTTGCCCACTGTGGCCAGTAGGTAGCAGAGGTCAGCAGCAGCTGCAGAGTTCCAAATCTGGCTGCAGAGCTCGGGGTCCAGCAGATGCTGTGGAGCTCTGCTCTCAAGGAGCTCGGGTTCTGGCAGTGGCTGAGGAGTTCTGGCCTGGGCTGCAGAGCTCGGGGTCCGGCTATGGCTGCAGCGCTCCAGCTGTGGAGCTCAGAGTCCGGTAGAGGGAACTGGGAGCTCCAGCCTGGGAAGCCAGGGCTGGGCAGGCAGCAGCGGTGCTGGGCTGGAGCCCTAGCAGGGGGCAGGAGTTCAGCACAGTCCACGTTGAAAGGGACTTCCCGTGGTCTGGCAAATCCCCTTGTTCGGATCTGGTCAAGTCCCAAGGGTGCCAGATGAGGGAGGCCCAACCTGTACAAGTTTCATATCTGTAATCAAGGTCTGAAGAAAGACCTGACCTGGATGGTCTGCTACATTCAACACCCTAATGACATAAAAAGCTAAGTACTGTGTACTTGTAGCCCACTCTATTAGCTTCATTTAGCACAGAGACTCTCATTGACAATATTTTTTCCTTCTCTTTCCCTCCCGATCTCCTCTCTTTCTCTGATATTTATTTGTACCCTGGACCCCTTAACTCCATTCATCTGAAGTGGGTTGTGCCCACAAAGGCTCATAATACCATCCACATTTTTTGTTAGTCTTCAAGGCTCTGCAGATATATTTGTTGTTTTTTAAGTATATCTCAGATATGGACATGAACTTGCAGTTCTTACTCAGGCAGTATTTCCATAGTAATTAAGAAGCAAAGATCAGAAGTTCAGACAAAGTAGATTATGAAAACTCCCTAAATATGAATATTATTTAGAAAACTGGGCATTATATCAGGTTTTGAAAACTTTCTGAATAGTCATAGATTTTTAAGGCTGGGAGGGATCACCTTGTCTGACCTCCCATGTGACACAGGCCATAGAGTTTCAACTAGTTACTAGCACTGAGCTCAATAACTTTTATTTGATGGAACCACATTTTCTGAAAAGGAAATTAGTCTTGATTTCTAAATATCAAACAACTCTTGGGAGTTTGTTCCAATTATTAATCAACACTCACCGTTTAAAAAAATGTGCTTAATTTCTAATTTGAATTCATCTGGCTTTAACTTCCAACTATTGGCTTGGGGTTTTTTTGGTCTTTCTCTGCCATATTAAGAGTCCATTCAGACTTGGCATTTTCTTCCCATGAAGGTACAAATATACAGGATCAAGCCACCATTTAAACTTTTTGATCAGTTGAACAGATTGAGCTCTTTTGGTCTCCCACACTATTGCATTTTTTCAAGCCCTCAGATCATTTTTATTGATGTTTTAGAAAGCTACGGTTTTTTTGTGTGTGTTTGTTTGTTTGTTTGTTTTCTTCAATCAGAATGTCCTGCAGAACTAAGTCAAATACTTTGCAAAAGGACATGTGCAATTAGTCAAACCATGGCTACTTCCTTAGAGGCAGTAATCATTGTAGACTGTTTGGGAAAACATAGCCAAAAAATGAAAAGAAAGCAAAATAAAATAAAAGAGAAGTGTGGATTCATCACTGTGATATTTTTCCGTATTTCTTTTGAAGATAATCTGGATACATGCAGCAATTTTTTTCTTTGCCTCTTTTGCTGCATCCAATTGCTTTATGTTCACTTTTCCTCAGATTTTTGAATGATCTTCATAAAACATCAGTAATATTATACTTGGCTGGTTGAAGAAGATCTCTGTGTGGCTTGAAAGCTTGTCTCTCTTACCAGCAGAAGATGGTCCAATAAAAGATATTAACTCACCCACCTTGTCTCTCATAGATGGCTAAAAACAGTCATGAATCTCCCTCCCTTTCTGCGATAATACACATCTGCTGGGACAACACTTTGCTGGTTTATACAAAACATCACTAAGGATTACAAGATTAATATTTAATTTTCACAAACGGTAGAAGAGATCAACTGTTTGTTTATTTTTTCTTTCTTCCTAAGTAAAGCCAGATTGACACCATCATAAGCAGGAAACAATCTGTTCAACCACTCATATCTATTATAGGAACCATCAGATTCAGAGCTGATACGTTTATGGGTAATGCTATCAAACTGATAATAAAAGAATTCATGCTCTCTTCTGTGGTGAGCCATAGAGGGGGACAAAGGAATCAAAATGGGGCTTGAAATGCAGAAGGGAGAGAGTAGCTTCCTTTTAAGCCCTCAGCTACAACTCCGCATTAGTGGATCTGCAAGGCTGGGGAGAAAGGTGTGAAGCAGTCATCCTCTGTGCATGCTCTCTACAGAACTCTGCAAATATTTACGTGGAATCAAATGCATCTCTTTGTATATTAGCTTCCCTTCATGTGTGTATTCCTATTAGAAAAAGCCCATTCCAAATCCTGCTGACGTTAATAGGGGACTTTCCATTGACTTGAATAAACTTTCCTACTTGGAGGCATAAGAATGAAGAAACAAGTGGCAGTACATCATAAAAAAGACTCATATTGATGAAGAAGGAGGTTGAGATCAGGTACCATGATGGAAGGATGAGAGACTAGAGCACCGAAAGTCATAGCTCCCTTTGGTTTTGGGGGTACATCCTTTTGCGTCTTCTCTCTGTTCCCCAAATAATTCTCTTGGATTTCCCTCTTCCCTGCTTTGTACTGCTCAATAAAACAATATATGGCTCATATTGTAAAAAGCATTTTTTCTAGCCAAATAGATAGTAATAGATAGTAACTACCTGTTAGCTGCCCCTTTTCAAAAAGCTCCCTGGTCGCTTACTCACGGTCTTTATAAAGCCCTGATAGCCTGAGTCCTTGCCTAATGCATTAACCATCAAGAGCAACTTTCCTTTCCTATGGATTACTATTTCTGACTCAGATGTGATGTTGAAGTTTCAGTGATCAGAACCACACTGTATTGCTACTGTACAAAAAAAGTAGTAAGAGGTAAGTCCCTGTCCAAATCTAGGTTTGTGATAAAATGTAATTGGTGGACACATGAGTCAGTGGATTGAGTGTGGGGAGTAGGAGGATGAGATAACAGTCAAACAAGCAAGCTTAATATGGTAGGCAGTAGTTCTAACTACTTTATCACTGTATGAGCCCTTTATCCTTTAAACAATGATAATATTTTGTACTTTAGCTTGTAGTGTTGGGGTTTTAGGGTAAACAGCATGCAAAATTTAGCCGGCAACTTGCCCCGGGAATTATTAGGTGAAATAAAGGCTCATTGAAAAAAATGTTGGTTTTAAAGTCATTACATCCTTTTTAAAGCTAGACAGGGATAAAACAGAAAACCCAGAAGACTATTAATGCTTAATAGCGTGCTTCATACTGACAAACTAAATCAATGTCATTTTATTTAATCATCTTCATCTTATATTTTTTTCTGTTTATTTTTCCACACTATGGGTATGTCTACGCTACAGCACTAATTTGAACTAACTTAGTTCGAATTACTTCGAACTAACGCATCTAGACCCAAAAACTAATTCGAATTAGCGTTTTGCTAATTTGAACTAGCGTGTCCACACTGCTGGACACTGGGTCGCATTTAAGGGCAGCTGAAACCGGTTCCGGCAGGGCATCAGGTCAGTAGTTGCTTTGTGTGGCTGCTGTCTGAGGCTATCTGAGGCTCATGCTTAAAGGGACCCCCCTGGACAGCCGGTTCTCAGCTTCTCCGCTTGCTTGCCTACCTCGCCGAGGGACAACAAAGTGTTTTCCTCTGCGCCTGCCTGTGTCGGTGGTTCCCATTGGGGACGCCGCCGCAGTTGGCACCATGGAGCCAGAGCTTGCCCTGGGCATTCTGCTCCAGTTTTTGGACTTCCTGCTGCAAGCCTGCCAGCAATGGCTGGAGGCAGCCTGGCACCACCTGGTGCACGTCAGCCCCCTGCATCTCCACCTGGCCTCCCTGGGGGCCATGGAGGAGCCGCAGCAGCGCCCGGACGCCAGCGTGCCCCGCCGCATCTGGCGTCTGGACACCAGCAGCGACTGGTGGGACCGCATCATCCTGGAGTGCTGGGGAAACAGACAGTGGACCCAAAACTTCAGGATGAAGAGGGACACTTTCCTGGAGCTCCGCAAGTGGCTTGCCCCTGCTCTGTGGTGACGGGACACTCGCATGAGGCCCGCCATCCCCCACCAGAAGCGTGTGGCCATCGCCCTGTGGAAGCTCTCCACTCCGGACAGCTACCGATCCATCGGAAACCAGTTCGGCGTGGGGAGATCCACCATCAGAGCAGTACTCATGCAGGTACGGCACTCACCGGCCACTGGGCCGGGGAAGAGGGGGGCTGCAAGGAGGGAATGGGCTGCCCCAGGGAAAATGGGGGCAGGGGAGAAGGCGACAGTGCCCCGCATGGGAGGGTTTGGTCTGTCCCGGCCATACTACAGGGCGCCTGCAGCGGCCAGGATCGCAGCAGGGATTGCTTCTGGGAGTGGGGCGCGGGGCAGTGCCAGGAAATGAACACTCCCAGCCACCCGGGCGCCCCAGTGATTCGCGGTTTGCTGTGTCTCTCTGCAGGTGGTCAAGGCCATCAACCGGGTGCTGCTCCGCAGGGTGGGCTGCCTCGCTGATCCAGATGCCATCATCCAGGGGTTCAGCGCCCTTGGCTTCCCCAACTGCAGGGGGGCCATCGACGGGACGCACATCCCCATCCGTGCCCCGGAACACCAGGCCTCCCAGTACATCAACTGCAAGGGGTACTTCTCCATCCTCCTGCAGGCCGTGTCTGACCACCAGGGCCAGTTCACGGACATTAATGTGGGCTGGTCCGGCAAGGCACACGACGCCAGGGTGTTCCGCAACTCCTCCATGTCCCAGAGGCTGCACGCTGGGACCTTCTTCCCCGACCGCCACATTAGGGTCGGGGATGTGGACATGCCCGTCTGCCTGGTGGGGGATGCGGCCTACCCCCTACAGCCCTGGCTGATGAAGCCATACACGGGGCACCTCAACCCCTCCCGCCAGGCCTTCAATGCCAGGCTCACCAGGGCCCGCATTGTGGCGGAGGGGGCCTTCGGACGACTGAAAGCCAGATTTAGGTGCCTCCTCACCTGCCTTGACCTCGCCGAGCACAATATCCCTCCCGTGGTGGCAGCATGTTGCGTGCTGCACAATTTGTGCGAGCAGAAAGGGGAGGCTTTCCTGCCAGCCTGGATGGCTGAGGCTGAGCACATGGCTGGCCACTATGCTCAGCCCTGCACCGCCGCCATCCGGGAGGCCCAGCAGAGGGCCGTCCAGATCCGGGAAGCCCTGCGGAGACCTTCCTGGTGGAGGAGGAGGACTGAACTCTCCCTTCATGCCCCATTGGGGCCTTCTTCCACCCTCCCCTCCTTCCCCTTTCCCCTCCCTAACCCCCCTTCCTGATGTTAAATAAAGACACGTGTTTTGAAAACAACAATCTGTTTTTATTATACATAACTGTGGTGGGGGAAGGGGGGAATGAGGGTGGGAGAGGGGAGGGGGAAACCTGGGAGGAGGGAGCTGGAAGGGGGAGGAAGAGGAGGAAGGGAAGGGAAAGCTCAGGGTTGGGGGTCCTGCTGGCTCTCCCGTCTCGCAGCACTGCGGGTGCGGGGGTGTTGGGGGGGAGTGGGTGTGGAGGGTGGGGCAGGAGGGACGGGGTGTGTGGAGGAAGCAGGAAGGGGAGCAGGGGTGGGAGGAGGAGTGAGAGCTGGGGCGGCCGCAGGGGCCGGAGCAGGAGGAGGCAAGAACCTGTCCACCGGGGTGCCACCGGTGGTAGTCCTCCAGGTTCCTGGTGTGCCTGCTGGCCCAGGTGCAGGTGGCTGCTGCAGGCAGGGTGGTGCACCCTGCAGTCCCAGGTGCTGTGGCTGTGGTGAAACAAGAGCAGTGGTCAGTTCTCCCTGGGGATACAGTGGGTGAAACCCAGCCCCCCGTGCAAGGCAAGGTCGGCGTGTGGGGAACGAGCCAGGGCCCCTGCATGACACCCAGCTGCTGCTCCATGGTGGGCAAGGCCCAGGCGCACGGTCCCTGGGCTCCCTTTCCCCCCACCCCCTCGTACACATAAGGCGAGCATGATGGCACTCACATGTGGAGCCCTCCTCGGCCTCAGACGACACAGCCAATGTGCTCTGTGGGATGCCTCAGGGGTCCTGGATCCTGGGCAGGCTCCCTGCAGGCTCTGGCTCTCCTCCTCCTCCTCGGTGTCAGGGACAGGTCCCTCTGTCCCGGGGTTGATCACCACCCGGGGGGTATGGACTGCGTGAGCCCCCAGGATGCGGTCCAGGGCCTCAAAGTGGGGGCAGGCCTCCGGGTCGGCCCCTGGCTGGGAGGCCCTGGAGTAGGACTGCCACAGGTCCTTAATTTTGCAGCGGACCTGCTCCCGGGTCCGCATGTGGCCTCTGGTGGCCAGGCTGGCAGCCATGCAGCTGTAGACGGCCACGTTCTAGTGGCCTGTGGCTAGTGTGGAGATCATGGATGTTGGAGGCTTCCCCCCAAACCTCGATGAGGTCCACGATCTCCGCACTAGACCAGGCGGGCGCCCGCCTCTTGCGGCCCCGGGCAGGCTCCTGGGAGCCACCAGCCTGGTCCTGGGAAGAGGCGGAGGGCTGGGTGGCAGTGGGTGGCTGGCTCATGCCGTGCCAGGTGCAGGGTCTGCTGGCTGGGTGCAGGCAGGCTTGCAGCTGGCATGAGCACCGTAGCCAGATCGTGCCCCTTTAAGGGCTCCAGGGCCGGGAGGGGGGCAGAAGAGTTTCCCTGGTTTGGCCCAGAGTGGCCACCAGGGCAAGCTGGGAAGGGCTAGCCTCCAACTAGTTCGAATTAAGTGGCTACACAGCCCTTAATTCGAACTACTTAATTCGAACTAGGCGTTAGTCCTCGTAGAATGAGGTTTACCTAGTTCAAATTAAGCGCTCCGCTAGTTCGAATTAAGTTCGAACTAGCGGTTTGTATGTGTAGCGCCTATGAAAGTTAATTCAAACTAACGGCTGTTAGTTCGAATTAACTTTGTAGTGTAGACATACCCTATGTCTGTAAACTTTGACTGTATTTAGGAGAAACTAATACAGATTGGCGAGGGGTTGGGAGTACTGCTGTGATATATCCTCAGTAACAGGAACTTGAACTCTGCCTACAGTAGAGGCTGAGTAAGGAGTTATGAAAGAGTCTTTGCCTCAAGAACAAAAAGCAATGAAGCACCTTCTCCAACCCATGTTCTGAGAAGGAGGGTGAAGGGCAGTGTGAGCACAAGGAGAGATGAATGAAAGAGGGCTGCAAACCTCCATCACAGATTCATCCCTGGGAATCTAGAAAAACGTTGTCTTTGAAATATTTAGGCTGAACGTTTGAAAGTGGTCTAGGAGGCTCATTTTCAAAGCAATTAGCTATTCAAATCTCCTAAGCAATTTTGCAACTCTCAGTCTGAAACTTCTTTACAGGTTGTTGGTTCTTTGACTCTTTTTAGGCTTCTTAGCCTTACTGAAGGAAATAAAATGTGTGTATGGAAAAAAGAAATGTACATAGAGATGTATATGCAGCAGTTCAGTGGGCATTCTGAGCTCACACAACAGTGTGTTATTGTCTTCTTAATCTCCATTGAGAACTGTAAAGAATAATCTAGTTTTGAATACTGTGAGCACCACCAGTATTGACCAGTAATACTGTGAATGAAATAGAGGTGAGGGGCTATCGATGAGTCAGAATTTAGCTGCCTCAGAGACTTTGTCTCTATCCATCTCCCTCCCTCCCAAGACAACCATGCTCCTCCAGGAAAATATAGCTGATGTGTCCTTGACAAATCTTGGTCAAAGACCCTTGTGCAGGACCATAGGAACTGCTGCACTAGGTTAGGGCACCTTCTCCATCTTTCTCTCCTTCCCATGCAAAATGACTTCCTCAATCCCAGAAATGCTCTTTTCCTCATTTGATTTTTTCTTCCCTTTTTTTTTTCTCAGGAATCCAGTCAGTCCTCACCTGCCTTCTTGTTTTGGTGATGGCTTCTGTCTGTGGCTCTCTGCTGTGCCCCCTACTGTACTAGTGGGAAATAACTTCAGGCTGCCACCAGCCATCTCACTGCCCCAAACCACAAGGCTGGGGGCACCAGCTGCAGTGATCCTTCTGAGCCAGTTATGTCCAGCTGGCAGCTCCAGGCAATATCTCGTTTCATTTGGCTCAGTTGCTTGGCCCTTCTATATGGCTGGCAGCCAGAACAGCAGCTGAACACAGTATGACACATGCAGAGCTGGTGCCAGCAGGTAATAGTAGTAGATAGCTAGGAAAAAGTTGTGGGTGACAAGGGGGATATTGCTAGAATCATATTTGGCAGTCTCTTCGCCCTGTGATTGTGACTCTTGAAGTCCAAACAAAAGTATTTGTTAATAGTAGGATATTACTGGGGAAGGAAAGAGGTATAGATAAATAAGTGAAACTATTCAGCAGGAAGACATCAGACCGGTCAAGTGTGTAACAAAAGCCATTCACGGATTATGAAAAGAGCATCTATTTTAAATCCTAACATCTGTTGGAATAGCAGTGCATTTTGCCTGTTGTTTCACACTTCCCATTTACATTCAAGATATGCTTAGAATGAAAATTTCAGGGTCCCAGGGGAAAAGTGCCACTTTACCTCTTATATACCCATATAAAGAAAAGATGGGGGGATATGCTCAGGAATGAGAATACTTTAGTCTTGCATGTGTTTTGAGGTGAACACCCCTAGGATAATAAAAAGCTGAAGGGTATTCATCCCCATTACCACCACCCCCCACAATGGTTGTGGGTATGCCTGTGAACAAATGCCCTTGGACATTGCTGTCAGCTGTTAGCCTGCAGAGAAACAGGAAAATGAATATGAAATGTACAATGCCCTACTTAACAAGATAAACTCAAAGCAGCTAGAATGCTTTCACTGTTGTAAATAGAATCTCTCAGTGGAATTATAAAAAGACAAAATGTCACAAAAGCCAAAAGATTAAGCACATTAGCTGGGCATGCATATAGAAAACAAATGTACAAGACCAGGTAGGTATGAGAGATTTCCTGAAAATGTTACTTAGACTGTGAGATTTAGTTGCGTGTAATCAGAATTTCAGGTGACTGGGCTTAATGTGAATACTCTGTTAACATCAGAAGAAGGTAAGATAGGTTAACATTTTTGTTCTGCCTCAGAACGCCATTTCCACAAGTTATTTTTAACTGAGGGGGGGAATTAAAGAAAATCTACAACTGTTTTTATGAAGGAAGCATCAGATGAACCACGATTCCTTCTGCTGCCACCATGAATCCTCACAGTGTATGAGGACATCAGCTTGCTTGCAAACCTTTAAAATGGAGTAGGTATGTATGGTCAGATTGCCATACCCAATGCCCTCAGCTTTTTTGAAAATCAGATCCTAGTTAGATGTTTAAATGAGAGCTGAGCTGTTTGGAAAACTTGGCCTACAACGAATTCAGCCATTACCAGAGCAAAATAATCTATTTTTTATAGCTCAGGATTTAGGTAATTTATCCTCTTTTGGATTATTTTATAGATACTGGGTTTTTTCTCCCTTTACAGAGACCTAAGTAATTTATTTTAAAGTTCAGTGGATCTTAGAGACATGCTTAAAGTTCATCATGCACTTAAGTGTTTTGCTGAATTTGTGTGGGGAACCCTAATCCAAAACTCTTTGGGGTCAATGTGTTCCTTTCCATCCAGGTGAGATGGATCAGATTTCTATGGAGTGTCCAACCACGATATCAGTGTAGTGGTGTGCGATTACTAAGGAGGTCATTTTTGCAAGATGTGTGGTAGCTCAATAGATGTAATAACCCTGGCAATTCAATTTGCCTCCTTATCTCCCCTACTGGGCTTTGGCTTCAAAACCACAATATAGTCCAAGGATAGTCTAGAAATGTAGTGTCAACTGTACTGTGCTGAGATGATGGATTTTTTTCCCCCATCCCACTTAATTTTCTCATTTAGCTGTCATTACCATTCATTGTCCTCAGTCATGAGAACATAAGAATGGCCATTCTAGGTCAGACCAAAGGTCCATCTAGCCCAGTATCCTGTCTTCAACAGTGGCAAATGCCAGATGCCCCAGAGGGAATGAACAGATAGGTAATCTTCACGTGATCCCTCTCCTGTCATCCATTTCCAGCTTCTGACAAACAGAGACTAGGGACACCATTCCTACCCATTCTGGCTAATAGCCATTGATGGACCTAAACTCCATGAATTTATCTAGCTCTTTTTTGAACCCTGTTAAAGTCCTAGTCTTCACAACATCCTCTGTCAAGGAGTTCCACAGGTTAACTGTGTACTGTGTGACGAAAAACTTCCTTTTGTTTGTTTTAACAATGTAGGTTGTTAACTACAGTGGATATATATTACTCATAACTTCCTCCTGAGATGCTATCTAGTAGGGGATGGCTGATGGTCAGTCCAGCCAGGCACCAATAATGCATGCACATATTTAAGTATCCCTGGCCTCTTACAGGAGAAAAGTTTTCTTCTTGTGATAAACACACATTCCCGTATCACCACTGGTACCTAAATGTGCTGAGCTCCCAGACTGTCACTAGCCTTTATGGGATGTGCTGGAGTAGATGCTGGGGAGGGTCAGGCTGGATGACAAGTGGAGCACAAGGAACTCACTGTTTGCACAACCATCCAAGAGCTACTAACACGTGGGTCCCTAATTTGGACACTGCTGCAGTGTAAGAGTTTGCTTCCTTGAAGAGTCTCCTGGGGTGCCCCATATCCAAATGGAGGGAGGAAGGAGGAAGAAAAGGAGGGCTGACCCTATCTGCACTTGCTTAGAGACCTGTCTTGGCACAGTAAGGGCATGTCTACACTACAGTTTTTTTCAGAAAAATGGCCATTTTTCCAAAAAAAGTTCAATTACATCCACACTGTAATCAAGTTCTTCCAAAAGAAAATTGAAAGAACAGAGGGGAGTTTTCTGACATTGGTAATCTTCATTCTACGAGGAAGAAGCCTTTTTTCTGAAAGAGCTCTTTTGGAAAAAAGGCGCGTATGGACGGGGAAGAAGGAGTTCTTTCGAAAGAAGAGGAAAGAGGAAAAATTACAGGTGCCCTGGTTGCCACTCCATCCATAGTAATCACAGCTGAAATGTGAGATAGCGTCCATTTGGTGTGGACACCATCTTTCGAAAAAGCAGATCGCTTTTTCAATGAGCTTTTGCTGTGTGAACGCTCACTTTCGGAAGTTTTTCCAGAAGATCTCTTCCAGAAAAGCTTCTTCTGAAAGAAGCCTGCAGTCCAGACATAGCCTAAGGAGAGGAGGTTACACTGATCTCAAGTACAGAGGCATTCAGGGAAAGATTGTGTAGCCTTTCAGAAGTATCATCTCTTCATTGTCCTCTCTCTGACTGCCACCTAACCCCATCTGACATGAGTTGATTATTTCTCTCTGCATCTCCTGATGTCTGATATGCAGCCAGAATGTAGGATGTGACCACCACACAGCCAGGGCCAATGAATGTTATTTAGTCGCTCTAAACATTTTGTGAAGGAGAGATACCAGTTTAAGAGCCCTGATCCTGTGAGGTGCTGAGCATATCCTTTCAAGGTGCAGAGAAAGCACCCTCAGGAACTTTCAAATAGAGCTTAGAAGTGACATTGCTTGAAATTGCTTAAGTGATTTAGGTGTGGGAGAAAGGGAATTTTCTTTCATAAAGTTTTCTTCTCTTTCCCATGGCAACTGCTATAGCTTGAAAAAGCCTTTATTTTGCCACTGATCGGTAATGATTATTTTCCAAGCCTGGAAGTTATACTCTTACATCTAATTCTTGCCTGTCAAGTATCTGATTCTGATCATTCTTTGTTTCTGTCAGCGTGTTCATTGTTTGCAATCTTTTGGAAGTACAGCTATGAGAGTTTGGGAGAACCCACCTGGCAAACATATGTTATGAAGTTTCCATGTCTGGGGATGCCTTAATTAGACTGAATGTCACTTTTGAAGGAGTGAAAAAATTAGGACAGCAGAAATAACAGTCCTCTTGCTTCCTCCCTCCCCCCCCCCCCACAGACACACACTCACCACTCCACAAACAGTCTTGGCAATTTTGAAACCACTTCTACTGATGAAGAAAGTAAATGGAATATCTCAAAGGAAAGAAACAGGATTAAAAATGCTGTTATTCTTTCTCTTTAGGATCACCAAGTTCTTTTCATCCTTCTGCTTTGTGCCATAATTAATCAAAGAAATAAACACACGTCCAAACTGCTTAAAAGGGCTGTTGTAAAAATAGAATTGAATTATCAAATAGGCTGAGTCTGTCAAACTGGAAAGGATTAGCATATAATACTGTTGCAACATCTGGCTCTTTACCGTATTTGTATGTGCGTATTATAGCTAAACCTACCTCCTATTACCAGTTGCTTAATCCAGTATTCTTAGTTGGCAAAGCAAAGGAGATCAGATCTTTACCCCTGCTTTGGCTTCTTGAGGCCACATTAAAGCATAAAAGGGTGCTAAAAATCCTGTCTTTGGAGAGGATTTCCCAGGTGTGTGTATAGAAACAAGTATAAAGCTGTCTTCTAAGGACCCCCAAGCAAACAGGTAGCATGAAGGGTCACTACAGAGTCCAGGAAGCATCGGGGCCTATGAGGATGCCCAGGGGATTGCTGTAATATAGACAGTCTTCCAAGACCCAAATAGTTTACGCCAGAGCCCTCTCTCTCTCAGCATTTGCAGGGCAGAAAGGTTTCTTAAGCAACCTCTTCACAGGGCTGAAAGGTCTGTCATATGCATCTAATGGGTGGAACAGTATATCACCCAAGGGCTCTGCTTCTTTATTTATATATATTTGCCAGTCAAGGGATTTCAGCTGCCATGGGAGTTGATTTTGTGATAAGGCAAAAAACTCCTATCTTCTTGCAAATGTCTACATGGGCGGAGGGAATCTCCCTTTGAGTGGCTGCCTGTCCCACTTTTCGCCCTCCTGGGGTACAGCAGCCAATTATGGCTGCTGCTGGAGGCAGGCAGAATTCTCTCTTCCTCTCAAGAATGAACTCCATTCTTACAGGAGGGGAGTGCAGAGCAGAAAGAGCCCACCCACTCAGTGTGGTTCTGCTCCTGCCTCCCTGCTTGTTCCCTTTCCTGCCCTACAACACCCAGCCTGGGAAATGTGGTGATCAGAATTCACTCAGGGTGCATCTACACTGCAGTGTTTTTCCAGAAATATGGCCATTTTTCCAGAAAAAAATACTTGCATCCATACTGCCATTGAGTTCTTTCCACAGAAAGTCGAAAGAATGGGAGCGGGGGATTCCAACAGAGGTAAATCTCATTCTATGAGGAAGAAGTCTTTTTCCAAAAAAGCTTTTTTGGAAGAAGGCATGTGTGGACACAGAAGAGGGAGTTCTTCCTAAAGAAGAGGCCTCCAGGAAATAACACAGGTGCCCTGGTGGCCATTCCATCCCGACTAATCACAATTTAAATGGGAGATAGCGTCCAATAAATGTGGATGCTATCTTTCAAAAAAGTACATCGCTTTTTCATTGTGCTTTTGCTGTATGGATGCTCTCTTTTGAAATAAGCTTTTCTGGAAAATCTCTTCCAGAAAAGCTTCTTCCAAAAGAAGCTTTCAGTCTAGACGTAGCCTCAGAGTTCAAAGTACTTGTAAGAGATCTGGTTTATTCTGTGTCTGGTTCCAAGATGCTGTGCAAAACAAGAGCTTCACAGTGCCTTGCCCAAACTAGCTGGGAAGCTCAGCCACAAAAGGCACAGCCCTTAAAACTACACTTGGGCTATGTCTATACTGCACTGTTTTGCGCAAGAAATATGCAAATGAGGCAAAGCATGGAATATCGCCATGCCTCATTTGCATAATTAATGAGCGGCTGCTTTTTGCGCAAGAGGCTTTTGTGCAAACCCCCTCTTGCTCAAGAGCCATTCTTCCTGAAAAAAATGCGGAGGAACGGCTCTTGCGCAAGAGGAGGTTTTTTCACAAAAAGGAGCCATGTAGATGGCTCCTTTTTGTGCAAAAGCCTTTTGCGCAAAAAGCGGCCGCTCATTAATTATACAAATGAGGTGCAGCGATATTCCACACTTCGCCTCATTTGTATATTTCTTGTGCAAAACAGCGCAGTATAGACGTAGCCTTGGAGGATGAGGGAAATACTACAGCAGCTACCCTCCAAGGCTAAAAGGAGGGTAAAGACTCTGTGAGCTGCAGGAGGTGCAAAGATGAAGCTGTTGAGATGTGGTATCAGGACTCATCAGAGGGCTGGGAGATGGGCAATATGGGGGTGCAGAATTGATGAGGGGAGTAGAGGGAAAGATTGTTTTGGAGACAAGGGGGTTAATTTTTGGACACAAGGAGATCTGGGGGTGAGATCTCTTGCAGCAGAGACCAAAATCACTTTTTCCAATAAATTTGGGAGTGTTGACAACACTATCACTCATAAACATGGGTGTGGGGTATGCAGTGGGAGAAAAAAATTAAAAGAATGAAGAAAGAAGAAATATAATCTTGAAAAAAAATCATGATTTTTTGGGCCAATCCCATGGATCTTTTTTGGGGGGAGGGAGGGAGGGGTTTCTGACTCATCATTTTTTAACCTTAGAGACAGGTACTTTTAGCCAGTGTATTGCATGTGTGCACACATGAATAAATTTGTATATGTAAATACAGAGAGAGCTGTATATAGACAACTATCTATGTATTAAAGCGATAAATATACGAGAGAGAAGAGAAAGAATGTAAAACTATGTGCATATATATAAGCTCTGCTTTACAGCACAATATTTTTTACAATGGTCTCTGTAATGTATAATATATGTGGGTTCATGGGCATGTGGAGAGAGAGAGAATCCATGTGATGTATGGCTGGAAAAAAGAAATTTTGTTTAAAAAAATTAAATATCTGTGTTTATCTTTAGGAAAAGATTAGTAAATTCATTTTTATGTGCTGTTGTTTTCCTTTGTCTCAGAATAGTTTCCTTGCCAGCATTGCCTGGTCAGTGATAAACATTGCATTTAATCACACCACAGGAGGAAAACAGATTTGTAGAGCTCAGTCTTTTCCCCCTTGTCTCTCTTCCTTCATCAATCTCTCTGATGTTTAAACCTCAGATCACACACACCAAAATTATCCTAAAGTAATCACATTCAGAATAAGATCATAATGCACAGATTTATTCTGAAAATTACCCTGCACTTTCAGTTGCTTTGGTTTCTTCAGAATTTAAACACTTCTAGTTCGATTTTAGGTCTGGTGATGTAACTTAAAGTTAAACTTTGTCTAGTTTTACTTTTTTAAAAAATGAATTATATTCTTAATGAATTTCTTTAAGCACACTTTTTGGTTTAGGTCTCCTGGCTGGATAGAATTTGTTTGCCATTTCAAATCCCTGGCAAACAAACATTACAAACTGTCAAATGACCACAAATGTCAGATGTGGTAAATTGGACACTGGGTTTGCTGAGGCAGTCTCTCATCTCTTGCTCTCTCTTTTTGATAGATTTTATATTGTGCTTTCCAAATATTCTTTCACATGTTTCAGTGATCCCTGATATTATGTAAGCCATATAAATTTGTGGTTGTTTGTCTTCTGTGGGAAGCTGTTTAAGGTTAGAAGCATTTCTGGTTACTTTCTTTCTAGTCATTAAGTTTTAGCAAGACGGTGAGTTTGTGACAGTTTTTACAATAGCTCCTTATCTACCAGACTATATGCAGCATTGAGCAGTAAAAGTCTCTTGCAAAGCTTCTAGGGAAAGATATTTCAGATTCTTAGGCATCAGAGGAGAATTATGTTCTGTACTTGTTTCTTCTCTGTAAATAGTGGTTCCTGTAGTTGCATTTAACTGTCTATTTATAAAGATATATTTATTTTATTTAATTTTAATTGTGCTTCATATTTCAGTAGCTAACAAGAATAGGGGAGATCCCATGGCAACGCCATCTGTTTCTTTCAGATTATATTCCTATAGGTATCATGGTTTACACATGCAGGACCCAATGTTCAAATTGGGCCCACTTGGACTGTCTATCTGCATGCACAACATATAGATTTACATGGAAAGTCCTTTTGTCCAGATTGTTCTCTGGCACCATATACCAGAAAAGGAGATAAAATCTCATGGCACCTCCCTTCTCCTGACAGCGCCTGTACAAGGGGCAAGGATAATTACTGTCTCTTCAAAAGGAGAACTCAGCAATCTGAGAAGGAGAAAGATCTGTCATTTCTTCCCCCCATCCAGCCCTCTATCCTGTGAAGTTGGTGGGTCTCTAAGGCTATGTCTACACTACAGGCTTCTTGCACAAGAAGCTTTTTGTGGAAGAGATCTTCCACAAAAACTTCTTGCACAAGAGCGCCCATCCACACTGCAAAAGCGCATTAAAAAAGTGATGTGTTTTTGTGTAAGAGAGCATCCAGACTGCATAGATACTCTCTCAAAAGGAAACTCTAATTGGTATTTACAGAATGGCCACCAGGGCAGAATCCCTTTCCAAGATTTTTTTGTAGGTTTGTGTGCATATACAAATCAGATATTTGTTGCACACTAAATCCAAAATACTTCCAAATTAAACAAGGATTGGTGGGTATACAAATTTGGATATTGTTTTTGAAAATTACTGCCCTAATATTTAGTGATGCACTGCATGATTGTTTCTCCCCTTGAGCATTTGCCACTGTCAGTCTAAAAGAGTTTGTGCCCTCAGCTATATACACTATGCAATCTTTACTCATGCTGAGCTCTTCCTCATGAAAGCAGTCAGACTGAAGGCAATGGAAATATTTGCATGAGTGAAATTAATCCCATACATAAATGTTTGGAAGATCATTGTAAAAGTACCTTGAGCTAAGCTTTGGCTTTCACTCTTGTCACATAATGGGTAAAAAATGCATGGAAAATACTTTGGGTTATTAATATTTAAAAGAGTTTGAGGAAGACAAAATAAAGACTGTTCCATGAAACATTATGTCTAGAAATGAAATATTAAAAACAATCAGTGAGAGTTTCAGAAATGCATGATGTTAAATAAGTGTACTCTCTTCGAGGTTTAAACTTCTGGGAGAATATGAAGTCTGAATATCTAGGTTGTTTTTAATCATTCAACCAGATCTTCAGATTTTGATACAGTGTCTCTTGCGAACAGTAACAGATTAACAAGGAAGTAGCCTGAAGCACTGAACTATGTAGCCTCACATTGATTCAACTTTTTTGTAATGTTCACAGATGTTTCTGAATGCATGCAGATTACTGATTTACATTCGTGTTGCATTTAGTAAATGGTCCAACAGTGAGTGACACACATGACAGAAGCAGTATAGCGTGTCTGGAAATGATGTTGCCTTTCTTGTGTAGAAAGCATACATCAAAATAAATCAAAACAAAAAAACTTACCATTGAAGTGATGTTGCATTATAATAGAAAATGTCAGAAGAAATAACTGGCTACTTTAAAATAACTCTAAGCAACTCACTAAGACAAGGAGGTCATCAGAAACATGTCAAGGGACTTTTAAGGACAGTTTTTTAATTCCTTTCTAAGTATCATGTAATAGGTAGATTTCCTGGATAAGTCTGAGGGAAAAATTGAATTATACCAGATAAAAATGACTGACAAAGAAAATCTGACTGATTTAAGATTAATGTTTAATTTGTATTTGTAGAATGAGAAGGCAATAGAGTGACTCACCTCTATATTTCTTTAAAGATTTTATTTCCAGGCTTCTGGTGTAATGAGTGAAACCTAAAAATCTAGTGTCTGGGTCAACAGGCTGTTCAGTTCAAATAGTACTGTGTCTCTCTGGGATTGTGGTACAGATCAATTTTAATAATGATGTTGCACATAGAAAGTAATATATCTTCCAGAGATTTTGTAATGCTTGCTATTATGCTTTGGTATGTAAATTTGTTTATGCATGCAGGGATTTCTTGAAGATATTTCCCATTTGTCCAAATTATAGAATATCATTGATGTATCCTGGATCTTAGACATATAAAAAAAAAAACTCCTGTGGAGATTTATTGTTCATTTTTGGCTTCCACATGATGTTCACAATTATATCTTCCTCTTGCTATTAAAAAGGATATTGCTGCTGAAACAAATCCTGATGTTGTTTACATGGAAACAAGGGGCATGGAAGTCATCTCATCACATGCTCTATGTGAAGTCCTGTATCAGCCTGATGGGTACTGACCATAATCAGGATAGGGTGTAACAGAATTCCACAGAGGTTCCAAGTATGATCCTGGAAAGATACTTAATAGTCAGAAGTTCCACCATGCCACCAGCTGGCTTCCTGTGTATCTCACACCTCTCTCACAACTACAGAGCTCTCATGGGTCTGGGGCTGAGTAATACCACTGTAGCAGCTTCAGGGAGAAGGGACTGGGGGAGGGAATAAAGCTGCCCTGATGGATAAGCATGCTTTGGAGGTTGAGCATCTAAATTATGATCTGGACTTTAATTACATAATCATATTCTATTTTTCTCCACAGGACCACAGCTTCATTCAGTATACTGTGCCTTTAGAATCTGACCCAAAGCTCACTGAAAGCAGTGAGACCCTCTTAATGATTCCAAAGATTCCCACCTGTCTTCATTGTTCTTTGTTGCCATCTACTGGAGATTGGAAAAGGCATGGAGGCTGTAAAGAAGCTGTTTGAGATTGCAAAATCACTTTAATCATTTTCCAATTAAAAAAAACTTAAGTACTGGGAGGGAAATCTCTGCACTAGATAGGTACATTGTTACTATCTGATAAATCCACTTTGGAGCTATTTGTCGTGGCTTCAAGATGAGGGCCACTCAGCATGCAAGCTGGTTAGGAACTTTTGATGACAAACATCCATTCGTCTAAATTAAGTCCTTTGTTGGAAATACATTGGTTCCCCTTAAACTTTTGTCAGGAAGGTTTAGTCTAGGATGGAATATTGGTTGAAACAAGAGAAAGAGAGAGAGAGAGAGAGAGAGAGAGAGAGAGAAGGATGTTAGAATAGTCACTATCCCAGTGGGTAGGGCACTCATTTTGTTTATGGGAGACTAAGGTTAAGTTTCTGTTCCAAATTAGGAAAAGCAGTAACTTGAATGTGGGACTCTCACATATCAGTGGACTGTACTAATGATGTGTGACTGGCAATTCTGGGGTGTCCTCCCTCTAATTCTCAAAAGGTCTTGGTTTTGCTCTGTGTCAGAATGGAACCAAATGTGAAAACCTCTAGTTTTTACAAAATCAATTTTTGTTTTCTTTCTAGTCCTGCTTTACACCTTTCCTCTCTTCAGGTGTCATTTACTCTCCTGTACCCAATTGCCATATAGTACTACATATAAAATACCATGTTAAAAAGAACATTTTTAAAGGTGCAAAATAAAGGACTCAGTAGTCAGGAAATGCCAGAGTTAAGGTTGCCTATATAATTTTAGTTCAGCCCTCTTGTGCATCTGAATTATGATCTAGTCTTTAATTACATAATCATATTCTATATTTCCACAGGATCACAGTCTCATTCAATATTCTGTGCCTTTAGAATCTAACCCAGAGCCCATTAAAGACAGTGAGAATCTCTTAATGATTCCAAAGTTTTCCACTGACTTCACTGGGCTGTGTCTCCATCTACTAGAGATGAGGGAAGACATGTAGGCTGTGAAGATGCAATTCGAGAGTGTCCAAACACTTTCAGCTAAATATATTTACAACAAAAAATTGCTTTTGTGACCAAAATGAAAATTTAGTTTGGATTTTTGTCAGAATTTTCTGGGTTTTTTTTTAACCAAACAAAAGTTTTTATAGAAAAGGAGGAAATGTATGATGAACAAAAATTGATGTTTGGAAAAGACAGGAGTTTTTTTTAATGAAGAACTGAAATTCTTAGAAAAATTCTGAACAAAACAACATTTAAAGTTTCATTATAATTTTTTTTCCAGGAAATATTCACTTTTCAATCATTTCCCCAGCTACAAAGCTGCTACTGAGGAATGCTCATTCTTTGGGATTTGGTTTTATTGGTTGTGACAGGATTTCCAGGGTGCAGTCTGGGACTCTAGGATCAATGTGCCCTGAATCTCCCCTGCCCTGAATCCTGCACCCTCCCCACTCCGCTGCACTAGAAGACCCAAGCAATGCCACATACCTCCCACACCTGCTCTGAACCCTCCTTCCCCTGTCCTGACTCCCCCATACCCATAGCCCCTTGCTCTGGAGGACCCAAGCAATGCCATTTAAAGCTTCTAGTTACACATGAATGAGGAATATGGGTGTTGCAGGGCACTCCCCCAAGACACAGAGTGACACACCAATATGACTGCCAACTGAACAGCACGATCTCAAGCAAATGGATGTCTAAAGACTCATGGGCCAGGCAGTGGTTCTTTATATTTAAACCAGTTCCTTATTTGCGAAACCAATAACATCTTAGATCATTCAGATCAAAATTAATATTTAGGAGATCTTACTTTCCCTAATTGTTCTGTTAGCTTACCTCTTTCAATCTGTTTGGAACATGAAACTAATGAGTTTTATCTTTGTTTAAATAATTATTAGTGCCCTGGTTTTACCAATGAGCCTTAGTAATGAACCATTGTGCTTTAACACAGAATTGAAAGACAGCCCCTGATCCAAAGATGTTAAAACAGCAAACTCTTTTTTTTTCATCTAATAGAGACATCCTGTCACACTCAGGTATACTGAGTGCCATGGGCACTCACATGGCACCACAATATGCCAACATCTTTATGGCTGACCTTGAACAACTTTTCCTCAGCTCTCGCCCCCTAACATCCCAACTTTACTTACGCTACATCGATGACATCTTCATCACATGGACCCACAGAAAAGAGACTCTTGAAGAATTCCACAAGGATTTCAACAACTTCCACCCCACTATCAACCTCAGCCTGGACCAGTCCACACGAGAAATCCACTTCCTGGATACTACTGTACAGTAAAATAATGGACAAATTTCCACCACCCTATATTGGAAACCCACGGACTGCTACACTTACCTTCATGCCTCCAGCTTCCATCCCAGACACATTTCCCAATCTATTGTATACAGCCAAGCCCTAAGATACAACCGGATTTGCTCTGACCCCCCAGACAGAGACAATCACCTACAGGATCTTTACAGAGCATTCCTAAAACTAAAATACCCACCTGGAGAAGTGAAAAAACAAATTGACAGAGCCAAAAAAGTACCCAGACATGAACTACTTCAAGACAGACCCAAAAGAGAAAATAACAAAACTCCTCTTGTTGTTACCTATAGTCCACAACTCAGACCCCTCCAACGCGTTATACACAATCTACAACCCATCTTTTGGAAAATGATCCCTCACTCTCAGAGGCCTTGGGAGAAAAGTCTATTCTTGCTTACAGACAACCCCCTAACCTGAAACAAATTATTTCTGGTAACCATGCCACACAACCACATCACAAGCCTCTGGGAACCCAGCCCTGAAAACAAAAAAGATGCCAACTCTGCCCACATATCTATACTGGCGAATTCATCACTGGAGCCAACAACATCAGCCACCAAATCAAAAGGTCATCTGACTGCACATCCAGTAATCTGATCTATGCCATCAAATGCCAGCAGTGCCCCATTGCTATATATATTGGACAAACTGGACAATCTCTGTGGGAAAGAATCAATGGACACAAATCAGATATACGCAAAGGAAATATACAGAAACCTATTGGAGAGCACTTCAACCTTCCAAATCACACTTCGAAAGATCTCCAAGTAGCTGTCTTGTCACAAACCAATTCTACAAGCCAGATCCACAGGGAAGCATTGGATTTAGAGTTCATCTGCAAATTCAATTCACATGCTAATGGACTCAATCGTGATGAAAGTTGGTTGGGACACTACCAATTTAACAACAATTGAAGGTGCAAACAGCTCTCTGTGTTGTATCCTTCCTGACATGGGAGTCTATCTATTGACTTTGATTTTTATCTGCTTCGGTTTAACTATCCAATCTTCAGATACTTACTGATGCTCTGTCTCTCACACCCTCTCTTTTTTCCCTCCTCCCTCCCCTTCCCCTCTCCTATTTATTTCAGGTGTACACTTCCCAAACTCATAACTCCGGTCATCTGAAGAAGTGGGCTGTGCCCACGAAAGCTCATGATACCATCTACATGTTTTGTTAGTCTATAAAGTGCTACCAGACTATTTGGGGTTTTTTTATTTCAGATATACTAGTTGGCTGTGTCTAGACTGGCCAGTTTTTCCGGAAAATCAGCCGCTTTTCCGGAAAAACTTGCCAGCTGTCTAGACTGGCTGCTTGAATTTCCACAAGAACACTGACGATCTCATGTATGATTGTCCGTGTTCTTGCGCAAATACTATGCTGCTCCCGTTCGGGCAAAAGCCCTCTTGCGCAAATGCTTTTGCGCAAGAGGGCCAGTGTAGACAACGTGGCATTGTTTTGCGCAAAAAAGCCCCGATGGCTAAAATGGCAATCGGGGCTTTCTTGCGCAAAAGCGCATTTAGATTGGCCAGGGACGCTTTTCCGCAAAAAGTGCTTTTGCGGAAAAGCGTCCGTGCCAATCTAGACACTCTGTTCCGAAAATGCTTTTAATGGAAAACTTTTCCGTTAAAAGCATTTCCAGGAAAATCATGCCAATCTAGACACAGCTGTTATGTTTGGGATGCCTGTGCTTAAAGGGGAATGTTGAAGTGTTCACTTAAATATTTTTTAAAGGTGAAAAGATTTCAGTTCATATTAGGGAAATATATTGGGAAACAATTTAACAAATCTATCGCCACCTAAAATGTCTGAGGACTTAACTTTAAGGTCTTAGCCAATAAATTTAACTTTAAATCAGTATGTCTGATTTTCATTTCTGCAGGAATATGGTTAAATCAGGGGCGGGCAATCATTTTTAATGGGGGGGGCCACTCCAAGATTTTGGTAAGTGGTCAAGGGCTGCACTTCTGTGGAGGGGGCACAGGGACTGGGACAGCAGGCAGGGTGTAGAAGGGAGCTTGGGACAGAGGACTGGGGTGCAGAAGGGAGTGTGGGGTCTTAGAGGGAGTTTGGATGAAGGAAGGGGTTATGATCTGGGGCAGAGGCTTGGGGTGAAGGGTCCAGAAGCGGTTATGGGTACAGGAGAGGATTCTGGCCTAAAGGAGGGATATAGGAGGGGGTGCAGGGTCTGGGAGGAAGTTGTGACCTGAGGGAATGGGTGCAGTGGGTTTGGGTGGTGATGTGGGGCAGGGGAATACTGGGGAGTAATTATTTCAAAATAGCAGCAGTGGGCGTCCACACTAATGCTATTTCGAAATAACTATTTTGAAATAAGTGTTATTTCCCGAGGAAAGCAGACATACGGATTTCAAAATAACCAGCCAGTTATTTTGAAATAAAGGGCTTGGTAGTGTTGACGCTACGCTTATTATTTCGAAATAAGAGGCGTTATTTCGGAATAACTCCCTAATGTAGACCAGGGATAAGGGGCCATAGGACTCGTTGTTGTTTTTGCAGATATAGACTAACACAGCTACCCCCATGTACTTAATGTTAAGTTACAAAAAAACCCCAAATCCCACAAACATTGTAAATTATGGAAATACAGCTAAAAGTATCACCAAAATCTTTAATTTAACCTCCTAGACCTGATGTATCCTTCATTCTAGGTAAATACTTGCCAACAGTAAAAATAACTGTCTTAGTGAGTTGATATTGTAAATATTAGCTACTGTAATGGTTTTGTTAGAAAGCCAGGACAACTGCAGATATCTTATTCTATGTACAGTGCAAAGTATATCTCTCTCTATATATAAACATTTTTTTCTTGCAGGAAGACAGAACAACGTCATCACATCATCAGCATCAACAAGCACCGTCCCCACCAACTAATCGTTTCCCTGCTGTGACAGGGAAAGTTTGAAAGTGTTTGGGGAGGTGGAGGCAGGAAGTTTTGGCTGGCAGGGGAATGCACAAATAGGAAGGGGAGCCAGGGGTTCCCACTGCAGCCCCTGAGGGTGGGGGAAGAAGTGAGGGAGGGGATTGTCGTCCTGAGAGTGTGCAGTGGCTGTGGAGACAAAGTGTGAGGGAGTCACTGTAGAGTACACTGCAGGGCAGGAGCCATGGCTGAGCACAGAGTCACAGTCCTGGAATGCCAGGGATGTGGAGTGGCCACTGCTCTTGTGGAACTCTGAGACATCAGGGACTTGATCTGCAAAGAAAAACAAAACAAAAATAAGCACAAGAGGAGGAATCCAGCCCATCCCAGGGAGGAAGATGAAGGGCAGGCTCCTGCCAACCCTACCTGCTGCCTCCTGCTGCCAAGGTAGGGGCAGCAGGGCCACAGGATGGGGTTTTCATGGATTTTCTCTCAGAGTCCCCCCTGCCTGTAGTCCTGCCGCACACCTTTGGCTGCGTGACTTCCTCATACGTCCATATAGACAGGCTGGGGCATAGAGGCAGGGATCAAGGGGCTGGGGGGCTGAAGAGGCAGGGCAGAGCCCATATGATGGGCACCAGCATCGGCTTCCTGTGGGGGAGGAGTGGGAGAAAGCCCCAAGCTCCCCATATTCTGCTGCTTCCCTTCCCCCTCCCCTGGATGGCAGAACAGCAGCACAGGGATGCCCTCTAAGGAGGCGTTTCCCTCTGCTCAGCAGGGTGGTGAGTGAGGAGGCTGGGGGTGCAGGGTCTCAGCTTGGTGGGGGAGGCTGGAGCACCAGTGTGGCCCCAGCCCACTCATTCACCAACTTGCTGAGACCCCGCATGTCCAGGGCCCTCACCCACTGTCTCCGCTGAGACCCTGCACCCCTAGCCCACTCACTCACCACCCTTACGAGACCTCATACTCTCAGACCCCTCACTCATCCTCTCCACTGAGACCCTGCACCCTCAGTCTGCTCACTCACTACCCGACTGAGACCCCTAAACCCCAGCCTGCTCACTCACCACCCTGACAAGACCCCACTCATCACTTCCACTCAGACCCTGCACCCTCAGCCCACACCTGCACCCTCCCCTGCTCTTGCACTCTCCCCACTGGCCAAACACCTTCCCCCAGCCTGCTCCTGCCCTCTCCCCACTGTCCAGACACCTACCCCTAGGAAGAGGGGGTTGGCGAGCATATTTCTCACACTCTGATTGTGAAGGCTGCCAAAGACAGGGGGCTTGGCAAGTGTAGTGAGCAGGGGGTGCAGCTCCCAGAATAATCTAATAATCATGTATATGTGTTGGTTTTGATATGAATGTGGCTTCATGGGGCTTTTTGAGAGTATAAGGTTAAATTGGGAAAATGTCCAGTGCTTGGCTTGAAGGAATTATTCAGAAAGCCAGAGAGATGGGAATTTGATACAAAGCATGATAAGTGTAAGAAGAGTGATATCTTGCACTTAGGATTCTAGGATCTTCCATCTTAAGATGTCAGTTCAAGTATCAGTTAATGCAATAGCTCCATTTTACACATAAGTATGCAGTGATAAGGAGAGATTTAATGGACTTCACCACTATTTCTTGTGTGCCCTTGGACAAGCTGGGAATATAATCTAGAGCTCCAGTATTCTAGTGCTGTGCCTGAGCCATACAACAATCATTTCTCTCCACAGAGGCAAGAAGTTGCCTCAGGAGCATAAAGTAAAGAAAATATATAGTGGATGGGGGGTATAGAGATTATAGCATTGCAGTGTTGGAAATGCTATATGGTCTGAGTTGCCAGCAAGTGGCAACTGAGGGAGCCGTAGTTGGGTTGCTGGAAGCAGATGACCTCATTTTTCTTCTCGGCTTGTCTAATTTTCAAAAATACACAAATGTAAGTCTGCTGAATTCCTACATGGGTAACCAGGGGAGGAGAATCTTTTGTAATCTAGGCTTAATTTTTCTCCATAGAGCTAATTTGTTTCACTAAGATGTGTTGTGGTTACTAGGGAGCTTCGGGAGACATCACTTCTCCCAGAACTCACAGTACATAGGGTGAGTGTGCCTGCAAGGCTATAGCATACTACACTCTGGACACCCAGTTGGCTCTCTGGATGGGGCCATGGTCCCACCTTTTTCTCCATGTCTCTGTGCTACCTATGAAGAATCTTGTAACCTACAGGCCAGCAGGGCTGGAGCTGTCTGTGGATCTCAGAGATCTCAGGTGCTATGTAAGGTTGAAGGGAAGAGTACCTATTGCACCCTCTTTTGAATGCCCACCGAACATCTTGGCACAATCTGACCCAAAGGTAACAATGGTTGTGCTTAATGTTATATTTATTTTATGTTTAGTTATTATCTCAAATTGGGTGATTAGTAACTGAGACACTGAAAACAACTAGTGACAGTCCCATCTGTCTCTATATATTGAGTACTGCTATTTCATCTTGTACATACTTGCTCTAGTCATTTTACGCCAAGAAAAAGTACTGGAGACACATAAAAGGGGTCTTAAATTCCAACTGGGAAAGATTTTCCCTGGTGCAAGTATAACACCAACAGACCCCTGTCATCTGCAGGCAGAATCAAACCTGGAACTATTGGAGCTTACTGTATGACCTTCTATCACATGTGCTAAATGCCAGCTTCCTATTAGCTTAGGCTGCACTGCAGACTCATTATTCTCTCTGTAATCTTGGTGTAATCTGTGATTTTGATGCTACTAGATGGGACAATACAACTCCCCCACTCCTGGATATGTATAGGTTACACAGGCACTGGGTGCCTGTGACTGGATGCAGAAGACTATGTCAGTGGTAGAACCACAGGATAGAGTGATTTGGATCTGCCATAACTTAGGCAGATTTGAGCTGCCTGCATTACAAAGGAACCCATTCCAGACCCCTGAACATTTCAGGATCACACTTCATTACACCTGCTTTGGTCCCCATCACTCTGGGCTGCAAAGCATAGTACAGAATCTCATCTGTGGTGTTCATGTTTCTATCTACAATTACAGTATTGACAACTATCACAATTTTATTGGAAATCGTATAATAATTAGTTGTTTTTTAAAGCCCTAGATGCTGGAGTAAGGTGAATACCTGGAAAATCTTCTTTCATTAAACAATAATCCACCCTAAATCTTTTACTTTAAAAATAATGAGATTGTAGTGAGTTTTGCAGTCATTTTAAACATTTGGGGTTGGCATTACTGTATGCATGCATCAATATCTATATTTAGACAGAGATAGGCATAGATGTGTGGTTGTTGATAAGCTTTTATATATTTGATAACTAAGTTGGTTACTTAATGATTGTATTACAGCATTTTGTATGTGAGATGAGAGTTTGATTTTTTTGCTAGTTTTCCTCCTGGAGCTTCACTGAATGTAACAACAAAAAATTACTAAACTGCCACAGGCTGTGATCATGTCAGTTTTCATAAGCAAAGCAAGGCTGGCCCTGTTCAGTGCTTGGTTGGAAGAACTTCAAGGGGAAAATGAGCCTGTAGAGCATGTTAATATTTTGTACAGAAATGCCAGTACCATTTCATCTTGCACATCTTACTGAAATCATCCACCTTTCTTAATTTCAATATTTTACTTTTTATAAAACTAAACACAGTTGATTCTGTACAAAACATGAATACAAAGTGTAAGGTTGAAATTGTCTACATACACAAGCCTGGAAACTCAAGACAGGATAAAATTTACATTTTGTTGCATATATGTTACACAATAATTTTATTCCTTACATGAATACATAATGTGTGCGTTAGTAAAAAAGGCTACATACGTATGTCAGTGGTTGAACCTAAATCAATAATTCAAAAGTCAGCTTCTTAACTTTTGCAGTAGTACAATTTTTTAAACTTTAAATCATAGTGGTCTTTTAGAAGATAAGTATTATTATCTCAACTTTACAGATGGGAAAACAGGAGCCAAGAGAAATGCATGACTCGGTTGAGGTCATACAGCAAATCAGTCAGTGGTAGAGGCAGGAATAACCTCCATATGTGAGATCCTCAGTCATATCAGTCTGACTCCTTTTCACTTAGTAAAATGTCTTGAGTGGCATGAGAGAGGCCTAAGACTCCCTCAAGACACACCCTGTAAGGCAGTCTCCCGAGGTCCCCTCTGTGTGACCTGGCATACAGTGTGTCTTGAAGGCAGGGCTGAGGAATGGAGCTGCAGTATGCAGTGATGCAGAAATTCCAGGCACTGTTGTAGCCCTTAGGGCAGCATGGAGAATCTTTCCTAATTTAGACTGGACTCCAGGATTTCCTGCATTATTTCAGGGCTGAAGAGCAATATATACTTGGGAGGCTACAGTAGTTTAAAGTCACTTTAACACCCTCAATACCTGAGCTACAAGTTTTGCTCCTTTACAGGATGCAGCTGAGAATTTCATCCTAGGTGTCCTGGATTCCATTTTGTTGTTGTTGTCGTTGTTTAGATCAGGGGACAGTGTCTTCCCATATCCTCTCCACAGTAAAAGTGTTGACATTCATTGGAAAACACATGTAACCACTCCAAATGCACCTGTTTAAAAGATGCAGTTCCATACTACTAAATAACCTTTATTTGTCAAACGGAATGGCACATTAGCCAGCTTTACATGATCATGTAAGGAAAGACCATTAATGGGGTCCTAACACTTTCACAGTACATTTTGGTCAGATTCACAGTCACAGAATTTTAAAAATAATACATTTTATGATTTCAGCTATTTAAATCTGACATTTCACTGTGTTGTAATTGTAGGGACCCTGACTCAAAAAGGAGTTGGGGAGGGGTCAAGGCTGTCCCCCACTCTGCCACGATGAATGCAGAAGTTGGGGGCCCAAAAGAACACTTCAAAACCTTGCTTCTACAGGCACTAGTACAAAAACTCCACCCCTCCCCCAAATCCTAATATCCAAATTTGGAGGGACCCGCTTCTACCACCCAAGTAATTCCAAGAAAATCAGGGAAGAGTTCACTTGGGAAATCCCCTCCCTATGGTAAAACTCTCCCCCCTGCCCAACCTCCGTTTTGCTTGGAGTTGGGAAAAACCAGGAATCCACAGACAGCAATGGACTATGCCCTTGTAACTAGGCACTGAGTCCTAAGGACACAACAATCAACCAATACTGGTTAATTAGAAAAAAAGACAATCTTTTATTATCAAAACAAAACTACAGTTGCAAGCATAGTAAATTGGCTAGATGGAAAACACTACCATTGATATAGATACTCAGGGAAAGCCCTGGGCTGAAGGCTTAGTTACAAAGGAGACAAAAAAACAATTAGCAAGCTCAGACATTATTTCCAAACCCCCCAAACAAGGAAAACAATAAACCCTGATGGACTATCTAAACTTTTCCCTACTTACACATTTTAAGAAGTCTGTTCTTGGAGAGAGAAGCGTCTCCCATCTCCCTTTATACCTGGGAGAAACTACTCTGAATCTCAAACATAGACAAGAGAGAGAGAAACCCCTTTTTTCCAGTTTGAAATTCCTATCTGCATTGTTATTAGCTGACTGCCCAAAACTTTGGCTAGGTACAGGAGTTAACCCCTTAGTGTGGGTCACACTCCTGATTATGACAGGGGGTGAATCATGAAGTTATTGTAGTGAAGCATTGCAGTACTGCTACTCTTATTTCTGCACTGCTGCTGGCAGCTGTGTTGCTATCAGAGCTGAGCAGATGGAGAGCAGCAGCTGCTGACTGGGAGCCCAGCTCTGAAGGAAGAGCTACCACCAGCAACAGCAGAAAAGTAAGGATGGCATGGTATGGTGTTGCCACCCTTACTTCTGCAATGCTACCTGCAGAGCTCAGTGCTGTGTCAACAGCTGCTGCTCTCCAAAGCACTTCATAAATAAGGGTGTCAGTACCACGACCCTCACTCTTAAATAATCCTGCAGCCCTTCCTGCAACTCCCTTTTGGATCAGGAGCCTCAGTTTAAGAAATGATGATCTCCCCTGTGAAATGTGTATAATACTGGGTAAAAACAAACAAAAGACCAGATTTCATGGGGTGAGGCCAGATTTCAGTCTCTGATATGTTTTTCATGGCTGTGACTTTGATAGGGCCCTAATCATTAGTAATGAATTCACATATAGTGGCAGAGTTTCAGCTGCTGTGGGAACCTTAGCTCTGTGTTTCATATTTCTGCAAGCTTAAAGACAAAACTTTATGTTGCATTAACATAGTTTTTATATTTAAATGTGCTGTGATGGTGTGATACCTTTTACTGCCTTGCTAAGCATCGCCAGCAGGCAGTCACATTTTATTTATTAATTCATCTTGAAGTGTAAATTGGCTCCTACTGTTTTAACATATCTCATACTAGTATTTGTTGGAGTTACATGATGCTTTCCAAGACAGAAATCTAATATAATGACAATCAGTAATGTAAATTATATTGATTACTACAGCAGCTTTGTGGAAAACAAAAACAATATTTAAAAATCCACCAGTAAGAACAACAAATAAAATAGCAAAATAACTGCCCATTTGGAATAATATGAAACCCATGTCAGAATATTAAATGGAAGATGATAACCTGCAACTTAAACTATAGCTCACTAGTATTTACTTTAATGTAAACTAAAAGGGATTACAGTGTAGATTTAGATGACAAAACATTTAAATGGTCACATATTTGTATAATTAAATTTGAAATTCTGTTCCACAGCTGTTTTTTCATACATATTTGGAATATGTAGTTTCAAAGTCAATGTAGGAAATTAATTCATGATTGGACTTTGGTTATTTGTTTCCCCAGAACGTGAATAGACTTTTTTGTGTTCTCTTTTGTTAGCACATATCCAGGACATCCTAAGAGGTTACTGTGAACTATATAGTGTTTATAGATTCTATTTCACTATGCTTTTCCAGCACTATAATACAATATCCAATTAAACTTCCTTAGTAACATTGACTAAAGAAGTAGAAGTCAACAATTGGTCAACAACAAGGTCTCTTGCATTACACAGCATCTCCTGTTATTTTGTAAAGAACAATATATTAGGCTAAGTGGAAAGGATTTGAGAAATGTGATCCATTTAGCATCAGACATTTCTCTGCCTGTCACAAGCTGCCAATTTAATTGACAAAGGAGTTCCTTTGCACCTCAATTTGAGATAGAATCTTTGTCTCAACTTTTGGATTTTAAGATATTGGTCTGTTTGAAAGAAATTATATATATGTATATGCATATTTGGAATATGTAGTTTATATATATAATGAGGAGTGACAGAGTGTGATATAAATATATACATAGGCTACATATATCTTAAACTCTGTGTGTGTGTAATACACAATCTCGCTTTCTCCTTAACCACTGCCTTAAATATATGCCAATGGAACCACCCATAGGTAACTTTCTCAATTGAAAGAATCTTGTTAATACATTGTTAATACACATGCCAAATTTATCTCTGTTGTAATTTAGTTGACTTCAGTGGAATTATACCAGGGATACACCAAGGCCCAGTATAAATGGAATGCTATTTACTTTATAGGAGTTTTGTGAAGGTTACTTCAGTAACATTTATAAAGCATTTGAGGTAGTTGGGTGAAAGGTACTATAAATGTGCAATTATTATAATTTTGTATCATATTAATAAATCATTTAAATACCTCAGATGAAAACCACTTATGCATTATGAATAAGTGCAATGTAGTCATTAGCTGGGAACTGAAAATCTTCAGGGAAATGTCAAATTTACATGATAGCCAAGGCTGCTAGAATTACTGCTTGGATCCTTACTTCAGCTAAAATATATGGAAAAATTCAGCTACACTACTCCCTATTGGCTATCCATCTGTGCAGCAGTATTTGCAAAAGTAGCCCCTGCTAATATCTGTAGTAGTGGACCTAAAGCAGTTTGGGAATAATTATATTTAAAAATGAAAAGAGAAAAGAATATTGAGGAAGGGTACTTTGAGAACTATTGTTTTTAGCATCTGTATCTGCATTCAGGCTAAGTTGTACGAGTTTTTCCTTGAGGATCTCAAAAAACGAACTTCCCACATTTTTTTCTTATTATCTCTAAGAGGAATATGTCAGAACCCTTTGAAAAAAATCAGAAGAAGAATACAAACTAAGTCATGATCAACTCTCCTATCCATAATACATTTCTTTACAGTCCATGTGTTGCCTTGTTTGTGGAAGAGAACATAAGGGAAAGGGAACAATATCAGCAAGAAAAGAAAAGACATGACCACTACATGGAAGAGTGTAAGTCTGCTAAAGGACATGCCACGCCCAGTGGATTTCATTGAACTTATATAATAAAAGAAAAAGATCAAACACAGTTGTTTAAGAAGCATAAGCCCAAATTTTTAAAGATGGTTAGCCATTGCTTGGCTCAGTATTGCAATGGCTTAGTTTCTTTTTCAAAAGTTTTTTAGGCACAAAGGAGCCTAAGTCCCACCATTATTTTAGAGATATGACATTGATAAGTGGGATAAATGAGTAGAAGGAGTCAAACTACTGAAATTAAATAAAACAAATAAACTCCCTCCGTGGCAATGAGCTGTGTGTGCTAAGGTGCAGCCCATTAATGAGGTGGGACGTTATGCAGATGAACCCTGATTCTTCTCAACGCAGTATCAAGGCTCTCTAATGGACCAACAAGTATGCTCATTTCTTTGGCCAGTCAAAAGCAGGTGGGTGATGAATATTGTGGTACCATCAACAAAATTTTAAGTAAGGATGTGTCCATTGACTATTAAAAAGACTAGTTTTTAGTTCTGTCTGGTAGATGAATTAGAACTTTCATCCACAATGACTTCCAGAAATGGCAGGCTGTTCACAGCATCATCTTCCTTGTCTTTGTCTATGCTGCTATGTACAACCAGCCAGTAGCAGGGAGCCTACTGGAGAGGTAGAAAGAGGAAGGAAATGAGAGGGAGAATAAAATTAAAACCAGATTAAAGCTGACTGTAGCTGTGAACACTTCAAATTTCTGTCAGCCTGGAGGGCATGGAGATGACACAGGAGAGGGAGGGAATCTGAAATGTGACCCTTATTCAGCACATGGGACTACAGAAGAAATCATGATCAATCTATTTAATCAGAATACAATCTGTCTCTTGATAGATGCCATGTTTTATTGATATAAGCATACAGGTGTGTTGAAGAAATAGTATTCCTAGGCCAGAAATTGTCTTTGGTTGTGTGAATTTTAATAGTAAGATATGGGATAGAGAATCAATTTTTATTCATCTCCCTTCTTCTGTTATCCTTTTCCCACTGTATAACAAGCATGTTTGTTTTCTTAAACAATGAAATAAAAAAATGGAGTATAATTAATGTCATTTCAAGGCCAGATTCTGTGACCTCATGTTGACTAACTGAAAAGTACTTACTTGCATAAGTATTCTATGGAAGACTATGGGTTATAGAACTAGGCTTGAAGACTCTAATTCAGGAACGTGCTGAATTGTATCCTTAAGTCTCATTAAAATCTCTTAACTTTAATCAAACGATTCAATAAAGAGACTTTATTGAGACTTAAGCACACAATTTAGGATCAAAATTAATACCTGTTAACTTCCAAAGATTTAAAGAGTAAAATGCAATAGCTAATTTTCCTGATAAAATATAGCAATGTAAACTAATATATTTCCTCTGTACAGCTAGTACACCAAAATATATTTTGTATAACTACAAAGCCTTCTTAAAATAAATTTCCATAAAAAGGAAAGGCTTGTGGAGTTCTGATAAAAATAACGCCATCAGATTCCCACTTTCACTGACTTCCAGGTCTGCACATCTAGTTTTGTTCTTGTTAATCTTGTCAGTAATCATCTCTAATAAAGATTCTGCCGATCAATTTCAGCCCTCACGTATATTTGAGCTTTGTCTTCAGGGGAATAGCACTGGGAAAATGAAGGCAGAGTTTGGTTTTACAATTGGAATTTAGTAGCTATCATATCAATAATATGTAAATCAATATTATCTACTTTAGTTTCCCATAGCTGTATTGATTCTGAACACAGGGGGATCAGGTGTATTCTATAAAAAGAAGTCACTTTTACACACTAACTTTTTCCATTAACTTTTTGTATGTCATACTAAACCAAAGTTTAAATTCACACAGATGGCTTTCAACTATATTGTTTGAAGTTTGGAGGGTAGCTGCCTATTGATTTTACTCTTAAAAACTTGGCTCACATCTATCGTCATAAAATTTATCCTGTTGCTACAGTCAGTCTTGTTTATCATGTGGATAAATTTTCAAAACTAAAGGATTTATTTTTCCTTCAAGATATGTATGTATCAATATCGATTAGGCAGGGTGGGTCAGGTAATATCTTTTATTAGACCAACTTCAGTTGAGGAGAGAGACACATTTTTGAGCTTAAACAGATGAGCTCTATGTAAACATGAAAGCTTGTCTCTCTCACCTGTGTCTGGACATGGACTCCTCCTCTATTGCTCTTTCAGCTGCAGTTTGAACAAGTTTCCTGTTATGCGAGTAGCTGTGAAAATCCCCATATTAGATGCTTGTTAAAATCACATTGTAATTGTATTCATGTTTATGAATATATATATGAAATGCATGAGGAAATATAATAAGAACCCGCCAATCATAAACCAGTAAAGCATGTGTTACCTTTTATAACTAAGGAAGGATCCTGCAAAGTGCATAAATTTATACAATGGGCATCCAGGTGGTCTTTTTTACTTCTCCTCAAAAAAAATGTACCAACACACCAAGTTTGGGACCAGACCAGAAGCAGTAGCGTCCTCCCACAGATCTGAAGGGACTCTAGAGACTCTTGTTGCCTTGCAGCCAGTCTCCAGGAAGCTGTTGCCTGACGAGTCTTAGCCACTTGTGAAATCGAAACTAACTCTCGCTGTGCCTGCAGCCTCCCTCTAAACTGCCAGCATGAATGTGGTATTTGTGAGAGTATTGCCATATCATTAAGAATTAATAAACAAGCCTCAGTGCTGCTCCAGTTCACCCTTTGCCTGGGCTTTTATTCCTTGGCCAATTCCAAGGGCAGGCAACATTCAATGGTGGAAAATATGGGCAACAAAAGGATAATTTGAATTCAAGCAGTTTCTTACAGTGGGTGGTCTTCCCATTCTTGACTCCCACACAGATGGACCCTTGACTTTCTGGCTATGTTAGTGCGTTGGTCAACATATCCTGGGTAGTACCAGTGCAAAGGTGGGATAAGAGAAAAACCATGCCCATGTTTGGGAAAGTTAAGGGTGGATGGGACAAGATAGAGAAGTGGGAATGGGGCACTGTGAGTCACCTCTCAACCTTTCTGACATGGTTGCTGAATTTAGGCAAGTATCCGTGGAGTCCCAGGGTGATCTCAGTAGGGGACATGATTCCAGACTTGGAGAATAACTATAAAAAATACCTGGCTTTGTAGAAACCTGATAAGAAGGGACAGACAGCCGCATCAGCTTGGCAAGTGTCACTGGAGGACAAGTTGTTGGGTTTGGCAAGTGTCACTGGAGGACCAACAGACGTGGGAAAGCCTGATACCTGACTTTTCAGCGGTGGACAAAGTTGACTGTGTCCATTACTTGGGGGGGGAAGGAAGGAGGGCTATTAAAATTGTGGGCCCTTCAGTCTCACTTCAAAGCCATACTACTATCCTCCTAAGGTCCAATGAGCAATTGGGAAAATTCAGGAAACATTGCTAAAACAGGGAGTGATAGCTGGAAACACATCTTGTCTGCAGTATAAAAGGTATGCCACTTAATTAATTTAATAATTAAATAGTGGGATAATTCACCCTAAATGTATAAAAGGAAAATATTATTGAAACCTGTCCGGTTTACAGAACAAAAGTATAGGGAATTATTGGGGTAACTGCAGGCAAATAAAAAATCAGCAAAATTATTTGTAAAAAAAAAAGAGTATTGTAAGATATAATGTGCCATCCCTTGGGGGGTAGAAAATATTCTTTTTGTTTTTCAGAACATCAGAAGAGCTGGTACCAGCTAAAAGCAATCGAAAATAACATGAATTTATTGTGGTGACAAAGATTGTTTTATGTTTCATGTTTTATGTTTGTCCAGTGGTGTTTGTCTCAATGCTGGCATTGTTGTGTGTATTTTTTTAAAAGAGGAAATATTGCAAGTAAAGCAGAAGTTGCAGCAGGTATATATAAAAAGTACTGTTCAGCAAGTAAAAAAAAAAAAAAAAGGATCAGGCCCAAACAACTGGGTGTCTTTAAGAAAGGGCATAGTGGGAAGTATAAAAGAGGATGTGCAGCCAGATTCCTGTAAATGATAACAGCTTAGTATAGTATGGTTTAAGCTAGTAAAAGTAACATTTTAAAGGATAGGCAGTTACCCAAAGTGGCATGGAACATAAATAACAGATGAGCTAAATGGAAGTCCCCATTCCTGAAGTACACACAGGGGCAGGAGAGGGAATCCTTAATTCCATAGACGTACAAGTCCTCGCTAATAAACTGGCAGCAATGGATTCACATCTAGGGGAATGGGTGAAGCTGTCATCCAACAGCTCCTCCGACATAGTTGCAGTGATTAGTCAAATGGCAACCATCGCTCTGGATGACTCAGTGCTAACCCCATAACGCCTGTGAGCAATAGTGTGCACATGGGCTTGTATGAGAGACACTTTTCTGAGCTTATACAGAAGAGCTCTATGTAAGCTGGAAAACTTGTCTCTCTCACCTGTGTCTGGATGTGGACCCTTCCTCCATTGCTCTTTCAACTGCAGTTGGAACACATTTCCTGTTATGTGAAACCACACTGTAATTGTATTCATACTTATGAAGATATATGAAGTGCATGAGGAAGTATGAGTGAGAACCCCCCAATCATAAACCAGTGCAGCATGGCTAAGGAAGGATACTGCAAAGTGCATAAATGTATGCGCCGAGCAGCGAGGTGGGGGTATTTTTCTCCTTGAAAAAGATGTAACAGCACACCAAGCTCGGGACCAGACCAGAAGGAGTGGAACCCTCCCACGGATGCGAAGGGACTCTGGAGATACTTGTCACCTTGTGGCCGATCTCCAGGAAACTGTTGCCTGGCCAATCTCAGCCACCTGTGAAATTGAAACTAACTCTCACCACACCTGCAGCCTGCCTCTAAACTGCCAGCATGCATGTGATGTGTGTGTTTGTACTGCCATGCCATTAAGAACATGTACTAATAAACAAGCCTCAGTGATGCTCCAGTTCACCCTTTTCTGGGCTTATTCCTTGGCTGGTACCAAGGGAAGGCCATATGACCGACATAAGCTGGTCTAATAAAATACATTATCTCACCCACATTGTCTCTCCAATAACCTGGGACCAACACGACTACAACAACACTGCATACATCAATACTGATTAGTAAAAAATAATGTTAGTAAAAAATAATAACGGACATTGAGATGGCAATGGACTACAGCAGGGGTGGCCAACCCGCGGCTCGTGAGTCACATGCGTCTCTTCACCCCTGAAACTGTGGCTCGCGAAGCCTCCCCCCACGTCCCTACAAATGGCCCCCTGTACTCACTGGATGCAGGGGAGGCATCCAGCACGGCGATTCAAAATGGCGTCGGCAAGATGGCATTGGCCAGAGGGAGACTGATGTGGCCAAAAAGCCTAACCCGCAGTTTTGAAAGGAGCAGCGTCTTTTTTTGCTCAACAACTCCGGCTGGTGCGGCTCTTTGCATTTTTTCCACTGCTGTTTCGGCTCTCTTCATTTACTGTGTTGGCCATCCCTGGACTACAGACTCGTTCAGAATGCACAAACTGAATTTGAACTTGGAATTCTTCTCTTTCTCTGCTCTATTATACACTAATATATCAATTTTGCTTATGATGTGGTGCTGTGCAGAAAAAAATGAAAAATGTTTATTGTGGCACTGGCATTGAGGTAAATTTAGCTGTTATTTCACAGGTACAATTTTTCACACATTTTTGCAGAGATTTATATAATCTTAGCCAACGATGATTCATGCTGCTGGAAGAGGGTAAGAAATATTAGAGTTAAAATGAATATCTCAGAAAATATTGTCTATTCATCTAGGACTGTTCCAACTTCACCCAATTGTTTTTTTATGATTATTCACTAGATTATTCATTTTGTACTTCGATTAGCAATAAATAGAAACCAAACAAAACCAAGTAACTTCTATCATAAGAACAACCTTAACATGGACACTAACTGTATTTAAATGCTTAAAGATTTATAATATTTGCAAAAATTATCCATTCTAAATAGAGGGAAAACCATAATTTCCATAAATAATCCCAAATATGGTAAACAGGAAGATTTAACACACACTCAATGTAAGTATGTTTATATGCTACTTCCCACTAGCAGGGGGAATGAGACAAGCTATGGGCTTTGCCTCATCCCTTATTGTTTGACCTATAATAGGAGTTATATAGTCCCAAACACGATGTACTAATAGTACTCTTTTAGCTCATGTAGTAGAAGTAAGTGTTACTGGATCAGAGGGTTATGAATTCTATTCTACATTATCAGATGGTGCTAGCTTTACATGTAACATATGATACATCTAGACTGTAAGCCTCTTTCGAAAAAGAGCGTCTAGACTACAACCAGTACTTTCAGAAAAGCAAGCCGCTTTTTCAAAAGAGAGCACCCAGGCAGTGTGGATGATCTCTTCTGAAAAAGCCCTGTTTGCATTCAAGAACACTTTTTTTCGAAAGAGCACTTTAAAAAAAAGGCATTCTTCCTCGTAAAATGAGGTTTACCACGGTAAAAAAAATTGCCGTGTTCTTTCGATTTAAATTTTGAAACAACTTGGCGGCAGTCTAGACTGCAGGGGAAGTTTTTTTGAAAAAAGGCCACTTTTTTCAAAAAAATCCTGTAGTCTAGACACACTCATATAAGAATAGAACATTACGAAGTCTTGGGTGTGTATTCTAAATCCTATGGATATTTTATGACATGACATTAGTAATAAACAATGTTACTTTCTCATGGACTATACATTTGTTGCAGAAAAAAAAAGAGAAAATTTCAGCCAAGGAAGTTCTAATGAAAATTGTTTGAAGAAATTAGTGAGAACACATCGGCTACGTCTAGACTACATCCCTTTTTCGGAAAAGGAATGTAAATTAGACGTATCACAATTGCTAATGAAGCGGGGATTTAAATCTCCCCTGCTTCATTAGCATAAAAATGGCTGCCGCTTTTTTTTTCGCACGGAGCTTTGCCGGAAAAAAGCGCCAGTCTAGATGCTGATCTTGCGGAAAATAAAGCCTTTTCCAAAAGATCCCTTATCCCTCTATGAAATAAGGGATGTAGTCTAGACGTAGCCATCTAGTCTACAATATATGTTTTAGAGAGAATGTGTGTCTGTCTGTCTCTTTCTGTGTTTATCTGTTCAAGAACTCCTTCTAAACAGCAAGAACAAGGACCACCAAATTCAGTATACAGCTTCATCTTATCATAGTTTAAAACAATGTAAAGGTTTAGTTGTGCACCAAACAGAAAAGAGACTGAATCACCAAATCAAATACAGTCTTCAAAACTGACATAACAGTGGGAATGTTGAAAGAGACTGAACTAGGATGAGCTAAAAAAATAGGATGCACCTGGAATAGGATTGCTTCTCAATAAACCTTGCAGAAAAAAAGAGAAAATGGACAAATTTGGAGTAGTGCTCTATTTTTGCACAGCTAAATCAATGCTTAAGGTTTGAAAACTAGAAGAAATTATTATAGGAAACTAGACTATCACTCTTTTTTAACAAAACATAGTGAATAAGTGTTTATAAGGGTGAAGAAAAAATACATGTGATGGAATTCCCATTTTAAAAAAATTTACTGTATGACAATTAAATGGAAAATGTTTACCAAACCTTTTTTTAAAGAAATCCCAAATAAAAATTAACTTCATGAAAATGACATTATATTTTGGAAAAAATGCAATTATTTAAATCAATCAAATACATTTTCCTTTTATTTTCTAAAAAACCACAAACTGTTAATTGAGTTCAGGTTTCACACAATGCTGGCTAATCTTATTGCTAATTACATTGACTAAAGCCATTTTTTGGTTAAAACATAGCAAATGCTAAGAGTTTATAGCATGTACATTTTTCTTTTATTTTCCAGAAAAAAAACCCTTAATTCATTTAAGGACCTGGGCAACTCCAGGTAAATGGGCTAGTAAACATAGTTCTGAACTATTAAGGTGTGCAATAGTTAAATAATATATCTGCATGATCCTCTTGTTTTTGCCCTCATCCTTCCTCCATCCCTGCTTTCCTACATGTTGCAATTAACTGATATTTTCAAAATGACAGTTCAGTTAAAAATGGAATGTCAAAACTGTTCAATCAGATTTGTTTGATTATACAGCTACCATTGAATTCAGTGAGAGTTCTGAGATCCAGAAAAAGAGTCCTACAAATACATAGAAAATAAGTTGCCAGTCTATGCTTGTAGAACTCAGTCATCAGTGACAGCATAGGAATGTTCCTCTTTTTCCCAATAAAAGTAATGCTGCAGAGTTTTGGAGGGTTCAGCATGACTTAAGCCCTGCAGGAAGCAAAGCACTTTTAGGTTCAGGTTCAAAGTCAGTGTTAATGAAGGAAGGTTTCAGAATTATTACTTGTTACAGTTGGCCAATTAAAATACAGTGGGGATCTGCTGAAACTGATCAACTATAATAATTAGTTTTCATAAACAGGTTATGTTTTCTAGTTGAAGAACTTGAAAAGTAATCTTTTGTGTAGATTTTAAGTTGCACTGAAGTGGAAGTTCTGCTGTCTAGAATTTCTTGGTGTTCGTCCCCAGAGATAGTGAAGATTTATTAATCAGCTGAATATCTCGCATGTATAGCATCTACAGAGTCACATTCTACAGATGCAGTTGTAGGTCCATCAGTAATTTCAAGGCCTCCTTTGTGATGTGTATATCATCCAATTCACCTTTGAATCTGTATTTGAGGCACTGCATTATGATATGTTGAATGGATGGATGTTCTGACCACAGATATATCAAGGGGAACCTTCGATTTTACACTTGCTCAACAAGTAGGCACATCTTCCATGCTTTTTTTTTTTTTTTGGATGAGGTTCAATGTGGTCCAAAGTCTGCATGGCAGGTTGAATCTGGTAGTATGGCTTGTGTCAGTAATAATGTGCACTTTAGTCTAGACACTTTGCCATTCCCTGGCCAGATTCAAAGTCACAAAGTGGTCACATATGATCCATAGTGACATTTGGTATTTTAGGTGTTATTGGGGTACATTATCCATAACCCTCTGATGGGAAGTTGTGGGTAATCTTCAGTGTGTTTAAGCTTTTGTACTGTGTGTACACCTCAACGAATAACTGGAGGTTCAATGTTTGCTAACACAAAAAGCCATAGGAGAAGCATTAATTTTCAAGTTCCATGAAAATTCTCATTGTCTGGTTCAGCTGCCTATCCACAACTTGGGTATGGCGGCCTCTTGTCCACACCAGTGCACAGTATTTTGCCACTTAGTGCACCAGGAATAAGTCTGATGTTTGTAACACTGGGGAAGTTAATCCCCAAAACGTTCCTTCTAACTTTTCAATGAGGTTGATGTGAGTCAAACATCTAAGCTTATAACTTATCTGGAGATGAAGGCTTTGTGACATGTCATATCCCATATTTATTATAGTGATGTTGATGGAAAAGTTATGGTTTCCTAAATATGATTATCTCAATTTATGTAAATATAATTTTTATACCTGGACTTATGAATATTGGGCCATGTAAGAAGCTTACACTCATCTGATGATCTTTCCTGTGGACACCTCAGTCAGGCTATTCATGTGACTAGATAAAGTGATACTAGATTCCATTTGTAACTTGTACTTTTTTATAAATTGTGCTGGGGGCTTGGCTTAAAACAAAGACATTCCCTTTAAATGGAAGAAGCTATAAAAGGAGAAAGTAACATCACCACTGCCCCTCACTCCTCTTATAACATAGCACTTGAAACACCTGAGGAACAAAGACTGAACTGGGGTAGGGAATTGCAGGTGTGACAGAAGAATTCTTGCCTGTGTATGCAAAAGCTATAACCTGCTTCTACTAACTAAATGAGTGAGGCACTGCTTGATTCAAATCCTATCTGTCTTAGAAAGCTTAGACTGCATTTTTTGTTTTATTTGTTAGGTAATCTTCTTGGTTCTCTATGCTCACTACTTGTAATCACTTAAAATCTATCTTTCTGTCATTAATACATTAATTTATATTGTTAATTTAAAACAGCGTGTTTTGATAGAAGTGCTGAGGAAATCTGCTCAAGAACAAAAATCTGGTGCATTGTCCTCTTCACTATGGGTACGTCTAGACTACATGCCTCTGGCGACAGAGGCATGTAGATTAGGCTACCTGGCATAGGAAAATGAAGCGGCAATTTAAATAATCACTGCTTCATTTAAATTTCAATGGCTGCTGCACTGAGCCTATCAGCTGTTCGTCGGCTCAGCATGGTAGTCTGGACGCTCCGTGGTTGACATCAAAGGCATTTGTTGATCTCCCAGGTATGCCTCCTAGGATGAGGTTTACCTGGGAGGTCAACAAATGCCTTTGATGTCGACTGCGGAGCTTCCAGACTACTGCGCTGAGCTGACAAACAGGTGATCGGCTCAGCGCGGCAGCCATTTAAATTTAAATGAAGCGGCAATTATTTAAATCGCCGCTTCATTTTCCTATGCCAGGTAGCCTAATCTACATGCCTCTGTCACCAGAGGCATGTAGTCTAGACGTACCCTATGAGAGAGGAAAGGAGTGAGTAACAAATTTATGTTAGTCACCTTTTTGACCAGGGCAAGATGCTACAGCTCTGGAGTCTGTAGGATGTGGAGCTAAGGAGGAGTTGGCTAGAATGTTTATTGTTAGTTCATGAGTAGCTGAGGAGAAACACTCATGAAACTGCAGCTGCATATGTCCCTTCTTTTGTAAATGTTTTTGTGAGTGTAAGACCCAGGAGTGGTCTGCGGCTTGTTATAACCTCACAGTGTGAGAGGAGGCCCAGAGGCCTTCTAGTTCCAGGTTGCACCCTGTGCGGAGTCCATCTCAAGTCTCTGAGGTTGGTTGGGCTTGAAAGTGTCATTCTTCCTGAGAAGTAAGAAACTATGCTTCTTCTAGTTCTTAATTGGATATCAAAAGAGCTTAATCTTCAGAAAACATGATTTAGAAATAAAACATATCAATAGGTAGTAAGTTTAAAACAAACCAAAGGAAGTATTTCTTCACAAAATGAACAGTCATCCTGTAGAACTTTCTGCCAGAGGATGTGAAGGCCAAGACAATAATAGTGTTCAGAAAAGAACTAGATTAGTTCATAGCAGATAGGTCCATTAACAGCTGTTAGCCAAGACGGGCAAGGATGTAAAACCATGTTCTGATTCATCCCTACCTTCCTTTTACCAGAAGCTGGGAATGGGCGGTGGGGGGTGAATCACTTGATAATTACCTGTTGTGTTCCCTCTGAAGTACCTGGCATCTGCTACTGCTGGAAGACAGGATACTGGGCTAGATGGACCACTGGTCTGACCCAGTATGGCTATTCTTACGTTCTTATATTTTAAAAGATCTAGAACATTTATCTTAAATTCCCCAAAAGTTTAACATTCAGAAGAGATAGGAAGTAAAGGTAAGGTGTTCGAAGAAATCAATGCCAGATGCTTTAATTTATTATGAGACTAGAAGAGTAGAGTAATAGAAAAGTGAGATTACACTGTGTTGACCTATAGATTAATCAGTTTCCTTAGGAAGGATAGAAGATTACCAGCATAGGAGAGGCAGACCCCACAGAGAATGGGTAGATGATATAGTAGATTGGTGCGGAGCTAGTCTACAGAAACGAAGCCACTTTGCACTGGACAGGGAAAAATGGAAGGAAATAGTGAGGGAGGCATCGGACACCAACGAGCGCTGAGCCCATGGTTTTTGATGATGATGATGATGATGATGATTAGGAAGGATAGTAGAGGGAGAAGGTTTAAAAAAAAGTAGTTTGAATGGGAGGAGAATATAGCTTTAGGGGGATAGCTGAGTTAGTCTGTAAGGCTACGTCTAGACTGCAAGCCTCTTTCGAAAGAGGCTTTTTCTAAAGATACATTAGAAAAAGCCTCATTCAAAAAAGAGCGTCTAGACTACAACCAGTACTTTCAAAAAAGCAAGCCGCTTTTTCGAAAGAGAGCACCCAGGCAGTCTGGATGCTCTCTTTCGAAAAAGCACAGTGCATTATATAGTACCTTTTTTTGAAAGCACTTTCGAAAAAAGGCATTCTTCCTCATAAAACGAGGATTTCTGCCGTCAAAAAAACAACTGCATTCTTTCGATTTACTTTCGAAAGAACACGGCAGCAGTCTAGACGCAGGGGAAGTTTTTTCAAAAAAAGGCCACTTTTTTCGAAAAAAACCCTGTGTTCTAGACACACCCTAATAGGAAAAACTTTAAAAAAACAACAGATAGACTAGTAGTACTTTAAAGACTAACAAAACATTCAGACAGTATCATGAGCTTGCACCCATGAGGAGAATATAGGTTTGGCAGTTATGACTATGCCTTATGATTTAAGATATTTTTGGATAGTCTGTTAGGGTACATCTACACTGGAACACTATTTTGAAATAACTAGCACTATTCCAAAATAATTTAGTCCGCATCTACACAGCAGGCAGTTATTTCAAAATAGTGTCAAAATACTGTCAAGCTGGAGGACTTCTTACTCCAAGTCCTGTAACCCTCATTGTATGAGGAATAAGAGAAGTCAGAGGAAGAAGAGTGCTTTATTTCAAAATAAGCTGTTTCAAAATCAGATATGCAATTGATATAGCTCACTTTATGTAGCTTATTTTGGGTTAAGCCCTGCAGTGTAGATGCACCCTTGGAGGGGAAAGATGTGAATGTCTAAGCACCACATTTTGGCCAAATAGGAAACATCACTTTTGTTACAAAGTAAGAGATGATACTGTTAGGGTTTTTTTCACTGTTCATGTACAACAAAATCAGCTTTAATCAACAACGCAAGTGAATGACAGAAAATGATTACTTAACAGAGGTGGTCTTTTAATAGAAGCGGAGAAGAAAAGTACTCATTATATTTAGGGATATTCAAAGGTAGGGTGATCATATTTTTCCAGTTGAGCTCCCCACTACTCCTCTTTGGGCTAGCTGCAGCCCTCCCTGCCTCCCACCTACAGGGCCAGGCTGAGGCCCCACCCTCCCCACTGCTCCCCCATGTACGTGAATAGCTCAGCTCCCCCACACAGGCTGTCCAAGGCCACCCTTGCTCCCTTGGGTATCGGACTGGCCTCAGTCCTCCTGGCCTCCACCTCACCTGAAACAAGCCTGAGGTTTTCCTCCTCTCTGGCACTCCCCTCTGGAACAGCCACCTGCTCACACACACCCTTCCTCCCTGAAAGTCCAGTCCAAGCTCTCCACAGTGCCTGCCTGCTCATGGGGCTGGTCCTCTGAGTTCCCTATCTCCACTGTTCACCTATGTGTGGTGAAAATGCTGCTACCTACATCCCCTGCCTGGGTGTCTGCAGAGCAGATCTTCCCATTGGTACTGAGCAGGGATCCCCTGTGTTAGCTGCCCTGGGCACGGGGAAGAGGGCACAGCAATTGTGTGGAGGAGAGGAAGTGTGTTATGTCCTGGTAATCACACATGCAAGTTGGGAGCTGGTGCAGGGGTGGGGCTGCCAAAGGGGTAGAGAGGAAGCAGGGCAGAAGTAGCAGAACAAGCAGAGGAAGTCCTTTTGCTGCCCATTCCTGCTGCTGCTGTTGCTGACTCCACCAATGCTGTTGCCTCTTGAGATGGCAAGGAAGACTCCAGCATGGGCACGTGCCAGAGGAGCAAAGGAAGTGGGCATAGCCACTTGCTGCCCCCTACTGCTGGCTCTAGTCTATAGTCCCTTTCAAAGCACCTCCCTGCTCCAAGTGTTCTGGTTCCCCTACAGTCAGCAACCATACTTTGGAAGTCTGGTCACTGTTTCTTACCAGTTACTGTCAGGTGCCATTTTTGACCAGACTTTTCAGTCAAAAAGAACATCTTGCAACACTAAACACACCCCTACACCTCTCTCACACAAGGAGGAGAGAGGGTCACAGACCAAACAAACCCTCCATTCCTGGCACTCTCCACCCTCTTAGGCCTTCCTCTCCAGTAGCAGGTGTTGCATTTTCCCAGCCAGAGGTCATCTGCTGCTCCCACTGACCAGTACCTGCAGCCTGAAGCTTGCAGCCAGAGATGGGAAAATGTTAATATAATTATAAACATATCATAGTTATGACAATGTCTATGACTGGTGGGAAACAGGACAAGGAGTAGGGGCCAGCTGGCTGAAAGCCAGAATATAGCAGGGGCTGTGTTGACAAACTGGCAGGGAAGTCTTCTGGTCCCACATGTTGCAGCTTCCTGCCACCAGCCTTGCACACTCACTACAATTGTCAACTCCCCACTCACCATTGGTGAGCAATCAGCTGGCAAGCAGGGATCCAGCCAGCAGTCAGAACTATTGGTACTGAAATCAAGGGGGAGGCAAAAAACACAGGACAATTTACTTCTATTTAACAAAAAGACAGGACACCTGTAAGAAGGCTTTAGATACTGGACTGTCCCGTTAAAAACAGGACAACTGTTTGCCCTATTCAGAGGCCAACTGTTTATATGGGTCTTTTATACATTGCACTATAATTATTTTCAATAATTAAAGATTCTAGTTAGAGATTCCATGGGGATTAATAATGCCTAACAATAATCAGCACATTACAAATAGTGGTGACAAATGGATAGCAGTAGAGATGTGTGAACCATCACTCAAACACCCAGGATTCTGGGTGACTATGTTCTGTACCGTGTGACTACTAACCAGTTGTGGACTGTCACATGCTGTGTTCTTAGGCCTTTCCAGATAAGGCTTTACAAATTGGTTATTCTAAGAATAATGTAACAATATGACAATAATAGCTTATTTACAAGTATCAGAGACATTAGAGATGAGAAAATGTTCATATAATATACTTTTGACAATATCTAGTCCAAGCAAACATTTATAGCAATAAGAAATAAAATGTGATATATGGTTTCAGCCTTGATCTTGAAAATACGATTCTTTGAAACCTGGTAGAAATAGCAATAAATATATAAAAGCTCAGGATACTGTATTTATATTTTTGTTAGAGTCTAAGGTGCTACAGGACTACTCGTTTTTTAAGTAACAGACTAACATGGCTTATTAGCTGCGGCATTACAATTGACAGGTACTTCCCCCCCCCATCCCCTCTCCCTTCTTTTTCTGTTATAAATTGTGAGGGTCCCCCTTTTCTCTATGCTCTGCTCATCTGAGGAAGTGGTCTTCTCCTCATGAAAGCTCATGATAATATATATATTTGTTAGTCTCAATGCACTGGTCTACACTCCACTTCAAAATAATAAATGGAGCATCCACACTACCAAGCTTAGTATTTCGAAAGAATGGGCTGGTTATTTTGAAATCTGTACTCCTGCTGTCCTCTGGGAATAATGCTAATTTTGAAATAGTTATTTTGAAATAGCGTTAGTGTGGACACTCCACTGCTGCTATTTCGAAAAAACTACCCCCAGAGTAATGTGAAGTAATTACACCCCAGTGCCTCCTGGGGCTCTAATTTAAAGGTAACACAACCACATTAATGGAGCCTGACTCAGACTAATTTTGAGGCTCCCTCATAGTAGGGACATGCTATTTTGATTGTTATTTGGGGATTTATTATTTTGAATTTGTTTATTTCAAAATAATTTACTAGTGTAGACATCCCCTAAGGTGCTACAAGACTACTTGCTGTTTTTTAAGTTACAGACTAACATGGCTATCAGTCTGAGACTTTTAAACATGGTAGAAATAGTCATTTTAAATGCTCTGACAAATGTCTAAGCAAATCACTCTCTCTCTCTCTCTCTCTCTCTCTATCTCTATATATATATATTCAAAATTTCATAATGTAGCACAAATGCCAAGTTACGAGAACATTTATAATTAAATTGTTTTCATACCCTACTAAAGGAATTTATATTTCAGTGAAGCAGAATACCAGCTGCACTGTGCTATGCATGATTTATTTATAGGCTGCTAATGAAGACATATCTAATCGTCATAATTAATTGGTATTTTTGTGCTTTGGGGCCTAATCACAGAAACTTTCATATGGTGGCTCAAATTGAACCTAGCTGTGGGGCAAAAATTACACAAGACAACTTTATGTTTGTTACTCCAAGTTCACTGTTCCATTGATTTTAACCATAGTGCATTTATTGTATTGTAACTCACAAATCACCAAGTAAGCTAGGAGTTCCCTAGATGGTGTTCTGGAAAGGAAATTTGTAAGGGATACTATTATGTTACTGCAATCACAGTCACATATCTAATGTAGGAGTTTATTTAAAACAAACCTATTTTAGTATAGCTTCATATCAGTAGTTAAAATAGTGAAGTAATTTTAAAGAATTTTCATAAATATCTCTTTTTTTGTATGAGCTTGATTAAGTATAAATTCCAAAATGTCATGCAACAGTACAAACTGTTTTTTGTCTGTGTTTAAGTGGTATGTTTCAGTTTTGCTTTCTCTTTCTTTGGCATTAGATGGTGAGAGGAAAGGGAATCCCATGCAGAGAACTTTTCCCTCATCAGCAGTGGTTGCATTGCCTGCCAACCGTCATTCTTCCTGGGAACTGAAATTAGTATCTCAACACAGAGACTACCCCTTACATGGCAGTGCAGAGACTGGTTAGTGACTTTGAGGAGGCCACGTCTCCCATCAACATGCTGGTGTTTATGCTAAGTAAAAGGCAACATTTGTCCCAGTCTTGTGGAGATAACCTGCAAATAATGTGGGTGTTTCTATGCAACTGATAAGTATGAGGCCAGGAATGGACGGAAGCTAGTTTATTTATTATTTATTTTTATAAGGGAACTGGATGTGGAGTTATCAGTTATATTTAGAGTATTAAAATACAGAGGCTGGTTCTGACTGATTTAAAGAAATAATTATTCCATGAAAAATAAAACTCCTTTCTTGCAAGTGTGGGCAAACCTTAACTGGCATTATAGAGCTAAATCTACTATTCTTTTCAAAGATTCCAAGGCCAGAAAGGATCACTGTGATCATCTAGTCTAATGTGCTGTATAACACAGCCCATAAAACTTCCCCAAAATAATTACTAGAACATATCTATTAGGGAAAAAAACCTATCTAATCTTGATTTCAAAATTATCAGTGATGGAGAATCCACCATGACTCTTTATAAAGTGTTCTAGTGGTTAATTACTCTACAGTATTTAAAAATATATACTTTATTTTTTAATTTGTCTAGCTTCAACTTTCAGCCATTGGATCATGTTATACCTTTCTTTGTTAGATTGAAGAACTCATTATTCAATATTTGTTCCTCAGGCAAGCACTTGTAGACTAATCAAGACACCCCTTAACCTTCTCTTATATAACAAAATACATTGAGCTCTTAGAACTTTTCACTAAGTTTTCTAATCCTTTAATTAATCTCATATTTCTTGCAGTTGTATATAATTATAGATAAATATTCATAGTTAGACACGGACATTCATAGCATATAGCTACAGTTATACATATACATTCTGGCTGTGTCTAGACTGGCCAGTTTTTCTGGAAAATCAGCCGCTTTTCCGGAAAAACTTGCCAGCTTCTAAACTGGCTGCTTGAATTTCCGCAAGAACACTGACGATCTCATGTATGATCGTCAGTGTTCTTGCGCAAATACTATGCTGCTCCCATTCGGGCAAAAGCCCTCTTGCACAAATGCTTTTGCGCAAGAGGGCCAGTGTAGACAACGCAGTATTGTTTTGCGCAAAAAAGCCCCGATGGCTAAAACGGCGATCAGGTCTTTCTTGCGCAAAAGCGCGTCTAGATTGGCCAGGGAAGCTTTCTGCAAAAAGTGTTTTGCGGAAAAGCGTCCGTGCCAATCTAGATGCTCTGTTCCGAAAATGCTTTTAATGGAAAACTTTTCCGTTAAAAGCATTTCCGGAAAATCATGCCAATCTAGACGCAGCCTCTGAGAGCAGGATTGAATTTCTATAGTCTTCTTCAGTTGCATTGGCAACTTCATAATCATGAATGCAGGAGGTGTGGCCAATTTCCTTCATACCTATTGCGTGAGTAATCAGTAGGGTTTGAATCCTGTATCTTCAGAAAGGCAGCACAGCCTTGTGGATATTGTGCTAATGTAATAATTCCATCAGTAGTTCTAGGCTATTTTCTCTAGTGGACCAGCTGATATATGGAAGAATTAACACACATCTTGCTATATATTATAGTTTAGTATAGTATTATATTGTATGGATTCCAGTGTGGCACTAAATTCCTCAAAGTCCCATTGTAATTACTCAAATATCCCTCCCATTGTAATTACTCAAATATCCCTCTTTGAATGGGTAATGTTAACAAATAGATTTATTATATTGTTCAATGTTCAGCCCTTTTCACATTTGGTGTTTCCTATATTCTAGAAAAAAACATCCATGTTTGCTTTGCTTATGATTCACAGATGAGTGGAGTGGCCTCAAGTTATGTTTCATGTACCTGTATTTGTAATGGTTTTGATTATCCTTGAGCAGTTAATGATATTTTCCCAAGGATTTGGGATTGGCATGAGTTGTTTGGCAGCAAACACTTGGAAACAATCTTTTTAGAAGTAAAAAATGCTTTGTCTTTTTTAAATTCTCATGAATATGTTATCATGAGTGGCATGCAATGAGGGGATTCTGTCTCTATTGGAAATTGAACTGAAGACCCTTTGATACAAAAGTAGTGATTCTACCAGTTGAACCAAAGTAGAATCTCCATTAACTGTTATTTGTTCAGGTTGGACCTGTATAATCTGGACTTCTGTAGTCTGGCAACATCTGAGGTCTGGCATTCCTGGAACACTCATAGGGAAAAACTGGGCTCCACATTCAGCAATTCCTTCCCTTCACCCTCCCCCCCCCCGAATTTCTGGAGCACTGCAAATAGCTCATTTGAGGAGCTCAACCTCAGGAAGGGAGGGGGAGGAGCAAGGATGGGTGAACACTCAGGGAAGAGACTGTGGAGTGCTGCGAGGCTGTGATCCTGGCACCTGATTGCAGGCCTCTTCCCCCAGTGCCTCTCAAATCTCTGGCAGCAGTAGAGGGGCTGGCATTGACCAAGCTGGGACTGGAGAAGGAGATTAGGGGGAGAAGCAAGTTGGCTGCAGTTGGGGACTGGGTGCGTACTGAGTCGCGTCCGGGGCTACCAGGCTGCATTCCTGTCCTCCACCCTGCCTTTTATGCTGAGTGGCCCTCCCAGTCCCCTCCCAGTCAATGTCAGACCCTCTGCTACCTACAGAGTGGAGCCCCTCAACCTGTACCAGTAGAGGGGTTGGCATTGACATCTCCTGATCTGCCAAATTCCCTGGTTTGGGACCACTCAGTGAGGGTCTGAGGATGCCAGTCCAAGGAGGTACAATCTGTAGTAGCAGCAATTTTTATGGACCATTTCAAGGCCTTCAGATGAGGAAGAGACCATTAAATCCTTCCATTACTTCCAATACAGTACTTGACCCCCAAACAGACATATACAAAGATGTTCTAGAGTAATGCATACACGGCATGCATAGCATGTTAGCCAATGTGCATTTAGCTGTAGCATATGCAACATAAGCAGGGTTGTTCCACTCATTAGATGCTAATGTGAGGGGTATGTCATTGCTGGAACCTGAACTGAAGATTTCAATTCCAAACAAAAGTTGTGTAATTTCTTGAAATAAAGAAGGAACCACTCTAGTTAGTGTGAGTCCTACCTGAGTCTTGTATGAAAAGTATTCAGTCTGTTAAGTAACAAGATCATCCCTTTCTTTTAAAAGAAGGTGGGGAAAATAATATATAATTTAATAATAAATATAAAATGTCTATTACTGAATTGAATTTAACAGGAAAAAAAAATCTCAACATGGACCCCATTAAAAATATCAACCAATAATCTTTTCAGCTTCCAGATAAAAGCAGGAGAGAACTTTAATACTACCATTTTGTAACAGATAGATCATCATTCTTACCTGCACAATTGCTTAATCTGCGCACTTTAAAAATATACATGCACAGGTGAAAGGTGGTGGGAAATCTGAAGGTGCAATTCCCCCTGATGTCAATGGGAGGTTCAGCAGTGTAAATGAGAGCAGAGGTGGGTCTGCAAAGTTTTTTCTCTGCTTTAGTTTTCCCCTAAGCACCACAGTCACCTGAATACAGGAGTTAACACAAATTGAAAACCATCACGAAAATCAGCTGGAAAGGAACCTTCGGGTTTTATTAAATAGGAAACAATTAACTGAATATCTTAATTAACTAAAAGTTTAAAAACAAAATAAAGAGACCATTAATGACATAAACAATGAATAAGATATATATAAGATAAAGTTTCATTTGTTGGGGAAGCAAACAAGACCAATTATTGCTGTACTTCTTGAAGACACAAGGAGGAGAGCCAAGTGAGGTGTACACTGAATGACATTTGATATACTGAAAATATATTAATAACTCTTTTCCTCCTTTGTGCTGTTTATTGTTAAGAATTTATCATTTTTTAAAAATAAAGCAGAATACACAAAAGCCCTTTGCAGCCTGAGTAATGAACTACGCTTATGAGATTGACATAACTCCAGTTTTAGATTACCCCATAGAATGATTTTGATTTTTAAGTAGGAGAGAAACAGGAAAAACTGCACTTTTTTATGCAGAGTTTACTTAGCCATGTCATAAAGGCAGAAATAATCCTGAATGTGATTTGATAAATCATTATTAGAGCTGTAAAACTAGTTTGACTAACCATGTTTATTCTGATTGATTGAGCTAATTGAAAAACAACACCAATATTCCCTGTATGTGGATTTTTTTCTTATTATATTTGTATGATAATAAAAAGGGATGTTTTCAATTCCCCAAAAATAATTATCTTAGCTTTTTTTAGCCTGCCTGAACAGATTGCCTCTCGGCTTTACATTAGTCAAAAAGGTAAGCAGTCTGTTTTGGTAGCTTATAACATTTAACCATTAAAAGACTTGCTGGTGCTCTGGTATCAGACTTACCCTTTCACAATCATTCTGAGGCTATGTCTACACTGAGGGTTTTTTTCGGAAAAAGATACGCAAATTGCAAACTGCAATTTGCGTACCTTTTTCCACTTGTTTTTTTGTAATAGGCTTTTCCAACATTTGGCCTGTCTACATGGGGCCAAATGTTGGAAAAACCTCCTCTTTCAGAAGAACACGTCTGCTTTTCCAAAAAAAATTTCAGAAGAGCTGACACATTCCCTGGATGCAGCAAAGTTTTTCTAGGATACTTCCGATATCCCAAAAATACTCCGTAGTGTAGACATAGCCTGAATGTAGTACCAAAGGCTATGTCTACACTACAAGGTTTTTGTGCAAAAACCCATGGAGAGTCCACACCTCAAGTGCATTTTTGCACAAGAAAATTTACACTAAAATAGCAGAACAGAGGGGTTTTTGCGGCATAGGTACACCTCTTTCTACGAGGAATAACTCCCTTTTTGCGCAAGAGTTCTTGCATAAAAAGGTATTTGTGGATGCTCAACAGGGGTTTCTTGTGCAAAAGGAGCCTATTAGAAAAAGCACAGGTGCTCTGATGGCCATTCTGTGAATGGCAATCAGAACTTTCTTGCGCAAGAGTGTCCATGCAATATGGATGCTCTCTTGTACAAAAGCACATTGCTTTTGCGATGTGCTTTTGAGGTGTGGATGCACTTTTGCTCAAGAAGTTTTTGCTGAAGATCTCTTCCGCAAAAAGTTTCTTGCGCAAAAACCCTGCAGTGTAGACGAAGCCAAAGACATCAGCTCTTCTTCTGCTCTGCTTTGTCCACTCTAATCTGCTTCAAATTCTTAAAATGTCACTTAGTCCCTACATCTGGTGCACAGAGGATCTCATCTACATAGGAAGAGCTTTGAATGATATATATACACCTTTGTGGTTCTTAAGTCTTCCACCTCTTTTTGGCTCCTAGTGTATGTATGGCGGAATGTCTATGATACACGCTTACGACCTGGTGATCCCTGATTGCCACAGCAACCCTTTGTGACTCTCAGCATCTGGCAGAAGTCAGGGAACCCTCAAGAAGGTATAGCTCTTCGGGTACATCTACACAGCAGTGTTATTTTGGAAAAACTGACGTTATTCTGAAATAACATAGTGCACGTCTGTAACCCACACACCTAGGCTATGTCTACATTGCGCTCTCTTGCGCAAGAACATATGCAAATGAGGCATGGTGATGAATATCACCACGCTTCATTTGCATACTTAATGAGCTGCCATTTTTGTGCCAGGGGCTTTTGCGCAAGAAGGAGCAGTCTACACTGCTCCTTCTTGTGCAAAACCCCCCTCTTGTGCAAGAGCCGTTCTGCCTGAAATAAGTGTAGACTGCTCTTTCTTGCACAAAAGCTCCTTGCACAAAAATGGAGGCTCATTAAGTATGCAAATGAGGTGCGGCGATATTCATCGCTGAGCCTCATTTGCATATGTTCTTGTGCAAGAGAGCACAATGTAGATGTAGCCCTAGTGTAGTTCACTGTCCCATTTAGTGGCACTTAGACCACTTACAGCCAGTGATAAGAACAAGTGAGCTCTACAGGCTAAGCTGAGAGGCAGTGGGCTTCATAGCTCAATCTGCAGAGTCTCTTTCACTAAACTCCAGAGGTCCCTGGTTCAGATCTGCTTGGTGGTGGTTACATATCTATGCTACAAGCTGCTATCTTGAAATAATGTCAAGCTAGAGGACTTCTTACTCTGACACATGATAAACCTCATTTCATGAGGAGTAAGGGAAGATGAAGGAAATGTGTTGTTCCTTTGACTTCCTGCTGTGTAGATGGTGCCAAAGTTGAATTAAGCTATTTTGACATAAGTTACGCAATTGATATAGCTGAAGTTCCAAAGCTTAATTCGACTTTAGACCTGCTGTGTAGAGATACCCTTCATTCCCAGGATTAAGAGACTGCAAAGGGACATTTTTTACCTGACCTCCTCAGCCATACCTAGCACTCCTGGGACACAACTGAAGAAATTCATTGTACCATCTTCTCATTATGGAACAGTACTAGATTGAGACTACTTATTGACAAGAAAGACTGTGAAGTTTTGATTGTTGCTTAGCTTGGCTTTTGTAGCCCAGAAGCCATTGAAAGGGAGAATGAGGTTTTCTCTATAGTCTTAGCTATCTGACATCTGGCTTATAGCTGATATAAGATAGGCTCATGGCTTTAGTTCCTAAAGTCCTAGATTCAATCCTGCCTGCCAACAATCCAGGTCTATCAGCGTTATACTGAGAAATGATCATTTAGTAAGAACTTCCATCAAATCTTTTGGATGATCCAAAATTCTGTGGCATAGAAGTTATTCTGAAAATATTTCATGTTCAGATTGCCTCTTAAAGTCTCTGATATTTTCTGTTCTTGGCCTGTGCAAATCCAGGAAATAAGAAAGTGAGTAATATGTAGAACACACACCATTTATTTTTGAACTGTACAAAAGGACCAAGTTTAGTATGACTTTTTTTTTTGGCTGACAATTGGATTGTGAAATCCTTATTACAATTCATTACCTATGAATTTCCTGGAGGCTGTATTCCATTGTCACTCCGTTATCCTACACTAGCATAGGCTATGTCTAGACTGCAAGCTTCTTTCGAAAGAAGTTTTTTTTCAGAAGAGATCTCCCCAAAAAACCTATTTTGAAAGAGAGCATCCACATGCAAAAGTGCATCGAAAAAGTAATTTGCTTTTCCAAAAGAGAGCGTCCAGACTGATTGGATGCTCTCTCACATAAAAAGCCACCCAGAATCACTTCAGACAGGGCTTTAGGTCACCAGTTGCTTCCGAGTGCTGGTGCCAGAGCCTTGCGGAGACACACGCTTAAAGGGACCCCTCTGGACAGCTGTTTCTCTGCTTCTGCTGCGTGCTTGCCTACCTCTTCGAGGGACAGCAAAGCTTTAGCAGTGTGTGCTGTGGTTGCCCTGCTTTTTTGGACTCCACAGCTTTTTCCTTTGTGCCATGGAGCCAGAGCTGCCCCTGGGCATGTGATGGCCCCATATGGCCATGCTGCAGCTTCTGCAGCACTTTGTGATGGCTGCCTTCCTCGTCCTGACCAAGCTTGACCCCGAGCTCATTCTTGGGACCCTTTCCCTGGGTGCGGAAGCTACACTCTAGCAACTGCACCCCATAGTGGAGAGCGTTTTTGGAGGCTCAACACCAGTTTGACATGGGGGCCCTCCTCATGGAAGTAAGGCACTTTTGGGCTGCAGTCCCTGCATGGGGGGGAAGAGTCCAGGAAAAGGGGCACCCTCAGGAAAAGGGGGTTGGGGCCGTAGGGGGTTGAGTGGTGGTGGTGGGGAGCCCCATCCCCGGGGGGTTGTACCGTCCCACACTCACACAGCCCTGCTGCTGTGGGGGGTGGGGGTGAACTCATAGGGGGCAGCTCGTGGGTGTTTGTGGGGAGGGGGTGGGAGGGAGATGGGCACCTCCCAAGGGCTCAGGTACTCTCTCTTATTCTCTTTTTGGTGTTTGTCTCCTTCTGCAGGTTGTGAGGACCATCAACTTCATCCTGCTGCTCAGGGTCATCCGCCTGGGAGACCTGGACACGATCACGGCTGGATTTTCTGCCCTGGGATTCCCGAATTGTAGTGGAACCATAGAGGGGACCTACATACCAATCCATGCACCTGAGCATCAAGCAGCCCAGGGAGGACCAGGGACAGCAGGAGGAGGAGGAGGAGACGGATGAGACAGACACTGTCACCCTGTCCCTGGAGCCAGTGCCTGTCATCAAGGACATCTCATAGGTCTCATCTGATACTGGGGAGGGATCTTCAGGTGAGTGCTCTCAGTTTGTCACACACACAGGGCAGGGGAGGTGGGTGACCCAAAATCTGCTGAAGGACACCACTTTCCTGTTCCAACATTATAGAAGAATGGTTCCAACAGATTCATGTTGTCTGGGCTTTGTCCACTGTCTACTGCCCCTGAAACATCCTTCATATGGATGTTTCACAATGTCTAGGAAGAACCACAAAAACTGTATAGAAAAAATATTTGTATTTCTTAAAGAAAAAATGACTAGTGGATTAGGGGGGAAAAACACTCTGAGATTCTGAACATAAAGCAGTACAAACTATGAATGGAAGAGCTGTGTGACACATGCTGGTTTTGTTCATGTGAACCCCAACTGAAACTAGCAGGAAAGTAATGAAAAATGTCATGAAAAAATATTACCTGAAGTTCAATATATTTTAAAAATGCATCATTTTAATTTCAGCCAATGTTTCAATTCACGTGAGCGTTTTAGCTTCTGACTCTTTTAAGTTTTTGTTTTAATTTGCTCAAATTGAATGTGGCAAAAGTTAAACCCCAGATGAAACTAGCAGGTTTTCTAAAGTGGTCTGAAGAGATAGGGTTAATACTTCCAATGTTTAAAAAAGTACGCAATAATTAAAAAAGAACCTAGTTTGATTTCTTTTTCAGAAAACTCAAGTTACTAGAACACTTCACTTTCTTGTTTAACAGCTTCAAGAAAAGCTCTGTTTTACACATGTTCTGATTAGGCTTTAATTACCAAACATAATTAACAGAATTGTTAATGAAAAAGGTACTCCAACCCAATTTTTCTTATGCGTTGCTTGTTTTCAAAGCATATGATGATTGATAGAAGTCTACTCTTTTCTAATCCCTAAAAACATTTTCCTTTATACGCCTGGATCATGAGGAGATTTGCACCAAAAGCTGGGATATTTTCAGCCCCAAAGAGAAAATCGCTCCTATTGTTTGATGGAAAGTTCAATTTTTATAGGGATAACTAGTGACTCTTCCTCTCTGTTCTCTGTGTGTCTGTGTCCAAAACACAATTAATTCAGACACATTCTTTACAAACCAGTTATTGGTGACAGAATCCCATGAATAAAAATCAGAATCTATTTGTTGGTTGGCATATCACAACACATTATAAAGGGCTATGGCATGAAATAGTTTATTGACTTATTTCCCGGTGATTATAGAATAATGATCAAAACTTCCCTCATCATAAGGAATGTTATTTTGTATTGAATTTTAAAATAAATATCTACTATATATTCGAGAGAGTCTATCCATCCGTCCATCTGTCTGTCTGTTTGCTCAAGAACTCCTCCTAAAGACCAAGAGCTAGGACCTCCAGATTTGGTGTACAGCTTTCTCTTATCATGACTTAAAGCAAGGTAAGGATTTGGCTGTGCCGGGAAAATGGGATATGCCTGGAATGGGATTGCTTCTCATAAAACTATGCAGAAAAGAGACAGTAAGGTAAAAGGGCCTGGCTGGGGTCATGCTCCCCTCCAGAACTAATCCAGTCTAGAACCCTTTAGGGAGGGTGGGGGTGGTTGAAGGTCCCCCCATGAATTAGTATGGGGACATTGCTGGGTGTTCCCCATCAGCAGGGAGTGAGGAGAAAGTACACAGTTTGCTGCCTTTCTCAATCTGGCTGGGGGGTGCAGGGGGCAGACGAACCTGGACCTGACTTACTAGGGGACTGTAGTAGGTCAGGAAAGCAATGTAGTAATTCAGAATTCACTGGTGTGGCATCCTGACAAGTCTCCTGCTTGGTCTGCGATGATAAACATTTGTCTGCATGTGTTTCGTATGCTCCCTCTGTATATCATACCAGCTCTGCACAGATAGGTAGCATAATAGACTTCAGAGGAGCCCCTGAAGACCAAAGACTCAGATGAGATATGAAGGCACCCGGTCTAGTTTATTGTCAAATGAAGAACAGTAATAGTTGTCAGTAGACAGATTCTTCACTGAACCACTATGCATGTGTACCCCCCTGACAAAGGACTCGGCTCCGTCAATATTATGGATTTCACTGTTGCCCTCTAGGCCAGCCAAAGAGTTAAGCTGAGGTACCCCAATATTTATAGAGAATACAATCTATGATACACGCCTTACATATCATCTTACGCATTAATGACACATTTGGTACCTCCCTTTGTACTTTCCTCCAAAGCATTCCTATTCACTGCCTGTTATTATGCTTTCACTTCTGATGTTTCAGACAAAATTTCATTATGCATCACTTTTGTCAAACTATTTTATCATTTGCTAGATTGAGATGTCCTTGTACAGTCCTATTGGAATGTATTTACATGTTCATGTACACATTTTAGCAGTGCTAGCAGTACCAGTGACGAGTTCATGTCCCAGACACTGACTTAAAGGCAAACATCTGCTTTTGACAAGGCCTGCCTGTTACTCATAGTATAACTCTTGCTTACTTTGGTTCAGGTCTCAGGCCATGCATAGTTCATCTTAGCTAGTTCTTGGTTGCCCAAAGAGCAGCCAAATCTCTGGTGAAATTGGCGTTAGTTTGATAAGAACATAAGAACATAAGAATGGCCGTACTGGGTCAGACCAAAGGTCCATCTAGCCCAGTATCCTGTCTGCCAACAGTGGCCAGCACCAGGTGCCCCAGAGAGGGTGGACCGAAGACAATGATCAAGCAATTTGTCTCCTGCCATCCTTCTCCAGCCTCTGACAAACAGAGGCCAGGGACACCATTTCTATCCCCTGGCTAATAGCCTTTTATGGACTTAACCTCCATGAAATTATCTAGCTTCTCTTTAAACTCTCTTATAGTCCTAGCCTTCACAGCCTCCTCTGGCAAGGAGTTCCACAGGTTGACTACACGCTGTGTGAAGAACTTTCTTTTATTAGTTTTAAACCTGCTACCCATTAATTTCATTTGGTGTCCTCTAGTTCTTCTATTATGGGAACTAATAAATAACTTTTCTTTATTCACCCTCTCCACACCACTCATGATTTTATATACCTCTATCATATCCCCCCTCAGTCTCCTCTTTTCTAAACTGAAAAGTCCCAGTCGTTTTAACCTCTCCTCATATGGGACCCGTTCCAAACCCCTAATCATTTTAGTTGCCCTTTTCTGAACCCTTTCCAAGGCCAAAATATCTTTTTTGAGGTGAGGAGACCATATCTGTACACAGTATTCAGTGATGCGCTTTGGATTATTTTGTTAATTTTAAAAAGCCTTATCAACCTCCTCTTCCTGATGAGGTGGTCTCTAGTAGACCCCTAGCATGACATGACTCTGTTTTTTACCCCTTTTCTCCTTACCCAGAGACTCTCAACAAGTCTGACTCCTATTTCCATCTGAGGCCAGGTTCACACTATTGCCGAAGGTTGGCTTACAGTACGTAATTCCAGATCCATAAAAAACGGAACTGGAGTTGATATACCTTAAGTCGAGCAGTGGGAAGTTGATAGGAGAATCGCTCCTGTCAACTTCCCAAACTCCTTGCAAGGAGTAAGAATTCTGGCATCAAGGGGAGCGCCCTCATCGTTAGATTTAGCAGGTCTTTACTAGACTCTCTAAATCGAACTCCAAAAGATCGACCATCCTATCAACCAATAGGATGCTGGCTTTTTAATTCCCTGTATTACTCTTAGATATGGATATGACCTGCTAGCCAAATACACAGCAAAAGGCTCAGATACTCTTTGAAATATTCATAGAAGACTTGGGTCTTTCCTACTGCATTTGAGCACTGAGATGTAGTTTGAAAATCTGGTGAATATAAAAAAATGTTTTGAACTCTTTTTCCAGGTGAGGGATTGTGGCAGATGATACAAAAGGAGCACCTTAAGAAGAACTACTTCTACTTTTTTGAAAAAGTGGATAACATTCTTAGCAGAAGAAGACTGCATACTCACCAACTTTATGGGTAATTGCTATGGAAGAAAAGAGGAAGAACCAATAGATAGCAAGGGGAGAGGGAAGATTTATCTCCTCTACAAAACATCAGAAGTGAACAGTGGTGCTCCAGTAATTATATCTAAGCTTAACATAAACTTCCTCACATACAAACTATCAATATTCCTAACTTAGGAGCAGCCTGTTATTTGCCCGTTATATTTACTTCTAGCAAAGCAAACAACGTTTATCATGGAGAAAATATACTGGCACAGGGAAGTGTTTTTGACTAAAATTAGGGCTACTGACTTTAATTTTGTGTTCTTTGAATCTTCCCTGAAAACTTCATGAAACTTCCAGAAGCATGGCATGTTTCCTCTTTCCTTCTATGAAAGCCCCTGGCTCTATGACACTTTCATGCTGCTCAGTTTCCTCTGGCAATTTTTGTCTAATCTCTCTTTCTCTGTCTCAGCTAGTGCTCCACAATTCACTAATTGATTAACTTTTCTCAGTTTACACTTATTTACTCCTTAGAGGAAAGGACAATCCCAGCTAAGATGTCCAAATTCTCAGAATAACTTCATTGACAGCACAAGGATTCTCATATAATGAACTTTATAAGACTTCCTCAAACCTGAGGAAGCTCAAAAGCTTTTTTCTTCCTCAAATAGAAGTTGGCTCAGTAAAAGATATTTCCTTGCCTACCTTGCCTCTCTTTTAAAGACACAAACATACTTCAAAACGTCAAAGATTTCTCAAGGCGTATGTAAGGGATCTTTTTAGAAAGGGCAGCATTTAATCTTTATTATCATTGGAATCTGTTTAAATGGAGATCTGAGATATTATTAAGAATGTTTAGGGCTTCGGGTGGATACTCTTCTGTTGTACATTGTATAAACCAAAGTAAATAAATACAGTATTAAAGCACATATTTAAATTGTCTTGGTATCTCAGTGCAATGTTGAAAAACTTGAATGACATCTCATGCTTCATTTACATTACTAATTATACTCTTAGAGACTGAACATATTGATATTGATTTTGCCAACAAGAGAAAAGCAATACAAGAGCTTTCAACGATGATCATCAAGACATTTTCTGCACCCCAAAAAGACCTTAAATAAGTTATATTTAAGTCCCAAAGGCCAGAACTATAAATAGCATAGAGAGGTAGCACAGAAAAGAGGAACAAAACAGCTATCAATCTGAAGCCTACTGCAAAAGGAAAAAATAAAAATAGATTGAATTAAACACCACAGTTGCAATAGAATGCTAACCTCACATGCAAAGCATAATTAAATAGAGAGGCAAAATTCAGTTCCATAAATAGCTTTATATAATCATACACAATTGGCATGCCATTCTTTTCTATTACAAAAAGAATGAACAAGAACAGAAAGCAATATTAGTCTTATAGAACTGAGTTCATAATTAAGTCTTCATCCACATCAACTAAGCTTCCCAATTTCTTTTTCTTCTTCTCATTTCTCATGTATGGGCCATTAAAAATAAAAATTTCTGACATCATCCAACTCTTCCTTTTCCTGTCTATCTGGAACAATATAAAGCTTAAGCAAAGAATAGAATAGCCAAGGCAGATCAACCCCCAATTTAGAAAATAACTTGAATAGGATGGCAATATCAGGCAAAAGAGTATACTCTTCTGTCCTGAAAAAAACTGTCTGTTTTTTCTCCATTTTAGAAATAACCCAGTCCTTATCTCCCATTGAACTCAAAGTTATGACTTAAATTTGAAAGCGTGATCACTTACTAAGAGTGGGATACCCTGGCATCTTCCTGATGTGCATATATAAAAAAGAATGTTGTGACTTTCACAACTTGTCCAAATTTCTCTTCCTCAAGATTAAAGAAGATGGGAAACGCTGCACATTGATATTTCTCTTGCATTCCTTCCATAAGCCCTATATTTCTTAAATTGCATTTTTGCACTATTTTTCCAGTCTCTGTTTGGTATCAAGCCTATTACTTCTAGGCTTCCAGCCTCAAGCCAGTTCAAGTTTAGTACTCTGAGAACTCTTTATTTTGGTTCACAGGCAAAACAGGAACAGCAGCACACAAAAGGCAAAAAGTCTTTTGGGTCAACCAGAAACAAAATTTCTTTTCAATTTTTAAAAGGTAAAAAAATGTCATTCCTGCTTCAATAAAGGCTAGTTTGACCCAAAATTCAATGCTTTGGTTCAGTTTTGAGTTTCCGATCTTTAAAAAAAATTGAAGTACAATATTGAATAAAAAGTAATTTTGAATTAAAAAATCAAAAGCACTTGGTTTTATTTTTTATTTAAGCCAAAACATAGTGGCAAATTCCTTACATTCTTGAAATGTTTTGCTCGAACTGATGAACCATAGTTAGAAACAAGTAAGTGTCAGCCAAAACATTTGTACAGTTTTAAACAGGTTATTTGGTGGCTCAGTCCATCCCAGAGTCCAGGACGTGGTAACATGTCCTCTATCCAATCTGCCATCATAAATAGGCACCAGGAGAGGGAATCTCAGTGGAAACTGAGGCAACATGTAGACTGAGACTATGTCTAGACTGCAGAGATCTTCCTGAAAAACTTCTTCCGAAAGAGAGCGTCCACAAAGCTGAAGTGCATCGAAAAGAAAAGCAATCTGCTTTTTTGAAAGATAGAGTCCACACTGACTGGACGCTATCTCACATATTAGGCCACCCGGAACCAGTTCCGCCAGGGCTTTAAGTCACCAGTTGCTTCTGAGTGATGGTGCCGAAGCCTAGCTGAGACATGTGCTTTAAGGGACCCCACTGGACAGCCGTTTCTCTGCTTCTGCTGCATGCTTGCTACCTCTTCAAGGGACAGCAAAGCTCTGGCAGTGCCTGCTTTGGTTGCCTAGCTTTTTTGGATGCCACAGCTTTTGTCTTTGTGCCATGGAGTGGAGCTGCCCCTGGGCATGTGATGGACCCACACAGCCATGCTGCAGTTTCTGCAGCAGTTTGTGCAGGCTGCCTTCCTGGCCTGAATGAGCTCGAATCTGAGACATTGCTTCTAATTGGTGGGACTGGCTGGTCATGAAGCGGTGGGACAACCAGCAGTGGCTCCTAAACTTCTGCATGCGGAAGGCAACCTTTTTGGAGCTGTGTGCCTGGCTCACCCCTGCCCTCCAATGACATGACACCCACCTGTGGCCTGCCATCCCCCTGGAGAAGTGGGTCGCAATTGCCGTCTGGAAGCTCGCCACCACAGACAGCTACCAGTCGGTGGGCAAACAGTTCGGTGTGGGGAAGTCCACCATCGGGCCCTCCTCATGGAGGTAAGGCACTCTCAGGCTTCAGTCCCTGCAGGGGGGGAGTCCTGGAAAAGGGGGACCCTCTGTAAAGGGGATTTGGGAAGGTGGGAGTGGTCTGGGGGTGGGGAAAGCCCCGTTCCCAGGAGGTTGTGCCGTCCTGCCTTCGCACAGCCCTGCTGCTGGGGAGGCAGCCTCATAGGAGGTAGTTCCTGGGGTTTTTTGGGGAGGAGGGAAGGTGGGGACGGGCACCTCCCAAGGGCTCAGGCACTCCCTCTCATTCTGTGTTTTGTTTGTTTTTTGATCTCCTTCTGCAGGTTGTGAGGACCATCAGCTCCATCCTGCTGTGCAGGGTCATCTGTCCGGGAGACCTGGACCCAGCCATGGCCAGATTTGCTGCCCTGGGGTTCCTGAAATGTGGTGGAGCTATAGATGAGATCCACATCCCGATCTGTGCACCTGAACATCGAGCAGCCCGCTATATCAACCTCAAGGCCTATTTTTCAATGGTGCTGCAGGCCCTTGTCGACCACCGTGGACAGTTCATGGACATTTTTGTCAGGTGGTCAGGCAGGGCACACGATACCCATGTCTTTTGAAACTCGAACCTCTATGGCAAGCTGGAGGGAGGTACATTCTTCCCCCGCTGTGACTTCATGGTTGGGGATGTGCAGTTGCCACTGTGCATCATGGGGGATGCAGACTACCCCCTCATGATATGGTTAAGAAACCCTATATCAGCTACCTGGACCCCAGCAGGGACCAATTAAATGCTCGCCTGAACCGGGCCAGGATTCAGGTCAAGTGCACCTTTGGCTGCCTCAAGGTGCGTTTTAGGTGCCTCCTGACCCACCTTGACGTGGGGGAGCACAACATCCCCCAGGTGGTCACGATGTGTTGTGTTCTCCACAACATTGTAGAGAGGAAGGGGGAGGCCTTCCTCTCAGGGTGAGGGGGAGAGGTCAGCTGCTAGGAGAGACCCTTTGAGCAGACGAAGGCAGCTGCCATCCGTCAGCCCCATCAGGCTGGGGTGCACATCCAGGAGGTCCTGAGGGGGAGTTTCTCTCAAGGATCCCAGTAATTCTCTGCAGGGCCTCCCCCCTAGGGGCCTCAGACTTGCTCCAGTATCCTTTTTGTCACATAAAAAGTCATATGTAGGCCTGCAGGGGTTAAATTTGTATTTCTCTAGGCCATTTCGCCCTACTGGCAAAAATACCAGGTGTTCTTTATCAGACAACCTTCATCAGCCACAACTCACTGTGCTTGCTAGCTGAGAGCCGACTATGGGATAAATAACATGACCTTGGTTCTCAGACCTGTGGGAACACTGAGTGTGACATTGGGCCAGTATGTGCACACCTGGTAAACAACTGTAGTATAACTAGTGTAGGGAGTCCTGTGTCCGATGAGTCTCACCAGGGACCTGGACCTTGGAGGGTGCTCTGGATCCCCCAGCTGGAGCCACGTCCACTGCAGCCTGGTGCGAGATGACTGGAATGGGACTAAAGGGGCATAAGCATTTCCAAGTGCCTGTTGCTCGCTTTTATGCACTGCTCTGCCTATGCTTATTGGCATATTACTTTGCGGTAGCTGTGTAACCATTTGGCAGTATTAAGCCTGTAATAGTAGTGACATAGTGAATTAATAAAAGCAACTATCCCTAATCGACTCTGTTTTGAAGTGAATCTACAACCCTGTTGGGCCCTGGCCCTGTGAGATGACACCTTTCCCAACACAACCCCTTCCTTCCTCGCTTCCCTGAATTCAGAATAAAGACACCTCTTTGGATTTTAAGAGAACAAATTTTGTATTAATCTTTCATTAAAAAAAGCTGGGGAGGGGGAGGAGGCTCATAACCTGGAGGGGGAGGAGGCTCATAACCTGGAGCGAGTGTCAGGGCTGAGAGTGGTGTGGGGGGCATCTGGATGTGCCACCTCAGGTGCAGGGACCTCATTGAACTTGGGGTAGGGTGGATCCTGGGACCACAGGGGACAGGGCAGAGGCTGGGAAGGGCTGGAGCAGGGTCAGAGATGAAAGAGGGGAAGGGGAAGGGAGCATGGGCATCACTTGTGGAGGTGGCATGGGCATTGCTTGGGGAGGGAATATGGACATCCCTCGGGGGGGTGTGGGCATCGCTTGGGGGCAGGGGGAGGCAGAATAGGCATAGCAGGGAGGGCAGGAGGGTGGTAGGCAGGAGCATCAGCAGAAGCCAGGTGTGCCATCATTTCCCACATGATGACCCACATGTTATCGCCCTGCCACACAAGCTGGTTCCACATGTGGGTCTGCCGATCTGCATCCTCCCGGATCTTCTGTGCCAGGGTCTGCTGCATTTTGTGCAGGAGGCCCACATGCTGCCTCATCAGCTCCTCCTGGACCTAGAGCACTTTCCAGTTCCCCGGGGTTGGGCGGCTGCTTCGGGTGGCATGGCTCGCCCCTCAGTTCCAGCTGGTCCAGCTGGGGAGAATACAAAGAGGGAGAGGAGGTCAGTCATCCATGCAGACATTGTCCCTGAGGCTGTGCCCTCCTCTGTGAGCAGCAAGCAACAGTCCTCAGGCCAGAGGACAGGGGGTGGCCCGGGAGCAATGCCATGTGTGGCCTGCGCAGGAGGCCCTGCCTCACAGGGGTCCTGAGGTGCCCAGGAAATCATGCTGGCCATTTCCCTCCCCTACATGGACATGCAGGCAAGGGAAGTGTTTGGCCACAGTGGGATCCCATGGGCGGCAGAGGAGCTGGGAGCAGCCTGGGCCTTCCTGGGGCCCCCACACACACCTGTGCCTGGCAGCACTGTCCGCTGGAGCAGGCGGTGCCTTTCACATGCATGCATGCCCATGTGCTGTGTGCGGCACTCCTCGGTGTGCCTGGGGTCCTGCCTGCCCCCTTGTGGCTAGCCTGCTTCCAGCAGTGGCAGGTGGTGGGAGGGCATCACTCCTGCCCCCTACCGGGGCCAGTGTTTGTGGCCTCCTCTGAGCCTGGGAGCAGGATCCTGTGTGGCTTCAGGAGTTGCCTGCTGAGTCCGCATGCAACACAATAATGCTGCACATGGTTCCACGTTCACGGACTGCAGCACAATGTCCAGCCCAAGCAGGCCGAGTGACACTCGCACTCCACCCCCCTCTGTGCCCTCCTGCCCCACCCTGTGTGTGTGACAAACTGAGAGCATTCACCTGAAGCTCCCTCCCAAGCATCAGACGATGCTTGGGACAAGTCCAGGCTCACACCAACCGGCTCCAGGGACAGCGTCACTGTGGCCGTGTCATCCTCCTCCTCCTCCTGCCCCTGCTGTCCCTCATCATCCTCCTTCTCCATGATCTCTGGCCGGGGAACAATGGGTGTCTCCAGCCCGGAGTCTATGACAATAGGTGGGGAAAGGGCTTCCCCACCCCCCAGGATCTGGTGGGGCTCCTCGTAGTAGCGGCAGGTGTGGGGGTCCTACCCCAGAGCACTAACTGTGCTCTCTGGCCCTCACATATCCCTGGTGGAGCTCCTTCACCTTACTATGGACCTGTCCTAAGGTCCAGGGTGGGTGTTCCCGCTCTGTCAGGGACTCGGCCGTTTGGCCATAAATGTCCGCATTGCGGCATTTGGACTGGAGAACCTGCAGGGACTCCTCTTCCTCCCACAGCTTGAGGAGGGACAAGATCTCCACTCCAGACCACGAGGGTGCCCACCGCTTGTCACCCTTCATTGGGTCCTGGGAGCCCTGGTGTTGCTCCCTGCGAGGGCCAGAGGGGATTTGGGGGGCTAGTGGCTGTGCCATGGGTCAGTAGGCCTCTGGCAGGGAGAACTGCGCAGTCAGGGTGCTGCTCCAGGGCTGGCTTCCTGCCACAAGGCTTGTCCAGAGTGTCTGCAGCTTTAAGAGGGGCCAGGAGACAGGAACTATAGAGTTGTGATTACTGTGGACAGAGTGGCCACCAGGGCACCTGTGTTATTTCCTGGAGGCCTCTTCTTTCGAAAGAAAATTGTTTTCTCTGTCCACACATGCCTTTTTCTGAAAGAGCTCTTTAGCAAAAGGCATTCTTCCTCGTAGAAAGAGGTTTACCGCTGTTGGAAAAAACCCATTTTGCTTTTTTTTTTAAAGAACGCGATTGCAGTGTGTATGTAAGTGAAGTTTTTTCGGAAAAACAGCCATTTTTCCAAAAAAACTCTGCAATGTAGACATACCCTGAGTGTGCTTGGTGACAGTCTTACCTTCTCAACCCTAGAAATGGCCTCTTCAGGTACAAATTGTTAGAGTATGTTTGCAGAGCAGTAGGGGGGGACATTTATACTTTTCTTTATGTGTTCTGTGGATAAAGAAGACTTCAGTTTTCTTAGTCTCAAACTTATCATAAATTCTAAACCTTCACTTAAAGTAACATCAGGGAAGGCTCTAGAACTGTGGTTTCTTGTACAGCAGGTGTATCAAGGAACAAAAAGGAAGTGGACAAAGGAGGGGGAGATTAGTGGCTAAAGCATGATGCACTCCAATAATACCCCGGTGGGAACATAGTCCTTAGGGGAGCATCTGGGACTTCAGGCACAGTGAGGGCCAGGAAGAGAATCAGGAAGCCACATATGACTCTAGTACAACCTCCCTATTTCTGCAATGACTCTAGCACAGTGGAATACAACCAGCATTAAACTGAAGCAACACACTAGTGAATTTATATACAAATTATATTCACACTGGACCAGATTCACCAATATGGTTCAGTAGTTTTGCATTACCACCTGTTTAAACAGCCAATTTACAATAAGCAAAATACATAACTGAATCCAACATATTTAGGCTTGTCAGAATTTGTTTATTTTTTGTAAATGTTGGAAAAAAATTATTTCACCATACACAGATTGACGAAAACCTATTTCCATTGATAATACTTCAAAAGGTAAGAAAGTAAGAACAATTCTGCTTGAGAACTTATTGAAGTTTTATTTTGGGATGCTTACTTAGGATATTTTGACATACAGTGAACATAATTTGTGTTTTAATGCAGATTGAACCTTGCTGGTCTGGCACCTTTGGGACCTGATAGGTCCCGAATGAGGGGATTTGCTGGAACAGGGAAGGTCCCTCCCCTTGTGGTCATGCTGCGATTGGGCTAGGGCTCCAGCCTACCCCTGCTGCTATCTTCGCCTCCCATGCCATCCCCTGGCTCCACTACTTTCAGGGGCTGGAGCACCACAGCCAGAGCTGCACAGACTGGGCAGAGCTCCACAATTGCCTGGCTTCACAGCTGGGGCCGGAGTGCAGCAGTGGGGGAGGAGTGATGGGGCTGGGGTTCTGCAGTCCAGGCCAGAGCTTCCTGGATGCCACTGAAGCTGGGGTTGGAGTTCTCTGGCTGCTGGAGCCAGAACGAGGCTGGAGTTCCATGGCCAGGGACTATCTGGCTGCTGCTAGGGTAGGGTAGGGTAGGGTAGGAGTTCCGTGGCTGGGGCTGGAGATCCATGGCCACGGCCAGGCTAGAGCTCCCTGGCTGCTGGGGATAGGAACTCTGCTGGGGCCAGAACTCCCCACTATGCCATCTGTCCTTCCCGTCCCCCACACACTCTGGGCTCCTGGCTGAGATGCCGGTGCCCCTTATGGTGCTCCTCTCCGCCACCCAACTTCCCTCTTCCTGGGCTCTGTGGTCCAGGAACATCTGTGGTCCATATAGGATGACAGATGTTGCCAGACCAGGGAGTCCCAATTAAGGGAGGTGTAACCTGTAGTATAAAGCATTAATTTTTTTTGCAAATTAATGTCCACTGTCATGAAATAATTATTGTCTGATATCCCCAATTGTTTGTCCCATAATTTCCTGCAAGTTTGAAAATTTAAATATATAAAAATAAATTCTTAACTCATAAGCTTTTGAAAACTCATAACTTATGAAAATTTAAATAGATAAGAATCTTAGATGCTTAAACCAATATTATCTTTAGAAAATATCTTGTTAAATTGAACTCTGCCAAGACCAAACATTGCATTTACCCTTAAAAGTCAATGTCCTAGAGTGTTATAGTGCCTTTTCTGTCAATTTAATCTGGGCAAAAGGAAAGAAATGAATATATTGATTAATATCAATGTTCTCAATGTTTAAATTAATATATTTTTATATACAAAGCAGAGATTTACCAGACTATCAACCAGTTTTCATTGACTCTGCAGATCCCTTAGTTATTAATTCATGTCATAAATTTAACTATTGTCAGGGTGCCTAGATCTTGCATACACTCTATTTCTGTTGTTTTAAATCAATGAGTAAATAAATGAAATGAGCATCATTCTGGACCATAATATATTTTAAATGATGGGTTAGAAACCTCTCTTTCCCCTTGCCTAGCCCATAAAATATTTCAAAAGAAAATAAATGTTTCTTTTCCTGATAGTAAATTACAGTAAACAGAACAGAAATGTATTTATTTTCACATTTCCTCATGCCAAGGGACAGGATGATGCATCACTTAAGAGCTGCATCTGTCATACTGTGCTGCAAAAAGTAATATGGTACAATGTGACATGTTGGTGAGAAGTGTGACACAGGGTACAGATGTTAGTATATCATGCTGGATAGGAAACTAAAACGAGGGAATCCTAACTTTAAAAGGCATAACGGCAGTATTAAAAGAGAACTAGTAAACTCTTGTTACATGTCTCTTTTCAAAACATCCTTGATTTCCTGAAGAAAAATGTCTGTGAAAGGTAACAGACCACTTCCTGATACCCTACTAACCAAAGTAAAATTCTAATTGTTTGTTAGCATTTAACCTTTATATATAAACTAGCCAATTAGCCCGTCAAAAGACGGGATTTTCAAGTCTCTCCTCCACGTCGGTCTTCTCTCCTGAGTCTTCGGTCTCTCGCTCTGTGTCTCTCTCTCTCTCTCCTCCTCCTACTGCCTCCCCCTCTCTCCCTCTCAGCTCTCCTCCGCCTCCTGCCTCTCTCTCTGTCTCTCTCTTTCTCTTCTCCTCCCCCTCCTGCCTCTCACTCGGGGGACCACGGAGCCCAAACGGCTGCATGGGGAGCGCGGAGCCCAAACGGTTGCTTGCACCACTTGCTCCCCCGCGGTGGCCCGGCTGAGCGGCGCAGAAATCAGCCAAGTGCCACGGCGGGAGCCGAAGAGGGCGGGGCGGTGACGTTCATGGCCAGGGGGTGGGGCCTGGAGCCGCTGTCATGCCGCACGTCACCGCCCCACCCCCCTTAGACTCCCGCCGTGGCGCTCAGCTTACTTCTGCGCCGCTCAGCTGGGCCGCCGTGGGGGAGTAAGTGGAGCAAGCGGCCATTTGGGTTCCCCCGCGGCGGCCCGGCTGAGCGACGCAGAAGTCAGCTGAGTGCCACAGTGGGAGGCGAAGGATGTGACTCAGGCAACACCATCACCCAGAGGGAACAGCCAGGGAGGCAACAGCTCCGCCCAGAGGGAACAGCCAGCATTTCAGCATTACAGAGTCACAGACATTGGGCTACTATATATATGATTATTGGATCATCTAACACAATGCCCATGATATCCAGAGGTAGGGAAGTATTGAAGTTTTCAGAGGTAACTGAATTTTGTTTTGACTCCTTTTGACCTCTCCACAGTTCTAAGTTGTGAATAACACAGGAAGAAAAAAAAAGGGAAATTTATCTCAAGGGAAAATGGCAAAGATGTTTAGCTGATGGCTATTCCTTCCCTCTGCAATTACTGTACTGTGCTATACTTACGATGTCAGTGGGAATTTTGGGTGCACAAGTAATGCAGGATTGGGTTCCTGAGTACAAAAGATTTGTTCACAAGTATTCTAAACTAGTGGACTTCTGTTCATGCATTATAATCAATGGTAGGTGCAAATGTGCAATAGGGTTGAGGACTTCCACAATAGAACATTGCTGCATGTGATATGGCATATTTTCATATAATTTGTGTATCCCCAAATACTTATAATTAAATAATAAAAATTCAGATGTAAAATAGAAAGATGTCATAGGGAGAGGGATGTGAAGAGTTTCTTGTGAAAAATGGATGGGGAGGCCAAATGGATGGCAAAAAAAAAGGCTCTTGAAACATCCTGGTGAGACTGTAGGAAAGGATAGATAAAAGAAGTAGGTCTGAGAGATTACTTGAAGCTTCCCTCTGTAGAAAAGCCCTATCAGTTTAACTTAAATAGTCTAGTTACATTAAACTAATACAAACCCCTTTGTGAACACGTGATGCAATCTACACCATATAATGCATGTTTAAACCAATAGCAGAGTGCTCAGACACAAAGCTGCAGAAGTTTAAGTTAAATGACTTTAAACTGGTATAACCATGCAACCTTTTATTTAGACTAGGTCTTACTGTTTCATGCAGCTCTACTGAAAGCACGAATGAGGTTACATGGGTAGTAAATCAGTGAATAATTTGGCCCAGTTTATAAACATTCTCATTCATTCCTTAATTTCCTTTCCCTGTTCTCTGTTGTCTCTACTAGCTTTATAGGCCCCTACATGTGCAGAATGCTATTGTCGGTCTTCTCACACACACAGAGAGAGGCAGGTTGTCATAGTCATACAAGTACATTAGTGCAGAAGTGCATTATCCCCATCCTCCCATGCAAATTTGCCATTGGATGACATTCTGGCTCCATGGAAATATATAACACAATTTCACATTGATGTCAGTAAGAACAAGATTTCGCTACTGGTTTTAAAGATGTGTCAGTGTCTTGCTCCAGACTAAATCATGTACCTCATCTCTCTCTACTTTCCTGCTGAATCTTTCCTGACATCTAGCACTATATACTGCTACAACCCTTTATATAATCTTATTAACGTTAGTACAAAATATTCTCCTTTGCAGGTCCTAAACACCTTGGGCTGATTTCAGTGTAGTTGTGTGGGATACAAGTTAGCACAGAATTTGACTCAGATTATGCAAATGGGAGCAAAATCAGTGAACAGCATGTGGGAGTGGTGAGAATTTGTCAATAATTATTATTCCTGTAGTGAGTTCTTTGACTTTTACAGCTCTTCGGAGCTCTGTATCTCTGAATCACATATCAGGAGCTCCATTCCTGCATATCCATTTCTAAAAAGAACAGCTGGCTATACTGCAGGTTACAATCATGAAAGATACTGGCATTTAAGAGACAATGAAAGGGCCAGAGTAAAAATAATGTAATACAATAATTCACAACTAATCTCAGAAAAAATGAAATTTCTACATTGTTGTCACTATACTGACTGAGGCTAAGAGTTGGGATGAGGTAGGCTTTTTAAAACTGTGATTGGTCTGCCAGCATGGATTTGTGCTATCATGCTGAGGACATGTCTAATAGCCCAGAGGCAGTAAGGCTGTTGACTTACAGAGCGACTTACATTCATTTTATTCTTTGTAGCCTCTTTTTGCATTGATAACTACAAATCCTAATAAATTTGGTCTAGAACCTTTACCATGACATGATTCCATTTGGTATGTGTCACAAATTATGGATGATTGCTGAATTTGCATAACAGTCCTAAAGGGTCAGCTAGGTGAAGAATTCTTGGGTCCTTTGTGTAGATGACTTGAGACCAAGACCAAATAAGAGATTAAATCTAAGCTTTCCAGAGGTGCCAATAAATGCCTATGAAATCAGAGGGCTCAGTAGCTTTCCATAGCTACATTTTCCTCAAAAGACAAATGATGTCAAGTACAATCTGCCTGAATGCAGAATGCAGAATGCAGAGACAGTACCAAAGTGTTGTGTCATCTACACTTGTGCAGTGGGAAAGAACAAAAATAAAATGTACAGGTTTTTGGCCAGTTTCTGGTCTGCAGTTGGCCTGAACTGTGTACAGCTCAGAATGGAAGGGCCAAAGGTGTCTTTACATCAGATTTCTGCCCTTCTGATTATGTAAATAGCTCTGCACTGGGACCACTCACTGGTGTAAAGCAAAGCTGCCTCAGATGTGCTCTACTATCAGAGTTCCAAAAGTAACTGTATCATAGGGTAGGCTTACCCTGATCCTGAATCTGGAGATTCATGCCTCGGTTTCCACTCTATCTGTACCATAATGTACATACAATCTGTACTTCACAATTAAGGTTCCAAGTCCTTGGATCTATTTATTGGAATACAATTATAGGTGTATTCCCTTCTTCATTCTCAGATAAGAGCTGCCAAGATCCTTTTAGTCCTTCCCTATTACTTTTGTGTCAGGGCTTCACCAGTCCATTTGGCCTATGCGCTAAGGCTCCCCACCTACTATTGATGTCAGAGCTTCAGGTGTTGGATCTTTCAGCTCCAAGCTGTAGCCTCACCCACAAGTTTTCTCATGTTCATCATTTCTCTAGGCCTCTGTCAGAAGACACTCTGGAAAGTTCTGCTCTTCCTGTGTCTCTCCTGAGACTTCTTTGATTATCTTTTGCAGAGCTTCTGCCTAAGCTGCCTCAGAGCAGGGAGTTCTAAGTCCACTACAAAACCAGGGAACTATGGAGAAATTTTTGCTTGTCCTTTCCCAGTCCTTTGGTTACCGCAACTGAGGAACAGTTCCTCTTCAAGGAGGTGCCATCTGCGATCCTTGTTTATCTGGATCAGGCATAGGCCAACACTTGGGGTCTTATTCTCTTACATCTACACTGGAGAGCTATTTTGGGATACTTCTAGTATCCCAAAATAGTTATTCTGCATCTATTGAAGAAGCCTGTTATTTCTAAAATAATGGGTGGCTTATTCTGATGTCCTGGTAGTCCTCATTCCACGAGGGTTAAAGGGCATTTTGGAATAGAGAGTAATTTCAAAATTTGGCACTGTGTAGACAGCACAAAATTACAAAATAAGATATGAATTTTGCGCAGCTTATTTCGAGCTAAGGGTGCTGTGCACATACACCCTCAGAGGAAGCAGATCTTCCAGGTTTAAATTAGCAGTCAAATTAAGACACGCTAATTCAAACTGAGAGGGGCACTCCTAGGGTATGTCTACACTACAAAGTTAATTCGAACTAACAGCCGTTAGTTCGAATTAACTTTCATAGCATCTATACATACAAACCGCTAGTTCGAACTTAATTCGAACTAGCGGAGCGCTTAATTCAAACTAGGTAAACCTCATTCTATGAGGACTAACGCCTAGTTCGAATTAAGTAGTTCGAATTAAGGGCTGTGTAGCCACTTAATTCGAACTAGTTGGAGGCTAGCCCTTCCCAGGTTGCCCTGGTGGCCACTCTGGGCCAAACCAGGGAAACTTTTCTGACCCCCTCCCGGCCCTGGAGCCCTTAAAGGGGCACGGTCTGGCTACAGTGCTCGTGCCAGTTGCAAGCCTGCCAGCACCCAGCCAGAAGACCCTACACCTGGCACGGCATGAGCCAGCCACCCGCTGCCACCCAGCCCTCCGCCTCTTCCCAGGACCAGGCTGGCGGCTCCCAGGAGCCTGCCCGGGGCCACAAGAGGCGGGCGCCTGCCTGGTCTATTGCGGAGATCATGGACCTCATCGAGGTTTGGGGGGAGGCCTCCAACATCCACGACCTCCGCACTAGGCACAGGAATGTGGCCGTCTAGGGCAGAATAGCTGCCAGCCTGGCCACCAAAGGCCACATGAGAACCCAGGAGCAGGTTTTCATGAAAATCAAGTTGGTCCAGTGAGACCCCCGACCCTGAGCTTAGAACATAAGAACATAAGAACGGCCGTACTAGGTCAGACCAAAGGTCCATCTAGCCCAGTAGCCTGTCTGCCGATAGTGGCCAGCACCAGGTACCCCGGAGGGGATGGACCGAAGACAATGACCAAGCAATTTGTCTCATGCCATCCATCTCCAGCCTTCCACAAACAGAGGCCAGGGACACCGTTCCTACCCCCTGGCTAATAGCACTCTATGGACCCAACCTCCATGAATTTATCTAACTTCTCTTTAAACTCTGTTATAGTTCTAGCCTTCACAGCCTCCTGTGGCAAGGAGTTCCACAGGTTGACTATGTGCTGTGTGAAGAAGAACTTTCGCTTATTAGTTTTAAACCTGCTGCCCATTAATTTCATTTGGTGTCCTCTAGTCCTTCTATTATAGGAACTTATGAAGAACTTTTCTTTATTCACCCTCTCCACACCACTCATGCTTTTATAGACCTCTATCATATCCCCCCTCAGTCTCCTCTTTTCTAAGCTGAAAAGTCCCAGTCTCTTTTGCCTCTGTTCCAAACCCCTAATCATTGTAGTTGCCCTTTTCTGAACCCTTTCCAAGGCCAAAATATCTTTTTTGAGGTGAGGAGACCACATCTGCACACAGTACTGAAGATATGGCGTACCATAGTTTTAGACTTCCCCTCCTCCTTCTTCACTTGGCTTCCCCCTTCCAGCTCCCTCCTCCCAGGTTCCCACCTCCCCTCTCCCACCCTCTCTCTTCCCCTCTCCCACCTCCTTTTCCCAGTCTCCCCAGAGGTTAATCCCCCCCCCCAGTTTTGTTAAATAAAGAGAGTTTCTATTTTTGAACACACGTGTCCTTTATTTTTTACATCAGGAAGGGGGGCTGGGGAAGGGTAAGTGGAAGGAGGTGAGGGAGGAATGGGGCACGAGTCCCCGATGGGGAGGACTGGGGTGGCTCTGCAGGCTCCTCGGGGTGGAAGCCCTCCTGCAGGGCCTCCTGGATCCTGACAGCCCCCCGATTGACACCCCCGGATGGCAGCCTGCAGCAAGTGCAGCCGGGCTGATGGCCGAGTGCTGTGATGTGCCGAGTGTGGGCACTCAGGGCATTCCAAGACAGGACTGCTTTGCTGTCCCTCATCGAGGTAGACAAGCAAGCGGGGAACCCTGAAAACTGTCTGTCCAGGGTGGGGGTTGGGTCCCTTTAAGTACAGCCCTCGGCTAGCCTGAGGCAGCAGCTCCACGCTCTATGTCCTAACCTGATGCCCTGCCGGCACTGGTTCTGGCCAGCCTTAACTTTGGTTCAGGATCCACTCAATGTGGACATGCTAGTTCGAATTAGCAAAACGCTAATTCGAATTAGTTTTTAGGTCTAGATGCACTAATTCGAATTAAGTTAGTTCGAATTAGTGCTGTAATGTAGACATACCCCTATTGATTCCAGAAACCCTCATTCCATGAGGAATAAGGGAAGTTGAAGGAAGAATGTTTTTCTTCAACTTTCTGCTGTGTAGACAGCATCAAAGCTGAGTTAAGCCACTTTGACTTCAGCTACACAATTAACATAGCTGAAGTTGCATATCTTAATTTAGCCCACAGTGTAGATGTACCCTAACCAGAGGCATAGCGAGGGTGTTATGAGCCTGGGGGCAAAGGCAAAATTTGTGCCTCCTCCCCTGCCGCTGCAGCACGGCAGGGCCTCAAACCTGGTGCACAGGTGAGCCTGACCCTGGGAGGAGGGGGAGGAGCTTGTACCGCATCTTCCCCCACCTCCTCCAGTTTGGGGCTGGGCCCCCTCATGCACTAATCCGCCAGTGGAGATGGAGGAGGGTCAGGCTGGGGGCAGAGAAGCAGGGAGGAGGCTCCAGCCGGTGGTGGTGGGTGGAGGAGGAGCAGGAGAGCTAAGGGATGACAGGAGGAGCGGAGGGGGACTAAATTGGTGCCCCCCTAGCATAGCACCCAAGGGCAACTGCCCCCCTCCGGTTCCTCGCCTAGCTACTCCACTGACCCCAACTGACCATAGCATGGAGCTGGTGCAGACACTGAAGAGAGGGAAGGTACAGAGAGCATGTATCCAGGAAACAAGTGGAGCCTATTTGTGCATGCACTCTTTCCCCTCCCTGCAAGACTAGCAAAGTTTCATTTGCAACTGCAAATCTGCGAATGTCTATTTGCATGGGCAATTACCCACTTTGCATACAAATGTTAGTGCCTACATAAGCACACAATATTTGTGGAGTGCTTGTGGGTCTCTGCGTTTTGAAATTCTCAAGTGAGCTGTACTGTATACCAGTGCATTAAATATTTATATTTAAAGCAGGAAAATATACAAAACCATTACTTGAATAAAAAATACAAAAAAAAATTTCTCAGTGCAGAGCAGAAAAGCCAGAAATTATGAGTCATGCATTTGTGCAATGCTTTAATTTCTCTAATAAGACAGCCTAATGGCCCATTACTGTTTTTACATGTCACCTTATTGTGCTCTTTGAGCAAATTTTCTGTCAGATTTCTTCCTGGCTTCCATATATTGCATTTGTATTGACCCAAAGCCCTTTTAGAATGCTGTGTTTGAAAAATGCTGAAGTATTTCACAAAATACATTGCATACTTTCTGGTCCTTCCAGTAAATATGTATTTAGACCACTCTCCATTAGAAGTGTTTTATAAAATGTATTTATATATATTTAAAAACATACCACAAACCTCTGCTAATGAACAAACTAGATCACAATTACCCTTTCTGGTTGATGGTTCTAAGAGCACTCTATGTCATGTATTCACAGAATATGTTCTGTTCTGAGAAGAGTTCTGCTTAATCCCTCTGCGTGGGTTGCAACCAAAGGCCTTCTTCAAGATTTTAACCCATGTGAACAGGGTACAGGAAATAACAATGGATTTGATGCTTTTAGTTTAATACATTCCCCTTAAAACAGGTGGATAAGGGTTTTTCCTTAACTCGGACTTCTAAAAGAAAAAGAATCACATTCAGGCAGAGATCAAGGCTCAGGAAAAGGTACCACAAACCTTAAATATTTCAGAATATTATGAGTGACTGATGAAGTAAGGGTGAGGGGGTATTGTGTTAATTTAAATGGAATATACGGACAAAAGCTGGCCAATCACTATATGACATGAAACAATGTTATATAACCTCTAGGGCTTTGTATAGAGATCTCAGCCTGCTTTACACCATGGCAAACAGCATTAAAATATTTACACATTTTATTAAAGATAAAGAAAAGAGGGAAAACTGTTAAAGCATGTGAAACACAACATATGATATATGGTTGTCATTTTAGCAGATCCCTTGTTCACTTTCCTTTCAGATGGAAAGAGTTTTAGAAGGAAAAAGGCTCCTCTTTTTTCAGTTTCTTGGAAGGTATCAAAATACCAATAACTGTCCTTTTGGATAAAAGAGAAGAAGTTTGTTAATGGGGTTGGAGCTATTGTTATATCTCTAGAAGTTAAAGTTTGATCCCATTTCATCCGGGGCTACTTTTGGGATTCAGTTGGAGCAAGATGATAGCAGTACTTCCACTGGCTCTAGCTGGCTTGATCTGGACAGGATATTTGTCAGGACCATGAAAGCTGTGAGTCCCAGGAGATGGTCAAGGTGGCAGCCATGATGGCGAAGCTCACATCAGTAATCTCTTTCTTTAAGAATCCACAAAAGGAATGTTGGGTGGAAAATCCCATCCCCTCATTATTTTATCCACAGAATAGGCCTAGTTTCTAATGCACCAGTTTTGGTTCACTGATTTCTGGTTTCATGCTTCTCTTTTTTAGCTGGCATGATCTTAACACAATCCTTTATCTATATCAGTAGGCCTTTTATTTTTGGGCTGGGAGAGGGGGGAAACTTTCAGTCTGTCTGTCTTCTTTTTGTAGTCTGTCCTTTATCCCTCAGTATTTGATGTTAGTGGGTCATCTTATAAACTTACAGTCTCTTTTCCAGTTGAACTTAAAATTAAGGTAAATTTATACAAAATAATTTAGAATGTGAATTATTATGCAACCTGAATAATAAGATTGCTGCTAAATCCTTCTCACTCTATCAGTCTTCACTTATGGTATGAATAAGCCCATGGCATCTCTGTCTCTCATGCTGTTTGCTAGAATGGCTATCTTGTGTTGTTCCTATAACTTCACTTTTTAATGGGGATAAGTTGTAGAGCTATGGCTCAGTCCTTAAAGAGGTGGGTCAGAGGACTGGTTTTCATCTGGCTCCACACTTTAATCTGTCCAGTTTGGGTGGCCCTACTAGCAGTTAAAACTGACTTCTATAGCTGTTTGGTGTGTTTTAAAGATCCGGCCTTCCAACTTGAGGAACAGCTGCTGCCAGTATAAGACATGGAATATTTAGGAACCTTGGCAGCATTCTGCATCAAAGGTATTCTATGAATGTCTGTTATTATCATTAGTGAAAATCAGATGCTAATTACAGACATGAGGGAAAAAAGGTAGAGAGTGATGGTGGTGACTAATTGCAGCATGCAGTGAAGCAGGAATGGAGGAAGTATGAGGGCAAGAGCAAGAAGATCATGCAAATATATTATTTAACTATTGCACACTTTGATGGTTCAGAACTGTTTTTATGTTTACTAGCACATTTACTTGACATTTCTCTGGTCCTTAATTCAATTAAGAGTTTTTTCTTGGGGGGGGGGAGGGAATAAAAAAAATGTATATGCTTTATTGAAATGATAGTATTTTTTAAAAAATACAGTGTTATTTTTATGAAGTTAATTTTATATTGGATTTCTTAAAAAAACAGATTGTTAAAATATTTCTGTTTCCTGCTGGCTCTTAATACATTTAAAAGGCTAAAGCGCAGTGGAGCGTGGGAGGAATCAAGCCATGGATTCGGTGGTCCCAGCTCATGCCAGGTCTCTCCCCTTTCAGCTTCTGGGACTAGGCACAAGCGGAGAATCAGCTGATTCCTGGCTTGTGCCTGGTCCCCACTACCTCCTGCCTCCCCTGCCTGCCATGGAGATGGTGCTGGGGGGAACCGGCTTTTAAGCTGGCTCCCCCCAGCTCTGGTTCCTGCTCCCCTCTTGCTGCATCAAATAGAGACAGCAAGAAGGTAGAAGTCACTAGTCAAGGGTATGTCTACACTACCACCCTAGTTCGAACTAGGGTGGCTAATGTAGGCATTCGAAGTTGCAAATGAAGCCCGGGATTTAAATATCCCGGGCTTCATTTGCATCTTCCCGGGCGCCGCCATTTTTAAAAGTCCCCTAGACCGAACTCCGTGCCCGCGGCTACACGCGGCACGGAGTAGGTAGTTCGAATTAGAGAACCTAATTTGAACTACCTACTCCGTGCTGCGTGTAGCCGCGGGCACGGAGTTCGGACTAGGGGACTTTTAAAAATGGCGGCGCCCGGGAAGATGCAAATGAAGCCCGGGATATTTAAATCCCGGGCTTCATTTGCAACTTCGAATGCCTACATTAGCCACTCTAGTTCGAACTAGGGTGGTAGTGTAGACATACCCCAAGGGACTAGTTGACTATCCAATAAGCTTTTGCTTAACAGATAGTTGACTAGTCACCTAGTTGCTTACATCCCTACTCTGGACAGGGCAGTGTGTGTGTGTGTGTGTTTGTGTATGTGTGTGTGTGTGTGTGTAGAGGGGTATCTGGGGAGGGTGGGGGCCAAATCCTCCCTCCTCCCAAGATTCATACCAGGACTGCTTGCTCTTCCCTTTTCTGTCCTGTGCTTGGGCTTGGAGCTGGGCAGTCCCAGAGGGGGTCATGCCTTTAGACAGCCTCTTTCATCCACCTTCTGGTTCTGTCTCTTTTCTGTTTTGTTTTATGAGAAGCAATCCAATTCCAGTCACATCCCATTTTCCTGGCACAATCAAACCATTACCTTGCTTTAAGTGTTGAAAAGAGGAAGCTGTATGTCAAATTTGATGGTCCTAGTTCTTAGGCTGTATTGAGAGAGCGGGGCTATTTCGGCATACCAAAAATATTTTGAAATAGCAATTCCGTGTCTTTAAATGCACCCGTTATTTCAAAATATATTTCAAAATAATGAGCATGCTATTCCAGTGTCCTGTAACTCTCCTTCCATGAGGGTTAAGAGATTTGTCGGAATAGCTCTTTATTTTGAAATTTGGCACTATGTAGACAGCACCAAATTTCAAAATAAGCTATCTCAAAATTACCTTGAAATAAGCTATGCAATTTTCATATTTGCAAATTGCATAGCTTATTTCAAGTTAAGGGTGCTGCGTAGATGCACCTTTACTGTTTTGGAGGAGTTCTTGAACAAACAGACAAACACAGAGACAGACAGACAAACTCTTCAAAATACAGAGTAGATGATAAAATAAATAAAGAAGCTGCTCAAAATGATTCAAATGAAACGTTTTCTCCCCAACAACAACAACAAAAGATTTTTAATGGACATTGTTTCTGTCAATTTTACAATTTTACAATAGAAAAAATTTAAAATAAGACTTGGTTTTTTTGAGTTTTTTCTTCTACCTTTCTCTGCTCCTCCTTCCCACTTTCTCCCTCTTTCCCCTTTTTAAAATTGGTGAAAAAAGGAAACAAAGAGGGCAAAAGGAAATCTCAAACCAAAATATTCTGATTGTTTTCCCATCCAATAGGAAACCTGCCCCCAAAACATTGAAATAATGAACATTTAATTTTTTTCATGAATACGCCCCAGATTGAGAGAGAAGTGAGGGGAAAGGGGTTGGGGGAGTTTATGTGAGGAGATTAGAAGATATGTTTTGGCCATTTTGAGGTTAAACTGACAGCTTGACATCCAAGAAGACATGTTAGAGAATCAGGCTGAGATTTTCGTTTGAGCAGCAGGAGGCAGGACTGGAATTGAGAGGCAGACCTGTGATTTATCAGCATAAAGATTATAGCTGAGTTTCCATTTCTGGATGAGATTACTCTGAGATAGTGAATAGCAGGAACAGAGAAGAGGAGCAAGGATGGAGCTCCCACAGGAAGTTGGAAGGGGATCATGAGGACCTGCTAAAGGACATGCTGAAGGTATGATTTTAATCTTCTGCATTATTCTGTAAGTAAATCTAAAATCACTGCTGATAAAGTTTGCGGATGACACAAATATTAGAGTGGTAAATAATGAAGAGGCTAGGACAATTATACCAGCTGGATTTCCACTCCATACGGCTGTACGCAGTGCCTTGCATGTTTCAAAATCACAGAGGGCAGCTGTGTTAGTCTGTAACTAAAAAACAAAAAAACAAAACAAAAAAGCTACAACAATGGTCCTGTAGCACTTTAGAGACTAAAAAAATACATAAATAGTATCATGGGCTCTGTCATCTGAAGAAGAGGGTTATGCCCACGAAAGCATGATACTATTTATATATTTTTGTTAGTTTCTAAGGTGCTAGAGGCCCATTGTTTTTTTTTAAGTTTTTTTTATTACAGACTAACACGGCTACTATTGTGAGACTTTTATACCAGCTGGGGCTACTTAAATAAAATTTGTTTTAATAGAGCCAAAAGAAAAGTCACATTTAGAGACAAGGAATGTGGGCCATACCTCAGCTGGGGAATTGTACCCTGGGAAAATGCAACACAAGACAGTCTTTCAACATGAGCTCCCAGTGTGATTCTTAGCAGAAGAAGGATTAATGTGGTCCTTGGATGGAGAAACAGGGGAGTGCTGAGTAAGAAGTAATTTCATTTCTGTATACTGAAATATCGTGATACTAGAATACTGTGTACAGTTTGGATATACACATTTTTAAAACAGATGTTGAAAAATTGGAGAGGGGACAGAAAGCCACCAAAATATCTTTAGGGCTAGAGAAAATGCCTTTTAATAATAGACTTATAGAGCACAATCTGTTTATCTTATTAAACAGAGTACTGAGAGGTGACTTGATTACAGAATATAAGTATCTTCACACGGAGAATATATTGGGTTATAAAAGTTTCTTTAATTTAGCAGAGAAAGGTCTAACAAGAACCTATAGCTGGAAGCTGAAGCCAGACAAATTCAAATTAGAACATTGACTTAAAAAAAAACCACTGAGGGTGATTAAACACTGAAATAAATAGTCAATGAAAATGGTGGGTTTTCCATCTGGTAATGTCTTTAGCGCAAGTCTGGACACTTTTCTGGGAATTACAGATTAGCCCAAAACAAATCATTAGGCTCAATACAGGGATAACTGGGAGAAATCTAATGGCCCGTGATATACAAGAGGTTAGACCAGATGATCTAATGGTCATAAATTCTAGCCATAAACTCTATGAATCTAATCATATTATAACCTGATTACTGAAGAAGTATATTTTAAAATAAGTGAGTCCTTCCTCACACTGTTTTATTCCCCCCATTTTGACCTAAAATCTTTATGAAATGAGGAAATGTGCAGGCTTATTATTTCATTTTATGGCATTAAATATATGAGAAGATAAAGTTTCCAAATGGATTTAACATTAATGGTTGAATATTGCAAAAATGGGTCCACCTGGTCTCTAATTCTGTGCCCATAATTAAGTGTGAACACAATTAATGATGGGGGAAATTTGAATATTACGAGCCCCATTCTAGCCTAAGTTACCCATGTAGTAGTCAGAAGTAACTTCACAGTGCACAGTGAAGTTACACCACTGCACAAAAAAGGGTAAACAAGACACGAAACAAGAATTAGGGGTGGGATTTGATGGGAGCTTACGTGAGTCAGGAACACACTATTGATGGTCAGTGGGACTGATGCTCTTGATCTTGTTAGGCACTTTTGGAAAAGTCACCCCAACCTACAGAATCAATGAGAAACCCAAAGCGTTCATTTGTGCCTACAATTAGCGGTGGGTACAACATTAAATTTAAATTCTCATTTTCAAAATTTGGCCCTAAGAAGAAAGGGAAGATTAATATAAAATACATTGAATCTTCTGATGTCTTAAATGGCTAAAGATAAATATGCAGGGTAAGATGTTCAAAGATGCCTAAGGAATTTGAATACCCATTTCCTATTAATTTTAAAGGGAATAGATATCTTTTGAATATCTCTAGCTTAGTTTTTAAGGAATGCAGGTAATTGGATATTATTACCAGACATAAAAACACCATAATATTGTTTTCAAAAATAATAACTTCTTATTCACTTTTTTGGGGGAGGAAAGGGGGTCAAGTAAAGTCTGACTCAAGTGTTAAGTGCCTTCAGCTTCACCTTGATCTTTAAATGTAGGTAAAAATTACCTGATGGTTGGTGCTTTGTGAACACTGTGTACACGATTTAAATATATTATTTCTTTAAAAGACTTTTTCATTATATAAAATAAACAAAAATAAGAAACGATAATACATTTTATCAGTTTGGTTGCTAATGGGGAAATATTGAAAATCCCAAGTGTAAAGCTATTAACTGGATGATCCTTGATCCCTGACATGAGTTATCATCCACAGTCCAGTAGCTGGCTGCTCATCACTCTGTGGGAACCACAGTCTTAAGGGGATTATACTACACAAATAGCAATCAACTCAGATAGAGGAGGAAACAGGAGAGAGTCCATTAAATATTTCACATCATTAAAAGCCTCATTGTTTTGCAGATCAGCAACACAAAGTATAACATGTACATGAGGCTGCTGACAGACTCTCTGGATACCAGTGATTTCAACTATCTGAGCCTTGCTGATTAGTGGTAAATGAATAACCTAGTGATAATCCATCCGTTTTACCAAAGAGGCATCCAGTTTAAATACCAGGCCATGAAACATGTCAAGATTTTTCTGTATACAAGTTTTGATCCCGTTTTTCCATGTGCTATATAACCATTTCCATGCTCACTTGAGTAGCTGAAACTGGCACTATCTATCTATCTATCTATCTAACTATCAGAATTATGTAGCAAAACTTTAAAGTAGTTTTCAAACATTGACTGATTTAAGATCTCGGCCATCTCTGGAAATTATATTCTTCACAGAGTTGTCAAGCCCTACAGTTATCAATTTCCATGGTTCTGTGTCACAACAAGTGGATAAAAGGTGATTTATTTAAAATTTAACTGTCTGGCTTCTCTTTCTAATGTGCTACTACAAAGGCTATTATTCATTTTCTGTGCTAGGTGACGAGATTGATCATATTTCATTTATCACATTTAATATTTGTTTTCATGTAATGATTTTTTCAGTATTATTTTCCTCTAATGTCAAAATGCTGGCTTGTTTATTTTATTTTTGAATTATTGCTATAATAGCAAGGGATTCTAATTATAAAGTATGCACATCAGAGCATCAGTGTGCTGGTCTTTTTGGTATGTGATCTAATGACAAGGAGTGTATGTGCAGTTAATATTTTGCTAGACTATCCAGAAATACTCAGACTCACATTTTATAGAAAAAATGGAGGAAAATGGAAAACATAAGCTTTTATGGGTCTATGAAAATAACTAATAAAATAATAGAGTTCCTAAACCCAGGTGGCTAATGATAGCCTATTGCTCCAGGCCACTGGAAGTTGACAATTAGCTAAAATTAGTCAGGAACTAACAAGTATCATGAGTAATTTACACTGACTTTTGATTTACTACAGTAAGCAAAAATATTGATTGACTATTACTTATTTTTCTTTTTCCAAGTAGCAGAAACACTTATTACTTTAAAACAGTTTTTTTCACACCATACCAGTAAATTGCTTTGTGTTCTTAATAGCATTAATTAGTATCTTGATAAAGATGCTCGCTTACATTTATATAGCATCTTTCATTCTGAGGTATTTATGGAACAGACAGGGCCTGATTTTGGTCTCACTTGCAGTGCTTTACAAACGTGACTTTCTTGACTTCAGTACAAGCATGCTTGATTTATGGCAGGACCCTATATTCAGAGGTGTTTGCTTGATCCCCCCTCTTCAGTAGGATTCTACAGACAGACATGCTAGTGGATTTTGTTTATCCCTCATTTTTTCCTTCCCTTCCTGCTCAAGACTAGACAAATACAGATGGAATATTCAGTTACTGTTTACTTTTGTGCATACATATTTTCTACATAGGTTTGAAGCCCTTCAGAAGTATAGTGACACCACAATGAAGCCCACTGTGTATATATGTTTAAATAGTTAAATAAATAAAATTCCTATGGCTCTGGGAACACTGAATGTGCACAAGAAACTTCCTATAATTGAGGTGAGGTGAATTCTACATGCCCAGTGATTTTAGCTTTATTGCTTAGCCTAAATGCTGAAAGTAATGATGGGTGAACTGAAAAGGTTCACAGATTTGCTAAGGATATGGCTAAAAAACAAACAACCCACCAAAACAAATGCTTAACCTCAGCAAATCACCCAACGCTATACGGAACACAGAACTGAGTTGCAAATCAAAATAAGAGGCTTTCTCACATGATTTCTGCTACTTATTGCTTCTGGTTGGGCAGAAGTACTGTGAAAACAGCTTCTCTTTTCTGGCGGAGATTTGGCACTACTCTCTTTTGCTCCTTGATAAAACCAAATACAGAGTATGGAGAAAACAAAAATAATGTAGAAAAAAAAAGTTGACAGAACCCTTTAAAATTTCCCAAATGATTTTAATTTGGATTTGGTTCACATTTTGAACAAAAGTTTGAGTTGATTCTGTCATCTACTGAAAATGGTTCACGCACATCTAGCAGAGAGGAATTTATTTGCTCCATGATCAATAGCCGCTATGAATAGCAAGATAACAATAGATACCTGAGGCATTAGATAATAGGTGCTTTAGGTACAGTTAGAAAAAAATACATAGCAGGGGCATTCTATAGATACATGGACAGATAGATCTCCATTATCATGGTTTCATTTACTGCCCTTCCTACATTCTTCATGGTTCCACTTACTTCTCTGCCTAAAGTCCTTGTGATCCACCTAATGTACAAGTCAGCATGACTGGTCAGGTTCTGCTTCTAAAAAGCCGAAGCCTATAAAAAAGAAGAGGAGTTGCAGCTTCCTACTCAAAACTAAGAAGTATTTAGTTTATGATTCGTAACTGAGACTAGTCAGTGGTTAGCTGCATGGATCCCATGGGTCCTATCAGTCCTTCATTTTCATGATCCTAAGCACAAATTCATTACACCAACAAAAACAACAACAACAACAACAACAACAACAACAAAATCATGGTATAATGATGCAGTGATTTCTTTCCTCTGTTTTTCTTTAAAAATTATTATTGATAGAATAAACAGAACACAGTTTTGTGATGTTTGCCACAATAAATATTCTACTACTTGTACAAATATTAAATTCATGCCCATCACATAAATATTTTACATAAAGTCAAGTCCTAGAAACAGAAAAAAATAACTCAGACACATCAAACAATGATGCCACAATAAATACATCTTCCATAGTAAATCAATCACAGTTTGATTCGGTTAAAGGGTAATCATCTACAAAACTATCTGCCTGTGATTTGATGTTGCATTCCTGATGCTCTTTCTATTTCAGTTATACTGTTCAGCAGGTTGAAACTTTCTTCACACAATGATGGGCCCTCACAATTGTTTAAGACAATAGATACACATAAGTAAATTAGTTTCGCTTCTCTTTGTAACTAGGCCTTAGGTCTCTAAAAATGAGTACATTCAAATGCCTATCACATCCTTTAGAGAATTTGCCATTCTTTCCTGGTATCTTTCCTTTTGTTTTCCTTCTATTTTCCAACTCTCTCACCTTCTGAGCTATGCCATAAACACTGCGGTATTGTTTGAATGTAAAAATGTCATCCCATGGGCAGAGGCTGACCTGATTTTCCTCCTACACTCACTGGCCATCCTTAGTTTTCCCATATGTGCTTCCCCTTTTACATCTTTACTATTAGGTAAAGTATTACTAGTTTGGAAGGATTAGATTTGTATTGGTAAATGTGAGTAAACTTCGATTTCACCCTACACACACAAAATGATAAAATATTTCTGATGATAATCAAATTTACAGAAAGGCAAAGAAAAATTTTCAAGCAGCATTTATTACAATCTGATTTAAGGGATAGTTACTTTGTATGTTTTTACATGTGATGTTGACAATCTGGGTTTTATTGGCTATAAACTTTACACTTTTTGAATCTCAAAGCTACATTTATTAGATCATTGTCTGATCCTGCTATAAGTTCCTGCAGTTGTGAAAATTTAAACTGATATAAGTATAGAAAAATGTTTTAAAATAAACATCATTATTATCCATATGAAAAATATTGAATCGTCTCAGACTTTGGTATTATCTGTACAAAACCAGTGTTGACCAGTATGGGAAAGACAAAGAGAAGTTCTGAGGCATCTCCCTCTGCGTGCCCCTGAGTGTGTCCATCACTCCAGTGGTTATGGGGGTTTAGCTATGCTTCCCCTACACATTGACAAAAGGGCAACAGGCACTTTCTAATTAAAGTTCTAATGGGTGATACCAAGTGATATTGTTTACCATGCTGGTCTTCCAGTGTCTTTAGAGTGCAATTTGACCCTCTGCGTGTGGGAAATACAATAGCTACTTATTCTAGCAATAACTTATTTTACAGTAAAAAAGTGGAAAGAAATTATTAAAGGCTCCTGCTGTGCCTGAGAGCTTTATGCCAGCATCTTCCTTTGCCCAACCTATTGTGCTGAGGAAATAGAAGAAAATCTTATCGTCAAAGCAATGAATTGGACCTCAGGACTTCTGTATTTGGCTCTGCTATAGATTTCCTGTATGGCCGTAGTCAACTCAGTGACTTGGTGTCTCAGCACCCTATGTGTAAAATGGATATAAAAATGCTCATGAATATATAATTGAATTCTACAGTGATGGGTACTATAGATAGCCCTACACACAAACATAATGCTTGTCAAATTCTGGGTTGGGTGGGGTTTGGGGAAAGGATTGAAGAGTAAATGGAAGTGGGGGAGGAAATGTCAGCCAGGATGCACTGTGTGCAGGATGCCTGATCTAGCCCTTTGATGCAAAACTTTTCCCACCTATTTTAACTTCTCTCCTTGGCACAGTAGTGATGCCCAAATTTTGGAAATTAACTAGTCCTCAGGGGACTTGACTTTTCTAACTTTCACAAACTCACAACCCACTCCTATTATCTATGGAGAATTACAGAAAGCAGATCTTTTAATGGCAGAAAGAGCTTTCCCCACCCTATAACTGAAGAGCGAGACACAGCACATACAACTAGAGCTGGATGTGAAATGTTTTTCATGCCTTGTGAGTGTTTACAAGACTTGGAATTTTTTTCCCCATTTTGAATCAGGATATTTTTTGCAAACCAATGGGCTAAAAAGTTTTTCTGCAGCTGGTTGATCAAAATGTTTAGTTTTTGTTATTTCAACAGATTTATTTTTATTTTGACCTCTCAGGCCCTTTTTAGATAAATTATCTAAATTTTTAAACAAAATTTAGAAGTGAAGAATGAAAGTTTAAACTTAGTAAATATTGAACTGGCACATTTCAACAATTTTGAAAGTTTTTAAAAAGTTTTTTTAGATTGGGATTCATCAAAACTGGCCCTTTCTTGTGAACTGATTTGGTTTTGATGAATCAGAATTTTCCAGAAGAAAAAAGTTTTGATCAGGAATTTTCCAACAACTCTACATACAACCATACAGGATGGGTATGTCTACACTACAGTGTTATTACAAAATATCTTATTTTGAAATAGTTAATTCGAAATAAGTTATTTAAAAATAATGCATCGACACACAAAATGCATTTCAAAATAGCGTTTTGCTATTTCAAAATAGCGCATCTACACTGAGTGGATGCTGAATCGCATTTAAGGCCGGCCGGAACCAGGTCTGGCAGGGCATCAGGTTAGGAGTTACTTTGTGTGGCTGCTGCCTGTGGCTATCTGAGGCCTGTGCTTAAATGGACCCTCCCTGGACAAACGGTTCTCAGGTTTCCCTGCTTGCTTGCCTACCTCAATGAGGGACAGCAAAGCATTTTGTCTCTGCGTGCTCTGGTTGTCCTCACTCGGGACACCACAGCACTCTGCAACATGGAGCCAGAGCTGTCCCTGGGCACTCTGGTGCTTCTCGTGGACGTGTTGCTGCGAGCTTGGCTGCACTTTCTGCAGGCTGCCATGCAGGAGGTCCATCGGGGGGCTGTCAGTATCCAGGAGGCCCTGTGGGAGAGCTTCCACCCTGAGGAGCACTAAGAGCCTCCCTGGTCTGCCCCACTGGGGGCTTGTGCCTCATACCTCTCTCATGTCCTTCCACTTACCCCTCCCTAACCCCTCTTCCTGATGTCAAATAAAATACATGTATTTTCTTGAACACAAACTCTCTTTATTTAACAAAACTGGGGGCAGGGAATGAAACTCTGGTGAGACTGGGGAAAGGAGGCAGGAGAGGGGAGAAGAGAAGGTGGGAGAGGGGAGGGGGAAACCTGGGAGGAGGGAGCTGGAAGGGGGAAGCAAAGGGAAGAAGGGGGAGGGGAAGCTCAGGGCTCAGGGTTGGGGGTCTCGCCGGACCCACTTGATTTTTATGCAGATCTGCTCCTGGGTTTGCATGTGGCCTTTGGTGGCCAGGCTGGCAGCTATCCTGCCATAGATGGCCACATTCCTCCATCTAGTGCGGAGATCATGGACGTTGGGGGCATCCCGCTCAAACCTGAATAAGGTCCATGATCTCCACCTTAGACCAGGAATGCGCCCGCTTTCTCCAGGCCCTGTCAGGCTCCTAGGAGCTGGCAGACTGCTCCTGGGGAGTGGTGGAGGGCTGGCTGCCAGTGGCTTGCTGGCTTATGTTTTGGGGCCACTGGGTCAGGGGCAGTGACTGCTGGCTCTGGGCTGGCAGGCTTGGAGCTAGCGCAGGTACTGTGGCCAGAGTCTACCCCTCTAAGGGCTCTGGGGAGTGGGGAGGGAGAGTAGTGTTCTTGGTTGAGGCTGGAGTGGCCACCAAGGCACCCTGGGAAGGCTGGAGGCCCCTATTTCAAAATAAGTGTCTACACAGCACTTATTTCAAAATAGCTATTTTGAATTTGGCATTATTCCTCATGGGCCGCAAGAGGCGGGCGCCCGCCTGGTCTAGTGCGGAGATCGTGGACCTCATCGAGGTTTGGGGGGAAGCCTCCAACATCCACGATCTCCGTACTAGCTACAGGAACACGGCCGTCTACAGCCGCATGGCTGCCAGCCTGGCCACCAGAGGCCACATGCGGACCCGGGAGCAGGTCCGCTGCAAAATCAAGGACCTGCAGCAGGCCTACTCCAAGGCCTCCCAGCCAGGGGCCGACCTGGAGGCATGCCCTCATTATGAGACCCTGGACTGCATCCTGGGGGCTCACGCAGTCCATGCCCCCCGGGTGGTGATCGACCCCGGGGCAGAGGGACCCGTCCCTGACACTGAGGAGGAGGAGGAGGATGCTGAGAGCCAGGAGCCTACAGGGAGCCTACCCAGGACCCCTGAGGCATCCCACAGAGCACATCGGCTGTGTCGTCCGAGGCCAAGGAGGGCTCCACATGTGAATGCCATCATGCTCCCCTTATGTGTACGGGGGGGTTGGGGGAGAGGGAGCCCAGGGACCATGCGCCTGGGCCTTGCCCACCATGGAGCAGCAGCTGGGTGTCATGCAGGGGCCCTGGCTCGTTCCCCACACGCCGACCTTGGCTTGCACAGGGGGGCTGGGTTTCACCCACTGTATCCCCAGGGAGAACTGACCACTGCTCTTGTTTCACCACATCCGCAGCACCTGGGACTGCAGGGCACACCACCCCGCCTGCAACAGCCACCCGCACCCGGGCCAGCAGGCGCACCAGGAACCTGGAGGACTACCACTGGCAGCACCTGCGGCTACTGGAGCACCATCTCCGCACCCAGGACCACTGGGTCCGGGAGGACCTGCAGCTGCGGCAGCGGAGCTTGGAGGCACTGGAGGAGCAGGGCCGTGCCCTCAGAGGCCATCTCCAGACCCCGGTGGACAGGTTCCTGCCTCCTCCTGCTCCAACCCCTGCGGCCGCCCCAGCTCTCGCTCCTCCTCCCACCCCTGCTCCCCTTCCCGCTTCCTCCACACCCCCCGTCCCTCCTGCCCCACCCTCCACACCCACTCCCCCCCCGACACCCCCGCACCCACAGTGCTGTGAGACGGGAAAGCCAGCAGGACCCCCAACCCTGAGCTTTCCCTTCCCTTCCTCCCCTTCTTCCCCCTTCCAGCTCCCTCCTCCCAGGTTTCCCCCTCCCCTCTCCCACCCTTATTCCCCCCTCCCCCTCCCCTAGTTATGTACAATAAAAAGAGATTGTTGTTTGCAAAACAGGTGTCTTTATTTAACCTTAGGAAGGAGGGTTAGGGAGGGGAAAGGGGCAGGAGGGGAGGGTGGAAGAAGGCCCCAATGGGGCATGCAGGGAGAGTTCAGTCCTCCTCCTCCACCAGGAAGTTCTCCCGCAGGGCTTCCCGGATCTGGACGGCCCCCCGCTGGGCCTCCCGGATGGCGGTGGTGCAGGGCTGAGTGTAGTGGCCAGCCATGCACTCAGCCTCAGCCATCCAGGCTGGCAGGAAAGCCTCCCCCTTCCTCTCACACAAATTGTGCAGCACGCAATATGCTGCCACCACGGGAGGGATATTGTGCTCGGCGAGGTCAAGGCGGGTGAGGAGGCACCTAAATCTGGCTTTCAGTCATCCGAAGGCCCCTTCGACCACAATGTGGGCCCTGGTGAGCCTAACATTGAAGGCCTGGCGGGAGGGGTTGAGGTGCCCCGTGTATGGCTTCATCAGCCAGGGCTGTAGGAGGTAGGCCGCATCCCCCGTCATGCAGACGGGCATGTCCATGTCCCCGACCCTGATGTGGTGGTTGGGGAAGAAGGTCCCGGCGTGCAGCCTCTGGCACATGGAGGAGTTGTGGAAAACCCTGGCGTCGTGTGCCTTGCCGGACCAGCCCACATTAATGTCTGTGAACTGGCCCTGGTGGTCAGACACAGCCTGCAGGAGGACGGAGAAGTACCCCTTGCGGCTGATGTACTGGGAGGCCTGGTGTTCCGGGGCATGGATGGGGATGTGCGTCCCATCGATGGCCCCCCTGCAGTTGGGGAAGCCGAGGGCGCCGAACCCCTGGATGATGGCGTCCGGATCGGCGAGGCGGACCACCCTGCGGAGCAGTACCCGGTTGATGGCCTTGACCACCTGCAGAGAGACACAGCAAACCGCGAATCACTGGGGCGCCTGGGTGGCTGGGAGTGTTCATTCCCTGGCACTGCCCCACGCCCCACTCCCGGAAGCAACCCCCGCTGTGATCCTGGCTGCTGTGGGCAGCCTGTAGTACAGCCGGGACAGACCAAACCCTCCCGTGTGGGTCACTGTCGCCTCCTCCCCCGCCCCCATTTTCCCTGGGGCGGCCCATTCCCTCCTTGCAGTCCCGCTCCCCCCCGGCCCAGTGGCCGGTGAGTGCCGTACCTGCATGAGTACTGCTCCGACGGTGGATCTCCCCACGCTGAACTGGTTCCCGACAGATCGGTAGCTGTCCGGCGTGGAGAGCTTCCACAGGGCGATGGCCACATGCTTCTGGAGGGGGATGGCGGGCCTCAAGCGAGTGTCCCGTCGCCACAGAGCAGGGGCGAGCCACTCCCAGAGCTCCAGGAAGGTGTCCCTCTTCATCCTGAAGTTTTGGGTCCACTGTCTGTCTCCCCAGTGCTCCAGGACGATGCGGTCCCACCGACCAGATGCCAGATGCGGCGGGGCACGCTGGCGTCCGGGCACTGCTGCAGCTCCTCCATGGCCCCCAGGGAGGCCAGGTGGAGAGGCAGGGGGCTGACATGCACCAGGTGGTGCCAGGCAGCCTCCAGCCATTGCTGGCAGGCTTGCAGCAGCAAGTCCAAAAACTGCACCAGAATGCCCAGGGCGAGCTCTGGCTCCATGGTGCCAAATGCAGAGGCGTCCCTAGTGGGAACCACCGACACAGGCAGGCGCAGAGGAAAACACTTTGCTGTCCCTCGGCGAGGTAGGCAAGCAAGTGGAGAATCTGAGAACCGGCTGTCCAGGGGTGTCCCTTTAAGCACGAGCCTCAGATAGCCTCAGACAGCAGCCACACAAAGCAACTACTGACCTGATGCCCTGCCGGAACCGGTTTCAGCTGCCCTTAAATGCGACCCAGCGTCCAATCAGTGTGGACGCGCTAGTTTGAATTAGCAAAACGCTAATTCAAATTAGTTTTTGGGTCTAGATGCGTTAGTTCGAATTAGTGCTGTAGTGTAGACATACCCTATGTCTGTCTATGTCACTCTGCCACAGACAGTAGCTGTAAGATTATAATCGTATCTTGATACACAGACGTGAATCAGGATAAATCTAATTGAAATTACCTTTATTTAGAAGACACTATCACAACATACACATCAAAGATGCCTCTCAGTAAACTCCTTGATTTAGATCTCAGTTTGTTCCGTTATTTAATTCTGAATTTGAGCCTCAAGACTCAGCTCCATTTCATATCTTTACCGTTAGCTTACGGGTATGTCCATGCAAGCCAATGTAACCTCTCCCTGAAAAGCTTGAAATCCACCGAATGTGTATATTCTCCTTCTGTGTATATATTGTTCTTCATATGTGAAGTTAGAAATATGAAGTGTAAAGCTGCTTATTAATCTAAGTTTTCTAGTGAAAGCCATTAGTAGTACTTAAAGAACTTAATGGCCCAGTGAGCTGCAAATGGTTTTGTTTTTCCGATAAGTTTAAACTGTGGTTGATCCTACAAGGACACATGATCATACCATCTGGTGCTGGAATCCATCTTAAATCTTGTACTCTTCAAGGGGTGAAGGTTGCAACATAGGATTCCCAACCCGGGGAAATTCTATTTAAGGAGGGGGAACAACCAATGATTGTCTTCAGCTGGCTTCACAAACAACTCCACTCTTCAAAAGGACACATGAAAAGATCTGGAAACCAAGGAACTAATGAGGGGAGAAGCTGTTAGACCCAATTCGTGGAAAAGATCAACTCTGGCTTGAAGAATTTTACCTGAAATAAGGACTTGGGTGAGGAAAGTTTTTTGTAGCAATCTCTCTTAGGCTATGACTACAATGCAATGCTATTTTGGGATACCAGAGTATTCCCAAATAGCTATCCGGTGTCTTCACATTAAGCCCGTTATTTCCGGCTTGCTATTTCGACATCCCTGTAAAGCTCAATTCATAAGGAGGAAGGGACATTTCAGAATAGCAGGTTATTTCAAAATTTGGCACTGGCTACATCTAGATTGCACTACTTTTTTGGGATATCGGAGGTATCCTGGAAAAGCAACGCTACATCCAAGGAACACGTCCGCTTTTTCGAAAAAAATTTCCAAAAAAAAGACGTGTTCTTTCGCCATCTCTGTAAACCTCATTCTATGAGGAAAAAGGGGTGTATCAAAAGAGCACTTTCTTTCAACATTTGGTGCCATGTAGATGCACCAAATTTCAAAAGAGCCTCTTTCAAAAGTAAATTGGAAAAAGATGCGTTTCTTTTTCCGATTTAACATTTCAATGGAGACCTAGCCATGGTATAGACAGTGCCAAATTATGAAATAAGCTATTTCAAAATAAGATTGAAATAAGATATGCAGCTTGCATAGCTCAGATTGCGTATCTTATTTCGAGCTATGGGGCAGTTTAGACGGCACCCTTAGCATGTTAGGCTTAGCTGCTTTTATTTATTTTAGCTTAATAACTTACTTTGATTACTCTGTCACCACTTGCAACCACTTAATTCCTACTTGTTACACTTACTACAATCATTTTTGTTTATTATGAAACCCACTGTAAGTAATTGTTATTTTGGGGGGAACAACAGCTGTGCATATCTCTTTCATTGATAAAGGGGGAGAACTTTATGAGCTTTCTTTGCATAAAACTTTTATACAGTAAGATGGATTTATTAAGGGCTTTGGTTTCTTTTGGGGGCTGTGATCCTAGGTGCTGTCAAGTCCCTTTAACTGAGTCTTCCCATAACTGATCTGTTGTCAGTGTCTGTGTTACTGTGCTAGGGAGCTGTTACTCCAACTGTGTGCCTTCCCTGGGGGAGACCAGAGCTTTTGGCTCTGCAGGACAGGGTGGTTGGGATGCCCCAGAGGGCAGGTAGGCAGGCTCAGAGGTATGATCATCACAGTGGGTGACAATCTCAAGAGGATCTCTCTGATCCAGCTCATCACATCTTCACACACTAAAAACTCCCAGCCACCTTGAAATTTCTATGATCTCTGACAAACTGCAAAAAAGCGCACTGAAATAAATATATACAGTAAAACCTAAACTGAGTTTGTTTAGGATAATCACTTATTTTTTCTTCAACATGAAATTTTAAAATTTTCATTACAATATCAGAACTAGGGTTTTGTGTAACAAAATATTTATTCATATTTTAAACAAAGAATTAAAATAGTAAATCATGCTAATGCTAATCTAAATAAATCAATTAGGAAATTAGGACAGAGTGTTAATCGATACTAAAAAACAGAACATACTTATTGATTTTTATCAGCTTGGACTGTAACAACAAAAGTAAATATTTACCTAGACCACCTTGGGCCATAATAGAGCATCAGTGCATCTAAGTGACTGTCTTACAGATTATCTCAGATCACTTTGAATCATAGGCCCATTTTTCTAAACATGCTATTCTCTTTATCAGTCGCTTACTCATGTCTCCAATAAAGGCAAAATGGAACTGTTTGTACAAAGCTTGCTCACACAAAACTCTCATGAATGTCAACTCCCATTGGTTAATGTACATGAAATACTCAGACTGTAGTGTTAAGCACTCTAGAGAAGCTATAAGCAAAGCAATCACATTGTGGCACATAGCAATTCCCTGCAATATCATTAGGAAATATTCTTGAATTGTTTCTCAATATCTGTGTAGTGTGTTCTATTAATGACAAGGTTGTGTATAATTGTGGGTCTGGATGATCAAAGAACTATACTGAACAATGTGGCAGACAAGAATGATTTTCTGGAATAATATGTGTGAAGTGTATTTCCTGGGAAATGGCTAGGAGGAGGTGAATGCAAATTCTACCTACCCCCCACTCTCCAGCCTCAAAGACACAGGCCTTTCAAACTACATCCTGAGGAGAGAGTGATTGTCTGTTGATTACCTGTTCCCTGGGTCCCCAAGGGCAAAAGACTCAAACTGTACAAAGGAGTAGCTCAGATTGATGGGTGAGCTTGGTCTGAGCTATTATACAATGATAACCATGGAAAAACTCCTTGGTGGGATTTGAAGGATTGAACACCTGTCAGATACCATGGTGGAGTTGGATGTAATTTCTGTTAAGCTTATTACCATGCACAAAGGTTCTATAACTGTTTTAATATGTTTATATGTTTTCCTTATAATATTTCACCTTAAGGATAAATGTGCTTGTTTAGAAAGAGGTACATGGTAACTTATCTTTGGGCAATTATACTGTTTATAGCTTCTGTAGACAAAGCAAATTATTGGCACTGGCCTGCTTAAGCAGTCTGATTTGCTGCGAAACTCACAGTGTACTCAGGAGAATATTCAGCTTAGAAAAGCCCAGATCAAGAGGGAGAGAGACATAGATCTCCACTCAAAGGAGATGACTCCTGAGAAGCTGGGAGTCTAGAATGGGTGCCCTTGCTGGACCATGATGGGGAAATACGGGCACACCTACCCTGAACACATATGACTTGCTGACTCCTAGGCTTGGGATCTGGTCTTGGGGAACAGGAGAATCATATAGAAGGGGGTGGGTATGAACTTTGTAGGACTACTAAGGAGGGTTGTCCAATGACTTCAATGATACTTTTGTAGAAAATGTGTCAAAGCCATTATATTTAACCAAGTATTAGAGTCCAGTTAGATTAAATTCTTCCATCACTTTAATATAAGTTTAATAGCTATTGTCACTCATTTTTAAGTGTGCACTCAGTTTACTTCATTCATATCTTACAGCAAATGCTAGAAGTTCTTTAAACACATCTTAACTCAACCATCTGGAACAAACAATTCAGGAACTTAATACATCAGACTGAGTATAAAAGACATCCCAGTTGCATTTCTGTATGTTTAAAACGGTCTAGAAAAGTGGGTATTTTAAAAAAAAATAAACCTCTATTATGTGAGGAAACCAGATTTAACTGATTCCCAACATCTGACACAAAAATCTCCACAAAGAAAATTATTTAGATTACATGCCTGCACCAGGGAGTAACAGGAAGAAAGAACTTCTCTTACAGCCCTGCATGGGTTACACAGACAATACACCCACTACATATCCACTTACTTCTGATCAGTACTTAGCAGGTGGGTGAACAGTGGGCAAACAGTGTAGTGTGTTGGCTCCTCCTCCTCAGCCACATGCTGAGCTAGTACAGTCAGGATATAATTTGCTTCTCTTACATATTAGCAGTAAATTACTGCTTTCAAAGAGGAAAAGGAACCCAAGAGAGAGACTGTAACTCAACCTCATAATCCCCGTAGTGCAGAGTTTCTCAACCCATGGGTCAGGACTCAAAGCTAAGTTACCAAAATGTTTGAAAGGCTCACATGGCAGCTTCTGTACCACAGGACAGGCTGGGCTTTCCTCCCTGCTCCAGACACTGCAAACTTTGGGGTTCCAGCATCACTCAGGTTGGGCCCTTCTGTCATGGTGACAGGAGTCTAGGTAGAGTGTGTCACCGCAACTCCTTGAGCCAGGTCACAATACTCACACTCACAGGGTCCAGTCAAGGTTGTGGGGTCAAATCTGAGCAGCACTGCAACCCCAGGAGTTGCAACACTCAGAGCCAATCCCAGCCAGTCCCACAGCACAGGGGCTGCAGAAGCCACCACTGCAGGATGAGTACTGGTCAGGATCCTTCCCCATCTGGGAGCAGGACCTAACCAAAACCACTCCAGGGCCTCTTCCCCCAGGCTATTTACTGGGTTGCAGCAGGACGTAAACTTTTACAAATAGGCACTGAGCAGTGTTCCCTCTAAGCTGAGGAGCAGCACAGATGATTAATCAGCCCCGCCCAGTCAGAGGCTCAGGGCTTGGTGCTGACTGACTGGTCAGGGCTGATTAATCACTTGTAAAGTTGTGCTCCCACACAGTTTAGAGGGAACACTGGTCGTGAGCCCCCAAAAGATTGAGACTCACAACCCTACAGCTGTTACTGCTTATTCATCACCTCTTCATAGGGATAGGCCTAAGTCACAACCAAACCCTTTAAAAAAGGAGGAGAGGGAATATTCAAAATCAATGTTACAGATTGTCATTTATTATTTTTATTTATATATTTATTTGTGAAAAATAAATTATTGTAATTAAATCTGAATGAATAATGCCTAATGAATAATATGACTGAGTTTCACCTCTTTTTTCCTTTGTCATCATTGCCTGCTCCTCAAGGGTGATGGTAATCTCTTTCATAAGTTTTATTTTTCATGGGTCCTTTGGTGACTGAGGAGTCTGATCCTTGAGCCACAGGATCTTTGTCAGACACTGCAGACAGCGTTGGAAGACAAGGTTGGGAACGATTGCTGTGCGACAGTTGACTTTCCTTTCTTTTCTGGCATTTTTCTGTGACCAGGGCAAGGCAGTTTTCCTCAAAAAAGTGCTTGTTCCCTCTCTGACAGGTCTTTGACAGCACATAGTGTCAATGCCATATCTCTTGATGTATATCTTGAGGATATATTTAAAGTGTTTCTTTTGGCCTCCTCATTTCCTTTTTTCTTTTGTTAGTTGGGTGTACAGCAGTTGTTTTAGTAAGCATATATCAGGAATACGCACACAATGTCCGCTCCACTTGAACGGGTGCTAGATAATCAGGTCTTCATCACTAAAGAAGTTGGCCTCATTGCAGACAAAGACATTAGTGTGATGATCTTCCCAACTTTATGTTGAGGATCTTCTGAAGAAAGTGCTGGTGCTGGTGTCCCAGGTTTTTCAGGAGTTTTGTCTAGATCCCCCAAGTCTCACAGATGTAGAGGAGAGCTGAGATTACCACTGCTTTATAAACAAAAATAGTCTTATATGTGATCTCATGTTGTGATTGTTGAATATGTGGTGAGATTGTCTGCCAAAGGCAAGGCTGGTGCAGAGTATTCTGAGCTGAATCATGACATCTATGTCTGCCCTGTGTGAGAGATGGCTTTCAAGGTAGGCAAAGTATTCCACATTATCTGATTCTTCTTTTTCAATGTGGGTCTTCCTTGCTGGGTCTGATGATTGACTGGGGACTGGCTGGTGGAGTTCCTTTCTTTTGCCAATATTCAGAGTTAGTTCTAGGCTTTTGTAAGCTCCAGAGAATCAATTAAGGACTGTTTGTAGATCCTTCTTTGAAAGTATGATTACAGCACATACTGGAGTTTGGTATATTACGTTAGTGGTGGTGTGGAGACAGGAAAGGTTGAAGAGGTTTCTGTCAGTCTGATACCAATGTCTGGTGGTAGATAGTGTTGGGTTAATGTTTTCATAGCTGCTAAGAAAATGGAGAAGAGGGTGGGTGTGAGTACACAGCATTGTTTTACAACAGTTCGGATAACAAAGGGCTCAGAAGTAATGCTCCACCCTTCTCCATGGCATTTCACTCCGGGGTAGTTAAGCTGCTGCCCTGGCTAATTAAGCAGACTGAAAATCCCTTTCATAGGCAATTAACTCTCCTTATGCTTCCTATAGGTGGTCCATTGCTACCTAACTCAGGGCTGCAAATTCTACAAGATGGCAGGCACTGTAAGGGGTAGGCCTTGTGACCGTGAGTGGAGCAATGTCTAAATACCTTTGAAATATTTGGGCCTGAGTGTTCATATAATAGTTTTATGATCCCCCTGCTAATAAGACTGAAATATGAGAAAATTTGTATACATACACCATGCATTTCTTTCATCGCCTAGCAGCCCTCTTATCTGAAGTTAATGGATTTGATATTAACCCAGTCATACGTAATGTATATTTCATTATACTGTAATGCTTTTCTTTACATAACAGTGTAGTCTGTGTGAACACTGATTCCCTCATTTGGTATTTGCTCACTTTAGGAAACTCTAGAATTGAATATTGCTGTAGATTATATAAAGGATTTAACAGTATTTCCTGGAATCATTAATGGTTTTGGGTGGCATGTGAGTTGTCAATCATTTCTCAGAGAACTTATAAACAAGGTTAGGGGTTATTTCAGTGGTTTCATCTGTAAGCCACTTCAGATAAATTGGTAGTGTATTCTGACATCCTAGACTTTGGTGGAAGGGGCAAGAAATAGAAATAAAGGTTATCTATTGGAGAAAGCTGGGTATTTAACTTCCTCTTTGCACTTATATCTTCACTACTCCCAAAAGCACCTTAGCTAGAATATAATGATCTCTCAGTGTCTTCATTCACTGAATAATTTTTTGGATACAGAGTTTGAAAAAGCTTGTGGAAAGGCTAAATCAGAGTAAAGGGGAAAAATAAAAGTGTAGGAATAGAAATGTGACACCAGGAAGACTAAGTAAGTCACTTTCTATTTCACTGAAAGTTTGATGGAAATGTTATAATATGTACACTGCAGAAGGTCCACCCATCCACATGCAACTCACAAGCTTGCGTTGCAGCATGTAATGGTATAAGGGAAGAAACAGTGAGAATGGTAAATAGATTTTTTATTTTGTTTTGTGAGGTTTGATGGAAAAAGGTGGAATAACACTGCTGCATAGACCAGAGATATACAGAAATTGGGTGGGATGGCATGCTTATTACTGGTGGGACACCACTTGGATGACTTCCATTGTGAAGAAGCAGTCTGACAATGCACACACCCAGAATCACTCTCTGGGTACGTCTAAACTACATGGCTCCGTCGACGGAGCCATGTAGATTAGTTTACACGAAAAAAGGAAATGAAGCTGCGATTTAAATAATCGCTGCTTCATTTAAATCAAAATGGCCACCGCGCTGTGCCGATCAGCTGATTTTCGGCTCAGCGCGGCAGTCTAGACGGGGATCTACCGACCCCAGAACCCTTCCTTGGCAGATCCTGTAAGCCTCGTTTCACGAGGCATAAAGGATCTGCCGACGAAGGGTTCTGGGGTCAGCAGATCCCCGTCTAGACTGCCACGCTGTGCTGAAAATCAGCTGATCGGCACAGCGCGGTGGCCATTTTGATTTAAATGAAGCGGCGATTATTTAAATCGCAGCTTCATTTCCCTTTGCCGTCCTGCCTAATCTACATGGCTCCGTCGACGGAGCCATGTAGTCTAGACACACCCCAGGAGACTGGAAACAATGGGAATTCAGTAGGGGAAGGGGACATTTATAAATAGGAGGTGTGGGAGCTAAACTTAGGAACTCAGCTGTGCAGCAACACAGGAACCAGCAGGGCCTACTGTGAGAATTGTGTTCCAGAACTTTGCTAGTTTTGTTGCTGTTAGACTGTAGGCTTTATTCCACTGGAGAAGAGGACTAGAATTTGCTGCATGCTGTGAAAACTGTTACCTGTCATTGCAAAAGCTCAAGAGGAGTCTGAAACAGACTGTGGGATGAGCTCTTCTTTCCCAACATTAAAGAGCTGACATGCCCTTCAGAAGCATGTTCCCCAGAGACTGAGAAGTGTAAATCTTCTCAAAGAAGAACCCTAGTAGAGAGGCTCCGTGCCTTGCAGTCTGCTCTAAGACTCTGCAAGCAAACAAATGCCCCAGCATGTCAGCAGCTTACCCTAACAGGCTGGGAACCAAAGTTTGCTGACCCTTGTTGCAGATCCAGTTCAAGACTCACTTCTTTAAAAAAAAGTGCTAAGATTTTCTTTTTATTTTAATTGTATCAACATGACTAGGTCTGTAGGCAATCTGAAAATAAAACATGCAGAATCAAAATCTTTAATAGAATTTAAACAGCCTGTTATCACCCCAGACATGCTAATCTTCAGGGCTTCTTTGAAATAAAAAATGAACAATTATAATTAGACAGTGATAAAGCAAGTGACATTCCTCTATAAAGTTCTACAAAATCTATACATTATTGTCTAACATTTTCATTCTAGAGTTTAAATGAGCAGCAGTGAAATAGAAAACGGCCTGCTTATGATGCAGTATTTAAACTTAAAGTTGTTGAATATGCAGAAGCAAACAATAATTGTACTGTTGCTTGTGAATTCTCCATTCATGAGAAGCAAGTAAGAGAATGGCAAAAAAATGAAGCAACATTAAAAGACATGTCAAGAGGGAAGAAAAAATGTCCAGCAAGGTGTGCTTCATTTCCTGGGCTGGAGAAAGATCTCAGTGATTGGGTTGGTGAGTGTCGACAAAATGGGTACCTTGTCATTAGAACTGGAATTCGTTTGAATGCTCTGCAAATGTCAAAAGACAAGAAATACAAGTAAGAAAAGCAACCAGTGTTTGTTGCATCAGCAGGTTGGTGTACTCGTTTCATGAACTGTCATGGTCTCTGTCTTTGGCAGCGAACAGTGATAGCGCAAAAGCTGCCAAGAAACCTTGAAGAAAAAATTTAATCTTTCCAAAGGTTTATTATAAAACATCGAAAGAAATATGCATTTGAGCTGTCACAAATAGGAAATATGAATGAAACACGGAAGACATTTGGTCTCCCGAGCAATAGAACAGTAACTGGTGTTGGTGAGAAAACAGTTTAAATTAAAACCCCTGGCCATGAAAAAGTACATTTTACAGTGGTTTTATCATGTTTGGCCAATGGATCAAATCTCCACCCTGTTATTATTTTCAAAAGAAACCTTGCCTAAAGCCATGAAGTTTTCTAGGGCAGTCATCATGCATGCACATGAAAAGGGATGGATGGGTGAGAGTGGTTATATCGAATGGCTGTAAAATGTGTGGAATAAGGCTATATCTAGACTGCAGCGCTATTTTTGGATATCCCACCTCTTAACAGCAAGCCTGTTATTTCTAAATATAACGGGGTCACTATTCTGATGTCCCTGTAGATCTCATTCCATGAGGAGTAAGGGACATTTCAGAATAGAGGGTTATTTCAAAATTTGATGCTTAAGCTATTTTGAAATTGAGTGGAAATAAGCTTCGCAATTTGCGTAGCTCAAATCGCATATCTTATTTTGACCTATGGATGCAGTTTAGCTGCACTCCAAAGAGACCAGGAATACCACTCAAGAAACCTTCTTTGCTTGTTTGGGACATGTTTAAGGCACAGAGGATGTATGAGGTGAAAAATCTAGCCAAAAAAATGAAAACTGCCTTGGTCGTAATACCTGGAGCTTAACATTTGTTCTACAACAGCTTGATGTGTGCCTGAACAAACTGTTTAAGGGCAGGCTATGCAAAATGTGGTCTGACTGGATGTGCTCAGGCATGACAAAGTTGACACAAGGCAGGAGTCTTATGAAGCCCGAAATCAATATGGTTGCACAGTGGGTCAAGGATGCATGGGGAGTCTATTCCCTTAGAATTGGTACTAAAATAATTTAGGAAATGTTGTATCAGCAATGCAGTTGATGGATCAGAAGACGACGCCATATTTGATGATGACACAGTGGAGGCTGGTGTTAAGGGATCTGAGTCTGAGGACGACATTGATGATGTCTTCGATGACAATGCAGGAGCAATTATTGCTGAAACTGGGTTTAATAAACTGGTGAATTGGAGATGGATTCTGAGTTTGAAGGGTTTTAAGATTTTAAATAAGTGTATTAGAATAATATGAGACATTAAAACATGGATTGTGATTCTGAAGGTATGTGAATATATATTTGTTCAGTTGTTACAGCAGGTTCTTTGTTAGATTGCGTTAAAATAAATGTACTAAAACTTTTGTGTGTTTCTTCTGACTCCAACATTGATAATATAGCAGAGTCCACAACACTTCCTAGGGTCACTTCCAAGGCAAGCAGGGCAAACTGCTGGCGCACTGGGACATTTTATCCACATGGAGAGTCTGTAGGCTCGGAGCCTGTCAGCTCCCAGTCACTGCTATTCACTCTTCCGGGTCGAGGGGAGTGGTAGAAAGTGGTGGCCAGCACGTCCCTTGGCCCATGCTGCTTCTTCAGCTCCCATTGGCTGGTGGAGCTGAGGAAGCAGTGTGGGCCAAGGGATGTGTGGCCACCATTTCCCATCACTCCCCTTGACCCAGAACAACAACTGGGAGCTGGCAGGCTAAAATGTCCCAGCACACCAGCGGTTTATCCTGCTGGGCTGGAAATTGAAGTTTGCTGATCCCTCCCCTCGCCATAGAAAAAAATGTGAGTTTACACTGACCCATTTAAAAGTTGGCCCCTGTGCTTCACAGCAGGATTTTTTTCAAAAAAGGACGGCTTATAAATGAGTATATATGGTATACTAAAATTTTTCTTGACAATATTAACAATTGTTTAATGAGTTATATGTGTTTTACATATATTTAGCTAGCTAGCTAGCTAGCTAGATTAGATAGAAAAATTATTTTACTGATTGTGACAATTTTATACACTCTCTCTCTCATGTTAGTCTTTCCTGGACTTTTTGAAATAGAGAAATTCTGGTCTATACCCCAGCAAAGAGGTAAGCTGAGGAACAGGAACAGGGAAAAATATCAAACCTAACATTTCGATTTCTTCAAACCTATTACCCACCCATGGATTCTCTTTCACCCCCAAGACACAGATTAATAATTACATACAAGCATTCAATTAAAATTATTATGCCTTTGAGCTGAATACCTACTATATGGGACTCTGGAGCTCATATTCCTTTCTATCCAGACAAGCTAAAACTGAACACTTAAGCTATGTCTACACTGTTTGTTTTTTGTGGAAGAGGAATGCACATCAAGTGCTCATTTGCAAGTCTCACACTCTCATTTGCATATTCTCTTCCGATCCTTTTTGCGGAAGAGTTTTCTGAAAAAAAAACTCGCAATGTAGACAGGACCATTTCTCGGAAAAAAAAACCCTTTTGCGGAAGATCCCTTATTCCTCAAAAAATGAGGTTTACAGTGGCCCTGTCTACACTGTGGTTTTTTTCCACAAAAATCTCTTCTGCAGAAAGGATTGGAAGAGAATATGCAAATGAGAGCATGAGATTTGCAAATGAGCACTTCATTTGCATTTCCTCTTCTGCAAAAAACAAACAGTGTGGACTCTGTCTCCCTACCTGTTTACCATATGATTAGCCTGCTCAGGAATCTTCTGTCTGTATCTTGGATGTCTGACTTTTCAGTGAAGAAGGGTTAGACATGCTAAACCAAACTTTTCTAATCTCTGCTGTTTCCAAATTAACCTGGAAAACAAGAAAAATAACTGGAAAAAAAAGTGAAGCAAACTTTATCTGACCTTAAAAAATGATTGGTTTTAATTTAAGGTGAAATTCTGAGCTAGTTTTTTTTAACTTGGTTTCCTTGTGTCTTGTTCTAGCAAGGTGAAAATTAGTTCAATAAAAATATAAAACTCTTTTTGCTGTAGGGGTTCATGTCAAATACAACGTATCAAATTATCTGTCATTCAACTTCTATTATTGTGCGTGCTGACTGTAAGCAGTGCCTAGAACCAAAACATTTTTCCAAGACATGTTCTACAGCTAAATAACTTATATGAGGAAAAGAACAAAGCATACTCCATGTCTGCTGTAAAGAAGAAACACATCAAACATAACTGGTTGCTAATGTTCAGCTTTGGATGAGTTGAGTTTTTGCTAGATATGTAAGAGAAACTGATGAGCAGAATGACTGTCCTCCTAAATCACTTTTGAAGATGCAATGAAATGGGCAAAAATGTGATACCAGCAAGTTCACAAGGAATGTCAAGTTCCTAAGAAATAAGTTTAGAAAATAGAAAGCAAAGCGGAATTATGAAGTACTTAAGAAGGAAATGAGTCATCAGAACTAAACTATAGCAGAAAACAAAATTATCTCTATGATAAAATTATATTAGTTTGATCTATGTTATTTAGACTAAAACCTCTTGAATCGCAAGGTTTCTCTATAATGAAATGTTTTCATTCTGAATATGTCAAGGTACAGCTCATTACATTTTTTCAATCATAGATGATTAATATCATGCAGTGGTTCTCAAACTGTGGGTCAGAATCCCAAAGTGGGTCACAACCCTGTTTCAATGGAGTCACCAGGTCTGGCGTTAGACTTGCTGAGGCCAAAGCCAAAGCCCTCGATGTCAGGGCTCAGGTTACAGGCCTTCCTCTAGGTACTAATGCTCTCAGGGTTTGGTTTTGTCCCCACCCCCAACCTCTGCCTGGGGCAGTGGAGCTCAGGTGGGGTAAGGCTTAGGCACCCTCTCCTGGGTCTTGTAGTGCACTGAAGGGGGTTGTGGGGTACTGAAGATTAAGAATCCCTTATTTAATAAATACTAATAACTACATGCATTTTATGGTGTAATTGAGAGCACTTATGCATTCTACATATTAAGTCAATAAATTCCCAAGCTGAGGGAGTTAACACCCACAGCCTATATGGTACAAGTATTTGAAGAGGCTACTAACTAGGAAATTGTAGTTGGCAGCAGAGGATTGGTCTTGATGGAAAAACTTGACCTCATAAATTAGTCTTTAAGTATTATCTAAAGGTGGCTAGGGGAAAATTATGACCAATGGGTAACAAAAGTGTGTCTGATCAAGGCAATAGCTTCATCCCAAATTAAAGACAATAGTCTTTTGGTGAGTCAAAAGTGGTTAAAGCTGTTTCTCATGACTGTTATCTGAGAGAAAGGAAATGCTAGTTACACTCACAAGCAGAACACTTTGGTGCTAGGATGAATAAGACTGTTCCAGTTCTTCAGGATACTTCCCCCTCTCCAAATTGGCAACAAGCCAAATGTTTTCATCCAGTTCCCTATTTCTGCAGGATGTTGGGATAGTAGGTACCAGGCTTCATCTGCTTTATATAAAAACAAATGTAGACATAAGCGCCAATCATCATAACATATATGTATAGTCTCACTATCTCTGTAAATGGTGTAACATAAATATTGAACTAATCCCTTAGATTCGTGTCCCTCAAAGTGGTGCTTCAACCACTTTGTTACCAAGCTAAGTTGTGAAGAGTCAGGTTTGTCACAATTGAGGTTCACAATGGTAAATTGCTTGGTCAGGTACAAAGGATAAATATTTTGTTTTAAGTCTTTATATTAACTTCATTCCATATGTAAGTCTGTGCCTAATAACTGTGGCAAAGGCTAGTTTGGTACTATTCTGTGTTTGCACTTTCTCACAACTATAAAATCTCTCTCCATTGTCTGCATCAAGCACAGACAAAGATTTTCTGTTGGCAATAGCAACAGATCCTGCAGAGCTACACGAATATCAATATGGTTGCAATATAGAGATAAAATGCCTGGTTCAGGTCCAATTACACAGTGATTGTACTGCACTCTCAAAGACAGGTTAGTATTGTAATAAAAGACATGCAGCACTGAGTCAACTGATGGAAGCTCGCAGGGCTGAGGCTGTGAGGCTAACAAGAGCAACACAGAGATACTAGCTCAGCCTCGAGCCCAGACTCTGAAACCTGGGCTGGGGACAGAGTCTTAGAGTCCAACTCCAGCCTGAGCTTGAACATCTACGCTGCTATTTTTAGCCCCTGCCGCCCAAGCCCCATGAGCCCACACCAACTGACATAGGCTCTGAGAATCAGTGTTTTGCTTTGCAATGCAGACATGCCCTCTCTTCCCATATGCCGTAGAGAAAGCTCTCTAAAATAAGGGGGAAGGTATTTTATCAACAACGCTCTTTGTCTTGCAGTAGGTGGAAAGAAGCTGTTCATGCAACCCTGACAGGCAGTGTCTTTCTTGTGCATCTTCCCAACAGCAGAGGTATCCTGAAGCCTTCATATAAATCCGTGGTCACCAATCCATCGATCGTCGACTGGTTGATGCTGGGGGCTGGACCAGTCAATCGCGAGACTTTAGGGCCACCCCCCTCGCTGCCACCCCACCCCCAAGATGAACCCCGTGCTGATGCTACCCTCCTGGGAAGACAGAGGTAGCGCAGGCTTCCTGTGGGCTGGGGGGAGTTCTGCAGCTGCGTGCCAGGTCCCGGAAGTGCGCGGGCTGCTCTTCTCCCCTCTCCAAGCAGCCGGCATGGTACCTAAAACGCCAGTCCGTTGGACGCCGGGGACTTTCTTCCCCTGCTGCCTTCCTGTGTGCGGGGGGAGGGAGTGGGAGTTTGGGACTGCGTCAGCTTCAACTGCTCAGGCAGCGCGCGCTGCCGTGGGGAGCAGGGGACCGAGGTGCACGCTGCCTGAGTAGCGGGAGCTGGCACGGTCCGGGACTTCCACTCTTCCCCCCCCCACCACGCAGGAAGGCAGCCGGGGAAGAAAGTGCACAATCAAGTAATAACCCCAGTGTTTCATCTGAAGTAACCCTGATGTTTCTTCTCCATTCATTTCCTGAATAAAGCAATAGACTCATGCTATCTGATGGGCTTTTTCATGTCCTCTCAAAATGAAGAAACACCGGCAAATTCAATTCCATGTGTTTAGCTAAACCAAGATTTGAGCTTTTGAATCCATAAGTGCACTATTTTGTTGCGTTAGTACCCCTCTCAGCAACAGCCTCTTCTGACCTAAACTGGATCACTAACCAAATGAAGACCATATATCAAAAATTGTCAGACGAAAACATTTAATTTCATTTCCAAAATATGTTTAGGGCTGAAATCCTTAAATCTGCTTGTTTGAATCAGAAAGGCTGAACAATCCACAAAAGTTGTAGTAGATCATATTTTCAGTATGCTTTTTTGGGCAAGATTCCTGAAACAGTGGTACTGGCAGACCTAATGTTACAACCCCTACCTGTCTATTACATGTTAAAGCTGTCTATGTGTATTCAGGAACTTAAAATAACATTTAGGAGCAATCCAACTCAGAAGTAAATGGATATTTCTTTTATGTGTTTTAAATGCCTAGACAGACTAATAAACTAAGAAAGTAAGTTCCATAAAAGATGTATTCCAAACATAGAAATACAGTTACACCAAGTATTTGCACTCAAAACTTAAAAGTTATATCTTGGACAAATTCTATAGTTTGTTGTTTCTGATCTTTACAGAAAGGCTGGAACCACATGTGACAATGGATTTGAAAGATGTATTTAAATGCAGACTTATAAATGAGTAATAAAACTTAAAATATGTAGATAGATTTGAGGACACTAGATGGATTTAAAGAGATGTTGTCCATTTGAGTTACCATGGCCCTGCTAATCAACCGTTTACATGTAGCTAGTACAATTTCAACTTTATTTAGATTTAAATTCGTGATATTTTCAGATATTTCTACCTGACTTTTGTGTTATAATAATAGCAGTTATTCATAAGTGCTAATTATGTGCTAGGTGCCATGTATTTAGAGTAGCATTCTATAGAGAGAAAAGATAATATAATGTTTAGAACACTAATCTAGAGCTTAAGGAAGCTAGGTTTGAGTTCCTGCTTCACCAGAGACTTCATGTGCGAATTGGTCAAGTCACTTTATAAAATTAAAAAATGATCTTATGGACCCCTACTAGGAAGTCACAGATACGGCTGTCCCCGAATTAGTATCTATCACCTAACATGACAAGGGACAATAAAGGTAAACTAAAAGGGTACTTTATTTAACAAAAGATAAGTATGCAAACGAAATAACTCAGAGCATGTCTACACGAGGAAATTATTTTGAAATAACTTATTTTTAAATAATATCTCCTGAAATAACTTATTTCAGAATAAGCTTATTCCCCAAGGAAAGCTGGAGTTATTATTTCAAAATAACCAGCCCATTATTCTGAAATAATGGGCTTAGTGGTGTGGATGTTCTGATTGTTATCTTGAAATAAGGGGAGTTATCTCAAAATAACTCCCTAGAATAGACCAGGGCTCTGTGATTTGTGTGGGCATGAAACTCAGAACCCCCTTTTCTCTTAGGGTACATCTACACTGTGGCGCTATTTTGGGATATTTCCGTTATCCCAAAATACCTATTCCTCATCTTTTAAACAAGCCTGTTATTTGGAAATAGCTTTCGAAATAACAGGGTCACTATTCCGACATCCCTGTAAACCTCATTCCATGAAGATTAAGAGACGTTTTAGAATAGAGCTCGATTTCAAAATTTGGTGCTGTGTAGACAGCGAAAAATTTTGAAATAAATGATTTCAAAATACACTCAAAATAAGCTATGCAATTTGCCTAGCTCAAATTGCATAGCTTATTTTGAGCTATGGGTGCAGTGTAGATGCACCTTTACATATGTTAAAAAGGACTATATTTGTATGTTACAGATCCCAAGACTCTGTGGACTAGGCTTTGAGATTTCAGCTTTCAGGGAGGTGGATCTAAGCTTACTACTGTGTTTCAGGATGGCAGATAACAGGGGAAGAACTCAGACCCAGGATCAGGACCTCAGAATCCAGATCAGGCTCAGGATGCCTGAAATCAGGATCAGGATGCCTCAAGTGGGTATGTGTGGTATTGACTCTCAAAGATTTTCTTATCTGATGATGAGAACATGGACTGCCACTTGGGAGGACAGCATTCCAGAATCTGTGTGTAGAGTTTTATATCCTCCAGTCTCTGCGCAGATTAGTGGTAATCTCACCAGTCCATTTCCCACCTTTTCCACAAAAAAGAGCCAAACCTGTTAAAAGGGTATCATAGTTCCAAGAAGAAAAGAAGCCTAGATGGCTGTCAAATAACTACTAGGTACCATTCAAGATGGCAATTTTAACAAAAATGTTGACATTACCATTTCTCAGGAAAATAATATAAGTTATAACAGACATAAATCAGAACATGCATAGTATAACATAAGCATATGAAGAACACTGACTATATTTCTCCTCCTTGAACATTTCATTGAATTATAGAATCATAGGGCTGGAAGAGACCTCAAGAGGCCATCGAGTCCAACCCCCTACTAAAAGCAGGACCAATCCCAACAAAATCATCCCAGACAGGGCTTTGTGAAACTGGGAATTAAAAGCATCCAGGGAAGGTGATTCCACCACCTTCTTAGGTAGCCCATTCCAGTGCTTTACTACCCTCATAGTGAAATAGGTTTTTTCCTAATATGCAAACTAGACCTCCCCCACTGCAACTTGAGACCATTGCTCCTAGTTCTGTCATATGTCACCAATGAGAATAGCTTCTCTCCATCCTCTTTGGAACCCCCCTTCAGGTAATTATCAAATCCCCCCTCACTCTTCTCTTCTGTAGACTAAATAAGTCCAAATCCCCCAATCTCTACTCCTAAGTCATGTGCTCCAGACCCCTAATCATTGTGGTTGCCCTTTGCTGGACTCTTTCCAATGCGTCCACATCCTTTACGTAATGGGGGGGGGGGTCCAGAACTGGACACAATACTCCAGTTGTGGCCTCACCAGAGTCAAATAAAAGGCAATAATCACTTCCCTTGACCTGCTGACAAGGCTCCTATTAATGCACGCCAATAAACCATTAGCCTTCTTGGCTACAAGGGTACACTGCTGAAACACATGGAGCTTCTCATCCATTGTAAGCCCCAGGTCCTTTTCTGCTTAGAACTACTGCTTAGCCAATCAGTCCCCAGCCTGTAACAGTGCTTGGAATTCTTCCATCCCACATGTAGGACTCTGCATTTGTCTTTGTTGAACAACATCAGATTTCTTTTGGCCCAATCCTCCAATTTATCTAGGTCACTCTGGACCTTATCCATACTCTCCAGCATACCTAACTCTCCTCCTAGCACAGTCACATCTGTGAACTTGTGGAGGGTGCAATCCATCCCCATACCCAGGTCATCAATAAAGATTTTGAGTAAAGCCAGCTCCAGAACTGACCCTTGGGACACTCTAATTGATACCACTCCCCATTGCGCCCAACAATCCAGCCAGCTTTTTATCGACCTTAAAGTCTATTTATCCAATCCATACTTCTTTAACTTGCTGGCAAGAATCCTGTGGGTGACCAGATCAAAAGTTTTGCTAAAGTCAAGGTCTATCATGTACTCTACATTCCCCATATCCACAGAGACAGTTACCTCATCATAGAAGACAATCAGGTTGGTCAGGGAAGACTTAAACTTGGTGAATCCATGTTGACTATTCCTGATCACTTTCCTCTCTTCCCAGTGTTTCAAAATGGATTCCTGGAGGATCACCTCCATGATTTTTCCAGTGACTGAGGTGAGGCTGACCATTTGGTAGTTCCTTGGATTCTCCTTCCATATTTTAAAGATCGACACTACATTTGCTATTTTCCAATCATCCAGGACCTCTCCCAATGGGCATGCATTTTCAAAGATAATAACCAATGGCTCTGCAATCACATGAGCCAACTCCCTCAGCACTTTGAGATGCATTAGTTTTGGCACCATGGATTTGTATATGTCCAGCTTTTCTAAATAGTTCTTAACCTGTTCTTTCTCCACTGAGGGCTGCCCACCTCCTCCCCATAGTATGCTGCGCAGTGCAACAATCTGGGAGCTGACCTTGTCTGTGATGACAGAAGGAAAAAAAGCATTGAATAGTTCAGCTTTTTCCACATCATCTGTCATTAGGTTACCTCCCCCATTCAATAAGGGTCCTGTACATCTCCTGACCACCTTTTTATTGGTAAGATGCCTGTAGAAATCTTTCTTGTTAACTTTTGTGTCCCTTGGTAGCTGCAATTCCAACTGGGCTTTAGCCTTCCTGATTACACCTGCATGCTCGGGCAGTATATTTATATTCTTACCTAATCATCTGTCTAAGTTTCCACTTCTTGTAAGCTACCATTTTTTGTGTTTAAGTTCACCAAAGACTTCACTGTTAAGCCAAGATGTCACTTACCATATCTGTTTTTCTTATTGCACATTGGGAAGCTCTATTCCTGTGCTTTCAATAAGGCTTCTTCAAAATACAGTCAGATCTCCTGGACTCCTTTTCCCTTCATGTTAGCATTCCAGGGGATCCTGCCCATCTGTTACCTGAGGGAGTCAAAGTCTGCTTTTCTGAAGCCCAGGGTCTGTATTCTGCTACTTTTCTTTTTTTCTTTGGTCAGATTCCTGAACTCAATGTTATGATCACTGCTGCCCAGGTTGCCACACAGATCTACTTCCACTACAAATTCTTCCTTGTTTGTGAGCAGCAGGTCAAGCTGAGCATGGCCCCTGATTGGTTCCTTCAGCAGTTTCACCAGGAAGTTGTCTCCAACATTCTCTGAAACCTTTCTGAATTGTCTGTGTACCACTGTGTTGGTCTCCCAGCAGATATCAGGGTGACTGAAGACCCCTATGAGAACCAACCAAGACCTGTGATCTGCAAGTTGAATAGTAATAGAGAGGTAGCCGTGTTAATCTGATCTTGCAAAAACAAAAGGAAAAAACGATGGAGCACTTTAAAGACTAACAAGATGGTTTAATAGGTGATGAGCTTTTGTGGGCCAGACCCACTTCCTCAGATCATATTCTGGAAGAGAATTGGCATGATCTGAGGAAGTGGGTCTGGTCCATGAAAGCTCATCACCTATTAAACCATCTTGTTAGTCTTTAAAGTTTTTCCTTTTGTTTTTGTGATCTGCAAGATTCTGTTAGTTGTCTAAAGAAAGCCTCATCTACCTTATCTACCTGATCTGGTGGTCTGTAACAGACATCATCATGATATCACCCTTGTTGCTCCCACCTCTAAACTTAATCTAAAGACTCTCAGCAGACTTTTCTCCCATTTTATATTGGAGCTCTGAGCAATCATACTGCTCTCTTACATAAAGTGCAACTCCTCCACCTTTTCTCCCCCATCTGTCCTTCCTGAACAGTGCTCCAATCATGTAAGGTGTCCTACCAAGTTTCCATTATTCCAATCAAATCATAGTTCTTTGACTGTGCCAGGGATTCCAGTTCTTTCTGCTTGTTTCCCAGGCTTCTTGAGTTCATGTACAGACACTTAAGGTAACTAGATGATTGCCCTACTTTCTCTGCTTGGAGATCTTAAAGCCCCAATACTGTCATAAGCACTCAAGCTAGTTTAAAAGAAGGAACTACAAATTGCTTGCTATTATTTCTGAACTTTTCCTTTATCCAAAATGTCATAGAAATTAGATAAATAACGATAACCCACTGAATGACTAAAACTACAGGATAGAGTAAGATGTTCCACACTTTACTCAAATCTACCAATCCACCAAACAAATGCTCCCACCAATGAGAGCTGGCAGATTCACTCTGGATTTGTCTTAATATTATTTTAATATGATTTGATGAGTGATAAATGATGACTATAGTTTCTCTACTTTCTTGATGGTGTGAGAAATTGACATTGCAACCTATAATTGTAAAAACGGAACAGAGACATATATGAATATAGAGGTTTTGGGGGGTTTTATGGAAAGAATTAACTAAGAACTCCGAACATCGACTCCTTAAGCATATATAGGAAGAGTCTACTAGCACTAGAACTGAGTTATTACATTTAGTAATAATCATACTTGTCTGCAAGTGGTTTAATCACAGTTGGGATGTTTCCACTGTGTCTAAGTCACGTGTATAACCCAGCCCCTTCTTTTCCAAGCATGCTTTCAGGTTGATACTGTGGTAGGATCCAGATGTCTCATGGACTCCTTTACTCAGTCCAAAGGGAAGCAGTTCCAAGCCATTCAAATTGAGACCAGGGACAGAAAGGGATGAATCTCTTCTTCTTGTGCGTTAAACTGGGTAAGAACATAAGCCACCATGTTGTCATTACTGGGAAGATAAATGGAATTAATTAATTTCCACTAGACTTGGTGGCATATTTCAAAATCAGTGGTGGGATTATTTCAAAATCTTTCTATATCTCAGTAGGAATTAGGCCATTAATCCCACTCCTGAGGATCTTTTGTCACACTTGGAACCCATGCCTGATTGTAGATACTCAGTTGCATTAATGATGTTGATAGTGGATTGGATATTAAAGTAGGATGCTTTCTTTTCTTTGCCAGTTTCCACATGTGGATAAAATATTTAGCATGGGCTATTAGTTTGTTGTTTGGGGACCTCATGCCTCTGGTACCCATCACAGAATCCATTTTTAACCAGTCAAAATCCAAACAGATGGTTACTAGTGCTTCATTGCTACTTGCATCCGGTACTGCCAACATAGCAATAATTTCAGCAGATTGTGAAGATTTAGGAGTGACCATTTGTTGCAGAACAATGTCCATCAATACCTGTAATGCAGCATAACCTGCACATGGCTTGCCTGGATGAAACTGGCAGCTGCCATCAGCCCACAGCGGGGCAGTCTAGACGCGGTGCGGTTGACAAAGGAAGCCTTTGTCGACCGCTCGCTCCTGTATGCCTCATGAAATGAGGTTTATCAGAGCGGTCAACAAAGGCTTCCTTTGTCGACCGTGCCACGTCTAGACTGCCGTGCTGTGCCGGATCAGCTGATCGTCGGCACAGCGTGGCGGCCATTTTTATTTTAATGAAGTGGAGATTATTTAAATTCCCGCTTCTTTGACTATGCCTAATAAGCTATTTTACATGGCTCCATCGACGGAGCCGTGTAGTCTAGACATAGCCAGAGGTTTCACTTACAGCAACTCCATTCCATGTAAGAGACATCATATCAGGCAACCTTTTTTTTGCACCAGATATTTTTCAGGCTCCTGGTTTGTTTCTCAAAATAGAACTTGCCAATAATATTCTCATGTGGATAGTATAACTTGAACACCACATCATATAGCTACCCAACGACCCTGGCATTTGCCACTTACACATCTCCTGCCAATGTCTCACAATTGTCTCCATTTATGCCCTCACATATTAAGGTGACTGTATCCACATGGCTCAGAGCTGGCATACTGCTGGTCTTGATAAGCCAATCAAGAACAGATTCTTTAGTGAGAGCACCCAAGTTTTATCCATGATTTTGTTTCATACCCAGTTTCCAGTTGTTTGTTCATGCCATATTGCACCACTGTAGTTGTTATTAGGACTAATGAAGGATGTAAGTTCCCTTTCCCCTACGTGGTACCATTTCTTGGACATCTAAGTGTTGCAGAGGGCCATAAGGCCACACTGATATTGCCAGTTTCCTTCCTTCATTCCACACATCCATGCTATCAATGGACACCTCTCCATTCAAATCTGTATCACTGGTGTTTTGGGACTTGTATCCCCTTAAGGGATCCATCTGGCTGGTACTTACCACCCCCTGGGTTTTTCTGATAATTTCCTTTAATATGTTGATCTTAAGATTACAGGAAGAATGGTTGGTAGAGCTCTCTTTAGCATTTTTGATCTTTTTAACCATTTCTCTCAGTGCTTGAGAATCTCCCAGTTCGGTTGACAGCATAAAGTTATCTTTGTCCTTCTCTGCTAGACAGAAATTAAGATCTTTCACTTGTTTCTCCAATTGATTGATCTTCATCATCTGATTTCAGACTTGAACAGACAATGCGTTGGCATGTACCATTAATCACAGGGTTTTGATGCCATTTAATCTCTAAAATGGCACCCTACAGGGACTTGATGTGTTTGCCCAGTTCCTTCGCAAATATTGCAACCCCTAAATCAGAGCCCATTTCCTCAGCTTTTTACTGGGTTTTAGCTTGGATGCTACAAACCCTTCTCAATTAATGCTCAGTGTTTAGAGCATTGTCTGCAACAAATAGCTCCTCCTCCCATAGATTCTTATCTCTCCCGAACAAATTCACTCTGTACACCAATGAGATTGTATTGCACTGCTTTTTTCCATCCGTGAGATTTGTACTTCTTGTTGCTGCTCATTTTCTGCTACTGATGGTCTTGTAGTATTACAGTAAAATAGGACAGTGTGTATGTGGCTGTCATTAGGTACAAGATGTTCTGTAGACTGTGAAGGTCAGGCAGTTGCTTAGCTGCTGGACAGTGGTGTCAGAGCTAGCTATAAGGTGGATATGTTGCTCTCTGGGTCTTACTAAAAATCAGAGAAGAATTCAGCTCCTGAGAGCACTATGATGGAGCAAAAGCTACCAACTGGTGGAGTGTGAGCTGATTCTGTATTTATTCTCTATGGGCTTAAAACTTGGAACAATAAACTGTGTATTCACTGAGTCCTATTGACCAAAATGAGCTATGATTCAGAGCCTTACACTGAACTCACTGGGCCAAAGCAGGAACATTGGTTCCTAACCCTGAGGTCAACATTTAATCATATAGAAAGAAGTATAACTAAAATAATGCTATGATCAAAATCAGGGGTCCCGCTGCAGTCATCAATTTGTAAATGAGGGGAAATTAAAAGATGTTATGGACTCCTGCTAGCCCGTCACAGGGATGGCTGTCCCTGAACTGAATTAGGATCTATCACTTTATTAATCTCAGTGTAAATTATGATAAGGCACAATAAAGGTAAACTAAAAAGGTACTTTATTTAACCCAAGGTAAATATGTGAACAAAGGAACTCAGTAGCTTGCATGGGCATGAAGCCTGGAACCCCTTTTCCCTTATATTTAATAGGAATAGACTCAGATGTTATAGATCCCAAGAGTCTATGGACTGGATCTTGATGTCTTGGCTTTCTTGATGATGTATCCAGTCCTTCTTCTGTGTTTTCGGATGGCAGATACTATAGGAAGAACTCAGACCTTAGAGACCAGGATCAGAATCTCAGAATTTGGATCAGGATACCTCAGGTGGATATGTGTGACATCGACTCTCAAAAATCTTATCTGATGATGTGAATGTGGGCATCTACCAGGGAGGATAGCACCCCTGAGTCTCTGTGTGGTGCTTTTATACCCTTAGTTTCTGGACAGATAGTGGTCACTTGTCTAGTCTTTTCCCTGCCTTTTCCACTTATATAAAAGATGTCAAAGCTCCAGGAAGAAAGGTAACCAACATGGCTGTCAAATGACTACTAGATATCATTCAAGATTATAATAATTTTAACAAAATGTTTGCCATTACTATTTCTCAGGTAAACAAGGTAAGTTATAACAGACACAATCAGAACATGTATAGTATAACATAAGCTTATGAATTACCAATTATTCTCTCCGAATCTCTGGTTCCTAACTCTAAAATGGGATGATGAGGATGATAACACTTCCCTACTTAGTGGAAATGTTGGGAGAATAAAAACATTAAAGGTCATGAGGCATACAGATGCTATGGTAATGGAAGCCATACAGGTATCATATATAGCTGTTTTTCTTGACTTAGGAGACCTGGATTCGATTAATGGCTCTGCCACTTTCCTGCTATGTGTCCTTGTACCTCTGTTTCCACATCTGTAAAATGAGGATAGAGTTACTGACCTCCTTTCCAAGGTGCTTTGAGCTTTACAGATTAAAAATCCCATGCCAGAGCCGAGATAGTATTATAAAAATATTACTTTATTTTATAAAAGAAATGTATAGCTAAAATATAGGAAATGATTGTTATAAGTAAGTACATTCATGTAAATACTAATATAAAAATAGAAACACAGTCTGTTAAACCTGATATTTCATGTTCAGAGATTCTCAATCAGTTCTTATTGCATTAATGGAGAAATATGGGAGCCCTCCAGTGGCCACAGAAATATTTCTAAATTTCCATAGATTAGCTACATTTCTGTGAATCTTTCATATTTAGTTAGATGCAGTTTTCTGACAAAGACAGACCTAGCTTTGAACAACAGGAATTTGTGTCCCCTCCTTTTCACTTGGAATTTCAGGTGAAACCAATGCACCATCTCTTTTTTCCTTATGCACTCCCTTTTCCCAATAATCCCAGGCCATGTGTATTTCTTCCCATCGACACTCTAATGACTCATCCTTTGCCCTTTCACTGGCTCTCTCATCTTAAAGTATTCACTGGTGAAAAGAATTCTTCCCCATCATGGGAATGTTTGGTTGGCTTGCTCCTCCCATCCTCAGACTAGCTATATCAACTTGTTAGTGTACTCAGCACAAATCCTTTATGGGAGTTGGGAAATAGGGCTGCTCTTCCCTTTTCAAGACAATAGGAACCTCATGGGAGAGCCAGCTGCCTGCTTAGCTATCTATTCTGCAATATGGGCACAGGAAACACTTGTGCAAAGTTGATCTGAGATATACCAAAGTGCCATATAGTATAGGGTGATGAGTAATAAAACCTAGCTCCTAGGCACTTTGGGGTGACTGCATAGGGCTGCCAAGTGTCTGGTATTGACCCGAACAGTCCAGCATTTTTGCCTCCTGTCAGGGAAAAAACATCAGAAAATACCAAACACCTAAAATGTCCAGTATTTTCTGATTTTTTTCCCCTGACAGGAGGTGAAAAAACCAGACACCTGGCAACCCTATACACACTCATCAACTGGGCCCAGCCCCCGACCCCCCCAGCCCCAGCCCCCAGTCCCCTCCCGGCTGCTTACCTGGTTCCGCAGGGAAGCTGTTTTCTTTTCTTCTTTTTTTTGTATTTTTGGATTTTTTTTTTTTTTGATAAATAACTGTCGGGTCTTTTTTTTTTTTTTGCTCAAGAACTTTGGTCTCCCCATTTCCTCAACAGTGGTTTTTTTTTTTTGAGGGGGGTGTTCAGTATTTTTGGTTAAACCATCTGGCAACCCTATGACTGAAGCCCTATGCCAAGTTAATGGGAAAATAATTATTTCTTATTCTAGCCACCCATAGAATAATAGATCATAGAATCATAGAGCTGGAAGAGACCTCAGGAGGTAATCAAGTCCAGCCCCCTGCCCAAGGCAGGACCAATCCCAACTAAATCAACCCAGGCAGGGTTTGTCAAGCCAAGACTTAAACACCTCTAGGGTTAGAGATTCCACCACGTCCCTAGGTAACCCATTCCAGTGCTTCACCACTCTCCTAGGCTACGTCTAGACTACATGGCTCCATCGACGGAGCCATGTAAAATAGTTTATTCAGCATAGTCAAAGAAGCGGGGATTTAAATAATCCCCACGTCGTTAAAATAAAAATGGCCGCCGCACTGTGCTGACGATCAGCTGATCCGGCACAGCGTGGCAGTCAAGATGCGGCGTGGTCGACAAGGGAAGCCTTTGTCAACTGCTCCAGTAAACCTCGTTTCATGAGGCATACTGGAGCGGTCGACAAAGGCTTCCCTTGTCGACCACACCCCGTCTAGACTGCCACGCTGTGCCGGATCAGCTGATGATCGGCACAGCGCGGTGGCCATTTTTATTTTGACGATGCCGGGATTATTTAAATCCCTGCTTCTTTGACTATACCGAATAAACTATTTTACATGGCTCCGTCGATGGAGCCATGTAGTTGAGACGTAACCCTTGTGAAATAGTTTTTCCTAATATCCAACCTAGACCTCCCCCACTGTAACTTGAGAGCATTGCTCCTTGTTCTGCCATCTGTCACTACTGTGAACTGCCTTTCTCCATCCTCTTTGGAACCTCCCTTCAGGAAGTTGAAGGCTGCTATCAAATCCCCCCTCACTCTTCTCTTCTGCAGACTAAACAAACCCCAAATCCCTCAGTCTCTCCTCATAGGTCATGCGCTCCAGCCTCCTAATCATTTTGGTTGCCCTCCGCTGGACCCTTTCCAACGGGTCCACATCCTATCTATAATGGGGGGCCCAGAACTGGACACAATATTCCAGATGTGGCCTCACCAGAGCTGAATAAAGGGCAATAATCACTTCTCTGGATCTGCTGGCAATGCTCCTCCTAATGCACCCTAGTATGCCATTAGCCTTCTTGGCTACAAGGACACACTGTTGACTCATACCCAGCTTCTCATCCATTGTAATCCCCTAGTCCTTTTCTGCTGAACTACTACTTAGCCATTCAGTCCCCAGCCTGTAACAATGCTTGGGATTCTTCCGCTCCAAGTGCAGGACTCTGCATTTGTCCTTGTTGAACCTCATCAGATTTCTTGTGGTCCAATCCTCTAATTTGTCCAGGTCACTCTGGACCCTATCCCTGCCCTCCAGCGTATCTAGCTCTCCCCCTAGCTTAGTGTCATCTGCAAACTTGCTGAGGGTGCAATCCATCCCCTCATCCAGGTCATTAATAAAGATGTTGAACAAAACTGGTCCAAGAACTGATCCTTGGGACACTCGGCTAGAAACCAACCACAAACCTGACATTGAGCTGTTGATCACTACCCGTTGGGCCCAACAGTCTAGCCAGCTTTCTATCCACCTTACAGTCCATTTATCCAATCCATACTCCCTTAATTTGCTGGCAAGAATATTGTGGGAGACCGTATCAAAAGCTTTGTTAAAGTCAAGGTATATCACATCCACTGCCTTTCCCATATCCACAGAGCCAGTTACCTCATCATAGAAGCTAATCAGATTGGTCAGGCACAACTTGCCCTTAGTGAATCCATGTTGACTATTCCTAATCACTTTCCCCTCTTTCAGGTGCTTCAGAATGAATTCCTTGAGGATCCCCTCCATGATTTTTCCAGGGACTGAGGTAAGGCTAACCAGTCTGTAGTTCCCCGGATTGTCCTTCTTCCCTTTTTTAAAGATGGGCACTACATTTGCCTTTTTGCAATCATCATCCGGGATCTCTCCTGATTGCCACGAGTTTTCAAAGATAATAGCCAAAGGCTCCGCAATGACATTTGCCAACTCCCTCAATAGCCTCGGATGCATTAAATCTGGGCCCATGGATTTGTGAATACAGTAGACTTCCGATAATCCGGCACCTTTGGGACCCAGGAGGTGCCAGATTATCGGATATGCCGGAGTATCAGGAGGCACTCCTGCGGGGAGCTGTGACCGGTCTGCTGGGACTTGCACTGTGACCGGCGGGGGGGGGGGTCGGCGGGGAATGGCACGTTGAGGGGCGAACCCTCCGCCATTTTGCAAGGAGGCGGGGGAAGCCCCGCACAGACGCTGGTGACAGGCCAGCTGGGGCTCCAAGCGGCGGTGGCGAACTTGGGAAGGTGGCGGAGCAGAGCAGCTGGGGTGCTGCTGAGTTGGTCCCGCAGCTCCGCCCCTCGCTTCGCCTCCTCTCCTCCACTGCCACTTGCAGCCCCAGCTGGCCTGTAGCAGGTGGCTGCGTGGGGCTTCCCCCACCTCCCTGCAAATTGGCGGAGGGTTCGCCTCTCGCTGTGCCATTCCCCACCAACCCTCCCCCTCTACCCCCCGGCCGACCCGTCACAGGAGTATAATCCCCTTCCCCTCTCCTCCCTTCCCTTTCCCAGCCCGTGAGCGCGCGTGGGGCTCACAGGAGCTCCAATTGTCCAGCTGGCTGGAGCACTTCCGGGTTCCAGTTGGTGCCGGACTATCAGGAGTGCTGGACCACTGGATGTCAGACAGTTGGAGTTTTACTGTAGTTCCTAAGTTGTTTTTCTCCCACCAAGGGCTGTCCACCTTCTTCCCATACTGCGTTGCCTAGTGCATTTGTCTGGGAGCTGACCTTGTCCGTGAAGACAGAGGCAAAGAAAGCACTGAATACTTCAGCTTTTCCCACATCATCTTTCACTAGGTTACCTCCCTCACCCAGTAAGGGCCCCACACCCTCTCTGATCACTCTCTTATTGCTAACATGCCTGTAGAAACCTTTCTTGTTACCCTTCACATCCCTTGCCAGCTGCAATTCCGATTGCGCTTTCGCCTTCCTGATAACTCCCCTGCATTCTCAAGCAATATATTTATACTCCTCCCTAGTCATCAGTCCAAGTTTCCACTTCTTGTAAGCTTCCTTTTTGTGTTTAAGCTCACCATAGATGTCCCCGGTAAGCCAATCTGGTCGCCTACCATATTTGCTTTTCGTGCTGCACATCGGGATGGTGTCTTCCTGTGCCTTTAATAAGGCTTCTTTAAAATACTGCCAGTTCTCCTGGACTCCTTTCCCCTTCATATAAGCATCCCAGGGGATCCTGACCATCAGTTCTCTGAGGGAGTCAAAGTCTGCTCTTCTGAAGTCCAGGGTGTGTATTTTGCTGCTCTCCTTTCTTCCTTTGGTCGGGATCCTGAAATCTCCCATCTCATGATCACTGCTTCCCAGGTTGTCACCCACCTCTACTTCCCCTACTAGTTCCTCCCTGTTTGTGAGCAGCAGGTTAAGCTGCACATGGCCCATGGTCAGTTCCTTCAGCACTTGTACCAAGAAGTTATCCCCAACATTCTCCAAAATCTTCCTGGATTGTCTGTGTACTGCTGTATTGGTCTCCCAACAGATGTCAGGGTGATTAAAGTCGCCCATGAGAACCAGGGCCTGCGATCTGGAAGCTTCTCTCAGTTGTCCAAAGAAAGCTTCATCTACCTCATCCACCTGATCTGGCGGTGTATAGCAGACACCAACCACAACATCACCCCTGTTGCTTCCACCTCTAAATTTAACCCATAGACTCTCAACAGTCTTTTCTCCCTCTTCGAACTGGAGCTCTGAGCAGTCATACTGCTCTCTTACATACAATGCAACTCCTCCTCCTTTTCTCCCCCGCCTGTTCCTTCTGAACAGTTTATATCCTTCCATGACAGTGCTCCAGTCATGCGAGTCATCCCACCAAGTCTCCCTTATTCCAATCAAATCATAGTTCTTTAACTGGGCCAGGGCTTCTAATTCTTCCTGTTTGTTTCCCAGGCTTCTCGCATTAGCGTACAAACACCTTAGATAACCAGTTGATCGCCCTGAATTCTCCATCCGAATTAGGTGTCCTACTTTGTTGCTCGTTCCTCCTTGTGATTCTTCCCAGTGTCCGACTTCCTCACTTACCTCAGGGCTTTGGTCACCGTCCCCCAACGAATCTAGTTTAAAGCCCTCCTCACTAGGTTTGCAAGCCTGCCCATGAAGATGCTCTTTCCTCTCTTGGTTAGGTGGATCCCATCTCTTCCTAACAATCCTTCTGCCCAGAACAGAGTCCCATGGTCGAAGAAACCAAAGCCCTCTCTCTGACACCACCTGCGCAACCACTCATTTACTTCCTCAATTTGACGATCCCTACCCGGACCTTTTTCTTCAACCAGAAGGATGGACGAGACCTCCACTTGTGCTTCAAATTCCTTGATCCTTCTTCCCAGCGCTACATAATCTGTTGTGACCCGCTCAAGATCATTCTTGGCCGTATCGTTAGTTCCGACATGGAGAAGCAGGAAGGGGTAGTGATCCGAAGGTTTAATCACTTTCGGAAGACTCTCGGTCACATCCTGAATGCAAGCTCCCAGTAAGCAGCACACTTCTCAAGATTGCAGGTCTGGACAGCAGATGGATGACTCAGTTCCTCTTAGGAGGGAGTCCTTGACTACCACCACCTGTCTTCTTTTGGGGGTTGTGGTCATAGAACCCCCATCCCTTGGACTGCGCATCCTATTCTTTCTGGTAGACGTTGTTCCCTTCTGATTTTTTCCCTGAGAAGTCCTGTGCCTGTGGAGAGAGCCTGAAAGTGGTTACTTACCTCTACAAGAACTGGAGATACCTGAGTTGGCCTTCTTCTCCTTCTAGAGGTTACATGCTGCCAGTTTTCTTCCTTGTCCTGTACTGCCCTGACTGGTTCTTCAGCCTTCTGTGGCTGCAGGATTAAACGCTGCCTTCTATCAAGGAAGTCTTCACCCTCTCTGAGGGTATGTCTACGCTACAGCGTTAATTCAAGTTAACTTAATTCAAAATAGTTAATTCGAATTACGCTAATTCAAAATAATGGATCTATACACAAAAACTATTTTGAAATAGCGTTTTGCTATTTTGAAATAGTGTGTCCACACTGAGTGGACCCTGAACCAAAGTTAAGGCTGGCCGGAACCAGTGCCGGCAGGCCATCAGGTTAGGACTTAATGTGTGGGGCTGCTGCCTGAGGCTAACTGAGCTCTGTGCTTAAAGGGACCCCTACCCCGGACAGACAGTTCTCAGGGTTCCCCGCTTGCTTGTCTATCTCGATGAGGGACAGCAAAGCAGTCCTGTCTTGGAGTGCCTTGAGTGCCTGCACTCGGGACACCACAGCACTCAGCCACATGGAGCCAGAGCTGCCCCTGGGCATACCGGTGCGTCTCATGGGGTCGTTGCCATCAGCCCAGCTACACTTGCTGCAGGCTGCCATCCGGGGGGGTCTATCGGGGGGCTGTCAGGATCCAGGAGGCCCTGCAGGAGAGTGTCCACCCCGAGGAGCCCTCAGAGCCACCCAGGTCCTCCCCACCAGGGGCTCGTGCCCCATTCCTCCCTCACGTCCTTCCACTTACCCCTCCCTAGCCCCCCTTCCTGATGTCAAATAAAAGACACTTTTTTTTCAAAAGTAGAAACTCTGTTTATTGAACAAAACTGGGGGGGATGAACCTCTGGGGAGACTGGGGAAAGGAGGGGGGAGACGGGAAGAGAGAGGGTGGGAGAGGGGAGGGGGAAAACTGGGAGGAGGGAGCTGGAAGGGGGAAGCAAGGTGAGGAAGGGAGAGGGGAAGCTCAGCGCTCAGGGGTGGGGGTCTCATCGGGCCACATGTCTCCCACCACGGTGGGTGCGGGGGCCTTGGCGTCCCAGGGGGGATGAGGAGGGGGCTGTGGAGGTTGAGGTGGGGGGGGTGTAGATTGAGGAGGAGGGTGAGGATGTTGAGGAGGGAGAGGCAGGAGGAGGAGAAGAAGTGGGAGGAGGAATGGTAGCTGGGGGGGCAGCAGGCACTGGCGCGGCACGAGGCAGCACGCTCTGCATCAGGGTCTGCAGATGGGTACACATGGCACGACCCTGGGCAAGCAGCTCCCTCCGGAACTCCTGTTCTTCCTGTGCCCGCTGCTCCATGATGCGGGTCCGGACTCGCAGGGCCCCCAGGTGCTGCTCTCGGTACCCCTGCCGTGTTGTGGTTGTTCTGTGGAGCCCTCGGGTGCGGGAGCATGTCCCGGGCGGGGTGGTGCGCTCTGCACGTGCAGCTGGTGCGGCTGTGAAGAAAGAAGAGAAGTGGTCAGTTCTCCCTGGGGACACAGTGGGTGAAGCCCAGCCCCCCTCTGCGAGGTGAGGATGACCGTGCCCTGCGCTGTCAGAGCCGATGTACTTGCACAGAGGCCATGGTCGGAATGTCCGGCTATCCCCGGGAGTGGGAGCTGCCCCGAGACCGCACCCATGCCCCTGTGCTTTGTATAGTGTGGGTGAGGTGGGGGGGGAGATGTTAGAGGGGGCTTGTGAAGGGAGGGCGTCCTGCTGTGTCCCGCCCCGGGGTCAGGAGATGTCAGATCTCTTCACACACGTGTGTGGCTATCAGGCCATGGCCCCTGTGTGGCAGGCAGCTGGAGCCACCTGCCCAGGCACAGGTTGCTGCATGATGCGTGGTAAGCAAGGGCCACGCACGCAGTCCCTGATCTCCCTCTCTGCGCTCCCCCCTCCCGGGAAGGGGACAGTGACGGCACTTACATGGTGTGGTCTCCCCGGACGACCCTGCTGACTCCTCTCCTGGGACTGCTCGGGGGTTCTGCTGGCATGGCAGCTCCTCCTCTGTGCCCTGGTCAGGGTCCTCCGGTCCCGGCTCGCTGCCCCCTGGGGTGGCACAGACCACACCGCTCCCCAGGATGCGGTCCAGGGCATCAAAATAGGGGCAGGTGTCTGCCCCTGCTGAGGAGCCGCCCTGAGTGGCCCTGGCGTACCCCTGCCGCAGCTCTTTAATCTTCAGGCGCAGCTGCTCCTGGGTGCGCCTGTGGCCTTTCTGGGCCATGGTGGCAGCTATGCGGCCATAGACCGCCGCGTTCCTCCATCTAGTCTGGAGATCATGGATACTGGGGGCCTGCCCCCAAACCTCAATGAGGTCCATGATCTCCTCACTAGTCCAGGAGGGAATGCAGCATCTACAACTCCTGGCTGGCTCCTGGGGGACTGGGCAGGGGACAGCTGGCTGGCACTGGCTGCCCGGCTCATCGTGGGGCCACTGGGTCAGGGGCAGAGACTGCTGGCAGGCCTGGATCTGGCAGGTGCAGTCTGGCCAGAGTCTACCCCTTTAAGGGCTCCAGGGCTGAGGGCGAGGAGAGGAGTTTTCCTGGTTTGGCCCAGAGTGGCCACCAGGGGAAACTGGGAAGGGCTGGAGGCCAGCAAATTCAAATTAAGTATCTACACAACACTTATTTCGAATTAGCTATTTTGAATTTGGCGTTATTCCTCGTAGAATGAGGTTTACCAAATTCGAATTAAGCGCTCCACTATTTCAAATTAAATTCAAAATAGCGGTTTGCCTATATAGACGCTATTAAAGTTAATTCGAAATAATGGCTGTTATTTCGAATTAACTTTGCAGTGTAGACATACCCTGATAGAACGTAGGGTCAATACTTGGGCCTCCAGTCCTCTAATTTTTTCTTCCAAAATAGTGACCAGCTTGCACTTAATGCAGCTGAAATCGCTTCTTTCTTCTGGGAGGATGACAAACATGGCACATGCTGTGCAGGTAACAGCAGCAGAGCTATCACCATCCATACCTGCCTTCCTTCTGAGAGATTCCTCAGTTGTTATTCAATGCCTCCCTGAAGGGAAGAAGTGAAAACTCCCTCTCAAACTCCCTGTTAACAGCTCCTGTTCACAAGCTCCTTCATCACTGACTCACTTCTTTATAAAACCCTGGACTGCCTGATAGCCCCGCTCCCTGATTAAGGTTCAACCAATGAGCAGAAGCTTCTAGATTTCAAACCCTGATTAGAAGTTCACAGCTTCCACCTGCCAGCCACAGCACACACTCTGTAAGGAGTGGGGCGGGAGGGAGGTAGATGGGGAAAGGGAAAAAAACAAACAGCCAAACACAAGCTCAGCACACAGCAAGAAAGACACAAACACAAACACACACTACAGACAGACCACTTCCCTTAAGAGTCCTGTATTAGCTTCCTCCTTTATCCGGAGAACTCCCTCTCCAAACTCCGTTAACAGCTCCTCTTCACAAGCTCCCTGGTTGCAAGACCCACACTGTCTGCACCCCCTTGAAATGCAGCAGTAGGCATGCTTCCCTGTATGTCAGCAAAATTCACTGAGACTCCATTCTACCTTTGTGCAGACTAGTCTCTTAATAGCACAAATGAAGCTGGAATTTGTGCCTATAATGAAGACTCAGTTATCTTTTATTTGGGTTTGCAGTTCCTGAAAACTATTTTTCCTTTTTTAAACACTCAAGTTTCACTCCCAGGTAGTGCTCCTAGTTAGGGTGAGTCAGTGAAGTTACCAGAAGTTCTTTGTGGGTGAGGAACATAATAGACTACAAATGTCTGAAAATCAGCACACTTTTCAGCTATCACTACTTAGAATAATTGCTGACCAGGAAAAAGGGCAAAAGATATTAGAGGCTGGTCTTTGTTCTTATTTTAACCAGGATAATGTTAATTAAAATTTGTGCTGATAAGTGCACAAATGATACTTGATATGCATCCAGCATATTCACACACAGCCAACAGAAGAAGCTATAGAATCATAACCCACTGAAGTATTATTATTTGCAATACAGTTATCACAGGTGGGTTCAGCAGAAGTTAATGTTTTTCTTACTTTAAAAAAGAAATCACTTGCACTTTGTTTCATGCTATTTAGCCAGGGAACATTTTGGAACTATTTTTGCTGTTTTCATTTTGCATATAAAGCTGCTCACTGAAGTAGAGAGCACAACAGATACCAGTTGTGAAAGGCTTGGGAAGCTTCGCAACGCCAGCATTCAGATTCCAGTGATTTTTGCCATATTTTATATAGCAGCTGCAGGGTCCAGGCCCTCCCATTGTCATGGAAAAATAAAGGCCTCATTTAACTGCTGGTGGATCTATAGAGTGTGATGTGTGTTTGTTAATCTAAGGCATCTGTTCTTTGTGTCAGCGACTAACTCCGGACACCACTGTGCATCTCCTATCCCCTGCTAAGCTATGTGTGGAGGCAGCAGGTCATTGCTATAGTCTGTCATCCAACAAAGAGAAAGGGGTAAGGGAAATATTTGTGTACAGCAGGGACTAAGTGACAGGGGAAAAAAAACTTTCTGTTGTGGTAGAAAGGTTACATAATTAACATATGATTGCTACTGGCCCTTTAACCATCGGAAGGATAAAAAAGATTATCCATCAGCGAGGTTCTGAACTATATAATCTGACCAAACTGTGCCGAGAGGATGATGATTTTAGTTACCAGACCCACATTATGCACAGTTCCCTTATCAGGAGATATTCAAAATTTACAGTGAATCAGGTAGCACTGACCTACAGCGTATGAGTAGCACTATCGTAAACATGGCTACCTTGTGACAGAGAAGCTTGACAGACCACACATCCCACGATTTCTCCCCTTTACATGAACATGTTTCCCATTTGTGAGATTATTACATGTAATTTTCCATCTTAGAGAATGACCTGGCAAGCTCCATTCTTTCAGAGAGACTCATTCACTTGTAACCTTCACACTCTCTTAGGGTGTGTCCAGACTACAGGGTTTTGTCGACAAAAGTGAACTTTTATCGACAAAACTATACCTGCATCTACACTACCTCCGAGTTCTGTCGACATAACGTCGACAGAACTTGGCAGTTTTGTCGACGGCGATAAACCTCATTCCATGAGGAATAATGCCTTTTGTCGACAGAGTTCTGTCGACAAAAGGCGTTATTGCATCTACACTGTCCTTTGCGTCTACACTCTCATGTCGACAAAGCAGCTTGCTTTGTCGACAGAACTGGATGTAGTCTAGACGCTCTTTGTCGACAGAAGCTTTGTCAACAGTATCTGTCGACAAAGCCTCTGTCGACAAAAGCCTGTAGTCTAGACGTACCCTTAGTCTGCAGTTCGCTATGATTATAGAGAGACCCTTATTTCTGCTACATTTAGGCCTGAAACAAGCCAAAGTTTACCTAGTCTGCCTTCGCTTAAACAAATCAGAAACAAAAACCCTGAGATTTCATAGCCGTTGTCAGATTTCACTGACATTGTTGGGGGTGGTCAGTTGGGGAAGGCAGAGAATTGGGCAAATCAGAAGATATGTAGATCTAAAAATTGAAGTTTTTGGTCATGTTTGTAACATTTTTTGCTGTGTTTAATAGAAAAAGTATGTTGTTCTGATGTTCCTCTTACATGGGTTTAAATCAGGCATAACTCTATTAGAACCAGTTATTTGATTTGGTATAAAACCAGTGTGAGAGGAGAATTAGGTCCTTTACAAGTTATGCTTGGCTGAACTGGTACATTGGACTAGTGATGGTATTAGTGTGTACACGTGTATTTATGCAGTTATATTTCAAGCTTTCTCTATCTATTCTGGTTGGAAATTTTTTGACAAAACTTTTTTTTTGTTGTAAAAAGGGATAAATTGGAACATTTATGTGCAAAAAGGGTACATTTTTGACAAATGTCTCCCGTTGAAAAAAATGTCAAAATAATTGAACTGTTTTATTTTGACATTTCCAAAATGAAAACTTCCTATTTTTCAGTTCAAAATGACTTGTTTTCTTTTGAAACTTCAATGAAGTAGCACAAATAAGTAAGTAAATAAGCAAACAAATAAATAATGTTCAACATCACAATAAACCATTGCGAAATTATTTAAACAAAATATTTCAATTGATCCAGACCATTATCTGTGTTAGGGTACGTCTAGACTACATGCCTCTGCCGACAGAGGCATGTAGATTAGGCTACCCGGCATAGGAAAATGAAGCGGCGATTTAAATAATCGCCATTTCATTTAAATTTAAATGGCTGCCGCGCTGAGCCGATCAGCTGTTTGTCGGCTCAGCACGGTAGTCTGGACGCTCCGCGGTCGACATCAAAGGCATTTGTCGACCTCCCAGGTATGCCTCCTGGGATGAGGTTTACCTGGGAGGTCGACAAATGCCCTTGATGTCGACCGCAGAGCGTCCAGACTAGCACGCTGAGCCGACAAACAGGTGATCGGCTCAGCGCAGCAGCCATTTAAATTTAAATGAAGCGGCGATTATTTAAATCGCCACTTCATTTTCCTATGCCGGGTAGCCTAATCTACATGCCTCCGTCGCCAGAGGCATGTAGTCTAGACGTACCCTTAGATAGGATGGAAGTTTATGAATTTTGTGGAGATTTCAACTTTTCATTCTTTCAAAAACTTTCAAAAAACTTGAAACAGCTGATGGACAATTAAAATGTTTACTCTCCAGCAGCTCAAGCACTTCAGTATTTTCAACACCCCCTCACCCCCCCCAAGAATATATGTACATGGTGTTCTATCCAAAATGCAGTACTGTTATGTGTGACAGATCTCAGTTGTCACAGGAGACAGGCTTACTAAAGAATGAGTTACAGCTCTTGGGCGAGACCAAGGATCGAAGGGTATGCCTACACTACAGCACTAATTCGAACTAACTTAGTTCGAATTAGTTAATTCGAACTAAGCTAATTCGAATTAGCGCATCTAGACCTAAAAACTAGTTCGAATTAGCGTTTTGCTAATTCGAACTAGCATGTCCACATTAAGTGGACCCTGAACCGAAGTTAAGACTGGCCGGAACCAGTGCCGGCAGGGCATCAGCTTAGGACTTAGAGCGTGGAGCTGCTGCCTCAGCTAGCCGAGGGCTGTGCTTAAAGGGACCCGACCCCCACCCCGGACAGACAGTTCTCAGGGTTCCCCGCTTGCTTGTCTACCTCGATGAGGGACAGCAAAGCAGTCCTGTCTTGGAGTGCCCTGAGTGCCCACACTCGGCACATCACAGCACTCGGCCATCAGCCCGGCTGCACTTGCCGCAGGCTGCCATCCGGGGGGGTTATTCGGGGGGCTGTCAGGATCCAGGAGTCCCTGCAGTAGGGCTTCCACCCTGAGGAGCCCGCAGAGCCACCCCAGTCCTCCCCATCGGGGGCTCGTGCCCCATTCCTCCCTCACCTCCTTCCACTTACCCTTCCCTAGCCCCCCTTCCTGATGTAAAAAATAAAGGACACGTGTGTTCAAAAATAGAAACTCTCTTTATTTAACAAAACTGGGGGGGGGGGGAATTAACCTCTGGGGAGACTGGGAAAAGGAGGTGGGAGAGGGGAAGAGAGAGGGTGGGAGAGGGGAGGTGGAAACCTGGGAGGAGGGAGGTGAAAGGGGGAAGCCAGGGGAAGAAGGAGGAGGGGAACTCTAAAACTATGGTATGCCATATCTTCAGTATTGTGTAGAGATGGGGTCTCCTCACCTCAAAAAAGATATTTTGGCCTTGGAAAGGGTTCAGAAAAGGGCAACTACAATGATTAGGGGTTTGGAACTGGTCCCATATGAAGAGAGGCTAAAGAGACTGGGACTTTTCAGCTTAGAAAAAAGGAGACTGAGGGGGGATATGATAGAGGTCTATAAAATCATGAGTGGTGTGGAGAGGGTGCAAGAAGAAAAGTTCTTCATTAGTTCCCATAATAGAAGGACTAGAGGTCACCAAATGAAATGAATAGGTAGCAGGCTTCAAACTAATAAAAGAAAGTTCTTCTTCACAAAGCAAATAGTCAACCTGTGGAACTCCTTGCCACAGGAGTCTGTGAAGGTGAGAACTCGAACAGAGTTTAAAGAGAAGCTAGATAAAGTCATGGAGGTTGGGTCCATGGAGTGCTATTAGCCAGGGGGTTAGGAATGGTGTCCCTGGCCTCTGTTTGTGGAAGGCTGGAGATGGATGGCACGAGACAAATGGCTTGGCCATTGTCTTTGGTCCATCCCCTCCGGGGTACCTGGTGCTGGCCACTGTTGGCAGACAGGCTACTGGGAGAGATGGACCTTTGGTCTGACCCAGTACAGCCGTTCTTACGTTCTTATGTTCTAAGCTCAGGGCTCAGGGTTGGGGGTCTCACTGGACCAACTTGATTTTCATGCAACCCTGCTCCTGGGTTCGCATGTGGCCTTTGGTGGCCAGGCTGGCAGCTATCCTGCCCTAGACTGCCACTTTCCTGTGCCTAGTGTGGAGATTGTGGACGTTGGAGGCCTCCCCCCAAACCTGGATGAGGTCCACGATCTCCGCACTAGACCAGGCGGGCGTCCGCCTCTTGCGGCCCCGGGCAGGCTCCTGGGAGCCACCAGCCTGGTCCTGGGAAGAGGGGGAGGGCTGGGTGGCAGCGGGTGGCTGGCTTGTGCTGTGCCAGGTGCAGGGTCTGCTGGCTGGGTGCTGGCAGACTTGCACCTGGCATGGGCACCGTAGCCAGACCGTGGCCCTTTAAGGGCTCCGGGGCCGGGAGGGGGGCAGACGAGTTTCCCTGGCTTGGCCCAGAGTGGCCACCAGGGCAACCTGGGAAGGGCTAGCCTCCCACTAGTTCGAATTAAGTGGCTACACAGCCCTTAATTCGAACTACTTAATTCGAACTAGGCATTAGTCCTCATAGAATGAGGTTTACCTAGTTCGAATTAAGCGCTCTGCTAGTTCGAATTAAGTTCGAACTAGCGGTTTGCGTGTGTAGCGCCTATGAAAGTTAATTCGAACTAACAGCTGTTAGTTCAAATTAACTTTGTAGTGTAGACATACCCATAGGGTGTATCTACACAGCACCTGAAACCCAAAATAAGATACCCAATTTGTGCTACACAAATTGTGTATCTTGTTTCGATTGAATTTCAAAATAGCGTATTTTGAAATTTGGTGCATCTACCCAGTGCCATATTTGGAAATAATGCACGATTTTGAGACATCCCTTAACCCTCGTGGAATGAGGGTTTCAGAGATGCTGAAATAACATGTCCTCTAGTTCGAGACCTATCTCGAAATAGCAAGTGTGGTCAAAAGATGTGGGGTAGGTATTTCGGGATATTCTGGTATCCCAAAATAGCCCCGCTGTGTAGACTTTTGAAGAGCTATTAGAGAGACTCATACGGCTGCACAGAAGTTCCTTAGACTATATAAGCTTTAGAAGGAATTCCATTTTTCTTTGATGAGATCTCAGAAACCTCATCGTCTCCTCAGATTCACCAACAATTACAACGTTACATGGATACCTTATTCATCATCTCTCTTCAGCAAGTGTTCACTGCTCTGCCACTTATATCTGGCTACTCTTGTGTTTACACTGCAAACTGATTTGTTTTTCTTCTTTAGAGTCATATGCAATCTTCTAAAAACACCTTCAACAACATTCTGAATAAAGACAACACTGAATGCTGGCAACCGTCATTTCATGCTGCTCCCCAAAGTACACTTGCCTTCAAATAGCCAAGAATTGTTAAATATCATAAGAATATAAGGATGGCCACACTGGGTCAGACCAGTGGTCTATCTATCCCCAAATCCTGTCCTCTAACAACAGCCAATACCAGGTGCTTCAGAGGAAATGAACAGGCCAGGCAATCATTAAGTGACCCAGCCTCTTGCCCACTCCGAGCTATTGGCAGTCAGAGACTAGGGATGACCAGATCTTGGGGTTGCATCTCTGACTATCTTGACTAATAGCCATTGACAGACCTATTCTCCATGAACTTATCTAATTCTTTTTTAAGCTCCATTATAGTTTGGGCCTTTACAATATCCTCTGGGAATGACTTCCACAGCTTGACTGTTTGTTGTGTGAAGTACTCCCTTTATTTTTTTTAAACTTGTTGAATAATTTCACTGTTGACACCTGGCTTTTGTGTTATGTGAAGGAGTAAATAACATCTCTGCATTCACTTTCTCCATCCCAGTCATGGTTTTATAGACCACTATCATATCCCCTTTTGTCCTTGCTTTTCCAAGCTATATAGGCCCAGTCTTTTTAATCTCTCCTCATATGGAAGCTTTCCATACCCTTAATAATTTTTGTTGCTCTTCTTCATAATTTTTCAATATATAAGATAGCTTTTTGAGATGGGGTGACCAAAACTGCATGTGGTATTAAAGGGTGGTAACATGGATTTATATAGAGGCATTATAATGTTTTCTATCTTATCTATTCTTTTTCTATGGTTACTAACCTGTTAGCTTTTTGACTGCTGTTTCCTATTGAGAGGATTTTTCAGTGAACTATTCACAATGATTTCTTTCTTGAGTGGTAACAGCTAATTTAGATCCCATTATTTTGTATGTGTAGATGATTTTATGTTTTCCAGTGTGCATTATTTCACATTTATCAACAATGAATTTCAGCAGGCATTTTGTTGCCCACTCACTCGATTTAGTGGGGTCCTTTTGTACCTCTTTGTAATCTGCAATGAATTTAGCCATCTTGAGTAGTTTTATATTGCTTGCAAATATTTCCACCTCACTGTTTGTCTGATTTGTCATTCACATGCTCATCTATTAATGTAATATATGCCACCGTGTGGCAACATACATGCCCTCTGCTATGTACATCGGACAAACTAGACTGTCTCTATGTCAAAGAATAAACGGACACAAATCAAACATTAAGAATGGGAACATCCAAAAGCCAGTGGGGTAACATTTTAACCTCTCTGGGTACACAGTTTCAGACTTGCAAGTTGCCATATTCTTAGGGCATATAAGACAGAAAAACTCCAAAAACTGCAAAGAAAAACTGCTGAGCTGGAATTCATATGCAAATTTGATACCCTGAACCAAGGGTATCAAACACATGGGCTACGTCTACATTGCGCTCTCTTGCTCAAGAACATATGCAAATGAGGCGCAGCGATGAATATCGCTGTGCCTCATTTGCATACTTAATGAGCCACCATTTTTGTGCAAGGGGCTTTTGTGCAAGAAGAAACAGTCTACATTGTTCCTTCTTGCGCAAAAAACCCTACTTGCGCAAGAGGGCAGAACATAAGGGGCAGAACAGCTTTTCTCTTGTGTAGACTGCTCCTTCTTGTGCAAAAGCCCCTTGCGCAAAATGGTGGCTTATTAAGCATGCAAATGAGGTGTGGCAATAGTCATCGCCACGCCTCATTTGCATATGTTCTTGAGCAAGAGAGTGCAATATAGACATAGCCATGGAGTGGTTCCTGCACTACAATACGTAATTTCCTATTCAGGTTTTCTCACCTTCTCACCACTGTTGGAGATGAGCCACATCCACTCCGATTTAAATAGCACTGATATCACAGTCCCATCCATCTTTCTTTCTTTCTTTCTTTCGTATCTGAGGAAGTGAGCTGTCGCTCACAAGAGCTGCTCTAATACCCTAATACATTTGTTAGTCTTTAAAGTATTGCTGGACTTCTTGTTGTTTCTGCTGAACTAAGCTAACTCGGCTTCCCCTCTGAAAAGAGGCTATTCAGGTGATCTTACTGCTGTAGCTGAGTTTTGTAAAAAAAATGTACTGCATTTCTACACACTGTAGTTAAATTACAGGTTGAACCTCTCTAGTTCAGTACCCTCAGGACCTGACCAGTGCTGAACCAGAGAATTTGCCAAACCATGGGAGGTCAATCTTGTAGTGAATGGGTCTCTTTTTTTTTTATTTCACCAAGGTGAATAAATGGAACAACACTTGCAATGCTGCTTAATATTGTATGACTATATTAATATACACTACATGGGCTTATGCCTAACCAAAGCTTATCAGGTTTCTTCATAACAAAATGTTAGTGGTGTTACACCATTTTACTCTTTTGGCACAAGGAAACAAGTAGATAAAGCTTAAAAGCATGCTTATACTTAGCAGCGTTACCAACACTTCCACTGCTTGTTGGTTTCTTAGAAGACATTTAGGGGTAATTTAGATCTAAATAAGAGCACAGAATACTGATAGCCAGGACTGACGGCTGTAAATAAACTTTACAGGACTTTGGGAAACTTGGCCACACCCTCCATAAGCAGACAACCGACTAACTAAAATCATACTAGACTACAAATGTTGCCAGACCAGAGAGTGCCAGACTACAGAGGTTCAATCTGTACCACTAACTTCAAGTGCCACTTTAACTTATTCATTGTGATTTTCAAATCTACAGTGTTATTTATTTATTTTTCCTTTCAATTCACTGAGAATTTCTCAGTTTAATAATATATTGTTCTTTCTTTCTTGGCTAAAACCACTTCTTAACTAGGTGACTTCAAATGTAAGACAGCCTATATTCTAACTAGAAACTTTACCTCTGCTATTAAACCTAAGTAAGAACTTGCAGATTCTCTGCATGTTACTAAGAATTTCTAATGCATATTCTGTTATAGCATTTATTGCATTTTCCTTTCAAATATGGATTTATTTTTTACTTGGAAACAGCCAGATGCCTTCATGACAGAATCAGGTAACGCCTCATAGCTGTTAAACATGGCAATTTCTCTAGACAGATTGATTTTTCTCATTTCACAGGTGTAATTTTCACAACTAGCTTTATACCTCATACTACAAGGAAAAAGAGCTAACATCAGTCTTGCTATTTTTCAGAGGTCCTGACTTCTCTGAACATTGAACATACAAGCTAAATTTGGTCACTCTTTTCTATGTATTTCATTGGTGTTCATTGGTTATCCTTCCTTTGCTCATATGCACCCCTAAGTATAGCATGCAATTAATAGATTTCAGAGCCCTATAAGAAAGCAAAGCCACGTAGCAATACATCTGCTCAAATGTAAACAACCCATCACCCGAGTATAAAGGCAAGATACTCCTCAAGGCCATAAGCTATATTTCCTTGAATCTCTGGGAATGAAACCATTACAATACATTTTCTCAGTATAACTCACAGCAAGGAGCAATCACACTAGGAAGGTGTGAAGTATTTACTGTGGTTCCAAAACTTCACAGAAATGAGGTGAAAGTCTAAACTCGTACAACTTTTATTCCAAGCTTCTTAGGACCTGCTATAATTGGCTCAGAAACAAATAGAATTTTCTTATTAACTTTTCTGAGCCAGTCTTTGGAAGTGATTCTGTCTCTCTTTCATGCCCAAAATAGTGGCTGACTTCAGTGGGAGTTCTCACATATTAAGAAAAACAAGATTGGGTTTGATTTGAAAGGCTGTCAGAGCCATTTTTATCTTATATTTTACGGTAAGCAACTGATCTGCAGTACAATAAATGAAGTGATTATGCCTCTGTAGTTCCATTGATTTCAATTGCACTCCTTTTCTCATCTTAAACTAGTGTAACTGGAACCAGAACTAGGCCTAGTGTATGTAAAGGGCATCATACTTATTACTCTTAATTAATTTCATTTCCCTGAATTTGCAAGTTCATGAACTTTTAAACAAGAAGCATTCTACATGCATTCCAGGCTGGCATATTATGTGATGTAGTAAATAATTGCAAGATTTGCTAACAAGACATTTTTAAGAACTGTAATGAGAAATTCAAATTTCTGTAAACATAGTATTTTAGGTAATGTGGCTTCATTTGAACTTCTAGAATAAAGCTAAAACCCTGGTCCTAATTTTTCAGAGAGGTATCCCTGAAAATTAGTACTTAAATTTCTTTAAAATGTATAAATCATTAGATATCTCTGCTCGGTTTTAACTTAACATACTAGATGAAAAAAGGGGATATGATATATAGCAAACAACTACACTGTGATTTACTGTGCAATATAGAATAGCTGTAATTAAGTATTAGCTTGCAAACATATTTGCATAATATAAATTTCAACGTGTATTTATGGTGAATTGGATGCTCCACTGTTTTGAGCTGATGCCAGCTGAGTACTATAGTTTGTGGCATTGAAATAAACTGAGCAGTAATCACTTAGGGTATGTCTACACTACAGCACTATTTCGAATTAACTTAATTCGAAATAGTTAATTCGAATTAAGCTAATTTGAAATAATGCATCTATACACAAAAACTATTTCAAAATAGCGTTTTGCTATTTCGAAATAGCGTGTCCACACTGAGTGGACCCTGAACCGAAGTTAAGGCTGGCCGGAACCAGTGCTGGCAGGGCATCAGGTTAGGACTTAGTGTGTAGGGCTGGTGCCTGAGGCTAACTGAGCTCCGTGCTTAAAGGGACCCTACCCCCATCCGGACAGACAGTTCTCAGGGTTCCCCGCTTGCTTGTCTATCTCGATGAGGGACAGCAAAGCAGTCCTGTCTTGGAGTGCCCTGAGTGCCCACACTCGGGACACCACAGCACTTGGCCACATGGAGCCAGAGCTGCCCTGGGCATACCGGTGCATCTCATGGGGTCATTGCCATCAGCCCAGCTGCACTTGCTGCAGGCTGCCATCTGGGGGGTCCATCGGGGGGCTGTCAGGATTCAGGAGGCCTTGAGGGAGAGCGTCCACCCCAAGGAGCCCTCAGAGCCTCCCTGGTCCTCTCCACCGGGGGCTCGTGCCCCATACCTCCCTCATGTCCTTCCACTTACCCCTCCCTAGCCCGCCTTCCTGATGTCAAACAAAGGACACGTATGTTCAAAAATAGAAACTGGGTTTATTGAACAAAACGGGGGGGGGGGATGAACCTCTGGGGAGACTGGGGAAAGGAGGTGGGAGAGGGGAAGAGAGAGGGTGGGAGAGGGGTGGGGGAAACCTGGGAGGAGGGAGCTGGAAGGGGGAAGCAAGGGGAAGAAGGGAGAGGGGAAGCTCAGGGCTCAGGGTTGGGGGTCTCACCAGACCAACTTGACTTTCATGCAAACCTGCTCCTGGGTTCGCATGTGGCCTTTGGTGGCCAGGCTGGCAGCTATCCTACCGTAGACAGCCGTGTTCCTCCGTCTAGGGCTGAGATCATGGAAGCTGGGGGCATCCTCCACAAATCTGAATAAGGTCCATGATCTCCACCCTGGACCAGGAAGACGCCTGCCTTCTCCAGTCCCTGTCAGGCTCCTGGGAGCTGGCAGACTGCTCCTGGGGAGTGGTGGAGGGCTGGCTGCCAGTGGCTTGCTGGCTCATGTTTTGGGGCCTCTGGGTCAGGGGCCCCAGTGGCCACTGCTGGCTCTGGGCTGGCAGGCTTGTAGCTGGCACAGGCACTGTGGCCAGGGTCTACCCCTTTAATGGCTCCAGGGCTGGGGAAGAGGAGAGTAAGTTTTTCTGGTTGTGCCCAGAGTGGCCACCAGGGCTCCCTGGGAAGGGCTGGAAGCTCCCTATTTCGAATTAAGTGTCTACACAGCACTTAATTCGAAATAGCTATTTCGAATTTGGTGTTACTCCTCGTAGAATGAGGTTTACCAAATTCGAAATAAGGGCTCCACTATTTTGAATTAATTTCGAAATAGCGGTTTGGCTGTGTAGACACTATTAAAGTTAATTCGAAATAAGTGCTGTTATTTCAAATTAACTTTGTAGTGTAGACATACCCTTAGATGTCCAGCATGTTGTTTTGTGGTATCAACATTAATAAAATTGTAACCCTTCTATATTATGTTAACATTATTAATCTTTGTATTAATATTCATTATATATATATAAGAGAGAGAGAGAGAGAGAGATACACACACACAAATCTGATAATATTACAGAAAATAGAACGTGGATATTATGGCCTGTGGGAAACAAAGCCTTTAACTCTCTGACAACAACTGCTGACATTTTATAGTACTACTCCTGAGGGTCTTAATGACCATAACGTCAAGTTGAATCTACTATTAATAAACCTCAGTGTTAAGGGGTGAGTGTTATGATTTTTATCCTGAGTGTGAAGGGTACATAACTCATAAGGATCATGAGCCCAAACTGAGTTATTAAATGGTTTCCCGTAAGCAAAGAAACAGAGCCATTCTTTTCTTGTGACAGCTTCTACTTATGCTAGTGAAACTTCCTTAATGGGAAAAAGTGCTCTATGCTCAGTTTTAAAACTTAGCATTAGGAAGAGTATGAAATGAGTTTCAGCTGACATGGGTAAATGAAAAGTAAGGCCTATTTGAACTGTGTGTTTTCTTACCTTGGAACGTTATATTTTATTAGAAGTAAAATAAACAATTCCCCCCTCCTTTTGGGGGGAGGTCAAAATTTTCTACAGGTTAAGGCTTATTTGACTCTTATGAAATATTTATGAATTACACATTGGTAGGCAGATATCTCATAACATACCATGCCTCCAAGTAAGTTACTATTCAACATTTATATTGAAAAACAGATATTATTATGACTGTTGCTTTTTCATCTTCCTAATTGTGCAGCAATGTTGTGTAAATCAGTCCTGCAAGTGCTTGTCATATGAAACTTTCACGGAAGTTAAAAAGAGCTCTGTGCAGAAAGTGCTCATGGAAACTGCTTTAAAATAGGAAAAAATTCTTCTTGGATGAAGACATATAAAATACATGGTGCACATGAATTCTCACATAGCCAAGCTCGCCTTCTAAAAACATTCTAATTCTTGGAGAGGGGGGGCAGGCCAAGATTTCAAAATCACAAATGAATATGATGGCTCAATTTTTGGATGCTCAATCTGAGACATGTTTGAGAAATCTGATTTTCAGAGAGTGCATGTTGTGGATGTTCCAAAAGTCAGGTCCTTTTATGATGTCTCAAGTTGAACACCCAAAAATGGATGCACCTAAAATAATAAGTTACTTTTAAAAAGCTTGGCCATGATGGCTTTGTCTTTTGCAGATATATGAATGTGATACACAGTTCATCAAATAATTGATTCCAGAATGTGGCTCATAGACAAGTTATACACAGACATAGTATCCATTTTTTTCAAGGAAAAAAAAAGTTGATCCAGTGTTGTTCCCAACTGGCTCTTTATTGATACATTTGTTTTTACATTTACATACTAATTCTGAAGCAATCTTAGCCATGTTCCTCCTAGTTCATGTTTGCATTACAGAACAGTTGACAAGACACTTATCATGTGATTGGAAGTATTTTTACAATATCGAGTATGTAATATGTCAGTAATTCATGGTCTGTTGATAGAATGAATTTAAACAAATGAGTTTTCTTCTTGTATCTGTTTCCACTTTCATTACAAACTCCATAAACTGAGAACTGAAACAAATGAGAAAAATATCTCTTGAGAAGTGAATGTCTAGTGAAGAAGAAATATATATCCATGGTATGTGCAGAATAATGAATGTGATTGTGCTTTAAATAAGATCGATAGAGGAACTGGTGTCACTAATGCATCTATGAATGTTTTGTTTTCCTCCAGTGATAAAACTAGTGATTTAGATAGACCAAGGCCTGTCATGAATAATGGCCTATACATGCCCCTCCTGTGCAAAAACAAGTGCAGAGGAACAAATTAATGCAAAATCTCCTGGGCTCCAGTGGAGTCAAGGAATTCAGCATTCATCATGTTTGTCTAAACAGATTGGGGGGATAAGGAAGTCATATAAGGGAATGGAAATTTGGAATGGAATGGAATTTGGGTTCCCAACCCTGCAGGAATGCTGAACTGTGAAGAAAAATTCTCTCCAGACACTCTTCTAGCAATGCCAGGACCAAGGCTAAGGACCTTTCCCTCCCATTGATTTCATTTGGTGTAACGGATACTCAGTAGTTCTGCAAATCAATCCCTTATATTTTAATTTATCAGTGGTTAAATATTCCTCCTGGTGGTCTTATATACTACCAGAAACTAACCCTTCCATCTTGTTTATTTTAGTTGTTGGGTGTTTGATTTTTGCAAAGATTTTCCCCTTCTCTTAACACCATAACCTACCAGTGTCAAGACACCATGCAGACTTGTGTAGAAGGATAACTATATACTAACTTAGGAAAATGGAGCCCAGTACTAAATGTTACATGTTTTTAATATCTGGAAGTTCAGATGCTGTATCATGTCAAAAAAAGCCAAACAAACAAATGAATTTTGTCAGCAGTGGGAGAATTAAAGCAAGTAGGGAATATTTTAGAATCTGCACATCTCTATTTTGTTTATTGTTAAAGGACAACAACCGGTGACAGTTTTGTTAGCTAACCACATAATAACTTTGGAGATTCCACAGTGTACTCTGACAGTATTTTTTTTATTTCATGTGTTAAAAGGTACCAACTAACTGATACCTGAAGAGGGGAAAATGTTCTTTGATAAGTCCACAGAATAAAAATAAGAAAATCAGAAATAAGAAAAGCTTTGCATGCTCGTCTTGCTTTTGTCACATATGGTTTAATGCTTGTAAATGCTAACAATTCAGCAATGCTGAAATGAAGTTTAACTATAAACTAGAATCTGACCATAAAAATGCGGCTGCTTGGATAGTCCAGACCACCTATTCAAGGATTTTGTAAAGCTTCACGTACAAAGTTTAATGTTTCATTTTAACTTCCACACTGTCCCATGCTGTGATGTTTTCCTTGTTCCTTATGTGCAGGTCATTCTGCATATTTCCCACAGAATTCCCGCAGAGGACCTTTGACATGTTCATGAAGTTATAAAAACATTTGGATGAGCCAGACTACAAAAATGGATAAACATTCCAAATTCTTACTGAGTAAAATAACATGAAAAGAACCACCAAAGGAAAGTTGATTACCTTTGTAAGAATGTGTCTTTTCAATTTCCCCATTGTAAGGCTTTCTGTGGTGCCCTGATGTGCACAAGTGACATCTCTGAATGACATTTTCAAAAGTAAATGTTGGTATGCTAGCATCATACACATATGAGCCAATGACAATATATAAGACACTTGTATATGTTTTTTTTCCCCTGGATGTTCTGGTCGCCTAGTCATAAGGAATTGGGGGGCGGGGTGGGCTGGGTTCAGCAGCATATCTCTGAATGACAAAGACTAGAAGAGCTGCCGTGAGGAATGTGTTCAATTCCTAAAAGGTTATAGATAGGAGTAATTTTTCACACTGACCAGCAGCTAGAAGGGATTCTAGTCTCAGAGACTTTAAGGTCAGAAGGGACTATCACAATCATATAATCTGACCTCCTGCACATCAAAGGCCACAGAACTTTACCAACCAACTCCTGTAACCGCAGTCCATAGCCTCTGACTGAATATCTGAAGTCCTCAAATCTTGATTTAAAGACTTCAAGTTACGTAGACCCCACTGTTAATTCTAGTTCAGTCCAGCTAATGACCCATGCCCCAGCCTGCAGAGAAAGGTGAATCTGCCCTATGGGGCCTACTAATCTTACCTGTGGGAAAAGTCTTCCTGATCCCAAATATGGCATGGGGGCAAGATCCATCAACCAGACACCTGGGAAAAAATTCTCTGTAGTAACTCAGAGATCTAGTGTGCCATCTCTGGCTATTGAAGATGTTTGCCAGTAGCAGTTGTTGGGCCATATGCCATCATAAGCAACCTCATCATATCATCCCCTCCATACATTTATCAAATTTATTCTTGAAACAAGTACATTTTTTTGCCTTCATTACTCTGCTTTGAAGGCTGTTACAGAATTTCATTTTCTTCTGGTTAGAAAACTTCATCCGATTTCAAGACTAAACTTGTTGATGGCCATTATTTATGTATATTTGTTCTTGTCCCAATATTGGCACTTAATTTAAATAACTCCTTTCCATTTCTGGTGTTTGTCCCCTGATGTATTTATAGAGGGCAATCATATCTACCCCAGACTTAATTTTGTAAGACTAAACAAGCCAAGTTCCTTAAATCATCTTCCACATGGCAAGATCTAATTCATCTGGTCTTCCTAGAAGGCATTCTCTGCTCCTGTTCTAGTTTGCATTAATCTTTCTTAAACATGGGAGAAAAGAAATATACATTATATTACAGATATACACCAACATCTGGTATAATGGCAATCCACTTTCCTGTTGCCACTGTAAACACACGTTTGATGCATCCTAGGATTGCTTTAGCTTTTTTTCATAATCATATTGCATTGACAGCCCATTGTCACCTTTCGATCAGCCAATATACTCAGGTCTTTCTCTTTCAGTGTCACTTCCAACTGATTAATCTGCAAGTTTTCCAAAATTCTTGTCTGTAAATGCATGACATTGCACTTTGAAGTATTAAATTCCATCCCATTTCTATTGCCCCAGTTTTCAAAGTCATACAGATCTTGTTATTCTGGTTCTCCTCCATATTTGTACTATCTCCCAACTTTGTGTCATCCATAAATTTTGTAAGTACAATCCTTGAGGAACTCGATTAGGTACTTCCTTCCAGGTTGACAGTTTGTCTTTCAGCAAACCCATACAGTTTTTCTTTTAATAAGTTCTTTATCCGCCTTTCAGTTCTTGTATTAATCCTTATCCTCACCAACGTAACTAATAATTATTTTCCATATGAAATTGTATCAAATACTTTACTGAGATCCTAGGTAGATTAAATGTATTGTATATTCTTTGTTTACAAAATCAGTTGTATTCTTTCACTTCCCCTTCCCTCCCCCACCAAAAAAAAAAGAGAGATCAGGTTTGGCTGTCATGATCTACCTTTTTGTATTTACCTTTATGTCTGTAATTTACTCTCTTTTTCAGAATTTGTTCTAAGACCTTGCATACAATGAAGGTCAAGCTAAATGTACAAACTAGATCACTTTTTTGCTTTTTGTAAATATAAGTACTGTATTTGCAATTCTTCAGTCACTGAGTATGAGCCCTGATTTTATGGATTTAATAAAATTCCTTGCTTTTGGGCTTGCTCTTATGTGCCAGTTCCTTTCATACTCTTTGATGGAGATTAGCTGAGCCTCCGCTGCCCTCTACAATTTGTCTTCTTGAGCTATTATTCGCTTCCACTTTGGCTGGGGTAATTTCTACTTCCATATCCTAAATTCCATTAATCATAGCCCTCAAGCACCTCATTATCATTACTAAAATCTGAAGCAAAGTACAGGTTGGACCTCCCTGGTCTGGCACCCTCTGGACCTGAGCTGTTTTGGACTAGGGTAGTGTTTCTTAAACTTTTTAAGATGAAAGAACACCAAACAATATATATTTTTTTATGAGGAACACCAAGGATTTTTGGTTGGGTAAAAAATAAAAGAGGCCGGGAAAAAGCTATTGAGCAAAAAAAAGAAAAAAAAGAAAAATAAGGTTGGAGGAAAGTTATTGAGCAAAAAAAAAGGTTGCTTGCCCCTTTAAGGGCAGCCATTTTGAACTCTGTTGTTCTCTGTGGCATACCTCTGACTGCCCCGCGGCACACTGTGCCACAGAACACAGTTTAAGAAACACTGGACTAGGGAGTTTGCTGGACCAAGGGAGGTCAGTGCTCTCCTGCTGGCTGCCCCGCTCCCAGGCTTCTCCCCTTGGTGCTCCCTGCCCTGCCACTGGCTCCCCTAAAAGTGGCCTGACACAGATTCCCATCCTACTGCCCACCTGCTGCCCCGGGCTCTTCCAGGATTCCGGCAGAAACGCTTGGCCTGGTCCCACTGCCACGGGGTGTTCCTGGGGGTTCCCAGCTGGGGCCACCCAGTTGCTGCTGGCCCTACTGCTGCCGGCGGTTCCCCAGCCAGAGTGCCTAGATACCTTACCCTGCTGCTAGGGCCAGTCCTGCTGCTGCCGAGGATTTCAGCTGTTTGCCTCCATCAGCCCCACTTCAGCCGCGAGGTTCCCCAGTAGAGGCTGCCCGGTCATCCCAGCCCCACTGGCAATGGGGGGTTGCCAGGATCCTGGCTGGGGCCACCCAACTGCAAACAGCTCCACTGAAACCGGGGGGGGGGTCCCCAGCTAGGCCAGACTCCCCAGTCACCTGACCCTGATAATGCTGGGGTCACTTCTGGGGTGGGAGCTCACAAGCTGCTGCCTGGCTGTGCTGATGCTGGGGGTACCCTGGTCAGGGCAGTTGCTCCCCAGATTCCGCCTGGACCAGCCGGGGCTCCTCAGCCCCTGCATTGCTCCTGCCTCCGGGACTTTTTGGTCCAGCAACATCCGTGGCCCTGACAGAACACGGATTGATGTTGCCAGACTAGAGAGTCCCAGATTTGAGAGGTTCAACATGTATTAGTTTACAGGGTGGGCCATATCTAGATTATCTTTAGTCTCCACCTATCTTCAGTGTTTAGCAGTCTTGCTTTATTCTGTCATTGTTTTATTTTTATTTATATGATTAAAGAATCTTTTCTTATTGGCTAACTTCCTATGAAAGGTCCAGCTGTGCTTAGATTTTGACAGTTCACCTTTTACCAATGTTTTCTGATCTTCAAGAAGTAATTTTCCTTGCTGATCAATCTCTTCTTCCAGTAGTTGTGGGATTTCTGCTTTCCCTTATTCATGTGTTTGAGATTCATGTTCATCTGTTTTGACCTGCAACCCTCCCTACAATATTTTCTTTCTTGGGAAGTACTCTGATGCATCTTGGAGATTAAGAGTATGAAAGATAGAAACACTCAGGTCTCCAGGTCTCCAACAAAACGACACAGGGAATTTTCAAAAAAAGTGATTTTCCCTAACTTCAGTTGGTAATGAAGCAATATGAGAGTGGTGATACCATTTATTATCATGTATATTTTATTGGCTTAGCATTGCCAACTATCTTTGATTCTAAAAGATGATCCTAATATAAAAAGTATTTTTTTCTTCTAACACGATGGTGAATAGCACAGCTCACAGAAAATTTACAGGAACTTTGCTGTGAATTATAACCTACCATTGCTTTATATTGAAACAAAATGTAAGATGTTAATCCTACTGCACTGTAATAATCCAAGTAACAATTTCTTACTTTTCCTGGAAATTTCTGTAATGAATGTTCAGTCCTTTCATAGATGACGTCTGCAGAATTTTAGTTGGTGACGTCCTTAATGGAGCTGGTGATGACGTGATCCCCAAGCAATAGCTCATTATTTCAAATCTAGTCACATGGTCTTAACTTAGTTTTGCATCGGATTGTACTAATGTTATCTCACATTTTGTTCTTATAAATTATTTATACCACCATGAGCTTATGGAAAATTTTATACATGTTTATGAAAAAAATCACTCATGTCAAGTATTCTATTATCTTATTTTTTGTTACCTATCTCATATTGTGGCATACATTTACAGGCCAATATATCACACCTTTTCTCTTGTAAATGGCTTTACTCATGTGGCTAATGCAATATAAACTGATTCGGGTAAAACTGAGGAAAAGAAAATTGCCATTTAAAGTTAGGGATCCATGAGAAATCTTTGCTATTACATGTTGCTATCTTCTTCTATTTCTTCAGTGCATGCAGAAGAAATCAGCCTATTCCATTGCTGCTTGAAGTCTTGCCTGAAGAAACCTGGAATGCTTGGATATGTATAATCTGTGTATGCTGGAAAATGTAAAAAGCAACAACATAACTATTAAAATGGAGAGGAGAGGGAATTCTTCCAGGATAATTATTTAAATTTGAGTATATTTCTTTCCTTTTCCCCATTATCTAATTTCTCCTCTCACCATCCTCCTACCAATACACAGGAATGGATGGGGAGATTGGCATTAGATCTTTCTTCTTCTCTATCTCATCAGAAAGGAATCAAAGATCACCAGAAGATCAATCTATTCCCATGAAGGGAGAAAAGAAACCATTCTTTTCTTGCTGCTCTGTGAAAGGTGAATGTGTTTGTTTATCTTCCTATTTCCACCTCAAAAGGAGGAAGGGAAGAGTTGCTCTAATACTAGCCATCTCTCACAGTTAGGATAATACCTATTAGGGCATGTCTACACAAGGAAAATATTTCAAAATAACTAAATTTGACTTAATAACTCTCGATTTAAAAAATCAAAATACCGTGACCCCACTGCGGGGAAGCCTCGAAATTCTTCTGAGGGAGGCTTTGGTAATCCGGATGTATTACCTCAACTTAGAGCCCCAGGAAGCACTGGGGATTAATTAGTTCAAATTACTTTGGGGAGTAGTTATTTCAAAATAGTGGCACCGGAGCGTCCACACTACAGCCATTTCAAAATTAGCATTATTCCCCAAGGAAAGTAGGAGTACACATTTCAAAATAAGCGGCCCATTATTTTGTAATAATGGGCTTGGTAATGTGGATGCTCCACTTACAGATTCTATGGAGGGTTATTTCAAAATAACACTGTTGTGTAGCCCAGGGCTCAGTATTCTAGTACTTCTCCCTCTTCTTAGGCAGATAAGAGTTCCTGTCTAAATCTCAGAGGAGTTAGTGGATGATTGATGAGTACGGCTCGCTAACACTGGAGCTGCTGTCTTGAGGCACTTTGGATATGGGGCACAGTACTGTGATCCATGCTTAAGTCTTCCCCAGCTTATACAGTGAAGGGCTATATTATAAGGTTAAAACTATAAGAAGATATTGGCCCCACATTTGTTTGAACTGTTATGATTTACCATAATATCATTAATTAGAACAACTAACTCTTAAAAGACAAAGCAACTGCCTATAGGTAACACTGGAGATTTTTGTCTGAATATTGTTATTATTAACACCTTATATTTGGAATTAGAAAAAATACTTTGAATTTCGACTTCAGTAACAAAATGAGACAGCTGAATGGTGAGCTTAAATTACATATTAATTTCCTGAGATCAGTTGCCAGAACTGTAGAAGAAAGGGGGAAGAATTTTCTTTTTTCATACTGTTCAGTCAGTTTATATTTTTTACTCCTTTACCTCCACTAAGAGAATCCAAGAGAAATACTATGTTGTCTTTCCTCTGTATCAAAGTGGCTTCTGTTACCTCATTTACAGTTCAGGAGATAAGATTCATGATCATCTGTTGCATTGTCAGTGAAGTGAGAATTAAGAATCTGTTTTGTTAGTCTACAATACAATTTGACCATAATTACATGATTTCAAATCAAGGTACTTTCTCAGAGCTGTGTCGAAGTGTAGAGGATCTAGAACTCATTATAGCACCTAACAGAGGGACTGCTTCAGTAGCTAGATCATCATCACTTTAATGAGTCACATCATGAACAAAACTTTTATTTTTGTTAAAATAGGCTTTACAAAACTGTAATCATGTTGTGCCACTTTCCCCCACCTTTTTCAGAAATATCAGGAGTTAATTGTAAATATCAAATAAATACTTAGCTAACTTTTTTTCTGTCCCTCGGTTATACATGAATCCCAGTTTGTCTGTAGAGTATTTGAGCATATTATTTCTTATTTGTATATTCAAACATCAGAGTTAATTTAAAAATTACAGTTATTTTTGTAGGAAATTAAAAAAGATAGTTAGAAAAATACTTAGAAAATTTCCCATCAAATATTTTCTTTTTTCAAAGAAAAATCCAAACAAAAAAATAACAAGTGGTTTTGTGGCAGCTAAGAGACTAACCAATATATAAAGAATCATGAGCTTTTGTGGGCAAAACCCACTTTATCAGCTGAATAGGAGTGGCAATAACAGAAACCAAGGTGTGTTTGTATGTATGTGTGTATCTCTCTCTCTCTATATATATAAAGCCAGTGACAATGTAATTAAACATTGGCCCTAAATGGACCACTTGCTGTGTGCATTGTGGGCAATGCATTATGCTTATTTCTTCCCCTTCAGCGCCTCCTGCTGGTAGCTCCATGGAATTAGTTTTGTCATGAGCAGGGCACCTCCTTCTAGCTGGTGTCTCCCCCGTGCATGCTCCATGTTTGCACTCCAGACCGACGTTGTTCCCAGACTGTGGTGTCCTCTTTGGGACACTGCCCTCTGGCAGTTTCCACTACAGTGGTCTCTAACCTCCCTTCCAGGGGTTTATCAGCAGTTCTCAGTTTCCTCTGCCACTCTGTGGCTAACTGTGAACTCAAAAGCCTTTACCCTCTACCTCAGGAGCAAGCCACAGTCTGTAAAGGCCACCACACTTGGAGGCAAAGTATGGTGTAAGGGGAGGGGGAGGCAGACATAGGCCAACCCATTACACTGGATCCTGGTCTAAGACCTTCTGGAGGCAGCCTTTTCCTGCCCTCCTTTACTCCTCTTTACTGCCTCTTGTTCCCTGGGCCACTTCCTTTGTGACCCCTTACACCCTCTTGGCTCTTATAACAAGGCCCGTAGCCTGTCAGGTATCAAGGTGGAGCATCCCTTGCTCTGCTCCCCTGAGCCTGCCCAGCTCTGCTCTAAAGTGCTTCTCCAGAAACTAGTCCTGCACCCTCCCTGGTCAGGACCCAACTGCTTCTCTCTTCTAGAGAGCTCCTTATATGCAGGGCTACCCCAGCAATTTGCCTTCTGATAGGCTACTTAAAAGCTTCTCACTAATTGGCCAGAGGTCTGCACAGGTACTCTCCATCCTGCTTTGACGCCCTCCCAGCCAGGGTGGAGCATCTGCCCCACCACAGGAAGGCAATGAATAATAGGGACCTAATAAAATGACAGTGTTTTTATAGAGAGTGCGATCTGACAAATTCTTCTAGTCTATTTAGAGAATGCCTTTTTAGGAGCTGATTCAGGATCTCTTAATGCTGACTTTATTCAGATTTCCCACATGTTTTGACAACCTAGAGAATCCATCATTAATTGTTCCTTGTCACCTCTTCTCTGGCATATCAGAACATTGTCTTACTTCAGTGATTTTTACTGAACCCTTTAAATGATATGCATTATATCTATGCAGAGCCTGGGTTTTCTGTTACCACTTACTTAACCATGATCATTCACCTTTGTTTTTGTCCGGTAAATCATTGATAAAACTTTGTCATTATCTTTTCTCCCTGATTCAAATGTCAGAGCTGGGCTTAAATGATCTCTCTCTTGGGATTTACTAAATCAAGTAGATTTACCTGTTCACCTCTTCCTATAACTTCTTTAAGAATACACTTGGTTTTATTTCACTTTTCCTCACTGGATGTTTGAGATTTTTCATGAGACCTTCCATCTTCTCACATTATGAATGGCTCCTGGCAAGCAGTTCATGCACTGAGGTGTCTGATATGTCTAAGGACAAATTTGAATCCATGACATTCAAAGGATGCTAGCCCATATCTGTGTATAAATAATACACCCCCTAGGAAAAGTGATAGTGGATATGAAAGAATATACAGTGCTCAACAGATAACAATAATAATAAAATATGTATACTAAATACTTTTTGCAGCTCCAGTCTTGTAATTATGGATTTCTCCTGTGGAAGGAAGGTACACAAAACTGTTTGTGTCAGTTATAATGTGCCTTTTCTTCCTAATCCACATCTAATTTTAAACTGATTCTCTGAAAAAAGGAAGCCAAACACGTTTCCACTTCTCTGACTAGAATGTTGGTACTTATACCTCTAATACATTTCTTAGAGCCATACGAGTTAGTGATAGAAAAGCCTGTTATATCTATCCGTTCTTCCCATAGTATTGTAGTGTTTTGTTTTATTAGTTTTAAAAGACCTAGGCAACTAGATTTTCACCACTCCTGTAGGGAGAATATTCCACAATTTAACGAGAGTTGGGAGTTTTTTTCTTGACATTCATCCTAAATTTTCCCTTTCTTATTGTTGTAAATGGGTTAAAACCATAAGTAGGGAAATAAATTAAGTCATTCACATCCCTCCATGGAGATTAGACCCTTCAATTATCTATATATTTTACACATCCCCTCTTAGTAGTTAATGAGCTACAAGCAATTACTGCATAGCTAGTGAGTACTAGAGTTATATAAAAAAAGGATCCCCTGTTTATACCAGCAATTTGCATGTACATGAAGGGCACTTGGATGGCTAAGTGCCTGATTGTGTCCATATATCAGGTATGTAGAGAGGCAAATGGCTACAATTGCTTTAGAAAATAATTACAGATGGGAACTGCACCTGCAGAATTGTGGACACAAAAACAGAGGCCCATTTTAAGGCTGTTTCAAGTTATAGCACATATTACATAATAATATGAGACTGAAAAGACAGAGAATCCAAAAAAGTAATATAATTTTACAATGTGTAGTTTTCTTTATGGGTCAAATAATAAGTAACAGCTGTCATCAGAAAAACTGAACATTTGTTTTTCTAATATCAAGCTTAAAGTATGCCAGACATGAATAAATCATAAAATACTATGGTTTGAAATATTTTCAGAGAAGGTCTAGGAACTGCTAACTTCTTACTCAATTTTCTAGGATTAATCTTAAATTGTTGTGCCCCTATATATGAAGTTTTATGAATAATCTATTCAGCAGTAGATGCTAAATTCTCCTCTTAGTTATGCTAATATAGAATTAGACTAACTACTGAAACTGATGGAATGAAATGTGAATTTATACTGCTGAAATAGAGAGCAGAATTTGGATCTTAGGCCTTTAGATTAGCCTATTATTTGACTAGACAAATCACAAAATTGATAAAAAAAAAACCAGATGAAGCAATTAGAATCAAGATGACACTATTAAGTGTCCAGATTCCGAGATCTAGTCAAACTTTTCTAAGCGTAGTCCTTTGCAGAGGAAGGGCCAGGGTCTGAGTAGGTAGTTATAAACCACCTTTCTGCCCCCTCGATCCTAGGGCCACAGTTTGTCTCCGTTGTGTGATTTAGATCCTACGTGTTGTTTTAATGTACGCTGGCAGTAACAGTCCTCCAGGGAGCATTCCACTCAGCTAGAACTAGTAGAGTAAAAATTCTCCAGGCCATGCCTCTTCCTGGCATAGTCCTGACATTTTTTCTTACTAAGCTGGGCCTGGATAGTGTGCAACTGTCCTTGCCAGCTATACACCACCCAGAAGGTCATTTATAATAGTGAAGCCCTAGCTGATCCATTAGGACAGCTTTCTGGCTATTTGAATTTGAGAACATGGCCAAAAATATTTCATTAATGCTACTATGTACCTACAAAGCTGCCTCCCAAAACTGGATGAAAACAAAATGACAGTTTCAAAGTTTATAAGTGCAATGTAATGCTCATTGGAAAACATCCTAACTATGGTGCGGTCTAAATTAGCTGTTATTACTCAAGAAGGGGATCTTGTAGTCAATGAAGATGAAATACTCTGAAAACATCTGCTCAATTTTCAGTGGCAGTTGAGGAAGCTAATAGAATGTTAGGAATCATCTATATTTACCATTAAAAAAGGTATAGATATAAGACAGAAAATATAATAATGCCACTATATTAATCTGTAGTGTTCTTACTGCTTGAATACTGAGCATAGTCCTGGTTACCCGATCTCACAAGATATATTAGAATTGGAAAAAGTACAGAGAAGGGCAACAAAAATGACTTGAGGTATAGAGCAGCTTCCATTTGAGGAGGGATTGAAAAGACAGGGACTGTTCATCTCAGAAAAAGAAACAACTAAGGGGATATATGATACAGGTCTAGAAAATAATGAATGGTGTGGCAAAACTGAATAGGGATATATTATTTACTTCTTCATAAAACACATAAACCATGGAGTCACTCCATGAAATTAATGGCAGATTAAAAAAAACATAAGGAAGTATGTTTTTATAGAACACATAGTCAATAAAAACATAAGAACAGCCATACTGGGTCATACCAAAGGTCCATATAGCCCAATATCCTGCCTTCCAACTGTGGCAAGTAATCATCAAGCTATCCCATTCCCTTTCACTCATTCCCAGCTTCTGGCAAACAGAAGCTAGGGACTCCATTCTTGCCCATCCTTGTTAATAGCCATTGATGGACTTATCTCCCATGACATTATCTAGTTTTTTTGTTAACCCTATTATATAGTCTTGGACTTCACAAAATCCTCTGGCAAAGAGTTCCACAGGCTGACTGTGTGTTGTGTGAAGAAATACTTCCTTTTATTTATTTTAAACCAGCAGGTTCTACTTTGTTGCCAAGGGAGGTTATGAAGGCCAAAAGTATCACTGAGTTAAAAAAGAATCAAAAGTTCACGAATGGCTAAAGATGGTCATGGATGCAACACCATGCTCTGTGCGTCCTTATATCTCTGACTGTCAGAAGCTTACACTGGATGACAGAGCATGGGTTGCTGAATAATTATTCTGTTCTGTTAATTCCTTCTGAAGCATCTGGAACTAGCAGAAGACAGAATACTGGGGTAGATGAACCATTGGTCTGCCCCATTGTAACCATTCTTAATTTATATGATACTATGTCCAGTTCTGGTGTCCACCCTTTGCATAGGTAGGAGAAATATTGGAAAGATTTTAAAGAACGGTAACATAAATGATCCAGAGGCTGTTAAATAAGACTTACGATGTGAGGCTTAAAGAGTTCAACCTATTTTGCTTATTGAAAAGAAGTTTGAGAGGTGACTTCCATGTGGAAAAGAAATCGGATCTTGCTAACAAAGGCAGAACAAGATTCAGTGGCTAGAAGTTGAAGTTACATGTATTAAACCTTGAAATATTTTGCAATTTCTGAGCTGTGTGCTTAATTAAACATTGGAACCATTTACCAGAATCGGTGGTGCAGTCAACATTGTTTGGAGTCTTTAAAAAGATTAGCTGTCTGTCTAAAATATATGCTTCAGTTTAGTTTATGGAGAAATTCTGTGAGATGGGAACGATCCCTCTATCCTTTATGAGCTTCCAGGAAAGGAAAACAGCTATTGTTATATTTTTTCTGTTATCAAATAGAGTGCACGAGGTGTGGCTGGCTGGCAGGTCATCATGCTCCCTTTTGGCCAGGGAATCTGAATGTCAACCTCAATTTCCCTCTTCAGTCCCTTCCTTTATGGACCCTGAGAGGAATAGGCCTGCTTGCATTGCCTCCATAACACTTGGAGTTTTACAATGCATGCTTTAGTGCTTCAGCTAGTACCCTTCAGAAGTGAGGAAGAATTTTTTCGCTCTGGTGCAAACAACTGGCTACATGTATTCTGGATTTTTTGGATGTATCAGAGATTGGACACAGCTGGTGACAACACATCAGGTGGCAAGGACACGTGCTTCAAGGTAATACAGAGAAACCTCTTTCTAGCTGTCTGGCTACTAGTGTGTTTTGCTTACACGGTGTTATCATCAGATCTGAGATTTGGAAGGAATTTTTCCCAGGTCAAATTGGCAGGAACATTGAAGGGGTTTTCACCTTCCATCACAGCATAGAGCCTAGATCACCTGCAGTGATCATCTGGACATATTTTAGCCAATCAATCTCCTGCTGTTACAGGGGCCTCAGGCATTAGTGGCACATTGGTCTCACCTGTTCTATGATTGTGGCACACAGTGAAGTCTCCTGTGGAATGAAATGCTTTCGTCTAAATTTGGGGTCTAATATAGGGACATTTGGGTGAAATTTAATGACCTATGATGCATAGGACATCAGAGTAGATGAGTAGAAAATTAAAGGCAGAGAACAATCTTTCCCAAAGGCATGCCAAAATTTGGCACTTAAATCCATATTAAGTCTTTGGAAAAAAGTGGTCCAATTATCATATGCAAAGATCCCTTCACTTGGCTTAACAAATGGTGTGGGTGCAAATGATAGCTGAAAATCAGGCCATTTATTCTGGCACCTAAATGTAGATTTAGGTGTTTAATTTTACATTTTAAGTTGGAAACTTTTGGCCAGAGCATAAATTAATTGCCTGAGGTCACACAGTGAGTCAAGATATAATGAAAAAATAATAATGAAAGAGACGGGGGGGGGGGGAGAGGATATTTAATTTCTGTGGATTTATTGAATAAAAAAAACTCTTTCCAAAACCTTCTTGCATTTTTGTTTGCTTACTTTGTGGCATAAACATCTCAGTTACAGAGACTATTTTCTTTTAATGTTAAAAACATTTTTTTCTTTTTTCTTTGTTTCAACCCTGAGAGGTGGCATAGCCCTCACTTTCTTTTATTGATGTTGTAAAAACAAAAGGCTCAGTCAGATATTCGCCAGCAAATATTTCATTGCATAGGAAGTTAATGAATAAGATATTTGATTACAAAGGGATAAGTAACCTCTCAGTAGCCTACAATTAACATTTAACTTGATATGGCCAATAAGTCAACTGAAGGGAAAGTAAACCAAATTTTAAAAATAGAATTATTATCAGTCTAGTATCACATATAAACTAGCAGACATTATTCCATTGTGTCTGGTGATTTTATTTGCACATATAAACAAAGCTGATTTTTTTATATGATCAAACTCTTTGCTGACAAGAAAAACTAAAATTTAACCCCCTTGTGTTTCAAGAGAATTAATGTACTTTCTACTTTAATCATTTTAATGGGTAAACAAAAGAATAGGTAATAAAGGTGAGATTTGGAAACAAGCCTATGGGAGTTAGCCATCCAACTCCTATAAAAATTCAGTTGGATTGAGGTGCCTACCTCACTTGGGAACCTTTGAAATCCTAGCCTAAATGTTTTTTGCTTGTAAACAAGAGCATGATGGATGTCATGTAAATTTCATACAAACGTGAAAAATTTTCTGCAGACTTTCTGTATGGACGTGGGCAAGCCACTTAAACTTTCTGTGCCTCAGTTTCTTAATTATAAGATGGGGCAATATCACACAGAAGTGTTAAGGATCAATTAAACATTATCATTAACAAGAGCCATATAGACTCCAAAGGTAAATAAAGCATGTGAGGGAAACAACTGCTGCTCCTGAGAGAGAGAAGCTTTTGGGCTTACACAGAGGTATTTTTCTGATCTGGAAAGAAGAATTTGGCAAGTGCAAAAGCCTGTCTCTTTCACCAGTAGAAGTTAGTCTAATCAAAGCTATTACCTCATTCACCTTGCCTCTAATATCCTAGACCAACATGGCTACAACAACATGGCAAACAACATAACATTGATAAAATTACTTTGCTAGACTCATTACTTCTATGTTTGAAAACTAATTTCCCTCACTCATGCATTTAAGAGAAATTGGGAAAACCACCACTTGCATGATCCACTTGCTAAACAGTATTAGAGCACAGCACCTAGACTTACACCTATCACTGACAGTCATGGTCCTCTACATTTTATATAGAATGCTGCTGCAAAGAATTTTCTGAGCTTGTCATTCTGACCACATCATTCCTCTCATTTTATCCCTGATCCCTCCCTGCTTCTCTATGGCAGCTATCTTTACTTTCAGGTTACTTCTCAATCTATTCCCACACCACTTATCTCTCATTTGCTATCAGGATGTCAGTATCCAACTGGTCCATGATGCTAGACTACTTCAATCATTTTCTACATTTTCAAACACCTTTGTGCTTTCTCCCATGATGTTCCTCATGCTTGGGAACTCCCAAAGTTATCTCATTATCCCTCCTTCCTGACAATGGTTAGGATGCTGGTGAGCTGAGACAATTCCCAACGCTGCTAACCAATAACATCACATTGTTTCCTTGTATTCTCACATTGATCTGTTGCAAGGTTCCCTCTAAGCTATGCAGCAGCACAGCCCTGCAGCTGCTTAACCAACCCTGCCCAGTCAGTCAGATCCATGCACGGAGTTCTGAGCCCCTAACTGGGTGTGGTCTCTTTTCCTGTGCTTAGATTGTAAATATTTCATGATAGGAATTGTCTCTTTTAATATAATATAATATAATATAATATAATATAATATAATATAATATAATATAATATAATATAAATTGCCACCTAAATATATAAAAATTCATGTTCAAGACAGGGAAAAAATAATTGAGCTATATCTTATGACCCTCTACTTTGATGGTGTCAATATATTTTTTTATATCCCGAAATAGCACTGCAGTGTAGCCGTAGCCCATGTGGCCAGTATGCAGTCTATCAGCAAGTCATCTTAAAACCATTAGACTCTAAATATCACTCTTAGTTTGAGGACCTAAGTGGAACATGTGTGGCACATAGTATTCGTGTTGACTATCTGCGCTGAAGTAAATCTCACCCATTCACAGGAAAATTCTTTATATACATCGTGAAATATAGGTCCATCACCTTGCTCGTCTCCTGCTAGTTTCTTCCTATGTCATTTTGATAAGTTTCATTTCTGCTTTGATTACACATTTCCATGTTTTCTTTGGTCTATCATGTCACCTCTTGCTTTGATGCAGGGGTCAACAACCTTCAGCACATGGCTCATCAGGGTGAACGTCTGACTAGATGTGAGACATTTTATTCACATTGACTGCAGACGTCCTGTGCAGGTCAGAGTGGCTGTGGTTTGTTTTCCCAGTCAATGGGAGCTGTGTGGTCGCCAAAGAGTCCCTGCGGCCAGCACCACTTTCTGCAGCTCCCATTGGTTGGGACCTGAAAGGGACTGTGCCTGCAGACAATCAATATAAACACAATGTTCGAGCCAACTGATGTGCCATGTGCTGAAGGTTGCCAATCCCTGCCCTGAGGGTTTCAGTCCAATGCTGGTCTTGTTATATTGTTCAGGTCTTTCCTCCATGTAGATCCTCACCATCTTGACTTTAATCCAGTGATATACTGTCCTATCAGTTTCCATTTCATCTTCAGAGTTTTTTGTTCATGTTTTTTGTTTTCCTGGCCAGCTGATATTGAAGATTTGTCTGTGGTGTTGAGGTAAGAAGGTTTTAACTCTCCAAGTTTTGGCGCCAAAAATAAGAATGATTTTACAATGGTATTAAATAATCAAAGTCTGGAGGGCAAGATTTCTGTTTCTCCAGATCAGCCTTAATGTTACAAAGGCATGTCTGGCTTTCACTATTCTGGATTTAATGACTTTATCTATTCTACCTGTTATACTTAAAATTCTGTCAAGAAATGTGAAATACTGGACCTCTTCTATACCCATTCCAGAAAGTTAAAATGAGTTTTGCCTTATACATAATGCTGATTTTCTCTTTTTAACTGAATATTTAATTCTGCTTTTTAATTTTTTTCATCTGTGAAAGACATTCCTTGTATGAGAGAGAATGCAAATTAATATACATACAAATTAGGTATTGTCTTGCTGTTCGTCTTTGTTATGAGCCATACTTGTCCCTGCTCTCACTCTGAGTCATATGTACTTAGCCACATGAGGTGGTCAGCTTAAATGAAACTAATGCTAAGGTTTTCAGAGTGTTTAATGAAATGGACTTTGGCCAAAGTTAAAGGACTTACTTTGAAAAGGAAATCCATTACCTTCCATCAGAAAGATAAAGAATGACTGACATTGGATAGTGAAGCTCAGTTCAGTGGCTTGTTTTTTTGAGAATACAGAAGGATCCTGTGGTTCCAGAATGGAGGAATGATTGAGCAGTAACGATTCATACACATTGAGAGCTTGTATAGAGTCCTATCAATTACCATTGTAAGTATGATTACTACTGTTTATTCACAGTTTGGTAAAATGTGAGTCATAATTTGCTGAAAGAAACACATCTCTCCTATATTCCACTCTGTTCGCTTATTTTCTGTTCTCTTTTATTAGGATACTGTGTCCCCTGCTTGCTACACTCACCAGCCCCCCTCTTACTGGCTGCTTTCATGGCCAGAGAGTCTGTTAATCTTGCACTGGGTCTGGCTGTGCTCTCCATGGTCCCAAGTCTTTCGTACCCTTCCCTGCCCCCACCCCACCACACCCCTGGACAGGCCCATCTATCCAAATGCTTGCACCCTTCAATCGCCAGCTAGTCCAACCCCTCTTTACCCTTCTCACTCCTGTCCCACCCACCAATAAAATAGTTTATTCATGTGCAAAGTTTTCAGCCTCTCCTAGCAGCTAGCATGGGATTATAGAGAAGTGACCTGCCAGGAAGGGCTATGCTCTGTGGGCTTGTGGGCCTCACGTGTAAATGAAAACCAAACACAATCAGTAAAACGGGACCTGAATTCAAACACATCCCCTTCATTCTGGGTACTCCTGGGGACTCAGCTTGCTAGCGAGGAGTAGGGGCTGGGTTATGTGTGAGTAGCCAGCTAAGGAGCGAATTCCCCATTCTCCACACCCAGTTACTGCCCATCTTTGCACGGCAGCTGTGCTCCAGATGTGCTCTTCCAACTGGCAAGTGAGCTCCTGCTGTGGAGCTGGGACATGTTCTATGCAGCCAGGACACAATGGAGAGACATGGAACCATGGGAGAGCCCCCAGCTTTACGCGCTTGTGCCCTACTGAAAACCAGATTTGGGTCACATGGGAAGAGAGCCCAGTGTGGTAATCTGGGCCACTAGTTCTTATCCTGGAGCTCCATGACCCACAACCCACCCCCCCTCCTTCCATCCCTATCCACACTTCCATCCTCCTTTCCTACACCCACCCATCCTCCCAACCCCTCCCCATCCCCACCCTACACTGCCTATCCCTAGTCCAACCTCCTTCTTCCATTCTTAAACCCCATCCTTCCTTAACCCCTCCCCCTCAGCCTCCCACACTGCCCATCCCCTACCTCCATTCCTATATTCCCCTCACCCCCACCACCCTCCCTTACTGCACCATGCATCCCCACATACACCCTATCCCCCTTTCACCCCTGCCACGTCCCACTAATTCGTCAAGCGTCCATTTCAGGCATGTGTGGGCTCTGCACCAGGCCTCACACCTCTCAAAGCAACCAAAGCAGCACCCTGGGCTGGGGGACAGGCTGTCCAAAAATCCATGGCCAGAGCTGAGCAGGCAGGGCCCTTGGGAGGTGGAATCTGCTCAGGCTGGGCTGCCAGGTGGCTTTGCCAGTCCCAGAACAGTGTCCAGAGCAGGTAACCCGTGTGAGGACCGAGCCTGTTGACACTGATGACATGATGATGTTATTCTGTCATCCAGCAGGAAATTCTTTTATATAGAGAGAGAGACGTTTAAATATTAAAATAATTAAACAGCTCACATGTTAATACCAGCTTGCTAATAATTTTGGCTCTCTACCATTTGGTGACCAAACACAAGGTTAGCTTTATCTAAGAGACTATATTACCCCCCACTTGACCTTAGTATTGGCGCAAACCTAACACTGGTATATTTGAGACTAGCACCCACTCCCTCATAGTCTCTAAACAATAGCACCAACAGGTGAATATAAAGGCAGATTCCCAAAATCAAGTCATTAGCTGTGATAAGTTTGCCCCAGAAAATAGCTCTTTGAATACTCACCATGAGGATACAGAAGTGAAAATTGGTCAATTTAGGAAAACAAAGGCAAAACATTTCCGCTGTTGCACAAAACATGAATTCTATAGCCTTTAAATGCAACAACAATTTTGCAATGCTGAGGATGTTTGTACATAATCACAAGGGTTTTTTTTTAAAAACATAATACAGTTGATCATGACAGCACAGAAATATTTTACACCATATTTAGCTATTTTAATTTAACCCAGGAGTAAAATATTGAAATAAACATTACATATTCATATGAAAATGATTCTACTCTGAAAATTGCCATGCTAATAATCTACATTTCTTGGGGTTTGATTATTTCTGTATCAAACCTTACCAAGACCAGAACATTTTTTTTTACCTGACAATCTTGCTAACCAGCCTGAAGTCTAATCTGGGTTGTTTATCTGTTTTCTGACTCATGCATTATCATAAGTAATGAAAATTCTATAGGCCATAAGATGTCCTATATGAGCGCTGTCCTCTTGTTTGTAAATTACACATTGAGTTGCAATGGTGCAACCCTACTGCCTTCAGTGGAACTGCCCAGATGTACGAGATTGAGGACATTGTTTGCAAACTGGGGATTCGGAGGTGACTCCACAATTGCAATGTAGTTACTGATTCTGTTTATTCTGAGGGTACGTCTACACTGCAACACTATTCTGGGATACTGGAGTATTCTGAAATAGCTATCCTGCATCTTCACAGCAAGCTGTTATTTCAGGCTTGCTATTCCAACGTCCCTGTAAACCTCATTCTACATGGAATAAGGGACATTTCAGAATAGTGCTTTATTTCGAAATTTGACTCTGTCTAAACAGCACTAAATGACAAAATAAGCTATTTCAAAATAGCATTGAAATGAGATATGCAATTTGCGTAGCTCAAATTGCTTATGTTATTTCAAGTTACAGTACAGTGTCGATGCACCCTGAATGAGCCAGAAAAAACCCACTCTCAGGCTATGTCTTCACTACCAGGTTATTTTGAAATAAGTTATTTTGAAATAATAACTCCCAAAATAACTATTTTGAAATAAGCTTATTCCTCTTCACAAGCAGGAGTTATTATTTTGAAATAAGAAGCCCATTATTTTGAAATACCAGACTTGGTAGTGTGGACACTCACCTGGTTATTTCAAAATAAGGGAAGTTATTTTGAAATAACTCCCCAGTGTAGACATGCCCTCAGAGCTCTGTTTCTATAGAACTGACATAAGTAAAACGTACTGGAAATTTTTTCTTTGTAACAGATACGGTTTTGAATATACATGGGGAGCAGATTTGTTGAATAAGATGGTGCTATTTTAAAATGTCTGGTTTTCATATTAAAAACATCCTTTAAAGTTTTCTACTCCAGAAGTAACCACTGTAGGGATTTGTTCTACTCTACAGAATTTCGTATATTTCCTTCATCATTATGGCATTAAGCACCTTCCAGTAGAGCTTTAAAACATGACTAATAGTCTTCTGTGGTTTGTTTGTTTTTCCACCCCCCTCAAGCCTCTCTCCAGGGGATGGATTGTGTATGCAATATGTTTTGTTTTGGCAGGGTTGTTTATTATGTTTTAAAATTATTATTCTAAAAGCATGTATACTCCATTATGTGTTTGCTAGCGAAGGCAGGTTGAAGAGATGTGCCTCATACTTGCATTGGAAGGAGGTGAAATTTTTAATGCTCCTTCGTTTCTTAGGGAATTTGTTCCCTGGCCTCAGACCAGTCCCCAGGAAAGTTTGGTCTTTTACACACATGGCCTTTACTCTCATAGTAGAACACTCTGTTGTACTTGAAAGGCAAAGTTCTCAAACTTTTAGCTACCCTGGATCCAGTCCATTGAATACCTTCATGAGATATTGACTGTGACATTGAATGTTATTTGAACCAGTGGCAGCCTTAGGCCTATGCTACCTATGCACTACAAGTGTTTCACAGTGACAGAGTCACCAATGGGATAGGTCATTGTATGTGCACCTTGCAGCACCATTTCCCTTTTCAGGACCTGTCTTCTTTCCCAGACCTTTTACACTCTAAAAGAAAGCACCCAAGGCTAGTGATCTTTGATTGTGGCAGAGATCTTTTCATACTGGCTGACTTCCAACCAAATGGATATACTGCTGGAATTCCAGGCAAATTATATCTGCAGCAGCATTCTTAATCACTTGTCAGACATGGGGAGCGTCATGGATCTGCTGCAGCTGAATGAAGGGAGGGGAGAAAGGAAGACGTGGCGAGGGAATTGGATGGGGTCAGAATGCTTTACTTTACATAGGGCTCCAATAATATTCAAGCCTGGCAGCACATCAAAAGCCTCAGTTTTAACATTATTTTGAATTTAATTAAAAGTTCACTGTTTATCCAGGACTCTAATATTCCTACATGCTGCAGTGTTTGAACTTTACTTTTGGTTTAGGACATCAGCACTACCTTCACTATCTCCTGTAAAATATCCACTTTCATTCAAGAAAGAATCACCATCTCTGATTTACAGCTCTATAGCCACTTCCTCCATTGGTCCACTGTTATCTCCTTGTACTGGGACATTTGTCTGAGTGTTCAGAGGCCAGTGTTCTTCCTTTTAATTGCCTGCAACATAGAGACAAGTTTGGAATTGAGGCTGTTGAATCCTACATGTTAATTAGAACTTAACATATGAATTGCCACACTGCTCAGGCCAATGATCCACCTAGCTCAGTATTCTGTTTCTGACTGCGTCCAGTCCCAAACCATAAGGGGAAGGCACTAAACAGAGTTGTTGGAGTGACCCACCCCTGTATTTTCATTCTGAAGTGAGAGATTTAGGGTCACTCCAAGCAGGGAGTTGCATTCTTGACCATTTTAGCTAATAGCCTTTGATGAACCTCTGTTCCATGAATTTATCTCATTCTTTTTTAAACTCAGTTATACTTTTGGCTTTCAAAACATCCTGTGGCAATGAGTGCCACAAATGAATTAGGAATGGTATGAAAAAATACATCCACTTATTTGTATTCAACTGCTGCTTCTTAATTTCAATGATAGAATTGTAAGGTTGGAACGAACCTCAAGAAGCCATCTAGTACAGGACTACTGGCAGGACTAGGTATTACCTAGATCATTCCTGACGGATGTTTGTCTATCCTGCTCTTAAATATCTCCAATGATGGAGGCTCCACAACCTCCCTAGGCAATTTATTCTAGTGCTTAACCACTCTGACAGTTAGAAAGTTTATTTTAATGTCCAACCTAAACCTCCCTTGCTGCAGTTTAAAATTTGCTTCTTATCCTATCTTCAGAGGCTAAGAAGAACAATTTCTCTCTCTCTTTTGTGTAACAACCTTTTATGTACTTGAAACATGTCCCTTCTCAGTACGTCTATGCATCAGCATTATTTTGGAATAATGGACGTTATTCCAAAATAATGTATTGTGCATCTACACAGCAAGTCCGTTATTTTGAAATAAATTAAGACTAACAGGCTCTTACTCCAACTTTTGTAACCCTTATTGTATGAGGAGTAAGGGAAGTCAGAGGAAGAGTCCTCTATTTCAAAATAAGTGCTGTGTAGATGTGCCCAAATTCGAAATAAGATGTTTCAACTTAAACTATGCAATTAGCATAGCTCAAGTTGCATAGCTTATTTCAAGTTTAGCCCTGCTGTGTAGATGTACCCTCAGTGTCCTTTTTTCCACACAAAACACATTTTTGCAATCTTCCCTCATGGATCACGTGTTCTGGGTCTTTCATCATTTTTGTTGCTCTTCTCTGGACTTTTTCCAATTTGTCCACCTCTTTCCTGAAATGTGGTGCACAGAACTGGATACAACATTCCATCTGCATCCTAATCAGTGCAGAGTAGAGTTGAAGAGTTACTTCTCGTGTCTTGCTTCAACATACCTGCTAATACATCCCAGAATGATTTTTACTTATTTTTTCAACAGCGTCCAACTGCTAACTCATATTTTGCTTTTGGTTCACTATGGCCCCCAGATCATTTTCTACAGTTTTCTTACCTAGGCAGTCATTTCCCATTTTGTATGTGTGCAACTGATTGTTCCTTCCTAAATGTAGCTCTTTGCATTTATCCTTCATACCATTTCTCTAGTTTGTTCAGATAATTTTGAATTTTAATCTTAACCTCCAAAGCATTTGCAACCTCTCTCAGTTTGGTTTTTATAACCTCTGACCTGCGTAAAGTGTGGTGCTGGTTGCAGCACAGGGAACCCTGAGGTGTCTAAGGGGATTTGCTTGTGAGGCTTCTTGCTGGCCAAAGTGGCAGCTGTAGTGCTCTCTGTGACTGGTGTGATGCCTTATAGGGAAGGACCTCAGTCTTGGGCTGTAAGTAGCCCTTGTTCTGAGCAATTCGTCCTGATTTGACACTCACAGCTGTTGCCCTAGACCAACCTGATATATTACGGGGGGATGGGCTCTGGGAGGAGGCCCATAGCAGGGCAGAGTGCAGGTTCTGGGAGGATACACAAGGGGGATCAAAGTGGGATGGGAATTGGGGAGCCAGGGGTTTTGGCATGTGGGACAGAATGCAGTGTATGGACTCGGGGTTGGTGCAAGGGGTTGGGATTTGGGAAGGGGTTCAGGGATTGGGCTCTGTCTGGGTGGCACTTACTTCAGGTGATTCTGAGTTCTAGTCAGTAATGTGGCAGGGCTAAGGCAGGCTCCCTGACCCTGGTACCTGCAGCCCTGGGAAGTGAGGGTGTGGCTTCGTGTGGAGCCCCACCCCAACATCTCCCATTAGCTGCAGTTCATAACCAATGGGATCTGTGAAGTGATCAATCAGGGTAGGAGGCAGCACACAGAGACCCTTTGCCCCCCATTGACTAGGGAATGCAAGGAGGGAAGTATTGACTGCTTCAAGGAGTGGCACAGGGCCAAGGAAATCAAGGATCCCATCTCAACCCCACCAGACTGCAGGACTTTTAGAGGCTGAACTCCCTATTTGGCTTAAGGAGCCTCCAGGAGATCAAGCCCAATTTCAGGAGACTGCTGGTGAAACCAGGAGAGTTGACAACCCTAAGGGGAAGTGCTATGGTGATCAGGGGGACTGGAGAGAAGATTTCAAATAAATGAGGCAGGAAGTAAGTCAAATAACTAGGGCTTACACAAATGTTCTGGGTCTTGGGACAGAATGTCAGGAACAGATTTTCAATATTTTCTGAAAGAAGGTCAAAAACTCTGTAGCACAGAAAAGGAATGGTCAAGGATGTCATCAAATTTGTGAGTTTCAGTTGGAAGGATGGTGGATTTTGAACACTAATGAAGAAAGACATGAGAGGTGAGGTCTTGGCAACAAAAACCAAAGGATTCCATTTAGGCCCTGTTGTGAAGCTTGGCCTGGCAGAAGTCCATTCAAGATAATACATCAGAGAAATAGTCAGATATGTTAGAATGGATAGCAGCAGCTAGATCTGTAGAGGATAAGAAGATTTCTGAGTCAGAAGCAAATAGTTAAGAATTGAATCCAAGAGGAAAGAAAGGAGACAGAAGATCTCCCTAGCTCTTATTCATTTCTGCCTCAAAGTCTGCAAACTGCTTTGTAAATTGAAAAGTGCAGTTGTAAACATAGTATAGAAAAGTGGAGCTGCTGGTGAGGAAGGCGTCTAAAAGATGCAGAACTATACTTGTAATGTTCAAGGTGAAGAACATGGAGGTTCAGATAAAGCCAAGCTGTAAGTCAAATACTAAATGCGTGCATGAGGGCCCTTCATACAGTGAATCAGAGCTGTGAAAAATGCCTACATAGTATCTTCAAATCACCCCAAACTTCCTGCAAGCTCAAAATGTGGTTTCCTTTTTTACACAGACTTCATCTCCTTTCCTGTATCTATGCTTGGGGAACCCAACTCACCCACTTTAGCCCCATTCCCCCATTGTTTTTTGTACCTCTCCTCCCTCCCACACAGACTCATTTGGATCCTGCCTTTGGGGTCATTCATTTTTGCTTTTTCATAGGCCTTTCATGATGAGGAAGAAAGACACACAGCTGCTTGTGTGAGGAACAGTCCACTGGGAGAAAAGCCTTATGGGAGGTCCAGAGGACAGAAAAGGGACTTCGTGAGGAGGCAGTTTTCTTCTTCCTCCCTCTTCCCACACATGAGCATGAGTGAGGCGGGGATGGTGCAATAGATCAAGAAGTGTTGGATCTTCAAGCAAAGCAAGCCCTGTGTAGGTGTTCAGGTCACTGTTGCATGATATAGAAGCTGAGCATGTATTAATCATTCGGCATGAAGTTGACTGGGATGTTGTTGTACAAGTGGTAACAAGCAGTCTTGTAACCCACTAAAGAGGCTCCAAGTGGTTGTGTTATTGCTGGAGCAGGAGTGTTTGGAGCAGGAGCCAGGCCCAGTAGTCAAATGCCAGAGCCAAGTGTTGGAACTGGGAGTCAAGGGCCAGGGGCCCAAATCAAATATCAATGCCAGAGTCAGAGATCAGGAATTGGAGGCAAGGGCCAAAGCCAGTTTACCTAGAGTGCGGCAAAGCTGGGGACACAGTAGAAGCCATGGATAAATTCTTTGAGTAGCTTCTTTGAGACCCAATCCTTTGACACTTCCAAACAATCATGCAGCATGGACTGTTAGATTCTTGGGAGATTGGCTCTATTGAAAGTCATTATTTGTGACAGGGAACTACCTACCAGTCAAATATTTGGCTTCTTGGAAACTTTGTTCCCAATCATCTATGGAATCATGAATTTGCCAGTATTCCCAGTTTTATCTGGGTAGGAAATACTGTAAGAATATCTAAGGACATATGAATGGCCACATTGGGTCAAGACAAAAGTAGCCCAGATCTAGCCCAGTATCCTGTCTTCCAACAGTTGTCAATGCCAGGTGCCCCAGAGGAAATGAACAGACCAGGTAATCATCATGTGATCCATCCCCTGGCAAATAGAAACTAGGGACACCATCCCTGCCCAATCTATCTAATAGTCCCTGATGGAGCTAGCCTCCATGAATTTATCTAGTTCTTTTTTGAACCCAGTTTTAATCTTGGTCTTCACAACAGCTTCTGGCAAGGAGTTCCACAGGGTTGACTGGGCATTGCATGAAGAAGTACTTCCTTTCATTTGTTTTAAACTTGCTGCCTAGTCATTTAATTTGGTGACCCCTAGTTCCTGTGTTATCAGAATAAGTAAATAATACTCCCTTATTTACTTTCTCTGTACCAGTCATGATTTTATAGACTTGTTTCTGATCTGTTCTTAATCAATGTATTTCCTTTCCTCTTCCAAACATATTTTCTCATGCCCTCACAGAGATGATTAAAATAGTACACAGCATAGCTTCTCTTCCAGTGAAAAGGGGCTATGGAGGTGGGAGGTTGGTACAGTTCCAGGAAGAGGTGAAAATGAAGGCAATTCTTTTAACCAGTCATTTCCCCCCATCATTCTCAACACTAGTAAGCAGACAGAGGTTTGCTAGAATACAATACTAAAATATGCCAATATATAGCTAAAATAGCTAAAACATGGAGTGCTAGAGGCATTTGATATTTGGGCTATCTATTAAGAACATCACTTTAAATTCTTTTTATATTCAATTTGAATACTGCACCTTTCCATTATTAAAGGACAAAATCCTTTTGTATTAGTTTTTATATCATGTGAGCAAGGTAAATACAATAAAATAAAGAATCAGATACCAAATAATGTATTCACATTAAAGGCATTAAAGGATGCAATCATTTAATATTATTTAATATTTATACTGTTTGACACCAGCTATTTCCTCCACAGGAAATATGAATAAGGAGACCAGTGATAAGAGCCACTGCATGATAGGAGAAAGCTTTCTATACAGTTTATAAATCATATTGAGCTCCAAATGGAGTACATTGAAAGCCTATAATGCATTAGATGCCTTTCAGTTTTATGCATTTAATGGCCCTATTTGTTCAGCTGTGATGGAGGGAAATAGAAAACATAAACTCATGTTTCTGGGCCAGAACATTTGTAGACTGATATTCAGTTGCTAAAAGTACAATTTTATTGCTATATTTATTTTATTTGCTCAAGCAAAAGCTAACAAAATAGCAAATACCTGTTTCAGACATTATACTAATGTTTTAGCAGGCATGCTCTATGTTAATGAAATTTGGGTATGGTAGGTAATGTCACAGTCTCCCTCTCCCAATCCAATACATATTCAGTTCTTGCTGACAGAAAAGGAAATCAAAGGAAGAGATTAAAACATAATTAAAGTATTTCAATACAGAAAAAACAGATCAAACAAGGCAACTCCGTCTTGTTTTCCAACCATTTTAAGATTTTTTCTTTTTGTTTTTTTAGACCCATATTATTGGTCTCTTCAAAGGAGTGAAATACTTTATCTTCTTGACAGAACAAATTGACTGGAAAATTACACAAACCCCTCAGCAGATGTTCTTTCCTGCATTGTTCGGGAATTTATTCCCATTATACAGTACTTCTAAGAATCATGCTAAGCTGAATGGGCTCACTTGAAGGCATGTTTAGGTGCACTCAGTACCAAACTTTCTCATTGTCCAATTCCCCTCCTTGCCTCAGTGTTAATACAACCCGATCTTGGTCTTCTCCTAAAGTGTTTCTACCAAAGATATATCTCAGTGAAGGTGCTGGACACATATTTAAGTCCCAAACCAAATCAAATGTAGAAGAATATGCTGACCCCACCCCAAGCAAAATCCAAAGCCCAGACTTTTATAAACTCAGTTTGCCATAATGAATGGGTTCCTGAGTCAAAGCTCTCAGGCAACAAACAGGAAAAATAAACCAACTCCAACTTCCAATTCCCTGAAATGTATCTCTAGCTGTATAGCATACTAATCTGTGCAAATCAGATGGTATCTTCAAAATTATAATGCACACCAGTGAGTTAAGCATCTGTATAGCAATAAGATTTGTCATCCATCATTCAGTGAACAACATAAGGCAACTTACTGTCACTTAGTGCCAAGTGACATCCATCTAGATTGTCTGCCTGTCCATCTGACACTGTAAGTATGCTGCAGTCTCTGATCCATTTCTTTCTTGTTTTTTTATGGCTTTGATAGAGCTTCTCTGAAGTTTGTGAATGAAAACAATGAAAAAAATGCAGCCGTCTTGTAATGAAAAGCTGTTCAATAATTACCCAGAAACCACATTCAGAACCAGCTGTTGCACTGGTGAAAATTCTAAAAGAATATGAAGAACTGGATTTGCAGCTTGCACCCAAGGAGGATTGGACAGAGCTGAAAAGAGCATGAAGAAGGAAGGGTGCAAATCATCCTCACCCAGGAGCTTAGATGCTGTAACAGTCTGATCTCCTGGGTTTAGCAGCTTTAGACCAGTTTGGGAGGGATTACCAGAGATCAAGGACATCCTAGACCCTTTCACACTTCCTTCCCTCTGAGAGTGCCTCATGCACTGTGGCTGAGGAAGAAGGTGATTCTTCGACAGGATTACTGGCCTGATGATTAGGGAGGAAGCTGTAGACATGCTATATCTTGATTTTAGTAAGGCTTTTGTTACAATCCCACATGACATACTCATAAGCAAATTACGGAAATGTGGTCTAGATAAAATTACTATAAGAGGGATGCAGACCTGATTGAAAAAGTATTAATTATCAAAATGATCAATTATCAAATTATCAAAACTTGATTATCAAATTATCAAAAAGTATCAATAGTTGGCTGTGAAACTGGGGGAAGGGATGTATTTAGTGGGGTCCCTAAAGGATCTGTTCCAATCCAGGGTTAGTCAATAATTTCATTAATGACTTGGACAATTGAGTGGAGAGTAAACTGATAAAATTTGCAGATAACACCACGTTAAGAGGAGCTGCTAGCACATGTGAGGACATGGTTAAAATTCAAAATGACCGTGACAATTGAAGAATTGCTTTGAAATACTGAAAATGAAATTCAGTAAAGACCAGTGCAAAGTACTACAGATAGGAACTAAAAATCAAACATGAAACTACAAAATTAGTAGTCTATGTGGTAGTACTGGTGAAAAGGATCTGTGAGTTATAGTTGATCACAAACTCACTAAGAATAAGGTTACGGTTATTTTTAGTAAATGTAATAGGCAGATCATGGGCAACTATCACTAATTCAACAGAATCTCATGAACCAGCACCAGAGGGGGAGGGCAGTACAGACTGACACCTGGAGCCCCATCACCTAGGGCAGACTATCAGCCCAAGCCCCACAGCTCAGGAAGGGGGAGATGACTACTGGAGCTTCATAGCCCAGCTGACAGCCATAGTCCTGCCACCCAGCAGGCTGACATTCTGAGCCATGCCATCTGAGGCTTACCTTGCCGTCTGGAGTGGGAAGCTGGCAACTTGAGCCCTGCCACCTGAGTAGGGTTACCAGGTAGCTTCAGAAAAAATACCGGACACACTTGATCGGGGGGGGGAGGGGGAAGGGATCGCCTGGGAGGGGAGCGGGGCTGGCTGGGAGGAGGGAGGGGGATGGGAAGCAGAGCTGGGGGGGGCAGGGGCAGCGGGGATGGCCAGGGGAGATCGGGGGGGGCAGCCGGCAGGAAGCTGGGCTGGTCGGGGGGTATCGGAGGCAGTGAGGCTGGCCAAGGGAGATTGGAGGAGGTATTGGGGGGAGCAGGGCTGGTCGGGGGAGATCAGGAGGAGGAGAACTGGCTGGCAGGAAGCAGGGCTTGCTGGGACGGTGTCGGGGGAAGCGGGGCTGGCTGGTGGGGGAAGCAGGGAGGGAAGAGAATTGGCTGGCAGGGAGCAGGACTGACCCAGGCACATGCAGATCCCAAGATGCTGCCTGTCCCATGCACGGTCCCGGCGAAGCACGAGCGAGTCCGGCTACCGCTCCACAACGCGCTTGAACATCACTCAGGAGCATGGACAGGGCTTCTCCTCCTCCCCAAGGCATCACTCCTACATCAGACGCAACCCAACACCGATCACACCCCACCTCCCAGCCACTCCGCCCGCCCCTGCCAGGTTTCCGTCGGGCGCCCAGCCGGAAAACCAGAAAATACTGGACATTGCACACGTCCGGTATTTTCTGAATTTTTTTACCAGACAGAAGGCCCAAAAACCGGACTGTCCGGTTGAATATCAGACACCTGGCAACCCTACACCTGAGGAGGGGACTGACAGCCAGAGCTTAACAACAGCCATGCCACCTGGGGCTAACCCAGCTGCCCAGAGATGGGATGGGACTAATAGTCCAGTTCCCATGATCCAGAGCTGACAGCTGAATCCCTGGAATCATGGAGGGATTTCCATAATGGACTTGTAGCCTTAAATGTGAGTCAACAATATGAAGAAGTTTGGGAAAGAGCTAACATCATTCGGGGATTATTTACAGAAGTTCTGTATACAAAACACAGGATGTAATTGTCTTGTGATACTTGAGATAGTTGAGGCCTCAGCTGAAGTATTGTGTCCAGTTCTGGAAGTCATAATTTAAGAAGGACATGAATAAACTAGGGATCTAGAGAGACTACAAAGAACAACAAAATTAAAAAAAAAAAAGTTTAGAAAACCTGTCCTTGAAGAAAGCAAGCAAACAAGCCCAGACATGTTTACTCTTGAGAAAAGAAGATGGGGGTGTTGCAAAATCAGAGAACTGGAAGGACCATCTGCTCCAGCCCCTTGTGTTTATAAGAGGACTAAGTATTTTCTAGACTAGTGGTTCTTAAAGTGGGCCACAAGCCCACCTGGGTAAGCCGCTAACAGGCCCATACCTCTTTATTTACCTAAAGTGTCTGTGGCTACATAGCCTCACAGCTCCTATTGACTGCAGATCACCGTTTCTAGCCAAGGGGAACTGCAGGAAACGGCAGGTACCCTGTAATGTAAACTTGCCCTCTGTTTGGCTATCCGTATTTTTCTGTGTCTTTCAAGTTTTTTCAGTTACAGGGATAGTTTGCAAAAACAAAAGGAAAACTATGTAGCGCTTTAAAGACTAACAAGATGGTTTAATAGGTGATGAGCTTTCATGTGTGTCTGGGGAGTGTTTGAGCCTTTGTTCCCTGGCTCATTCTTGATTATATTTGATCAGCCTTGCGATCATCCTCTCTTCACAGGCAATGCCACTGTTTCAGCCTGGGTTCTAGTCCTTTCTCCCCAGATTAGTTTTAGGCTACATCTACACTGCAGGTTCATCACTGAAACTAATATTGACATGCAAAAGTCACCACAAAAATAGTCGCCGAAGCGCATTTTCACTTGCTCCCTCTGTTGACAGATTGTGTCCACTTCTTAAGTTTCCCCATTGACTGCGGGACCAAAGCACAGAGGGTATAGATATTATAGCAGAAAAATACTTCTAATTATGCCATATCTCTGCACATATGGATATCACTGTAGCAAACATCTCACTGCTAAAGGTGAGGAGGGAAACTAGGGCCTTGATATGCCATTTTGGTCCCTGTACCACTGATTGCAGAATTTTGGAGAATGTCCTACCATGGGGGAAGAAACACAGCTGCACTGCCTTGCAGCCTGTGAGAGAAAATCAATAAATACTTCAGGCAACGTTTCCAGAGCATCTCTCTGCAGGATTCCTTTGAGATCGCAGTGTGGATCAACATCCTGCTTGGGCATAACGACTAGCTACACAGGACAATGAGCAGCTCACAGAAACACAGCTAGACTTCCACTTTTCTGTGCCCTACACCCACCTCTGCACTCTCCAAGTCAGAGCCACTTACCCTGTACCTCTTCTGCTTAAAATAATACTCTGTAAACCCAAGTCTAAGTTTTAATAAGTCTACTTTGTGCTGGTCTCCATGGAGCAAAGCAAATTTAATCCCAGTGATAGAATCTTTCAGGGGTATACATCTGCCATGGCAATTCCTATGATATCATAGATAGGGAGGGTTGGAAGGGACCTTGTCATCTAGCCCAGACTTCTCTGGTGAGGCAGGACAAGTATATTGGTTCTTAAAGCCTCCAGTGTTAGGGATTCCACATTTATTGTATTGTTTAGCTACCATTATAGTTAGAAAGATTTGACTAATATCTAACCTAAATTTCCCTTGTTTCAAATTAAGCTGATTTCCACTTGTCCTGCCTTCAGCGGGCCTGGAGGACGAATGATCACACTCCTTAATATATTTAATATTAATTTAATGTTAATATATTAATATTTTTAAACCATTAACAGAAATTTATGAGGCAAATCGTCATTGGAGAAAACATGCAGAAGTACCCATGCCACTTACTTAAAAAAAAACCATTTCACTGTTCTTGCCAAAAAGAAGATAAAGACAAGATGCACTAATTTAGGTGTGGCAGATTATAAGATGCTGTAAATCAATCTAGCTCCATTGACATTAAAAAAGACATGCCAATTTTTTACAGAAAATCTAAATGCTCTATAATTCTTTATACACATTTTATCTTATACAAATTGTATCGTATTCCAGTCAAGCTGAGAAAATAGTTGAATCTGGTAAGTACACATACTCAAAGGTGCCCATGTTTCATTCTCAAAAATGCATCAATCACTCAGAAGCTTACATCCCATTTGCTGAAAATAGGATTGACCAATGTCACTTAGGTGCTTTTGAAAATGTTACCTATTCTGTCTATATTACATTATTGTACCTGCTCAGCAATAAACAGTCTCTTTTTGCTTGCTTGCTTTAATATTCAGTGCCCCTGAGGCTAGAAGATTATGTACTAATGATGCTAATAAAATAATTTCCGTTCATTTTTCCAACATAGGCAGTCAATAAATCAGGTTTAAGTAACTCCCAGTCTTGGAAGATAAGACAAAATTTGTGATGTCTTTAGCTGCATTTAGATTATTTATTATAAAACTTGTGGAGTATGCAACATAGGAAATTAATTTAGGTAGATAGAGAAAAAAATCCATTATAACCTGGCACAAATTCATAGGTCAATGGACATTAATGCAGAAATGATAAAGATAAGAATCCAAACACCATAGCATAATTTTCCAGATATTGTCCAGGTGACATTTGTTTCATAATGATAGTACTGTAGTCTAGATAATTTCTAAATATGATGCAAACTTTGTATGCAATATGCTGACAGTCTACAAACTTACAAGTCTCTCTCCTTCTTCTCTTCCTTATCTGCTTCTACACAGTAGCACCCTTAAAAACACCCCTTGTCACTTAATTGCTTGATCCCATATTAGGCCTCTCTGTAATAAAATGTAATAGCCTCCTGTGGGACATCTGTTTTATCAGCAACCCTTAAAAACATGCTGAGAATGAAATTCACCACTGGTTCTCAGTTGCAAATGTAATGGTTTATCCATGCACTGACATAGGAACAGAAATATCTCTGTAGTTCTTATATAGGTGTATTTATTTGTGACTAGCAGCCCTAAAACTACAGAAACCTGGAAACAGGCTGAGGCCTCGTCCAGCTACCCAGTTTTATGTCTCACCTGGTAGCCTCATCATGAAATACCATATGTCATTGTGTTACAATTAAACCCTTGCACTGTTCAGCTGAATACTTCTGAGAGAAAAATGTTTTTGTAGTCTGAGCACAAGTGCGGGAGCCAGGAACTGTGTAGATGTAATCCCATCCTTGGCACTGATTTCCTCCATGCCTTAGAGCAAATAATGTAACCTCGTTTCCTCATTTTCCCTATTTCCAGAAGGATAATATTTGACCTACCTAGATGGATTGTTATGAAGATTACTTCATTATTGCTTAGAAAGCACATTGAAAATTGAAAGAGCTGCCTAAATATATTTCAGTAGCACTATTATATTGGCTGAGAGCAATATAGATGCTTTGATACCATGCACGAGGAATAGCAACTTAACAATAACATAGTTAGATTGGTGGATGGATGCATATGAATTCTCTTCAGACCTCAAATTAGTATTTATCCATAGATAATTCAGAAAGTGGTGGTATAAACTACTTGGGAACTGATAGCTTCAATTTCCTATCTCTTTCACACTGGATGGGCCTTGGGACAAAAGCCAGCTCCCACAGGCAAAAATAAAATCCTAGTTTCCTGCTTAGTAGTTCAAAGTGATATGCTAGATTGACCAATATGGCATTTACATGCGTGTCTTAGTTTCACCCAGTTTCACCTATAAGACTATCTGCATCCCCACAATTTTCCCCATGTAATCTTTGAACTTCTTTTTCCTTTTGCTTCTCTAAATCACTTTTCTGGCAAACAGGTCACTTAACTTCTTCAGAAGATGTTTTCAATGTATGTCACAAAGACACTGATTCAGGAAAGCTCTAAGGTACCTACTTAAATCCATCCTTACTCAGAAAAGAACTTAAGCCTATGATTAACAAGTTTTCCTGAATAAGGATAGTCACAGTCTCAGGATTAATTGCACCTTTGACCCCTCTCTGGGTCTTCCTTGAAGGCGCCAACTTAGGCTTTTTAGGTGTCATATCTGTTGGGATGGAGATCTGCATCTCTCTCTTCTTCAGAGTCATGGTTTAGGCTTTCAGTCACTGGGATTTCCCAGTACGTTTGACTGGGCCCAGCACCTGTGCTTAACTCTCTCCTGTGGCTATAATAGTGTATACCAGTAACCAGCCAGCCTTTACAAAGCAAACTTCATTTATTCATAAGGCATATAAATATGCACACTTGGTCTCTCCGTGGGGCCAGCCTCGCGTGGTGGGGACTGTCCATCACTGTGGGCAGCTGTTCCTGGCTGATCCCCAGGGATGGACTGGAGCAGCAGGTGCCATGAAGCACATGGGCAACTGGTCCCTGGAGGGCAGCCCTGGGCAACAGGAGCTGTGCTGCTGGCCAGCAGCTGCTCCTGGGAGCTGGGGTGTTGCTGCCCTCTATAGTCATTCGTGTGTATAACTGTCCCTGCTATCTCAGCCCTCCCTTTCCATTTGATGCAAAACAATCATATTCCATGCACATCTGATTGCCCTGGTGTAACTCTTATACCTTTTGGGTATGGTGTACTGTCCCATCCTGTGGTACTGAGACCATTTACAAAGTGAATAATAAATCTGTTCTACAGCCCTAGCTAAGAGCTGGCTTTTAGCTCATGCAGTAGAGGCTATTGAAGTTCCAGTTTGGTTCTGCCTGTTGTCATTACACTGGCACAACCAAACCCAGGCCATGCTTTAAGTTATGATAAGAAAAAGTAGCAAATGTAATGGTTTATCCATGCACTGACATAGGAACGGAAACAGGGCTGGATTACCCAATAGGCAGACTAAGCACATGCTTAGGGCACCAGCAAAGCAGGGGCACCAAAAAAAAATGAGATTTTACGGTATAGTATTGTTTTTATTTTGAATTACATATGGAGGGGGCACCATAATCTTTTCAGTACTTAGGGCCTCTAAAGGTCTTAATCCGGCCCTGAACAGAAATATTTCTGTAGTCCTTATATCAGTGTATTTATTTGTGGCTAGCAGCCCTAAATTTACAGAAACCTGGAAATAGGCTGAGGCCTTGTCCAACTCCCCAGTTTTATGTCTCACCTGGTAGCCTCATCATACCAAAATTGGTGGTCCTAGTGCTTACCATTTAGGTGTTCTAGAACAGATTCACAGACAGATGGACACACAGAAGACAAACCAGATGCATATACTCTCTAAATATATAACTCATTCAGTAATATCTGTCTGAATCTGCAGAAAGTCTAATGGAGAAGTTCTGAGATATTTTAACTGCATCGTATTTGTATCTTTGTAATGCTTTAGCCCTTTTTGCCCAGTCAAAGGCCCTCTCTTCAGGGCATAGCTTCAAAAGTCTGGGGGTTTGTGTAATAGGGGTTATGGAATTTGTATTAACCTGTATAGTCATTTGAATTCATTACACTTCCCAAGTCTCACATTTGTCACAAGGACACCCCTTTTGAATCAGGCCCAGCGTAATGTACCTATTGTGAACACAATACAACATTCTCTCCTGAGCTGAACTGAAATTTAATGAAACTCCTATGGCTCTGCATTTAAAACTGACTGTCATATACCTGAAAGTATATTCATTATGTAGTCATGATCACATAATATTGGTAGATGAATGTGATGTCCAGACTTAGCAAAGGTAATGGCACTATACTAAGGAGCTATCTCATGGATATTTTTGTGGTTCTGCATCAAACAATCCAATGTAGATTGTGTGTACCATTTCTTAACAATTGGACAGTTTATTACTGAAATAAGAAAGACTAGGTCTGGAATTTTATTTTTGCTTTCTGTCACTTGCAGATGACTATTCCAACTTGAAAACTAAGCCTACGTGACTCCTTCTGAGTAGCAAACACAAGGGCAACTTTGAAAATAAGTGGTAGAATTTGCTACCAAGTCATTTCAAACTCTACATATAGTTAAAGTTATTGTGGGTTAAAATATATACTCCTTCCAGAAAAAGACATTTTCCCCATAGGTAACCCAGCCTATCAATTACTTGCTCAGGCCTGGCTAGATGTGTGGACTGTGTATTACGTATTACAAATATCTGTAAAGTGAGCTCAGAGTGCAATTATACACTGCAACTCTAAATTTTGGGAGATAACTAGTGGTTAGGTTAGTGCCCGTTCTACTTATAGACAGACTGGACTCTGTGTTGCCCAGAACTATCACAAGACTACCTGAAATATTTTTAGCTGTTTCTGAGCTTAGTATTTTATAAGATCCTTTATCTCCTGTCTGTCATATATAAAGCACAGTTGAGGAAATGAACATTTACATTTAGGGCCAATCAGATGAGGAGCAGTCCGCACAGAGATTTGGGGATGATCGCTAGGCAGTCTGGGACTTATCCTGTCATTCTAATGGAAAATTAAAGTTACTGTCTGGGGCTACGTCTATAATACAAGTTTTCTGGGCAAAAATATGCGAATGAGGGACTAATTTGCATGAGTCACAATCTCATTTGCATATTTTCTGCCAATCTGTTTTTGCGCTGGGGTTTTTGCGCAAAAACAAGCAGTGTGGACATTTTCTTTCTCCACAAAACCCCCTTTTTCCGCAAGATCAGTATACCTCCTTTTTGGAACATAAGAATCTTGCAGGAAAAGGGTTTTTTGCGCAAAAATGGATCGGCAGAAAATATGCAAATGAGATTGTGATTCATGCAAATGAGTCCCTCATTAGCATATTTTTTGCCGAGAAAACTCATAGTGTAGATGTAGCCCGGGAAGATGCTAGCGATCTTCTCTATAGTCTTTCAGGTCCAAGTGGTGATGGAATATAGGAAGGAACTCTGGAAGAGGAGCAGCCTATGGGGATTGGAAAGAATTACTCCACACCTTGGGAGCATACAGAATTAGAAATGATACATACTAATTTCAGGTTTGATTACATGGCACTGTTTCAGAATTAATTATTGTTGCTTGGATTTGATAACAAGCTGTGAAAATTAGAGATATATCTTACTATTAAAGCCATTTTATTTATATTTGATCGGTAGGAACATAAGCCCAAGATTCTCAAAAACATGTAAGCTCCTCTTACTCCCTTTGAAATCAATGGAAGTTAGGCATCTAAGTATCTTTTGGAATCTGGGACATCCAATGACCATATTGTATCATACCAAAAACAACAAGGAGTCCTGTAGTACCTTGCAGATTAATTGATTTATTAGGGCATAAGCTTTTGTGGGTAAACCCCACTGCATCAGATGAATTGGAGGGGAAGTATCAGAGAAAGGGGTATATATATATAAGGAAGACATTGCTCGCGTTAATAAGGGTAATCAAATCAGGCTGGAAGTAGCTCATTCACAGCATTTGATGTGGAGATGTGAATATCCAGAGAGAGGAAATTTCTTTAACAATTGAGATCCTTATTCAATCCTAAATTCATAGTGTTGAATTTGCAAATGAATTCTAGTTCAGCTGTCTCCCTTTGTAATCGGGGTTTGAAATTCTTTTGTACGGGGATATCTACTTTCATATCCATTACTGAATGTCCAGGGAGATTGAAGTGTTCCCTTATATGTTTATGTGTGTTACCATTCCTGATGTCTGTTTTGTGTCCTTTTATTCTTTGGCACAGAGACTGTCTGGTTTGGCCAATATACATGGCAGAGAGGCATTGCTGGCACTGGATGGCATATATCGCATTAGTGGATGTGCAGGTGGATGAGCCCCTGTTGGTGCGGCTTATGTGGTTAGGTCCTGTGATAGTGTCACTTGTATAGATATGTGGACAGAGTTGGCGATGGGGTTTGTTGCAGCGACAGGTTCCTGGATAATTGTGGGTCCAAGCTGTGGTGGCAAATAGGAAGGAACTCTGGACGAAGAGCAGACCTAGGATAAATTGATCTGAAGCTCTAGACGAACCATAACATGGAGTTCCACCCTTTTTTCATAGCTCTGTCCCTACATTTATAATGGTGATGCGAGGCTCCTCTTCTTCCCTCCTAGGAAGGCTGGGACAGTGCTTTGGGAAAACCTTTTTGTACCAAAGAGAATCCACAGGAGCAGCACCTTTTAGAGCAGTAGCAGCTCAAATAGTTAAGAGCCTTCTAGATTGCAGCAGGATTTTACCTAACTCTCTCCCACCCATCAGTGCTTACTTTAATATCTGGGATCTATTCATTTGGGGGAGTTGGATAGGTACACTGCTCTCTTTTTCTCCTACCACACAAAGTCCCCTACTGCAGAAGAGTTAACATTTCTTCCCAGAGCATTGGGCCTAGAAGGTAACAATCACGTAAGAGAAATATACAATGCAGTTTAAACATCTCAGAACTTCTATATTAGACTTTCTGGAGACTCAGACAGATATTACTGAATGAGTTAGACACAGCTCCCATTTTCAAAGTCTTCTTTACAATCATTCAGGATAGAAACCTACTCTTTTCAAAGCTGAAAGTGCAGATTTCAATGTAATCACCTGACTCCAGGAACTTGAGCCCTACATACTGACCTGTGGTGACTCTAAGGAAGAAAAGCCCTAAACAAGGGTTCTACTCTGCTCAAACACACAGGACAGGCAATGGAGCTCCATGGGAGATTTCCCAGTGTGGTGAAGTGAACACAGGCAGGACTGCTCCTTCTTTCCCTCCTGTCTGGTGATGTCAGCTTCTCACATCACCAGGTAGATGGGTTGCTGATTGCTACAAGCCAATAGTTGGGCGACAGAGTTTGAAGAGGAAAATATCCCATAACTGGGATTTTCAATAAAGCTCAATATTAGCCTGACTCTGCTTCCATTGAAGCCAATGGGACTTTCACTAGTAAATTCAGTGGAAGCAGAGTCCGGTGATGCTGCTCTGTGTATGAACAAGGACTGGACCAGACCAGGCCAGCAGTCTCATGGCTCCAAAATCAGGAGCAGGAAAGTATCTTGAAACCACCTTGCCTCCTTCTAGTCCTGTGATAATCAGCATATGACCAGAACCAAGAATCCAACCCTATTTTATTTGAACCAGATAGAACTCAAAGCTCAGAAATCCTTTAGCATTCTGGTACCCTCTGCATTACGTACATGTTCTTGCTGTGTCTTCAAAGTACTGCTGCTTCTTGTCCTGTTACCCTGTTCTATGTGATACAGGACTAGGTAAGAGAAAGCACTGGGATTCTTGACAAGCCCAAAGATTCCTCCACAATAATAAATCAAGCATCAGCTAGTGTCACTATTTCCTGCTCTTACCTACATGCTGAGCCTCCTACTACTGTCTAGGTCTTGCTGGTCTAGTATATATGCTACAGTGCACATTATACTCTACCTAGGAGACATTCCTTTCTATGTGAGCAAAAGTCTGTGTTCTTCCCTTGTAGATTTCAAGTAAAAGAGGATGCACTTATTGGTGTCCTTGCTTTCCCTAAAAGAAATGACTAGGGCAGGAACTGCCCACTTTTTAGCTGCCATTTTTTGTACACAGGAGAATATAAACAACCAAGTGGGATATCACAAGTGAAGGAGAATTAAGCTTTTCATCCAGCCATTAATATCGCATATATCCCATTTTCACTTTATTTTCACATTCATTACTTCTGTAATGAAAAAAGATATTTTAATGGTAAAAAAAATCTAAATGATTAATGGCATCTTTGTTAATGACATTTTAAAAGTATTTCAGGCTGCAAATATGACACTATAATCATTAAAAATCACATTCAATTTCCAAAGGTCCTAATCTTAAACTTTATATTGCTAGCAGAAACATAAAATTATATCCAGTAATGCCTTGGATGCTTCTATATGATGAAAAAGCTCAGGACTATATTAGCACTGCCAAAAATAATGTGCTTTTAGAAACTCTGAAAGTTGAGCAGGAAGATAACTGATGAGAATATGACAGAGCGAATGAACAAATTGCTCAGCATAGAGGAATTCTCAGTCCAGTGAGATCTTTTTCTCTGAGACATGGATTGGGGTCCAAGAGCAGCATAATGGCACCAAATGGATAAAAGGAACAATAAAACCCTTTCTCATGCATAATGCATGCATTCTCTCTATTGGAGTTTACATCACCATCTGGTGTTTAATTATTCCTGCCTTACACCACATGGTGGTGTGAACCTAATGGAGTGAATGTGTACATTACAATAATTCAGTGCATAGATTCTGTTTTGCTAATTATATGGTGCCAGGCCCACCCTTTAAAAATGAGTTGAAATTCATTCTTCAAAATTAACTATTTTTGCAAAATCTAACCAGAAAAAATAAAATAATAGCTCATTTTTACATTCTATAAAGATCCATTGTTCCTGAATGGCTGGTTGGTTTTCTCTAACATCTGCACAACATATATTAATTAGACTGTAGCTTCAGAATCCCCAATCTAATCACACTATCAATTTTGCCAGTAGGCTGGTGTTTTTTAAATACACCTTGCTGTTGATGGATTTGCTTTTCCTTTCTCTTTGTCCTCTCCTGTGGACATGGTAGCTGTCACAACACATACAAAGTTTTGTTACATAACCAGGTTGCTATTTTTCCCCATTATTACCTGTAGGCTATTAGATTCCAACCTGTCATCAGTGTATCTGAAAGCAATACCTTGTATTATTAAACTAATTGGATGATAGTTTCTACCTGGCACCAGGCCCTATTTGAGTGAAGCCCTGCAGCATGTACAGCATTCCCAATGCCCACAGAAGGGACACAGAAAACAGATTGTGTCCCCATCAAGAAATTATACTGTCCACATTTTTTATGAACGGAAGTTTGTATAATTCATATTATGATATAATATTCAGGGAACCGGCATCTATTTATTGATTACAGAAAAAACTTGGAACAGTTTAGGAATGTATCCGATGGGACTGCTTTTCCAGTAGGAGGTGATGATTACCCGGGAAGATGATTTTGTTACCTGAAACCCAGCTGACCTTTCCATCCATGCAATGAAATCCTTCCTTAAAGCTGCAGTGGAGTGTTTATTCCATATTCAAATGTTTGCTTATGAACCAACCAAAGTTTGCTTTAATATGCTTGTGATCTCTTAGTTCACTTGTTATGTACAGACTAAAAAATAAGACTCAAACCCACAAATATATATATATATATATATATATATATATATATATATATATATATATATATGGAAAGAGAGAATGAGAGAGTAAGACAGAGTGTAAAAGAGAGATTCTAAGTATACATCTAGGCTATGTCTACACCACAGGGTTTTGCCGGCAAAGGGTATGCTAATGAAGCACTCATTAGCATTTGTTGTGCTGTCATTAGCATATTCTCTGCCCGAGGCTTTTTGTGCAAGAGGTTTTTGCTAAAAAATAAGCAGTGTAGATGGATCCGTTTTGTACAAAAACTCCCTTTTGCGCAAGATCTTTATGCCTCAAAAAAGGGAGGTATACGGATCTTGCGCAAAAGGGAGTTTTTGCGCAAAATGGATCCATCTACACTGCTTGCTTTTGCACAAAACTTCTTGTGCAAAAAGCCTCGGGCAGAAAATATGCTAATGACAGCACAACAAATGCTAATGAGCGCTTCATTAGCATACTCTCTGCCAGCAAAGCCCTGTGGTGTAGACATAGCCTCACACTGTATTAAAAACACATTGTTGGTCCATTCCAGATGATTTGAGTGTACCAGTCTCAGGCTAAGGGACTCTTTAATTGAGGTCTGGATGTTCAGGCTCATGCTAGAGTCCAGGCTATAGGACTTTGTGAGATGGGAGCATCTCAGAGCTTGTGTTATTGCCTGGGACCAAATGTAAACAAAAGTAAACAGCCCAACAGATCAAGCTTCACAGGACCAAGTCAGTTGGAAGAGGACAGCTATAGGTCTGGACTGCAAGCTTTTTCTTTTTCTGAAGAGGCTTTTCTGCCATTTGGCCCTGTCTAGACTGGGCCAAATGGCGGAAAAGCCTCCTCTTTTGGCAGAGCCCTTATGCCTCATGAAATGAGGTTTCCAGGGTTCCCTGAAAGAGCACATTTGCTCTTCCACAAAAAAAAGTGGAAGAGCAAACGTGTTCCCTGGACGCGGCGCAAAAAACCCGTAGTGTAGACGTAACCATGTCTAGTTGAACTGTAGACATGCCTAAGAACCTAGAACAAAAACACACCGAAGTGCTGCTTTTCCCCTCTTGCAGATTTCTCCATTATCTTTAATCACATTTTAGACTCACGTGTTTAGAGAACCTAAAAAAGAGAGAGAGAAAATGTATTCACCAGGTAGTTTTCACCTCTAGCAATCCTTTCTTTCTTTCTTTCACCATTAGAATGTACTACAACTTGATGGCAGGCTAATTAAAGACTCTTCTTATAGTACTCAGTTCTTCATTGACTAGTCCCAAACAGCAATTCTGAGCTTCATGAAAAAGTGTTTTAAGTAACACAACAGGGCTACGTCTACATTGCGCGTTCATGTGCAAGATGATATGCAAATGAGGCGAGGCGATGAATATCGCCACACCTCATTTGAATACCTAATGAGCCTCCATTTTTGTGCAATGGGCTTTTGCACAAGAAGGAGCAGTCTACACTGCTCCTTCTTGCACAAAAACCCCCTCTTGTGCAAAAGCCGTTCTGTCGCTTATTTTCAGGCAGAATGGCTCTTGCGCAAGAGGGGGGTTTTGTGCAAAAAGGAGCAGTGTAGACTGCTCCTTCTTGCACAAAAGCCCCTTGCATAAAATGGCTGCTCATTAGGTTTGCAAATGAGGCATGGCGATATTCACTGCCATGCCTAATTTGCATATCTTCTTGCGCAAGAATGAGCAATGTAGACGTATCCCTGGAAATTCTACACTAAGGTCTGAGCTGTGGCTCTTTACACAGCTATTGCAAAGCCTATATTGCTATCCCTAGAAAGATTATCTCAGTGAAAGAAGATGTTATGGTGGCTGGCAACAAGTGCTGCATCTCCTATGCAACACCTTTCCTGGTGTTGGGGCATAGCTAGAGAAACACACGTATACTGAAGACTTCTCTATTCTCTGATGATTCCAGACTGCCATATTAAATCATTTGGACCATTGAAAAGAGGGCTGACAGAAGTGCTGAGACCCTGGGTAAGATATGGGGAGGGGGCTCCATGATCCTGAAGGAAGTGGGTTCTTGGGCAGAAGAGGCGGGGTGGGGATAACCAGTCCTTAGCTCAGCACCACTCTGCACTGTCCCTGCCCTAAATACTCTCACAGGGTATGTCTACACTACAGCACTAATTCGAACTAACTTAATTCGAATCAGTTAATTCGAACTAAGCTAATTCAAATTAGTGCATCTAGACCTAAAAACTAATTCGAATTAGCGTTTTGCTAATTCGAACTAGCATGTCCACATTGAGTGGACCCTGAACCAAAGTTAAGGCTGGCTGGAACCAGTGCGAGCAGGGCATCAGGTTAGGACTTAGAGTGTGGAGCTGCTGCCTCAGGTTAGCTGAGAGCTGTGCTTAAAGGGACCTGACCCCCACCCCGGACAGACAGTTCTCAGGGTTCCCCGCTTCCTTGTCTATCTCAATGAGGGACAGCAAAGCAGTCCTGTCTTGGAGTATCCTGAGTGCCCACACTCGGCACATCAGAGCACTCGGTCATCAGCCCAAGCTGCACTTGCCGCAGGCTGCCATCCGGTGAGGTCAATAGAGGGGCTGTCAGGATCCAGGAGGCCCTGCAGTAGGGCTTCCACCCCGAGGAGCCCGCAGAGCCACCCCAGTCCTCCCCATCGGGGGCTCGTGCCCCTTTCCTCCCTCACCTCCTTCCACTTACCCCTCCCCAGCCCCCCTTCCTGATGTAAAAAATAAAGGACACGTGTGTTCAAAAATAGAAACTCTATTTAACAAAACTGGGGGTGGAGGGAATTAACCTCTGGGGAGACTGGGAAAAGGAGGTGGGAGAGGGGAAGAGAGAGGGTGGGAGAGGGGAAGTGGAAACCTGGGAGGGGGAAGCCAGGGGAAGAAGGAGGAGGGGAAGTATAAAACTATGGTACGCCATATCTTCAGTACTGTGTAGAGATGTGGTCTCCTCACCTCAAAAAAGATATTTTGGCCTTGGAAAGGGTTCAGAAAAGGGCAACTAAAATGATTAGAGGTTTGGAATAGATCCCATATGAAGAGAGGTGAAAGAGATTGGGACTTTTCAGCTTAGAAAAGAGACTGAGGGGGGATATGATAGAGGTATATAAAAGTATGAGTGGTGTGGAGAGGGTGCATAAAGAAAAGTTCTTCATTAGTTCCCATAATATAAGGACTAGAGGACACCAAATGAAATGAATGGGTAGGAGGCTTCAAACTAATAAAAGAAAGTTCTTCTTCACAAAGCAAATAGTCAACCTGTGGAACTCCTTGCCACATGAGGCTGTGAAGGCTAGAACTATAACAGAGTTTAAAGAGAAGTTAGATAAAGTCATGGAGTCCATGGAGTGCTATTAGCCAGGGCGTAGGAATGGTTTCCCTTGCCTCTGTTTGTGGAAGGCTGGAGATGGATGGCACAAGACAAATGGCTTGGCCATTGTCTTTGGTCCATCCCCTCCGGGGTACCTGGTGCTGGCCGCTGTTGGCAGACAGGCTACTGGGCTAGATGGACCTTTGGTCTGATCCAGTACGGCCATTCTTATGTTCTAAGCTCAGGGCTCAGGGTTGGGGGTCTCACTGGACCAACTTGATTTTCATGCAAACCTGCTCCTGGGTTCGCATGTGGCCTTTGGTGGCCAGGCTGGCAGCTATTCTGCCCTAGATGGCCACTTTCCTGTGCCTAGTGCGGAGATTGTGGATGTTGGAGGCCTCCCCGCAAACCTGGATGAGGTCCATGATCTCCGCACTAGACCAAGCGTACGCCCACCTCTTGTGGCCCTGAGCAGGCTCCTGGGAGCCGCCAGCCTGGTCCTGGGAAGAGGCGGAGAGCTGGATGGCAGCGGGTGGCTGGCTCATGCCGTGCCAGGTGCAGGGTCTGCTGGCTGGGTGCTGGCAGGCTTGCAGCTGGCACGGGCACCGTAGCCAGACCGTGGCCCTTTAAGGGCTCTGGGGCTGGGAGGGGGGCAGAAGAGTTTCCCTGGCTTGGTCCAGAGTGGCCACCAGGGGAAGCTGGGAAGGGCTAGCCTCCCACTAGTTCGAATTAAGTGGCAAAACAGCCCTTAATTCGAACTACTTAATTCAAACTAGACGTTAGTCCTCGTAGAATGAGGTTTACCTAGTTTGAATTAAGCGCTCCACTAGTTCGAATTAAATTCGAACTTGCGGTTCATATGTGTAGTGCCTATGAAAGTTAATTCGAACTAACGGCTGTTAGTTTGAATTAACTTTGTAGTGTAGACATACCCACAGCTGCCAGAGTGCACTGTATGGCTCTCCAGCAGCAATTAAAGAGCCTGGGGCTTTGGCCACCTCTGCTGCAGTAGCAGTGGTAGCAGTGGCTGGGAGCCGAGAGACCTTTTGAATCACTGAGCCCTGGGGCAACTGTCCCCATTGAGTCCCCCTTCCCCTCTTCGATGGGACTTGCCATTGGCAGCTACTGCAAGGAAGAGTAGCTCTCAGTCTGTTTTGGTACAGGTTGACTGACGTCATGCAGACAGCCAAGATCACAAGTTCAAAGGAAGTCTCATGGATCTAAGGGTGAACAAATGTTTGTTTCCTGCAATAAATGTTTGTGTCTACATTACTACTTACAACTGTGTCATTTAGTATGTGTTCATTGCAAGTCACTTAATGCACATTACAACCCAATCAAAAACTCTAGTCTAGGCAAGCCTTGAGAGTCTGCCCTCAGTTCTGAGGAGAAAAAAAAAGTCAAATGAATTTTATACTCCAGGAGAGGGCTTATAAAATTAAAGACACAATAAACAGAAAACAAAGCCATGACAATTTCATAGCTACATATACTACAACAATGATCCTTTTCAAATCATTATTGGGGTACGTTTATCGACAACCACCATACTTCTAACAGATATTATAAAATCAGTACATTTTCCAGTAACTGAAACACTCATAATTTGAGCACTCATAATTTGAATTTAGAAACAACAATTCACTATTTAAAGTTTCAATGGGTGGGTATTGGTGGGAGAGAAAGGGTGTTCTTGCTAGCCGTCCCCCCATTTTTCTAACACATTTGTACTTAAAAAAAACCCCTTTTCTGCAGAGCAGTGATTGTCTTGAGAATAGGTGTCACTGTTTTGAAGAGAAACTAATTTAGAAGTAATCAAAAAAATCTAGTAGCCTTCACTTTTGATGCAAAGGCGGGTTGTTTCCCAACTCTATTCATCAACAGAGATGAGTCAGAGTTGAAATAATCTTGAGTCCAGGGGTAAATGCAGATACCACAAACTACTGATCAAACTACCTCGCATTCACGATCCTTGCAAAAGTGCAGATTGTTTTTCTAGTTCTTGAAGAAATTCAGAAAAAGACCATTTGGGGTTAAATTTAGCATTAGCTCATCAGCATTCAGCACCACTTCCATGGCATGAAGGAGAAAAAAACAACAGAGAAACATGAGAAGAGGAGTAGATAAAAGGCAAGCACTGAGAGGAAAAACATGTTGTTTCTTAATTGAGGTGGAAAGAAAGACGAGGAGGAGGGGGAAGACATTGCTTGCAGCTCTCTCTTGATGAGAAGTCTTCCTGTGCCTTCTGTCTATGTAGGTTAAAAATGTGGTGCAGCTCCTAAAAGTAGCATTTCGTTTAGAATAAAGCTGTACATCAATAGTGAAAATTCAAAAGCATTGGTGAGGGAGAAAAAGGGCCTGTACCTCAGTGATAGGCATTTATAAAGGGCATCAAAAATAGCTATGGATCAGATCCTTAGCTGAAGTCATTGGAGGTCTACAATTTTTTGCCATCTGAAGCTCTACTTCCTCAGAGTTCATCTGTTGTCTCTATCATTTACTGCATGTAAAATAGCATGGAAAAATCCTCATGAGGGTCAGAGAGTCAGTTTGAACAGATATCCCCAAATCTGACTTTTTAGCCAAACTATATGAACTTTCTGCGTGAACTCCTGGCCCTGAAATAAATGGGAGTTTTGCCATGACTTCCACAGGGCCAGAATTTCACCCCTTGAATTTGCAGTACTGGAATGAAATTAAATCTTCAAAGAATGGACTTCTGGGTAATATTTCCAATATAGTTCACTTTCAGCCCCAACAGCCTCTCTGACTATGTTTTGGAACTTTTGGTCTCATTTGGAATTGGGAAGTACAGAAGCTTGACAGAATACAAATAATAATTAACAATTAAACTGAAAGTCCTTGAACCTAGGGAAAGGTTTGGTTTGAGTTTGGAGCAAAGATTGGATCAGTTCTTATTTTAGACAAGTCCAATGTGGTTTTTCTTAATTATACTAAAGATATTCTTTCTCTGCCTGTCAGTTCTGAGAAATTGCCATATGGAATAATCTGCAGATGTCTCAGCACTGACACACATACAGATGTGAATGACTAAAATACAGGTGTTTCAGTCTGTGTATGATAGTCAGTGTGCAGGCAGTTTTATATAAAGTGGGATTCACAACAAAGATAGAGGCTTGTCGATAGCACGGATAATAACAGTTATATTGGCATGAGCAATTTCATATATACCATAACACAGACTGGATTTTTCACTGGTTCCATGGTAAGAAATAAAAAATATTTTTGTCAGATCATTATTCTGTATGTTCAATGTAAATCATGAGGGATGAATTCTCTTCTCAATTATACTAGTGTAAATTCGGAATTATCTCATTGTTTTCATTTCATTTCAGTTACTCCTGATTTTAACTACAGGTTGAACCTCTCTAGTCCAGAACCCTTGGGACCTGATCGGTTCCAAATGAGAGAATTTTCTAGACCACAAGAGATCAATACTGTCTAGCAGCATTACCAACACTACCACTGCTTACTGTGCTATTAGAGGACATATGGGGTAAATTAGAGCTAAGTGACAGCACAGAACACTTAGGGTATATCTACACTACAGCGCTATTTCGAATTAACTTAATTCGAAATAGTTAATTAGAATTCAGCTAATTTGAAATAACGCATCTAGACACAAAATCTATTTCGAAATAGTGTTTTGCTATTTCGAAATAGCACATCCACACTGATTGGACGCTGGATTGCATTTAAAGGCAGCTGAAACCGGTTCCAGCAGGGCATCAGGTCAGTAGTTGCTTTGTGTGGCTGCTGTCTGAGGCTATCTGAGGCTCGTGCTTAAAGGGACCCCCCTGGACAGCCAGTTCTCAGCTTTCCCACTTGCTTGCCTACCTCGCTGAGGGACAGCAAAGCGTTTTCCTCTCTGCCTGCTTCGGTCGCTCTCATTTGGGACAGCACAGCACTCGGCTCCATGGAGCCAGAGCCGCCCCTGGGCACTCTGGTGCTCATGTTGAATGTGTTGCTGCAAGCCTGGCAGCAATTGCTGGAGGCTGCCTGACACCATCTGTTGTAGGCCAGCCCCCTGGCCCTTCCCCTGCCCCCCCCGGGGACCGTGGAGGAGCAGAGGCTGGATGCCAGTGTGCCCCACCACATCTGGCGTCTGGACACCAGTAGCGACTGATGGGACCACATCGTCCTGGAGCGCTGGGGAGACCAGCAGTGGACCCAGAACTTCAGGATAAAGAAGGACACCTTCCTGGAGCTCTGTGAGTGGCTCGCCCCTGCTCTGCAGCGACGGGACGCTCGCATGAGGCCCGCCATCCCCCTCCAGAAGCGTGTGGGCCATCGCCCTCCGGAAGCTTTCCACGCTGGACAGCTACCGATCCGTCGGCAACCAGTTCAGTGTGGGGAGATCCACCATCATAGCGGTGTTCATGAAGGTATGGCAGTCACCGGCCACTGGGCCAGGAGAGGGGGCTGCAAGGAGCAGATGGGCTGTCCCAAGGAAAATGGGTGGGAGGTGGTGTAAGTGCCCTCCACGGGAGGGTTCGGTCTGTCCCAGCCGCACTACAGACCACCTGCGGTGGCCAGGATTGCAGCAGGGGTTGCTCCTGGGAGTGGGGCGCAGGGCAGTGGTGGGGAACGAACACTTCCAGCCACCTGGGTACCCCAGTGACCCTCAGTTTTGTGTGTCTCTCTGCAGGTTGTCAAGGCCATCAACAGGGTGCTGCTCTGCAGAGTCATCCGCCTCACCGACCTGGACACGGTCATCCAGGGGTTCGGCACCCTGGGCTTCCCCAACTGCGGGGGGGCAATCAATGGGACGCACATCCCCATCCTTGCCCCAGAACACCAAGCCTCCCTGTACATCAACCGCAAGGGGTACTTCTCCGTGATCCTGCAGGCCGTGTCTGATCACCGGGGCCAGTTCACGGACATCATTGTGGGCTGGTCCGGCAAGGCTCACGATGCACGGGTGTCCCGCAACTCCTCCGTGTGCCAGAGGCTGCACGCTGGGACTTTCTTCCCCGACCGCCACATCAGGGTCAGGGACGTGGACATGCCAGTGTGCCTGCTGGGGTATGCGGCCTACCCCCTACAGCCCTGGCTGATGAAGCCCTACACGGGACACCTCAACCCCTCCCGGCAGGCCTTCAATGCCAGGCTCAGCAGGGCCTGCATTGTGGTCGAGGCAGCCTTCAGCCGACTGAAGGCCCGATTTAGATGCCTCCTCACCCGCCTCGACCTCTCTCAGCACAATATTCTGCACGTGGTGGCAGTGTGCTGTGTGCTCCACAATTTATGTGAGAGGAAGGGGGAGGCTTTCCTGCCAGCCTGGATGGCAGAGGCTGCCCGCCTGGCTGGCCAGTACGCACAGCCCCGCATGGTTGCCAGCCGGGAGGCCCTTCGGGGGGCTGTCCGCATCCGGGAAGCCCTGCAGGAGAGCTTCCAGGCAGACGAGGACTGAAGTCCCCCAGGCATGCCCCACGGGGCCTTGTGCCTTACATTCTACCTCCACCTCCTTCCCCTTTCCCCTCCCTAACCCCCCTTCCTGATGTACAATAAAAACACCTGTGTTGCCACAAAAAAATGTATTTATTTAACATAACTGGGGTGGGGGGAGGGGTGGAATGAGGGTGGGAGAGGGGAAACCTGGGAGGAGGGAGCTGGAAGGGGGAGGCAAGGGGAGGAAGGGGGAGGGGAAGCTCAGGGTTGGGGGTCTTGCCGGCCCTCCTGTCTCACAGCACTGCGGGTGTGGGGGCCTCGGCGTCCCTGGGGGGCAGTGGGTATGGAGGGTGGGGCAGGAGGGATGGGGGGCGGAAGAAGCAGGAGGGAGAGCAGGGGTGGAAGGAGGAGCGATAGCTGGGGCAGCCGCAGGGGCTAGAGCAGCAGGAGGCAGCAGTAGTTCCGCCAGGGTCTGCAGGTGCTCGTGGAGGGCACAGCCCTGCTCCCGCAGCTCCCACAAGCTCTCCTGCCGCAGCTGCAGGTCTTCTTGCACCCAGTGCTCCTGGCTGTGAACCTGCTTTCCCTGTAACCACAGGTGCTGCCACTGGTACTCCTCCTGGTTGCGGGTGCACCTGCTGGCCCGGGTACGGGTGGATGTTCCAGGCGGGGTGGTGCGCCCTGCACTCGCAGGTGCTGCAGCTGTGGTGAAACAAGAGAAGTGGTCAGTTCTCCCTGGGGACACAGTGGGTGAAACCCAGCCCCCCTCTGCAAAGCGAGGACAGCAGGTATCCACACCATAACATCCTGCTATGCCCGGGAGTGTGAGCTAGCCCAGGACTGCACCCCAGCCCCTGTGCTGCCTTTAGTGTGGGGTGTGTGGGGGGGAGGGGAGATGTGCCCTGCCTCTGTGTAGAGGGGGTGTCTGGAGGGAGGGCAGTGTGCAGTGTCTCTCCCCGGGGTCAGGAGCCTGTCATGTGCCTTCACGTGTAGACGCATGTGGGGAACAGGCCAGGGCCCCTGCATGGCACCCAGCTGGGGCCACATGTCCCGGCTGGCATGGCAGATGCACAGGTTGCCGCCTGCTCCATGGTCGTCAAGGCCCACGCGCATGGTCCCTGGGCTCCCCCTCCCCCACCGCCCTGCTTAAGGGGACCGTGATGGCACTCACATGTGGAGGCCTCCCTAGCCTCGGATGAGATTGCTGATGGGCTCTCCAGTATGGCTCGGGGATCCTGGGTGCAGGGCACGCTCCCTGCAGGCTCCTGAGGCTCCTGGCTGTCATCCTCCTCCTCTTCCTCCTCTTCCCCTGTGTCAGGGGCAGGGCCCTCTGCCCCGGGGTCAATGACCACCAGGGGGGCATGGACTGTCTGACTCCCCAGGATGCGGTCCAGGGCCTCGTACTGCGGGCAGGCGTCCAGGTCAGCCCCTAGTTGGGAGCCCCTGGCATAGGCCTGCCGCAGCTCTTTTATTTTAGTCCACACCTGCTCCTGGCTGCGCATGTGGCCTCTGGTGGCCAGGCTGGCAGCCATGCGTCTGTAGACAGCCGCATTCCTGCGCCTAGTGCAGAGATCATGGGCATTGGAGGCCTCCCCCCAAACCTCAATGAGGTCCACGATCTCCACACTAGACCAGGCAGGCGCCCGCCTTTTGCGGTCCCTGGCAGGCTCCTGGGAGCCGCCAGCCTGGTCCTGGGGAGTGGTGGAGGGCTGGGTGGCAACGGGTTGCTGGCTCATGCTGTGCCAAGTGCACAGTCTGCTGGCTGTCTGCCCCTTTAAGGGCTCCGGGGCTGGGGCGGAGTAGATGAGTTTTCCTGGTTGTGCCCAGAGTGGCCACCAGGGCTCCCTGGGAAGGGCTGGAGGCCCCCTATTTCGAATTAAGTGTTTACACAGCACTTAATTTGAAATAGCTATTTTGAATTTGGAGTTACTACTCGTAGAATGAGGTTTACCAAATTCGAAATAAGTGCTCCGCTTTTTCGAATTAAATTCGAAATAGCTGTTTGTATGTATAGACGCTATTGAAGTTAATTCGAAATAAGGGCTGTTATTTCGAATTACCTTTGTAGTGTAGACATACCCTTAGACTAAGACTGGTGGCTCGAAACAAATTTTATGAGACCACAGGAAACTTGACCACAACCATGAAAAGTGGACATCCAGCTAAATAAAATAATTCTGGAGGATGGATGTTTCTGGACGAGAGAGTTCTGTATTCGAGAAGTTCAACCTGTAATGAAACTGATATCAGAAATGGATCATGAGAGCTGAATTTGAAGAGATAATGGTCATGCTTTCTCAGTCTGAGTTGTACCCAGCTATATTAAGCTTCACATGGGGGAGAAATGGGAGGAATAGGATTTGGATGAGCATGGAGGAAAACATACACAGAAATAATATAATTGTTAATCATCCATCTATACTTTCACCATATGCACATTATGACTTAGACTTCCATGTCCACCATATTGTAGCAAACATTAAAAAAAAGCCTTTTAGAAAATTTAGATCCATGATGAAGTTTGTATACTTTATCTAAAGTTTTATTACTTCACCTACTTTGTCTGTATAAACAGCCACTGTCTGAGCTAAACTGCAAGACATGCAAAATTTAAATGAAATAAATGGTGAAATATATATTTGGATTTTAAAGCCTTCAGCTTTGAGATTGTAAATATTAGTAATATAAGAAAAACTGCAACTATATGGGGTGAAATCCTATTATTTGACTTCAGCAGAGTGTTCAGTGTACCTCACATTAACTTCATTGGAAATTTACCTGTTAGGGGTTGCAGATTGTCATCCATGATTTTTTATCTGGAATCCAGAATGTGTTCATTCACTAGATCTCTGTGGGAACTGTTACTTTTGACAGTCTATGCATGTTGCAGGACACTAAAGCTACTTCTAGACTACAAAGAAAAGTCGGAAAAAGATACATAAATTGCAAATCGCAATTTGCGTATCTTTTTCGGCTTTTCTTTCAAACGAGGCTTTTCTGAAATTTGATGTGTTTACATGGCGCCAAAGTTCAGAAAAACCTACTCTTTTGAGCCATCCCTTTTTCCTTGTAAAATATAATAAAATATAATAAAGATTGAAACTGCAGATTGTTCCCATCTTCATATGTGAAATGTGCCTAATCTTCATTTTGAATATTAAGTGTCATTTGTTTTAATAACAACCTGTGGCAATGATAGCCTCAGGTTAATTATATGATGAATAAAGACACACTTTCTTGTATTCTTTCTAAATCTAATGTCTTTTAATGTCATGGAATCTCCTCTTTTTCTGGTTGTATAATAAAAGAAAAATAGAAATGCCCAATTTGCCTTTTTTTAAACTAGACATTTATGTATTTCTGTAATAACTGTGTTTCCTTTTTTTCCTTTCTAAACTGATGCCATGATCCTGGCTAGACTTATGCATGTTGTTTATTAAAAAATGTGAATAGTCCTACTGAGTTCAAGAAAGGCATAAAAAATTAACAGAGACATAAGACTAGTTTAGATCTGAGTCCTGCAAAGACATATGCATAATCTGTATTTAATGGGACTGCTCATATGCTTACTTTAAGTATATGGAAGACTTTGCATAATCACAGCCTAAGTAGTTTCCTTATGCAAGCGTCCAACTTTCTGATCATGGTTGCTGACCTTCTTGTGACTTTATCAATTGCTGCTGTGACCTCTTTGGGAGGACGTTTACATTTTTGAGGGACCCAGAGGTATTTGGGTAGAATGAATCTTGTAATATCTGTCCATCAATTCTTTGTTGATAAACAGTGTTTCTGGGACTCTGAAAAATATAATTACAAGATAATCAAGAAATGTATTCAATTGTTGTGTCAAGCCTCCACAATAATGTAAGCTTCTAATAAAGAATGTTCCCCAGACAACTTGTGTTATCTGCAAATATGTTATTAATTTTCTCTTCATAAGCTTAGACCTCATTAACCTGTCCCCAGACACGGTTGCCTTGTGTTTAAAAACAGAAGTTATTACATCAGGTTATCTGAACGATATAGTAAAGAACTATTTTAGCTCTTTTATGTTTGGATCAGAAAAGTATATACCTGCACACATGCATACACTTACCTTATCATATAAAAAGGGGGAAATGAAGTTAAATGGATCTAGCTTTTTCTAAAAATAACAAAGCCAAAGATATGGCTGTTTAGTTAATATGGCAAGGGCATTCACCCTATTAACTTCAATGGACAATGTGCTATTATTTGAAGTTTTAACTACTTATGCTTCTATACACTATGTCCTTTTGTAAATCTCAGTCTAGAAACAAAGCTATTATACTGAGGAGTCGTGTATGTAATATCTGTATTGATGCATAGCATTTCATAATAGCAAAAGTCTCTAACAAACAAATGCTGTTGTACATATTTTGTTCATAATATTCTACTTAGCACCATTTCTTCTGTCTCCATCTCATGTTATAAATGCATGTAAATTTCATATTTGAAAAAGATATTTAAAAATCAGTTAGATGGAACATCCGCCTTTGAAATACTAAAATGATATTTTTTTCCTCACTGTACCTGCCATAATTATAAACTTGCTGAATTCTAAAAGTGAGCATATTTTAATGAAAATATACACACAGCACATTTGTAGGTCACAGCCATGTGACAAAGTGACCAGATATGTGCCAAAGTGTAGAGCTATGTGATAAATGACATTCATCATGCACCTTAGATAGTCTCACCTGCATCATGACCAGTGATCCATCTTTGTCTGGATTCCTTTTATCATTTCAAACCTCTGAGCAGCTTCAAACAAAAAACTTACAGAGAAATGGTTTCTTCTTTCTCCACTCCCTTCCAAAATGACACAGGCTCTAAGCACAGGACAGACAATAGGTCCAATATCTTTCAATCCTGCACACCTAGACCCAGAAGTTTTATACCAGAGTAAGCAGATGGTTCCCAGCTTCCTGATGGGGGCACAGTTCTTATTTGCATTCCTGGAAGGTCCTAAGATGTCACATTGACATTGTGACAGACTTTTTCCACCTGCAATCCTGACAATTACTGTTCTGTCATATAATCCTACCTTTGTTGGAAAGATGATTGAAAATATTGCAGCAGAACAACAGTTCCAGATGGAGGAGACCTCAGAATTCCTTGTCCCCTTTGGGTTGGGGTACATTATGGAAAATAGTTAGATAGATGATGAATAACAATATTCAGCAAATGTATTAAAGCCAGTGAATCTCTGTAAATTCACTGGATAAATGTTTAGATACATATCATTCAACCATTCTCTCTGGGATCCCACAAATAAAGATTTCCCCTTGGACGCCTATAACTGATGAGTGCCAAGATGAGAAATTAAGCCAGTTCTGGCAAGGAACACTCTCTGGCACTGGCTGCACGTGGCATCTCTAGCTCCATTGGTGCTGACACCAGCAGCGTTGATGCAGGCCTGGGCATGATCCTTATGTCAGGCTCTCTGATCTTCTTCATGGAGACGATGCTTGATCTCAAAGTGTTGGGCACCATTCTTGATGGTGATCTTCTAGGTTACCCAGTCCTCCACCTGCCTCTCCTAGGTGACAGCATCAATGTTACACTTTACCAAGGTATTCTTCAGGACATCTCTGTAGTGCCTCCTCTGCCTGCCACAAGACCTCACCCCAGTCCTCAGCTGGGTATAGAAAATCTGTTTAGGCAAACATGTGTCAGGGTATGTCTACACTAGCCCCCTAGTTTGAACTAGGGAGGCTAATGTAGGCATTCGAAGTTGCAAATGAAGCCCGGGATTTAAATATCCCAGGCTTTATTTGCATCTTCCCGTCCGGGAGCCATTTTTAAATCCCCCTAGTCCAAACTAACTGCCCGCGGCTACACGTGGCAGTCAAACGTTAACTCGAACTAAGTCCTTAGTTCAAGTTAACTGTTACACCTCGTGGAATGATGAACAATGATGACGTAACTGAACCAATTGATGTAAGGACTGAAGTCAAACAAGGGTGTGTGATATCACCTATGCTATCTAATATCTTTCTGGCAGCCATTCAGCCATTAGTGGTATGATAAATGCACTGGTTTTGTTGGCTCATGACATCAACCAGCATCCATATTGATTTTTTTACATCTGTTTATGTCACAAGCTTTAATTAACCAGTCAGGATGTACTTGCGGCAGACAGAGCACAGTAGTTTAGAGGAGCAACAGAAGACTATTGTATATAAATTCATACAGGGTACGTCTACCCTGCAAACTTCTTTTGGAATAAGTTTTTCTGGACGACATTTCTGGAAAAGCTTATTTCTAAAGAAAGTGTCCATGTGCAAAAAGTGTAATGAAATAGATATTTGCTATTTCAAAAGATAGCGTCCACACTGAATGGACACTATCTCATATTTAAGGCCACCCGGTCAGCAGTTGCTTCCAAGTGCTGCTGCCTGAGGCTATCTGAGACGCATGCTTAAAGGGGCCCTCAGACAACTGTTTCTCAGCTGCCTCTGCTTGCTTGCCTACGTCTCCAAGGGACAACACAGAATTTGCACTGTGTGCTCTGGTTGCCCTGCTTTTGGACACCACAGCACTCCTTGCCATGAAGCCAGAGCTGCCTCTTGGCACACGATGACCCCACACTGCCATGCTGCAGTTTCTGCAGCAGTTTTTGCAGACTGATTTCATGGCCCTGCATGAGCTTCAGTCTGCACTCATATTTGAGAACCTCTGACTCTGTGCAGAGCAGTGCCCTCGCAACTGCACCACACAATGGAGAGATGTTTCTGGAGGCTGGACACCAGTTCCGACTGGTGGACTGGCTGGTGATGGAGAGGTGGGACAACCAGCAGTGACTCCACAACTTCCGAATGAGGAAAGAGACATTCATGGAGCTGTGTGCCTGGCTCACCGCTGCCCTCCAATGACATGACACCCAGATGCAACCTGCCATCCCCCTGGAGAAGTGGGTCACCATCACTGTCTGGAAGCTCACCATGCCCAACAGTTACCAGTCCGTGGGCAACCAGTTCAGTGTGGGGAAGTCCACCATCGCAGCCCTCCTCATGGAGGTAAGACACTCTTAGGCTGTAGTCCCTGGAAGGGGGTACTGGAAAGGGAGAACCTGGGGAAAGCAGGGGCTGGAGTGCGGGAGGTGGCCTGTGTGTGTGGGGGGGAGCCCTGTCCCAGGGGGTTCTGAAGTCTCACCCTCACAAAGCCCTGAAGGGGGGACAGGCCTCATAGGAGGTGGCTCCAGGGGTGCTGGGGGGGGGGCTTGGGGACTTCAGGTACCCCTTTTGATTCATGGCCAGATTTGCTGCCCTGGGCTTCCCCAACTTCAGGGGAGCTATAGATGGAACCCACATACCCATGCATGCCTCAGACCACCAGGCTGCCCAGTATATAAACTTCAAGAAATACTTTTCTATGGTCCTGCAGGCCCTGGTCGACCATCATGGACAGTTCTGGGACAGTTTCGTCAGCTGGTCAGGAAAGGCACATGATGCCTGCCCCTTCTGCAACTCCAGCCTCTATCAGAAACTGGAGGCTGGTACATTCTTCCCCCAGTGCAACATCATGTTTGGGGGAGTGGAGATGCTACCCCCTCATGCGGTGGCTGATGAAGCCATACACTGGCCACCTGCACCCAAGCAGGGACCGTTTCACTGCCCTCCTGGGCAGGGCCCGCATCCAGGCGGAATGCGCCTTTGGGCACTTGAAGGCATGATTCAGGTGCCTCCTAACCGGCCTGGATGTGGGGAAGCACAACATCCCCCAGGTGGTATCAGCCTGTTGTGTGCTCCACAGCATTGTGAAGAGAAAGGGGGAGGCCTTCCTTCCGGGGAGAAGGGCAAAGGCCAGCCGGGAGGGACGGGCCTTTGAGGAGCTGCGCACAGCTGCCATCCACCAGGCCCATCAGGTGGTGGTGCATATCCGGAAGGCCACGAGGGAGAGTTTCTCTGAAGGATCCCAGTAACTCTCCCCAGGGCATCCCCTCTAGGGCCCTGGGCCTTGCCCCTCTCTTCCTTTCCTACAACAACCCCTCTCTTCTCCCTTATAACATCCTTCCCTGCAGGCAAAATAAAAACAACTGTTTAGTTTTCAAAAACATAACTGTTTGGTTTTTTATTTGGGATAAAAGTAACTGGGGGGGCTGAGAACTTGGAACTGGGGAGGGGCGAAAGGGGCTGAGAACTTGGATATGGGGAGGATGGGTCAGAACCTTGAATGTGGGAGGAGAGGCTCAGAGCAGTGGCTGAGACTGGTGTGTGGTTCGAGTGCTTGTTCCACCTCATGTCCAAGGACCTCAGCAACCTTGGGGGTCCTGGGAGAACAAGGGTATAGGCGGGGGAGGATGGAACAGGGTCAGGCATGGCAGGGGGAGCAGGGTCAGGCATGGGAGGGTGGGTAGGGGATGGCGCAGGGACTGTGACTGGTGATGGGTACGCCATTATCTCTTGAATGGTGGCACACATGTTGCAGCCCTGCTACAGCAGCTCGGTCCACATCTGGACCTACCATTGCGCATCATCCCGGATCTTCTGGGCCAGCTTCTGCTGCATGTCCTGGAGGGCGGATATGTGCTCCCTCATGAGGTCCTCGTGGACCCTCCAACACCTCCAGCTCCCCTGGGGTTGGGCAGCTGGCTTGGGTCCTATTGATTGCCCCACATTCATAAATGGTCCAGCTGGGGAGAATAAAAAGAGGTGGTCTGTCATTCCTGGAGATTCTTGCCCTTATCAGTGAGTCCAGAGCAACAGTTCTTGGGGCAGAGGATGTTGATGTCCTGGGAGCAAGGCCATGTGTGGCCTGGACAGCAGGCCCTGCCTCACAGGGCTCAGAGGTGCCCAGGGGACCATGATTCCTTCCCCCGCTCCCCGTCCCTCGGACAAGCAGGCAAGGGAAGTGTCTGACCACACTGAGATCCAATGGCTGGGAGAGGGGTCTCGAGCAGTCTGGCCTTCCATCAGGGCCACACACACACACCTGCGCCTGGCATGCAGGCATGCCTATGTGTTGTGTACAGCACTTCAGAGTCTGTGTATGGGCGTGCATGTACCCTTGTCCCCAGCCTCCTTCCAGCAGTGGCTAGTGGTGGGAGGGCATCCCCCCTGGGCGCCAGAAGTGTGTCTAACCTCCCCAGAGCCTGTGAGCAGGAGTCCAGGGATTGTGTCCTGGGGCTGCGTGGTGCAGACTGGTGCTGCGCTTCCATCCACATGCACAGACTGCAGTGCAAGTGCCAAGCCGAGAAGGCTGAGCAACGATCGCACCACAGCCCAGCAGCACCCACCACCCCCACCCTGTATGTGTGAAAAATTAAGAGCACTCCCCTCATGATCCCTCCCCTGCCTTGGCAGTCACCTTGGGCCCTGTGCATTTGCGGCTCTGCACATTCAGGGCCCCGCACTGCCCAGCTCCCGGCCCTGCCCACCCAGCCAGAAGCCACGTGGCTGTGCGGCTCAGAGTGCTGCTTTGCCCAGCACACTCTTTGGCTGGGGTTGCTGCAGGGAGACAGGAACTATAGAGTTGTGATGAGTGTGGATGGAGTGGCCAGAAGGGCACCTGTGTTATTTCCTGGATGCGTCTTTTTTCAAAATAACTCCCTCTTCCGCGTCCACACGCCTTTTTCTGAAAAAGCTTTTTTGGAAAAACCCTTATTCCTTGTAGAAGTTTACTGCCATTGGAAAAAGTCCTCCGTTATTTTGACTTTTTGTCTAAATAATGCAATTGCTGGACGCTAGTATTGTTTTTCCGGAATAATGGTCGTTATTCTGGAAAAATGCTGCAGTGTAGACGTACCCTCAATATAACTATTCATTCTGGAATCTGGAAACAACAATGATCTACCCAGACAGAAAGTTTCATGTGATTTTAAATAGATGAGAAATAACCTTAATTTTAGGTTAGTGCTTCTTAATGTGTTTCCCCTATATGCACTCATAAGGAGAAATGCCAAACATCAAATTAACCATTGCATTTTGCACAGCACCCTAATATTTCCTTGGAGAGCTCTCTTTCTTTAAGCATTGACCAGACACTACTCTGCTCAGCTTGTGAATTTGTCAGATAGCATAGCCCAGATGGTCTGGCTGCAGATATTGTATAACTGCACTAGTCATGGGCAGGAACAGAAAATTGAGAACAGCACATCTGCACTTGAATATTGATTATACAATATCTATCTCTGTTCTTTTTGGAATTAGCTGGTGGTCTATTGCACATTAGCAAACAGTTACCTGAGCAGAAGATAATGTTTCAGGTTCTATAAAAAGAGCAGGAGAAGAGCAAACAGATTTAAATCAGCTCAATTCCAACAAAAACTCTTTCATCTTGAAACAATTTAAACTCCACCAAGGATAAGTAAACAGAAAGAATATATTTTCTCTCACCTTCAGCTGTCAGTGGTATCTTTCACATTCCCTGTACTCAGAAAGGAGGGATTTTTTCCCTATCTTTATGAGTACAAGAGTTCCTCAAGGTGTTAACCTGATTATTTTCCTTTAGTTTACATAGTTCTTTTTATATTAACATGATATTCGGTTCTGTAGCTTTCATATATTGGATTTCCTCTCAGAGATCCAGAAATAAAGAAGCAAATATAGAGATTCAGTCAATGTCCGTGTGTGTGTGTGTGTGTGTGTGTGTGTGTGTGTGTGTGTGTGCGCACGCGTGTGTGTAAAATAAAGTTTGAATAAATAGATGTATATCTCCAAGTATTGACTTAGACTAATTTGAGCTGACTGGGGGGAAAATTCATGTGAAAACAAGTCTGATGGGGTATATAAATCATACACTGGCCAGCAAAGGGTTAAAGGAAAATTCTAGGCTCAGGAGAGCCCATCTTTTAACCCTCCCTGAGCATGCTCCACTTAGGGCTCATCTAGATTACACGGAACAGTTGAAAGAGGATATGCAAATTCCACATGAATTTTCATATCTTCTTCCGATCGCACTTTCGAAAGCAGAGCTTTTGAAAGTGAAAATAGTTAAGATGTGGATTTTTCGGTGAACCCCCCTGTCGAAAAGCCGCGTAAACCTCCATATTTGAGGAAGAGCGGCTTTTCGACGAAGAGGGGGGCTCGCCAAAAAAGCCGCATCTTAACTACTTTCACTTTCAAAAGCTCTGCTTTCAAAAGTGCGATAGGAAGAAGATATGCAAATTCACACGGAATTTGCATATCTTCTTTCGACCCTTCCCCGTAGTGTAGATGAGCCCTTAGAGGCAGAGTTTAATAGGGAGCCAGACAGCTCATTTAGGGGAGGACAGGACAGGGAGAAGGACCTAGACTAAGAGCTCCAGAGGGTAAATGGTAAAGACCCAAGCCCTTGCTATGTCCAATCTGTGTCACAAAAAGGTCATAAAACTAAGTAGTAGGAGATTCCCCTGATGTGGTAAAATATCTGTGTGTTTATATCCCCTTTATATCTTGCTCCACTGTTACCCCTTGCCCCTTCACAATGAGGCATTCTGAGGATATGGGAGTCATTGCCAGATGATGTTAGTTTTGCCAAGAGACAAATTGCATCCCTCATAGGTTTAGGGATTGGGGGAATACAAAAGTCACAGGCCTCTTTCTCCATCCCTCTTGTGATGGACCCAATGATCAAGGCCAGGAAGTCCTGCTGAATCACTTACCATATTGTGTCATTTTCCCTGCCCAAATACAGTGAGCTTGCAAAAACTATCAACCGGCCAGTCTCCTGTGCAGGGGAAATGCAGCATTTGTATTGTCTCAGACCATGCATATCCATGGCGGAGACCAGTTTGTTTGTCCCTTAATCCTTTGCTTCAGTGCTGGAAAGGATGCCAGCTAATGCCAGCAGGCACACAATCATAATAATTAGATATGGAAATATCATCACAAGAAACAGAAAGAAAATGTAAATTTCTAAAAGAAAAGAGTACTTGATGGAAGGGAATACAACCCAAACTCTCAGATACTGAGTCTTCAAACTATTTTCTGATTACAACAATACTATATTAATGTTCAGAAGGTAATTGTGCCAGCAAGGTATACATGAACAAGATAGTGTGCATAGATAGATGTTGGTATGCTTTAGAATACATCCCTCATGCGCATTATCTGACTGTGTAGACATACCTCAATTCTCCAATAGCAGGATTACAGGATGGGTTAAATTTGTATTGTGAGTACATTTTTGCAGGGAATTAGGATTATAGAGTTGATGTCAATGGGCCCACTCATGTAAATTAAGTTGCAGAACTGGACCCTATGTTTTTGAAAGTTTTTTGCTAAGTAGATGTCATTAATTTTCTACTTCCCTCTTCTCCTTGTTAGCATTTTCATGAACCTGTTGGGAATAAGTGAAATTGCCAACAAAAACAAAATACTAAAAGGTCAAAAGCAGCAAAATATCTTTTCAGCTGAAGAACAACTTACCTTCACCTCATAATTAAAATGTGTCTCTCTAGATAAAAATCAATGGCCCTAGTGAAAGTCAGGAGAAACGTCAGTTATAATAAGAATTAAACCAGTGTTTTTTCAAACATGAGAGGAAAATCAGATGCCATATGTCAAGCAACAAAACCATATCTATTTTAATAATAATACCCTTTCAAGCCATTTAACTTAACATTAATAATATTTACTTTCAATAATTTACACTAAATGTTTATTTTATGCATTTCACAGATTTTCAGGTTGTGTGAATTTGCTTAGTTATTACACCAGGTGAAGCTCTGACCCTTTTTCTTAAGCACTAGCCCAGATGTTGAAGGGTTTAGCTTTCTGCAATTTCAGGGAAATGTTTCCATTACAAATAAAGTTTTCACTGATTTCACTAAAATAACTCTATTGGTATTATATATTGCAAACCACTTTTCTTTCAAAAACTCTCATTTTGTGTCTGAATTATATGACAATGTCACGTTAAACAGCATACACAGCTGTGATATTTTATCTGCTGTTGAAACAAATCTAGTTGTAGGACTAATTCTTCACAGGCTTATGATAGGTTTCACCCTGATAGAGTAACACCATTGTCTTAAATGGAATTACTCTTGATTTATACCAAGCTACATGAATAGAAAATAAAGCTTGTGAATTTTTTTACTCCAATCCTTCAAACATATTCACATGCTAAAGTTTAGTACATGCACAAGTGTTTGCAAAAACAGGCTGTGCTTGGAATAGAAATTGGGCTCTAACTCTATATTCCTGAAAGTACTCCACTTTCTGTACCCCAAAACTAGATTTATGTTCTCATTGTTCCCATCCATTAATTTTTGACTGCATCCTTGCATCTGATCTCAGACAAAAAGATTTGGGTCTGCTCCTGCTTCCATTTGAATCTAAAGGCAAAAGGTTCATTAACTTCAATGGAAGCAAGATCAGACTCTTAATTAGTAAAGTATGCTTGTACTGATGAATTTGCATTGTAAATTAAAAAAACTCTCTTCTGACAGCCAAATACTTAGATATTTCAAAATTTCCTTTTGACAGGGGTGAGAAAAGTGTGGGCTGTTGTATTAAAGAACAGACCCTCTGTCATTGTGGCCTTAATACAAGGACTTTGAAAGACCTTTCTTACAAATGTCAGCATCTGAAAAGGACAAACAAGGAAATAAACCTCAAAGTGGATGACAATGGGAGATGGAAAGGAAGTGGGTGGGATAAAGCACGAGGAGCAAAACTCCTTATAAAAAACATTAAAGAGGTCCAGGGTTCTATTTAGCAACAAAAGGAGATATGGAACAGTGCATTATTCTCACAGGACTTTTATTCTTTGATGTGTTTGATGCACAAAATAAAATAAAACAATGGGCCAGAAGTTCGTATAGTGGAGTGTGTTCATTTGTAGAGGGGAAAGATGAAGTGAAGGGAATATGCTGAAGCATGCAAAATCAGATGAATTCTCTGCTCACTGAGACTGGTTGAGGGAAAGCTATGGGGAACTTAAGGATTTCAAGTACAATTTCAAAGCAAAGCTCCCTCCCCCCCCCCATCTCCTATTTATTTTGGAAATGGACTTTTAATACTCCATTCATCTGAAGAAGTGGGCTGTGCCCACGAAAGCTCATGATACCATCTACATGTTTTGTTAGTCTTTCAAATGCTGCCAGACTATTTGTTGTTTCTTAAGTTTTTCCAGTTACAGACTAACTCGGCTACCCCGCTCAAATGTTTATGGTAACTCAGCATCTAGGAACTAAATATAAGCATCTTGCATGGTCATTAGTGGAGGCAAATGAATCTGGAAGGAATCTGATACAGTGCAAAGTGCTTGTAACCTGAGCTGCTGAATGTGGCTCAGATCAGCCATGTCAGCCTCCAAACTGGGTAGAACTGTCTGTGGAGGAGGCAAACCAGATCACCTACTACAGGTCCTGTAAATTCAATACATGCCCCAAGCAAGCTCCACTGATATGTCTCCTATGGAGACCTCACCGCAGTTTAAAATGTTATTTTTCCTCCTGTCACAAACCATGGGGAGAGAAGCCATGCAGCAGTTACAGTAAAAGAGAGCAGGATGGGAGAAGTACAATTTCCTTTCATCTTCTAAAAACAGAGGAAAGCCCCCTTCATCAAACTATGTTGGATAAACTATAGAGCTTCCTCATGGGTTTGCTCTCTTCTTTGTTGGGATTCTGACAGTCTTCCTTTCTGGTACATTGTATTTTTACTGCTGCAGCAATGCAAACATTGCTTGCCTCCTCTGTGAGGTGAATGAATCTCTCGACCACAGGTACCATGACTCTGCTAGTGCTCAGGAGAATTTTTCATCCCTTAGTCTACACTGCATGGCTATCCCGAAATAGCTACCCCACGTCTACACAAGCCGCCCGTTATTTCAAAATATTTTTTGAAATAACAGGTGTGCTATTTTGCCATCCTGGTAAATCTTGTTACATGAGGCATAAGGGATGGCTCAAAATAGCATGTTAATTCAAAATTTGTCAGTGTAGACTCACCAAATTTCAAATTTCAAAATAGATTTGAGATAAGATACGCAATTTGTGTAGCACAAATTGCACACCTTATTTTGAGTTTAGGGTGCTATGTAGATGCATTCTTAGGCTATGAATACACTGCATGTTTTTATGGGGGGAAAAGATACGCAAGTTGTGAACTGTAATTTGCGTACCTTTTTCCTTTCGTTTTTTCGGAAGAGGCTTTTCTGACATTTGGCCCATCTACACAGGGACAAATGTCAGAAAAACCTCCTTTTTTGGAAGATCTCTTATTCTTCATAAAATGAGGAATACAGGGATGCCGAAAGAACGGGCCCACTTTTCTCTGGGAAGTATCCTGGAAAAACACTGCCATCTAGACATAGCCTTAGTGACAGCAAGGGTGAAAACCCAATACAGATTTTCATACCAACCCCACCCATTCAGACCTTCTGTGCATTCAAGGCATATAGATGCATGCAACTGGTTATGTAATGCTGCAGCTTCAGTGTACTATGGGAATGTAGTGGTGGGAAGAATCTTTGCCAACTGGGTAATCCAGCTTCGCCAACTGGTAATCCAGTCAGAGATTCTAGATTTAAATGGATCTCAGGTTTAAGGTCTATATGGGCGCATCTACACAGCAAATTGAGCTACGTCGATTGCGTAGCTTATTTTGAAATAGCTTATTTTGGAATTGGGCATCTACACAGCACTTATTTCAAAATAGAGCACTCTTCCTCCAACTTCTCTTATTCCTCATACAATGAGGGTTACAGGAGTCGGAGTAAGAAGTCCTCCAGCTTGACAGTATTTCAACATTATTTCGAAATAACTGCCTGCTGTGTAGATGCAGACTAAATTATTTTGAAATAACACTAGTTATTTCAAAATAATAGTGCTGTGTAGACGTATCCCGTGGCTCTGACAAATTGCAGCATCCGAGCCACAGCAGATTTCATTTTATTTCCCACATAGTCCTGGAATCAGGCCAGGTTTTGCTTTCCAACAGGAATTTTTATTATTGACATAGAACAGGCTTCCATTTAGGTTTTTATGTTACATTTTCCATGAAAAATGAATGGTTTCAACTAAGAGAAAATTGTCATGAGTGGGCCCAAAAAAGACATCAAGAAAATTGCCACACAGTATTTTAATTAATCAAATTTATTATGGCAAAGTTTAGGTAACCAACCAAAACGGGGGCCTAATTGTGCTAGGCACTGTATAAATACAGTAACAGGAAGTTCCAGTCCTGAAGAGCTTATTATCTAAATAGACCGGACAATGGGGAGAGGAAAAGGATAGAACATACATGCCAATGAGCTGGGGAAAACACCATGTATGTTTCAAAGGGACAGTTGCATATTTTTATGAGGCCATTAGCTAACCATCAAGAGAATGGAAGACAGAAAGGAGAGGGGAACACAGGAAGTGAGCAGAGGGAGGGGAGGAAGATGAGAAGGGCAGGGAGGAGGTGCGAGTGAGAGAAAAGGTAATCAGCCCAGGGTAGACTCAGTTCAGTCATAAGAATGTAAGAACAGAGGACTAGAAGACACAGGTTGCTGAGCCCAACCTGCTGCTATTGCAATAAGAACTGTATGAAATAGTACCTGGATCTTGGGTATCTAGTTAGCTGCTTTTGCAGTTGCTCTGTTGGCTTTATTCTCTGGCTGGCTCCATTAATACCACTGACTTCTGCTCCATTTCAGGGTCTAAGAGTGCAAGACAGAGTAATAATAACCCTTAAATGATGAAGTCTCTCTCAAAGCACAACTTCAAATAACTCAGACAATTATTCTTTAATCAACTACACAATGTATACTTTAGCACAGCTCTGGTTGTGGAAAGGGAGCAGTCCCCAGAAAGAACAGAGCAATCTCCTATACTTGTTTTTCATAGTGCCCATCTAGCGTAATGGATGCAACAGGGAACCTTCCCCACAGGCATTTTGCCTTACATTTCACTGCCATTCAGTCAGTGTGCCTCTATTTCCCTACACAGCATGGTTCAGCCTCCTTAGAGACATTAGTGAATCTTAATGGTGTTAAGTTTGTGAAACTTCTTGCCAGTTTCAAGCTGGGGCTTCTGAATTTCCTTCACCACAGTCACATGAGGTGAAAAACACACAGGAGAATGAAATCCCATAAATGAAGTAGAAAATCCCTTAGGATGATGAGTTCAAGCCAAAGATAAAAGTATATTTTGTGTGCATGTCAGGTTTCTTCCCAGTCTCAAAGTAGTCATTTGGATTCACTTCATTATAGCCACTGAAGTACCTTGAGAGAGCAAGAGAGAAATAGAGTGCAAGACAGAGTAATAATAACCCTTAAATGATGAAGTCTCTCTCAAAGCACAACTTCAAATAACTCAGACAACTATTCTTTAATCAACTACACAAGCACTGTTCTGCTGAATTCAACTTAGTAGCCATGAGAAAACTCAGAGAGAGAAATGCAGAGGAGAGGGGGAAGCCAGCTAAACCTGAAAGAGCACAATAGGTAGATATTGCTGGTTGGGCACTTTATAATTACTGTAGAATGAAGAATACCAAATGACTAATAGAATACACACACAGTGTGATTAGGGACTGATCTCTCTGCATTAAAATCAATGAGACTTTTGCCATTGGCTTTGATGAGAGCTGAAGGAGGCCCTACCTCTAGAGTTTTATCTTTTCTGCCTGCTTTGTTCTGCTTCCCTTGCTCCACCCTTCTCACCTCTGACTTGATGATCCATAGGCTGAAATAATCTTCCTCCTCTCTTTTACTATTTTATCTCCCTATCAGTTCATGTTGTTCCCTCTTCCTTATTAAGATGCCCATCCCTCTCTTTCAGCAATACTCTTATCACCTACTCCCTATCGACACTGATTTTATTACACACAAGCCCGTACCCAGTTGAATTAAAGGAGTAGGAGAGTAGGTCGGAGTCACAGAGATTGTGCCACTGGCTTGGCTTATAAATGTAAGGGTGCTCCAGAACATTAAAGGATGAAAAACGGTACAAAATGTATTTCTCCTTTGTACTATGTGACTGTGGCTCTCAACCTTTCGAGACTACTTTACCCCCTTCAGAAGTCTAATTTGTCTTCCATGCCCCAAGTTTCACCTCACTTAACTCACTTGTACTTGCTTGCGAAATCAGACCTCAAGATACAAAAGTGTCACAGCACACTTGCTGAAATATTGCATTCTCTCTCATTTTTACCATATAATTCTAAAGTAAAGCAATTGGTTTATAAATATCATACTTACATTTTCAAGAGGGATTTTAGGCACTTAAAAGTATAAGTCCCATCAACATGAGTGATGGGTAATGTAGGGAAGGGAAGGCATTTCTTTCCCAAACTGCCTATGCTGTCTGCTGGCTGCCTGAAAAGACTGGGACTGTGGCACAGGAGGCCTGGGATTGCAGTGCAGCTGCCCAGCTCTCTGGCTAGTCACCTGGCAAGGGTGGGGCCACACCACCTGCTGGAATGGGGGACATTAAAATGTGTAGGGGGCAGTAATCTGGTGTGCAGGCCAGGCTTGACTTTACTGGGTGGGGGGAGTGGAAAGGTTGTGGATGGGTCAGGACCTCAGACAGAAGGAACAGGGCTTGCCTTCCCCAGCTGGGTCTTCACCCACTGCCAATCCTCATTGACTTTTGTAGTGAGACAAGGTGGCTCTTCTTCTGAGCGTATACACAATGCATCTCAGGAGACATGTGACCATGATTCATCACCAAATGTGCTCTGCTGGTTGGATCATTAGCTTCCTAGGGGGATCAGGTATTGACGGGGACTGTTATGTGAATTCTTATCCATGTCCATGACAAGGTAGGTGAGGTTATATCTTTAACTGAGCCAACTTCTGTTGATGAACATAAGAACATAAGAACGGCTGTACTGGGTCAGACCAAAGGTCCATCTAGCCCAGTAATCTGTCTGCCAACAGTGGCCAGCACCAGGTGCCCCAGAGAGGGTGGACCGAAGACAATGATCAAGCGATTTGTCTCCTGCCATCCCTCTCCAGCTTCTGACAAACAGAGGCCAGGGACACCATTTCTATCCCCTGGCTAATAGCCTTTTATGGACCTAACCTCCATGAAATTATCTAGCGATGAGAGAGACAAGTTTTCAAGTTTACACAGAGCTCTTCTTCATTTGCCAGTTCTCTGCATCTGTTTAATATTAGTTAGGCTAATTTAACTCTGTACAGGGAGGAGGAGGTAACCACATTGCCATTGTAGAGAAATCAGAAATGAAGAGGTAAACACTGAAAACACTTAAAATCTAATTGCATTTCACTATTTTACTGTTTGTTTACTTCTTGCATCTTTCTCAGATTGTGTGATGAAAATAGATTGGTTATTTCCTACTTAATTTCACTTTTGGTTTCTCATGAACTGAACACATTATTGTAGTACTAGCCAATTAGCCCGTCATAAGACGGGATTTTCAGGTCTCTCCTCCACGTCGATCTTCTCTCCTGAGCCTCCGGTCTCTTGCTCTTGCTCTTGCTCTTGCTCTCTCTCTCTCTCTCTCCTCCTCCTACTGCCTCCCCCACTCTCTCTCTCAGCTTTCCTCCTCCTCCTGCCTCTCTCTCTGTCTCTCTCTTTCTCTTCTCCTCCCCCTCCTGCCTCTCACTCGGGGGATCGCGGAGGCCAAACGGCTGTTTGGGCTCTGCACTCCCCATGCTGCATGGGGAGCGCGGAGCCCAAACTGTCGCTTGCGCCACTTGCTCCCATGCAGAGGCCTGGCTGAGCGGCTCAGAAGTCAGCCAAGCACCACGGCAGGAGGCGAAGGGGGGCAGGGCGGTGATGTTCACGGCCAGGGGGCGGGGCCTTGAGCCACTGTCACGCCGCACGTCACTGCCCCGCCCCCCTTCACCTCATGCCATGGAGCTCGGCTGACTTCTGCGCCACTCAGCTGGGCCGCCGCGGGGGAGCAAGCAGAGCAAGCGGCCATTTGGGCTCCCTCGCCGCGGCCCGGCTGAGCGGCGCAAAAGTCAGCCGAGCGCCACGGTGGGAGGCGAAGGGGGGTGGGGCAGTGACATACACGGCCAGGCCTTGCCCCCTGGCATTTTCGTCACCGCCCTGCCCCCCTTTCCCTCCCGCTGTGGTGCTCGGCTGACTTCTGCGCCGCTCAGCCGGGCCGCCACAGGGGAGCAAGCGGAGCAAGCGGCCGTTTGGGCCCCGCACTCCCCATGCAGCATGGGCCACCCAGAGGGAACAGCCAGCATTTCAGCATCAGCGCCGCCCAGAGGGAACAGCCAGTATTTCAGTGTTACAGACTCACAGGCATTGAGCTACTATATATATGATTTGAACCCTGATTCAGTGAAAGAATTTATTTTGCCAGATCAGGACAGTGAACAGAAGGATTTTTTTTTCTGAGAAATAACTTTTCCTCTGTGTTATGGATATAGGCTATTGTACAAAAAAATTTAAAGCTATTTTTAAACCTATTTTGACCATGAACATTCTATAATGCAGGGTAATTAATCTTACATAATATTAATCTTTTCTCAATGATTTGCTTGTTACAGAGGCTAGTTAACACATTTATTCAAAATCCCTAAAATAGAATTCCAATATAAATTACATATTTATAAATATCTTAAAATGCAGTTACAAATTCTGTGAAACAAGATGGAATGATGACTTTTCCTTCAGATGTTTCTGTGATAATATGCAAAGAACTAAGGGTATGTGTACACTGAAATTAAAAACCTATGGCTGGCCCAGACCAGCTACTCAAGCTAAGGGGCTGTTGACCAACTGTGGGTTTTTAATTGTAGACCTAAACTAAGTAGCATTTTCTTCTCTGTCCTATAGGTGGTGCAACCAATTTCTATATTTGCTTGTTAGAATTACATTCAATTCTTCTTTTCTACCAATAGGTGGCACTAGCAATTTCTGTACTGCATTTATTGTCCCATAAAAAGACATAATAGAATTATTTTCAAGAGATTAAAGTATAGTACTGCACAGTTTACACAGTCTGTAAAGCACAAAATGGGTCAGATTAACTGTTGATGTAAATGGGCAAAACACTTGACTTCAAATGAATTCTTCTGAATAAGAAGTGTGGAAAATTTGACCCTGGATATATAGAATCATATTTTACTGTATGTAACGTGCTGCCATTCTTAATGACACAATATTTCACTATTATTTGGCAGAATGTCTTTTATGATTTTACATTTTGGTTTGATTTATATGTTAAGAGCTTGTTCATGAGTCAGTTCAAAATAAGTATAGTAAGTTGGTGAATGCCAGTTCTCCTGAAAAGAAAAACCTTAAAAAAGAGTGGTCCTGTAGCACCTTAGAGACTAACAAAAAATATAGATAGTATTATGAGCTTTCGTAAACAAAACCCAGTGCCCATGAAAGCTCATGATACCATCTGTATTTTTATATTAGTCTCTAATGGCTTGTCTACACTACAGAGAGGATTGAAGCTGCCGCAGTCAATCTTCTGGGGTTTGAATGAGCAGATCTAGTGAAGACATGCTAATCTGAACCGAGAGGCCGCTTCTGCCAGCACCATTAGTCCTGCTCCTACAAGGAGTAAGGGAAGTTGACAGGAGCGTGTGCTTCCATTGACCTCCTGCTATATGGATGGTGCCAAAATGCAATTTAAGATACTTCAACTCCAGCTATGTAATAATCAACATAGCTGGAGTTTGAGTATCTTTAGTCGACTTTCTCCTTTAGTGTAGACTAGGCCTAAGGTGCTACAGGACAACTAGTTTTTTAACTTTTTTTTTAAGTCACAGACTAACATGGCTAACCCTCTGATTCTTCTTAAAACCCAGTCCTAACTATCTCAGTTTGCTAAAGAAACTGAACGTGACTTCATCATTTGTGAAGCTAGTGAAACAGAGCACTATTGAAATTAAATTGGAGCTCTGCAATATGTACCAAGAGACAGAATTTTCAGCATATAATTACTTATATATATTTTGGTAATGTAGTTTCTTTATGGAAATCAAATCCATATGTCTTATACAAATCAGACAAATATATCTTTCCAAGATATATTTTAATTTGTGCATTACTCAAATGCAAGAGTGAAAATCAGAATTTATGGGCCAAATTTACCAGGCCATTGAAACCACTTAAAGTAACCTTAAAGTAGGCAGGGAGTCAATATAAACCAAAAACCATTCTCCATACTCACATTGATTTCAGTGGGATTGCTTGAGGAGCAAGGAACTATTCAGCATGAGTAAAAGTATTAGAATCTAGTCCATAGTGAATACAGAGGGGTTTTCATTGGGCATCCTGACAGCATTCTTATATTTACTTAGATTGAGAGATATATTTCAAATTATGGGTATTCTTCCCAAGAGTAAGCAATTATTTCAATACATGGTAGCAAATAATGAGTGGATAACGTGTTTGTCTTTTAATTCAAGTTAGCTGTTCTGGAATGCCTGAACCACCTCAGGTCAAAATCCCCTTGAAATTCAATGGGACTTAAGCACAAGATTAAGTATTTTCCTTAATATAGATGCTTTCTTGCATCTGGGTCTTTGAGATGATTGGCTCTGGTTATTAGTTTTGCAGCAGTCTGATACAGAGAATATTCTTTTTTTATTTCAGAGAAAAAGAGTGAAAACATTTGAAGAAGAGCTCTGTGTAGCTTGAAAATTTGTCTCTATCACCTCACCAACAGAAGCTGGTCCAATACAAGATATTACTGCACTCACCTTTTCTCTGTGATATCCTGGAACCAACAGGAACATCTAATTGTATTCTTCATTATTAACACGTTATTAAATGGGTGAAAGGAAGCATTACACTGAGAGTCTTGCTATTAAAAATGCCTGAATCTAGCCTGCAATTTTATTGAGGCAATTTGGGCTTGTAATTAATTATATGGACAAATGATATATAAGTGTTTTAAAGCTAGCTTTGTGTCTTGCCCCCCAATCTGTGTTGAAAACATTGGTACAGACCAGGAACTGGGCTCTGTCATGTACATTTTGGTTAAGAGACAGAAAATGCGGACATGGCAAGTGTATACAGATATCTGATCCTTATATGGGTAAACAGCAAGCAAGAAGAGAGGTTATTTAGAAAAATCTCTCTCTCCCTCTCTTAAAAAAACCGTACTTCTTATTTTTAAGACTTACCCAGAATTGCATGGGTCCTTAACTCAAATACACTTTGTTTTTCTTCATTTAAATCATTGCTCTGGGGTGGGGCTGTAATTGAGGGGTTCAGTATACATGTTGTCCCGGGGACAGAGGACAACCCCAGCTCTCTCTCAACTCAGCAGCTTGGGGCCAGGTGAGAAGTGCCTGTCATGGCAGGCAAAGCCAGAGGTGGGGTGCATGGCAGGGGGGACAGACAGACACACTGACAAAATCTCTGAAATATATAGTAGATTGCTGTCCCTTTTTCCACTCCTATCTCCTCCTGTCCCTATGGGGTTATAGCTGTCCTGATCCCCATCTCTGGCCTCTTGCTGTCCTCCTGCGGTCATTCTACAGTATAACTGTCCCTGCTACCAGATCCCTTCCTTTCCATTTTATGAGAAACAATCAAATTTCAGGCACAACACATTGTTCTGGCACAACTAATCCCTTACCTTGCTTTAAGTTATGATAAGAGGAAGTTATGTACCAAATTTGGTGGTCCTCGTTCTTACCATTTAGGAGGACTTCTTGAACAAATAGACTCATAGATGGACACACAGACAGACAGATGCACAAACTCTTTCAAATATATAGTAGATATATTGAACATGGAGAATATAATAACCCTTACACAGGAACTACAGAAAGACTACTGGGTTTAAATTTGTTGAAGGGATCTTATAACTTTGCATCCAAAAATAGGAAATAATTGATAGTCAATAGGATCTGTGAGATTAAGTCCTGTTTGTAACTTTGAAAAACTCAAAGCATACATCACATTGAAACAGAAATCATGTAGGGTTTGATTCTAAATACCCTCCACTTAGAATTTCATAGATTCATGGATTCCAAGGTCAGAAGGGATTACTATGATGCTTTGTCTGACCTCTTGTATATCACAGGTCACAGAAATCTCCCCCCCCCCCAAAAAAAAAAAACAATTCCTAGAGCATCTCTCTTTTAGGACAAACATACAAACTTGATTTAAAAATTGTCAGCAATGGAGAATCTATGATGACCTATGGTAAATTGCAGTATAATTGACTTTATCATAGGAAAAATCATTTGGATTTATTTGACACATTGTATATCATAGGGAAGCATGTATGAGTCTATTAATGTCTCTCATGACTTTGAGATATTCCAAGCATATAGGAAACCTATTTCAATATACACTCTCCTGAAGTATCATTATGGCTATTACCCTGGAACTTTTTCTTTTCTTTTAATTTTAAAATAGTATTTTACTCACATTCTTTGTTATCCTTTAATATGTAACTCGGACAATGGTTCTGGCATAGAAAACTGTATTGTAAATACTACACACCTTTAGATAGAACACAGCAGTTAGAAACAAATTGTATTTACATACTGTAAATGTAGATTATAACAATTCAATTTGTTGCTAATTTATCCTAGGCTATCGGGTTGTTAATTGTTCTCTTTGGCTCATAAACGTCAAGCTCTGCCTGTGACAGGTCAAGTGACGAGGCCATGTTCTCTAAATAAATATAGTTGTGTCATATAAAAAGAAAAAAATTATCTTCTAGCTCTACTGGGCGATTCAGCCTGTCAGAATATTTAAAAGGACAGAATTTAAACCCTAATAATGTATGATTTGAGACTAGATAATTTGTTTCCAGAATATGTGGCTCAGGGCAATTACTCTTAAAATGGAAGTCACTGTGTCAGTGCAAACAAAGGTTGTATGAGTTCCGTGTTTTCCAGTTAGTAGCTTCACTTAGGTAGCCTGTAAAATTTAAGGGAACAGAAATACTTCTGCATTCCTAGGATGGATTCTCCTCTCCATGTCAACTTGTCTGGACTGTAGAGTTAATTAGAGTCAGAATAAATGGTCTGTTTTCAGAATGGAAAGAGGTAACTAGTGGCGTCCTGCAGGGGTCTGCGCTAGGACCAATCCTATTCAACATATTCGTAAATGATCTGGCAAAAGGGGTAAACGGTGAGGTGGCAAAATTTGCAGATGATACAAAACTGTTCAAGATAGTTAAGTCCAAGGCAGAATGTAAAGAGCTTCAAAAGGATCTCACAAAACTATGTAACTGGGCAGAGACTTGAGCTCAGAGCATGTCTACACTAATGAGAAGATCGACCCACAGGCATCCAATACACCTCGTTCTGCAAGAAGTAAGGGAAGCCGATGGGAGCATGTATGGACACTCATGTGTGGACACTGCCAGGGCTCGATTTACGGTAAGCTGACTTCAGCTACGCATTTTGCATAGCTGGAGTTACATACCTTAAACCGACCTGCCTGGTCTACTATAAACCATCCTGGTGGCTCAGGCTGTGGGCTTTAAATCTACATTGTAGATGTTCAGAGTTGTGCTATACCACAAGCTCTGAGGCCCTTCCACTTCACAGGATTTCAGAATCCAGGCTCTAACCCAAGCCTGAATATCTACATCACAATTTTTAGCCCTCCCAGCCCCCCTCCCCATCCCCCAGGCCAAGCCCTGTTATCCCAAGTCAATTGACCCAGACCAGGTGTGACCATGCCACATTTCTTTTATTGAAGTGTAGATATACCTTTTAGAGTCTGAACCTGCAAGCTCCTGAGACTTATCAGTCCTACTGTCTTTTTCTTCATCTCTGTATTGGAGAGAATGATAATATTCCCTCATACAAAGAGGCATTTCGAAGTTGAATTGATCCTTGTAAGGAATTCTGAAAATGTTAGCTGCTATGATACTTTATTTATTTCTTCTCCTTTTTTATTATCATTTTAGAATTATGATAGAAAACATTTAAGGGTGATCTTTTTCCTTTCAAGAAACATTTGCCTATAATAACTAGTTTGCACTTCTAACAATAGGTACTATGTTTTCCCTTACCCAGTGCTCTGGAGCTTCACTACTCTGTCATGAGTTCTCAAAGATAATCACTGTCATTCTGAGATTGCTTCAGCTAGTTCCATTCACCAAGAATGAATTTTATTGGGCCCTTGCTACTTGAATATGTCTAACTTTTCTAAATATTCTTTAACAGGTTGTTCCCCTATTCTGACTTGAGTTTCTTCTCCTTGTTAATATTAATTGAGTTAAGCATCTGGTCACAATTAACATTTTCAGTGAAGACTGAATTCTCCTTCCCCACTAAGAACTAGGCCTACACATCTATTCATCTTTTTTTTCTTATTCTTAATGTATTTATAGAATTGTTTATTATTGCCTTTTATCTTCCTTGTTAGGTGCAAGTCATTTTATGTGTTCCTCTCTGATTTTATCCTTTCATACGTGCACTGTTATTTTGTACTCCTCTGTAGCAATTTGTTCACATTTCTACTATTTGTAGGATTTATTTTTGATATTCAGGACATTAAAGAGTGCCTTAGATAGCCATATTGGCCTCTGACTATTCTTTCTGTCTTTCCTTTATCTTGAGATAGATTACTGTTGTGCCTTTCATATTGTCTCCTTGAGAAACTGACATCTTTCCTGAACTCCTTTCTGCTATAGATTTTTCTCCCATGGGATCCTGATTACCAGTTATTTTAGTTTGTTAAAGTCTGCTTTTTATACTACTCTCACTCCTTCCTTTCATTTGAAAAATCCCACATTTCATGATCACTTTCACACAAGTTAACTTCAACCTTCAGATTCACAACCAATTCCACCCTGTTAATCAGAATGAAAAATAAAATGGCTATTCCTCTGGTGACTTCCTCTGCCTCCTGATGGCAAGATCGATGCTCTGGAGGCCGATCTTCTAGCTCTCTATTTATGGGTCTAGTCTAGACCCGTAAATCGACTGCTGAGGGCAGCTCTGTCAGCGTCCGGTACTCCTCCTTCTGTGAGGAGTAAGGAAAGCTGATGAGAGTGTTGCTCCTTTCAGCCTCCCACTGTGGGAATGCTGCCAAGGCTTGGTTTAAGGTAAGCCAACTCCAACAACGCATTTTGCGTAGCTGGGGTTGCATACCTTAAGTTGACCTTCTTAGTCTAGTGTAAACGAGGCCTGAAACAAGAAGTCCCAATGCACTTAAAAAATTACTGGATATTTTGTGTTTGTATTATTTTTCTAACAGATATCTGGGTAGATAAAGTCCCTCATTATTACCAAGACTTGTGTTTTGAATATTCTGTTACGTATTCAAGAAATACCTCATCCATTCCCTTTTCCTGTTTTGATGAGCTATAATACACTCCTTCCATGACATTGCCCTTGTTTTTTCCCCCACTTAATTTCATCCAGAGACTTTTAAGTGGTCTGCCTCTCACCTCCTTCTGGACTTCAGAACAGGTATATATGTTCTTGATGTATTATGAAACACTTATTCCCCTTTTCCCAAGCTGTCTTTTCTGTACAAGCTAAACAGTTCCATGCCAGTATTCCAGTTATGAGATTCATCCAAACAACATTTTGCAATACCAGTTGTCACAATTTCATATCAGATCTGATCTCTGCAAATATGTATTTTCACCTCTATTTTCACCTTTCTTCCCTTTATTATTTCACCTTATTATTATTTTCCCTATTATAATTAATCATCATTATTAATGTCATTATTATTATTTATTATTATTATTTCCACCTCTATTTTCACTTTTTTTTCTTTTGGAGATAAGCCACTATCCACTCTGATTTAATTAGTACTTATGTCACAGTCCCATCTCTGCATCCTTTTCTTTCTTTCTTTCTTTTATTGACTGGGACCATTCCCTTCCTTCTCTTTTTTCCGCCTCTTTACCCTTCTTCATGGGCACCAACTCCATGGGTGCTCTGGAGCTTGAGCACCCACAAGGAAAAATTGGTAGGTGCTGAGCACTTAACAGTGCCAAGCTTCACCCACCCTGTCCCTCTGCACCCCTCACATGGCATTCAGGAAGCTCCTAGAGAGTGGGGGAGGAATGAAGACAGGTTATGCTCTGGGGAGCAGACAGGGCATGGATGGAGGCCTGGGGGAAGTGGTAGAATGAGGGCAGAATAGGGGCACGGGCTTGGGAAAATAGTGGGGCACAGTGGGTGGTGGGAATGGGTAGAGCAGGGTCTTGTAGGAGGGAGAGGAATGGGGACAGAGGCATAGCAGAGGCAGGGGCTTGGGGAAAAGTGGTGAGAGAACTGGGGGCAGAAAGAGGTAGGGTGGTGGCTTAAGGGAATGGGGAGGTAGGGCCTGGGGTGGAGCACTCCCCAACCTGGCAGGGAAGTTGGCGCCTATGTCCTCCTTTTCAGTTCACTCATGTCCTTCTATTTGCAGACCCTAAATGTACTATAGCAGTCAATGGCAGCAGTACATAACATTTTAGCCTTTGGACAAAAAATGTATTTTCTGCTTTTGTTTTTAATAAAGTCAGTGACTTTCCTTTATTGTTTAATACTCTAGAGTGTTTGTAACTCTTCTGTTCCCAAAGATAACTAATATTAGCCTCTAGTCAGGAAAAATATTTCTAGTAGAGTGAAATACGCGCCTATGAAATTGACCAAAATATATGAGCCATACACTAGTTTAATCTCATTTAAATTATATTTTGAGAGACCTGAGACATCTTCTACAGGCCACTCTGCATAGTGGTAAATTTCACCTCTGAGTGATATTGTATGTTATTTTGCAAGCTTGCCAATTAGGAATAGATAAATCCATCTATGAACAATCACCAAGTCATTTTAATATTATGATGTAATAACCATTATTGTAAATATTTAATATAATCATTTAAATTTCTACTGGTTATTTCTTGTTAATCGGACAAAGTTGTGTGCAAATTAAAAAGGGTGTTTCCATGGGAAAAAGACATATAGAATCAAGTTGGCACTGAGGGAAGTTTGGAAAAATTTTTGAATTGCCTTACAGCAGCACTGTAATTTTTAGCTGTCTTTCCTTCAAGATATGTCTATAAACTTGTACAGGGAAGAAGGTTAGTATCTTTGCATGCTTAAAAAAATCTAAAGACAAGGATTGGAATACCAATAGGCAGACATAAATCTAAACAATTAAATCATAAAACAAAAAGGCAAGCCTGAGAATGATTGAATGGTCTGCCAATCCGCAGTAGACTTAGGGATACTTTTCCATTTCTAGGTGGATTGTAATGAAAGCTATCAAGCAGTCGTGGTCTAAATGGATCTTGCTTGATATACCCTAATAAGAATGCATAAGAATCCCTGTTGGCAGCCTCCATGGTATACCTTGTGCTGATTCTGAATATTGATAGGAATGTGAGGCTCCTAAGCTGAGTAAACTCTCCTTTAGCCACAGTTTTGTTCCAACAGGCACATGTGCATGCCAGCAAGGTGCTTAGCAGGGAAAAAGGGGAAAACTACATTAAAAAAACAGGCTTATTTCCCACTTTCTGTATTTCCAAAGAGACTATAACCTACCTATGCCAATTACATAATTTTAAATCTCCAGTCTGGTGCTAGAGACCCAGAAGTACAGCTTCACTGCTCTGTAAAATACAGCAAAACTAGGGAGAGATCCTCCTATCAGGATCTGCAGAAAAGAGAATAATTTTATATATAACATTTATTTTAAAAACAAATACAATATCTACATAATTTAAAAGTAGTCTTGATATGCAAAAATTTTGTGTTGTACAGCAGAGAGTTCTGCAGGCACTGGTGAGACATGGAAAGCCCATGCTATGTGATCTGTAACACTGAAGGCCAACCGTGGCACATTACACAGCATGCCAGTCCCAAGTAGGCCGGTGCTATTCCCAGGTAATGGTTTGTGCTGTGCCATTGGAAATAAGCCTGATTATTGGATCTATATTTGTTCATCTGATAGTTAAATAGTAAGTTCTTTGCATGTATAATGTCTAGCACAGTTGGGATCAAATCACTGCTGATGTCCAGGACAGCAATTTCAGCCTTTAGCTATTGTGGTCCCATAAGCTCCCTACTGGTTGGAACAATACATTTCTATCATTTCTAGCCCCATGGAGCTCCCATACTCAACACCTAGCTAATCAAGCTTTGTGTAAGGAGTGCGGAATTTACCTTTTGCCTCAGTCTAATGGAAATCTAATTTCTCTTGGTTTAGCTTTCCATTATTACAGTGTCTTTTCCCCATTTATCATACAAAGCTTTCTATCTTCTGATTTAGAAATGAAATAGTTGATCCTGTGGGGTATAGTCCCTTAGGAGACTCAAACATCTGGCTGTTTTGGGTGGCAGGTCTGTTGTCCAGTCCAGCAGAAAACATTTATGTGCCAAAGTCAATGGAAACAGGATGCATGAAATATCTGTGCTGTATTCCCACTAAACCTAAGCAGAAATGAGATAGAACAGAGAAAAACTTCAGGCATAAGTCATTTTTCACATCTGAATACTCACCAAGTGAAAATTGGTAGTTTCACAGTTTTCTAATTGCAAGAAGAAGATCTGGGTTCAAAACTGAGGTCCCAGACCATAAAATGATAATTTAGCCCCAGCACAATATATTGCAGATATAATGCACTTAGATGCTGAAAGTGAGGGAGAGGTCACATCTAGGACCTCTCAGAAAAAAGATCGAGGCATCATTATGGATCAGAGAATGAAGATCTCTGTTTGGTATACAGCAGCAGTAAAAAAGTAATAAGTGTGGGATAGAGAGCAATATGGAAAATAATATACTGCCATAATATCAATCAATGGTAAATCCTCGCCTTGAATACTGTTTTCATTTTTGGTCACCTCATCTCAAAAATGAAATGGCAGAAATAGAAAAGGTCCAGAGAAGGTGAGCAAAAATGATCATGTGTATGTGTGTGAGTGTTAAAGATTCTATATAGCTAGAGAGTAAGCCTTGGACTATTTAGTTTGGGAAGAAGAGAAAGATGAATAAATATGTTCAATATAAAGAAGACTAGTCAGGGGCTCCAGCATATTCTCTCTCATAATACAAGAACAGGAAGATATTCTGATGCTTAAAAGGAATACACATGGTACTAATATTGCAAGAGGTGATTAACCCATGAAATTCATTTTTGCAGAATATTATACATGATTTTTATGTAAAATTAAGAGAATCGTTATAGGACTCACAATTGAGCATTAATTAAAAAACAATAATCAATATTTCCTTCTTTAGGACATCAACTGATCACCCATTGAGGTCAGGATGAGAGTTTTTATCCACCAAGGACAAGCACACAGCACCATATTTTTCTGAATGTGCTCTGAGAAGAGAATCTGAAAACATGACATAGTGTGGTTCTTTGTTCATTGTCACTCAATGACTTTCAGCTCAAATTCGCACAGCTTACATGCTAATAGATTTTTTTCTAATCACCATTGCTTCAATCTCAGCCTGGAGTCTGAAAGTCAACTTGTATTCTCTCTGGATCATGCGTCCGCAAGATTCTGCAAATGGAACACACAGTCATTAAGAAATTCTGTTGTGACTTGTGGGACAGAATAAAATTCTGCTTCCTCTTGCAGCATAAAATGTGATAAAGATTGAGCCACATCATCCCTTTCTGATTCTGCAGGAAGTGAGGACCCAACTCAAGTTCATTTTCCTCAGCATGAAAGATAGAAATGATGTATTCCTGGCATTGTCCCTTCTCCTTCCAAACCTGACTTCAAGGGGTTGTCCCTTTTGCCTCATGCAACGAGGTTTACGGGCTCGGTCAGAAAAGGCTTTCCTTGTTGACCGATCCCCATCTAGACTGCCGCTTTTTGCCGGCAAATTGCTGCATTGGCAAAAAGCGGTGGCCATTTTTATTCTAATGAAGCGTGGGATATTTAAATCCCCGCTTCATTAGCAATTTCGGTATGTCTAATTTACATCCCTCTGGAGACAGAGGGATGTAGTCTAGACATACCCAAGGTGATCAGGGACAAAGCAGCTATGTTGATGGGGTCTGAGATGGGGTGGGCAGAAGTATTCCTCTTTCCCTGGTAGTTAGATACCATGAATCAATTTTCCTGTGTCATGTACAGTCATGTAGTATAGTCATGTAGTATAGTTAGATTTCTAAATTCTAGCTTTTGTGTCCATATTACTTTGTGGATGCTAAATTGTGGGAGAAATTATTAAAAGACTCACCCCACAAAAAATAGAAGCCACTTAACAAAGTCAAGGCCTTGATATGCATATGTAATGGAAAATATAGTTCCTGGTATTAGCATAGTTTAAATTAAAGGAGACGCAATTGTTTATTCAAAGAATTTTACCTTTTTCTTGTTTCCATCTAGTTTGTGATCACAGGGCCCAAGTACAGACCTGGGATTTTAGATTTTGAGGATCTCAATTTCAGATTAACCCTTTTGTGGCAGAATAGAAACCCCTTTGTCTGAGTCCCACTTACTTAAATTGAGAAACACAGTATATGTGCGGAAGAGCCTAGGAAATGACTGCAGCCCAAAGATGTGAGGCCACATACCCTCCTGGACATGGTGAGGCGATGGGTACTTAAATCAAACACCCAATTAGTATTGAAGTTCAACCTTTAGCCTATCCTGCTGCTGTGAGAGTTTGTAGGTAGAAAAAAATGTTACCTGTGCTTTCTTTCCTTTCACACTGACAATACAGAGTATGGTTTGATCCTGAGTAAGGAGGAAAAATGGAGTAAGAAGTAACTCTCAGTAGGACTCAATGTTTATCATGGAGAAAGTCTGTGGAAATCACAGATTCGTAACCTGGGCAGAGACCGGCGTGATTGACCCCGGGGCCACCAAATCATCTGGCTTAGGGGCCAAATGCCCAGGTTCAGCAACACTGTCCACCTCTGAAGTAGTTCCCTGCTGCCAGCTATTCTAGATACTGTGGAGCAGGTCAAAGCCAGCTGCACTAATTACTGCCAGATGGCCCTGGGCAACTGACCCTAGGGACCACCCCAACAGATCCTGGTGGGACTGTCCCCAGGGACCACCTGAGCAGTTATCCCAGGGCAGCTGGAGCAACTGCTGCTCGGGTGACTCTTGATGGTTCCTGGCAGTGCTTTCTGGAGGGTCCTGAGAACTATCCCTGGAGTGGCCAGAGAATGTGCTGTAGCCGCTGGTCCTGGTACCACCCACCAACAGCCAACCTGAGGGCACCACCCCCAGGAGCAACTCTTTCAGGAAACCCCTCCAGCAGTGGACCCTTGGGGGCATGCCTCCCCACAGCTGCAGACCCCAAGGTGCTCCCCGCAGCTGTGGTACCTCACAGCAGCAGCTGCCACAAAATTTAGTCAAGGTTATCTATAGTAAAAGTAATGGACAGGTCACAGACCGTGATATTTTGTTTACTGCCCATGACCTGTCTATGTCTTTTATTAAAAATACCTAGAACAAAATCATAGCCTTAACTATCAGTATTAAGGAGGTTGAAGATTGCAACAGTGTTCAATCAGTTGTTGCATTTTTAGAAAGTCATGATGAGGCATCTGTACAAACCCTGTTGCATGATCCAGAGTCCAAACAACTGCTCACAAGTTGCCAAAGCTGTACGATAGGTTTTAGAAATTCTGCTTCTGTTCTATTATTTAAAGTCAACATACTAAAAATACAGTACATACCTCACAGCTGGTGCTATACAAAGTTTCATATACATATGCATATGTGATAGAATGCTAGGCAAGAAAGGCTGAGTTAGCACTCTGTTCACAGCACTTCCAATCAAGCAAGGGAGAATGAAGCTGACTCAACAGAGCTGTGCCTTATTTATGAGTGGGGATGAGCAGAAAGGCTAATTAAGTCTTTAGGCAGAGCCTACGAACAGGCACAGGAAGGAAGTGGAAAGAGGAAAGTGACTAGGGATCAAGAAATCAACATTGCCATATTAACCTACTGATAATGCTCTACACCCTCTATAGAAATGATCTCCCCCAGGAACATTATATATATTAATGTGCATTATATAATATTGGTGATATCAGATACAAAAGAGACACACAAGATATTGAAGATCTTTTTGATAGCACATGGTTGTTAATAATGACTGGTAGATTGGTACGTCCAGGTAAGCTTGGTGCTGCTGGAGGGCAATTCAACACATCACTGTTAGTTGGCAGGTGAATCCTACAGAGCATGGTCAGCTTTATCACCGCCCTCCAGTTTTCCCAGTGTGAATGTTTTTGAACTCAGGATAATGAACTACATGACTGTATTTTAATTTCAGGCCTCTCTGTTTTTTAAATAATTGAACTAAATCCCTTTCTAGCTCCCACAGTAGACACCCTCGCTTCTTGACTTTTAACAACAGGTTAGTCTGGTATGTGTGATCCTGGCATTGGAAAAATCCCAATTGTTCATGCCAAGAAGCTAAACAAACAATGAAAGTGTAGAAAAAAAATTGCCATATTAAAAGAAGCTCTCTAGATCAACAAAAATATTGTATAGCTAGAAAAAAGTATTGTACAGAGAGATCTTTACTCACTGCTAGAACTACATGTTCAGAAACAGGCAGTAATTTAGTAATATATTAGATAGAAAATGTTAAAATAATAGGATAATTCTTCCCTTAAATACAACCTAATGAGAATGTGGCAGTACTGGCCATAGCACAAGTTGTGTGATGTATAAATTGTACATTTAGCCACTATTTAAATTGTTTTCCCAGGTGAGTTTAACAGGACAGCTGATTAATGCCACTAACACTACAGAAAATTGAAAGTGGAATAGCTTGACGTGTAAAATGTGGTGGCTTCGTTGTCCTATTTAGTCAACTAATAAACTGAAAGCTTGCTGGCTAGAAAGGAACCTTGAATTATCATTTCTGTGTGTTCTTTCCTGTTATTTAATGTGTGGCCATATTTAACCCCAGTTAACCAGATTCATCTCTCTTATATACATAAACATCATCATTTGCCATTATGACCATGTGCTGAAAATTTGCTCTTCAAAATTGTCATAAGATTAACTTTGCACTGAATCTAGGCAACAGTCAGATGTGGTTTAGTAGATATGTTTCATCCGCCTTCTTTTCCAACCAGCAGGGATTGCCATTCAGACCTGCCATGGTTAGAGTACGCAATGACTTTCAACTAATATAACAATACAAATACTACAACCTCTCTCTCTGACTCTATTTTAATATATAACACGCTACAATGTGTTTATCTGAATAGAATAATCAGGCAAACTCATATACTTAGTTTCAGACTTAGTTCTCAGAAACTCAGAGTTAGTTTCAGAACTGACTGTCACATATTCTCTACATCAAGTATAGAAACACCTATCTACTCTGGGAAGTTAAACCTTCACTAACAATAGTTGCCAACCATGGAGCCTTTCCCCCAAATAGCATAACCAAAAATCATTTACCTGTAACTATAGATGGGGCAAAACTGTTTCCGGCATGGTAACTGAGCACCTTAGAATTACAGGGACTGGTACCTGTATCTCAAAGCAAAGCACCTTGACCTGGGGCTATAGAATCACTTTCACTCTCATTCTATCTGTGGCCTAAGTTGAATTTATGAGTGCAGAATGGAACTGCCTCCACAGGAAAGATTGAAAGAGCACTGCCTTAGTTTCTCTGAAAAATTGCCAACCTGGCTTAGGTGCCTAACTATAGGAGTGGGCTTGGGCTATGAATCCCAAGTGAAGATAGGTTCCTTCTTTTGGGCTATGTCTACATTACAGGGGTTTTGCGCAAAAACCCATGGAGCATCCACACCTCAAGTGCGTTTTTGTGCCAGAAAATTTACAGTAAAATAGCAGAACAGAGGGGTTTTTGTGGTGCAGGTATACCTCTTTCTACGAGGCATAACTCCTTTTTGCGCAAGAGTTCTTGCGCAAAAAGGTGTGTGTAGATGCTCAACAGGGGTTTCTTGAGCAAAAAGAGCCTATCAGAAAAAGCACAGGAGATCTGATGGCCATTCTGTTAATGGCAATCAGAGCTTTCTTGCGCAAGAGTGTCCATATATTGTGGACACTCTCTTGCACAAAAGCGCATCACTTTTGCAATGCCCTTTGTAGTGTGGACGCGCTTTTGCGTAAGAAGTTTTTGCAGAAGATTTCTTATTTCCTATTGATGTGTTTGGGTGACTCTTCATGCAGTATGTTGGCTTTATGAATCATATTCTTATGTGCCTAATTCTCCCCATGAATTCTATTGGCAGCCTAGAAGCTTAACTCAGGGTATATCTAGACTGCAGAGTTTTTCCGGGATACCAGAGGTATCCCGGAAAAACTCTGCCACATCCAAGGAACGCGTCTGCTCTTCCAAAATTTGTTTTGGAAGAGCAGACACGTTTTTTCAGCATCCCTGTAAACCTTGTTTTATGAGGAGAAGGGATGTTCTGAAAAAGGTTTTTTTTCCAACAATTGGCCCAGTGTAGATGGGCCAAATGTCAGAAAAGCCTCTACCAAAAAAAGAAGCGGAAAAAGGTACACAAATTGCAGTTCACAATTTGCATATATTTTTCCGGAAGAACTGTGTTGTCTAGACACAGTCTCGGGGTTGTGAATTCCACTAGGCTACAGAGTGCCCAAAAGTGCCTACAGTAACAGCAGGACCTACGTCCCCCTTGTGAAACACTCCTTAAAAACTGTGACCAACTCACCTCTTAGGGAATGTACAGAACAAGGCAATTACTGAAACATGCATCCTCTCATACTGCTGAGAGTTACAAGTTTAGGGACCACAAAGTATGGGGTTGCATCACTGATCATCTTGACTGATATTCGTTGATGGACCCATCCTCCATGAACTCATTTAATTCTTTTTTTAACCTAAATGTACTTTTGGTCTTCATGACATTCCCTTGAAATGTATTCCACAGGTTAATTGTGCATTGTCTGAAGAAGTGCATCCTTATATTCATTTTCAACATGTTTCCTATTAATTTCATTTAGTTACTCTTTGTTCTTTTGTTACGTGAATGAGTAAATTACATTTCCCTGTTCACCCATTTCATACTACTCATGGTTTTACAGATTTCTGTCATAGTCCCCCTTAGTTGTCTCTTTTCTAAATTGAATAGTCCCAGGCTTTTTAATCCATCCTCATACAGAAACTGTTCCACACCCCTAATCATTTTGTTGCCTTTCTCTGTAATATAACCTCTCTTAACCTACTCAGTATTTCCATTTATACATCTAGGGATCTCCTTAGCAATTAAACAGCACAATAGTCTATCTCATTTTAATATAAAAATTTACAAATAATATTGAAACAGATTAAACTAATGAAAAATTTCTAATAATTGATCAATGGTTTTGATTCCAGAACAGATGCCATTTGGGTGGTTTGAAAGCTCTTCTACTATCCATTTTCCTTTATTGATTATACCACATAAAGAAATATAATCCCAGATTGCAAACGAAAATAATTATTAAATATTAAAAAACATTGTTATCAAAAGAATGTTAACATTAATTTTGGGGGGGAAAAATTAAAGAATGAATCATGAATTCGTTGATAAAACACATGAGTAGTTCAATCCATCTGATAATTAAAATATTTTTAATTCTCTCTGAAATGCACATCTTCAACAACACTGATCTGAATTTCCATTGATAGAATAAAACAAGTAGCTGATGTGCACAGTGCTGTACTATAATAATCCAATTATTTCCCATCGTGTGGAACTAACATGCAATTTCCACACCTGTGACTTCAGAGAGATGTTATTTGCACAGTTTGGATCTGAATACAGAGTGAAAATTTGCTCCTGTTCAGATTTATGTAAAATCTTTCTCTTTGAAAATTCTGCAATAACATATTCTCTTCTAGCATGTTGGCAACATGTCCTATTCTCTTGCCTGGCAGGGAATCTATTCTGATTATCAACTTCCATACCCTTGTCCCTGGGTAGCCATGTCATAAAGGTAAAACCTGGAGTGAGAAGCTTCAATTCTGCAGGGGAGAAAAAGGCAAGGGAGGAGACTGTATTTTTCCTATAGCATTTCTTGATGTCCGTTTCAAAACGTATCTTTGACAGTAGCCTTTGGTGTGTGAGACTTCAGTTGTTCAATAGGAGTTGGGAAGGATGAACAATGTTGAGGCAGTGGGCAATTTGAGAGAGGTGGGATGTAATGGCAGCGCTACATGCAGCTGTTTAGGGATATGAGAGAAGCAAATGTAGTGTAATGGAGTGATACTACCATTCAAACACTGACAAAATTGGTTAGGATGTGGGGGAATTCTGTGGACTTGCAGTACCCTGAGTCTAATGTTAAATGATACTATTTTAAATGTTTTGCATTTGCATTTACAATTAATTCCAAATTCCACAACACAGATTCAGAGTCATCATTCCTGTTTTGGTAGTCCCCCTCAATGTCGTCTCCTGATGCAGGCTGCTTGTGCAAAATGAATGCTATGTGATTCACTGTGCTGCCTTTTAATTATTATGAAATTACAAAGTGAAAAAAAGTCATATTCAGCAAAGGGATGTGCTGAACTAACCATTTATTTAATTTTATTTTTTGCTTGTGACAAATGTGAAATTTCCAGTGTCTGCTCTGAACAGAGCCTGGTGCCAAAGTGCAACACTCACTGGAATTTCGGATCATTCCACAGCACACATATAACCAAAGGTAATCCAGCAAAGCATCATATGTACAAGTGGCAAATATGGTCATTTCCTGCAATATCCTGCAAACACTTCATTCAATTAAGATTAAATAGCTTTGGAATTTGCTGTATTAAAATGCAAAAGCTTATGTATTATAATGGAATTTTACATAATTCTCTAGAGAAGAGACATGACCACTGTAAGCCCAGTTGGAAGTATCATTTGAGTTTCAGATAATTATTGGAACAATGGGCCAGGCAAGAATGAATATATGAGACAAAGAAAGTTAAGTAGGTTAAGCTGGCAAGGAGGCAATGTGTCCCTATGGGCTGGGAGAGACTTTCTGCTCTGTCCTCAGCAGGAAGCTGCGGCTGTCGCTGAGAGAGAAGTGTCGTTCCCCTAGCCAGGCAGCTACCTGTGTGAATCCTGAGCCCCTGGTTGTGCAGGGCTCATTAAGCAGCTGCAAGGTTGTGCTGCTGCTCAGCTTCCAGGGAACATTGGCTGGGACTCTAGAGCTGGTGACTGTGGTGGACCATTAGGGTTGACCTGAACTGTGGCAGCACATTAAGAGCATCACCAAATTCCAGCAATGCTAATGACTTTCTTTAGGAAGTTAAAAAAGCAGATGACAAACGAAACATTTGTTAATGTAAGGCATATTTTTCTTTTGTCTGTGAGAGCTCTGCCAGAGGCTAATATGTATCTGGGTAAGGATAAAAGGGATAAAAAATAAAGGAAGGTATTATGTCTACTATATACCAGGAAAAAGAAGTGGATGAGGCTTTTTTAAAACAACTAACTATCCAAAGCACAGGACTTGGTGGTGATGTGGGATTTCAACTATCCAGAGATCTATAGGGTATGAGATATCAAATATTCAACCAATTTCTGAAGTGCATTGGAGGAGGGTTTTTTTTTTTAATTTTAGAAGGTAGAAAAAGAAATTGTGGGAGGGGTTGTTCTTGATTTTATTTTGACAAATAGGGAGGAACTGGTTGAGAACTTGAAAGTGCTGTCAGGAGTCTTTTCCCCTTCCTACATTATGAGGGAGGGCATCTAGCAGGAGCTACTACCTATTACAATCCAAACAAATTTGTAAAAGCTGTCAAACATATACACCATTGACTCCAGCAGTGGAAACAGTGCAGAACCACACCTAATGCAGAGACAGCCTCAGAGCCTTTGCATAGAGCTGCAAGGGAAAACACAGTTTTTTTCTGTCACTTATCAGCCTGCAGTGTAATTATGCTCAGTCATGCCTTTGTATATCTGCACTCCGTCCATAAAAAGGGATCTCAATTTCTTTACTTTCAGACACCCTGCGTTGGGAGTTAGAAAACATACCATACAGCATTTGATTTATTTATTTAGACTTATGCAAATGCTGAAAAGGAAGGCTAACCATATGCTGTAAAGTGCTCTTGATATAACTTAAAAAACACACCACTATAATGCCTAAGGCAGCACTATAATTTAATAGAAACCCCAACTGTAAGTCAGACAACTTAAAAACAGAAATCTTCCTCTCCCTTCAACTACTCTTCTTCACCCTCACAGACCCTTCGGCCTCTAGCCCTGATTTGCAAATGCATGGGAACAAAATGAGTTTTGCAATTTGGACTGAAGATCTTCAGATAATGGCTATTTCAGACCGGGGAAATGAATTCCAAAACCCTGAATTCCAAATAAGCCAGCATCTCCCTCATACTTTTACCATTGAGGATATCCAATGCAGTATTATTATACAATGAGAGGGGAGATTTCCTCAGGAGATAGATCTAGGGTAGATCTTTGTGGATCTTTCTACCTCGTCAGTTATATTAACTTTCAGGTTATGTTTCTTTTCTATCTTCACTTTATTTGCTACTAATTGCCTTACTTTGCCACAAGGCTAAAAATTACAAATAAGTTCGGAATACAGGTGATTGCTTATTAAAATGCTCTGGTTAGTATAATTCCCATGGCAACAATTGCTTGGTGCTGTGCTAATGGTGAAGAAATTCTGTAGCATGTGAGTTGTGCCACAATTTTGAGGCAGATACTTCAGAAATTAGGTTTTATGAGCATAAACTCTTCATGGCTCCCAAAAAAACTTTCAGACACCTGGCTAACATGAAAGGGCAATTACCTTGGGTTGACAGGAAGGAATGGTTGCAAATACTTAGGCTCAGTGGCTTAAGCAATTATACGTAGTGGTAATACATAGCAATACCTTGCAGGGCAGTCTAGTTGAAAGTTAGGCCTAGTAGCTGGTATATACTTTTTAGTTTATTCCTTGATTAGAAGCAATTAGCCAACAACCTGCTTCAAAGTCTTCCCAGACCACCTGCTTTTCACATGGTACTCTAGCATTTACTTCCTGTTCGGCTTCTTGTTTACATGTGGTTCCTCAGCTCTGCCTTCCCTTTTTGCTTGCTATGCAGTTACTGAGATCCTATTGTCTGGAGAGAGGAGTGAATCTGCTCTTCTAGTCCCTGAAGCAACAAACAATATGAGGACAAAACATATGGAGAACAAATCTAGTGTGTCTTTAAAATTATTTTAACCTCCTCTGGGAGTGTAAAGACAAAAATGCCTTAAGCATAATCCCGTACTTGTTGCATGATGACCCTACAGGGCAGAGATAAGATTGGTTAGGTGCCTTTACTGCATTTCTTACTCCAACATATTTTGATTTTTTAAAATTGTAATCTGTACTCTAAATCTTCTGGGTATCTCTTGCTTGGTTTTGGGGTATTTACAACATCTCTGTAAAGTTTTTTACTCTTAAATTATAGATACATATTCTCAACATTAACTCCTTAATGTTCATATTTGTTTGGGAAATATGTCATAGTGTGTATAGTCCTGCTTTATTTGTGCATATCTATATAACATTGCAAGAGCTTCAGGTAAACAGTGGTCATGTTCTTTATGCTACATGATATTAATATGATGAAAAAGCTTCATGTTCTTTATTAGCCCCTTTGGGTATTTCTACAGGGCAATCTAAGCTGGGCTCAGACTGAGGCTCAAGTCTAACCCCCTTCTATCTCCATTTAAATCTTGCTAACTCAGGGCTCAGACCCAGAATGGGGACTGCAGGGTTTGAGCCCAAGTCATGCCTTAACCCTATTTCCTCCCCTAACTCAGATCTTGGGACTCCTCCAAAATATATCTTACAATCCCATGCGCCAACTTCCTTTGTCCTGCCTATACCAAGAATCTCAAATCTACTCTACTGAAAATGAAAGCAGTCCTCTAGCTCAGTAGCCACCAACTGGTAGATCAGGATTTACAGGTAGCTCTTGGAGACTCTGACTGGTTTGGCTGGGAGGCTACCAAGCATCAGCACTTCAGCTGACTCTCCTCCCCTCTGCCATACTGCTCCTGCCCTCTGTCTTGGAACTGCCTCCCTGGAGCTTTCCTGCTTGCTCTGTAGGGTGCTGATGTCAGGATGTCTTCCTCCTCTCATCCCTGTACCCCACATTCAGGCACAACAGGGCTTGGACTGGAGGGAGCTTTCTGGCCATTTTGGGGAATGGTGCAGGGCTAGGGAGGGAGCCTGCCTCGGCCTCACTTCACCACTGTCCAGGAACCACATGCACTAAGCAATGCCCAGCCAGAGCCCATAGGGAGTGGTGCTGATGATTCTGGGTTAGTGCTTGCCAGATGCCCCAGTGTGATACCAGATAGCTCAGTACGCTTAGAAATGCTGTGTTTGAGATCATGGGTGTGATTTTTTAGACGTGCCTAGGTGATTTAGGAGCACGAGTCCCTTTGACAGTCAGAAGAAATTCCTAAATTACTTTAATTTTTTGAATGTCCCATCTGACATGGTAAAGTGAAATCCTGATAAGCTAAGGTTTTTTAAGTTCTCACAGCTATTTTCATTGGTCCTGACCAAAATCTGAAGGTAGTATATTCTGCTTATTTAAATTCTGCTCAGCATTTCAGTTAGATATGGTATTCTTATTTATGTCCTGTCCTACACAGTTGTTCCTCTGTGCAATGGTATCGCTGTGTTCTCTTAGGGCTCATCTAGACTACGCTAAAGTGTCAAAAGAGGATATGCTAATTCTGCAGGAATTTACATATCTTCTTCCGATCTCACTTTCGAAAGTGGAGCTTTTGAAAGTGAAAGTAGTCCGGACGTGTTTTTTCCAGCAACCCCCCCTTTTTCGAAAAGCGGCATAAACCTCATTTTTTGAGGAGATATGCATATCCTCTTTTAACACTTTAGCATAGTCTAGATGATCCCTTAAGTAGCTACACATTTCCTTCCAGAGGTGGTTCCATTTCAGCTACAGGTGAAGTGACCTCTGTTGCAAGGATGTCCTACTGGGGCAAATGGGTGAAGAAAACCTCACTTCTCTTCTGTGACAATGGTGCAGGATTCTAACTAAGGTCTCAGATCTCCAAGTGGATCCATGCAGGTAGATTTTTCTGGGGCAAGGATTTTTCTGGGGCACACTATGGTTCCAAAGAATAATGGTCAATGTAGCAGGTGTTCTACTAACTGAAGTACACACTAGATGGGGATGTGCAGGGAACCCTTTCAGACTTCTGCTAAACCATAAGCACAGCCCACCGATCCTGTCTTAGCAGTCGAGTTTTGCAAGAAAGAGTGCATTTTTTGCAGGAAAGAATGCATTTTTATTTTTGGTATGGGTTCAGTTTTCTGTTGATATATTGTTGTTATGAATGTCAGCAAGGGTACAAGCTGGAATGTAATCAGGACTCCAGGAGTTTGACTGTTCCTATGCTAATTAAAATCTAATCATCATCATGAAAACAAACACCTACTGAGACATTTTAACTATAACCCCTGAAGGATCCTCACAAAGTTTCTATGCATACACATTCCAAGTCAAGGCCGAAAAGCTAGTTAACATGCTTAACACATTTCAGATGTAATGCCACTGTTTCTTTCAGGATTAGACACAGGAATGATCTAACTCTCAGCTCAGTGAATAAACCTGTGCAACCTCTTTACTTCTCTCATGGACTGAAGACCTCCGCCCCCCCCCCTTCCCCCCACCCTCCTCCTCTCTCCAGCTGCCAGGAAGTTACCATTAATTAATGAATAAAAAGTTCTAATGGTCAGTTATATCAATAATAGTTTTAACTAATGATTTTAAAAGAGGGCTATAGTATGTATTGCTTTATCACCCCAGAGGCCATATAATGTTATCTCATTTGCAGGAACATCACTTGGGAGCACAGAGAAGCACATGCACTTATGCACATGGAAATAAAGGGCCTCAACAATGAAGCACAGACTAGATTTGGAACAGCATCCAAATAAAGAAAATACTTTTACTCAGACATTGAGGAAGTGACTACAAAAATAAGCATTCATTTTTGGTACCATGAAAGAGCTGCTGAATATAACACATGCTAGATCCAATACAGTGGCCAGGCACAACTTACTACTGCTTTGACACAGTCATTTAATGGAAATACTCGAGGAGAAATGCCAGAGACCATGGCATTCTCAATGTAAGTAAACCACAACATTAATATATATTTTTGTCCACACCTAGATATATGTTCAGCTCTATAGTCTTGGTTAAAATCTCTCTAAAAAGCTACCATAAAGAAAGAAACATGCCACCTGTTAAGAGAAATATAATATCCAATGGCAAATACTTTTGGGTTATGTAGTTATAATGACAATATTTCCAGTTCTGTGAATTACAGAATTCCTGGAGTGACTCTTTACTGTTATCCTCTGAACTCCTTCTGATAGGTCATTTTGGAAAACAGCCATATCATTTATTTTTAAGTTGCAATTCCTTACCTTCTGTTATATGCTCACCCGCACATGATAACAGTAGCTGAATAGAGATAATTATAATCTTGGGAGGAATCAGTATAAATAGTTAGTTCCTATGCATTCTTCTGCCACAGGATTGAAGTGCTGAAAGTAGGTAAAAAGCCACAAAGATTTAAATGATAGGTCTTAAGACCAGACTAAGATGGCTATATCTCTATTACTATTCTACATGCAAGGCACTACATTTAGCCATTTGGAATGGAAATCCATCAACCATATGAAAAAACTTGCGCAGATCCAGACAGACATCATCTTTCTATCCAAGTGCAAAAAGATGGACATCATACCCAAAGGACTGAAAGTGAACAACGCATTCAGATCAACATACTGTACTGACTACAGTGAGGGTACGTCTACATTTGCTCCCTGGTTCGGACTAGGGATGCAAATGCAGACGAGCGAAGTGGCTAATGAAGCCGGGATTTAAATATCCTGCGCTCCATTAGCATGATCTCGCCAGCGCGCTAGTTCGAATCACAGCTGATTCGAACCAGGAAGTGCGTGCCCGGATGCGTTAGTTCAAACCAAAGCCCTTCCTGGGCGCGCACTTCCTGGTTCGAATCAGCTGTGATTCGAACTAGCGCGCCGGCGAGATCATGCTAATGGAGCGCGGGATATTTAAATCCCAGCTTCATTAGCTACTTCGCTCATCTGCATTTGCATCCCTAGTCCGAACCAGGGAGCAAATGTAGACGTACCCTGAGAGACTCTGCTACACACTATCCAAGAAATTAAGGAACCACCTGATTAGTATCTTATACAAGAAACAGAAAAATATCAAGAATGACATCTCTAACCTAGAAAATCTCATGTGCTGCATAGTCCTGTCTTTTGTTTCAGCAAGACCAGACCAACATGGCTACATCTCTATTACTATTTTGAGATAAGTTGTGATATTGTTTTGAAGGTTATTAGTGAAATTACTCAGAGAGTGACTGGCACATGAACTCAGGTTCTCTGTGTTTTGTTGAAGATGGGGCAGGGATTCAGTCTGTTCACCGCTAGCAGAAGCAGACCCCCATATAAAAGTGTTTTTGTTACTGTTTGCCATACAGCTCAGCTCCCTGGGAGTTCCTTCCATCCTAACAAATAAGGGATTTGGGGGACAAACTGGAGTCAGGCCAGTTAATCTATCCTTATATGGATCCACTGACTAGACTCCTTGTGGCCTAAGGAAAGTAATTCTCCACTTCATAACCCTAAATGAGGTTTTTTTTTCTTGTCCACTGCATAAGAATGAACATTTGGCCCTAAAGCTTTATTAATGATGCTTCTGACTGGGGATGGGCAAACCATTTGAGACAAAAAGGTGCTTATTACATTCTTTATCTATCCTGAAAATTGAATCACAACCTCTTCCAGATTCTTATTGTTACTGTAATTCATCTGTATTCATTGGAACAGGCTGGTTATTATCCTCCCACTCACACGTGTCTCCTTACCTGCTACAGCTCACACTGAAGTAAATGTTTGAGTGCTTCTCCTGGGTCTTCTTGCTGTCTTTCATGCTGCTTGGTGCTTTAAGAATGTCTTTTTAGATCTTGCTTTGAAGCCCCAGAATCATTCATATCTCTCTGGGGGTTCTGATTCACACCATGTAAGCAGAAGCATGATTAAGTTGTAAAGGCCTGGGATGTATTTATTAGTTATCTCTTTACAGCACCAGAGATGTGCACAGAGTGTACAGATAAATTAAAGATGAGAACCCTTTCCTATGGAGCTTTATGTCAAAGTCTTGATACTGTGAAGTGCAAAGTTCCAGTAATATCCACTCTTAGGCTATGTCTACACAGCAACATTATTTCAAAATAACTAGCATTACTTCAAAATAACATAGTCTGTGTTTACACAGCCGGCAATTATTTTGACATAATGTCAAAATACTCTCAAGTTAGAGGTCTTCTTACTCTGACTCCTGTAGCCCTCATTTTATGAGGAGTAAGGGTGCATCTACACAGCAAGTCTTAACTCAAAATAAGCTACGCAAATTGAGCTACGTCAATTGTATGGCTTATTTCAAAATTGGGAGTGTCTACACGGCACTTATTTTGAAATGGAGCACTCTTCCTCCGACTTCCCTTACTTCTCATGCAATGAGGGTTACAGGAATCAGAGTAAGAAGTCCTCCAGCTTGACATTATTTCAACATTATTTTGAAATAACTGCGTGCTGTGTTGACGTGGACTAAGTTATTTCGAAATAAGGCTAGTTATTTTGAAATAATATTGCTGTGTAGTTGTACCTGTAGGGAATCGAAGGAACAGTGCTCTATTTCGAAATAAGTGCTGTGTAGACAGCATGAAAACTCAAAATAAGCTATTTCAAAATAAGCTATGAAATTGACGTTGCTCAATTTGCGTAGCTTATTTTGAGTTAAGCTCTGCTGTGTGGATGCACCCTTCCTGGTCTATGCTAGGGAGTTATTTTGAAATAACTCCCCTTATTTCGAAATAACAAGTGGAGTGTCCTCACTATCAAGCCTGTTATTTCGAAATAATAACTCCTACTTTCCACAAGGAATAATGTTAAGTCCGAAATAGTTATTTTGTAATAGTTATGGACGCTCCGCTACTGCTATTTCAAAATAACTATTCCCCAGAGTAAATTCCAACTAATTACTCCCCAGTGTTTCCTGGCGCTCTATTTCGAGATAGTATGTCCACATTAATGGAGCCTGCCTCGTACTAATTTCAAGGCATTTCTATAATGTGGACACATTATTTCGAAAATACTATTTCAGGAGCTATTATTTTGAAATAAGTTATTTCAAAATAATTTCCTAGTGTAAACATGCCCAACAAAAATAAGAATACTGAGTACTTACAAGCTCTTGGGGCCAGGATCTAAATTAATGTAGAACACAAGTCAGAGGAGGCAATCTTTATATATAACTTTAGATACATACCGAAGCATTTGTAAGCTTATCTGAACCAAGCCTCTGATTCAGTTCATTCATTGCTCTTAGTAAGGTGTGTGAAATCTCTAGGTTGTTCTTCATAGAAAAAGACTTGGTGGCCTGATTGTGTTTTATGGGCATGCTTGCTAAACCAGAAAGCAGACAAGTTCTCTCTCTCTATATTTTTGCCCACTTGCCAATGCATAGCCTGTCCTGATCCTTCTGGGTTGGGCTGTCAGTGGAGGAGAAATCTGTCATTGAGTCTGAGTATATTTTAAATTCAACTTACTTTATTCATATACACATACCAGTCCTGAATCAGAGGTTGCCATAAACACTATGCAGGCAATCCTTTCTCTTTTATGGATGTCAGTCAAAATCCACACACTTTTTTGTTGCTTGCCAAAGATCCTCTCTGATAATCCTGCCTCAGAAAACTAACAATACAGTATGTCTCCCAAGCCTAATAACTTGCTTGTACACTAAGAAAAAAAACTTTTAAAAACATCAGATGATGATCTTGCCCTAACAGTATATGTCTTCACTGTTTTGTTTTAATACTAGGAACTTATAAGGAAAAGGCTTCTGTTTATTAGAGATGGATGCAAGTCAATACCTCAGGTCCAACTTTGCAGAAGTTTGGATTCAGCTCTAGACATTGCAGCTTTGGTCTGTTTCTGTTGTTTATTTATACTTGAAATGGAAATTCCACTCCATTTCATTTCCTCCCATTTGCTTTCCATTGCTAACCTCTGCTTTCATGATGCCCATTGTCGCTACTGGCAGTGACAGGTCGGAACAGTCGTACATGTTTATTCATGTACACGCACAAAATAAAACTTGCAATTCATTGATGATGAAAAAGACGGAACATAACATTCATCTTTCTATCTCACCATTTAATTCCCATGCATTTTTAGAGCCTGTTCCTTCCTCATCTATAAAGGAATGTCTTACCATGAGTTATTTCTCTAGTTTAAGGCTCAGTCCTCCCAGCTATCAGTGTGTGTAATTGCAATTGACATCAACAGGAATTCTGCACCCAGAGAGTTTGCGGGATGGTTCCTGTAATTTATTTTGGCCCCTCTGAAACTCTCAAGTACTAAAAGGTATTTAAACACATAGAGCACCTTTTGTAAACTGATCTCTCTTCTTCAAGATCCGCTGCTTATAAGAAACCAAAAACCTGCCAAGGCTCTGGGGGAGAAAAAAGGCAGATGAAGATAGCTGGAACTTTAAAAAAATCTCAATTTAATAATAATACATTATTAATAATAAAATGGAATATGTATCTGATTGTATCTTTTCCTCTTATCACCACCTCCTTATCACTTGCTACTTATCTCATATGCCCAGCTCTTAGGAGAAAGGACTATGTGATTGTACAGCACCTAGCACTATGGAGGTACCAAGCCTGCCTCTGGATGCTATGGTAACAGAAATAATCTGCTCCACAGACAGTGCAAAACCAAGATGCCTGCTAGGATTGCATATTGCTCCTTTGTGACCTTAGGAAATCCTGTGCTTGGTCCCAGGACACTTGTAAACTGCTAGCACTCTCCCAGTTCCAAATGGAAGTAGGCAGATGATTAAATAGTAAAGCTGTTTTTGCAGCTGGTAAATCAGTATTTGAGGGCAGACAAGGGGATTAGTCTCTTAGCAGCTCAGAAATGTGCTGTACCATATATATAGTAGAGTCTGAAGATTCTGAATAGTCACATCATTAGGAGTTGAAGGTTGTTGCATGCAACATGGGAGCGGTGATCTCCCCAAGACTGAGTAAAAGGTCTCTGTGAGTGGAAAGGAACAATGTGCCAGATTGCTTGACTGAGCAGGAAGTTCCCATTATTATTATTTAAATTACACATGAAAGGCTACATTTCTAAGGGGTCTTGACCTGGCCTCCTTTTTTATGCTGACAGTTAATTGCAGGTGCAAAACTGCAGGCATAATTAATTGTGGGTGCAAAACTGTGCCATGGAATAAAAGAAGCTGGCACTGAAAATCTGGCCCTAAGGGCCTTGCTTCTGGTGCCATTCAAATCAGTGGCACAATTCCCATTGATTTGAATGGGAGCAGGATTGGGTCCAAATGGCCAGACACACAGTTCAGCCTCCTTCTGTGATGGAGATTCTTTTCTTTTAATGTATATTGACATGCCTTAGTCTGACAAATGCTGCTCATTATGGGCACTAGGATTACTTCACAGCCTCGGGCAACTGTGGCTCTACACTATTCTTGGCATTTTGTGAAATAATAACTTAAAACCTGTTTCTTCTATTCTTACATTTTGGGTTTTTAACTTGTCAGACTACTGTAAAACCAGATGCAGAAAAGCCAGAGCTTTGCTAGATAAGAACTGCACAGAACATGTGAGATGCACAGCAGCTAAATAATACTCTGTGACAAATGAACTTATAAGTCGCTGTGCAATTGCAGTGTCTTAAATGGAAACAGAGCTAAATTCTAGCTTCAGTTGCATACATGCTATCTTTTGCTTCAGTGCGTGGATGGAACTGAGGGCAGAATTTGTCTCTAATTTATCTCTAATTTCTGGTAAATCTTTCTTCCACTCTCACTTTTTAATTGCTAGAGTGCGTCTTGCAAGCAGATATTTGTAAAACAAAATGGTTATGTGGCATGTGGCTACCTTTCAGAGGACATGTCGCATCCTTTCAGCTGATAAGCTAGCTAAGGCAGGGGACATTGCAGGCTGATGCTTCCAGTTTCTTAGACTGAGGAGACACAATCTGCCTCATTTTTCTAGCACTTCAAAAGCTCGTTCATGCAGTGGAATAGATGATATCTGTTCACTCTGCCCTCGCGGCTGCAGCAGAAGTGAACTGTACACAGCTGGAAATCCAGATGGGGATTAGGAAACATAAAAAAGCAAAATGGCAGCCTGGAATAAATAGGTAGAGCAAACTCCTTGACCCTCACTCCCACCAGCCAAGGTATGGGACATCGGCTTTCACCTTTACAGAAGAGATAATAAATGAAGGTGAAACAGCAACTGGATGCAGAGTCTTCCCATTAAAAAATTCACTCTTAAAAATATACTGCTCACTGAGTTACAATTTCTTTAAATTTATATTTGGGCTACATTTCCCCAGTACTAAAATAAATAAATACTGTAACTTCCATAAGAAGAATTAACTTCTCAGAAATTAAGAGACTTTAATCATCTAGCAAAGGTGGAAAATCCATTCTTTTCTTAGAAGGAAGGGTTCCCTACCCTGATGTATATAAAGGCAGTGTTGATACAGAGGCGATAGTCTCTTTAGAAAAAATAAATGATATTTTTCAGTGTCATGAAATCTTATCAAAATTAGACCATGACAACCATAAGGTATGAAGCAGATTTGGGGATAATACCCAAATAGTAGCATTTTAAATGTTATCATAGCAGAGAAATCAATTATGGATTCCTTTTCTCCCCTCCTTAGTCACATATGAAGCTTTGACGTTGTTCATTCCATTTATTTGCTGCTGGCCTAATAATCCCTGGCATGCTGGGAAAAACCTTTGTTCTCTGACAGAAGTAATAAAGCTGTCTGCATGATTCCCTCTTGCGAGACATGGAGTGTTCCCATTTTATTTAATCTGCTGGTGTGCAGTCTTTTCAAAGTAAACACTTCACAGGGAACGAATGCAGAAAGACATGCAAGAGACTGGCACATATCAGTATCAAAATTAAAAAATAGCCCGTGAAGAAATAATGATGCCTCTTAAAATGTAATAAAAATAAAAGAAAACCTGCATGAGAAACCCAGGTCAATGAGGCCTTGATTCTCAGTTCTTCCAGACCGTATGTCCTCTTGTGGAAGTGTTTCAGATTTCCCCCATCTTCATTCACTCCTTCCCAGTGAATAGAGAGCATAGAGAAAATGAAGAGATCTGAATGCCAGCAGGAGGCTGGCTGCTTTCTTCTAGGCATGTCCTGAGCCCAGTCACCCAGAACAACTTGTGATCCCTGGACAAAGCTACTCACAGCAGGTGGCCATATCAAGAAATTTTCCTCCTGGAATTAGATATTATCCCAGGAATCACTACTGAGTCAAACATAATGCCCCATCCTGCTGGGTCAAGTAGGATTTCATTTCAATTTCTTTACACAACGATGCGTTTCATCTTGTCTGCGTACAATGACAGTGCTCAGGCATGAAATAAATGGAAGTGCTTGAAAGGCAGAATTATCCCTTGAACCTGCAGCATTCCCGACCCCAAAAACATACATTGTCAAGTGAGTTCCAGATAAGCAGGATCTTCAGCAAGTGTTTGTGCTGCTTGGCTTCCTTTAATCATACTCCCTTTTGTAAAAGGGATTTTCGAGGGGAAAGATAAATCATTGCTGAGGAAAAAGGTCATTTTCAAAAGGCTTTAAGAGCTTCATTTTGTGTGGCTTTTCAAGGTGAAACAGGTAATTCAGTGCAGTGAAAGTCTTTTGTATTCAACTTAATTCACACTTCACACTACTAAGGGGGAAAAATAATGAATTTAAGCTTGAATAAAGTTCTTTATTAAAAGTGTTCCCCTACATGTGTGAGCCACAGCCTGTTGTTTGCTAGCACACGGGCCTGACTATTGAAAAAGACAGTTATGGAGAGTGCTAAAGCTATTTATCCTACCTTTAAACCATCTGCAAGTAAGTTAACACGTGCAACGCTACAGCGGTGGTGCTGCTGAGGCACTGCCGTGATGGCTCAGTGCAGACATTTACTACCGTGACTGCAGGGATTTTCCCATTGCTATAGTTAATCCACCTCACCCAGAGGTGGTAGCTAAACTGACAAATTCTTCCATCGGCCTAACTGTTCACACTAGGGGTTAGACCAGCATAGCTACATCTCCCAGGGGAGTGGATTTTTTACACCTCTCTGAGACATAGCTATGCTGATGTACATTTCTAGTGTAGACCAGCTCTAAGTTGCTGAAATTGGACCACTTTTCTTCTGGGTAACTAAAGAAGTGTTGAAAACTTCTTCCACTAGCCCTTTTTGTAATCCCTTCACTGGTATATGGACAGTCAAGTATTAGTGAATTTAGAACAAATCCTCATATCTGAGCTTAATGCTGGTAAGAGATGTCTGGGCAGCATCTGCTGCACAGTAAGTGAGGGAAGGATTGGCTGCAAAAGGTTGGTGGTGGATAGTGAAGCTCCTTTGTATTGAAATATCATTCTTTTACCAAGGATTTGCCTAGAAGTATAAGCTGTCTGGCTCTATGATCATAGATCATACATATGTCTTCATAAAAATATGCTTCATCTCAGCCTGAGGATATGGGCTTGAAATGGAAACCACCAAATGAAATCTATGGCCTATGTAATGCAAGAGGTCAGACTAAATAATGGACCTTTCTAACTTTAAAATGTATAAATCTGTTGAATTATGCACAATTTTTCACAGTGCTGGATAGCATCTGAAGTTTTTGCTCCCTCAGCTTTAATGCTTAACAAATTAATCAATGCACTTGTTTACTAAGACAAATGTCAATGGACTGACTGCCACTCAGCTCATCAATCCTTAAATAATGGTCTAAAATGAAAGCTAATCTTTTCCGATAAGAAGGACTCAATTATACCAATAAATTCACATTCAGCAAGCTAGTGAAAATTGGCCATTTCTCACAAAACTTCTTGAGGGCAAAAAAAAAAAGTGTTATATATACTGTGGTGTTCCCCGACTTTTTCAAATGTTAAGCCAATTCTTCAAAACAGCTTCTGTTTGGTCACCTTTCTTCCCACAATCCCAATCTGATCCTCTATCTTTTCTACAACAACTCTATTGCTTGGATCATTAACAAGTAATTTTTTAAAAGATTACTAAAGGAGACAGCTATAAAAGTAAGCATATGTTAGTCTGATGGATGCAGTAGCTTGAATTAAATTCATGTTTTAATTATTCTTTTTGAAGGTAGCAAACAGGAAAGTATGGCATTACAAATGTCACAAAGAATGCATCCAGAACATGGACTCTTTCTGACACTGAATCAAGGACAATACTTTCATGCCGGACAATATTTTCAAAAAAGCTAAGGTTAGGTTTGGTTGTTCTAAGAAACAAAAGAAGAACAACTGACAACAGTCACCATGAAAGGGACAAACTCAGGGGTCTACAGACAAAAGCACATGTGCATGGAATGGGTGGAGCAAAGTATTGTGTTTTTCCATAACAAGCTAGTATTGAAGCAAATGCCATTGGAGAACACGTAAGTGTAGTGCTGCTGAATAGCAGTGGAGTACCATGATGCAATCAAAAGGAAATGAAAGACTGGATCCTATTTAGTACAGGCACTGGCACTGTTCCAGAGAAACAATTAACATGTTAATTTGTATAGAGAAGTCCACGATCAATCTCATTTTGGAGCCAGTTCTAGCTGTCTCCCCTTTGGCACCATAAAGAAGTCACCAGAGGTCTGGAGAGAATTCCCCTTGTGCACAAGCAATTAAGGACAGTGCAGCCATAGCCAACCATGGGAAGTCTGCCCTAAGTTTAAGCAGCCCTGGGGGCTAAACCATTCCAGGGCCATTCTAATGTAAAGCTACTTTAATGTATACTTGGAACTGTTTCAACCCCAGCAACAGCCCAGAATCCAGGCAGTATAAAGAACAAACTTATCTAGTTATCTACTCTAATATGAACCCCTGAATTAAAGACCATTGATAGAATCTTAGCTAATGAAGCCATATACATTAATTTTACTCCTGTAAGAATTTTAGACCAAAGTCCACTCGCTGTAGAGTAAGCTACATGACTTGTTCAAAAGCTTCAAGAGAGATGATTACAGCAGGAATGCATTTTGATCTATGTGAGCAGATAGCGTGTACTAACCTATGAATATTCATTGGTCCTTGTCTATTATGAATAGAGCTGGTTGGAAGTTTTTCAGTGAAACATTTTTTTTCACTGTAAAGTACTGATTTGTACAAACAAACATTTCAAGGGTCCAGGATGGATTTTCTGATATATATGAGGCAAATACCAATGAACATACTACAGCCCAATGGATATATTAGGACATGGGGTGTATTAGACCCAATCTAATTCTCTGTTTTGTGCTACTGATTATTTTTATTTGGATCTCTCTTTTTCTCCAAAAAAGGTCTCAGTTTTCTCCTGATCCAGAACAGGAAAATATTTTGAATTATTTATTTTCCTTCCAAATCTAAATGTAAATATATTCTACTTGGTCATAGTGGACCAGATCAGGAAGAAATTACAATTGGCTAGATGCAAAAATTTTGGATAAGAAGTTTATACCAGTATTGCAGAGAACATTTAATTTATTGGAAGTCTGTTGCTGAGGATCTAAATATTTGTCCCTTTGTGCCTGTCTTCCCTGGCTACATGACGTTACATTTATTTCTAACATATCCGTTCTCATTCCTTGTAACCTCAAAATTTGATTTCTCCAGGTCACTAGAATCTGTTGTTCTGTGTTTCTCCTTGTTTTCCCTCTGATTTTGGTGTTTTCTAGACATTTGATGTTGATTAAAATGTATACCAAAAGGCTCATTAAACAGCTGTTCCTGGTGCAGAGGGATAATTTCGGTTTGTTTGAGATTCTTTTAAGATTAACTGATCAAAATATCCTCCTGAAAAATCTCTAATAATATCCAAAACCATATATAATTACCAGTAATCATCACTGCTGGAATTGACAAATGCCTCACCACTGTGACAAAAAAAAAAAAAAGCCTTTTTGGACCCATCAGGAAGTATTAGACCATCTCCCAGTGATTGATAGACCCAGGAAACTCCTACAATCAAATGCTGAGAATTAAGATTGGAGGTTCATGGAGTCATCTATTTTTAGCCAGAAGGGATTTTATAATCATATAATTCCCTCCCTGAATTATTAAAAATAATAATTACTACCCCAATTCAACTGGCTTGTGGTGGAAGTTGAGCACATCATTTAGAATACCATATAACCTTGTTTTAAATGAGACAAGTGTAGAGAACGCACCTTGTTAATCGTCTAATGATTACAGAGGTGGGAGTGCCAAAGGTCAAACATCAGATCAAACTTTATGGCCATTTAGGTCTTGATCTAAGTTTTACCGCCATGATTGATCACCAGTGCTCAGCACCCATTAAGTATATGACTTTACAGAAATAGCAAGCAGAAATGGCAATAAAGAGGAAAAGTGAATTTATGAATTTTTTAAACTTATAGAAATAGGCAAGAATCACCAAAATGCAAGCAAATAATTAATTTGCCTATTAATGAAAATATATGGTTTTGTTTTCATTTTATTTATCATTTGAAAATGATGTTACATTCCATTTACCATAAAAGACATTTTAATACAGAATAACTTTTGTGTAATAATGTAAATAAATCCTACGAATGTTTATTTGAGTAAAAAGTCCCCCTACTTATTCATTTCTTCTAAAAATAAAAGTGCTCAATTTTACAACTGTCACATCTGAATTACAATTAAAACCTTTTCAAATATTTTCCATGAAAGCTGGTAAATCTAAAACCTTTCATTTTTGTTCATTTCTGTTAATAATGCTTCTTTTTTTGTAATTCCCACATTTCATTTTCACATGGAAAATGCAATGTGTATAAAATGCACAAATACAAATAATAATACAAAGCACACAAAAGTGAAATATATGCAAATATACAGTTAATTTTTAAATCAAAATGTTATTCAAGATATAATGGTGAGTACAATTATTTTCCTTTAAATTAAAATTTACAATAAGATTATTATTTTCTCTAGATTTTAAAAATGATGAATTAAAATACGTATTAGCGATTTGTGATCAAATTGTATATGGGTAAGCATATGGAGAGCATGAAAATTTGATACATTTAAAATGCTCATCATCTTCACTCTATACAAATGGATGTTTCAGATATATTTAAAATGCAGCTATTATATTATTTCTACTTTTGGTTGAAAAGTGCCATTTGATATCAATCCAGAGACCTTATTTTATGAAAAATATCATTTTAATTCTTTGTTAGAATTATGTTTTCAGTATCTGTTCATTAACTGAAATTAAAAAAAAAAAAAACCTTTCAGTTATATTTAATGATATGGGGATTTCCATTACTGTCAGTTAATTTCCTATGCCTCAATTCATATTAATATGAATTAATATGTATGTCCAGAGGAGAATTTGCAATACAATTTATGATATATATGCTAGGAGTAAGCACAATCCTAAAGATACTGTATAGTGGTTTCTTTGTGGATGCTTATCTGAATAATAGCCAAAAATTATTCAGCTTCCTTTGGTCCTGAAGGGGATTTAGAAATGCCACAAGAACAGACATTGTTACAGATTTTGATGAGTCTGGTACTGAGTGAACCCAAGAATTCCAGAAATGTACAAAGATTATATGTCAATTTTTTAAATTGCTGAAGCCAAGTTCTGTGTCTGTATATATGTAAGATATACAAAATGGGCTTCTATATTAGTTGACACAAATTGGTTAGTTGTGTATAAAATAGCAGTTACTCAAGTGTTCGTTTACGCGCACAGCAGTTAACATTTTTTTTCCCTTTCTTGCTTGCACTAGGACTTTATAATGTACTGTTAAAAAGTATGGTTGTCTATCTGGAATTCTACACTTGGCATCCCTGCAAAATTCACTAGTGGCTCTATCCCCTTAATTAGCAGATTTCAAAACAGTTTTGAGCCCTGGCCTCTAAACCACTGTTCCTACCTACAATGGAAGACAAAAAGTAAATTAAGGGTGAAAAAAGTCACTATTACTCACTTTGAAAAGACCCTGTAGATTTTTGTGTGTGAGGAGAAATGAGCCATACTGTAGACAGTGGCAGGCCCTATGGGTCTATCTTTTAAATGATGAGGTGTCCGGTTGGACCACACAGACCACTGACTGTCTGGTTCATGGCACCACAGAGCAGGACCGGCACTCTCCCTTCTAGCCTACACACCACCATAGGTGTGGAAGGAACCAGAATGCCTCTTCCTGAGCTTCTATGCATAGGGTCTGCAAGGGGGTTCCACAAACTGCCCCTGCCTTAAGACCCACCCACATTGCTCATATTGGCTAGAAAGCACAGTGAACAGGAGCTGTGGGTACAGCACCTGTTGATTGGACACTGCACACTGCAGAGCTGCCTGACTGCACTTACACACAGGAGCAGGAAGAGGAATCTGTCACTGCTTCTGGGAGGTGCTTGAGGCAAGTGGCATCTGGAGCTTACACCCCTGAACCCTCCCATGCACCAACCCCCTTTCCTCCCTCTGAACCCCAGAGTCCCAGCCCAGAGCCTCCTCCTGAATCCCAAACCCCTCAACTCCATCCCCAATCCACAGTCTGAACCCCCAGGCAGAGACCTCAACCCCCTGCCCTGACTGAGGGAGGAGAGATGGAATAAGCAGGGGTTGGGGCTTTGGAGGAGAGGCATGGAAGAGGGTGTGGTAAGGGTGTTTGGTTTTGTGCTAGTAGAAAATTGGCAGCCCTATCTATCTTCTGTCAGCTTTTGTAGCTGAAACATTATACAGTCCCTAGCAAATGGCTCCCATTGACTGTCAAAGGAACTACTCTGTTCCTGTCACACTCACTAGTCTAGGATCAAGTGGATTTTTGTTTCATCCACTTGCAGAATCTGAGGGTATAATACAGTGGCCCATAATGATGAGGAAGCAGAGAAATAATTAGTGATAAATGAGATTTAATTTTAAAAGGCTAGTCTGATTTAAAACTAACCAATAAAAGATAGAAAACTGTGAAGTATTTAAATATCCAGCTTGCCAACTGTAATGCAGATTTGTTTTTTAATACATTTGTGCCAGTCATCAGGATGTATACACAGCATGTATTGCCAACTCAGTGTCAGCACAAACATCCAGTGAATTCCCCCAACTTCAGCAGTCTTTGCTAAATAAAATGACCTTCCACAGCAGTCAAAATTGATGGACAACCATTCTGCAAATAACACTTTTGCCAGTTTTCTAAAGATATTGAACTATGGAGAAACAGTGACTAACTTTTAAATCTCAGTATTAGAAATATTACAAACAAGAATGACCTGTAATGATCTATTTAAATACCAGATCTTTCTTAATTTGAGCAAATGGGGATGACATAATTAATATAAATGGTACGGGTTTTGTTTCTTTGTTTGTTTATTTGTTTTGCCTTAGTTTTGTGGATGCTTATATTTTGGAATCACAGTATCAGTTTTCAAATTTTATCTGGTGAATATCCATAGAATACAATTTGTAGAAATTGAGTTGTGGCAGAGAATTAGACATTTATTTTCTTAAGCCATTCTTTCCCCTTTCCTTTATTTTACTGTAAATAGGTGTGTGAGTGTTAAACATTGTTCAGATCAGCTAGGCCAAGAGGCTATCATTATTTGTGCTTGGATTGCCTATTGTTTTGCAATGCCTCAAAGCTCCAGTCAGAGAGTGGGGCTCCTCTTTGTGACACACTGTACATACATATAATGAAAAACACAGACTCTGCCTCAGAGAACTTACATTCTTAGTATATGATGAGAGACAACTGGAGAATCAAACAAACCACAGGCAGTAGGGCAAGGGTAGCAGTGAAACTGAAAAATAATGAGTGCAAAAGCAGTAGTTTCAACATACGTCCCGGTCCTCTATTACTGTATGCTCTCTTAAGGCCCAAACAGATTTCCCAGGATTTGCATATCGGGTTACCTAGCAAAGGCTGTAGGGTTAACATGAATAAAATATGCAGAAGTATATATTACTGGAACAGGTGGCTAGGGAATGTCTTATAGGAAATCCAAAAGAAATACTAATAAATGTCATTCTGTTATGAATATAAATTAATTGAAGAAAGGGTGTGTTTTGTGATATGGGTCCTATCCTAATATTTCATAAAAAAAGCTTGTTCATTCTGTCCCATTCCAAAGCTGGGGTGAAAGATAAGGAATAGAAGATGTATTGTGTATTACCTGTCAACTGTCTGATGTGTAAGGCTGAAATAGAAGAATCCTTTCATAGAGAAACATGTTTTGGAAAACATTATGATGTCAGTTACTAGTGCTTCATTGCGTGCTTTGCTCTGTCAATTTTCTGTCAATAGAGCCATCCAAAGTGAACAAGACCACATACTTTGCTGATTAAAACTAAAAAAGTTCCATTCAGCTCAGAACCTATGCTTAAAAAATGAGTGAGTTAATATATGTCTGTGTAACCTCTCCACTCTGTGTGTCTGATCATTTTTACTTGTTCTGTGGAAATTTTCAATCATCGTACAAAATATATTTCAAGTTGATTTTCTTTATTTTTTTTGTATTCCAGTAGTACTCACAATCTACAAGGCATTGTCCACAAGTGCCTTGAAAACTATGCTAAGCATTCAGGATAAGATGAAAAATACCATTTTTCATGTGCTGTTGTCATGTGTCTGAGCTGAAGATACTACTTATAATGCATCGTCTTTCACCATATTATATTTACTTCATTTAGCACATTTGAATGGGAATATACTTTTGCAAATATTGGGCCCACGCCTATAATTAATGAGAGCTAGATGCCTAAGTACCCTTGAGGATTTGGACTTGAGAGCTTCCTCCTGAGAAGTGCTCATTTCCCCGTTAGTAGAGCTGATGGCTCTCAAGAGTCTTTCTCTGGAGGGTCTCACTGTCTTAGAGGAAAAGGACCAAAATTGTTTCTTTGAAGTCATTTTGGGCTCAATCCTGCTCCCTTTGAAGTTGAGAGTTTTTCCATAAACTTCAATGGAACAGTACTTAGCCCTCAAGCTAATATTGCTCTGATGATTTTGAAGCATTTTCCACAAGTAATCATGATTTAATATATATTGGAATGTAAGTTAAGCTACATCCTTTAGTTCACTGAAATTAAACCAGGGATACATTTGGCCCAATACCCCTTCTAATGAAGTAACCAGGAAAAAGTAAAACAGTGAATACAAAGTAAAACTGTGACACAGAGCCTTAGAGAAAAGAAATAGATGAATACTTACACAGACCGGTGATTGTTAAAGTTACAAAATGATTAGTAATTATAGAGAAAAAAAGGAGGTAGAGCCAAACTTTCCATTGATCTCAGGCAAGTATGATCAAGAATATTAACAGTAAATATTTCTGCTTGCCAACAAGGAAGGAAATTTTTGCTGACATGGCAGGATACAAATTATTCAGCAAATTAGAGGGATTGTCAGATTTGTGGCTGATGCCCCTAGATAAAGCAAGCACCAAAATCTGCATGTTAAATACACTGCTTGGCAGAGATTGCTTCTTGATTACACCGGCCTTTCATAATATGTTCATAACCACAGGTATTTCACTGCACAGTATTGCAGTGAAATACCTGTGGTTCAAGTATTCACAAGATAGAAGTGTCCATTGATGACATTGTAATCTGGAAGGCATCACTCAAGTCAGAGCTGGCATCAGGCCTTGTGGCCAGAGCAGGAGCTGGTAGGCACGTGCCAGAGCCAAGGGTCACAGACGGAGTCAGGAACCAGGAGTCAGAGCTCAGGATCAGAACCAGAGTCTGAGGCCAGATGATAGATTTCCTTTAGTATCAAGGATTCTGACATGAAAGAATGCTCACGGATTTGAAACAGGTACTGCCATTAGCACCAGTGCTGCGCTTGATCCACTGAAAGAGATCAGGCCTTTCTACAGATGTTTCAAAAGAAGGGCTGAGAGTCAATGCTACAAAATATGGAACTGAATGGCTGCCTTTAAGGTATGTTGTCTGAGTTATAATAGTGCAGGTGTATGTCAGAAGGGAAGCTAGGCTAACTGAAATGCAATGATTTTCTCTGGTCATTGTTTCAAAGCTAAAATTAACCACAAACACTGGTTGCAGAACACAAGAAAGGACCTTCAGAAGCATTGCCAAGGTTATAGTGATTATTTTTAAATTTCAGAGGTATGATATTACCCTGGAGTTTCAGCCAGGACATCATCTAATAACAACTGACAGGCGGTCAAAAGCATAGGCTTCTCTTGATGCCTCACAAAGGGATGATCTCATGGTAATTTCATTCCTGCCACACAGATATATAATATTGATGAAATGGTAAGCAAGTGTGGAACTAAACTACAGTAGGCGCAATCCCCTGCTATTGTAAATCCTGTTGAGTATAGTGAAGCAGTGGAAGTTAGTATATACTTCCTGCTGTGCTAAATTCTACCAGGGCCGAGAAGCCTGGGAACTCATAACTGCAACACAGACAGAAGGGAGGATTGGGGCCAAACTGCAGAGAGAGCAGAGCAGAAGCATAAATATTAATTTTATAAATAATATCTTGATAATTAAATAAATAGATTACCATAAAATCTACACAGGCTTCTATTCAGCAAGGTTCTCAAGAACCTTCCTAACTTGATATAGGATCTGGACTTTTAACACGCCTGTCATGTGAAGAAGTGGGCTGTGCCCACGAAAGCTCATGATACCATCTAAATTTTTTGTTAGTTTTTAAGGGACTACTAGACTATTTGTTCTTTTTTAAGTTTTCCTTAAAGTCAACAGAACTGCTTGCCTACATAGAGGTAGGGTTGTGCTTAAATATCTTGCCAAACTGGGGTCTGAAATATGACAAGCTAGTAAAATGCAAATAATTAAATAGAATGATGGGGGGACATTTTTCTTTAACAAAAAAATACAAAATGGATGTCTGCCTTTGAATGGCATGGCTTCCTAATGGGCATTGAGTATAAATGGAACCAGATGTATAGGCGCAACTGGCAATAGTTACTTGCCTATCCAAGTCACAAGTCTACCAGACATTTGGCAAATATCCACACAGGAAACACCTGACTCTTTCAAATCAGGATTGAGATTTGTAATGGTCAAGTTTGCTTACTGCCTGCTTACTTGTATTATGTTTGATTTTATCCAACACTGTCATTTTTTACATTTATAAGTACTAAGCGTTTTTTTTTTAATTCTCAATGTAAAAATAATATGCACCATTAAACTGAGAGTTTGTCATTCTGGAGAAATAAACTGTCTGATCAATGAATGTGCTGTGTCAGTGAAGCAGTACAGACCTTCACATGGCCTGTGATTCTTCTCCTTGTTGCATGGTCAGACCATTCACTGCTTGTGAATAGAAACAATTTTGGTACAATGAAAGAACAAGCATAGGAACTCAAATGATAGTTGTTGGATCTTTAAAGAATCCACATATAATTTATTTTCCTTTATAGACTCTAATGCATTAAAGTGGCAATAATGTTATTAAACTGGTGAATTTAGAATAACATGAAAGAAAATAAGATCATCATATCCACTCTGGCTAGTAATTGTACTGAGAGTAGCTAGTGTTTCCTTTATTGATCTATAAGATGTTCTGCTATGCTTCCATTTTTTTCTCATTTTATTAAAAGTATAAAATCATTGTCTGTGTTTACAGCAGCCTTCACTGTTTCTGAATGCTCTTCCATGCTTTGTAATTGAGAACACAGGCTGAAAAATATTTTAAGTGCACATTTGGGGTGGGGAGGTTGCATGGGGGTTACTTAACACAGGTGTATGTAGATATATGTATCCTATTAGATTCTTTAAATTGTTTCTGTGCTCATTTAGTGCAATTGATCAAATATAGGGTTTATGATAAAATGAGCTTTTTTGCTTTGGCTATAACTGCTGTTACCAAGGAAGTTAAAAGCCTAAACTAGGCCAAAGTTGCTATATAATAAGGGTAATGAAATGCCACAATCTTGTCTATTTTATCTGTTGAGTGAGCCAACTGATTTGCTAACTGCTTCGCTGAATCAACTGTAAAGACATAGGGTACCCACGTGTCTTTCCTTATAGTTCACAAAGAAATATTATTTTCAGCAGGCAGGAAAACACACTAGAGAGGGAATGCAGTTTACACAATAGGTATTACAGTACCTTACTGAAGGATAATTAGATGGGGGCAATCAACACAAGAAAAAGAACATGAAGAGTTCTATGGAGAAAAGAGGTGTTTTTGACATCTAACTGCAACTCTTTGGCAAACTCAATATCTAAAGTAAGTGCAGGCTGAGGAGGTCTTGCCAGCAATGTTGCTTTAGATTAGAATAATAGTCTTATAATTGATTATTTTTATTTTTATTTTTGAAACGTTCTTTGGTAAAATACCAAAGAGTGGAATAGAACAGAACACCAGGGACTCAGTTGCAGTCTGGTTCCCACCCCTGCATCAGCCAACATGACAAAGGCTTTTGCATATGCACACACATGCACACACACACATACAGTGGACTAGTAGGATTTCCTATGACTTTCCTTCATTAGATATGACTCATTACGATAAAAAATGCAGTAGTGCTGGTGACACTGGGAATCCATATATGGCATATAAAAACTGTATAATATCCCGGAGAAAGTTTGGAAAGGAAATACTGTAGCTCACTGATATTGGGCATGGAATTGCCTCCAGCATCCAGCAGGCAAATGGCCAAGTGTTACTCAAAATGAGAAAGGCCTTTCTCCTCACTGATTATGTATTTTATCTTATCAGACAGCTGCAGTGCATCATATGAGAGTTTTAAATGGCTCAATAGGGGATATAAACCATGAACAGGAATTAAAACGGGAAAAATAGTGATTGGTCCAACTACATCGGAGTATAATTTAAACAAGAATAAGTGCTTTAGTTTGGCATTAAACACATAAAATAGGTTCAAATTCACAGTAATTTGCCACCACTGTTTCAAAAATTTTCAGGATACTATCCCCACTGTAGGGCAAATTCAGCCAATTATAAACTAACCTTTGAAAGGAGAAATACATAGAGGTTATATTTCTTCCATGGAGGGAACATATACCAAATTTCAAAGCTCGTCATCATTTGGAATGTAAGAGTGTAAAGATGTGGAGAAGTTCTGTTCAAAACTGTGTATGCTGCTCATGTGTACTGCACACAAGAAAAGGCTTTCTATGCCTCCTTAATGATAAACAGCTGATGTTGCTATTTGAACTGATTAAGATACAACTTTAAATGGTCTTTTAGCTTTTGTGAGGGTACCAGTAAAGCCAGAGTGACATGATACTACACTTCTGTAATTCAAATTGTTGCCACTGAGGCAAGAAAAAAAAAACCACCCTAGTTCCTCGGTGCAATTCTCCTTTCCTTTAGGAGTAGAGGGACAAAGGAGGGAAAGTTAAGCAGATTTACTCTTTAACAGTGAAGCTTCAGTGGATGATTATGACATCAAAGTGAGACAGACAGTGATTATGTACTGCAGGGGGACTAGGCGGATAAAAACAGACATTTAATTCCCTTAGCTTAAGGAGACATTATCCCGGACTAGGGAAAAAAAGAAAATGATAACGTTCCAGCTTATTTTTTTTAATGAAGCAGTGATTAATTTAGCTCCCCCTGTTTAAGAGGTTTTTTTTAAATTGTAGCTATAATTTTCTTTCTCTTCTCAGCTATATTTTTAATTAGTCCTTGAATCTTTTTTTACTGACTTTGAAACCCATGGATGCTGGCAGCGGCCATTTCCTAAACTGCAGAGCTTAGCCATAACCTGTCTCAAATCATGACCTTTTTACATGTTGTTTTACAGAAACCACTAAGGAGCAGGGGTAAAAATTAAAAAAAAAAAAAGCCAAAATGACTTAGCAACCTAAACTCCATTGGGTCTAATTTGTAAAGGTGCTTAGGCACCTATTCTGACTGAAATGAAGAGTAGTTAGGTACCGTAATACCTTTAAAAATCTGTCACTTAAGCATTTAAGTATGTCCTTGACTTTCAATGAGATTTAGGCTCCTAGATCTTTTGTTTTAAATCTTTTTCGGTGGGAATTGAGCACCTAAATACCCTTGAGGATCTTGGCCCTAAGTCACTGAGGGATTTTGGAAATAACCTAACTGATCATTTTTCAGGGAAGTCATAGCAGAGAATCAAAGGGACAAAGGACATGTTTCAACTCCCACTGAAGCCAATGGAAAGACTCTTGCTGATCTTAGCAGGAGCTGGATCAGACCCTTAATGTGGATCCACACAGCAGCTTCATTGTGAGCTGTTATATTTATTTTAGTGAAATATTGGGCTCCATTTTAAGTTACATGAAATATGTAGCAGTTCAGAGCTGCCATCAACTCTGACAGGGAGTCAGCCAGACATACCGAACACTACATTCAAAACATTTCTTTGGCTTTAACTCAGCACATCATATGGCCATTTTATTCTGTTAAAGGTAGCTTTTTTTTAAAGTCAGAGTTAAAAAAAAAACCATCAGAGGAGTCCTCTTGATCAAGAGCCAGATACATACCATTGAGAGCAGGACTTCAAACACATAGGCTTTTTAATGAAGATTTCCTTTTTATTCTTTGGACCAAATAAAAGGGATAATTAGGAAAACAAAACAATAAAGCCCAGTAGATTAACTTCTTTTTAATGTTGAAGAGCAGCTAGTTTTTAAAGCTGTTTCTGTACATTTATGTACTTTTAAAAATATTGTCTCAGGCTTCTGGTTTCACATACAGTATAACAAATGGAATGGATGAAAAGGTCTCTCTTTTGAAACAGCTCTTGCATACATTTTTAACAAGAGAAAAGGAGCTGTACACAATTTTCTTTGGGGCAAGAGGAAAGCAAGCGATGTGAGAGTCACAGCTCAAGTTATGACAAGGAGCTGGCTGTCTTCTTATGTTGATATTTGTGTTGTTAATTTAGAAAGAAGCAACAGAAAATAGCTTCTATTTAGATTCGTTAGGATCCCATAGGTGAAATCCCAGTCACCACTGAAATCAATGGCAAAACTCCTAGGCTATGTCTACACTGCCCCCTCTTGTGCAAAAAAAAATGCAAATGAGGCAAAGCGTGGTATATCATGGTGCCTCATTTGCATAATTAATGAGGCTCCGTTTTTGCACAAGAGGCTTTTGTGCAAAAAGGAGCCGTATAGACGGCTCCTTTTTGTGCAAAAGCCTCGTGCACAAAAACGGAGCCTCATTAATTATGCAAATGAGGCATGGTGATATTCCACACTTCGCTTCATTTGCATATTTTTTGCGCAAGAGGGGGCAGTGTAGATATAGCCCCCCTGACTACAATGGAGTCAGTACCTCGCCCTATGACTTTCAGCTTTTGATCATCTGTCCCAGACATGCTCTGTATATTATAGTAAAAAATGTTCCCCAGAGTGTATTTAATTTCAGTTAAAAGCCTATTGTTGACTGAAAACCTCTTTTTCCATGCTGGTCATCACTTGCATATATTTTTGTTTTAGGCTCTGATCCTGAAAAAGTGGCTCACTGCATCTGTGTGATGCCTTTTGCAGGACTGGGCCTGGGAAGCTCGAACCGGCAAAAGCTCACGGGTGGGAACATCCATGAGCAGTGCCATGGACACCCATGAAATTACTCATGTCAGTAAAGTTGCTCAGGTTGCACCATTATTTGCAAGAAAAGGGCCTTAATTTGCAAGTCCTATATCATAACTGATTAACAAACACAAACCTTAGAAACAAGATCCAGGCTAGTAAATATAGACCTATACATGAAAAATTTAGTGATAATGCAAACATGAATTTGAGAAATCCATTTACCGGTCAGAATATAAATGCTGTGAAATGCTTTTCCTATTAATTCTATATGGGATCTGCTTCTGCCCAGACCTCCTTCTATTTGCCTCATCCTTTCAACCTCCTGGTCATTTTTCTCCTCTCTCCCAGTCTTACACTCTACTGTTGTTTTTTTGGCAGGCTACCCAATTCTTAGAGTGCAGCCAAGTAGGAGAGGCACATCAGCTGAGGTTTTCCCAAATGGCTGTCTACTATTAGGCTTCTAGGTCCTTATTTAGGCACCTGTATATGGAACTAAGACTCTAGTTTTTGACACTTTTTTTTTTAGGGGAAAAAAAAGGTCACTTTGTAATTAAACATGACCAGTCCTGCTGACTGGAGGGAGGGAGGGTCAAAGGGGGGAATTGCCCTGGCCCCTGGTGATTCAAAAGGGCTCGGTGCTCCTGACTGCTGCTACTGCAGCATCTGTGGCAGCTAGAGCTCTGGGCCCTGTAAATAACCATGGGAGTAGCTTGCAGAGATGGCTGGGGAGTGGAGGCACTAGCACGGCATGATCTGAGCAGTGCTAAGGCCCTGTCCCTTCCTCATGAGGCCATTTCCATTCCAGGATCATGAAGTCCCCCACACACACCTTGCCCAGGAGCCTGGCAAATCTGTGGGCTCCCTGACATGGCTAATTATTAATTTACAGTAAGCTCCAGTCAACATCAGAACCCATTGCCCATTGCCAGCCACTGTATACAAATATAGTAAGAGACCCAAAAAGCTTACAGTCAAAATAGACAAAATACCCAAAGGTAGCAGAAAGGAACTTATGTACAGAGCACTTAACTGTTTTGTCCATCACATTGGAAGTACATGGCACTGAACTGAACTTGTCTCCTGAATCCATCTCCCGTTCATTAACCGGTACCTTCACCTTTTTTGGGATGTCACACGGCTCTTCCATGTTCATATTCACAGAAAGAATTTGGTCCTGTTAGACTCACTACTTTGGTCCTGTAGACATAGATATCTATGAAATTTCTGAAGACAATCATTGATCTGATTCTTCCCCAAATTGTCTTCTGCAATCATTATAATGTTAGCTAAGGATTTTTGCTAATGATTTTACAGACGTGTAACCATGTATCTTTTTTCTAAAAGTTCATGACAGGAATAAATTTAGCAAGGGATGCTGAGGGGTGCGACGAAATTAGTGAGTTACTGCATGTTACGTCAGAGAGCACTGAATGCAGTAGAAAAATGCATAAGGAGGACATTTTCCTAAAGGTAACATATTTTAACTCTGATTTATTTTAGTGTAGCTCCTTCTAGTAAAAGTTCAAATTCCTTTGGGCATAGACATTAAACAATGCCCATTGTATCACGTTTGCAGTCTGCCACATTTTTTTCATTCTGGATTGTGTCCATATTATCCTTCCCCTTTCTATCTTCTAACAATCTGAAGAATTTTGGCAAACTTTTTTTGCAATGCCAGTGTTAAGAAGACAAAATAGGAAGCTCTCTCAAATGCTCTCATTGGATCCATCTTTGTGCTGGCAGCACAATGCATGTAAAATCCACCTGCTGGTAGTCGGGTGGTTTATGCAAAGGCATGTCATGGTAATTTGGAAACTGCTGAATACAGATCGAAGACTTTTCCTGCCCCCAACTCACCACACCAGTTTGCCTAGCTCATTACATGCCAGAACTTTTGATTGATGTGCTCTCTTCAGTCATGGGTAATTTTAACTCATATATTAAGTAGCTATTGCCTCCATTCCATTATATTTCCTTGTATGAGGCAAATAAGAGCTCAGACTTAGACTGTGTTGGGCTGGCATAAAAGCGGGAGGAAGCCTTTGTTTAGCTTTAGCAGGCAGTTATTTCAAACCTAGCTAACTTATGCACTTTGCTTTTCTTAATTGTAGGGATCCCTGTAGTACAGAGACTTTTATGGCTACAATCTAGCTTTTTATGAGCCCCAAGGAGGTAAGAAAAGTTGTTAAAGACTTGCTAAATACCTACACAGTCTTTTGAAATGGTGGAGATTTAAATGGATTAACAGCTACATAAACAATGTAACCAACCACTGACTTACTTATTTTCATTAGGAGATGTAGGTGAAATTCATTAGCATTGTGATCAGACAGCTCAAAGCCTTGCTCACCACTTAAGTTCCTATAATGAGGTTCCGTGGGAAGGGATGAGAGGTGTCTGTACACTTACTCTATGCTGTGAGATGGGCATTTTGCCAGTCCTATATTTGCCCCATTGCACGTAGCCAGTGCCAGGTTGAAGTGAAGACTTACAATCTATATTTACTAGTGGCAACAACTCTCACAACTAGTCTATGAATTGGAGGAGCGGCTACAGGAGGCAGAGCTGAAATTCTGTTCTCTGGACCTAGAGTTAGGGGTGGATTTGCAAGGGTTTTTTTTAAGTTATTTTATATTGCCTTCCTAGATTTTTTATTTGTAGAGCTTATGTGTAAAATTATGGATAAGGAAGTTTGGCTGCATGTTTTACTGTTCCTCTGAATACAAAATATCAATTCATTAGCCTCTGATTGGTGCCTGCTGGAAGATGTATTAAAATACCTGTTTCAAATGTAATCGTGTGAATTCTATTTTTTGACTGCAGTGGAAGGCCCAGTGTATTGCTCACTAATAATAAACAGAAGAGGTGAATCCACACAAGTCCCTGGATTCAATCACCAATTCATTTTGCAGGGAAAGGGGTAAGCATTCAAAGTCCAGATCTCCATTTGAATTTTACGGCACGGTCTGTTTTGAAAAGATAATGTAGAATATTTGGGCCCCATTCCACAAATCTTGTTTCTGAAGTACAGGATTGGACCCAATATTTATATAGCACCAATCTGCCAGAACACCTTAGGCACTGCATAAAACATTATTAAAGCACATTAAAACATGACATAGATGAACAACCCTAACAACATTATGCTGTCAAAATACAAGCACTACGCTATCTATTGTACACTTTCCATTTTCTTAATTTATGGACATTTCTATATTGCTCCTTATCAGAGTGCTTGAACTTCATAATGATGATGTTTAAACTGGGAACAGTGCTCTTGGGACTAATTGGAAATAGGTAGCATGTCTCAATTGAATCTGTCTTGTCTATGCACCTGATGTTTCTGAATATAATTTACAAAAAGGCAGTGCTTCTACAGCCTCGGTTGTCAATCCCAAATTCATCCTTTTAGAAGAGAGGACAAGGGTACACAGACTCTACAATTTCACTTGGCCACAATGAGGACATATGAGACCAAATCCTCTTCATCTCTTTGCAAAATGGAAAAGAAACTGCCAGTACATTTGGGAAAGAGCAGTAATTGCCCCAGGTGCCCTGGGTCACGGAGGAGGCAGAGGAGACACTTACAGAACAGGAAAGTGAAACAAGATCTTATTCTGCATTAACGAAATTAGAGTGAAGAGTTCTAGCATGAAGGGAACTAGGAGATGTATTTCAGTACCTACCATAAAGAAATGACCTGAAGAAGGGAATTTAGCTGACAATTATAAATGTGTGCCTATGCTAATTGATCTGTCATGTCATTTCTGCTGTAGACATGCTCATGGTGTGTCTTCTCCAATAATTTCCCAATGTAAAAGTGATATCAGTGATATCAGGCCACCTGCTTTTAAGTAATAATCCTCACTCCTTTTGCGGTGAGATGCCGTCATCTGAATATTGAATAAATAGTAACCAGATCTCTATCTGTCCTTTAGGTATACTGGTGCATGTACTAATGCATTAATTTTGTTTCCATACCAATGATCCTCCATGTATTTTGGGACCATTTCTCTAATTAAGAGGGATTTTTCTTTTTCAAGTAGGAAGCTATCAATGGCCTACCTATTACTAACGGGGATTAATTCTTCATTGCTTTTATTGTGAGCATTTCCGCTCTGATGCCACACCAGGATTACTAATGGATCATTGGTAATGAATATCCAACAATCTGCAATAGTTGGTTGTGAACTTCATTCATTAGTAATTGCACATGTGTGTGTTAAAATCACCTTCTCAAAGCACTTTTGAAACAATAGCTCACTTTTTTATCATACTACAGATTCATAGATTTCATAGATCTATAGATATTAAGACCAGAAGGAACCTTCTGATCACATAATCTATATAACACAGGCCTAACTTTGCTAAGTAGTTTCTTCATCAAGCCCATAACTTCTGTTTGAGCTATAGCATAGCTTTTAGAATGACATCCAGACTTATCTTAAAAACTGTAAGGGAAAGAGAATTCCCTATGTCCCCAGGTAAGTTGTTCCAATAGTTAATTTCCCTTACTGTTAAATATGTGCATTTTATTTCTGTTCTGACTTTCTCTTCTTCAGCTTCTAACCATTAATTATAATGATAATAATCTGAAATAATGAACAGTCTGGAAAGGTAGATCAGTACCTTCTGTTTCAGCTGTGTCGTAATAGGAAATTAAAAGGTGGGAAATTAAAAAATGATAAAAGGAAATACTTTTCCGTACAACATGTAAAATTAGACTCTTAGGGTATGTCTAGACTACATCCCTCTGTCGCCAGAGGGATGTAAATTAGACATACCGAAATTGCTAATGAAGCGGGGATTTAAATATCCCGAGCTTCATTAGAATAAAAATGGCCACCACTTTTTGCCAACATGGCAATTTGCCAGCCAAAAGCGGCAGTCTAGATGGGGATCAGTCAACAAGGAAAGCCTTTTCCAATGGATCCCTTATGCCTCGTGCAACAAGGTTTACAGGATTGGTCGGAAAAGGCTTTCCTTGTCGACCGATCCCCGTCTAGACTGTTGCTTTTTGCCGGCAAATTGCCATGTTGGCAAAAAGCGGCAGCCATTTTTATTCTAATGAAGTGCGGGATATTTAAATCCCCGCTTCATTAGCAATTTCGGTATGTCTAATTTACATCCCTCTGGCGACAGAGGGATGAAGTCTAGACATACCCTGATAGTTATTCTCATGGGAGTCACTGAGAAAAAGAACATAAACAGATTAAAAAAGGGATTGGACATTTACAATCAAGACTTTCCAAAATGATCATAATGAATAACAAAAACATTGGAAGGATTACCTGCTGACAGTACCAAGTTTATTCCAAAGAGCCACACTGTAAAAAGCAAAAGCAACATTTCTGTCCCAGTGTTTTGCAAATCAGGAATAGGCTGAACATTATTACAAGGCTGGCTAGAACTCTCCAGACCTTTAAAAGTGTGGCCAGATTTAAAACAAAAGATATACAAGCTATAACATTTTAAATAAGGAGAAAGCTTAGACTGAAATCCTTGGTGGATTTGCAAAAGAACTGCTAAAGGCCTTAGCACTGACTTTTCTAACTCCAGAATATTCTTATACTAGAAAGAAACTTTGATGCCATGCAAGAAACTGAAGATCTTATCCAATTCCTATTGAAATCAAAGCAAGGTTTTCCATTGGCTTTGCTTGGAGCTGGATCAGACCCTTAAGCCCTTATATTAGTATCATAAAATTATTTACAAAGTGAAAGTCATTTTTGGAAACTCTTACTTAGAATAAGGTTTATATTTTGTTTTTAAGCAGCTTTATTTTTGCAAGTAGGGTGAAGGTATTTTCCTTTTACCCTCATCCTACCCTTTTGTCCTGCACCCCACATTTGCACATGAAAATGGAAAAAATAGTTAAAATCACATATTGATACATGTTTAAAGCATTGTGCAAATCATCTTTCATTGGCTTTTTTAGACTTGTAGTGCAGACGTGTCTTTGAGATTAATGGAAGTTACATAACATTGGCCAGATCCCCAGCTGATATACCCTAGGGCAGCTACATTGACATCAGTGGAAATATGTCAGTTTACAGCAAGTAAGAATCTGGCACAAGTCTTTATGTACCAAATTAAAACTCTGCATTGTTATGCATCAGATTTAGTATTCTCTTGTCTCATCATCACAGAATGTTGGCCCTGAAAAGATAACAGTCTTCAGGGTTAACAAAGTATTTCTGTCTTGACTATTACTCAGAGCTTCCCTACATGAGAAAATTGCACTTGTCTAACTTTAGATATGATTTTTAAACTGATTTAGTGAAACTCATGCAAAAAGATGTGAGGATCCTCTTATTTTGGATTAATAATTGGCTTTATGTAATTTTAGCCTAACTAAATTGGCCTATCAGCTTTATGCTAACCTGAAATAAACCACTCTGACAATGAAATGAGTGTCCACATCAGAGTTTGCAACAGTTTAAATGAATTGGATTAAAAATGTGTTTAAGTTCAAGCAGTGCAGCTCATCTTATAGACAAGCCCTCCATCCAGTCTGAATCTCTGCTAGCAGGGGAACATTCACCACCACAATCTACACACGCATTTTATTCATGCTCAGACATCAACTTTCCTTCAGGGATAGCCTTCACATCTAAGCAAATGTGTGTCAGGCAATTTAGAAATATGCCTGAAAGAAATATGATTTCCCCTCTGAATCAATCAGTTGTCTGCTTTTTATACCACCTATACCATTCTGATAAATGATGGCCTCCCAATTCTGTTGGGAGGGTAAGTAAGTGAAATGTTAATACAGCTCTCAAAAAAGGGAGAAAGTATATGTTGGTTTCTATAGCTCTGGAATCATAAAGCTTCAAGATCACATTCATAGCTTTGAAACATTGGCCTTCTACAAGTAATGGATATATTTTTTTAAAGAAGGAAAACTAGAAAGAAATCTAAAAAGGGGGAAACAGGGTCGGTTCAATATGTTATTGTGTGAGAACCTATTTAATTAATTCACCACAATCAGAGACTTCCTTGCAAAGGATTTAAAAACAAAGGGGAGGAATTGCTATTAACATGTTTCATTGTCCCTGAGCAAGTCTTCCTTTGATCTTTTTAGATGACAGGAGATGTGTCTTAGGAATTAGAATGTAATGCAGAAGTCAATTGTGATTGATGGAGAAGTATCAGAGCAGAGCCATAGGAAATATTTAACATAGGCATGTACTGGTGAGGTTTTTTTGTTTATTTGTTTGTTTTGGGTTTTTTTAACTGCCTCTTGTCTTTGTTTTACCCAGAAAGGAACCTCTCCATTTGGGCTTCAGTTTCACTTTAGTGAGTTTTCCACAATTCAGTGTTCTCTTTTTCAGCGGTGAATTCCCGGTGCTGTGTTGTGTGTCAGGTAGCCCTGTCTTGTGACCTAGATTGAAATCCAGCTTTGCTTTTAATAGGAATGTAGAATTCTTTTCAGAAGTTGATATCATTAATGCAGACATAGCTTGGAAGCAGCTTTTTAGTGTCAGTACCTTTCTTCACAAAGCCTTTTTTTTTCTCTGATTAAACTTGGTGCAGAGACAAAAGACTGGTTTAGCAAACTCGTGCCAAGATACCACATATTGGTCCAGATCCACAACTAATGTAAAATGACATGGCTACATTGACATCAGTGGAACTATATTGATTTATACTAGCTGAAAAATCATTATAATTTAGTATGAAAAATATCATAAAACCTAAAACACATTTAAAAAAAATGAATGTCCTAGTCACGTGTCTCACCCTGTGACCATTTTGATGATAGTCACTTGCATTTTTAGGGTCTGGACATTCTTGCAGGATATATACACCACAATTACAAGAGAGGGGGAATCCATCCTGGCAAACAGAGATTCTGAAAAAGATTTAGCGATATTGGTGGATAATCAGCTGATGATGAATACTCCCTGTATGATGCTGTGGCCCAACTCCCTGTATGATGCTGTGGTGCAACTGTTGTGGGAATATTGTGTCCAGGTCTGGTAACCACAGTTCAAGAAGGCTGGTGATAAAATGCAGAGAGTTCAGAGAAGACCCACAAGGATGATTAAAAGATTTGAAAACTTGCCTTATATAGAGTTAGAATCAAGGCACCTCAAACTATTTAAAACAGTGGGGTGACTTGATTTCAGTCTACAAATACTTACATGGGGAATAAATATTTAATAACTGGATCTTCAATCTAGCAGAAAAAAAGATATAATATGATCCAATTCCTGGAAGTTGGAACTAGGCAAATTCATAATAGAAATAAGGCAAGTATTTTGAACAATTATTAATTGTTTAAATTGCTAATAATTACTAAGGATTGTGGTGGTTCCTCCATCACTGATGATTTTAAAATCAGGACCGGATGTTCTTCTAAAAGCTATGCTTTAGGAGTTATTTTGTGGAAGTTCTATGCCCTGTGTTACACAGCAGGTCAGACTAGATGAACATAATGGTCCCCTCTGGTCTTAAAATGACAGACATTTTATCTGACAGAGCTATGAGTTTCTTGAAGAAAATGGCTGGTACAATTATGATTTTGCAAAATCCTCATTGGAAAGCCGTTCGTTTCAGTAAGCTAGAGACCAATATCTACAGAACCTATGAGAACTTAACTAATTTGAAAATTTGTGGTCTATAAACTCAGATTTTTTTCTGACTCCAAGTCAGGCTGTGTATGTTGTTGACAATAAGTCTAACTGATGTTCTACACAGTACTTGCAACAGCATGTTGCATTCATGTGTGACATGCCCCCGCACCCCCAGCAAAAGTGTAAACAGCCATAAAGTACATAGTGAGGTACTGCTTAGGTAAATAAAGTCCCTCCTTAGCCTTGTATGTATGGGCCGTACAGGACTCTCCACTTAAGCAGTGCCTCCCATAGTTACCTTGCTATTTTAACAGTCTCCCACTGCCTCCCCTGCTGCTGAGCCTTTCTCTGGAGCCTCCCTAATGACAGACTTGTTCACTCCTCCATAAAGCCTGTTTTTCCCAGAAGAGGGGGGATGTTTACAAGTACCCTACATTTTGTTCAAGAGTAGTGCTGTACAGCCATATCATAAGATGAAATATGTCAAGCATTTACTTGATCTGTGTAAACCCAACTCCAGTATAAAATGTTACCTGTGAGAGGGAATTATAGAAGAAAATACAGAAGGATTTTTGTGCTAATTTGCATACCAATTTCTAGAACACTCTTCTTTCAGAAGGATTATTTCAGAAAGATGGGGCCATCCAAGTCTTTTCAATAAACCAATGAATTTGACTATGCTTTCCAAGTCCCTAATTCAGCAAAACATTCAAGTACATGCTTGATGAGTAATCCTGCCCCTACTCTGCCAAACACTTGCGTGCATGCGTATTTGCCATTGAAGTCAATGAGACCACTCAAGTGGTTAATTTTTTTTCTCATGCTTAAATGTTTTACTGAATGGGAGATGAATTTCTTTTTGACAGTTTGAGAATGGGAGATATTATACCCTTCCACAGGAAGACTTCTAATCAATCTACCTTATGCTTATAAAGTAAAAAAAAAAGTAGGTAGCAACGGCAAAGAAAGAGTCACCTGAGAGTAAATGTAGCAGAGAACAAATGTAAACAGACTTGAAGAGTTGGTACAGCCTTTAGGATTGGCATGGAACTGTATCATCCCAGGAGGACTACTAATTTGGGTAAAGTTATTCAGGTGTGTGAGTGTTTCCTTGTATTCTACTGTCAGACCAAATGTCAGCTCATGCCAGTATTTAGCTGAGACATGGGAATCTTAACAAACACATCTGTGTGGCTCACCTGTAGGTCATTGCTAAAATAGGTATTAGAATTATAAGAATGTGTTTAATGTTTAGAATATATTGAATGCTTGTGAGTTACTGCACTCATTAATTCCATTTGTAACATCTCAGTCACCCGACAGCAGGGAAATTTAATTAGTATGACAGGGTGATCTTCAACAGGAGATGCCTGAATGAAAAGGCCCATCAATACCAGATGGACAATTCTGGGACATCACAACTGGAATTTTCTTACATGCCATACACAAGAGGACAAAAGCCATTGTTGGTCTATCTTCCTTCTTTTGAAGATGTGTCATTCAAGTGAATTTCTTCTATCAGCTAAGTTGGCAGCTTAGATGGCAGGAGGAGAAAACTCCCAAACAAAACTAACCGATTATCATTATGCTACTTGGATTCCAGGGGTAGGATTTTTCTAGGGATAAGCAAGAGATCTTGAATAATTTAGAAATCAAAAAAAGACTCCTAGAAAAAGAGGAAATTATGTCAAATTACAAAGGATGAATAACTTATTTAGACCAGTTAAAAGTCTTCAAGTCACAAGGGCCTGATGAAATACATCCTAGAATACTCAAGGAGCTGACCCAGGAGATATCTGAGCCAGTAGCTATTACCTTTGAAAAGTAATGGAATATGGGAAAGATTCCAGAAGACTGGAAAAGGGCAAATAGCACATCCATCTGTAAAAAGGGACATCAGAACAACCCAAGGAATTATAGACCAGTCACTTTAACTTATATATCAAGAAAAATAATGGAGCAAATAACTAAGACTTCCATTTGAAAACATCTAGAAGATTATAAGGTGATAAGTAACAGTCAACATGGATTTGTAAAGAACAAATCACATCAAACCAACCCGATAGCTATCTTTGACAGGGTAACAAGCCTTGTAAATAAGGGGGGAAACAGTATATGTGGTATATGTAGACTTTTTAGTAAGGTGTCCCTAGCCTCTGTTTGTCTGGAAATGGATGACACGAGAGGGATCCCATGATGATTACCTGTTGGGTTCACGCCCTCTGGGGCATCTGGCATTGGCCACTGTTGGCAGACAGGACACTGGACTAGATGAACCTTTGGTCTGACCCAGTCTGGGCGTTCTTATGTTCTTACATTCTTATGTTTTGATACAGTCTTGCATAACCTTTTCATCAACAAACTAGGGAAATAATCTAGATGGCACTACTATAAGGGGAGTCAGGTGCATAACCGGTTGGATAACCATTCTCAGAGAGTAGTAATCAGTCGCTCACAGTCATGCTGGAAGGATATAATGAGCGGGGTTCTAAAGGGACTAGTTCTCAGGCTGATTCTGTTCATTGATTTAGATAATGACTTAGGATACATCTACACAGCAACATTTTTTCAAAATAACTAGCATTATTTCAAAATAACTTAGTCCGCATCTACACAGCAGGCAGTTATTTTGAAATAATGTGGAAATACTGTCAAACTGGAGGACTTCTTACTCTGACTCCTGTAACCCTCATTGTATGCCGAGTCAGGGAAGTCAGAGGAAGAGTGCTCTATTTCAAAATAAAAGTGCTGTGTAGATGCTCCCAGTTTTGAAATAAGCTATTTCAAAATAAGCTATGCAATTGATGTAGCTCAGTTTGCTTATTTTGAGTAAGCCCTGCAGTGTAGATGCACCCATAGAGAGTAAACTGCTGAAGTTTGCAGATGATACCTAGATGGGAAAGGTTGCAAGTGCTTTGAAGGATAGGATTATAATTCAAAAAGATTTGAACAAACTGGGGAAATGATTGGAGGTAAATAGAATGAAATTCAATAAGGATATATACAAAGTACTTTACTTAGGAAGGAACAATCAGTTGCACACATACATAGTGGGAAATGACTGCTGAGAAAGGACTATGAAAAGAGATCTGGGGGTCATAGTATACCACAAACTAAATATGAGTCAACAGTGTAACACTTCTGAAAAAAATCACATCATTTTAGCATGTATTAGTACACGGTTGTGAGCAAGACATAAGCAGTAATTCTTCTGCTCGTCTCTGTGCTGATCTCAACTGGTGTATTGTATCTAGTTCTGGGTGCCACAAGTCAGGAAAATGTGGACAAACTGGAAAAACTCCAGAGTAGAACAACAAAAAGGTTTAACTGTCAAAAAAACATTATCTATCAGGGAAGGACTGAAAGAACTGGGGTTGTTTAGTCTGGAAAAGAGAAGACTTGAGAGGGGACATGATAACAGCTTTCAAATACTAAAAAAGTTGTTACAAGGAGGAAGGAGAAAAATTATTCGACCTATTGGCTGATGATAGAGGAAGAAGCAATGAGCTTAAATTGCAGCAAGGGAGGTTTAGCTTAGACATTAGGAAAATCTTTCTAACTGTCAGGGTGGTTAAGCATTGAAATAAAATGCCTAGGGAAGTTGTGGAATCTCCATCACTGAAGATTTTTAAGAGCAGGTTAGACAAATACCTGTCAGGAAATATCTAGATGTTGCTTGGTCCTGCCACAAGTGCAGGGGACTGAATTTGATGGCCACTTGAGGTCCCTTCCAGTCCCATGATTCTATGAGTTCAAGCTGCTTAGCCTGAACAGACCGGAAAGGACATCCAGAGCTTGAAGATTATAGAAGCTTCTCTTACCTTTTGAAACTTGATGTAGTAACTCAACTTTGTGTCACTCATTTGTTTTACTTTCTTTAATCTTGTAAATAATTATCTGCTTTTCCTTTGCAATTTATTAAATCATTTTATACTTTCCTATAGGATTGGCTGCAAGTATTGTCTCTGATGTGAGATAGACTCATAGACTCATAGACTCATAGACTTTAAGGTCAGAAGGGACCATTATGATCATCTAGTCTGACCCCCCGCACAATGCAGGCCGCATAATCTCACCCACCCACTCCTAGAATAATCCTCACCCCTATATCTCAGATATTGAAGCCCTCATATAGTTTGAAGACCCCAAGATGCTGAGAATCCTCCAGCTGTGATCTGTACCCCATGCTACAGAGGAAGGCGAAAAACCTCCAGGGCCTCTGCCAATCTACCCTGGAGGAAAATTCCTTCCCGACCCCAAATATGGCGATCAGATAAACCCTGAGCATGTGGGCAAGACTCCCCAGCCAGACACCCAGAAAGTTCTTTATAGTAACCCCTATCATCCCTCCATTGACCTATTTACCACTGATAATGACTAGTCAATTAGTTACCAAGACCATGTTATCTTGTCAAACCATCCCCTTCATAAACCCATCTAGTTTAATTTTGAAGCCAGGTAGATCTTTTGCCCCCACTACTTCCCTTGGAAGGCCATTCCAGAACCTCACTCCTCTAATGGTTAGAAACCTTCGTCTAATCTCAAGTCTAAACTTCCTACTAGCCAGCTTATATCCATTTGTTCTTGTGTCCACATTAGTATTAAACTTAAATAATTCCTCTCCCTCCCTAGTATTTATCCCTCTAATATATTTAAAGAGTGCAATCATATCCCCCCTAGATCAAATGTGCAGTTGATCTAGGATGAGTGGTCCTTTGGGAATGGGAGCAACCTGAATGTAACTGTTGGTGTAAGGGACCATCCATCACAAAAATAAGCCCACCTGGATGGTGAGATAACTAGATAGTACCCAAGCAGGTAGTCTATGACATCATTTCAAGGATGATATAACACCTGAGGAGTTCATATTTGATTATTGGTTGGTGAACTCTAAATACAGAATTCACAACCAATCTGGGATTTGTGCCCTGCTTCCTTACAATCTGCCCTGGCTGAGTAAAGTTACTCAGGAACATGGGTTTCCCTGATATGATTAGTAAGTAATTTTTTAAAGCCCATGCCAAACTTCAGTAGTGTATTTTCAGGTGGCACATTACAAATGTATACAGATACCTTTTGCAGAATATAGTAGGCTTAGGAAAATGGGAAAGTACCTTTAAAGAAAAGGCATCAGGAACAAGGTCTTACATTTCAAAAGCTGTGCTTGAAACTGTCTCCTCCACTTCCAAGTACTCACCAAGGTTAGTGAATATATATTGAGGCTAGTTAATTAAGCCATCATGCAAAAAATGCTGTGGTAAGCAGCCACATAGATCCTTTCAATAGATTCCCCCTCCTTTTTTTTCAAATTAGTTGGTTATCCTCCTTTTCACAACAGGGAAAAAGCAGGCAGAATGTTGTGTGAAAACCAGATCAGGGATGACAGTTGTAGCTGAGCTTACTGTAGCTCTGAATTGATCTCCTTTGTTAATAAATAAATAAACAAATGGATACAGCCCACATAGCTCCCCTCTGGTAAGAAGTCATCATTTCCTTTCCTGGCTTCTTTGGAGATTTTAGACAAAGTTTCAATCAAGTTGGATTCTTTCAGGCCATTTAATGTTTGACAGCCAGAGAAAGATATCCTTGACTACTTCTAATACTGTAGATTGGGGTGGGCAATACTTTTTTTGGGGGGAGCCACTCCAAGATTTTGGTAAATGGTCAAGGGCTACACTTTTCTGTGGAGGGGGTGCAGGGTGTAGGTTGGAGGTTGAGTGTGGAAGGGTGCACGGGGGTAAGGGACTGGGGTGCAGGAGACAATGTGAGGTTTGAGAGGGTGTTTGGGTGGAGTAGGGTGTTGTGACCTGGGTCAGGAGAGGATTCTGGCCTGGGGGAGGGGGTGGAGGAAGGAGTACAGGGTCTGGGAGGAAGTTGTCACCTAAGGGATCAGGGGGTGCAGAGGGTTTGTTTGATGATCTGGAGAAGGGAGTTGAGGTTCAGGAGGGACAGGGGTGCCAGAGGCAGGCACAGGTTGGAAGGAGTTTACCTAAGTGCCTCCTGGCCAGCAGGCTACAGCACCCCTAAGGCAGACTGGGCTCCCTGCCTGCTGCAGCCCCAGCCCATTTGAAAATATAGGCTGTTCCCTCCCGGTGGCTCTCAACTCTGCGTGCAGGAAGAGGCTTGTGCTGCCCCAGGCTCTCATGCATGGGTTGAAAGGCCCAGGCATTGCTCAACTTAAGTCCTCTTGTTCTGAAGACATAATTAGGATTTCAGCAATGGATAGGGTGGCCATGTGTCTTATTTTTGACTGGAACATCCAGTCAAAAAGGGATCCTTTTTGCTCCAGTCAGTGCTGTATGCTGCCTCCACTGCAAGTGCTGCTCCGTCGCTCCCATTCGTTGGGAACTGCAGCCCATGGGAACAATTAGGGGTGGTGCCTGCAGAGGAGTAGCACACAGAGCCCCCTAGCTGCTTTACACGTAGGAGTTGGAGGGGGGACATATTGACTGCTTACAGGAGCTGCTTGAGATAAGCACTACCTGGAGCCTGCACCCCATAACCCCTGCTACTGAAGCCCCAACCCATTGATTCCCTCCCACCATCTGAACCCCTCAATCCCAGCCCAGAGCTTCCTCCTGTACCTCAAATCCCTTATATCTGTCCCCATACCAGAGCCCACATTCCCAGCTGAAGCCCTCACAACACACCCCTGCAGTCCTCTCCCCATCCTGATCCCCCTTCCTACTTCTGAACCCCTCAGCCCAAGACTTGGAAGCCCTCCTACACCCAAAATCCCTCATCCCCCATTCCAGCCCATGATCCACATCCCCAGTGAGAGTCCTCATGCCCCCCCCCCCCACATCCATACCCTCTACCCCGGCCAAGATCCTCCTCCCACACTCTAAACCCCTCAGTCTCGGCCTGAAGTCTCTTCCTGAACCCTAAAACCCTAGTCAAAGTCCTCATTCCCTCCCACACTGTGGTCCCCTGAGCAAGTCCCGTGTAAATGAGCAAGAGAGTGAGGGTGAGAATGAGCGGGCAGGGGAGAGGGCATGAGCAAGGGTAGGGTCAGGGAAGGGGCAGAGCATGGGGAGGGTCTTGGAAGAAAGGCAAGGCAGGGAAAGGGTGTTCCATTTTGTGTGAGTAGAAAGTTGGTTATCTATTACCTATTTATTTATATATAGAACACTGGCTTGTATGGAATACTCCTGTTACATTTGTTATCCACAAGGTATTTTCAGTGCTTTACAAACACTAGACACATAGTTATTGTGCCAAGCCCTAAGATACAAGTGAATTTGTTCCAATCCTACAGACAGAGACACATCTACAAGATCTTTATCAGGCATTCTTAGAACTGAAATACCCATCTAGAGAAGTGAGGAAACAGATTTACAAAGCCAGACAAGTACCCAGAAATCAACTACTTCACGATAGGCCCAGTAAGGAAAATAGTAGAATGCCATTGGTCATCACCTACAGCCCCCAGCTTAAACTCCTCCATTGACTATCTACAACCTATCCTAGAAAATGATACCTCACTCTCATAGGCCTTAGGAGACAGGCCAATCCTTGCCCACAAATAATCCACCTAACCTGAAGCAAATTGTTTTAGCAGCCACACCTCACACTTCAGACACACTCACCCAGGAATCTACCCTTCAACACTGTTGCCAATTCTGTCCACATATCTATACAAGTGACACCACAGCAAGACCTAACCACATAAGCCACAACATCAGGGTCTCATACAACTTCACATTCTCTAATGCAGTAGTCACCAACCAGTAGATCGGGATCTACTGATAAATCTTGGAGCCTCTGACAGGTGATCTTGGGAGGTTTGGCCAAGAGGCTACCAAGTGCTGGCACGTCAGCTGCTCCCCCCACCCTTGCTGCTGCACAACTCCTGCTCTTTGCCTTGGAGCTGCCTCCCCCCTCCACCGCCGGGAGCCTCCTGCTTGCTGTGCAGGATAGGGGAGGGAGAAAAGGGGTGCTGATGTCAAGTGCCCCCTCTCCCACCCTCTATAGTATTTCCCCAGAGAAGATTGGGGGCACAACAAGACTTGGGAAGGAGTTTACTGGATGCATTTGGGAGTGGTGCAGGGCCAGGGCAGGGGTGAGCCTGCCTTAGCCCCACTGCACCACCACCCAAGAGCCACCTGATGTATGCAGTGCCAAGTCGGAGCCCAAATCCTGAAACCCTACCCCAGTCATGAACTCCCTCCTGCACTCCAAGCCCCAGCCCTAGTCTTGAGCACTCCTGTATCCAAATGCCATCCCAGCGCCTGCACCTAGAAACCCCTCCAGCACCCCAACTGCCTGCTCTAAGCTTAGCTCAGAGCCCCTCTCACACTCCAAATCCCTTAATCTAAGACCAGAGCCTGCACCCCAACCCGCTGGCCCTGCCTGATGAAAATGAGGGAGTATGGGGGAGGGGAGGAGAATGGAGTGAGCAGGGAGAGGAGCCTCAGAGAAGGGGCACAAAAGAGACGGGGCCAGGGTATTTGAGTTTGAGGTAGATCTTGGAATGCACTTGAATTCAAAAAGTGATCTCATGCTGTAAAAGGTTGGAGACCACTGCTCTAATGTGATATATGCCATCAAGTGCCAGCAATGCCGCTTTACCATGTGTATAGGAAACCAGACAATCTCTTTGACAAAGGATAAATGGACACAAATCAGTCATCAGAAATGGTAACACACATAAACCTGTAGGGGAACGTTTTAACCTGCCTGGTCACTCAAACATGGATTTAAAAGTGGTCATTCTTCTACAAAGGAATTTCACTAACCAATTACTGAGATAGTCTACAGAACTGGAATTAATCCACAGATGTTGACACCATTACCCTGAGTTTGAACAAAACATTAACTGCTTGGCGTATTACAAAGCCAATTTCTGCCACCTTTAACATCTGCATTTCCACAACAAGAGCTATATATGGGACACATCCAGTCCACTTAACTAGCATCATTAACACAGGTCCTACAATTAACAGGTACTTCTTTTTCCGTTATAAACATTTCTCAGATTCTGTTATTTCCACTCCAATTCATCTGATTAAGTGGGTTTTATCCGTGAAAACTCCTGATTCTATACATTTCGGTTAGTCTCTAGGGTGCCACAGGACTACTCGTTTTTCTTAAAATATCAGTTTATTATTAAAAGCATCATATTTCCTTAACAACTAATAAATTAATTTTTTAGCACCTACTCTTAAAAGCTAATTTAAATATTGTAATATTGAATTGCCAATTAAAAACATTACATTCATTCTTAAACCTCTTTTTTAAACCTGAGATTTCATGGGAGTAACTGAGGAAAGAATTTGGTGTATTATGGCCCTGGTATATACATTTCTATCAGTAAAATGGACATTTGATTCATCATTGAGATGCAATGTAAAGGGAAATTTCAGAGAGGAAAATGTGCCATGTTAAATGACTGGCAACAGACTAAGCTTCCATCTACTCTTACCACAGCTTGTGATTATTTACTCAGGTTCATATGGAGAACTGGCCCTTAAAATTTCTTACATCCTCTGTGGGATTTCCTGCCCCGTTGGTTGAATGCCATTGGATAACACTGAATTCTTGTAAAAAGACACTCCCTTTATGCAGGTCAGGTCAAGTGGAATAATACAGGTCACAGCAATACTCTATGATGCTGAGGAACTGTAGCAGTTGCCAATTACAAATTACAATGTGAAAAAAATACCATTTGTCCCAACCCAGCATGGTCCTGTATTATTCCATAATCTTCCCTCTTCTAACTATGGATCATGGGAAAAGAAAGCATATATATTTTTGCAGCTAATTCTCACTTGTCCTTTGAGGGAAATCAATCCTGGGCCGAAAACAGAGATTTATAGAAATATCATACACACAGGAAATATGCACTTTATTTATAGTGTTGCCATTAGCACATAGGAAAAACATGTATGTAATATGTGATCACAGATCTATTACAACAAATCATACAAGAAAGCTCTGATTAGGGTTGGTCAAACAGTTTCAGTCAAAATGGTTTTTCAGCAGAAAATAGTTTTTTGATTAAATCTTTCACATAAAATGGTTTTTCATCAAAAGTGTTTACAAGGAGGAAAATAGCCAAAACGTTTTCCAACCAAGTGTAACCATATGCTTAACTTTATTACATGTGAGTACCCAAGTGAAATGCTGTGCAAACAATAAGCAATAAGACAAGGATCCAAAGATTTCACAATCTAATTTTAAGACAAGACACAACAAATAAGTTTAATACACAATGGAGGTTAGGAAATTGAAGGTAAAAGTCAAAAGATTTTTCTGCCCAATAGGCTAACAACTTGACTGTTTCAGCTAAATTATAATTTTTTCTGTTCTTTTCCTAGTTCCAGTTTTTCTGTATCTATTCATTTTAACCTTTTCCTTTGTCCTGCACGTTGTTGTAATTACCTCCACTTTTCCCCAAATAATTATTTTTTAAAAAATCTGTCTATTTTTACTGGATGTTGTTATTTACCTCTTCTTTCTCTCTTATCAGTTCTTTTAAAAACTTTTGCTTTTGGTTATTCCTGGTTTTATTTCTTGATTAAACCTCTACATGAGAGGATGATTGGAAAAAAACAACAACTGGAAACCAGCAAAGTATTTATATTGAAACACTGCTTTGCTGGGTTCCAGTTGTTGTTTATTTGTAAGCCTCATCCAGGTTCCATCATTATTTTTAGTTACTGTAATAAGCATTAGCTCCTGTCTATCTGGCATTTTTCTCTCTCTCTCTCTCTCTCTTTCTCTCTCTCTTTCTCTCACACACACACACACACACACACACACACACACACACACACACACACACTACTGTCAGTTCCCCAGCTACTCCTTCTTTCTTCTAACTCTTCCTTTTTATTGTTCAACTGCTGTTCTTGCCCCACATAAATAGCCAAGTGCCCTTAATAAAGCACCCAAACAAATGAAATACCGACTTCCATTTGGTGATGTTGCTTGGACTTCTGAGGTTCTTCAGGTGAGCTCTCCTCTGATGTGCAGCCTTTACTTCTGCAGAGATCTCTGCAGTAAAGGTTCATAATGGATTGCATTATAACCTGTTACAGTCACACCTTGCACTTTGTCACTTGCCAGGTTTGCTCTATGCTTGAACAGGGTTTGGAGGAGGGAAGAGGTAATGGGACTTGCTTATTTATTTGTTTATTGTAGGAATGTATACATTGGTATAGCCATTTCTGAGGGCTAGAAAAGTAGGGAGAGGAATGTACTTTTCTTAAAATAAAAAAAAAATTGTAATCTTTTTTTAAAAAATCAATTTGTTTAAAAGCCTGAAATTTACCAAGGGGAAATATCTGAGTATTCCCACAAAAAATTGGAGAGAAAAATCAAAGGGCAATTGATGCAATATATTACATTATTTGTGAATTAGTTTGTGGTCATGCAATTGAAGTCTTTACTGTAATGCACACATACAGAAACAGAATTAAGGTAGCACATTCAATTGAACAGACTGAGTACCTGAGAGAATTATTTGGACATCATGTTATCAAAAATATTATTTTATTTGACCAACTACAGAATACAGCATGCATCTAATAGTATAAGATCAGCTGTGGTGTACAGTTTAACATGATTTAAGTGCTTAAGTGTGATCTTAACCACACTTTTATTTTTAAAAGTAACAGAAACAAAGGGAAATAGCTACATAACTGGTCATCTCTTTAATATGCTCTCAGCAAATGGCTTTTTAAATATCACACAATGAAAGCATCATTTTTTTTCCAATTCAAAGTTCTCAGTTTACGGTTCAAGTTTTCTCTCTCCCTTTAATTACCTTTGATAGAGTGGCAGGACTCTTTCCAGAGAGCAGTTTATATACTTAGATTGATATATCATAAATGAGAAATCTTCTGCTTGAAGCAGCATTTAAACTGTAAGGACACATCACATTGACATACACTCAATAATAACATTTCACAGCTTTTTAACTAAGCTGGTAAGTGCTTTTATTTCTTCCCAGAGACAGCTGCCCCTTCCTGCTCATGTACTGTTTTTGCAGACAGACTGATGTCTTTATTTAGGGAGTTACAAAGCATTGCTTGGAGTCATCAGCTGTTTCAGAAACTAGCCAATGAAGGAGGGCTAAAACCTATTCAGAAGATGGATGACAGCTTTTCATTTGGGGATCGTACAGCAGGATACTTCCATCTATAAAAATAGATCCTGCAGTGTAGTTTCCTATTTACATTTCACAGGAACCACCTTTCTTTTCTGGAAAAAAAGAAATTACTATTGAAATTGAAAAATATAAGACCAATTCTGCAATCCTACTTTATTCAAACTGGGATTTGTTTTATTGATTGATTTACTGATTTATTTTTATTGTTACTGAGTAAACCGTACATGTAAAACTGCACCCTGGAAGATAAAGATTTTTCCTGAAACTTCCCATGCCCCCCTCAAGATAAAAGTATATGTCAAATCAGCTCACAAAATTTCTACAGACAATCAGGTTTCCCTGCAATATTTTTGTTGCAGAATGCTAGAATTTAATGAAAACAATAACAAAAACAGTATAATTGTTATTAAATAAGTTATTGTCCTATCCAGCTGAATGGAGTGATTTAACTGTCATCTATAATGAGCTGTTTGCAGTTCATTTTTAAAATACAATCTATTAATTAAGGAGCAATGTGAGCCTTTCTGACAAAGCCTACAGTGGGTAGTAGTGCAGAAGTGTTTTGACCTAGCAGAAGTTCCAGGAAGCAGTGTGTCATGGAACAAGCAGAATGGGCCCGATGCTCACCAGGGCAGATCCAGCTCAATCTTTCCAGTGTCCAAAAAAGGATTGTGATCACTGTGGCACCTTTTACCAGCCTTCCATATGTATTCTCCTGCAGAGGGCCTGGTTTGGCCACTCAGAGAGGAAGTGATGCTCTAGTGGCTGCATGCACTCAGATAAGTGTTGTGAAGACTGAATAGCATAGGGGAACAGACCTGCTCATAGCTAAGGCCCAGCTCTGAAGGCAACGTCCTGCCAGGAGCAGTGTAGAAGTAAGGGTGTTCCTACCATACCCATGTTACCCTTACTTCTGTACTGTTGTTTTCAGTGATCTGAGAGTTGTGGCTGCTGACTAAGCGCTCATCTTTGCCAGCAGCAGTACAGAAATAAAAGTGGCAATGTCACACCATGCCATCTTTATTTCTGCTCTGCTGCTGGCAGTAGCTCTGCCTTCAGAACTGGATTCCTTGCTAGCAGCCACTGCTCTACAGCTGCCCAGATTGGAAGGCAATGCTGCTAGCAGCAGCTACGCAGAAGTAAGGGTAGCAAGACCAAAAATTACAACACCATGTATTTTTAGACTTAAATATCTGCAATCATGAAATTCACCATTTTAAAAATCCTGTAATTTTCACTAAAATAAAGCATATTAAGCACAACAATTCCTTATAAGTTCTATGCAATAATTTGTGTTGGAAAAAATCTTTCCTAGCTATCAATATACAAAATAACAGGGTATTATCATTCTCAATGCCAGTTGACAGATTTATCCAACTGGATGATACAGGGATGGTCAAATTACTCCCAGGTTGATGCCAATGTTGACGCTACAACTCTGGTGCCAATTCAGGTAACCCACCCAAATTAATGGCAGTTTGGTGATAGCATTACTCACATACCTTATTTCGAAATACAGTAATTCCTCATTTAACACGGTAGATGCATTTCAGAAAATGATTGTGCTAAGTGAAAATGTGCTAAGTGGGGTCAATTTTCCCATTGAAAATAATGGAAAAGGTGGGGGTTGCGTTTCAAGCAGTGGTGTTGAAGTCAATTTTCTGTTGGTGCTGAGTCGTCAACATCAACATTAGATGATGTAGATGGAACAGGGCTATCTTGTTCATCAGATGATCTTTTTTTAGATTGAACATGAAAAAAACTTTTGATAGCTGCTTTGCTGCTTTTTGTTTTTCACTGTAAAGTTGCTGGCAGCAAGATATGGCTCTTTCTAAGCTTTTCGCTACTTTTGAGCTCCGTTCGCGATCAGGATCATTCTCATCATAAATATTTATTGCATCACTTATAAGCTTAAATGCTTCAGCCATTACTTTCATTGATAATGTTCGAATAACTGGCTCAGCATGTTCAGGCTCATTTTCCAGCCGCTGCTCATCCAGAAGCTTCAATTCGTCGATAGACAACTCCTCCCCATGAGAGTCTAGCAACTCTTGCACATCAGTAGCATCCACCTTCTCTAATCCTGCTTCATGGGCTAGGGCTACAATCTGCTTTTTAGCTTCAGCTATTTCAATGTCAAACTCCCTAAACTCATGAACACATGCAGGCCATATACGGCGCCAAACTGCGTTAAGGCAACTCAATGAAACTTCTGCCCAAGCCTCTGCTTTAATATCTATAGCATCTTTAATGTTAAATTTTCTCCAGAACTCCTTGATTGTAGGCTTATTCTCACCATCTGTCTCCCTTACAAGCCTAGCAAACGTACGGTGCAAGTAATACGCCTTGAAAGCACCTATCGCACCTTGATCAAGAGGTTGAATTAACGAGGTTGTATTGGGGGATAAAAATAACACTCAAATGTTTTCTGACAGATCAGTAAGGCAAGGAGGATGCTCTGGTGCATTATCTAGAAGAAGTAAAATTTTGAAAGCAAGATTTTCTTGCAAACAGTAGTCTTTCAACTCAGCAGTTAGGCGATTGCAGAAGTAGTCTGTGAAGATGCTTGCAGTTACCCATGCTTTCACATTAGATCTCCAAACAACAGGAATATGATCCTTTGAATACCCAGCGAAAGCTCTAGGGTTGGCGGATGGTAAATTACTACCGGTTTGAGCTTGCAATCCCCATTGGCATTGGTGCATAGCATCACAGTCATACGATTCTTTGCAGCCTTAAAACCAGGTGCATAAGCCTCATCACGAGAGATATATGTGTGTGCTGACATGCGCTTCCAGTAGAGTCCTGTTTCGTCCAGGTTAAACACCTGTTTAGACGAATAGCCACCTTCCTTTATAATAGCTTCAAATATCGCTGGGAATGATTCAGCAGCCTCCAGTCAGCAGCAGCAGCATCTCCAGTTATTTTTATATTATGTAAGTTTGAACGCTTTTTAAAGCGTTCGAACCAACCATGACTTGCATTAAATGGCTTGGCATCAGTTTCATTCAATTCTATTTTAACAGCATCATATAAAGCTTTGGCTTTTTCCTGAATAACAGCCAAACTCACTGGCATCTTTCGTTGTGTTTGGTCTTCACAACGCCTAGACAATCGCCTCTCCATATTTTCCGTTAGGTTAGATCATGTATGAACAACCTTCTTCACACTTACTGGTGTTGCATTTTTGCAACTTTCCTTAATTTTCTCAGCATGGGCACAGCATTACAATAACAAATTACATCTCCTTTTCCCAATATAGGGTTACAGTGAAACATTCCAGTACAGTTCAAGATGGTACAGCTTGTTAAAGTTCAAATGAAAAACTTTAGGGGGAAATGACACAATTTTCAGGATTCAATATACAGTTCCTAACCCATGAAATGTATGTGGCTGTGAGCTTTTAGATAGCAAGCTTGTTTAACATAAGGGTGCAAAATGCTAGAATTTTAAATATTAGATGAACAATTCTATATGCTCCATTTTCAGATATATGCTCTTATTCTAGATAGACACATGGACAAACACACAAAGTCACTTCCACTACTAGTCACCTCTTGGTGTTAAAAAATTAATGCAAGAATACTGTAGTAGAAGTAGCTTTTCTTGTTAAATATATACAAGCTGATTCTCATTCAGCTTCAGGAAGATGGTACCTAGTTGAAGCCAGTGGTCTTGGTGGCTCTGATGTTTAATACAGGCAAATTTGCTAGCTGGCTGGGGATACTTGCTCTTAGATGTCAAATCTTGGATTTCTATTGCTGGTGACCAGTCAGTAGGGTGGAAGAAGTACAGGCATCTTTGTCAGGTATAGTGGCACAGGCAGAACCACAGCAGCAGCCATTGCAATCAAACAAGCCAGAAGCAGACAAGTCAACAAACAGTTTTGTTGTTGTTTTTTTAAGACATTGACCTGGCTGGTTCTTCCCCCTTGAAATTCATCTCAGGAGCTTCTGGAGAAATCAGAATGGGGCATTCCTTTTCTGAAATCATTGGCATCAGCAACTGGGGTCTAATAAGGTCACTTGCATGCAAATGAAGAACCTCCCTATTTCAGTAAATTTAGGTGCAGAAATTTCACAGATCCAAAAATAAATCCAGCCATGCAGCCAGAGGTGGATTATGGTTTTGTGGGTCCCTGTACCAGAGCAAATGGGAGCCCCACTCCTCCCGTTCCACCAGCAATCCCTTCCCCTACCTTCTCCTTGGCACTTCTGCTGGGGAAATGGGGTCGGGGCATAAGGACTTGCCTTTCTCTGCCTAGTCATCACTCCAGCTGGGTAAGTGAAGGAAGCCCCAGAGCCCTGACACCATTCTCTGGCAGAAGGTCCAGGTGGGCAGGTGCAGATGGTTGGAACATGATTGCCCATTTTTCTGGGATCCCCTAATTGGTTAGGGCCCTTGGGCATGGGCCCCATTGGTCCAGTGGTTAATCTGTCACTGCATTCAGCAGATCTGTAGGTATTTTAAGACATGGGGTCATTATCTGAACCGCTCTAAAAAGTCCAAACTCACAAATAACTTAAAGATGCAAAGCTAAAAAGTTGGATCATAGGAACATTCACTGATTACACTTTAGCTATGCCCAGAGAGGCACAATTACTATTTTACAGACAGATGCTTATAAATTCTCCTTTATACTTTGGCTCTCCTTTCTACAGAATTATTTTTTTATAAAATCTGGAAGAAAGATTAAACTTCTACAATTTTGGAATTTAGTTTTTATATCTGGGCCGACCTGCCTCACGAAACAAAGAATTAAATTGTGCTTGAATCCTTTTTTGGGGCAGAACATTTTGGTGAAGACTTCTTGGGTTTTTTTCTCTGCATATGGAAATAGAACTAGGAACAATATGCAAAGATTTAACAGTAGTAAATGGCCCAGATCCTGTATTCTATACCCTCTCAAGTCTTTTGTTGACTGATTCCAGAATTCCTCAACTCCTACTTCAATGGGTAAACCACCAAATCATCTTTCACTCTGATTTGTGCTAAAAGATACATTTTAAATATGAACCACTGAGAGTTGGAGGTCTGTTGAAAGTTGGGAATAGAGAACTCAAAGTCATGGGAAAGGAAACAGAAACTGGCTGGGATAGCAGAAAGAGAATGGTAGAGCAACGGAATGAAAAAAGGGGACAGAGAAAAGAAACTTAAGGATGTTTGCATAAGCAAAACGATCTATCCAAATGTTTGAGCAGTTGAAACTAGACCTAACGTTTCTGACCCTATTTCTAGTTGTGGTATAAGCAGGCTATAAAACTAGCTCTATTTGTTATCTGGTAGCCTCTTCATCTCCTATCTGAAGTTTAACATACTCTTTTTTTATAAAAGTAATATAAAACATTAAATCGGTTATTGTAATTTACACATATGTTCTCATGCATATGTAGCTCACACTAAAAAAAGTTTTTCTTAACTGGATACTACTATAGTAAAGAGAATTTGGTATGATTATTCCTAATGCTCCACTTCTCACTATGCCGTCTTTATATAAATAAAATAATAACGGGCCACCCTTCATAACAAAGGATCAGTGCAGAGGTAACAATGATCTGTGGATTTAGAAATTGTGCTAAATTCATATGGTAATGAACAGCTGTGATGTTTTCGTGACTAACTTGCTAAAAACAATACAATTCCCAGGTTTGTGTATTGTCTTTGAAAACTTGCAAGAAGTGCCGCACTGATCACCGTAGGCAGAAAACTTAAGATGATTTTAAGCCATCTCCCAGTAGGATCCAGAGTACGTTTAGACTATATTCTAGTATGGTACAATGGAGAACTTCTAAAATGTTGTTAAGCAAGTTTTTAATTTTTTCAGTTTTTAATGACAGTCTTCAAACACCAGTGAAGATTTAAACCAACAAATCACCTTGCACAAGGCTATAGTTAGGTTTTATTTTATTTTATTTTATTTTGTTTTTCAGTTTTCTGAACTAGCACAAAATGAGCCATCTGACAGAGAACTGTCTTCAGGATCACTTTCCTTTTTACTCCATGGGATAGGGGGAGGGAAACTAAGAAAAGACTAAAAACCAATGGAAAGTATGGAAGAAGTACAGCTTTGGGCATCCTCCTCTCTCAAAACTTGTAGAAACCTTTTTGAATGCACTTCAGAAAGCCAAAGTCCCACTGGATTGGAGGTCAAAAAGAAGGCACTTTAAGCTTGGGAATATTCACTCTATGTAACATGCTCCCCATCAAACCCAGATTTCCACATTACAATACTAAATCTCTCTCAAAGATCTCTAACTTTGTCAGACAGGGCTCAGTCCTCCACTAATTAAAGTCCACTTTATCATAGAATCATAGGCTGTAAGAGACCTCAGGAGGTCATCAAGTCCAGCCCTCTGCCCAAAGCAGGATGAACCCTAACTAAATCATCCTAGCCCTGGCTTTGTCAAGCTGGGACTTAAAAACCTCTAGGGATGGAGATTCCACCACCTCCCTAGGTAACCCATTCCAGTGCTTCACCACCCTCCTAGTGAAATAGTTTTTCCTAGTATTCAACCTTGATCACCTCCAGTGCAACTTGACAGTAGGAATTGGATTAGGCCAATAGAAAAGAAGTCACAGAGAAGGTAGTCCTTGACTTTGAGTTATGATTCTGGGGAAAGAGGAGATTAGACAGCAGGTGACATATTGCACATGGGCCCAATATACACAGCGTGTGTCTTCACATGCTGTCATACTATATTTCTCACCTTTTCCACGCAACTGTATCCCTCATCCCTGAAGAGGAGAATGAAGCACAAATGCTGTGTACTTAAACTTGCAGATTCCTTTCTTCCTTCTCCTGGTTTTCCTGTGGGAGGATGTGATCTGGCTCTGCATTCTATATGAGAGAACAGTCTCATGGGTAGTTCAGTGTTCCCTTCCCCTGAAGGTCATTGTGAGAACTATGAAGCAAAAGCAATAATTTGGTGTATTTTATTCTCTTCTTTTCTTTTCTCTAACCCCCATGGGAGAATGTGATGATTCTCACATTATTTTTCTGGTTATAGTCATTTTGTTATAGGGCTCTAATAATAGTTAACGGATGGTGATTTATCTCCTGGTGAGATATGCTGTGCATTTTTGTAATAATTTTGGTCATTTACCTGATGATGTCTGCAAAATGGAGCTCTGATTATAGAGGAATCCTGGGGGAAAGGCAGATTTTGGACCATTCAATTTTTTGGGACATTGGTCCTAATTGTTATTTTCATTATAGTGAATGTGTATGTGCCCAAAGCCTTGCATGGACACACTTTTATTAATGAGAAATAAATAGATTGGATTCTACAGCATAAGAAAACCAATGTGCCGGAAATAGATGACATGAATTGGCATTTGTGGAGGCAATGTGAATGGGATGGTTAATAAAGGGAATAATGTCCAAATAATGTTACGATCCTGCAAGGCTACCTTGGCCTAAGACAGTCTCTACTCTGATGTAACTCCTATTGAAGTCAGTACGAATTATACATGCACAATAGATAATGATCATGCCTATATTTTAAACCAGCACATATTATGCAAAAGGGAAGCTAAATTTAATTTGCAACACCTAGTATGATTTTTACCCATCTCTTTCACTGTTTCCTTCAATCCTCTCTTCCTACAGCCACTAAAATCCACTGAGGCCAAGAAATTAACAAGATTCAAAAAGGGATTGGACATTTCTCTGGGCATTCATAATGTACAAAGTTATTGTAATTAATGACAACAACATTTTGCAGAAGGGATATTGAAGGCTCATGCTTCAAGCCTTAAGCCAATTTCTAGCTACTCTACTAGTTATGAGGATGTGACCTAATGTTGGAAGAAGATTACTCCACATTTTCCTACTGTGAGACACTTGCAACTTCCTCTGAAATATCTGGTGCTGGCCCCTGGCTGGAGATGCAATACCAGACAAGATAAACTTTCGGTCTGATCCAGTCTGGGAATTCCTGTTGCTAACAGTTTTAAGGAATGTTGTTTTTATTCCTAAAGCCCTGGCCAATCCATAAATCTTGTTTCTAATTGCCCAACCCCATAAAACTGTGGATATTTTGAATTGTTCTAAACATCTTTTGGAGGATATATTTTTGTGATTATAAAATGAATATTTGATGATCTATGGACATTGTATAATCATGCAAATAATTATAATCCTGAATAAGATGTTGAATAATAATTACAAGTGCCAAGGATTTGATTCATGGTGTTAGGGAATTGGAAACAAGATTTAAAGATGGCCAACGGCTGGTGGTATATTCAGGGATTTCAAACACCTTTGGAAAATACCAAGTTTTTTCAAAGATTAAGAAAATTGTTAAACTAGAAATTTCTCTAGGAAACAATCTCCAAGATGATATACTTTTATCAGTATGTAGCCAGTCAAATCCACTACCCAAGTCCTTAAATAGAAAAGGGCATAACACAGGGATACAATCTCTGATTTGACTGTAGAAATAGTAGTAAATGTCTCTGAATTACCAGCAGAAAGAGTATGAATTTTTATCATATTTAATAGGGAGCAGGAGAAAAAGAAAACTTGTTTTTGCACAATTTTTCAGGAGACAGGAACAATGTTTAGAATAGACTCTGTAGCACAGCTGTGACACTGTTTATTCAAGTTAGATGTAAGGTACTTACAGTCCATATTTTGTTTTCAAAGAACTTCATTATACTATATTTCTCAAAAAAACCATTCAGTTTAGATTAGATGACAAATAATTTATGTAATGTGCCCAACATTTTTTTTAACTGAATGTCTTCTCTTTGGAATAAAAGTGGAACATGCACATTGATGGTTTACAAAGGGCCAGATTGTAAACCCTTTCTTCACACTGGTGAGCACTTACATGGGTGATGCCAGTGACATCAATGGAACTGTTTATCTTATTAACTGATGATGAAAAAGGACTGTACCATATCCTATATTGGTGGTTTTCTCTGATTCTATGTCATTTTACAGCAGAGAATATATGTTGGATCTTTGGTATGGAGAAACTTCTTTTTATTTTCACAGAATGCATGGAAAAATCCTCTGATAAATTATAAATAAGACATTTAGGGAAAATATAGAAATCTTATGAACTTTCTAGTTTGTTTGGTTTTTGTTTTGATAGCCTTAGATGCGCTCCTCCATGTGAGTGGTTTATTCCCTAAATTGGAGGATATTCTTATTAGAAAAGAATTAGGAACACATATGAATATGGAAAACATGTTTAATTAATCCTAGGGGCTGGTGTAAATGTATACATTTGTATTGGCTGCATGAGAGCTACACTGATTCATACCAAAAAAGAATCATCGCCAAAACACTCAGGTTCTCTCTTTTTTTACATTTTACACACACACACAGACACTGTCACAGCCAGTGACTGCTCCTCCTAATACAAGAAACATTCCTCAGTGATAACTGTGGTATTCTGGCCTCTAGTTAGAAAATATGACAGACAGGGTCTCTATATGATTTCCAGTGTGTAATGTTTACTCGGGCATGAGAACAAATAAGGATCTACTGCTTTGAAACCAAACCCTGCTGCTTTCCCCTCCCCGGCCCCCCTCTTTTTTTTTTTTTTTGCATTTTGTTCCTATTCCATATTTCCTCACAAAATGCACTAAAAGCTCCATCCTGCCTTCTGATACATATGTGCAGAACTGAATGAACATTCTGTAAAATCAGCTATTGGGTCTTTGGTGAGGCATTAAATTTAAAGTTGGAAAAGAGAAGACTGAGAGGGGACATAAGTTTTCAAGTACCTAAAAGGGCATTACGAGGAGGAGGGAGAAAAATTGTTCTCCTTGACCCCTGATGATAGGACAAGAAGCTTAAATTGCAGCAAAGGAGGTTTAGAATGGACATTAGGAAAAACTTCCTGTCAATGTGTTTAAGCACTGGAATAAATTGTCTAGGGAAGCTGTGGAATCTTCGGCTACATATACACTACAAGGGTTTTGCACAAAACCAGCTGTTTTTGCACAAAAACCTGTGGAGCGTCCACACCTCAAGCACATTTTAGCGCAAGAAAATCTAGTCAATTGACAGAACAGAGGGATTTTTGAGGTGTAGGTAAACCTCCTTCTATGAGGCATAACTCCTTTTTGCACTACAGCTTTTGCACAAAAAGGCATGTTTGGATGCTCCGCAGGGGTTTCTTGCACAAAAAGAGCCTATCCGAAAAAGCACAGGTGAATGGCCATCATAGTTTTCTTGTGCAAGAGCGTCCAGGCAGCGTGGACACTCTCTCATGCAAAAGCGCACTGCAAAAGTGATGCACTTTGAGGTGTGGATGCGCTTTTGCGCAAGACGTTTTTGCACAAGAACTCTTCCACAAAATACTTCTTGCGCAAAAACCCTGTAGTATAGATGTAGCCTCCATCATTGGAGATATTTAAGAGCAGGTTAGATAAACATCCATCAGGAATGATTTGGAAGGTGCTTGTGTAACCCGAACACCAAGGCTATGTCTACACTACAGAGTTTTTGCAGAAAAATGGCCATTTTTCTGCAAAAACGCGTGGAGTGTCCACACCTTAAGTGCGTTCTTGTGCAAGAGAATCGAAAGAACAAAGGGGTTTTTGCACAATTGATATTCCTCTTTCTACAAGGAAGAAGCCTTTTTGCGAAATAGTTCTTTCGCAAAAAGGTGTGTGTAGATGGGGAAGAGGGGGTTTTTGCACCAAAAGAGGAAAGAGGAAAAAGCACAGATGCCCTGGTGGCCATTTTGTGCATACCAATCAGTGCTTACTTTCAAGAGAGCGTCCATGCAGTCTGGATGCTCTCTTTCACAAAAGCGCATCACTTTTCCGATACACTTTTGCAGTGTGGATGCTCTTTTGTGCAAGAAGTTTTTGCAGAAGATCTCTTCTGAAAAAAGAAACCTGTAGTGTAGACGTAGCCCTAGTGTGGTTCACTGTTCCATGCAGTAGCACCTAGATCATAGCAACAGATAAGACCAAGAGACCCCTACAGCATGGGCTGCGAGCCAGTTGGCTTTTAGCTCAAAGGGTAGAGGCTCCTATACTAAGCTTCAGAGGTTCCAGGTTTTAATCCACCCGGTGGTGGTTACAAGTTGGGTCTTGTCCAGGACCTCATCTGAGTCTCTGAAGCTCGGGACGTGCTTCCTCACCTAGGGGAAGTGTGTAACCCACACACCTCGTGTGGTTCACTGTCCCCTGCAGTGGCACCTAGACCACAGCAACAGATAAGACCAAGAGACCTCTACACAGGATGGGCTGGAAGTGAGCTGGCTTTTAGCTGAGAGGGTAGAGGCTCCCATACTAAGCTTCAGAGGTCCTAGCTTCAAATCCACCTGCTGGTGGTTACACTGGGTCCTGACATGAGGGCAAGGGACTGGACATGATGACCTCTTGAGGTCCCTTCCAGTTCTAGCTTTCTATGATACACAAGGACATTTGCCACTTGATTAGACTGTGTAAGATATTGTGCATGTTTGAAATGTAATGTGACAATACCATTAGCACTGAATGACTCCAAGAAGCAAAAGCTAACCTTAAAGGAAGACAGGTGGTTAGCATTGATTGACATTTGCCTGGGCTCATTATTCTGTGAAGGAATTAGCCTGTCAATCAATAAGAAATTAATTATGATTTATTTCAAGTGATCTCATCAATTGGCATTCTAAATTCTGGTTAGATTAGAGAGTTACTGTACATGTGATCATTGTCCAAGTGTCACTTTGACTGGAAAATCTACACCCAAAACACAAAGACAATTCCTCCACTCTGTTCCAGTCAATTGTGAAAGGAAATCTGTGAAATATAAAATGAAATGGTGCCAGACCATGGGCTTCAGGTTACTAAGCCACTAATTATTCCACTCATGTACAAAACAGGGGTGACAGACTCACCATGAATGGCAGCAAATAACAAAACTCCCCCTGGAAAGAAACAGTTTTAAATGATGTCCAACTGGCAGAAGCAGAATTGGGACAGGAGCTGTGATTTGAAATTAAAATGCAGCAGAATCCTCTCTGCCACCTGCGAAGCCCAAAGTTGCTCTCATCTAAAGAGAGGATGTACCAGGCACATTGGCAGTACCTTTAGGCAACACCTGAGGCCTGTATTCTATATAAAATACTGAAACCTCCATGAATAATCTATTTAATATTTGTTATTATTCCATCTAGCACTACATTTTTGTGTGTATTAGTTCTGTAAATACTTGTCTTTCTGCACGTCATCAATACAAATATGACTATTTTGTAATGCCTAACATGCTGAAAAATAGATGCTCTTTGTGGAACCTTTAAAACACTTGACTATAGTTTCATAAAGCAATTATCATAAAATTATTATGTGTGTGACTTTCTGTGAAGGCTTACTTTGGGGTGCATATCTCCAAGAACCATTTTGCTCCAGCCCTTGTGAAATTAAAAATCATGCATGTGTAGCGACAGGTGCTTACTGATGGGAACATTACAACACAGCTCTAATTTGTCTCTGTGTATTCTTTGCAAATGTGTAAATTTGTGAATTTGTGTAATCTATGAATTAATGAGAGTCACACAAGTCATTTTAACAGAGAAATGAATACTTCAGAGTTTTCAGACATTAACCAAAAACTGTTTCTTGCAGATTCTGGGCAGTGTAATTGAATCTAAAATAACTAGGCAAAAACAAAACAAATGGGCAATTTTATCTGAAAGTAACCCTTCTTCCAGGTCCTTTTGGCATCAAAAAAAGGACAGATTCAATAAATCTAAGGTCTCTCATGACAAATAATTAAACCTCCTTAAACCTCCAACAAGAAATATAAATTAAATACAACCTCCTGTGTTGCCCTTAAAAAGCAGAATTTCATGACTAGTAAGCACTCTGAGACTGTATACAAACAAAGGAATCTTTATTAGAAGAAAGGGAGTACAGTCATGAACTTGGGAGAACAAAACAATAGAATATATATTCCAAAGAAGACTAAAATGCACCTCCTCACCCAGTAATTCTGGCACTCATCCATCAATGTTCCTCCGTATTCTGCTGGTATTCCCTAACTTTTCAATGGTAGATTTTGCATCTTTAATAACATTCTTTTTACCTATTTTTTTGAAGTAATACATATTTATATTGTATCTAGGCCCCCATACTGCTTTGTTTGACTCAAGGGAAGGATGAATATTAACATTACAATGTAGCTTTTATCTTGAAATGTTCAAATAGATAGTCATGCAGCAAATTAAATTGAAATTACAAAGACTGCTGCTGCCATGTTATTTCTGAAAATATAGTTTTCAGAGAAGGCAATTTTGGGAATGAGGAGCTCTGTGGCAGCAGTACACACCACTTTGGATTACGCTGGGTAAATAAAGTAACTGACCTATGGCCCCCTAAACATCAACAAGTTTAGAGGAAATTCAAAGTGTGCCAAATTATGTTGGCTTATCTATACCACCTTAAAAATGTTATAATGCTGGAGTAAAGAGGCAACCATTATCCAGGAAATGTCTGCTCCTGATACTGGAGGAATAAACAGCCATATTGAAAGTAGCAGACAGCTACAGCACTGTGTAGAATTTAATTAGCTTTGATCTTTCTTTAAAATTAATACTTTGCACTCCATGCATGGAGAGTTATTTTAGTGCAGTATAAACCGATATTAAATGGAAGGTTAGTTTCAAGTTATTGTAGTTTCTGGAAGACAAATAAATGCATAAGTGGCAAGAAAAGAATTCAGGAAAAAGGTTAACTTTGGGTTAACTTTGCCCAGTTACACAGTTTTGAGAGATTGTTTTGTAGCCCTTCTCAGTCTGCCTGAGACTTAACTATCGTAAGTAATTTTGTATTGTCTGCAAATTTTGCCACCTCACTGTTTATTCCTTTTTATAGATCATTTATGAATATGTTGAAAAGGACTCATAGCCGTCACTCAGGTGGTGAGGACAGTCCTTTAGGGGACACCACTGTTTACTTCTCTCCATTCTGAGAGGGACCATTTATTCTTATCCTTTGGGTGTGTCTAAACTACACCCCTCTGTCAGCAGAGGGATGTAAATTAGACACATCAAAAGTGCAAATGAAGCCAGGATTTAACTATCCCACGCTTCATTTGCATAATGGTGGACGCTGCTTTTTTTCGAAACGGGGCTTTTTGAAAAATAATGGCAGTTTAGATGAGGCATTTTCAAGAGAAATGCCCCGTTTTGAAAGATCCTGTGCTCCTCAAAAAATTAGGAGTACAGGATCTTTCAAAACGGGGCATTTCTGTCGAAAATGCCCTGTCTAAACTGCCAGTTTTTTTCAAAAAGCCCCATTTTGAAAAAAAGCGGCATCCACCATTATGCAAATGAAGTGCAGGATATTTAAATCCCGGCTTCATTTGCACTTTCGATACATCTAATTTACATCCCTCTGCCAACAGAGGGGCGTAGTTTAGACGTACCCTTTGTGTCCTATCTTTTAACCAGTTTCCAAACTATTTGACCTTCCCCTCTTATCCATGACAGCTTACTTTGGCAAGGGACTTTTCTGAAAATAAAAGTACACTATATCCACTGAATCCCACTTATCTGCATGCATGTTGACCCTTTCAAAGAATTCTAGATTTTGTTGTAGCTAAGTTTCTTGTAAAGAGATGAAAACAGTCTTTGAAACTAGCCAAAAAAAAAAAAAAAAGGACAAGGATATATCTGCACAAGAAAGAAAAACAGCTTACTTGCGCTCAAATGGGCATGTCTACACTACAGAGCAGACTGATCCTCCAGAGATTAGTCTTCAAGCATTTGATTTACGGGTCTACATTAGACCTGTAAATCAAGCACAGGGGGCACTCCCCACTGGTGTCTAATACTCCTCATTCTGTGAAGAGTAAGGGAAGCCAGCGGGAGTGTGTGCTCCCATCAGCCTCCCACAGTGTGGATGCCACCATGGCTTGGCTTAAGGTAAGCCGAATCTAGCTACACATTTTGCATAGTTGGTGTTTTTTACCTTAAATCAACCTTCCTGCTCTAGTATAGACCAGGCCACAGAGTTTCAGATACAGAGCTGTTTCATTGATGTGTTGAATTTTCAGGCTCAGGCTGGAGCGCGAGCTCTGGGATTTCATTCTGGGTTAAAAGAAGTAAGAAGTTGGGCCTGGACTTGGACTTACTGCAGCTAGAAGGGGATGTAGTCTGGCGTCCTGTTTCCATACAAAAATAGCAAAAGTAAAGGCTCCATATGTTTTTTTATTTTATTTCACTTTTTAAACAGCTAAAAAGGAATCTCATCAACATAGTACAGTTACTCTTGACATAATTTAAAAATATGTGTGCTGCAATTTAAAAAAAACACTATAATCCTCCTCACCCCATTGCAGAACTCCATTTTTCCTGTTATAATACCTACTGTTTTGTAAATTTCTAGTGGGGAAACAAGAAGCAATGCAATGTTGTGACAATTGAGAGCACTGGACTTATGCATCATCATTTGGAAGAGCAAAGGGTGGGGCTTTCTCCTTCAAGGTTCCATAATTCTGTAATGCTTTATCCTCAAGGCTCATCAAGATCTATCTAAGGTCTCTTCCTTTCAGGACAAGGCTAGAACTTGGAGCAGACTCTCAGCTACTGTAAGTCTATACAACTCCATTGAAGTCAGAGGACTCATAGTGATTTACACCAGCTCAGATTCTGTCCCCTTTAACTTTTTCATTTTTTGTTTTTGATTTATAAGTTTGTATTGTTAGTTGGTTAAAAATATGCTGGGAGTTAGGATTTAGTTTTCTTTTTTAAAAAAAAAAATCTGCTCCTGCTCTTAGATGTAGTTGGGCCACTGATTTTTTAGGAAAATTTCTAATAATTTTTATAGGAATAATGTACTGTGCACAGGAATCTAAACATGTATTTTCCTTAATATTTAAATATTAAAATATTAATTGTAAATATTAATTTAAAATATTAATATTTAAATATTAAGGAAAGGGGACCCAAAATATCATGTAACATTAAGATTTAGGCCTCCTTTAAAAGAGTCCTATCTCAGAAGGGTCAGAGGTTTGAGGGTAATTTGGTGAGGAGATATGCTGTCATGGATTTGATAGGATGTCATGTGTCAACACAACTGATCAAGCTGTTTGACATGATACATTCCTTCCCCAGAATATTCTTCCAGCTATTTGTCAGAATGAATTTCCTCAGCAGAAGTCAAACTGCTAAACTTATTTTACCGTTTAACAAGCACCATCCATACTCCCACAGAAAGGAAACAACAGCAGAGGACATTAAACACAATTTTAAACTCTGGTTATTACTGGATGTAACTATGATCAGTGGCAACCATCAGTGTATATTGCTTTGCTACCTGAAGTATTTTTGTTTCATGGAATCATGTAGAGGAAAAAGGTTTGTGCCTCCTTCTTAGAAAAATATGTTGCATCATGTTAAATATGTATCCCCAATGATTGAAGTGAGGCAAAATGAAGAGAAAAGGTGCTCCCAAGTGCTATTGAAGGGTTTATATTATCTTCAAATATCAACTCCTGCCTTGCTATAAGTTTTGTCCTCAGGAATGTGATGAAGCTTAAATGTCTGAGTAAAAATACACATTCCCTTTGCCTTCTTTCCCCTATTTGTATCACTGCATACATATGACACACACTCACAGTCACAAAATTATGCTTCAGAGTAAATGCCAAGATATCAATGAAAATAAAAGATATGTTGAACCCATCAAAGTTGCTTTTCTTTCATTCAGGTTAGATAGAGACCTTGCTATTTCCAGCTAGCCCAAGCCACATAATAATGATTTGTCCAAGAGGCTCCTTTTTGGCTTATTTGGTAGCACCCTAAAGGTAGAGATATGAGCGACACTCAACAAGTCAGGGCTCCCACTGATAGGTTCAGTCCATTATACTTTATGGCATGCATAGCAGACATAACCATGTTATTTTCAAACATAGGAAACATTATTTCTTTGTTTTCATTAACTTTGGCATGGGCCAGCTCAGATTTCAGGTCTCAATCTCTGCTTACAGAATACTGAATGAAAATATTTTTCCTGACCTTACCATGCTTCAGTGATCAGATCCCCTCAACTCTTTATTTTCAGAAAATTAGTTAATTTAATCTGCTTCCCAATTGTACTTCCCTGAACCACCTTGAATAAGTATCTTATTATGTAAGTAAATACACTAAAATCAACATGAGCAGTGGCAGAAAGGAGACACCCTTTTGGTAAAACTCCATCCTATAGTTAATGTTTTATGTAACATGTCTGAATAATAATAATAATAATAATAATAATAATAATAATAATAATAAACATCCTGATAATTAGGGCTCTTGGGCACTATCAGAAAGTATAGTCTACAACCATGAACTACTATTATAAAAATAGCATTACTTGAGCTAGACAAAACTATCATAATGTCAAATTCTGCTTTCAGACATGTGCACACATGCAATTTCCATTAAGTTCATTGGAGATTCTGCATACGCATGGGGGAGAAGAATTTAGCTTATATTTATAGCACCATATATCTTTGCCAACAAAACACTTCCCTTTCCACCTCCTTCAGTCTCTTTCTATCACTCATACCATCACGGCATAATATTCAGGGTTAAAAAGACACACCAGCAAATTCAAGCAACGTACAATTAGCAATACTAGTTCCATGTTATTTATTGAATCATTACACCGCACGCTGAATACCTGTAAATACATTCTCAGATGTTAGTTATAATTTCTCTTACATGGGCTTACACTAGCTAAAGATTTTCTGTCTCTTGGGACCTGATTTTTTTTTAAATGGAAAGTTTTTTGTTGCTCTAATATTATGAGACAAGGAGAAGCAGCTAATGTTTATATTATTGATTAATCAGCCAGTAAAAGAATTAGGTTTTAAGATTGTTTAGCACCCAAAAATCCATATTTATTGTGTTAAAAGAGATTTGTAGATCTTGTGTTATCAGCTATATCCAAGGTCAGTCCTCTGGGATTTATGCAAGCTGAAATAACTATATTATATGTGAACATAAACCAAAGTTTAAGAACATCTAATGTTAGTGTCACAAAGGCAAATACTTTTAGCAAATAACAAGTCAGTAACTGTAGTAGACCACTTATGCAAACACTTGTAAATTTAGAAAGGTGCCCAAACATTAAATAGATTGAGTGCATATTAGTCTATCTCCTCAGGTAGACACTCTTTGTTCTGGATAAGAGAGTGGCTTTCTTTCAGTTTGGCTTAATCACATTTCCAAGTGACTAAATTACAACAACAAAGGCTTATATCAAAATAAGTGTGTCTGCATGGAGTGTTATGCCAGTATAAGTATACTGATTTAAATTCACACTTGAGATTATAAAGAAAAAAAACTTTGCTGGATTTATAAGGCCTAAGTTAAAAATATGCCTGAAACTTTTGCATTTGTGATGCCACAGAATTGTTACAAATAGATCACACTTTTCTAAAGGACCCCAAAAAATATGCCCAAGCAGTCACTTCCTGGCCCAGGATCTTTCCACTTCTCTTTTCAGGAAAAGGGAGATATGCAGTGGGAAGGGAACTGAGGGAAGTTATAATCCCCTGCACATATAGGTTGAACCTCATCGGCACCCTCTGGACCTGACCGGTCCTGGATGAGGGATTTTGCCAGACCAGGGAACTTCATTTCTGCCTCGCCCCTGGCCACCCTAGCTATGGCCTCGCTGCCAGCCTGCCCACCCCTGCCCCCAGCTTCGCCCTGTCATCGGTCCCTCAGTAAAGGGCTCCCAGCCCCCCCATGGCAGCCCCGCTGCAGCAAGCACAGCTCCACTGACGAGTTCCCAGCTCCAAGGGGCAGTCCCGCTGCTGGGGAACAGCTTCGCTGCAGGGCGGCAGCCCTGCTTGGTCTTTGACCTCGCTGGGCAGCCCTACTACCTCCTGGTCTCACTGGGTAGCTCCTCTGAGTGGCAGTGGAGCTGCCAAGCTCTTTGCTGTGTTGCCGGGCAGCCCCACTCCTGGGTTCCTGGCCCCACCACTGGGCAGCCCCCACTGCCTCCTAGTCCCACCATGCAGCCCAGGGCTGCTGGGCAGCAGCAGGGCTGCCGGGCTCCTGGTTGTGCTGCCGGGCAGCCCTGCTGCCGGGTTCCCAGCCCCACCACTGGGCAACCCCACTGCCTCCCACTCTTGCTGGGAAGTTTTGCTGCTGGGAAGCAGCCCTGCTACTGGACTCCAGCTCTGCTACTGGGCTCCAACCCTGCCATAGGGTTCCCAGCCACCAGCCCTCCAAGGGACTCTCTTGTCCTGGAACATCTCTGGTCCTTCCAGACCAGGGATGTTGTAGGTCCAAAGAGTCCCAGTTAAGAGAGGTTCAACCTGTAGACTCATATGCTTAAACATCAGAAGGGATCATTGTGATCATCTAGTCTGACCTCCTTCACATTGCAGACCAATGAACCTCACTTACCCACTCCTGTACTTGAGTTACTGAAGTCCTCAAGTCATGGTTTAAGGATTTCAAGTTACAGAGAATTTACCATTTACATTAATTTAAACATGAAAGTGACCTGTTGCCCATACTGCAGAGGAAAGCAAGAAATTCCTATTGTATTTGACAATCTCACCAGAGGGGAAATTTGTTAGAACCTGAGCATGTGAGCAAGACATAGATAACTGGGAAAGATTTATCTATGGTAACTCAGCCCTGGTCTGCACTAGGCAGTTATTTTGAAATAACTCCCCTGATTTCCAAATAACAAGTGGAGCATCCGCGCTACCTAGCCCATTATTTCAAAAGCAGGGGCTGGTTATTTAAAAAAAAATAACTCCTGGTTTTGAAATAGTGGCAGTGTAAACATTCCACTGCTGCTATTTTGAAATACCTACTCCCCAGAGCCATTCAAACTAATTACTCCCCAGTGCTTTTTGGGGCTCTAAATTGAGGTACGCATCCACATTACAGGAACCTGCCTCCAACTAATTTCAAGGCTACCCTGTAGGGTGGACACGCTATGTTGAAATAGTTATTTCAGGAGTTATTATTTTGAAATAAGTTATTCTGAAATAATTTCTTAGTGTAGACATGCCCTCAGATCCCTCCCCATCTAGTGTCTAATCTCCAGACAGTGGTGGTTTTTGCTACTGCCATTCATTGATGGGCCTCATTGTAAGCAATCCCAGCATACCATCCCCTCCATAATGTTATCAAGCTCTGTCTTAAACACCAGTTAGGCTTCCCACCTCCCATACACTATTTTCCATGGAAGCCTGTTCACAACTTGGGTGCATCTAGACTACATGGCTCCGTCGACGGAGCCATGTGAAGTAGTTTACTTGACATAGTCAATGAAGCGGGGATTTAAATAATCCCCGCTTCATTAAAATAAAAATGGCCGCCGCGCTGTGCCGACAATCAGCTGATCCGGCACAGCGCGGCAGTCTAGACGCGGCGCAGTCGACAAGGGAAGCCTTTGTCGACCACTCCTGTAAACCTCATTTCATGAGGCTTACAGGAGCGGTCGACAAAGTCTTCCCTTGTCAACCGTGCTGCGTCTAGACTGCCGCGCTGTGCCGGATCAGCTGATTGTCGGCACAGCGCGGCGGCCATTTTTATTTTAATGAAGCGGGGATTATTTAAATCCCCGCTTCATTGACTATGTCGAGTAAACTACTTCACATGGCTCCGTTGACGGAGCCATGTAGTCTAGACGCACCCCTTCACTCATCCAATGGTTAAAAACCTTTGTCTAATTTCAAGCCTACACTTGTTAATGGCCAGTTAATATATCCTGTTCCCTTGTTTACATTGGCAGTTAAATATCTTCTCTCCCTCACTGGTATTTATCCCTCTGATGTATTTATAGAGAGCAACTTACTTTGGTTAGGCAGAACAAGTCAAAGTCTTGTAGGTATTCCCTTAGTGGGATCATCCTAGTAGCCTTTCTCAGAATCTCTTCCATTCTGAATTCATCTTTATTAAACACAGGAGACCAGAATTGTGCATAACATTGAAAATGAGGTCTCACTTTTGTCTTGTGTAGGAAGTGTTCTAACACTTCTTTGTCTCTACAGGAAAAAGCCTCACCTGATGCATCCTAAAACTGTATTTGCCTTTTTTTTCCTGGCTTCATCCAGATCCAATAACTCTGCATTTCAAGAATGTTATTACATTACACTGCGTTAGAAAGGGTGAACTTCATTTGCTGTGCTGTTGTGACAATACTGGTTCCTTTGTATGGCTGAGCCTAGAAGTAACACTTTCCTGTTTGGCTCTATAAGTAAGACTTTCCTTGATCCTGGATAAGGTGCAAGAGCACATCTGGTGCAAGAAATGCAAGAACACAGCTGCTGCTTTTGGGATGTAGGCCCTTCAGAAAAGTGGCCTAAGAGAAGGCAGAGGTAGGAGAGGAGCTGGTGAGCCTTGATTATATTCCTGCCCTTATTCATTGGACTGGAATTCTGTAAGTGCAGTCCAGAGGCAAGAGCAAAAGTAAACAACATCCTTTCAAAGACTTCAGCAACTTACTTCCCTTATAGACACATGGGAAGATGGTATCGGGGAGGAACTGAAGCTTCCCTGAGTCAATAATTCAGGATCTGGACCCACTGTTTCTGTATCTTGTTGTATTTGGGTCCCACTGAACTTAGATCGAGCATGCAGAAGTAACCAAAGATAAATAGTGGCATGACAAATGACCAGAGGGTTTTATTTTCTGAATCATATCAGGAAAAAATCATTTGTTTCCTTTTGGGAGCTAACAGCTTTGGGGCATGTCAAAACTGGGCACAATTGTCTTCTAACAGATTCTGGGTACCATGTGTGACAGAGCTGAAGAAAACAGAAAATATTTATACAACGTGTCAGAGATGGCTAAACTACTTTGTGGCATATGGCATGCAAGTTGTTGCACTGAAAAGTTCATCACGCCCCTGCTGTTTGGTTGTGGCATATGCCACACAATAGCTCTCACTGGCATATCACAACTGAAATTTAACATTATGAAATTATTTTTGTGCCAACTGTATACATGCCACATTCAAAAAAAACCCCCCTACAATCCCTGCTGCTTTCCTTTTTTGTATAATTAAGTCTTTATTGCAGTTATACAAGTACAATGAAATAAATAAATTGGGCTAGTGCTTCAAAATATATATGTATGCTCTTCTGGGGAATCTTTCTATACCAATAAATTTCCCAAATCAGTGAGTCCAGCTCTCTCTGTAAACTGCAACTCATTCCTATAAATATAAACAAGAGGTGGTGAAGAGAGGAAAAACATAAAAGTATAACTTGTAAGGAATCTCATTCATATCAAATTGCATGTGGACTCCTGACTATATCATACATGTGACATGACATTCTGCAATCTCTTCCAGTTAATCACTTAGTTCTGCACATCAGCATTCCTGTATATATAGTCTGTAAATGGCCCCCAGATGTTATCAAATAAATCACCTTTGCCCAGCAGCCTATATGTTGTTGTTTTTCTCTCTCATATGATGCCATTTGGGTCAGATTTGCTGTCCATCTGTTGTGCATTTCCTTTTACTTTCTCAGGCTAACTCACTTTTCCAGCCATTAAATTGATGATTTAGTCACGTTTTTCAGTATACAGATCCAAGACCTGAAATAGCATTTAACTGAATTTAAATTTAGTTAATATAATCTTTGTGTCATCCAATATCAATTACAAACTATTTTAAAATGTTGTAACTTAAGCACATTCATTGATTTCTTATTACGATTTGTCCCTTTCTATTTTCCAGTACAGGCCCATGGTACCTTTTTTTCTCTCTACAATATTGTAGAGAATATTGTATAGTAAAGTTTTAATGATAATTAGACATAAATATCTATTAGGATCCTATATATATATATATAGGTGTCGATGTTAATTGTATGGTGTTCTCTTTAAGAATGAGTTATGATCCTGATCCTCTATAATGAATGTACTAACAATAAAATCAAGCATGTTTTTAACTGAAGTCATTGTCCTAGTTTATATCTGACTAGAGCTGTTCATTTTCTAAACTACTAACCAGCCCCTTAAATCAGTACAAAGGATGTTTTTTTGAGTGTAGGTTTACCAAAGGAATCTAACACCATCTAATTTAATACATGGGATGCTCAAAATATATGCCAGATATTAATGATTTTGTTAGAGAAGAAACAGGAGACCCAGTAGTGGATGGAGTAAACAAACCTTTTTACTGCAGATACTTGTTCCACCTCAGACCCCCATTGTGAGTGAGCAATAATTTGGCACCAGTTACACTCTTTTATCCATTATTAGTGCCTAATAAAACCCCCCAAAAGTTTTGTTTCAATCCAAAGTTTTGTTTCATTTTTTAAATAAATCATTCAAAAACTGATTATGAGAAACTCATTTCAGATTAGATGAAATATTTTGTTCCACCCAAAATAAAACACTTTGTTTAGATTTTGAACATATTTTAAATTAATGAAAAATGAAAGGAAATTTCAAAATGAAAACTCATTTTGAATTGAAAAAATCAGAGCATTCTCTTTCAAAAATATTGAAACAAAAAATGTTCATTTTTCAACAATTTTTGTTAAAATTGACAATTCTCTGAAATTAACACAAGTTGGTGAAACATTGTGGTACAGCTAAATCTGCATTTTTTTACCCCAAAATAATGGTTTCCATTGAAAAATCTCCTCAAGATCTAAAGTAGAAACTAGTGGCTCAAAAAGCAATTAATACATAATTTAAATTTTTAGAAAAGCAAATTGTCATTGGCTCTTTTAAGTGATGAGGAAATAAAGCTATAGATTTCATTGTTTTATCTGCTAGCCAATGACCTCACAATGAAAAGAAACATAAATCCCATTTGACTGTCCTTAAGTGAATGCAAGCAAATGTTTAAGAGCAGGTTAGACAAACATCTATCATGGATGATTTAGATCAGCAGTTTCCAAATGCTGGCACTGGTCCATGGACTGCTGGCTGCTGGGCTCAAGCCTGCTGTTCGCAGAAGCTCAGCTCTGGCAGTCATGGTGGCTAAGGTGGCGACAGGACAAGGTGGGGCAGGAGGAGCCTCTCTCCCTGCTTCTTCCTCCCCTTTCTGTTCTTCGGGAGGGAGGAGGCGTGAAAGAGGGAGCGCGTGCGTTGCCAAAGGCCACTCCCCCTGCTTGTGCACAGTAACAGCTATGCTCCCTAGGGTGACAGCCTCGCTCTGGGAAGTGTAGGGGTGGGGTGGGGCAAAAGGGTGCTGGGTGAGGGCATGGTGGGATCACAGGACAAGGGGATGTTGGCATGGGCTGTAGGGGTCAGAGGTTAAAGGGTCAAAGGGCACAGGGCATAGGGGTAGGGGGGTCAAAGGGTGTTAGGCAGTGGGGAGCAAGGGGTTGAGTTGGGGCTAGGCCAACAGATAACATTTTATTTATATATATATTATTTGCATACTGAATATGCAAATGTGCACATAAAATGTTAATGGTTCAACAAAAGTTTGTGAATGGGTTTGCTGGTCTGTGGCATAAAAAAGGTTGGGAACCACAGATATAGATGGTGCTTGATCCTTACTATGCGCTCAGGGACTGAACTTGATGATTTCTTGAGATCTCTTCCAGTTCTAGCATTCTGTCATTCTATGATTTTATGTGATGATTTTGAAGCACAAAATCTTACAATTTGTTTTTTAGATTCAGAAACATTATAAACATTATAAACAATTTAAAATTATGTATAGTCCTTTATATAGGTTAAACCTCTAAAATCTGGGACTCTATGGTCCACAGGTATTGCTGGACCAGAGAGCTCCAGCTGGCCAGGTTCAGGGGCTGGGCTGTCTTTGGGGAGCGCAGCCCCAGTGGTATGGTGGGGAGCACAGCCCTGGCTGTATCTGGCAGCAGGAAGCACTGCAGCTGAGTGTGCAGCACTGGGGCCAAGAGTGCAGTGACACCTGGGGGAAAGGTGGCAGAGCTCATGAGCGCAACCCTGGCTGGGCCAGCACTGTGGGAAGTGGAGCCCAGCCCTGCTGGAGGCATTGGGGCTAGAAGCCAGGAAAGGGGCAAGGGCCCAGAGTAGAAGGGATGGGACCGGAGGATAGCCTACCTCAGACAGCCCTTCAGTGCTGCCATCTGCTCTGGTGGCAATTTAAATGGCCCGGGGTTCTGGCCACTGCTATTGCTGCTGTAGCAATGCTTATGGCTAGGAATCCCAGACACTTTTAAATCACTGGGCCCTGGAGCAGCTGCTCCCTTTGTTGGCCCTAACAGCAGCTTGGTGCTATAATTATTTATACTTACAACCGCCCTCAAAAGTTTTAAATTAGAATGGAAGCCTCATTATGGTAGGTGCTGAATGAAACTAGTACATTAAGAGACAAATGGCAGCAGGGGTTGGATAGGACAGAACAGCAGAGGCCCAAAAACCCATGGGCAACACTCTAAATGGTGCAAAATAATCTAAACTCCAAACTTCACAAGGGAGAGAATAATGTCTGCAGTCTGATGTGAAGTCTCATTCAGTTCTCGCTGTTTTTCCTGCTATGGAAGGGGCAAGAGAGAGCTACTTGGTGATCCCTCTGTAGACAGTGTGTGGCAAAGGGAGAGATTGGAAATTTCTAACTTGCCCCCTTCACCTTCATCTAGACTATAGCTGTTGGGCTGCTGGGATGAAGGAGTCCAAAACGCTGGGGATTTTCAGTCTACCTCCTTCAGCTGCATTTATTAAAGAGGGGACACTGCTGGGCATGGTCTCCTTGTTGGATTGGATGAGGGAGAATAGGGCCTCAATTTGCTCCTGCTGCTTTGACTTACGTGGTTCCTTTGGGAAAGAAGTAATAGACGCCACTGCTTTAAACACATACAAAGAGAGTGTTTAGTACTGTACCTTTAAACACAGTCTGTCAAATTAGATGGCAGCATAGAGACTGAAAGCAAACAAAATACATATTAATATACCCAAGGATAAAAAATATTTTTTTTTAAATCAGATTGTTATAAACATGACTCTGAATGCTTAGGGAGGCAACAAAAGTGGGATTGTTTGAGAAGCAATTAGATACTTTCTGGCCAAAATGGTATATTAGGAGATTAATCTCCATGGGGTGGATAACCTTTTAAAAATTCAGTTTCTTCTGTTCTCATGACTGAGTTTACAATCTGCTAGTCTTAAAATATATCTGCAAACCCACAGGCCCACCTTCCTGACAGCTGCTCGAACAACAGAGCGGAGGAGAAGGGAAAAAAACCTCAGTATTGTCGCCCGCCCAGCAATTCTGAAGGTTTGATAAGTTACTCACACAATCCCGATATGCCAGTCAAGAGAGGGGAGAGAGAGAGGCAGCTCTTAAAGTGCAACATTTGCAGCACACGCTCAACAACGAAAGGGGCCAATTAGTATAATAGGTTTGAAATCATTTCAGCACAGTCCTAAAGACAAAAGAAAAATTGTCCTTCAGAAATGGGGCTTTATTGTTCTGACGAGTGTGGAGATGAACAATGAATTCTATCACTTTTGGAGGCAACATTCCTTCCCCGTCATATCAGGCCATACATTATTAATGAGCACCATTTCTGAGTGTGAAAGGACTGTTTGAAAAGCATGAGCATAGTCTATTGGATGTGATTGACACTGTCATCCCTTTCATTTTGCTGTTGGCAAGAGGCATCCCTGTAGATTTATGTGCATCTGGACATTACTAATATTCTCCTTGTTATGCACTCTGGACAGCTGTGATATGGAAATTTTCAGCACTTTTTGTTAAGGGTTGTTTTTTTTTTTAGGAAAAGGAGAAAATTTGTAGTTTTTGCCTTTGCAAATGCATTATGTATCAATCAGATATTAATATCTGATGCATAATGTGTCTACTCAGCTTTAGACAAATGCAGGCATTTAAAAATATATTTCATTAAGATTCTCTGATCCCCAGATATTGCCAGTGACTCTTTTCCAGCTAGTCAGCTTAGTTTCCAAGACCCATCCAGCCTCTTTTTTAACCTCCCGTCCTCAAAGTTGATTGCAATTTTAATTGGTTCAGTGCATGAAGGACTGCCGCTATAGCCTGCCTACAGTTTAGAAGCACCAAGCTACTTCCTGGCTTGCTTGCCCATATAATATCTTCTAATAAACACAGTTAAGATCATTGGAATCAAGAGTTATTAAATGATGCCTACAAAATACATATATCAAAAATTACCAAAATAAAGAAAAAAACCCAGAGAGTTCAATGTTTTATTCATATTAATTTTATTTATTTTGTTTTTGATTGATTAGTTTAGTATGTTTGCTGTTGCTGGTCTTTGTATAATAAGCATTTTCTCCACCATACCTATGACTGTTGTTAATTCTAGCAAAGAAATGAGGAACAACCTACACAACAAAGTGCAAGCTGATAGTAATATGCGTCATAATGCTAGATCTGTTGACTCAGTTATTCTTTGAGAGGAAATACTAATGTGGAGAATAGATATTCTGTTTATTTGTTTTTATTGCTGGTAGGTTTCTGAGTTTTTGCAACTTTTAATGTGTGGACTGTAATCACCTTTGTAGTTTATTAGTTTTTCATCTGATTGCAAACTGTGGACGTGCATGTTAAAATAAAATAAAATAAAATAGGAAAGGAAAGGAAAGGGCATGGCCAGAAATTTTGTGTGTGTATTTGTATGTGTGTGTGTGTGTGCACACTCATGTGCTCACATGCATAAATCTCAGGACAGTCATGAGTTGTGAAGAGTTTTCATATTAAGAGCACTCCTTCCTGGACACATTTCTGTACAGCAGTTTGCCAATCCAAACTATGCAAAATAGTTTATATTCACAAAGTGTCTCCCATCTTCCCTTTCTTGGCTACATTTAGCATTTAAGCCTTATGTTAGTACCACTTTGCATTCAGCTATTAGAGGCATATGAGCAGCTGTTTTCTACCCACAGTCAGCAGGTCTGCACTTTGAGTGACATGTCCACCACCCTATCCTCAGAGGTCAAGCCCATCTTCTCCATGGCAAGCCCATTGTTGGCCAACCCAGGCAGTGAGAGTTCAGAACTCAGGTCTCTCCTGCTTGGAAGCACGAGAAACTGCTGCCGCTCCACTAGACAGCCTAATTATACCAATCAATCATGCAAAATAATTCTCATGGCTAAAAGTGGAAAGGTTATAGCTCATGGAGACACTAGCCAACCAAAGAGATGGTGGGAAGCAGACAGGGGCTGGAGGGGAAAGCACCTATGAAGTCAATGTATAATTATAAAGAAATAAAAAGAAACTCACAAATGGCACCAAAGGAAGTTTGCTTAAGCCTCTCTCCTTTTTTGTGAGTGATTCTTGTATGAGCAAAATGAGATGGAATTTAAAAGTCTTAATCTTCACTATAACTTATTTTGACCTGTTTTTGTCTTTAACAAGTTTAGATTCACAATACGAACATACTTTGGTGAATGCTTTCCACTGAATATTACTCTAATGCTATTATAGTATGTACAATATACAGGAGCCAGACAAAATACTGGCTATTATTTTTTATCAGAATACTGCAATTCTTCTGTCCTCCTTTCAATACTAAAATACTTGTTTAAAAGACACATATCAGTAGGTAATTAGGTTATTATGGATCAGATAAAACCCTCCCTGGTAACTGCCACAGAGGAGGCCCAGGTACAGGAAAATTCTATTTCTTCCTAATTCTGGTATAAGGTAGGCAATGTTGTGCCACCCCCTTAGCCAAAGAATCAGTGGGGCCCAAAGCTCCGCGGATGGCAGGCAATAAACTACATGCCAGGGTCATCTGCCCAGACACTTAGTGCTGTAATCAGTGTTCCCAAAGGCCATCCCCAGGACGTGTGGGTCCCTTGGCCTTTAATTGATACTTCTCATAGCAGTATAGGTCATGATCACTATTTAACATATGGTTACCAAAAGTAGTGACTCTGCTTATTTCTGAGCATAAAAATTGAAAACTTCCACAAATAATTCACTATCTAATTACCCACTTATGGTATTACTAGCCTTATAGAATACAAATTAGAGTACAACCACCTCCCCAAGTCACAGCTAAGAATGGGAAAAACCTAAATATATACAAACATTGACACAAATCTTCACTCCATCATGAGCTGAACCAATGTAAAGGTGAGCTGAACCAATGTGAGGTTTGCACTGTAAAAAAATCAGGTAACGTTCACTTCATTATTTGTCATTGTCACAATCTCAGTTTCATGGATCTGGCCAAAAATCAAAACAGAAATCCTTAAAAAACAAGTCCCTAAATGTGTTCTTATGATATTTTCTAGCCCACATGAAAGCAAGAAGTACAGATACTGGGAATTTCACAAGAGAGGTGATTCTCACATGATTTCCAGCTCAATTTAGCAGTCTCATTAGTTATGGATAATTTGAATAACAAAACATTTCGCGTTTTGTATATATTAACTGAACCAAACCAAACCAATTAAACTTTTAAAGTTAAGAAACCACTAATTCCAAGGAAGTGGTGTTATGGCTTCTACATACACCACTATGTCAGATATGGAGGATCATATCAATCATTTTCTCTGCTTCTCCCAGGATGTAACTTTTCCTTTCTTAGCAGAACAAGTGAACAAGTTTCATTAAAGAGGAAAGGAAGATCCTGGAGAAATGGCTGCTGGAGGAATATACAATATCCCTGATCTATGCAACCTATCAAATTACAGGTTGAACCTCCCTGGCCAGAGTGGTCCCAAATAAGGGAATTTGCCTGACTAGGGGAGGTCAAGTGTCTGGGCTCTCCCATAGCTCCCCTCCTGGCTGCTGCCTTGGAAGAACCCAGAGGCCTGATCTCCTGCAGCTTACCTGCCTAGGTCTGCTGCCCCTTTGCTCCCTGCCCCTGCCCCTATGTGGCTATTCCTGGGGTTCCCCATACCTGGCCCTGCATGCGCAGCCAAGGCAGCTGCTGCCGGGGTTCCCCATGGGGAACAGGAACAGGGAGGTCCGGGAACAGCTGCTGCCATGATGGCTGGGGTTGGGGAACCCTGGGAGCAGCTGCCACCGCCACCCGCATGGGGTCAGGGAAACTCAGGAGCAGTTGCCACTACTGCACATTCAGGCCTGGGTCTGAGAACCCCAGGAACAGCTGCTGCCGCCATAGCACGCTGCTCCCAGGGATCTCTACTCTGAGGCCACTGTCCCTGCAAGCTGCCATGGACCAGACCGGAACCACTCCCAGCCACTCTCAACCTTGGTGGCTAGAGTTTTCTGATCTAGCAACATCTGTGGTTCAGATGTTGCTGGACCAGGGAGTCCTGGACGAAAGAGTTTCAACCTGTATATCACTTTAGATCAGTGGTTCCCAAACTTTTTGGCATCACGCCCCCTCTTTGATTTTTGAAAAAACCCTCACGCCCCACCCCAAAAAATAGCAAAACTTGTTGAGCAAAAAACAAAAAAAAGGAACTGACCGGGGCAGCAAAACTTGATGGGGGGGCTGGGTCGCCTTGTGCCCCCCCTGGAATTTCTTCACGCCCCCCCAGTTTGGGAACCCATGCTTTAGATGTAGAGGTTTTGAGAAATTGTGTTTTAGGACAGGAAATTAAGTACAGAAGTTTTAGTGAGTAGGAGCTGCAAGAAGGAGAGATATGGAGCTGTTATAGAATCTCAGCTACTAGAGAGGACATGATGTGCTGTGGAGGGGAGCTTAATAAACATAAGGGCTTCCTGTTTAGAGAATTCTAGTTGGAACAGAAAACATGACTATTTGTGTGTATGTTCTCACCCAGCAAGGCATCAGAAGTAAGTGAATCCTTCTCTCTAATGAAGAAGTAAAGGACAGTGCCAAGAGGGAAGAAAAAGGCAGGGGAGCTGCTTGTGGTCAGGCAGGAAAAAAATGTGGGGTGAACTCATCAGGACGTACAGAAATTACTCTTAACAACCTATAGAGCTTGATAGAAAATGCCTCATACTAAAACCCAAGACACTCATTTATGAATTCAAAGCTTTACTTGAACCAAAAGCATGACATGTGATTTACAATTACTATTAAAGTAAAAAAAAAGAACAACAGATGTTCTGAAAAAAGAAATGGCTTGTTACTTTTTTATAGCGCATAGATAAGTCATGATAGATTTCTTTTATGTCAGGGCTACTCAACTTTGGAAGCCCCGGGGGCCACAATGATACTCACAGCACATGCTGAGGGCCACAACTTAAGTGTGGTTGCATATACATGCCAATAGGTTCTTTCACAAAAAGCCCTGGCGCTCCCGGCACCTCCTCCCTGGGGGCTAGAAATGCCAACACCCTGTACCCATCTGTTCCAGCCAGCCCGTCCACTTGTGTCTTTCAAAACTCACCCTGCCTGGCAGATGCCTCGCTGTTGTGGAGCATGTTCCCAGTGGAGGCCATGTTCAAAGGATCCCACCAGCGGGCCGCGTGTTGAGTAGCCCTGTATGTAGCTGCCCCTCATAATTTCCATTGGTGATACACATCCAAATTACATATTCTGTAGCTCTCTTTCAATCACCATTAAGAATTATAAATTTTACACATCTTATGCAACTCAGGCTGCATCTAGACTGCAGGCTTCTTTTGGAAGAAGATTTTTTTGGAGGAGATCTTCCAAAAAATCTTCTTCCAAAAGAGAGTGCCCACACACAAAAGCACATCGAAAAAGCGATCTGCCTTTTGAAAAGAGAGTGTCCAGACTGATTGAATGCTCTCTCGCATAAAAGATCATCCGGAACCAGTTCACACAGGGCTTTAGGTCACCAGTTGCTTCCGAGTACTGGCGCTGGAGCCTTACAGAGACACTTGCTGAAAGGGACCCCCCTGGACAGCCGTTTCTCTGTTTCTGCTGCATGCTTGTGTTCCTCTTCGAGGGACAGCAAAGATTTAGCAGTGCCTGCTGTAGTTGCCCTTGTGTTTTTTGGACACCATAGCTTTGTTCTTTGTGCCATGGAGCTGGAGCTGCCCCAGGGCATGTGATGGCCCCACACGGCCATGCTGCAGTTTTTGCGGCACTTTGTGCCAGCTGACTTCCTGGTCTTGCATGATCTGGACCCCGACCTCATTCTAGGGACCCTCTCCCTGGGTGGCAGAGCTACATTCTGGCAACTGCAACCCACTGTGGAGAGGCGTTTCTGGATGCTGGACACCAGTTCGGACTGGTGGGATCAGCTGGTTATGTAGCGATGGGACGACCAGCAGTGGCTCCAAAACTTCCGCATGCGGAAGGCCACCTTTTTGGATCTGTGTGCCTGGCTCGCCCCTGCCCTCTGGCAACGCGACACACACCTGCAGTCTGCCATCCCCTTGGAGAAGCGGGTCGCAATCGCCCTCTGGAAGCTCACTACCTCCGACAACTACTGGTCGCTGGGCAACCAGTTCGGCATTGGGAAGTCCACCATCGGGGCCCTCCTCATGGTGGGCCCTCCCTGCATGGTGGGAGTCCTGGATAAGAGGGACCCTCAGGAAAGGGGGGTTTGGAGCTGTTTGGAGCTGTGGGGGGTAGAGTGAGGGTGGGGGGAAGCCCCGTCCCTGGGGGGTTGTGCCATCCTGCCCTCACACATCCCTGCTGTTGGGGGGGGTGGCCTCATGGGGGTGGATCATGGGGTATCTGGCAGGGGGGAGGAGATGGTAAGAGGGTGGGCACCTCCCAAGGGCTCAGGCACTCCCTTGTTCATTCTCTGTTTTGTGTGTTTCTTTGTCTCCTTCTGCAGGTTGTGAGGGCCATCAACTCAATCCTGCTGCGGAGGGTCATCTGCCTGCAAGACCCGGACTCTATCATGGCTGGATTTGCTGCCCCAGGGTTCCTGAACTGCGGCAGAGTGATTGATGGGACCCACATCCCAATCTACACACCTGACCATTGAGCGGCCCAGTACATTAGTTGGCAGGGCTACTTTTCTATAGTTCTTAAGGCCCTAGTCAACCACCGGGGACACTTCACAGACATTTTTGTTGAGTGGTCAGACAGGGCACATGATTCCCAAATCTCCAGAAACTCAAGACTGTACTGCAAGCTGGAAGCAGTCACATTCTTCCCTCGCCAGGACTTTGCAGTTGGGGATGTGCAGCTGCCACTGTGCATCATAGGGGATGTGACCTACCTCCTTATGCTGTGGCTAATGAAGCCATACACGGGCCACCAGGACTGCATCAGGGGCCTATTTAATGCCTGCCTGAATCGTGCCTGGATCCAGGTGGAGAGTGCCTTTGGCTGCCAGAACCGTGGTTCTGGTGCCTGCTGACCTGCCTTGATGTGGGGGAGCACAACATCCCCGAGGTGGTCACAGCATGTTGTGTCCCCCCCAACATTGTGGAGAGGAAAGGGGAGGCCTTCCTTCCAGGGCGGGTGGTGCTGTATGCCCTTGCAGAGTGTTTGGTCAGGCTCAACTGGACCCTGACCGAGCCGGTCAGCTTCGGGCAGGGGGTACGTCAGGGGTGTCCGCTGTTGGGCCAGCTGTACGCTCTGGTGATTGAGCCCTTTCTCCGTCTCCTCCATAGGAGGTTGACGGGGTTGGTGCTCCGAGAGCCGGAGCTGTGGCTGGTCCTCTTGGCGTACGCCGATGACGTGCTCCTCATGGTCCAGGACCCGGGCGACCTGGCGTGGGTGGAGGCCTGCCAAGCTGTCTACTCGGCAGCCTCCTCCGCCTGGGTCTACTGGGTCAAGAGCTCTGGCCTGGTGGTCGGGGACAGGTAGCGGGCCGGCTCCCTCCCACCCGCGCTTCAGGCCATCAGGTGGAGCGTGGGTCCGCTGCTCTATCTGGGCATTTATTTATCCTCCACGCATCCTTCTCCGCCGGAAAACTAGCAAGGTTTGGAGGCCAGGGTGGGTGAGCGGTTGCGGAGATGGGCAGGACTGCTCCAGTGTCTCTCCCTTTGCGGGAGGGCACTGGTGCTAAATCAGCTGGTCCTGTCCATGCTCTGGCACCGGCTCAACACCCTGCGCCCGGCCCCGGAGGTCCTGGCCAAGCTCCAGAGGACAGTTTTGGAGTTCTTTTGGCCAGGACTGCACTGGGTCTCTGCAGGGGTCCTGTCTCTCCCCCTGGAGGAGGGGGGCCAGGGCCTGGTCTGCATGCGCAGCCAGGTCCGGACCTTCTGCCTCCAGGCCCTGCAGAGACTCCTCTTTAGTGCAGGTAGTCCGGCATGGAGCACTTTGGCATGCGTCTTCCTCCGCCGCCTCCGAGGGCTCCAATATGACCGGCAGCTCTTTTTTTATCCACCCGAGGGGTCTTCCGCGAGACCTTTCAGAGCTGCCGGAATTCTACCAGGACCTCCTCCAGACCTGGAAGCTGTTCTCGGCGACCAGGTCTGTTGTGGCCGCCAAAGGAGCAGACCTCCTCGCGGAGCCCCTGCTCCACAATCCAGCCTTGTGCGTGCAGGTGGCGGAGTCTCCCTCGGTACACCGGAGGTTGGTCCTGGCAGAAGCCACTAAGGTCGGAGACCTCCTGGACTATGACGGGGGGATTGGGTGGATCCCCAAGCGCTCGCTCGGCGCATGGAGCTGTCCACCCCCCGAACCCCTCTGCGCCTACTCCAGGAGGTGAAGGCGGCTTTGCCGCGGCCCGCTCTCGACTTCCTGCAGCGGTCCGTGCAAGAGGGTACCCCCCGCCCCTCCCTTCCTGCAAACCCTCCATCCCTTTTTATCGGGCCCCTGTTCCACGGGCCCCCCCCCCGGCCTCCCCACCCTTGGACCCCCCCAAAACTTGCAGCCGGTTTGCTTTCAAACCACACCTAGAGAACATCTGTACACACTCGTGCTCCACACTCTGCATTTCCCCACCCTCGTGTTCCACCCTGATACCAAATGGCGGGACTACCTAAGACCTGTTGAGGGTGGGGAACCCCGATGGGCCAGCGTATATTCCACCTTAATCCCGTGGCCCATCGGGGATATCAGTTGGCGGCTCCTTCATGGAGCAGTGAGCATGGGCGTGTACCTGGCGCGGTTCACCCCCATCCCGGACACCTGCCCTTTCTGCGGCGTGAGGGAAAACCTGGCGCACGCCTACCTTGAATGCACCAGGTTGCAGCCCCTATTCCGGCTCCTCCAGAACCTCTTACTGAGGTTCTGGCTGCACTTTTCCCCACACCTTTTCCTTTATGCACACCCAATCCGTGGCCCCACAAAGTCGCAGGACCTCCTCATCAACCTCCTCCTAGCTTTGGTCAAAACCACCATTTACAATACCAGGGAGAGGATGCTAGACGAGGGGGTTCCCTGCGACTGTGGGGCCTATTTCCGTTCATCCCTAGCGTCACGTATCTGGGCAGAGTTCCTCTGGGCGGCGTCCACTGGCTCCATCGACAGCTTTGAGGAGCAGTGGGCGCTGTTCGGAGTTCTCTGCTCGGTGTCCCCATCCGGTTCTCTTGTTTTGACCCTGTGACCCGCACCCCCTGACCATGTTTTTCATTATTTGTCCCAAGTATTCAGTTGAATCCCAGTTCCAGTCGTCCCTCCTTCAAGGCTGGGGGAGGGGCTTTTAGAAGTGGGCGGGCTTCTCCCGCCCACTTCCTGGGTTTCAAATAGGCCCAGGGCGGGGGGCAGATGCCAGCGGCGAGGGGCGAGCATTTCAGCAGCCGAGGACAGCTGCCGTCCACCAGGCCCACCAGGCCCACCAGGCTGGGGTGCGCATCCGGGAGGCCCTGAGGGAGAGGTTCTCTCAAGGACCCCAGTAACTCTCCACAGGGCCTTCCCACTAGGGGTCTGTGTTTTGCAGCCCTATCCCTTCCCCTCCACAACCCCTCCCTTCGCCCTTTCCCTGACCTCCCAATAAACACACCTATTTGGTTTTGAAAAACGTATGTCTGTATTTATCAAACACTAAGAAAAGGCAGGCAGGAGGAGGGGAGCTCATAACCTGGAGGGGAAGGGGGGCTCAGGGCTGGGAAGGGTGTGGGAGGTAGTAAGATGTCCCACCTCGGGTGCGGGGACCTCGTCGGAGTTGGGGTCGGGTGGGTCTGGGGACTACAGGTGGTGAGCAGGAGCGGGGGCTGGAGCAGGGTTAGGGATGGCAGGAAGGCAGGGGAGGGGGCATGGGCATCACCTGGGGAGGGAGCAGAGGCATTGCATGGGGGGCAGGTGGAGGGGGAATGGGCATAGTATGGGGAGCAGGAGGGTGGAAGCCAGGAGCAGCAGCATCAGGCAGGTGTGCCATCACGTGTGACATGAAGACACCCATGTTGTCACACCGCTGCATGAGCTGGTCCCATGCGTGGTTCCACCACTCAGCATCATCGTGGATCTTCTGTGCCAGGGTCTGCTGCATGTCATGCAGGATGCTGACATGCTGGCGCATGAGGTCTTCCTGGACCCTGGCATGCTTTCAGGTCCCCCAGGCTCTGGCAGGTGCCTGTGGTGGTGTGGCTTGCCTGTCAGTCCTGGCTGGTCTGGCTGTGGAGAACACAATGAGGGAGAGGCAGACACTGTCCTTGAAGCCATGCCCTTCTCTGTGAGCAGCGACCAGCAGTCCCCGGCCCAGAGGAGGGGGATGTCCCTGGAGCAAGGCCATGTGTTGCCTGCACAGAGGGCCATGCCTCACAGGAGCCCTGAGGTGCCAGGGGACCATACTGCCCGCTTCCTACCCCCCACCCCCGGCCTACAGACAAGCAGGCAAGGGAAGTGTCTGGCCACAGTGGGATCCCCTCATGGGTGGCAGAGGAGCCAGGAGCAGCCTGTCCCTCCCTAGTGTCTGCACACACACCTGTGGCTCACAGTGCTGCCTGCAGGAGTAGGTGCTGCCTCGCACATGCAGGCATGCCTATGTGCTGTATGCACCCCTCCTCGGTCTGTGTGGGGTCACACCTGCACCCCTGTGGTTAGCCTGCTTCCAGCCATGGCGGAGCACCCCTCCCTCCCGTGGCAGGATGTGTGTGGCCTCCCCTGAGCCTGGCAGCAGGATCTCACCCATGCTCAGGGGCTGCCTGCTGCGTCCGCGTGCCGCACACTAACGCTGCACGTGGCTCCACTTGCGCGGACCACAGCACGACATCCAGCCATCTCCTCCTCCTCCGCCGCCTCCATCTGGCCCTGGTCCTCCTGTTTCTCCTCAGCCAAGACCTCCGGCCAGGCGATGACAGGGGTCTCCAGGCTGGAGTCCACGAGGATGGGTGGGGAAGATGTTTCCCCACCTCCCAGGATCTGGTGGAGCTCTTGGTAATAGGGGCAGGTGTGGGGTCCTTCCCCAGAGTGCTCTCTGTTCCAGACATATCCCTGGCAGAGCTCCTTAACCTTACTCCGGACCTGTTCCAAGGGTCAGGGTGGGTGTCTGCACTCTGCCAGGGACTCGGACATGCGATGTTGCGGTGCTTGGCCCGGGATCCTGCAAGGTGTCCTCCTTGCCCCACAGCTCAAGGAGGGACAGGATTTCCAGTCTGGACCAGGAGGGTGTGTGTCTTTGGGTGAGTCCTGAGACCCCTGGGGCTGCTCCCTGCAAGGACCAGAGGGGTTGCGGGGGGGCTTGTGGCTCAGATACAGCTCTGAATGTTGTGGCAGGGAGAGCCGCCTGGTCAGGTTGCTGCTCCAAGGCCGGCACCCTGCCACAAGGCTTGTCTAGGGTGCCTGCAGCTTTAAGAGGGTCCAAGAGACAGGAACTATAGAGTTGTGAGTACTTTGGATGGACTGTCCACCAGGGCACCTGTGTTCTTTCCTGAAGGCCTCTTCTTCCAAAAGAAAACCTTCCCACCAGCCGGTGGGAATCCCTGCCCCTGGCTGGCAGTGACTATTCACTCCTAACCAGCACAGGCTCCATTTCCCCAGCCATAAAGGCCTCCCTGTTCCTGCCCGGTGGCCCTTCCATGCCCCTGGCGAGAGAGGCTTCCCTGCCCCCATCTAGCAGCAAATTCATGGCCCCAACCAGCAGGGGCTCTGTGTCCCCAGCCGGTGGCAGCTCCATGCCCCCAGCTGTCAGGGGCTCCCTGCACCCAGCCAGTGGAGCTACGTTCTCAGCTGGCGGGACTCCCCACCCGGCTCTGCTTTGGCTGCTGGGGGCTGTCTGGGCTTCCTGCCACCAGGACACTGGCCGTGCAAGCTGCCTGCCTGGCTGAGCTCCCAGCCACTGGCAACCTCTGTGACTGCAGCTCTCCAGTCCAGCGACATCCATGATCCGGCAGAACCATGGATGTTGCCAGACCAGAGAACCCCAGACCTCACAGGTTCAAAGTGTATATAAAGACCATCCCTGACAGCTGTTTCTCTAACACTATTCTTTAAAACGTCCAATGATAGGGACTCCACAACTTCTGTTGCAAACTTACACTAGAGCTTAACTATTGTCAGATCACACTCAGTCTTCCTTTCTCAAGGCTAAACATGCCCAGTTTTTTAACTTTTCCTCATAGGTCAGGTTTTCTGTTATCGTTTTTATTTCCTATTGTCCTAAAGCATGACACCAGAAATGGAGACAATACTCCTTCTGAGGCCTCGCTAGTACCGAGTAGAGCAAGACAATTATCTTCCATGTCTTACATGCAACATTCTTATTAATACACCCCAGAATATTTATTTGAAATCATATATTTCTATATTAATTTTCAGCTAGAAGATATTGTTTATTTGCATTTTTTAAGTTAATTTAATTCTTCCTTCTTATCCGGTAACTTTTTTTGGAATGAATCTTTCTTGCAGTCTACTTCCACCGGGAATGTGGCATATATTTGCAGCAGACTCCAGTGCTTTAACTACAGGGTTTTAGTGTGTGAAAGCTCACTATGAAGCAGTAAATACAGCATGCCAGCAAGATATTTCTGTACTACTCACCTTATTTTGCTGCACGGTTAGTCTTTCTGATGTCTTTAATCGATATGGCATGGCTGACAATTTGGATTGAAGTGGAATGAGAAAAGAATATTTCCCTCAAGAGCTTCCAGAGTAAGTAATGTGTGAAGGAGTGTAAGGTGTACAGAGTGATTGCGGTCATATGCCTCAGGAAATTCTGGGATGGAAGATATTGTACCATAGTATTACAATTACTGTGAAATATTTCAAAGTTAAAAAAAAGTGGGTAAAATAAAATATACAGGTTATATGATACAGTATAGTTTCTTTTATTTGTTGGGCTGCATGCCCACTGTCTTTTTTAATATTTCTATTTTGTAGATATGTGGTATTTTTTTCCCTTTGGTCTGTGAACTAGACAGAAAGGGGGGGGGGGAGCAGAAACCCACTGAGTTGTTTTGTGTGATTGAAACAATCCTTTGCAGGTCATGTGAGCAGAATGAAAAAATTACTATTTAACTTCAGGGCTACTTCTTCCCCCCAAGTTTCCACAATCTTGAATGTGTGATCAAAGTTTTAATGTTTCTGAAAACAAACACTTTCGTCTGTCAAGACAGCTTCTCTTTACAGTCCAAAACACTACAAGCTAAAAAGAAGCCAGGTTAGGGCAGCAACTCAGAACAAGAACCAGTTAATTATTGATCAAATGTATTTAATTTTTTTCCTCTTCATTTATTATCCAGAAAAGTTCTATGCTTTACAATTTATTCTTTACTTGAAATCAAATAATGACAATATTATGTCTTATGGGTTGTTTGTGAATTATTTGCTCATACAGTTTCTTAGGTAATTTGCAGTTCATTGTTTGTGATTTGTTAAATGTTTTATAGGACACTAACTTTTCTTGAATATTCTTATGAATAAAAACAAAAATTACTCATAGTTGTCCATGGAAAAAGCATATGGAGGGTCATTTCAGTGAAGCAAAAATATCTTTGAATCCTTTCCTCTTGTATTTACCCTGTATCTGCTGTACAAAGAAATAAACCAAATTTAATAATGAAATAACCAGTTATGAAATAAAAGATTGCAAGTGAAAGTTATTGTTTTAACAAGAAAAACATCAAAGGAAAAATGTATGTGATCATTACTTTAATAAAATTTAGTTTAATAAATGTTCATAAAATGTCCATCCTTCCTACCAATCAATGTACAAAACAATCTCTGTGATGATATCCACCAGAGGTACTACTTGGTTGGAGTTTTGCCACTCATATTTAATAGATACAGGATCAGGTTGAATTCATTATTTTCAAGATTTGAATCCATCATGAAAAACAAGTGAAAGAATAAGTGTAGATATCACTGGGATGAAACAATCAATGGGATGAAACATTGCCATCCCACAAAGAAAATACCTTCCTTCCCTACCCATGTTTCATTCAAAACTAACCCCTAGAAAAATCCACCTGTGTTTTTCATCTGGTCCACTCATCTCTGATTGACTTCGGCATGCTTCTGGTCCTTCCAAATACTGGAGAACCAATTCTTACTGGTTCTGTCTTCAGCTGATCATAATGGTCCTTTCTAGTCTACCTCTGGAATTCTGATCTTGCTGTTCTTCTCTTCTAGCAAGACACCTTCTTAAGACAAAGTATGACAAGTCATTGGGAGCCACCAGCAGGGTATAATGAGTGTCTGGTACACTCCATCACAGCATACGTATTGTAATAACTGAAATGGGTGAGCCTAGGCCCACCTGAAATTAAAGGCCTACTCTCTCAATGAAGAAGGAAGAGCAAATGACCCCTTTAGGAAAATGGCCACAAAAAAAGCAACAACAACAACCAGAGACAGGAGTGAGGATCACTGTGCCCCAAACACATTATAGTTAGAATTTCACCCAAGGTGTTTCATCTCCTCTTCCATGTACAGAACCTGAGACACAGAGAAAATGAAGGACTGTCTCAGTATCAGAATCAGTGGGGGGAATAGAACCTTAGAGAAAGCTGTGAAGTAAGTAAGTTCAGATACTTACCGCAATCTTAACCAACATGTCTTGAGCCCTCACAACTGGACAGTAGCCTAATAACAGCCTTTCTTGGGATATATATGATATTTTCTTCTTCTGGTTGGGATGAAACTACCAAGTACAAACTTTTTTTGGACAACTTCATTCCTTTTATTTCTGTAACCATCCATCACCTCAATGTTTCCAAATTTCATAAAAAGTTTGTGTTGGATTTAAGAATGAAGGTTCAAATTGATTCTTGTATTATCTAAAAAGGCTTTTCGGAATCTAATTGTTCTGTGTGCCATTTTCTGTTGTCAAGCATTACCTTTTTTAATATTTGCATATATTTTATTTCTGTTTCTTGTCACCTAATCTATTGATTATATGTTCCTATCATTTTACACTAGGGTAAATCGAGAGTCATTTCTTTGACGTCAGCGGAGTTATGCCAGATGCATATTAATGATGTAACCGAGAGAAGATTTTGGCCCTAAGACATGTTCTCCTTCATATTTATTAATCTTCTAAACTTTCCAGCTCCTTTTATTAGTCCTTCAGCAAAAGCCTGTTAAGCCTCAGGACAGCCCTGGTAACAAGTTAATGTGATTTGGGTATAAATGACCTACTCCATAATGGGTGAATGCTACTTGCAGATAAGGATGCATGAGTTATAAATTTTCTGCAAATAACTCTTGATGAACTTGGGAGTTTATATTCACACTCTCTAGCCAAAAACATGCCTGCTTTAAACTCCTTTTTCCTATTAAAAGGAATTTAAATGGGATGCCATAGAGCACTATCAAGGCATCTTAGTGAAAATCTTAGACCTTAATCTTTTATGATCTTCCCATAATGGGGATTCCTTGCAGGGATTAGTTGGCCCAGAAAGATTTAAATTGAGTTATTATTAATATGTTTTATAAGGATAAACCAAGGGGTTTTTTTAATCGTGGAATGAAGAAAGATTCAGGATGTGCCTTTGGAAGGATATATTGGTTGCTGAACTGAGGACAGAGAAGGCTTGTCCCGGTATATAATGAAAGTAGCTATATAAAGGAAAGTATAAAACCATCAGAAAGGTGCACCACACACTTTTATCTCATAACTTGCATAGACCACAACACAGCCTGCATATAAGTACTTGAACAGGTTTGTCCATGGGTAAATTCCTTATATTGGAGGTGGCAGTGGTGGTGGGGAGTGAAGGGTAGGAGGAAATTGTGAGACAAGGTGCCAGAAATTATACTTACTCCTCTGATCCATCCATAGAGAATACAGGACACATTTTGCAGTCATCTTTCTTTATATTATTCTTTATATTTTCTCCTATTTTCAGACACATTTTCAGAGGCATTCACTAATTCTGTATCCCTAGATATTGTGCCTTTGTGCTTAACTTTCAGATGTGTGCATCCTCGATAAGAGCTGCAAATCCTCAGCAACTCAGAAAACTGGCCACTGGGTGCTTCAGTTTGGGCACTTAAAAACTGAAAAGGGCTCAATTAAGATCTTGCACCTAGTTGATTACAAGTAAAACTATGTAACTCTAGTGATTCAAGAGCAGAAGAGGAAGGAAACTGAGGCTCTAAAAACAATCCAAAGTTTCCTTTTCTTTCCTTTCCTTTCCTTTCCTTTCCTTACAGATCAGTTTTCTAAATCTTTTATAATTGTTGCTCTCCTCTGCACTTTCTCGAATTTCTCTGCATCTTTCTTAAATTGTAGTACCTAGAAATGGGGAAATTTCTTCAGCTGTGGCTTCACCTGTCTTGAGTAAAGTGGAACATTTACTTCCATGTCTTACATGTGACAATTCTGGTCATGCATCCCAAAAATGATATTAGCCTTTTTTTGCAACTGCATCATATTGTTGACTCATATTCAATTTGTGATCCACTATAACCCCATATCCTTTTCAGCTCTTCTACCACCTAGATAATTATTTGTAATTTAGTAGTTGTACATTTGATTACTTTCTAAGTGTGGCATTTTGCACTTATCTTTTTAAAATTTAATCTTGTTGATTTCAGACCAATTCTCTTAAGTTTTCATGGTCATTTTCAATTCTAATTCTGTCCTCCAAGATGTTTTCAAATCCTACAAGTTTTGTGTCATATGCCAATTTTATATCAACATCATTCTATTATCCAAATAATTAATGCAAAAAATTAATAGTACCAAACCCATAATTGGATATAGCCTCTCTATTTGACAGGGAATTTTTTTTAAACCACAGGTGCATCCTCTTTATAGGAACTTCTTCCAGATCTCCTTTCTCTAGTTTATTTATGAGATTATTGTGTTCGTGTCAATAGCTTTACAAAAAAAAAGATATATATATCATATTCTGCTTCATCCCTCCATCCCCTATGTCACCAGTCCTGTCAAGGAAGGAAATTAGATTGATTTGGCATGATTTGTTCTTGACAAATCCTTGTTGGCTATTATTTATCACCTAATTATTGATGTAGCTGCTTACAAATTGATTATTAAATCATTTGTTTCAGTATTGTTTAAGGTATCAAAATTAGACTGAGTTTCAGGATAACCAGGGGGCCAGCTGAGCTTAGAGCAGAGTGAGGATGGGGCAGTCTGTCAGAACTGCCGGATAGGAAGGAAGTGGCACTGGGCAGAGGGAAATGGCATCCACAGGCAACTTCCATTAGGAGCACCTTGGGGTCACCCGGTTAGGCAGTTGCTTGTGGATTGTCTTGTTGACTGGCATGGGCCTATTCTACAACTCACAGGAAAATACCTCATGTGACTCACCAGCACAGGCTAAGGGATAATCTAAGAGATAATTGCTAATGGTCCTTAGATTCCGTCACACAGTTCCGACCTTAAGTATTGTTGGCTGAATGTCATGTACCCCTGCCTATTTAAATATATCTGCCATCTAAATATTCTTTAACATGTTTTGTTTTTGTAAAAACAAAAAACAAAAAAACCCTTGAGTTTCTTCTCTCTTATTGTTAATATCGTGTTAAGCATCCAGTCTCTATTAACATTGTTAGAGAAAACTGAAGCAAACTAAGCATTAAACAACTCAGGTTCCTTGATGTGATACATTATTAGATACCTTACCTGGTAAATAATGGACATATACATTCTTTCATATTTCTCTTGCATCAAATGGATTTCTAGAAACCTCTTCATATTGCCTTCTATGTCCCTGGCTATAAATACCTCATTTTGTGTCTATGACTTTCTAATTTTCTTTCTACATGTTTGTGCTATTCTTTTGTCCTCTTTAGCAATCTGTCCATGCATCTATTTTTTGTAAGATTCCTTTTTGATTTCCAGGTAATTAAAAAACATCTAATGCAGTCATATTGCCCTTTTACTATTCTTGTTGCCTTTTATTTGCATTGGGACAGTTTGCTGTTGTGTGTTTAATATTGCCTCTTAGAGAAACTGCCAGTTTTCCTAAATTCCTTTTCCCCTTAGATTTTCTTTCCATAGAATCTTACCTATCAGTTCTGTGAATATATTAAAGCCTGCTTTTTTGAAGTTTTTTGAAGTCCTTATCATGCTGGTCTCATTCCTTCCTTTCTTTAGAATGATGAAATTTGTCATTTTGTTAAACTTTCACCACATTTCCTTCCATTTTCAGATTCACAACTAATTCCTCCTGCCTCTTGGTCAGAATCAGGTCTAAACTAGTTGTCCTCCAGCTTTCCTCATCTACCTTCTGAAATGAGAAGTGGAGTCTAACACATGCCAAGATGTTTTTTATTTCAATATATGCTAAATAAATGAATAAATAAAAAGGGCATTTATCCAAGGTTAGGCACCAACAAAACCAGGAGACTAAAGAGCAGCAGTTTACTTCCCCCTACAGGCTGTCTTAGCTCTGCCTTTCCAGAATGATGGAGTGGTGTTAGAGCCTCCATCTTGAGAACCCCAGTAACTATTGCAGCAAAAGGGGAGTCCTTGGCAACATGGCTCCTATGGAACTGTCTGAGATCTGTGACGAAGTGAGGCAGTGAGAGGACAGAGCAGGTGTAACAGCCTGTGTGTATATAAGCATAACAAAGATGTGTAACAATTTACCAGGTGGAGATTAAACATTGGAATGTCTAGTGCCAAAGAAATTAGTTTAGCAGAATATGCAACTAGCATTGAAAGTAATACTCAAGGCACTAGAGCATGTGCTGCCACATATTTTTCTCCATCTATCTGTGTAACCTAAATTGTGCAGCAATTGTTTACTGCGGAGTAAAATACATTCAAGTGGTAGATGACATTTTCCTATAGGGCTTTACTGGTCATGATCAAACATAACACTTCAGGCTTTAGCAAAAGTCACTTAATATTATTTACTTCTTACAGGAAAATTTGCCAACAAGGTAGTTTCCTTAAATAACAGTAACAATAAAGACTCATTTTGTTTATTATTATATAACTGGACTGGGCATAAAGGCTGATATATAATTAAGTCATCGATGAATTTCTAAGACAGATAAGAAAATTTATCAAGGTATGCATGTATGTAAAAATGTAGATTCAAATCTATACATCATCATTTTACTTTCTGTTCAATTCTCATCCATCTACTGATAAATATTGATCCCTCATTACTATAGTTCAGAAAGTTCAATGCAATAAAAATACACAGCACTGGAATGTCTTCAAATTTCTGCCACATCACAAGGCCAAATATTTGTTCATGCCTCCATATCCTTTGTTATAATAATAATTTTTATGCATTGTTTCAAAAAGTGATCTTTTAAATTAAAAAACCCAACACCTCTTTGAACAAAAACTGCTAGTACTGGGCCAATATTTAAATCAAAAAGAGGTTAAATTCTAGCTATCCTTCTGAAAAAACATGGGATATGCAGGAAGGGATGCAGGTAGGTGTCATGGAGTTCTTCCATTTTCAGATAACTGCTATGTGTTTAGACTTTAGACTGCTGAAGAAGACACTCATGGAAAACATAAAAACAAAGGCTTGATGTTTGGGAGTTGCAGAGCTAAAGTGAAGTATAGCTTCCTACTGCTCACCTTCTATAACTACCTACTATTTTGTGGAAGTTGTTTCAAAATTGCATGACCCTAGATGTGTGGAGTGGATGGACACAGTTAATGGGTTTGGGCCTAACCTATAACAAAAGGCTAGAGAGTAATATATTCCTTTCTCTATGTCATTGTAGCAACTTGAAGAAGGTACTGTATTTCTATCATTGGCTTGTTCAGATGGACCTGTTCTAAAGCTCACTGAAATCAATGCAGAGTCTTGCATGTACTAGAGCTAAATGGAAAATTTTCAGGCAAAAGTTTTCCATTGGAAAATGTTATTTCTACAATTTTTTTCAAAATCATATCAATTTTTATAAAATGAAAACTAATTTTTCAAAAACAATCTTTTTGTTTTGCTTGGGAAAATTTTGTTTTGGGAAAAATCAGGGTTTTTTTGTTTCAAAATGAAACTTTAATTTAGAATTTTTAATGTTTGCATTTTAATTAATTTTACATTGCTCTGAAAAATATGTCATATCATGCTATGATATGAAATAATATGGCATGTGCTAAATATTCTATGATTTTATTCTATTAAAAACCTTATAAGCAGCTATACTAAGTACAGATTAAAACATCTAATATTATATAAACAACTGATTATCTAGATTAAAGCATCTCCTTTTTTTTTAATGAAGACTTTACAATTAATCTTATTTTCTTCTTGAAAGTGTAATTTTATCAAACTGTTTCATTACTACACAAATGGAAACATTCAAAAATATAATGTGTCAATCTATACTAAGTAACAGCTGCCCTCATTTAAAAAAAAGATTATTTTGGCTATTATATTATGTCATAATCATCACATGCCGTAATAAGTACTACTATGACATGAAATAATAAAAATGTTAAAGTGAAAGGCAACAGTGAAATAAATTACAAAATAAACATTTCCTTTGGGGAAAAATATCAAAATGATTACTTCAGGGAATTATTGTTCCATAGGCAATGTTAAAAATATTTGTTTCATATTAATTCAATCCAAATACATATTTCACAATGACAAAATTTCCCATGAAAGGGAAATTCCAAGTTTTGACCAGCTCTACCACTATCTTCAGAGAATTTTGATCAAGCCCAGGTAGGGGAGACAAGGCAGTAAGTCCCCCTGTTTCTTACACTTTCCATTCTTGCCATTGTCAGAAATCTTAGATGGATCTGAAAGTTCAAATGCACCTGGTATTTTGGCCAGGCAGAAAATGTGCCGTTCGGTCCTTTGCCAGTTTTGTCCAGTCCTCAACTTGCTTGACACTAGATTCTGTGGTCTGCTGAAGCGAGGGCAGGCATTTGGGACCATTGTGAGGATTTACTAGAGAAGGATGCTCCCAGCAAGCACAAATGTGAAGGTCAGCCACATTCTCCCGACGGTGCTGTACAGAATCTTGAATGTCTCTATGACATTCAGGGGTTTAGCTTTAGCCTTGAATGTCACAAAACAAATAGCATGTAACATTCGGGCTTCAACATGCCTCCCACATCAATCCATCTTAAAATGCTTCTGGGAGTTATGTAGAGTTTTGAATAATGTGTACAGGATCATTTATAACACCCATACAATATTTTTGTGAAAGAAACACTATTGGAAAGCATTGCCTGAATAAAGAATTAGTTTGATTTTAATCAACCACTTTCTGCTGGTTAAAAAAATTAAAACCCTCTGCAGAAGTGCTTAAATCATGATGGCTCCTGAATTGATGCATATAACTTGCCTCATTTCAAAGCTAAAAGTAAATGTGTTTTTAAAATCTGAACAGATGTAGCAGGGCTAGGAATTCATGTGACTTTAGTGTTTGTAAGCTCGGTAATGCGTTTGTAACAGGAATAAAGAAATCGTGATTGCTCTGATCACCGAAAAAAGTTCATGGATTCAGTTTCTGGTGAAAAGGAAACCAAGAGAAATTTGTGACACAAATGGATGGAGAAGTTTCATTTTCCATGTCATCCCAGTTAAATAACTAAAAGATCTTCCTTGTGTATACATAAACACTTCAGATGTGTTTATTGTTCAATTCAATCCAGTGCACCGTCTGTCTTTTCACGTTAACAGTAATCATCCTCTATATGGCTGATTATGAAAAGTATTTTGATACACTGAAACAATCTATTTGATGTTTGTTCAGTACTGTGGCGAAACATGTTCATGGATAGGAATATATGAAATATGACTCTTCTGAAGCCACTTCAGTGTCATCAGCCGCAGATGAGCACCTAAGTCATTAGCCATTACACAGTATGCTACACAAAGGATGGGACCTTCAGGTTATTAGAATACAGTTGACAGCTGAACTTAATTGCTCCATTCCCATAATGAATCTCATTCCCTCTTCTAGAGAAAGAAAAAATGTTTTCCACTCTATTGGCCTCATGCATACACACATGCCAGAATGGAGGGCTGTTTCAGCACAGGGGGTCAGATATCTCTTGATATACATGTCTGAAGGAAGCACGTAGTAAAATTTGTGTCTATTATTATTCAATCAATTCTTACTTGCTTTAAGGGAAATTGAATAAATGATTTATATGACAAGATGCATTGTGTTATACATATTCCCTATAGAGAGAAAGAATACAAGTCCTAATGTGCAAAGAAGATTTAATTTTCACAAATGTAAAATTGTAAAAAAAGCACACAGAACTCCAGTCTTATTATTATTAATGCTAACAACACTAAATGCCAGGAATAGATGCATACTCTATTGAGGTTATTAAAGTTAGTGTTATTAAAATTGTCTGAGTGTAGCATTCCTGAAAGAGACTAGATTGCTAGAGAGTTAAGTCTCCTGTTTAAGAGGCAGCACCAGGACAAATTGTTTCACCAATATGTAGCAGCTCTTATCTGGAGGGGAAGTCTCCATCTATGAAAGCATAGTTCAGTCCATATGCCTATTGGCATCTGCTGAGGTGCCAGATGGATAGATGATCAGCCCACATTGGGAGGCAGATTGTTATGTGATGTGCACCTACCTAAGAGATTAGCCTAGGTAATCACAAAGCCCTTTCCAGCCAGATAATCTCTGAATTGCTGGACTGTTTACTAGACTGGACTGAAATCACAATCCCGTTTCACACAGGATACCTATGGCAACCTCATCTTCATTTGAACCAAACAAACCAAATGTAACATAGAGAGGCCATTATCAACCCTATGGTTATAGTGTAGCCCACACACTTAGTGGGTGTGGTTCACTGTCCCATGTAGTGGCACTTAGATCAGTATTTCCTCTAATTTTTTGTATTCATGTGTGGAATAAATCCACCAGTAGAAACACAGGCTGCTGGCTGCTGCCAACTGTAGATGCGCTGCTAATCAGCTGGGTGGCATTGGAATCTCTTCTGGGTGGCCGCCCAAGCGCTCAGCTTAGGGGGAACACTGACTTGGACCACTTACAGCAAGAGATAAGAATGAGTGAACTCTACAGCCTAAGCTGACAGCCAGCTGGTTTTATAGCTCAAGCTGTAGAGGCTCCTACACTAAACTCCGGAGGTCCCAGATTCAAATCCTCCTGCAGACGGTACAAGTAGGGGCTTGTCCAGGATTTCAGCTGTGTCTCTGAAGCTCATGGAGGCTAAAAAGAGTCAAACAGGCCACAGAAAAAGCTCAGAGCTGACAGCTGTGAAAAGCTCTCATCCTGCACTTTGGGACTTAGGCCCATCAAGTACAAAATAACCTCTCTGGATATGCTGACAATTGGGAGCAGTGTCCTGTTTCCCCACCCCCCCTCCCCACACACACACACACTTCACCCACCATAGCAACAGCACACATGATACTGCATCCTAAGGTCAGGAACTTCCATAGCCCTAGTTAAAAATGTATAGAGGATAGGGACCCATATTCAAAGGGTGAATTGGAGAGCCAAGGGTTCTCTGCCCCCTCAGAAGACTGGCCATGGCTCCTAACTGGGCTCCTGACAACTCCTGGGTCAACTCTGCTCCCTTACTCACTAGAACCAGACATCTTCTTCTGGTTGGTGTGGTGTGAAACCATGTTATTATCCGGAATCCTGTGGCTAATGTGCCCCTCAGTGTATGGGTAACACAGGAGCAGAAAGGAGTTGGGAGACAGGCTATGATACAAAGATTAGTAAAATGAAAACTTCTGTGATGGGGTTTATACCCCCAAACTGGCATTGAAAGAGTTACAGGGAGATGATGATCTCAGTTAGGATGCTTGGTGGCAACTATGGGGAATGCTAGACTCAGCTGAAGATAAGACCCAGCTGGGGAGGAGCTTGATGACTAATATGAAGGAAGGCTCTCAGGACAGAATGAGGCAGGAAGGTGTGCATTGGGATCCCCCTACTGACAAGGGAAATCTGAAAAGGGATCAAGAGAGACACTGCAAAGCCACAGGAGTAGAGCAAGCCTATGTAGTTAGCCTTGATAAATGAGGAGGAACTGGCTTTCCAGAGAGAAACCCCTGTTAGACTTCCTCTCTCCCAGAGCTAGGAGCACTCTGAGAAGCCAAGAAGGGGGTTGGAAAGCAGAGCCTAAAACTAGGCCAAGGTAGGAAGAAGTCGAGGGAAGTGGCTAAGGGTGTGAGGGACCAGATCTTGATTGCTACCAGGGTCTTTGGACTGGAACCCAGAGTAGAGTAAGAACCTGGGTTCCCCTACTGGCCACCAAAGGAAAGTGGTTTACACTCTCCTGTTAGAAGTGGTTAGGCCTACTGGAAGCCCTGAGACAGGAGGTAAAAGAACCACTGGGCCCACAGTCAGGGACTTGACACAAGGTCAATGATCTATTTATTGGTGGCTCCTAATACCATACCCACTCACAAGATGATATACTGGCCAGGCACTCACTCTTCAAGAACCTCATTCCTTCCAGTTTAGGTTAATCTGTGATACTGCTTGCAAATAAAAAAGTATATCTGACTTTCTGTACAGTATTTAAATATGGTACTGAGGGCATTCTGCAAAGTGCATTTATAGCTAAAAATATGAGCTTATTAACACCCATGTGGGTTTCCACAGATATCTGTGCACTTGCTAGAATCTGGCCAAATCCCAAACTCTGTGGCTGAAGGTGGATCAGTTGTTGTTGCTGTATTTTGCGGGGTTTTTTTGTTTTGTTTTGTTTTTGTTTTTTTTACCCTATGCTATGCACTTAAAAATCAGAATTTTTTTTCATGACCTTGCTGGCACTTGAAGATAATTCTCACTGTCACTGCTATTTGTTTCTGACATATTCGTGGCTTACAAAAATGCACTGTTTTATGCACTGGGGACAGAGAGGGAAAGACACTGCATGGCTTTAAAAAGGCAAATGAAAATAAGAACCACATTAAAGAACCACATCTATAAAATAGATGAAATCTGTTTTCAGTAGCTATAAGAGAAAAAGTCAAATTCTTTGATGGTGTCTCCAACAACATATATGTCCACCTCCAGCTATGCTCTCCTCAGTAGTATCCAATGTAAACAGACATTGAGTAATGGTGCTGGTGAAACTATACAAGCAAAGACAAAAGATATTTCCATTTACATGAGGATTTACATGACGTAAGACTGCCCCTGCAAGTACTTATGCATGTGAGCATGTAAAGATTAATTACATGAGTAAAGTTATTCAAGTATATGTGAAAAAATTGGCTCTTAGACTTTAAGGACCCAGGGTCAGGAACTATGTATGTGTGTTTGTTTTCATTCATTTATATGATTTATATGACACTCATCTAATAAGAGAAAAAATCCTATAAAATGAAATAATTCAAAGACTAAAATCACAAACATGCTTATAGAAAGCACTGCCAAGGTTCATATGATATGGAAAATGAGCCAGACTCTTATGTGAGAGCATCTGATACAGTAGTGTAATGAGCCTTTCACCTTTGGGCAACCTGGTTGGGCAGCCAGGCAGTACGCTAGCCCCTGCATTTCAGAGAACACTGATGCTGCTATGCACCTAACCCAACATGGTCCATGGCATCTCAAAGAGGGGAGAAAGGGGAGCCCGGAAATGTAGCATAGCTTCACACACCTCTTTATGCTGGCCAATGGAGCTTATCAGCCATGTTGAGGCTATATGGCTGCATACACATTTCTGAGTGCTCTGTCAGTAAATAATTAGTAAAATAATAACAACAAATAATAATGACAAAAATAATTAGATATTAAAATATATGTAACTGAATCATTGGCTTTTTCAAAGAGCTCATAATGGGCTATCAAACTCTTTTCACCCTATGATATAGTGTATATTCCTTACTGCTAATAATCCTTCCACTGGTTAATAGTTGAAATATGGTTTTTGCCTACATGAATAATACCCCCTTTAGTCTGAGATAATGTCATAATATTTATTCAGCAGTTTTCTGAAGCCCAGTGCACTGTTCCTAACTGGGGTTGATACTAGTTCAGTTACTAATAGCAGATACGATTTTCATTAGAAATAGGACATATTCTGATATTCTTTGAAGGCTTCTGAAATAGAATGCATTTTTAGACTCTCTTCACCCCTCCCATTTCCTTAGATACTCTGCCTTGATCAATTTTCACTTGAAAAGGTAGTTGTAAAGATCCCAGATGTCTCAAAAACAACAGTAATTAGATATTCAAACACTGAGTCAAACAAAAAGGAATACTGTACTCATTTCCCAAGGAATGATAATGGTGTGAACACCTTGCTTTTTGTCTCACTGCACTGATCTTTCTAACTGCAATGTCCAGAAAGTAAATAGACTCCCACGGCTTGTGATTTCTGAAAACTGAGCTTCTTAAGGATAAAATACGGTTAAAAATGTCCATCAAGCAAATAATAGTATTAAGACTTCCAATATCATGAGAAAGCGAGCATCCTCTTGAACAAAAGGCAGTTTACTATGGTTTGAAAACTAGTTGAATCTTTTGAGAATGCTGAATTTTGGTTATTTTTAATCGTTGTTGCTTGATTGTATGTCAGCTTTGATTGGGAGTCTCTAGGGTCATATTGGCAGACTAAGATAAAAGGTGATTTAAAAAAAAATATTAGCAAACATATTTTAAAGTTTACAGCCCTTGTGTGGATGAGGCTTGCACTATTTTTCACATGTGTAGCTGGTCATGGTTGTCAAGATGAATCCACCTTGGCCAGTTGACTTGTGTTAAAACAGAACTTCCCCTATGCACACTAGAATTCTAAAATGTTCTAGTTAAAATGAGTTAAATACCACATTGGAGAAATAACTTTTATAATACTCTAGGCCTACCCAAAGGGTGAAATTTATCCCTATTCAGTAAGCTAACATGGGATACCAGGGGTATCCTGAAATATCTACTCCACATCTACACAAGCCGCGCATTATTTTGAATATTTTTCTAAATAACAAGCATGCTATTTTGGCATCCCGGTATCCCTCATTCTACAAGGGTTAAGGGATGTCTCATAATAGCATGTTATTTCAAAATCTGGCACTGTGTAGATGCACCAAATTTCAAAATAAGCTATTTCAAAATAGACTTGAATTAAAATACGCAATTTGCCTCTTATTTCAAGTTTAGAGTGCTGTGTAGACACACCCATGGCGACAGTCCAAAATAGGTCCAAAGAGAAAGTTAAGTGGTACCAAGCCCTTGTTTATGGTTTTCTGCACAGGGTGATTTTACTTATGCATAGAGATAAGTTGGCATGCAAAAAACACCCTCTTTATGCTTCCCTAAAATTGCATATCTTTCACCACTAGTTCTGCCTGCCATAAGATGCTGAACAGCTAGCCTAGGTTTGACATAGCATTTTGCCAGTCTAACCATGCTCCTTGCAGTGTAACCACACTCAGCTTCCAGAATTATACCAATTCTTATATTAGCTGTACCTCACTGCAGGGGTCTCCTGGCCACCCATCAGACTTCTGCAGCCAAGACACATTTTTAAGTTCCCTGTAAGCTGTGAAGCTATTCTGGCACGTGGCCATACAGCCACTCATCTGCCGATTTAGCACCGTGGAAGCATTCTAAGAAGCTGTGTAGGACAGAGACCTATGGCAGCTGGGGGAGAACTGTCATCTCCAGCCCCAGCCTATGCCCGTCCTCCAACCTGATGCTACCAAGGCCACCTGATACCAGCCCAGATCCTATCACAGTTGGAGTGAACATGTCTGGCCACTGCCACAACTCAGCCCCTGCTGCAGCTGGAGCAGACCAGCCCTGGGCTGGATCCTGTTACAGTTCATGAGGCTTGGTCCCAGATCTGATTCTGTTCCAACCCTAGTTCAGCCTTCCCGATGCTGCAACAGTGAGAACAGATGCAGTTCTCCCCTCCTTCCTAGCCCAGGATCTGCTGCAAGGAGAGAGGGCTGGGAGAATCCTCTCTACTTGCAATAGCCTTGGAGCACCTACTTCACCCCAAATCCCTCCTGAACCCAGTCCCACCCCTAAGCCTGCACCCCCATCTGGAGCCTTTACATTCCAACCCTCTGCTCCAGCCCTGAGCCTCTCATCCCTGGCACCAGCCCAGAGTCTTCACCCTCAACCAGAGCCTTCACTGCCTTGCATGCCTGAGCCCAATTACAAACCCCTTGGCCCCACCCCCAAAACATGAAATTTCCTTATGTGCACCAATATGGATGTGATGTGTCATACATCACCTTCACATTGGTGAACATAATAAAATTAATTCCACTCAATGGTGAGAAAAATTAGAGGGAACACTGATTATCCTGGACAAGAAAGACAGGACCCCAAGAATGAGATTTAACTAGGTTGCAACTTAATTAACGAACACATCTAGGAATTATCTAGCATTAACCCATCCAGTGCAAAGTCTCAGAGGAGTTCCGTGCTAGTCTTTAAATGCAAAAACAACGAGGAGTCCTGTGGCACCTTCTGCTCTAATAAATCTGTTATTCTCTCAGGGTATGTCTACACTTGCCTCCTAGTTCGGACTAGGGAGGCAAATGAAGCATACCGAAGTTGCTAATGAAGCACGGGATATTTTGATTAGCATATTCACGGCCAGTCGCCATTTTAAAATGCTGGTTGTCCGATTTAACTTGCCACGTGTAGATGCGGTAGTCCGATCCAAAACCCTTGCCTCGAATTAACTATTACTCCTCTTGCAAAGAGGAGGAGTAACATTTTTTGAGGAGTAATGTTAGTTCGAACCAAGGGGTTTGGTTCGAACTAACGCATCCCGGCATGCACTTTCACTTTCGAAACAGCTGTTGAACGGAGTAACGCACCGGCGAGATCATGCTAATGAAGCATGGGATATTTAAATCCCCACTTCATTAGCAATTTTGAATGCCTGCATTTGCATCCCTAGTTCAAACTAGGGTGCAAGTGTAGACATACCCTAAGGTGCCCCAGGACTTCTTGTTGTTCATCCGCTACAATAATCCTTGTAACCCATTCCACCATAAGTCCCCCATCCTGTTAACCACTACACTGATCTCCCCTCATTCCAATGTTAAGGAAGTAAGGAAGAGGGGTTTGTCTTCTCGCTGTACCAAACAATAGGAGTCCTTAATTCTTTCTTTAGGAGATGCCTTCTCCTAATCTTTTTCTAATTCTGTTTTATCAGGGAGTCAGAGCCCCTATGGACTGATTACCTTCACCGGTCACCTACCAAGCTATCACAACATGAATTTTACAATCTAACCTGCTCTTTGAGACCTTCAGCACCTCGAGAGAAAGGTGGGAATAAAAACTTCAGTGTCTACATCAATCTGACAGTAAAAGGAAAATTCCTTCCCAGTCCCAAAAAATAACTACCGCAAGACCCACAGACAGCTCCCAAACCTATTCTAATCCCAGAAGTGGGAGCACTGAGCTTTTCTATCCAGAACAGAATAGTGCCCTCTGGGAAGCAGAAGGGTTTATAATCCCTCCCCTTGCGTGCATTGGAGCCAACAGGGAGACACCCTTTCTGTCCAAGCAATGAGTCACAGATTTCCATTCCTCTCCTCTTGAAAGCAAAGGATGGGGGAAGAGGGACTGCGGGGGGGGGGGTGTCTTTTCCCTGCTGGTTTACACAAATCCTCCCCACATCTGAGACTACTGGGTAGGAGAAGGAAGGGAGAGCTTTAGTGGTGCTGAGCAACACACACAGGTCCATTTACTCCCACAGACAATGAAGAAAATAAGACTTACAGAGGTTTTTTCGGAAAAACAGATGTTTTTCTGAAAAAACTTCACTTATGTCCATAGTGCAATCGCATTCTTTCGAAAAAAAATCTAAAGAACAGAGGGGTTTTTCCAACATTGGTAAACCTCTTTCTATGAGGAAGAAGCCTTTTTCCAAAAGAGCTCTTTTGGAAAAAGGCATGTGTGGATGGGAAGAGGGAGTTCTTTCAAAATAAGAGAAAAGAGGAAAAAGCACAAGTGCTCTGATGGCAACTCTGTAAATAGCAATCACAGCTTAAATGCGAGATGGCGTCCATTCAGTGTAGACGTTATATTTCGAAAAAGCGATCGCTTTTTTGATGCGCTTTCGCAGTGTAGACGCTTTCTTTTGGAAGAAGTATTTCAGAAAGATCTCTTCCAGAAAAGCTTCTTCCGAAAGAAGCCTGCAGTCTAGATGTAGCCTAAGTGTAGAGTGAAACATGACCTGTGGAAGGATGGCAGAGTCTGGCCCCGAGGAACTACTACATATGTATTTCACTCCATATACAAGGTTGAAAGGTAGATGATGTTCCTTTTATATCATAAACCAGTCATCTAAGAGGAAAAAGATATTCTGATCACAGGGGTTTTTGGCTGTGCAGATTCTTCTCAGCAATTTTTCCTTATCCTTTCTGTTTTCCTCGTATGGGATGAAGTTACACTCTGAGATAAATTAACCTCTACATACTTCCATATTATTTTTCTTCCTTTTATGTTATGGAAATGAATAAACCATGTCTGCTTTTTTCTCAAAGCACTGAAGGGGTTGAGATGGCTCAGGGACTCTCTTCCCTAATGGTATGTCTACACTTGCTCCCTATCTTGAGATAGGGATGCAAATGTGGTGTACCGAAATTGCTAATGAAGCACGGGATTTAAATATGAGGAGTAACAGTTACTTCGAGAGAAGGGTTTTCTCTTGAAATAACGCTGCTACACGGGGCGTTTTATTTCGCAATAATGTGATTTCAAAATGGCGGCTGGACGCGATAATGCTAATTAAGCACGGGATATTTAAATCCCGCGCTTCATTAGCAATTTCAGTACACTACATCTGCATCCCTATCTCGAGATAGGAAGCAAGTGTAAACATACCCTCACTCTAGTTCACCTCCAGCTGCAGAAAAGTGGATAGTTGTGTTCATGGTATGCAAAGGCAGAGGACAGCCAATGCCTTTGACAATAATGACATGGATAGGGATGTGCTAGTGTTCATGGGAAAGTGTGTCTCTGGGTACGGGTTGGAACTATGAAGCAGTGCTGGGTAAGCAAAGTCTACACCTATTATATAGGTAGAATAACAGGATGCTCAGCATAGTGCATTCAGCGCCCTCTAAAGCATTATCCAGCCTGGAGCACTCAATGTCACACAATCTTCATGTAAATTTTAGGTCCAGCTTGCCACTGAGTAGACAGGACCTTGGGTATAATGCTTAAAGCTTTGGTTAAGGCCACATAAATGGAGGAGTATATAAGGTTTGCCAATTGTGACAGGGGCTGCAGCATTGCTCTATGTATATGGTTTCTATATATAAACTCAATTTAGGCTTGTCAAGTTATCATTATGAATTATCAGCCAAGGATAAAATCCGCTCTCCCAATCCTTTTCCGTGATGAAGGATCATAATGAAATAAATCTAATGATATTTTACTTACCTTTCAAAATAACTATCCATCTCTAGTGGGCAAGAAGAATTTTACAATACACATAAATGTGTATAACTTTCTAGCTACTGTAATACTACAGTGAAATCCTATCTATACTGAATTCAGTGGCATAACTCCCATTGACTTCAATGAGGTCAGCATTTCACCCTTAATCTTTAAATAAGCGTTTTTATGTACTGCTTTTACTTTTTGCTCTATTGTAGATTTATATTCACTGTTTTCCATGTATGTAAGAGTATCTGAAATATGTTAATTATTTTATTTTGTGAAGTTCTGTATTTTAGAACATATTTTCAGCTTGCATTTTGCATATACTTCAATGTGCTTTGAATTAAGACCTTCAGAAGTTCTTGTTAGTTCTCGGAATTTGCTTATCACTTTCCTCATTTAATTTGTCCTAGATCTACAATTTTACTGTAGGGGAAAAGACTGTTAATACCACATTTGTCATGAAATATTTTTAGTGGCACCTCTTACTCATAAGCTTATTTTAATATGTTTACTATAATTCTGAGCAGTGAAGAAAATGAAAAAAAGATTCTGTCTTTAAAGTAATATTAGCCCAGAGAAAAATGTTTTCTGTATGCAATGTGGAATTATATTAAAATACATTTTAACCATTTTATTATATTATTTTGGCTGTATATATTATACTCTCATAATTTTGCCTTACTGAAATAAAAACTGTTTACATTAACGATAAATATAAATATTCTGAGTTGTTTTTTGTTTTTATTTCTTTTCGTAATTTGAAATTAAGATTTCAACAGAATGAAGTCAATATTATAATTTTATTTCTTTGTATATTCATTACTTTAAGGGCTTATTTTTAATTATAGGATCACAATTGGAACACTAAGGTGATATTGTAAAAATATACAATTCATATATATGTAAGATCTATCTATCTATCTATCAAAATCATTTCACATAACTAACTTTTAACATTCATTTTACTTCAATTATTACCTCCTCTATTACAATGCTATGTTTCATCTTCCTATATGATGTCTTAAATTAAATATCAAATTCATGGCAAACAATTTTTAAATTTCTTTCTCTTTTTAACTCAGGTCATAAGCTTATCTTTTCATTTTGAATCCTTTTTGGAGCTTAAAAAGCCTTTAGATGGCATTTTGAATTTAATATAAGCTATGTGGGGTGAAAGGCAACAACCCTCTTCTTTCAACTAAAATGTTGAGATTTGTCTCTTAACAACCTGTGATGATCCTGAGCAATTTAATGTCAATAGACATTACTGTTTTCACACATGGATGAGTAACAATTGACTTTGAGGTGCAAATGTGGTGAACTGCTGACCGTATCAGGCAAAGCCAAAAGGAGCCCACAAAGCCATAATATATGCCCCAAACATTGGGTTAAATTGTTATCTACTGTTAAAAAGGTATTGAACTTTATAAAAAATGTAAACTTTACATGCACTGTGATCTTCTCTGGAGACTAGAGAACTAAAAAGAGACATAAAGGTAATTATTGGCAACCAATTGCACAGAACTGCAGAACAAAAGCCATTTCTTTTTATGATGATAATTGAACAGACTGCTAGGCTTAGTAGGATAAAATGATTTCAAGCCTCTTTACATTGTGTTGTTAGCAGATTCAAGATGTGATGTCTTAATAAAAGAGAAATGTACAATCCTAAAAATATTGTGCTTCCCTTACATTTCTTCCACCCCCATATCTTATGTCTGTGCTTTATCGCTTTGTGTTTCTTAAGAACTCATTTCTTCTAGGCATCAAAGCACCACCACTATAAGTTATTTTTCACTCGACCTTCATAACTACTCAACATGACTTCAGCAACATTGACGCACAGAGTACTAGTGAATTAGATCTCTTAGGCATGCATCATGCCCCCATCCCTCAATGCATCACACAGGGGTAAGCCTAATGTTGGGTTAGCCAAATTGATGTGATTTTCACTGGACTATAAGTCAGAACTCTACAGTTGTATTCCCAGTTCTGCCATTGGCTCACTGGGTAGCCTGTGACAAATTCTAGGCCATTTGTGACTTAGTCTCCTCAACTGTAAAAGGAGTCCAGTGATTAAGGGATCTGGCCTTGGATGTGGGAAGCTAGGGGATCATTTTCCACTCTATCACAGGCTCCCTGAGTGTCTTAGGCCTGGTCTACACTACATAGTTAGGACAGTGGAAGGCAGCTTACACCTACCTAATTATGTCAATATCTATAGTACAGCATTCCTCTTGTGGATGTAAGTGCCTATTACACAAATATAATAACTCAACCTCTATGAGGGATTCAGGGTTTATGCTGGTGTAGTTAGGGTGACACAGCAGCTGTGTAGACATTCTGTTACTTACATCATCTGTTGGTAGGAACCATTAGTTAGCCCAACTGTCCCCCAGAACCCCGCTTCTCTGGAGATCTCTGTGGCTGGACCCAGCTGCTGGTGGAGAACAGAGAGCAGGAAGGGGAGCTGCCCTCTAGGAGCCTCTGTAGAAGCTGATTCCCAACAGGGAGCTGCCAGTGAAGCTAAGAGACCAGGATATCAGCTCCCGACTCTTCACCTTTTAGGTCAGTGCAACAGCTTCTGGTGAGGACACACACCACAGACCAAAGAAGGCTAGTGTGGGCATGCATCACTATAGCAATTATCACAATGGCTGTATGTCGATCTAATATGGGTTGATTTACTTTTTTAATGTAGACATGCTACACTTAGTCTTTCTGTGTCTCATTTCCACATCTGTAAAACAGAGATAACAGCATGTCTGCATCGCGCTGGTATGTATTCAATGCTAAATATAGTAAAGTTTATAGGAAAATCAATAATATGATAATGAAGCCAAGATAGATATATAAACATCAAAGGTGTTATATGTCTTAACTATTTAAGGTTTCTAAAATTCTTTGATGATAAAAGCACTGTTGAAATACTGAGAGAGTAGGAGAATCCTGGCCCCATGAAAATCAATGGAAATTTTCCCACTGACTTCACTTGGGGCCAGGATTTTATCCTAAGTATTTTTTATCCCTTTCCCTTCCTCCTTGTTAATGTAAGAGTGCTATATCTGAAAAGGAAATGGGTAACTTTGCTGAAATAATATATATATTTTCTGGGCATGATAAAAGTATAAGAAAATAAGAATGACCATACTGGGTCAATGGTCCATCTATCCCAATATCCTATACATCCAGTATATGTAAGTGTGTGTGTATGGCAGAGCCACTGGTACCTAGCTGCCAATGTACAGAGCACATAATAACAGGGAGATCAGGTGAAACATATTTTTCAAAAATGATATATAGCCTTTTGTTTCTGCCAATTTGTTTTTGGTTCTTATCTTTCTCTTTCGTACTAGGATGCCCATGAGCAATGATTTGGAGTACCGGCTTGAGAGATTTTTCCTCCTTAGGGGATTTCTGACCCAGATCCCATTTCATCCCTCTCTAAAGGCTACTTGCATGTGAGATGTGGAACACCAGCGTCATGCAGGATCCAATTGCACAGATGTTGCCTGGTGATAATGATACACTACACAGCCTACAACAATCACAGCTAAAATGAGTATGTTTTCCTTCTCACAACAGAGATGGCTCTCTGCTTGTTCACACTGCTGGAAGCAGGATTCTTGGCAATTTTGTCAAGAAAGTTTAAAATCCTTCAATAAACTTGATTCGTATTCTAACCATTGTACCGAATACAGGGCAAAACCCCTTTCCCACCTAAATGCAGGAATGCAAGGCACAAAATGCAGCAGAACTAATGACAGACAGTGGAAAGGTGATGCACAGGGTCTCCACATCCATTTACATGAGTGGTGAAAGGATATCTTGGAGCTCTCACACACCAGTGGATATTGTACCAAGTCAGAAACTAGATGCTTTTCTCTCATGGCTACCATCCTGTGCTTGAAATCCAATCTTCCAACAAACAAGCAAGCAGGCAAGCAAACAGACAAACAAACAAAGTCTCTAACTTTTACGGTGGACAAGATAATGTCCAAATGTGAATTAGACTGAACTGATAGAAGGCTTGCAGGATAGGTGCTCTGAAGGGAGGCATATGATCATCATCTGAGTCAGGATACAGATGGACAAGTCCAATAACATGAGTTAAATTTTACTTTGTTGTTTTAGGAAGCAGTCTTGGGGGAGGGGGAGGGAGTTTCTCTTCAGTTTTTGGGTTCTTCTGTGCTATTGTTGTGAATTCAAAGATATAAAATAGTGTTATATTACAACTGTCCAACAAATGTATGCTTTATTCTGATTTCACTGTGTGTATGCTATGAGCATAATAGCAACTACTTCACAGCTGACTAAACATGAAAGAGAGAAGAAAGATCCTATCTTGATGGTCTACACAATCTATTGTGAGTGTTTATTACTCTGGAACTTTGAGTGGGTGGAACATGTGTTGTGGGGCAGCTTGTGAAAATCACTCTCCCTGTATATCTTAAAATTGACCTGTATGTGACACAAGGGTGAGGCAAAATGGTGGAGGGAAAGGGGGCCTAGAAGGGACATTTCCCACTGGAATATACACAAAATGGCTCCACTGGCCACAAAAACAAGAAAATAGTTAGTAGTGGGGTACATCTGCTATTTATTGCTCCCCAATAGTTGATGTTCTTGTCCAACCATGCAAACCCTAGTTTATTGGTGCAATTCCTACTGAATTATATGGGTGTGTCTAAGGGCAGAATTAGGCCAGCGCATATTTATTATTTTTCCCCTTCTTTCAATGAGTAATATAATGGAAATCTGATGCCTGTTTCTTTAGATCAATAATACACGGGCTGAAAGAGAGTCATGAGGGGAGCTCCCCCAATGTATTCCCATTCCCCTCCATCCAAATACTCCTGGAGCCAATTTACTACTAGTCTTTGGTGGTGGAAATTCCTAAAAAATACTGTGCTAGTGGCAGTAGAACTTCCAGCAAAGCACGAGAAAATTATTCTAGATTCTGTTAAAAGAAGAATCCAATTTAGTCCAATGGAAGTCAGATTTGTCAACCATTCCAACAATGGAGATAAAGGATGTGCCTAGAAATTCTTGTTCCTAGTGACCTTGGAAAAAAGGACTAGAGAGATTCCAAGTCCAAATCAGTAGTTTCATATACCCATTGTTGCAACACAAATGTTTAATTAGAAGAAATGTTCAAGAGGAGTTTGGGGTTAATTCTTACATACAATACTGGATTTCTGGAGTAATTTTATTGAACAGCTAAGAGAAATGAACCTCTGTGTATCAAAAGGTTGAATATATGTCTATATTTGATAAGATCTACTCGCAGTATTTGATTGACATATGTATCCTGTGCCCCCTTTTAGAATGATGTTGGCTGAGGGTGTGTCTACACAGCAGTTCCATTATTTCAAAATAAATTTGAAATAATGGACAGCTTATTCCAACTTCTGTAAACCTCATTCCATGAGGAATGACGCCTATTCTGAAATAGCTGTTTCAGAATAGCAGTTGTATAGACGCTCCACTGTTGCTATTTCAAAATAGCTCCTCCCCTGGGCCATATAATCTAACTATTCCCCAGTGCCTCCTGGGGCTCTAAATCAAGGTAGCACGTCCACATTAGAGGAGCCTGCCTCAGACTAATTTTGAGGCTTCCCTGTAGTGTAGATGTGCTATTTCAAAATAAGCTATTTCACAGTATTTCTTCCAGAATAGCTTATTTTAAAATAAGGGTATGTCTACACTAGCCCCCTAGTTTGAACTGGAATGAGGTTTAACTGTTAATTCGAACTAAGGGGTTTATCTTGGAATCGCGCTTCTCTGCCGCGTGTAGACGCGGGCAGTTATTCCGGGCTAGTCAATTTCCAAAATGGTGACCGGCTGGGAACATGCTAATGAAGCGCGAGACATTTAAATCCCGCGCTTCATTTGCAATTTTGGTCGCCCTCATTAGCCTCCCTTGTTCGAACTAGGGGGCTAGTGTAGATGTACCCTAAGTGTGCAGTGTAGACATACCCTCATGAAAGAAAAACTTCTAATGGAAGGGAGAGCAGGGACAAGAGAGGAAGCTCCCAGTCAAAAGTCATTTCTATTTAAAATGTAGAAATGCGTAACCAGATGATGTTAGAAACAATGAGCCAAAGTCCCACTCCCAGCTCTTCTCACTTTGTACTTTTCATGTAATGCAGAAGGAATGGAAAGAATGGAGGAGTGCAATGCAAAGGAAAATTTCTCCCCTCCGGGGAGTCCTACATGTGTTTTCAAAAGGGTCTGGTTCTTCTAAGCTACTCCAGTGAGCTATGATGTGTCAAGTCATGAATTAACTAGTTTAATTTGAGCTAGGAATTCTTCAGTTTTCTGGGCAATAAATGCATATGGACATTTTGGGCTCAATCCTCAGTTGGTACAGAAATCAGTGCATCTCTTTAACCTCAAGGAAGCTATGATGATTTTCTCCAGCTGACAATCTGACCCTAAATAACCTGTAATAGGATATAGGTTTTAGAACCTCGTATGCACTTGTAAAGCCCTTCAACATCCTGACTCAACAAGATGAAAAGGGTGAGTGCCTGTCTGATGAGAGTCAGACAGGAAAGTCTACAGATAAAAGTTCTTACAGTAAGCACACAGAAGTGACCTGGGGGCTGAGTTTTATGATGAACTATGTATAAGTAGGATCTGACTCAATATTAAATAGTGGAATGATGCCAATACTTTCACAATTTGTTGTGTTCACAAATCAGTTTCCCTCCTTAACTTGGGATAAGCCCAATGGCCACAGAAAAATGTGTGTGTGTGTGTGTGTGCGCGCGCGCGCGTGTGTGCGTAAGCGCAAATACTTGTGCACTTGCATTGGATGGGAGATGGAACATGAAAATATCTACAAATGTGTTCTGTCTCTCTCTTTCTCTTTCTTCTAATGTGTTTTTGAAATTTAAGAAGGAGACAAATCCTTTTTGAGAACAAGCATAAACTGTGTCACTTTGTTGGAATGTTTATATTTTGTTCCCAGAAAAAAACATTCTGATTGATTGTTTTATTGATAGTACAACACAGCATCCAATTTCTTTGATAATGTGCTATGGTGATTGTGTTGGTAATGACCAAATAATAATCTTAGGGGGTATCCTCCTCTAGCAGTTATTTCAAGCTCCCTGGCAATTAGTGCAATACAAAGGGTAACACGTTTCTTTTTAGAAACATTTTATGACCCTGTATACTTTTGATCATAATCATTGTGGTATGAATTGATAGCAGTGTGACTCCAATACCTTTTAACTATCCTTTGTTGACCACCCATCTCCTTTAACAGCTGGTCTGAGGACAATGTGCAATCATTTTAGCCTTTAGTGAAGCAAGCTAGAGATCTCTCATGTGCACCATAAAAGCCTGAAGAACTTTTGAATGTGTAATTTATAGGACTGTCAACCACAGTTACTCACAATTAATAAAATTAATCATAATTAATTTCAGTTAAACAATAAAATACCAGTTGAAAGCTATCAAATATTTTGGATGTTTTTCTACATTTTCAAATACAGTCAAAGACCTTTAAACCAGCACCTCAACAACCAGCAAGCTCAATAAACCAGCACGTCCAACTGCACAGAATGTCTGGTTTATATTGTAGATAGTATGGGGCTGGCAGGGAGCTGGGCTGCAGGGTGAATTATGGGACGGGCTTTGGTTCCAGGAGGGGGCTTGGGATAAGGGTTGAAGCAAGGAAAGGGGGGAGATGCACACCTCTGGTGACTCCCACAAGCAGCTCTCCGTCCCTGCCTTTGTAGGCAGAGGCATGGCCATGTGGGTCTGCAGGCTCACTGCCTCTGTCCCCTTTCACCAAGCACTGATTCTACAGCCCCCAGCTCATTGGCCAGGAACTATGGAGGTGGGGGGACTTTCCGCTGACAGAGGTGACATGCCTGTTCGCAGCAGAGCAACCTGGTTGCATCTCCATTAGGAACAGCAGGGATAGAAAGCTGCCTGTGGGGACTATTAGAGGTGAACCCCTCCCCCATCTAGTACCTGGAGCTCCTCCCATGACCTAAGGTCCCTTCTGGACACAAATTCCCTCCAAGAACTGATGTCCTTCAGCACCACCTACAGTTCTATTCCACACCTCCACATCCCCCTCGCTAAACTCCTCCCTCTTAGTTAACCAGCATTTTAAATTTACCAGTACCTCCCCATTCCTCCGCCATGCCAGTTAAAAAAGCTTTTAGTATATATTGATTTAAATTATAACACAGAATATAAAGTGTACATTGCTCACTTCCTGTTATTTTAATTACAAATATTTGCAAAGTAAAAATGATAACAAAGAAATAGTATTTTAAATTTATCTCCTAATAGTACTGTACCACAAGTTTCAAATGCATATATTTTGTTACATCCCTGCATTCAAAAACAAGATCATGTAAAACTTTAGCGCCTACAAATCCACTCATTCCTACTTCTTGATCAGCTAATCACTAAGATTATGTCTACACTAGGGAATAAATTTGAATTAAGATATGCAACTTCAATTATGTTAATTGTGAAGCTGAAGTTGAAGTACCTTAACTCGACTTTTGGTGCTGTCCTCACTGTAGGAAGTCAAAGGTAGAACACTCTCTCTTCAACTTCCCTTACTCCTCATGGAAGCGGGACTATTGGCATTGATTGGAATACCCCTCTCAGTTTGAATTGGCTGTCTTAACTAGACCCGCTCATTTGAACCCTGGAAGATCAACTGCAGTAGCTTCAATCTTCTCTGTAGTGTAGACGTACCCTAGAACAAAAAAGTTTGATTACATTTCTAGAAAATAATGCTGCCAGCTTCTTATTTACAAAGTCATCTGAAAGTGAGAACAGACATTTGAATGGCACTTTTGTAGTTGGCATTGAAAGGTATTTACATGCCAGATATGCTAAACATTCATTTGCCTGTTCATTCTTCGCCATTATTCCAGAGCACAATGATGATGCTCTTTTAAAAAATGTATCATTTAAATGCATTACTGAACTCTTTGGAGAGTGTTATATGTTTCCTGCTGTTTTAACCGGATTCTTCCAAATGTATCATATTACAGTAGGCTCAGATGATGACTGAGCATATGTTCATTTTAAGAACACTTTCAGTGCAGATTTGACAAACAGTAAAGAAGGTAATACTATGAAATTTCTAAAGATTTCTACAGCACTTGACCCAAGGTTTAAGAATCTGAAATGGCTTCCAAAATCTGAGAGGGATGAAGTGTGTAGCATGCTTTCAGAAGCCTTGAAAGTGCAACGGTCCAATAAAGTAACTAGAGAGCCCAAACCACCAAAGAGGAAAATCAAGCTTCTGCTGGTGTCATCTTTCTAAATGATGATAATGAACATACAATGATAGATGCTGCTTTGCATCAGTGTCTAGAAAAATCTGTCACCAGCAAGGGTACGTGTACTAAGCTCTAGAGGTCCCAAATTTGAATCTGCCTGGTGGTGGTCACACATGGCCTCTGGAATGGTAGTTGAAGCATTGCAAAAGACAGCTCAAGCTGGAGAGAGCTAAGAGGACACAGCAGTGCCACAGTCCTAAGCTGCACCCTGGAAGGTATTAATGGATCATAAAATACTTCATTCACATGCTGAAGGACTCCACCAAACTCTGCTTAAACAAATAAAGGATTTCCTATCTTTGTTATTTGTACATTTTTATATTTTAGTGAGTCTGGTACTTCTGAAGGACATTAGATAGTTGCGGAACAAGAACGTCAAGGACAACCATTGTTCTACCAGTACGCCTCAGCCCTCTTTTCATGGGATAGGTCTATACTGCAGTAAAACACCTGCAGCTGGCCCATGTCAGCTGACTCAGGCTTTCAGGACTCAGATTGCTGGGCTATAAAAGTGCCCAAGCCATCTGGGCTTAGGTCTCAGACTCTAATCCAGATGGTTCTCTATCCCCTGAACCTGAGTCTGCCGTGGGTGTTATATTTCATTGTAGACATACCTATGGATTCTTTTGGGGGGAAGTAAAGTGCTGTTCTTGGCCTCTCTTCTGAGACTGTCAAAAAAGATTTAAATTGTGATTGCAATCTAGTAGGGCAGACTTTTATATATTAAAGATTGAACTGATAGTACAAGTTTATTTTACACAACTCAACAAATAGCCATCCAAAGAAAGCACATGCCCCTATTGAAGTGCATGGAAACTGTATGAGCCCCTCATGCCATTAATATGGGCTGGATTTCTGCTTGTAACCAATAGCTGAAACCCTTCATGGCCAATTAACACTCCTTGAGAAGTCTCTGAAAGAATTAGTTTTTAGTGGACTTAACAAGCCTTTGTTTGTGGGGTGGTGGGGCAAAAAGAGAGTCCCCAAGATAGGACAGACTCTTCTGCTGGGCTCAGTGTGTGGTTGGATAGATTGACAATATTGCTGGGTGAGTTAGGGATACCACTATTGTGGCCCCATGTGGCAGGTAGGATTTTAGACAGCTTACAGTCCTTTTTCCTCTGTAGAGAAGTGAAGTGTGTAATGTAGATCTCCTGTCTTATTTTAGTAAAGTCCAGCTGTGTGGAAGTTTGTGTGGAAGGCTGGTTTTTTATGAAAGTCTCCAGATTGGAGAGCTCTTTTTTGATGTTTTCCTGTTTGCTGTACAGGATGCTGATCAGGTGATTCCTCAGTTTCTTTGATAGTGTATGGCATAATCTGTCACCATAGTCTGTTCAGTATGTTGATTGCAATGGATTTTGCACCTTCAGTCCATTTGGTATGATGTCCATCCATTTGCATTTGGAGAGAAAGATGATATCTGTCTGTACTTGTGCAACTTTCTTCATGAAACATGATACAGTTCTGCGGTGATCTGGAAGCCTACTTTCGCTGTCTCCGACTCAAAGAATACTTTCAACACCACACTGAACAGCGCACTGACACACAGATACCCTCCCACCAACAGCACAAGAAGAAGAACTCCACATGGACTCCTCCAGAGGGTTGAAATGACAGTCTAGACCTATACATAGAATGCTTCCACCGATGCATAATTTTTCCACAGGCAGAAATTGTGGAAAAACAGAATTGCTTGCCTCATAACCTCAGTCATGCAGAACTCAATGCCACCCACAGCCTCAGAAACAACTCTTACATTATAATCAAAGAGGCTGATAAAGGAGGTGCTGTTGTCATCATGAACAGGTCTGACTACCAGAAGGAGGCTGCCAGACAACTCTCCAATACCAAATTTTACAGGCCACCTTCCTCAGATCCCACTGAGGAGTACACTAAGAAACTGCACCATCTGCTCAGGACACTCCCTACACAAGCACAGGAACAAATCAACACACCCTTAGAGCCCCGACCAGGGTTATTCTATCTACTACCCAAGATCCACAAACCTGGAAATCCTGGACACCCCATCATCTCGGGCATTGGCACTCTCACTGAAGGACTGTCTGGATATGTGGACTCTCCACTCAGACCCTACACCACCAGCACTTCCAGCTATCTCTGTGACACCACTGATTTCCTGAGAAAACTACAATGCATTGGTGATCTTCCAGAAAACAGCATCCTAGCCACCCTGGATGTAGAGGCTCTCTACACAAACATCCCACACATAGATGGAATACAAGCTGTCAGGAACAGTATCCCTGATGATGCCACAGCACAACTGGTGGCTGAGCTCTGTGACTTTATCCTCACACACAACTATTTCAGATTTGGTGACAATATATACCTCCAAACCAGTGGCACTGCTATGGGCACCCGCATGGCCCCACAATATGCCAACATTTTTATGGCTGATCTGGAACAACGAACGCTTCCTCAGCTCTTGTCCACTAACGCCCCTTTTCTACCTATGCTACATTGATGATATCTTCATCATCTGGACCCATGGGAAAGAGACTCTGGAAGAATTCCACCACAATTTCAACAGCTTCCACCCCACCATCAACCTCAGCCTGGACCAGTCTACACAAGAGATCCACTTCCCGGACAGCACGGTGCAAATAAGTGACAGTCACATAAACACATTCTATACCGAAAACCTACCGACCTCTATGCCTACCTTCATGCCACTAGCTTCCATCCCGGACACACCACACAATCCATTGTCTACAGCCAAGCACTAAGGTACAACTGCATTTGCTCCAACCCCTCAGACAGAGACCAACACCTACAAGATCTTCACCAAGCATTCTTGAAACTACAATACCCGCACGAGGAAGTGAGGAAACAGATTAACAGAGCCAGACATGTACCCAGAAGCATCCTACTACAATACAAGCCCAAGAAAGAAACCAACAGAACACCACTGGCCATCACCTACAGTCTTCAGCTAAAACCTCTCCAACACATCATCAGTGATCTACAACCCATCCTGGACAATGATCCCTCGCTTTCACAGGCCTTGGGAGGCAGGCCAGTCCTTGCCCACAGACAACCCACCAACCTGAAGCAAATTCTCACCAGCAACTATACACCGCACCGCAGTAACTCTAACTCAGGAACCAATCCATGCAACAAACCTCGGTGCCAACTCTGCCCACATATCTACACCAGTGACACCATCACAGGACCTAATCAGATCAGCCACACCATCACTGGTTCATTCACCTGCACATCTACCAATGTAATATATGCCATCATGTGTCAGCAATGCCCCTCTGCTATATACATTGGCCCAACTGGACAGTCCCTACATAAAAGAATAAATGGACACAAATCAGATATTAGGAATGGCAATATACAAAAACCTGTAGGAGAACATTTCAATCTCCCAGGACCCACAGTAGCAGATTTAAAGGTAGCCATCCGACAGCAAAAAAACTTCAAGACGAGACTTCAAAGAGAAACCGCTGAGCTACAGTTCATCTGCAAATTTAACACCATCAGTTTAGGATTAAACAAAGACTGTGAATGGCAAGCCAACTACAAAAGCAGTTTCTTCTCTCTTGGGCTATGTGTACAGTGGCGCGATCTTGCGCCAGAAATATGCAAATAAGGCTAAGCGTGGAATATCGCCGAGCCTCATTTGCATATCTAATGAGCCACCATTTTTTTCAGAAGAGGCTCTTGCGCAAGAAGGAGCATCTACACTGCCCCTTCTTGCGCAAGAAAAACCCTCTTGCGCAATACCGTTACACCTATTACTTTTCAGGAAGAACGGTATTGCGCAAGAGGTGGCCGCTGTGGATGACAAACATTGGATGATATTTTTTCTTTTTTGCTTTTATTTATACTCGCTACTGAATTTTACCAGTCTATATTCCAGAAACAATTGTCCTTAAAGTCCTAATCCCTTTGAACAGAGCACTGTGGCACTCCATTATTATTATGATTATTATTATGATGATTATTATTATTTACAATAATAAATGCATAAGTATATTGAACTGCAGCAAATAGACAATATTGCTAAAGACACTAATCTCTCTATTAATTATTTTATAAAATAATGGTGAAAGACTTGGGTTCGACTATATTTTATATTTTAAGCGTTCAAGAGTGGAAAAGGATAATGAAATTTTATGGCACCGGTGATCTGATGATTAGAAAAGAAAGGTACCTCCCAAATGACTAAATCCCTTTAAATTATGTATATTTGTTCCCCTTTTCTTTATTATACCTGTTGGCCATTTGAGAAGCTATAGAGTAACACTGCCACCCACTGCCCCACTGGAAGCAGGTAAAGGCGTATGGGTGGATTAATGTCCAGTAGTTATCAAGCCTTTCTTAGTAGAGCCATGACATCCGTATTAAGCAATGGAAGCTCCTCTGGGCGGAGAGGGTAGGCTTTGCCTGCCTTATTTTAAGTCAGATTGAAAATGATCTTTACCCGCTGCAGTGAACTGGCTCTGAGCATTACAGCACCTTAGGTATGTCCATTTTTGCTCATCCACTTGCAGAGGTCACCGTCCTCCACCAAAGCTAAATACAGTAGTGTTTAGTTGTTGAAAAGCCTATCTACTCAGCTATAGCTGAATAACAGGCAATCTCTGAAAGCATCTACCTTATCTAGCATATTGAGACAGGGAGAGGGGCTACTGTAAAGTTAAAATCCATGACACAACAAGCAACATCAGAAACCAAACTGTAATAATGAGAGCTTGAGACTTCTCGTTCTACCTTTTTGAATCATCACATTAGCATATTTTACATTTTATTTGATGGAAATCTTTGCATTTCTTTTACCAAGAGGACATTGCCTTTACTTTGCTGACACAGGAATGATTAAAATTCTGCTCATATATACTCCTGGATGCAAATCATTTTCATCTTGAAGAATAGGACTATGTTAAGCCTCCAAAATAAGAATTTTGGTAGTTAATTGCTATGCATGTCTGTTTCTCTCAATTGTTCATTTGTTTATTGTTGAAGATTGTACTCTCATTTGAAATTCACAGTTTCAGAGAACCAATTGTTACTCTTGCTGATTATTGCTGTTTTTTCCTGCTTCCCCAAAACCTCTAGTCACTGATGGCATTCAAATAACATGAGGCATAAGACATGAGGTGCAGCAGTGTCAAGATATTAGGAATTACTGCAAGGTCTTCTCATTTAAGCCCACGTCAGCAAACCCACGTCCTGGACCTCTTGATATTTATAAATAATAAAGAGGAAAATTACTAGTTTTGCTCTCAAATACTCAGCAAATTACTAAGCACTGTTCTCACTCATGCAAAATTAATTCACAAGCTTGGTGCCTGGCATTACTTTGCTATAAGAAATTGCATTGTATCTCACATGCATTGAATATGGGGCTTAAGGACAAAAAAATCAATAAAAGAAATTAAATATAGCCAGCCTCCCTCAAACAATAAAAATCAATGCTCTGTTAGCAAGTACCTAAGAAGCAGGTTTATTTTCATCATTAATCTGGATACTAGTTTCATAGTAATTGATTTTTTTATACTTAAGCTGTCACAAACTATAAAAAGCAATGATTACTTGTTATTTTCCAAATTCATAAAAGAATTGACTCTGTGGGGATTGTTCTTTTTCTTTCCTTTCTTTCTCCAGTGCCAAGCTACTATAATCACTGAAACAATTGCTCATAATTTATGTGGTGATGACAAAATACAGTTGTGATGGAAAATAAATATTTACCATATCTCAAATGGAAATGCTTTATAAATGAAATGAATTTCTGCATGCAAAACTAAAGCCTTGTTGTTTTGATTAGTAAACATTTTTTATTTCTATTGCCTTTGGCTGAATATTACATGTTAATAGTTCATTGTCCAGAAAGGGATAATATTCAAAATTAATATGTTCCTATGTAATCATTAATCCAAAAGCAGATCAAGTACAATTTACCAGTTTAAAAACAAAACTATTTTTGATGAAAATATCCACAAAATTTTCACTGCACATTGTATGTCACAATGCAGAAACATTCATATTCTTGTTGGAATTTTCTATGCAAAATTAAATCAAGATTCAAAATTTCCCAAAATATTTTAATCGCAGTAAAAAGATGAGCTCATGAATAAATTTTACACTCATTCAGTTTCCAAAAGAAAAAAACAACCCAGAACCACTAGACATATACAACTCAAGTGTTCTTAAAAAGTAAAATATTCTCCTCCGGGAGATGTTACTAACATGATTCCTGTATAATCATACCACATGCTTTGGAGGTTGAGGGATGATTTGGAGGATAGCTAAAAATATTCCCTTAATGTTACTTTGATTATTAAATCGAATTCTGAAAATCTGGATGGATAATGCTTATCTGTCTTCCAAGATAAATCAAGGCTTTAACAACCATATGTATTCCAGACAATATTTAAATATAAAATAAGATTTTATAACACAAACTTGTTTTCCACAAACAATTATGGCTGTTGGAGTGCCAGCCAAAATCAAGCTAGCTAAATTAATACTCCAGAGAGACATACACCCATTCAACATATCAGGTTTGGAAATGCTATGCATGGTGTCTGCATACATATCATGAAAGTGGAATGATTGTAGGCTTCCTGGAAGATGATGTGTCATTAATACTGATGTGCTGATCTTCTCAAAAAGGAAAATGGCACAGAAAGTTCCTGTTTGTTTTTATGTTCCATGATAAGCACTGCCATTTATTGTATAATACTGTAGAATAATAGCAGTTAATTTTGGAAGCTCTCATCTACTCCATCTCCCACCAGATGCAGTTTTACTCTCGATAGCATACAGGGTTTTGTTCATCTAGTTTTAAATGTCACAAGCACTAACATTTCCTACACCTTTTCTTGGGAGATTATTAGAGCCTAATACAGCTTGTGTCAGGGTTTTCCCTCACATATTCTGCCCACATTTTCCCTTCCTTAATTTAAGCCCCAGTGACACAGAGCTATTTCCTCTTAGTAACATCCTTCATAACAGAGCTGGTTAAAACATGGAAAACTACATTCATGAATTTTTTTAAAATCTTCTGTTAGGAAAATGTTGCCAATTCTATGAAATGTAGTGGCCATCTATATGTTAAATGATCGTTTTCCAGCATAGCTGTTGTATATTTAGCTCTTTTAAACTTTTCCTAATAATAATACACTTTAATCCGTCCACACATACACCATCATTTTTGTTGCTTTTCAATGAACTCATGAAAATTTGTCAATATCTGACTGGCAACAGGTATCAACAACTGAAGTCATATTCCAACTGAAGTTAGGGAAATGCTATATGAATAGAATATAAGAATATTTTAATTTAGATGTCATACATAAAAAGTTACTTAAGCAATATCAGAATGTAAATAACACTTTATTAACGAAGTTTAGAATGAGCTTTAGTCTTCATTAGCCATAAACTGTCCTGAATAAGTTTGTTTGAATATATGTGTGTATTGTTGTATTTTGATATTTTGTTAGAAATTATTAGCAGACATGATTGCTTTTGGATTAATTTTGGATTGCTCTTTGGATTGTTAGTACCAGAGTAATTTGTTTTTCTTTGAGAATGTACCTGCTATATTTATTTCTGCATTAGGAATTATTATTATTTTCTTGTCTGTTGGGCTCACTTGTTATTAATACTGTTAATATGATAATTACAGTACACACAGGTGTATATTTTACATGATGCAATATACCATATTGTATGTGTAGAACAGAATTCCACTTATAAAGAAGAATTGGCTTCTCAGAAGAGTGAACATAAAATGGGGAATAGTTCTTAAGAGGAAAGCATAAAATACCTGTTGAAGAAAACTGAGGCTTCTTCAGCCTTCTAGCTGCTTGTAAAATACATAGATCAAAGGATTGCAGAAATGCTCATATTTCTTAGTTAGCAACAATAGACATTTACCAATCAGCCATTTGCTAAGGTTTGTGACCTATGTAAATGCCCACCAAGCTGTGTTTCCAGCAATGTATTATTATTATTATTATTATCATCATCATCATCATCATCATTACTGTATCTTGAGACCCCCCTCCCAGGAACTCATTGTGCATGGCACTATACAAACACATAATAAGAGAAATCACTGACCTGAAGAGCTCATAATTTAAACACAATGCAATGCCATCTTCCAAAGGTGTTGTATCTAGAAAAGGATAACAAGAACAGTATGTTTTTCCTTACTTTACCTTTGGCAGATAAGCAACATGATGATTCATATGGATGACAGGTACTCAGACCTGTGCCTGAATCATCTTACTATCTAATTTAGATTTCCCATTGCTAAAGGACTATAGTAAATTAGGGACAAACTAATAATCAATTCCCAATACAGAAAAAAATAATATATCAAATATATAGAATAAGTTTTTAACATACTTTCAATTCGGCAAGAGTAAGTGTCTAATTTTGAACACCTTTTTTTCTGGGGGAGCTCTGAGATTTTTCTAAAGGAAAGGATTAAATGTGGTTTCTGGCTACAAACAGTTGCTTGTCGTGCCCTGTTGGTTAGTCTCTATATTTTGTGCTTCTTACAAATAGAGAGGAAATAACTTTCTGGGTTTTTATGGATCTTTTAAAATGCACATACTTTGGGGAAATCATATTTTCTTGAAGGAAATGAGGCATGACCAATCATACAAAACGTGAGAAAATCCCCTGATAAGTGACCTTTGCCACGTGTAAAAGAAGTTGTTCAGTGGCTGAGGTTTCATGGATTTCATGCATGAAAATCAGATTTTCTGGCCACCAGTGCTGTTCAGTAAATAAATAATCCATCATTGTGTCAAACAGTGGAAACATGCTAATACTGCTATTGCTAACTGAATAGAGGTTTCTAGTTAGCATCTTATGTAAACATTTCCCATTGCTTTTTCAGAAATTTTGTGTGTCTTTTTTCAGTTTTCATTATTTGAAATAAGTTACACACGTTTAGGTTAGGTCTGACTGAAAGGTGTAAAAAAGAGTACAGCACTGATTTTACTGGCCATGCACAGTTGTACATATGAGAATATACTGTATATCCATTTACAGGGGTGTTATAAAAAGTAACAGATGATGCTACGATAAAAAACATTTTAGTTATTATTTTTAGATCATTGCAATGGAATTGCAAGGAAAAAATACCTCCCCCATTGTATTGTATTTTTAAGAAGATATGACATTGTTATATATTTTTCTAAGATGTCTTGTAAACAAAAAAATGGCACATCTAATTAACTTAAATTAGTTCAGCTACATGCTGACATCAATGTTGTTAGGCTAATTTGCACCAAGTCAGGATTTGACAAAATATCTTTTTCATAGTCTATTTTATGTAGTTTCTTGAGCAAAAATATTACTTCATGGACAAAAGTTCACTGTTATTTAAGATTCCTTAGTGACCAAATCTGCCAGTAACTTTAATAAGAGCTTTTGCTGAGTAAGGAATGAAAGACTAGGTCCTTGGTTTGAAAAAGAAGCTCTTTGCCGTTTCAGTGCACAAAACATTTTAAAATTCCCTGTGTAACTTTTTTCCTGCATTGCAAACCTTCAAACTCTTCTTTTTTACTTAATTGACTTTTATGTATTTTAATTTTCAATTATTATTTTAGTATATATGGAGTACAATTATTTCAGTTGAGCTGCTACCAGGAAAAAAAAAATCAGTAAATACAAAAATAAACAAATCCACTTAGCTCTTCAGAACTCATCATTGCAATAAACTACTCCAATTTTTCCATTCACCTTCTGATTTCCTGAGCTGAGAAGACTGTCATGGCTCATGGCGTTGCAAATGATATGTTACTCACATTTATTGTCTGCTTTTCAGTTACCCACCATCTCCACCACTGATATTTAAAATACTTTTTATATACTTTTTAATCCCTCTCCAGCCACAACAGCTCTGTTCATTCATTATTGACATGTATTTGGTCTTGCAAACAGCAGCTAATTTATCCAGTTTACATCCTCTTACCACTTGCAGAATACAACCTCAGATAGATTACAATAGGCCTTCATTTGTTTTAATATACTGTCATATGCACTCAGGGCACATTGTCAAAAATCTCAAGCATGCCCCTTCAGTTCAGGAGACAGGATATAAAACAAAAAGCATGATTTATTGCAAAAATACATAAAGAATGAAAATAAATAAGAAAGACAGTAAACTTCTTTTGTTCTATTTTCTTCAAAATACAGTAAAAACGAAATGTTCATTTGATTAAAATATTTGTTTAAATTAGCACTGATTTACCACTTGGACATGAAAGTTTCAGTTATATCAGTCCTTTTTTTTAAACCCATTATACTATGAAGATTTTACTGTGGCTAACAAACACTTTTTCACGGATTATTTTTTGGACCAAGGAATATTTAGGGTCAAAGCCATGGCCTCTAATGTAAATCCCAGAAACCTGAAATGGGGCACAAAGTTTATATAGATTTTGTTAATGTCCTGGAAGACTTAGGGCCTTGACAAATAGTCTATGGCCAACACATGCCATTTTAGGAGCACTTCTGGGGAAGGCTTGGCTAAGGTCAGTTTTGCCAGGAAATCCCTCTCATAAGATATTAAATGAAAAGGCTCAGCAGTCCCTAAATGAGTTTTAAAGGCTTTAGACTCAAAATTGGATGGTAACCCTCAGAGGATCTTGAAGATGACGCCCATTGATATTTGTAGTTTGAAACTATCCACAAGAACCCTTCTCTTATTTCTTCCTTTAAGGCTTGGGGGATATTGTGGTCTTGATTCCACTTTCACTTATACAAGTTTTACACTGTTTGAAATGAAATTTCAACCATTCTAGCATCTAGCATAGAGTTGATGGTGAGGGATTTAACCTTTTCCAAATGTAAGTTCAAAACCTTAGCTTTCCTACTGTTACTAATGGGAATGAAGAACATCATTCCCTAGTGGGAATGAAAGAACATCTGCTAGTGACTACTGAGGGCTTGCTTTGAAGGGTCCATGCTACTTGTACTGTAAATCAGAAAGTAAATCCTATTTACCTCTGCCAGCATCCACTCATTGTACAGTTATCATGCCTTGGATGCAACAGGTGGGATTAGTTTTAACAAGCTGCTTAGTGTTAACAAAAACCAGAATATTGCATCTTCTTGATCTTCTTCTGAGTGAGTAATGCATTTCATTTCCAGTGAATTCTAATGAAAATCTCTATGCTATATCATTATACACACACACACAAATATATATGACATACATATTACATGGAAAACTGTTATGTTTTAGTTTTTGAAAATTAATTGGAACTATTTCTTGTAAACTGTCACCATTTAAAGCTAAATGATTTAGCTCTCATAGGTGAAATCTTGGTCGTACTATAGTTAATTTTGGTTTGGTTTGGTTTAGTTTAGTTTAGTTTTGAACACTGCCTTTAGTGGGGCAAGGATTTCATCTCATGATTCTAGTTATATAAGAGAAGAGGGAAAAAAACCCAACAACTCATAAATGTTAAAAAACCTCCAAGAATCACCTAAACCATTTTTTAAACTAAAATAAAAGGATTCATCTCACAGCTTGAGATGAAATCCAGACACCTTTGGGAAGCTGGGGATCTCCTTTCCAAAGCCACAATATAAAGCTCCTATTTCCAGCCCTCTTAAGATGTGTGGTATTGGATGTTATGACATTTTTAGTGCAGAAAAGCTGTAAGTTGCTCGAGAATGAATCTTGACAATTCTGAACCATGAGCTCAGGTAATTTTAAGAGGAACATTCCACATTTGGAGGGGAAAATAAATGTTTCGGTGTCAGGATAGTTTATAGAGATGTTATGTTTATTGTAGCTGCTGAGGGAATCCAAAAGTTAGTTCAAAAAAGAGGCAGATTCATCTGCACATGATATGGTGATAGCCTCAGACAAATACCTGTGCCATTTATCTCAAGCCCCTTTAATTTACCACTTCAATATCACCAGTGCATATATTAATTAAACACATACCCAGACAGATTAAACTACCACTCTGGAAATAGAATTGTCATTTTTGTAAACAGTCTGTTGATTAAAGCTGCACTTTTCATTGGATAATACTACATATGTTGGTTTAATACTACATATGTTGGTTTAAAATTAAAGTGACATAAGTGTAGTAGGCAGGTGCAGCTGTCATAGCTACTTCACTGCAGCAGTACTGTGTCTTTTTAAGATGAGGGAAACTCAAGATGACAGTTTAACTCAGTTCCTGACAAAATGTTCATTTTATGCGTCAGGTGGGATCCAAAACTTAGAGATGTATGATAATGTAATGCCCCCAAAGAGGGGTGCAATCCCCAAATGAAAAGTTGCACATATCCCCTAACACCCTTAACAGTTAGGGATAGTGAATTGATATGCAAGAGGAAAACACATTGAAATGAATCCAATGTCACATTATGGAAAACTTTAACTGAAAAGATAAACTTTTTTTTTTTACTCTGCAATGCTTTACAAAGCTTCAGAATCCCACAAATATACTAAGCCAAGCCATTTAAAGAATATAAATAAGCTTGCACGGTTTTAAGCTTTCCAACTTTGAATATTAGCTTTGAAGTTGTGCCAAAAAATTCACTGCTGCAGAGCTGCTTTTAAACTGAATTCATGGCACTGGAATTAGTGTTGAGTGTGTGGCCTGTCTAATGATAATCTTGACCACGCATGCCATACACAGCCACTGCATATGGTGCCTCTGAGTCAATAATTCTCCAAAGATAAAATGTGGAGTATCCCAGCTCTTTTAATCTTTCCACACTAGCATTTTGGACAAGTATCCATTCTGCAAGAGAGCTTGCTTAATGACATATGGCATTTTTTCACAAGATAGAAAGATTGCCTGCACATTCCCTTGGTTATTCTGTCCATCCAGGAAATGTACAACCAGAGCCCAAGCAAAACATCATAGCTGAAAGTGTACTTTCACCAATGTCAGATAAAGGCTACTGCAACCAGATAAGTCTGTTATCAAGTTCTACCGATTTGCAAGTCTGTGCTAGCAGCAATGTTTTAATTAGAGAATTTTTTAATATTTATTTCAATACAAATATGAGGTCATTGCTTAAAATAGCTAGAAAAGCATTCATCACCAGCTCTGTTTTCAGAGTCCTATGTTTTCATACTTGCTCTGCTCTAATCTCTGAGAATAGAGGACATGTGGCCAGGAATATACTATTTGGCTTTTGGAATCTTTGTACCTAGCATGATAATTTTAGAATTTTAAAGATAAAAGAAAAATCACATAATGGCAGATCTCTTTCTCTCTCTCTAAAACGCACACACATACACACACTATCTCTAGTGGCTTGATCCATCACATACTTAATCAATTCTCATACACTTCAACCATGCAGAGTCAGGCTGTAGGTTCCCAGGACAGACTTTTTTTTAACACTCATAAATTCATTGCTAGGAAAAAAACAGATAATTCATCTAAAATATTGAACTTTTAAAATGCATTCCTGACTAAATGATTTCATTTTATGTTTTATTACCTGCTTAATCAGCCTATTGTGATGCAGCACAATGTAACTGAACATATCAGGCATTTAAGATAAGAGTTGTTTTGCAGTTACAGATGTCGATGATGGTTTTGAAAGTACATTTCTGACTTGAATGCATGAGTAGCACACAAAAGTCATGCAAATACTTTATACCACTGAAACTAGATTTCCCTTCTTATGCAATTTAGTGACTCTGAAATTATAATTCAAGTCCCAAGAACGAGTAAAAGGAGTGAAGAAGATATTAATCCTGTCAGAGAACTTAACGTTTGGAAGATTTTAGCAATTATTATTTTGTTTAAGAATCACTGAATATGATGAACTGGTACATTATGGCCCTCATCATTCAGCATCTTATGTAGGTATTTATATCTGTTCAAAACAAATGTTAAATGGTGAGTAAAAGGCTTGCATTTCAGTATGTCTTACACCCATTTTGCATGGGGCTAAATATCTGCACAGACCAAGATAGTGAAGGATTAGCACCTCTGTTTGAAATGTGTGATATTTTGTATTGTGCCATTATTTGGAGTTTTATTTGTATAATTTTCTGGGATTTTTCTGGTATTCAATTATTATGTCTCTTACATATCAGACAGGCAATGAAACAAAACAAAAATAACTGTACATTAATGCTACATTAACATTGCAAAGTGAAACATTTAAAACCAGGTTGCACAAGAAAGATTAACACCGCACCTATTTTGTGAGTGTGATTGAATAGAAATATGTAGCTAAAGTCCAAGGTTCCCTCTAAGTTTTGTGCAGCATGGCCCCGCAGCTGCTTAATGAGCCCAGACCACGGGCTCAGGTCTTCTGTGCGCAAAGTTGCCTGGCTGGAAGAGGAGCACTTCTCCCTCCGCTACAGGGGCAGCTCCCTGCTGAGGACAGAGCATCTAGTCTCTCCCAGCTGGTAGGACCCTCCCACACAGCTTAGAGGGAGCCTTGTTAAAGTCCACTCTCAGTTATATTGCTGTAAATTCATAACATTTCTACTGACTTCACTGGAGTTTAGACACAGATATCTTTGGAAGCATACTTCATTATCCATGTAGAATTACCATCTATACTTTTGTTAATATTTTGGGAAAACTATGTCTAAGGGGATGTAAAAAATTAAAGAACTGTATTCCCTACTATATTTAATTTCCAATTTTCCTGTGCAACAGTAGTAAAATTGTTACTCCTATAGCGTTAAGTACTTTTAAAAAATATTGTAAATTTTTTTTAAATCACAAGGTATTTTGTTATTGTTATTAAACTCATTATTTATTATTATTATTACACTACTATTACTAATCAATTTGAATCCTATTCTAGACATGCTAACGACAATAGTAAATCACTGTTTCTGTCTCAAAAAGAAGGAGAATTGTGTGGATGAGGGTCTTGAAAAATATAGTGAAATATGTTTCTAACTTCAGTAGTGAAATTCAACCCTTGTTTCACTGAGTGACAGAAAAATAGTGGGTGTTTCCAAGGGTAAGCAATTTAATTATCTTAGCAAAGTTACTTTTTCAATAACTCCCTTAATAAAGCAGAACAGCTAGAATTATCTTTATTGAAAAGTGTCATGATCTTCAAGGGTAAATCTGTTTACAGTGACATTTTAATATTACTTTTTTTAAAAGAATGATATCTCATCAATAGATTTGGTTCAGTTTTGCTTCACTTTGACTTGTTCAATTATATGGCTTTCATTAATTCTTTTTGTACACACTAATTCATGATGGGACACATGTAATTATCTCTGTGGGGAAAGAAATTGCAGTGACATAGCTATGGGGAAAAAATAGAAATATTCATCTTGAAACTTTCCAGGATTGCAGATCTCTACTCATAAGATCAAGATTATTCAGGTATGTAGAAGATCTGTAAAAGATGGGATGAAACTCAAAAAGGTTAGTAGGTTAATTCTGGATATAACAATAATCTAAAACATTCAAATTATATACATCTCTAGGATATACAAAATTGGTTACATAATCTTTCAACAAACATTTTCTTTTTGTTCCCCTACCACCTACAAGATTGATAAAACTTCTGTTCTTCATCAGACAAAAATACTATGAGTAGAGCATTTCCTGCAATATTTGCATGCATTTATTTCTGCCTTGAATCAGGAGGGTCACAAACAAAATTAAAACCCAGTTTTAAACACTATTTCCCAAATTTTTTCAACGCCAGAGAAGGCATTTATTTATAGAGGTCAGTGTGGCTACCTTAGACTCATGAAAGTTTAAATGAAGTGACATGACTCAAGTCTAGTAAAATACAGTGACAGATGCTCATGAGCTGCAGATTGCTAATTAGCTATGTAGGTACTTTTTTGACCTCTGCTACTTAAGCATATCTCTCTTCTCCATCCCAGGTGCCTTTAAAAATACTTCTCTTTGGGTATGGCTAGACTGCAGGCTTCTTTTGGAAGAACCTTTTTTCAGAAGAGATCTTCTGAAAAAACTTCTTCCAAAAAAAGAGAGAATCCACACACAAAAACACATCGAAAAAGCAATCTGCTTTCGTGAACGATAGTGTCCACACTGAATGGTCGCTATCATTCATTTAAGCTGTGATCACTATGGATGGAGTGGCCTCCAGGGCACCTGTGCTTTTTTCCTCTTCCTCTTCTTTCGAAAGAACTCCCTCTTCCCTGTCCACACAAGACTTTTTCTGAAAGAGCTCTTTCAGAAAAAGGCTTTTTCCTCATAGAAAGAGGATTACCAACATCGGAAAACCCCCTGTGTTCTTTTCATTTACTCTTGGAAGAATGAGATTGCAGCGTGGCCATTTTCCGACAACATTCTGCAGTGTAGACATATCCTTCTTATATGCTTTCTCTGAATAGAAGCCAGTATGATCTAGTGGAACACTAAGGGCTTGTCTAGACTACGCTGAAGTTTCGAAAGAGGATATGAAAATTCCCTGGGAATTTTCATATCTTCTTCCGATCTCACTTTCTAAAGTGGAGCTTTCAAAAGTGAAAGTGGTCGAATGCAGTTTTTTCAGCAACCCCCGCCCCCCTTTTTTGGAAAAGCCGCTCTTCCTCAAAAAATGAGGTTTACGCGGCTTTTTGAAAAAGGGGAGGGAGTTGCAGAAAAAAAACACGTCCAGACTACTTTCACTTTCGGAAGCTCCACTTTAGAAAGTGAGATCGGAAGAAGATATGCAAATTCCCACCGAATTTTCACATCTTCTTTCGAAACTTCAGCGTAGTCTAGCCATATCCTAAGTTATTTCCTTGTGAAAATTTTTAGCATAAGGATCAATCTTACAAAATGTGTTGAATATATACTTTCTAGAAACAAGAGGGCTCATGTTTTTCTTATGCCAGTTATACCACCATACTATATTTGTTTCACCATACTATATTTGTTTCATCCTAAGATGAAATTCTGTCTCCATTTAAATTAATGGCAAAACTGCTATTAGCATGACCAAGATTTATACCTGATTTATACCATGTGAGATGAGACTCAGACTTTAGAATTTGTTCTGAAAAATTGACAAAACAAAACTGAACACATTTACTCAGGCCTAACGACAATCAGAACTTTTCATTTTTCTGAGCCATAAATTGATATTCCAAATGTCAGTTCCTAGAATGCCACCATTTGAAGAAGCTGCCCTGGCCTGTTTCAAAAAATTGGCCCACTGTAAACAGAACATGTGCATTGTGAGTGAACCCAGCATGTTCCTTGGTGAGAGTTACTGTAATGAACTCCTGTTATCTTCCCACATATGACATAAGAGAAAGCAAGAGGGCAAATTTAAGGTATCAGTGATCAAATCTATGAGGAAACAGACAGATCCTCAGCTGGAATGACCTGACCTCACTAGCTCAGGATCTGACTCAAATTTTTAACAGGTAGCAAAACTGGTGGAAAAGATAATATTTTGGTAGAGTGCAAAAAAGCAAAACATTTCTTGTTGTCACCTCAGAATTTCTTGATAAAAAAGGTAGGCTTTTCAGTCAGAGAACTTGCATTTTGTTGTAAAAAGATCCCCTCCCCCCCCGATTTTATCTTGGCTAAATGCAAGAAAAATCAGTTTTGCTGAGAAGATGTATTTTTACAATTTCCCCCAAAAGCAGAGATATCTCCTAGCCACAGAAATGATACTTTTCTCCAGATCATATTTATTTGGCTTGTTTAGTAAAATCCCGAATGAGTCTCTTACACCAACCACCTCCTGCAAATTGAGTACTGTCCCTTTTTCATGTTCATTACACTACAGAATCTCTCCTTCCACTTATAAAATGGCACTAGCAGGCCAGTTATTTAGAGGGAAAGGTTATAGAGCCCTAACCTTAAGATCTGAAATGTTTAGAGCTCCTGGAACCCTAGTTTTCAATTTCAGAAGAGCTGGCTCCTCTGCTTATCCTTCCTAGCTATTTGGGGCAGAGACAGTCTCTTTGTTTTATGTTTATTCAGTGCTTAGAATAATGAGGTTCCGGTTTTGAGGTGCTGCAAAACACATAATAAATAATTATTTGTAGGAAGCTGAACTCTAATGCGTATGGGTCTTCCAGACAAGATTTTAAAAATGTATCTTCCTACAGAGTTAGGACATTAAAGATCAAAGGACACTTTTTGAAAGAATAGGTGTTCACATTATGTTCTTGCAAATAAATCCTCTCCACCTACCCTGTTGTGCTGTGCCCTGGCTGCTTCTCTCACTCTTCAAAACAGGCATGGTGGTATGTATAGCCTGACCCTGCAAATACTAATTACTATTACCAGGCATAGTCCTTTGGATATAAAGGGGAGTGCATGAAATGCTTGCAGGGCTCTTAATTCGCAAAAACTTTGGGATCCTTTCAGATTAAAATTACTATATGAATGTAAGGTATTATTTTCTTGGTCAGTAGCCACAGAGATCTCTTACACTTTGTTCTGACATGTCGGGATGCTTATTTTTCATTTCTTTATAAGGCATCAGCATCTATTTGTCACTTTCCTAAAATGATACAGTGTCAGAGACCTTTATGCCACTACATACTATACATTATTAATGATAATCTTCATTAAAGCCATATCCTAAATACTTAAGTTTAATAGTATTAAAATAGTATTAAAAAGGATTGAAAATGTAAGGTTCAGAAGATTCATTTGTAATTCTAACAAATAAGTTTCCAATTAGCAGCATTACCAACTCTCACCGTATCACACAGAATTTAGGGTTCACCTTAAATCCCCAGGTAGTATAGTCCTTTGATGCAATTAAAATCACAGCTTTAATTATTTCTAGCCATTGAGTTTTCAAAGGAAAAATTAATAACAAATCACTAAAATCTAAGAACTCTCCCCCCAAAACAAGGCTAATTAAGAGAATGTCATACTTACACATTTTTTAAAAAGTTTTTTAGTTTTAAAGACATTTCAGGAACGGGCTGGATCTAAGTAATATTTGAATGTCTGGAGTTGTCAATACTGTATCAGGTCACCCAAGGAGTAAAAGGGGGAAAGAGGAACACTTTCTCTTTTACACTTCCACTCAGAGAAATTACCTGACAATCATACTTTTTAATTCTTTTTCACAAGCTTTGAAGTGATAAGGTTAATCAGACTTCAAGTGCTAACCTTTACCTTCCCAGAACTACAAACCTATGAAAAACTCAGGTTTGTTTGGGACCCAAGAGCCATCTGTACTAGGAATGATTGCCATTCCTGTATTATTAGCTGTGCAGACAGACAAAGGATTTCTATCAAAGCCCACAAAAAGTAGCTAATCTGCTTTCAAGTTTTGGACTAAATCCCTCTGAGAGTCTATATCTTTTGAAAGATTTTTTTTAAATAGTATGTTTAAAACTAATATATATATAGTTTGAAAAGAACAAAGTACTTTTTAGTTCTCTTTTAATGTGTTTGTTTAATTGATTTTTTTTTTGTCCTTGTTGCAAATGGAGGGGTTTTTTTTCCCTGACAACAGCTGCTGTATTTTTAATAGAGTCTGCTAAGCATCTACGTTCCAAAAGAGTCTGAATCCCAGGAGGTAGAGGAATGGAATCAGAAAGAGCATTGTGTCTCTTTTGTCACAATTCTGTTAGCAGCCTCAAGTTAATGTATGCCTGCCTCTTGGGCAGAAAAGGCTCCGCAACTTGTCCTTGTTTGAAATGAGAATATACCACTGGCTCAATTTCATTAAAATCAGTCTGCTCAGCTGTGACAACCAGCGTGTTTTTCTGTTGTGCAATATATACAATGAGTTATCACCATACGGCCCATACTTGGATGATGGGTTTTTAAATGTCAGGAAATAAATGAAAATATCAACAGTTTGGCAATGGGAAGATTTCTTTTTAATGTGAACCTGACTTTTGAGAGTCCTTTAGTAAGTTTCTATCTAAAACCTAAACAGGGCAGATTCATTTGAAATCTAATAATTAAAATACAACTTAGCATGCATGTTTGTGGTGTGTTTACTATGAAAATACAAGTAATGGTGAATGCTTTTGAAAGCCTATGGTGAGACTTGTTCTTAAAGCAAGATTAAATGCCCTCTCTTTCAAACTTCAAGGAAGGTAGTCATTTGGCACTAACCTCTTTCTAGACTCGCTAAAACAAATTTGTCACTATAAATTTCATAAAAACATTACGTTTTCTAAATATTTTTACTGCTGTATTTCCTAGCATTTTCAGAGGAAACATTACATTTTTTTAAAAAATCTTGCCCTGTGTTTCTCTGTATTTCTCTAGATACCTAACCCCAGTCCACATAACAGGTTGGACCTCCCTGGACCCCTGGATCAAGCACTCACCTGATCAGTCCTGAACAAGGGATTTTGCTGGACCAGGGCAGGTCCCCCGCCACCAGCCTCCCAGCCTGCTGTCCCTCCCTGCTGCCAGTGCAGCAGGGGAACCCCAAGGATCCCCAGCCACCACCAGCCCTGCTACTGTCGCCAGACTGGGGCTCCCCACACATCGTTGGCCAATGGCTATGGCTCTTTGGTCCAGCAGCATCTGTGATCCTCCCAGACCATGGATGTTGCCAGACCAGAGTGTCCCAGATTTGAGAGATTGAAATTGTACACACATATATATTATTACAATACAGCTGACATTGGAAAAGTTAAGTTTAAGATTAAATATTATTTCCCTTATTCATCCTAATTAAATTGAGTTTAGCTGAGCCTTGCTTTTAACTGCTCAATTCAGTCATTGACTTCTGTTTTCTAACTCTGTTAATGTGACTCCCTGACTAGATGCACAATGTCTGTGACACCGAAAGTTTTTGCTTTACTTTACCAAAATCATTTTTAATGTAAATTCTATGACACCTTCTAACTCTGATTTCTTCTATTCTCCATATATGGCCCTTGTGAGTTAGGCAGGAAGGCTTGAGGAGAAGGGGGAATAGAAGTGAGGCTAGGGCAGTGATAACTTTGTGGAAGAATATGGGAGTTAAGTAAGTATGTGTGTTGGGTGGTGAGCAAGGAACTGGAAAGGCAGACAGAAAGCAGGGCCTGCTGGTGTTGGGCAGACAATCAGATACTGAGAAATGCTTCAGGAAAATGAATAAGGAGAAGCGATGTTTGTGGGTGAGCAAAGGACTGGATGGGGAGTAGGCTTAGAAGAGTTGTTTTTCAGTGACCTTAATGTGGAAGGGAGCCCATTGAAGCACTATCCCTTTGGTCCTGCTTCTGTTCCTATTGAAGTCAATGGGACGATTCCAAAATTCCTATTGACTTCAAAGGCAACAGGCTTGAAGCATTACTATGACACTTCCACCTCAGCTTCTCAGGATGAGACTGGAGATGTAGGCTTTGGGCAATGGAAAGAAGGTCATTGAGACTGAGAATGAACATGAAGAATACAGTTCAGATGACCTGACTTCTATGGTTTGGGTTGGTGCAAACATGGTGCATGCATGTGTAAATATGTGTATATATATGTATACACATATGCACAAATTTATACTGACACAGGACATCAAGATCATATTGGAATGTAATAAAACCAGAATTTTCTGTAGTAATAGTTCACTTTAAAATCTGAAATAAATCCCTTGTAATCTTCCCTTAACCAGCAGCATTCTCACTTTATTTTAGTGAAGGTCAAATTCTGATAGACTTGCACTGTGTTTTTAAAAAGATTAAAAGCCAGACAATGAGCACTATATGAAAGACTTTCCTTCAAACAATATGTCAGGCTCACTGAATCAGCTTAAAACATAAGCCCACATCTTAAAGGTCACCATTAAAGTTGCTCCTTGCTGCTAGGTCTCTAATTCTATATAAGTTGAATTACATCCCTTATCCTCCTCCCCATATAACACAACCTGAAGGTGAAACACCACCAAGGAGACATGCCCCTATTCATTTCTGATCCAGTCACTGACAGCATGTTTTTTTACAGGTAAGGAATCACAATCATTAGTGAAAAAACGATTAGTTGAACATATGCCAAAAGTCTGTGAGGAAGAGCTTCAGTACCTTAGAACAAAATACTGTTCTGGACCAAGATCTGCATATAGATCTATGCCAACGGGAGAAAAGATGCAGTGTTTTCTCTATATGCTTATCTGTAATCACAGCTTCACATGTGTGAACATCCTGCATTCATAGTTTTACTCAATCCTGCTTAGAGAAAGCCAAGTGGAGGTCAGAGGGAAGTCATGATAGATTGAGACTGGGACCAAGGGAGATTTAGCATCTAGGAGTGGAAATCATAAGATCCTTGCCTATGTTATAGAATTTAGCAAAAAAATTTAATCATCAGAAAGGTTTTAGGTATCACAAAAGTCATGAGAGATTAGGATGCTTTTTTTCTTCAGCATGTGAAGCTAGAAGGGAAATCCATAGTATAAGCTGCTCTAGGTCTGGCTTCACGGAACATCCCAAGCTGGCAGGAATTCTGGAAATCATGAAATAGCACCTAATAAATGTTAAAAATGGAGGGATTACAGAATTAGATTTAAAAACAAACAAACCTGTTAACCCCAAAACTATATATATAACCTTTACAGTAACTCCTGGACTATTTAATTTCATTTCATTTAATTTTTAACGAAGAGATTGTACAATTAACTGCAGAATGAGCAAATACATTTGTGTTTGTTCTTTTTCTTGGCTAATTAGCACCCAGTGAAGAGGACTGCAGTTCTCAATGCCTTCAAAGCAAAGTGTAAACCCCTGTTAAACCAAAAAAAAAGTTAAAAGTCTAGTCCTTGAAAGCTAAAAGGAAGAGGGAAAGAGAATTATACAATTACAGGATATAGACAAGGTCACATATACTTAAGAATAAGTTGAATCTAAATAGTGTGTCAAAGTATTTGTATTCTGTGGCATGGTGGTAGAAATTGTACGGTGATTTTACATAAATTTTAATATGTGATATTGGAACAAATCAGTAATGCTAATAATACAATAGCTTTTTATTATTTATTTTAGGTCATTGGGATAAGGAAGTTAGTTGTATGTTTTTTACAATATTGACAAGAATGTTGTCATCATTAAGATTCAGAGTCAACAACCAATTGATAGGTCAGTTCACATTTCTTCAAACTGCTATTTCAGGCTGTCATCAAAGTCCAGATGACCCAATTATAATTTTGACCTTCACAATATTTTTTGCCAATAAGTTCCACAAGATGATTGTGTGCTGTTGTTACCCAGGCTATGAAAGATTCAAAATGGAGTCTGCTGGGTTCCATCTTCCTCAACAGCTCCTTCCCACCAAAATCACATGGAAGGATGCTTTGCACTCCACCCTCTAGCCTGTGTACACAGCTCTAGGCCTGTGCACCCCTCACTAACACCATGCGTGCGCATCCCAGTTATGCACCCGACCCTCTTTTCCTGTGCACACCGCCCAATTACTTTGCACCCCACACGCTAACCCAGTTTTCCCGCCTTTACATCTTTTATAAACCCCTCTCTGAGGAGACCTTGGGTTGCTTGGTTCTCCTTCGTCCGTCTGTGTGCGTCATTGTCTACCTTGAGGAGCCCATTCATCCATTCCTGTGTGACCTGACTGGGACTGCCCAGATCCAGTGGTGCTACTTAGAGGTATGAGGGAAGCCTCCTCCTATCCAGTACTTTGGGATTTTGGGACTATTATCACGGGTCCTGCTTATGAACGGACATTCAGACAAGGACTGGTGTCTACGGATTCTAAGCGTCAGTTCACGTGGAAGGCGAGGATCCAGACTGTTCCGGACCCCGGATCATCAACCTCACCATCGAGGGATCTCCCTGCTGTCCTCCCTCACGGCTTTAAATTAGCCATGAGGTAGAAGGTCGCAGGCATCTATCGCTGCCTTTGAACATTTTGTAAAGTATAACCTTTCTGTATATGGGATTTTTCCTATCTCCTCCTTCTTCCGGGTTAGGGCGGGACATTTACTGTTTATCTTGTTGGTTGATGCGTGTTGCTATTTCTACAAAATATATGGTTTGGCCCTAAATTTTGTCTCAGACCTGATTTGTGACTAGCTGTTCACCGGTGATAGATACGGGTACCAGGTCGAATCTGGCTTCTGTGGGGGAGGCAGCATTAGGCTTTAATTAATTGCCCACAGCAATTGTTTACCTCAGCCTTCTGGGTAACACTGTGGAAGTGTGTCCTTACATTTTGTTTAAACCTGCTGCCATTGGGTGATCGTTTGTTATATGAAGAAGTAAATAACACTGCAGCTTCACTCCACCAGTCATGATTCTATAACCCTCTATCATATACCCTCTCAGTTGTCTCTTTGCTAAGATTATCTCTTCTGGTCTTTTAAATCTCTTCTCCTATGTGAGTGAATCCATAACCCAATCATCTTTGTTGCCCTTCTTTATATTTTTTCATTGCTAATATAACTTTTTTGAGATGAGACAGGCAGAATGGCACAGTTTTCAAGGTGCGCACATACCAAGGTTATATAGTGGCATTATGATATTTTTTTTCTGGGTACGTCTAGACTACAAGCCTCTTTCAAAAGAGATCGTCTAGACAGCCACAAGACGTTCAAAAAAGCAATCCACTTCTTTGAAAGAGAGTACCCAGGCAATCTGGACGCTCTCTTTCAAAAAATCCGTGTTTGCGTTCAAGAAAGCTTTTTTCAAAAGCACTCTTTCAAAAAAAAGGTGTTCTTCCTCGTAAAAGCAGGTTTACCACTGTTGAAAAAACTGCCACATTCTTTCGATTTAATTTAGAAAGAATACGACGTCAGACTAGATGCAGGTGATTTTTTTTCAAAAAAAGGCCACTTTTTTTGAAAAAACTCTGTAGTCTAGACACAACCTCTTGTAGGCTATCCCTGTTCCAATGATTCTTAACATTCTAATCTTTTTAAATTGCCACTGCAAAGTGAGTGGGTGATTTTAGAGAACTATCCACAATGATTCCAAGATGACTTTCTTGAGTGGTAAACAGCTAATTTCCATGCCACCACCACACACACACACACACACACATACACAGTTGTTTCTATTGTTCACTACTTTGTTTCTATTATCCATTACTTTCTATTTACTTACACTGAATTTCATCAGCCATTTTGTTGCCCAATCACCCAGTTCAGTGAGATCCCTTTGTAGTTCTTCACAGCCTGCTTTGGACTTAACTATGTTGAGTAATTTTGTATTAGCTGCAAAGTTCAGCATCTCACTGTTGAGCGCTTTTTTTCAGATCATTTATGAATACACTGAGCAGCAGTAGTCTCACTACAAGTCCTGGGGGATCCCACTATTTGCCTCTCTCCACAGTAAAAACTTTGGAAGAGTGGCTCCAGTACTGTCTGTTTTGGATGAATCTTTATTTATTTTTTTTTTAAATATATCTTTCATGTTCTATTCAGAATGTTTACAGCAGTACGCTTTGATCTTCTCTGTTGGACAGTTGTTAAATGTTGACAATTATCTACCTTTAACAAACCTTGTTTAAAAGATGATAATGGGGAAGGTCATAGTTAGGAAGCTTGGCCATGTCTGAAATTTTGAGATTTCAAAGATCGTTGTGATTCTCATTTTAGATTTGAGTATTGGAAGGACACTATTTGTGATGTGTCTCTGGGGAGGGGAGCAAGGGATGAGGTGACAGGATTGTGATGCACCTCATTACTACCTTCTCATATCATGAGAAACATATGCCTGTCCCTGCCAGAGGCCAGCTCCCCAACTATAAACCCTGTTCCACTGGATATTTGCAATATTCTCTGATTGACTGTTTCCAAAGAATCAATACACCCAAATTCCACCTCAGAACATCATTGCACTTTCATGTGTTTATAGTAAAATCAAGTATAAGCTTATTTAACAAAGAACAGAGATTCAAGCAATAGCAAATAAAAGTACTGGAAACAAATGGTTACACATGAAATAAAATAGTAATATGAACTCTAAAGCTTCAGCTTAATTAACAGATACTGTCATGTCTTATAAAGTAATGCTCACCCAAAGTCCTTGCAGAGTTTTACAGACAAGCTTGGGTGTGATTCTCTGTTCCTGAGACTAACAAACTATCAACTTGCCTCCTTGGTGAAGGACCCTGTTATAACACCAGATATTCTCCAACTATCCCTTGCCATTAGTCATAACCAGAAATCTTCTACCATATTGGGAAGATTTCTACATAGTAGAAGAATTATCCCAAACGTCATCCACCAGGAGAAAATCAATATAAAGACCAGAGCCCTACTTTGCTATAACATCCAAACGATTATAAGAAATAGATTAATGTAAATTGTGCTGTCAAAACATAGATTGTGTGTGTATGTGTGTGTGTGTGTGTGTACAATGGTGAAAACTGGTAAAACGAGCTGTTAAAAGTATGAACACATCTCTTGAAAGCTTTCTTCCTTACTATTGCAGAAAACATGAATTATATACTTTGCAGCCAGCTGCAATGGCAGTACAGGCAGCTGCTCCCAATTTACTGGATAGAGCCATTGTACATACTGTTTACTTTAAAAATTACTTGCAATTTCCAAATATACATCTTCACACTTTGTATGGTTTAAGAAGCATTGCAAGAATTTGAAAGTTTTTAGCCATTTAGCAAGATCAATTCCACAAGCTCATTATTAGTATAGAGGCACTTTGCTTTTTCTCTGTCTTACAATATTCTTTACTTAATACCATTCCAGGAACACTGAAGAATTAAAAAAAAAATAGATCCTTCTCAATAACATCTGGAAATTGTTCATTAATCACTTCTTTTAGGTAGAATCCATATTCCCTTCAGATGAATATCTTCTTCATTTCAGGCAAACTTCCTAGCCATGCATAGGTGCCTGGTACCTGCAGGGGAAGGGGATATAGGGAGGGCCACCCAGAAGACGAGAGAGGGGGCATAAGGAGCACCCCATTTAGCAATTAAAAATTTGGCAGGGGCACAGTGGGGCTGGTGTGGTACCTGAATGGTACCACAAGGTGCCTATGTGACTATTTGTAGTTACTCAGTAGGAACAGGAGCACTGTCTCCTATTATTGTAGTCACTAATAAGAAGAGCTACCTGAAATGGAATGGCCTCAAGGTGTTTGGAAATGGTAGTTCATCAGAGAAAGCCTCATCTTATAAAACCATAAAATAGAGAAGTTGAAGATAGGGAATGAAAGAAGAGATAACAGAGGTAAAGGAAGAAAAATGGAAAATAAAAATAAATGGAAAACAGACAGGACAGAGGTGAAAAGGATAAAATGTAGAAGAAAATATAGAAGATTAGTTGGAAGAATGAGAGCGCCTGATATTTAACAGCTTACAGCAGCTAGTAGCCCCGGGACTAGGGTTACAAAGATATAAGGATGATGGTGTATAAAAGCATGTTTCTGATGACCATTCTTGATATGAACTGGAAAGTTACTTGATATATATTCATCTGATGACTTACTTTAGCTCCAGACCAAATAGGGGCACTATGTTACAATCCTTAGGAATGAAATCAAAGTGAAAAATCTTACAGTCAAAAATTATTGCTTGTAAGTAGAGCTAGGTGAATTTTTTCAGCTACAACTTCTTAAGGGAAAGAAATAGATTCTGTAACAGCCAGTTTATGAATGCATGTCAGTTTCACCAAATTGTTTTAACTAAAAAAAAAAAATCTAAATATTAAACACTTTGTTTTGACATTTTCAAAACTGTACACTTTGATTTTTCATGCTGACATCTTTTTGTTTCAAAATTCTCTTCAATTCTATTGAAAAAATAATCAAAATATTTAAAAATGATCAAAATCTCAAAAAAAAAATTAGATTTTATTGACCCAAAATGTTTCATTTGACCAGAAGAAAATTTTAATATTTACTGTTTGATTCACTAATTTTTAAACGTATTTTCTGTTTGGTCTGAACCAAAATATTATTTCAATTTTTTCAAAATTGCCATCGAACTGAAAAAGCTGTTACTCATACAGCTCCGTATGTGAGCACTACCTACATCAGAAGGTGCGGAAGTATAGCAAACACTACAGCATGGAAATACTGGATTTTTTTCTAGCTCAGAGCATCAAGGAAAAAGAAGCAACATAGTTGTCCCTGTCCTGACCAAGTTCCACTGGTTATTCCTCTACCCTTATTATCTCCTTCCCTATTCACCCCAGAAAGTCTGGAATTGAAGCTAGTCCCTGTGCTGCATTATTGTATGTATGTCTTTTTTCTGTCTGCGGAGCATCCATACAAGCCTACTCATGAGCTAGACCTCAACTATTAATGCAGTCCTTACTCACTTCAAACTCCTATTGACCTCATCTGGATTGACACATATTGTAGAGTATTGCTGCAACAATCACTCATATTAGTCTGTCCAAGAGGATTTTATGATTTTTTAAAAAAAGATCATAAATGGCTTGAGAATATAAATTGCACTCAGTTTCAATGACACTTGATATGCTGAGTCATTCAGCATTTGTCAAAATTCCAGTCTATGGTTATAGTCACACTGCAAACTTAGGGTGACTCTAGCTCTTGGAAACATATCTCAGCTAGCTTTAATCCATCTAGAGCATCCACCAGACCAGTGTAGCCATACAACATGGATTTCAGTGCAGGCTGGCCACCTGAGTAATTACTCAGAATTTGGGACAAACCTATAAAGCTGGCACAAAAGTACACATTGCCCTGGCTTCACTGCCTCTGTGCTCAGGCTAGCTACATTAAACATCTACATGATAAGTAATTACGCCAATATCAACATATTTGTGTAGCCCAAATAGCATATCTTATTTCAAGTTACAGTGCAGTGTAGATGCAACCAAAGTGTGTGAAAAATGTTACCATTCTGATCTGGCAGTGTTCTAAACACAACCATTCTGCACATGTGAAAATTACTGTATAGGAGACAAGGCAGGGGAAAATCAGGCTAATAGATTCAAAATTACTTCACAGTGACAGATGCTGTGTAAATTAAAGAGATAAAAGGTGCACTGCACGATGCAGTTATACCTTTGTTTTCTGTGAACTCCACTTCTTCAATTTCAATAAGGCTGCCAACTGCTGAAAGCAGCTGCCATTTTGTGCTCAGCTGAGATGCAGCCTGTTGGAGAGAAGATAATCTCAGTGATGTCTCCTGGAGGCATCACTGTTTTTAATTCTTACTGTGCTTAATGACATCTAATCTTAAGCAAAACTTCAGTCATTCATACTCAGTGTATCTGCCTGCTCCTTGTATAGAAACCACAAAAAGCAGTATTGTAAAGAAACTTTTTTTCTTGCTAAATTATAACAGTAAAGATGATTAGTCCTTTAAATCTCTAATTTATCAGCCAATGTTCCAAGATTGTTTGCATGATACTTTGAAGCACTGTCCTCTATAAATGCAAAAAAGAATTAGGCAAATAATATAAATGACTAGATGCATAGATATATTTGAAAACTAACTGTGAAGAAATGTTCTTTTATGACTGAGCTAATTATCAAGGGGCAACACGAAAGATGACGAGACAAAAAAAGAGATATCTGACACAATGTCACAGCATATTGCTTCATCACTTAGCTATGCAAAAGCCCATTTTGATACTGCAGTAAACATTAGCACTTCTTTAAATGAATCCAAAGTACAAAAAAGGTCCTGGTAATTAATATCGTATACTCATTTGTTCGGTTTCACTCTTCAGAAGCTCTTTGTAAAAAGTAGATTATTCTGGCAATTAAAAGTATCAAGTATTGTAGTTACAATATAGAAACACGTTATCTTGTTAAACAAAAATGACTCAACGTGAATATCTAAGACATGTTTGATATGCGAGTTCTGTTGCAACTAAATAACAGCTGTGTTAGATTGGAGAAGTTGAAAATTTGTATTCAGTAGAGAATATTTACAATTGAAAAACTGTGGGTAATTGAATTGTTACAGTGCTTTATTTATTCGTTTGTTTTGTGCCAACAACTAACATTCCTTATGTTCCTTCTTTCCTAATTCTTACCTTCGTCTTTTGGTCCATAAGTGAAAATACCCAAATACCTCCTGCAAAGACTCCCATCTAAACCTGTGACAGACATGTCTGTCTGCTCATATGGTCACTACTGACTGCCCAATACTTGTTCCCTCTGCAATTAGTAAAAATATAATTTCTCTGTGGATAACTTCTCTCAGCCTGTCCAGGAATTTCCTAAGGTGCCCCCCAGTAGTTCTACAAATATGTTACTGAGGGCATTTCCTTCTTACCCCAGAAGCAGCAGTCACACTAACATGTCAGCAAGGATCACTATGCATTGGAAATTCCTATCTCTAATACCAAGCCCTACCAACCTAAGTCTTCTTGGTCAGCGAGGGCTCATTGCCATACTCATATTTTTGAAATGCAGCCAATAAATTGTGTGGAATGAAATGTTTACTCAGTCCTGCTATTAATGGTATTTTTGCTTACAATTTCCAGTTCAGAAAACTCTTTGATAAATGGACTAGAGAGGAACTCTACCCTCTAGATAGAAAAAAATACCTACTGACAGTGCAAACTATCTTGGTCCCTTTCTTGCACTGTGGACATTTATGTATGTATGATACATATCCATATGTATGTATGTCAGCTCATACAATGTTTGTTTTGTAGTAGGAATAACTTTTTTTCTTTACTTCACTGTTTCTCCTTCCTGAAGAATAAAAGCAATGATTTGACTGATACTTGATTCCTAAGATTGTAATAGGGTGCAAATTTTTGACATTGCACATGAAATCCTGGCCTCAGTGAAGTCAACAGAAGTTCTGACATTTGTGTTAATCTATGCAGAATGAGGCCCACGATGAATGCTTCTGAAAACCCCACTCGTATTCTATAAGGAAAATGAAAAATCTGCAGTCCCTACCAAACTTAAAATGGAACAACTATCAACAAGTTAATTGCAAAAAAGATTTAAGAGCAAGAAGAAAAATGTACTATTGGCTATTGGAATTTGTCACAGAAAAAAGAAAAAAAAAAGCTACCATATTTCTTTAGGTTGATGTGTAAGAGGGAGATACTAAAAGATGTAAGCAACACTGTAAATTAACTTCCTCAGTTAATGGCTGGTTCTCTCAGAAATGTACCAGCTGCTGAGGGTGGCAGAATTTTTGCAATTTATGCCTGCAATTAAAAAATAATTTGTTTTTGTGAATAATCTAGAGTTTGATGGTTTGTCTACAAATATGTCAGTCTTTGTTTACCTCACTATGTGTCAATTGGATTAGCCCCTTATTCAGATGAAAGAACTGAATCAGCCTCTATGTATACCCTGCTGCTTGGCCTACCTCTGCAGCCTCCTCCCAAAAAATTCCTATAGCTACTAAGAACAGCAGGAAGTGTAAAGCCACCCACTGTGCAATCGTGTGGGCTTAGCAAGACTAGGATAGTTAGCAAATTAAGAGAACTGGATTTTGATAGAGAAGCTGGTTAGCTGCATGCATAGAGCTAGATCTCTTCTGTACAATAGCATGATTAACTCTAGGAGGAGCCTTAATAGACCACCAATTAGAGTCAACTGTTGAGCTGAATGATTTTGGAGTTTTGCTTGCTGTTGGTTTGGTTTGGTTTGAAGTTAGCTTCCTCCTCTCCAAACAGCTGATGCTTGCATTAAGTGAAGATCAAATAAAAAGCATATTCAGCATTTCAGAGAGACTCAAGAGGAGGGGAAAATAGTATCAGTAGCTAAGCTTTCTTATGCCTACTCTGTATGTGTCAGCTCATATTATACTTTGTGATGTATCATTTTTCCCAATGCATTTAGTATTATAAAGAGGGAGGATTGTTATTATAGAAATAAGGAAAGATACAAAAATTGTCTTTCATATGCAAAATAATTTGCAGGAAACTACACATTTGACATAAACTTTTGAACCCAATATCTGTGAAATATGCTGCTTATACACTTCTTGGATTATTTGGATAGATCCTCATATTGCTTTTATTTTGGGGAGGGACAGGAAATGATACGTGTTTTTTTTTATCAGGTGCAAAAGCAGAGCTAGTGTTGTGATAACTGAATCACTACTGGTATATATGACCCTGCTTGAAATGTTTGTTCTCATTTATTTCAATATGTTAGTGCCGCATGAAAGTAATAAAACCAAAAGAAATATTCTTCAACATAATGAGAAGGATACATTTAACTGAGAGAAAAGCGTCTCACTCTCTCCCATAGGCAGCATATCCTCTGATTTTTCCAGTTATGACTATTTTCTGGCAGATCTGATGAGGAGTTTAAGATAAGGAGTTGAGCCAATTCATCCCTATACTAGGTCCGTCCACTTCACTGATTGTGTGTGGCAGGTGTCCAGTGAAAAAACATTGTATATAATCATGTAGACTATACCATAATGCATCACAACTCTAGTGATTAATTTTATATGCTTCCAGAATGCTTTTGGCAACATACACAGACCCAGTCTTATATAGTAATGCTGAATGTACAGTCAGAGATAGTGACATTAGCCAATGGTTTGCAGTGACAGCAGGAGTAAGGCAAGGTTGTATTAAGACTCCACTATGGTTTGCACTGATCATTGACTACATCATGAGGAAAGTAACCAGAGAAGGCTACCAAGGAATTTTATGGACAAATGATAAAGTTGGATGACCTCTTTTTTGCTGATGACATTGTTTTGCTGAGTTTGACACATCACTTAAAAGAAGAAAAGACGCAACTTTTGGCAGACACAGCAAAACAAGTTCATTTGTTCATCCAGGGGAAGACAAAATATATACTGCTATCCCCAAAAGCAACAATAAGAGTGGAGAGAGACATAATAGAAGAAGTATGTCATTTTACCTAGCAAGGAAGCACAATGTGAAATGATGGCAATACCCCATGCTAGTTGTCAAGCAACAGAGACCAAAAACTTTTTTTTAAGTTTGAAAAGATTTGGAAAAGTAGCATGATTGGCACTGATAAAAAATACAATTTTTAACACAGGAATCATGTATATTCTCCTTAATAGAGCAGACTCATGGAAATCTTTGGCATAAATTAATAACAAGATCACCTCATTCCAAAGTCAATGTCCATGGAAGAGTTTCAGAGTCAATATGAAAGAGTTTCTTGCAATATCAGAATTTTTAAATAAAGCAAACAAAATGAATGTATCAAACCTGGTAAGAAGAAAATGATGGCCATATTTAGGACACACTTTAAAGATGCCACTGATGTAACTTCTACATCAAGTGATAATATGGACATGACCTGGGAAGAGAAACAAAAGAGGCAACCAAGAGAAACATTATGCAAAACAACAGAGAAAGAAGCCAAATCCATCATGACACTCAGAAGCATGAACAAACCAGCACAATACCAACATAAATAGCAGAAAGTAGTGGACACACTATAAAGCTGGGAATGCGGGAGAAAGCAAACAGATGTACAAGGCAGCTGAATTAAGCTTGCACAGGCAGTCGCAATTCTGGCATTTCTCAACTTCTGAGGGCTTCACTTTTCACCATAATAACATTCTTTTTTTGCCCATAATTGTAAAATATAGTATGAAATATAGATATGCAGTAAAAATCAAATGCACCTAGTAATGTTGGCTTCCTAAGTAGCAACATCACTCTGCTTGAAAACAAAATAAAGGCTCTTATATCAAATATGTGATTTTGAAAATGTTTTCCATTTACTATCCTCCATGAACTTCTCTAATTCTTTTTTTTTAAACTTAATTATAGTTTTGGCCTTCAAAATGCTCCCTGGAAAGGTGATCCAGAAACTGGCTTTGCATTGTGCAAAGACTGTGTCTTTCAGTTTGTTTTAAACTAGCTTTTAGCTAATATCATTGGGTGACCCCTTGTGATATGGAGAGTGGGTAAATAACACTTCATGGTTCACTTTCTTCACATCATTTTTATGGATGTTTATCATACCCCCACCAAGTCCTTTCTGGTCTCTTTTCTATGATGAACAGTCCCAGACTTTTTAATGTCTCCTCATATGGAAGTTGTTACCTGCTCCTGATGACTTTGGTTGCCCTTTCTGTACTGTTCCCAATTGTAATGTATATTTTTTAAGATGTGGTGCACATAATATTAAAGATGTTTGTGTACTATGGATTTATATAGTGGAATTGTGATATTTTCTCTCTTATTACCTATGACCTTCCTAATGGTTCCTAACATTCTGTTAGCTTTTTAGACTGCTGCTGTACATTACATGGATGTTTTCAGGGAACTATCCATAATGACTCCCAGATCACTTCCTTGAGTGGTAACTAATTTACACCCCATCATTTTCTATATATAGTTGGCATGATATTTTCCACTGTGATTTTACTATGCATGATTGACATTGAATTTCATCTGCCATTTTGTTGGCCAATCTACTGGTTTTAGCTTTATAACTGTTCAGTTAGCTTTGGAAATGATTACCTTGAATAATTTTGTATCATCTGCAAACTTTGCCACCTCACTGTTTACCCCTTTCTCTAGAACATTTGTGAGTAAATTAACAGATCTGGTCTCAATATAGACCCTTGAGGGACACTGTTATTTACCTTTCTCCAGAGCATTTATACTTACTTTTTGTTTCTTATTTTTTAACCAATTACTGGTTCATGAGAAGACCTTCCTTCTTATCTCATGACTTCTTCTTTTGCATAAGTGTCTTTGGCATGAAATGCTGCCAAAGGCCTTCTGAAAGTCCAAATGCACTTTGCCAACAGGATCACATGCTTGCCCAAATGCTTATGCCTCGCAAAACAAGGTACACAGGATCTATCGGAAAAGGCTTTCTTTAGGTTTCTTTAGTGAAGACTGCTGCTTTTCTCCGACAAAGCTCCGTGCAGAAAAAAAGCGGCAGCCATTTTTATGCTAATGAAGCGTGGTATATTTAAATCCCTGCTTCATTAGCAATTTCGACTTGCCTAATCTGCATCCCTCTGCATCCCTCCACCATTCCTGGCCATTAAGAGCTGTAAGACCTTTGCTTCCTAAAGTTCCTATTGGCTGAATGTTTTTTTTTCTCGTCGCTGGCCAGCAGCTTATCCGTACAAACTGTGACCTAAACTCTGCACACCCCTGAATTAAGTGATAGCACAGTTAGTAGTTCTATAATTTAATATTTGATTTCTTTCAGAACTTTCGGATAAATACCATGTGATCCTTCTGGTGACTTAATACTGTTTTATTTGTTACTTTGTTCCAAAACCTCCTCAGCTGATGCCTCAATCTGGGACAGTTCTTCAACTTAGCCACCTGAAAAGAATGGCCTAGGTGTGGGAATGTCTCCCACATTTGCATATCATTTATTTAGCTTCTCAACAACTATCTTTGGAGTCCTTGAATGCTCCTATAGCACCTGATTGATCAGGGGAACCATTGATTGCTGGGTAAGCTTTAAAAAAAAAATAATGTTAGTGTTTGCATCTTGCTAGTTGTTCTTCAAATCCTTTTTTGGCCTCCTTATACTTATACAGTTGAGTTGACAGAGTTTATGGTCTTTGCTATTTTTCTCAGAAAAATGTGACTGCCTCTAATTACCTTTTTCACTCTGTCATTGAGTCAAGGTGGAATTTTTTTTTTTTTTGCCCTCTTACTGTTTTTTTTTTATTTGGATTTTGTTTTCAGTTTTGTTTTATTTGGGGAATACATGTGATATGAATTTCCCTTATGTGTCTTTTAAAAGTTTCCATGCAACTTGCAAACTGTAATTCTGTTGTGACTTTTCCTTATAATTTTCATTCAACTAGTACCCTCATTTTTATGTAGTTCCTTTTTTGAGCAAAATGCTATTGTGGTAAATTTTTTTTTATTCCTCCCCGCCCACCAAAGATATTAAATTCAATTACTGTAAAGTCACTATTAACTGAGAAGTTCAGCTATATTCACCTTTGAACCAGATCCTGATCCTTTTGTATCATTCCATCAGTTTGCCACCTTGCCTGCTGAGTTGATCCCCAGCCATCTATGTGACTACTTCAGCTGTTTAACAGTTCTGTTACCATGGATGTTCCTCGGCTATGGCATTTGGTCCCCCTCTCCCCGCCCATTCAGCTCAACATACTCACTCCTGCTCGTGGCTTACTCCCAGCTCTTCTCCCAGTGCAGGCCATGGACTCAAGGCAACACAGGAAAGGGGCACAGCGTTGTGGAGGCAGACAGTTCCTCCTTCCCGCTGGGAGCCGCAAAAGACCTGGTGAATAAAGTCCCTACTGTGCTTGGGGCTGGAGAAACAATCCAGCCCAAAGTAAAAGAGGGCATTATATTTCAAGTAAATTGGAAGATTGTCAGTATCTTATCTAGTTTATGGGAAGTACAATACATTGTTCCGGACAACAGCCTTATGAACATGTGCTCACAGTAGCAAAAATGAAGCTCATCACATTGGCTTTCTCAGTATTTCCAGTATGTGTAATATCTCATTTGGGGCCTAATGTTATGCAGCATAATTGCATCATTAGTTAAGTGGTGGCTACACTCAATTTTGGCTTTCTATTGGCTTAGAGAAAAGATTTCAAATTTGCATTTAAATGAAAGTGAGGAAAGTATGATAAAGATTTCTAGAACAGGGCTGCCTGGTTTTGTTAATTAATTTTTAACAGGAACACTACATATTTTCAGTCAATAGAGTTATTTTACTACAGGATTTGTATTTTCTTTTCTTTATCTAGAATGTCAGGCTTCCCACATTAGAGCAATCTATCACTTTGTGTGGCTGAAGAAACCTTTCTTTTTTCTTGGAAATATTGGTGCAAGATAAAAGAAAATAAAATTAAATAAATAGTTACTTTCAACGTGTAAGCTCACAATGCTCTAACATAAATAGACTAAACTGTAGGTAATTATAACCCAAAACATGGAGGAAATCTCATCTATAAAACCTTTCTGCCCCCACCCCACCTGCACCAAAAAGTCTGATTCTGATCTTACTTATGCATACCAAAAACAGGAGTAACTCCTGGGACAAAATTATAAAACCGTATGTAAGTGAAATCGGAATTGGTTCCAATGGGACTTCCTGGAGTATGAATCAAGGCTGAGTTCCATTCATAAATTATACATTTCATCTGAGGAGTTTACTTAAGGTTTGTGCTTTCAGCTTCAACCTAGTGCCTGGAGACATGAGATCTGTCTGTGAAATCACCTCCTTTGACATTGAATCACTTGCTTTTAATTTTGCTTTACATCTTAAGTTCCATCTAGTTTCCATTAGTACCACCCTAACTCACCTTCATTTTCATGATACTTTTGAAATCATTGGTAGTAATAATTACTTCTCTGTTTTCCATTTATACTATAACCATTACCACTAATTTGATAACAACAGCGAAACTCCTGTTACAACCACAGCTTACAAAAAAAAGGCAATTCTTTTTAAAAAAACAATTTGCACTGGACATCCTCCTCTTTGGGGATGCAATGTAATCATTTAAATAAAGAACTGAAGCATTTAATTAGTATGTGCTTACTTCCTGCTAGCAGGACATCACACTAGTGAGTAAATGGATTAAGTTTCTTGTAACGCCAAGCAGGAGACATCTTGACAGTTGTGTTTTTCATTCTCAGGTGTCTAGTTAAGGGAAACACAGGGGTCCAATTCAACCTTTAAAAACTTTATCTTTGACTAGAATGATTATTGCTTTAGAACACAATGTGATTTTCCACAGTAAACTTAGCAAGGGATTATGCTTTTCAATGCCAGTTGAATGAAGAAAGGAATGAATAGAAAATGTAAATAGAAGATATTCCATGGGAAACGGAAGGTTAGGGGATTTATCTCCCACTTGTTACAATCTAATATTCACAAAAGAAAAGAAACACTGCAGAGCTATATGTTACAGATATTATTTTCTGTTTGCTTTGCCTTTAGTTTTTTTCCCCTGATATGTTTAAGGTGAAGGACATGAAAACTTTAAAAAAGAAATGGTGGATTATAATGTTTTCATCAAATATTTTAAATGATTAGTTGTTTTTCCCTCCAACTATTAACAAGATAAATACATATTTCTCTCTAGATTTTGGTGAGGCCTGAAAGCAACAGCTTAGACCAAAGGCTGAAACTATTTTATACAAAACATTAGTCTTTTCCTTTAAAAGTAGAAAGGCAAAGAAACTAGATCAAACATGCAAACTGCTGTTAGCGAGGTGTTTAAGGAGAAAAAATCAATTAGTTTCCCCACAACCCATCATAGAAGACCCATCCCTCTCCTCCTTTCTCTTATACTCTTGCTAGAGCTGTATGGAGATAATTGCTGTAGTAACTTCTGCAAGCTAGGTGACAAAGGAAAAGGAGATGGTGACAATCTATAATGGCTATTAAGCGGGAGAAAGGGCCCTTCTGCTTAGCACCCAGTTGCAGTGCTGGGCCCTTTGAGATAGATGCTAGGCATCCTGAGCCACACTGAACACAATAAAAGGTGAATCATCAGGACTGGTCAGCTAAGCCCAGGTCCTCAAAAGATATTAAGATCCAAATGCCTATTAATTTCAATGGGCGTTAGGTACCTACAATGCTCTGAGGATCTAGGCTCTTGTGCACATTGTCTTCCATACACACTGGACTCAACCACCCTCCAGATCAGTCCCCAACAGGGAGACAATTTTTATGGCCCTATTGAGTAGTTTCACACTCTACCATAATGTAACACAGTGCCACATTTTCCTCATAAATATTCATGCTCCCAAAGTAAACACCCTATCTCCTCAATATCTGAATATTGGCTTTAGTGTTTAGATGTTATGGTGATGGCATTTTAGAAAATCCTGAAATGGTAAAACTGGTCAGGAAATAATTTTTCTATCCTGGGAGGAAACATCAATGAAAATAGAAATGTTTCATTTGTTACAAAAACCTGGATGTTTCAATTTAAAGCCAAGCAGTTTTGACCTTCAGTTGCAGAAAATTGCGAATGTTTCAGGTTTTGATTGATGAAAATCTAACAATTTGTTGAATTTGCTTGTTAGTTGTTCTTTTCAACATTAATTTTTTCAATATACATGTAAATATTTAGTCAATATTTCTACTTGGCCAAATAGCCATTTTGTGGAAGGGAAAATGAGTTTTTATTAAAATGATTTGGCAAGGTCTGTCAAATAGATTACATTACACAAGGCCAGATTACCCACTGCAAGTGAAGTAGGATTTCTCTAATATACCCTAGCATTCTTTTCAGGGGAAAATAATATTATGATTGCCAGTTCTAATTGCCAGGACTGGGATGATAATGTATAGTATAGATCATGAAACATATCTCAGAAAAAAATATCTATGATGTTATTCTTACGTGTTGCACAGTTTTTACATAAACTTCTTCAATCTCATAATTAGAGCTGGGGGGAACTACAAGAAAATCTAGCTGGCAAACAAGTTCATATTTTAAAGGCAATAAAATGTGCCTGGCTTGTGATTGTGAACCTAGATTTAAACTTAGTTTAAGCCTCTTGCAAAGTGGAAAATATCTTGTGGTTTAAAAATTTTCTTGGTTGTAGTTACCTTTGTAATAGGTTGGTGGTTGGACATTGCTCAAATGGCTTGATCCCTGTGTTGCCTCATTCCATCTCTTCCCCCTTTTTCTGACTACTTTCTCTCTCCCCTCTTTTTTATTATTATATTATTTACCATGTGTCCACTGGTAGTGCCTAGGAATCATGAACAGTTTCAGAGTACTTAGAGGCACATGTTAAAATATAATATCTATCATGAAGAGTTTACAAATCTGAATATTTTTTCTCTTTTTTTCTGCTCTCACCTCTAGCTCCCCTGCACCCCTCCCTAGACACATGCACTTGGTCTGATCGTACTTTCTGTCTTTATACCTTTTCTCTGTTTTTTCCTTTCTCTTCTACTCCTTCAAGTTTGGTGAACATCCATTAGTGTTTCTGTGAGAATGGGGTACATACTGTTGTAGCTGAGTTGTGTTTTGCAAAAGTAGCCACACAAAAATTGACAGAGGGAGCAGATCCCATGAGATACATTCTGCCACCTTTACTCACATTGTCAGACTTTACTCACCAAGTACTTCTGCTGAAATCCAGAAGAGTGACAAGATTTGTCCCCCAGAGACAACAAACATGAATTATTCCTGTGACCACCTTCAGTGACCATATCCCTAAATAACCAGAGAAGTTTTGAGAGTAAATTAATTCCTAAGACCCTCAACAGAGTAGGTAGGGTGTAGTAACACCAAATTGGAATTATTCTGACTTATCTGTTTCCTCTTTTTATATATACAGATGATGAAGAATGATATATTTAGTCTGATTTCAGGATATTGATATGTAACATTGACAATTTGTGTTTGACAGCTATCAAGCTTTAACTTTTTAAATGTCAGGGTTCACTATCATTAAATAATTTTTGTGTGACCTCCCATTGTTTAAGTCCACTGTCAATAATGTCCTGCAACTGTGAAAACTGACATTGTTAACGAAAACCAACATGCTTAAAACCCACCATTTTTCCGACTGAACATTTAAATTGATTAAAAACCAAACAGATGCATAATCATATATATATACATATATATATACATATATATGTATATATATATGTATGTATTCATGAATATATGTATAATTTCAACTGACAAAAATCAATGCTTATTTTAAGCGCGGTTTTGTTTTTCAATTCTGTTTTATTTGTACTCTAAAGATGTACCCAGACAGCAAAAGTACTGGAACAAGCACTCCTTATAGTTACAACAAATTCTAAATGGAGAGCATCATCTATCAATACAACCAGGTTCACTGGTTTTATATTAGTGTTTGACATACACAGAGTATATTGGTGAAACTGCTATTCATCAACAACATTCATAAAGGCCCAAAGGTCTGTGCTTGACAGATTCCACACACCTTACAGGACATGAAAAAAACCATTCACCTGAAACAAGCTTCCCTCCCCTTTAGCCACAGTTCTTGTATATAGCAAGTTGAAGGTAGGTAACCATCCCCAAAGAAGCTTATTAAATGTCATTTTCAGTCAGGCTGTATTTTTTTTTCTGTCATGGAAATTTCTTTCAGTTTTGTAGCCAAAAAGTGACACCCTTCAGAGTCCAGTTTAACAAGCTCACAGTAATTCAGGTGTACTTTGATTCTCTTGTTTTCAAATTAATCTCACTAGCAGGAAAAAACTTTCCCTCTATTTGCAGCTGAAGCAGCCTTGGATATATCAGAACCATTATAGTTCTATTGTGCAGTGGGGAGAAATTTGTGGATGACTATAAAGGTGTTTTGTGAGTCTCAGGGGCAGGCTACAACTTCACGGAGGTTCACTGCACCCCCATGTGCCAGTGGAGGTCGGAGGCAGGTCAAGAGGAAGCTGGAATAAATCTAGTTGTCATACCGCTATGTGGTACCACCAGCCATTGTTCTTGAACAGAGAGTATTAGTGCAAATGCTGTATGTTGGGATTGGTCCTGCTTTGGGCAGGAGCTGGACTCAATACCTGAGGTTTCTTCCAGCCCTAGGATTCTATGATTCTATGAAACATAAGGCTCCAGATTCACCAGCACACTGTAGCTGCTTTCCAATGAGAGGAGTCATGCTTAAACTTTAATCAGCTTTACAGCTGTTTTGCAATTCTGGAGCACCACTAAACAGACAGGCTACGTCTATACTACAGGCTTCTTTTGGAAGAAGCTTTTTTCGGAAGAGATCTTTCAAAAAACTTCTTCTGAAAGAGTGTCCACATTGCAAAAGTGCATCGAAAAAGCGATCTGCTTTTTCAAAAGAGAGCGTCCAGACTGAATGGATGCTCTCTCACATGTAAGCTGATATTGCTATGGATGGAATAGCCACCAGGGCACCTGTGCTCTTTCCTCTTTCCTCTTCTTCGGAAAGAACTCTCTCTTCCCCATCTACACATGCCTTTTTGGAAAAAGGCTTCTTCCTCATAGAATGGGGATTACCAATACCAGAAAAACCACTCTGTTCTTTTGATTTTCTTGCAGAAGAACGCAATTGCAGTGTGGATGTTCCTCAAGTTTTGTTGGAAAAATGGCTTTTTTTCCAACAAAATTCTGTAGTGTAGACATACCCACAGAATGAACCAATGATTCCAACCCACTATCATCTATATTATTTTGAGATGTTTCCCTGCAATTCAGGGGTTTCAATAAGGCCAGGGGCTGCTCTAATTAACACTGGTGGACCTAGGGAAATTTTAACCCTCTGATGAATGGAGGATAATCATAGCATCAGCTTCTGCTAAACATATCCCCTTTGTGCTAGAACCCTCCCTTTGTCTCTTTATGTTGCTACCAGTGCAGCTTAGCTGCATAGGTGGCAACAGAATTGCTTTACTAGGATGCAGAATCAATCCTGAGCAATCTGCGCAAGTTCTGCAGGAGTACTGCCTCACCTTTTACTCCTGCTTTATCATTGAGTAATGCACCTGAAAACCTGTCTCTCTCAGTGATTGTTCAGACATGTAGATATTGGCAGAAGAGTTTGCAAAGGAGTCTTTTGCTAAACTTTAATTAGGATTAACCAGTCAGAGGTCATTTTCTATTCTGGTTAACCCTAGTCATGCTATCTAAGAATAAATGGATTACCGGATTAGTTCCCAGTTTCTGAATACCTTAAAAAACATATTAGAACCTGTGGATCACATTAAAAATGCATAAAAGATACCTTCACTCAAAAGAAGTTTCACTCACTGTATTTTGCTTCCTTTCAGGCAAAAGCTGAGCTCCATTTCTTGAACAATCCATTTAAAGTTGTATGCAAGTTCAAGAAGGTTATCTTCTATGCTTACAAACTTGATGTACAACATATTCACGGGACATCTCATGCATGCAGTGGAGACTGATCACAAATGTCAATGTCATTCTTCATCACTGTGTCACTTTCTCCAAAAGATAAAACTAGCATCTGTACTCATTTAGAAGCATGTGTGTTCGTTTCCATTAACTTGGAAATTGGAAAGTGCAGGAATTCTTAAAGATTTGATAAACCTTTAGAAAGTATTCTGATGGTAATGAAGGCAGGGCTGGTTTCAGTTTAACAAGCAGTTTAACATTCACAGGCAGTTAGGCGATGCAGGCATTTTTTTAAAGCCACTGAATTTACATCTGAAAATGACAGATAGGATAGAAACATAAGGAGAAGTAAATTGAAGACCCACAGTGAGTTACCATCTAATAAAATATGCAATCATCTGGAGCAAGGATAAAAGAAGTCAAAGTGAGCTAAAATGCTGTGTGTGCACGAGAGAGTGAACACATAACTCTATATGCTACAATTACACTTTATGCTTGGTATATTGTCATAACAGTGCACATTACCTGCTTATATAGGAAATGCCCAGAATTTGAAATTTACTTCTGTATGGAGGTGTAGCATGAGTCCAAAACTGAAATAAGTCCTCAAATATTGGCATAAGAAGACGTTAATTTGTTCTTGTAGTAATTGCTAGCTCCATAATATCAAAGGCTCCTTCCTACTGAATTCATGTAGTTGGCTATAGCATAAGGATTTTAATTCAGATTCTTTCCATGATAAGCCCTGCTGAGCACAGTACAAACATGTCATCATTTCCCATCTCCTTCTTACCACTGGTCATCTGGAGAATGTTGACCAGCTGTTATATTAAGTTATTATCGTTATAATGTTATTAATCAGATCATCTTATCAGTGCTAAGTAGTGTCCCTTTTTGAATGGAAATATTCTTGTTCCCATCTCATGGGAAGTTTCAGCCACTTAAGATCCTGCAATGGTGAACATGGCTTTATCTGCACTGGACAGTTTCACAGAGGAAATGTGCCTTTTGTTGACAAAACTGTCTGAGCGTTCACAATGCAACATTACTTTTGTCAGAAAAAAGGGCCATTTTTGTCCGCAAAAAAACTTCCCTGCTTCACAAGGGGCCTTTTTCTTTTCCCCTCACTGGAGATGTTCCATCCATAGGATGGTTCAGGGTGGCTGCCTCAGGTCCCATTTCAACAGGTCCCCGATGTTAGCTGTGAGACGCAAGGCAGCCTGGGGGATTACCTGAGAGCAGCACCAGGGGCTGGCCCCCATCACAATCACCATGGCAGTAGGAACTAGAGCTATCCAGCAGCCTGCTCCGCTCTGCTGCCCATCTCCCAACCCACTGCACTCTACTTTACTGTGGTGGTGGGTAGCAGAGTGCTCCAGCCTGCTCTCTCAAGCTCTGCTCTCTGTTCTGTGGTCTCACAAAACCTAGCAACAGATGCTGTTGCCAGGCATTGTGGGATACTTAGATTGCTCCCACTGTTGATTGGTGAGCTCCAAATGTAAGCATGATCTGTTGACAGAGGGGGCAAGTGTGAATGCACATTGGTGACTTTGTCATTGTCAATTTCTGTGTGTTGACATTGGTTTCATCAGCAAAACTTGATAGTATAGACATACCCTATAACTAAGGCTACTGACATGTCTACTATGGCACTGCGTTCACTATATTTTTCTCCACATAGAACCATTTCTGCAGCATAACAGCCAGGCAGGACTAATTTTCAGAGTTACAGAGGATAAGGTTCTGCAGTACTAAATACGTTAACTAGACCAATGATGATAAAAATGATAACCATTCTCTTCCGATTGTATGGGATATATGGAAATAATTGAAATTAGTGATCTAGGGTCTAATTTTAGATTTATTTTCAGTATAGCTATTGGGTTGCTTTGAAAAATTATTTGAGACAATGTATATTCCTATGTTTACTTTTGATCTGTGGATTTACTCCAATGTATAGTTCTTTCTCCTCTGTTTTCTCTTTACACTTCTTCTTGTGGCAAACTTCACAGCCTGGGTTTTATCACTGTGGTGATCAACTGCCCCCCACTGCAGGACTGGGTCCTTAATTTGTATTTTCTACTTACACTAGTCATATGTGCATCTACTGTTTTATCCTAAAAGACTAATCAATTCAATATTAAATATGGATAAAACTAGAAATTTGTATTTTCCTGCTATTTCATTTCCTCTTCCTTTTCCCCTTCATAATCTATAGTTCTGTAATCAGTAGCATCAAGCTCAAACACGTATAGCTACATCTTGTTATTTCATTTATATAACAGTGGGGAAAAATTCCATTTTTGTCTCCACTTCAGTCATTTCTCTGAGCAGGTTTCATGAAAAAAAATTATGATTCTTGAATTTTTCAAGTAAATTGGGGCTCATTTTCAAGTGGATCATTTTCAAAATAAAGTTGGTCCATTTGTCATATAAAGTGCTGTGATTCTGACATGAAACTAAGCTGTTTCTACTCAGTGTCACGTTAATAATTTCAGTCTGGTCTTCCTAAAACTCAAAATGAAATTGAGGATTGGAGCTAATGCATGGGAGCCTAGACTGATGAAAATATTCAAATTACCCTGTGAAAAATAAAACTGTTTTCTTCATGGCTAGCAATACCTCACTATAAAGTGCTATTGATTACCCTTGAAAATGTGTTGTGTATTTAAGACATATAGGCATTGTTCTTTAGTAGTTACTCAAGTATGTCTGATATTTGACTTCATAGCTACTATAGGACTGGACTCTTGTGTTTAATTTTGTGTGTGTGTCACAGCTCCTGCCGTGTTGTTACTAAAAGCTTATTTCACTACTTTTTTATGTTGTACACTCATGTCACACTGTTTATACTAGTTGAATGTTTTGTCCTTTTGCCTCAGTTATAAGGAAGCAGTTACTATTTGGTCTACACCCAGCTTTAGTTTAAACTAAAAACTCACCTGCCTTTCAGATTCCCCATTATAGTAATTGGTCCGTTGGCTTCAGTGATTTTATCATGGAAAGAGCAGAAAAGCAAATGGTATAATACTGTTTTTGTTGTTGTTATTGTTGTTGCTGTTGCTAAAATACTTTCACATCTTCTCTTCAGAGATGCACAGAACAATTTTAGTTGTAACTAAGAACCTAGCCTGATGAGAATAGCAAAGTGAAAAGCTAGGAATACCCTGTCCTCCGGATCATACACTTATATGAAATGGTTCTGACTCATACAATGACATTTTAAATAGCTCTCCATTACAAACAATTTAGTATTAACTATTAATTGTTGTTGTTGTTGTTGCTTTACCCATACAGTATTTCTGGGTAAAAGTAAGACTAGTCTGTCAATGGGAGGTGTTCCCAGAAATTTGGTATTGCAACAGACAACATACCTAATAGCCTATGTATAATATCAGCTTTTGTAGTCTAAGTTAAAATCTGCCTGGCACTGTGTGTGGAGACAATAAGTAAGACAGTAGTAGCAGGACAGTAGTAGCAGGAGACAAAATGAAGAAAAGAGGATTGTATATGACAGAGGCCCTCCAATAAGTTCTTTGATTGGCTGGAGTGGTGGGAAGCTGGCCTAAAGCTTTTCCTTCAGAATGAGCCAAATCGGTTTGCTGTAACTTGTACTTTTAAAAAAGTTTGTTCATATAGTTTCTTCCTCGGAAACACTTCTTTCTGTAAGATGCATTATTGCAAGGTAAGAGGAAAAAAAAGCTGACATCTTTCCACTGACAGTCTATGGAAAAATCTCTATCCAGAGCAGACTTTGTGATTAAATGACTGTTACTGGCAATTATAAATCAGAAAGTATAAGTTGTTTCATATGAGCATGAATTGCTGAGGTGCTGCATCTAATCAAGCTTTTGGAACTCTGACAGTATATAAGTATTCCTGTGAATGTGTCCAGAGGGATCAATGCAATGTCATCATCTTGGGCACACTTCCACATATTATTACACAAGGAACCACTGCTTTTGATGCCATAACAGTGACAGAAGATTAGCAAAGCCCATAATGAAATAACAAATCATGTGCACCTCTGAAACAGCTTCCACAGAGGCAAGATTTGGGAAATGCTATCGAGAAGGCCCTATCAAATTCACAGCTCATGAAATATAGTCTTCTCCACTCCCCAAACGAAATCTGGTCTTTTGTGTGCTTTTTCCCTATGCAGATTTCATTGAAGGGTATGTCTAGAAATCTGTTTGTCAGAAAAAGCTACACAAAATGGGCTCCGCATTTTGTGTAACTTTTTCCAATACTTCTGTCAGAAGAGTCTTTTTCTGACATTTGGCCCGTCTAGACATTTGGCCCCTCTTTCGAAAGCCCCCTTCTTCCTTGTAGAATGAGGAATACAGGAGCTTCCAAAAGAGTGCATTTGCTCTTCTGCAAAAAAAAGTAGAAGAGCAAACGTATTCCCTGGACTCGGTGGAGTCTAGCTGTACCCGAAGAGACCAGTCAGTGTTTCTTGAATTGGAATCCTGACCTCCAAAAGGAGTTTCAATGCAGGGGGCAGGGGGAGGCTGCGGTATTGCCAACTTTACTTCTGCACTGTCTTCAGAGTTGGGTGGCCTGAGAGTGGTGGCTGAGAGTGATGCTGATGGAGGCCCTAGCTCTGCAAGCAGCAAGAGAGAAAAGTGGCAATACTGTGCCATACCAATCCTCATTTGTGTGCTGCTGCTAATAGCTGCTCTGTCTTCAGAGTTGAGTTGCCAGCCTGCAGCACCATTACTCCTACAATAAACTTAGAATCCTTCTCCTCCCCACCCCCGGCAACTCATTTTTGGGTCAGGACCCCTACAATTATAACACCATGATATTTAAGATTTAAATCGTTGAAATCTTGACTATAACAATTTTTAAAATCCAATGACTACGAAATTGACCAAAATGGGCTGTGAACATGATAGTACCCTACATATGGGGGACAGATTTGATTTGATTTATATCCGGTTTGGTCTTTTTTGTGATATTTAAATAAATTAACTATGGAATAATTACCATTAACCATTTGGAGAATTCCAGCACTATGCTGAGGCACCGGTTGTGCCCTGCCTATGCCCTGAATGAAGAGCTTAAGTGGGATTTGGCCCACACCGGAGCTGCACAGTATCTTTCCCCCTTAACTCTTAAGTTAATACTCACCCTATGGCTCTAAATTCATCAGTGTTGTTCTGGGTTTAATTGATCATATGCTACCATTTCCAGAAGGCTTTTGTAGTGTGGACATGCTATTTTGAAATAGCTATTTTGGGAGTTATTATTTCAAAATAAGTTATTTAGAAATAATTTCTTAATAAAGACACGCCTTTAGGGTCTAATTTTGTCCTCTCTGACTTCACTGGGGTTTCACTGGAATCAATGGCTTTTTGGAGCTTTAATGGGTGTGGGGGGGGTGCTACCTTTACTTGATACTTGTGGAAGAAACATTTTTTTAATGCAAAGAGCCTTCATTATAGTAAAACCTGAAAAAAGAGGAATTCAAGGGTTCCACAAATCTTTGAATTCCATCTTGTGGATTATCCTGAAAATGTTCACCTCATTTGTAAGGAATTGTGGAATCAGAGACCAATAAAGACAGGGAGAGGACTGATATCTTCATGAAAAGGAAGCTGCAACCCATTCATGAAGATGAATGCTATCCTCTGCAGTTTCTTGAATCGTGAAACTATTAGCTCTGATCAGCCCATGGAATATGGCTGCATCCCCAGCTGAACTACCACAGAAGTAGAGAAAGGTTCAGCTAATCATCTACAGATCTGAATAAAACCAAAACTTAAACAAACTAGACATTATCGTAGGAATGGAGGTACTCAGGGGGTGTAAACAGATGTATGAAAACTCCTAGAAAGTTTTTTTTTTCAATTTGAGATTTTGCAAATAATTTGGGGGGTTCACAAAGCTTATATTGTTTCCTTTAATTTAAACCATTGTTTTTCAGGGAAAAAAACTTAAAATGTGTATTTCAAACTGAATGAAAGCCTGTGCTTTGCAAATAATAATAATGAATGATTAAAAGTACTATAATTCTTGCTGTGTTGCTAGGACTACAAAAGGAATAAAGTGAATAACAGAAAAAAAATCCAACCCCAAAAGCCCACATAGCAGCACAGAACTTGCATTTTACTTGATCAAAGAAGAACTTGAACACCAAAAGTGCTATGCTCTGTTTTAAAACATTTCTAGTGGGTTAAGTTTGATAAAAATGCTTGTGCTACATATAGCATGTACTAAGTCACATACCAAGATAATCCTTCTTTTTCCAGGAAGATGGCTGATGATGGGTTGAGGTCTGTCATTGTTGGAGCACATACTAGGAGCTAATGGTATTCAGTAACTTTCAAGACTGGGCTCTTAATCACTGGTCACTTGTACCACAAACTAGACCTTGCCTGATGGAAGTATTCACATCACAAACAGAATTATTATTGAGAGGCCAGAGACCAGTCTTGGTCCCACTAAAATCAGTGTGACAAAAAGTTTCATTCCTTCAGACCCCATAAAAACCACAGGAATGAAATTGTAAGGTCTCCATTCACCAATTTCTTGGGCAAGTACCAAAAAAACTCAGATGTTCAGGCTGGTGCATTAGTAAACTGGAAAAATATAATAAAATAGTCATATTTTTTATTTATTCTTGATTTCAGACTAATTGACAGTGATAGAGTAGCAACTTAGTCTGTAAAGAGCACAGTGAAATATGAGCTTTTAATCTAATAAGGACAGCTTACAGAATACGTTAGAGATAGAGCAATATGGCCTAGTACAAAAAATGAGTAATAAATTATTATATAACATTTTCCAATTAAACTTAAATTAAGAAAAAGAAATATAAACAAAGCAAAACAGATGTGTTCCCCATCCCCACATGAAGACATCTATAGCTTAATAAAACAAACAGTCTACAAATCAGTAACTGGAAACCTCAGTGGTTGCTTTGGTCCCACAGGAAGCCTCACAAAAAAGCCAACAAGAGCCATGATAATGATACTGCAATATAAATAATAATAATGACACAATAGTATATGGGACTTTGGATGAGAACAGAAATATATTCCATACTTGAGAAGTTTAATTTAATGGAAGCCACAGGGTAAAAATGTCAAAGTGCCAAAATGGCTTAAGAACATAAGTTCCATTTTGAAAAGTAAAAAAAGACTTAAGCTACCAAGTGTGAGTGAAAACAGTTTAGGCACTTTTGAGAATATTACCTAACATGCCACTTGATGAAAGTTCATCAAACTTAATTGTCATATTGGTAGATGGTTTTGGTGAACACAGTTCATTTTGTGAGTATAAAAATGATGTGCCTTTGCAACACAGCATATTTGCAGCAGAAACATTCTGTCATTTTTTAAAAATCAATCCGATTTGCATCCCCCTACAGTCCTTGTTGTAAAAAGAGTGTAGCAGCCCAAGAGATTTGCTTACTGCTGGAAAGAGTTTTAGATTTTGCCACCTTCTCATTTTACCTCATACCAATTTGATTTTCTGCTTTGCTATTTTCCTGTTTTTTCTCACTCCTTTCTTTACTACAGTGCTTCCAACTCTGTCCATCTTTTTGTTCTTCATGCCTTCACTGTGGTGTGGCTGCTCATTCAAATTTATACATGCTCCCTACTTATTCCCTCCATTCCCACATTTGCTCCATTCCTCCTGAAAGACATGGACAGACTGAATTTACCATTTATATTTTGCTGTGTCCCTTTCTACACAATAATTCCATTTCCTACACTTCTCTAATGTCCTTTGGTCAATCCCCCCAGGTCTGCTTTTTTATCAGGTTCTTTGGCCTGTTGGATTCTTGCTCTTTCATCTATCACTTTCTTTGTCTTTTTTTTTCTTCCTCTGCTCTTTACTAAACAGTGAAGCTACGTCTACACTACGCGTTTTCTCAGCAAAAAATATGTTATGAGGGACTCATTTGCATGTGTCACAATCTCATTTGCATATTTTCTGCTGATCCATTTTTGTGCTAGGGGTTTTTGTGCAAAAACAAGCAGTGTAGACGTTTTCTTTTTGCGCAAAAAACCCTTTTTCTGCAAGATCGGTATACCTCCTTTTTTGAGGCATAAGGGTCTTGCAGAAAAAGGGGGTTTAAAAGGGGTTTTTTACACAAAAAGAAAACATCCACACTGCTTGGTTTTGTGCAAAAACCCCTAGTGCAAAAACAGATTAGCAGAAAATATGCAAATGAGATTGCAACTCATGCAAATGAGTCCCTCATTAACATATTTTTTGCCGAGAAAACTTGTAGTGTAGACGTAGCCTGAATGTGTTGTGTCTGTGACACAGTTCACCTCAAAGTGGGACCTACCAGCTTTTGCAAATTTCATTTTCCTCTGACCTACATGAGCAGAAAAGTTAAACTGATTCAGAAGTTTTCCTTTTTAAGTGTGCTGTCCTGTGAACACAATACTTGACCAATGAAAAGGAAATCTAGAGAATATGGAAAAGGAGGGCTGGGATGTATGAGGAAGCATGCAAAGAGACATATGGAACATTCCCTGCAGAGATGTGGGGACACAACGGCTTTAGACAGAGGATTTGGATCCCGATTCAGGAAGAAACATAGGAATGTGTCAGTCTTAGTGGATTTATTAGGACTACTCAAATGCTTAAAATCATACACATGCTTAATTATCTTGCCCCATAGGGCTTAAGTAGGCATGAAGAGATGAGACAGGGTACATAATTATTAAGACTAGTGCTCTAGAGTCTCATATGGAAAAAAATGTATAGAAGTTAGTAGATTCAATAGATAGATAGATAGATAGATATAGAATTGAACCATTTTATTCCTGCTATAGAAGTCTACCAATTAATTTATATAAATATTTTTAGAATAATTTCTAATGAGACCTATACATTAAATCCCACTTCAACTCTGTTTGATTTTTTTTAAAAGGAGACTTGTGTCCCCCCTCCCCCCGAAATTTGATTTTTCCTCCTGTTGTATAAGGCATGCACTGAACTTATGACTTGTTCTGTCTGTGAAGCTTTTTTCTAATAATGTGTATTAAGATAGTTATATAAAAATAAATTGCATTACATAGCATTGCAATGTTTTCAAATATCATATTAGATTAGTCTAACATTGTGCAATTTTCTTCAGTGCTATAACAACATTCATAATAGTTTCCTTGGTGGGTGTTTTGTTCTTGCTATTTCTGATTTCCCTTGTTTTCCTGGAAGAAATGTACAACATTTCCCAGCACTCATAAATAAGATCTGTTTTTCGCATTGTACTGTGGGCACTGTGTCTAGGTTTACTTCAGCCAGCTAAATCTAATAAACATCTACTGGGATAGTAATTTTTAAGTTCCAATTCAATATTAAACATGTCAGCAGTACATTTAGCAAGAAGCAGCGCAGCAGTTTGAAGAAAATGCAAATCCCGTCACCAGCAATTTTTATCAAATGAATCCATGTTTGGATGCTGAGATTTCATCAGAAAGCAATACTTAACTGAAAGCAATCCTTCTGCAGGAGATGATTATTTTGCTTAGACACAGAGAGATTAAACATCTATTCATCTATATACTTTTGACTAGTGCATTGCTACTTCACTTTTTCATTATACACATTTGTGAAATGATTATTAGATTTTGCATCTTGTTTTCGGGAAGTCTCAGGCAGGAGCAGGAATGAACTGTCTGCATTCATACTTATTATCTGATACCTGCCAATGTTATTTGGTTAAAGCTATTTTTTTCCTTTCCTTTTCGGAATGATTGTTGACGGCCAAAAGGTATTAAATATTATACGTGTACATGTAAAACACAATGGCAAGAATTCAAAGAGCCTTTTTGCAATGTTATCATGAAATAAAATTCTAATACAAGCCAGTGGGGGAGCTCATGTTTCCCACCTCTCCCTTAGGCTGCAGATCCTGAAACGTTGTCAAAATGTGCTGTTTATACAGTTATTTTTAGTGCGCTAGTGCGAGGTCCATCTACCCAGAGTGCATTGACCCAGGCCAAGAAGCTTGTTCCAAAATGCTATGTAAACATACCCTAACCTAAAGGCATAGCTACACTAGGAAATTATTCCCAAATAAGTTATTTCAAAATAATAACTCCCCAAATAACTATTTTGAAATAGTGTCCACGCTACAGGGAAGTCTCGAAATTAGTCTGAGGCAGGCTCCTTTAATGTGGACACGCTACCTCGACTTAGAGCCCCAGATAGCACTGGGGAGTAATTATTTTTAATGACTCTGGTGAGTAGTTATTTCAAAACAGCAGCAGTGGAGTGTCCACACTACCACTATTTTGAATAATTGTTTTGAAATAAGTGTTATTCCTCATGGAAAGAGGAGTTATTATTTCAAAATAACTGTGGTGTGGATGCTCTGCTTGTTATTTCAAAATAAGGGGAGTTATTTCAAAATAAATCCCTACTGCAGACCCGGACTAACTGACTTTGAACCTATAGCTCATTTTCAAAAATCATTTAAACACTTAGGAGCATGAATCTCACTGAAAGTTTATGGAGTTTAATATCCTAAGCCACTCAGGTGCTCTTGAAAAACTTACCCCTTGTTCATATCACAAACAATTATTATCTAGCTCTGTAAGTTAAACTAACTGTCTTCTTAAATAGAGTCTCTGAACTCTGAAAAGTATATTTGCAACTTACCAAAGAACTGGTGTGTATACATTTTAATGGTTTGCACCCCCAGTGGATATATTAGAATGATTACAAAATCCATTGCTGCAGGGGAATAACTAATCTAGCATGGGCACTCCATGTGGATGTAATTCAGTTCTCTAACTTACACAACTCTAATTCTAAACTTCTTAAAAATATTTCTCCTAGAGCACTGTAAATGACTGTGGCAAGAATCACTAATTCAAGTGCATTCCATGTAACCTGTTCTGATAATGTTATGAGAGACCCATAAAAATGTACATTGCTAGGGGGCATGGCCAATTGCTTGACTGTCGTGGTTTGATATAAAAATGTTGAAGAGACCAAATAACCTCAGCCAATTTACTGGTCGAAGACAAAACAAGACAGCACAGGAAAGAGTTAATGCCATACCAATCCTTTCAGGTTCAGAAGTGGGTTCTCACAATGTGGCCAGTTCACCTTATGCTTCCAAAAACACCCACTCCCCAACTACTTTTATTCATACCAGACCTGTTTACAGGTTAAAAGACGTTCAACACGTCATCTAAGATCCAACCCAACTGTTCTTAGCAGCTCCTTAATTGCTATTCTGAACCTTTCAGTGGCTTCATCCTGTTGCAGGGTGGTGCCAGAGCCTTTCTTTGCCACAGGTGAAGACTCAGGTAGGGGGGAAGCAACAGGGAGAGGCTCTGTCAGCTATCTGTAGCCAGAACTTTTCGCTGATGTGCGTAGCCACACGCTGCAGTGTGGACACAGCTTGTTTTTCACTGCAGTATATAGCTACACATACTGGTCATGCCACCACCAGTGGTATGCAGTGTAGATTTAGATAAAGTCTAAAGTCTGGTGCATATGGCAAGTTCTTTAGAAAAATATCACCTAAATAAAAATACATCATTTTGTCTAGAGCAGAAAGCACTTGATTGAAAACAATACTAACAGCATGCTTAGGCACTATCATTTCATTTACTAATATTATGTCACTGGATAGAATGCATGGTGAGGTCTAGAAACAGGCACTTAATATAGAATAAGCATAAGGACTGGTATTCACCAGGTCAACAGTTTGATTTAATCTCACATTGCTATTAGACATAGATAACTTTATTAAGGCTGTCCTTTCAGATGCATTCTTGTTCTTCTTGAAAGATTCATAGGAAGCATAGTTCAGTTCAGCTTTTTAGCATGTCCATTGATGCATGGGGTTGTATGAGATGTTTGAACTTTTCAGCAATCCTGTATGCATCTTAATAAAATTATTTCCAAATGCTACACCACGGTCATGATGAATCCTTTGTGAAAACACATTTAAAAATAAAGTTAATGAAGACTTTGTCCATCAAAGTCCTTCCTGATTGTTTTAGTGGTAGGATAGGCCTAAGCAAACATAGTGAGGTTGTCTACTATGCCTAAAACATATTTATACCCTCTTGCTTTTTTTCTAGTCACAAGTAGTTTATTAATACACATGCTAATGATTCCATTGTAACACAGAGCATTATTTCAGCATAATTATCAAACCATGAACAGTTTCATGCTTACTGATTAGGACTTGTCTGAACTGGCACTTACGGCTTGGCAAACTGTGTACTGTGCACAAACTCTCCGTGTGCACCCTGCTGATCAACATTAAAAGTATTTAGGTACAGCTGTTTCAAACTGCAATACATCAAAGCACCCTAGGGAACCCTTCATAGGCATCAGCAGGATCTATACCAACAGCTAATGAATAGCATGCTGGAGCACTGTAGATTTCCATCCCAACTTGCCATGCTGTAAGTGCTCATGTAGACACACCTTTATTTGGTCTTGAGTTAATGATTACTTAGAAATTGTTCTAATGATAACATTAAGAACGAACAGGTTACAGAGAAATTGTGCCCGCCAGTCCAATACTAGATACTCGATCCTGAAATTTACAACAAGGGACCTGGAATGCAAAGATATTAATTGCTAGATGTGAAATTCAATCAAAAGAAAATATGAAGAACATCCTTTTAAATACTTGAAAACTAATATCATCTCCCCTCTCAGTCTTCATTTTTCTAAGCTTAGAACTCCCTAGACACTTAATCTAGTATAAGTACTGTGTATCTGGGATCATTCTGTGGAATTTTGATTCAATGAAGGCAGTGTTTCAATATCATAAATGAAATGCACAAACACCTGTATGTGGTAATGGGTAGAATTTAACCTGGTGTTAGCCAATAATAGAAAATAAGGTGTCCTATCCCTTTTTCTCTGTTTTGTTTAGTAAAAATATTCTCTTGTCTTGTGTGGGCTAAGAATGTTATTTAACCAAAAACTGTGAACCAGAAGTAAGTGGGATATGGAACCATCTAAAAAGCAAATTCTCTGAAAGCTTGTTCTGAGATCAAAAGGACTGTTCAAATGCTTAAAGTTAAGCACATGCTGAACTGCTGTGCTCAGTCACTCCCAACCGTGTCCTCTTTATAAAATGTAACATAAAACACCAGGGAGCTTTTTCAATATTAGCTGGTGAATAATATATACAACTTTTCAAATGCTGCACTGTGGCTCCCCCACTAGATTGAAGCAAGAAGGAATAAATGACCTCAGTGGCCAGAAGGGATGTTTGATAAAATAAATACATTTCCTTAGCCCTCTGTAGCCCTTAATTCAACTATATTTTAGATTATTTATTTTATTGTATGAAATTTGTTCTTGATGAATATTGGAGTATTTGAGCTCCAATTGAGCTTTTTGTGAATATTATTTACTGGAGTATTTTGTATCTTTTGAATAAATTACCACCCCCACCCCATGTCCCCCCATCTGTTCCGGGCACCCTGACAGTTATTTAAAATGAAACTACATAAAGGGAATAAACACCCAGCAACACAGTGCAACCCTTGCAAAAGAATCAGATGTCCAGTAATTTATACAAAATATATTTTTCAACAGAGCTATTATCCCTGCTATGCACGTAAGCAAACAGATCAGTTTTGGCACTTCTCTGAAGATCAGCAGACTTGGGATTTTTTCAGACCAAGCAAGGAGTTCAAAAGCACAAAGACACTCTTCTAAAATAGCTGATGGCAGCCTCCTCTCTTTTAGTACTCCATCTTGAATGCTTCTGTTGACTATCACTGTGGCTATTTCACCTGGCGAGTGTCTCAGGAAGGAAGGTACTAGACAATTTACAGCTTTCTTGGTCAAAACCAACACCTTTATAAGCTTCATCCAGAGATCAGCTGGCAGCCAAAGCAGAGCACTGAGCTCTGATATCAAGTGTGCATGCATGCTGCCCAATTCTTCCCTAACTTCAGTTTCCAAGTGTATATAGTATTAGCCAAGTGTATGCAATTATTCTAATCTTGATATGGCAAAGGCATGGATCACAGTAGCAAGTGTCAGTGTCAGCAAAGCAGAAACACGTGAATGGTCTCAGAGACTGAACACAAATGGGTTCCTTACAGAGTTGAGCAAAAACTCTTGAGTATAACACAAAAATTGTCTTTAGAAGCTTTGTTAACAATCACTTCGCCTTTAATTTGACAAATAAATCCGCTTTGTTTTCTAGCATGTCTATACATTTAACTGTCCATTTTAGGGGGATTTTATATAATGCACTCTAAGCACATCCCAGATATCTGGGTCTTCATGTTGAGGTGCCGTATGAACCATATTCTTGGGTAGAGTAAGTAGACATATTTGTCCCATCTGATGATCAGGTCCATGAACCTTCTGGCACAAAAATAGTAGCTTTGAGGAATAGAAGTTTAACTTATACTCTGTGATGTTATGGAAGCACAAACAAATGTGGCCATAATCCCTACATACAGAAACTCTGAATAGTTGTAGAAATGATCCTCTTTTTCATCTGGTAGAAGAGTCCCTGCTTTGGACATAAATGGGTTATTTCCTCTTGTCCTCCTTTCCTTCTGCCTCTTCCCATTACTTTGGCTATGGTGGGAAAGCTTTGTCAAAGAATTCTTTGCAGCATGTTCTGAATGTATGACTTTTTAAACATTGATGTAAGGGGATTTATCATACATATGCCAGATGCTGCTCAATGCTAACAAGTGATTGGAGAGCAGTAGGGGAATGTAAAGCACATCCATCCATGAGTAATGATATAGATCTGGCCCTGAAGGAAACAAAAACAAATAATTATATGGAATTATAAGTAGGACATTCAACATTTTTCTGCTGCTGATGTTATTCCAGAGACACTATAGTGAGGTTTTACTGAATATGGTTCTAATATGACACAAAACACAATACAAATTATTGTTTTCTTACTTAAGAAATATTAAGTTTGATGCTATTAGATCATGTAGCATAAAAATAGTAGTTTTGAGGAACAGAAGTTTAACTTATACTCTGTAACATTATGGAAACACAAACAAATGTGGCCATAATCCCTCCGTACAAAAACCCTGAATAGGTGCAATAATGATCTGAATGTTAATCACATTACTTAATATTGTTCACTAACATTTATTGAATCTTTAGACACACCATTAAAACCCAATTCCTATACTGCTACGTTTAAGTTTACCCAGTATTAATGTTTTAGTTGGATCATGTAAATGTTTCAGTAGTTCAAGGTTTATATAATAATTTATTCCAGTAATGTCGATGACAAAGCAACTAAGTCTTTAAGAGTTTGCTTGCCAGAATGATATGGTCTTAATTTTTAATCATATTGTGTAAATTGGTGGTATTAAATAAAACTCTTCTGGTAAGGCATATGCAACAAGAATTTAGTTCATAATCTGACGTGATTACAAACATCATAGACAATTGAGGCATGATTACACTATCGGGAAAACAGTATGTAAAATACACTAAGAAGTAAGGACCAGATCCTCAAAATTGATATAAACAGATGATGCTCCATTTAACATAATGAACCCATACCAATTTATACTAGCTAAAAATCTGGCCCCTATATTTTTCTTTTCAAGAGGCATAAATAGCAACATTATTTTGTTTTCCTTATGAAACTCTGTATCATATTAAAGTACTTAGGTATGTTTACCCAATCAATTTGCTGGGTAAATACATAGTCTCAATGCGGTAATTGAGCAATTACAGTAATTCATGACATGTAAAACTAGCCACCCAGATTAGCAGATTGATAAGGTTATACTGAGAAGGCAAAAACATTCTTTCAAACAAACTTTATTTCATTATCATGTAATTTTGTTAGGCTTTATTTTGTTATTTCATAGTTCAGTGCTCATGATAAATACATGAAATGCCCTGAGGGTACTGTGGTTTGTGTTTTAAGAGGTCTCATTCAGAGATTATCTAGGATAGCAGTATTGTGCTTGACTTTGTTTTCACAAAACTGCAGCCTGAATATATCATGAAAATATGCAATTAGAGTTACCGTACTTAAAATACAACATAGATTTTGGCCTTAATACTTCAGCTTCTTTTGTGGTGTTTGCCATGAGCACAAGTTTGTTGCAATTCATTGCTAGCATGAGCAGAAGCTGCACACGGGTGCAAGTGAGGTGAACTAGTGGGTCTTTTCCTGCTCTAGCCATTTGCTTGTCGGCTCACTTACACTTAGCAATGCAAGATAAAAAAAGGAAATGAGCACAGATGAAAAGACATGGGTCATATTCATCGCTAGCCACCAAGAGGTGCTTATTTCTTATTTCTCTCACACAAAACGGAAACAACTTGGCACCTGCTTAGAAGATGTCAGTCATGCCAAATGGAGTTCTACATTCACTGTTCTGCTCATCATTTCTCATCTTGTATTTCTTTATACAAAGAGAGTATATATCTGAATTTTCTAATAAAGTTACTTGGTCGCATAGTGCAGATTATTCCCTCCTAGCCCTTCTTTGTGCTGAATATTTATCCAGTATTATTGATCTGTCCATGGAGAAGAATTTGCTTACAAGCCCCTCCCTCTCTGCAGAGAAGGTAATTGTGAACCTTGAATAGCAATGAGGGCATCAAAACAAATAATACCAAAGTCAATCTTAGATAATATTAAATGGTCTGGTAGCACTTTTTAGACTAACAAAACATGGAGATGATATCATGAGCTCATGATACCATCTACATGTTTGGTTAGTCTATAAAGTTCTACCAGACCATTTGTTGTTTTTTTCTGTACAGATTAACTTGGTTACCCCCAAAGCTTAGATAATATTGTTATCTTTGATAGAACACCAAGACACCTTGAAGCCACTGTGAGAGGACTGAATGCAGACACACCTCAACACACTTGTTTTGTTGAGTTTTCCACCTGAGTATCACCTCCTTCACACAGCTTCTTTGGGCCATGCAGTCATCTACTTTTTTTTATGACTTGGGCCTCCAGAGAGGTCACATTCAGTACCAGTGTGGATTCACCAGTTTTGTGGCGTTCACAGCAGAGAATCACAATACCACCTGTACTGGCAGCCACCTATTTTCAGTTATATACAATTATATTTGCCTTTCAAAAAAAAAAAGGCTTCAAATGGCAGCTAACTGGCTATGGTGTAGAATGGATAAATAAGCCTTATCAAGTGATACTTGCTGTCACAGCTAACCACTTAGGGTATATCTACCCTGCAAAATTATTTCAAAATATCTAGCATTATTTCAAAATAACTTAGTTCACATCTACACAGCAGGCAGTTATTTTGAAATAGTGTCAAAATAATGTCAAGCAGGAAAACTTCTTACTCCGACTCCTGTAACCCTCATTGTATGAGGAATAAGGGAAGTCAGAAGAAAAGCGCTCTATTTCAAAATAAGTGCTTTGTAGATGCTCTCAATTTTGAAATAAGCTATTTTGAAATAAGATATGCAATTAACGTAGCTCAATTTGCGTAGCTTATTTCAAGTTAAGCCCTGCAGTGTAGATGCACCCTTGTCAGGGACTATGACTGCACCATTAGCTGTCAGCATATGTCTATCAGGAGTCTAACTGTCAAGGTACTTTTTACCCTTGGGGGCTTATTGGATTCTTTAGGGTTCCTGAATTCACAGGCATATATGATCATAGCTTTATCATTTTCATGTTCAGTGGTGACATTATTGCTTCCTCTTAAATGTGGGCATTCCCCCTTCAAGCAAGAGAGGGCAAGATTTACTTTATAAATCCAGGTCTGGTCTGCCCTAAAAAGAATTCATCTAGGACCAGAGAATATAGCTGAGCAAAAATGTTGTATGAATAGTTAATTTGTAAACAAAAATGTGGTTTTGGATGATCCAGAACTTTTTTGTGAATTTGACCTGATTTGTTTTGGCTGGGGAAGTATTCTTCAGGGTCAGCAAAGTAAGAGCATGAATGTTCCTTTTTTAACCTTTATGCTAGTGTTTAGGACTTTATGCCAGTGTTTTATGGGATGTGAATAACACAGGTTTGAATGCCCACTCCAGCTCCCAAATACATACCCCACTGAACACCCTAACCACCTAGCTGGAGGTTATTCAATAATGAGCTGCACTCAACCTCTCCTGTTGAAGTTATCCACTTAAATATTCTTTGGGCCAAAGACAGAGATTTAGAATGACTCTTTAGCTTGACATTTAAGGCACTCTGCTGAGGGTTGGGAGGAATGGATTCAAATCCCGCCTCTGAATCATAGACTTTTCTAGTTGGCGGAAAGAATATTTTCAGGATCACACTGAATATTTCCCCTGACTTTTCAGTTTGGTGGCAGGACTGGAAAAAAAAATAATTATTTGCCTCTCTCTAATGGAGAACTAGTGAAATATTTGCATCATAGGAGTTATGATTGAGAACACCAAGCAGACTATGGGAAACTCTTCTTCTGTTTTTACTTTATTTTTTCTGTTTTTTTCCAAGGTCAGTGTTTAACTCACAGTTTTGAATCTATATGTTACCATTGGGATCTCAGTAGCATTTATTTAGACTTCCACACAGACAACTTTCAATAGATGGTCTTGTTTAAATCACTGTAAAAGAACTATTGGCTTTATTTTTACAATCCCAAATTGTCATATAAACAGAGTGTCAAGAGAAATCATATTATTGAATAAGGAAGTAATAGAGGCATTGCTGTGGGGTTCCTTGTGTCAGTTCCAATGAACAAGGTTTACTGCCCTTCTGAAGCCACCAGGGGTGTCAAACATTAGATTTAGTGTTTAGCCGTAGTTGTATAATATACAGCTCTGAATTATCTCTCAGGGCTCATGTTCAATTAGTCATGACATGTTTTCTTTTCTCCACTAAATAGATAGCTAAAATATTACTGTTGCCAATGCCCTCCATGACTCCTCTTGAGGCAGGTACACTTTGGTATTTTCCTTAGTCCTCTAGAGTTGACACGTGCATAGACTTACAAATTGTATTAGACAGAAGACTAAACCTAAACATCGTGTCTGAACACCTGAATGTGATTCTGGCTTGCACTTTTAAGCCCTGTCCCAAGCACGTCTCCGACACCAGGGCTTATGAAGGCGGCCTCAGAAGACAGTCTAACACTTGTTTCCTTTAGTGTCTGTGCTGGCGGAAAACCCAACCTCCGCACGCCAGATATGAGGCTTTTAGGGTCCTATACACCAATATCTTTCAACCTTTCCACATTACTATTATCAGTTTCAGGAGTCTGATGTGTCCTGTGTACCTCCAAGTTTTCCCTCATTTAAAAATTACTTGCTTTTAAAATCAGGCATAAAAATACAAAAGTCACAGCTCTCTATTACTGAAAAATTATGAACTTTCTCATTTTCGTCATATAATTATAAAATAAATCATTTGGAATGTAAACATTGTACTTACAGCATACAGAACTGTATAAGCAAATCAGCATCTACATGAAATTTTAATTTGTACTGACTTTGCTCGTGTTTTTTTACAGCCTTTTTAAAACTAGGAAAATATCTAGATGAATTAATGTAGTGTCTGGAAGAGTTCTGCATACCCCCAGGGATACATGTTCCTCTTGTTGAGAACCATTGCTTTTCATGTTCTTTCGCTTGGTGACAAATAGCCAAAGCAGGGATGAGGAGCTCATCCGCAGTCTCTAAGGGGACAGGGTTGATTAGGGCCTATGTACTCCTCTGAGGTGATGTAATTGGTCAAATAGAGGAGGGATTAGGCTCATAAACAGAAGCTGACAGGACTCCAGCTCTGATTTATGTAAGCAGGGCTTTGAAAAGTTTATTTTTCCAGTCTTCAGAGTGTATGGCTTATACTGTATCTACAATTAGGGAAACTTACACCAAATATGAGCAGGATTTTACTTGAGTACAGGAAGAAACTAACAACTGATCTATACAAATATGGGCCCTAAACATAGGGCTTGCCGTTCCACTCCACTTTTCCAGGTGAAAGCCTTCTCTCTCTTTCCCCTACACAGTGGCATCTTCCATATGGTATCCTCTTCCTTTTCTCTCCGAGCTTTGTATGTATCTCTCCTTTCCTGAGCCAAACTGTACTTCAATTGTTTTTCTATTCTTTGTCCACACACAGTATAGATTGATCATGAACAAAAACAATGGACAAACCCATTGGAGTACTGGATTTCTCAAGGAGAATCATAATTTAGGAACAGATAGAAGTTATGCTGGATAAGAGAATTTCAGAAAATGTCAAATCCTTTCCTTTGGGGACCAAGAATCATTACTAGAAAAATTAATCTACTGAAAGAAAGTGACTAGAAGTCCTGTTTAAAAGTCCCTTTTCTAAATCTTATTTTGGGGGTAGAGTTTAAATATATTTTGCCTACTTCACATCACAAAAAATAACAGTGTGTACATGTATTTGCCTTGGCCATTGAATTACTACGCTGTTAAAGTTCTACAGCGGAATTTTTGGAAGCCTGTTTCCCTACTCTTTAAATCTGAGTCTTCTCTCATTCCTCCATTGTGAATGTTCAAGCATGCAACTTAAAATAAGCTTCTGTCAGCACATAAGAGGACAAACTGAATTACTTAAATGTTAATGGAAACTGAATATAAAAGGAGTAGAACACAGACAACGAAAATTCACTTTTACATTTGATCAATTACTTATAGAAATGTGATCAATTATGGACATGTTTTGTGGTAACCACAACAGTTTTTTAAATTGAAATGTAAAGTTGAAAAACTGTTAATTCTTCCAAAAGAAAAAAAGTATCTATGAAGAAATTGGTTGCATCTATAACATTTCCCATCTGACCCACAGCATATTATGGGAATCAGAATAGTTAATAAATTAATAGATAATACCCCCATCAACACATGGAGGTAAGCTGGCTTATGTGCTACAATATCTAAGCTTACAAAGTGAATTAATGAAGAAGATTTCTGAACTCAGTATTGTGGCTTCAGGGAGTTAACATCGGCTTGTTAATGTTATTTGAACATAGTTTATTTGTGTTTAATTATTTAGTGCCATTGCATAGTGGGCTGCTGTTAAGAATGCTACTCAAATATGAACAAGAACACAAGATAGAAAATGCTTTGACAGAAAGAATTTTCAGTGTAGGTTTGTGTAATATCCACAGAGAATGATGTCCTCCTTCTGTATGGATTTTAATTTAGGTTGAACAAATAGAAAAAAGAAGATGCTGACAAAACGCAGAAGGATAGCACTAGGAAAATGAGCTGAATAATTCTGTCCAAGAAATGGAAATCTTTCAAAGTTCATTACCACTGTTAGTAGAGAAGTGAAAGGAAAGCATCAAGTGACTGAGAGAGGTAAACAGAATCTAGCTCATCCGTAAAGCATCATTTTGTCAGGTCTTGGATTTAGTGCCCTTTGCTCAGAAGATGTTCAGAACTATCTGAATACTTTGTATATGTTCTATGCAAAGACAAGGAGAAAATTCTTTTATCAGGGTTTTAAACAAAATGAAGTGTCTCATCTTTTTATAATTCAGCAAAGGATGGGAGACGTTGATGAGTAGTGAACTACCAAAACCTTGCAATGGAAAATTAGATCTAATGACCAGATTCTAAAGAATAACAGAATCAATCTTAGGGTCAACTCCAAGTGAAGTCACCCAATGCAGACTGCAGTGCTGATTGCGTTTAGGGTTGTTTTTATATATAAATAAATATATTAGAGGGACAAGGTAGGTGAGGTAGTATTTTTATAGGACCAACTTCTGTTGGTGGAAAGTATAAGCTTTCAAGCTACACAGAGTTCTTCTTCAGGTCTAGGGAAGGAAACTGAGCATCTGAACGAAATATAAGTTGGGACAGATTGTTAAGCAGAAGGGATAACATGTTGGAGGTGGTCATTGAGATTTCAGAATGTGCTTAATTTCACATCTTTTTATATGCTGTCATAAAGTGGGAAGCACTTACACAGGAGCTTAAGGGCTTTCCTGAACTGGAACATAATACTCCTTACGGGTATTGGCATACCCATGGAGAAGTTAAAGCTCTGGGATTTTTATGGGCCTAAGTCCCCCATACCTAAATAACACAGAATTTTGAAATTACTATCAGGATTTTACTAAATTCCCAGTCCTGCTTTGCATTGTTGGAGGAAACTGCCCTTGTAGATCTAATTGTAAAATAAAGGATTATCACTTTAGCCATTGTCACATGGTAACTGAATATCCTGGTACTGAATCCAAATACACCAACTAAAACCTCACCTCTAAACAATCCTTGAACTTCAAAGGTGTTCAATTCCACACTTTGCTTCTTGGGTGCATTTTCATCTGAAACACAGCAATTTTCATTTTCAAGGTGCATGTGTACATTACTTTATTGCTTACTGAAGACTGGCACTTTGGTCAAAGTGCTCCCTTGTGCCTACACTCACCACTGCAGGACCTTCACCTTAGTCACCTCCTTCAGACAGCTTCCTCAGGCCACATGTTTGTCTACTTTTTCTTACAACTTGGGCCTCCAGCTAGGTCATATTCAGGTCCACGTCTCAGGTAAACCAAAATACAATAAACTGAGAGTCCATTACCCTCACTCTTCAACCCAACTCTAGACACAACTGTTCTTAAACCTTGTAGCAAGGGATTTTAATAATCCCCCCCCTTTTGTCACACACTGGAAAGGACCATTTTCCTCGACAGTCCCGTTGGGGAACCCAGGCTCTCCCTCTGCTTCAGTACCAGTCCAGGGTCCCTGCAACAAGCACTATTCAGACGCCCTTGTTCCTCCACCACGTAACACAGTTAGGGTATGTCTACACTACAGTGCTATTTCGAATTAAGTTAATTCGAAATAGTTAATTCGAATTAAGCTAATTTTAAATAATGCATCTATACACAAAAACTATTTCGAAATAGCATTTTGCTATTTCGAAATAGCACGTCCACGCTGAGTGGACCCTGAACCGAAGTTAAGGCTGGCCGGAACCAGTGCCGGCAGGGCATCAGTTTAGGACTTAGTATGTGGGGCTGCTGCCTGAGGCTAACTGAGCTCCGTGCTTAAAGGGACCCTACCCCCACCCCGGACAGACAATTCTCAGGGTTCCCCACTTGCTTGTGTTCCTCGATGAGGGACAGCAAAGCAGTCCTGTCTTGGGGTGCCCTGAGTGCCCGCACTTGGGACACCACAGCATTCGGCCACATGGAGCCAGAGCTGCCCCTGGACATGCCGGTGCGTCTCGTGGGGTCGTTGCCATCAGCCCAGCTGCACTTGCTGCAGGCTGCCATCCGGGGGGTCCATCGGGGGGCTGTCAGGATCCAGGAGGCCTTGAGGGAGAGCGTCCACCCCGAGGAGCCCTTAGAGCCTCCCTGGTCCTCCCCACCGGGGGCTCGTGCCCCATTCCTCCCTCACCTCCTTCCACTTACCCCTCCCTAGCCCCCCTTCCTGATGTAAAATAAAAGACACATATGTTCAAAAATAGAAACTGGGTTTATTGAACAAAACTGGGGGGGATGAACCTCTGGGGAGACTGGGAAAAGGAGGTGGGAGAGGGGAAGAGAGAGGGTGGAAGAGGGGAGGGGGAAACCTGGGAGGAGGGAGCTGGAAGGGGGAAGCAAGGGGAAGAAGGGGAAGGGAAAGCTCAGAGCTCAGGGGTGGGGGTCTCGCCAGACCAACTTGACTTTCATGCTAACCTTCTCCTGGGTTCACATGTGGCCTTTGGTGGCCAGGCTGGCAGCTATCCTGCCATAGATGGCCGCATTCCTCCCTCTAGTGCAGAGATCATGAACATTGGGGGAATCCCCCCCAAACCTGAATAAGGTCCATGATCTCCACCCTGGACCAGGAAGGCACCCGCCTTCTCCAGCCTCTGTCAGTCTCCTGGGAGCTGACAGACTGCTCCTGGGGAGTGGTGGACGGCTGGCTGCCAGTGGCTTGCTGTCTCATGTTTTGGGGCCACTGGGTCAGGGGCCCCAGGGGCCACTGCTGGCTCTGGGCTGGCAGGCTTGGAGCTGGCACAGGCACTGTGGCCAGGGTCTACCCCTTTAATGGCGCCGGGGCTGGGGGAGAGGAGAGTAAGTTTTCCTGGTTATGCCCAGAGTGGCCACCAGGGCTCCCTGGGAAGGGCTGGAGGCCCCCTATTTCGAATTAAATGTCTACACAGCACTTAAGGGCTCCACTGTTTTGAATTTATTTCGAAATAGCGGTTTGCCTGTGTAGACGCTATTAAAGTTAATTTGAAATAACTGCTGTTATTTTGAATTAACTTTGTAGTGTAGACATACCCTTATATAATATATACATGAATACATAGTGCCACATTTACTTCCTGTCATCTTCTTCTCTTAGCAGTCTCTGTTGCATCCTATCTCTATGGAAAGGAAGAAAAAAAAGACAATCTCATCCACAAATGCTGTTTTGTTTCTCTGAACTATTGTTTGCATATGACTAGTTTAATCATACACAACATTTAGCTTTCATTACACTGAACATTTTAAGTAGTAGATGCCTCTGAGCACAATAATGCAAAATTTACATTGATCTTGCTTTTTCTTTATCTTTTATAGGGATAAATACATATACTATAAATTACTCCCTATTTTTTGGACTGCAATAAGATTATGTCTACATTGGCGCGATCTTGCGCAAATACTCTTTCATGCAAGAGTTCTTGCGTTAAAGTAGTTGTGCAAGAGAGCATCTGTATTGGCCGGGACTCATCGTAAGAACGATGCGCTTTTGCTCAAGAGAGCGTCTACACTGGCGGGACGCTCTTGCGCAAAAACAGGAGCCCGGAACCATTTTGGAGAGGGCAAAAGGGCACCAGCCCTTTCCAGGGGCGGGGGCTGGAGCTCCTTTGAGACATGTGCTTAAAGGGATCTCCCTGGACAGCCGCTTCTCTTCTGCTGTGAGCTTTAGTACCTCTTGCAGGGACTGACAGCCATAGCAGTTCTAGTTGTGGTTGCCCTCTGCCTTCTTGGACACCACAGCTTGTGCCTTAGTGCCATTTGCTGATTTTTTGACCTCAGCTCTTTTCTTGTGCCATGGAGCCAGGGGTGCCCTTGTGCCTGCTCTGGCCCCTTCCGGCCATTTTGGAGTGCCTGCAGCTGCTGCTCCATGCTGCTGCACTCCTCGTCCAGGACCTCGAGGCGCAGGTCACTCTGGACTCCCTCACCAGGGAGGCGGTGGCGTCTCTGTGGCATCCCCACCCCACCGTGGAGAGGCCCTTGTGGAGACTGGACACCAGTCCAGCAATGGCTCCGGAACTTTTGGATGCGAAAGCAGACATTCCTGGAGCTATGTGCCTGGCTCGCCCCTGCACTCCAGAGAAGCACTACCTGGCTGCGGGCACCCATCCCCATGGACAAGAGGGTCGCCATCACACTCTGGAAGCTGGCCACCCCAGACAGCTACTGACTGGTGGCACACCAATTCGGGGTGGGCAGATCCACCATCGGTGCCGTCGTCATGCAGGTAAGTCCTGGGGGGGGCGAGGGGGGAGGGTGCTGCCCTCCATGCCCAGGGGCAGGCAAGACTCCAGGCTGGGGTGATGGGGAATGCCCCGTCACCCAGGGGTTTGGGCCATCCCTCCCTTGCACAGGCCTGCTGGTGGGGGCGGGGGGGGGGCAGGTGGCCTGTGGGGCGAGGGGGCCCTGGTGTGTGTGGGGACAGAGGGCAACACAGAGGGGGTGGGAAACCCCCAAGGGAGCATACACTCACCCAGCCTTATGTGATGCGTTCCCCTGTGTTTCTGTGCACCCTTCGGCAGGTCGTCCATGCCTTCAACGATGTCCTGCTCCAGCAAGTCATCTGCCTGCGGGACATGGAGGCTACGGTGGCCGGCATCGCTGCCCTGGGGTTCCCCAACTGCGGGGGAGCCCTGGATGCAACCCACATCCCCGTCTGTTTCCCGGAGCATTGAGCAGCCCATTTCATAAATCGCAAGGGGTACTTCTCCATCGTGCTCCAGGCCCTCGTGGACCACCGTGGCCGCTTCACAGACATTTATGCGGGCTGGTCCAGCAGGGCATACAATGCCCACAATCTCCGAAACTCCAGCCTGTTTGGCAGGCTGGAGGCAGGCACTTTCTTCCCCCAGCGGGAATTTACTATCAGGGACATGCCCCATGCCCACATGTATTGTGGGGGACGCGCCCTACCCCCTGCTGCCCTGGTTGATGTGGCCCTACACGGGGCGGACAGACCACGACCGGGCACATTTCAACGATCACCTCAACCGGGCCCGCAACCAGGTGTAGTGTGCCTTTGGCCATCTGAAAGCCTAGTTTCACTGTTTGCTCACCCGTCTGGAGATAGGTGAGCGGAACGTCCCCGAGGTAGTGGACGTGTGCTGCGTGCTCCACAACATCGTGGAGTGGAAGGGGGAGGCCTTCCTCCCGCCATGGATGGCAGGTGAGGGGCCTTCGAACAGCCTTCGAACAGCCCCGCAGAGCTGCCATCCGCCAGGCGCACCATGATGGGGTGTGCATACGGGAGGCCCTGATGGAGATGTTCTCCCAGGCCTCACAGTAGGGTCGCCTCCGTCTCCCTTTACATTTCCCTCCCATCCCCAACCCTTCCCTCCTCCCCTCCCTGCACCTCCCAATAAACAACCAACACAGGTTTTTTTGGAAAACAACGTCTTGAACTTTTTATTTACAATAGGGGGACATAGGGTGGGAGGGGGAGGGGGCTCTGAACTGGGAGGGGGAAAGGGGGAGCTACTGCTGGGAGGGGTGGCCCCTGCGACTGCCTCTGCGGGGGCGGACCACCATGTGTGGTTCAGGCCACATCGGGGCAGGCAGCACGAGGAGGTGAGCAGGATGGGGTGCATCAGGAGGGGGCTTTGTGGGAGCAGGAGGGGCAGCAGGAGGAGGGGGCATGGGCATTGGCATGGGAGGGATGGTGGGTGCATGGGGCAATGCCATACCATAATGCACAGCGTGCCCGATGTGTGCAGTGAGGGCAGTGATGGCATCGCCGATGCGCTCGCACTTGGCCTGGAAGCGGCCCCAGGCCTGCTGGCACCACTCCAGGTCCGCATCCACCCAGCGTGTGATGGCCGCCTCAATCCTTTCAACGGCCTGGACATGCCGCCGAAGGAGTTGGTCCCGCTGCCGGACCCACTGGGTTGGTGCCTGGGCGGTTGGGGGTGCTGCTGCTGCCACAGGGCTGGAGGGTCCCCCGCTCCTGCTTGGTCCCACTGCAAGGAACAGAGGAAAGGATGGGTCAGTCAGGCAGCCCAGCCACTGTCCCCACACTCCATGCCCTCCACCCCTGAGCCCAGGTGACACCACAGTACTGTGGCTTGGGCCCACTCGTCCCCCCCTGTGTTGTATGTTTGCATACAGGACCGCCCCCAGAGTAGGGTGCTCCTCAATGTATTGTAACCACTGGTCTGTGTCCTGGCCCCTTGGGGGGAGGGGCACTTGCGTGCGCGCACTTGCGTGTGTGTGTGTGTGTGTGTGTGTGTGTGTGTGTGTGTGTGTGTGTTAACCTGTGGAACTCCCTGCTGGGGGAGGCTGTGAGGCTTTGGGCTAATCAATGGTGTTTGATAGGGAGCAAGATGAATCCCCACACAGTGCCTGGGAGCACATATGGCAGACGTTGTCGGGGCTCTCAGATCCCCATCACGTGGATGTCTCCTGGACGGAGCCAGGGGTGACGGGGGAGTGTACCATCCTTGCAGCAAAACTCAGGGGCCCTTGGGCCGGCCTGAGCGCTTCCCTCCTCCCCCTCCCACTAGCCCTCACACATGTAGCCCAGGGATATGTGTGGCCGAAGTGGGGACTTCCCTTGGGGGGCCAGCCAAGGCACCAGGAGCAGGCGAGGGGCTCAGTGGGGGCCACGCTCACAGGGCTGTGATGCTGTGGTTTTCCCAGGAGCAGCTGGCTGTGCCTCACAGCCAGGCATGGGACAGCGTGCTGTTCTGTGTGCTGCACCCTTCGGGAGGTGCGGGCTCTGGCCTGAGCCCCTGGGGCCCTGGCAGGTTCCAGCCGGCATCCACCCTTCCCCCATGGTCCGGATATGTGTGAGCAGCACGGTCCCAGGCATGCCCTGGAGCAGCCTGCCGCAGCCACATGCCTCTCGGTCACCAGGCTGCACGTGGTTGCACGGGCTGCACACTGGTAATGCTACATAGCGTGCAGCTCACACTGCCTGAGTGACGCTCCCTCCCTCTCCCCCTCGGGTGCCTGGCCCCCCCCCCCGCGCCCTTGTGAGTGCAAAGTGCAACACTTACCAGTGGATCCTTCTCCGGCCTCCGATGACGCACGGGAGACGTCCGGGCTGCCTGAGAGGACCTTGAGCTGGCGGGTGACACTGCTCCCCTGGTCCTCCTCATCGTCCTCCAACCCGGTGGCCAGCTCTGTGTCGTCCCCCACCTTGCTGGGCCTGGTGTCGACTGGCACTGATGGTCCCTGGAATGATGTCTCCCCAATAATGGCATGGAATCGCTGGTAATGTGGGATGGTGTCAGCTCCTGCCCCCTGGCCCTCACTGGCCTGGACATAGCCCAGGCACAGCTCCTTCACTTTAGCCCAGACCTGTTCAAGGGTCTGGGCTGGATGGCCCTGGTCAGCAGCAGCAGATATAGGGCAGGGCAAGCGGGGCGGCTGCCCCGGGCCTCGTGTTTCAATAGGCCCCGCGCACGCACCCCGCGCACGCTACTTCCGGTCAGCTGCTGCCGAGGCGCATGCGCAAAACGCTATTTCTGGTCGGCTGCTGCCGAGGCGCATGCACAAAATTGTGCTTCCCTGGGCCCCATGGTGCACCACCCCTTCTGGTCAGAGAACGCCTGGGCCATGCGGCGAAAGATGTCTGCGTTCCACTGATGGGACCATGGGTCGTGGAGGGCCTCTTCCTCTCCCCAGAGGTCCAGGAGGGCCTCGATCTTCCCTGGGGACCAGGAAGGGGCATGCCGCTTTGTGCCCCTTGGGGTCTCCTGCGCTGGGGGTGGGGGTTGCTGCTGTCCCCCTGGAGCGGCCATCCTGGGTGGTCTGGTTGGTGTTTGGAGGGAGCAGAGCCGCGTGACAGAGCTGGGTGGCAGAGGTGCTTCTGCCGCGTAGTCTCTGCAGGCTGCATGTGCCTTTAAGGGGGCTTGGGTTACCAGGATGTCTGGAGCTGCTTGCGCGTACGGAGCGTCCAAGCGGCCACTAGGGCTTTTTTCCATTTGGACGGCTCTTGCGGAAAATCTCTTGGCTGCCTGTCTACACTGGCCTCTTGTGCAAGAACAGTTGCGCAAGAGGGCTTCTTCCTGAGTGGGAGCATCAGAGTTCTTGCGCAAGAAGCACTGATTTCATACATTAGAACGTCAGTGTACTTGCGCAAGAACTCACGGCCAGTGTAGACAGGCAGCAATTTTTTGCGCAAAAGCGGCTGCTTTTGCGGAAGATCGCACCAATGTAGACACAGCCTAAATGTACAAATCACACTCTCACATTAAAACACACTTAATTTACCAAACTCTTCCAAAGTACCTAAAATGTGCAATGCTTCCCTTTTTATAAGAAAAGAAATAACCGAAATTGCCTAAAATAAGTTCCTAAAGAGTGCTCCTTTAAAAAGTGCAAATAGGTGATTGAGCATAAATAAGCTTTTCCAAGCAACAGAATAGTACTCAGTCTAGGCACGTAAATGTGTATTTTCATACTCAGTTATCTACTTTTATGTGCAGTTTTTATAGATTCTGCTTGGACCTTTCCCCCCCTTTTTTTTACCTATAGGATTTGTCCTTTAGGTAAATTTAGAAATGTCACATACTGTATTTTAAGTAGAGCTGGTTGGGAATTTTCAGACTAAGCATTTTTTCATAAAAAAATGTCAATTCATTCAAATAACATCTCTGGTAAAAGATTAATTTCATCAAGTTTTCTGCTGTAGTTTGAACCCAGTGCCTTTTGTCCTACCCTCTTTGGCAAGAGATGACAATTTTTTCATCTTTTTTTTAACAGAAGCCTTTCAAATATTTGAAGACCGTTATCCTATCCTACCTTAAACCCCTCTTTTTCAAACTAAACATACTGTGACAAAGCTCCTCTGAAAACTTGGTAGATCCTATGCTTCCTAGCAGATTTTGCTTGCCCCAGAGACTCACAGCAGACCAGATTTAGGCACCACACCCAGGCCTTTAGTTTGCTGTTTGCTGAGCTCTTTTCGTCATTGGCCAGCATATAGTAAAACAGAGAATAAACTCCACAATCCTTTTCCCCGAGTGAAAATGGGGATGTGGGTGTTGGGGGGAACCCAGGCCCACCCTCTACTCCAGGTTCTAGTCTGCCTGTGTGAATTCCTGACACCTGTTATAAGACAGCCCCAAGATCCCTGGGCTACTTCCCCACACCTTCCCCAGCACTTTCCTTCTCTCCAGTTCACCCTCCTAATGTTCGGTTGTTGTCTCCCTTCCTCCTACCCCCAGCAGTCAATTAGCCCCATGTGTTCCACTGCCCCCAATTGCCTCTGCTGGTTCTTAATAAACCTCTCCCTATTACTCTGGGAACAGAGATCTCCTCAGTCTCAGGCTTATATATCTCCCCTCCACTACTTTTTATAGCCTTCTGTTCTGACCCTGTCACAATACCTACCTTCATCAGCCTTTGCATATAGCTTCCATTCCATCCCTTTGACCATCTTTGTTGCTCACCTCTGGATCCTTTCCTGTTTCTTTACATCCTTTCTATTTGGCAGTGACCAAAATTAGACACAGTACTCAAGCGGAGGCCTTACCAGTGCAGTTTAGAGTGGTACTATCACCTTCCATGACTTGTGTGCAATGCCTCTGTTAATTGCATTTGCTTTTTTTCAGTAACAGTGCATTGCTGATTCATGTTGAGGTTGTGATCCATCTCAATGCCCAGATTGTTTTTCAGTGGTGCTACTACCAAGCCAGCTATCCTCTATTCAGAATTTGTGCATTTGGTTTTACTTCCCAGTGTAGCACCTTACCTTTGTCTTTGTTGAATTTATTGTTGTTGTCTATAACCCTGTTCTCCAATTTATCAAGATCCTTTGAATTTTAGCTCTATCCTCCAAGAGCTTTGAACCTCTTGCCCCAGCTTTCTGTCATTAGCCAATTTGATCAGTATGTTCTCTATTCTTATATCCAGGTCATAGAATCATAGAATCATAGGGCTGGAAGAGACCTTGGGAGGTCATTGAATCCAGCCCTCTTCCCCAAGCAACCCCAAACAAATCCCTGATGAATCCCACTTGAGAACTCCCAATCTGACTTCATTCCGTTAATAGTTACCCTTTGTTTGTTTTTGTTTAAACAATTATGTATCCACTTATAGGTAATTCCATCAACCCCACATTTTACCAGCTTTCTTATGAAAATGTCATGTCTGACTATGTCAAAAATCTTTCTAAAGCCCAAGATTTTGATGTCTACCACATTTCCCATATGCACCGAACTAGTTACCTTGGCAAAGAATAAAGTCCAAGGTAGCTTGAAAAGATTTGTTCTTAGTAAATCCAAGCTGGCTGCTAGTGATCACCCCTTCATCCTTCAGGTATTTGCAAAATAATGTTTTATATGTTCCTTTAATAGCTTCCCACATATCAAGGTCAGTCTGACTGTTCTATAGATTCCCAGTTCCTCCTTTCCTCCCATTTTAAAGATGGGCACTTTTTCTGTCTTCTGGAGCCTGTTCATATTGTACCTCTAACCAAGGAAGACCAGATTTGATCTGAGCAGACTTAGCATAACAAAGTGAAGTTCCCTCTAGTGTAATAAAGGGCATGCTTAAATGCTTTTCTAAATTGTAGAACTGAGTTCATATTTTGTACACTATTTCCCCCCTTCTTCCCCTGTACCCATTTCATTCATTGCTCAAGAAGAAAGTTCTGCACATTCTCTCCATGCAAGCTGATGGAATTCCAAAATGGAGACATTCTTTATAGAAAAAAAATCCCAGCTTATAGTATGTCCCACCAGTTTTTCCTCCTAAGAAAAGGGGTATTATTTTAGTGCAAAGAAGGTGTCTATTACTTTAGGGTCTACAGTGCATGCTTATTTTGGAATAAACTATTCTGGAAGATATATTCCAAAATAGCTTGTTTCGAAATAGAGCATCCACACTACAGGGAAGACTCAAAATTAGTCGAAGGCAGGATCCCCTAATCTGGACACACTATCTTGATTTAGAGCCCCAGGAAGCACTGGGGAGAAATTACTTCGGATATGTCTGCACTTCACGCTTATTTCGAAATAAGCTATTCCGGAATAGTTATTCCAAAATAGCTTATTTTGAAATAACACATCTATACTGCAGGGAAGCCTCAAAATTAGTCCGAGGCAGGATTCCCTCATGTAGACATGCTATCTCAATTTAGAGGCCCAGGAAGCACTGGGGAGGAATGACTTAGAATGGCCCTGATGAGGGGCTATTTCAAAATAGCAGCAGTGGAGCGTACGCACACACCTTATTTTGAAATAGCTATTTCGGAATAGGCATTATTCCTCATAGAATAACGTTTACAGATTTTGGAATAAGCCATCTGTTATTTTGAAATTATTTCAAAATCACGAAATGGTTGAGTAAATGCTCTCATTGTTATTTTGAAATAACACTAGTACAGATGCACACTTTGAATGGTCTTGGTGAGGAGCTATTTTGGAATAACAGCAGTAGAGCATCCATACTGCAGCTATTTTAAAATAGCTATTTTGGAAGAGGAGTTATTCCTCATGGAATGAGGTTTACAGAAGTCGGAATAAGCACCCATTATTTCGATATTATTTCAAAATAACAGAATTGCTGTGTAGATGCATTGTTATTTTGGAATAACGCTAATTATTCTGAAATAACGGTGCAGTGTAGACACACTCTGTATGTTTAACCCACACATTGCTTCGAGGAGAGAGAGACAATTACTTGAACTACTATGCTCAGCAGGAAAACAGTTAGGAAAAGAACATATTCCTCTTAATCATATTTTGATACCAGCATTTAAAAATAAGCCATTGAGAACTAAGATTTATGTTAAAATTATAAATATATTATATATTGTGAAAATACTAGCTACAATGTGCAAATATAAATGATGCACATACCATTAACATTTTAAAATAGGACCATATTTTCAATACATTACTCCACCTTAATCCTTTGAGGTTTCTCCCTTAATTGCTGTGTTTACTTAAAACCTCGCATTTGTTTTTTAAAAAATCTTCATAGTTGGATTGGTCTGTGTAAACCGTGATGTTCTGACTTTGATAACTTCTTACTAACAGCTTTGACTTCTTATTCAACAGCAGATTTGAAATTAAAATTACAGAAATTTTGCAATAACAAGCCTTGCATGATGTAGTCCAGTGCATATGGCACAGAAAACAGACTCCTAATAGTATATTAGCAATATTTTATGTGGCATGTGTAATATTTTTGGTTACTGTAAAATAGTTTCTTCTACCAATTAATACTGATGATTTTTTTCTCCTCTGTTTCTCTTGCAATGAGAGAACTTACCTGATACACTGATAGTCAACAACACTTGAAAGCCCCTAAGAAGTAAAATAAAAGAAAACAAAGCTGAACTGTCACAAGCAACCATTTCAACATATTTACTCTATAGGAGTATCTAATATGGGCCTAAAGGAGCATTCCAGTGCTGGATTGGGTAGCCTCTCCCTCTGACGCTACAACACAAATATATGGGTATGTCTACACAGCAACATTATTTCAAAATAACTAGCGTTATTTTGAAATAACTTAGTCAACATCTACATAGCAGGCAGTTATTTTGAAATAATATTGAAATAATGTCAGCCTGGGGAACTTCTTAGTCTGACTCCCGTAACCATCATTGTATGAGGAGTAAGAAAAGTCGGAAGAAGAGTGTTCTATTTCAAAATAAGTGCTGTGTAGATGCTCCCTATATCAAAATAAGCTACACAATTGACTCAATTTGCGTAGCACATTTCAAGTTGACCCCTGATGTGTAGATGAACCCATACTCTTGCTGAAATTGGAAAAGTAGGAACAGAGGCTTCAGGGAGTATATGAAGACAACATTATCCTCTGGAGCAGGTAATGAAAATGTAACTGGTTTAGTATATTACCATCTTTCAATATCTGGTATGATAACAGTCTGGAAATAGTAGCATCTCACTTGAAGGAACAAACAGGATGAATTTTTAAAACAAATATCAGAACAGTGAAAATCCCGATATCCAAAGGCACTTTCAAAGCACAACGGAAGTCTCCCTTCCCCCCTTTCCTCCTTGATAACCATTTGCACACTAGTGGTTTGATTTAGTATATTATTTCTGAGGTCTGAATCTTCAGCAGATATTGAATCTGCAATGAGCAGTTTTGTTGCTGAATTTGCAGCACGCATCACAGAACGACAGTTAATGCAAAAATAAGCTGGCTCTGAGCACTTTCAGATGAGCTATTGTCCTTGTTTCAGCTGTAAATGTTCATAATAAACACAGGGGCTGAAGCACCCTGTGTATGGCACTCCCACTGTATGCTGGGTACAGATGATACATCTACACAGCCCATGGAAGAGAGCTGTCCAGCTTTAATCCAGGAGCTAAGGCTAGCTGAGCTTGCATTACTGCTCTAAAAATACCTATGTAGGCACGGTGTTTTGAAGTTATGGCTTTATTTTTAGAGCACTATCCCAAACCAGGATTGCTAGAATCTGTTGACCTAGAGGGGAAGTCTCTTTCTCTTTTGTGGACAGTGCAAATGTACCCAGTGATGTACTATGGACCCATAGTATCCTGATTATAAATAGTAGCATATGCTCATTAGGGTCCTTATTCAGAAGCCCAGAGCTACTCAGCAAAGCACATAAACATGAGCTTAATTTTAGGCACTTGCTTATAAATTTAATTCAATAAGAATATTCTCTACTGAATATGGACAGACATAAGCACTTATTTAAACACTTTTCTGAACTGTGGTATAGGAAAAGGTTGAAAGTAAGCTTTCTGGACCTTAGCTTATGATATAAAGTAAGTAAGCACTTATATGCGATTCAGGAGATCTAATTCTGCTTCTGATGGTATCTAGGGCTAGGTCTAGACTGCGAAGTTTTTGCAGAAAAAGCTACGCAAAATGCACTCCACATTTTGCATAGCTTTTAACTTTTTTTTTTCGGAAGAGGCTTTTCCATCTTTTGTCCCCGTCTAGATGGGGCCAAATGGTGGAAAAGCCTCCTCTTTTGGCAGAGCCCTTATACCTCGTGGAACGAGGTATACAGGGCTCCCTGAAAGTGCACATTTGCTCTTCTGTGAAAGAAAGCGGACGAACAAATGCTTTCCTTGGATGCGGAAGAGTTTTTGTCGGATACCTCTGATATCCCGCAAAAACCCTGTATCTAGATGTAGACTAAATTGGGACATATGGTGGGAAAAGGAATAACTTTTATTGGTCCAACTTTTGCTGGGGAGTGAGTGAAGCATGAGTATTTACACTGAGCTCATCTTCAGGTCTTGGTACAAACATGGATATACAGCATAACACAACACTGTATATCTTCTGGGTGAGTCATTTCACATTGCTATCTTAGGGCACATCTACATAGCAGCGTTATTTTGAAATAACAATGTGAGCATCTACACAGCAAGCTTGTTATTTCAAAATTATTTCAAAATAATGGGCGTCTTTTTCCAAATTCTGTAACCCTCATTTTACGAGGAAGAACACCTGTTTCAAAATAGTTGTTTTGAAATAGGGTGTGTGCAGACAGGGCAGCTGGGGTTATTTTGAAATAAGTGGCCTCCAGGAATTCTCACAGCTACCCTGGTGGCCACTCTGTCCACACTCATCAGAACTCTATAGTTCCCCTTCTCCTGCAGCCCTTATAGGTGCAGCCTCAGGGGAAACAGTTTGTGATATGACATGAGCCCTGCTAGCACTGTGCCACACAGCAGCACCCAGGTCTGACTTCCCTGCTGCCATGGCAGACCCCAGCACATCACCTGAGACACTCCACGGCTGCCAAAACAGCTGCAGGCAGCTCCCATTCCCCTGCCTGGGGGTGTAGGAGGTGGGCCTCATCCTGGATTGGTGCAGAGATTCTGGATCTCGTTGAGATCTGGGGAGATGAGGAAAACCTCCAGGATCTCTGCACCAGGTGCAGGAATGCTGACATATACGGCTGTATGGCTGACAGCATGGGTCAGAAGGGTCACATGTGCACCCAGCAATAGGTGCACATGAAAATAAAGGAGCTCAGGCAGGCCTATGCCAAGACCAGGGAGTACAGTTCCCACTCAGGGGTGGCACCTCAGACCTGTCCCTACTTCAACCAGCTCTACCATGTCCTGGTATCTGACCCCCTCTTGTGGATTCTGGGCTGGAGACACCCATTGTCACCCTCCCAGAGGGAAGACCTGTAGTACCATGATGCCCTCTTGCCAGGAGCTCAGCCAGTCCTTGGAGCCAGTTACCGTCCTCCCAGGATGTTGCCCAGGGATCGGACAAAGTTGGGGAAAGCCCATCAGGTGAGCTCCATTACTTTTCCTAGACACACACGGAGGGAGGCAGTGGGCAGTACAGGGCTGCACACTCCTTGTTCGGCCTTCTTAGCCTGGGGTTTGAGCAGCAGCCTGTGCATGTAGGTGCATGTGGAGCGCCAGTCTGGAGCAGACAGCTGCAATGAGGCTGCCTCAGAGGACACTTGTGCTTCTGCTCACAGGGTTTCTGGAGAGGCCTGATTTACTCCCAGCCTTGTGGTGGGATACCCTCCAACCTCAAGTCACCACTAAGGAGGCTGGGGTCATGGACACACACACAGAGCAGTGCTGCACATGGCACATGGCATGCCCACTCTTTCGGGGCACCATGCACTCTTGGGCAAGTGCAGTGAAGCAGACAACACCGAGCTTCTGCAAGGAGTACCTGCTGGGAGGGGAAGGAAGTGAGCATCCTCCCCGGCAAGCAGCATCTGCCACTCTTACACACCTTCCCTACCACCTTCCCCCCTCTCCTCCAGCAGTCAGGGATAGAAGGCCTCTTCCTGTGGGATGCCTCCACTGCCACATTCAGAGTGTGTGTGGCATGCAGGAAAGCTGAGCTATCCTGTTGCTCCCCTCCCACCTGCAGGCTGCTAGCCTGGCCGGCACCTTCCCATGCTTGCTTGTCCCAGGAACATGGGGGTAGCAAGGCTTCCCCTGGGGACATCTGTGCCCCTACTGGAAGGGGCCCACTGCGTAGGCCACAGATGACCTTGCTCCAAGCACACCTTCATCTGACCCGAGACCTTTTGATGTTGCCTCAGGGATGAGGGCTAGGCTTCATGCACCCTGTCTCCTGGAATGACTTTCCTTCTTTTTGTTCTTCATAGCTGGACCAGCTGCAAATGAAGCACTCACATGACCTCCTATGCCAGCCTCCCTGCCCCATGGGAGCCACTACCCCAGACGAGCTGGTGATGACCTGCAGTGGGAACATGTCACCTGCCTGTGTGGCCTCCAGAGGTCTCTGGAGTGGCAGGACCAACAGTGGGAAGTGAACCAGGAGCTGGACTGCAAATCCTGGTGGGAGCAGGCACAAGAGACCCGCAGCATGTGCGCAGCATATACAACCGCCGTCGACCACGTGGTTGCTGCCATTGAGTGGTCCTGCTCTCACTCCCACTCCTGCTCCTGTTCCTGCTCCATTGGCTTCTTTCCCTAGCCCACACCATGGCTTCAGAGAGCCCTGCACAAGAGGCGGTGGGACCACCTGAGGCAAGTGCCACTCCCAGGCCCATCCCTGAGCTTCTCCTACCCCTTCTACCTCCCTCCTCTCCCTTCCCAGGTTCTTTCCCCAGTTCCTTTATCCCAATTTAAAAAAAAATAGTTCATTGTTCCAAATGAAAAAGTCTGCTTTATTGTATCTGCAGGGGACTGGGGTGTGGGGGGAGAGAGGGGAAAAGGAAGGACAGGAGAAGAGAGGGATGAAGGAGGAAAGGCACACTAGAGCACTGCAGAGGCTTTTTGTGGAGAGTCCCAGGGGAAAGTCTCACAGGTGTCCTTTTCTGAAACTCTCTCTCAGGGCCTCCCTGATGTACCCAGCCCCCTGATGTGCCTGCCAGATGGTACCCATAAACAGCTGCTCAAAAGCCCTGGCAAGCTGCTCAGGTTCTGTCCCCCACCCTGGCGGGCACATCTCCCTCTGTTCTCGCAAATATTGTGGAGGACACAGCGCATCGCCACCATTTTGGGGATGTTTCACTCACTGAGGTCCAGGCAGGTGAGGAGGCAGCGGAACCTCCTTTTGAGACACCCAAAAGTACCTTCCACCACAATGGGGCCCTGCTGAGCCTGATGTTAAACCATTCCTTGGTGGGTTCAGGTGTCCAGTGCGGGGCTTCATAAGCCAGCGGAATAGAGGGGAGGCTGCATTCCCCACAATGAACCTCATCATGTCGACGTCCTCAACTGATGGTGCGGTTGGGGAAAAAAGTGTTAGTTTCCATCTTCTGGAACAGTCTGGAATTCCTGAAGATGCAGGTGTTGTGCACCTTCCCCAACCACCATGTTGATGTCCGAGAAGCAACCACGGTGGTCCATGATGGCCTGCAGGATCATGGAAAAGTACCCCTTCTGGTTGATGTAATCAGATGCCCAGTGGTTGGGGGCCTGGATGGGGATGATGTAAATGACTCCCCTGTTGTTGGGGAACCCTATGGTGGCAAAGCCAGTGACAGTGGGGTCCACGTCACCCAGGAAGATGTGCCGGTACAGCAGGATTGTGTTGATGGCCCTCACAACCTGCAGAAGGAGACAAACCAAGAATCACAGGGTTGTCAGAGCCCTTGGGAGGTCCCCGATCCCAATCCCCCTTGTTCCACACACCAGGCCCAATTCTAACTTACTCCATCCCCCATCCCCCATTACCCCATCCCCTGGCAGGGCTTTGTGAAGGGGTGAACTGGAAAACCTCCTGGGGAGGAAGCCCCCGCCCGCCCCCCGCCCGCCCCTCTTCCCGATGGTCATAGTAAGAGAGTCATATTGGCATGACCACGATCCTGATGGTCCATCTCTCCATGCCATACTGATTCCTGATGGAGTGGTAGCTGTCCAGAATGGTGAGCTTACAAATAGCGATGGTGACCTGCTTCTGGAGGGGGATGGTGGTTCTCACCTGGGTGTCCCATTGTCAGAAGGCATGGGTGAGCCACTCGCACAGCTCCAGGAAGCTATCCTTCTGCATGCGGAAATTCTGGAGCCACTGCTGGTTGTCCTACCACTCCAAGATGATCCAGTCCCACCAGTAGGAACTGGTGTCCAGTTGCCAGAAGTGCCATGTGCAGGTAAGAGCAGGAGGGGCATGAGCAGCACATTGAGAGAGGAGATAAGGTACCCCGCAGGGAGCTATAGGTCCTGGCTCTGCAGTGCCATGAGGGCAGTCTGCCAAAACTTCACCAGGAAGTTCAAAATGAGGTCCAGGAGCTGTAGACTGCTTTGCAGCAGGTCCGGCTCCATGGTTGGAGTGCTGTGGTGTCTGCAAGAGCAACCAGAGCATGCAGTGGAATGGGTTTGCTGTCCCTCAAGGAGGTAAGTAAAGGAGAGGAGCCTGAATTATGACTGTACAGGGGGGTTCCTTTAAGCACAAGCATCAGATAGCTTTTGGAAGCAGCTCCAGGAAGTGACTACTGTCCTGAGGCCTTGCCTGAAGTGCTTCCAGGGGGCTCTTAAATGCAACTGAGGCACCAATTAGTGTGGATGCTCTATTTCTAAACATCTTAGTGCTATTTCAATGGGCATTTGCAGTGTAGATGCTCTATTTCGTTTTTATTCCAAAATAGCTTATTCTGAAATAATGCTGCTGTGTAGACATATCCTTAGATTCCTTATCTATAAAATACAGATTATATTTATCTATCAACTCTTGAGAGTGTTGGGTGGATTAATTGTTTAACATCTGTATAGTGCTTTGACTATACCAGGCAGTATAAAAATGCTAAGTATTATTATTACTATTATGGTCTGCATGAATGGTTGTGTTCCCAAAAAGAACGATAATGAAAACTTTATCTGTTAGACGGGTGCCATCAATATTAAGAACATAAGAACATAAGAATGGCCATACTGGGTCAGACCAAAGGTCATCTAGCCCAGTATCCTGTCTGCCAACAGTGGCCAGCACCAGGTGCCCCAGAGAGGGTGGACCAAAGACAATGATCAAGCGATTTGTCTCCTGCCATCCCTCTCCAGCCTCTGACAAACAGAGGCCAAGGACACCATTTTATCCCCTGGCTAATAGCCTTTTATGGACCTAACCTCCATGAAATTATCTAGCTTCTCTTTAAACTCTGTTATAGTCCTAGCCTTCACAGCCTCCTCTGGCAAGGAGTTCCATAGGCTGACTACACGCTGTGTGAAGAAGAACTTTCTTTTATTAGTTTTAAACCTGCTACCCATTAATTTCATTTGGTGTCCTCTAGTTCTTCTATTTAGGGAACTAATAAATAACTTCTCTTTATCGGCCCTCTCCACACCACTCATGATTTTATATACCTCTATCACATCCCCCCTCAGTTTCCTCTTTTCTAAACTGAAAAGTCCCAGTCGCTTTAACCTCTCCTCATATGGGACCCGTTCCAAACCCCTAATCATTTTTGTTGCCCTTTTCTGAACCCTTTCCAAGGCCAAAATATCTTTTTTGAGGTGAGGAGACCACATCTGTACACAGTATTCAAGATGTGGCCGTACCATAGTTTTATACAGGGGCAGTAAGATATTCTGGGTCTTATTTTCTATCCCTTTCTTAATAATTCCTAGCATCCTATTTGCCTTTTTGACCGCTGCTGCACACTGTGTGGAAGTTTTCAGAGAACTGTCCACGATAACTCCAAGATCTCTTTCCTGATTTGTCGTAGCCAAATTAGCCCCCATCATACTGTATGTATAGTTGGGGTTATTTTTCCTGATGTGCATTACTTTACACTTATCCACATTAAATTTCATTTGCCATTTTGTTGCCCAATCACTCAGTTTGATGAGATCTTCTTGGAGTCCCTCACAGTCTGCTTCTGTCTTGACTATCCTAAACAGTTTGGTATCATCTGCAAACTTTACCACCTCACTGCTTACCCCTTTCTCCACATCATTTATGAATAAGTTGAACAGGATTGGTCCTAGACTGACCCTTGGGGGACACCACTAGTTACCCCAAGGGGTAAAATTCCAGATGGTCTTCTTGGATCTATTTTTTCATTGTTCTTAGATGGCTGTGGTTTTACAATATGAAGGCCTGATCTATCAGTCAGGTGTATCATTTATTTTGGGATTTCATCTAGAAAAAAAAAGTATATTTTTGTTTAGCTAATTAAAATAGAGGAATTCTGAATTGTGCTATTTATTGCTATTTATGAAAGATAACTATCAAAATCTTATAGGGTGATTCTATACAGCATCATTATTTTGGAATAACAGCCGTTATTCTGAAATAACAATGAGAGTGTCTACACAGCAATTCCATTATTTCAAAATAAATTCAAAATAACGGATAGCTTATTCCAACTTCTGTAAACCTCATTCTGAGAGGAATAATGCCTATTCCGAAAAAGCTATTTTGAAATAGCTGTAGTGTGGACACTCCACTGCTGCTATTTTGAAATAGCTCCTCCCCCACACCTTTTTAACTAATTACTCCCTAGTGCCTCCTGGGACTCTAAATCAAAGTAGCACGTCCACATTAGGGAAGCCTGCCTCAGACTAATTTTGAGGCTTCCCTGTAGTGTAGATGTGCTATTTTGAAATGAAGTATTTCACGGGATTTCTTCTGGAATAGTTTATTTCAAAATAAGTGTGCAGTGTAGCCATACCCATAGATGTAGTGATTTAATTCTATTCAGATAACAAAACCTCAGATACCACTTAGCCTTGTTTGCCTCACTACTTTTGTGTTTAGCTGTTAAAAGAAATGACTTTCATATTGACAGAGATATTGGAAGTAGTCTATTCAGATAAATTCAGGGTATAGAACAATAGCTTAGAAACATGATTGTCAGCTAAAATATTAATGAAACAGATTGAGAATTTCACATTAAGTAGATGACAGTCATTTTACCAAAAATTCAGCTGCTGGCTGGGTTCAGAAGTGATCTTTGTTGTCCCAGAGCTCTCTCTCTAGTTTGAAGAAGCTGCAAGCATTATTGCCCTGATTCAGCAAAGCACTTAATCATGTGCTTACATTTATGAACATGCTTAGGTGACTTGCTGAGTTAGAACCTCCTTTAGGAAACCCACTGTCTGTGGAGGTGAGCAGGTGGTAGATCATATACAGTTCAGGTGCCCCATAGCATCACTTGCCAAGTACTGTATATATTGATAATACCATGTAACAATAGAAATTAGACATAGAAAAGCTATATTAAAATTATTATTTAATTCATCTCCCTGACTGATCCCTATAGTGAATTCATAGTGCTCTGTCCTTTTTTTTGTATCAGTGCTAGGTCTTCCACCATTTCCCTAGAAAAGTTGTTTAGTATACTAACCAATTGCGTTGTTAGCAATTTTCCCAGATGGTCAGCCTAGATTTTCCTTTTCTTAATTTGTGTTCATATTACCCTTTTATAAACCTATATATACACTCAAGCCAAATTGGTCTTGCTGGTTATTAAATATTTGTAGAGATACATGCCATATGCTCATAACTAAGAACAGAATATATTTCATTTTGAATGTATTTTTATATTGCAACAAATGTTTGACGATAACCAAAGGTTAATAACACCATTCAGGAAACACAAACACACACAAATACAGACACACAGATGGTTATTTTACAATAGCACTTTTGATGTAGTGTGTTACTGGTTTTAAAAATCTTTAAATAAAGATATCATTTAATAGTAGATTACCGGTTTGCAAATGTTTGCTTGATATGCAAATTATAATATAGGTACCTTTTTGCATCTACTTAATATGGATATACAAAAAAGAGATAAAATACATCAATAATGTATTTCAAATATTTTATTATGCATAGCATTATTATCATTTCATCCGCTTAATTTTTATATCTCTTTTCTTATCAATATCCAGTTTGTTGATATCTTTCTGGTATTGGTTTGATCAGAATTAAATTAAATTAAATTAAATTAAATAAAATATTCCATAAACATACCACAGCCACATACAAAGAATTTTCACTTCCCTGATACATGACCTGCTCTCTTTTGCATGTGCAGCTCAAAACTGCACTAGTGTCTTTGCTGATACGTGGCATTCCAAAGTCATTAGTAAATTGCTCTCCGTTTTTGAACTTCTTTCTTTCTTTTTCTTTCTTTCTTTCTTGTTTCCATTGAATATCTGTTTTTTCTTCTAACTTTTAAATTGAATTTTTCATAGTTGAATTTCATATTGAAGTTTACTTTGATTATAATTTAGTCTTTATATTTCTTTATATTGCAGTAGTGCCCAGAGGTCCCCATCAAGATTAGTGTTCCATGGTGTTAGGCAACGTACATGCACACAGGTATTTACCAGCTCTGTTTCCAAGCTAATTAGGTTTTTTTTTATTACTTCCCTGTCCTCACTTCTCTTTAGTATCATCTGTGAATGTAATTAATGTCATTTACCTCTCTTCTAGATTAGTGAAGATATTAAGCCCTGATTTAAAGCAGATCCCTCAAGCACCACACCAGACACCTTTCTGCATCTTGAGACTTTGCTGATATTGTCCTTTGTTTATGCCCTTGAATCCCGCTTTCCATCCATGCAACAGTGTTCATACCCAAACCAATTTTAATTAACGTAGACAAAGGTTTGAAGACACTATCAAAATATTAAATTGCATACATATTGCAGCTACTGTTTTCCATTCACCCACTCATTTTGTAATTCTAGCAAAAAAAAAAAATAATCAAATTTATCTGCTCACATTTATTCCTCCCAAATCATGGTGTCTATTGCTAATGGATGCATTGCCTTCTAGCAATTTATATTCTTTTTCTTTTAATCTGAAACACATTAGTTTTGTTATTTCACTAGGAAAGGACATAAAACTGGAAGGACAGTAAAAAGCAAGAGCCAGGAAAATACTGAGCAGTATAGAATTTGTTGCTTTCGTGTAAAATGGAGCCAATCATATGAGGGCAGGAGTGATCCTTTTGAAGTCAATGGATCTACTCACATGTTTAAAGTGAAGCCTTTATGTCAAGGCTTTGCTAGATCAGAGTGGTCAGCATCTACTAAGATCAAGCCCTAAATAACTGCTGACATAATTGTTTCCTTTTTCTGCAAAGAGTTCCCAGATTTGGTTTGCACTAACCTTCCAGTGCCTCCCCTGAGTTCTTTATGACATTTCAAAAATACATTTAAAGTGGCAGTACAGCTCATTCATTTGTTAACATGCGTTAATAATTTAGGAGGCATATCATTGAGACTGCCTGATTTGTGTACTTTCCAATTTCCCTAAGTATTCCCTAGCCTCATCTTGGTCAATGCTGCAGCTACTTTAGCATTATTTTTATTACTTCCTAATTGTTCAAATCACCTTTATTTTTCTTATTTGAGATTTTTTTAGAGGCATCAGTAACTCAGCCATTATGGAAACATCATTAATTTCATTCCATCCTCAGGACATACTTGAGTCCTTCACTGGCAAATGCAATTTTGCTCTGCACCTGGCAGCATAATGGTTCTTGTTGACAAATGCTAATTATTTGTGTGGGTTTTTCTTTTCCCAACATTTTTGGCTCTGAACTTATAATCAAAGAAAAAAAGGGGGAGGAAGCTCCCCCCCAAACAGTGGAACAGCTTTATTTGTGAGTGTCATGGGAAGATAGAAGGAGAAAAGAAAGCAAGCGAGTAACCGCATTAGCCTGAGGGGGAGGATTTCTAAGGATGTACTTTTATATCCAGCTGGGATTGGTCTCTTCTTTAGCCCAATAGATAAAAAAAAAATCTCCAGAAAGGTACAATGGGATTTTAGCTCCAAGAGAGAATACCGCCTTGCAACAATTGAAACACAGCTTAACTAGCCTTAAATCAGACTACTTAATCAACTGAAATACAATGAAAAATAGCGGCTGTTATGCCTTAGCAGAGTGTGGATGAGGAGATTAACTGGGGTGAGATTAAGCACTTCAGAAAGAGAACTTTAACTACTTTTTAATAACACATTTTCAGTGTGGTTGAGAACATGGAGTTTCAGATAAAGGCGACTAGAAAGTAAGAATCATCAAAGCCATGTGGAAATGCTTTGTTGCCCACATACAGTATGGGACAGAACTCATTTTCATCTATGCTTTCTTAACGTTATTCCTTATTATCATTCTCTAAGGTTCAAGATAAGCAGACAGAGAAAGCAAATTTCAATAGGCTTTTTGTCATTAATGGTTGTCATTTTGATTTTTAAAAAAGAACCACTATAATTTAATGGGTAAATGCAATGCAAATGACCTCAGCACTGCAGTTTTGTACTTCAAAGGGGAATAAATTTGTTTTGAAGTTTATTTGGCAGATGAATTGCAGTCAAAGATAAGCGAAAAAGTTTTGAACTCCCAGGAGCTATAATGCTTATGAAAATGGAAAATAGAAGTAATGCCATGCTTGTGATCAAGCATAATAGAAATTAAGGTTAATAAACAGGTTTCCTAGTATTCTGCCTACAAGGTGAGTTGAAGTGTCTCTCTGGAGCATAGCATCATCACTTCTGAATTCATGAGGACTGTTATATTTACAAGTCACCCACCCCTTCCTTTTGTTGAATGTATGCTGCTTTCTCTCCTAAACAAAAAAGGGATCTTTTATAAATAACCTGTGCAGATTTGTTTTCATTGTTGATGCCACATATACCACACGTGGGCAAAATTAATAGTTGAACTAGAAAGCTTTCTTCCATCCAGTTTCTTTCGTGGACCGGTGCTGGGGAGTAACTCACAACAGAGAATTTAAACGACAGTTAATTCATTGTATAGGAATGCCATTTTATATCAGCTGTTTCATTATTATACTACATACTCCGACAAGATATGGGACAAAATCATAGGACAAGACTGCCCTTTCTGGTGCTTTAGAAAAAAAGTCTACAGTATTAAAATACATGTTTGCTTTGTAACAAACAAAATTTCTGTTTGGTATTAAACACAGAGCAGCCAGAGTTACTGTGGTGTATCACTTAAATCCCACTTAACCATTACTTTACCGTCAATGATGTGTCAATATCAGTGCTACCGAAGCTTCAGTAGAGCTATGCTGACTTACACCAGCTGAGAATCTGTACCAGTAGCAAAGCACTTTATGTTTTCATTCTCTCTGGTTGTAGTGTCCTACAAAACTTCTCACACAGGCAGACTTGTCACGGCTTGCTAGTAGCTCAGAAGTCAATGCCCATTCAAACAGGTGCACTTTGTTTGGCTCTGCTTTCTAACATCAGACATATATAACAAGGCACAGCTCATTGTGTGTTTGCTTCAGAAAGAGCTCCATGCTGTCAACACGACAAAATCAAGTACAAGACAAGCCAGGACACTGTAAAAATTGTTTACCCTCTAATACATATAAAGATAGCTTAAAGAAAAGGGATATAAGTTTTGACAAGGCATTTAAATGATCACAGCTGACCACCTTCTGCAACAACCAAGCCAAAGGAAACATTGTACTATGGAACTAGAAGAACTGGAAAGCACAGATTCTGGTTCCTGCTGTAGTCTGTTTCTACCACCAGAGTAGAACAAAGGGTCCCAGAGGAATTCACCAAATGTAGGTTTAGTGTAAAGCTCATGTAGGGGTCTCTGCACTGACTTCCTGCCCAGGCCCTACTAGAGGGGTGCAACAGGGATGAATCAGGGATAGGAGGAGGAGTGGGGTGCAGTGCAATTCTGTGCCCTGGAGACATATGAGGCTGCTTTGAGGGCTGGCCTGGGGTGCCTTTAACTTATGGAAATGTAGATGACTGTGGTAGCTCTCTAGAGGTGCCCTACCCGCTTATTCCCCTACCAAAATTTTAATTGCTAAATGGGATACCCCACAGGCCCCCTCCCTCTCCCTCTGGGTGACCCTCCCTCCACCCCCCACCCCCACAGGCACCAGCTGCTATTTACTGTCAACCTCACTGACCTCTGGAGCACCCAGTGTCACAGTGGTGTATCACTTAAGTCCCTCTTAAACCTTATTTTGAGAACTTAAATGATACATAGGACCTTTGAAAAAAAATAGAGTCCTCTGGCAACTTCAAGACTAACTATTTTATTTAGGCATGTGTTCTTCTAACACCAACAGGCAGAACTGAATTTGGGAATTCTGGAACTTAGGGCATGAACCTCTGCTGCATGAGCTAAATGCCAGCTAGCAGCTAAGGTTGTAGAGCAGACTCATTATTCTTTCTGTAAATGGTCTCAGTGACACTAGATGGGACAATACACCACGCCCAGAATGTGTGAGGATTACACATATATGGGCTGGGAATCACTGATGAAGTGAGTTCCAGAAGGAAAGCTTATGCCCAGATAAAATCCTTAGTCTGTAACGTGACACAGAACCCCTCATTTTTGCAGAAACAGACTAACATGGTTACCCCCTCTGAAAATAGGACCTTTGGTTTCCCTTCTGCAGTGGATGGGAACTTAGTCATGTAATTAAAGCCTTGGATTAGAAAAAAATCAAGATCTTATTCCCAGTTCTATCACAGATAGCTTACACAACCTTCAACAAATCACACATTCTTTCTGTGTCTCATTTTCTCGCTGTGATGGTTACTTTACTATAACTATCTGCTTTTAGTGTCTCTGCATAATACTGCATTTTCTAAACAGATGTGCTTTTAACATAAAATCATTAATGTTTGTGCAGGGATCTGATACTGTGACAATGAATATATCAGAAAATAAACAAAGCTGGCAGAGGCAAAAGTATCAAGGAATATCATTATTATCTGTTTATCTCATCTGCCCTTCAGAGGAAGGGGCTTTTTTAGTTTACATTGCAAAAATAGTCCTTTTTTTCCTTAAAATCTCCCAAATCTCAGTTCTTTCTAGAAGATTACATTTCTTCACAGCACAGAATACATTTTGAAAGTAATGTATGTGCAGTAAATATCCAGCTCATTGCAGTCTTTAGGAGCAGCTTGATTAAAGCCACATATGTACCTGTGAATATTTGCCTCTTTGCATTGCAGTTTTCCCTCAAGAAACTCTGAGTCTGAGCCAGTTTACAGGAATATAGTTGCTTCTGAATATCTTACTGAAAAGAGACACACATGCTGCTCCAGAATGAAAAAGTGAGATAGTCAGTGATCCCCAGAAATGTCCACAGGGCCAGCCTTAAAGAAAATGGCACACTAGGTGCATTTTTGCTCCCTTTCTTTGAGAGCAGCAGTGTGCAGCATAGTGTGCAAGGACTAGCTCCTGTCCCCAGAGTCCAACCAGGATGAACAGGGAGGAGTTTCTGAGCTATGGGGCTCCCCTGGCCATATATTCTCTGATTACCTAATAGGGGTAAAGCAAGAGTGCAGCCACTGTTTCTGCCTATGGGAAGTGGGGACCCAGGAACTGGCCTGCTGGCTCCACAGGGGTGAGCCCTGCTGCCTCTGCCTCCCTGTAAGGCTGGCAGCTCCAGGCACCAGAGCGCATCTCCCACCCAGGTGGCCAGGAGCAGAAGTGTCAAAAATGTGGATGAGGGTGGTGGGTAATAGGTGCCCATGCAAGACAAAGCCCCATATTTTGGACTATCCCTATAAAACTGGGACATCTGATCATTGTACAGGAGCTCCAGCCCTGAGCTTGCCCTTGCCAGCATGCAGAATTCACATAGTAGTCCCATGACCACAGTAGCCTGGGCAGCATGACTATTCACATCAATTTGTACCTTGAAAATATTGTCATGTATTAAGAGGCACCCAACTCTTCTGTTGAGAAAATGGGAAAAATGGGTTATGACCCAGTCTAAAAAGGCTCTATTTATCTACTCCTGCTCCAAAAGAGTCATTCAATGGAAAGACTGATCTCATGTTGATTAACAGTTGCAGGGACCTTTATAATTTTTTAAATGAAACATCTGATCTACTGAAGGATTATCTATATCAAATCTTTTTTGAAACCTGTTGCAGTTCACACATGACTAACTGCTAATGGCTTCCTTAATGTAATGATAACTCATTTGGCAGTAGCATGAATAGTTATTTGGAAGAGATTCCACTAGGTTTTGAGTAAGCATTCTTTTGAAAATCCCTACTTTACCATCTAGCAGCCTAGACCTGTTTTTGTATTAAATAATAATTTCCAGCAACACTTTCTCCCACTGCAGCCTACAAATGATTGTCATTGACTATAAAGGAAATTACTTTATCCTGCTAAACTAGTTAATGTGAAAAAAGTGGGAGAGGGTATGAAGGAATAGAGCTGTACAAAGACGGAGAAAAGAACAATTGCTATACATTAAAAAAACAATAAAACCAAACAAAGCTCCCACTCCACAAAAAACTGTGGTGTAATTTTTCCTCAGTTTCTTATTTGTTCTTTCAATACTTACAAAATATCTTAGCTGTTAATTGAAAACTATAGTTAGTTGCTAAACAAGATTAAGGAATTTACAGTTGCAAGCAAAATTAGATTCAGTAATTTTTTTAGTATGTAACATAAGCACACAGAAAGCACTGTATCATACTAAGTACTGAAATGTGTGAGACAATTTTACATATACTTTTATTTATCTGTCATTTATTTGTTGGCACTGAAGATCTTATGTTACTGTTCCAGGGACGATAATGTTAACTCAAGATTTCATCTCTGATAATTACATTTTGATTTCAATGTTTTTTGGAGGAGATTTTTTTTTTCATTTTGTCCTGTACTTTTAAGTATTCTTGTGTACTATGAAACAGCTACACTGAAACACAGAAGAGGTGGCTGAACTGCAGTGTGAAAGTAGCTGCCAATCCAACTACTTTTGACACTATGAGTTTTGGTCAATTTTTTATTTGTGTCAAGTTAGCACTTACACATAGGTCATTTCCCCACAGCTAACCGAGTTTAATGTCTCTGCAGGGCAGTACAGTGTCTAAACACTTACTCAGCTTATCATAGAGATTTCAAAATTGTCTGTCTAAACTATACCTTTTGGCTTTGAAACACTTGTTCCTGTGAGGTCTAAAAGTGAGAGATAAAGTCCAGTCAATGCGGGTAGCTAGACAGATATGGTTTCTGAATTTTCAGAGACACAGGATCGATAGCACATGCACATTCCAGCCAAGCAATCTCTTTAAGAAAGTGTCCAAGGACTGAAGAATTTAAAACTGAGAGAGCTGTTTATTAGATACCCAGCTGAAATGACAGTTCACTTTCATACATGAACTGCGCACATAATATATCCATTTTGCATTTCTATATGTGTTTCCTAATACTTTGCTGGCACAAGCAATTGAAATTAAAAAAAAAGATTAGCCATTTGTTTGCATAGTGTGCTCCTATAGCACGGAGGATGAAAATAACCTACATCTGCTAAATATTCACTTTTATTTCTTCTGTTGTCTGAGTGTTGTTTACCCTAATCCATCACTATCATCAATATCTTGGATTTGTTTTTTTTTTTCCCTCCTCCTGGAGACAGGAGTCTTTTTTCCTAATTTAGCAGCAAATTTGGGAATATATTCATTTCATATTTCTCTACTTCAGAAATCCTAGATATCTTGATAAATTACATTAGTAGTTGCAGATCAGCTATACACATATCATTAAGGGCGAATGACTTTTCCTTTAATCCTGTGGTGATCCAAGAAAGCTTTGAAGGCACAAGGATTGCGCCTTTGTGTAACACGTAACTGTTACATGTCACATGTAGCCCAATGAATTTTCTAAAGACACTGTGAAATCTCCATCATTGGAGATTTTTAAGAATAGGTTAGACAGATGCCTGTCAGGGGTGTTCTAGATGATGCTTGTTCCTGTCATGAGTGCAGGGGACTGGATTTGATGACTGCTTGAGGTTCCTTCCAGTTCTGTGATTCTGTGTAACTAACACAAAGGCCAGAACCAATATTTTGCAAAGAACTTGGGCCCTGACTCAGCAAAGTACATGAGCACATGGGTACATTCAAGTATGTGAGAACTCCCATTAACTTAAGTGAATCAAGGCCTATATGCCTTTTTCACTGATCCTGAACTGCAAATTTACTGGAAGGTCCAGCTGAAGGGTTTTTTTAAGTCTAGCTTCTACAATGTGGCTCATATAGAGCACTTTAATACATGTGTGTATTGATGCAGTATCACATCATTATGTAGCTGGAGCTGAAGTATCTTAAATCACATTTTGGTGCCGTCCATACAGTGAGAGGTCAACAGGAGTACATGCTTTCTTTGATTTCCCTTACTCCTTGTAGGAGCAGGACTACTGGTGCCGACAGGAGCACCTCTCAGTTCTAATTAGCATGTTTTCACTAGACCCGCTAATTTGAACTCCGGAAGACTGTGGCAGCTTTAATCTTCTCTGTAGTGTAGACAAGCCCTCAGAAATTATCAGTCTACAGTAGAGTTGATTCATAGAGATTAAGACCATCAGGACCAGTTCTGGAAATTGGAACTTCTTATTTATTCCACAGCAAAGGTGTAGAAACAGGGCAGAGGCTTCTCCGCTCTGACCTGCCAATGATCCTTTTTTAAATCCTAACCCACAGAGACCATCTAGAGGGGCAATAGAGTAGCTTGTGTTCCATGTCCAGAACAAAAGCTTTAAGTTACACAGGGTGAGAGCAAAAGAAACATATTGCCTGAATTGTAGACAGAAAAAGAGGATGAAACTATTACTTGTAAAGAAATATGAAAATAGTTTAGATCTAATCTATCAATTTACCATTATTTAATATTTTTAAATAACTTCTTATTCTTGAGACTGTTGGATAAAGTCTTGAGACTGTCCCTTTACTCTACTTTCAGTCTTTAATCTTTATATACATATTGCATTTTTGGAGAAAGCCAGAGAGATCCCATTTTTGTGACACCTGTGCAACTCCCATTGACTTATTTGTGAAAAGTTCAGGAGTAACTAGGCAAAAATTGTTCACTGGGTCCAGTAAGAGTCAGGTGGCTAATGAAAGATGAAAACCTTATGCTTGTTCTGAAAAGCGAAAGGAACCAATTTTACATAATGCTTCAGAAAGGAAAGCAAATAGACTAAGCCATCAGTCAAAACAGGGTCTAACAGCTTTTATCTGTTACTGCTCTTTTTTACAGCTGTGTCTACCAGCTTTCCTGGTTACAGAAAAAAGATACATAAGTGTAGATAACATAGTACAATAAACATTTATTGTATATAACATCTTTCACACATACTTGATCCCTATAGGTTACATAGAGGTAGGTAATTTGATTTAAAATTAAATAATAAATAATGGAGAAGGAAATTAAGAATGATAGGCAAAAGACACCTAAGACAATAACTGTGAGATATGGTATCGCTTTTGTTGGTTGCAAACAATGCAGATGCAGTTAACAATCAGACAGATACACCTTTCTATTCTAGTTGTTTTCTGCCACTGTGACAATGCAAAGAAATCATCTTAAAAAGACATCATTGCACTATTTTGGGGCAGCTCAGTAGTTAAAGGCTATAAAATGAAGGCTGCTCATTAAGGATGACTTTAGAATGAAGCTATGGGTCAAATTCTATACTGAGTTATATCTTTGCACTCCCCTGAAGGCAATTGATTGCACAAATGTATTTGGTGGCAGATTTTGATCCCTAATTCCAGAGATGACACGTTAACTATTTAAGGATATATTTACTGATATAAAAGTACTTCTAAAAATGCCTTTTACTTTCTTCTCCACTTTCCTTTTTTTAGCATTCCTTCTCCTCTCAAAAAAATGCAAGCCTTATAGCTGCACTAAAGTTAAGGTATTTCAAAGTCTGGTTTTCTATGCTTCATCTAGTTCTGGCTATCGTCAATCGAAAAATTCCCATTGACTTCACTTGGAGTTGGTCATGTTGTCTAATTCAATGGTAACTTGGCCATCTTGCCAAGTGTAAAACATGACCACTTTATGGTCAATGTGGCCAGCTTTTCATCCACAGTGTATTTTAAATTAATGGTTCTTTTGCTAAATATAGACCTTAAGATAGCCCTTTATATGGGCTCAATCCTACACAGAGCTTTCATCAATGTCAGAGGGAGTGCCAGAAGCAGAAGGCTAGAAGGACAAGGATCATGGAACTCCAAGTCCCTAATATTGTATTGTGATAGCTAAGAATGAAAATAATTGGCACAAAATACAAATGCATAAAGTAATGCACTTGGGCTCTAATCAGGAAAAAAATCACTCTTTACAGCAACATTTAAGCATGTGTTGTACAGAATTCAAGTCAATGGAAAACAAGCATGCTTAACTGCTTTAAATTAACCATGTGTTTAAGTGCTTTTCTAAATCAGAGTCCTAATCAGCATACAGTTAATGTGATTTGTCCAATAAATCAGTTTACAACAGCACACAAATAGGCATCTCAGAGCCCACGCAAGGCCTATACTCTATATTAGTCTAAAGTATGCCCTTTTTAGAGGGGGGTTAATTTTACTCTAAGATGAATAATGGCTATTCATAGGCAAACACCTGGTATCTGTGTGCATTTACAGTAATTATGTACACACAGTGTGTTTGCAATTCATCATATATTTTTGCAAGTTCGCATTTAGAAGGATCCGGCCTAAACTCTATACTATAAAATGTAAAGGCTGTGCTATGTGGCTGAATTAATGTTAAATTAGATCTTAATTTGTGGAATTTCCCAGCCCTAATGCTTAATGCTGTACTAATATTCTGCATTTAAGAGACAACAACATACAATGAGCCTTACATTTGAAGTGTGAATTGTAAATATAACAGATCTTCTTGGTCTGTCACAAAATTGTTCAACATACACAAAATGCTAGACTGCTGGCTGATCTTTATAGTCTGGACTCTACAAATCTGCTATCAAAATTTGCTGGATTAGGCAGCCAGAACTGCATTTTTATGGTCATACTAAGTCAGACCAATGGACCACCTAGCCCAGTATCTTCTCTTCTGACAGTGACAAGTGCCAAATGCTTCATAAGAAATGAATGGAACAGGGCAGTTATTGAGTGATTCATCACAAAATCCAGACCTAACTTTTGAGTCAGAGGTTTAGGGACATCTGAGCCTGTGGTTACATCCCAGGCCATCTTGGCTAATAGTCATTGATGTACCTATTCTCCATGAACTTGACACATTCTTTATTGAACACATTATATTTTTTCCACAACATCTGCTTATAAAGTTTGCAGATGTTCCTAAGCTGGGAGGGGTTGCAAGTACTTTGGAGGATGGGGCATAATTCAAAATGATCTGGACAAACTGGAGAAATGGTAAGCAGGGTGAAGTTTAATAAAGACAAATGCAAAGTTCCATTTATACAAAAAGGGAAGTGACTTCTCGGGAGGAGTACTGCAGAAAAGGATCTAGGAGTCATAGTGGACCACAAGCTAAATATGAGTCAACAGTGTGACACTGTTGCAAAAAAAGCAAACATGATTCTGAGAGTGTATCGTGTGTTCGAGATATCAGATACGAAAGGAGTCAGTAGACACCAAGGATAAACTTATCTCTAACTTTACTATACACAGAATAGTAAAGAAAAGCTATGCAAAGTTACATATATCTATTCCAGTAAATGGGGTAGTTAGCACAAACAATATAATAACACCTACACCTAGGACAGTACACAAGATATTCAACTTTAAGGATATGGATATACATGTACTTATTTATATAAATCATGCTCAGTTCCACCTCTAAAATGCTTACAGTTGTTGGATGGGAGGTCACGGCCTCTGTCTTTGCTCACACGCAGAGGCGTCCACAATGCATTGGGTGGTAGGAACAGGTTCAACTTCTAGTTGAAGCGAGTAAGGTAGTGGGGACACCATACCAAATCCTTGCAACTGATTATCTTTTCTACACCTATATTTATTCTCAACTTGGTCATTCTAATAATGATATTATTAGAATATCTACCAATTGATTACAAGTTGTGTAAGATAGCTATTTTGCCCATAGTTGGGGTACATACTGCTAATCAAGATGTTGCAAAAACTATGGGCTTGGTTAACAATTTTATGGCTGTATCTGGAGTTTTGCTTATCAGAAATAAAATGTACCAGTACCAGTTTACTCCTGGTTCTTTGCATGGTTTCACTGTACTATGCTGAATGTTCATGACTGTGTAAAAACGTTCCTGCTTCTCAAAGCTCTCCCCTCCCACCCCACAGCCTTGCCTGTGTGCTACGTGCACCAGACTTGAGACAATCCTGGGTTTTGCCTTGTTAGAGATTCATACTTTGGACAAGGCAGACATTGTTGTGTTGGTCAAGGAGGGCTATCCAGGCTCCCCTACACATGCATTAACAGGAGTGTTGAGAGCAAGATATAAGAAATAATTCTTCTGCTCTACTCTGCACTGATTCAGCCTCGATTGGAGTGTTGTGTTCAGTGCTGGGCACCACATTTCAAGAAAAATATGGAGAAATTGGAGAGGTCCAGAGAAGATCAACAAAAATGATTAAAGGTCTAGAAAACATGACCTAGGAGGGAAGACTGAAAGAGCTGGGCTTGTTAAAGTTTAGAGAAGAGAAGACTGAGAGGGGACATGATAGCAATTTTCAAGTATCTAAAAGGGTGTTACAACGAGGAGAGAGAAAAATTGTTCTCATTGGCCTCTGATGATAGGACAAGAAACAATGGGCTTAAATTGCAGCAAGGGAGGTTTAGTTTGGACATTAGAAAAAAACTTCCTAACTGTCAGGGTGGTTAAACAATGGAATAAATTGCCTGTGGAGGTTGTGGAATCTCCATCACCTGAGATATTTAAGAGCTGGTTTGAGAGGCATCTATCAGGGATGTTCTAGATGGTGCTTGGTCCTTCCATGAAGGCAGGGGACTGGACTCAATGACCTCTCGAGATCCCCCTCGAGTTTTAGTATTCTATGATTTTATGATCCCCTGGCAATTAATTCTACATATTGATTAAGTGTTTTCTTACTTTTGTTTAAACCTGCTGTCTATTAATTTCACTAGGTGATCCTTGACTTTTGTGTTATGTGAAGGGATACATAATACTGCCATATTCAATTTATCCACATCCATCATGATTTTATAGACCTCTTTAACATCCCCCTTAGGTGTCTTTTTTTTTTAACCTGGCCTAGTCGTTTAATCTCTATTCATTTAGAAGTTGTTCCATTCACCTCATCTTGATTCCTTTCTCAGTACATTTTTTACTTTTTTGAGATGAGGCAAGAAGAACTGTAAGAATTCAAGATGTGTGCATACCATGGATTTTTATATATTTTCTGTTTTATTATGCATCCCTTTCCTAATGGTTCTTAACATACTGTTTGCTTTTTTGACTGTCAAAGCACTTTGAGTAGATTTTTTTCAGAGAACTACCCACAATGACTCAAGATCTCTTTCTTGAGTGGTGAGAGCTAATTTAGTAGCTTCATTTTGTATGGCATTTTTTTTCCACTGAACATTAGTTTGCACATCAACTTATCATCATTGAATTCCACCTGCCATTTAGTGCCCCGACCACTCCGTGAAGTGAAATCACTTTGTGATTCTTCATAGTCAGCTTGGACTTACCTATCTTCAGTGATTTAGTGGTGTCCGCAAATTTTACCACCTCGCTATTTGCCTCTCTTTTCAAATAAGTTATGAATATGTTGAAGAAAACAGGTCTCAATACAGATCCTTGAGGGATCTTGCCATTTACCTCTCCATTCTGAAAACAGACCACTTACTCCTTCTCTTTGTTTCCTGTCTTCAGATATTTATCCATGAAAGGATCTTTCCCTTTATTCCATGACTGCTTATTTTGCTTAAGAGCCTTTCATGTGGATCCTTATCAACGGCTTCCTGAAAGTCCAAGTACACTGTGGATATGTCTACATATCAAAGAAAAACCAACCCATGAACCCAAGTCAGTTGACACGGATCAGCTACACTTTTTTCTTTGCTGTGTACATATACCCTAAATCAAATGGTCCACCCTAATTTCTGAAACTGTTTTGGTTCTTCCCCAACATATCGTGCTCTTCTATATCTTTGATTATTCTGTTCAAAACTATAGTTTCAAACAGTTTCTTATAGGCTTATAATTGACAAGTTCTCCTCAGAAACTTTTTTTTTATGGCGATATATTAGTTATCCTCCATCTGAATACAGTCTTCTGGTACAGAGGTTGATTTAATGGAGTTATGCACAGCTGTCACTCTGGACATTTGTTAAATTATTCATTGCATCTGCATACTATACATAAACACCATATAGTCTATCTGAAACAAAATATTAGCATTCTTTCTAAGAAGATCAGTTTCAAACTATATAAATACAATCTCTTATCCTGGGGCATCCTTCTAGCAGCAATTGCTGGGATGATATAAATCACTACAACATAGTGAAATGAAATAAACAGAAACGAGTTCTTATGTGCCTCTCTTTCTTCCTCTCTTTCTTTCTCTCTCTCTTTAAAGGTGACTTTGAGCAGAAAAATTCTATGTTGTTTTGAACAAGGCCCCTGTTTATCCACTGAGCCAAGTAGGGTGTGGAAATATTCAGGAACTACTATTGATTTTTAGCATCATTTGAACCAAAGAACAGATTTCAAGTGAACTTCCACTGTGATAACAATATCTGTGATCTGAAAAAGAGCTTTGTGTGGAGGAAGTTAAGGTCCCTGGGTACAAAGTAAGATAAATAACAATTTAGGAAGGTCAGCTGGCAAATTTCAGTTCAAACTAGTAGCTAGTAGTAGCATTCCAGTTAATATACTAACCACTTCTCAGTAAAACCAACTGTGTCAGGATTCTTCTGTCATTCTGTTAAATTCAACACTAATTACTATTGGCCCAGTCAAGCAACATGAGCCTCTGTCTAGATAGTTTTGGCCTCAAACAGCGGTTACATCTACATTTATTTGAATTCTTTGCCAGCTCTAGCATTTGACTTTCTGAGAAATGCACATTGTATTTTTGTTTCCCTGTCAACATTTAAAAAAAAATTCAAAAAGAAGCTCAATCCCAGGTCCTAAATACCCTGAACAGATAATTGAAAATACAATAAAGCTAAAATAAAAGCAGGAGTAGAAACCCTACAGACATTCTCTGCACAAAAGTCAGCCTAAATAACTGACTGCTTTGTGATACAGCCCCATATCTGTCCCCTACAATGGGTGTTGAGAACAGGGATGGTATACAGACTTTTCATGAGTGTTGTTAACATCCTATGCAAACAGTTTATTCTTTTACACCCACTGTAAGGCATTTTTGTGCTGCTGGAGCAACATAAAGTAGCCTTAGTGTAACTTAGAATCAAGGCTGAAGAACTTTGAAAGTTCAGATAAATGTCTGAGCTTTATTGTGTTTACCTGAATCAATCTCCTGTAGGCATAGAGGAGGAGACAATGGCCCACTATTTTACAACTGGAATACTTTTAGGGAAATTACCAGTATAATTTTTTCATAAAATTTTGCCAATCAGGTGAGCCAACAGATTTGTTGGGTCCCTGGGCTAGGTGGGGAGAGGGGCTGTCTCTGTGCTCCTGTAAGGGCTGGGGCCTCATCTGGAAGGAACAGGACAGCTGGTCTTTAGCGCTGCCAGGTCCATGCTTCCCCCACTCAGTGCGGTCCAGAGCCTGCCACCAGTAGCTCTGCACCATGCCGCAGGGGCTCCATCAGTGATTTAAAGGGCCTAGACTCCAGCTGCTGCTACTGCCGCAACAGTGAAGCAACAGTGAACTGAAGCAACAGTTACTGAAGCAACAGTGGTGGCCAGGAGCCCTAGGCCCCTTTGAATCACTGGGCCCTGAGTCATACGCTCCCTTCCTCCCCCCTCCCTCTTGCTGGCACTGGGTCTGATGCCATTTAATTTTATTGTTATTCAAGTTGTTGCTGGAGCATTAACATAGGGAACATTGATAAGAAGGGTAATGTCACAGTGCTCTATTTTTTTTTAGGAATTCAGTTTATGTTTTGTTGTGCAATGTCTATGAGAGAAATGGGGCTATGATAACTGGGCTGTCCTGCCAGTTTGAATGAAAGCACAGGGTTTATCACCACACCTTCAGTTTTTGAATCATCATTTCATACAACTCTGACTTTCTTGGGGCACATGGAGCCTGATTCCCATCTTATGTCATTTTAAACTGATTAAATCAACAGACTGGAATGAGGTTGAGCCTAATTCACACCAGTAAAAGTGAGATCAGAACCAGGTCCATCCTATAGCCGACTTCAAGGCATATTCCTACAACTTTTGTTAGGTTACTAGAGAGCTCTGTGAGCTTGTTTTCCTCCAAGTGACTGAATTTCATTCCTTCAGTCTCTTCATCAGCCCAAGGGTTTGAAGAACAGTAACTAATCTGGAATCATACCACCAACTGGCATTTTAAAAATAAACATTAGGAGCATCTGAAAGAATGAGGTAAGCCCGCACTGTTAGAAAATAAAACAAAACTTTCATGCAACCAGAGTCTTTACAGAGCAGCACCTGCCTACCTTACAGCTGGCGACCAGGAGAACCTCCCACTGAATGAATATGTTATACTTTTCATTCCCTCAGCCTCTCTCACACCCCAACAATGCTAGTGGGAAAGGAGAAGCATGTTGTGCTACATATCGTAAGTATTAGATGAACCACTTTACTCTGAGGATCTGAGTGGTTTTCAGAAAGGGAGGAGTATCTCTGGTTGTGCATCAACTCATGCTCAATTTACATATTGGAGTTGTTCACACCAGGTGCACATATAAATCAATTAAGTTGCAATAGGATTTATGCATTTGCGTCCTCCCTATTTGTACAATCGGATATTCTCTGCCAGGCATCCAATTTTCTCTCCAGCCATCTGATCTAATATAGTCAGTGGGGAAGTCTCCATGGAGGCATAGCATGACTTCTTAGAACATTTTCAAAGTACCTCTTAATTTTGGATCCATTTTGTTTATCCAATATATAATCAGAATAGCAGCCTTGTTTGTCATCAGGCCTGGAGACAATGTCCTCTATCTAAACTATGGTATAAACAAAGCTTTAAAATAATGACCTAAAACATGCTTTTATGGAATAACTTATCTTTGGACATGATTGTGCAACCCTTCATTCACTGATGAGCATTTACTTGAGAAGTCCCATTGAAGCCAATATGGGGACTACTCACAGCAGTGCAACCCGATGTGCAAAAGAAGTGTGGTATTGAGTCACACCTCCCTCAAACACCTGGAATGCCCTACTTATCGTCCCTTTCATTTGCACATGCAAAAGAATATTGTCTCTCTCAGGGGCAAATTTATATGAAGAGCCGCCGTCCAAAGATTCCTGGCAATAAAAAAACAGTTCTTCTCAATATCACGAAGTATTACAATGAAGCAGCTTTTCAATCCTATTCCAAGGTTACCATTCCCAGATCACCCACCCTATAATCACTCTGTCCTAAGACCATTAGCCCCCATTCCAGAGCCCCACTCACAAAGCTTTTTACTGGACACCTCCAAGACAAGCCACTCTGCCACAAGTCTCCTCTTGTAGCCCCAAATCACATCTCTGGCAAGAGAGTCCCCATGATATCTCACTACCTTAGGCCTCTAGTGAGTCCAACCCCTGCTCAAAAGAACCTCCTTCCAGGACAAACTCCTTATTCCTGGGATTCTCCTGCAGCCTCACATTGAGGCTTTCTGACAAAGGCCTCCCTGGATTGTTATACTTCTCAGGCCTTCTAGCCTGTGAGTCCTAACCCCACTTCTCAGGATTTCTCTCTAGAATCAACTCCTTGCTTTTATGTTTGGCCATTCTTGTGGTTCTTCTCATTAGGAAATTTGGCAGATATCCCCAAATTCAGCCAGCCCTTCAACTGTTTTCCTCAGAACTCATTACTAGCAACTCATAGCTACAGATGTCATAGTTTCTTACAACATTTATGTCTCTCCTGTGTTTAGTTTTTATCTTCCTTTAGGGACCTCCGTCCTCTGTGGTACAGGTAGATACATTTCAGCCCCGTAATGAGTCATTCATGCACTGGGACCTGTGACAGAATGGAAAATCTTGTCTTTCTGGAATTTGTGTGCAAGATTCTCAAATATACTTAGGTACAACAAATCAATGGGAGATAGACATCTACATACCTTTGTGGATCTAGTGTTCATGACTAATTTGCAGGCTACCACTGAAATGAGATGTTTGCCCTTTTTGGGTAAAAAGGTACATTGAATTTTTATTCAATTCCTTGTTGGGTCAGAAAAAAAATGTATTATAAATTTCCATTTGCCAGGTTAGTAGTTAATTAGTGCTCACTAGTCAATCCCTCTGTCTACTATAATATCTGTGAGTATTCAGGCTGTACATATATACTTTATTACTAATTCTTCCAGGACCATTACAAATCTACTATCTATACATTTTAGTGGGGCTTATTATTTGGTAAAGTACATGACCCAGGAATGTTAATACTCAAAGCTAGCTTCAAGTATTTGCAATTTAAGCACAATTTTATCAATTCTTGCATTTTTATCACAAATCTCATTACTTTGGTATTTAAGCTTCCAGCTGCTGGATTCATGTTATAACCTGGGAATTCAAAGCTAGGTTATGTGTACCCTAGATGCTGATGCCACAAAAGGCCAATAAAATAGTCTAATATTTATTATTTTATTATATTGTGAGTTTTAAGTCAACATCTTCATTTTTTGGACCTGATTCATGATTTTTGAACACTTGGGGTTCACAGTAAGGCTGTCCAGTACTGCTGTTTGGTGTTAAGGTTGCAACTTTCAAGTAACAACCTCAAGTTTAGATGAATTTTCTTACTTCATAAGCAAGAGTGTAACATAAGAAATACAAAGTTCTTTATATTAAAAAAGCTTTAGCAAATTAACAGTTAATTGTCATGACCCTGTTTTTACTGAAGTGAGTGACAAAATTCCTGTGCATTTCCATGGGCACAAGATGTTTTGTGGAAATAACAGTTTCATCTTTGTTTCAGCTATTTTCTGCAAGCTAAAAACATTGATTTTAGAATAGTTTATCACATCCCTGTTAGAAGGATGATTCCTATTTTAAAAAAAAGTCCTCCTCTTTCACAAGTTTTTAATCAAAGATACATTTTCACAACCATGTCCAGGTACACACAAATCTCATTAACCATAATAGGATTTGGCTACATACTTCCTGTTCAGTCTTTTGGAAATATACATATCCCTCAGCATGAGTGATTTTCCCCTTGTTTTCATTTACATCTGTACACAAATACAATACATTCTATAACACGTTAATTTTATTAGAAGGAAACAGATGAGTGGATTTTTTTTGGAGGACAGGGGAGAAATCTCCTTAAAATACGAACAAATTCAGGAAGCTCAAACCCATTGTTGTAAAAATGGATATGTAAAGAAAAAGAATGGAAAGAAGGTTTGCACAGTCCAGTAAAAGAAACATGAGCTATAGAGGTAGCAAAATGTATGGAGATAGTCAAAATAGAGCAGCAAAAGTTTAAACTTAGGAATGGACTGTGTAGTTCAAATGAAGCCCAGATAATTTTACTATATGTTTCATGGTTGGTACCATATTTAATAATGAGGCATGGTACTTGGAGACTAAAGGTAGATTTGGTACTTGGAGACTAAATACGTTAAGTCTGGAACTTGCATAAGTTTTGCGTCAATTCATATTTTCTCTGAACTAGTACACACATGTCTACTTGTAAAACATTGAAAAATGAAGAGGAACTGTGTTTTATCTCTGCTGCTTATCTTCCCCACTCTTCTGTTCCCAACCACTGGCAATGAACATCTATGCCTAGCATACATACTATTAGGTACTGAGCCCAAAATTTAAGATTTTCCTTATAATGGATTTTGGTCCATAATGCAGAAGAGAGTAAGTTTTGAAAAAAACCTTCAGTTTGAAGTCTGGACAAAACACTAGAATAAGTATTCCATAATAAATTATCCTTCATGGGCAAGGAGATGAATTAGATCATCTATTAGGTCTTTGCCATTTCTAAGCTCTGTGAAAATCTATAGGAAAGTCAAATGTCTTTAAAAAGGCTCCAAATTCTGGCTGCTGGTGTAAAGTACCCACTGCTTGCTGCACTTGATTTATGCCATTTTCTCTTGCTTTATTTTCAGTTTCTTATCTGAACAAAATTACATCCATATAAAGAAGGGCTCCCCCAAGATCACTTGTAATTAATTTCTTTTTTCTTTTATGTGGATCTTAAAATAGTTTACCTTAAGGTCCCTGTATCTTGCCTATTCAAAAACATTAATAAATAATGATGTCATTTTTTACTTTATGCACCTGATGCTAAACGCTTATTTTCCCCCTTTTTATCCCTGAATATAGGCCAGAATCCTAAGTCTTGTTGCTATGCATCTTAGCCATAGCAACAAACACAAAAGCTGATATGTTATTTCTATTTTTCCTTCCAGACAGGTTTGCTTGGTAAAAAAACCACATGCTAGCTATAGCACTGTCCAAATAGGTGCTGCATTTCCTGAGAGAGAGATGTCAAACATTTCACCTTTCAAAAGATTATATTGTGCAAAAATACTGGGGTGGAAGGCGAGGAGACTGTACTCATCCTTTTGATGCACCATTAGGGAAGTTAGAAATACAAAAGGAAAGTCAAGTTATTTGTTTAGGTCTTTACTGGATGTAAAGCTATCATGGTACATTTTCCTCCTATGCAAGGGCCCCTCCATTTTTACATATCAAGATGTGTAGAGTAATAAGTGTCCAAAATACAGTATGCAAAGACATTCATGCTGAGTATGATCAGTTGTGTTTCAGAACACTATTTTGTCATTTTATCATTTCAAAGTCTGTCTTATACTCAAACTAACCTGAACAGACACCGAATAACAGTGCTCTATGTGATTCAAACCAGACATTAGAGATTTTATTGTGGCTAAAGCACTAGACTGGGAAGAAGGAGACATTACCTATTCTAACTTCTCTGTCAGACTTCCTATCTGATTTTAGACAAATCACTTGAGGAGATTTTGTAAGGCACAAATGACAGTTGCGCCCAATTTCTATTGACTTTAAATGAACTTTAAGTGCCTATTTGCCAAGTGTGCCTTTGTCAAACTCCTCCATAACAGCTTCATGCCTCAGTTTCCCCCATTTATAAATTGAGGGAAATAATACTTTCCCATTTAATGTATTGCACAGTTAAATTAATTAATACCTGTAAAAGTCTTTGAGCATCTCATTGACATGTGCTTTTCACAGCTGAAGACAGGAAACTTGGCTAGCATAAATCAATGTAGCCTCATTAACTTAGGGCACATCTACACAGCAGAGCAAAAGTCGAATTAAGATACGCAACTTCAGTTATGTCCATTGTGTAGATGAAGTAAAAAAACTTAATTCAACTTCTGGCGCTGTCTACACAGCAGGAAATCGAAAGAAGAACACTCTTTCTTTGACTTTCTTTACTTCTCATAAAATGAGGGTTACAGGTGTCAGAGTAAGAAGTCCTCCAGCTTGACATTATTTCAAAATAATGGCTTGCAGTGCAGACATGCTCTTTGTTATTTTGAAATAATGTCAGTTATTCTGAAATAATGATGCTGTGTAGATGTGCACTTACAGAGCTATGCTGATTTACACTATGCAGGAATCTGGCTCATTCTGGGGGATAGAATTTACTTAAATATAGAACTATTTACAAAACTTCACTGATTGTTTTATTAGTCTTCATTCTTCCCAGTGATTTTAGAAATACATTTTAAAACACACCTTTGGGGAAAGAAATACATTCATGGTGTCTTTTAGTCCTGGTGATAACTTTCACCCTGGATGTTTCAATGAGCTCTTACCATAACTTTGTAGAAAACCAGAAGAATTTGCCTATTCATCATTTTCATGAAGAGGTGACAAAGTTCCCTCTTCATGTGGGTCTGTGCTTCATCAGAAGTTTGCAGCAAAAAGAAGACAAACTGGGATCTGAAGATCAGCCTCCTGTAAAGTACTGTGTATCTCCACTTTTATCCAGGAACCTCAATGGGTATTACAAGGGAGAAAATCCTGAGTGGTTAGAACACTGATGTCCTAACCTATGGGAAACCAAGGTTTGTGTTCCTATGCTGCCTAATTTGGTTGGGTCTGGGATAAAAAATAATCTACTCTGATTCAAGCAAAGTAAGGACATGAACCATTGTCTCCATAACCCAGGCCAAACAACCACCTGGCTCCAAATTGTGACATGCATGAAATCAGCTGTATTGACACAATTATATTTTTAGAAAAAGTTTCAAAACTTTTTGCTTTTGCTCCAAGAAGAACTAAATTAATGCTGGAACCTTCAAAGTGGCTGTGAAATGGAATTGTCTTCCCCAGTGAGTTCTACTCAGCATGTTGCAGCCTTGGGACCTTAATCACAGTCAGTCCACCAGTTCCACAGAACACCTAGGGAAGATTCTGAGTATCGTCACTGATGGATGTGGAATGGAAAAGATCTGTGATTTAGTGTTAAAACAAGAAGCTTAATTTAAAAATGTCAAAACAAAACATTTTTGAAACTTGTGGCAAATTACATGCTGTCATATTACATCTTTCTTCTAACTTGAGTTTATATCTTACTGATCTCTGATTACAAAAACATAGGAAATAGTGAACTTACTTACTAAGTTATATAGTTAATAGTTTGTTATATTTTTAGTATTCTGTTAACAGCCTAAAAGAAGTAACCAGGAGGTAATATTAACACCCAAAAAGTGGAAAACATATAGACAGAAGCATCTGAGAACCTACAGATTCAGTGAAAAATTGGCTACAATAGATTTACAGTTCCTTTCATGTGTGTAACCAATATCTTCCCCTTCGTGGGTATGCAGTTCCAAATTGCCAATTATGGGCCAAAACCTACTGCTAGTTACAGTGATATCAATTGGTAAAATGACCTGAGTTGCTCCCAATTTACACTGGTGCATCTGAAAAGAGAGTATACTATTTCATGAGGGGCACTGCAAGCTGAACCCAACTCTCCCATTAGCTGAGACTGAACCTTTGAAAGGAAAATGAAACAACTTGCCCTTCGATGAATGAGCTGTGGGCAGAGTCCTAACCACAGTATTTGTGTATAACTGCTCACTGGATGTCTTTCTTTTCATCCACTTCAGCACGACACCGTCAGACTTTTCTCCTCCAACCACTAGTTCTTTTTGTGTAAATGATACACTGTGTACTGTATATAACCTTGAAAACTACTGAACTATCTGAAATAAATTGAAGAAACTGACTTATATCTTGCTGTCTCTCTTGCTAGGGTTACTTGCATCTCAGAAGTGAATATATTTTGGGTGTGTCATTAAGGATAGTAATTAACACATATTCTAATTAATGTTTTACACGCTTCCTTAATTTAATCCTCTTAGCATTTCATATATGTGGAAAAATTTCTTTAAGAATTTGGGGACCGCCTTCACTCCTTTGGCATCCTTTCATGTACAAGAGATGATGTCAATTGCAGCCTCTAATGTGGGTGGTTTGCAATGTCTCATGTGACTGAATAGTCCAATCTGAGATTTGCATGATTATTGCTAATTATTGCAAATATGCATAACTTGGTTGGGAGCTGCTTGCTTCCTATGGGCTCTTTTCTTTTTAAGTTGTTGGACAGCTTCTGTCATGGAAGCTGATGGAGACTTGTTACAATTACTTGCCAAGATTTCCCATTGACCAGGATCAAACCTATATTCGGCTCTGGTGAGGCCACATCTGGAGTATTGTGTCAGTTCTGGGCCCCCCACTACAAAAAGGATGTGGACGCATTGGAGAGGGTCCAGCGGAAGGCAACCAAAATGATTAGGGTGCTGGAGCACATGACCTAGGAGGAGAGACTGAGGTAGTTGGGTGTGTTTAGTCTGCAGAAGCGAAGAGTGAGGGGGGATTTGATAGCAGCCTTCAACTTCCTGAAGGGAGGTTCCAAAGAGGATGGAGAGAGGCTGTTCTCAGTAGCGACAGATGGCAGAACAAGGAGCAATGGTCTCAAGTTGTGGTGGGAGAGGTCCAGGTTGGATATTAGGAAAAACTATTTCACTAGGCGGGTGGTGAAGCACTGGAATGGGTTACCTAGGGAAGTAGTGGAGTCTCCATCCCTAGAGGTGTTTAAATCTCAGCTTGACAAAGCCCTGGCTAGGTTGATTTAGTTGGGATTGGTCCTGCCTAGGGCAGGGGGCTGGACTTGATGACCTTCTGAGGTCTCTTCCAGCTCTATGGTTCTATGATTCTATGATTCAAACCCAAATCCCTTCATCTCCTGTTTGCGTGTGTGTCTTTATAATGAAGCTTGGGGCATCCTGTTGTTCTTGTTCCTTCTGACAGATCTCGCTAAAGTATGTCCTTGGGAATGCATCTGTCTTCTAACTTCAATCAAAGTTAATACTGAGCGCCAACCAAGTTCAAAATATGCTGTAACGTGGACCCATGTGCCTTCATTTGATTACGGGAGCATCAACACTACACCGTAGGCTATGCAAATTGTGTATCATATTCCAATTTTATTTTAAAATACAGCACTTATTTCGAAATAAATTGCTATTACAAATGGTGTATCTAGACTACATCCTTCTTTTGACAGAGGGATGTAAATTAGGCACTTCAAAATTGCAAATGAAGCAGGGATTTGAATTTCCCATGCTTCATTTGCATAATCGCGTCATGGTGCTCTTTTACAGGATCTTTCAAAAAAGGCTTCTATTTTCGAAAGAACCGTGTCTAGACTGTGGTTTTAATTTCGAAATAGCGCTTTTTTGAAAGAGTGCCATGACACAATTAGGCAAATGAAGCATGGGAAATTCAAATCCCAGCTTCATTTGCAATTTCAAAGTGCCTAATTTACGTCCCTCTGTTGAAAGAGGGATGTAGTCTAGACATATCCAAAATGTCCCTTACTCCTCGTGGAATGAGGTTTACAGGAATGTTGGAATAGCGAGTATGTTATATTTTGAAATAACGGGCATGCTCAAAAGACACAGAATAGCTATTTCAGGATACCTCAGGTATCCCGAAATAGCGCTGCAGTGTAGACATAGCCTACATTATGTCCAAAAGACATTATGCCTCATCATGCAGGCCCACAATATAAAGGTGCAACATCACATTGTAACTGTGTCACTTCAACACTCAGAATGTTATTCTTAATACATTGCACTTTTTCCTCCCCAAACTGAAAGCTATGGTAGAAACATAAGATAAAATGGGCCAGATTCTCTCTGGTGTCAAGATACATTTTGCTACAGGAGGGAAAGTGGGTGGCATCACAGAACTACCCTGATTCTTATAATGTCAAAATGTTAGAGCAACCTAGAAAGCCTAGAAGCTCTTCTAGGTTACAGCAGTTGGCTATGGATCCTAAAATCAGGAAGGAATTGCCATAGGCTAATACTCGTTTGGTCATCTTATGGGTCAGGTAAACATCCATCTTTTATTTTTAAACAGTGAAAAGAGGATGGAATTGAGAATCTGGCTCAATCCATGAAGTGTTATATGGCTCCCTTTCTCATTTCTTTATTCACTTTTCTCTCTCCTGTATTTCATACTTTTATTTTAACTCTACTCTGTTTTGTTCTACCTATAATTTTCTTCATCTTATTCCTTTGTTCCTGCTCCTTAGTTCCCCTAACCCTTTCTCATCATACCATGGGCTTGATCTAAACCTCAGACCAGTTTCCCTTCCTACTTTTCACTTCTGGTTTCCATTTTTTTTTTTTACTCCAATGCCTCCCACTGGCTCTGTATCTCTTTCTCTTGCTCATTCTTCTACTGGCTCCTCTGTCTCCTAGGGTATGTCTACACTAGCCCCCTAGTTCGAACTAGGGAGGCTAATGAGGGCAACTGAAATTGAAAATGAAGCACGGGATTTAAATATCCCGCGCTTCATTAGCATGTTCCCGGGCGGTCGCCATTTTGGAAATTGACTAGCCCGGCGTAACTGCCCGCATCTACACGTGGCAGAGAAGGGCGATTCCGAAATAAACCCCTTACTCCGAATTATCAGTTAAACATCATGGAATGAGGGAACATCAAGTGAGTGCTGTGAGGGTCCAACACACACAGGGCAGGGCAGGCGGGAGCAAAGGGGATGGTGCAGTGCTATGACATGTCATGCTGAGCACGGCCTGGGGGGAAGGAGGGGCACACCCATGGCCGCCCTCAGGGAGGGCTGTGCTACCCCCGCTGCACCCACACAGCTGCTAGGCACTGCCTGTTCCTGCAGGCAGGGATGCCACATGAAGGCATGGGCTGGAGACGCTGGGATTGCCGCACAGCTGCAGGCCTCTCAGCACTCTGCAGGAGCCTCAACCGCGGCCTGACACTCCTCCGTGCTGCTCGGCTATGGGGGATGCGTGAGGAGGGAGCATGACGGTGGCCTGCACACCGCCTGGGCTCCAGGGAGGCCGTGGCTGCGGGCCAGGCCACACCATGCCTTACTGAGACGCACATGAGCAGCCTTTGACCCTAGCACAGGCACTGCCTGATGAGAAGAAGGAGGGCATGCTCTCTCAGGGAAAGGGTGAGCATGCATGACTGACAACTTTTCCCTCTTGTCCTCCACAGCTGGACCAGCTGACCAGGAGGGGGGTGCCACACCTGCCTTACCACCCAGACGGCCGCAGGGAACCCGTCGGCACTGGCGCAACTATTTAGAGCTGGTGCGCCAGCACATCACGGTCCTGCAAGGGATGCAGAAGTTGATGGACAGGAGGCTGGAGGCAGAGGCCGAGTGGCGTCACCAGTTGCTGCAGGAATTTGCCCAGCAGCACAGGGACATCTGCGCTGCCATCCGGGAGGCCATGGCCTTCCCTGGTCCTTTGCCTGGTCCTGCCCCTCCCCCTCAGCCTGCCCGCCCCAGCCCCTGCCCCTCCCCCTCCCCCTCAGCCTGCCCCCCCCCCCTCAGCCCCTGCCATCCCAGCCCCAGCCCCAGCCCCACCTCCTGCCCAGCCCCCTACTGTGGCATCCCGTACACGCAGCTGAGTATGACAAGGACTCCGGAGCCAAACCGCCAGGAGCTCTTCCTCCAGGCAGCCCCCTCAGCCCTGAGCCTCCCTCTCCGCTTCCAAGTTCACAGTCCCTCTTCCCACCAGTGACACAAACTGAGGGACACACTTAATTTTTTTTCAAAACCGTTTATTTTCTAAGAAAGACATTTTTATTTTTTTCTGAACAAAAGAGTAATTTATTTTATTTTGTTCCAAATGCAACAGTTAAATTAAATGCACAACAGTTTTCACCACCAACTGTCTACATTTTCAGTGAGTGGGGAATGAGTAAAATGTGTGAATGTGGGGTCGGGAGGGGTTTTGGGGAAGAAGGCACCGGGGGGCATGGGGCACTCCCACATGTGGAAGGCCCTGGGGACAATCAAGGGCCTCCCTGTGTGAATTGCTCCCTCAGGGCTTCCTGAATGCACAGGCCCGGCTGGTGGGCTTGCCGGATGGCAGCTGTCTGGGGCTGCTTGAAGTGCCTCCCCTCCACATCAGCCCCTGTCCCCCACGCAGGGAGGAAGGCCTCCCCTTTCCTCTCCATGAGGTTGTGCAGCACACAGCATGCTGCAACCACATCGGGGATGTTGTGTTCCTCCATGTCCAGCTGCATGAGCAGGCACCTAAACCTGCCCTTCAGATGGCCGAAGGTGCACTCCACCTGGAAACGAGCCCTACTGAGGTGGGAATTGAACAGTTCCCTGCTCCCATCCAGGTGGCCAGTGTAGGGCTTCGTGAGCCAGGGCATGAGAGGGTAGGCCGCATCAGCCACGATGCACGTAGGCATCTGCACATCCCCGACTGCCAGGTTCCTCTCTGGGAAGAATGCCCCAGCCTGCAGCCTGCGGTACAGGTAGGAGTTCCTGAACACGCGGGCATCATGTGCCCGGCCTGACCACCTGACACAAATGTCAGAGAACTGTCCCCTGTGGTCGACCAGGGCCTGCAGCACAATGGAGAAGTAGCCCTTCCTGTTGATGTACTGTGCTGCTCAATGGGGTGAGGAACGGATGGGGATGTGAGTCCCATCGAGTGTCCACCGCAGTTTGGGAACCCCAGCCCCGCAAATCCAGCCAGGATGGTCTGTAGGTCTCCGAGGCGGACAGTCCTGTGGAGTAGCTCAGAATTGATGGCCGTCACCACCTGCAGAAAGGGACAAATAGAAAGACACAGAACAGGACATTAGAGGGGTTGGCTCAGCTGATGAGAGGTGTTCCTCCCCTCCCTCCCAGAACCCAAGAGCCGCCCCCCAGACAACCCCTCCCCCACCCCCTGCTCCCCGCACCATGGCACAGTGAGGCCGAGAGGGCTCCTACCTCTGCCACCCCATCCCCAATTCCCTGTGCCAGGTCCTGACTGCCCCCCTGGACTGTCCCCTGAGAGTGACTTACCTCCATCAAGACGGCCCCGACGGTAGACTTCCCCACGCCAAACTGATGCCCCATGGAGTGGTAGCTGTCGGGGGTGGCCAGCTTCCACAGCGTAATGGCGATGTGCTTCTCCAGGGGGATGGCAGGCCACAAGTGGGTGTCCTGGCATTGCAGGGCAGGGGCGAGCCAGGTACAGAGCTCCTGGAAAGTGGCCTTCCGCATCCGGAAGTTTCGGAGCCATTGGTCATCGTCCCACTGCTGCAGCACTAGCCGGTCCCACCAGTCCAAACTGGTGTCCAGCCTCCAAACTCACCTCTCCAAAAACAAGTTGGGGGGCAAGGGCAGCAGGGCTGCAGCCTGAGCAAGGGGCTCAAAGCTGGGCTCAGAATCCAGCTCTGCCGCCAAGGTCATCATGCTCTCCTGAGCATGCAGCAGAGCTTCCAGCAGGATGGTGTGGGGCCATCGCCTGCCCAGGGGCAGCTCAGGCTCCATGGCCAAAAATGCCAGAATAACACACAAACAAAAGAACAAAAGAACAAAAATACAAACTAACAAACAAACAAACCAAAAACCAAAAAAGCCAAAACCCAAACAAAAAAACACACAAGCACACACAGAAGCAAATACACAAACAAACAGACAAACAGACAAACCAGAGAATACACAGCTGTGGTGTCCGACAAAGCATAGCAACCAGAGCCAGAAAAACTGCAGCAGCTTTGCTTTCCCTGTAAAAGGTTGGCATGCCAGAAGCAGGAGCAGAGGAACGGCTGTCCAGGAGGATCCCTTTAAGCACGCGTCTCTGGAGAGAGCATGCAGCAGTGCCTGGGCTTTATGGCTGCCCCTGTGACCTTCCAGAAGTGCTTCCAGGTGCCTTCTTCTGTTGACAGAGCATCCCGCAATCTGGACGCTCTTTGTCGACAAAACTCATCGCTTTGTCGACAAAGTAATGTAGTCTGGATGCTCTATGTCGACATAAGTTTTGTCGACAGAATCTGTCAACAAAATTTATGTTGACAGAAGCCTGTATTCTAGACGTACCCTTAGTCTGTACAGGAAAAAAACAACAAATGGTCTGGTAGCACTTTATAGACTAACAAAACATGTAGATGGTATCATGAGTTTTCGTGGGCACAGCCCACTTCTTCAGATGACTGGAGTAGAAGTGGGCTGTGCCCACAAGAGCTCATGATACCATCTACATGTTTTGTTAGTCTATAAAGTGCTACCAGACCATTTGTTTTTTATCTAATTCCTAGTTGCTTACAATTCCTTTATTTGTGCTGTATGCTCTCTCAGCTCAGCTCATCTTGATAATCTTTGTATCCTCCCATCTTTACAGCAAACATGTCACTCCTGAACCTATATGCCATGCAAGATCTCTGTTGCCTTCTCCTTCAAGTCCTTCCTCAAAAATTACTCCTTCCACTAGCGAGTCAGACATCGCAAATCTGCAGGCTGTCTTCCAGTCTAATTTGAATATATGAGAAACAAAAACCCAAAGACATCAATAAAGAAAGGACTGGCATGATACAGACAGGACAACTGTGAAGTCTTGCTTCTCTAACTCACTCATCCTTCCATCCTCTCTCCACTAAAATTTTTTGTTGTAATCCCATAGGGTGTGTCAACACTGCACCCGTGGCTTGAAATAAGCTATGCAGTTTGAGCTACACAAACTGCAGAGCTTATTTTGAGTGTATTTCGAAATAGAGCACTATTCCAAAGCGTCCTTTAATCCTCATGGAACAAGATTTACAGGAACGTTGGAAAAGCGAGCCTGTTATTTCGAAAGGTATTTCAAAATAATGGGCTTGTTTATTTTGGGATACCAGAAATATCTTGAAATAGCTCCTCTGTCTAGACACACATATAGAATATGTCTACACTACAGAGGAAGTTCAAAACTGCCACTGTCAATCTTTCAGGGTTCAAATTAGCATTTGAGTTAAGACAGCTAATTTGAACTGAGAGAGGCACTCTGGTCGATGACAGTAACCCTGCTTTCATGAGGAGTAAGGGAAGTTGAAGGGATAGTGTTCTTCCTTTGGCTTCCTGCTGCTTAGACAGTGCCAAAAGCCAAATTAAGCCATTTCAACTTCAGCCACGCAATTAAAATAGCTGAAGTTGCGTATCTTAATTAGACTTTGTCCCGCAGTGTAGACGTATCTTTACTGTGCAAGATCTATTACAATTTGTAAGATCCTCAGGGCAGGAATTTGTCAATGTTAGTTATCTGTAAAGTACCAAAGGCTCCTGTGGTGCTATATAGAAAAAAAATAATCCCTTGTAACTCAGGGTAACAGTGAAAAATGGGAGTGGATAGAGAAGGCCCCTTTTCTCCCTCATGCATACCTACAAACATTTTGCATGTGAAATGGGATGCCAGTCTGGACATTTGTTATCATTATAATGATGAACAAATAACATGAAGGACACAATGTTCCTTAAATGCAGTTCACAGATATTTTCGGCAACTTGGGTTTTGACATTATTAAACAAGGAAAATAAAATCCCACTGCGTGGCCTTTGCAAAAACTGTGTTTGATGCTAAGTAAAGCCTTAGCAGCTCCTTCCTGACAAAATCTGGAGGCAAAAATACCTGCTATTTATGGGAACAAAAACCTGTCCAGCATAATCACAAAAGATTTTTTCAAGCTGAATTGCCCATTATCCCCCCAAAAAGGATCTGGGTTTTTTTCCAGAACTATTCACCTACAGAATATAATTTAGTTTTTGTCTAAGAATGAACCAAACTAGGAACCAAACCAGGGAAATAAAAAGGAGAATAATGAATGCAAAAATGTACTGATTATGCTATGGACTATTTCCCTAATGAAAGATACCCATACTACTAAAATAATAATGGGCTAAATTTTAGAGTACTTACACTTAAGATTTTGATTGTTTAAAGGGAACCATGAAAGCAGAATCTCTGAACCCCATGGAGATCCAGTGATCCGCGTAGTTTCCTTTGCAGGGCCAGGACCTTAATTTTTACACAGGTAAAAATGCCACTTGAACCAAGCAATCAAGGACTTCAGGGGCTTAGCAAAATAATACTTGAATTGTAATTTACAAATAGTATTTTAAAATGCATATTTTAAAACACTGAGCTGAGTTATTGTTGTGGTGATAATTTTTAAGACTGCAGTAAGATTTGATAAGAGGTGTTTTACACATATGTGAAGATCATTCTTAAGATCCATTGATTTTAAGGAATAAAACCCTATCCTGAAAGACTTATAAAGGTGCTATACATTAGGCACCATAAGTAGTTCCATTGATTGAATGGGTCTATTCACACTGAGTAAAATTAAGCTCATCAGAAAGTTTTTGCAGGATTGGAGCCTAAACCTATACTTACGTCATACATAAAGAATATACATATTGAGGCAGATCCTCGGCTGCTGAAATTCACTCGACTTCAGCGGAACAAGGCTGATTTGCACTTGTCCCACTGTGTATGTTGTTTTCCCTGTTTTCTTTTTACGTTATTTCATGCATATATTTTGTGTATGAGATTTGATCTTTAAAAAAATGTGCAAGTTTTTTTCACAATAAAAGTTCAAATGCAAAATAATAGTTGCTGTGAGCATTTTTAAAGGAAATTCTTGTACAGTGTTTAGAAAGCAGAAAAGTTCTGTGTTTCTGCATGTATGCATGTAGGAATTATCATTAGTGACATCATAACAATAATTCATATCTAGGTTTCTCTTTTCATCCCCAGTGATCCCAAGCACAATACAAGCTACAGTGCCTGCTCATATTGAAAGCATTTTTCACAGAAAGCAACTTTCTTCTGGACCTGATCCAAAGCCCTTTGAAGTCAACTGGAGTGTCTCCATTGACTTCAACGAACTTTGAATCAGGCCTTGTGACCAGAATTTCATTATAGAATTGCCTCTTTACCGCACCCCTTTTTTTTTGGACTAGAGGATCAACAAGCCTGACACTTCCTCACATCTAGCCAAGAGCTCAAAGAAGCAACAGAGATAGCTGACTTCAGCTGTGGCTGCTGTTGCTCTCTTTTTCTTCCTAACTCTGTGCTGTTTCGAAAAGGGCAGAAAATGAGGAGCAAACCAAGCCCTCCTGTTGCATTTTTATTTGGCCGGTAGATGATGGTGCTTCATTCCAAGGGATTAGTGTACTGGAATCCAAAGTGGGATCAGCATTCTGTCTGCTAATTTGACTTCTCATAGCCCAGTTCAAACCCATTGATTGTTATAGTTTAGACCAGCATTTGTCAGGAAACTTCATGCTAATCAGTGTGATAGTCTGATCAAATGGAATGAGGTAATTCAGGACTTTTGATATTCTCCAGAATAGGAAGATTTTCACTATCTGTCATATCTACATTAGGGAAATTCTCTAAAAATTTCCCAGCATGCCTGATACTGGCATCCATGTTAGTAACACTGGGTGTTGTAGTACAGAAAGGCCACTAGCTGCCCCAATACTCCACATTATGTAGACATGCTATAAACTGTGCTGTATATCTACCCAGAACAGCTGTGCACTACAGGTCCACATGCAAATAGAGACAGCTATGCAGGCAAGTCCTGAGGCACCTTACAGATTAACAAATTTATTAGGGCATAAACTTTCATGGGTAAAACTCACTTAATCAGATGAATTGGAGTGGAAGTTACAGAAGCAGGAGTATATATAAGGAAGAAGTTGATTGTGTTAATGAAGCTAATCAAGTCAGGGTGGAGGTGGGTCATTCATAGCATTTGGTCTGGAGATGTGAATATCCAGAGTGGGGAAATTGCCTTTGTAATGCATTAGCCAGTTGAGATCCTTCTTCAGTCCTAAGTTGATAGTGTTGAATTTGCAAATGAATTCCGGTTCATCTGTCTCCCTTTTGGGTTTTTTTTATTATTTATTTTTTTATCGACACCCCTATGAAATAAGGTAATACTATTATTCCCATTTTCCAAATGAAGCACAGGAACACAGAGACTGGGGCTCAAATCCTTAGAGCTACTTGAGGCCTCAGTGAGAGTTAGGTGCCTAAATACTTTTGAGAATCTTGGCCCAAGTGACTTGCCCAAGGTCACACAGGAAGCCTATGATGAAGCAGACAATTGTACTGGAATCTGCCAAATCCCAGGTTAGCACTAGACCATTCTTCCTTCCATTAATTCAAGATGAATCATGTGGTGAACATGAGGCAACGCTGGAGGAGGAAAGGACTTGCTGCTTCCCCATGGACATCCCCAAAGCGTTCTGTGCTCCAGAAGTCCTGTGCTATAATAATCCACCATCAGACAGAAGGTAGGAGGATGAGGCTGGTTTGTCTCTCAAGTTTCCAGAGAACTATTTTGCACAGCTCTAGTCCCGTGTCTGATCGTTTTGTTTTCATAGGGCTTTTCCCCCATTTTCTTTTCGTTTAATTTCTTCCTTCAAAATGAAAATATATCATCTTTATGGAAATAAACTGTGATGGATAAAAGGCCAATTTTCCTTCCCTGTATATATACATTCACCTTACAAATGGATATGTAGATATACACATATGTGTTATAAACACACACGATCATGCACATACATAGAAACATAAACCAAAACGTTATAAAGCAAGCAAGGTGAAAATGGATTTGAAGATACTGTTTTAAATAGCTCTCAAATGTAGGGCACACTTCATAAACTGCAGATTGGCTTCCTGAATAAAATATGAGGACTTGTAGATCCATGACTGTCTATCTCAGCTAGTTTTAAAAAAAATCTGAGGAAAATTTCTAAATAGGCCATATACTCTCTGCAAAGAAATAAACAAAATAGCCAGCAGTGACAGTGTTTGCTTTTCATGCGGTGGAACTGTGTGCAAATACAAGGCATAACAAATGTCATTTCCTCATTTGCAAATTAAGATGTAAAGGAAATGTCTGTGACAGTACATGCAACAGTTCATATTTGAAGTTTGGCACAGTGAACAGACAGTCACAGAGGAACTGCAGTTGCCTAATCCTTTCTTTCTGCCTTCCAGAAACTAGGGAGGAGGGTGGAATTTAATAAATATGTGATGAGGAAAGGCTGTGAAAGGCTGGCATATCTTCTCTTCTGCAAGAACTCATCTTCAGAGATAATTAACTAGGTGACAATATACAATGTGCCATTAACAAGAGCATTCAAGTCATTTCTGGACTTAAGTACAATTTTAAGCCGCTTATCAGATTTTCATTTCTGAATCCATTCAGCTGTCAGGCTTACATTCTGGCTCTTTATTGAAGCTCACATGGGAATCCAAACCTTCTAATTTTCTATACAGATTCATTTCAGAATCAATTAGAGTTGGTGGCAGCCTTGTCCCTGTGTGCTAAGGGGATTAGCTGGGCACTTGCTCAGCTGACGCTACCTTTGAATGCACATTCAACCCTCCATCAAGAATGAGCTTTTTTTTTTTCCAGAGGACTCTGAGTCAGTTGAAGCACTGAAACCAACAGATGGCAGATAATCACTGGAACAGTCTCCAGTTTTGTCAGGAAGGAAAAAGTGATATTGCAAAATCACACCCTGGTAAAAGATTCTGGCCTGCCCTGCTTAAAAACAACACGAAAATCAACACATGTCTCCTCAGGACTCTCAATCCCAAATCAGATCTATATATTGGGAGTTACTAATCTCTCTTTAGCTACCACCAGATCTTCCTCGTGCTCCTTTTTATTTTCCCTGCGCTAAGTCCCTTTAAACTGAGTCTCTGTATCTGACCTTTGGCCATCCTTCCACCCATGGATTATTCACTTCTCCATTACTTATTTTAGCAGGTTCAGCTCGTCTTCCCTAAACACATGGCTTTTCTTTTCGAGCAAACACTTCAGAGCTAGAAACCATCTGGAACAGTTGTCCACTCTGTTTAGTTTCCAGCCAGCTGAATCTTTATTCAGTGCCTCAGATCATCGAGGAAATGTTTTAATAAAGTTTGTACAGTGGATTTGCTGTGCTGAGTCTTTCAGCTCAAGGAACATGAGTACAAAATGTTCCTCATGCTCTTCTGTTATGGCCTAGTTTTATAAGATGCTGAGCACCGATTAAGAGGTATTGGAAATCACTCCATTACTTACCTACTAGATTTCAATTCAGTTTCTGTTTCATCTGTATGATCCTACTGCTACTGACTTCTGGGAAAGTAGCATTGGACATTCACTGACTTATGTGAGAAATACAATTCTAGCTAGCTGAAAAATAGAATGCATTTTCAAAATAGCTGTCAGGCTTTCCTTTCTGTGGATGTTCTGAACTCTATTTTTGAATATATATACATCCTTTCTGTTTTTACTTTCCTGACACATTCTTTTTGACTAGCATGCATTTCAAATGAATAATGGATAGGTCATTACTTGCAGGCATAAAGTCAGGGATTCTCCTGAATCAAAAAAGCATGAAATATACTGCTTAAGTCTACATACTTAAGGGAAAAAAATTGTGAAAAAATCAGCTTAAATGATATGGGTTTGCAATGGCCTAAATGTTCAAGGAAAATAAAATCACATAGTGAATTGTATTTTTATTATCTTTTGCAGGCTCAAAAGTCCCCTTCAATTCTCGGCTGGAATCCATGTGGCTCAGTACGGTTGCATGACTGTCATATTGCTAAACTAATCATATTTAATGTGCACAGTCCAAATGTGAATAGATCTAGAGGTGAGCTTTTGTGAAATCACTTTTAGAACAAGGAAAGCTAAAGAAAATAATGTTTGTGTTTTAATATTTGTAATTATACTTGATTATTACTACAATTGAAATTGATGGCTCTGTTCTTTTATAAATATATGCACGTGAACATGCACACACTCACAACCACAGTCTTTCTTACTAAGACTATACAGGAAATATATGTTAATTTGGAAATGATTGTATTCCACATACACTAATTTTAAATAGGGTGCGTTATTTATAGAATTTAGATGTGCTCTTATTAGATGAAGTTTTAGATCACTATTAGATCACTGTTTGCCTACTATTTTACATAGATAATGTATAAGTGGAATGTGGAAGCCTTTTAGCATGGGAGGAATGTGTTATTATTACACTCACTTGCATATCACAGTCAGTTTAAAGTGAAAGAACAATGTTCTCAGGACAATATTGTACAGAATGATGTTATTGAGATAGAAATTGTAGGTCCCAGATCACACAGAAATGGGAGGCAGAACTTACAGATTGCTTTTATTTTCCTTGTCATACATATCTATAGGTTAGAATCTCAGTCAGTGTAACCAGACCTGGCTCTATTGGCTTCGGTGAAGCTACACTGGTTCATACAACTGAGAAACTGGCTCATAATGATCATCATAGGAGCTAGAGTGACAGCCCTTGAGGCTGAAGCCTCTCATAAACCAAGAAGAGCCAAGCAATCTAACTCATGCTTTCCCACCAACATACAAAAAACTTGATCTGAAGAGCACTGGAGACTGATTCTTTGCTGCACCTTAAGGGTACCTCTGCACAGTGGTGCTGGAACTTTTTTAATAGTGGGTGTGCTGAAACCCAGTCAGTTTTCCATTGAAGGAGTGCTGCTGAAAGGGGTTTAAGTGTCATAGTGGACCACAAGTTAATCATGAGTCAAAAGTGTGACACTGTTGTAAAAAAACCAAACATGATTCTGGGATGCATTAACAGGAGTGTTGTGAGCAAGACACAAGAAGTCATTTTTCTGCTCTACTTTGCACTGATTAGGCCTCATTTGGAGTATTGTATCCAGTTCTGGGTACCACATTTTAAGAAAGATGTGGAGAAATTAGAGAAGATCCAGAGAAGAGCAGCAAAAATGATTAAAAGTCTAGAAAACATGAGCTATAAGGGAAGACTGAAAAATTGGCGCATTTCGTTTAGAAAAGAGAAGACTGAAAGGGGACATGATAGCAGTTTTCAAGTATCTAAAAGGGTGTTACAAGGCAGAAGGGAGAAAAATTACTTTCCTTGGCCTCTGATGTTAGGACAAGAAGCAATGGTCTTAAACTGCAGCAAGCGAGGTTTAAGTTGGACATTAGGAAAAACTTCTTAACTGTCAGGGTGGTTAAACACTGGATTAAATTGCCTAGGGAGGTTGTGGAATCTCATCACTGGAGATATTTAGAGTAGGTTAGACAGACATCTATCAGGGATGATCTAGACAGTGCTTGGTCCTCCCATGAGAGCAGCGGACTCGACTTGATGACCTCTCAAAGTCCCTTCCAGTTCTAGTATTCTAGTATTCTATGATTTTATGATTCTATGTCCATTCCCCAGAGTTGGGGCCAAGAGCATTTCTCCAGGAGTGGGGGACTAGGACAAGGGGTAAAGAGGCCAAGGCTGGGGCCAGCAGGTAGGACCCTAGGTGTGACTGGCAGTTGAGACCTTGAATGTGGGCCTGGCAGCATGCATATTAGGGCCAGGAGCTGGGACCCCATGTGGGAGAAGGCAGAAGCAGAGCCCTGTGTACAGGGCTGGGACCCTGCATTTGAGGGCAGGAACGGAGCATGGTCATGGTCTGGCAGTCAGGACCCTATGTATATGGCTGGGAGTAGAGCCGCACATAAAACGTGGAAATGATGCACCCTTCACCCTCCACCCATAGTTCCTGTGCCTATGACTCTACACAGAACTTGGTAGACCATGGCAGTGAGTCTCATATTCTGAGTCTACAGATATGGGCTCATGAGAAGATGCTAAAATTAGCCATGTAGACATTTGGCCTAACAGCCTAGGCAGAGGGAAGGGATGAGGGCTATAGAGTCCTCATTACTGTTCAATAAGAAGTAGTTCATCTGGCTAACAAAATTTGAAGATGACAGGAGCCTGTCTACCTGAACATTTATTTTGCCACAATCTGGGGTGTGCATCTGCCCCCTGCTAGCCTGCCATGGGGAGGCGGACCTTGCTGAAGTGCATTAGCACTTCATTAATGTGCTTAGATCTAGTCCTCTTTGAAACATCAAAAAGAGGACTGACAAATAAAGCAAAAGGAAGTAAGAAATTAGTTATGTGGAGAGAAAAATACAGTGAGATTTAGATTCAAAAAATGAAAGCTAATACATCTGTGAGAAGACAAGCCCCTCTCCCCCCGCAAAAAAACCCCAAATACTCAATGGGATGGAAAAACCTAGAAAGCAGAAATTCTGGTACCTCTAGGGAATCAACTAGACATCAATTTCCCATATTATATATTGTGGCAGGAAAATTAAAAGGACAATGCAATTCTGGACTATATGCGCAGAGGTATTATATTACAGAACTGGAAAGTAATAGTTCTTCTCACTCTGTAGTTGTGGTGTGATCACATCTGGAATATTGTATTCTGCTCTGAGCATCTCATTTCCAGGACCATACTGACAAAGTGGAGGGAGTTCAGTGAACGGCCACAAAAATGATCAGGCGTTAATGTGATTGATTTAGGATGAAAGATTAAAGGAAGTGAATGAAGTCCTCTGGCCACCAATAAGGCCAACTTCTCTGCCATGGGAAATATCAAGGATGTGGAGGAATTTTTTAAGTTAGCAAAAGAATAATTGCATGAAACTCAGGAAAGAAAAAATAACATTTAATAGATGAAAAAATCAAGAGATTTTGCCCTCAAACACATCCTTGTGGTAAAGGCATTGGACAAACTACATAAACGGCACCACCACAGGAGTACCACTTCTGAGGCATAATCATCTGGGGCGGATGGGAGAAATAAGCTATATTTACTCTGTATATGATGCAACACTTGCCTCACCATATTTTGTCAAATCAGTTCTACTGTCCAGCACATGGAAGGGAGGAGTCATGCAGCACAATAACTTTCCCTCTACACTCTCCCCACAGCTGCTTCCCATATATCTACCACCAATTATATGTTAACCACTTGCATCAGCCTAGACTTTGGGGGATCTTTTATCTAGGACACATCCACAGGTTTAGCTAGAAAAATATGTATTCTATGCAAAAATACAACACAAGAACTTTAATAAAGGTGCAAAAGTGAAGCACTCAGGAAATGCTAGACATATGGCTGCCTGTTTACCCTCAGGTTTAATGCCTTTCTATACATGCATCATGATAGTCTTTAGTTACATGGTCACAAACTTTTTTTTCCCATCCCACATAGCTCCAGTCTTAATTTATATGTGCCATCCATTGACAGCTGTCACTTAGGGTCTTCTTGCCAAGCCAAGGGCAATATTTCTTCCCCACCCTGGGTTTCCCAGCTTCAAGTTTCAGTGCCCCCTTTCATGTTTCTTGCTCCAATCCATTCCCTTCAGACCCCAGGTCCAGCTCTAGGGTCCTCTGCTTTTGAATCAGGGAGCTCCTCCTCACTGCCTAGACACCAACAAAGGGAGGATTGAGATCACATGAGAGACAAGTCTCCTTGCTCTCAGTTACAGTAACTAGTGCCACATCAGCCCCTAGCCACTGGTAGGAGTATTGACTTAACTCCGCCTACCATGTTTGAAATTTAAGTCCTCTCTAACAGAAAGCATGGAGTTATATTACTTTTAAACCCCTTCTTTTTTATGTGAACTAATGTAAAAATGGATTTTTCATTGATCTTTTAAAATTGAAAAATAGCAACTCGTCAAAACAGATACTGGCTTTGGAAAAGAGTCAGATTCAATGAATTTACAAAGTTGAAAAAGACTGAGAAAAAAGTTTCCAAATTGATCAAATGTTTTGTTTTGACATTTCAAAATAAAAAATTCCCATTCTAGCCCAATATTGCTTTTGGTTTCAGAACTTAAGTTGATTAGACTAAAAAAGTTATGAGCAAAAAAGATCAAAGTTGAAATATTTGCAAATATCAGACAAAATGTTTCAACTGACCCTGAATTTGTTTGGTATTTCCAGATCACAGATATTTCTGAGATCCTAATTTTCTGTCCAATGCAAAGAAAAAAAATCACACTCTTCTATACATCTGCAGGATGGGAAAACTGTTTCACACGCTACTGTGAATCCTTAAAATAATGTCTTGGGTTCAAAACTCTTCAGCTTCCCTCACCACTCTCAAATGATATAGAAAGAGAAAATTAAATGTGCAAATAGATTTTTGATGCTCTTATTCTTTTTATTTTAAGCCAAAATAACTTCGCTTTTTTAAAATACCAAGTTAGCTATCCGATATCCTGACACTGATTTATACTTCAAATAGTTCACACCTTAAAGAGGCAATGATGGAAGAGAAAATATCCCAATTTGTTAAAGAAAGACCAGTGAGATGAGCAGTATATTTTCATGCTATTGAAACAAGAAAAGATCCTCTTTTTCTTTTTTTTTTCTTTTTTGGAAAAAAATTCAATTATTTGAACTACATTTTCTTCATTTCTTGGGTACATCTGAACTAACCGTGCTCATGTGGATAGGATTAAAATTATCCTGAGGTGGCAGCTCACTGAAATTAGCACGCTGAGTGGCCATAGCTAGGAATTTCTTCCTCACAGTGAAAAGATTGATAAAAAATGACAGATACATCTCACTTGTAAAACTCTGAATGTGTTATTGTATAAAACACACAGAAATAAATGCAGTGTTTTCCAGTTTTAGCTATGTGGAACTCACTGATTTTGTTTTGCAAGGATCAGGTGAAAGTTTTCCTTGGTTCGATTATATCTGGACTCACACCTGCTATTTCACTTTAATTTGAGGATTGGAAAAAATCTAGAAACTGAAAAATAGAGTTATTGGTCAATCAGAGACAAAAAATAATATTAAAGTTTATCCTGATGGAGCAAGAGTACAAAGATATCCTTAACTCCCAGCACCCAATGCGAGTTTGAGTATCCCTGTCAGTGATTTCCCATACACCTCAACCACTCTCCCTAAATAGCTACAACTTAGACAGCTCTGACAGTATCCCTTTCCTCACCTGATATGGTCACTAGTCAATTTAAATGAGCTCTGGCATAGTAATCCTGTTCTTTGCTATCTATAACACTCCCAGCCAGGGAAGTGAGCTACTTTTCATCTCCATTTATGCCTCAGAAGCATCATGAAGGGTTCAGAATGCAGCCCAAGATTTGTCCTCACATGATATCAAAATTGTGAAATTCTTCCTCTCTTTTATATGCTTGAAGAGTTGACATGTCATTTAATCCAATGAACCAGTTTTCTAATTCCACTGCTGTTGATTCACTATCACTAAAGCTCAGAGGAACCAAAGTTCTTGTGAATCAACATGGGACTGCTTTGGGTGGAGAACATTGATATAAAGAATCCTGACACCAAACACAAGTCTCTAATATTAAGTGAATTCTTAAGAGTGTCTTTTCTCCATGCCTCCTAAGTTTTTGACAGCTCCATGACATATGTTGAAAAAAACAGGGGCCTCCATGGTTTCAACCCAAAACCAACACACTATTCATAGAATAATTGCATGCATCTTTTCCCCTGTGTTGCTCTCATTAATTGTCTTCAATGTTTGTAGAATATTTTGAAAATTTAAAGTTTTCTAACATTTCAATTGTATTATCTTATTTGTTTATAGTTTTATGTCATGATGCTGAATGTTTATACTCTGTTATTCTTTCTATATTTAAGAGCCATTTTTCAGGTAGTTTCTTCATGTGCCAAAAATCCATACTTCTGCTGTTCCAGTCAGGGTGAGATTCCTATCTATTTCTCCTTCTTCTGCTATGGAAAAGTTAGATCAAGGCATATTTCTGGTTTCACACACTGACACCCGTTGAATGGTCCAGTAGGACATAAGCCATGTTGGTTTAAAAAAATTATAATGTTCTAGTTGACACCACTGTAACTGTTCTGAGTTTGTGACCTTTTTTCTCCAGCAGCAATGTATCCAGCTGTGGTCAAAAAATGAGTTAATGCATATAGTCCGTAACATTCACTGATTTCATTTTGGCAGGTTGAAAGGAGAATCCTCTTGGAGATGATAGTCCTATAAATTAGTCACTCTTAGTGACATGATGCTTTGTATGAAAGTTCTATTTAATTTACACTGTTGAATTTACCCTGACATTTGTAAATATCAATGAATCTCACATACTTCTTCTCAGAGACAGAAATATTTTTGTATTGCAGAGCTTGTTTAATTATTTTCCAAAGGCCTTTTTAATGTGACTTTAACATCATATCTCAGTCTATTTATAGCAGATATTAAATAAAGGCACTGCTATTTAAATAAAAATATTACCCACTGCTTTAGCAGAATCACTTTTCATCTGAAATTAACAATTGCACCACTTATCACAGCAAGGAATCCATTTTGCTAAAGATAATAGAAAGGGACATGTTGTATTCCAACATTGTATATTGGTTCATTTGAAATAAATGAATCCAAACTGTCTGCAATGCAGACTTACACTAATTACATTCTCTGCTTTAGTCATAGATCATTATTTTTTAAACTTAGAAAATAAATCCCAGCATTAGGTGGCATTTCTGACAATTTCCTAATGTGTTTCCACATAGTTCAAGAAAGAAAGGAATAAATGGAAAATATATACAATATTTAGATTCAAACAAAATCTTTAAAAATAGGCAATAATTACACCAACAGATACTAATTTTTTAAAAAATTTAGAGGTCATTTATTTTTGCTACAAAATGCACATTTCCTCCCCACTCAAGAAAGTAGAGCGCTGATCCAGAAAAGCCCTTGAGCGTGTGTTTAACTTTACACAAGTGTGTAGTTCAAATGAAGACATTGATCTTAGTAAGATTGCACACATAGTCAAATTTAATTTTTCTGACTTTTCCCTGTACATGCTTAGCTAATGAAAAATTGATGGAAAGTTTAGATGTTTTAAATGACATATTAAGTTTTGCATGAGAAATTATGAATGTTTATGTTTTCTGTGAAATCTAAAAAACTCAGGAAAGTATGCATGCTCACATGTAATTCTGACCAGATCTGGGTGAAATTCTGGGAAAATTGATCTTTGTGTAGTTCCACAGATTCCATCTAGCAATTTGATCATGTTCATGCCCCTTTTTGTTTGTTTGTAGAGGATGAACAAGACTATTCGTAATTGAGCCAAAAGGGGTTTCAATTTGAGTCCTCTCATTCTAAAACCACAATCCTCTACCATGTCAGCTATTATTGCATCCATTAGCTAGTTGCTACAGTATACTCATAAACCTTTTCTGTAAATCAACCACAAGAGGGGAGGAAAGACCTACATTCTCCTAGAGTTGGTTACACACTTCTCATTTGCCATTTACTAAGTTATAATAATTCCATCAGGAAGCAAAAACAATATGTGCAGTAGGTACCCAATAACACAACATGACAGAATAGGATCTGATTTCCAAGTGTAACCTTCATTGACTCCAGTGCCAGAAATGACTGTTTGTGTAATCTAGTCTGACTTCCTATATCCCACAGTACATAGAACTTCCCCAAAATAATTACTCGATCCTATATTTTAGAAAGACATCCAATCCTGATGCAAAAAGTGTCTGTCAAGGAAAATCCATGACAACTCTTGGTAAATTGTTCTAGTGGTTAATTACTTTCATTGTAACAAATGTATACTTTATTCCCAGTCTGAATTTGTCTATCACTATAAGGCATTGTTTTCTAAAGCTTTAATCATTCTTGGGGACACTCCAACTTTCAACATTCTTAAATTGTGGATACCAGGAGTGGAGTCAGTATTCCAGTAGAAGTTACACTGGGCCAAATACAGAGGTAAAATAGCCTCCCTACTCCTACTTTAGATTCCCCAGTTTATGCATCCAAGGATTGCATTAACTCTTTTGACCACAAAATCATACTGAGAGCTCACGTTCAGCTATTTCTCCACTCGACCTCCAATCTTTTTCAGAGTCACAACTAATAGAATCCCTATCTCATAAGCATGGCCTACATTCTTTATTCCTAGATATATACATTTAAAGTTAGCCATAGTAAAATTCATATTATTTGTTTACATCCAGCTCAACAAGCAATTTAGATCACTCTACCTGTCTTCTTCATTATTTACCACTCATTAGTTTTCATGTTTTCTGCAAATTTTATAAGTGATTTCTTTAAATTTTATTCTAAAGCATAGATGAAAACATTAAATAGTGTAGGACCAAAAATCAATTCCTGTGGGACCCCTCTAGAAACACACATGCTCTTAAATTCCCCATTTACAATTACATTTTAAGCCCTATCATAATGATTTTTTAATATGCTCTTATGTTCTCATGTAATATATTTAATATAAGCTATATTAATTTTTATTGTTTCAATTTTTTAATAAAAAGTCATGAGGTACCAAGTTAAATACCTTATAGAAATCTATGTATATTACGTCAACACTATACTCTTTATTAACCTAACTTGGAATCCCATATTTAAAAATATCAGATTAGTTAGATAACATCTGCTTTCCATAAATCCATGTTTGTTGTCATTACATATATTACTTTCCTTCAATTCTTGATTAATCAAGTCTCACATTAGCTTCTCCATTATCTTGACTGGGATTCATGCCAGACTACCATCAATTGGTCATTTGTTTATCCTTTTTAAATATTGGCATAGCATTAACCTTTCTTCAATGTTCTGGAACTTCCTCAGTGCTTGAAAACTTATTGAAAATCAACATTAAAGGTTCCAGTTAGTTCATCCGCTAGCTTTTTAAAAACAGTTAAGGTCAAGTTATTTGGACCTACTGATCTTAAAATGTCTAATGTTAGTAGACGCTGTTGAACATCCTGAGATACAAGTGGAATGAAAAAACTGTTCGTATCATCATATTATGAGACTTACATAATCTTATTTCAACCTTCAACTGCCTAATCATCCTTCTCTTTCTTTATACCCCTGCCTCATTCGTTACACACTCTCCAACATCTGTAATATGTGAGACAGGGGTCCTTCAGACCTATTTTCTTCAAAATTATGATGCATTCCCAGAATATGGGTCAACGTGCACTGAATGCTGAATCCTATGGAAAAAATAATATGTTATCATGTAAATTAAAGATTCTAATAATACATACATGCCAGGGGAATGAATTAAGGTTATCAATCAGGGCAACTTTGATTCTGGCATTACCTAACTTTTCAAACTTAAAGACTTTTTAACATATATCTATCAAATACCAAAGCAAGCTCATATCTGACAGATAAAGGACAGCTATAAAGGACTTTATTGTTTAATTAGCACTTTTATTAATATATTCAGGAGAAGAGATTTAATGTAAATACAGTTAAGGTTTTACTTAGGAAGAATTAGCAGATAATTTGCATACATTGTGGATTTTGTCTTGTTTTACCCCATTTGATGTGTTCTTTGAAATGCTGGGATATGTATTACCCTAAGATTAAACTCTCTGTCTAGTTGCCATTGCTATGTCAGTCAACAGACTGATGCTTAATAGTTGATTAGTTCTGTTTAAAATCATAATTATGCTTTTTTATATTACTTCTGGTGATTTTTCTTTAACATTCATGTTACTTTGTTATTTCTCATCAATATATATAACTAAGAGCTCCTAATTGTATAGCACAAGCTTGTTATTCTTGTCATTCCTGCTGCATGGGAATGTCCAAGTATTTGAAAGCCAGTTGCAATGGCTAAGTGAGATGTTCACAGTTCCAAGGTATTCAGTTTTTTGACTTAGCTAAAGAAACAGATGCTGCATGGGATAATGCACCAGAATACTTCTTTGACTCCTCTAATCCTCATTAGAGATTTTTAAAAGCAGGTTAGATAAACATCTACCAGGGATGACGGTTGGTCACACCATGAGAGTAGGGGACTGAACTAGATGGCCTCTTGAGTTCCCTTCCAGTCCTATGATTCTGTGGTACAATATAAACACACTTGGCAGTATTACCAGTGCCAGGTCTATAGTGAGGCATCTCGTGCCTTCCATGATTAATCCCATGCCTCTGTTGCCATAAGCTTCCTTTGTCGACCACGCCGCATCTAGACTGCCACGCTGTGCCGGATCAGCTGATCATCGGCACAGCACGGCGGCCATGTTTATTTTAATGAAGCAGGGATTATTTAAATCCCCACTTCTTTGCCTATGCCGAATAAACTAATTTACATGGCTCTGTCGACGGAGCCATGTAGTCTAGAAGCACCCTATGACTATGGCAGCAGAAATAAATAGGTAGGGTGAAGGGAACCCCTGGCATCACCTCCTGTTCCTGACATTCCTGAAATACCTGCTGCAATGCAGGTGTGCAGAGACCATCAGGTGTGGCAGGATTTACTATCCTGTCCTTCAATTAATTTGCACTTGTTTGGCTGATTCAAAGGAAACATACGTCAAAATGAGTCCCTATTTTCTAGAAGGATAAGAGAAAACACCAGGAGAAAATAAAATGCTGCCTTGGGGACAGTGAGACCACTGAGCTGTGGTCCAGTGGACACCACCTCAGAAAGGAAGATTTTCATCTCTCCCACTGGTCACTTTTTGTTTTATGGGACTTTCCTGTCTTCTCATTCATTCCATTGCATGATTAATTTATTTGAGGCCACTGTGTATTGTGGGTGGGAGAGAGAAGATATAAACGTCCTCCACTCTCCACACTGAAACATGTCCCTTCACTGTCAAGACAGAAAATTCATTTCCATGAAGATGAGTCATCCCCAAACAACTGAAAACATCAAAAAGCATGAACTCAAGTAAAATTAAGAGATCTACTTCCTAAACAAAGATTTACTTCCTCCCTCAAAATCTTTGTTCCATGCATTCTAAGATGGTATGTTTACAATTTTATTCCTGCTTTTCCTTTTGTTGTTGATTTTCCTCAAGATTCCCCCCAGTGACTCCCTATTCAATTTCTCGGGTCTTCTTTGTGTGACCATAAACATGGTGGAGACTGTGTATAACAGTGTAGACTCAACAAATGCAACAAGCTTTATTTCAGCATTCAATATCCACCTTCAAGCATTTCAGTTTGAGAAATGAATTTTGCAAAAATATTGTTCTCCACATGTTTCTGAGACTGGTAAAAGCCACCAGAGGCAAAAAGCAAATTTTTCCTACTAGTACTCTCAACAGCAGACAGGCCAAGTCATTTTTCTGGTTTTACTTTATATATGAATTTTTTTCAGACAACTTTATTATTAAGGCTACTTCATTTGCACTGAGAGTTATAACCATTTAAAACATCTGTGCTTTTTAATCCTATAACACTTGAGTGCTTTTTTCCTAAAGCAAGCAATCTCTTCAGGATGTCACTGGAACATGAGAAAATATTAACTGCTTGAATACGGTCCTAGGTACAACACATTTGTCTTACTTTGGAGCATACAATAATATCCAAATGTGTTCCTTATTATGTATTCCTTGACCCTCAGCTCTATCAAACAACCAGACTCACTACACAATATATTAAGTTATTTATTTCCCTTCCATTACCATATACACTTCTCTGTTCCCACTGTATATGAAATGACGGTTGTCTCAGACCTGGTGCACTGTGCCAACCTCCCCTCACTCAAATCCCTCCAACAGGGTATATCTGCCCAGCAAAAAACAAACAAACAAAATCTCCCTTGCTGTGATTCTTAGAGCTTCGGTGAACTGACTTGGGCTAGCAGGGCTCACACTGCTAGGGTGAAAACAGTTGTGTAGATGCTCAGGCTTGAGCTGGAGTGAGATCTCCAAGACTCTCCCCCTTGCTATGATTCCTCTTAAACTGCATGGGAATTGGAGGGCACCTCGTTGCAGCACTCAGCACCTTGTTGGATGAAGCCGTAGTTAAGAAAGTCTCCAACATTACTTTTTTGTCATTTACAGCTTGCTCAAAGTTCCATGATTTTTCATTTCTTTATGTATGCAGCCTATAAAAAGTTGAATTTAAGATGTACTGTTAATTTTTTAAATTCTCTCTGTATGCTTCCTAAAAGTATCATAAATTTCCACATACCCCAACTTTAATGGTGTTTTTCTTATGATCACTAGTAACCTGTTACTTACTATAGTAGTCAGGAATCACTCTGGGCTGAAAACACTTCAAAGAGATATGAGAAATGGTACATAATCATGCAGTCATTAATATGTACCAAAGAAAAGAGTTGTGCATATTCATACTATTTAAACATTGCAACTTTTTGTGTTATTACTGTTGGACCATCTAACCAACATATTCTTTTTAATATTGCTTTTTAATATGACCTTTTTTTTTCTCATGTTGCACTTCTCTGAACACTTTGGCAAGGTGTGGGTGGCACTTGATAAATAAAATGATTACCATATTTCCTTCTCCATCTCTTCATTTCCCTTCCTTTTTTTAGCTTCTGTCCCTCTCCACAGGTTCATGGAAGCATCAGATGATGACATTCAGTGCCAAGACATTCAGACCAATTGTCACATATGAATCTATAAGACTACAACCAACCCCTTCCCTACAATTAGGATTAGAAGCAGCAGAGCAGTATTATTTTTTTTCAGAATTTAACACTAAATAGATAGACCTTGAAATCAGAAAAACATACCACATACATTATGTATCAGAGATAAGGATACACATAAAACTTGAATGCACAGCATGTCAATCCCAATTGTAAGGAAGTGTCTCTGAAACATATATTATTGTGCATCCATAAAGCTATATATTGAATTAAACACAGACCGCATTTAGAAGATTAATAAAATGTCAGATGTTATCTTCTTTATTTCTAAAGCCTGCAGACAAAACAATAAGATTAACTTTCTAGACTCTGTCTCTCATCAATGAGTATTTGTATCAACCTGCCTTCATAAATTTGTGTGGTTGCTCTGAGGAGCTGGACTGGTATTCAAATACCAGAAAGACTGACACTCAATTAACACATCTGGAAACTGTCTGCTGATTAGAAGTAAGTGTGCATGAATAGCTTGGAAGTGATAAAGAACAAAAATAGACAAAAGTAAGATCCGATCCAGTGAAGTGCTGAATACCTTCAACTTCTGAAGTCAATGAGAGTTAAGGGCTTTCAGCACAGTACCTTGTGGGGTCAAGCCTTCCAGCTTGTGAGTGGATTACTTTGGCAAGTAGAAAGCACATTTAAATTGTCAATACACAGCTATAGAATGCAGAAACTCTTGCAATAAACAGCTGAATTCTACATGAGGGAGAAAATAGGAACAAAAATCCAAAATGAAAGATCTAAAAATAATAATCTATGCTGTTTTAAAAGATAGGATACAGGAGTACACACATTGCAACTATAACATTTCCTATCACTTCATTTTTATGATTTAAAATGGCTTAGTTAAACAATGTTGTATAATGAAAGTCACACGAGGCAGGTTTGTGTGGAACAGAAGAGAATATGAATCTGAAGTAGTAAGGAGACACTGTAATAACAATGTGTAGGAAAATTATGGGAATACTTTTCCAATATTTACAAAATGTGTTCCTTTTTTATATTTTCTACAGTTTATGACATCGATTCAACAAAGTATCAATCTTTAAGCATGTGGGATATCCCATTTATTTCAAATGAGAATTTAAGCCTTGATCTAAGGCACATTGAAGTCATCAGAAAGAGCTCCACTGAGTTCCATAAGCACTGGATCAGGTCCTAAATCAACAAAACTTATGTACGTCTCATATATATCGCCTTCAACTGTATATGGAAATGATTACAATTCATTTTACAAAAGCAGGATGCATGCTTGGTACTAGTTAAACAACAGGCCCTGACAAATCTATGGTAATAGTTCTTTTATTGTCCCCGGCTCCATTATTTGGGTGATTCAGAACATCAGGGCTTTTTAGTCTTTTAGGTGCTACAGTCCTCGTCGTTGATTCTGCTGAAACAGACTAACATGGTTACTCCTTTGAAACTTGACTAAAAAAGATTGACTTCAGTGGAGCTCAATGTTTGTCCAATGATTGTATTGCCATATGAATTTCAATGCAGGACAAGACTTTTAGTGTCCTCTGAGACACTGGCAGACCAGGCACCAGTCCATGCCAAGGCCCCTAGACATGAAGTGACAAATGACTAATGCATAGCTGAAAATCAGTCTCATGTATGGTCAACCAATGTCACATTTGAATCAATAAAATGGGAATAATAATTAGTCACCTCATAAAAACATAAGAACAGCCATACTGAGTTAGCCCAATGGTCCATCCAGCCCAGTATCCTGCCTGCCAACAGTGGCCAACACCAGATGCCCCAGAGAGAGGGGACACAACAGGTAATCCTCACGTGATCCCTCCCCTGTTATCCACCTCCAGAGGAACAGAGGCTAGGGACACCATTCCTACCCATCCTGGCTAATAGCCATTGATGGACCTAACCTCCATGAATCTGTCTAGCTCTTTTTTGAATCCTGTTAAAGTTCTAGCCTTCACCACATCCTCTGGCAAGGAGTTCCACAGGTTGACTTCGTGCTGAGTGAAGAAAAACTTCCTTCTGTTTGTTTTAAACCTGCCGCCTATTAATTTCATTTGGTGACCTCTAGTTCTTATATTGTGGGAATATGTAAATAACTTTTCCTTATTCACTTTTTCCACACCAGTCATGATTTTATAGACCTCTATCATATCCCCCCCTTAGTCTCCTCTTTTCTAAGCTGAAAAGTCTAAGTCTTTTTAATCTTTCTTCATATGGGACCCATTCCAAACCCCTAATAATTTTCGTTGACCTTTTCTGAACCTTTTCCAATGCCAATATATGTTTTTTGAGATGAGGCAACAACAGTATTCAAGATGTGAGCATACCATGGTTTTATATAGAGGCATTACATTATTTTCTGTCTTATTCTCTATTCCTTTTTTAATGATTCCTAACATTCTATTTGCTTTTTTGACTACCTCTGCACACTGAGTGCAGATTATATAAGTTCTAAAATTCAACAGACTATATGCACAAAACCACCTATTAACCAGGCTTTATTTGGACAGTTGCTCCATGCAACATTTTTAAGATGTTGCAACTGGACACCAAGGGAATAGTTCCTGCACGCATTTGGCTACAGATCAGGCCTGTATTCTGCTATCCTCTGTGCTGTAATGATGCTTGCCAAATTAATTGTGCATGGCATGGGAAGATGTCCTACCATGGTGGAAGAAATAAGCCAGCCCTCTTTAGAAACTGATTGCAGGGTACCTCCAGGAAATGTTCCTCAATGGAGAATATACTGGACATCCCGGTGTACATAAACAAACTGTTCTGCAGCATTCCCTCTGTCTAACTGTGCTAAGCAATGAAAAGCAGATAGTGATTCTACCTCCTGTACCATGAATAAAACTAGTAATTAACAAGATGTGTCCCTGCAATATTAACACAAACTGCATACCTCCCAGACATTCCTTCCCCGACCTCACACTCTCCCATGCTGGAGTGTTGCAACTGATTGGACTGCTCTGGGGTTACAAACAGCTCCTTGCTCACAGCAACAATGGATCTTCCAATTGCTTGTCCCCCATTCTCATCCTCGTAAAACAAACACCTCATCCTCAGGGTTGCCTTTGGTGGCCCATGACTCCCACTCCTCTAATGTATCCCTGGGATGCTTGGGAATAGCGATGGGGTCCCCTTGTAAAAGTGGCATGTCAGTGATGCTGTTTGCCTCGGATATGGCTGCTTCAGCTCCTTCTCTTTCATATAGCAATTCTGTGGGTCACTCTTGTAGCCCTTCTCCATGCCCATGGCATTTCTATGGCTGACTCAGAACTGTGCTTGTACAGCCTCTTTCCCTACATCCATCATCTCTGGTCCTCCAGGCAGGAGATGAAGCATGGAGCTGGCATGCTCAGCTGGGCAATTGCTAGGTGAGCTCTCCACACCAAGCAAACAGGAAATAGAATTTCAAAAATTCACAGGCCTTTAAAACAGGAATTGCATGTTCCTATATACCTGGCCACTGAGCAATGGAGTTCAAAACAATGATCACAGCAGTCCTGGTGAGACTCTGTTCAACACTTCCTCGGGCTCACTAAAGTCAACATAAGTAGCATAGTGTCTATAGTAAAACTGCCACAACTTAACCTTGTTGACCTTAGTGCTATGCCTTTTGCAGAGGTAGAATTATTATGTTGACATAACAAATCGTTTACTTTGGTGGGAACAACCCTATAGTGTAGATGCTAATTAACTTGACATAATATGAAAGGTGTCCTATTTCATTATTTTCCTATTATATTTTAGGGTACTATTGTAGCCTTCATCAAAACAATCAACCCTAGTTCTAATCACAATGATCATAAAAAACCGACAACTACAATAAAACCCCCCAAACAATGACAAGCATATTTTAAAATTTTCCACTCTTGCTTATGGAATTCTTAAAAATTGTAAGTAATCTGAAATTTAGTCAGATTTTTTAAAAAATGATTGAAATGTTCTTGTCTCTCCCACCCTTTTCCCTCCCCGCAATTTTGATGAATATTGGAACTGAAATAATTTAAATCAGGATAATTATGCTGTCTCTCTTTAAGCTATCTTTATTTTTAATCTAATTTGTTAAAGAGGAAGGATGGTTGTATGCATGTTAGTGGATTTTACAAAATTTAGGTTCAGTTCTGCCGGTTACACAAACTTCCTCTATCTCCTTGGACAAGTTACTTTCTTTCTGCATCACAACTTCTCATCTGTAAATTGGGTTTAATAATATTTATTTTACCTATTTTATCTACTTAGATAATAAACTCTTGAGAGTCAACTGTCTCTTGCTATGTATAATGAACAAGAAGAAGCCCCAACATCTAAATGTTACTGTAATACAAATACACTACAATAATACATTTGTGAGTGTTTGAAATGACACTTCCCACTTGCTAAAATAAAACAGATTTACCTACATAATATAGATTTACCTACCTATGTATATATGTATTTCTTGTTCTCCAGTCTCAGTGGTGTCTATACTTCCAGAAAGAAAAGAGGAGTAAATACTTAACACATGAATTCTGAAATATATTTGTTTCTTCTGAATATTTCTTGTGATCCATTTTCAGACTCAAATCTTCCTGCTCAGACATGCAAATTTTATATTGCTTATTAGAATTAAAATGCCTGCTGGTTTGAAATTTTAACAACCGCAAGCAAGTGTATGGAACAATATTTAATGAAATGTTCAGCATCTTATATAGTGAATTAGGAACACCACTATTATTATTAACAAGTGCTGCATATTTAATCCACCATGTACATCACTGAAAGTTTACTCCCTATGTGTATTTCAAATTATTAGTTTGTTTTCTAGTTAAGAACCCAGATTTGGAGCTCCTGTTCTCCTTAAATACTGTATAGTAGTAATAAACTATATATGAACTTTGAACTGTACATGATACCATTCACATTGAAACCTACCTGAAGTTTAGCACCTGAGCCAATGGGAGCTTTTCCTCTGATTTAAAAAGTTTTAGCTTAAGCCGTTAAAGAGCACTGGTGGCTTTGATCCTTTTTGTAAACTAATATAATAAAGTCACTATTGACAATACATACTGTGTTGAAAGAGAGTCAAATGATAGTCAAGTGGATTGTTCCAAAAATCTTTTGGCCAAAATACAAATTTGACTTTTTTATATTTTAGGTTAATACATTTAAGAAATGATTTTGAGAAGGAATGCATCAAACTGAATTCTAATGTGCTGGCATTGTGGGGGACTGACATACATAAACATAGTTACTTCCCTTGCTAATGGCTTTCAAAAGTATCCAATGTTTCAACCAACAACTAATTTAAGATTACTTTTATCCAGTTCGGATAAAAATCCTTTCAGTGAATATTCTATCTGGTAGATCAGCAATTAAAGATTTAGATTATTTTATTTTATTCGCCTGAGTGAAGAAGATAAAAATCACAGAGAGGCTATGACTATTTTTAAATGGTCTAGACTATGTGTTATCAACTTCAATGCACTGCTCTTACTAATTTTAAAAAATCTTGAAAAACCCTAATGGCTAAACCCAGAGGGATTGCAATTTCACAGTTCTGATTTATTAATAATTTTGGGCCAGAACGTAAATGGCCCTTTTGACAACATATAAGGAAGTAAGTGGGAGTCAGCAGCTTTCCATCCCTTTGTGGGGCCTGGATCAATAGTCTGTTTACAGTGAAAATACACTTCCTCCCTGGACAGATGGATAGGGGTGTGTAGGATGGACCACACTGAGAATGCCACTCTCAGAGACAGGAAAGATTGCAAGAAATAGGGCAGACAATACTCCCAACCAGTGGTTTATTCTGTAATTAGATTCACCAAGCCAATAATAAGAGAATTTCTTCAGTACTACACTGATTAACCAAAATCCCCCTTAGGCATTCCTGCCCTTAGCTTCCATCCAGATAATGGATCTAATAGGGTGAGGGGATAGTTCTGCATACGTGAGGCTCTTGCTAAACCCAGAGGATCAGATAAATCCTCAGATCAATATGAAATTCAGATATTACCCAAATATCATAGTCAGACAAGCCTTAGTAAACTAACTAAATTATTTTATAACTAAAGAAAAGAGTGTCTTGTTATATCCTCTTCCATGTGCATTGGATTTTGTTGTCCCAAACAAAGCCTACAGCCTGTTTGTAGAAAGTTACTGGCTCAAGATGGAATCCAGGGTGATATGAACATATCACATCTACTTGCATAGTTTGCTGATTTTTGGGGGGCGGTCTTTGGCCCTTCGCTATTCATGTGCATGGGATGAGTTTCTTCACTGGTCCATTGTGAGAGTTGAGTGTCCTTGTTGGACCATCAACAGGAAATTGTGTAATAGTGAGATTTATAAATAGTCACCTTCCTTATATACAGCATTATACCTGTATTGCCCCCTTCCCACACACAGTGCTCCAGCTATAGCACCTGAATTAATATAATGGGAGAAGTAATCTGAACCTAGTAAAGAAATGATGCAGATTGCTCCATAGATACTAAAACCTGTGTGCCTTATTTCTGTTTTTAATTTCTCTGTCTTTGACTTTCAGGAATCAGTTCTCAGAGTGAAGATCCCTTTGGTATCCAGTATTTTCTCCTTGAGAAGGCATTTATACACTGTGCTCAAGTAACCTCCTAATATGCTACCTGAAAGCAAAGAAAGAACTGTTACTCTGAATCTGAGTCCTTAAGTCAATTGGTACTGATCTACAGCGTTCAAAAAAAAATTAAATGGGAAACATTATTCAAAGCTGACAAGAAAGTCAGGAACCTAAGAAACACACAAATCTCTTAGAGGTCTTGAATTTCACTTTCTATAACTATCTTCTCTGAAGTCAACACAAAAACAAAACACCAGCAACCCTGAACTTCCTTCTGCTCTCAGAGGGATGCTCAGACTTGATGAGCTGCTGTAAATAAATCAAAAAAATCAATGTCAAAGTGATTTTGTTTTTACACCAGTTGATCATTTCAGTCTATAAAACAAATTGTTATTAATGGCTGTGCAGGCAGCATATGACAGTTTTGCTAAATATGATAGAATTGATTTTACATATAATAGAACTGATTGTACAATGTACCAGAAACTATATTAATACAATGGCACAGGCCAGCTTCATTTCTTAAATGTTCATGACCCATTTTTTCTTTATGAAACTAGTGTCTGCTTAACTCAGCCTAACATGCAGTTTTTGCCTTTTCCTTCACCTCTCTCATGGCTGCAGTTTTTAGTTTGTGCTCCAGCATGAAAGGAAGAAAAAATGGGCCTACTCAGTTATATCTCAAAAGGGCAGAGGGGAGTAGGGGAGTACATGGGGGAAGACATGGTGGGCATGGTTCTTTAGTCTCAAGAGCTAAGACAAGAGTAAGTAACTGGTCCTATGCCATCTCTGATTTCCTCTGGAGACCATTGGAGGTATACCTGTATATACCTTTAGAATGTGAACCAAATGTAATTCATGTATGACATCCATCTGAATCTGCAGACAGCATGAAATATCAGCTCAAAGGTGGGCATGGACTCTGTTTGTCTGAATGGGAGCCTGACACTGAAGTCCTAACTCTGAAGCACCTCTGAGATGGAAGCAGTTTATAAAAGGCATCACAGGCTGAGAGACAGAGAGCAGGCAAACTGTCCTAAGCCCAGAGATCAGCTGGCATCAGTGGAACTCATTTGGACTTTTATTTACACAGGGATTTGATGACTTTTGGGTGGGCATTAGCAAAACCTATCGGGGGTGGGGGGAGAGGGAGACTAAAGGATGGACTCTGTGGCGTGTGGGGAGGGAACCATGATTTTGCTACTTGTTTAATGTGGATTAATTAATGTGGGAAGCAGCAGAGAGAATAGAAAAAGCAAGGACAATTAAAATGCTTATAGTAGATACAATAAAAGCAATGGAATAAGAACAAACAACTCCCCTCCCAAGAAAGAAAGAAAGAAAGAAAGAAAATGCAGACTATGTGAGTTCCTTCTGTGTCAACTGAAATTTACAGGTTTTGTTTCAGCATTTGCCCAAGAAGTGGTATTTGCTGTATGAAAACTTTCTTAAAACCATAGCTGTGGGGTGAAGCTGCCATGAACAACTCAGGGGAAAAACAGAAGCCTTTGGAGGAGGAAGGATGGGAGGAGAATCCTCTCTATTCTAGTCACAACTAACTATAAGTCAAAACTTGTCTGTGAGTGGAAAGGGAAGTTTTATTTTTCAAACTACCATTTCTCCCTCGAGTTGTTCAGATCACCTTCAGCCCAAGCAGCGGCTTCAAAGCTTCCACACAGAAGAGATGTAGCAGCTCAGCCTGAGGCTGAAAGTGAAATTGAAGCTGCTGGTTTCAGCTGGTGTTGGAGGTTTGGGGTTCCTAATGCTTTCAGTGATTATTGGTTCAATTTAAACTCATTAAAACACATTAAAATGGTGGGGGTTAAAAATTATTAAAATGTATATTCAGTGGGTTTTTATTAACCATTATATAAACCCAATGTATACATTCCTTCTTCCCATCTCCCCACATACATATATAGGGTATGTCTAAACTGCAGACTTCTTGCGCAAGAAGCTTTTTTCGGGAGAGATCTTCCGCAAAAACTTCTTGCTCAAGAGCACATCCATATTGCAAAAGCGCATCGATAAAGCAATGCACTTTTGCGAAAGAGAGCAGCCAGACTACATGGATGCTCTCTCAAAAGTAAGCTCTGATTGCTATGCACAGAATGGCCACGAGGGCACCTGTGCTTTTTCCTCTTTCCTCTTTTTGCGTGAAAAAACCCTTCCTCCTTGTCCACACACACCTTTTAGCAAAAGAGCTCTTTTGCAAAAAGGCGTTATTCCTCGTAGAATGAGGAATACCTAAGCTGGAAAAAACCCTCTGTTCTTTTGATATTTGTGTGCAAAAAAGCGCTTGAGGTGTGGATGCTCCGCGAGTTTTGTTGGAAAAACTCTGTAGTGTAGACATAGGCTAGGAGACTTGGCCATTGTTCTCAGACATAGGTAGATTTATTCAGAGCACAGAGCAATATTTGTGAGATAAGTGTGAGCCACACTCCCTTGTACTGTAAACATTTAAGAGAACTTGAACTTCAAATAAGGCACATAAAGCATAGATTTTTTTTCCATTTTATCATGGTCTGCCCATTATCTGTCTTCCATCTTTATAAAGCAATCAGAGGTGAGTCCAAAATGATACTCCATGTTCTTTCCTTGTTCATGGGTTTAGAAGATGCCCTGTTCATAACCACTATAGTTCCCACCAGGTTCCATTCTTTACAGGGTTTCACTCCCCTCCCCCTTTGCCAGGAGTTCTTCACCAGCATAGCTGTCCCCTGCCAATTACCATTTGCCCTCTAGCCTCCCATCATCAGGCCACTGAATTTTTTAATGAATTCTGTCCCTTTATCTCAAAAGGACATTTTTATGAAAACTAAGGAATTTTAATATTCAAACATTTGAAAAAAATATAATTCTTTGGGACATTTCTAGGGCTTAGAGATCCTAGGAGATATTGCAAAGTTCTGATCCCTTCTGAAGAATGATGATCTCTCTCTGGGGACAGCTGATACTATTCAGGTGTGCTCACCTGAACCAGACTTTACAATTTGTACTCATCTTTTTATATATACATGTATGTGGACTATGGAATGTGTATAGTGTGATGATAATTTCATATTATGATGATTTAATGGCTTGCAAGTACTTATCTCAGATGGTTAACTGATTACTAATCATTAATATCTGAATAGTACTGCAGGGCTTATAATGCTGCTGCTGCTGATGAAGATGATGACGATGATGATTGCAATCACTCGTTGCCAAGTATGATCATCTTCCATGGGAGTTGTGGACCCTCAGATGGCTGCTAAGGTCAATCCTTGAACCATAAGTTCTATTAGAGTGAGGACAGATTTTTCCAGGTACAGCAGAAGGCTGTTGACCATGACTAGAGGCCAGTTTCTCCTTCCTCCTGTGCCTCTTCTCTTCTTCAGCATGTCAGTTCCACAATAGATGTGGTGGAAATCTCACTCCTAGCTTTCAGCCCGCTAAGCCTAAACAGCTTTCCATCCATTCTGTAGACGATTTCAATGACAGTTAGGAGCTTCCCAACAATTAAGTAAAAAGTGATGGCAATAAAGACTGTGAGCATGGTTGGAGCGATGAAACAGCCCTGTTTGACTCCTGTTTGTATTTTGAAAAGTTCTCTTTGAGAGCCAGTGTTGCTCAGAACAGTCGCTTTCGTATTGTCATGAAGCAGCTTTAGGACACTGATGTATTTATCAGAACATCCAATCTTCAAAAGTACAGTTCAAAGGGCATGATGATTCACTGAGTCAAGGGCTCTAGTTCAATCAATAAAAGCCACGTATGGTGGTCGGTTTTACTCCCAATACTTTTCTTGCAGCTGCCATGTATTGAAGATCATATCTGCAGTTCCGCAACGTGGTTGGAAGCCACTCTGTGACTCTGTAACCTTAGTTTGCCGGTTAGTGGTTGTGTGCATGGAACCCAGTCAGTAGTTCGAACTATGGTTTCTTAGTCCGAACTAAGGGAGGGTGTCAGTTAGAAGTTTCCCGCCTTTTCCTAAGTGATTGCACACGGTACTAGTGCTTTGCACCCCGCCCCAGGCCGTTGCACCCGGCTCAAAACAGCTGCACACGGCTCGAATTATTATGCACACCACCCGCAAAAGAGTGCACTCAGCACCATTGGGGTTTTCCCGCCTAAAGGTGCTTATATACCCTAGCCAACATTAGTTCAGGTTCCCAGTTCTGTTCGGGTTCCGGAGTGTGTGTGTGGGTTCTGTGGAGTGTCTCTCACTGTTTTGTATGAATGATAGCTGAGTGAGGGAGTGTGAGGGGTGAGAGTGGATAGCACAGTTCGTATGTGAGTGGAGGGGGATATATTTGTGGGGTTTATATTCCCGTGGAGAATTCCTGGGAAAACCTTTGGATCCCATTGGATTACCCTCAGAGAGCGGAAGGCCACTGTCCGCCCACCGCCTGCCGAAGGACCAGATCCTGAAGAACATCGAGGGTCTCCTCACTGTTCCTCTGTCACGGCTTCCAATTAGCCAAGACATAGAGGTCGTGAGCTCCTAGCTGAACTGTGCCTTTTGGATGTAATGTATAGTCCTAATGTTTAGGGGTCTTTACTATCTGCTTTATCTTCAGGGATAGGGAGGGGTTTTTTTTTTATAAAGAGTTGTCATATTCTGTTCAGTTCTGTATTCCAAATTTACAATATATGGTTTGGCCCCAAACTGAGACTTGGAGTTTTATTCGGAAAACCACGCGCCGGTGATAGATACGGCCACGAGTAATCGGCCTCGGGCAATCTCTTCTTCTGGGACCTGGGATATCTGTCACTTTTATCATAGGTCAGGGCGTGTCCTTCTAATTGGATTTGGGAAATTATTCGTTACTGCGTCCCAGGGTAACAACTCTTGTAAAATTTCTTCTGATGGGGCAGAAGACAGGTTTCAAGGATTTGTGCCAGAACTTTGCCCGTAACAGTAAGGAAAGAGATACCACGATAGTTTCCATAGTCTGCTTCATCCCTTTCTTAAAGAGGATTACAATCAAGGTGTCCCTCATTTCACTGGGTATCTCCTCTGTCATCCAGATTTTAAAAATAAGCAGGATAAGCTGCCAAATTAACTCTGGTTCACTGTTTTTAAAGAATCAGTAAAATATGTTGTTGTATTTATTAAATTCTGTTCTGCATTGATTTATGATGAGCCAACATTAATATCCTATAGCTCAGGGTTGGGCAAAATCCAGCCCAGGGGCCAGATTCGGCCCACCAAGCCACTGGATCTGGCCCATGGACCACCCTTCCAGGACTTTTGGGCACACAGCTGCAGCGGTTTAAAGTTCATTCTGTGCAGCTCTCTTCTCTGCAGGCAGGGGAGGCTTTGTGTGATCTTCCCACCCCCAGCCCAATCCTCAGCTCATACTGGCTGGAAACAACCAACCAATAGTAAATGATCCCAGCCAATCTTTCAGCTCCTATTGGCTGGTAATAACCAGCTAATAGGAGCTGAGTGATTGGCCGGGGATGGGGGCAATGCCAGCCTCTTCCCCCTCCTGGAGCTGAGAGCCATATGGAAGGAGAAGCCTGCAGTTTCAAACAGTCTGGAGATGCAGTAGGCAGGGAGTCCAGCCTGCTTTGGGGGTGCTGCAGGACTGCTGGCCAGGAGACACTTCGGTAAGTGCCTCCCACCAAAAATTATTGCCCACCCCTGCTCTAGCTCTTGCAGTCAGACATGGGGCACAAATTATACTGAGGGTATATTATAGTTATTGAGAGAACACTATAATAAATTGTTTATAAAAGGTTAATAAATATTATAAGCATGTTACAGACATGGATACTATGGAAAGCACATTAGGAGAAATTTGTATATGTGGTTACAAGCAACTTATTTACATGCTGGGTTATCTTAAAATGTATAATAATGTATAATCTACTAATCATTTATTAAGACTATATAAACAATGCATACAATTTGCCCTTAATATAAAGAATGATAATCATGTGAAGCTACTTCTCAGGAAGGTCTAACTGGTCATTGTCATTTCAAACTTCTGTGATTCACATGTTGCAAAAACTTTGGGTTTAATATAAGAGCAAAAACAAGCAATTTAATATCACACTCCATTGAACTACACTGCATGGCTAGTTTCATTATGTTACACTATGCTAATTTTACCCTTGAATTACTATCATTGTTCATTTATGAAAACCTCTATACAAAGTTATTTTTATAAAAGGTACCAGGAGCCTTTATTCTTTCCTTACATTCAAGTCCAGAAAAAAGTCTGTCAGGGTCATGAGTGTTTACCAAAAAAAAAAAAAAAAGACCCAGAGAAATTTTCCCTACAAACCATTTTGCAGGCAACAGTTAAAATTTAATATACTGAATTTTAATCAAAGCATCTGGAGAGAATACATATTTTCTAAAGTTTTTTTGGTCCTTTGATTCCATTGGTGGCACAAATGTGGCTCTTAGCAATATGCCTCTGGAAACCACAAAGAAGGTTGTGAAGAACATGTTCTTTAATGTAGTTAAAGAGATAACAGGTATAGCAGGAAAATAAATGCAACTGGTTAGTTGAGTAAACAGGAAATTTACTATTATTGTTTTGTACTGCAGCACAGAACTATAGACTGGTCCAGTAGGTGGAAGCAGGTTTATAGTCCCTAACATCACTGTAACTGCTCATCCATAATTTCTAATGATGTCTGTTGGACTTTACACTGGGGATCGTATATCTGTTTAAAAATGAATTTGAAAGCTGCAAGGGTTTTTTGATCTAAAGAAATTGTAGATTCATATTCATTATGCATATTTGACCTCTGCCCCTCTGTTCTCAATGAAAAAGGACATAAAGGCTGGATTTTTTTTCTGTCAAAGTGAGTAAAACTGTCATTCCTTGCATTAATGAGAGTTTCAGCTATTGATTTGATCTTTGCTCTATTGTCATTGATTTCTGCTCTTTTTTGCCATTTAGACATAGATCTGTCAATAACATATTGACTGCAGAATGGAAAATCAATCATTTGTATTCTCCTGAGACCTCATGAAAATTAAATTTATCTTCATATTTGCTGACACTTTATAATATAATTCTGAGCCAGTAATGAGGCTATTTTCAGTTATTCTGGGCTTGAAAAGTTTATGATCATGAAAGATATTCTGTAGTATTAATTTAAATATTAATGGTTCCAAAATGACAGTAGAGAATGATTTAGTATTAAACATCTATAACTCTGATTATCAAGTATTTCCTTGACCGGGATTAAAATAATAGCCCCACTGAAAGCTCATGATATAACACTTTACATCAATTCATCAATATCCAATTTGTTATTAAGTTATAATATTCTGAGTTCCTTTAATATGGGGAAGGACTATCCCAGGCTAACACCAAAACTATAGGAGACTATAGAAAACATTTGTAGGAAGCTGAGTCAACAGCTGACTTCAGTGAGCTATAGGAAAAATGCTTGAAAGGGGAGAGATCACCGCAGAGCCTTTTTTATTTATAGATTTTTTTTAAAATCACTGTTATGATTTAATCTTCTCCGTGGATCAGTAGTTACATGTTCAGTTTAAGGCCTGTAGTCTATGCTAGATGCTCTCAGATTTAGAGGCATTCCTAGGTCATTAGTTTTTCAAATAGCATTTTTTAGGTCACTAGATAGTGAGAGGATGTGGTTTAACGATATGTTTTGCTTGCTACTTCTGTACATGATCTCTTTACAAAGTCCTCTGGGTAAACTAACAAAGTGAAGTAAAGGCCAAAATATGTAGGCAGTTGCATATTGCCAAAGAACATTAAGTACCCTTTCATTGGACCAAATTACTAAATGTGTCAAATTTAGACTTTAGTGGAAGATAATCTGCTCAGGATATGTATAAAGGGAAGTAGTCACTTCCTCTAACATTTTAAGCAGCTGCCTTCTTACAGGTTAGGAGTGCAAGGAGGAAGAAAACAGTAAAAAGAACAAAAACTGAAAATGAAAGAATAAAACTGTCTTGTCCTTGTCTAAAACCAGACATGATAAAAATTATTACAGAGCTAATTTTTATCGGCAGTTATAAACTTTTTGGGACTGGGATTTAGAACAGGAAAGTTAATGGAACAATTAGGTACAACTTTAATAAAATATTATTCCAGACACAAAAAGGCCACTGAAATAAAGCCCACTGAGGTCAAAGATGGTTTTGGATCAGACTCTTTGTTTTTTGTTATTACATAAAATCATTTCCGTTCTATCTCTATTTTAAGCAAATATTGTATTTTCTTCAAACTTTCCCTTTTTAGCTGTTTTTGCCTGAGTTTCTCTCTCTTGAAGTGTTTGTTGGTGGTGGTTGTGATTTTTTAAATATTTGAACAAAACAGCTTAGACTTTTTGGACACAGGAGGGTGAAAAATATACTTTTTCATGTATATACGGTTAGCATTAAAATGGGTAAGGGAAATAAAAGTTGTAATTTGACAATGATACAGCCATCATTGTGAAGAAGTGCCTTTGAGTGTTCTCTTGAACATTGTTATTGATTTGACTGATATCTTTTTGAAAATCTGACTCGCTCTATTAAAGATTCTTCACTAATGTCCGATTCTGCAAAATAGACTATATGGATGGACCCCTGAACTCTACAGCTCTGATCATACAAACAAGAGAGTAACTTTTTGCATGAGTAGTTCCATGGAATTCACTGTGTTTGCATGATTAGGGCTTAAGATTGTTAAGTGTGTAGCTAGTAAAGACCATGATGTACATGAAGGCTAAACTAATTTAGCTGTGCAATGAACACATTAGAGAAGGTGCACAGTAAATGAGGGTGGGTGGGTGTGTTTAAGGTTGTAGTCAATTAGTTCATTTCTCATTGTGAAGTATGATATTATGCTCAATTTACATATTATTTCATATATGATCTATGTAGGATTATAGAAGTATAGAACTGATAAACGTTTAGTAGCGATGATTGTGTATTAGGTATGTAAGTAAATCATGTCTGGAATGCAAAACCTATAGGGTGAGATGTATAAGATCTTAGATTAGCCATACTAGACTACAGGCATAAGAAGTCTTGCCATGATTGGGAAAAATACTGTGCCAGGAAGTCACAAGGTCTGCATAAGTTGTGTTCTGGCAAATGAAGCATAAAAATATAATTAGGTAGTCCAAAAAAGAATTTGAAGAACAGCTAACCAAAAACTCAAAAAATAATAGCAAAAAAAATGTAAGTACAGGTGGGACCTCCCTGGTCTGGCACCCTCGGGACCTGACCAATCCCAGATGAAGAATTTTGCCAGACCAGCCACTGGTCCCCCTGATCTGGCTGCTGGCCTCCCGGCTGGCTCCCCAACTCCTGCCGATCCCATGGGGTAGCCATTACTCCTGTGGCTCCTGGGCCACCCTGAGTTGGGACTCTGGGACCCGCTGGGCAGCTGTGCACTGAACTGGGGCTCTGGGACCTGCAGGGTGGCCACATGAGCTGTGCTGGGGCTCCGGGACCTGCTGGGCAGCTGTGTGCCGCAGCTCCCCACTCTACCTAGTACCATGGCTCCCAGTCCCACTGGGCAGCCATGCACTAGGTCTCCCAACCCTTCCGGGCAGCCCCGCTGCCATGCACTGGGCAGCCCTGCCATCAGCTTGCTGTGGGCAGCCCACTGCCTTGCCAGCTCCTTGAGTCCTCCAGTGGGACTCTCTGGTCCTGCATCATCTGTGTCGGACCATGGATGTTGATGAACAAGAGAATCCCAGTAAAGAGAGTTTTTACCTGTCCATCAGAAGCAGGAAGCCTGCCAAACAACCAGGGAGGCCATTGGATGATCGAGATGTTAAAAGAACACTCAAGGTCATTGTGAAGAAACTAAATGAATATTTTGCCTCATTCTTCATGTAAGGGAGATTCCCAAACCTGAGCCATTCTTTTTAGATGACGAATCTGAGGAACTGTCCCAGATTGCGGTGTCAGTGGAGGAGGTTTTTTTTGGGGGGAAAGGTAAACTAAACCGTAACAAGCTACCAGGACCAGATGGCATTCACCCAAGAGTTCTGAAGAAACACAAATGTGAAATTGCAGAACTACTAATTGTGGTTTGTAACCTATCCTTTAAATCAGCTTCTGTTCCAAATGACTAGAGAATAGCTAATGTGATGCCAATTTTTAAAAAGGGCCCTAGAGGTGATGCTGACAATTACAGGCTGGTAAGTGTAACTTCAGTACCAGGCAAACTGGTGGAAACTACAGCCAGTCTCTGAGTTATGAATGGTCGATTTATAACCGTTCGCATTTATGACCAAACCTCCCATTAAGCGGTTGTAAAGGCGGTCCCCGAGTTACAAATGCGACCCGCACTTACGAACAGCGCGGTTGTGATGTAACTCAATGGGGTCCGACTTACGAACATTTCGAGTTACGGCCAAGTGTTTGGTCTGTAACCCATTCATAACTTGGGGACTGGCTGTATAATAAAGAACAGGATTGTCAGACACATAGAGGAACATAATTCACCTAAAAGTGAACCTCGCTGGCTAAGCAGGGACTATTGATGCCAAATCCAAGTAAAAGGCAGAGGAGATAGGGACAGGTTCCTACTTGATGGTATGAACTCTAGTTAAAATGTCCTATACAAACTTTCCCCTTTCCTTCCAGGGCTTGAAGAGACACCGTTATCAGACTCAATTGAAAATATTTGTTTCTACTCAGTGATGACTAAAGTTGAAATCACTGATAAGCAGACTAAGCTTTAGACCTGGTGTGCAGTCACAGTAAGGTTCCCTGGTTAAACACCAGAGGCTGATGTGTGTCAGCTGACTTGGCCTCACGGGCTTGCAGGACAATAAAACTGAAATATAGATGTCCAAGCCCAGGCTCTGGATGCTGCTGGGGGAAGGGGAAGCTTAGAATGTGGCATTGTGACAGCAGCAGCAGTGAGCAGCAGCAATCGGAAAGGTGGAAGCAAGCAGAGATCAGAGGCAGAGCTTACACTAAGAGCGGTGAGAGTGGCAAGGGCAAGTAGCAAGCAGTGGCAGTGATAACAGCTGCAGCAGAGAGCAGTAGCAAACAGCAGCAGAGACAGCGAGCGGAGTTTTTGCTCAATTTTCCTGGTTTGATGGATGAGCAGTGAACCCATGTGAACACACTCCAGGACTTCAGTGACTCTGGGTGTACTAGGGCAAATTGTAAGTGGGGTGACGAGGGGATTTGCAGGACCAGGAAGGTCCCTCCCCCTGTGGCCGTGCTGCCACTGGACTCGGGCTCCAGCCTCCCCCGCTGCTGCCTCATCCCACTGGGGCTATCCCCAATCCCCCTACTGCCAGGGCTGGAGCACCAGGGCCAGAGCTGTGCAGGGGCAGAGGTCTGCAGCTGCCTGCTTCTGCAGCCAAGGCAGAGTTCTGCAGCCACCTGGTTCCGTGACTGGGGCCAGAGCTCTGCAGATGGAGCAGAGGGACACGGCCAGAGTTGTGTGCCCTGGGAAAGAGCTCCCTGGCTGCCGCTGTGCTGTGGCTGGAATTCCCTGGCTGCTGGAGCCAGAATGTGGCCAGAGCTCCACGGCTGGAAATGGGGCCAGAGCTCCCTGGCTGCCACTGGGGTCAGAGCTCCCTGGCTGGGGCCAGAGTTCCATGGCCATAGCTAGGCTAGAGCTCTCCAGCCACTGGCGCCAGGGAGCTCCACTGGGGCCAGAACTCCCCACCATGCCATCCATTCCCCAGCCCCTCATATGCACACTCTGGGCTCCTGGCCCAGTCACCAGTGACCCTTTTGGTGCTCCTACCTTACCACCAGCCCTTCCTCTTCCTGGGTTCTGTGGTCCAGGAACATCAGTGGTCCATTCTGCACAATAGATGTTGACAGACCAGGGAATCCTGGTTAAGGTGCACCCTGTACAAGAAGGAAAAGAGGATTCCCTGGTTGGTTAAAGTGGAAAGACCCAAGTAATGACCCCACACAAAACTTCAGCAAGAACCATCTTTCTAATGGTCCATCAGATGCTAGAATATTTTTGAGGATATGAGTATGACTATAGTTATAATTATAGCATAGGCATTTGTACGAATTCTATATGCATAGGTAATTGCAACATTACTCATTGCTTTAATAACACTTTTAATGCAGATAAGTTTTTATACTTTTGATTGGCTATACGATCAATGTGTGTTCCTAGAAGTTTCAAATTTGAGAGAAGCACCAGAGGCAATTTTACTTTGTGGGGCTTGGAACTTTAGCAACTGGAGCAAACATATAGTGGTATATTACAATGCCACTAAACTCGCCCTAAACCAAAGTAAAGGCTACAAAGTACACTATTCCTAAGGTTCATGAATGAGAGTTTCCACATGGCCCTTTACAAATGGTATGACACAAATTGTATGAAACAAGGCCTTACAGCCTTGATTTATTTAATATACAACTAATAAATCATATTGTACATGTTTCCAAACATTTAAAAATGGTCTATTTAGCCTTCGTATAGGAGATGCAATAGGAGATGCAATAGAACATCACAATCATTTATTGAATAACACTTCCACTTATTTTACCTACACATTCATACAAAGTGCTATTATAACACTGATCTATGGTAGCCCAGGACTGAATTTTGTCTATGCGCAGCCTTGCACTGATAAAGACCATTCCTTCCTTGAATTCAGTCTAACTGGCCACTAGGTTGATGCAAGAAACAAAGTAAATTATAACATCAACAAGGCAGTGTGTGTGTGTGTACTCATGTATGTGTAAATGAATATGTTTTCTTCTTTAGTATTCTTAATAAACATGGTGTGTTACCTGTTCCCCTAAAAAGATCCCGTGTGCTTCCTATAAGCATAAAAATCTGGGTGCAGGAGAAAACATTTCTCTGTTTGTTTGTCTGTTTTTTAATTGCATCTGTTTGTAGCTGCTCAGAGGAGCAGAATATTAGATTACATCCTGGGAAGCTGAATCAATGGGCTGAAGGTAGGTGAGTTCAAAGATGTGTGTTATATACATTTATCATGTCTTAGTCAATGTATCACATGGATATCACCTCACCACAAAGATGAATAAGTAGATATAAATGTGTGAGTGTACCCACATGCACACTGTGCAATTTATGTAGATATATATTCACGAGGGAACCTTATATCCATGTGATCCATTGCATAAAGTGTGTGCATGTGTGCATACATTTATAAACATTTATATATCCTAAGTGTATATATGACTATGACTTTATATATACACACACGTTGTATCTCAATAACTAAATGACCCATAATAGAACTTAAATAAATGGCATTTTTATATCCATATAGCAATAATAAAAAGCATTGATTATGATTCTCTCCATTCATTTCACTCTTTTGCCCTGCAGACCTTATATAAAAGGAAAATGAGATCCAACGTGAAGTCTACAATGTCACTGACTCTGAAGGACTTGGAGATCCATTGGGGTTTAATGATGCTTATTGGCTTGCATGATTGTTTAACCTACACACTGGTGTGTGGGTTACAATAGGAACTGGTATAAACTTAAAAAACAATGAATAGTTCTGCAGCACCTTAGAGACTAATAAAAAATGTGCATGGTATCATGAGAAAACTCATGATACCATCTACATTTTTTGTTAGTCTCTAAGGTGCTGCAGATCTATTCATTGTTTTTTAAGTATTTTTCAGTTGCAGACTAACACAGCTACCCCCTGAGACTTAGAAACTGGTATGTTCTACAAAAGGAGACATTCAGTCCTTTGGAAATTTAAAAGGATATATTATTTTCTATATTATTATGTTAACCATGTATTCAAATGTACAAGCTAATTGTAAAATGCCAGATTTATAGAGAGGCAAAAAAATCTCCTCGTAGCAAAAAAATCATCAACATTTACATATCAAAACCTGAATATTATTTTAATTGATTAGTTGATTCAATCTCCTTCTCTACAATAGTAACATTCATAAATAATTATATAAACAAGTTATAGCAAAAGCAACTTTCATATAATGTCAAAACTAAAGGAGTCTCTGGCTTATACAAGCTAAATCCTTACCCATTTGGCCCACACACCCTGGTGCCATACTAAAAACCTAAGTAAATAAAACATTTTGCCACATGTTTAGAAGATTAACAAATATGGATTCTGATAGAAATCCATGACCCTGTCATTTACAGAAACATTAACTGGAGCATTCTGGCTGATTTCAGTTGCTTGCATGAAGCAAGAGGAGAAGACAGTCTCTCATATTATGTCAATATGGCAAACAACAACAACAAGAAACATGTCAGTGAGTGTCAGAGCTTTGGTCAACAGACCTGGGCTTTTGGGGCTCATGGTACAGCACTAAAACCCAGAGGCATAGTGAGAGTGTTATGTGCCTGGGGGCAAAGGAAAAATTTGCCCCCCCGCCACTCCTGCGCGGTGGGGCCCCAAACCTGTCACACGGCTGAGCCCAACCCTGGGAGGGAGTGAGCTTGTATCTCATCTTCCCCCAGCCCCTCCAGTTTGGGGCTGGACCCCCACACGCAATAACCCGCCAGCAGAGATGGAGGAGGGTCGATCTGGGGGCGGAGAGGTGGGGAGGAGACTCCAGCCGGGGGGGGCGGGAGGAAGAGGAGCAGGTGAGCTGAGGGATGACAGGGAGAGTGGAGGGGGACTAAATTGGCGCCCCCCCTAGCATGGCACCCAGGGTCAACTGCTCCCACAAATTCCCTCACTACACCACTGCTAAAACCAACTGTTTAGCCATCAGGTTCAGGTTGGAGCTTGAGCTGTGAAGCCCAGGGAGGAGGGTAGCTTTCAGAGCCTGAACTCCAGTCCAAACCCAATTTTCTACTCAGCTCTTTTTAGTGCCATAGATCTGGAATCTAAGACCAACTGTCATGAGGACTTTTTCATTATGTATTCGTACCCATGAACACAGAGGGACTAAATCATAAACAACATTTTCTCTTTCTTAGGTAATGATATTATTTCAGGACCTCTGGATGCCAAAAGGGTTGTAGCAATTAGTTACTTTGGAAATTTGGCCACTAAAAAATGATGGAACATATAGATTCATTTGTAGCATTTATCTCTGGAAACAAATTTACTCCTTAGGATAGAACAAGGACTCTCGGTAAATCTTTAAAACTTGAACCAAATCCCTCTAGAGATTAGTAAGGTTTGGGTATTACTTTTCACCGCTCTTTCGTGGTTTGGTTTTTTTTTTTTTCATATTTCTGAACTTCTGGATTCTGTCTTTGAGTGGAAGCAACTATAATACTATCGGATTTGAATAGTATTTCTGACTAAACTGGAAGCCTTATGAACATACCCAGGGATTTAACAAAATCACACTTCTTCTGAGAGTTGTAGCCTTATTTTTCAGTTCTAAGACTTTTGGAGTCGCTTTGGTTGTGAATCCAACCTCCACCCACTATTTGGACACCTACCTGCCTTTCTCTGTTGAACAATTTATAAATCAGTAATTCCAGAAATATCATTAAGCACAGGGAATATTACTCTGATTGCAGATCTTTTATGTATTCAGAACTTTTTTCTCTTGTTTCCAACTCTGCTATTTTGGGGGGATCTTAAAAGCTAATAGGAAAATGGAATTATGAAACCTATTATCAAATGTAAAGATTATCCTAAAACAAACATATAAGTGAAGTTTAACCAGCCTGATTGTCTAAATATTATGCACAGCTGTCAAAGAATAACCATAAAAATTAATCAACTTTTTATTAGTTTCTGCATTGATTGATAGTGACAAAACACTCTTTATATGATGGCTTTATTTTTCACAATTACAATGTTCAAGTGTGAAGAGATCATCAAGCTTTAAACCCTTTCAGTTTCATAAGCAAAATAATGCTTGTATGTTCAGCCATTTTATATCAAATTCAAGGAATGTTGTAAGACTTAGAAGGATGTCTTGAAAGGCACAAACAGTGTATTTCTCAAACATGTTAGCTCATCAAGCTAGCTTAATAGGATTGAAGATCTTTGGTTTCATCATGGACAGTTAACATATTTTCAAGTGTGCTAGTCGGTATCTTAACAGGTCTTTTCAATCATGCCACACTCTTTTTAACACCCGCCCCTAAAGCAGAGCCTAGGAGCCATCAAACAAATCGTAATCATGCTTAGTCAGTTTTGATATGAAACATGGCACCTGCTTTCAAACTGCTTCTGAACTCTTCTCAATGTTCATTAAATCCTGGAAAGCTCAAACCACTATTTGGGGGTTTTTAAAGTCATTTTAACTAGATACTATTTATGATCAATAGCCTGCCATTTGTTGTTATACCCATGTGCCCTGTTCCAGACATGAATATTTTTTTCCTATCTACTCATCTTGCTCTTAGTATGATGTATGGAACAGATAAAGTGGGATGAGATCATCCTTTGCATGCTTTTCATGATTTCATGTAATTATATTTCAGTTAAACAGATAAGACATAATTTCTTAGGACAACCATTAGTTATTTTATGCTTAGAAAAAAAAACCAACAAACAAGCAAATAAAAGATTTCAGACAGAAATGTCTCTTGCATGAGGTCAGGGGAGTCGCTACTATCAAAAATTTGTATGCAATGTTTCAATAATTGTGATTTTACATGGCAATGTTTAAAATAAAAATGCCATAATGAAAGCTAGCCTGATACACTGAGGTAATAATATACACTGTTGTTATTTAGCAAAGCTTATTGTGAATGAAAGAATTTGATTTATTTATATGATTTAAGGTTTCTCAGAAAAAGATTGAAACCTTTCATATTTGTTATTTTCTTCATACTATTTCTATAGTGCCATTAATATTTCTATAGAGCCATTAATCCCAAATGATCCAAATGTACTTTACAAAAGACTGTGCACAGGAATCATTTCAACAAACCATTAAAATATAATCAGCTTAGGAGGCAAAAGTGTCAACAACACATCACAAAAATGCATAATGATATCAGGAAAAGACTGAATACCTTGTCCAAATTTAACCACTTAGGGGACATCTATGCAGCAGGGCTAATGCCGAAATAAACTATGCACCTTGAGCTACATTAATTGCATAGCTTACATCAAAATACCTTATTAAGGCTTTTGGCGCTGTCCACACATCAGGAAGTCCAAGAAAGAGGATTTCCCTTATTCCTCATAAAATGAGGGTTACAGGAGTTGGAATAAGAAGTCCTCCAGCTTGACATTATTTTGACATTATGTCGAGATAACTGCTTGTAGTGTAGACGTGGACTGTGTTATTTCAGAATAACTGGTGTTATTCTGAAATAACACTACTGTGTAGATGTACCCTTAGGGTATGTCTAGACTACATGCCTCTGGCGGCAGAGGCATGTAGATTAGGCTAACCAGCATAGGAAAATGAAGCGGCAATTTAAATAATCGCCGCTTCATTTAAATTAAAATGGCTGCCGCACTGAGCTGATCAGCTGTTTGTCGGCTCAGCACGCTAGTCTGGACACTCCGTGGTCGACATCAAAGGCATTTGTCGACCTGCCCGGGAAACCTCATCCCATGAGGCATACCAGGGCGGTCGACATACCCTAAAAGAATTTTTTTTAGCTAGGAAAAACAACTAATTACCCAAATTAGAATTGGACCAAGACATTGAAATTACCAGCTATACTGTTAATAAAAACATTAAGGAATCTTTCAAAAAAGGAGAAGTAGTCAGAATATCAGTTTTACTCCTTATATGAAAGTTGTCACAATTAGCAGCAAGGTGCCAACCCTTTGTCTCCCAACACCATGCTGGGACATTAGTTCAGCATTATCTTTGACAGAATTGTGTGTCACCTGTCAAAGCTATACTAATTCATCAGCACTGGAGCTTCTTCCCAAATTCAAATTCTGTACTTTTGGTAAACTAAGTCTTTGAATCTGTCTATATTGTCTATACAGTAATTTAAAAAGGGGGGAAAAAAGGAAAAAAAAAACCCTGTTAATTAAAATGTCCATGCTAAATGAAACTAATAGAGTATGCTGTAAGTGCCTGATACTTTTGCTTCTGATGTCATTTGGGTGTTGAATATAATGGCACATCCAGTTCATGTAATTATTTATATTCAACACCCGAATGACAACAAAAGCTAAGTATCAGGCACTTACAGTCTACTCTGTTAGACTCATTGATCATAAACACCTTAACTGACAGTTTTGTTCATTTTCTTTCTCCTTCCCCTCTCCCCTTTTTTCCTGCTTTATATTTCAAATTCTAATTCCCTTGCTCCATATTTGTCATCTGAAGAAGTGGGTTGTGCCTGCGAAAGCTCATGATACTATTTATATATTTGTATTAGTCTTTAATGTGCTATGTGTTAGCAGGCGGGAGTCCAGAGCCCAGGATCCAGCCCAAGCCCAAACGTTTACTGTACAGTTTTGAAGCCCAAGCCCACAAGCCTGATTCAGCTGACAAGGGGCAGCTACTGATGTCTAATTGCTGAATAGACATATCCTTTGTTCGTCAGACATACCTAGACTATTGTTACATTTCTTCAATTACATTTTCTTAGAATTTATGTTTGAAATAGGTTACTGATGTTCTGAAATACATCAGTATATTTGGTATGCTTGTTTGCAGACTTATATACAAAATGCTTTCTCCCTCTCGCAAGATAGTCCTGCAAACAACAACATGGCATTAAAAGAACATTATTGTGGTTGCACAGTCAAACACCCAAAGTTAGGAAATGCAGTGAGAATGAGTGAGTGTGTTTAGGTGAAAGTTATGTGAAACAGAAGGGAAGTGTTCCTCTGATAAGTTGCCACAGTGTGAGAGTTATGGGAGACAGACAATACCAGTGCTCAAGATGTATAATGCTTGACGGTGTTGGATGGAATCAGTTGGTTTCTTTGCAAAAGCTAGGATTGTTCTGGACTGTTAATCAAGGGTGTGGTTTTGGGAGGGTAGGTGGGGCAGCAGCTGTGCGTGCAACTTGCTTTTCATCCTGTTCCCTGGACTATCAGAGAGTGAGGGGAAAGTACTTAGATTCTGTGCATGCCTCTCACACCTGACTGGTGAGCTCCCTTCTCCAGCCAGGTGTGAGAGGCATGTACGGAATGCAAGTACTTTCCTCTCACTCCCTGGTAGTCCGGTGAACAAGAAGAAAAGCAAACCACATCCCAGAGCACACAGCTGCTGCCCCCCAACCCTCCCAAAATGGCGCCCTCGCTGTTGGTCACAACAAGATATTTGTTAATCCCTGAACTCAGTGCTTAAAGTGGACTGAAAAAAAGCACGCTGAAGGTGTGTGTATGAGAGAGATAATTCCAGCTGAAATAAATATTCATGCACTTGGTAATGTCGTACCTAAAATGCAACCCTCAGTGACCTAACTAAATAATTTTTTGCCAGGACTGTGATCCATTGCAACTCTGCCCATTTTAAGCCTCAGCTGGACCCACAAAAAGTTGCAGTGTCAACAGTGTGTCCTCCTCTGGGCTGCTGTGCTAAAGTGCAGGGTGGGCAGCATGCATGGAGTGTGGCACACAGCAGCTCTGCATCTGTGACAGAGGTAGATTCATGCTGGACTCTCCCCAGCTGCTGTCTCTGTGTGTGGGTGAGTGGGCACTGACCCTGGCTGGTGGTAGTGACTAGAATAGAGGGGGATGCTCTGAGCCCAGTGCAGCAAGCACCAAGAGCATGCACACATTCCCATGGGCTATCAACACTGTGGTGCTGTCCAGAGAGGGTCATTGTTGTGGAAAGCAGTAGAGGTATTCCCTGGAGCAGAAATTGCACAGGAGGGAGAGAAGGACTCCCCATCCTGCCTGTTGTGATTACCTATTTGTGCACACAACCCTCCATGTCTGCTCCCAGACAGTCAGCAGCAAGGGAGACCCCAGCCACTGAGCCATGGGGGATCCGAGCTGGGAAGCCCAAGCAATTGGACAAATATTTGTCTTGCACTAGCTCTCCCCCACCCCCAAGTTGGGACTTATAAGGCAGCTTCCCGCTCTGTGTGCTCCAGGTCTGGACATAGCCAGCAGGGGATGGGCAGGTGGATGCTATCTGCTGCAGCCAGTACAGGTCTGGATGGATAGAGGGAGTGCTGCAACTCAGAACATGCTCATACAGTGAGGCAAGGCTAGGAGCACTCCAGTAGGGCTCCATGGTGCAGTCTCCCACTCAGTCATCCCCAAACCTGCTCCTGATAGGGAGCAATGCATGCAGCAATCTTTAATTGTTTTCAGCAAGACATCACATGGCCACACCTGTGTGCTAAATGGGCTTCAAGAGACCCTCAGGACATGGATTGGGAACCATGATCAAGATGGATTCACTCTACTTTATTCAATTAAATTTTTAACTGTTTTGAAAACAGAATATTAAGTGTCATATTGTCAGCAGATGCCTACCTTTTATTTTGTTGTGTGCAATTAGTGTCACGTATATTTTGTTACCTCTTTAATTCCAAGCACACATCTTAGCAATTAGATCGCTACACTTGTCTACACTTGAAAATTATTTTGCATTAAGATAGAGTGAGAATGTTATGGCTATTCTGGAATACTTCCCCAATGGATTAGGCTAAATTGGAAAAAGGTTGTCCACATGGGGATCTCTTCTGCAATATCTATTCTGGTCAATTTATCTGTGCAGACAACTCCTTAAAGTTCCTGCATGATATAACTGGTGCTTGTCAAAAAAACAAAAAACAAAACAGCATTTCCATCAAGGCCTCTTTAAAAATCAAGCTTTGGGTATTAATGAAAGGATCCGCAGATATCTTTTCCTTACTCAACGTAGTACCAATGCTGCTCTCAATTTTTGTATGCTACAATATTGTTCCAACATTTGCTATGGATACGTGCTGATCCCTTCAACAACAATTAGAAACCTCTTTTTGAGACTGTCACCTTCTTTACAAAATGTACTATTTGAATGTGCAATTAGTCTGAACAATATTCTTTGTTTGACCAGCTGCTAAAGCATCCAGGTGCTGAGCATACTTCATTCCTAAAGTACAGGACACATGCCAATAGCATCACAGTTTGTTGCTGATGTGTTTCGGTCACTGGCCAGCTGTTGCAGCTATAGTTATCTGTTTGCCAAAGCAAAATCTATAGAAAACAATGAATCAGAGTCTCAGCTGGTGTAAACTGGGTAACTGAAGACAGCGGATCTATCCTGGTTTATGCCAGCTGAGAATCTGATCATTTTTTAAACATTTGCATCTTGTCCAAATGTTATCAGTGATGTCACCCGTCTCTGAACTATAGCCAGTCTCCTTCAGAGCTCCAGCAAATTCATCCAAGATTTTTTATTTTACACACACAACCACATAACTGTTGTCCATCAGCTGTGATATTAGGTGAAATGTAACTGAATTTTTTGTTATAAATTTGATTTCTGGGTGTTTAGATACAGTCTGAAAAATATTATCTCTTTAAGATGCCTGTAGGCTCTTTCTCTCCACTACACGCACATTTCACTTTACTCCTACAGCTAGACACTTGCACGTAATCCTTGTATTTCATTCTGAAACTCCTCTACAGTTATCATCTCAGAAGAGAAGTAACAATGCTGACATGTATGGGTATGTCTACACTACAGGATAAGGTTGAATTAAGATGCACAACTTCAGCTACATTAATTGCATAGATGAAGTCGAAATACCTTAACTCGACTTTTGGTGCTGTCCACACTGCGGGAAGTCTAAGGGAGAACACTAGCCCTTCAACTTCTCTTACTTCTCATGGAAGCAGGACTATCAGCATCAACTGGAGTGCTCCTCTCAGTTCGAATTACCATGTCTTCACTAGACCCACTAATTCAAAGCCGGGAAGACTAACAGGGCAGCTTCGATTTTCTCTGTAGTGTATTCATACCCATAATGAGTTTACTCTTTCTTATGCCAAAATTTGACATCACATTAATTCCTTACTTTTTTTGTTATTGCAGTTTCTGTCTTCTTGCATTATGTATCAATCCAAATCATGAAGAAAACTCAAATTTAGAAATAGAGGGACCCAAAGTATCAGACACTTCAATTCAATTCAAATAAGCACGGTGTATCTCCTATGTTTATGTGATATTTATGCATACAATGCAAGCTCTCGGGGATTACACTCTTGTAAAGAAGTGTCTATGGCATACACACTTTATTTTCATTACAATTATTTATAAATTTAAAATCGCTTTCATTGTCATGATTGTGAAAATGTCATACTAAAATAGGACCGTTTTCATTGAAAGTGAGTACACTTTCAAGTAGAATTATTTTAACAGCAAAAACATGTAAAATGTTTTGCTCTTAAGTAGTCTTGAAACTAAATTTTCATAATTGCTAAATTTCAGGAAAAAATGAAATTTTAAGGTGGTAAAAACAGCCAGAACTTTCTTTCACACAGACACAAAACCTTACAGTTTTGCACAGCTATCGTATTATGCCTTTATAAAGACTAGAAGTTCATTATTATTCATAAGAAGTCTGGAACATTTCTTTTTCTTCTAATACATTTGTTCTGTAATCAGCTTCTTCACCTGTTTGTTTTGGGTATAATCAGAATGGCACTCAGTGAATTTTAACAGAATGTAGTACTAGCTTCTTTTACATTCACCTTAATTCCTCAGAGCCATCCCCTTCCCCCCCCATCCATATTTCGTGTTCGTTCCCTTTTTGCCTCTGTCATACACACAATCAAATTATTTAAGACATTCATTTAATTTTCATGAAACCAGAAGTTTTTTTTTAAATTAATGTGCCTTTTCTGCTCTTACACCACAGCACCAATCTATATCTAAGGAGTTTCTCGAATTGTTGTCTAAACTGGATTACCTATCCATATTTTTGCCTGCCATTTTGCATATGTCTGTTGTGATAGAATGGGATGTAACTGTATAGACTGTTTTGTACCCATATGGAGGCCACATTCCTTCAAATTTGCCCAGGGACCACCTGTTACATCTCGTGGAATGAGGTGTAACAGTTAATCCGAACTAAGGACTTAGTTTGGATTAACATTAAACTGCTGCGTGTAGCCGTGGGCAGTTCGTTCGAACTAAGGGGGATTTAAAAATGGCGGCCAGACGGGAACATGCAAATAAAGCCCAGGATATTTAAATCCCGGGTTTCATTTGCAACTCCGGTTGCCTGATTTGCCTACCTAGCTCGAATTAACGAGCTAGTGTAGACATGCCCAAGGAGAGGGAGGCAGATTACATTGCTCCTACTTGGGCAAGCCACTATTTGCATTCATTTCCTTTGCCCTACCTGTCTTTTCCTTATGTGTTTTTTCCTGTTTCAAAATGTGAGATACCTCATTGGCTCTGGGTTTTGTTCAATACATTTTAAGGGATTAGGAAGTACTTTTGCCACATCACAAATTGATACTAGTGACACAGGTATCTTCCTCAGAGCACATGGGAAATTTGGCTACTGAAGGAGGTATTTTAGTTCTGATAATTACAGAAATCAGAATTACAGAAATCAGTACTTTCCTAAATACTCACGGGTTTGTGAAGGCTGGAAGTATTTGTGAAATCCTTATTAAATCTTTGTTGTCTTTGTTGTCTTTCCCATTTATAAAAGTTTGGTCATCCAAGGAGGATGCAAATACAATACCACTGGATCTGTGACACACAACAAATAATAGTCAAAATGAACAGCTTGCAAGCAATTCAATAGCAGAACTCTGTTAAAGTGTACCTCAAGCAAGTAAACAGGGGATAGATTTGTAAAAATCAAAATATTATTAGTTTAAAGAAAATAGTTCTTGAATAATTTAATGTGTTTTAAATATGTCCAGCCCCAATCATCATTATCAGTCAAACATGTGGCTCACAGCTGGATGCCAATTGCATAAGTGGTCTGAGCACTAATATGTGTGGTATCTCCCGTGCCTGATTTGCATGCACCTCAAAGTATAAAACTGCCATATTTATTTATACAGAAGATACATTCCAATCAAGTTTACTGTAAAAAAATATTCAAATGCACTTTTAGACATTATGTTCCTCCTAATTGTCCTGAGGTTTGAATAGGAGGTATTGACCAACAGAATTGGGAATACACTCTATAGCCAATTAATAATGAAACATTTGTGAATTCCTGTGTCATTCAGTGTTTGTTCTGTAAGCAATTCCCTAATGATTTCTCTGTTGGCATATTGTTTTTTCTAATAAACATTATTTATAAAAATTCAAACTGCTTAATCTTACTATATATTTTAGAAATGTTCATCTGTTTGTTTGTGTGTGAGTCCATTTGCAAAAGAACTATTCTTAAACAGTAAGAACTAGGACCACCAACTTTGGTATGCAGCTTCCTCTTATAATATCTTAAAGCAAGCTGAGGGCTTGGTTGTGCCAGGACAATGGGTTATGCCCTGGAATTTGATTGTTTCTCATAAAATGGAAAAGTTGGGGTCTAGTAGGATGAACCATTATACTGTAGAATGTCCACAGGGGGCATCAAAGGGCCAGGGATGGGGACTGGGACTGCTATAACACCATTGGGCCAGCAGGGGCAGGAGTGGAGATAGGGACAACTATCTACTCTGTATTTCAGAAAGTTTGTGTGTCTGTATGTTCTGCAGCTGGGGGACATGCAGCCTTCCCCCAGCTGTGCCTGCTGCAGCTGCAGTGACCATGGAAAGGCGTTTCTCACCTGGACTCTCAAGCTGCTGCAAATGAGAGAGGGCTGGGAGTATTCTCTCTCCCTAGGGCAGCCTGCATACTGAACTGCTCAGCCCACCCCAGAACAATGATTTAAATAAAGAAAAACAAAACTTATTTGAGTTATGGACCCGAGAAACACTGGGCAAATCTAATATTCCTAAAACAGGCTCCTAATATACCTCTACTATAGTTAGTCCATACAAACAACTAAACAATACAGCATACCTTAGAGGTCAAGAAAGTTAGGCTCTGTTGGGGAGAGGATGTAATAAATTTCAGGACAGCAGATGCCTCACTGAAAGCAACCTACCTCTTGTTTAAATGAGAAGGCTGTTTTCTTTGGTACCTGTGCAGATGCCACCACATCATATGAAGACACAGCACGGGTGAAGCCATGAATCCAGCCTTGCTTCTCATACAGTTCTTTCCAAAGACTTCTGCTATTTTCATGTCACTAAGTTGGGTTTTCTTCATTCCTTCCAGAAGAGAGATTTTTAGTTAGTTCTGTAACAATGGGGAGAACAGCAGCTTGCCAGTTTCAGTACTCTAATACCCATGCTTTCTCAGTAGATTACAGTAGTATACTTCCCTTTCATATTCAAATTCTTCCTCATTTTTATTTCAAGGTTCATCTTCATTTTATCAGGCTTTCAATCTTCTCTTACATTTATTTCTTCATCTGTGACCTGTAACTTTTTCATATTGTTTCTTTATTCCAGCCTTATCACGTCAGTATTTATTATTTTCAAACACTATCAGTTACTGCACAGTAGACCCTCATTAGATTTTGGTTTTAATCAAAACAAGCTAATTACAATTCAAAATGCTTGTTAACTTTATAGTTTTTATTGATTCTTATCCAAGTCAATTTTCATATGCAGATTTAGTCTTCTGCTTGATATTTCCCAGAGACAAGAAAGAAAGAAAGAAAGAAAGAAAGAGAGCCATTAGAAGCTGATATTTTCTACTGAAATTTGCTCCTGGTAAAATGTTTGATTTCCCTGTAGCTGAAATCAAATGATTTCATCGGAATGATTAGAATATTTTGACGAATAAAATCTACCTTAAAGAGCTATGTTTTATAGCTTCACTTATCTTTAAACTTGCATATCCTGCACAACTAGCAGTGTGAAGTATCGGCAGACCTCTTCTTGCTACTCTGTTTCTTTCCAACGTGAATATTAATTGCCAGCTTCAAGCCAAAACAGATTTCTTATTTATGTGCCTTGTGTGTTTTGAATCAGAAAATGTGGGAGTTTTTGAAAATAGAACTCTTGGCTATAGGAACTCATGGAGGAGTTGCATATATTTAAAAAAAAAATCAAGAACATCCTAAATCTAAAGCAACCAAGCTTCAGTCTCAGTTTTGCTTTCTACTCTGCTATGTCTTTGTGACATTTGCAGTTTCACTGCACAGAATGATTTATTCTTAATTGTTAGTGATAACTAGGGGCCTGTGCCTCTTGCTCACTACCCTTGCTGCAGCCACATTGTGGTCTTTCCTACTCTGCTACCCATGCTGCAGCGGGGGGGGTGCGGCCACCCTTTCTGCAACTAGTTGGGGGCTGGACCCATACGGCCTGCCCTAGGATCAAGGTCAGGGACAGGACACTGCACCAGACTGGGGCCTTGCTGGCTAGACTTCATTTTAAATAAAGTAAAATATTATGTCCAACACAAAAAGGTTTCAACATTTATGGTTAGGGGCCACTGACCTACAGAAAAATCAACTGGGGACCACACAAAGGAGAAGGGAAAAAAAAGCCCCTGCAAAAAAAACCAACCCTCACTGGTGTGGGCCCCAACTGAAACACCTCACTCCCCTGGTGCTCCAGCCCCATGGGGTGGGGCAGGACTGAAGTTCAAGGTCTCAGGCCAGATGAACTCCTCTGGGGTTTCATGGTGAGTGAATTTTGTGGGCCCCCTAGGATCTGGGTGGGGCCAAAAATGAGGGGTTCAGTGTGTGGGACAGGGATGCCAATGAGTGGATTAGGGATGGGGGAGCAGGATCTGGATAGGAGGTGGAGTGCAGGAGAGATTGAGGGTGCATGATCTGGTTGGGAGTTAGGATGCAGGAGCAAGCTGGGGGTAGGGTGTCTGGCCAGGAGGGAGGGGAGCAGGAGCAGGGGAAGATGCAGGAACAGGCTAGGGGTAGAGTGTCTAGGTAGGAGGGAGGGTGCAGGAGCAAAAGAGGGTGGAGGACCAGGCTGGGGGTAAGGTGTCTGGCAAGGGAAGAGGTGAAGGAGCAAGTATGGAGACAGTGTGTCTGGTCCAGGGTAAGGCAGCAGGAGTGGGCTTGGAGGCAGTGTATCTCGCCATGGTGGAGGGGGAAGGAGCAGGTTTCAAGGCAGGGTGTCTCGGCAGGAGGGAGGGGGGCCAGAGTGGGTTGGGAGCAGGGTGTCTGGCAGGGGTAGAGGGGCAGGAGCAGGATGGGGGTGCGGGGTCTCAGCAGGGGGCATAAGTAAGGGGGCTGGGATGCAGGGTCTAGACTTGAGGGGGTGGAGGGCATTTGGTCTTCGGGCTCTGCATTGGTCCAGGTTCAGACTCCCACTGCTCCCATTAGCCAGATTCTGGACAATGGGAGCTCAGGGAAAGCCTCCAGACAGCACTGCTGTTTCTCCAGCCCGGGAGGGGTAGCGCTTTTTCCCTGCGCAGTGAGGCTTGGGGCTTTCTGTCTCCCACCTCCCCTTCCACAGTGGGAAGCCAGCGCTGGTGCTCCAACCAGGCAGTTGGAGGAGGGAGGGCAAGACTGCAGCCCTCTCACATTTAAGCTGTGATTACTGTGGATGGAGTGGCCACTAGGGCACCTGTGCTTTTTCCTCTTTCCTCTTCTTCAGAAAGAACTCCCTCTTCCCCATCCACACACACCTTTTTCCAAAAGAGCTCTTTCACAAAAAAGGCTTCTTCCTCGTAGAATGAGGATTACCAATACTGGAAAATGCCCTCTGTTCTTTTGATTTTCTTGCAGAAGAACGCAATTGTAGTGTGGACGTTCCTCAAGTTTTGTCGGAAAAACGGCTGTTTTTCTGATAAAACTCTGTAGTGTAGACATACTCAGAGTGATGTGATGACATCCCTCTGTCATCCCACAGGAAAAATGTTTTTATATATAGAGAGAGACAATCGTGTTTTTTCAGACTTCTTTCAGGAATGCAAAGTTAACAACATGATTTTTGTTTAATACATAAGAAAAGTATTTGTCTAATTTGATTCTGGAGGGGAGGGAGGGTAGGAAATTTTAGTATTTTAAAAAATATTTTTTGAAAAAATCAGGTTCAAGACTAAAGCTAAATCTCTCTGGTTTTTTTTCAATGCAGTACTTTATTATTTGGCCTCTTTCCTCTTAAATATAATGTACACTGATACAGTATACTAAAAATAACATCTTAAGAAGGAAAATAGCTAAGAAAGGCAATTTAATCCACTGAAGTTCTATAATATGCCTCCCAGTAAGAACCATATTAATTTTGTTTTAATTTAATCCCCCAACTAGTGGTCCTTCTGAGACAGAGACAATGACAGATGGTTATCAGCGGTCTAAGAGCAAGGACGATTTCTTATATAGATAGGTTATAAAAAGGTAATATTTTTGAAAGTTTTTCATTGTTTATCTAGGATTATTAAACATTAAAACAAACTGTTGAAAAAAAATCCTATCTATTGAAAAATATGCCGATCTATTTAAGTATGCAGCATTAGCAGCAGATGATTTAGATGGCTATAGCATGTCAAACGGTCCTTTGAAAGTCTTCATTTGTCAACAGTTAGTATGGTATTTAAATCTCTCAGAACTGTACTTTTCATTTGTGGCCAACGTCATCCTTTCCTTCCTTCCTCCTCTGCTCTGTACACTTTCTGTAAATATGTTCCAAAAGTGAAGTAGATATCAGATTAGATGGATTTAAATCAGAGTAATTTAAATCATAGATACTATTATGATTTAAATAAGCAAGCTAAAATTCTGGAGTCAAATAACTGATTTTAATCATGTTTTGCAATTGTATTTTTTGGTTATTGTCCTAAAAAACACCTAATTTTCATTAGTTGGTAGCCATTAAAACATGTTGATTTGTAATTAAATAAAGCCTTTACATTACATTTCTGTTTGCTAATCATGAGGATAAACTATATCTATATACTTATATAGGATAATAGATTGCTTATATAAATTTGGGTTCTTAGAATCATAGAATCATAGAATACTAGGACTGGAAGGGACCTCAAAAGGTCATCGAGTCCAGTCCCCTGCCCTCATGGCAGGACACAGTACTGTCTAGACCATCCCTGATAGACATTTATCTAACCTATTCTTAAATATCTCCAGAGATGGAGATTCCACAACCTCCTTAGTCAATTTATTCCAGTGCTTAAGCACCCTGACAGTTAGGAAGTTTTTCCTAATGTCCAACCTAAGCCTCCCTCTCTGCAGTTTAAGCCCATTGCTTCTTGCTCTATCCTCAGAGGCCAGGAAGAACAAGTTTTCTTCCTCCTTCTTGTGACACCCTTTTAGATACCTGAAAACTGCTATCTTGTCCCCTCTCAATCTTCTCTTTTACAAGCTAAACAAGCCCAATTCTTTCAATATTCTTTCATGGGTTATGTTCTCTAGACCTTTAATCATTCTTGTTGCTCTTCTCTGGACCTTCTTCAATTTCTCCACATCTTTCTTGAAATGTGGTGCCCAGAACTGGACACAATACTCCAACTGAGGCCTAATCAGTGCATAGTAGAGCAGAAGAATGACTTCTCATGTCTTGCTTACAACACACCTGTTAATGCATCCTAGAATCATGTTTACTTTTTTCGCAACAGCGTCACACTGTTGACCATATTTAGCTTGTGGTCCACTATAACCCCTAGATCCCTTTCTGCCATATTCGTTCCTAGACAGTTGCTTCCCATTCTGTATGTGTGAAACTGATTTTTCCTTCCTAAGTGGAGCACTCTGCATTTGTCCTTATTAAGCTTCATCCTGTTTACCCCAGACCATTTCTCCAGTTTATCCAGATCATTTTGAATTATGACCCTGTCCTCCAAAGCAGTTGCAACCCCTCCCAGCTTCTTAATCTTTACAGTTTTATTATATTTAAAAATTGTGAATGATACATTGTTTGTTTATTAAATGATGATTAATATACTTGTGACTGGTGTTAAATTATATTTGGACAGAAATTACAATATAATTAAAATGCCTAAACCTAGCATTTAAAAAAATTAAATAAAACTACCTTCAATGTGCTAGATTCATATGGAGAAAAATATCAAAACATGTTTCACGTTTAAATCTGATGTATTACACAGGAAGTATTATCTGTAGTTATTGTAAATTTAATATATATAGATATATAAATATATACACACATGCATATATGGTATCATGAGTTTTCGTAGGCAAAACCTACTTTATCAAACTTATTGTTTCTGGTTGTTCAATATTTTAGAAGTAATGGACCTCATACTCTCATGATTAATTTTTATTTCATGATTGATAGAGAAAACAAGTTTTCCTGCTCCCACTTGGTTAACATTGTATGAACAACTAATTGAACTGCATACATTGAAAAAAAAAAATTGCTCTCCATCTATAAAGAGTCTCCTCTCAAAAGTTGACTGAGCACTTCAGCAAACTCTATTTTCAGGTGTTTAGCCAGTTACTTCCACCACTTCAGTGGTTTGACTTTCTTTAAAATTTGGCAGCAAACATGTACTGTTTAATGGGTTTTGTTGTTGTACATTTAATTTAAATAATTTTATTAGTTTATAAAAGGTTTAAGCCTCAGCATAAATTGTCAATTTAAAATTTAATTATAAATTTATCATTCAAAAATAAACATGTATTGAATTTAAATGTATATGTAATTTGCATAACATATTTTTATTATTAAAAATCAATAATTTCTATGCACCTTGGTAGACATAACATGGAAAAGTCTCAGGTCCCGAATTAGAGCTGGAATGACTAGAACATGCTTTGTTTTGATTTTTGCAAGATCAATTCAAGAGGATGATTTATATCCAGATACATATTTTTTTCTGGACATCTGAGGTTTCAAAATGGAGATAAATGGTTCTAATTCATAAAATATCTCTAAATAGATGAGGTAAATAGGAAAGATGGAGAAAGTGACATAGCAACATCATTGTCAACGCTATTTAATTAGTTTAGAATACTTGAAATAAAATGATAAAAATGTGTCTAAGGAGATAGAAGAAAACAGGTAATAGAAAAGGACTGAGACATAACCAGTAGAAGGAACAAAAGAGGTAAAAAGTAGAGCGGAAGATAAAGGAGTAATTAATGGGTAAAGAGGAACCTGTATATTTTGAACAAAGGAGAAAATGAAAGCAGTGATAACAACATTGTTTTTTTAACAGCTGATCAAATAATATTCATCAGATAGTTTAAAAATTTTGTTTTTCACTCAAAATTCCAGAGTAATTCTTCTGTGCTAAGCAACTCTAGCATTAATTGAATAGTATTCAATAAGTAAATGTAAAGAGTCCTTTGCATCATTTGTCAAATGAATTTTGATTTTTTAAAATTTTTATATTATTATAGTATTCAAGCCACTCTAATATTTACCAGAGACCTGGAAGTACCTTACAGTTTCTTCCTAGTGAAATCTAGTTGTTCTCATTGCTCATTGTTCCTTGAATTTGGCTTCTAGTACCTTTCTGTTTCTCCTTTGTTTATATCAAAAAATTGATATTCAACAATATAATATCAAAATAGCAGAAGTCTGGAACAGCAGTCAGCTGAGTGTTACTAATGGTGACATCAGCTTTGTGAATTTCTTGAGCTGCAACAACTCATTTAGAATCGATCATTTTGTATGTATAGTTTGAATTTATTTTTTCCAGTGTGCATTACTTTTCATTTATCAGCATTGAATTACATTTGCTATATTGTTCCCCAGTCACCCAGTTTTGTAAGATCTTTTATAACTCAGAATATTTATAAGAAGGCTGGATATTTAATGGAACTCTGAACTTTAAAAGCTCTGTTAAGTCCCAGCCCTTCCCCATCTTCTTAGATGTCAATGCTCATCTAAGTGTTTGTGGCTATTTCTATTCCTAAAATAACCTTGCAAATAAAAATGGTCATTAAAGCTGAACGTTTGTCATGATTGTTTTTCCTAAACACCATCAGTTTTTTATGGCCCTCCTCCAAGGTGAGAGATGTCTAATTGATGTAAAATATACCTAATGTTAACTACTGCACTAGAGGGTATCCTTGCTGGGAATAAAAATATTGATGTAAAGTACAGAGACAGGAGTTTTGAGCCTTAGAGTCAATGACTGACAAGTTTTCAAAGATGTTGCAATACCTATGATAAATAAACCTGTACACACCATTAATAAATTTCTGGTCCTTCTATCACTGAGGGGTACTCAGAAGTGTATTGCAAGTGGTACAAGTTCACAGCTATGTCTCTTTATGAAAATTTAACTCCAAACTTCTTGGCTTTTAAAAATGTGTGTTTTATTTTAAATAATCTTCTAATAATGCTTAAAATAGACATGTAATTATAGACTTGATTCTATTTAACAATGTTCTTATCATGGAAATGTAACAACTCTAAAATGATGCTTCTCTATTAATTCTTATTTTTATTCCCTTGGATACAATGTATATGTTTCCATATTAGCATTCTGGTTGTGTGATTCAGCCCACCATCTTGCAGTAATTGCTATTTTTGCATACTTTTCCTCCAGCATTATTAATTCAAATTCATCCTGTTTATTACTCATGCACTTGTACAATAGCAAACTAGAGGCAAAGAAAATCTGCTAAATCAGAGGATTTAGAGCCTACCAATGGACTTCCTGCAGATTTTGTTGTATTCACCAGACTCTAAACTTTCATTTAAAAAAGAATCTCAGAACTTCATGGTTTAGAAAGAGCCTTCACAATACAAACTGATGTACTGTCATCTTTCCTAGTGCGCAGAGTGAAACAATAGCTCTAATAGAAGACTAAACTTTTGCATTGTTAATACTGAAGCGTAAATATAACAACTTAATTGCTTGCATTCTTAACCATTTCATTACTGATTGTCATACCGAAACCAATGAACTAAGACATTTATCCACTGTGACTAATTATATCAGCCCTTTCTAATGTCCTATTCATTTGAAAATAGGTTTTATAATAACAGAGCTGAAGTTCTGAATACATAATATTGTTCTTTTGACTTGAAAAAATAAGATGTTTGCTATTTTCTTTACAAAATTACATCAAGAGAGGAGTGCAGAGTGCAGTCTAATAAAAACTGTTAGACTCAGAATGTGCTTCTTGGTTTTGTCTTTGGTCCAACAACAGAAAATGTAGATCATATTGAAAAGATAATATATAGCTTGAATGAACCACCTAGTATCTCAGAGTGCCGCTACACTGCACCCAGACTTGAAATAAGCTACGCAATTTCAGCTACGCAAATTGCGTAGCTTATTTCAAGTTAATTTTGAAATAGCTTATTTCAGAATTTGATGCTGTCCACAGAGCACCAAATATCAAAATAGAGTGCCATTCCAAACTGTCCCTTACTCGTCATGAAACAAGGTTTACAGGGACGTCAGAATAGCGACCCCATTGTATTTCAAAATAATGGCTTGCTCAAAAGATGCGGAATAGCTATTTTGGGATACCAGAAGTATCCCGAAATAGCTCCACAGTGTAGACGTAGCCTCAGTATGATCTGGTCTAGTAAGAAAATATAGGTATAGAATTAAAGAAAAAGAAAAAAAATCTCTACATAAATTTTAACAATTTTGGAGGAAATTCTTTACTAATTTTTTCCCAAAATTCACCCAACCAAGCACCTGGTATTTGTGTAGAGGTACCAGGGAACTTTTATGCACTCCCACATTTAGGGTACATCTAAACTACAGGCTTCCGTCGACAGAAGTTTTGTCGACAGAATCTGTCGACAAAACTTCTGTCGACAAAGAGCATCCAGACTATATCGCTTTGTTGACAAAGCAATCAGCTTTGTCGACAAAGAGCATCCAGACTCACGGACGCTCTGTCGACAGAAGAAAGCACCTCAAAGTGCTTCTGGAAGGTCACAGGGGCAGCCAGAAGTCCCTGGAGCTGCTGCATGCTCTCTGCAGAGCCGCGGGCTTAAAGGGACCCCTCTGGACAGCTGTTGCTCTGCTCCTGCTTCTGCCTTGCCCCCCTCTGAGAGGGAAAGCAAAGCTGCTGCAGTGTTTGTTTGCTTTGCTTGCCCTGCTGCTGTGGACACCGCAGCAGTTTCTTTGCAGGTTTGCTTTTTGCCTTTGTACTGTTTGGCCATGGAGCCCGAGCTGCCCCAGGTAGGTGATGGCCCCACATTGTGCTACTGGAAGTTCTGCTGCATGCTCTGGAGAGCATCATGACATTAGGGGCAGAGCTGGAATCAGAGCCCAGCTTTGAGCCCCCCCGCTCAGGCTGCAGCCCTGCTGCCCTTGCCCCCGAACTTATTCATGGAGAGGCGAGTTTGGAGGCTGGACACCAGTTCGGACTGGTGGGACCGGCTAGTTATGCAGAACTGGGACGATGACCAGTGGCTCCAAAACTTCTACATGCAGAAGTCCACCTTCCAGGAGCTCAGTACCTGGCTCACCCCTGCCCTGCAACGGTAGGACACCTGTTTGACGGCCACCTTCCCCCTGCAGAAGCGTGTCGCTATTGCCCTCTGGAAGCTGGTCATCCCCGACAGCTACCACTCCGTGGGACATCAGTTTGGCGTGGGGAAGTCTACCATTGGGGCTGTCTTGATGGCTGTAAGTCATTCTCGGGGGACAGTCCATGGGGGTGGGGGCAGGTGCATAAAGGGGACGGTCAGGACCGGGCACAGGGAATGGGGGATGGGTGGAAGTGGTAGAAGCCTGCCTGGCCTCACCCTGTGGGGCTGCGGGGGAGGACGGGGGGTTGCCTGAGGGGGGCCCTCAGGGTCTGGGAGGGGAGGGGTGGGGGATCACCTCTCATCAGCTCACGCAACTCCTCTAATGACTTCTGCTGTGTGTTTGTATTTGTCCCTTTCTGCAGGTGGTGACGGCCATCAATTCAGAGCTGCTTCACAGGACTGTCCGTTTCAGAGACATGAATACCATCTTGGCTGGATTTGCGGGGCTGGGATTTCCCAACTGCGGTGAAGCACTCGATGGGACACACATCCCCATCCGTGCACCGCCCCATCGAACAGCCCAGTATATTAATAGAACGGGCTACTTTTCAATGGTGCTGCAGGCCCTGGTTGACCACCGGGGACAATTCACAGACATTTGTGTCGGGTGGTCAGGCCAGGCACACGATGACTGGGTATTCCGGAACTCATCCTTGTACCGCAGGCTGCAGGCTGGGGCATTTTTCCTGGAGAGGAACTTGGCAGTCGGGGATGTGCAGATGCCTATGTGCCCTGGCTCATGAAGCCCTACACCGGCCACCTGGATGCGAGCAGGGAACTCTTTATCTCCCACCTGAATCAGGCTCGCTTCCAGGTGGAGTGCGCCTTCGGCCATCTGAAGGGCAGGTTTAGATGCCTGCTCACTCAGTTGGACATGGGGGAACACAACATCCCCGATGTGGTTGCAGCATGCTGTGTGCTGCACAACCTGGTGGAGAGGAAAGGGGAGGCCTTCCTCCCTGCATGGGGGACACGGGTTGATGTGGAGGGGGGACACATTGAGCAGCCCCGGACAGCTGCTGTCCGGCAAGCCCACCAGCTGGGCTTGCACATTTGAGAAGCCCTGAGGGAGCAATTCTCCCATGGAGGCCAATGAGTTTCCCCAGGGCCTTCCAACTGTGGGGGATTGCCCCATGCCCATGGTGCCTTCCTCCCCAAAACCCTTCCTGGCCCCACATTCACATACTGAGAACAGAGACAGGGGTTGGTGAAAACATTTGAACTGTTTATTGGACTGTTCCTTTGTTGAAAAACTAACATATAAAACTCTTTTGTTCAGAGAAAATAAAATACTCTTTTGTTCAGAGACAATATAAAACTCTTCTGTTCAAACCAAATAAAGTGTTTGTAAACAAACTCAAGTGCTTCCCTCAGTGACTCTCCCAGGTGGGAAGGGGGAATGTCAACTTGGAAGGGGGGAGGGAGGCTCAGGGCTGAGGGGGCTGCCTGGAGGAAGAGAGCCTGGCACTTTGGCTGCGGAGGCCTTCTCGCACCTGGCTGCGCATGGGGGTTAGGACAGTAGGGGGCTGGGCAGGAGGTGGGGCTGTACCTGGGTCTGGGATGGCAGGGCCTGAGGGGGGAGCAGGCTGAGCAGGAGGAGCAGGCCCAGGCACAGGACTGGGGAAGGCCATTGCCTCCCGGATAGCAGCGCAAATGTCAGTGTGCTGCTGGACAAATTCCTCCAGCAAGCACCTGTGCCACTCAGCCTCTGCCTCTGTCCTCCACTCCATTGAGTCCTGCATGCGTTGCAGGACCGAGATGTGCTGGCGCACCAGGTCTAGATAGCTGTGCCAGTGCCAACGGGTTCCCTGCAGCCGCCTGGGTGGTGGAGCAGGTGGGGCACCCCCCTCCTGCTCAGCTGGTCCAGCTGTGGAGGATAAGAGGGAAAAGTCATCAGTCATGCATGCTCACACTTTCCCTGAGAGGGCATGCCCTCCTTCTTGTCAGCAGGCAGTGCCTATCCTAGGGTCAGAGGATGCTCATGTGGGTCTCAGTAAGACATGGTGTAGGCTGGCCACCATCCTGCCCCCCCTCAAACATCCCACATGGCTGACCAAGCCCCTCACAGCGCTCACCTGCTGTTCTGGCCCCAGGGTCCGAAGTCACCTGGGAGGCCTCCTGCGTCTGGGCATCTGGCTCCTGGGTGCTCCGGGTGCTGTCCCCCTTGTCCTCGTCCTCTGCCTCCTCCTCCTCCTCTTGGAGCTCTGGGTCATCTGGCAGGAGTTGTGGCCGCTGCTGCAGAGGGGTCTCCATGGCAGACTCCACAAGCCTCTCAGGAGGCAACGGTTCCCCTGTCCCCAGGATCCTGTCCAGGTCCTCGTAGTAGGTGCAGGAGTGTGGCCTTTCCCCGGAGTGGGAGCTGCGCTCATGGGCCCTGACGTACCCCTGCCTCAGCTCCTTCACCTGAGCTCTGACCTGCGGTGCTGTCCAGGGGTGGTGGCCTTTCCTGGCCAGGCCATCTGCCATTCTGGCGTAAATGTCCATGTTCCTGTGCCTGGCCTGTGGGAGCTGAAGTGCCTCTTCCTCAGCCCACAGCTCCAAAAGGGGTTTAATCTCAGGGCCAGACCAGGAGGGTGCTCGCCGTTTAGTGCCCCGGGGTTCCTGGGGAATGTTTCCCTGGAAGGGCTAGGGCATTCCTGGGGGCTTGTCCCTGAGACATGTCTCCTGAGTGCCCCTACCAGGAAGAGCTGCATAGTCAGGATCCTGGCTGGAGCTGTCTTGCAGCCAGACCGCTGATTCTGGGTGCCTGTGCCTTTTAAAGATGGCTGCAGGCAGGAACAATAGAGTTGCAAGCTGTGGCAGGAGTGTCCACCAGGGATCCTTCCTGGAGGTTTTTTCTGTCGACATAACTTTTCCCCTGTGTCCACACTACCCTTTTGTCAACAGAACTCTGTTGACAAAGGAGTTATTCCTCGTGAAATGATGTTTACAGCCATCGACAAAACTGCTGAGTTATGTAGACGTTATGTCGACATAACTCAACGGCAGTGTGGATGCAGGTATAGTTTTGTCAACAAAAGTGGACTTTTGTTGACAAAACCCTGTAGTCTAGACACACCCTTAATCTCTATGCCCCCCAAATTTTCTCTACATGCTCCTCTTTTGCATGGTCAGAAGTTGCAAGCAAAACATAAAGCACAGTCTATAGCTGGCAGGCAGTGTGGGCTTAGTGAAAAAGTCAATGAAAGGAAAGAAGTGAAGCTTCTGAAGAGTGCCTGAGATTCTGAAGAGTGCTCAGCCTGCAGAGAGACTAAATGAAATGCTGCAGCAAATTACTCTTCTTCCTGAGAAAATCTGTGAGCAGAATCTGTATATTGCCAGCCACATCCACTTCACCCTTTCCTTGCCTCCACTCCCCTCCCCCCCAACAAATCCTAGTAGACCATGATTTCAGCAGCTCCTTAATGGATAATGCACACATCCAGTCTCTCCTCATTACATCTAACATAGTGTTGTAATTATATTTATCTAGAAAGAGTGTTTTGTAAGGTATGAAATGAAAGCTAGTAATATACTGGCCTTTATTATCATTTTGAAATGTTTGTATTAACATTATATGAGAACTTATAGGTATTTACTGATACTGCATTTTAAAGTCTGTAATCAAACAAAGGCAGAAATAGGTTTTCTCCCAGATAGAAAGGAAGGTAATTAATTCCCTTCCTTTAATGTAAATTAAGCACTGTGAAATCAATAGGTAGAAAGGCAACTCCATAGGAAATGCCAGTTTGAGTGGGAGATGTGAAATCAGCAATCCCTTATTCACAGTCTAAAACCTCAAGAAGTAGTTTTTGTCTTTGGAGTCAAATTGATATTGATCTAAAGTGGTGTGGACTGACCCATGTTCATTTTCATCATCTGAGTTAGAGGCCACCAGCATACAGTGGATTTTCTTGTTTGGTAGTTCAGGTTCTGTAGTTTCTGCAGTGGAGTGTTCCCTCTTTTAAGACTTTTGAAAGCATGCTCCACACCTCCTCCCTCTCAAATTGTGGAAGGCACTTCAGATTTAACATGGGGTCGAGTGCTGTAACTATCTTTAGAAATCTCACGTTGGTACTTTCTTTGGTTTTGTCAGATCTGCTGTGAAAGTGTTCTTAAAGAGAAAACATGCTCGGTCATCATCTGACACTGCTCTAACATGATATTTATGGCAGAATGCAGGTGAAACAGCATACAAGACATACAATTCTTTCCCAAAGAGTTCAGTCAAAAATTAGTGCATTGTTTTTAATGAGCATCGTCAGCATGGAAGCATGTCCTCTGGAATGGTGCCCAAAGCAGGAAGAGGCAAACAAATGTTTAACATGTCTTGTATGTCACCTTGCAATGCCAACTACAAAAGTGCCATGTGAACACCTGTTCTCACTTCCAGGTGACATTGTAAATAAGAAACAGGCAGCATTATCTCCCATAAGTATAAACAAACTTGTTAGTTTTAGTGATTGGCTGAACAAAAAGTAGGACTGAGTGGATTTCTAGGCTCTAAAGTTTTACATTTTTTGGTTTTGAGTGCAGTTATATAACTCAAAAAAGCTACATTTTTAACTGCACTTTCACAATAAGGGAATTGCACAAAAGTACTTAGATGAGGTGAATTGAAAAATGCAATTTCTTTTATCATTTGTAATAAAAAATAGGCAGTGAGCACTATACATTTTGTATTCTGTGTTGGAATTGAAATGAATATATTTGACAATGTAGAAAACATCTAAAAATATTAAATAGAATATGAATTAAAATGTATTAAACAGTACAATCAATTGCTATTCATTTTTAAATCACAATTAATTTTTTAAGTTAATCGTGTGAATTAACGACAATTAATCAACAGCCCTAAGATATATTGAGCAGCACTGATCTCTGTACAGATCCCTGAGGCATCCTGCTATTTATCTGTCTCCGTTTATTCCTGTTCTTTGTTTTCTGTCTTTTAACCTGGGTGAGACTTTCAGAGAGCCTCTGAGAAGGTTCCTTGCCAGTGGCTCCTAAGCAAGGTAAGCAGACATGGGATAAGAGGAAAGGTCTTCTCACTGATAAGTGGATGTCATCCAGTTTATCACCAGCAAAACTTTCTCTTGCTGAGATGCGAGTCGTCAAGGTAACCTATTGTTCTGTGTGCTCCTAGAAAATGTCACGGCAACCTTTATAATCAAAGGTTAGGCAGCTTCCTTCTGTTTGAATTCTCATTGGTTTCACCAGAAGTGCAAAGTCACTGTTAGCAGTTACCAGCTTCATGGTCCTATTCCTTTTCCAGTGAAGTTAATGGGAATTTTGCTATTGAGTTTCATGGTAGGAGCATTCTTTATAGGCTAGATTCACAAGCTGGATGTAGGCATTACAATGACTAACATCTGGGCACCCTGCCATCCAGGGGAATTCACAGCCCCAAATTAGGCATCTGGGCTCCCCATGAACTGTATGGGGCGGGAGGGAGGAGAAGATCGCAAACTAAGGGGGCAGGATGTCACGTTATTGGATTTTAAAGTGAGCAGAACAGATCATCGTTGCACCCAAGGGTGGTGTTTGCCACCAAATTCTGTACAAAGTGGGCCATCTGAGGTGCCAAATGAAAGCTTATGCTCTACTGATTCTATGCATGACACTCATGTACTTGTATGATATTTGTATGTGAAGTTATGAATATGGCTCTGTTCTTGTATTGTAAATGTTCTCTGTCTGGGAGAGAGCAATGGACCTGGACTGCCTATTGTGAGGAACGATTGTTCGGTGAATGGCTATGCTAACTAGCACTGCTTCATGGACAATGGCTCTCCGAGTGGCCAATACACACCTGAGGAATGCGTCTGGAAACCTGCAGACCAGCCAGTGCCTCATGGCTACTTGCATGTGAAACACAGACAGGTCGCTTGATCACGTGACCAGCTCCAGTCTGGGAGGCACTAGGAATAGAAAAGTTCCATGAGGGCTTCTCCATCTCGTCTTCAATCTTGCTTCTGATTCCAGAAGCATCCTTGCTAGGGACAGAGAGCCGGGAAGGATTGCTGGCCCATCCTAATACAGGATGTACATAAAAGACTTTTAAGCTAGCAGTTTGTACCATCTCTGCTAAAAGAACTCGGTGACTGATGTATGTAATGTATTCTCCATAACAATCTTACTCTCAATCTTTTCTTTCTTTTATTAATAAACCTTTAGATTTTAGATTCTAAAGGATTGGCCCAGCATGCTCTTATGGGTAAGATCTAAAGTGTAAATTGACCTGAGACTATGGATGGTTCTTTGGGACCGGGAGGATCTGTTTGGAGTTGGTGAGATCGGGTTTTATAACCTCTCACCTGTTGTAAGGTCTGGGGCTGACTGTGGCTCAGGGAAAGCTGGGGTGTCTGAGGGGTATTGCTCGTGAGGCTTCCTGCTGGCCAGACTGGCCACTGAAGCACTTGGTGTGACTGGTTTGTGGCCTGTTTTGGAAAGGTCTCCAGTCGAGGGCTGTAAGTAGCCCTGATTTTGAACAATTCGCCCTGAGCTGACACACTCAGTGGTGCCCAGACCCAGCCCGGTCCATCACAGAGGAGATATGGTAACCAGGAGTTAAATGCAAAGCAAAGTGGGACTTAAGGTCCAAATAACCAAAGGTGTATAGGGACTAAATTGATGGGCTAGAGGGAGACATCTAGTGCCACTTGGGGATCTCTCTCCTGGTATTAGGCACCAAAGCCAGGTCCAGGCTGAGGGAGACAGAAATAGAAAAAAGACTCTATAGCACAGTGATTAGGATACTCATATGGGACAATTAGGTTCAGATCCCCACTCCAATAATTATTCATACAAAGTCAAACAGCTTCAACAGGGTGGATTGGAAAAGACATTTCCTCCTCCTTAGGCACCCACTTGTGAATCTAGTCCTATAGGTTTAAACAACGAGGAGTCCTGTGGCACATTAGAAACTAACAGATTTATTAGGGCATATGTTTTCATGTGTAAAACCCACTTCATCAGATGAATTGGAGTGGAAATTATAGAGGCAGGGGTATACACCTACACACACACATACTCACTCTCACACACCCAGAGAAAACAAAAGGATGTTACTTATCAAATGTAGGACCAGTTGATAAGTAACTTGATCAGTAACATCCTTCTTTTGTTGTGTATATATATATATATATCTTCATTCTGTTTGTTTAGTTATTTCATCTTGTTAAACCACCTCAAAATCTGAAGATCTTAAACTGATGTGCATACAGCTTTTACCTAGTAAGCCATCAATCCATCATTTAGTTGTTAATTGTTGTTATACAGCAAAATAATGTGGGCAGATAAGTGGCTAAAATACAGGCTTCCTGATGACACTGAAGTGGTATGAGTCTACGTTCAGCTGATTACAAGTACTTCATATGTCTACCTACCCCTGTCATCCAGTCCCAGCTTTTGGTAGTTGGAGGTGTAAGGATACCCATAGCATATAGATGCATCCCTAAACATGTTGGCTAATAGCCATAGAAGAACCTATGATCCATAGACTTTACATATTCTGTTATTTCCTATAGCTTTAACCATTTCCCCTAATACCAAAGTTAGCTCTACAAACAATTCTGATAAGCCTTTCTTAATAATTGGTTTCACATTAGCTACCCTCCAGTCATCTGGTACAGAGACTGATTTAAGAGATACATTACTTAGTAGTTCTACAATTTCATATTTGAATTCCTTCAGAACTCTTGTCTGACTTATCTGGTCCTGGTGACTTACTTTTAAATGTATCAATTTGTTCAACCTTCTCTACTGACACCTCAGGCAGGGATAGTTTCTTAGATGCATCACCTAAAAAGAATGGTTCAGGTGTGGGGTGCCCCCTATATTCTGTACAGTGAAGATCAATGCAAAGCATTCATTTAGTGCTCCTTTAGCATATCACTCATGAAGTGGCCCAATGGCTGGTGGCCTTCCTAGTTCTGATGTACTTTAAAAAAAAAAGTATAAAGAAAGTATAGGTAGTCTTCATTTCTTTTACTCTTCTTTGAAAGAATTTTTTGAAGAATTCTTTGTTCTTCAAAATTCTTTGACATTCCAGGTTTAGTCTCAGTGTAATTCCCTATCCATCATAAAACACTCATATGTTATGATCCTGATAGTTTTCCTATCTACTTAAATCAAAGCTGAACTAGGGAGCTACTAGAGTGCCTTTATAACCATATATTAAATTTATCTCTGTAGATATGTTATTTTTATTTGGCTTGAGGTGATGCAATGATCCCTTCCTTTTGTTATATTATTTTCCTTTTGGATGCACAACAAGTTACATTCATTTTACAGATATTCTTGTTCACTTTCAACTGTAGTATTTCTCAAAGTTTCCACACGCCTGCTTTGAAAAAGCTGCTAGCGGGCCCTTACCACTACGTTTACCTAAACGGTCCATAACCATAGAGCCTCACAGATCTCATTAGTTCTGGTTCACTGTTTCCAGCCAAGGGGAGCCAGGGAAGCAGACCCTTTAGGTAAACAAAGTGTTGCGGGCCTTCTAGTGGCTTTCCCAAAGAGGGCCCACGGAACACTTTGAGAAACATTGTTCTACTGTATTCTTCCTTCTGTTTTTGTTCTTCTTACATGATTATTTATTTAGCAAAGAAGTATTTCTTTAGCAGCATGTGAATAATTCCCAAATATCTCCACACATCGTTAGTTTATCATGCTGTTTTGTTTGTTTTTAAGCACAATTAATTACCCTAGACAGTCCAAATATATGCACTGTTTTACTGTTTATAAACTCTCCGGAACAGTAAAATCAATAAATGCTCTCATAGTACATTATGCTGGTACATAATATTTTATATTATTTAATAATCTTCAAAAAGCCCTTCCACATTAGAAAGAAATACATTATTGATTAAACAGTTTTATGCATTTCCTTTTGACATAACCATAACTCCTCTGCTTTTATCAGGTTATGAAATGTTTATGGTTAAACAAAGTTGCCTGGGTTTTTGTCTCATTGATGAGCTTTGTACAGGTGAAACCATTGATTTCAGTGGCATTACTCGAGATTGGCTCTGATCCAGCCAAGCACTTCAGCAAATGCTTAACATCAAACACATAAGGCTAATGTGGGGCTAATCACATGCTTATCATTAAGCATATATTTTATCATTTGGCTTGATCAGAGCCTTTACATCAGTATATCAGAGATCAGAATGATGTTCTGTCTCTTTGGCTTCTCTTCCCCTTTACTAAAGAAATCAAAATACTCTTAACTGTGACATAATATTAAAATCCAACTGAGGGTGCAAAAAGTTGCCATTTCACTATGGGAACTTCACAGACACCTGTAAACTTTATCTCTGGTTCACTACACACCAGCTTGTCACCATTTTTTCAATTGCTACTTTACATTGTAATGACATGGTAAGCGAGGACCTAAATCACTGTCTCCCTGCTGATGAAGTAATCAACATGCACCTGTTTTCTGCTGGGAACGCTGCAGCACTTGATGGGGTGATGTTTTAACCAGTAAAATGGTGATAAACTAGGATGTCGTAAACATTTGAATTTGACAAACTTTCTCTTACTGTTTACAAATTGAACATGACCAGAAGGCATAGGTATCTCTTTCTGTGATGACTGATTAGAATGCCACTGATAAAATGTGTGATCATGTGTGGTAAAGACAGAGACACCTAGCTGTGAGCAAAGTTTTCTTTTAACTGAAGATAATTTTTGCAGCTATTCTAAATATTAAAGGAATTAGTCAAAATATATATTCAACATTATGTTTTTCATTTCAGGAAGAACGAAATGAAGAGGGCAAAATGGATTTGGTAAAAATGTTGTAAGCAGGATTCTTCTGTGTGTTCCTGCTTTTTCCAATGGAATTATTTTCAAATTTGAAACTTAAACTCTCTGGGGTGGGGACTGTCTTTTTGTCCTATTTGCACAGCCCTAGCACATTGGGGGGCCCATGTGTGATGGGATATTTAGGTGCTAATGCAGTATTAAGTATTAATAGAAGATATGGGTATACACCTCAAAGTTCAGATTCTGATCTCATTCCCTTCAAAATTTGGGATTGTTTGGGACCATTTTTACTGTATACTATTCTGTGAGCTGATCCTTACAGATTTCTAGCGGGGGTTGTTGCTTCCCTATTGAAGAATATCTAGAAATGCCATTGTGCCTTGGCCTAAGCACTTAGGGTATGTCTACACTTGCACCCTCTTTCAAGAGAGGGATGCAGATGAAGACATTCAAAATTGCAAATGAAGCCGGGATTTAAATATCCTGCGCTTCATTTGCATATTTGCGTTATGGTGCTATTTCAAAATAGCGGTATTTTGAAAGAACAGACACTGTTAAGATGCAGTTATTTCAAGAGAAAACCCTTCTCTCGAATTAACTGGTAAACCTCATTGTTGGTGTGTCTTGATTTTTTTTTTTAAAAAGTGGCCTTTTTTTGAAAAAACTTCCCCAGTGTCTAGACTGCTGCTGCGTTCTTTTAAAAGTAAATCAAAAGCAGGTGGCAGTTTTTTTTGACTGCGAAAAACCTCATTTTACGAGGAATCACGCCTTTTTTCAAAAGTGCTCTTTCAAAAAAAGGCGCTATGTAATACAAACTGTGCTTTTTCGAAAGAGAGTATCCAGACTTCCTGAGTGCTCTCTTTCGAAAAAGCGGCTTGCTTTTTCAAAAGTACTGATTGTAGTTTAGATGTTCTTGTTCGAAAGAGGCTTTTTCTAAAGTATCTTTTGAATGAGGCTTGCAGTCTAGACGTAGCCTGTATGAGGAATAAGGGTTATTTCGAGAGAAGGATTTTCTCTCGCAATAACTGTGTCTTGCCAGCATCTGTTATTTTGAAATAGCTCTATTTCGAAATAGCGCCATAACGCGAATATGTAAATGAAGCATGGGATATTTAAATCCCGGCTTCATTTGCAATTTTGAATGTGTTCATTTGCATCCCTCTCTTGAAAGAGGGTGCAAGTGTAGACATACCCTTAGCCAACATCCAGAGCTCTCTTGGCTTGTTTCTCTTAGATTAGAAGGAAAGACAGATGATCGAGTCAGATACATTGTGGTACAATCCTGTTTATTTATAAAGTCCTGTTTTCCCTGACACTGTAGGAACAAACAACAGGCAGTTTCCATGCTAGCAATTTCCAAGCCTGAGCCTCTAACCAGTTCTGTTCCCCAAGGAGCTCTTGTCCTTTGCTCCCTCTCAGGGCCATACTCATGACAGCTTCTCTGACTTTCCTGCTAGCTTTCTCTGGACAGGTTGCTTTTTGCAGCTGACTCACAGACATAGGCACAGGGAATCAATGCCCCACCCCCTTATTAGTCCCCAAGGGCCCTGCTATGCTAGCCCATATCTTGAGCAATGACTTCTGTTGTTTCAGCTATCACTGAACAAATATCTCCCACATTTAGCCACAATGGTACATTCTTGAATTATACCCAACTCTGTGATTGTTACCTTCCAGCATAACAATACAAAATAACTGAGTGTTGTATTGCTCACTTCCAAACTGATTACTGACTGAGGACTGCCTCCTGTAAACTCTCTACAAATGTGAAGAACTTGATGTACAAGAATGGAGTCACATTCAGGTTAATTCTACAGTGGCACTTTACAGGGGTGCAACTTTCTGACTCATGAGTGTGAAAACACACCTCTCCCCTTTGCCCCCTCTGGAGCACAGCAAGTTACAGTACTGTAAAGCGCCAGTGTGAATCAGGCTACAGCACTGATAGCTAGGCTCCATGCACTGTTAGCTACTCCCCTTGTGGATATGGTTTACAACTCTCTCCCAGAGCTCACGCCGTAGTTACAGTTTCAGTTTAAAGAGCTGCCGTGACTGCGCTTTAAACTTTTAAGTGTGGACATAGCCTTAGTGTAATAAAAGTATTGTCACATGTCAAGTTACTCTATCTCCAAGTGTTTCAAGAGACAGGCTTCCTTCCTGCTATAGCCTTCATGGACTACAAAGGAAAATGAAAAAGTCACTTGAAGTCACTAGTACCTGTCATAGGTTTTATTTTCATGTACAGCACTACAGCAGCTCAAGACATTGGTGCAGCTGTGCCACTGTCGAGTTAAGATGCTCTTACTTTGACAAGAGAGCGTCTCCTGTCAGCATAATTAATCCACCTTCCTAAGGCTATGTCTACACTGGGAGGGTTTGGCGACAAAAATGTTGTCGACATGCAAAAGTGAAAAACAGTATCGCCAAAAGTGAAAACCGATCAAACTAGTTTTGTTGCCTCCCATCATCAACATTTCATGGCCTCATTGCTAGCACCCTGTCAACAGACAGAGCAAAGCAATGTGGGTAAGCATCCCACAGTGCAGCATTGTAGGAAGGCAGAGTTGATCCCTGTACTTCTTGGGATTCTCTCTGAGTTCTCCCACAGCATGCTCAGCTGCTGGGAGCAGCATCATGAGTAGCTCTGTGAGCTCTCCTTGCTAAGATATGTTAAAGCAGCACAGCATCACCAAAGGCTCTGGTAGCGATTTAAAGGGTCTAGGGCAACTGCCCCTTTTGCCACCTGTTGGCAGCCCTTGGTGCCCAACACTGCTGCTGGCCCGGCATGGTGTCACCATATAAATGTGGAGCTAAAGTGCACAAGCCATCACTGCTATCAGGATTTAAAAGCAGCTGCTGTGCTGCACTGCTACCGTGATTTAAATTGCTGTGATTTAAAAGTGGCAGAAAGCTTCCAGCCATCACCATCACTACCTCAGCAGTGGTGGTGGCTAGGCACTCCAAGCCCTTCCAAGTCATTCAGGTGCCCTGGGCAATTGCACCCCACTACCTCTCTGCCCTCTCTCATCAGTGGCCTTGCTCACTGCACATCCAGATCTTGTCTCTTTCATTCGAATTAGCCAGCTTCCTTATCCTTGCTGCCTGGGGTTTGTGGAGAACACAGGCAGTCTAATTTACAACTTACCTCTTCAGGTATTTGGCAGCCAAAGCAAATGCTCTTCAGGTATTTGGCAGCCAAAGCAAATACACACAGGCTTCCTAAGGGACTTCTAGGAACAACTGCTGTTTACTGAAGACAGCACAAGAGATATACAGATCTATGCAAAATGAGACACACCTAAATGTCATTCCCTGCCTCAATATTCTCACCGTTCTAGGAGCTGGGACAATGCTTATTCAGGAGTCCTGGATCCCTCCTGTCCTGAACATGACTTCTTTTCATAATCATGCAACCTCACTGACCTGTGCAGTCAGATTCCTTCCCTTATGGCTGGTCCACTAGTCAACAAGTCCATTCTACTATGAAGGTTTGCCCCTTTACTCCTTTCTCCTGCCCCAAGCTTCCCTTGCCAATCCAAACTGCCTAGTCACTGGTATGTTCCAATACCTCAACTGTTTGTTCCCATTCATGGACATTCCACTTCTTTAGCTCAAGTTTTGCTACCTTTCTAATTGCTGGCAACTGGACACCTGAGACTACCTTTACACCTGCCTCCCCTGAAGTTCTTCTCTATCTCCACCTCTTCCCCCGATGCCTTTCCCCTCCCCATCTCTTTCCTACAAGGCCCTTGTCCCACTGTTCACCCCTCTCCCTCTTCCCCTGTCACTCACTGGATCAGCTCAAGGAGCCTGCCTGCAGATGGGAGGTGGTCCCAGCTATGCAGATGCTGATGTGAGTTAGTGACCTGGCAGCTTCCACCTTTCTGCAGTAACTGGATTTTTGTGTGGTTGCTATGTCCCTGAAAACCAGACATCCAGCCACACTAAATGGTATCCAGACACAAAAGTTATAAACTGATCCATCCAAGTAAAACCTTTGTTCTGTTCAGGCCACATCTTAACACAGTGTTTCTCAACCTTTTCTTATAAAGTACACCTTTAAAAAAAATTATAAGTACCCCCCACTACCTACAGTTTTCAGACACACAACATCTTTTTCTACCATTGCAACACATTTGTTTAAACAACTTAATCATAGCCAGGTGGGTGATGACATTTTTGGGTGTAAAAAGTACAAAAATAATAAAACGCTGTAAAACTTAAAACAAAAATTCAGTTTTCTCCACATTTCAGTTGTGTTGACATACCCCCCAGACTTCTTTCAAGTACCCCTAAGGGTACTTGTACCACTGGTTGAGAAACACTGTCTTAGCAGACTTGCAGGCATGTCTTCCTGCTCCTTAACACAAGGAATATGACATAAGAGTACAGTAAAAGACAGCCAAAAACAAAAGGATACAGATAGTTTATAAAAATCAAACTGGAATTCATAAGTCATCAGAGTAGGTATACGAGTATAAACTGGTTTTTGACTCTCTGGGTCACTCCATAATCATGGGTCCCCAAGCATGGAAGGTGCCTTTCAGCATTCTTGTAACACAATGGAGATGATTGAATCATTGTCAGTGTTGATGACAACTCCTCTCAGAGACAGGATACTGGATATGATCTAGTGTGGCAATTCCTGTATTTCTGACAGTGGCTAGTATCAAGATGCTTTAGAGGAAGGTGTAAGGACCCTACAGTAAGAGACTGCCTATGTGAATCATCTTGCAAGATGAGGGTCTAAATTTAGATATAACTCAAAAGGTGATAGCAGAAATTAAGGGTTAGCGAGATGGGGGAATAAGAGTTGAGATAATGAAATCACAGAGAGTGAATACCAGAATCAAGGTCTCCTAACAAAAACCATGATTTCTTTCCCATTAAAAGCAGAAGGTAATTAGCTTGAATGTCCCTGCCAACTGTTATTATGACAGTACTATGCAGGGAGAAAAAGTGGTATTTTAATTAATCAAGGTTTCATATAACCTTAAAACCAACACTTTACATTTCACCCAGAAACTAAGTGGAACCCCACACAAAATTTTCACTATCTTAAGTTTCAGAGTGTCACTAAAGGGTAGAAGCGACAAGAGTGTAACTGAGTTCATAAAGGCATTCATAAAAGTTATAAGCTCTGCAGCAGTAACTGCTACCCACCCAGACAGTTACAGCCAAGATTCTAACTCAAGCCACAAATAGTGAACATGAGTAAAGAATGATGGGTACACTCCACTTGTCAAAAAAAGCTAATATCTCATTTCTAATTGCCTCCGGTTGCTTCCTCCAACCTAAGAGCATTAGCACTGCCTTATCCAGATCAGCCATTTGTTATCTAACTCTTGTGAAAACTCTAACCTTAAGCAGACTCTGAATAAATTGATCAACTGCACCAGTTAATGCAGAGGCCATAGGGAAATGCAGCTCAGAGCCATCAGAATTCTAGAAGTTCTGTAGCCCACAACTCTCAGTAATCCTCCCAAAAACCTCAGTTGAACAGGAGATCATAAGAAGACTGAACATTATACACTGAAGAACTGCTTTCCAGTTGGCTGGTTAGGCTGCTAGTCTAGGATGTAGGAAACCCAGGTACAAATCTTCACTCTGCTGCACCTAAAACAATATGGTACAAAAAAAAACCCTCTGAACATGGCAGAGAAGGGACTTGAATCTGAAGGTATGTCGACACTGCAAGGCTATTTCGGGATACCAGAGGTATCCCAAAATAGCTACCCCGCATCAAAGGAACGCGCTCCTTATTTCAAATATTTTTTGAAATAATGGACGTGCTATTTTGCCATCTCTGTAAGCCTTGTTGCAGGAGGAATAAGGGATGGCTCAAAATAGTGCTTTATTTCAAAATTTAGCACCGTGTGTAGATGCGCCAAATTTTGAAATGGCCTATTTCAAAATAAAATCGAAATAAGATACGCAATTTGATTTTAGAGTGCAGTGTAGATGTACCCTTAGTTTCTCTCATTGTAAGTTAGTCTTCTAACCAGACAGCCATTTTCACTTATGTATATCTTACAAATATTTTTCCTATGTACTTTTCCTTTGTCCACTCTGAAAAACCCAATTTTGCAAACACATTTACCTTGATTTCAGTGGAAACACTTCACGTATGGTAAGCATATGAACAATGCCTTGATCAGTTATTTCGCATTTGCTCTTTGTTTATTTTGAATTTCTGTATTATTGACTACATATTTGAGAGAGTTTATCTGAGAATGAGCAAGCCTGTCCATTCATCTGTCTGTTTGCTTGTTCAAGAACTCCTCGTAACCAGTAAGAGCTACTAAATTCGGTATATAGCTTCCCCTTATCATAACTTAAAGCAAGGTCAGGGTTTGGTTGTTTCAGGACAATGGGATGTGCCTGAAATATTATTGTTTTTCAATAACAACAGAAAAGAAACAAAAGAAAGGGAGAAGGTTGTTAGTGGGGACAGTTACGCTGTGCAATGACCACAGGAAGCAACAAGAGCTCAGAGATGTGGACCTGGACAGCCCATTGGGATTGCAGGGAGCAGGGGTGGAGGTAAGCTTCCCACCCACTCCCTAGCCAGTGCAGTCCCTACCATCGCTAACCTTGGGGAGCCACCAACCAGCCAGCATGATATGTCCAGTCCCAGAGAACCATTGCCCAGCCAGCGTGACCCCCACTGTGGCCAGCCCCAAAGAGCTGCCAACCAACCAGAGAGGCCCCCATTGCAGTCAGCTCCAGGGAGCTCCCTGTCCTGTTACACTCCTCACCCCCAATGCTGCACCCCCCACACTCTCAGTTCCCTATCCAGAGCCCTCCTCACTACTCAACTCTGACTCCTTCACCTCCTCACTCTCTGCCCCCTGCCCTGAGCCCCTCCTCACTCCCAAACTGACTCTTGTACCTAGCACACCCCTGGCCTAAGCCCCTCCATACCCCCTAGTCCTAATTCCTGAACCCCTCCCATCCCCAGACTCCTGGCCTGAGCCTTTCTTCACCACCAAACCCTGACTCCTGCAACCACCCACACACTCAGCTCCCTGCCCTGAGGCCCTCTTCATCCCCCCAACCCTGACTCTTGCACTTCCAGCCACCTGCCCTGAAGGCAATTATTTACCAATATCTGCTGCAAAAGATACTTAAAATAATAAATGTTTCTCAGAAATTACTCAGTACAGATAGTACTTAATGTACCCGGCCAACTGGCAGCCAGTCCTCTCCATTTCATCAGCGGCTCCCAGTCCCAGCTTCCCTGTCAGCCTACTCTCAGGCTCCCCTTCTCCCCTTTCCCTTCACTCACCAGCACCTATTCCCAACCTTCACTCCTCTGCCAGCTCCCAGAACCAGTCTTCTTGCCCAGCTAGTCCCCAGTCCAACTTTCTTTACCCCACTCCAGTTCCGGGCTCACCAGGCTCCTTATTCCAATCTATTCCTTTCCTTCCCTCTTGGTCAGTGTGTTCTCCCTCAACATTTGAACCCTGAGAAGGATTAATCCCTTATACAGACTTCCACACAGTCTTTCTCTGTCAGCTCTCTTCCTGACTGAGCTCGCCAGAGGCTTTTTAACCATTTTGTTTCTTTTGAGGGGAGTCAAATGATTGAAGAAATTAATCCCATGATTAATCACACTGTTAAACTACAATGGAATACAATTTATTGAAAAACATTTGGATGTTTTCTATATTTTCAAAGCGATTTCAATTACAGCACAGAATATAAGTGTATAGTGCTCACTTTATATTTAATTTTGATTTGCACTATAAAAAAGAAAAAAAAGAAATAGCATTTTTCAGTTTACTTAATACTGTACTGCACTAGTTTGTACTGTACTACAATCTCTTTAACTTGAAAATTTAACTTATAAATATATAAATATGTACAAAAAATAACTACATAAAAATAAAACAATGTATAATTTTAGAACGTAAAATTCATTCAGTCCTACTTCTTGTCCAGTCCATCTCTCAGTCAAGCAAGTTTGTTTACATTTGCAGGAGAGAATGCTTCCCACGTTTTGTTGACAATGTAACAAAATGTAACAGGTATCACAAGATATTTGTGTCCCAGATGCACTAAAGGTTCATATGTCCCTTCATGATTTGAGGACTATTCCAGATGAAATGCATCTACGCAGATGGGCGCTGCTCAGTAATGAGCCAAAACAGTGCAGACCAAAGCATGTTCCATCAGCAGAAGGTTAATTTTCTTTTTTAGTCATTTGGGTTCTATATTTTCTGCACTGGAGTGTTGCTCTTCTAAAGAATTCTAACAGCATGTTCCTCATCTCATCTCTCTCACATTTTGAATGGCACTTCAGATTCTTAAACTTTGGGTCAAATGCTGCAGTTATCTTTAGAAATCTCACATTGGTACCATGTTTGTATTTTATCAAATCTTCAGTGAAAATGTTCTTAAAATGATGAACATATGCTAGGTCATCACCTGAGACTGCTATAATATGAAATATATGAATGAAGGTAAAACAGGGCAGGAGACATGCAATTCTCCCCCAAGGAGCTCAGTCACAAATTTAATTAGCGCATTACTTTTTAATGAACATCATCATCATGGAAGCATGTCCTCTGGAATGAAACCAAAGCATGAAGAGCCATCCGATTGATTAGCATATCTAGCACATAAATATCTTATAATACCAGCAACAAAAGTGCCATGTGAGTGTCTGTTCTCACTTTCAGGTGGCATTGTAAATAAGAAGCAAGCAGCATTATCCCCTGTTAATATAAATAAACTAATTTGTTTGAGAGATTGGCCGAACAAAAAGTAGGATTGAGTGGACTTATAGGTGCTAAAGTTTTGCATTGTTTTGTTTTTGAAGGCAGTTATGTAACAAAAAATAACATTTGTAAGTTGTACTTTAACAATGAAGAGACTACACTAAAGAACTTGTACATAGTGAATTGAAAAATACTATTTCTTTTACTTATCATTTTTTAAGGTAAAATATTTGTAATACAATAATATAAAATGATTACTCTACACTTTTATTCTGGATTGTAATTGAAATGAATATATTTGAAAATGCAAAAACCCATCAAAAATATTAAATACATTACAATTGCTATTCTACTGTTTAGCAGTACAATTAAAACTGTGATTAATCACAATCATTTTTTTGGAGTTAATCGTGTGAGTTAACTATGATTAATCAACAGCCCTAGTTCTTCTGATTGCTACTCTTCCAGCCTGCCAAAAATAGCTGTGTTGCTTGGGATGAGAGCCTGGGAGCATGTCATTGTCTTGCAGTTGCACCCAATGTTTGCTGAGGGGTTGCTTATATGGGACCAAGATGACACCTTCCTGTTTATTCTTTACTAACCCCCGCCATAAAATTAGGTGCATGCTTTCACACAGGAAAGTCTTATAGCTTCAATAACTTCCCCTGCTGACCAGGTCACATAAGATATTCATAAAATAATTACATTCCAGAATTCATAACATTTCTACAGCTCAGTTCCAGGTCTGCCACCACAAGCATTTCTGTATTTGTGGAAGATTAAGGAAAGAATGAAATTTGGCTTGAATGACTACTGAGTTTGTGGGATTCCCACATTTTCTGCATCTCTATTAGCATCAACTCTTCTGCTTTGTTAATTTGTTTGTGGCAGATCTAAATTTTCTTTGATATAATGTGACTAAAAGGCCCTTGACCTTAATACATAAAAATTAATAAATACCAAAAACTCTCAGACAGAGGTATCAAAGAAAGCTCTAGTATAGCTGGACAATCAGTAGCTGCTCAATTAGGTTTATAATTGCTAGTGACTGTCTCATTATAAATAGCAGCTGGTATTGATATACCACTTGAACTTATCTCTGTAGCAGCAGTATGCAGTAGTAAACATCAGCAATACAAGCTCTACATCAGTGCTTATGCTATTTGCTTAGATCCAGAAAGTGACTCAAAAAGGTATTATTGAAGTAACTGAGTTGAACAAACCTTGGCTTATCAAAGTGTGCTATTAACCTGGTCACTAGAGCTACTTAAGAAAATCACCCACATTACAACTGATAAACAAACAAACAAAAAAATTAAATTCAGGTCTGTGCCACAAATGAATGGACTAATCATTTATGAAAATTTCTTTGAAATCAGGCTTTTCTGGTAACACTTCTACAAGTATCACAACAGAAAGGTACCACATGATGAATGAGACCCTTAAAACTTTCCAAACAGTACTTGCCACTTTTCAGAGGAAGCAAAGTTGACCTTAACACATGACACTAATCCTCAGGCCATGTGTTGTTTCAGTGATGATATGTAGTTTCCAGCATTCTCGGATTGGGCAACATAGGAACTGCGATGCTGGCTCAACTCCACCTAGGCTACATCTAGACAGTGGGACTATTTCGGGATACTGGAGGTATCCCAAATACATCGTGTCTTTGAAACATGCCCATTATTTTGAAATATTTTTCGAAATAATGGGTGCGCTATTTCAGCATCTCTGTAACCATCGTTCCAAGTGTTATTTTGAAATTTGGTGTTGTGTAGATGTGCCAAATTTTGAAATAAGCTATTTGAAATACAATCGAAATAAGATACACCATTTGTGTAGAGCAAATTGCATATCTTATTTCGAGTTTAGGGTGCTGTGTACATGTACCCCTAGTGATTCCCTACACAAGTAAGTACCTGACAACCAGTTAAATCACCAGATTTGCTCCAATGAAAAGCTTCCACAGTGGAGTCCAGACACTTTTTTAAAAGTTTAAGGGTATGTCTAGACTACACGCTTCTTTTGAAAGAAGCTTTTTTGAAAGAAGCTTTTGAAAAAGCTTTTCGAAAGAAAGCATCCAGACTACTTGAAGTGGATTGAAAAAGCGATGAGCTTTTTCGAAAGAGAGCGTCCAGGCAGTCTGGACCATTAGGAAGGCAGCATAAGGGGTGCCCTGAAAGTAGAAAGGTGGGGTGGGTTCTCGCGTGGCCTAAGGGTATGGGCACCCGGAAACACTTCTGGCAGGGCATGGGGGCAGCGTTTACTTCCGGGCGCTGCTGCATGCCCTTTGCAGAGATGCACGCTTAAAGGGACCCCCCCTGGATAGCCATTTCTCTGCTGCTGCAGCTGTCTTTCCTACCTCTCAGAGGGACAGCAAAGCTTCTGCAGTGCATACTCTGGTTGCCTTGCTTTCTTGGACAGCACAGCAGTTAGGTTCTTGGTTAGTTTTTCTGGTTTTGAATCTTTTTTTTGCCATGAAGCCAGAGCTGCCCTACACAGCCATGCTGCAAATTCTGCTGCACCTCCATGACACCGTCATGATGCTCCTGCCCCATCTGGACTCAGAACCCAGCCCTCAGCCCCTCATCCAGGGTGTAGGACCAATGGCCTTCCCACCGAACTTCTTCGTGCAGAGGTAATTTTGGAGGCTGGACACCAGTTCTGACTGGTGGGACCATCTTGTCATGGAGTGGTGGGATGACCAGCATTGGCTGAGAAACTTCCATATGTGGAAGGCCACATTCCAGGAGCTGTGTGACTGGCTTGTCCCTGCCCTACAATGGCGGGACACCCACCTGCGGTCCGCCATCCCCCCGGAGCAGCAGGTCGTTATTGCCTTGTGGAAGCTGGCCACCCCTGACAGCTACCGCTCAGTGGGACACCAGTTTGGAGTGAGGAGGTCTACTGTTGGGTCCATCTTGATGGTGGGAAGTCACTCTCAGGGGACAGTCCATGTGGGGTGGGGGATCCAGAAAAGGGGGACTGTCAGGAAATGGCAGAAGGAGCTGGGGATGGGATGGGAGTGGGAGGAGCCCTCCTGGCCTCACCCTGCCCTAGTGCTGGGGGGGACCGCCTGAGGGGGGTTCTCCTGGGATCTTGGGGGGGGAGAGTTGGGGAGGGCACCTCCCAAGGGCTCAGGCACCCCCTCTAATTTCTTCTTTTGTGTGTTTCTATTTGTCCCTTTCTGCAGGTGGTGCGGGCCATCAACTCGGAGCTGCTGCACAGGATTGTCCGCGTTGGAGACCTGGACACCATCGTGACCGACTTTGCTAAGCTAGGTTTCCTGAACTGCAAAGGAGCGCTCAGTGGGATTCACATCCCGATCCATGCACTGCCCCATTGAGCAGCCCAGTACATTAACAGAAAGGGCTACTTCTCTATGGTGCTGCAGGCCCTGGTCAACCACCGGGGACAGTTTATGGACATTCGTGACGGATGGTCGGACCGGGCACATGATGCCTTCATCTTCCATAACTTCTACCTGTACCGCAGACTGGAACATTCTTCCCGTAGCACAACTTTGCGGTCGGGGATGTACAGATGCCGACATGCATCTTGACTGACGCGGCCTACCCCCTTATGCCCTGGCTCATGAAGCCCTACACTGGGCACCTGAATGCGAGCAGGCAACAATTTAACACGCACCTGAACCGGGCTCGCTTGCAAGTAGAATGTGCTTTCGGGCGTCTGAAGGGGAAGTTTATGTGCCTGCTCACTTGCCTCGACATGGGGAACACAACATCCCTGAGATGGTGGCCGTGTGTTGTGTGCTCCACAACCTGGTGGAGAGGAAAGGGGAGGCCTTACTCCCAGAGTGGGGAACACAGGCTGATGTCAAGGGGAGGCAGTTCAAGCAGCCCTGAACAGCTGCCATCTGCCAGGCCCACCAGCCAGGAGTGCGCATTCAGGAGGCCCTGAGGGAGAGATTCTCACAAGGAGTCCAGTGCCTCCCCCCAGGACCTCCCCAATGGGGGCTTAGGCCTGGCTCCCCAATACCTTCCCCCCAAAAACCCATCCCCGCTCCACTTTGTGGACATTAACAGAGAGACACCAGGTTTAGTTTAAAAAATGCTTTGATTTTAATTCAAACTTCTATGAAAAAACATAACACACTGTTGATTTGTAAAATAAACTTGGTATTCAATTATAAACTGTTTCTTTAACTGGTAGGAAGGGGGGCTGTAAACCTGGAAGGAGGGAGGGAGGCTCAGGGCTGAGGGTGCTGCCTGGACAGCAAGCTCCTGTCACCTCAGGTACGGGGGCCTAGACAGAGTCATGCTTGGGTGCGGCCTGGGACAGTAGGGGGCTGGGCAGGAGGTGGGATTGCAGCTGGGTATGGGATGGCAGGAGGCGAGGGGGGGCAGAGGGTGAGCAGGGGGCAAGAGCAGGCTGAGCAGGAGGAGCGGCAACAGGGACAGGACCTGGGAAGGCCATCAGCTCCTGGATAGCGGCACATATTTTGGTGCGCTGCTGGTTGAGCTCGTCCAGCAAGCAGTTGTGCCACTCTGCCTCTGCCTGAATCCTCTCTCCAAATGTCTCCTGCATTCTTTGGAGGACCATGATGTGCTGGCGCATAAGGTCTTGATATATGTGCCAGTGCCAGCGGCTTCCATGCACCCTGCTAGGTGGTGGGACAGGTGTGGCTCACTCCTCCTGGACAGCTGGTCCAGCTGTGGAGGACAAGAGGGAGAAGTAGTCAGTCATGCATGCTCACACTGTCCTTGAGGGCATGCCCTCCTTGAGAGCAGTGAGTACCTGTTCTAGGGACAGGGGATGCTGATGTTCTCACAGCAAGCCCAGATCTGGCCTGGCCATCAGCCCCCGCCTCACAGGGGCCCAGAGGTGTACAGGGCACATCCTGCCCTCCCTCCCCCCCTCCCCCCGCCCCATGGCTAAGCAGCACAGAGAAGTGTCTGGCCACAGTTGGTTCTCATGGGTTGCAGAGGGGCCTGGAGCAACCTGGCCCTCCCAGGGCCCCCAACCCATAAGCGTGCACCTGGCAGCACAGTCTGCAGGAGCAGGTGGTGCCTCACACACATAGCAGGGGGAGGACGGCCCTCCCTGCGGTCAGACATGTGCGGAGCCCCCCCAGGCTGTGATCAGCATGACACTTTACAGTAACGCACCATCCCCCGTGCTCCCGCCTCCCCTGCCCTGGGTGTGTTGCAACCTCACAGCACTCACCTGATGTTCCCTTCCCAGTGTCCGAAGACGTCTGGGAGGCTTCCTGCATCTGGGGGACCAGCTCCAGGGTGAGGGTCACAACACTCTTGGCATCCTTCTCCTTGTCCTGGAGCTGCTAGTCATCAGGGTTGTTGTCCTGGAGCTGCGGCTACTGCTACACAGGGGTCTCCATCCCAGGCTGTGTCTAGACTGCACCTCTCTGTCAACAGAGAGATGTACATTAGGCATGTCAAAATTGCTAATGAAGCAGGGATTTAAATATCCCGTGCTTCATTAGCATAAACATGGCCACCGCTTTTTTCAAAAATGGAACTTTTTTGAAAAAAAGCGGCAGTCTAGATGCGGATCTGTCGAAAATAAACCCCTTTTCGACAGATCCTGTAAACCTCATTTTTTGAGGAATACAGGATCTGTTGAAAAAGGGTTTATTTTCGACAGATCCACGTCTAGACTGCTGTTTTTTTTTCAAAAAAGCTCCATTTAGAAAAAAAGCGGCGGCCATGTTTATGCTAATGAAGTGTGGGATATTAAAATCCCTGCTTCATTAGCAATTTCAACATGCTTGATTTGCATCCCTCTGTCGACAGAGGGATGCAATCTAGACGTAGCCCCAGACTCCACAACTGTCCCTGGAGACAGCAGTTCCCCACACCCCCAGGATTCGGTGCAGCACAGTAATGCGGTGATTCCCCGGAGCGGGAGCGGGAGCTGCGCTCACGGGCCCTCACATACCCCTGCCACAGTTTCTTGACCTTGGCTCTGACTTGGTCTCGGGTGTGGGGGTGGTGGCCTTTCTTTGCTAGACCATCAGTCATTTGGCCATAAATAACCACATTCCTCCACCTGCGTTGCAGGGCCTGAGGAGACTCCTCAGACCACAGCTGCAAGAGGGTTTTTATCTCTGGCCCAGACTATGACGGTGCCCAGCATTTGCTGCCCCTTGTTTGGTCCTGGAATTTGTCCCTAGAAGGGCCAGGGAGGTCTCTGGGGGCTAGTGTCTGTGACATGGCTCTGTGTTGCAGTACCAGGAAAAGCCATGCTGTCAGGGTCCTGCTAGGAGCTGGCGTCCTGTCACAATGCTTCTCCTGGCTGCCTGTGGCTTTAAAATATGGCTGCCGGCAGGAACAATAGAGGTGTTTAGTGGAGATGGTGTATCCACCAGGGCTTTTTCCTGGAGGCCTTTTTTTTTTTTCAAAAAAAATGGCTCCCCCGCATCCACACACACCTTTTTTCGAACGATCTTTTGAAAACGACATTATTCCTTGTAAAATTAGGTTTACCACTGTTGACAAAACCAAAAGAATTTTAATTTCGAAAGAATGCAATGGCAGTCTAGATGCAAGTGTAGTTTTTTCAAAAAAAGGCTACTTTTTTCGAAAAAACTCTGTAGTCTAGACAAACCCTAAATGGCTGACCATTTCAATCTCTTTATATGAACGTAGGCAGAAAGATGTTTATGAAATCATGCAGAGACTTCCTTAGAGTTGAATGCTGCCCACTAGGTTCATAATGTTCTCACTCACAATGTGCTTTATTTTAAAAGTTAACATAATTAAATTAAAAATTGAGATCAATGTCTACTTTTTCAGTAAAAAGTTTTTTTTTTTAAATAGGGAAACGTATAAAGGCATTTTGAAAGCTGAATTGTTTTACATCTAAAATTAGGTTCTGGGATTCTTTTGATATGTTTTCTTTGCATTATCTGCAGACAGGCTAAAATGATCATAATAGGACTTATACATCATAACATAATAGTTTTAATGGCTTTTTCAAAGCCATTACAATTTAGCATACTAAAGTCCACTTAAGGACTCTTTAATTTATATTAATCATTAAGGAGGACTTCACTCTCCTGTACAAAGTCACTAGACTTTTTGTGGAACACTAAGTGAGTAACTTGATGGGAACAGAATTGATTCATTGGTGGATTCTCCATCTATTAATGTCATCAGATAAAGACCAGATGCCTTGCTTTTGCTGAACACAACCTTTGAATTACTATAATACAAGTTATTTGGCAAGGGTGACTGGGAGAAATGTAATGGCCTATGATATACAGGTCAGACTAGACAATGTATGGGTTTCTTCTAGACTTAAATCTATGAGTTTGATGTTAGCTCTCTGAATGGTAGTGTAACCCACTTGCCTAATGAGACATATCTTTAGGTGATTTAGAGAGAAAGGAGGAGGAATGAGTTGTGTCTTGAGTCACTGTTGCAAGACAAATACACAATGAACATTCCACACCTAGAATTTTCTGGAATTCGGTTGTGGTAGTTTTGAACATGCTCAGTAGGTTTCCTGTGCTGGACTCAAAGGCTACATTAAGGCCATATAGTAAGGGCAGCTGTTTTACAAAAGGACATGTGACATGAATAATCATGGGTTGGGAAAAGCTTATTCACAGGAGCAGAAAGCAGACTGGATTCCCTTAACTCTGAAGCATTTTGCAGCAGGCTGGTGATTTTAACTTTCCTACAGGGAACCCTCAATAGTGTTAGTTACAGAAAGGGGAAACTGGATGGAAAACTAATTTATTTCATTTTTATTGTATAGCTTGAATGTTATTTGATTTTAGACAAATGGTTATAGTCAGGGCTCGCCAAGCGCCGGTGAGCCCTGTTCGCCAGCTGTGCGGAACCGCAAACTGCGCATGCGCTGACCACGCTGCGCGGCCGCGCCAGGCTAAAATCTACTCGCCACGGGCGAATAGATTACATTAATTGTCGAGCCCTGGTTATAGTTAAACTATCTTAATCAGAATGGCTCATCAAGTCTTTCCAATCATCACATTTAGGTAAGAAGTCACCTCTATTTTGCTATTCTCAGGTTTGTATTTTTCTTGTAACATGGTTACTTATTTATATAAATTATACTGATAGGTTGCTTAATTAGTTAGCCACACTATAGCAGAGGAGGACAGCAAGGACTGCAAGCAAGAGGAGGGAAGATCTTACAATGCTTTTTGACTCAGTAGACTATATACTATTGATAAACAAAGACTATAACTGAGATTTAGGTGAATAAACGTAAGCTATTGGAATACTTCTCACTATGTTTGTCGGGACTAACTTTTTTAGATTTAATTTTTCAATTGCTGATATTAATGTATAACTGAATATAATGCATGTGGATTATGAAGTACAAGTTGTACCTCCTTTAATCGGGACTCTCAGGTCCAGCAACATCTGTGGCCCGGCAGGATCACGGGTGTTCCTGGATCACAGAGGCTAGGTATAAGGAGGTCGGGCCATATGGCAGGAGCAGTGTGGGGGGGGACGAATTAGCCAGGAGCCCCATGTTGAGGGAGGGACGCAGCTCTGGCAGCCCCAGCAGGCATGGCAGCTGCACAGCCTGGGCAGCCACAGAGCCCCAGCAGCCACGGAGCCCTGGCCTCAGCAGCCACGGAGCCACGCCAGCCAGGCAGCAGAGGGACTCATCTGGAGTCTTAGCTGGGGGGAGCACAGGCCATGTTGGGAAGGAAGGACCTCCCCTCATTCGGCAAATCCCCTTGTTCGGGACCAGTCAGATACTGAGGGTGCCGAAGGAGGGAGTTCTAACCTGTTGTCTTGTCATATAGTAGAAATGTAGCTATTTATTATTTATCCTAGAATCATAGGGTTGGAAGAGACCTCAGGAGGTCATTGAGTCCAACCCCTTGCTCAAAGCAGGACCAACCCTAACTAAATCATCCCATCCAGGGCTTTGTCAAGCCCGAATTTAAAAACCTCAAAGGATTGAGATTCCACCATCTCCTTGGGTAACCCATTCTGGTGCTTCACCACTGTCCTATTGAAATAGTTTTTCCTAATATTCACCTTAGAGCTCCCCTGCTGCAACTTGAGACCATAGCTTCTTGTTCTGCCATCTTTCGCTATTGAACAGCCTCTCTCCATCCTCTATGGACCCCACCCCCTTTCAGGTAGTTAAAGGTTGCTATCGAATGCCCCCTCACCCTTCTTTTCTGTAAACTAAGCCCAAATCCTTCAGCCTCTCCTTATAAGTCACATGCTCCAGCCTCCTAATCATTTTTGTTCACTTCCGTTTGACTTTCTCCAATGTGTCCACAGCCTTTCTGTAATTTGGGGCCCATAATTAGATGCAATACTCCAGATGTGGCCTCACCAGGTCTGAATAAAGGGAAATAATCACTTCCCTAGATCTGGTGGCAATGCTCTACTAATGCACCCTAACATACCATTAGCCTTCTTGACTACAAGGGCACACTGTTGACTCATACCCATCTTCTTATCCACTATAATCCCCAGGTCTTTTTCTGCTGAACTGCTGCTTAGTCAGTCGGTCCCCAGCCTGTAACAGTGCTTGGGATTCTTCCTTTCCAAGTGCAGGACTCTGCACTTGCCCTTGTTGATGAAATCTGTCATCAGAATTCTTTTGGCCCAATCCTCCAATTTGTCTAGGTCACTCTGGATCCTATTCTTACCCTCCAATGTATCTACCTGTCCCCCTAGTTTAGTGTCATCTGCAAACTTGTTGAGGTTGCAATTAATCCCCTCATCCATGTCATTAATAAAGATGTTGAAGAAAACCAGCCCCAGAATAGACCCTTGATGCACTCCACTTGATACCAATCACCAAACAGACATTGAGCTGTTGATCACTATCCATTGAGCCCAACAATCTAGCCAAAAGAGATGCCAGCTCTGCCCACATATCTATACGGGTGAATTCATCACTGGAGCAAACAACATAAGCCACAAAATCAAAAGGTCATTTGACTACACATCCAGTAATTTGATCTATGCCATCAAATGCCAGCAGTGCCTCACTGCTATATATATATTGGACAAACTGGACAGTCTCTGCAGGAAAGAATCAATGGACACGAATCAGATATATGTAAAGGAAATGTACAGAAACCTATTGGGGAACATTTTAACCTTCCAAATCATACTCTGACAGATCTCCAAGTAGCTGTCTTGTCACAAACCAGCTCTACAAGCCAGATCCACAGGGAAGCCTTGGAATTACAGTTCATCCGCAAATTCAATTCACATGCTAATGGACTCAGTCGTGATGAAGGTTGGTTGGGACACTACCAATTTAACAACCATTGAAGGTGCTAACAGCTCTCTGAGTAGTATCCTTCCTGACATGGGAATCTGTCTATTGACTTTGATTTTTATCTGCTTAGGTTTAAGTACCCATTCTCCAGATACTTCCTGATGCTCTGTCTCCCAGCCTCCTCCCTTTTTCTCCCCCCCCCTTTCCCTCTCCTATTTATTTCAAGTGTTCACATCCCAAACTCATAACTCCGGTCATCTGAAGAAGTGGGCTGTGCCCACAAAAGCTCATGATACCATCTACATGTTTTGTTAGTCTATAAAGTGCTACCGGACCATTTGTTGTTTTGTTCCACTTTTGTTTATTGTCAAACATTTTTACATAAATTGCTGCTGTCTTATGGAGTGATGTAGAGAAGTTAGCAGATGCCAACTGTATTTTAAATTTCTTCTCTTTTTCTTAACAGTTTTTTTGAAGTTTTATGTTTCCAGCTGGGCAAATCTATAGCACATTGGATCCCAGCCATTAACTTATATACCAGTAACAGTAGTATTTGCAGCTTGTATCACTGGATCCTGGTGATCCCCATCACAGCCTCTTGCATACCCTGAAATGGTAAAGGCTATGGCATGACACAGGACAATTGCCATTTATGTTCTTAAATGTCACACAGAAGAGAAATCTATGGAAGTTAGGCACTTAAATGCTTTTGAAGTTTTGGGCCTTAGTGCCATCCCAATTACAGCATGTACACATAGAGAAAGAGAGAAAAGTCTTTATCTTTTTCTTGTTGACAGGCCCTGAACATCATTTGTACATTTAAATGTATCGTATTTATTTAATGGTTTTAACAAAGGAAAGTGAATTTGCATTTTGTTCTGTCAACATAAAGCTTTATGGTCACTTTGACTTCCTCAGGGACTGAGATCAAACTTTTTATGAGATACTGTTCCCTTCTTTTGACACTAGCACACACTGTAACACTTTTATCTCTTATCCTCTCTCATTGTACTAAAACTTCAGGGGGTAGCCGAGTTAGTCTGTACAAGTAAACTGAAAAAACAAGAAATAGTCTGGTAGTACTTTAAAGACTAACAAAGCATATAGATGGTATCGTGAGTTTTTTGGGCACAGCCCACTTCTTCAGATGACCGGAGTTTTGGTCCTAGACATCCAAATGTTTTGTTAGTCTATAAAGTGCTACCAGACTATTTCGTGTTTTTTCAGTTTCATTGTACTAAGAGTCTCATCTGACTGTGGGAAATGCAACACCCAGTGGCATATTAATAAGGATATACGAATATCAAAAGTCAAACCCCAAATTTATCCCCAGCTAAGAAACAACAACAATATATAGTAACATTTTTTTGTAAAAGTCACGAACTGATCACGGGCAATAAAGAAAAAAAAAAATCATAGAATTTAGTAATTTTTACTAAACACAACACATCCATGACAAAAGGGGGAATTCAGTTGCAGGATTACCACACTACCTCCAGCAGCTGAGCAGTTTTGGGGACTGCTCTGAGCTCTGTGTCCCCCCCATGTCGGGGGGGGATCAGAGCCTCAGGGAACCCCCCCCCCCCCATCATCCATGTCAACTGCAAGCTGTGACCCCACCACCCACAAAGGTTCAGAACTCTGGGGAAGATCCCATCACCCATGGTGGTTGGGAGCTGTGATGTCAAAAGCTACAGAGGGACAGCTGGGAGATCCAGGGTACCCCTAGGAGGCAATGAGGATACACTGCAGGTTCTGGCCACCGGGGATGATACAATGAAGTACAGATTATGTGACCTCCATGACCTCCATGAAGGCGCCAATGAAATGCTGCAAAGGGTTCACTGTCCTGTTAGTGTCCCTCTGTGGCCGAGGGTGCATCTGCAATTTTTGTCCCGGCTGTTCTACCTTGCTCCCTGGGCCACTTCAAGACTTTGCTCTATCCTGCTCTCTCTCAAGGCTTTGAGGCCTGGTTCTTAACACCCTGTCCCCTGCAGAGTTTTGTAGCCAGTTGTGACTAGTCTTCAGCCCCTGGACCTGGGTCTTAACCAGGTCTAAAGTTCAGCTCACACTCAGAGCTGGCTGAAGTGCTACTGTCCTCTCAGTCAGAGCCTAACTCTGGCTGGGTTGAGCCCCAGTGAGGCTCCCTTTATATCGGCCTGCTGGGCCCTAATGCCTGCCTCTGCTGTGGATACTCTTTCCTGCTTGGAGGACCTCTCTTCTGCCCTTTTTCCTGAGGTGAGGTGCAGGAAGCCTCCAGCAGGGGGTGTCTAGGTCTAGTTCATCCTGTCACAAATGAATTATCATTGAAGTTCTTGGGCCCTGGCCTAATGCAGAGGCTTGCCATCACTCTCTGGTAGCTATGAAATACTTCACAAAATGACCTCAAGTTTATCCAATAAGAAATCAAGACTTAGTAGGGGTCTTGGACGAGTTACACACACCTTGAGGAAGAAACTTTGAATCCAAAGCGTTTCAATGGGTTTCTGAGATTACCGGGATCCACAAAACTTGTACCACCATAGCAATCTGACGGTACAGTAAAATGCAGGGGTTGGACTCGATGACCTCCTGAAGTCTCTTCCAACCCTATGATTCTATGAACCCACTCAAGTAGTTTTGGGTGAGTTATTCATGGGTGGAGGAGGGGGGAAAGGAGCAACATAGTGAGATTTTGGCTAGCCCTGCCAACAGGGATGCCAAGAGGACAGTTGCCCTAGGAGCCTAGCAAGACTGTTTGCCCCCATGGTTTTGGCTGAGTTGTTTATGGTGTGTGGGGGAGACAGGGATCAACAGATAGAGGCAGCATGAATGAGAAGTTGAAAGCATAGTGGCTGATCTTCAGAGAAATCTGGAGAGATGTTATTGAGACAGGATGCAGACTAAAAAAAGTGTTCTTGGTGATGTGAGCAAAAGATGAAGTTTTCTTTGCTAATTGGTTCCTCCTGTATTCAGAAACACAATACACATCAAATATATCAAACTACCACCAATTTCCACTCCCAACTCGAACACCCACAGGGTCCCAAACTTTGACTATCCCCTCAGGTCAAAAGAGGCAATAATGTAGCTTTCAAAATCGAAGAATATGTTCTCTTACTCTGGAACAAGTCTGCTTCATCAAATTGTATATAATTTTAAACTATTAAACCCTCTTACTTGCTTTTTCATTTAAAGGTGCGATTTGAATACCCAGGAAATCAATATCTGCTTTGCTATGTGATTACAACCAAATAATTGAAATATCAGAAGGGCAGCGAGCCACACAGCCTTTGTATTGAGGCAATAAGGCATAACGACAGTGCTTTCAGCACAAAAGTAATTCTAAATGTAATTGAATGAAATTTTTAAATGTAACTGTTTTTAGCAAATCCATAGAAATCTTTAAAGTGCAAAAAAAACCCCTACCCCTTCAAAATACCAAGACTATTTTGCGTCATCAGTTTTTAAGGCATGCTCCCCATTGAGGTCAGTGGGGAGCTTTGATTTAAAAAAAAAAAAAAAAAAAAAAAGATGGTATTTTATAGCCCTTCTATTATGCTGCTGTACTAATATGGTAAATATAACTCACAGCAACACCATGCAAAGAAGAACTTTATGCAAATATCTCATACTTATAGGAAAAATGACCAGCTAGATTTTGGACAGGTCTGAATGATGGAAACAAGCTATTTCATCTCACACAGTCAGACTGGAATACATACTTTATGGAAATCCTAGCTCATTTGAAAAAGAAATAAAGAAAAGAAAAGTGTCTATACAAGGGATATGCTAAAATCATATTATATTCCCAGGGAAAAAAGGATTTTCCTTTAAAATGTAAAATCAGGAGAATTTGTGGGTGAAGAGCAAGTCAAGGAGAATATAAATTAGATATCTGCTATTTAGGTGCAAAGCAGAGCAAGAAAAACGGAACTCCATATCAAAGAGTGACTACAGTAATATTTCAAAGGTATTCAGCATGATTGTAGGCTAATAGTTTTAGAACAGAAGTAAGCATGAAGGTTGGGTAGCTTACTTAATGAAGAACTAGCCTTTCATCTCTAGGACTCTGATTTAAATCCATCTTTCATACCTAAGTTAAATTAGCAGCTTCATTTTGGTCTCTCGTGGACAGTATATAAATACCACATGTAAGCTGACTGGGTGTGTCTAGACTGGCAAGATTTTGTGCAAAAGCGGTTGCTTTTGCACAAAAACTTGCCGCCTGGCTACACTGGCCGCGAGAATTTGTGCAAGAACACTGACTTTGTAATGTACAAAATCAGTGCTTCTTGCGCAAATACTTTGATGCTCCCGCTCAGACATAAGCCCTCTTGCGCAAGAATACTTGCGCAAGAGGGCCAGTGTAGACAGGAACATTAATTTCTTGCGCAAGAAAGCCCGATGGCTAAAATGGCTATTGGAGCTTTCTTGCACAAGAGAGCGTCTATACTGGGCACAGATGCTTTTGCGCAAAAGCAAATCTTTTGCGCAAAGGCACATGCCAGTATAGACGCTCTCTTGCGCATACTTTTAACGGAAAAATTTTTCCGTTAAAAGTATTTGCACAAAATCATGCCAGTCTAGACGCAGCCACTAAGTTTAACACAACCAACACTCCTAACTTTTGTCAATAAACCACTAGACCACTACTGGTACAAAGACTGAATTATCTCTCTGTTCATTTGAGAGGCATATCTTTCAGAAACTTGGTTGGGTGGAAGCAATGCTCTTTCTTTCTTTTATATGAGTTCATGGAATAGCTAACTGCTCTCAATTAAGTCCACTAAATTACAAACGTCTAACTTACAGCATTCCCCATAAAATTCTATTTTAAATGTGAGGGAAGATGGGGCTCAAAGACATGTGAGTTTTTTAACTGGGCTTCTATGCCCTACTTCCTTCCACTTCCTCCATTTTTTTGTTCCTGTATAAGTTCCAAAGAGGCACCTCTTCTTCTCGGTGCTTCCATCTCTGTTTATTTGGTTCCAGAGTCATACTGATTCGTAGGACTCTTTCTTCTTTTTCCCCCTCAATATTTCTAAAGAGGCTTCTGTCTCTCATTGCCAAAGGTCTTCCTTTTTAATTATGGACTCCTACACTTCTTCTGTTGTGACTAAAACATTCTTTTTCTTTCAGTTTCCACAGCATCTCACTCGGGTCCAACACCATTAAATCCAAACAGCATTGTGCTCAGAAGGAATGCAGAATTATCTTATCAGATGTCAAGTTCTATCATTCAGCTATAGCCCTATCAACTGTAACTTATCCCACTTTTTACTCCAGTCCCCTGTGGCAGGGTCAGTCCCACTCCTGGGCCCCTGTTCAGCCCACTGTCCCACAGTTTAGGAGTCATAGTATCAGACTCACTCACCTTGTTTTGGTGTTTGTCCCTCTGTCGTCTCCCTGCAGCCGTTAGCAGGGCCAATGCTGTTCTGCTTGGCCCCTCCGGTCTCCTTATCAGTTGTCTTTCTCAATGCTCTAAACTCCTCCTCAATTCTCTCTCTCTCCCCTCTCCCCCCCTTTCTCCCCCCCGGGAGTGTTTGTTTGTTTTTCCTCTCTCCCCCCCCCCCGGGAGTGTTTTTAAAGAGGCCTCGTGGCAGCCTGAATCAGTTTCCACCTGGCCCTTAACTGATTTGCAGGTAGTATCGTAGGCTCTCCATGTCCCACTTCACTGTGAGGCATTCTTTCTCTACGATGACATAGTTTCTTTCCCTTGGAGAAGCTTCCGGCTTAGGTATAGTATAGGATGCTCTTCTTCCCTGACCATTTGGGACAATGCCACACGCAACCCGACTTCAGAGGCATCGGTCTGTAACAGGAACTCCCTCAAAATCTGGGGCTATGAGCACTGGGTCACTGCACAGGGCTGATTTTAAGTCGTTGAATGCATCCTCTGCTGCTGGGGTCCATTTCACCACATCCGGGCCCCGGGCTCTAGTTTAGTCTGTCAAGGGACATGCCCTGGAAGCAAAGTGAGGGATAACCTCCAGTAATACCCCACTAGTCCCAAGAATGCCCAGACCTGTTTCTTTCATACAGGCTGTGGCCAGTTCTGTATTGCAGCCACTTTACTCAACTGGGGCCTCACTAAGCCCCTCCCTACTATATATCCCATGTATTTGGCCTCTGCTAGTCCCATGGCACATTTTGCCGGGTTTGAGGTTCGGCCAGCTTCTCTTAAGGTGTCCAGTACAGCCACCACTTTCTCCAAATGTGCGTACCAGTCCGGGGAGTGGATGACGACATCATCGAGATAAGCAGCTGCATATGCACAGTGAGGGTGCAGTAGCTTGTCCATAAGTCGCTGGAAAGTTGCAGGAGCCCCGTATAGTCCAAACGGGAGGACGGTGTACTGATATAGGCCCTCGGGGGTAGCAAAGGCTGTCTTCTCTCTGGCTTCCCTGGCCAAGGGAATTTGCCAGTACCCCTTCGTCAGGTCGATGGTGGACAAAAACCAAGCCTTTCCGAGCTGATCAATGAGCTCATCTATTCGCGGCATGGGGTATGCATCAAACTTTGACACCTCATTCAACTTCTGGAAATCATTGCAAAAACGGAAGTTGCCATCAGGCTTAGGCACTAAGGGTATGTCTACACTACCACCCTAGTTCGAACTAGGGTGCTAATGTAGGCATTCGAAGTTGCAAATGAAGCCCGGGATTTAAATATCCCGGGCTTCATTTGCATCTTGCCGGGCGGGCGCCATTTTTAAATCCCCTTAGGTCGAACTCCGTGCCCGCGGCTACACGTGGCACGGAGTAGGTAGTTCGAATTAGGATCTCTAATTCGAACTACCGGTACACCTCATTCCACGAGGAGTAACGGTAGTTCGAATTAGAGATCCTAATTCGAACTACCTACTCCGTGCCGCGTGTAGCCGCGGGCACGGTGTTCGACCTAAGGGGATTTAAAAATGGTGCCCGCCCGGCAAGATGCAAATGAAGCCCGGGATATTTAAATCCTGGGCTTCATTTGCAACTTCGAATGCCTACATTAGCCACCCTAGTTCGAACTAGGGTGGTAGTGTAGACGTACCCTAAGACAATGGGGCTGGACCATTGGCTGTGGGGCTCCTCAATGACGCCCAGTTCCAGCATTTTCTTACTTCTTTTTGTACCTCCTTTCGCTTTGCTTCTGGGATTCAGTAGGACCTAACATTCACTCTTATGCCTGGGTCTGTAATTATGTGGTGCTCAACCTCAGGGGTCCGGCCAGGCTCTGTTGAGAACACATCTGAGTGTCGCTCCAGCACTGCAAGAACCTCTGCCCTCTGGCCCAGGGTTAATTCTGGGGAGATCCTCACCTGTCCCTGTTGGCTTTCATCTGGTATCGCTGCCCCCAGGGCAGCCAGCTCCACCTCCCTGTCTTGCCATGATTTCAGCAGGTTAACATGGTAGATTTGTTCAAGTTTCCGGTGACCAGGTTGCCGGACCTTATAATCTACCTTCCCTAGGACCTCGACCACTTCATAGGGTCCCTGCCACCTGGCTAGGAGCTTGCTCTCTGCTGTCGGGACCAGTACCATCACCCAATCACCCACCTGGAATTTCCGGACCATTGCCCGATGGTTGTAGGAGGTTTGCTGGGCCTGCTGGGCTTTTTCTAAGTGCTCTCTTACAATGGGGGTAACCTAAGCAATCCTGTCCTTCATCTGGAGGATGTGCTCTACAATATTGCGTCCGTGGTTTGGCTGTTCCTCCCAAGTCTCTTTGGCAAGGTCTAGGATGGTTCAGGGGTTTCGCCCGTATAGCAGTCAAATGGGGAAAAACCTGTGGAAGCCTGTGGCACTTCCCGGATGGCAAACATGAGGTATGGGAGTAGGGCATCCCAATCTTTCCCGTCCCAACTCACTACCTTCTGGATCATGTCCTTGAGGGTCTGGTTGAACCGCTCGATGAGGCCATCCGTCTGCGGGTGGAATACTGATGTCCTTAGGGCACGTATGTGAAGCAGTGCACACAGGTCCTTCATTAACTTAGAAACAAAGGGAGTACCCTGATCGGTTAGGATCTACTTGGGTATCCCCACCCTCAAGAAGATTTGAACTAACTCCCTTGCTATTGTCTTAGAATGGGTATTTCTTAAGGGTACTGCCTCAGGGTATCGGGTACCACTAATATGCTCCGGTGTCCTCGGGCTGACTTTTCTAATGGGCCCATTAGGTCCATAGCGATGCACTCAAAAGGGACCTCAATAATAGGTAGGGGTACCAGTGGGGCTCTTAAGTGCGGACAGGGTCCATGAAGCTGGCATTTGGGGCAAGAGGCACAATACCACCAGACCTCCACATATACCCCAGGCCAGAAGTACCTTTGTAAAATCCGACCTAGGGTCTTCTCAACTCCTAGGTAACCCCCGAATAAATGACTGTGGGCTAGGTCCAGCATGGCTCGCCGGTGATTCTGGGGCACCAAGAGCTGTTCCTCCTATCCCTGGTGTGGCAACACTCGGCATAGGAGTGCACAGCACATTTCATTAGGGTGTGCACTCAAAGAATTTTTTTAAAATGTACTTTGACCCCCATTAGCCACACCCCTGACCCCTGTTAACCATGCCCCTGACCCCCATTGGCCACACCCCCTGACTCCCATTGGCCACACCTCTGGAGGTAACACTCTGGGGGCAAGATGGGCACATGACCAGAAGGTGCCATGTGACCCCCCCCCCCCCCCCAAGGACTTTTCCTACCATCCTCCTACCAACAGAGATTAATTTGGCCCTCACCAAACCCCCCCTCATGCAACTATCCTGCAGCTGCATTAACTCACTGTGTGTGACATTAACTCGAGGGTGGAGAGGCTGGGGGCAGTGTTCCCTAAGCATTTCCTCCCATGAGCAGAATGAATTTTGTGTTGTGCACCAGTACTGAGTTCATGTGGCTTGTTTGGATGTGCCACTGTGGCACCCAAGTTATTAATAAATATCTCATAAACCTCTACCTTTTCCTTCTGCTGCCATGTCTCCTCCCCTTGCTCCATCAGCTCCCCTGGTGCCTGCTGCCCCCCAACCCCTCACCCACCTCTGCTGTCCTGACTCCTGCTCTTCTCACTGCCCTCAGCCCTCCTGAGACCTGCCCCCCTCCATCAGCCCTTCTCTCTCCCCTGTGCCCACTCTTCCAGTAGCCCCACTCTGACCATGTGAGCTACCCTTCCTCATCCCCTCTCCTAACACCTCCCTCTACACACCTTCCCTGCCTCTCTCCTCTGGTGCTGGTCCCTCCCCTGCAGGTGTCTGCCCTTCTGCTTCACCCCCAGAATCCCCTGGCACCTGCACCTTCCCTTAGCCCTGCACCCTCCTGGTGCCTCCCCCTTCCCTTACTGCCCCTGCCTCCTTTTTCCCTGGTGCCCACCCCCTCACCACCCTTTGCCCCCATTCCCCTCATGCCCGTGCCCTCACATATGCCTTGCTCCATCCCTGACTTCCTCATGCCCACCCCTTCTTTTAAGCCTTCTCCCAGCACCTCTCCCTTCCCCCTCTAGCCCCCAATGCCTTTATCCTCTCCTCTCCTAGCATCACCCTGTCCCCCCTCCCACTGACACCTCCCCTCCTGCCCCTTTCCTCCTTGTCTGCACTTGGCACCCCTGGCATTTGTCTCTCCTCCACCCTGTCCCTTGGTGCCTTCCCCTTTCTTCTCCTGACCTGCCCCCTCCCCTCAGCACAAGCCCCTTCCTCTCCCACCCCTTCCTCTTATTTTTGCCCCTTCCCCTCCGATCCCCTCCGTTACCTTACCTTCGGCTTTTGCCTTCCTATTTGAGGGGCTGAAGTCAGAGCCGGCCTAAGCTACAGGCCGGCCGGGCCCTAGCCCGGGGCACCTCAGGGGCACTGTGCTGTGCTGCTGGGCTGGGCGGGGGTGCTCCTGGGTGCCTCAAGGGCACCGCGCCATACTGCCGTGCTGTGCGGGGGCGCTCCCAGGCGCCTCAAGGGCACCGTGCCATACTGCCGTGCTGGGCAGAGGTGCTCCCGGGCACCTCAAGGGCGCCGCGCAGTGCTGCCGTGCTGGGCGGAGGCGCTCCCAGGCGCCTCAGGGATGCTGCGCCATACTGACGTGCTGGGCGGGGGCGCTCCTGGGCGCCTCAAGGGCGCTGCGTGGTGCTGCCATGCTGGACCGGGGTGTTCCCGGGTGCCTCAGGGGTGCCGCGCCGTGCTGCTGGGCCGCGCCGTGCTGCCGGGCCAGGTGGGGCCCAGGGTGCAAAAATGGCTCGGGCTAGCCAGCCCGAGACATTAGGGTGTGCCTGGGCACACCCGGCACACCCTGTGCGCACGCCTATGACACTCGGTACAGTAGATCCCCCTTGATAATGTAATAGGGTCTAGGGCCCTTGAGCCTTCCTTCTATGGGGACCCCATTATTTCAACTACCTCTTTACAAATGTTTTGATACAAGGGGTCGTTGGCCTGGTCCTTTCCAAAATTTTCAAGCGAGGGCCCTACCTGCCTGGGCTCTGGGGAACCTTCATCCCCTTCCATACCAGGGGGCCCTGCTGAGCTAGGCCCAGCCTCAGGCTCGTCCACCTCTCAGTGCTCCATTATCAGTTGGCTCAGTTTCCCCACCAACCAGGGCCTGTCTTAGGTTCTGGGTCAGGAGTCAAGTCTCTTGGCTGCCCTCATTTCCCTTGATTTCCGGGGTTTCTGAGGCTCAGAAAATAGGTCCTGGGAAAATTCATGAAAGCTTGGGAGTGGGCTCTCTTCCTTCCCCTCAGCTGTAGGGAGCAGGTTACTAAATCCAGGGAAGTCCCGCCAGATCACAACTGGGTATTGGAGCCTCTGAACCACCCCCTTGCTACCCGTGTGACATTCCCCTGGATCTCTATTTGTACAGGGACAACAGGGTAATAATTGACATCTCCATGGACACAGGAGATCCCTATGTGCTGGGCATGGGTCAGCTGCTCTGGTTCCCCCCCATCAGCTGCCCTGAGACCAATATGACAATGCTCCCTGAGACCACCAAGGCCAAGTTCTCTACCCTGTTCATCTTAACGGGTCAGGTGTATGGATGGGGGGGGGGGCCATTGCTACGCCTGCCAAATTTATGAGACTTCAGGGGCCTCCCAGATCCCCTAGGTCACACTGCATGGGTTCTGTCATGTTTGGACAGTGTGCCACTATATGCCCTATCTCCCCACATGCATAGCATCGATACCCCGCAGAGGACATCCCCCTATTTCTTGGGCTATTGGGTTTTACCCCCTAACCTTCCTGCCCCTAGTCCAAAAGTCCCTTCATGGCATCCAGCCGCTCTTCTGTCTCCCTCTTCCCCGGCCAAGTCTTACTCGAGGATTCAGAGCCACGGGCCTTTGGGGCTAGTCCAACTCTCTTATCCCTCCGGACTTCTTTGCTGAGGGGTTGCAAGAGTCCTTTAGCTGTTATTTGTCTTTCCATGAGGGCTACCATCTCATCATATGAAGAGGGGTCATTCTGGCTGACCCAGACTCGCAGATTGGGTGGTAGGCCCCTCATAAACTGTCCAGGACAACAATTTCCACAATCTTCTCCGGGCTGTAGGTCTCCGGCCGCAACCATTTTCAGGCCAAGTGGATCAGGTCAAATAGTTGTGTCCTTGGTGCTCTGCCCTCCCCGTATCGCCGCTCATGGAACCTTTGCGCTCTAACCGCAGTGGTTACTCCCGACCTGGCGAAGATCTCATCCTTCAGCTGGGACTATTCAGTGGCAGCCTCCTCGGGCATGTTGAAATAGGCCTTCTGGGCCTCACCGCACAGAAATGGAGCCAGGATGCTGGTCCTCTCAAAGGCCAAGAGGTACGCCTCCACATCATCCTCCCCTATCATTTTCTAGAGGAAACTTCTAACCCACAGGGACTGTGCTCCATCTGAGCCATGCACCTGAGTGGTCAGAGCCTTCAGCTGCATTATTACCTCCTGTAAGGTGGCTCAATCCTGGGCAGCCTGGCTCATCAGCAGCTGTTTTGTTTCCTGCTGTAGTCTCACTGACTCCCACTGGGCAGCCACTTGACCCCAGGTAGCTTCTTGCTGTGCTGCAGTGTCTTGTATAAGGGCCTTTACTACATCCTCCATCTTGTTTTTCTCCCATCTTAGTAGGGTGGCTTAGCCTGCCCTGGGTGGGTCCGCTGCAAGGTCTCACTGCAGCGAAACAATCCCACTTCTAACACCACGTGTGGCAGGGTCAGTCCCACTCCTGGGCCCCGACCCCTGTTCAGCCCACTGTCCCACAGTTTAGGAGTCACAGTATCAGACTCACTCACCTTGTTTTGGTGTTTGTCCCTCTGTTGTCTCCCTGAAGCCTTTAGCAGGGCCAATGCTATTCAGCTTGTCTCCTCTGGTCTCCTTATCAGTTGTCTTTCTCTATCGCCACACTCCAAACTCCTCCTTCACTCTTCAAACTTCTTCTCAACTCTCCAAACTCTTTCTCGATGCTCTAAACTGCTTCTCAACTCTCTCTCTCTCTCCCCCTGACCCCCCCCCCCTGCCCCGGGAGTGTTTTTAAAGAGGCCTCATGGCAGCCTGAATCAGCCTCCTTGTCTCAGCTGCCTCTAATTAGTCAGGATTGCTGCTGTTCCCTCTGCAAGAGCTGCCTCTCTCCCCTTCCACCAAGCCCTCTAACTTGCCCTGTTACATGATCTTGAGGAGGAGAGAGGAACCATTCTTCCATTGAGCACAGCAGACTGCTGGTCTGGGCTTGTTGTGCTTTTTTTTCCCCTGCAGTCCTCCCCTCCCCTTTTTTGGGAGGGATGTGTGGGGGGCTACTGGGGTTGTGGCAGGCAGGCCCTGGCTACATTCTGGGCCAGGTCCCCTTTTCTCTCTACCTACTCTGTTTGTAGGCAGCCTCTTTCCCCCCCCCCCCCCAGGCTGCAGGAGCTGCTCGGGGTGTGGTGGTGGATAGGGGGGCCTTTGCTGCCCTCACCCTGGTGGGGAGAGTGGGACCCCCATTTTCCATCTTTTTGGGGACTGCCTGGCCCCTTTTTTCACTGCTCTCTGGAGTAGAGGAGGTAAGGGGGCTGCTTTACAGTAGCTCCTGGGGTTCTTCCTTCCCCTCCACAAGTTTGGGGGGGGGGTGAGTGTTTGTGAGGGACCTCCTGCCATTTCAGCCCCTAGGTGGCAGCTGGTATAGCTTTTGTGGGGTGCTGGGGCTGGGGCGGGGTGGCTCCCTCTGTTCCCTGCTGTCTCCCCTGCATCTCTGCTGCTGCTGCTGCTCCCTCCCCAGCCCCAGGTGCTGCAGGGGCCATCTCCATCCTTGGCCCCACTGCTTGGCTCCCTGCCCCTTCCTTGGTCTGTTGGGTCTTGCAGCAGGTGCTGTGAGCCTGCCACTCAGGCGCCTGTGGGCACACTAGTTTCCACCCCCCCCAACAGTGTCTTATTGCCCCCGTTTTCTTGAGCAGATCCCTCCTCACAGCCTGCATTTCCCTCTCCTCTTCTCGTGTGCTCATGTCCCCCCTCTGTCATCTCGTTTGGAACCTGAACCTCCCACTCTTCTTTAGTTACCCTCCCCCCACGCACTGTTTCACCTCTCCCATGTCTTTCAAATAATTGACCCTCTCACATTCCCAGTGCAGCCGGAGGAGCCGCTCTTACCATCCTGTGCTGGGAGCTGTACCCCTTGTTCCTTTACCCCCCCCCCTTCCTCCTATGTGTGTTGCTGCCATCTCACCCCACTTCCAGCCTACCGGGGGGAGTGGTGAGCCTTTCTCTCCCTCCCTCCCTCTCCCCTGCTCCTTGCTCCCCCCCGGCACTATTGGTCTCCCCTAATTGTCTGTTCCTGTCTCCCCCCGCCCCTCCATCCATGAATATAATGGAGGGGCAGTCGTGCGATGCCCCTGCCACCCCTTGCCCACCCCCCCTCACTGTCTCTATGAACTCTGAACCCTCTGAGGCTGCCGGGCCACCCACTCATACAGCAGAGGTGGTGGACATGGACGGGGATTCCGGAACCCCGACCGCTCCTGCCGCGGCACCTTCTGCCACCAGTGTCACCACAAAGAAAGCCTCCCTGAAGGGCAGGAAGGGCCAGGGGATCAAGAAGGGCAAGAGCCCCACCCGGGAGGCAAAACCTCCTGTGGTGAAGGCTAACCACCCTGCCACGGCCTCGGCCATGGCTTCCCCTCTTTCCTGTCCCCTTGTTCCTTCCACCAGCTCTGGGGGGCGATGGTATCCCGGCCCCCAGGGCGTACGCCCAGGTAGCCACCACCACCCTGCCTGCTGCCTCCTGATCCACCGAAGCCACTTACTGGAATCCCATCCCCAGCGGCCGCAGCCCCTTCTCCACCCTGACCAGGAGGCACGGGGTCTGTTGCCTTCTGGTGTCGGCCTCGCCCGACGTGGAGACCTACATGCGGGCATTGGCACGTGTGGTGGGGCCCGCGGCCGTGGTGGCGGCCTCCAAGATGTTCAGGAAGGTGGTATTCTTCCTGGCATCGGAGGCCGCTGCCCAGGAAGTGGTGGAGAAGTGTTTGGTGGTGGGGGGAGTCCATGTCCCACTCGAGCCTCTGGAGGACCTAGGCACATGGGTGGTTTTTTCCTCCCTTCCTCCCCAATGCTGCCCTATTGCCTTTCCTCTCCACCCTGGGGAGGCCCTTGTCAGTCCTAAGTCCCCTTCCTTTGGGATGCAAGGACCCTACCCTCCGCCACGTTCTCTCCTTCCGCCGGCAGGTGCAAATCCAACTCCTGCGGGGCGTGGTGGAGAAGCCCAAGAAGGGTCATTTCTGCTGCCCTATCAAGGGGCCCAGTACCAGGTATATTACACCTTGGGGGAGGCCCGGTGTTTTCACTGTTGGGCGACGGGGCATGTCCGAAGGGACTGCCCTCTGGCCCGGCTCAGAGATGCACTCGGGACCCCCGACTCCCGGGAGGGCACTGAGCCTACCATCGCCGGTGGCCCTGACTGTTTCGACGTTGGGGTCACCCCTCCTCCAACCATGACTGTCTTCAGTCCCACTCGGGCTCTGCAGGGCCCAGATGAGGTGCGGGCACCTCTGCCACCACCAAAAGCGGCAAGGCCAGGCCTGTGGAGAAGGGAGCGGCGGGGTCGGAGACGGGACTCGGACAGGGCCTACCTCAGGGGGAGGTTTCCCCTTCCCCAGCTGCCCAGCCCTTGTCTTCCCTCGCCCTCCCCCCTCTGCCCTTGTCCCATGGCTCTTCCCCCAATCGGGCCCAGCCCTCCTCCTCTGAGGGCTGGGAGGTTGCCATGGTGAGGTGCCACAAACAAGCTCGGCGTTCCACCCCACCTACTAAAGGGGAGGATACCCTCCTCGTGCCTCTAGGGGTGGACATCAGAGCCATCCCTCCCTCTGAGCCCCTGGACGCTTCACAGCTGAGGTGGCCATGGTGGTAAATGCCTCCCTCCTAGGGTCCCTGCAAGAGGGAGTGTCCACGGGGGATGCTCCCACCGTCCCCACCTCCACTGTGAGGGCGACCGCTGACCCTGCCGCTGACAAGGGAGACCACATGGTGGCAGGCAGCGGGCTTGCCTTCCTCTCCCAAGAGGTGGAGGCTTTAGGGTTGACCCCGGCTGCCTCAGAGGGGGATTAACGTGCCCTGGAGGGACAACAGTTGGCCTCTCCTTCCCCTACTAACCCGCCACTTTCCCTTCTCCCTGCCTCCGGGTTGCCCCAGGGTGTAACCAACTGCCCAGACATCGGCAGCACTTCAGCCACCGAACCCCTGGTTGATCCTAGCAGGCGGGATTTCCCATCATTCTCCATCACCCCTGACACTGGGGCCTCTGGCACTGCACTCTCAGCGGTGCCGGAGCCTGACTCTGGGGAGATACTAACTTCCCCCACCACTGCCACCCATCTCCCGTCCTGCGAGGAGGCACCGCATTCCAGTGCCTCTTCCGCTGAGGCTTCTGACCCTGCTTCTGCTCCTGCTCCTAACCCCTGCCCCACTCCTGCTCCCCATTCAGCCCCTCTCCCAACCGAATTTCCCACTCCTCTTCCTGTTCCCCCTCCTCCTTGTTTTTTTCCTAATCCCCCACCTCTTCCTCCCCTTACTCCTCTTCCAACTTTTCCCAATCCCTTCTCTGACATCTATTCCTCCCCTTACACTGTTACTGCCGCCCCTGGGGCTGCCACGTTCAGTTCAGACGTTGGCCCCCAGGAGGTGGTTTTTGTTTCTCCCACTCCCAGCACGTCTGGGGCTGTTCTCCCTCCACCACTATCCTGTCATCATCCCAGCAGGGACTTCAGAATCCCTGCTTTCCCGCATCAATCGGTCGTAGGACACGCGGAGGGGTCCGGCCCGAGGCACACCTGAAGCACTGAGGGGCAAGACGCATGACTTCCTGGAGGACATTCATGGCTCCAGGAACAAAGTGGCTCTCGCCCTTCAGTTCTGGGGGGATTTCCATCTCATCCTCCAGACCGTAAGGGCCATTTTGGGGGAGAGCAAAGGGACTGGGCGGCGGGAGGCTGCAGCCTACCAGTGGGCCCGCAGCTTCCATGATGCCCTGCTTACATTTGGGTACGGTCACTGTTTGCTGCGGGGCCCAATGGGAACTGCCAGCACTCCTGCCAGTGAGAATCTTCCCCAGCCCTCTCGATGTCGCCGTTCGTCATTGCCACTCTGAACACCCGGGGCTGCAGGCTGGGTCTTCGCACGTGTCAGGTACTCTTCTTCCTTTGGGAGAGGGGGTACTCTGTCATCTTCCTGCAGGAGACCCATACTGAGTCGGCCGCCGAAGTTATCTGGTGCCTGGAGTGGGGAGACAGGGTGTATTTCAGCCACCTGTCGGTCAATCAAGCCAGGGTGGCGACCCTGTTCTCCCTGAACCTGCAGCCCAAGGTGATGGGGACTGCCGAGGTTGTGCAGGGCCTCCTGCTGCACCTCCGGGGGCTAATATTAAATCTCATTAACATCTATGCCCCGACATCCTGCCCGGAGAGGCTTCACTTCTACCAGCGGGTGTCTGCCTTCCTCGGCTTTTTGGATCCTCGCAAGTGCCTGGTCCTGGGTGGGGATTTCAACTGCACCCTTGAGGAACAGGACCGCACGGGGATCAAGCGGTGCCCGGCTGCCACGGATGTCCTCAGGGAGATAATAGACCAACGCTCCCTGGTGGACGTCTGGAGTGACCTCCACCCAGGCGAGGATGCAGCGTTTATCTTCGTCCGGGTGGAGGGTCAATGGTTGTTTCATTCCCGGTTGGATCTCATTTATCTCTCACGTCATCATCTTTCTCAAGCCCACTCCTCCAGCATTCGGCCAGTCCCGTTCTTGAACCACCACTTGGTAGCTGTGATAGCCTCTCTCTCCTCAGAGAGGCCGGGGCCGGCCTACTGGCATTTCAACAACAGCCTGCTGGAGGACATGGGCTTCGTAGCGTCCTTCCGGGAATTCTGGCTGGCCTGGAGTGGGCGGCAATGTGCCTTTCTTTTGGCATGGCGGTCATGGGATGTGGGGAAGGTGCGCACGTGGCTCTTCTGCCATGACTACACCTGGGGGGCCAGCCGGAGGAGGGATGCAGTGATAGGGCAGTTGGAATGGGAGGTTTTTCGAGCTAGAGAGGTGGCTAGCCACCGGCCCCAGACATCCACCCCTCTACGGAATGTACCAGGAGAAGCGGGAGGAACTTCGGACCCTCGACGACCTTCAGGCTCGGGGTGCCTTTGTTCGTTCTTGCATCCACCTCCTCAGGGAGATGGATCGCAGCTCCCACTTCTTCTACACCCTGGAGAAAAAGAAGGGGGCTAAAAAGCACATCATCTCCCTTCTGGCGGAGGATGGCGCCCCCCTCACGGATCTAGTGGAGATGCATGAGAGGGCTTGCACCTTCTATGCCTCCCTTTTCTTGCTGGATCTGACCGACACCAGTGCCCACAGAGTTCTCTGGAACGAACTCCCGACAGTCAGCACGGGAGACTGGGACCGGCTAGAGCTGCCTCTCTCTCTGGCCGAGTTCTCGGAAGGCCTCCGTCTCATGCCCACCAATAAATCCCCGGGGAATGGACGGGCTGACTGTGGAGTTCTACTGTATGTTCTGGGTCATCCTCGGCCTGGACCTTGCCAGAGTCTGGGCCGAGTCCTTGGAGAGCGGGGTCCTCCCTTTATCGTGCAGGCGAGCAGTGCTCGTCTTGCTGCCCAAGAAGGGGAACCTCCATGATCTGAGGAACTGGCGTCCCATCTTGTTCCTCAGCACGGACTATAATATCGTCGCCAAAGCCGTCTCCCTGAGACTCAAGTCCGTGCTGGCGGACATGGTCCATCCAGACCAGATCTACACCATCCTGGGCTATATCATCTTCGACAACCTTTATTTGGTCTGGGATTTCCTAGATCTAGGATGTAGGGATGGTCTGTCATTTGCCCTCCTGTCCTTGGATCAGGAGAAGGTGTTCGACTGGATGGACCACGGGTACCTCCTGGGCACTCTGCAGGCCTTCATCTTCGGGCCCCGCTTTGTGGGATTTCTCCAGGTGCTGTACGCTTCCGCAGAGTGCTTGGTCAAGCTCAACTGGACCCTGACTGCACCGGTCAGCTTCAGGCGGGGAGTATGTCAAGGCTGCCCGCTGTCAGGCCAGCTGTATATTGAGCCCTTCCTCCGTTTCCTTTACAAGAGGTTGACGGGGTTGGTGCTCCATGAGCTGGAGATGCAGCTGGTCCTGTCGGCATACGCCAACGACGTGCTCCTTGTGGTCCAGGACCCGGGAGACCTGGTATGGGTGGAGGCCTGCCAAGCCGTCTACTCGGCGGCCTCCTCCACCTGGGTCAACTGGGTCAAGAGCTCTGGCCTGGTGGTAGGGGCTGGGTGGCAGGCGAGCTTCCTCCCACTCGCAGTTCAGGCCATCAAGTTTATCTCGACAAGGTCCTGCGAGAGGGTGCACCCCTGCCCGCCCCTCACCCCTGTCCCGCCTGATCTATCCATCGGCCCTAAGCCCCATGCACCTCCCCGACCACCTCCCCTTCGTCACCCGAGCCGGCTGCACGCGTTGCAGCTGGTCCCCTTCCGAACCGCGCCAAAGAGTCACCTGTACACGCTCGTGCTTCACACACTCCACTTCCCCACCCTCGTGTCCCGCCCAGATACCAAGTGGCGGGACCTCCTACCACCAATAGAGGGTGGGGAGCCCCGGTGGGCCAGTTTCTATTCCACCTTGATTCCACGGCCCACTGGGGACATCAGCTGGAGAATCCTGCATGGAGCTGTGAGCACAGGCATGTATTTGGCATGGTTCACCCCCATTCCTGACACTTCCCCCTTCTGTGGCGAGAGGGAGAACCTGGTGTATGTTTATCATGAGTGCGCCAGGTTACAGTCCTTCTTTCGGCTCCTCCAGAACCTCTTGCTGAGGTTCTGGCTGCACTTTTCCCCTCACCTGCTAATCTACGCACACCCCATCCATGGCCCCACAAAGTCGCGGGACCTCCTGGTCAACCTCCTCCTGGCTATCACCAAGATGGTAATTTATAAGACCAGGGAGCAAAGGTTGGCCGAGGGAGGGGCCTGCGACTGTGGGGACTATTTCCGTTCCTGCATCCACTCATGTATCCGGGCAGAGTTCCACTGGACGGTGTCCACTGGCTCTCTCGAGACCTTCGAGGGGCAGTGGGTGCTGTCCAGGGTTCTCTGCTCGGTGTCCCTATCCGGTTCCCTTGTTTTAGCCCTGTGACTCTCACATCTGTCCCTGTTTTCTCTTTATTTGTCCCTAGTAATTATTTGGTTTTCTGGGCTCAGTGGACCCTCCCCATAGGCTGGGGGAAAGTCCTTTAGATGTGGACGGGCTAACGCCCACCTACCTCCCAGACTCCAATAGGCACACCCCTTATCACCTGAAATTATAGACCAGAAAGTAAGCACCACTTGGACATCGATATTCTATAGTAATATTTAGAAGAGGGTTCAGGAACACATACTATAATTAACAGTACAACTATTTTCCATCACTTATTAACTTTTTTAATGTTCTCTTAGACTGAAATTTCCATGCCAGTTTGATTTACAGTCCCAAAATGTGGAGATGTTGCTTTAAATCTCAAAATTTGGCACAGTTCTCTCTGCTGTTTTTCAATTATCTCAGCAGGAAAAAAAACACATGTTGCCATTTAAAAAAGTAAGCAATAAGACATTTTTGTGTAGGAACAGTTAAAGTTGCTGAACTTTAAAATCTCAAATTTTATATTTTGTTAGATATAAGTGTGATAATAAGAAAAAATGAGTAGCCTTGTGACACCTTAGAGACTTACAAAAATATATAGGATCATGAGCTTTCATGGGTAAAACCCACTTCATCAGATGAGTTGTCTTACCCACTCAGCTCATGATACTGTATATTTTTGTTAATCTCTAAGGCTCCGTAGGACTACCCATTTTTAAAATTGTAGACTAACACACCTATCCCTCTGAGACACAATAAGAAATATTTTTGTATTGCTGTTATATTTTAAGTATGGCTCTATTGTAAAAAGCAACATTATAAAATTGTATTTTAGGATACAGTGATCAAATCTGCTAAGTTTACAATTAAAAACGTATTTTATTTGCCTAACAGCCAGCTTCACAAATTTACTCTGGACCCTAAAAGTCAAACTGGATTCCTTTTGTCTTGTGCATTGTTACCAGTTATAAGGGTTCAGAAGACAAAAGCAGGCCCTCAGTTACACCTGTGAAATCAGATTATTTTAGTTGGAGCTGAGCCGACATTTTGGATACATATTTAGCAAACAATTCTATTAATGGTATGTAAAATGGAACCACCTCCTACTTGTCCGCTGTGAGCCAATTGGTTCTTGAATTCTAAGAGCATAAAGAGCAGAAACAGCTAAATTGAGGATAACAATTTCAGTGACCCCTAAGGCTATGTCTACAAAGATTGTGCAAGTAAGCCTCACAGTCTAGATCAACTGACTCCAGCTAGCAAGGGTTGTGCTAGCACTCTCCAATTAGCCACACAGACAGCACTTTGAAGTTATGGCTTTGGCTGAAGCTTAGACTCTGATGCCCACCCATCTCCTTTAGCTTCAGAGTCTGATTTCAGACTCCAGTAGGAACACTACAAACCCAAGCCTGTCAATCCAGGCTGGGAGGCTCACCTCCATGGGTTGTGCAGATAAGCTCCTAACTCACATATGGTATAAGCCTCATTTTCAAAAGTTGCTTAGGCCACTTCACTACACGGAAGATGAACACTGCCATGGTCAATCTTCCAGGGTTCGATTTAGTGGGATTAATGAAGATAGAGGGTGCTCCCATCAGCACCAGTACTCTTGCTAATTGAACTCAGAGGGTGCTCCCATCAGCACCAGTACTCTTGCTCCTCATGAGGAGTAAGGGAAGCTGACAGGAGCATTTGCTCCTGTCAACTATCCACTGTGTGGATGGTGCAGAAACTTGATTTAAGATACATCAACTTTAGCTACATAATTAAGGTAGCTGGAGTTGCATATCTTAATTCGACCTTTCACTGTAGTGTAGGCCAGCTCTTAGATACTTATTTACCTTTGTGAATATGGACCTAACTTCTTCTTTAGGCATTTAAGTCTAGGAATTATTGAAATCCTCAAAACCACTGTTCAGCTGCCACCTAACCCTGGCAAGTTTAGTCAGGTTTAGCAGCTGCCTAAATTCCCCTCGGTGCTAAAGTTTCTGCCACAAGGTGTGCAGAAAGCCACTGACATTTTGATGTTGTCCCACAGATAATGAATTAATTGAGGCCTTAGTGCCTGCTGGAATTTCCAGAGTAAGCATTCCCTAGCCTGTCTTGCCTGCAGAACCAAGTCCTTTTGGTCAGTGGCTCTCAACCAGGAGTCCATGGTCTCCTGAGCATCCACAAGCAGGTATCAAGGGGCTGCCAGACATGGCTTTCATTAGACTCTGTATGGCCCAGACCAGAAACTAAAACCCTGCTGCAGTGACTTCAGCTTGGGATCCTGAGCCCCACTCCTTCATAGCCAAGAGCTAAGTGGTTACATAAAGTAATGGTTAAATTCCTGTGAACCTAGCTTCTGAGCACTTAGGATCAGATTCACATAAGTATTTATGCTCTCAACTTCAACTGAAATAAGTGAAAGTTAGGAGACCAAATACCTTTTGTGCATCTGGGCCTTAGCAACAGTTATTTTAACGCCATGGATGCTTTTGAAAATCTCATTAGACACCTATCTTCATGTGTAGGTACTAAAATACCTATACAAATCTAACCTTTAGGCCCTAAGTTGCTAAACTTTTTTTGAAATTTTTACCCCTAATCATTAAGGTCAGTACGTCTGACTCTGAGACAGGCAGACCTGTTGAGAGTGCATATAATCACTTGTTAGGTAGAAATGCAATTCAAATAGTGTATATGCCTGTAAAAATAGAGAGATACACACACACACACACACACACACACACACACACACACACTATATATAGTTGTGCAATATTTTGTGTATCTGTAGAGTGGTTAGAAGATATGGGAATTTCCCCCAAAATAATGCCATAGACCAGGCAACGTTTGCTGTTGTTGTCTACTTTTGTTCCATCTTATTTTCTTCAAATTTTGTATTATTTTACATTAGAAAGAAAAATTAAATGCGATAGATGATGAATTGTTAAGGTTACTAATTTAGGTCTTTTCCTATGTGGGATTACAGCATAAATAAAAAAAAATTAAAAGCCAGAAAATAACATACTGTTTTCATCAAAACACTAATTGATCTTTATTTACTATTCATTTTTTATTGACCTGATTACTGAATATAGCTGAATTTAAATTACTAATTACTGGATACTCTTAAATATAAACCTTATTACATTCACAATGCACTCTGAACCATACCTCCTGAAACTCATTGACTTGGATAAAGATGTGCAAAGTATATAATGTTGCATATGACAATTTTAACTTCTTAATTTTCAGACTTTTTTGATGTTGAAGAGCACATCATGATTCCTCTAAGTTAAGGGTTGATCTCCCATTGACTTCATTTGGGTCAAGATAGTGGGGTCCCTCATAGATTGTATCTTGGCCCCATGTAACGTTTTTACCAATGATCTACAAGAAAACAACATTCAGAGTGATCTGTTTCACTTGGTAAACTGGGCACAAGCAAACAATACTTGTTTTACTATGACTAAATGTATATGTCTACTAACAAAGATTCTGAGACATACTTACTGGATTCGTGTGTGGGGAGATTTTATTCAGAAGCAGTGATTCTGAAAAGTATTTGCAGGTAAATAATCAGCTGAACATGAGTTTCCAGTGTAACACTATGGCCAAAAGACATACTGCTCTCCTGAGATGCACACACAGGGGATCCTGAAGAAGGAGTAGTGTGATTATATTACCTTTGGTTTTGGTACTGGTGCAACCACTGCTGGTGCCCGCAATTTAAAAAGATGTTGATCCTTATGTTAGTTGAGCTCTTTGGGTCTATCTATATAGCTTTCCAAAAGAAGGTTAAGGGTGACTTGATTCGTCTCTAAATATTTACATGGGGAACCAATATTTGATAATGGCTCTTCAATCCATTAGAAAAAGAGATACCATGATCCAATGACTGGAAGCTGAAGCTAGATATATATAGTCAGACTGAAAATAAGATACATATTCTTTTAATGGTAAAAGTAATTAATCATTGGAATAATTTACCAAGGGTTATGGTAGATTCTCCATTGCTGGAAATTTTTAAATCAAGACTGATTTTTTTCCCCCGAAAAGTTCTACTCTAGGAATTATTTTGTGTAAATTCTATAGAATGTATTATCACAGTGGTCCCTTCTGGCACTGGAATCTATGACCTATAACAGTCAATTTTACATTTGCAATCATACTACATACTGTATCAGTTCTACTCCTTGCGTGTAATACAGTCTGTGCTGCAGCTGCACATTCAAAAGTGTTGAGCACTTACAGATCTTAACTGTTGGTTTTAGCTGGGGTGGGAGGTGTGAAGGCATGAGGAGAGGGGATTGCAAATGTGTTCAGTACTTCTGAAAAACCAGATTTTATATATAGTGGAAGGGCCAGATCATGCAGTCCTTACTCACAAGACAGAACAATCCAATTGGGCTTTTCCTCTTTAAAAATTTCCATACATTTTAATTTATAGGAGAATATTCAGATTATTGGTTTCACATAAAGTTCTTTGCAATACTATCATTTTACTGACCCCTTAGTGGGTCACATCTTGTTGGATGTGAAAATGCAACCAAAAGATAATTTAACCAGGTTCGTGAAAACAGTAGGCAGCAGTACAGGAATGAAAACAAGAAATAGCTTTTATCTCCTGCTTATACACAGTACAGTGCATTTATGTTATTTATAATAGACAAATATCACTAAAAGTAAGTCAGAAAATTGCAAAAGGAGACTATTCTTCTCTGTCAAAATTATAATCTATCCATCTCTTGTGCTCATAAACTGAATTTTCCAATAACCAAAAGGATTTTTGTCTCATGTCAGTCTACTTTAGCTACTGTTCTTTTAAATATCCAATGATTTTTGAAGAAATATAAACAAATAAATAAGAGTTGAAATATTATTGCCTATTTTTGAAGAGTTGAAACACTACTGTCATTATTATGAAACAGAATGAATGTTTCATGGCCCAGATCATTGAAGTAGGGATTCATGATATATTTCTTTCCAACATTATTAATTTGAATACATATATTTGAAAAATGTGCTATAAATGTAGAGTCACCATTTCTAGCACACAACCCACATCTCATATTGAGAAAAGATTACTTCTGATAAAATTATTCACATTCATTGAAGCTAATTTTTTCACAACTGCACACAGTCTCCATTTGTAAATAAATAAATATAAATAAATAAACACTACTGTGCTTTACTTTCATAGACTCATAGACTTTAAGGTCAGAAGGGACCATTATGGTCATCTAGTCTGACTCCCTGCATAATGCAGGCCACAGAAATTTCAGCAAAATTACAAGTTGTTACTTCCTTTTTTTAAAAAAAAGTCCAAGAGTCAGATTGTGAGTTGATGAGGTATTTAAATTCACCCTTCTACTAACATGAAATATCACATGAAGGAGCATTTCAAAGATGTCCTCTTTATCAAGTTTGTTCAGAAGGCTCTTTTCCTCATTCTCAAAAGCTTTTCACAGCTACAACAGGAACAATATCTTGTCTGCAAAATTCTCTTAAAACACCATGCTTAAATACTCAGTTTACTGTTCCATGATTCATGAGCAAGATTCAGATATTTACTGTTTTAGGTCACAATTAACTATTAAACATCTTATCTGATCCCAACTATTTATCATGGAAGATTTTTGACAGAGAAAAACCTACTTAAATGCACTGATTAGCAGTTTAATATTTGTCTAGTATGATAAATGGCTGAACTTCACTGTTTATTACTATGGAATCGGGATTTTTTTCTAAAAAGACACATTGCTCAGTAAACCTTGGGGAAAATATTCTAGTGCTGCCACTACTTGTTATCTATTTGGCTGGAGTGTACTGATTTGTAACGGTATCACCAAATGAAAATCAATATGATAGTACCAAATTAAAAATGGCATATACCTCATCATCATCATGAAGGAAAACCAGAAAAGGCCAAGAAAGCAAGCATCTCATTATCATGTGTGACAAAGCTTTAATTAGGGCAATTTTTCAAGTGTGCGTGCCTGTTGGGTTGTGGCTATCACATATCACTGCTTCCTCAAATATTTAAGATCAATTTAGCTCCTGTCCTATTGACAAGGCATCTCTATTCAAAATGAGTAATAGAATCAGCAAGATCTTACTGAACTCCTGAGGAATACACAGGAAAAATGTAGCAAGGAAAGAGTGCAAGCTCTTTGCTTTATGTTTGTACACTGCCTAGCACAATGGGGCCCTGGACCATGATGACTGAGGTACTACCACAAAATAAAACAGGTAAACAACAATAAGGAACAAAAGTGGCCTTAGAACCTCCATATGAATATTCTCTTTGGCACATTCCTTGTTATTACATTTGCAACAATTGCACGTAACTTTCTTGATTTCTGTTAAATGCCATTTAAAAGAAACCTGACTTTGGTACAGAAAGTATGGCAAACTGATGACAATCTGCTACTGAAGTTGCCTGCTCTAGTACTTGTCTGGTTCAGGAGCTATATGCATACATATACATATTGGCCATATTCCAAAGTTTCCAACATCTCCAGTCCCACCCCAGCAAGTCTCTTTATTGTTATGAGTATGAGTATACATGGAGTATCAAAGATTTCTGTGACATCCACCAGGACTGATGTTATGAACATAGGACCCAAACCTGAATCAAAATCCACCAGCAAGCATCTTTCCCCCATGCAAAATCCCATAGACTGCAGAGAGTTGCCATGGTACCCACACCATTGCTTTCCACTTGCTGACCCGCTTCAAGGATGGAAGTACAATAAAAGGGAATTCTTGACTAGATACAATGCCCCAATTTGCAATATTTTTTAAAGTTTTGTTGTTTCTCAGTCTAGCTTCTGGCTTCTGGAAAGGCTGGAAATAAGACTTCTGGAAAAATATGCCGGCCTCTGACACCCATAACACAAATTTTATACAACCTTTATAACTTGAATCTGCTTTAACATAATTTTATTAGCTTTTATTAGCTAAGTCAACTATTTCTTACCATATTGTTTCCAGAGAAGTAAAATTTTCTTGTCTTGGATCAATATCTGTGATAAAACATTCCATTTTGTCACTTGCACAGAGATTTCCAAATCCCTGGTGGCTTTCCTATTGCTAGGGATTTAGAAACTAGTGCAGATAAAATAAGAAACAAATGGAGCTTTTGTTCAAATGTCAAGAACCTGCTCTCACCATTGAAATGTAACAAAATGTAGTCACAATTATTTTTAATTTAATTCTGTATTCCTCTGCAATTCCCCGTTTGGAGCAGATGCAGGTATCACAGGCCTGACCCAAAACATCTGAAGTAAACTGGTTCATGCAATTTCCAGCAGATTGGCAGACATAGGCACAGAATGTTTAAACAATTCTAGAGGAACTGGGACCAGACCCATAAAAGGCCCTGTTTGTTTTCTTGTTTATAACTACTTACTCTTTTCTTCCATTGTGGGACCCTAGACTTCTTGGTTTAGCATCCTGAATGCTATATTTGGGGCGTGATTTAATGTCCCAAATGGTGCCTTCACAGTCAGTTTAGTGACTCATGTAATGTGACAGTTCAGATGTTCTCTCAGGGTAGATCCCTATGTCTTAATTGAATTCTGTCAGATATTGCACTGTGTGTTAATATTGTTGAAGGAAGTTTTATAATGATAAGTGTTTACAGTTTAGATTTTATTGAATGCTGGTGAGTTTCTGCATTCATTAATTTCATTTATATCTGCATCCCATACAGTAAGGTAATATTTGGACTGTAGACCCTTGTAACTGTGTAAATTGCCACACAGGAGAGAGACATCAATTTGTGTGAAATGCTGACCTCTAATAGAATGTGTTATGTCCTTCCCAACAAGGAAATACTCTCAATCCCAGAAGGAGTAGAGTGGTGCACCAAAGAAAACAAAAGACTTTCTTGTGTATGCCACACACTTAGGGAGACCAGAAAGTGTGAAAACTCATGATGAGGTGGCAGTAATCACTGCTTGTATAAGAAAAAGCCCTAAATATTGACTGTTCCTATAAAATTGGCACATTAGGTCACTCTAATCCCACCCCATATGAAGATGAATCTTTCAAATGAAGTCCTACCATTATTCTCTCCATTGCTGGAGCTCAAAGCAGAAGGGGGAAGGGTATTAAGACTCCTAATAAGAGGGAACTGTATTTCATGCTGCTTGGACTTTGACTAAGCATAAACAAAAGATTCCCTGTGATTAGCAGGGTTAGTCTAAAGGACATAGTGAGATAAAAGTTTCTATTAATTTTTGAAACTTAAGATTGTAACTCATTTCTGTGTATATAAGTTTACCTTTATTAACTTTGTAAATAACTCTCTTGCATCCTTTTCCTATACAATAAATCTTTAGATATTTTATTATAGTACTGACTACAAACATGTTCTTTGGTGTGAAACCTGAAGTGAAATTGGCCTGGAGTAAGTGATGGGTCCTTTGAGACTAAGAGTAGCCTGCATATTGCTTTGATATTAGATGTAAAAGATCATCTATTACAAAGATAAGATTACCTTGGATAGTCTGTCTTCCCACCAAGGGGGTTGTGTGTGATTGCTTACTTAGGTTGTTATGATCCCTGAGGTGTTTGGACTTGTTAATTGATTGGTTAAAATATAAGTATAGAATTCATGTGGTTTGTGCCTTGGTTCTTAACAGGCTGCTCTGAGGTTGGCACTTATTCTCATTACATATCACAAGAGAGCTTGATGATGCTCGGTGCTTAATGACTTCATTTCAGTTTTCACCAAGGTTGATGGTGATTGGACACCTAATATAGCGAACCACAGTGAATGTGTCTCAGAGGGGTACCATGTTAATCTGTAACTTTAAAAACAAGAAGAAATCATGGAGTTCCTTAGAGACTAACAAATATATTATATCATGAACTTTCATGGGTAAAACCCACTTCATCAGATGTGTTGGAGTGGAAACGACAGAATTCAGAGTATATATAACAGCAGAAGCAGTTACCTGTCAGTTGTAGGACCAGTGTTAATGATACTAATTGATTCAGTTGGATGTGTCCCATTCATAGCTTTTGCTGACCAGTGACCATATCAAAGGAAGAGGAAATTGCCTTTGTAGTAGGTTAACCAATTAATATCTTTATTCAAGCCCAAGTAGATAGTGTTGAATTTGTAAAAGAATTCCAGTTCAAGAGTTTCTCTCTGTAACTGGGTGATAAAATTCTTTTGTAGAAGAAAGGCCCCTTTTAAATCTATTACTGAATGTCCAGGGAGTTTAAAATGTTCCCCTACAGGTTCATGTGTGTTGCCATTTCTGATGTCTGATTTGTGTCCATTAATCCGTTGTCACAGAGACTGTCCAGTTTGGCCAATATACATGGCAGAGGGGGCATTGATGGCATATATCACATTAAAGGATGTGCAGTTATATAAGCCCCTGAGGTTGTGGCATCAGTTCGGTCCTGTGATGGTGTTGTTCATGTAATTGTGTGGACAGAGTTGACAATGGGGTTTGCTGCAATGGTAGGATGTTGGGTGAGTGTATCTGAGGTGTAGTGTGTGACTGCTGGTAAGTATTTGTTTAAGGTTGGGGGAGGGAGGGGCCTGTCTGTCTCCCAGAGTCTGAGAGTGTAGCCAGACATGAACCCCATCTTGTCCCCCCCCCCCCCAGAGAGCAAGAGAAAGGCAGTCAGCCTTTGATGCCCTGGGAACGCAGGGGTGCTGCTTGTCCCTGACTCTAATAAACAGAAACCAGACAGTAAATGGGCTAGCTGACGACCAGGGGACCTCCCGCCGCCCTGATGGCTAGCACCAGTAATTGACACGCCTACACTGTCCCAGGAGAGGAATCTTCGCCCATCACATACCAGAGGTGCCCATTGTCTGCATTTTCCCAGGTGTGAATTATGCTTTGCGCCCTTCTTGGGAAACTTGGCATTCAAAGCCATTTTCCCTAATTGGCCACTTGAGACCAGGAAGAAGCCTACGTGACCCAAGGGGTATAAAGAGGGGTTTAGTAGCCCACCCCATTTGAGCTCCAATCATCTACACCTGCTGGCAGGTATTGGTTGTCTCCCGAGGTCTGTGGGACGCCCAGCCTCGCCCTACTTCTTCCCGAGGGATTGAGAGAAAGACGCTGGCCACGCCAAGTCTGGAACGCAGGGGTGAGAATATATACCTGCTAGGTGTCTATTTTGCATGCATTTAATAAGAGCTCAGAGAACCAAAAGGGTTTCATGGTACCTGTAAGTGACTTATTAGTGTAATTTCTGTCCTGTCCTTTGTAGTGGCTGTGTTATCTGTGACACAGTAGTAGCATTTAACAGCTAAGTTTACCCTGTAACAATAAATAGTAACTGTTTAAGCTGTGACCTGATTCCTTCAGTTGCTGTAACAGAACCAAGCACAATTTTAAAAAGAACTCCAGCCGGTCATAAGGGACAGATATAGGGAGAGCTTGAGCGTTGGATCATGTCGCTTCCAGGGGACAGATCCGTTGGGGCATCTCTCAGCCTCCCCAGGCTGCCCGCTGCGAAGGGATCGTGTATCCTAGCAGTCAAAGTCTGAGGTGTAAAGCTCTCCCTGTAACTCTTTGGGGCGCCCGTCAACCTCCTCCAGGTTGCCCACTGCTAAAAGACCCCAGTCCTAGCAGTTGAAGTCTCGGGTGTATAATACACACACACCACTCACTGCCCTGACCACCGGCTGACAGAGAGTGAGGGGTCATTTTCCAGGAGAGGCTGTAGATTGTCAATGATGTCCTGGAAGGGTTTAAGCTGAGGGCTGTAGGTAATGATTGGTGGTGTTCTGTTATTTTCCTTGTTGGGCCTGTTTTGAAGTTGACGACTTCTTGGTTTTGTCCATCTGTTTCTTCACTTCCCCATGTCGGTATTCAAGGTTTAAAAATGCTTGATAAAGACCTTGTAGGTGTTTGCCTCTGTCTGTGGGATTGGAGCAGATCCAGTTGTGTCTTAGGGCTTGTCTGTAGACAACGAATCATGTGATGTGTCCTGGATAGAAGCTAGAGGCAGGTAGGTAAGAATAGCAGTCAGTAGGTTTCTGATATAGGATGGTGTTTATGTGACCATCATTTATTTGTACTATACTGTCCAGAAAGTGAATCTCTTGTGTGGATTGGTCTAGGCTAAGGTTGATAATGGGATGGAAATTTTTGAAATCCCTGTGAAATTCTTCAAGAGTCTCCTTCCCGTGGGTGCATAAGATGAAGATGTCATCAATATAGCGTAAGCAGAAGAAAGTTGCCTGGGGACAGGAGTTGAGGAAATGTTCTAGATCAGCCATAAAAATGTTTGCATATTGTGGGGCCATTCAGGTGCCAATAGCAGTACTGCTGACTTGAAGTATAAATTGTCCCCAAATCAGAAATAATTGTGGGTGAGGACAAAGTGACAGTGAAAATGGGATAGGTTCAGAAGCTATAGTAGGGAAAGAATAAGTTAAAAATGACTTAGACCCGTTAGATGTCTTCAAGTCACCAGGGCTTGATGAAATGCCTCCTATAATACTCAAGGAACTGACTAAAGAGCCATTAGCTATTATCTTTGAAAAGAGATTCCAGAAGACTGGAAAAGGGCAAATATGTTCCCCATCTATAAAACAAAAAGAAATAAGGAGTGCTGAAGTGTTTTGTGGTCCATTAGTAAATTAAAAGGATGTTAGACAACATCTGCAACATACAAACATTTTAAAAGCAACAAGTCTGGATATCCTGTATCCAAGAGTCCTAAAAGAGTTGGCAGACGAGATCTTTGGTACACTGAACTAAATGGTCCCTTCTCACAATAACCTCTGTTATTCAATATCTAGACCAAATAATTTAGAAAATTTGAATCAAGCACCTGGAAATCTCTGTGCTTCTCTAAGATGAACTTTTGAGATTTGTTCAGTTTACAGTGTCACAAGCAGATTCTGCCATGTATGAAAAACACTTAAAAGAGTGATTTTATTCAGAACTTACTATTGATGTGCTCAACAGCTGAAAAAGGAGAAAAACCATATAGCCCATGGACATCCACTTGCATGCATAAAGTTTACCTTAAAACAAAGCCTTCTGAAAATGAAGTGTGCTTAGGAAGAAATACAAAGCTGTTTACAGCAATTACAGTTTTCAATACACCACAATTATTAATTATCTGTGCTGCCTGCATGAGGAGCCATGATACTGAGCACAGTAAGGGTGCATAAAACATTAAGTGCCTTTCCTTCACACCAGGAACTTCCTCCATAATAACAATTGAAGTGGAAAGCTACTTACCGGAATGCATGAATGACACATTGTTAAATAGGCCCGCAATCATATCCAGTATTTGCTGTGTTCAACATCTTCTTAAAAATGCTGGGTCATCATTCAAGCAGTAAGGGTTGTGACTCTAGGAACCCCTACCCTCACACCCTACACACAGCTGCAATAATATTTGTACAAAATATGCTCTGTGAGGAAAACCAATAACATACTGATCATTAATATCACTGTAAAATGCATGTATTAAACTTCTGTGTGAAGTACCAGTGGGGTTGCCATGTTAGTATGTATCCAAAAAAAAAAAAAGAGGAGTCCTGTGGCACCTTAAAGACTACACTACACTAGTGAGAAGATCAAGTCTCTGGAGGTCGATCTTTTAGCATTCTATTTAGTGGGTCTAATGTAGACCCATAAATCAAATGCTTAGGGCAGTCCCCACTGGTGTTCCTTTACTCTTTGCTGAACAAGGAGTGCTGAAGCCAACAGAAGCATGTGCTACTGTCAGCCTCCCGCTGTGTGGACACTGCCGCGGTTCGGCTTAAGATAAGCCGATTCCAACTCTGCATTTTGCGTAGCTGGTGTTGCATACCTTAAACCAACCTGCCTGGTCTAGTATAGACCAGACCTAACAGATATATTTGGGCATAAAGTTTTGTGGGCAAAAATCCACTTTGTCAGATGGGCTTTTGCCCACTAAAGCTAATACCTAAATAAATCTGTTAGGGTATGTCTACACTTGCACCCTAGTTCAAACTAGGGATGCAAATGCGGGCAGTCAAAATAGTCAATGAAGTGGGGATTTAAATATTCCATGCTTCATTAGCACGATCTCGCCGGTGTGTTACTCTGAATGCCAGTTGTTTCGAAAGTGAAAGTGCGTGCCGGGACATGTTAGTTCAAACCAAACCCCTTGGTTCGAACTAACGTTACTCCTCATTTTTTAAATCCCTGCTTCATTGACTATTTCGAATGCCTGCATTTGCATCCGTAGTTTGAACGAGGGTGTAAGTGTAGACATACCCTTAGTCTTTAAGGTGCCACAGGACTTCTATGTGAAGTTAAAATTCTCTAGTGATGATACTAAGACTTGTTTAGTATCATTACTAGAGAAATGAAACTAAAAGCAGCCTAGCATATGTAAAGGTGATAAACATGTCTGCTCTAGAAAAAAGAATGTGGGTTTACTTCAATTTATTTTTGAGCAATAAGCAAAACTAAGGAGCAAAACCAACCAGGGTTATCTTTAGCTGGAACTTGAAAGGCTGAATTAACATGGCTCCAGGACCCCAGAGAGATACAGGAAACTGAATTCCCAGGAGACCTTCCTGATTTTTAAGACAAAAAATCCCTTTGGGAACATCAGAAACAGAGTGAGACTGCATCTTTATCCTTCACCTCGAGGAAACAAGTGATTTAATCTTTGTGAAAGCTTTTGGCCAGGGCACTCATTAAAAAACTAGAAAGAAGATAGGGGGTGAGAAAACCATCTTGAACAAAGATGATACCTTAACACATAGTTCAAGGGACCATTCAAGGATCAAGGTTGACTTCATGAAGACCAATGGTTAACTCTCCTTTTGTGCAGCTGTAACACAAAGTAAATTCAGAGTTTGATTTATGCTCAATGTCTACTAGAGTCAGCAACTCTGCTTCCCCTTCATTTTGAATGGTCCCTTGAAATATGGTTAATTGCTTATGCTAAACAACCTGTTCCACCTTGTACTTAGTTGTGACATTCTGAGTACTTTTCCCAAACTTGAAGATGAGTTCTGTGTAAGCTCAAAATCTTCTCTCTCTCTAAGAGCAATTGGTACAACAGCAGATACTACTTCACCCATTTTGTCTTTCTAATATCCTGGGGCTGACATGGCTACAAAAATACTGTACATCGTCTTTTTTCCTTCTCGTTTTTACCAAGTAACTCCCCAATCCTGGAACAAGCAGTGGCTGGGGATAGGATTCTGCCTGTAGAGCTCTTTGAAGGATTGAGATCTAAATCTGTTCTGTGTTTAGAATCACTTGGGGCTAAAACAAATCTTAATTTTTTCTCTAAGCCCAGAAGATGCTGGCTTTGAATTGGCTTCATTTTTTATTTGTGCAAGCATCAAGATGATTAGTTCATTTGCTATGTGTCTTCAGTTGCTTATACACTGATAATAAGCAGATTAAAATAATGTTTTGAAAAAGGTGATAATCTAATGTATTGCAATAAATACTCACTATTAAACTTTCCATAGACAGGACTACACACAGAAGGCCTACTTGAAGGAATCTGATGTAGTCGGGCTAGGACAGTCCTAACTGAGTGGTCATTAAGGGAGAGTGGGGGTAATACATTGTTCTTTTCTTGGATAGGATCTAGCAGAGGACATGCTCTGGTGGATATTTAGTATAGTCAAATCTGCCTGAGTTTACATTTGGATGCAATTGGCTCCATAAAAGGAGAGTTTACCATAGATCTGCCTTGATTTATTTTTGTAACTCAAGCTCTAAAGAATGATAGGTCTGCAAGGAACCTTGAGGGTCTTCAAGTCCAGTCCCCTGTACTAATGGTGGGACCAAGTACCATCTGATCATCCCTGACAGATCAGCAAAGTGGCAACAATAACAGCATGGAGACTGACTGGTATGGCCTTTAGTATAAATATCAACCAGTCTTAATGTCAGTATAATAAATACAAAACCTAAGGTGCAAACTCCATCGAATGCAAATTCACTTTAATAAACCATGCAAATTGATTTCTAAAGTATCTCTTTGAATGTGGGATTTAGAAAATTTAAAGATCAATAGGTTAATAATATATTTCAGCAGCTAGCTGTGCCATTTGCTTCAAATGAATGACATTGCCTAACCTTATGATCAATAAATTATGTAACCTTATTGGCCAGTTATACACAAAATCAACTAAAATATATCCAGCATAATCTATAAAGAACTAAACAGCTGAAATATATTTCTCAAAACAGCAGAAATCAAGTATATAGCATGATCAACAACTAGCTAGCTAGATCAATAACAGATAGGGTTGGGTTCCACAGCTTCCAACTGATTACGTTCTGTTCAATCTTTTTCCAAGTTTTATGATTCGGGGCTACTGTTAATAGCAGTCTTATTTAAAATCTACCTCCCTTCCTGCTGAGATTCTCTAGGCATTACACTGGCACATTTCATCAATAAATTTCATCAGACCAAAAGGGAAGGGAAACTTTCTCAGCTGTCCAAAGTTCACAATTATAACACACAATGAGACCAGCCATGCCTTTTTTGGTATTGTCCATTGTCAGTGATCACCTGAAATAGTTACAACAGGGTGAAACAATTTGTATGAATCACACTGTACACCATCCGATGATCATTGTCATTTGATGGGCTGGATAAACACTATGGCCAAGGAGCAGTATAGCCTTTTTGCTTCAGGTCATAAGAACAGCCATAGTGGGTCAGAACAGTGGGACATTCTAGACCAGTATCCTGTCTTTTGACAGTGGTCAAGCCAGATACATCAGAGGGAATGAATAGACCAGGGCAATTATCAAATGATCTATCCCTATCTAGTCTCAGTTTCTGGGACACCCAGAGCATGGAGTGGCATCCCTGACCATCTTAGCTAATAGCGATTACAATTAGGGGCCTACCCCACCCCCCAGAAATTTATCTAATTACTTTATGGCCCAAAAGGACAAAAGTTATATTTTGGCCTTCACAACATCACTTGGCAAGGAGTTCCACAGTTTGACAATGTGTTGTGTGAAGACGTATACCTTTATGAAGGGCCAAAGGCAAATGTAGAGCCTAACTTTAAAAAAGGGAAGAAGGACAATCCAGGGAACTACAGACCAATCAGCCTTATCTCAGTCCCTGGAAAAATCATGGAAGGGATCCTTAAGGAATCCATTTTGAAGCACTTGGAAGAGGGGAAAGTGATCAGGAATAGTCAACATGTATTCATGAAGGATTCAAGTCATGCCTGACCAATCTAATTAGCTTCTATGATGAGGTAACTGGCTCTGTGGATATGGGAAAGTCAGTGGATGTGATATACCTTGACTACAAAGCTTTTGATACGGTCTCCCACAATATTCTTGCCTGCAAGTTAAGGGAGTATGGATTGAATAAATTAACTGTAAGATGAATAGAAATCTGGCTAGACTGTCGGGCCCAATGGTTCGATGTCATTTTGGCGGAGGGTTTCTAGCAGAGTATCCCAAGGATTGGTTCTAGGACGAGTTTTGTTCAACGTTTTTATTAATGACCTGGATGAGGGGATGTATTGCACCCTCAGCAAGTTTGCAGATGACACTAAGCTAGGGGAAAGGTGGATACGCCGGAGGGCAGGGATAGGTTCCAGAGTGACCTAGACAGATTAGAGAATTGGGCCAAAATAAATCTGATGATTTTCAACGGCAGAATCCCAAGATTGGTACAGGCTGGGGACCGACTGGCTAAGTAGCTGTTCTGCAGAAAAGGACTGGGGATTACAGTGGATTAGAAGCTGTATATGAGTCAGTGTGCCCTTGTAGTCAAGAAGGCTAATGGCATATTAGGTTGCATTTGGAGGAGCATTGCCAGCAGATCTAGAGAAATGATTATTCCCCTTTAGTCAGCTCTGGAATATTGCATCCAGTTCTGGGCCCCCACTATAGAAAGGATGTGGACACATTGGATAGGGTTCAGCAGAAGGCAACCAAAATGATTAGGGGGCTGGAGCACATGACCTAGGAGGAGAGACTGAGGGATTTGGGGTTGTTTAGTCTGCAGAATAGAAGAGTGAGGGGGGACTTGATAGCAGCCTTCAACTTCCTGAAGGGAGGTTCCAAAAAGGATGGAGAGAGGCTGTTCTCAGTAGTGACGGATGAGAGAACAAGGAGCGATGGATTCAAGTTACAGTGGGGGAGGTCTAGGTTGGATATTAGGAAAAACTATTTCACTAGGAGGGTGGTGAAGCACTGGAATGGGTTACCTAGGGAGGTGGTGAAATCTCCATCCCTAGAGGTTTTTAAGTCTCGGCTTGACAAAGCCCTGGCTGGGTTGATTTAGTTGGGATTGGTCCTGCCTTGGCAGGGGGCTGGACTTGATGACCTCCTGAGGTCTCTTCCAGTTCTACAGATTGCATTGTGTAACCCCTAGTTCTTATGACATAGTTTTGGAATGTGCCAGTGTATATTCTTGTTCAAATTATTGGACTTCAGGCAGCTCACCTGACAACATACCTCCTAGTTGTCTACAGTCCAGTTGTTTTGTTAAAATTTGGTACAGTGCATGAAAATGCATGGCTAAAACACCAAAGTCTTGCAGGTTGATTTATGAGAGTTAAAGAGGATCAGCAAAGTATTGTAGGTTGATTGATGCATATATAGTACAGTTCAAGGCTATTTGTGTGCCTATTTGAGTGCAATATAACCAGTACTGTCTACAGAATTCTTGGTAAATTAAAAATTCAAGGCCCAATTCACCAGTATACTCCAGATGCTTTGTGCTGCTCTGGCAATGCAAAACAGCCATAAAACTTGTTTAATGTCCAAGTGGACTTGGCTTGCATCTCCAGAAAGACGTTTGTTAAATACTGCAAGTGGCAAATGCTTGTTCATTGTACAGGCATAAAACTACTATATGAGTTCAAGTCCTTTCTGTGCCATGAGTTGCATCATCTCAGGGTATGTCTACACCGTAGAGTTTTTCCAGAAAAACTACACTTACGTCCACACTGCAATTGCATTCTTTCAACAGAAAGTTGAAAGAATGAAGGAGTTTTCTGGCAGTGGTAAACCTCTTTCTATGAGGAAGAAGTCTTTTTCTGAAAAAGGCATGTGTGGACGGGGAAGAGGGTTTTTTTTTCGAAAGATGAGGCCTCCAGGAAAAAGCACAGGTACCCTGGCAGCCACTCCATCCATAGTAATCACAACTTAAATGTAAGTGTCCAATCAATGTGGATACTATCTTTCAAAAAAACAGATCACTTTTTCGATGTGCTTTTGTTGTGTGGATGTTCTCTTTCAAAAGAAGTTTTTCCAGAAGAGCTCTTTCCAAAAGAAGCCTGCAGTCTAGACGTCACCTCAATGACAATATGAGCTCCCACAGTTCCAAAGGCCTTCTCAATGAAACTCCCTCCGGTATGCACATTATTTTTGGTGCACTCCCTTTTGTATAGCACGTAGAAAGGGCAGTGCTTAGTAGCAATGTCCCCAAAATACTATGGTGAAATCCTGGCTCTAATAAAGTCAACACAAAGACGCCCATTGTTTGATTTCAATGGAGTCTGATTTTACCTTGTGTGTGTAATCTAATGTGGGAAAGACGACACAGGTATAAGTCAGTTGTTCAATGTCAAACATTCATGGGTCTATGATCCACTAACTGGTTGTTTAGGCAAGAGTTTTCATAAAAGCAGAACATCTACAATCACAGCCAGATTTGCAAAAGAATCCAGATCCTGTTTAAGTTCCAAAGTAACTGGCCAATTTTTCACATATGCTCATCATGCTTGATACTGAACTCTTTTGAAAGAATGGCCATAGTGGAAGATGGTAGCTACTGGATACTTAAAAATCTTGCTCTTACTTTGTGCTTTAATTCGGAGCTGAACTCTTGAAATATCTGGTGCTGAATGTGGGTGCTGAATATCTGAAATTGTGGCCAAGTGCGTTCTTGAAAATTTGACCCTAAATACCAAAGTTCAGGTGTCACTACAGCTGCTATTTTTGAAGGGGGGAGGGAAATGAAATACTGCAGACAAGGCTGAAGTAGCAAAGGAAATGGCTAGAACTAGAACTTTAGGTAGAATCCATGGAACAGCTGCTGAGTGGGTAGGTATTTATTTAGAAAAATATTATTGTCCTCCTTCTTAGAAAAAAGTTCACATCCTATGGTAAAATCCTGGCCCCCACTGAAATAAATGGCAAAATTTAATGATCTTCTTCTGGCCAAGGATTTCATCACTGGCTTCTGAGGGCATGTCTCCCCTATGGGAAAGATCGACACTGCTGAAATAGATCTTCCAGAGTTTGATTTAGTAGGTCTAGTGAAATTCAGAGGACACCTTTATCAGCACTGCTACTCTTGCTCCCCATGAGAAGTAAGGGAAGCCAACGGGAGCATTTGCTCCCATCTACTCCCCACAGTGTGGACAGGGATTTAAGATACGTCAACTCCAGCTACACAATTAACGTAGCTGAAGTTGTGTATCTTAGGCTGCATACCTTTCACTCCAGTGTAAACCAGACCTGAGAAATTAGCTCCTGCCATTATTTAAGTGGGAGCTAAGTTGAAACTCACTCCTTCAACCTTTGAAAACCTTTATTCTAATGCAACAATTTTAAACGCCTACCTTTGAAATATTAGCCAACATTTAGAATACAGGACAGAGGGCATTCCATAGTATATGAATAATGCTTCTATTTTTGAAAGTTTTAATAATGATACATTCAGATTAAAGTAGAATGAAAAGGAATTCAAAGTTATTTCAAGGTAAATGTATCTTTCTTGCAACACCTTTTTTTCTAGAATCATATTTTTTGTGAACTACTTTTTCATTATTCTGTGTTGCTAGGAAATGGAATGCATTGAATTCCCCACCTAGAATACATCATATATAAAACAGTCTCTGCTCTACACATAGCATATTTTACATATGTACTTCCCATTTACACTAGGATGCTAAATATATACACCCTCATTGCAGCAAATTGATAATATACTGTATCTGACCATTTATCTTGGCATACCACATATAAACAGAAAAGTTTGATGGGAGAAAAAAAAGGAAAAAGCCATTGTCCTACAAGATTTTGGCATTTTGTTTTGATATTAGATTTCTAGGGGAAATTACTTATTAGAATGGAGGAAAAATAATTGCTACAGTGCCGGTGAGCAGGCTGAAGATTCCTTATATTCAGAAATGCCATAGACAAAATTAATTTCTAACAATGCACTTGCCATATTTTCAGATTAAATCTAAAGCTTTAATGAAGATTTATCTGTTTGAAAGTGCTTTGTTTGTGTGACCTTGTGATGCTGATTACGTTTTTCTTCTGAGGTTGAAAATGAAAAAGGACAGAAATAACCTTTCTGTATGGAAACCCATGCATTTTGCAGGAGAAGGAATCCATTCTCTGGATGAGAGCTACCCACAATCTATACACACAATTTTTTTGCTATTATGTTGCCCAACATTTTCAAATGTGAGTTTTTAATTTGAATCAGGGAACAAATAAATATCTCAGTGTAGCCAAATCCTAGTGGACAGTGCCGAGAAAAAAAATGCCAGGGGACATTTTCGATATTACTTTAATCTGCAAAAGGTATTTGCTTGATTGCAAATCTCTTTAGGGAAAATTACATCTTAGTTGCTTATATTTTGTGTGCCGATGTAAGATATGACCATAGACAGACAGAGTGTTCATATGAGGCCTGATCTAACAAAGTGACAAGTGGTACCTGGGGTTAGAACCATCTCCCACCTAAGTTCCAGTGAACAGAGTCTAGTGCACATAACCTTTAAAGGACTGGAATGTTGCTACATGTGCAAGTATGTTTGTAACATAAACCTGCATGTGTCAATCTAGATAAAAACAGTAAAGATTAATTTAATAACACCTGCCTAATTAAAAATCTGCTAATGTCATATTGCTGCAATATTAAATGTGGTGAGACATGACATTCCATATGTTTTATGAAAATATGTGGAATTGGTTCAGTGCCTGTATTGCTCTGCAGGGAATCAGTAACCCCAACTCTGTATGTTATCTGGGGGAGACCAGAGGATCTGGCCCAGCAGGACAAGGTGGTGAGAAGACCCAGAGAACATGAAGGTGGGTGTCAGTGGCATGATCAACACACGGAGGAACAATCTTAAGGGGTCGTCTATAACTGCAATCCATCACAGATGATGACCAGGAATGTTTACGGAAAGAAGCACTGGGGAAAATAAAAGACAGAAAGCAACAGAGAGCCCTTGCCACGCACTGCGAATGTAGAACATCAGAAGGCAAACCTCTATCACAGGATAAATCCAGTAGCAGAGCACAGCTATGCAAATACTGATAATGCAACACAAAGGATAATGCATAAGTTTTATAACATGGCACCTATATTTTTCACAGTGAACAATGCACACAGTAAAAATTATCTGCACCTTTTACTTAATCCAACATACTACACACAAACCCAAACTTCTCTTAGCTGGGTCCTGACATAGCTTAGACATTATTTCCTTTCACCTGGCTATAATTTAGTACTTTAGAATGACAGTGACTCCCAGTTCTATGTAAAGCTATATCCTCCAGTAAAACACTATATATCGTATTCATTTGTTTCAGATTATTCTCTTAAAAAAAAGTAAAAATACATGTTTTGAGGATGGGACAGTGAGAAATCCTTGCTTTTAATTTAGTCCCTGATCCTGCAAACATTTATGTATATGCCAAGGTTAAGGACATACATAACTATTTGCAAGATCAGGTCCATACATTACTCCTAATTTTTTTAAAGAGATTGATAAATATAAAGTTCACAAAGGAAATATGCTTCTCTGAAACTCTTTGATAATAAAACTATCCTAACACATGGTTTTAAATCTTAAGAAAGCCCTGTAATCCATTACACACTATTTAAATATTGATTTTACAAATGCAACAGATTTTAAAAATATGGAATAGGTTTTTTAAAGAATTTCTGTCACACTGAGTTGCTATTAAAGTAAAATATTCTGCTATGCCTCATCATTTTTCAGGAACTAGTCAGATATTCAAACAATTATGCTTAATGAACAAATCTGTAAAAATCAAAGTCTGTTAATGAACAATTGGAAAACACAAAAGTTGGGAGGGGTAATTCATCAAGTAGCTGGTTTGCAATGAATAGTTCAACCATCCCTGTTCACAAGCATGATCATCTGATCCTAAAGTAATTAATTATCTTAAATTATTTCTTATTCTCCTACCAAAACAAATAACATAACGCTACAAAGACATGACTGGTACTTGTATTGTTTGGACGTCAGTTGTGTTGCTTGTTTTGATTTACAAAACTTTTAAGGAAATCATAGGTGAGGAAAGACTGACATGAAAAGGGAAAATTGTGAAAGAAGCCAGTCACCTGATTTTATTAACATTAACACAAAAACAGAGCAAGCAATTCTAATCCTTAACTATGCTTCAGGAGCTGAAGCTAACCAAGTCAAGCCCAGTATTGTGAACAACAGACATACAAATTAGTTTCATGTAGCTGGTGCATTTTGATCAGTTTTTATCAGGGACAATGATACCTCCTTTGGATGAATCATCTGAAAGCTCAGGAGTATTAAATCCAGCTCCCTTGTGTCAGAATTGTTCCACTCTGGCACAATTTTCCTTATGTCATCTGATGATACTGTGTCATTTCTGTAACTAATTATTACATTTTTATGTACACTTTAGAACTCCATCAGTGCTAAAGTAGATTGAAAATTGGTTGACAGTCTCTTTGGGCTCAACCAGGCAATCTTCATATCATGCTCATATTCTCACAGCAGGAGTTCAACTCTCACAGAAGCAGCCCCTACAGTAAGTTTCATTAGAGCAGAACAGTATCTCTGCTGCAGGTAACTTTGAGTTTGCTTACTATTTAAAAGTCAGCTACTTGTAGAGCTCTAAAATCCACAGTCTTGATCTTGATGACAAAAATGTTCCTAGATAGTCTTTCCCTATCCTGCAGCTTCTCCCATTCCTTCTGGTATCTAAAAGGGTGTCACAAGGAGGAGGGAGAAGACTTGTTCTTCCTGGCCTCTGCGGATAAAACAAGAAGCAATGGGCTTAAACTGCAGCAAGGGAGGTTTAGGTTGGAAAAAGTTCCTAACTGTCAGGATGGTTAAACACTGGAATAAATTGCCTAGGGTGGTTGTGGAATCTCCATCTCTGGAGATATTTAAGAGTAGGTTAGATAAATGTCTATCAGGGATTGTCTAGACAGTACTGGGTCCTGCCATGAGGGCAGGGGACTGGACTCGATGACCTCTTGAGGTCCCTTCCATCCTAGTATTCTATTATTACCTCCCAAAAGCTGTTTGCCAGATAAATTGTGACAGCTGAGTTAAAAGGCAGAGGTCCTCATTTAAGTTTTGTCCTGGTTTAAGAACCACATTGTAAAGTGCTGTATGGTAAAATCAGAATGTACATATGGTATTGTCAAAGAATTTAGTGCTAGTTAAAGAGAGGGGAGGTTAAATGGTCTAAAAAGTGATCAGGATAAAGTTCTTCAGTCTTAAGAGTATAAACTGAAAGACCCTTATAAACATTCTGGGTGCTGTGGCCAGACCAAAAGGAAGGACCCTGCATTGATAAAGGTTTTGGTCAAAAAAAGGAATCCAATGAACCTTCTGTGAGATGGATGGATAACTATATGCAAACATGTTCCTTTCATGTTGGGGGATGTGAATCATATGACCTCTGCCACTGAGAGAATTATTGATGGCAAAGATATCCCATGGAATTTTAGTATTCAGATAAGTTTAACTGAAGTGCGTTGAGAATTGCAATCAATTCTCCATTCTTCTTGGGTATTGGGAAACATAGTGAATCGAATCCCTTCGTGTGGTGTTGAAATGGAACCTTTTTTATGACTCTGCCAGGAGCAGGGAGTTCAACCACCTGTTATAAATCTCCTCATGACAGTGATCCCTGAAGAGGGGGTTTATGGGAAGTAGTTGTCAGACACTTGATTAAATAGCCACCATAGATAACCTCTAATACCCATTTGTCTGTAGTTAGGGCCCTCCAGTCTTTGACAAATTGAATAAGGCAGCCTCCAAACATGTTATTAGGGGAATGAAGCAGTATCAGTAAAGGGATATGGCTCTCAACAGTCCCATCCAAAGAAATTCTTTACCTGGGGAGTAGAGAACAAAGTGGCAGCGTTTGTTGCATAGGCTGGGTTCTTGGGTATATACATTTTCTTTGCCCTGCATGAAGGCTCCTGAAGACATTGAGTATGCAAGGGCAGGGGAGGTATTCTTGCCTTTTATACTTGTCTATAATGCTTCCTCTTGGGGAAGGGCGGAGGGGTTTCAGTGCCCAGCAAGTGAAGCATTTGTCTAAAATTTTTGAGGGAATGGAGAGACTCATCTGTTTTCTTGTGGAATAGTTTGATAAAATGAAAGGTCAGATCTTGGATTGCACTATGCACCTCTATAAGGAAACCATGCATGCTTTGTTGGGGTTGGGAAGACATCCCTTCTCTATAGGACAAGTCTTAGACATATATGACTTGTCCTTATCCATATGAGAGTGCCCTCTTATTCTCCTGTGAACTCTTTTCTTTAGCCTTAACATAGCATCTGATCTTGACAATGTACTCAGATGGGTCTGCTTGCTTGTTCAGATAGCTCTCTGGGGAGGGGAAGGGGTTCTTGGCCCAGTTCTAACTTGGGCTTTTTTGCCTGTTCCATGAGGTGTTTTCTGAGTCACATTTCCCAGCCTCCATGAGCTCTAGAGGGGAAAGAGTGGCAGATGCTGCACTTGTGATAAATGTGAGCTTCTCCCAGGCAAGAGAGGCAGTGTTGATGTCTTTCACTCACAGGAAACACACTTTCTGAACCCTGGGCATAATCCTAGACTTATCAAGAGAAAAGCCCCTGAGAAAGTGAGCCCGGAATACAAAGAGGGTATATCTAGACTACATGGCTGACGGAGCCATGTAAAATAGTTTATTCGGCATAGTCAAAGAAGTGGGGATTTAAATAATCCCGCTTCATTAAAATAAAAATGGCCACCACGCTGTGCCGACGATCAGCTGATCCGGCACAGCACGGCGGTCTATGCCTTGTGAAACGAGGTTTACCGGAGCGGTCGACAAAGGCTTCCCTTGTTGACTGCACCACGTCTACACTGCCGTGCTGTGCCGGATCAGCTGATCGTCGGCACAGCACGGCGGCCATTTTTATTTTAAGGAAGCAGGGATTATTTAAATCCCCGCTTCTTCGACTATGCCGAATAAACTATTTTTACATGGCTCCATCGATGGAGCCGTGTAGTCTAGACGTACCCAGAGAGAAAAACTACAGAAGGTAAAATTGATAGAGGGCAGAGACTAAAACTAAAAACAACTTTGCAAGGCTTGGATAGAAAATGAATTGGTAATAAATATCCACTGGGTCCTCCCATTTAGAGAGACACCTGAACTTTTCAGATTAGTTCATCTTCTATCTAACATAGATTATCATAGAGTGAAACAAAAGCATCAATCAGGACTCAAAAAATAACTTTTTATCATAAATTGATTGAAATGTAATTGCTGATAAAAGGTTTTGTGAGTTTTAAAAGTGGTTTCCCATTACCTGAGAGTCCAATGATAAGCTTATGAACTATTTCTCAGGTGTATTAAGGGCACTGACAAAAAGATAGACTTTTCACTTACAATGACAAATTCATCTCCAGCACTTTCAAAAATATCTCTCTGTAGCCCCCCACAGACATAGGATTGTCACTATTTTATAGAGATATCATTGTAATTTATTTTACTTTCTTTGAAAATACCCTAGACATGATCAAACAATAAAATTGTGTTGCCAACTACTAACAGATGACACATAACACCTTGGGATATACATTGCCTAAGAGAATTTACAGAAGGACAGCCATCCCAGTAAATATACTCAACAATACAACAGACATTTATTCTTTTCTTAACAGCTATGCTCTTTCTAATCAATTATGAAATGTTCACTCCTGCACAAACTGTGAAGCATTTTAAAGCCTAACATTTGTGCATTTGCAGGGTATTGCCGTTTGTGAATTTTAATGAAATAACATTTTAAAATATTAAATATATGTTTTTCCCAGCTTCTGTATCACTTCATGATAAACACAACAAAACAAAGCGAGGCACTGAGAAGGCACTGTTCTTTAAAGACTCGATTGAAAGTGACTCCTTCATAAAACTCAAAGAGCTCTTTCTTACTAAAAAATCCCACTGTATTTAATAGAGTTGATTATTACATGTAGAGGTTTCCTATATACAACTCACAAATATATTTGTGGTTAAAGGAAAACAACTACAAAATCTCCAAGGGAGAGAAAACACAGTGACTCACTATAACACTCTGAATTGAACTGAACAACAAAATGGCAGTTTCTATGTCAACAAAGCAGGTGACATATTTAAAGGTTTATAATACAGAAAATATAATTAATCTTTATATGGCACACTAAGCAGAAAAAATGCTCTTTCCTTATTAGTGCTAGAGGAATGAAAAGTTGTACCAAAGATGACTGACTTCTTCAGATAGGAATTCAAACACACGTAAGTGGCCTTAAAATTAAACCCAAATTTTTCTGTGTTTATCTGATAGACATAGATAAATACACATCTACTATAAAAGGATGCAACTCCCACTCTTTCTTTATAATATCCAAAAGAACAGCATGCCTTTATTTTATTTTTCTGTGATATTAATAATCTTTAATGAGGTGTCATACTCATAAAACTAGTCCATAGTACATAACATTGTCCATGGTACATATCTGGGTAAGAAAACCTGCAACTTTGGCCCAGCCCCATTTCCAGGCAGAATTTACTGTTCTGACAGCATGTGGTGTTAAAGTTAATCAGAGGGGAATGAAAGAGGTTGACAACTGTATTGCATGTGTTAGGGTATAAAGCTAAAGCTAGGGTATAAAACATTTTTCTCTGCTCCATTAAAGTTTTGAAGGTGCTCAGGACACAATCTCAACTAGGTAAAATATTGAGGGAATTTCCAATAAAAACATAGTGCAAGGATATTGTTTGGCCCTGAGAATCTCTAGGTCTGGTGTAGGAAACCTTTTTTGGATTGGGGCTGCTGACCGACCCACAGAAAAATCAGTCAGGGGCCACACACAAGTGAAAATCAAAACAAACAAACAAACAAAACCTCACTGGCATGGAGAAGGAGAAAGACACTCCCCACATTTCCCTTGCACACCAGAGCATAGAGGAACCCAGGCTAGTAGATTCTGCATGGTCCACCCCCGTGGTGGGACAGCAGGGGGAGAGGGACTGGAATGCCAGTGCTGGCTCTCCAATGCTGGGGGAGGGGGAGTCCTGAGCCTCGGGGGCTAGATCCAGGCAAACCGGGAGACCACAGCTGCACCCTGAGCCTGGGGTTCCCCACCCTTGCTCTAGGTAGTGCTTTTCCCAAGGGAGTTTTTATCTTTTTTATTATTATTAGACTCAATAGTAACTAGAGCTGAGAGATTAATTTGCAGCAAATAATTTAAGTATGTTTCCACTTGTGAGATTTATATGAGTAAACAGACTAGAAGTAGGTACAGCTTCCAAGCAAACTAATGGGCACTTCTGCATTGGAGGAGGGGGCAAGGAAGAGAGTATAATGGGCCCAGCTGGGGGCCAACATTCGCCCCAACTGAGAACTGTCCAGGGTAAGACCTTCTCTGGGGATACTAGAACCTATGTGACGTATTTCCTCCCAGCAGCCCTGTAGCTTTTGAGAAAGAAACTGAAGTAATAACCCAGCCAGACTGCAGCTAGCACAGCAAAAAAACGTGGAAAGAAGTTCAAGTAGGGAGCCAATGACACTAGTAATGTCAGACTGCTTATTTCCGTTTTTTATTCTGCACATTCCACCATTCTGTGCTGATTAGCTATTTGCTCCATGCCCCTTTCCACCTCCCACTCTCATGGTTTCCAGTCTCCTCCCAACCACATTTTCTTTGTCTTTCTGTCCTACTAATCCCCTTTCCTACATAACCTCATGCAAAGGATTTAAATAAAAGAAAGCCAAAAAAATGGCAGAACTAACATTAGTGGTTGCTGCCACCATACTGTACACTCGGCTGGTACGTGCTATCCCTTTTTCTCTACCCAATGTCCATCTTGTCTGTTTAGATTGTAATCTCTTTGGAGCAAGGACTGTATTTTGTTCTAAGTATGTGCAGTGTTCTCAGTAGTCTCCTAGGCACTATCTTAAAAAGCCGCATAAATAAAGGTCTCTTTCCACTGGAGAGCTGGGCTGGACTCTGCTCTCTGCTGGGAACTGAGGCAAGAATTCCTGAAAGCTTCTCCTTTGTTCCTGGCAGAGAACATGGAGACAATAAGCCCTGGGCAACTTTCCCATCTGCTCCTAGAGCAGAATATGAAGGTGGCATCCTCCCACTCTGAGGGAAATGACTCAGAAGCCCCACAAGCCTGGCCCCTCCTCCTTCTCTCAACAGTGAATGGGAGGGGTCACAAAAAGCCCTACATGGCTTCCCTCCACTCACAGAGGCACTGGCACTCTGCTTTCTTCCCAGATCAGGGGAGGAAAAAGAGGAGCATGCTAGCAAGAGGAGCCAGTAAGGCAGCCAGGCTCCTGTCAAGGAACTACCAGCTGACTGAGAGACTGGGCTCTGAGCTCCCCACACTGTTGGAAGTGCTCATGAAGGATGTGCACCACTGTCCCAAGGAGGATAATGTGAATGTGCACCATTGCTATAATTACTGTGGTGGCCATACATTGATCTAATATAGGTGAACTTAGGTTTGTAGTATATACATACCCTGAGTCTGCAACTAGTGCTGCTAAATATACGTGTCTGCCAATGATCTGAAAGGACCATCCTGTCACATGGGGCTGGCATAGATGACTTGTGCCTCTTGATATTGAGAGAGAAACAACGTAAAGGGAAGGACACATGACTGCTCCATGTTTTGCCTCTTGCATGAATTTCAGCTCCAGCTCCTGGGCCCAGGCAGCAAATTCCACCAGCTCCTAGGGACTGAGGCCACAGAAATGGGAAACATGTGCCTCTAGACCTGGGGAGACTTACATCACCAGGGTCTCCCTAGTGCTCATGGATACCTCATGAGGAGAGGTGTGGGGAGTGGGAAGTGCTCCTACATCTTGCTGAGTAGAGACCAGTACCTTTCCCATCAACCCATCACCCTACAGCCAGCCTGGTGCCATATGGTCTCCTCACCCCACCAGAGTTACCTGTGATGGGAGAAACTCTGTGCATCTCCCAATATTTCTCTTCCTGTCACAATTCCAGGTGTCAGACTAAGCAAGCCGGAAACATGGCAGGCTAGATGTGGGTTTCTGCTTTGCTTGGCCCCTGTCCCCAGCAGCCAGGTGAGAAGCAGATGGGACAGGCTGCTAGTGCCTGTCCAGCCTGATTCTCACAGGCAGCTGCTGCACAATGTAGTGAAGCAGCCTCCCTCAGCAGCTCCATCCCAACTGTGCTGGGGAGCAGACTCAGGCACAATAGGACAAGGACAAAGCCCCATCCACCTGCACCCTCAGCAGCTGAGCCAACATCTGGGGAGGGGGCACTTGAACTTCAGCTCATCCCCTTTTTCCTGCCAATACTCTACAACCGTGTGGCACTGAAGGATCGAATTCCGATGGGGGAGTACTAATGGATCATCATCAAAATGGAGTGAGCTTTGGAATCAAAAAGCTATTTTCAGAAGCACCATTTTTGAAGAGAGGGACAAAAATCTGACCTAAGTGGAGTTAAGAATGACTGAGCTGTCCCTTCTCACAAAACTTCAGGCACGGTTTCCCTTTCTACAAGTTATATAGAAATCCTTGGTGCTACTTTCAAAGCATGTTCTCACTGTAGTCAGAACATTACCCTTCTGGGTTGTGATCCTGCAAAGACTTTGCATGTGAGCAAGACCATTGACTAAAATGGGACTACTCACAGCATGCAGAGATCTGTGACTCTTCACAGGATCAGGACCTTAATGCTTAATCCAGCAAAATGTTGAGCTTCACATATGAATGTCTTCCACTACCACTGACTCATACTCATCACTCTCACAAATTCTAGCACTATAGATTTTACATCAGCGTTGGCTGAAGACTATGGACCTTAAGGTGCTGTTCACTACCAAATCTCCCACTGATTTAAAGGGTGAGATTTTTCAGCCGTTGGATAAGTCATTTGTGAACCATTACCTGTGAGAAACAAAATGGTCAGAAGTGCTCAGGACTAGGAGACAAAAAAATTGAAATTTGGAAAGGTTAAAAGTGAAATTTGTATATAGATGGCACATACCTGATTACAGGAAAAAACCCTGGGGATATTAAAATCTTTTATACAAGTTGGTTTTGATTTTGATGGTCTCTGTACCTTGCAATGTTATATATAAACACTATTAAGTCTCTTGAGGTACAAATTTATCTATGGCTAAGAAAGATGAAGAAGGGAATCCTTCCATAAATGGCTTTTTAAATAATTACTTGTTAATTTATATAGTTATCAAAAGGAAAACAGTACACATCCCTGAGCAGAAGTGCTGTGTTCAATTTAGTTACTAAAAATATCTAGTGGTGACCTGAAAATTTCTTGAAGAGGGCAATGGAAAAGTTTGGTTATCCGTAAAGCAGAGCTAACATTTGAAGAGAAATTTCAATGCCCAACATTATTTACTGTAAAATGGAATTGAGTTATAGAGGTATGAAAATTCAAAACTGAGAAGTCTTTTTTTTATCCTGTGGCATAGCACAAATTACATGATACCTAAAGAGCTCATTTTACACAGTCATATAATTTAGTGTAGTTAAAGTGCAATAAAATGGAATATAATTAAATTAAAAGAAAGACATTTTAGGCAGTGGTCAGCCAGAGAAGTTCACTGCGATAGCTTTTATGTGTAAGCTGATTGCCTTTCTACCTAAATAACACACATCTGGTTAGGACTCTAATACAATGAAAATACTTTAGCACTTGTGTTAACCCATTTGTAGTCAGCAAGAAAAATTTAAGCTAATTCTTAACTCCTGTTAAAATCAAGGGCTTTGAAGAACAGGGATGTTTTACTGAACTCGGGTATAGATAAATTGAGTAGGAGGTACTGGTTAATTTTTCTTTGACCCTCTGAAATACTTGACTACTGGCAGATGCAGAATACAAGATTGATGGAAAATTGGGTAACATAACCCAAGGACTCCTATATTCATAAATAAACTTCCCCAAATTTTATTCTCCACTCCTTTCCCTCACCCAGTTATCTGGTGAAGTGAAGTTCTATTCTGGGAATATTTTCTGAGCTTACCAAAGGGGCATTACCCTGTTTAGCATGAATATGAGGTACATGCACCTATCAAGGGGAGCACAGACTCTGCTATGAGAATACTATGCAGGTTTTTATTTGTTTTTCCCTGCTTGGTGAAGGAGTGCAAAGAATGCTGATGATTTTTGCTGTTCACAATGCTGCATATCAGCCTGTGATGTCTCACTTTGATAAGAATGTCCTAGCTTAGGTATAATAAAATGTGTTAAACATATTTTAAATACCAATAAAATGCCAGTCAACAAAAACTGAAAATAAAAACATATGTCAATTATTTGCGAATAGGCCCCACAGATTGCAAAATGGAAATCTAAACCTCTCTAAGTTCTGATAGCATCCAAAAAGCACAGATGGGTTTAAAAAGACAATGACATTGTTTGAGGACTTTCTGGAACTAGTACAAAAAAACCTATCACTGAATGTTACACTAGCCCAGATCTAATCAACTTGAATTAACCAGGATGACTACACTGATAAATTGCCTAAAATATCATGGTCCTAAGCAGAGAAGTGTTTCCTTTAGATATGTAAATGTAGAAAAATCAATGAAAACACATTCACAAAAAGTGAATTAATAAAAACCCAACAGGGTGAAATTATCATAATCACTAATACATCACTAATGCCATGATGCAATGTCCCAAGACTTATGGTGCTGTCATGATTGCTGTTATGATAATTGCATGTCCTTTGATTGCTTTTTTAGGATGTATAAAAGACTGTTTACTGAAAGAATGTAGATTTCATTTAGGAAGAAGCTAAATCTAGCAGTTATGAACATTAAAGAAACTTCCAGAAGAGGATCAGCTATAGTAAGTAGCATCAGCTAATTAGTTTGCCCCTTTCAGAATGATTAACAAACAGAATCAGCTCCAGCCATATCAGACCGATTTGAGACTAAAAAAATACTTTTCATACACCAATGTTCCCTAAAAACCCATAAACTAGCTTATTCATTATACTTAAGATAAAATCTAGCTGGGACTTCACACATGGTACCTGAAATTCTGGAGTAAGTGTGTCTAGTGTAAGCTGGCTAGCCCTATTACAAACCTTCTCTGTCCTCAGCAGAAGCAACAAGGAACATGTGTCCAAAAGAACAAGACTGTAGTTCATAATGTATATGTGTCTATGCATGCATGCTCTTTGACATAGGAATGGCCATACTGTTGCATATCCTCTTGTATAAATTGTGCCTACTCTTTTAAGGAATGGAATATGTTTGGAAGGCTTTGCTGACATTGATGTTGACCATGATATTTGCGCGCATTGACTGCTTTTGTAGTTTAAGTGTGTACCCATCAGGAATGGGTGGCAGGGCATCACACTCAGGTTCCTGCCAGAATTTGTCCTAGTATTTCCATAGTGCTTCATCTACACAGAATTCAAAGTGCTTTAGAAAGGTAAATATCATTATCCTATTTCTACAGAAGGAGAAACTGAGGTGCAGAAAGGTAACCTCGAGTCAATCATTTAACTGAAAAAGTCAGATTTGGAACTAAAAGCCATATCTTCTGCTTACAGCCTACCTCAAGTAAAAGCAGAACAATCTAATAGTGCCAATTCAGGGACTGAATCCCCAAAAGCTTGAGAAGTCATGTAAGCAATTTAGATGATCAGCAGGGCAGAGGGTTTTTTTTTTTTTTACAGTATGTGATGTGTATGAATTAGGCATTGCTCAGCAAAGCCCCAAAATGTTCTTGCTCCCTCTAAAACCAACAGATCCATTGATAGAACTAAAAGGCAACAACCATTCAATCAAAGCTATACACTATTAGGATACTAAGATGAATTTCAGCAAGGGCAGGGAGACAATTCAAATCCTGTATAATCTAAGAACAAGAAGTTTGAGATTTGGCCTAAAATCTGAGTTAGATTCCTTACCAATTCCTCAGTTACCTACTAAGAAAACAACATAATCACTACCAGCTCTAATCAGCAAATAGATATCATCTGAACATTTCAGACTTGTCCTAAATAAAATGCACTAATAATGTAACTTGTGGTGTTAAAGATATGTTAAGGCTTTTATTTGTTTTCAGGGTACATTTTTGGGTCCTATGTAAAAAATGTTAGAAATACGAGTGAGAATATTGAGAAATGAACAACTTAATCCTTTTTCCTGAGGGAGAGACAGAATCTGAATATATAGTAAACATACTACAGATGTGCAGTAATTGGATTTCAGCATATAACAACTTCCCCAAATGTGTATTCTTTCACACAATCATCTCTAAAAAGGTACATTATTCAAATAGTGTATTATTCAGAAGCTATCATGAAGAAGGAGGAGTCTATTAATAGTATCAGGAAAGGTCACTGTGACACTGCTGAGTGGAAAATATGCATGTAGAAACTTGAAGATGGGTTGATTCATTTCACAAAGGTAAATAGTCTGTGTTGCATAACAGTCTTTTTTAATTAGCTTGTCAAAATCTTTTGACAAAGACCTCCAGTGGCTTACTGAGTAAACCCAAACTGCAGATTACCTCTACTGAATCATTTATTGTCTTTCAGAGCTTTTAATAGAATTGATCTAATCAACCCAGTTCTATTTTCTTATCAATTTTATGCTTCTCTTTTGTTTGTATTTGTTACTACAAGGTTTTCCAGAAACAATTTTGTTGCTTTCCTGTTTGACATAATAGAACTGTAGTTGAACACACACTTTAGATCTTTCCTGATAACTTTATTTGGGCTTCTGTACCTATCAATTTGTCCATGAGCATAATGATTTCAGGTTTGTTATCTCTCTTTTCTTTTCTTGGTTCATTATAAATGTATGTTACCCAGAGCAGATATCTTCAAATGAAGATAGCAATGTAAACCCAACTTACTTTCGGAAAAGCGGTTGTGTATTCAAAGAGGCCTAAATATTACTAACTGTTCTTTCCCACTTCTTCACTTTTTGCTTTTTTATTATAATGTCCCTAAATTCGGTTTAAGGTTATTAAAATAAATTGCAAGAATTATGCTAATGAAATATAAGTTTCTGGCTAAAATTCAGAAAAGTAGGCATCATGAAATGTATTACTTAAAAAGAAATACATAAATGAAGATGGAAAAAAGATAAAATGTCACAATTTCCCCCCCCCCTTCTTAAATGATCCAACAATTGATACATTTATCATGAATTAGCTTAGTGAAGACTAAAAAAATACTTGACAATCCTCCTGGTGGCCAGGGGAGAGCTGGGCCCGGTGGGGCCTTGGCCCAGCCCCAGCCTGGTCCCGCCCAGTGGAACACCGCTTGACAAAGCCCTGGCTGAGTTGATTTAGTTGGGATTGGTCCTGCCTTGGGCAGGGGGCTGGACTTGATGACCTCCTGAGGTCTCTTCCAGCTCTATGATTCTATGATTCAAGGGACTGGGGGGGCAAGGGACCAGGAGGGGCAAGGGTGGCCCAAGAGCTGAGGCTGGGTGGGGATGGGCCCAAGAGCCAGGCCAGGATGGCCTCAGACTTTCCCTGGTGGCCAGGGGGGAAGAGCTGGGGCCAGGATGACCTCGGCCCCAAACCCTCCCTGGCTGAGAGGTGAGTTGGCAAGCATAGTGAGCAGGGGACAACTCCCCCCCCCCCCCAGTAGGCTATAATAAAGTCACTCTTCATTCCTCTTTGCCAAACTAGAAAAGATAGTGCTCCTGGATTCTATCTATAAGGCATGCTTCTAATCCTTTATTCATTCTCTGCTCTGAGCCCTCTCTAATTTATCAACAACTTTCTTAATCTGTGGGCCTCAGAACTAGACACAGTATTCCACCAGTGGCTGCACAAGTACACAATACAGAATATGTTCTTTTTCTAGTGGAGGTTCTGCTATTTATGTATCCAAGGATCACATTAGCCCTTTTGGCCACAACATTGCACTGAAAACACTCATATTCAGCTGCTCATCTACCCCCCTCCTCTCATTTTTTTCCAGAGTTACTGCTTCCCAGGATGCCATCCTATAAGCATGGCCTTCATTCTTTGTACTAATATGTATATATTTACATTTAACTATATTAAAACATTTAAAGGACCATAGAAAGCTTGAGTTAGAAGAGACCTCAGAAGGTTATCTAGTCCAACCCTCTGTTCAAAGCAGGACCAAATCCATCTAAATCATCCCAGCCAGGTCTTTGTCAAGCCTGGTCTTAAAAACCTCTAAGAAAGATTATTCTAACACCTCTAGGCAACCCCTTCCAGTGCTTAACCATCCAAGTGAAATAGTTTTTCCTAGCGTCCAACCTAGACCTCTCCCACTGCAACTTGAGATCAGTGCTTCTTTTCTGTCATCTGCCACCACTGAGAATAATCTATCTCCATCCTCTTTGGAATGCCCCTTCAGGTAGTTGAAGGCTGCTATCAAATACTCCCTCATTCTTCTTTTCTTCAGACTAAATAAGCCTAGTTCCCACAACCTCTCCTCATATGTCATAAACTCCACTCCCCCCCTAATAATTTTTGTTGCCCTCTTCTGGACTCTCTCTAATTTGTTCGCAGCCTGTTTGTAGTTGGTGGAGGGATGTAAACCTGGATAAAATGCTCTAAATTTGGCCTCAGCCATGCTGAACAGAGGGGAATAATCACTTCCCTCTATCTGCTGGCAATGCTCATACTAAAGCAGTCCAGTATGCTGTAAGCCTTCCTAGGAACAAGAGCACATTGTTGAATCATAGACGGCTTCTCATCTACTGTAATCCCCAGGTCCTTTCTGAAGATGTGTCATTTAGCCAATCAGTCACCAGCTTGTGGTAGTGCATGGGATTCTTCCATCCTAAGTTCAGGACTCTGCACTTGTCCTTATTGAACCTCATCAGATTTCTTTTGGCTCAATCCTACAGTTTGTCTAGGTCACTCTGGACCTTATTGCTTCCCTCCAGTATATCCACCTCTCCCCCCGCTCCCCCCAGCTTAGTGTCATCCACAAACTTGCTGAAGGTGTTGTCCATCCCATCATAGAATTGATTAATGAAGATGTTCAACAAAATCAGCACTGGTACTGAACTCTGGGGCATTCCACTTGATACCACTTCATTCCATTGGCTACCAACTAGATATCAAGCCATTGATCACCACCTCTTGAGCCTGATGCTCTAGCGAGCTTTCTGTCTACCTTATAGTCTATTCATCCAATCCATATTGCTTTAATACTTTATGGAAGACCAAATCAAAAGCTTGGCTAAAGTCAAGGCATACTCCATCCACTGCTTTTCCAATATTGACAAAGTCAGTTATCTCATCATAGAAAGCAATTAAGTTGGTCAGGTATGGCTTGCCCTTGATGAATCTACATTGACCGTTCCTAATCACCTTCCTCTCTTCCAAGTATTTCAAAATAGATTCCTTGAGGACCTGTCCCATGATTTTTGCAGGGACTGAGGTGAGCCTGACAGCTCTGCACTGTTCTAGATTCTCCTTTTTTTAAATAGTTGGGTACCCTGGTTTGCTTACACCTGGTGGCTACGTCTAGACTGGCAAGATTTTGCGCAAAAGCAGTCGCTTTTGCGCAAAAACTTGACAGCTGTCTACACTGGCCGCTTGAATTTGCACAAAAGCACTGACATTCTAATGTAAAAAATCAGTGCTTCTTGTGCAAATACTTTGACACTCCCGTTCGGGCAAAAGTCCTTTTGCGCAAAAGCTTTTGCGCAAAAGAGCCAGTGTAGACAGGCAGCTAAGACGTTTTGCGCAAAAGCAGGCTAAATGGAAAAGAGCCCTATGGACGCTTGAAGACTCCATAGCCACAGGCAGCTCCCTGGACTTCCTGGTAACCCGATCCCCCTTAAAGCAGATGCAGGCTGCTGAGCTCACTCGGCAGGAGACTAGCACGGACCTCTAGGCAGAGGTCTGCCATGTGGCCCCTGCCGTCCAGCAGACACCCCCCAAGCACCATGGCAGCTTCAGGGGGGGATCAGCCACCCACACCCCCAGCGCAGGAGGCCCCCAGGGGCTGCAAACGAAGGGCCCCATCCTGGTCCTCGGGGGTGCTGGACAGCCTGCTGGACCTCTGGCAGGAGGAGGAGGCCCTCCAAGACACCCGCTCCCGGTGCCGGAAGGCGGACATCTTTACCCGCATGGCCCAGGCGCTCGCCCAGCAGGACCATCCAGCCCGGACCCTCGAGCAAGTCCGGGCAAAAGTCAAGGAGCTGCGCCTGGGCTACGTGCAGGCCAGCGAGGGACAGGGGGCAGGTGCCTGCCCCCACTACAACCGGCTCCACGCCATCCTGGGCCAGCCAGCCCCGCAAGCCCCAGAGGTCCCCATCAACAGCAGCGCACGCCCCCCCGTCACAGGACCACTGAGGCAGGGGAAGGAGACAGCAGTGCGTCAGAGGATGAGGCCAGCACTGCCACCCAGCAGGCCCCCTCCGGCAGCCCTGACATCTCCTGCGCATCCTCGGAGGCCGGGGAAGGATCCACCGGTGAGTGTTACACTTTGCACTCACAAGGGCGGGGGGGGGGGGCGGGAACCAGGCACCCATAGGGTGCAGGGGGAGAGCATGTCACTCAGGCCACGTGAGCTGCACGCTGTGCAGCATTAGGCAGTAAGCAGCACGTGCAACCACGTGCAGCCTGATGACCGAACGTTATGTGGCCGCGGCAAGCAGCTCCAGGGCACTCCTGGGACAGTGCTGCTCACACACATCCGATGGGACCAAGGCGAAGGGTGGATGCCGGCTGGAACCAGCCAGGGCCCCAGGGACTCAGGCCAGATCCCGCACCTCCACAAGGGTGCAGCACGCAGAACGGCACACTGTCCCCATGCCTGGCTGTGAGGCACAGCCAGCTGCTCTTGGGAAAACCACAGCATCACAGCCCTGTGAACATGGCCCCCACTGAACCCCTCGCCTGCTCCTGGTGCCTCGGCTGGCTCCCCGAGGGAAGTCCCCACTGCAGCCACACATGTCCCTGGGCTACGTGTGTGAGGGATAGTGGGAGGGAGAAGGGGGGGAAGCGCTCGGGCCGCCCCTAGGGCGGCCTGAGTTTTGCTGCAAGGATGGGACACTCCCCAGTCACTCTCCTGGTTCCGTCCAGGAGATATCCCATGAGATGGGGATCTGAGAGCCCAGACCATGTCTGCCAGATGTGCTCCCAGGCACTGTGTGGGGATTCATCTTGCTCCCTGCCAAACACCAAAGCCTCACAGCCTCCACCGGCAGGGAGTTCCACAGGTTAATGCAACACAAGCACCCTCCCGCCCTTCACGGGGCCAGGACACAGACCAGTGATTACAATACATGGAGGAGGACCCTACATTACAGCATGGGCTTGCCCCACGCCCCCACCATCCCTCCCCTAGCACTGCCCCTGCCCCCTCCTGCAATGGCCCCTCCTGCCCCTGCTCCTGCCCCTCCTGTTCCTGCTTCTGCACCTCCTGCCCCTCCTGCTCCTGCCCCTCCTGCCCACCTCCCTGTGCAGCCTGCCCCGATGCGGCCTGCCTCCCATGTCCAGGTCTGCCCCCACAGGAGTGCTCGCAGGGGCCACCCCTCCGAGGAGTAGCTCCTCCCCCTACCAGTTCAAGGTTTCCTCCCCCTCTCCCCCTTGTAAATAAAAACATACCAGTTCTTCTGTTGAAAACAAAACTGTGTTGTTTATTGTGTTACTCGAGGTAACTTAAATAATTGATTTGAGATGCCAATTAGCCAACTAAATTTCAGAAGATTACAAAATGCGGACACCAAATACCGTATCTATCACCGGTCATTCCTTTAATTGGTCATTGGTTTGTGGCACATAAATAAATACTGACACTTTAAGTAAAATTTAAACCACAAGACTATATTAACATAGATAACAAACAAGCAAGAAAGGTTAAAACACGAACACAAAGAATATTTACATAGTCTAGACGCAGGGACGAGTGTAGTGTTGCTGGCGACCTCAATCCTTTGGTCCTTCTGGGCCTCGGGAGAGGAACAGCCAGGAGTCCCTCGATGGAAGACGCCGCCAAAGCTGGCGACCTCAAGTCTTTGGTCCTTCCGGACCTCAGACAAGGAACTGCCAGGAGATCCCTCGAAGACAACTGGAATCAGGTATGCTGACTCAAGCCTTCCGCACGAACCACGAATCCTCTTCCTGTTCTTTGGGACAGCTCGAACAGGTGATGGTGGCCTAAAACCTAGCCTAAACTAAAAGAAAAACCCTAGCTTCGTCCGACGCACCTGACGAACATACACGATGACGGCCGATATGCTTCAAACCGACACTGCCTGACGAACAGTCACGACGACGATAGCTAATTTAACTAAACCTAACTCTGGACCCAATTTATATTGGTAAGCCTTCCACTTGACCTGACCTGACAGACAAGACTACCAGGAGTCTTCGTACCCAACAAAACAAGTATAACCAAGGTTGGTTTGTTCAATGCAGTAAATTTACAATTGAGAGGTAAGGGGAGAGAAGGGGGAAGGGGAGGGGAGGGGAGGGAGTTGTATGGGGAGACCGAGGCGACCCTACTATGGGTCCTGTGCGAACATGCCCGTCAGGGCCTCTCGGATGCGCACCCCATCCTGGTGCGCCTGGTGGATGGCAGCTGTGTGGGGCTGTTCATAAGTCTGTGCCTCGGCTGCCATCCATGCGGGGAGGAACGCCTCCCCACTCCGCTCCACAATGTTGTGGAGCACGCAGCATGCGGCCACTACCTCCGTTACATTTTGCTCACCCATCTCGAGACGGGTGAGCAAACAACGGAAGCGGAATTTTAAGTGGCCGAAGGCGCACTCCACTTGATTCCGGGCCCGGCTGAGGCGGTCGTTGAACCGGACCCGGTTCTGGTCTGGCCGCCCTGTGTAGGGCCGCATTAGCCAGGGCAGCAGGGGGTAGGCCGCATCCCCGATGATGCAGATGGGCATAGGCACATCCCCAACAGTCAGCTCCCACCGGGGGAAGTAGGTGCCCGCCTCCAGCCTGCAAAACACTCCAGAGTTGCGGAGGATGTGGGCGTCGTGTGCCCTGCCAGACCAGCCCACATAGACATCCAGGAAGTGGCCCCGGTGGTCCACGAGGGCCTGGAGAACAATTGAGCAATACCACTTCCTGTTTGTGAAATGGGCTGCTCGATGCTCTGGGGCCCAGACGGGGATGTGGGCTGCATCCAGGGCTCCCCCGCAGTTGGGGAACCCGAGGGCAGCGAAGCTGGCCAGTGTAGTGTCCACGTCGCGCAGGCGGATCACTCTCGGGAGCAGGACATCGTTGATGGCGTGGACGACCTGCAGAAGGGTGCAGAGAAACACAGGGGAACACATCACATGAGGCAGGGGTGAGCGTGCGCTCCCTTGCGCCCCCCCTCCCCTGATTCCCTCTGTCCTCATGCACACACACACACACCACGGCCCCCTTGCCCCACGGGGCCCCCCCCCCACCAGCAGGCCTGTGCAAGGGAGGGACGGCCCAAACCCCTGGGTGACCCAGCCTGGAGATTTGGCTGCCCTGGGCATGGAGTGCAGCACCCTCCCCCCACCCCACTCCCCACTCCCCCTGGGACTTACCTCCATAACGATGACACCGACGGTGGATCTGCCTACCCCGAACTGGTGTGCCACCGATCGGTAGCTGTCCGGGGTGGCCAGCTTCCAAAGTGCGATGGCGACCCTCTTCTCGACGGGGATTGGTGCCCGTAGCCGGATGGTGGCTCTCTGGAGCACAGGGGCGAGCCAGGCACACAGCTCCAGGAACATCCGCTTTTGCATGCGGAAGTTCCGGAGCCATTGCTGGTCGCCCCATTGCCCCAGGACCAGCCAGTCCCACCAGTCGGTGCTGGTGTCCAGTCTCCACAGTGGCCTCTCCACCCTGGGGTGGAGATGCCACAGGGACTCCATGGCCTGCCTGGTGAGGGAGTCCAAAGCGGTCTGCACCTCCTGGTTTTGGAACAGGAGGGCACCAGCCTGGAGCAGCAGCTGCAGGCACTCCAAAATGGCCGGCAGTGGCCAGAGCAGGCACATGCCACCCCTGGCTCCATGGCAGACAAAACAAGGCAAAAGACAAAAAAAAAACAGGCAAAAGCACTAGGTGGCAAAAGGCAGAGGGCAACCACTAAAACTGCTACGGCTGTCAGTCCCTACAAGAGGTCCTAAAGCAGGGAGCAGGAGAGAAACAGCTGTCAAGGGAAATCCCTTTAAGCACGTGTCAAAAAGGAGCTCCAGCCCCCACCCCCGGAAAGGGCTGGTGCCCTTTTGTCCTCTGCAAAATGGTTCTGGGCTTCTGCTTTTGCGCAAAAGCGTGCCGCCAATGTAGACGCGCTTCTGCGCAAAAGCGCATCATTATAACGATAACTCCGTGCCAGTCTAGATGCGCTTTTGCACAAATACTTTTAACGGAAATCTTTTCCGTTAAAAGTATTTGCGCAAAATCATGCCAGTCTAGACGTAGCCAATGTGAAAAGCAATCCACATTTTAGGCATCAAGGTAGGTAATTAGCTGAACATGAGCTCCCAGTGTGATGCTGTGGTCAAAAAAGCTTATGTGATCTTGGAATGCATAAACAGGGGAATATAACATTGGCATAGGAGAGGTAGTTTTACTTTGGTATTTGGCACTGGCACAATCACTGCCTAGTTATGGTGCCCACAGCTGAAGAAGCTTCTTAGTAAGTTGAACAGGGCTCAGAGAAGAGCCAAGAGTATCATGAAAGGATTGAAAAATATGCTTCCTATAGATAGACTAAAGGAGCTTCAATCTGTTTATCTTGACAAATAAAAGGCAAAAGGATAACTTGATTAGAATCTATTTGTACCTACATGGGGAACAAATATTGATTATTGTGTTTAACATCTAGAAGATCAAGATATAACATGATCCAACATCTAGAAGTTAAAGCGAGGCCAATTCAGACTGGAAATAAGGAGTACATTTTTAATGATGAGGACAATTAATCACTGGAACAATTTATGGAAGGTTGTAGGAATTCTCCATCACTGACAAATTTTAAATCAAGATTAGATGTTTTTCTACAAGATGGGCAGTTAGAATTATTTTCTAGAAGTTTTATAGCCAGGGTTATCCAGGAGAACACTAGAATACTCACAATGGTCCTTTCTCATCTTGGGATCTGTGATTTTAATTTCAGTACAGTACATGCAGAAACACAAAATATGTGTCTGATTAAATCATTCTGAGCAGTTTGAAAACTTCACAAATCCACAGTACTAAAGGATTTGATTAAAAAAAGAATCTACTTCCCAACTAGTCTGCCTGAGTGGAGTAGGGGCAGAGGGGAGAGAACATCAAGCCAGGTCAAGTGGCAAAGCCTGTGCTGCTGAAGCAGAAGGTTGAGCGTACTCTCTGCTGTTGCTGTGATATCTTGAGTGATCATATTGGGCAGCCTAGTGATAATCTAGAAATGTCTAGGGCTACGTCTACACCATTTGTTTTTTGCGGAAGAGGAAATGCAAATCTCACACTCTCATTTGCATATTCTCTTCCGATCCTTTTTATGGAAGAGGTTTTTGTGAAAAAACCCTCATTGTAGATGGGGCCATTTTTTGGAAAAAAACCCTTTTGTGCAAGATCCTGGAAACCTCATTTTTTGAGGAATAAGGGATCTTGAGCAAAAGGGTTTTTTCCGAAAAATGGCCCCATCTACACTGCAGTTTTTTTCGCAAAAACCTCTTCTGCAAAAAGGATTGTTAGAAAATATGCAAATGAGTGTGTATGATTTGCAAATGAGCACTTCATTTACATTTCCTCTTCTGAAAAAAAATAAGTGTAAACATAGCATAGGTGAGAAAAGATTTGTTACATTTGTTAGAAAATGATCAGTAATGCATCAGAATTGCATTTGATATGTGTGTTTAAAAAATAACTGTCCACCCCCCCACCACAAGATTAAATACATTGAACATTAATAAATATATAAAAAAAGGTAAAAAATCATTTTCATCACAACTTTAGCATAACAGGGAGCCTCTTGAGGAAATAACTGCTAAAAGTATATTTTACCAAATACAGTCGCTGTAATTCACTAAGGGCACATCTATACTTACCAGAAGATCAACGCTCCGGAGGTTGATCTTCTGGTGTTCAATTTAGCGGGTCCAATATAGATCCATAAATCAAACACAGAAGGCAGATCCCACAGGCGTCCAGTACTCCTCCTTTTGCAATGAGTAAGGGAAGCCGATGGGAGCATTTGCTCCCATTGGCCTCCTGCAGTATGGACACCAACAAGGCACGGCTTAAGGTAAGCCGACTCCAGCTATGCATTTTGCATAGCTGAAGTTGCGTACCTTAAGCCAACCTGTCAGATCTAGTATAGACCTGGCCTAAGAGAGTTTTAAATGCCTAATGCTGCATTACAAGCCAAAATATATACTGTTTCTGTAGTACAGAAAAATATTAAATTGTCAAGAGTTTCTTAGTGCCAAATTATCTGTCAAAGTTTTAAGAGCTTTACTGCCGTGTCTGAGTGGTATGTTGGCAAGTTGCCTTTACTTGCTTCACCATTTCAGTACAGTTTTACTTACTTAATAAGGTTATAAACATGATTACTCTTCCAGTTCTTGTCCATTTTGTCCTTCTCAAAAATGTATACATTCTCTCTTCAAAACACCTAGTTCCTTTATCAGCTGCTAAAATGTGGGAAGGGGGAGTATATCACACAACCCACATTCAAAACAGAGCAATTAATTTGATGGATTGACACGTAAAAAAGGTAGTGTCTGACAGACAGCCAATATGATGCTAGCCAAAATGATGTACTGTGTAACACTTTCCTTAAAAAAGAAAGAAACCCAGGTATCCCGAAGGTATGTCCTTTGTATTCTCCAAAAGCTGATAGTACTGCATCTTTGTTGTGTATTTCTAGCAAGGTGTCTTGAACTTAAAATATATTTAAGAGAAATTCACAAAAGGTCTTATGTAAATGCCACAAAACATAGCTGAGGCACTACAAGGAGGGTAAAGTCAGCTACACAGTACATTCCTCAGCCACAGTGTAGCTACTGTTGAGATTTCCACAGTTGCTCATTGTTGTCAAGAGCAATGGAGGCAGAAAAGGGTTAGCAGAACAGTGCTCTGCCCATTAGGTTTTCTCCAAACTCTATCACAAATGGCCAATTAAACATAAGTTACTTCTTCTTGAACTGCATGTACATGAGGGGAAATGAGTGTAGCATGAGCCAAGTACGTGAGTTTGGAGTTAGGAGAGGCATTTACAATTACACATGTAGCAGAGGATTTTCCTTCACAGTTCCTCTCTTAGGAGGCCTTCCTGATCTCCATTGAAAGAGTCCCTCCCTCTCATAAGAGATGATACAATGCTGAACATGCATCTTGGCATTTCACTTGGTCCATCTAACCTCTAAGGAGTTGTAGCCATGGATTCATCCCATACTGAGTTTGTGTAATGCCTACCACGATAAGACTGAATGGTGCTCATTTGGCATTATAATAATGAAAACAATTGAAATGCAGTTCAACATTGATTATACCACTGTCCCCTCAATTAATCCTCTTCTTCTGTGTGTATTGTGAGGGGGCTCCATTGTAAATTTTAGATGGATCTATAACAGGAAAGCATAAGTAGTTTTGTCACTACTCTATGAGTGTGTAGAACTTTAACTTCAGGTTGAAAACAAGTCACACAGAAAAGGGGAGGCAGTGAATGTGCTCAGTATGGTTTGGCTGTATACTTTAGGAAAGCACTACATGGCTTGTCCCCTTGCAAAGCAAGGATGGAGTCACTAAGTCTAGTGTAGCCTTGGTCACTCAAGGACAGGGGCATTTAAAGGCTTTGATCCTCGTTTAGTTTCAAAATAACTCTTTCTTTTAAAGCCAATAGAGTCATTATCAACTTGAGCCAGTTAATTTTGCAGTGAAGAGACAACACAGGCTTGGAAGATTTCTTCTCATCTCATGGAGAATATTTTTCTACATTATACTATACATTGAGACCTGGTCTACACTTAAAAATTAAATCACCCTAATAATGTCACTCAGGGCTATGAAAAATTTTACATCCTATTCAATGTAGTTAGGTCAGCCTCACTCTTGGTGTAGACATGGTGAGGTTGAAAGAAGAATTTTTTCCAGAGACATACCTGCTATCTCTTGAACAGGCAGATTAACTACATTGATGGTAAAATCATCATCATCAACAACAACCATGGGCTCAATGCCCATTAATGTCCAATGCCTCCCTCATTATTTCCTTCCATCTTTCCCTGTCCAATGTGGAGTGGCTTAGTGTCTGTAAACTAGCTCCGCATCAATCTACTATATCATCTACCCATTTCTGTGGGGTCTGCCTCTCCTATTCGAACCATCCATTATGCTGCATACCAAGGTCTTGACTTTTCACTCATCATTCATTCTGCAGATATACCCTTCTGCATATATAGGAAGTGACTATTTGACAGCAATACAGTGGCACAGATGAAGAAGTGTAGCTGTGCTGCTGTAGAGACTGTAGTGTAGATATACCCTTTGTATTGTTGCAGGATCAGCAAAATGGAGAGAAAGAGGAAAGGGAGGAGGGGATAAGGCAGGGAAAGAAAAGGGAGGAGGGACAAGTAGAGAGTGAGAACATGAGGAGGGTAAGGTAAGAATCATAGAATCATAGAATACTAGGACTGGAAGGGACCTCGAGAGGCCATAGAGTCCAGTCCCCTGCCCTCATGGCAGGACCAAGTACTGACTAGACCATCCCTGATAGACATTTATCTAACCTACTCTTAAATATCTCCAGAGATGGAGATTCCACAACCTCCCTAGGCAATTTATTCCAGTGTTTAATCACCCTGACAGTTAGGAACTTTTTCCTAATGTCCAACCTAAACCTCCCTTGCTGCAGTTTAAGCCCATTGCTTTTTTCAGTGTTGGAGCAAAGAGCCAATCAGCCCTGGGCAAAAAAAAGTCATGGTGTGGGTGGCCTCTGCTGCAGTTCTGGGTCTAGGGGAATGCTAGGGTAAGTGTGGCGTTCACTGGGCTACCATTTACCTCATTATCCCAGTGCAGAAGTGGAAAGTTCTGGTACCACTGGCTGAAGTCCTCCAAACTGACTGACTCCTGAAATGCTTAATGTGGCAAATCCCCACCTATACTTTAGAGGGAATCCCATCTTTTGATTGGGCACTGTGGTCTTGATTTAGCAAAGAACTTAAGTACCTGTTTAACTTTAAGTATATACTTCATTCCCATTGACAATAGAAGTAAAATACATGTTTAAGTGCTTTGTTGCATCAAGGTCTATATAATTCCCTCTCACCCACTAAAGCTTGCCAAATAGTAACAATGTATCATTTGTCAATCTACAAAGGGTGAAAGCAAGGCAATGAATATCTAAAGACGTCATTCATCTAACATGTCCACATAATAAACCAACACATTATTCTTATAAAGGATAAAGAAATAATTATCTAATTACACAGAAACCTTAACTGCTGCCCACCTACAGTTTCTTTTTAAAATAAAAGTTAATATATGAATCAATCTTTTTGGTAAACATTTTATTATTGAAGTTGCAGTTTAATAAAAAAGTTAATAATGTTGATTTAGTCTGTATAGGTAGAAATTTGAAAGTAAAATAAGTTAAATTAGTATGTGTACACACACACACACACACACATATATTTATGCTTATTATTTAGAATAATTTTGTGTTATGCTCTTTTTTGAGACTATGGTTGAAAATAGCATTTATTTTGAGTCAGATTAAAGGCTCTTTTGTTGTGATTAGGTACGCATTTCTTTAGAGCTGGTCTACGCTAACGAAAGCCAAGATGACTTATGCTATTTAATTATATAAGTTAGGTAACTGAAGTTGACATAACGTAGTTGATTTACAGCAGTGTCTCTATTACAATATATTAATGGGAGACACTCTTCCTTCAATATAACTTCCATCTCTCAGGGAAGTGGAATACAGACATCAATGAGAGAGCACTCTCCCATCGACTTAGTGTAGTTTCACCAGAAATGCTAAATACAAAACCGCTGCATCAATAGCAGCAGTGCCAATTCAGGCAATAGTGCAGACATGGTCTGCAGTACTATAGACTTGAGAACAATCATATATTTTTATTGGCAAAGGTAGTGTAAGGTTTCAATTATACTTTACTATTCAGTTTGATGCTGTAATTCCTGGAGTTTGGAGATGATGTGATTAATACACACAAGTTGTTTGGCTACACATAGGCATTACTTGATGAAATCTATGTCTTGTATTGTGCAGGAGGAGGTCATACCATTATCACAATGGCATCTTTTCCCCCTTAAAATATATGACTCTATATTGTTTTCACCTAGTATTTGAGTAGGACTTTACACAGAGTTTTGAACTAGAGGTGATATGTAAAGGTCATTAACCTACCAGTAGCCCTGGCAGGCTCTGTACCTCAGACACAATCTTGTACAGCATACAGCACAATTCTTCCCCCATAATCCCTTGCTCTGTGGCAGGTATTGTCATTGGTGTACATTAGCACTAATTTATGACTTAGGCAAGGCTCCACCCATCCTCTACCCCTTCTCACTCACTCCCCACCACCTACTCTAGGCAGGTAATTAACAAGAACATGGATCTCTTTACTCATGTATCTCCCCAACACATAGGCGTCAGGGAGTTTTACTCCTTCTGACTTGGCATAGTCCAAGCCACTTTCATTCCTAACATGCTACTTTTGAGAACAATGCCATTCAGTATATTGATTCCCAGACAAAGGTTGGGCAGACAAACACACTTTGTCTAATTGCAGATCTTTGAATAAATATTTAAACAATATCCATCATTCTATAGGATTAATTTTTTACCCAAATTCAAGACGGTTGTTAATAGATATTGGTGTGCATCATGATCATTTTTGCTTGTGTTAAGAGCTAATGGAACATTTTGGATGGAGGAGAACATTCTTATCCAGTCAAGTAACCAGAAGATTATATGTTTTGTAGGAAACAGGCACTGTCACATCTTATGTACATTTAATCCTAGTGGCAGCCATTTACAGACTCTGCCTCACCACAAATAATTGTTTCCATGGGGTGGAGACCCTGCATATTCTGCTGGGTGCCAATGTTCCAGCTGAATGGTATCTGCGCTTACATCCTGCTTCAGAGGAAATTGCAAACAATCCCACTGTTCCATAAACACAATCTCAATATTTATGCTTAAATAGTTTTTGATCAAGAGCCAGTTAGACTGAAGATGCTTCAATTGTGTCGTGTTTTTTCTTTCAGCAACACAAATCAAAGCTCTGGGTGTAAAGATATTTTTTGTTCCTGTGTACCCCATAAAACGGTTTATATCTTTGAAATTATAGCTTCTGTATAACTGTAACCAGCTGCAATGGGATGCCTGACTATTTCAGTGCAAAGCAAAAAGTTGGGTGGTATTTAATCACTTTACACAAACACACCTGCCAAAATGGTGCTCTTAGACAACTTCATAGATTCTGGTTTGCCCAGTATTCCATATTTGTTTTGTTGTGTCCAGATTGCATATAAACTGCAACCACAAATTAGCAAATTATTTGCTTTCATGGAAATACATAGTTCTATGTTACCAAGAGTGCAAACTCCTCTTTCTGTAGTTGCAGTTCTTTGAAAACATGGAAGCACTTTTACAAGTTCACAAAAGTTTGTCCCACTAAGAGGCAGGTCAGTTCTGTGGAGCTCCACTCTAGCCTCTGCACCTGAAATATAACAAACCACATCACTAATTCATGCTGGAAGGAACATGTAAATTAAAGATATATTTTGAAACTGCATAAGCAGTCTGAGGTTGCAGGTGGAGCTGCATGGCAGAAAAGTGGCTAAAGCACATGGTCCCTATTTTTACATGGTCCCTATTGACAGTCCCCTGAATACAATTATGCATTTATAATGCTTCACTCTTCTTTTGCATGTGGGACAAACCGGTTACTGTTGCTCCATTTGCTTCTAAATCTGACCATATTTATACTGTGGGGAATGTCTGTTAATGAAACCCACACTAAATGAGATGAGGGAAATACACAAAATAAAGCAATACTCAGGCAATAACTGAAGAAATTCATTAAATGTCAATTATAGCAAACTATCCTATTCAGCAAAACACTTCAGCCCATGATTAAGTCCCTTTAAACAAATTAAACCCATGCTTAAGTGCTGATTAGGGATAAACTTAAGCATGCATTTGAGTCTGGACTACAGATTGTGCATTCTAGAAGGCTAAGGAAATATGTGTTTCTTCATCCCAGAATAAATACAGTATATGCATGGTAAAGTGCAAAGAAGAGATGTCCTGTGTGGAAGAAAAATTCTCTTGTAAAATGAATTTCAAAAATATAAAATAAACACAATACAGTAAACTAGGGAAATTCAAAATAAATGAACTACAAGGCTATTGCCTGCCTGAGCTAAATAGACACACGGGCTATTCTATTCCATTTATGCTCTTACGCTGTGACACTAATCAAGTTACCAGAATGCCTACCATAATGCTTATTTTTTTTCTCTAGATTTTTCAAGTTAATTGGGAAAGTGCAATTTAAGCATAGACCTATTCTGGAAACCTAAGTGAAATTCCCAACTAGGCCAGCCCTCCATGTCACAAGGGACAGGCTCAGACTGTTAAGTACAGAAGAGAAATGCCTAACATGACTTGCCCTATATGACCGATTCCAGTCAACCAGGTTAGCATCTTGCATTCATCAAAACAAGTTTATTCGTAGCCAAACAGAACAAATAGAAACAACCAACAAACTGAAAAAAGAGAATCACAAAGTCTTTTCTCTAGATAGTTCACAGGCACACAATACATTCCTAATGAGCCACTCCTAGTTTGCAGAGGTAAATAAAATTTGGAGTGAGGATGAATTTAGGTACTATTTTTACGGTCTGAGCTGAACATGCTGCCTTCAAAAGGTCCCTCCTAGTTTATGGATAATAAGTACTTAAAGCAATGTTGGCAAAATAAGAAGGAAAAGAAAACCCTGCTACTGACAATTATGACTTTTAAAGAAGATACTTCTAAGAAACAGCACAGGTTTATAAAAGGAAATCACTAGTTGTACTTGACAAACCCTGGTTCCAAAAACTATTAGAAGTGGAAAAATGTGAGCCCAATTATTCAGCCCATACAAATCCACCCCAATTAGAAGTGAGCATATACTGAAACACTGAATTTAGACACTCTGAAGTTTCAGGGGTGTTCAAAGCATGGACCGCAATTCTAATGTGCAGCTTAGGGCCTTCTGTAACAATAATACGAGGACTTCAAACCCTGTAGCTAAGCAGCTCTTGTTAACTTTCTATTTCTTTTTGTCCTTGTTTTTGGTTTGAACTCTGTATTACTTGTTAATGCATGCAATATTTGCATTGCCTATTAATGTATAGCTCTGGGCAATAATCATCATATATGATCTTTGGGGGCTTTTTCTGTAATTATTTTTTCACCTGTAAAATCCCTTAGAAAAAATGAATTCTTGAAATACACTCAGCAAATGTACCTTATTATTTTCTAGCCCATATCATTAGAATTCAGAGCCAATAGTTGTTTAAAAACAGTTGTTAAAAAAAAATTGTGTTGTCCTGAAAACTAGGAACACATACATTTTGAAAAACAAATGATTCTGATTTTTTTTCAAAATTTCTGAAACAAGAATTTAAACTTTAATTCACATCAGTAGGTGTTTACTTTCAGTTAGCCTGGGTACTCTGTTTTCTGTGACTCCTAGGAAACCATCATTTCTAGTAATTAATATTGTTGTGAACAGCATCCTATTCTAAATCTCCAGTACACTTTCTTCAGTGGCATCAGATTTAAAATTAACAGTTTATTCCTAGCAAAGAATTATGAAGTCCTTCTCCCCAGAAAGAGTTTCAGAGGAGACATACCCAAAAAGAATGACAAGGAATCATTCAAGCAGATTTAATATTATGTAAAAACCCAAACATAATGTTCAGTATTTACTTTTCATACAATTAAAAACAAGGAATTCAAATTTTAAAGTAAAACTTACGATTTATGAAAGCTGCTACAAGGGTAGCAGTGGAAAAGTCGTTAGCCACAAAATATGTAGAGCAAAAGTTCCTGGTACTTTATTCTGCCTTTCCTTTAACCTGGAGACATGTCAACCCTCGAGGGGTAAGAGGATAATTTAATATATGTGACTATCATATCTTTTACCATACTGATCTTTAAATTCATGTATCACTGGCTAACAGGTTACTGAAAAGTCTATCACATATATTAGATGACTGTATCCAGGAGGCTGACAGACTTCTCAGGCCCTGGGGCAAGGTGGGAGGGCAGCTCTGTGCTCCCAGAAGGGATGGGGCCTTGTATGGAACAGGCGAAGACTTTGACAGACAGCCTTCAGCGCTGCCCAGACCATGCTCTGCCTCTCCCCCAGCCAGCCCCTAGGGCTACCCCATGTGCATGGCCCAGGTCTCCAGCAGCAATTTAAAGGTAATATGTCTCTGCCCTTCCACCCCCAGTGAGAGTGTCTGAGTGTGTCTTTAAAGGGAACAGAGTAGCATGCCACCTGTCTTCCTCTTCTTCTTTGAATGGCACAGCAGCAACTATAATTTCACATTTAAATTGTTAAGCCATTTAATTATAGGAGAAGTGGAGTACCTCACAATGTAGCCTGTTAATATTACATTCAAGAGTTTACAAGGGGAGTTGGACACCTAACTCCATTAGGCTTCTTCTCAAAGCCCAACTATAATTTCTCTGTCTGAGGATACACATTCATTTTTTAGCATGTTTTGTTCTTCACTTTTTTCTTTCATGGAACTGGAATAGATTAACCACCTTACTCCAGCTTTTTTATTTGCAAGTATGTTGGTCCAATAATAAAATATATATTACACTTACCTATGATACCTTCTCAAGATGCTGATTCCCACATGATGATTTGAGTGATTCCTTTCATCCTGCTTAGTGCCTGCTACTATGTGTTTTTCTAACAACAGCTTATGGTATAGCTAGTCCAAACCAGAGGCTTCCTTTGGAATGGTGGCAGTCAGATTCCATACCACTCTGCTATCTTCTTTTAGATCAGTGATCACCAACCAGTAGATTGGGATCTACTGATAGATCTTGGAGCCTCTGACAGGTGATCCTGACAGATTTGGCCAGGAGGCTGACAAGTGCCCGCATTTCATCTGCCCCTCTAAGAACTGCTGTATTGCTCCTGCCCTCTGCCTTGGAGCTGTCCCCCCTAACCCTGGGAGCCTCTTGCTTGCTATGCAGGGCACAGGAAGAAAAGGAATGGGTGCTGATGTCAGGGTGCCCCTCCCTCTACCCCATCTCCACAGAGCAAAGGGGGGCAGGGATTGAGAGAGTTTGCTGGCTGCTTTTGGTAGTTGTGGGCCAGAGTAGGTATAAGCCTGTCTTAGTCTCCTGTACCATCACCCAAAGCCATCTGTGGTAAGCAGTGCCCAGCTGGAGCCTGCATTCCAAACCCCAGCCCCAGTCCTGAACCCTTTCTGCACCCCAAACCACTGCCCTAGCCCTGACTCAAACTCCCTCCCAGAGTCTGTACTCTGAACCCCCCCTCCTGTACCTTAGCTCAGAACTCCTCCCACACTCCAAATTCTTGAGACCAAGATCAGAATCCACATCTCCCTCCCCCACATCACTGCCCTCTGCCCCCAGCATGATAAAAATGAGTGAGGATGCGGGGAGGATGGAGTGAGCAGGGGTGGGGCCTTGAAGAAGGGGTGGAAAGGAGGTGGGGCAAGTGTGTTTGAGTTTGAGGTGGATCCCAGATTGCATTTAAATTCAAAAAGTGATCTCATGGTTAAAAAGGTTGGAGGCCACTGTTTTAGATACTCCTCCAGGCTCTACCCAATGTATTGGGGGATGGGGGACACAAAAGAAAAATGAATGAGCCCCATTAATGGTTCCTGGTGCTTTTATTCTCATCAAATAGCCTGTTCACACCAATTCCTATTACATGGTACAACAACTTGTTGCAGATCTAAATTAACCTTGAGATTGGGATGATAGAGGAAATAATTAATCTGGCATGAGCAGCTAAAACAGGGCAGGCAAGACAGTTGCATAAACCAGAGAGAATCAGAAATAATTGACTTATTAAACAAGGCAATTTCTCTAGTGCCTAGCTAGTATGGACTATACAAGCATATTTAATAACACTTCACTCAGCTCTTCTACTGTACATTGGAGAAATAATAGCCAAGTCAGACTGTCCAGGAAGCCCTGGAAGGTGCTAATTGACAAATAACCACACAGGGTCTGGAATAGGTAAATCTTAGGGTCACTACAATGAAATTAAGTTTAAAATTACATTAAGTGCTTGTGTTAGGTTCATCAGGTGAATCCCCAATGGCTTGTCAAGTATGGAATGAAGCATTATAAAACCATAACACAGCCTCTTTGTTAGCCTTAAATTACTGTAAGTCTAAGCAGGAATTTTTGCAATGCTGAAATTTTGCTGCCCTCAGCACTTAAACATAATAGCGACAATACCAAAAAAAAAAAAAAAAAAGAATGGCACAAAATTTTGATGTTTGTTTTCATTGCTCCAGTTCTGGACTTTAAGCTATTGGTACCTTATATTTTCATTCTGCTAGCTATTACGTGATTATGAAGGAATCATTTAATAAGTTTTGTCATTTTAGCTTATTTCAAAATAACGCATCTACACACGAAATACATTTTGAAATAGCATTTTGCTATTTCAAAATAGCGCGTCCACACTGAGTGGATGCTGAATTGCATTTAAGGCCGGCCGGAACCAGGTCCAGCAGGGCATCAGGTCAGGAGTTACTTTGTGTGGCTGCTGCCTGAGGTATCTGAGGCCTGTGCTTAAAGGGACCCCCCTGGACAGCCGGTTCTCAGGTTTCCCTGCTTGCTTGCCTACCTCAATGAGGGACAGCAAAGCATTTTGTCTCTGAGTGCTCTGGTTCACCTCACTTGGGACACCACAGCACTCTGCAACATACAGCCAGAGCTGCCCCTGGGCATTCTGGTGCTTCTCGTGGACGCATTGCTGCGAGCCTGGCTGCACTTGCTGCAGGCTGCCATCTGGGAGGTTCATCGGGGGGCTGTCAGTATCCAGGAGGCCCTGCAGAAGAGCTTCTACCCTGAGGAGCACTAAGAGCCTCCCTGGTCTGCCCCACTGGGAGCTTGTGCCTCATGTCCTTCCACTTACTCCTCCCTAACCCCCCTTCCTGATGTCAAATAAAATACATGTATTTTCATGAACACAAACTCTCTTTATTTATCAAAACTGGGGGGGGGAATGAAACTCTGGTGAGACTGGGGAAAGGAGGCAGGAGAGGGGAGAAGAGAGGGGAGGGGGAAACCTGGGAGGAGGGAGTTCGAAGGGGAAAGCAAGGAGAAGAAATGGGGAGGGGAAGCTCAGGGTTGGGGGTCTCACCGGACCAACTTGATTTTCATGCAAACCTGCTCCTAGGTGGCCTTTGGTGGCCTTTGGTGGCCAGGCTGGCAGCTATCCTGCCATAGATGGCTGCATTCCTCCATCTAGTGCGGAGATCATGGACATTGGGGGCATCCCCCCCAAACCTGAATAAGGTCCATGATCTCCACCTTGGACCAGGAAGGTGCCCGCCTTCTCCAGACCCTGGCAGGCTCCTGGGAGATGGCAGACTGCTCCTGGGGAGTGGTGGAGGGCTGGCTGCCAGTGGCTTGCTGGCTCATGTTTTGGGGCCACCGGGTCGGGGCAGTGACTGCTGGCTCTGGGCTAGCAGGCTTGGAGCTGGCACAGGCACCGTGGCCAGAGTTAACCCCTTTAAGGGCTCCAGGGAGGAGGGAGGGAGAGGAGTGTTCATTTTTGTTCAGTGCAGTTCCATCATCTTCCACCAGAACTTAATTTCAGCCTTTTTTTTTTTTTTTTTTTTTTTAAGATTCTACGGTGGCTTTACACACAACTCCCATTGAATCCAAAGTGTGGAGCATGTGAAGAATCAGGCCTAAAATCTGTTTTAATACTTTTGCAACGTGACATAGAATAACAGTGGCTAACACTTTCAAAGCTACTCATATACCTAGCACCTAGCTGTCCTCATAAGTCCCAATTCAGAGCCTAACTTTGAGTTTGAATGTGCATGCCTAGGTATAGTCGATGTAGCCAAAGGCTTAGGGACCCAATGAAAATTTCAAATTAGGCATGGGGACATCTGGAAGTGATGCTTTAAGTGACTGAAAAGGTATTTTCTCCCATAGATGCTGCCAGATTTGGTGTGTACTTGATTTGGGGAGAAATTGCGTGTATCCACAATGAAAAATCCTAGGAAACTGGAGAATGACAAATGGATATAATTGTCTTCAACAATATGCCAACTTGGCAAGATTTGAGCAGCAGATGACAAAAAAGAACACATTAATTTAGCAGCTGATCCTCTCTTCCCTCTAGCTCACTTTCATTTGCTATAAAGGTAAGTCAGAAGCCACACAGTATCGACTGTGATGGCTTGGATGTCTTAAACACATGACCTTTTGGATACTTCACATCTATGCGCACCGGATAAAATTCATAGGTCATGCATACCTACCAGACATGAGGACACAAAATTTAGCCAGAGATTTGTATAAGATAGTCATCTACTTTTTGCGTAAATAACTGCTAGAAAAAGCTGTCCTGTCATCTAAAGAAGTGGGCTGTGCCCACAAAAGCTCGTGATACCATCTACATGTTTTGTTAGTCTTTAAGATGCTACTAGACTATTTGTTGTTTTTTAAGTTTTTCCTGCTAGAAAAAGCCGTGAGCCAAAGGGCTAGACACATTTCTAAGAAAATACACAATTACTTAGATAGAATTTTGAAACAATCTATGTATCATTTTAATAACTGCCATATAGAATCTACATGTTTTATGCAAATCTATTTATATACTAGACTACTACAATTTTTTCCGAATTCAAAATGCATAGTCTGTTGTTATTATAGCAGAGGCAATTTGTTCTTATTGCTAAATTGTAGAGCCAACACCTATCCAGGCACTTTAAATATGAGAGATAACATTTTCAAAACCACTCCAAGTGACCTAAGAAACTAAACTTGATCTATACTACCAACTTATGTTGGTGTAGGTGCATTGCTCATGAGTGTTGAAAATCCACAGCCCTATGAATAATATAGTTCTGCAGACTTAACCCTACTTGTAGATATGCTTTGTTGATGGTTGTGCTGACATAGCTAAAGCCTCTCAGGAAAATAAGGTACTTAAGCCAATGGGAGAGCTCTTCCATTGGCATAGATAGCATCTTCAGTAAATGCTACTACAGTGGTGCAGCTAAAACTATAGACAAGGGACATATATGCACTTGTAACATTTTGTCCTTGAACTCTGGTATCAAAGAGCAATGTAAATGGGCAATGTAAAGATTACAAAAAAAAAAGAAAGAGATACAATAACATCCACAAAAATATGAAGAAGTTTATCATGAATCTAATTACTGTTTTTATTTTATTTGTGTTATGGTAATACTAAAACCCCAAGTCAGTATCAGACCTCATTGTACTGTGCTGTACAAACATGTAGGAGCTTTCTCCAAAGTACTAACAATCTATGAGTTGAAGAGCTAGTTCCATTAGAAATTAGAATTAATTTCTTCTTTATATGTTTTTACATATGGCAAATTGCTTTTTTTTTTCTTTTTCATTCTGTGTGTTGAAATTATTTTCCATGGTATAATAAAAGAGAAAAATGAAATGTTCCTGTCAATGGGCCTGCTCCCATTTGAAATCAATAGGGAATTTTACTATGGATTTCAAAGGGAATTGGGTGAGAAAATAGTGTTCAAAATTATTTTTATATAATTAGAAGTAAGATGTTAAGATTATAAACCTGGTATAAACCTATATTTTATGCAAGACAATAACTTTTAAGTAGAGTATGAGCTGTTAAAATCATTCTTATTATAGGCAGCATGTTCAATATGGCATAGAAATATTTGTCTACTAAAGTCATTTTAGTAACGGGCTATATTGACTTTGTTGTTTTTAAACTAAATACCAACCATAAGGCAGCAGTGGGCTGGAACAGATGGAGGGTTCATTTCTCAAAATGCATTGGAAACAAAATGCATTCTTTAAAATTCATAGCCAAATGTGCATTGGGTAAATTATAAATCACAACTTTGCACAATTATAGAGATGTATCTGACATAACAAAAACTATGATTGTGTAACACTGAAAATAAAAGAATAAGTCCCATACAAGGTCGTTAGAACTCATTTTTATAGATGTCACCTTTAAAACGAAAGGTAATTTGATTTAAAAAGAGAAAGTACATGGTGTATCAGCTTTACAGTCAGTAATAATGGTGAATTTGAGGAATTCGTGCGATACAGTGTGAGAATTTCTACTATGTACTGTGACCATTGCTTCCATGACAGCTGTGGGGAGATAATAACTAATTATTTGTATTGTATATTGGACTTTTCAAAACTTTATATCAATTTAATTTATCAGTGCAGCTAGAATATTAAATCCATATCCAGTGTCTTGAATTTCAAGCTACTGATAGGGTGGAGGGGGGCTTGCAGGAGCTCCTTGTTAACAAAGCCAGCTTTGAACATCATGAAGAACCACCTCAACTTTTACATAAATGTATTTTGTTTCTTATAAACCAACTTCTACCTCAGTAACTCATTTAAATAGCTGGGTAAAACTGAAAGCAGAAAAATCTAGACTTAGTTTCTGAAGCAGGAGGTTGTCAATCTGCACCACCTGACCAATCATTCTTATACCTGAGGCCATAGCACAGCCCAGTTATATCCATTGCTGCTGATTCAAGAGACAGCTGCCAGGTAAGAAGCCAAATAAAGAAGCCCTCTATGAATAGCTGGGGCAAAGGCCTGAAGGAGGAAAAAAGAGTATGGAATTGAGTATTTTGCTAGGTATAGACAGAAGAGTAAGGAATTAATTGTGAGGGTTTAGTGTGTGTGTAAATTATGGATTGACCTCCTCTGAGGCTAGGGTGAGGAGGCAGAGAAATATTTAACCCAAAGGATCAGCATATCTATTGCAGACCAAGGCAGACTATATTTCAGCATCATGCCTCTGCACTGAGCACCATCAGTTGATTTTCTATTAAATCTAAGAGGAGAATGAATAAAGTATACAGTTGTTAGTAAGGTTAAAGACGGGGCACTTTAAATGCTTATCCAACCACTGGAAATGACAATCTGCATCTGCCATCGTGTTAGCAATTTACTGCTCACAAATGTATAATTATTTATTCACTCAGTGTCAAATCGTCCTTCCACAATCCAAAATATTTAAGTCTATTTTGGTCAAGTAGCAAAATAATATATAGAGTTGAGTCTAATTTCCATGACTATTTGCATGCATCTATGAAGGTTTGGGTATGAACTATGGATTAGGCTTTCTTTGAACTCCAAAGTATCAATCTAGTAAATTAATATTTTACTTTAATTTTTCAGAATGTTTTTATTGTATGCTAGGAACAAAAGAGGAGCCCTACTATAGTTAACTTAGCTCCTACACATTCCTAGAGAACAGTGAGTAATTAAGTCTTTGTAATGGAGTAAATTCTAATCCTGTTAAGGTTATTTTTAATTAAAATGTCTATTAAATTTATAATTGTACTGACTGCAAAAAAAGTTATTCCTTCCTGCCATATTTCTAAAATAAATATATGATCCAATGACATTTAATGGAAAAATGTTTTAAAAATGCCACCTTAGAGCAAGAATAGCTCATCTGTATAAAATATCTCTAAAGTTATCCACTTTAGAAAATACATAAGCTATTTAAAATATTCCATTTAAACAATATATATTTAAGCTAACTTGATCCCTACTTTTGGGGTTTATAAACCTACTCATGGAGCTAAGAATTGTAGGATATGTGTCATTATCATTTTTTCTCATTTAGTTTAATTAGTACATATAAACAGCTAACTCTTGTTGATTTTTGTTTGTTTGTTTACACTGGATACATTTTTATCAGATTTTTTGTAATTACTCAGGCTATCCAGTCATACAATATACTGAAAGTGACTGATCAAATCCATATAAATTGACCAGAGGCTCTTTTAGTAAGTGTTTCGCAGTTCACGGACACAGCTATGACAGTCTGACTGATTTTAGTGCAATCAATATGTTATCTGAACAAAATAACCACTCTAACACCCACCTCTGAAATTTTAGCAGTTTAACAACTGGTAAAGATTCCTAGGACAACAGTGACTGAGTCTTTCAATTTTTTTAGTACTGACTGTCATTCAGCTACCCCAGTTTATGAGGATAGTTCATAGTAAACCCCATTTACTCGACTTTTGGGGTAACTTCAATCTCTCCAGCATTCTTAGAGGTGCCAGTGGCCTTCTACTCCACTGCCCAGGATCATGACAAAGTCTACCCATTCATCTCATTTATTGCTTTACCTTTCAAGATAATGTTTCTGCTCTTCAAAGAAAAGAGAGAAAAAGTCTTTCAGGTTTTTATATTGAGACGTTGCTAACTACCCATCAAGTCCTAAGTTCGTGGTGATTTAATACACGTTTATACAGAAATCAACAGCAGTTTAAAGGCAGAACTGGGTATTAAGACTCTGGGTATTAACATCCAGTGTGGCTTGTTTAAATTAGTTACCTACTTAGCATAAATATTTCTGAGATCACTTGCTCTGGTGTCAGAGAACTTGGAGGTCCAGGCAGTTTACATTACTGCTCTGCTGAAGGAGCAGAGTCACTGGAGATCACGATGGTTTACCATCAGCCCAGACATGCTGGGAGTAGGAGATTCTCAGGGAAGACCATTCCATGGGAATGGGATCATACGGGAAGAACAAGCTTGAAACTTCTAGTTCTACAGGTGAGAAGTGCAGGTTTGCAAGTGTGAAAGGTCTTGCTCCATGAAACAAAGTATCTTTGAAAGAGGGGAAAAAACATGAAAATTCTGCTGTTCCAAGTCCTAGTCGGTGAAAATAATTTAGTATGGACCTGGTATGGACATCTGAATAGAAGACTGGAGGACTGGAAGCAATGGTGACAGCCAAACTCATAATAAAATCATCCTTAGCTGACCCTTCATTAGAAATATGGTCAGGTACGAGGACTGATTCTCCATTGTCTGGCACTCTGGGTGGCTATTTACTCCTGTACAAAATCAGTTTAAAATGATACCAAATGAGAATGGTACAGTTTCCAGGCACTTTGCATGGCTGCAAATGACTCTACACAAGATGAAAGGGAACAGACCTGTTGAGTCCAGACCCAACATGAAACAGTCCGTAACAATGTTGTTCCTCTATCCAGCCAAGATAATTCATGATGTGTTCAGAACCAGTGAAGGCAGAAGCAGCTCAGACTCTGTCTGACAAGGGAAAAGATTCCTCGGTGTGATTAGTTAAGAAAAATATCTGTGAAAAGAGGTGGGTAATCCAAGTTTATAGTGGATTTCAGCACAACAGCATTCTTTTGGGGATAGTTTCATTCCTCTTAAAGGGAATTGCAGAGTCTTGAAATCAATGGTTATCATTTTTATTGGCAAAGTGCTATTTACAATTGATTGTCCTTTTAAATTCTATAAAAGCCCTATTTGTTCACCCACACAGCCCACCCCTGTGTCATAAAGTATCAGTCAATAAACAAAACTAGTAGAAACATTGAACTAAACTGATTACTTACTCCAAGGGAAGGATACAGAGTATAACCTCGCAAATATCAAACTCCAGCTTGACTGAGATTTAACATTAAGTGCACAATATGACCTACAAATCCCCCAGTGGCCCAGTGTTAACATTTAGTACTGTATCAGGTTGGCTGGAATGCTAGGTATTAAAGCACTGACTTTTAGGACCTTCTAGAGCTCCCCACATACTGTTAAAGCTTTTTGTATTAGCACTTAGCCTGGAGAAATCATAACTCCATATACTAAGGCATAAAATCCACCTTCCACTGACCACAAAACACAGACCAGAGGCTTCGATAAATGTGTGACATGACAGTTCTGTTTCTCTTACATTAAGAAACTTAGTTATATTTCTACACACACCAGCATTACAGTCTTTATTAAAGCATTATTTGAGAGAGGAAGAAAAGAAAAATCTTTGAACAAAAATATTCCACATCCAAAACTTTTCTGTGTACCCTTAAAAACGTTTTATTATGTTATAGATGGTGTATTAAGTTACTAATGCATATTCATTACATTTTATTTACTAATCTATCAATTCAAAATATTTTTTCACTCTAATCTGCATGCATACACCTGCAACTATCTTTCCCCTTCTTTCAGAAGAGGGAGGCATGGGTGTGCTCCATTCCAAAATAACAGAATTACTACCACAAAGAAGGTGACAGAAATTAATGTTACTAAAGGTGGAATTAACTTCTCATCCATGCTATGCTCTTCAGCTGTGTGGGGTGAGTCTGACTAATGGTGACTGAGGCAGCTGTGTTTCTCATATTGTAGTGCCAATGGTAGAACTTCTGTGTCAAAGCAGTAGTGGAAACTACCATTTTCTCTGGATTTCAGGCTCCATATCGCACTCTTGCCTTTTCTCATAAGTCATAACCAAAGTAAGAAGTTGTTTTTGCGAAAATTCCTCACTTTGAACCTCAAAATGTTCTAGAATGCAACTTTCTCCTGCTACAGGTTTTAAAATAATATGTTTATCTGGCCAGGCAAAATGTTGGAGTTCAGGTCCCAACTGTTTTCCCTCAGGGAAAAAAGGGGGAGGTAGAGATTTCTCCTTGCCTCAGCCAATGTCTACATTGTGAGCTAGGAATGTGATTATTGGCTTGTGCATACATGACTGTGCTATCATGGTGAGTGATAGTAGGAATATAGATAGTGTCATAGCAGCCTGGGTAGCAGGAGCACAGCTTAGATGTGTCCAGTATAAAGCCACCTGCCCATGCGACTGTGGCTGCACTACTATTTATACTTGCACTTTCTTGATAAGAGTATGAAACTTGTATTCAAGTTGCAAAACAGATCACTAGTTCAGAGGATAAATGTAGCCTCAGACAACTTCTGCTGCCAGACTCTTGAATGGCTTTTAGAGATACTGGGAGAAGGAGGGTTATGTTGGGTAATGGATATGTAGGAGAGGCTTTGAATAAGGGTGAGAAGAACAAACAAGATTTTTGGAGCCCAAAGTTGGGGTCATAACCTTTTATTATGGTGATGATTTAAATTCTGGTATTGATGACAGTATAGTTAAAATCTCAGAAGGGGAAATGCTTCTGAAATCAGAGAAGTATCCTCAACAGCAGTAAGCAATGGACCATAACTGTACCGTTTTGCAGATCTACAGACATGGCTCTCTTTAAACAATCTAGTGCTGTGCTGAAACCAAATTGTTGAACAGCAGCAAAACAAGCTGTCTGCTCAGACTTCATAGACTACTGTTTTCTGACTTTAGGGAGCAACTTATTTATGGGTCTTTGCTTTTCCTGTTTAAAACAGGAGATGAAATTACAGAATGTGAGTTCTGTTCAATGAGAACAGAAGAAGCCACCCTGGTGTGAGGGAATTGAGCAGGACTTTCATCAAAGCAGAACGACAGGATTTTGTTCCTGCTCACAAGGAGGAGGAAAGGTGAGTTGCAGCCCTGAAAATGGAATGAAAGGTCCCAATGTCCTGTACTGTAAAGATCAGAGAACTGGAAACTGATCACTAAAATATGTTCTTGCACAGAAATTTGACCTTCCTGAAACCAAAGAAACAATATCTTGTCAGACATTCAACCACGATTCTCCCATTAAGAGTCACATTCTACCACTTTCCCAAATTTCATTGGTTGTATTATAAAAGCCAGTAAGAGTAGATCCTGTGTAACAAAAAAGTTTGCTTCATCTCTCACTCAAGTCAATAATTAAACAATGTCACATAATATTTGCAAGCTCTGGTGTTTGACTTTCTAATAGGTAAGGAGCTTTTTGCTCCCATCTGTTGGTGAACGTGGAGAAGAACAACATCAGAGCTGCTTCATTAGCTTAAACTATTCAGCTAGAGCTAGCCAGAAATTTTCCAGTATAGCATTTTTTGTAGGAAAAAGCCAGCTCTACAACAGTGACATTTTCTATGGGGAACCACAGTCAAGATGAAATTTCAATAGATACCGGACAAGGTTCTGTCAACTTGCCTGTCTGACTCTTCAGCAGCCCACTTGACAGGCTGCTTGTGGGGGAGGGGGCAGGTTTCTAGGCTTAAAGCTCTTGGCCCACATGGGTCTTCACAGTATCCAGAGTGTCTGACCCTGGAGCATCCTGGAAACCTTTCCAGTCCAAACTCCTCCTCAAACATTGCCATGATTTTCAAGGACTGCCTGTGCCCAAAGCTTCTCTTTAACCGCTTGTTCCCTGGTGCAGTGTTGTACACTCTGTTGCAGGGTTCTCTCTGCTACAGGCTTTCCTCACCAGAGGATCCTGTGGCATTGGGATTGCTCCTTGAAAGAATACAAGGAAAGGTTGCACCTTGACAAGGTGCAACACACATCGGCCCCTTCACTGAAGCCTGTTGAACAGCCATACCAGCAAGAGAGGTGGAGGTATTTAATTTATCATTCAACTAGTGAGATGGTTGTTGTGTTCCCTTTTCTTCTAGTAAAATCCTCCTTGTTTCATACACAGATTACGTGTTTATGAGTGCAGGAGTGTTCCTTATAATGGCCCTCATAAAAAGTGTTTAATTATCCCAGAGCTTGTGGGTGGGGACTTGAGTCAGGTGATCTTTGTTAGGTTCAGAGGGGACTTCTAACTACTTGAATTTGATTTTTGCTGCTATTATGCACTTCACAAAAAAGTTACCCTCTTGGCATTTTTTCTGGCAGACTATATGTAACTCATTCTGAGTTGAAGAGGTGGGGCAATACAGGTCCATTAATTGTCAGCAAAGCCTATGAGAAACTGGACTATTGTCATTAATTGACTATTAAAAGACTGTTATTTTTAATACTTCAAATTCTAAAATAATTCAAGAGGTGTGTTTAACAATTGGTGGGCTATTTTAATCAGACAGGAATAAATCTGAGGTCATAATGATTCTACATGATAGTTCTAAAATCTCTAGTATTCAGAGAATCAAAGCTACTTTTCAACCTTCTAGTCGTGATGTATTTAGAGCTTTTTTCCTACCACTATGCCAAGTAGCAGAACCATAGGTCCTATAGCAAAATGCAAATTCCCTGGTTTCATTTCACAGTGTACATTCAAGGTAGATACAAAAGGTGTAGCAGATTGAAGCCAAAGCTGACACTAGGGCACTTAGGATTTTAGTCAAAAGTAAAGGGTCTGATCATCTAAATACTGGCAGAGAAGTGAAAAGTATCAGGTCTGAAAAGAGTTGTCCCTTTGGGAAGAAAAGCTATCAGTTTATTCTATAGAGATGGGACAATCAATGCATTGTACACGCAGTATGTACTTACATGTGCATATTTCTTGGGTGGAGGCGTTGAATATTTCATGATTTGGCAGAAACTTTGAAAGTTTCACTTCTGGTTCAGATGAGTAAGGTTGCTCTTATGCATTTTTCCTGAAGCAGTTTTCCCATCTTACAGATACCGTGAGTTTCAGCCTGCAGGTACAAGAATCTTAAGAGCTAATGCTTGCTAAGTGTTCTAATACATTGTACATCAGATGACCTTGAGTTTTTTGTAAAACAGCACTGTTTAGTAACTTCTTTTGAATGTACTGAATATTGACTTTTTATGACAGCTACACTTCACAAAATAAAATCTTAGATGTTAATAAAGGAAATTATGGAGTTATTGAGATACTTTTAAAAAAAAGTCTGTTCTAAAGATAGTAATATTTCAAGCTAAAAGAAACTAAAACATCTTATATTACATTGCTACATAACATGTGTATACATTGTAAATCTTTCGCCAAAAGTTGATACAGCCTATTAGCCTATAGTGCAATGGTTCTTTGTGTTGAGGTTAAATATAATCCATAAATATCCAGGTGATTGAATATTAAAGCTTGATTAAACTGGGAAAACATGTAACCTGAAGATGAATGGGCTGTAACATGCCACAACAGTGATCCCATTACTCTGTTTATCTTTGTTTGAAGCTAGCACTAAATCAAGGTAACAAGCAGACAATATAAAGGAAAATTAAACAAAAAGAAGGAAAAAGGACGGTTAATCACTATATTAGCTTCAGATGAATATTGATTCCTGATCATACTGTCAGATAAATGGAAGTTAGAAAAGCAAACTTAAAATGTGCTATATCAACATCTGAAATTCTATTAACCCCAAGTAGAATAATAGAATCATAGAAAATTAGGGTTGGAAGAGACTTCAGGTCATTTAGTCCAACGCCCTGCTCGAAGCAGGACCAACCCCAAGTAAATCATTCCAGCCGGGGCTTTGTCAAGACTTACCTTTAAATCGTCTAGGGATGGAGATTCCACCACCTCCCTAACCAATCATTCCAGTATTTCACAATTCTCCTAGTGAAATAGATTTTCCTAATATCCAGCCCAGATCTCCCCCCCACTGCAACCTGAGGCTATTCTTGTTCTGTCAAACAAATAGCCTTATTTGAATCAATAGATAGTGGAAGAAGAAATCTAAAAAAAAAAGGGGGGGGAAGTAACAGAAACTTAAATGGAACTGTGCAGGGCCTTCCCTTTTCATGATACTATCTGGTAAAGTGGCTGAATTCAGATTTGGAATCTCAATACAGTAGAATGTGCTAGAGAAGCAAAAAGTCCCTACCCTTCCTTGTTGAATCCCTCTGATGCAATATTCTCCCATAAGCTTCTATAGTTGAGCAAACTACATGTTTTTCTCTGGTATACAAGTGCTTAAGGTACCAAAGACATAGATGGAGACCAAACACATTTAAACCAACACATTCCAAAAATATTAAAAATAAAAAAAATGGACAAAAAAATGTGGGCCTCTACAAGTAGAATAACACAGATTTACTGAAACAAGGTGGGTAATATCTTTTATTCTGCAGGTGACACAGACAAGCTTTACTGATTTACTTGTGATAATAAAACCAGGTGGATTACTTGGAATAAAATTAATTCAAACTGAAAATAGAGGATTTAAACATCATGTTGCTTTCAGTGACAGGATAGAAGTTTGCTTAAAAGCTTGCACAACCCTGATATTTGCTCAGGATGAAGAACATCAGATAAAAATAGTAACCTGAATCCCAGCTAAACTACTTCTGGTGCTCAACGCTGTCTCAATCGGATCCATAACATCCAGATCTAAAGTAACAAACAAGTGGAAAAGAATTTGTAATCAGATCCCTCCTCAGAGCTTCTTGTAAGAAGGATTTTTCCTTATGTGCATATAACTCATATGCATATTACTAGACAAAATAAAGAGGCAGATTCAAGGTTGCAACAAGAGCAGGCAAGGTTCAGATAAGAAAATCATGCATGGATCAAATTGTAAGCTTACATATCATCATAAAACTGTCAATTGAATGGCAGTCACTGCTTTATATGAAGTTTATAAATTCCCAAAAAGCCTTTGATACAGTGGATAGAACAGTTTTATGAAAGCTGTTATATGGCTATGTAATCCCTCAGAAATTTGTGAACATCATTCACAGCTTCTATGAAAATGTAACATGCCGGGTACTACATAGCAACAAACCGACTAAGCCACTCAAGGCTACAACAAGCATCAGACAAAGATATCTTATGTCTCCTAGGATCTTTTTACTTGTAGTAGGCTAGGTAATGAGAAAGACCACAGAACCAAGGGCATAGAGTGGACTTTCACACCGAAGTTAGAGGACCTTGACTTTGCAGATGACATCAACTAGCTATTCTATAGCATTGAATCATGAAAATGAAAACAAATGATCTCCAGGCCTATGCACAAATTAATAGATTAATTCTTTTTCAGAGGAAGAATTCAGTGAAAGCTTGAAATCTTGTCTTTTTCACCAACATAAATTGGTCCAATAAAAGATATTACCTTACCCTTCTTATGTATTTAATAGAAAAGACCCAATATTTCACATCTTGGCAACGTAAGTTCCACAGATGCATCAGAGAAAAATACTAAAGCCAGAATAGCAAAAGCCAGACATGCCTTTATAATTTTAAAGCCACTACAGAGAAACAGAAACCTTGCTTTTTAAACTAAATGTTGAATATTTTACACCATTGTAAGGTTGGTCTTACTATATGGCTCTGAAACTGGGAAATTCCAGTTTTTCATAAACAGCTGCTTGAAACGGATCCACAATATCAGCTGTTCAAGAAGAAAAATCACAAGTTCTCAGACTATATTACTCGGTTGTACTGAATTCTTGCATTATGAACTAAGCACTTTCTTGGCACTAAATAGACCAAATGTCTTAATGAGTCTTATCCATCCCATTCTGCTTTTATTTTCAGCAATGAGTAGTGTAACTCCATTTCTGCAGAGTTGCTACAAGTTTACATCAGTATAAATAAAAGCAGAATTAGACGTTATTATTCAATATTAATCCTTTATTTCTGAGCATAGAGGACATAACCAACCCATTCATTCTATATACTACATTGTAAATTATATTAGGGCACGTCTAAACTACATTCCTATTTCGAAAGAGGAATGTAAATAAAGCCGATCAAAAATTCAAATGAAGCGCGGATTTACAGATCTCGCACTTCATTTGCATAATCACATGAGAGCGCTTTTTTGAAAAAGAGTTTTTTGAAAAAAGAAACTGCAGTCTAGACAGGGTTCTTTTGAAAAAAAAAAACCTTTTTCGAAAGAACTTGTACACCTCATTTTTTCAGGAGTACGGGTTCTTTCGAAAAAGGTGGGGTGGGTTTTGAAAGAACCCCATCTAGACTGTGGTTTCTTTTTTGAAAAAACGCTCTCACGTGATTATGCAAAGGAAGCACGAGATTTGTAAATCCATGCTTCATTTGAATTTTTGGCCTCATTTACATTCCTCTTTCGAAAGAGGAATGTAGTTTAGACATAGCCTTAGTCTTTAGCAGATTCTTTACCCATATATTATATTTCTTTGTGTAGAAGTTTATATCCTTAACCCTAGTGAATATATTGCATGCCCATATAATTAAACTTGTAGTAGTTGAAAAAAGATCAAAGGAAATCACCTCTTGAAATGCAGAGGAGTTAAAATGAAGATAACAATTAAATTGGGGGCAAGTCTTGACTTCAGTTACCTGGACACAGCCTCACTGAAATCAAAAGTTTAGACTTTGTATGTGACGGGAAACCATCATGCTACATCCCCAGTTATAAAGGGCCAGATCATACCCCTCTGTGAGAAAACCCACATTTGTACGTCTTTTCATGATTATATATTTGTTTTCATCTTGTTATTGCAGTTTTTCTCAAAGTTGTCCATGCACCCACTCCGAGAAAGCTGCTCATGGGCTGCTCTGGTTAGTTTATTTACAGGTACAACAGCCAGGGAGCCTTGTATGTCCCTTTGGCTCTGATTTGCCATTTGCAGCCAAGGGGAGCCACTGGAAGATTTTTTTTCCTGTGATAAACTTCAAACAAAACAAAACACAAAATGCTTCATTCAAAATGCTTCAGTTAAAAAAATTTCCATTTTCCCACTTTCCAGTTTTCTAACTGATTCACAAACACAAGCAATCTTTTTGCTCAGTTAAATTTCATTTTTAAAAAAAGAAAAAATAATTAAAACTAAATGACAATGACTTTGCTACTTCTATGGTGGACAAGAAATAAGCTCCACTACTTTTCAGTACCATAGTGGCATAAGTCCAAAAAGAGTTACCCTTAGAGGATCAGTGTATTATGAACTAAGCAAATGATTTCTTTTATTTCTGACAGCATTCCAAGTTCCTTCTGATGAAAATAGTCTCTCTGAATGTGCGGCCTAATTTTGCTATTTTGTGTCCTCTCAGTGATTGCTTCAATTGGGATTTAAGTATTCCTTTTCCATATTCTGCCACAAAGCAATGGACTTAATTTCCCCAAGATTTTCTCGAAATACTTTAATTTTGAGGATTATCATGGTCTATTTTTCTTAATCACCACTTAATTTTGCATTCAGTTCTAATTTTGCCGAAGCCATCTAGTTTGGTTAAGAGATAGTTGACTACAGACATTGCTCCAAAATCAATTTCCATAATTTCAGTTTCAATTCCTAATACAGGTTGGACCTCTTGGATCTGGCACCCTGTACCCTGCCAGACCACAGATGTTGCTGGAACAGGGAGTCTCAGTTTTGGCAGGTCCAATTATTTGTGTGTGTGCGTGTGTGTATTGTACTGAAATTATTGAATTTGTAAGAAGTCACTTTAGAGAATTAGGATTTTTTCCTAATTCCTGCAGGCATGGGGGCTTTGTAAGGAAATGTGTGATCTGAGCTTTGCAGCAGTAAAGTGGCGGAACCCAGTCTATAGTAAGGTAGGGTAAGCTGTGTCACTCTGGAGTTAAGACACAGCCTGCTTTATCTCTCTGTAGGTCTGGGTTCTTCTGTGTTGTCATTCTGAACTCTTAAGAAATACAATTATGTTATGTTGCAACCTTCCAGAATGAGTATTTTACATGGGTATACTATGAATATAACATATTTCTCTGATCACAATACCTTTTATTTCCAAGAGGAGTTCCTGGATATTCAATTTGCTGGCCAGTAATATCTTTTTCTGTCATTTCTGCTGAGGCATTTTGCCTCCTTTTTTGGGGGTGGTAGCAATAAAGGGGAATTGTCTCCGTCTGTTTGAGTGTTGAAATGATTTAAATACCTGGGATTCTTGTAGAGGTTGCCTTTAAGAGTGTAATCTAGCTTTTATTTTTAAAACACACAGATTTAGAGATTTGGTAGGAAGATGATTTAATTGCTAAACTCTGAGCATAAGTACTCCTCCTGGGTCAGTAATAGTACTTCCCCCACTTCATCACCCTCTGTGGGATGTTTTAACATGCCAAAGAGTAGTGAATTACAAGAAGATTGTGATAAAAAATGTTCAGGCTGCTAAAATGTGCCTATTTGTCAAAGTTTGAGGAAGAACTGATCAAATGCAGAAAGAATTTTACTAAGTGCTGAAACAGTTGGAAAAAATGTTTTTTTCCTCCCAAGTCCTACTTTTAACTTCCTTTGATACAAGGTGGCACAAAGTCAAGAGAGAACTTAAAACAAGCTTCACATTAATATTTGAAAAAGGGCACCCAAAATGTTTGATGTGGCGCCCTTCATGCAAATTATGTAGTCTGAGAGAAATCCCAGTAGGATATATGCTTCTTTCTTCTTAGCATTCACTCTTTTTTTTTCTGGCTGATAATAATGAACTTTTCACACTCTCTTTGCAACACCCCTGAGCTATACAGAAATAAAGTTATTATTCATTAGGTGCTGCCTATTTGGGGAGGGTTTTTTTGTTTGTTCGTTTGTTTCATTTTGTTGGTTGGTTGCTTTTTTATTGATTTTCTGTGTTAAAAGTGAAGGCAGTATAATTTTAGTTTAGCACAGATTTTGTACTTATTTTTTTCCCAGTCATCAGCAAAATAAAATCTTGAGGTAAAAAAGCAAAATACATGTTTCAGTCTAGGGTTTTTAAACAATAATAGCCAGAGTAGCAACAAGATATAACCAGGGGCATTGATTTAGTGAGTGTGGATGCAGCAGGGGGTAAAAGGAGAGAATTTACTGCTATAACTGCAGTACTGTTGTTCTAATAATCAGTTGTCTTGTTGATAAAAGCAAGCTATGCCTTCAATAATTTTCCAGGCTTTATTATTTAAACTGAACTGGTCAAACTATTAGCAATCCACTGGGAAACCAACCTACTGTTATTGCACATTCTGCTATTTTCTTGTAGTACACATAGCATTGCTATGCATAGCCACTGATGAATCTCCCACATCACACTACCTACTCTCTTACCAACATACATTCTGGAAATGGAGGGATCTTTCTCCACCATCAATTTTCATATCATCTTTTGCAAAAGGTCATAAAATAGCTCCAGAAGTTGCTGAATGTAGATCTAGACAACCTGTTTGGTAAAAGGGTTTCAGTTCCCCCATTAAAATGCAATGAAGTAAAATTCAGAATTTTTTCCCCAGAGTAATAAAACTAAGCAAGTGAGAAGCAAGCATTAGTTTAAAATAATAACAATAATACAATATTGAGGTTTTGGCATGTAAACATACAGGCCATCTGGGCCTGGACGTGGTGCAGAGGCATTAGCATAGTTTTTTCTGGTCCTTTTTGACCTTCGCTTGACTTCCTGAACAATTCATTCCAGAGGCTGGTCTATAAAGTGCTTCTGAATCTCCCTCTCACAAGCAAAAGCAGACAGACATCCAGTTGCCACCACTGAGTAGACCACTGTTGGCCATCTGTGTTTGGCTTGTACTTTGCTATGACAGGACTACAGCAAAATTTCATCTCTTTCAGATTCCCTAATAAATAGTCTGCATTGTGAGAAGGGCTTAGCCAAGTGTGGACAAATCCTCCTCTTCCTGTGTCTAGGCCGAGGAGCAATTGAAAGCTCGGAGGATAGCTTAGAAAATAAAAGTAATGGTTTGAGACAGGCACCAGAAGTTAAGATACTTAGAAAAGAGGGAAAGATCATTGGGAAGAGAAAAGAGAGAAACTGAAAAAAAGGAAAAGACCTTTAAATCAAGGAGATGAAGAGGCAGAGGATGAAGAGGTGGAACTGACTGAAGAAGAAATGGTAGATGATAGAAAGAAAAAATGGAATAAATGGAGGTTGGGATCAAAAGCAAATGGAACATGGTTAACAGAAAATGCCATACTGAGCTGGAAGAAGTTGCTCCGATAATAAGTTGTCATGCCATCCTTAACACCTTATATAGATCAGAAAATAGGCCAAAATTTGACTATAGTTTGTGTAATTTAAGGGCAAATATGAAAAGAATGAGGGGCCTAAGTTTACATATATCTGTGTGCAGAGATAAATTTTATATGAATCGTCTGGTTTGAGAATTATATTAAGATTTAATATGTCCTGGTCTCACCCAAAAGTCTCGCTCCACAGGACACCTGCTCATCTCAAACATCACTTCAATTTCTGGGTTTAGTGGACACATTAGTTTACAATGCCTCTTTGCCATGTATATTGGCCAAACTGGATAGTCTCTATGACATAGGATTAATGGACACAAAACAGGCATTAGGTAACACAGAGAAACCTGTAAGGGAACATTTTAACCTGCCTGGGCACTCATTAATGGACTTGAAAATAGCCGTTCTTCTACAAAGGAATTTCACAAGCCAACTGCAGAGAGAGAGTGTGGAATTGACCTTCATATGCAAATTTGACAGTTTCCTTTGGCCAGATCAAAGACTTGAACTGGATGATATATTATAAAACCAGCTTTCCTTACATTCAACACCCCATTGACAACAAACGCTAAGTGTGGGACACTTCCTGCCCACTCAATTAAATTAGCCTCATTAGCACTTCTTATTCTGAGGATCCCCCTTTTTATTTTCACTCAAGCTCATCTCATCTGAAGCAGTAAGTTTTGCCTTCTTGCGGAAAAGTTTATGCAAATGAAGCTCGGCGTGGAATATCGCCACACTTCATTTGCATAATTAATGAGCAGCCGTTTTTGTGCAAGAGGCTTTTGCACATAAAAGAGCAGTGTAGATGGCTCCTTTTTGTGCAAAACCCCCCTCTTACACAAGAGCTGTTCTTCCTCAAAAAATGAGCTCCTTCCCTTCCTCTCCCACAAAAAAAATGCAAAATTTAAGGAAAAACGGTTCAAAAAAAACCTTTAACCCTAACTCTTCCCTTTGTCTTTTTTCTAAAGATTTTCCAATCAATAATGCTTGGGAAAACAAGTATATAGTGAACTTTATTATATTGTTTACATTAGCATTAAAATATTCCATTTCTTACTTACATCAGGGACAAGTATCTTATTTGGTATTGATACAAAACCTGTTGAAAGTGTACATAATTAACATTAGGAAGCTAACCAAAAGGTCCAAAAGGTCTTGTCTTCTGCATTTTATTGCTGCAAATGGTGCATATGGAGCTGAAGTTTCATTCTGTCTGACGACTGGATCCATAGGATTAAAAAATCATGAAAGGTAGTTGGTTGGTTGGTTGGTTTGTAGGAAACCAAGGGCAAAGCTTCTTTGACTTCAGTGGAGCCTGATTTTATCCCAAGTGCACTTTGTGTTTTAGTTTCATGTAAGTAGCCTTTCTGAATGACCCAGTTCAGTGGCCTTTAGTTTTTTTCTGCTAACGTGTGGACACATGAGACATCAGTTTAACTGATACCGATGGAAAGTCTTGAACATTGCGGGCTGAATTCTTCCCTCGGGGAGATTTGTGGGCTTGCCGAGTGAAACCCAGCATAGAGTTCGAATTTGACCCAAGAGGGTTGTATGACACTGAAATATGTTCATTCTTTTTCTATTTATTTATTTTTTAAAAAATATCTGATCATGGTACTTCTTTGGACAGAAGGCTGGACTGTTAGATTGCAAGAGCTTGCCTCAAGCTGAAACAATACACCTGCTGTGCAAATTTAACTGCCATGTAACTTAACTGAAACTTCTTTAAAGTACAGAAAACTAGCCATCTGATTTTTGAAACCTGGTGATTTCAGCTCTCCATGGGAAGCCAGTAGTGGATTGAGGGTGAGTAAAAAGAATACTTTGGTCTGAAAGGGAAAGTCTGCAACTCAAAGGAGGCTATTTTTGTTGGGGTTTCTTTTTTTAAAACTATTATATCACATTTATTAAACTGGGCACTAGATCATCAAAGCACAGAGTTTTTAGAAGCTTTTAAAAATAAAAGAACTGCTTTGCTCTTGCAAAACCATGTGCAGTGAATAGTCACAGTTCTCAACATATGCTCTATTGGTTAGCTATAAGATTTCTCTGGTATTGTTTCTCTTCCCATATTGGATGACTCATCTAACAAACCAGCACAGCATGAAGCAACAGTATTACAATCAAATGAACAATCTGAAATTTGCTTTTGGCACGTTTAAGCTTAAAATTAGCTTCTCCCGCTTATTTGCATTAGGGAAGATTGTGTTCGCTTTCTGTCAACATCCAAGTGTTTAAAGAGGTCCCAATTATGATCAAATAGAAATTCTTTCATGTTTGAATGAGTATTTGTGGAGATACGTTTCCATTATTTGCTCATTTCTAGTACAAAAAAAATCTGTGACAAAACCATCAAGGTAGGTTAAAGGATGTGGGGTGGAAACTTTTTTAAAACCTGGGTTCACTTGCATAGGTATTCATTATCTGGTTCTTTTTGTTTTGCTTTCTGAGAGTACAAGAGACTTCTGTCCCAACAATAGTTAGCAGGAAGGTTTGACCAGGCTTCTAAGCTGTTCTTTCCATGAATTTTACAGCATTTACGGCAAGTTCCAGTTACGGGAGGTTTTTTTTTCCCCAGATTTTCTTGCAAGTGACAAAAACATGTGTTGTCGGTTTTCCTTAATTGTCCTTTGGACATGCATATGTCACAGTAGGATGTGGGCATGAGGGTGTGTTTTCAGAAGATGACAAATTAGAGACCCCATTTCTTGGCCAGCAGCCATTCAAAAATGAAATGGAAAATAATTATGCTTAGAATTAAAAAATGCACAAAGTGCATAAAAAAGCAATGCATGTACTTAGGGTACAAGGAAAAGCATCAGAATAGATAGATTAAATTAATTTTAAATGACTGGAAACATGAAAGGGGAATCTTTAATTGGCAGAGCCAGGCAAATGCTCAGTTTCGAACTGCAGTTTAAGTCATCTGCCTTAGTAAAGATGTTCTTTTTTTATCTTTCACATATTTCCATCTGAGTTGCATTACTCCAGTGGCACAGATTAGTTTCCAGTTCAGCAAAAGATATGTGTGTGTGCTTAAGTTGTTTGCTGAATAGGGATGAATTGCAAATTCAGGCACTTAATGAATATTCCATTGATGTACCTTAGGTCAACCCACCATGATTCCTGTCTATAGCTTTGTACATTTAGTTGGCTTTTTCCAGTCCATATTACTTCATCCACCATCAAAGGAAAAAAAATTAAACACAAGGTACCTGCCATGACAAATTGTTGCCGGTAAGTTATCAGAGAACCTTAAGGAAAAAATGGATTTTCCATTCTAATCCTGTGCACTTGCCTTTTCAATATCCCAGTTGCTGCTTCAGCTATCATCTTATTGATGATCCCTCCTCACAATTCTAAATACAGGAACATTTACCTGTGAAAATGTGTGTGTGTGTGTGTGTGTGTGTGTGTAAGTAACCAGGTCTCTGGACCTGTGGAAAATAGAAAAAAACCCAGTTCCATTTGGATTTGGTTTCAACACTGGGCAACTGAAATGAAATTTCAAAAAGTTAAGCTTATTAACAGTCACTGAAAGCCACATCTTTTCCTCCTACAGAAACTTTGCTGGAGAGACAGGATTACTTCTCTAAAATATCTGTATAGGACTATGGAATTGCTGCTGTATTTTCTCTTCCAGTGAAGGAATTTTCAGAGGCTGTTTCAGCCTGGCTTTCTATTGACGGAGAGCCTGAGAAGGACACAGGAAATTTTGTTCTGTCTGCACATCACTGAGATACCCTACTGTCCCTTGACTTCTAACAGCACTACTATGTCAGGTGTCATGCTGCTGCTATTGGCTTCTTACAAAGATCACTCTCTTAACTGCAGGTCAAGCAGCTACCACAAAGAACACAATGAAAAGCCACTAAGTACTACCAAAATATTCTTCTTTGTAGAGAAGCTGCTGCCCAACTCTACCCCACCTTACCCAGCCATTTCCCCAAATCTCACTGAGCCTCAACCCACATTGTTTTCATGTAAAGGAGTTTCCATGGAACTTGTAAAAGCATGCTACAGAGATGACACTCTTCTTCCCCAGCTGGAAGACAGCACTCTTTGGTGTTTTATTACCTCACTCCTTTGTTCCACCTCCATATTTTGCAATAAAGGGAAGCATCTGGCTTAGAGTGAGTTGTATGGTATGCCCAGGGAGTGCTGCCAACCTTGGCAGAAGCAAATGCACAATTCCAGCTGGTTGCAATGCTTTTTTGTCCAATAGACTTTGATTAGACAAAATAAAGGGGTTTGACTGTAAACTCCATTAAATTTAAATAACAGTAAAGAAATTACTGACAACGAAACTGGCAGTAGATGTCTTTCCAAAAGGCATACTCTAGCTCATCTTGGAGTTCTCAGCTTCGTGCAGAAATAAGTGAAATTCTGTGGCCTATATTAATCAGCATATCAGAATAAATCATAATAATTCCTTCTGACTTTAAAGTCTCTGGGCAAATTCTCAGCTACTGTAAATTGTCCTAGTTACATTGTGGCTGAGGATATGCACATGTAGAACTCGTACAACATTACTGCAAAACGTCAGTCATCATAATTAGTGATAAGCAAAACTCAGACAGTGCAGAAGCATAGTTTAAATAACAAGCATTATTAAAGCCTTAACAATTCTGCTTTATCAAGCCTCTTGAGCCTGCAAAATTGGGATACACATATGGTGGAAAATAGACATTTCCATAAGAGTGCCATTATCTTTTTTAAAAAATATGGTATGTTCAGGGTAGGTGCTATAGCTCCATATATGTTTGGATAATGCGAAGACCATTGTGTGCACATGAATATAAATAATGGTAATGGTTTGACCTGGAAAAGAATATTTTTTTTCTTGTTGTATTTGGTCTTCCCACTCTTATACAGAACCAGGAAAGTACAGAAGTGGGAAAAAATCAGTGGGAAGCACTGAACAGTTCTAAAACTTGGAACAATGTCTGGTTTCATTTTTAATACTTGGACAAAGTTTCAGGTCAGTTTTAATTTTATCCATACTACTTTGATCAACTTTAATTAAATTAGCAATATGTTGTTAGGCATTGAGTGCTTATCAGGAGACGATGCAATTCAGAAAAATAGTTTTCTGTGCAGCCGTTAAAATCCACTGATAATGCTGTTCCACTGAGCAACTTGTGAATTGGGTCTCATCATGACAAGTGCTGCTGAGCATCATCTGAGCTGTCAAGGGGTAAAACTGATGGGAGGTGAAGGTGTTCAATATCTCCCTGGAAGCACTCAGTACCATACAGGATTGTGCTGTTACATTCTGCCTTTGGGGGCAGAGAACCTGTTATTTATTTGGCACAAATCTCTTACTGTACAACACTGAGTACACTTATGGCAAACTAGAAAAAAATCAATCAATAATAATGTAATCATATTATTTAAGGAACAATTTTTGTGCCTGAGCTTCTCCTTAACAAATGGCAATAAATACAGTGGTGTGAGGGATCACAGAAACAATTACGTTAGTCAGAAAAAAACCCACCAAGATATAACACTCCACTACCATGACAAATGTGAGGTTCAGATATAGAAAAACATACTAAAGTGATATGGATAAAAATATTGTAAAATATGCTACCCGGGAATGGGTTAAATTGACTTAATGCTAGGTTGAATAACCAATTTGTCACTTTTCCTTTTAATTTAGCTGAACCATATTTTAGCAGCCTTACCTGCTTGTACTCAATTTATAGCTTCAAAAGGCCACAATTTCAAAAGCAGACACCTAAGCTGTGCATGCAAATTATGGAAATGTATAGAAGCAATAACCTTTAGGGCAAAACACACAGCTGTATGAAGTCAGCTGACAGCATGCACAAACAAAACATCGGTTTTGCTCATTCACTGTAACTACCATGCAAGTAATTTCCTATTTATGGCTTGCATTTTGCATACAGAGCTTTGGATTTAGTTATAATAAATTGAACACTATATATGCAATGGACAGTACTTTATCCACGTGAAATTTCAACCACATGAATGGATGGTTCCAATGGCAAACCTCCAATAATTTAGTCAACTAACTGAATAGTAAATGATTCTTTCTGTCTCTCTCATACACACTTTCTTGTGTTTCTGCAACAATTGATTTCAGGGGGGGAAAAAGTCTTTCAGAGGAAACCTAACAGTTAAAATACCAGCAGGCTTCCAAATTCTTCCAGGTACCTACAGCAAATGATGTATTGATTTTGCTGTTAAATTGCACAGCTGTAACCAACACATTAGACATGGAAGATAAAAGCAATGACTAAGAGCAACTTATTTCATCTGTCACACCTGAGGCTCTGCCTTCTCCAGACCTTTAGTGTATTAGCACAGAAAATCAATTAGGTAAAGAACTAAACAAATGAAGGGAAAATAAAAAAGGCCTCATTCACAAAGTGTCAGGGATGTCAGCAAGCCCTGGAGATTTAGGCAAAGTGTAAAATATCTCCAAATAATCCATGACAACTTTTGCTGAACTTTAAAAAAAATTCTGATTATGTATCATGTGTATAAATGCCATTAGGCCTCTGCTTGTGTGACCTTAGCTCTTAGTTGCCACACAATTTGCATTATTTATTGCCACATGTGTGTATAGTAGTTCTTGGAGGCTGTGGTACTGGTGGTGGTGAGAAGTGCTTTGTCATTAGTTTCATAAGGATAGCCTGTACAGTTGCACTGGGAGAACATAAGATGTGCCATATCAGGTCAGATTAATGGTCCACCTAGCCTAGTGTTCTGTCTTACCCAGTGGCTTATACCAGAGCTTCAGGAGGAGAGTACAGAACAGGGCAATTTTGGGGAACTCTACCTCTGTCATTATCTTCTGCCTTCTGGCAGTCAGAGGTTTAGGGTTACCCCAAGCACAGGGTTACATCCTTGACTATCTTGGATAATAGCCATTGACAGATCTATTCTCCATGAACTTATCTAGTTCTTTTTTGATTCCAGAGACAGTATGGCCTTGAAGTTAAGGTACTGGAGGGACTAAGAAGATCTGGATTCCGTTTCTTGCTTTGTCAGGGTACATCTACACAGCGGGGCTATTTCAGGATATTTCAAGATAGGTTTTGAAATAGCAGATGCACTGTTTTGGTATCTCTTGAGGGTTAAGGGATGTCTCAAAATAGGACATTATTTTGAAATTTGGCAATGTGTAGGGTCCATGAGGGTTAAGAGATGTCTCAGAATAGCATATTATTTCGAAATTTGGTGCTGTGTAGATGTGCTGATTTTCAAAATATGCTATTTTGAAATTCAATCGAAATGAGATATACAATTTGTGTAGCACAAATTGCCTATTTTATTTCAAGTTTAGGGTGCTGTGTAGACACACCCTCATAGACTCACTATGGGAAGGACATTGCATTCTTCTGTGACAAAGTTCCCCACATGAAAAGTGCGGGGGGGGGGTGTAGTAATGCTTCCACTTTTTCACCCTTTGCCTGTCCTGTCTATTTAGACTGTAAGTTCTTTGAGGCAGGGTTAGTTTTTCAACATGTCTTTATTCAGTGTTAGCCCAACAGATTTGTGATCTTAGCAGAGACTCAACAGATACTACTATAAAAGCAACAAGCATAATTTTTCAAGAGTAGCAACTCACTTCATCATATTCACAAAGTTAAAGATCAGATGGTAGGGATACAGAGATGGGAGTGTTATATCAGTGTTAATTTAATCAAGGTGGATGTGGCCCACTATCAAAAGTGATAAGAAGGTGAGAATACCTAAAGGGGAAAATTACTTATTGTAATACTTATAAGTGCCACCGGACTCCTTGTTGTTTTTACTGAAACATTAACACAGCTACCTCTCTGAAACCTAATGTACTACCATAACAGCATTCTCATCTTGACATTTAGATATTTATATTTATATTATTAAGAAAGGGATAGAAAATAAGACCCGGAATATCTTACTGCCCCTGTATAAAACTATGGTACGCCCACATCTTGAATACTGTGTACAGATGTGGTCTCCTCACCTCAAAAAAGATATTTTGGCCTTGGAAAGGGTTCAGAAAAGGGCAACTAAATTGATTAGGGGTTTGGAACGGGTCCCATATGAGGAGAGGTTAAAGCGACTGGGACTTTTCAGTTTAGAAAAGAGGAGACTGAGTATGATAGAGGTGTATAAAATCATGAGTGGTATGGAGAGGGCGATAAAGAAAAGTTATTTATTAGTTCCCTAAATAGAAGAACTAGAGGACACCAAATGAAATTAATGGTAGCAGGTTTAAAACTAATAAAAGAAAGTTCTTCTTCACACAGCGTGTAGTCAGCATGTGGAACTCCTTGCCAGAGGAGGCTGTGAAGGCTAGGACTATAACAGAGTTTAAAGAGAAGCTAGATAATTTCATGAGGTTAGGTCCATAAAAGGCTATTAGCCAGTAAAATGGTGTCCTTGGCCTCTGTTTGACAGAGGCTGGAGAGGGATGGCAGGAGACAAAGCGCTTGATCATTGTCTTCGGTCCACCCTCTGGGCACCTGGTGCTGGCCACTGTCGGCAGACAGGATACTGGGCTAGATGGACCTTTGGTCTGACCCGGTACGGCCGTTCTTATGTTCTTATGTTCTTATGTTCTCCTTTCAGTTTTACTTTCACTTCCCAAAATCCTTCCCTGACAATTTCTGTGTCCCCAACTTTAACCTTGCATAGGTGTGTGTGTCTTTTCATCAGTGATAGCTAAAGTGAGCTTAACTGTACAAAAGATGCTTTACTTCCCTTTTCATGAAGATTCTTCAAAAAAAATCAGCACTACCATCTAGTGGAGGATCAGCAGTCTCACAAAAGGGATAAGGGGTCCTTGTAAGTGCCTCTACTAATACTAGGAAAAAATCAGCTTCTTTATGTCTTGTGTGGTTTTGCAATGTAGCTTTGAACACTGGAGATGCTAGTATTACATTCTTCCAGGTGGTTGCCTGTTTCTATACAGCAAAGAGTAGAATACAGGCTTCTCAGCCTGGCATCTGAAGGACCCTGCTTTCTAGAAGGATGGAGAGTAAATTATTTGTTATTTTTTCAAGGATATTCAAAAAAGACAATGTGGATATTTTTTCAAACCTGAAATAGATGAATGTCAGATGAGTCAGCAAATGCTACAGCTCCTAGTCCTAGTCTTGGAGACACACTGCTCCTGAAGACATGCCATTTTTAAAATATCGTTAGTGTGGCACACAGATGAAAGGGTGAACCATTCCATACTCTTAAAAAAAAGCCCTGATTTTGAAAATAGGCATTAGACAAGAAAACATCAGGTGTTCAAAAATGACACTGCGCAACTGGCCAGTTCCACAGGTTTCTCTTATGCTCTAACTCAATTTGTTATAAACAGACACCCTGAAAAAAAAAACAGATTAAGTGGGTACCATGTTATTTTCAAAGAGGAAATTTGGGAACAAAGCAGATCAAATATCATTGTTGAAATACTTCTTGTTTCACATTATAATGTAACATACAGTAGTTAAAAGCTGACGTATGGTAGTTTTATGCTGCTGAGTATTTTTAAAAGCGTCTCAATGAACCATGAGCTTAGGCACACTTGAGAATATGTTCTAATGTGCAGCAGCTGGTGGCAGACATCTGTCAGTTAAGACCATAATTACCCTTATAGCTCCGTATCATCATTCTACTCTGAATACAAAACAAATGATTCAAGTAACTTGCATTACCTGTTTCAGAGGAAAATCATGTTGTTCTTTGATTAAAACTAGATGGTCTTCTATATATGTGACTGATGGAATAAAAATACCTGGGCTGAAATCCTGGTCCCACTAAAGACTACGTAGATTTCACCAGTGATTTCAGCAAAGCCAGAATTTTACCCCTGGAACTCACTGAAAGCTTGATTTTTCCAGTACTCACTATAATTGTTAATAGTTGCCAGTCACATGTTGCTCAAAAACATGTTCAAATAGCAATGGAAGAAAATTCTCTGAACAACTGCATGAATGAAACAATGAAGTCAAGTAGTCTGAAGGAATAAGGACATCTCTTGTCTACTCAGGGGCATTGGCATTTATTATTAGCAGCAGGTGGCGTTAGGTCGGAAATAATTTTCCCCACCCTTGCACCACCTAAGGTGTTCATGGTGTATTTGCCTCTACTATAAAATAATTGAGCTCTGTTGAAAGGTGAGAGTGAAAACCCTAAGGGAACCAGGGTTCAGATGAGAATTACCTTAGTTGTACTCTTTCCTATAGCACACAGTGGTACAAGAAAATGAGGCTGCTGTTATGTAGCTTTCATATCATTCACTGACCAAAACACCCAGCTGTGATAATAGTTGAGGGCGGGTGAATGGAAACCATTACTAATTTCCCCTTAGTCCCACCTTGCTATTTGAATGATTAGCTAAATTGCAATCTTCAGGTTGTAGTATTTCTAGCCTGCAGAATCAATGATTTTATGTAATAGTTCTCTTTCCTTTGTTTGATTTTAAATTAAATTACCTGATGTTATCAGCAACCAATTTGGCTTTCATCACAAAATGAGGGATTTTTTTTAATTTAATTTAGTTGTCTCAATATAATTTGTATGGATGATCTTTACTTCTGCATTTTCATGGAATAATTATCATTTTAAAAAATTTGCAAAGGGCTTCTTGTGTGTTGTGAACTGGGTTCTATTTTTAATTGCCTCAAAAAGCTTTGCGACAAAGCTATTAACTCCAGAGCTGAAGACAGCCACCCATCAAGGGCCAGTTATTTAATATATAAGGATGTTTTTTTCTAAAACAAATTATAGAAAGGTATATTTCATTTTTTCACTTTGAAATAGGAGTTTTCTAATCTCTAATTATCTAATATTTTAATTATTTAAATAGGCCATTATAACCAATAGTGACAGTCCCCACAGGTCTATAATTAACTAGTACTTAAACATATGCCATACTTGGCACATATACACATATACTGTATTATAATAACACAACCTGATTTTTATCAATTTTATGTTTCTCTTTGTTACCTTGCTATATTACACAGCTTCCATGGCATTGTACTCTGGTTATAAGCTTTATTTTTCGTTGATCACACGCTATTATATCTAGTAGTAGAAACCATGCCTGTAAATTCACACCTTCACAGTGGGATCTACTACCTGTAACCCTAAAGAAAAAGACATAATTATTACCTGAAGGCACCAGCCATCCCCATTGTTTTATTGCTCTAAACTTGAGGGGTGCCAGCATAAAACCAGTAGGATTTCAGGAGCCCTCTGTTGACAGGGTCATTTTTGTCCATGAAAATGGGTCAGGAACTACTGGATGAAAAGTCTCAGGGTCAACCCTGAGCAATTTACCCTGTTATCACTTTCATGGAGTGTGATTAAGTTTTTGCCACCTGTCTGATTAGTTTTTGAGGGGTGCCAATGAAGGCTACTCAATAGGATTGCCAACTCTGACTGAAGCTATTCCGGGAGATTTTTCTAACATAATGTCATTTTCTTAAAATATCATATTAAAATCTCCAGAATTCCTTTCACTAGTTACCAAGAGACTGATGCCAAATCCTGAAGACTCAAGCCCAATCCCGGAGGGTTGACAACCCTACTACTCAGACATCCCATTGAGACCCCTGTGTCAAAGGACATCTGCATAAATCTTCTGCAGTGTTTGATCGAGTACATTGCATAGATAAATGCCTTTAAGGTTATTGTGAACACCACTCCAAATAGTGACCATTTCCATTGTGGGATATGTATGGATTGCCGTAGTGTGATGGCAGAGTAGAACACTGTGAAGCTGTTTAAATCTACTCCAGAGCGAGCATAAATATTGCATAATGGGGCTCTGTCCCAGCAAGAAATTGAGCACTCTGCAGCTATGTCCTCTTCTGACACTCCTCCCCCACCCCATACTGAAGGAATACCAACTTGGGGAGAGCTGGCAATTATGTGGCCCCATTTTGCTGCCTATACACTGTCATGGGGTAAAGACATTTGAACTCATACCTTTATCATTCATCAGGTTTGAAATCTTATGATATTGGATGTCCTCTTTTACATGATTTGGCCATGGAATTACGGCAACTCAACATATCTAGTGATAATGTGATGCTTCAATTTATGACCCAAACCAAAAAACAGAGACAACAGAAATCATTAGAAAATCAATATTTCTCAAGCCAGCACTGGACTGTCTGAGACTGAGACTATAGTTCTACTTTCCCTCTCTCTGCCAGCACTATACCGGAAGAATGAGCTATCTTTGGTCCTTTGACATACAACAAGATACTTTGATAAATCATGTCTACAAAAAAAAGTTAAAATGGCTGTCTAAATATGAGGGATCGCTTTCTTTAAAAATGTAAATCTAAGTCACAAAATATGGGACACATATTCACAAGGAGAGTAGGCATTTCTTGAAATTAAGTGGTATAATGATATCTACTTGCAATATGATATTCAGCCACAAGAAGCTATATAATGAATAGAGTTGATGATAGCAGCCAAAATTTGGCCTCCAGGAGTTCTAGCTAAGAGGTTAAAATCTGGAACCCCCAGGGTAGCATTCTTTAAACTACTTCCAGTTCCACACCTAGGGCCGTGTAGGATAGGCAGAACTGAAGGGTTTCAGTGTGTGGATAAAGCAACAGTGTAGGGAGGAGAGTTTCAGGTTTATTAGAACTTGGGGAACATTTGGGGAAAGGAGGAGCCTATACAGAGAAGAATGGGCTACACCTAAACCACAGTGGAACCAGAAATTGAATATAACATTAAAAGGTTGTAGAAGAGGCTGGGGGAGGGGGGAGCCGACAGCTGCAGAAGAGCATATTTCAAGAAGAGACTTTACTTATGGGAGGCTCTATTAATGAGGAGCCCTGTGGCACCTTAAAGACTAAACTTATTTATTTGGGCATAAGCTTTCATGTGCTGGAGCCCCCTTTGTCAGATGCATGTAGTGGAAACTTCAGTTTGTTAGGTATATTTACCTGAAAAGATAGATGCATTACGTTGCTATGCAGAGGATCAGTGCTAACAAGGTCTATTCAATCAGGAACGGTGTGGCCAACTCCCAACAATTGATGAGAAGGTGTGGAATAATTTTTGAAAGGGGGGTGGAATAATTTTTGTAGTAAACTAGACATTCGCAGTCTCTATTTAGACCCAGTCTATCAGAGTCACATTTACATATGAATTCCCTGCAGTTTCATGCTGACATCTGTCTTTTTGCCAAAGTATGGCAACTTTCAAGTCTGTTACTGAATGTCCAGGGAGACTGAAGTGCTCTCCTACTGTTTTTTTCAGTGTTACCATTCTTGATGTCTGATTTGTGTCCATTTATTCTTTTGCATAGAGACAGTCTGGTTTGGCCAATATACATGGCAGAGGGGCATTGCTGGCAGAAGATAGCATATATCACATTAGTAGATGTGCAGATGAATGAGCTTGTGATGGTGTGTCAGATGTGGTTAGGTCTCGGGAAACCTGCCAGCTTCTCCCTGAGGCCGGCCCAGGGGAGGTGGGGACATTGCTGGCCAGCCGGCTGGCAACAGCTGCTCCCTGGGCCAAGCCAGGGTGGCAGATGCTGTGCTGCCAACCAGAGGCTTCTCCCTGGAGCTGGGTTGTTTGCTGCCCCACTATGGTCATTTTGTAGTATAATTGTCCCTGTGTTTGCTACTGCCGTAAATATTTTTGAGTATAATTGTCCATGTTATCACACCTTTCCCTTTCTGTTTGATGAGAAACAATTACATACCCCCCACATCCCATTGTCCTGGCACAAACCCTGCCCTTGCTTTAAGTTAGGATAAGAAGAAGCTCCATACCAAATTGGGTGGTCCTAGCTTTTACCATTTAGTAGGAGTTCTTGAACAAACTCACAGATGGACAGACAGATGCACAGACTCTCTCGATTATAGCGTAGAAGATATATAGGAAGTAGTTTTCATTTCAGAGATTTAAAGTTCAATTACTCCACTTAGAAAACTATCCAGTAATGGTGATTTAGAAATTATAAGAAAATCTATAGCAAAGCACATCAGAGGGAAAAAATCTCAAGTCCAATATTACTAGTTTCATTTGGCTGAATACAGCAACAGACTACTAGAAATGAATGAATAAAGTTTGCTTAAATCATGGAAAAACTTCTTGAATAATGACTATTTAAACACCATTATAAATAGCTTCCTCGAATTGGAATCCATCTCTAGATATATGCCCTGGGGGCCCTCTTTTTTTAAACAGGGTTCCTCAAAGAAGAAGTATGTAGCATCAGCACTACTGTTAATATAAAAAATTATTCCAGTGAGCCACTTGTAGTACTGACCAACATAGAAACACATTACAATAAAATTAAGGTGAAATAAATACATCATCACTTATCGTTCGTTAATATGTGACCAGAATCATTTGGACTACAACACCTATCTCACTTTTCTCTCCATTCCTCTAAATTGAGTCCATTTGTCCACCTTCTGTGTATTGCTTAAATCCTGAATTAGAAGATCTCTGGGGGAAAGACTATCTTTGTGTTCATTTATATACTGCCTACTATAATGGGAACCTATTCCATGTTATCACTAAAGAAATCAATTGTAGGGGTCAACTGCAGCAGAACTCTGTACGTGTGAAGTATAGGGGTGGTGAGGCCTGCATTCCCCGCCCCCCCCCCTTTGCTATTCCCCCCGCCCTTCCCTCCTACTGATGAGCCAGAAGCAAGCCTCTAGGAACATACACCATTGTAGCAAGGATGAATTGTAGATAAGGGCGGGAACATAACAATCTTGTTTACCTAAATGTACTGATAATGTAAACAAAGTCAAAGGACAAGCCATACAGCTGAGCCATACTGTAACAAGCAACGCGTAACCCCCAGAAATTTCCAAACTGCCACAAACAAGGTAGAGACACAGTATTTAAAGCTGCACCAGAGCACAGCAATTTGGACCTCACCGATGGGCTTTGAGTACCGGCACCTCAGAAGCTGAGACAGTCTCCCACTTCATCTGCAGCCAAAACAGGGTTCCCCGGCTAACAGAAAGGATGTAAGAATGTCACTTTTCCTATCATGTTGTTCTTTTAATTAAGGGGCACAGCTGATAGCTGTCAGAAAATAAACTGCTTGTGTTTGACAGATACCTGTGTAGCATGTCTTTGTACTTTGAGAACCCAGTGTCGGACCTGAGACTTACTCTTGCCGGCAACATCAATCTAAATAATAATCCACTTATTTCTACTTTGGATATGCTGCCATTAAAATTGGTGTGTGGTCTAGATTTATTCTATCCACATCATCGTTGTTGGCTGATGAAGCTAATCAAATTCAGAATTGAAATAAGCCATATTTCTTTTTTAAAATCAGATAGGGAAATTAACTATGGTAAACAAAATCCAGTGATTGGAGTGTATTCTCTATTGCTGGTATTTTTAAACCAATATGAATTTTTAAACATATATATACACTCTAGGAATTATTCTGGAAAAGATATGCTCTAATAGTTATTTTGGAGGAAATTCTGTGGGTTCTATTACACAGCAGGCCACATTAGATAATCACAATGAACCGTCTGGCCTTGTTAATTATGAATCTCCAAATCATGTTTTCATTCAAGGCTGATGCTGACCAATATATTTCAATTTTTTCCTCTCAATCTTTTTGACAATTTGTTTCAAACATTGGATTAGTCAGAATTAATTTTTCCATGAATTTCTAAGACCAACCCATTCCAAAGTTTTTAATATATAGGTATATGCAATGCTTTCTTTGTGCCGGTACGCTCCGTTCTTTCCAGGTAAGCTCCAGGCAGAACCATCACAAAAAAAGCACTGTGTATATGTGTATGTATACGTAGATGTGTATGTACTGTAAGCATGAAGGTAGATTGATAGCTTTTAAGGCCAGAAGATCATCTGTGTATCTTGTGTATCATAGATATTATATTCTACTCAGTAACTTCGCTAATGAACCCAGTAACTTGTTCTAAAGCAAAACCTTTTTGGCTAAAATATATCTTTAAAACTGGATGGCATGCCTATCTGGAAGGCATCAGAAGATGGAAATCTACCACTTCCTTTCATTCTTTGTTCTAATAGTCAATCATTTTACAAACCCATCACTGTAGCTATGATGCCCGACATTTTGTAACTCTCCGCTAGCAGGACTGACATCTACCACGAGCCCCCAGGCAAGGTATGGGGGGGGGGTCCCTGCTCTGTGCCCACTAAAAGAGCGGGGCCTCAGGAAGAAGGGGAGGGGCAGGGACAGCCAGCCCTCAGTGACATTGAGGCCACAGCATTGCCCCCCCCCCAGCCCTCAGAGCTGCATGCAATTCAAAGGGCCCCAGAGCAGCGGTGGCCCCTTTGAATCTCCAGGCCCAGAAGTAATTGCTCCCTTTGTTCCTCCTCCCCACAATCAATGGGCCAGCCATCCACTGGCTCCCCTTTTCTGTCACATCAAATAGACTATTTGTCTTCTCTTTCAAGGCCTATCTCCACTCTACTATAATCTGTCATTTGATCCTTAGAGTGGCAGAGCAATTTTAAACCATAACCTTTACAGTTCATAGGTCATTTGTCTTATCTGCTGCTGTGCTCATAAAGTACCAAACAAATGACCTTTTCTTTAGATGTGCCATATCTGGTCTAAATCAGATTGGCATTTGGATCGTGGCTGATATGAAGTAGATCTCTGAAAGCAGATTGAAGATACTGAAAAATCATCTGCATCATATATACATATTAATTCTGCAATTTAATTTGTTTGCACTCTACTTTTCCTATAAAAGATGTTGCAGAAAAAAGGTGTGTGTGTGTGTGCTCATGTGCGCACATGCTAACCAAAAGGTAATGTAAAAAGGGACCAGTTACAAATAAATGTTTGAACTGAACTGTTTGGACCTGATCTATGAAAAAAAAAAATTTACATAAAAAAGAAAGAAAATTGATTTTGCATACAGTACACAAACCAAAAAGTATCCATTTTTCTCAATAGGAGCACAAAATATAATGTGTTCTTTCTTTGATATTAGGGTTGTCCTTCATAGCTGGAAAAGTCAGTCATTTAGCAATGTGTGGCCACTGAAATCAGAACAATGCTTTCAAGAATAGTTGAAAGAGCCTCATGCTACTGCTGATCTGTGAGCCAGGAGTCTATTTTTACAGCAATATTCCATTTTCAAAGTCACTGTCTATAAATTCAAACAATGACATCATTTATGGATTTCATTTATCCAAAGCTTCAGTGAAACTATAAAAATCTCTTTTCCCAACTTAAAAGGATATTTGTGGAGATGGGCAAGGAGCATAGAGTTACCTTCAATTATGAGTTTCATGCCTCATATTAAAACATCTACCAGTTTCCTTCTCTTCAGGCACTTAAGTCTTTCACTCATCATCTTCCCATCCAAATGCCCATGGAGAACAAGGAAGTAAGTATGTAAGTAAAATGCAAAACTATCTGCAGCAATTTCAGGTTATCAATAACTATATCTGCAGCAATTTCAGGTTATCAATTACTATATCTGTATCTATATGTAATCAAGTAATTACATGATTTTCAGGGAATAACTGTTCAGCTATTCAGGGAATAACTATTCAACACATTTAACCTTTTTCTTTTCAAGAATTATCCATGATCAGATCTTGATATTTACAAATTTGTTATCTATAACCTGACCAAAAAAGTTATAAAGTGTCAACATTTGATTACTCACTGTGAGTACTTCTTCAAAGTATTTGATATTTATAGTTTGTTATCCATGCTCTGTCATTGGTCATGTAAAGTCACATTGTGTTGTTTCTATTCACTGCTTTCACATATCTTTTAACAGTTGGAGGTGTACCTACAAAATCATTGTGGGTTTAATTATCTCAGAGTACGTCTACACTTGCTCCCTAGTTCAAGCTAGGGATGCAAATGTAGCTGACCGAAATTGCTAATGAAGTGGGGATTTAAATATCCCGCACTTCATTAGCATAATCTCACCCGCGCGTTATTCCGCTCAACAGCTGATTCGAACCAGGAAGTGCGCTCTGGGACGCGTTAGTTCGAATCAAACCCCTTGGTTCGAACTAACATTACTCCTCATTCCCTTCTTCATCCCATATTAAGTCTCCTTGACCACTCACAGGATGATGTAGAGTAAGTCAATTTATCTGAAGATTAAAAGAAGATTTAGCTTCTGATCAATCACAGCTGGGATTTTCTTCTTTTTAGAAGGAAAATAATGCTAGTGACATATTCTTGAAGAGCATGAGAGGAATTTGATGCAGTCCTTTATGAGGTGGCACTATCATATCAAACTATGGTCATACATTTATTCTGCATAGTGTATTAACATCTCGCTGGATAATGACATTCTTCCTAAATCCCTCATGGCCCTGTCCTTTCTTTAACTTATATTTGTGACCACTTGCTCTTATAATTGAAGCTTTGTTTAAATAACCTTACAGCATGAATCCTCTCTCATTTCTTCACATTTTTACTCATCATTTCATTTTCCTTAAAGAGAGACCTGGCTCTGTGTAACCTAAATAAGAAGACTCTTTGGCTTTGTGTATTCTCCTTGCCCTCCTTCCTGTCCTTTATCCTTTTGCCATATCTTTATTACAATGAAACGGTTAGAACTACCCATACAGTATTCCAGATATGGAATTATTACACAGAAGCAGAGATATCATGTCCTGAAAAGAGAAGGTTCAAACTTCAATACATTTGACAAGCCATGAGATAACAAGAGAATCAGAATACATGAGAAACGTTATATTTTGTTTCAGGTGCTTTACAATGTACTTTACATTGTATGTTCTGTACCTTTTCAGCTTCAAGATAATCTTTCATATCAAATGGCACTGGCAAGACTTTATTCTGTTATTGCCAAAACTTTAATTCAAATGCAGGAAAGGTATTTTTCCAAACATATTTTTTATTTTAGGGGGACATGTTCCACCAAACCTCATAACAAGGCAGACTGGCCTAGTAGTCAGAGCCAAATTCATAAAGGTCAGAGCCAGTCAGAATTCAAATCCATCCAAATGTCAAAGACAGAGTCAGTAGAAGATGTAAGGAGCCAAGAACACACTGTCAGAACAAGAGCAGGGACAAAGCATGACAGTGGGTACTGGAAACAGCAGGGAATCCAGGACAAGTGCTAGGAACTACTAGAGGAAGCAGAGTGTTAGACTCGGGGGTCTGAGCAGCAGGAGGCCTAGCAATTAGTTGCTCAGACAAGAACTAAAACAGGAATACAAAGATTTTATACCCAATTGTGTCCAATTTGTTGCTGGCCACCTGAACCTGCTGAGCCAGAGAGTGCAGCCTCTGGTAGTGGGGCTTTAGCTTCAGTTCGCTCATCGCACCCTGGTGGCACAGACTGAAAGACTGTTGTTCCTGTAGGCCTAGATCTTGACTGTCCAGTGGTGGCAACAGGATTATTTGGGGATGTGGTGTGAATCCCATATGGGAATCTGTGGGAGAATATTACTTGGAAGGAAAGGTGAGAGACCAAGAACCCAGAGAATCAATGTTTCCTTTCTCCCTTGTCACAGTAACTAGTGAGTAAGGGCTCAGAGGAATAAAAACAGGGGGAAAGAGATCAAATAGTTGTTAAGACATCTTTCATTTCTTATTCTAGATCACACTGAAGTTATTACATCTTTCCATTGTGCAAGAACTAGAGAATTTTAATGGATATAATCATTTGGCCAAAGAAAGAAAGAAAGCTTCAGTGTCCTCCAATTCTTCAGAAGCCCCCAGAACATATAGGGCCAGATCCTCAGTTGTTTAAACCAAAGTCCACGGAACTACATTGACTTTTATCTGATAAGTGTCTGTCCTGTGATTTTTATTTTTTACTTTTTTACTAATTTTCTTATTCACTAGTAAGATTCTGCAGGTCTTGGGACACACTCCTTGGTCATGATAACAAACACTATAGACCTATAGTTAATTACTTTGGAATTTGCACTTCTCTGGATGAGTTGGCCATTTCCCTGTGCATAGGATTTAAGCAGTTCTACAAAGAGCCTTTCATGTATCAATTTTATATTCCTTCCTGTTGCCAAATTTATTGGCTTTGCTCCCAGAAACCAGTCAGAAGTAGGGGCCACTGCCTTTAATTTCAGAAGCCACTTTTTGTTTCTTGTATGTTTCTGCAGGGAGCAAAACCTTTGCTTTCTTCATCCCTTTCTTGTTTGAGGCACCAACCCAGCTAAAATTCTTTGATGGAAACTGAAAAGACATGTCCCTTGCGTAGTTCATGCATTTCCCTAGCCTTTCCCCATAGAAGGATATGTCTGAGACTCTAAATCACATATATCACCAACACATTTCTCTTGCTGTTAGTATTGTGTGCAAGTATTACTGCATGCTGAAAATCTCTTCCATACCCTCTGTCATGTTTGAATGGGGCAGGAAGAGGGATGTGAGTTGGTTCCTGACATCTCTTCTTAGAGCATCCACAGACAATGAATGGTCTGTGGGCTACTTGATAAGAGTCTAAGGAATAGATGATGCATAAGGTCCAGGCTTGCAGCTAGGTTAGGGAGATGTGTGAGGGTGGAGACAGATTGAAGACATGAGAGGAACAATGAATATTCCCCCACACATACCTTCACCAACTCATGGAGGGGGAGATTGGTTGGAAAGAGAGTGATCAGAGCTAAGGAGCAGCAGGAAGCCATTCAGCTAATAGAGTTGAAGGGGAGAAAGGGAGACATGACTATGCACTGAATGATGCTCCAGTAAATGCTTCCTGTGCTGAGCAAGGAAGGGATTATATTGAGTATCCATTGGGCTACTGCTAATTGTATAATTACACATTTGTTGACTTATCCACCTCTAATTGAGTGCTAATTTTACTCTTAATTTAGCATCCAATTAATAGATTACTCAGTGGAACTGTATAAACTTCTGTTAATATTTGCTGTCATTCCAATCCATTCTATAGCATAGAGAATGCATAGGTGTGATTCTCTCCCAAATAACTTAAAATCTAGTTACTTGTGACTTTAGCCTGAGAATGAAGTTCTTTGTCCTTATACATTCTGGAATGTGAGATCACCAGCAGAGCCAGAGCTCCTGACACAAAATACAACCACTTAAGGTATACAGCATTTAAAAAAAATAATTCTAGTTTATTAATCCTAAGAAATACAAACAATTTAAATCTTACAAAGTCACTCGCTCCTTTTTCCCCTTTGTTTCCTGGTGCAGTACTGCTGAGGAAGGGTCAATGTAATAGAAGTAGGGCCAATACTTTAATAACTCATACTCAAAAGCTGTAAATGAATTAGGTCGTTTGTGGAAAAGATCTAGGGGTAACTGGACAGCTCAACTAATGCATTTACTTGATGTGTACTGTGTGGGAAAAAACAAACAAACAAACTAGAAGAGAGTCTATATTAAGGAAAATGTGTGTGTGGGGGTGGGTTGATTAAAAGGAATTTCTTTGTATCCTCCCTGCCCATATTTAAGGTCCTGGCTCAACTCCCATTGAAGTCAATGGAAAGACTCTTGTAGACTTCAGTGGGGTTTGAATCAGGCCCTGTGGGAGGGATTTTTTATGGAAGGTATGGTTAGAATCGGTTTTGCCTACACTTGTCAGCTGTTTCCTAATAATTATGTATTTAATAAATATCCAGCTCTTATAAAGCCCTTTTCATAAGTAGCTCTCATAGCATGTTACAGTATCATTATCCCTATAGAACATGTAGTCTAGACAGTGTAGGCTAGTTTTTTAGCCAAAGATGCAGGAACCAATATTTCTTCTCTATTCTTGTGCGGTCTGCAATTCTTCTCAATGCAAAAGAATTCATTGCTCAACCACTATTTATGGACCATCCTCACATGCAGGCATGGAATGAAAAATTACAGTCCCAATATCATTTAGTTTATTGTTCTATTTATGCCAACAGGATTCAAAAAACATAATAAATTAGGTCTTAACAGCAGGGGAGAAAGACCATTGGTAAAACTATGAACTGAGACAAAGGGTATGTCTAAACTACATGCCTTTTTCGATAAAGGGATGCAAATTAGTCATATCAAAATTGTAAATGAAGCCAGGATTTGAATTTTCCTGTAACCTGGATCTTTCAAAACGGGACATTTCTGTCGAAAGAGCCCCATCTTGACCGCAGGGTTTTTTTTAAAAGCGGCTTTTCGAAAAAAAGCCACGGCCACCATTATGCAAATGAAGTGCAGGAAATTCAAATCCCAGCTTCATTTACAATTTTGATATGTCTAATTTACATCCCTTTATTGAAAAAGGGATGTAGTTTAGACATACCCTACATGTGCTCACTATTGGCACAAATATCTGAGCTTATTTTAAATAGTTTAATATAATAAGAACAGAAGAATAAGTGTGCCTAATAACAGATTTGGGTGTCATCTTAGAAACTCAGTTCTGATCTATGTACTGATCTATGTATCTAAACCATATTAAAGTTTTGAATGTACCAGTAATGACAAAATGAGTGAACCAAAAGAAAGATGGCCAGTCAGTAAAATGTTTTTACAGGAATAAATAGTAACCATTAGGTACTAGAGCAATGGGCTTCGGTGCAAAACTCTAAAACAGATGTAGTGAACCAGGTCCTTAGCTGATGAAATAGGCATAGCTCCAGCCACCATTAGTGGAGCTACACCAATTTTAAACAAGCTGAAGATCGGGTTGAAAAACTGATTAATCATGGAGTGTTTTCCATATTGTTATCAACTTATTTGCTTCTATATTTTGAACAGAAAATGACTGATGTTTGTTCCATTAAAATCATGTACTGCAGTTTTGGCTAGCATCTGTGACAGTGACACATTAAGCCCATTATGCTATAATTCAGATTTCTTCTTGTGGTGGCATCAATAACAGGGAATAGGGAGGATGCCAGAAACTTGGATGATCCAATGTCACCAAAGAGGATTGAAGATACTTAATTTAGCTAAGAGTCAAAATTCTGGTAGCTATAGTTTTCTGCTAAGTATTCCACTCGGAGTCAATGCAAGTCCACATAAATAGGCAAAACTTAAATAAAAAGAGGGTATAGGTTACTATAATAAGGAGAATTCGTAAGTGTGTCGTTTTATCACCTTAAAATTGGTTCGGTAGACTTAGAATCATAGAATACTAGAACTTGAAAGGACCTTGAGAGGTCATAGAGTCCAGTCCCCTGCCCATCTAGATCATCCCTGATAGATGTCTATCCAACCTGTTCTTAAATATCTCCAGTGATGGAGATTCCACAATCTTGTGGATTTGTAGGACTGCTATTCATTTATCTGTCTGTACAATGATAAATTTTTAAACCACAACAAAACTAAATTGGAAGCTCTAGTCTTTCTGTGGAGAATACACAGAACACAAAACATTCTGGAGCTGAAGAAAACCAGTCTCTTGTATGTATTGATCTCAGTGATCATCATTTGCCACAATATCTTTTGAACAGTATTTAGAAATGGGAATACCTGGCACAGATAGGAATGAACTATGGAAAAATCCATGGAAGGAGACTTAGGGCAAGAAATCTGCAAGGAGATATTTCCTCTGATCATCCCTCCAGAGGTACTGGGGTTTGCTTGTCAGTAGAATGAGCAGTGGTTGTCTCCCTGACCCTTTGCAGTTATTTTGGATTTTAATAGGACAAGGTCATCTGCATGTAAGTATTGCAACTCTGTGATGGCCCTGGGACTTCCTTTGTCCTCTCAGGATGTGTGGTTACCTTAGAGTCATGTTAAGATGGGCACCTGAGCCAGTGGCTACCTCCAGAACCTGCCTGAAAGCAATTCAAAAGGACTTCAGATTTTAAGATAAAAGAGAATTATCTTATGACAAAATACTGGCTTCCTAGAGATCCCCTGACTGCCTTACTTAATGAACCAGTAAAGGATATATTTTAAACACATCAGCTAAATTAATTTCTCATTTGTTGTTAGCAGCTAGAATTTGGCATTATTAGGATAATGTGACCTTTGCTCTTATGTAGCAGTAAGATAGTGAAACTGTAAAGGAAAAGCTTTCATACACAAGAGAGACACCAACATAGGATTAGTTAATTAGAAGTTTGGCCACCTCCCCAACCAGCAAGCCAGAATCCTTTTCCACGTTCCTTGAGTATTAACCTGATCCTGAATATGTAGCACATAAATGAAGGGCCAGATCATCACTAGCTGTACAGAGCCATACAACAATATAAAGGAGTGTAATCAGCTCCTTACTCTCCTGCAGAGGCTGCCCACAGCATGGGCTGTGGCACTGCAGGCAGGGCCAGCCTTAGGCCAATTTGCTTGATTCCCCTGAATCGGGCCCCACACCTAAAGGGGCCCCGCGCCCTGAATCTAGAAGTGTGCTGGGCGCCATGGGCAGTGAGTTATATGGGCTCATGGTGCCCATGCTCCACCAATATTCAGAGCCGGGAGCCCTGCTCCAGCAATATTTGGAGCTGGGTCTCTCCCCCAGCTATGCCTGGAGCGGTCCCCGGACCCCACCTGCCGGCCCCCCCATGCATCCTCCCACCCCACCCCAGCCCCAGAGCGTCCCCCCCCAGCCCTGGACCGTCCCTGCTGTGAGCAGCTTTCAGTGCGGCTCCCCCTTGCCAGCGCGTGCTGCCGGCTGCTACTGCTGCCGTGCGCAGCGTTCCCAGGTGAGCAGGGAGACACCCGGACATGACATGACATCATGGCCCGGGACTTTAAAACTGCTCAGCGCCACATTGTGCCGCTCGGCCTAGCTTCGGGTTCAGAGTCTGGGGCCCGAGCGCAGACTCCGGCCCCGCAGAGTGGAAGGCAGAAGATAGTGGAGGGGGAAAACCAGGGGGAAGGGGTGGGAGAGGAAGGGGCTTGTGCGGAGGGGGAGGGGGAAGAAAGGGGAAGGCACCAAGGGACAGCGTGGAGGAGAGACAAATGTCAGGGGCCAAGTGCAGACAATGAGGAAAAGAGCAGGAGGGGAGGTGTCAGTGGGAGGAGGGACAGGGTGATGCTAGGAGAGGAGAGGGGAAGGGCATTGGGGGCTAGAGGGGGGAGGGGTAGGTGCTGGGAGAAGGCTTGAAAGAAGGGGTGGGCATGAGAAAGGTGGGGATGGAGCAAGTCATGTGTGAGGGCACAGAGGGGCAGGAGGAGAATGGGGGCAGAGAGTGGTGAGGGGGTGGGCATCAGGGAAGAAGAGGGCAAAGGGGGCAGGGGCAGTAAGGGAAGGGGAGGCACCAGGAGGGTGCAGGGCTAAGGGAAGGTACAGGTGCCAGGGGATTCTGGGGGTGAAGCAGAAAGGCAGACACTTTCAGGGGAGGAACCAGCACCAGAGGAGAGAGGCAGGGCAGGTGTGTAGAGGGAAGTGTTAGAAGAGGGGATGAGGAGGGGTAGCTCACATGATCAGAGTGGGGCTACTGGAGGAGTGGGCACAGGGGAGAGAGAAGGGCTGGTGGAGGGGGCAGGTCACAAGAGGGCTGAGGGCAGTGAGAAGGGCAGGAGTCAGGACAGCAAAGAAGAGTGAGGAGTTGGGGGGCAGCAGGCAACAGGGGAGCTGATGGAGCAAGGGGAGGAGACATGGCAGCAGAGAGAAAAGGTAAAGGTTTATAAAATATTTATTAATAACTTGGGTAGCACAGTGGCACATCCAAACAAGCCACATGAACTCAGTACAGGTGCACAACACAAAATCCATTCTGCTCATGGGAGGAAACTCTTAGGCTATGCCTACACTGGCGGCTTCTTGTGCAAGAACACGTCCACACTGCCATGTGCGAGCTGTGCTTTTGCACAAGAGCATCCATGGCAGTGTGGACGCTCTCTTGCGCAAGAAAGCTCCGATGGCCATTTTAGCCATAGGGGTTTCTTGCGCAAGAAATCCCTGCCGAGCATCCACACTGCCCTCTTGCGCAAGAGAGCTTACACCTGTTAGAAAAGAGTGTAGCTCTTGCGCAAGACACCCTCTCTTACCACGCCGTACTGTAAATTTCCTTGCACAAGAGTAGGGGGGCAGTGTGGCTACTCTGTGAGTTCTTGCGCAAGAACGGCTGTATTTGTGCAAGAAGCCACCAGTGTAGACATAGCCTTAGAGGGAACACTTCCCCCAGCTTCTCTGCCCCCGAGTTAATGTCACACACATTGGGTTAATGCAACTGCAGGATAGTTGCATGAGGGGGGTTTGGTGGGGGCCAAACTAATCCCTGTTGGTAGGAGGATGGTGGGAAAAATCCTTCGAGAGGGGTGACATGAAACTTTTGTGTGCCTTTTTTTGCTCAACCAAAATTGCTGTGGGGCCCCGTCGAAATTGTTTGAATTGGGCCCCACACTTCCTAAAGCTGGCCCTGACTGCAGGGAAAGAAAATTTCACATACCTGCTATCTTCTCACACAGTATGGGGTGAGGATGGCCGGTGGTGGCAGCATAGGCTAGGAAATAAATGTCTTGGCTCAGCCCCCACCAATGCACTGGTCCATGTTACATCAGTAGCACATGAAGTGATGAATGCTCCTCCTGACCGGACACTTCCTTCTTGGAGCAGGGAGAAGGTGTCACAGTCTTCTTTGGGCACAGCAAATAAACCTTTACCTTTGCTCAGGGCAGATCATAAAGTAAGGCTCTAGCCCCTTACTTGAAAGGCACTCAGCTTGGTGACAAGCATGCTATAAATAAAGAGGCAGGCAGCAGAATTCTCTGGTTTGAGTTTTCTCCCACTTAGTTCATTCAAAAAATATAAAACTATCAATGAAAGTGTTAATTAACACTTAAGTGTAGTTCAGAAATACAGTGTAACAGGGAACTCTGCCTCTGAGCAGCAGAGATGCAGGAGGGATTCAGGGCACCAGAAGGAGTGAGGCATGAAGGCTCTATGTGGCCTTTGCCTTTGGGTGTTTCCCCGCAAGTGGCAACATGTCCTCCAGCCCCTAGGTGAAAGTGCAGCTAGGCTCTACATGCTGCCTCCATCTTCAAGCCCTGCCCCTACAGCTCCCATTGTTGTGTTTCCCAGCCAATGAGAGCTGTGGAGCAAGAGCAGCATGCAGAGCATCTGGGGCTGTCCTTTCACCTAGGAATCAAGGGACATGCCACTTCAGGGAGCTGTGTGGAGTCAGGACTTTTAATGGCCTGCTCAGCTGTTCTGAATGTAGTCACCAGAGTCCTTTTCAAGTGGGCATTCTGCTCAAAAATCAGATACCTGGCAAATTAATTAGAGGCACATACGGTGTAAAACTGGCCCTGTCTCCTGTAGGGAGCCACAAAGCCCAGATATGCCCCATCACACATGGTTTCTGTAATTATTTTCTTAAAAAAATTTTTTTTTCAAGATAGCTCACTGAAACAGATATATTTTGCCTTCTGAGTTAAAACTAGGGTAACAGGCTTATGCAACTTCCAGTAAGACGTAGTATGACATTACACATAAACTAGCTTGCCTTCCTGGCCCTTGTGTTTTACAGTCAGTAAGAGATTTGGTGACTTTTAAAGTCAAAAGGGACTATTAGCTCATCTAATCTGAACTTCCTGTATAACACAGCTTGATTATCAGTGTAATATAATGTAGCCCATTTTAGAATGTCTTTACAAACATAATCAGAGTACTGACAGTTTGTTACATACATGGATCTTGATTCACAATACAGCTAATCTACATTGCAACTGCCATGGCTTCCTAAAATAGAACTAAGATGTACTCTCCAGTTGAGCCTGTTTTATAAGATTTAAACATTCTGCAGAAAAAGCAGTTATAGGTCATATGAAAAAAAAATCAGCAGGTTATTGCAAGTTTTCTAAGTACAGTGTTTCTAGAGCTCTATGTACTCGGTAATCAGGAGCAAAATGAAAAGTTCAATATGCCCTTGTCCCAGTTGATATTTATCTATCATATATTGCAATGATCCCGATGGAGTATATATAATAATTAGACATACAGTGAAACACATTTTCTTAACTCTCTACCCTGACGCTGTTATAGGTTAAAGGCCAGAGACTGAATCTCTGTTCTGATAAAAACATATTAAATATGATATTAGTGGTCTAAAGCTGTATACTTCCCTGGAGACTCCCACTTTTAATAACCTCCAGTATAATAGATAAAGCTGAGGGCAGTAATCATTACTGAAATGGATTTTCTGGCAGAATTAGACATCACCTCCAGGAATCAATAATCATTTTAAGCTAACGGGGTGATTAAATGACCTTCTTTTTATTTTCCTTCATGTTGAGTTGCTTTTTATCTTTGTTCTAGCTGTGTGGCTGTAAATCAAGATAAACAGAGTACTCACAACATTATGGAGGCACAGTGAGGCCTATCCATTTTGAGAGTAAAAAGCATTCCACACTTTAATCAAGGTTTTTGCTGTCCAATCAGTGGTTTCTAAAGGAAGAAACTAAAAATTCTAGACGCAGAATATATTAATGGATTATACCTCAGGCTACTTCTTGTTTTTAAAAGAGCTGCACCATTAGCTTTGCTGCAGCAGGTGCCATATTTTTATATTTAATAATTTATTCCTGGAGCATGCTCAGTGATAACTCTGCATTGAATGATAACATTTTCATTAATCCTCTCTCTGTGTTTCCCTCCCCCATTCTTCTGCCCATATTCTGGCATTCTGTGACGGGGTATTGACAACTACTGCATTGGGGTTGTTTTTGTTATTGTTTGTCACAGGAGAACAGGAAGCAGCTGATTTCAGTGTGCCACAGAGTGTCAAAAAGCAACAACCCATGTAAGATTTGTAAAGTGCCACCTTAAAATCTTGCAACTTGTGTCTCTCTTCTTGACATCTGAAGCTTCCTGCTTTTCATATTTTCTGGAAAGCTCACCTTTTTTTAAATAAATTACCTAGAAGATGTAAGATTGATGGCTACATAATAAGAAATCAAATACAGAAAGTTAGTTGAACACTTACTGAAAGGATTCAAATTAAAAATGTGTTTTCAATGCAGATTTTAATGGTGAACATATATATATATATATATAAACATAGAAATATGTATCAGAGAGACAGCTATTTGTGACCTTCCCCCCCTGCCCCTCCCCCCCCCCCACATACATTCATGGGTTGTTTAACACTTTCCCTTATAAAAGATTCTTGTGGTCTAATTTTGAGATGCTCTGACACCTTTATTTCAGAACTCAGGCTTCTAATACTATATAGGGTAATACCCCAGCAACTATAGAAGTGCCTTTTCTCTGTCCTATTAAATTTAGTTAAGGTCAACTCTTAAATGACTGTTATTTCTCTTCCCTTGCTTGTTTTTCTTGGGAAAATGCTGTCAGCATGCCAAAACAATGAGTGAGCACTGTGAATGCTCTCAGGCTGGACTGATACTACTTCTTAAGCAGCAGATGCACACACTATATTAGAAATGCCTAGAAGGAGGTGGAACACAAAGGAGGGACTGTAACCCATGACTTTATAGGTCACAAGTGAGAATATCAAATTTAGGACAAACTGCTGAGAAAGAAGACAAACAATTCCCAAAACAATGGATTATTTCAAAACAAGGTCAGTGGATCCATACACCTCAAAAAGACTCTGGAAGTCAGGAACTGAAACAAGTCTCTGGAACAACTAAACTGTTGCTTTCTCTATACAGTGATTCAGCTTGAGTTAGTTCAATCAAATCACTTCCAAACCCATCAAATTGCAAATTGCTTGCAAAAATGACCATGAGGTTTCTTCTCCTTAGGTGCTTCTTTAAGCAACAGTTCACCTTTATATTGCTCTACAAAAGCATTGCTTTGCTGAGCCACAGCCAACCCCTTCTGAGTTTCACTTACTGCCAGAATCATTCCTGGCACATTAAGAGAATTTTCACACAATTCCCTTTTATGGAAGCTACTAGATTCCATTGTTAAAAGGTTAGAGGCACTTTCTTTCCCTTTGCTATTGACAACAGGCAGGTTACCAGGCTCAACACACAAAGGTTTAGGAAATATTTCTCCCTGTTACAAATTTCCACACTGTTACTGGGTAGTGCAATTAAATCACTTGTATGCTTTTCTTGTGCCCTGGTTATGATATCAACCTGATCAGACAGTTGTTATATCTTTAACCAGGAGCACACTAGCAACAGGCAAAATAGAAGCTCCAGAGTTGCCTGGTCCCCAGAAGCTATTAATAACATTAACTGGATACAATCTGGTTACAGTATCATTCTTTCTAGCATAGTGATAGAGATGCAGGGGTGTTAGTCTGGTGTAGCTGAAACAGACAGAACTATGTAGCACTTTAAAGACTAACAAGATGGTTTATTAGGTGATGAGCTTTCGTGGGCCAGACCCACTTCCTCAGATCAATATGTGGAAGAAAATCGGCACAAGCATATAAACCAAAGTGATACAATCAAAAAAATGAACGCATGTGAAATTGACAAATCAAATTTTAGAACAAAGTGGGGGTGAGGGGGGAAGGTTAGTTTCTGTGAGGTAATGACATAGGGGTGATAATAGGGGAAGTTTCTGTGAGGTAATGACATTAGGGGTGATAATTGGGGAAGCTATCTTTGTAATGGGTGAGATAATTAGAGTCTTTGTTTAAACCCATACATAAAGTGTCAAATTTAAGCATGAATGACAATTCTGAAGCTTCTCATTGAAGTCTGGAGTTAAAGTCTCTTTGAAGCAATATGCATGTTTTTACTATGTTTTATTATGTTTCATTCTTTCTAGCAGACAAACTTAGGAGCTTTAGTTAAATCCAGAACCAACTCTGGGACGTCTGACATTCTCAAGTAGTATAAACTGAGAAGCACTTTCTGTTTGCTTCACAGACAAAGAACTGGAGAGAAATTTTTCCTCCACAGACACGCTGCTGCTACTCAAACAGACAAACAATTGGAGACATTCTTTGCTTTGTCCCAGCACCCATAGCTGATTTCAGACATACCTGGAATGTGAGACAGCTTCCTTAACAGGCCACTGCTACTGTCAACATTATACTGAGCTACTTTAATCACTTCTATCTCATTCAGATTTACCTTTACAACCTTTGCTAGCCAACAATCCATCACCACAAAAAAATTCTACCCTTTTCTTCCTCAATTAGTGCTTTAACCTGGCCATCAACTTTAATCTACTCCAAAGAAAATTTTTCCTGATCAATGAATTCTCTCTGTGTTTCATCTAATTCCAGATTCACTTTTGAGTTATTAGACTGACATTGAGCATCTTAACCTTCATATAAACTGCTTTTCAGTACAAACAGCTATTCTCCACCTTCTCCATGTCAGAGACAACATCTCCTTGTTTATAACAAAATTGGTTAAACATAGGCAACTGCTCAGAGTCATACAACATACCAGCATTCTTACATTTTTACTGTTGAGAGGAGATGGCTTTCCAGGATGATACAGTTGGTGCCATTCTTCCATTGCTTTTATTATTATTATTATTTGGCACTTAAGTCTAGAATTTTCTTGTAGTGTTTGGTGAACCCTCTCCTTAGCAGCAAGCCACTCCATACACTTCCTGTAAGCTTCTTTGGTTCTTTCTTCAATTTCTTTTTCCAGCTGGGACAAGGCTTGTACAATGAATAGGAGCAATAATACCCTTTTCTGGACATCCCAGCCCCTCAGTTAACTAAATTGCCTGTAAGAGTTAAACCCAGAGGTAGTAGGTCCCTCAGAGTCTTCAGGAAGTGTTAGCAGGGAGCCAGGGGAGCCAATAAAAAGACAGTGTGAGTATTTGAATTGAAAAACAGTGATCTTCCTGAGGCAGTCTTTGTGTAAACAGAGGAGAGATACAGACATGAGTTAAGCCAGGAACAAGGCACGAAGCTTCCTGTGATATCCATGCTTAAATAAAAACTAAACCTTGTAACAACAGAGATGTAAGTAGAACAGGGAATCTTTAGCTAGACGTGATCCAGTTATTTTCTTTAATGTGGGGTTTGGTTGAAGTCCTCTGTTCTGAGCTCATGTACCCTTCCCCCTCCCCCCAATACACTGTAACATTTAAAATGAATCCAAGTGAAGCAATTTTCTGTATTTTAATTCACCTTTTCTCAGTTGCTCTGTAACACCTAACAACCAAATATGCTTTACCAAGTAGGTCTTCTTTGTTTTGTTAATATAAATCACCTTTTTAAGACTATAATCTGATTTCTGTATCCTAAAAGGAAGGAGGTTCTGTGTGCACATGCCTGATACTGAAAGGTCAGCTATTAAGAGATTGCAGGGTTTGTTTGTTTGTTTCGAAGCTCTCTTCTGAAGGAGGGTTAAAAGGCTTGGGTGTAGACTACAGGAAGCAATTCCCCAAGTGTGTCTTTCTGGGTTCTCGAAGGAGGTTTTGCATTTGGATGGTGGCACTGTACCACCCAAGATCAGGGAATCTGTAACCCTGGGGAGTTTTTAAGAAGAAGCCTTAGTGACGAGATATTTAAAGCTCTCTTGCAGCCCCCACCTTCTGCACTTGAAGTGCCAAAGTGGAGAACAGTCTGAATAGCTTGTTTCTCATGCATCCTAATTTCTTCCACTTTTTGTTCATGTTGAAGATGCAAAGTCTTAGGACTTGCAATTTAATTGCTTATGCTGATGTCTTCTAGACCATGGCCACCGATCTTTAACATTTCAAACTCTCAATATCAATTTTCAGATTTTAATGCCATGAGATTCTGATCCAAATTTGAATTGACTTCATTTTGTGGATCCTGCCAGCTATGCCACTGTATCTAGGGATGTAAAATCATGTTTAATCAGTTAACATTAGCGTTAATCAATTAAGTGAGATCCAGGGCCCTGGCTCCTAGTGGAACATGGGAGGGGGAGGCTGCTCCTAAACAATGCTTAACCTAGTAAGGGTGATGCTTATTGGGTAACCGGTTCACCAGTTCCCCATTCACATCCCTAACTGACCATAAATGCCTTTGTGGGTCACAGCTGAGACTACCAAATTCAGGACAAGCTGCTGAGAATTAGGGTGGAAAGTTCACAAAGCTGGTGGCTATTCTCCCATAAGATATACTCAACCAACAACAAATGTAAACTATTCTTTCACTATATTGGCTAAACAAGAAGTCATGAAAGCAATTTGCTAAGATATTCTAGTCCATAAGTTCCCAAACTGGGGGGAGCGTCCCCCGAGGGGACATGAAGAAATTTCGGGGGGGGTGTGTGCGAGGTGACCCAACCCCCCGCATTCCCCCGTAATTTCTGCCTCCCCCCCCCCCAAGAAAGAGCCCAGTCCATCAGGTAAAAAAATTCAGAAAATACCATGTGAAATGTCCGGTATTTTCCTGGCTTGGTCATCCGCCAGAACATGCGCAGCTCGGGCTGGCTGGAGCAGGGGGAGGATGTAGCATCCCAGGCAGACTTCAAAATGGCTGATTTAAAAGGTCAATGCCTGCTCTGCTCTTAAAAGGGCAACCTCTTTGTTTTTTTTTTTTGCTCAACAAGTTTTGCTGCTATTTTTTGGGGGGAGGGGCGTGAGGGTTTCTCAAAAATCAAAAAGGGGGCATGATGCTGAAAAGTTTGGGAACCACTGTTCTAATCCTTGTATCTCCCCCCAAAACACCAGATTTAAAGATAAGTTGGTCTTTAAAACCAGTCTCATCAAATAACAGGCTATTCTGATCCCAAAGGACCATGCACAGACCCAGGTTAATATACAACTACAATCTTACCCAGTTTCCTACAGTATATCAAAGAAAGTCATGCTTTGTTGTGGATCTAGAATGCACACAAGAGGCTATACAGCATTCCCAGCAAAACCTGTCAGCATCAGTAATATAGAAAAATAAGATGTTGACAGAAAAAATAATGACTGGATAAAGATCAATGTCTTAATACTAAGTATCTTGAATTTTAGTGTGGCTTTTTTGTAAGGAGAGGTAAGTTCTCCAAAAATTGCTATTTAAAAAACAAACTAACCAACCAAAATAAAGAAGTTGAGACATGAAGTATGACTATATTGTGCCTTTAAAGAACAGTCCTAAATTTGGGATGCTGTTGAGTTACAAAACTATGGGGCCTTCTGATCCCACAAATAAACCTGTTTGCAATTCCAGTCACACCAGGGAAACTTTATACCAACTAAATTGTCTCTTCCACTCACAGGGATTTCCCACCACTTAGTGTTGCTCATTCCTGTTTATTAAAGTTTTTGTCCACAATGGAACAGTCTTGGGGCCAGAGAAAGAGTAAAAGAGTGAAAATTGCTTTAGTCCAGTGATTAGACACTCACCTGGGAGGTGGAAGACCCAGAGTCTACTCCCCTACTGTAGTCATACTTTCATCATTTATCCACAGTGCATCCGTTTCAACAGGAAACGCCCAGGCAAAGCAGAATATGCCAGAGTCCAGTGGTTAAAATGTTTCTGACAAGTATAAAACCCCTTTTCAAATCCTCACCCATCAGACAAAGGGAAAATTGAAGCATGGTCTCCCACTTCTCAAGTGAATGTTTTAATCACCAGGCTAAGTGCTAAGGTGAACATAACCATTATCCCTTTCTCCTATTCTGCTTACTTTATGTCAGCTGAGGCAAGCACCTAAATATATTTCTGCAAGAAACTAGATGCTTAAGCCACCTGATTCCAGGGTTTGGTTTCCTGTTTGAGGATTACTAACAGATAAGAACATAGCTGAGAACAAGAGGGGCACCGTTTAGAGGACACATCTGTGACTGACACCTCCCATTCATTATCTTAGGCTGCTCTTGCCCTGGCATGCTGAATTGCTGGCTTTTGTGGACTGCATTCCAAGGTGCCTCTCTCCCTGCATTCATTGTTCTGAGAGGCCAGACATCTAACTGAGGCTTTATGGGTTGCAATGGTTTTCCTATGATTTATCTAGTCTCAAAGATTAGGCACAGTAATATTCAACTTCACAGTATTTAAACCCCTTTGTAGATCAATGCCCAAATCACTACTTCTTGCCATCCCCAGTGCTAAAACAGGTATGCAAACTGTGAATCACGAGCACCACTCAGTACCACTGCTTAGCTCAAAGACGTTCTCACATGGCAAAAATGGTGTTTAACTTGAGCATAGATTCTTGATAACTGCTAGTTTGGTCTTCTAAGTTAAATAGCTGGGACCCATGAAATACACTGCAAACTACAGTTAGGATAATTTGGAAACTGGTGAATATGACTGGTTAGAAGCAAATCTATGTCACGCTCATCCTATACGCTTTGTGAAATATATGTGCAGAAAATATGTAAGAAGCAAGGCTGTCCCTATGGTGGTGCAAGGCCCAGGACAACTCCTCTTCAATCCCACATCCCACCCCTATACCACTCTCACTCTAACCTTTTCCCTAAGCCCCTACCCCTGTTCATTTCCAGCCTGCCCCCATTGGACCCCTTTTCTGAAGCTTTCTCCCCCGATGTGGTAAGTTTATAGTAAAAACTTTCAGGGTATGTCTACACTGCAGTGCTATTTTGGGGTACTGGAGTATCCCGAAATAGCTATCCTGTGTCTTCACAGCAAGCCCGTTATTTCGGGCTCACTATGCCGAAGTCCCTGTGAACCTCATTCTACAAGGAGTAAGAGAAGTTTCAGAATAGCACTTTATTTCAAAATGTGGTGCTGTGTAGACAGCACCAAATGATGAAATAAGCTATTTAGAAATAGCATCAAAATAAGATACGCAATTTCAAGTTATAGTGTTGTGTAAATGCTCCCTCAGTGTTGAGTGTTAAATGGAGCAGCAATCCTGAGGTGCACCTGGTAAGCTGGTAATTTTTATTATTTTGAGAGCAGTGAATCTGTGAACTCTGAGCGTCCAGTGGAAACGGAGCTATCAGGAGAGGCTCAGAATACTTGGGGTTTGGAGTGTATTTATCACTAACCTGCAAAAGGATGGCAAAGCATGCTAGGCTGAAAGGAGAGTGCTTGTATTGCCTGTTGCTTGGAAAATTAAAGACCTGACCCCTGGCACACATAGACAAGACTTCCCTCATACTAGGTGTTAGCAAGGTACCTCACAAATGTGGGTGCCCCTAGGAAACATCCCATCCTCCATTCAATCTGCTTATGAAAACTGGAGGTGCATGTCACCATTCAATGAGATTTAGGCACCAGTGCTAAGTACCTGAGTCTTTTTTGAAAATGGTAGCTTTAACTCCAAAATTACATAGAACACTTTTTTATTCTTGAGTAACAAAAAATGTAGTCAAGTAGTACAGTAGAAAGTAAGACACTTGAGATTTTCTGTGTTAATGCTGTAAACATGTGAAACTCAGAAGAGTTACAGGTCATGAGAATCACTCAGATAAGATTAGGTAAGGAATAGACCCAATCACTATGTTCTACATCATTCCAGAACTGACTGCAAAGAGCCATGTGTTCATGCTGGAAGTATGCTAAATAACAATCAAGGTCAATTTTCATGAGACAGAATACAAGGCTAGGTCCTCAACTGGTGTCATTCAGCATTGAGCCACCAATTTCAGCTGGCTATGTTATCCTATACTGCACCAAACTGCTGAGGAATAAATTTTGGTAGAGTCTGGCACAGGGTAGGTTTGTATCATTGATGTGTGCTAAATGACAAATGAATCTTTATATTAAGTGACTAATTGTTGCAAAATAAATGTTCAAGTTGAATAAATGCTTGATGGAAATAGAACTAGATAGCTGTAGGTGTTTCAGTGGAAACAGTGCTTAAATTATGCAAATTTTCCTTGAGTTTTAATTCCTTTCCTGAGTCATTTTTTCTTAAAGCATGTGTTTACCTTATGCATTTTAGAACACACACTGGCAGGAAATTAGATAGACACAAATTGTATATATGTTGCACATTATGTACTTTGAATAATTTCATCCACTGGATCCTAATGGGTATTGCTGTTGGTCTGAAGTTGGACTAATTTTTAAAGACGTATTGAATTGCCCTCTGTGTCCAAAATCAGTTACATTTATAGAAATATATACGTTGGTGTCATTTATGAATTGTATTCTGTCTAATGCAATGTCAAAATTGATATTTCCAGTAATATCAATTGATATTTCCAGTAATTTGGGCAAAATGTTACTATAAGTTATTTTCAGGATTACTGTGTGAGCAAGATGCATATATTCTATTATGATTATTGTGATATTAACAGTATGGGGCATTGCAATTCAGAGGCTTAAAATAATATAATTCTGCATTAAAGAACTAAGTAGCCTAGAGACCCATGGCAAGTGTCTCTAATGTAGCCTGAATCCATAAGAGCCATTTCAGAACCCAGAAAGATGGAGAAAGTAGTTTAGACAGATCAGGTTACTACAGATTTAAGAGAAAGAGAGGGTGTAACCAGTGTAATTAGCAATTGTGGATGTTCAAACTGTAAATTCTTTTAAAGACCAAAGAAGATTGATTAAAGGACAAAGACACAACATTATTTTGAATTTTTAAGCAAAGGTGATCAAGTTTCTTTTCACCCACCTTTAACATATTTGCTGCTAAAGCCTTAAAATATGCCAGAGATTTATTTAAAATAGAGGAGATTTGAACTTGATATCAAAGGGTTTGTTTTAAACAAAAGCGCTAAAAGTCAGATTTCATACAGCTGAATCCATTACCGATAAGAAAAATATATTTTTGTATTGAGAGAAATTTCCAACTGGGTTTTATCCCAAAGTGAGAAGGATATGCATTATAGATATACTTTTGTATAAGAAAAGATATAAATAATGTGAGGATCTGAAAACCACAGAATAAGTTGTACCATAGGGGTATGTCTAGACTACATGCCTCTGGCGACAGAGGCATGTAGATTAGGCTACCCGGAATAGGAAAATGAAGCGGCGATTTAAATAATCGCCATTTCATTTAAATTTAAATGGCTGCCGCGCTGAGCCGATCAGCTGTTTGTCAGCTCAGCGCTGTAGTCTGGACGCTCCACGGTCGACATCAAAGGCATTTGTCGACCTCCCCGGTATGCCTTGTGGGATGAGGTTTACCGGGGAGGTCGACAAATGTCTTTGATGTCGACTGCGGAGCGTTCAGACTACCGCGCTGAGCCGACAAACAGCTGATCGGCTCAGCGCGGCAGCCATTTAAATTTAAATAAAGCGGCGATTATTTAAATTGCCGCTTCATTTTCCTATGCCGGGTAGCCTAATCTACATGCCTCTGTCACCAGAGGCATGTAGTCTAGACATACCCTAGGAGACAAAAGGGGATATGCTATTTGCTGAGTGTGTGTTGGTCTCTCCTTGCCTGTTTAAGCAAAGCTATAGCTGCCCCAATCAGTGGCAACTAAGGGTATGTCTACACTACAGCATTATTTCGAAATAGCTTATTTTGAAATAACGCGTCTACACACAAAATGCATTTCAAAATAGCTTTTTGCTATTTTGAAATAGTGCATCCACACTGAGTGGACGCTGAATCGCATTTAAGGCTGGCCGGAACCAGGTCCGGCAGGGCATCAGGTCAGGAGTTACTTTGTGTGGCTGCTGCCTGAGGCTATCTGAGGCCTGTGCTTAAAGGGACCCCCCCCCCCCGAACAGCCAGTTCTCAGCTTTCCCTGCTTGCTTGCCTACCTCTCTGCGTGCTCTGGTTGCCCTCACTCAGGACACCACAGCACTCTGCAACATGGAGCCAGAGCTGCCTCTGGGCACTCTGGTGCTTCTTGTGGATGCGTTGATGCAAGCCTGGCTTCACTTTCTGCAGGCTGCCCTCCGAGAGGTCCATCAGGGGGCTGCCAGTATCCAGGAGGCCCTGCGGGAGAGCTTCCACCCTGAGGAGCACTAAGAGCCTCCTTGGTCTGCCCCACTGGTGGAATTGTGCCTCATTCCTCTCTCACATCCTTCCACTTACCCCTCCCTAACCCTCCTTCCTGATGTCAAATAAACTACATGTATTTTCTTGAACACAAACTCTCTTTATTTAACAAAACTGGGGGGGAGAATGAAACTCTGGTGAGACTGGGGAAAGGAGGTGGGAGAGGGGAGAAGAGAGGGTGGGAGGGGAGAGGGAAACTTGGGAGGAGGGAGCTGGAAGGGGGAAGCAAGGGGAAGAAGGGGGAGGGGAAGCTCAGGGCTCATGGGAGTCTCACCAAACCAACTTGATTTTCATGCAAACCTGCTCCTGGGTTCGCATGTGGCCTTTGGTGGCCAGACTGGCAGCTATCCTGCCATAGATGGCCGTATTCTTCCATCTAGTGCAGAGATCATGGATGTTGGGGGCATCCCCCCCAAACCTGAATAAGGTCCATGATCTCCACCTAGGACTAGGAAGGCGCCCTCCTTCTCCGGCCCCTGGCAGGCTCCTGGGAGCTGGCAGACTGCTCCTGGGGAGCGGTTGAGGGCTGGCTGCCAGTGGCTTGCTGTCTCATGTTTTGGGGCCACTGGGTCAGGGGCAGTGACTGCTGGCTCTGGCCTGGCAGGCTTGGAGCTGGCACAGGCACTGTGGCCAGAGTCAACCCCTTTAAGGGCTCTGGGGAGTGGGGAGGGAGAGGAGTGTTCTTGGTTGAGGCTGGAGTGGCCACCAGGGCACCCTGGGAAGGCTGGAGGCCCCCTATCTCAATATAAGTGTCTACACTGCACTTATTTCAAAATAGATGTTTCAAATTTGGCGTTATTCCTCATGGAATGAGGTTTACCAAATTCAAAATAAGCGCTCTGCTATTTCGAATTAATTTTGAAATAGCAGTTTGGCTGTGTGGAGGCTAGTAAAGCTATTTCGAAATAATGGCTGTTATTTCGAAATAACTTTGCTGTGTAGACATAAGAGAGAGAGAGAGAAAGCGAGAAAGAGAGTTTATGCTATAGTTTTCAAAGTTTCACATTGTCTTCATTTTTGCTTGTACAAATACTTTTGCATTTTTCTCCTTAAAAAAAATAAGTATCTTTGCATTTTCTGTACTTGAAAAATGTGGGGAGTATCTGACTTCCCCCTTGTGCAGTGGACCACTGAAGGGTGCGTCTACGCTACACCTGAGCTCAAAATAAGCTAAGCAATTTGAGCTATGTAATTTGCATTGCTTATTTTGAGTTAATTTCAAAATAGCTTATTTTGTAATTTGGCACAGTGTACACAGCACTTATTTTGAAATAAACTGCTATTCCGAAACTTCCCTTACTCCTTGTGGAATGAAGTTTACAGGGACATTGGAATAGCGAGCCCGTTACATTTCGAAATAATGGGTGTGCTCAAAAGACATGGAATAGCTATTTTAGAATACCAAAATAGTGTTGCAGTGTAGATATAGTCCAGGTGTGCCTTGTCTAGTTTCAGGACAGAAGTAATTACAACACACAGTTCATAACCTCCTTTGCTGAAGACCAGTTTCAGTTCCCAAAAGTAAAGTCCATAAAACAAAACTTCTCTTTTTGGTCGGATGGTCACTGAGGTCTGAAGAAAAAAGAAGAGAAGATGACCACTGCTCATTGAAATCTGCATAGCTTCTTCTCCCTCGCTTTTTTTGTTTAGCTTCCTTTTCCTTTATAGCCCATCCACAGGCCTGGGCCTCCTTGTTTATATTCCAAGCTGTCCCAGCCATACCCTCCAGTCTATCCCTAGAAGTAGAAGTGTACTCCTTCACAATAATCCTTTATTCCTCAAAGCCTAATTCCTTTATAGTTGCCTAGAAATTGCATGGTATCTACTGGAATGTTAACTGATTCTGAGAGTGCTTTCAGGTAGAAAATGAGTTTTATAGAAATATAGGCAGTTATAGTTGTGTAAGTGAAGGAGGTTCAAAAAATTTTCAGTTAAAATGTTATGTGTGATTTTGATAATATCTGGGTGATTTCTAATTTTATTTACAATGAGGAGACAAACCTTAGGGGAGTGGTACAAGTTGAACCTCTCTACTATGGCACCTTTGGGACCTGACTGGACCTGAACCAGAGAATTTCCTGGTCTACAGAAGGTCAATATTGTCTAGCAGCATTACCAACGCTTCCACTGCTTACTTGGATGTTAGGGGATATTGAGGAGTAAATCAGAGCTAAATAACAATACAGAAGACTGAAAGCTAGGACTAGTGGCTGTGAACAAACTTTATGGGACTGCAGGAAACTTGGCCACATACATGAAAAGCGGACATCTGGCTAACTAAAATCATGCTGGACAATGGATGTTTCCAGACCAGAGAATTCTGGACAGGTTGAGAAGTTCAACCTGTTTAAGCTAGTGATAGGTAAGGCTCATAAAGCCTGAATGGGGAGCAGAAGCAAAGTCTTCATTGGATAAGTTATTAATAACTGTCAACTGGGTTTCTTCTTCTGAAGCATCTGGTACTGGTCACTGTAGAAAAAAAGATACCAGACATACGAGATGGATTCAGTGATCTGATGCAGTAGCACTAGTCCTGTATTTCCTTGGATAAACAACCAATATTTCTTATGCTGAGTGTTTTAGGAAATGAAGTACAAAATCATACACTTTTACAAGAAATAGCTTTTCGTAGTAAAGCTTCCAGACCCAGCCTTAGGGCAAGGCGAGCAAGGGGAGCAAAGCAGTTGCCTTGGGCCCCGCACCTTCAGGGTTCTGTGCTGCCCAGCATCCGCCTTTATGCTCACTTGCTGCCCTGGCTGGGAGCTGCCCGGCCATGTGATGCAGTGTGCCGCTGTGGGCCCTGCAAACTTGGCCAGGCCTGCAAGCTTCTGATCTGAACTGCTTCCAACTTGAATAGTATACTGCAAGGCAAATCCCACCAAAAAGTGGGGGGCAGGGCACCCCAGACCTGACCTTTTTTCTCTATCCAAGGCCCCACCCTTGGCCAAGCCAGAAGCTGGAGCAGGCTGGGAGCCACGGACCCTCCACCTGTTTACAGTAGCATAGTCAAGAGAAATCCCCAGCTCATGTCGCAGCTCCATAGTTCCTCCACGTTTGTCCATATGTTGTGCGTGGCTCTTATCTGGATGTGGCTTGGGCTGGGGGAGGCGCACAGCCCGGCCATGATAAGAACTGCATGGATAGCTGTACCACAGACCTTACACCAACCCTGGGCAGCAAGATCATGGAGCTGGGACACAGGCTGGGGGCTGCTTTCAAACCCGCCCCCATCCTGGGCAGGAAGAGGGTCTGTGATGCAACATTCCATAGGTGCCCAGTCTCTCCAGGTAGGCTTCAGGTACCAGCCTGCAGCGGCAGGGAGGCAGGGCCCCTGCTGAATAATGGACAGGTCTGGCCCATCCACTTTCAAAATTGGCAGGGCTCTGGCCCCGTAGCCCCTCCTTTCCAGTGCCCCTGCTACCAGTACAGTTTTCCCTTTACCACTCTCACTTCCATCCTAGTCTTGTCACAGAAGTGCAGGTGCCTATGAAAATGAGACACACTTGGGAGAAGGGGGAGTTAAATTAACTTCTGAAACTTTCAAAAAGCTTTGGGGGCTTATATATGAGAGTGCAAAATTCTCATAATACATTTCTATTTACATGGTTTCAAAGTATGCTTAGCTGTTACTTGGGATCTTTTCTTTGCTTTGTTTTCCCACTATAGTCCTATTGAAAATTTAAAAACTGCTGTTTTTACTAACCATCAGATTGGGCTTTGTTCTAGGTTTCAAAGTGTGTTTGTTCTAGTAATCTGATCCCTCATCTTAGTAGATGGAGCCTACTTACAGAGTCTGTCACTCCCTTTACAGGTAAATAACTATTGAAATCAATAAGATTTTTGCCTGGATGAACAAAATCTTCAGAAAAGACAATGTACAATGACTTTGAATATAAACAGTGCATTCTAAATATCTGAGATATAATGGGTTTTTTTCAAAATTGGTATATTTTGATCATGTGTAATAACGGTTTCAATTCTAATCATGTTTTTTATTATGTATTTGTATTTCAGCAGCACCTTGGAGTCATGGATCCACATGAACCAGGATCCACTTTGCTAGGTGATGTACAAACACAGAACAAAAGCCAATCCCTGGCCCAAGCAGTTTATAATCGAAGTATAAGAAAAGAGTCAATAGGTGGATACTGACAGAAGAGCACAAGGAAACGGTTTTGGTCAGTATGGTTGGTAGCATTCTAAGAACACCAGCCAGCTTCCAATTGTCAAATTTTGTATGTTAGTGCAGTAATTCTCCCTGTTGTTCACATTTAGCCACCTGTGGCAGCAGCACTGTGGTTACCTGTTGGTGTAGGGGCGCTCTCTCCTTGACCTGGGAGTCTTGGGTGAAAAGGATGGTGCCATGGAAGGATGATGAGAAGTTCTCTGCCTTTTTTCCTATGTCACAACACTCCTGTTCTTTGCTATGTAGCAGTTTGGGGGGAGACTGGAAGCGTGAACTCTCTCCACATCCCGAAATTTTACTAATAAATAAAAATATGAATGTGGGGAGAAATATTGCTTAAGCAAGAACTTTCATCATTCCTTACACAGTGGTCACTCTCAGGCACCTTAGCTTTCACTACCCAGGGCTAGCTGATGAGCTCCACATGCCAGCAAATCTCATAGCTGGCTGTAGCATAGGAACAGATGTGATCCCATCAGCCCTGCTGGTATCTCCGGTGCTGCTGTCACAAAGCTATTCAATAAACATCCGTGATTATAGTCATTTTAGCTATTTGCTTCAAACTACTCTGATTAAAGTCACTATCTTTTTAGAAAAGGTAGAAGGGGTTTTTTTTTCAAACCTAATCCAAGGTTAAAAAATGTCAAGTAACATACTGGTTCAGATCAGGTTTTAACATAATCATTTACAACTACGTTGAAAGAAAAATGTGAATTAACTGTTGAATTAAGAACTCAGGTAGAATTTATGTATCATTAACCTCAAATTAGATTCTATTAGCAAGAAAATAAAGCTTCCAGAGGCTTGGGTAGATTTTTAAAGGGGAAATAGAGGACAAATAATATTTCCAAAAGTCCTAAATAAAGTGAGAGAGACTGATCCAAATAAAATTAACTACACATTCCAATATGAATCAGAAATTGTAGAAAACACCATTCAATTTAGTTAATAACTGCAAGTGATTCTTGCCTGAAAATGATGGGTATATGCTAAATCCTGACATTAGAGATAGTATTTCAGGTAGAATGTTATGGCTCTCTGACAGTCTCTCTCTCATTTCATGGACAGCATCAAAAGTGCGATCAATGGAGATGCTTAAACTGATCAGCCCTCTGATAGAAAATGGACAGGAAGATAAAAATAAGACATTTTATCTAAGGGGTCCTTGACACTGAAATTTACTTCCTTCCTGTGCCTGGGCAAAAACACATCTGTTAGTCTATTTTGTAGCATGTTGCAAAGCTCATCTTATCTATCTGGCTTTTGGTGAAAGACATGGACTATGGGATTTCAGTCCAGGGCTCAGACACAGGAGGTTATTAATTAATTATTATCGTTAATAAAGTATTATGTTAAGCTAAATTTGCTTTATAGGGGAAGATTGTGTTTTGGTTTTCATGCTTCATTTTCATATATCTCAAATGTGGGGAACACATCTATTTCCATGGGGATAGGAATGTCAAAGAAATCTAAGCAAATAAAATACACCCGTAGAAGCTTGCTAATTCATACTAATAACTGGCAGATGCATTGCAAATTACTACCTTTTACCTATTAGCATGTAAAGGTGAAATTCATACTACAGACAGGGACATGGTTAGCTCCATGGCTGGATGAACACATTAGCGCTTCCTCTGAAGCTGCACAGTTGCCACAGCTCATTTGCCTTTGAAGCCTTTTGCAGCAGCAGAGAGGAATTTCATCCATTGTGAAATTGCACACGCCATGTTGCCAACACTCACAATTATATCATGAATGTTTTGATATTTGCTGTTTCTCCTCAAAGCCCTAGATGCTGAGCCTCTACTAATACAGCTTGGACCTCCCTGGTCTGGCACCCCCAGGACTTGACCGGTCCCAAATGAGGGATTTTGCCAGACCAGAGAAGGTCAGTTCTGGACCCCTGCCACCATCCCCTCTGGCCTGGCCCCTGGCCTCCTAGCTGGCTCCCCACTTCCTGCTGGCCATTGTGTCCTGCTGACCCCATTGGGCAGCCATTGCTGCCATGGCTCCAGGACCTGCCGTGCAGCCACATGCACAGGGGCTCCAAGTCCTGAAGGGCAACTACGATCTGGGACACCAGAATCCACCAGGCAGGGCAGCAGCACACCGCAGCTCCCTGCCCCACCGAGCTACCATGGCTCCCAGTCCCCCTCAGGCAGCCTCATGCCAGGTCTCCTTACTCTGCTGGGCAGCATCACTGCCATGCATCAGCTCACTGTGGGCAGCCCACTGCCCTGCCAGCACTGCAGGTATACGTGCTGCTGACAGCCTCCACCGGGACTGTCTAGTCCTGCAACATCCATGCCAGACCATGGATGTTGCTGGACCAAAGAATCCTGGCTGAGAGAGTTCCAACCTGTACATCAGAATCTCAATGTCCTTTTAAAAAAAAAAAAAGATGTATCTGGGCTTTGTGGTTGTAGCTTTTCAACATGACCCCAAATGTGCAAAATCCACCAGTCTGACAAAAGAAATCCCAAATGTAGTATCTTTGAAAGTCTTGAAATTATTACCCCATTTCTATGATTTCTTTGAGGGTTGATCTGAAAGTATAAAATAGATATCAGAAATCAGCTTACGCATATGTAAAGCTAATAGACCCTGGTTGTCTACAGGAAGGATTGAACCAAATGAGCTAAAAGCCATCTGCCTCTCAGTTAAGGCTGTAGAGCAGACTTCACTCTCCCTTGACAGTTGTCTCAGTGCCTCTGGGTTACATATACATTCATACCACACACACCAAAAAATTCTGCAATGGTGTTATAATTACCAGTCTTTATGGTTGCCCAAGTCAGCCTAATGGCCAGCTAGACAAAGTATGAATTGGAGGGGCTAGGCCTCAGCTGGACATGTCCAAAGTTCCCTTGCTGTTGCAGAACAGCCCAAAATCCCTTGGTTCTCACCCATCTTTTTAGTAAGAGACTGCTTGTTTTCACAGTTCTCCATCAGCAGCATTTTATTTTCACAGCTATACTCCATCTCCACACTTATCTCATCTCTTGTTCTTGATTTAAGGTGGATGCCTTTTGCATATTAGAGTAATTAATGTGTACAGTTCAGCCATCAGGGTTTGTGGATGATAATGCTGGCATCTTGTTCCTTCACACACACCCCTTTTGTAATCTGCTGGCATATTTTCTCTTATCTACTTACATATTGTGCACACCTCATTCACGCACAGAACAGCACAAGGATCTCAAAAGAAAAATTCTAACAGAACAGAGCAGTTCTATCATGAGAGAACACAGCAAATAATCTCCAATATTATTAAGTCAGTTTAGAACATCAATATGTAAACTTACCTTAAAGCAATTTCCTCAAGGTTTGCAGTGCCCAGGAGTCAGGAGGTGCCTATGAGTAAGCCAAGAATTGTGACAGTCAGTGGAACGTCACCACCTGGTGCCTTGACTGCAGTTTCAGTTCCTACTATGTAAGAATCCACATGATTGTGTGAGCACAATACTTTACAGACTCCTTAGAATTATAAGTATCTCATTTTTCCTTTTTCTAATTACATTATTTGAGAGATGTAATCCTTTTTTAATTACACTGTATGTAAGCCATGGATGCCTGTGTATATATATGAGCATCTATAAAGTCCATAAGGCAACAGAATGAAATGTTTCCCAGGTTTTGAACAGCCCAATATTATACATCAGTAGGACAATATTTAAAGGTTAGCCATTATGTAAGAATGGAATTCAAAGAGAGAAGCTTTATAATTGGCTTTGGCATTGTAGTTTAGATATTAGATCATTTGGTTTTAATATTAAGCTGCTGAACAGTTCGAATTGTAGATCTGGTTGATTTAGGGCATATTCTTTTGTTGAAATGTATAACTAATTGGATGTGCACCTAATAAGGCTTGGTTAGCTTTGGCATTATTTTGAGGTTTTAACTAATGTGACAACTTAACAATCTAACTTGTTTGATTTCTAGTCAATAAGATTTTGATTTGATAGTGGTAATGCTTTATTGTTAGTTTAGTTTAATATTACTAATAGTTTAGCTTTGATGATATGTTCTCTTGATTTTATTTTTGTTTCAGTTTTGTAATAAAATTTATTAAAAAAAGATATTAGATAACATTTCTGAAAATAAACAACATGAGTCTGGAACCTAAAAGCCTTACCAGACCCTCTTACTAGTTTTTGGTTTTGTTTATGCTACATTGCTTTTAGCAACATGGCCGTGTCGACACAACCATGTTCCTAAAAGTTGGGTAGTGTAAATGCTGTTTGTTGGAACTTTTGCTTACAAAATACTTCCATCCCCTATAAACAGGTTTGTGTTGTCAACAGGACAGCACTCAGCAAATGTTTTGTCACTCAATTGGCAATGTAGACAAAGCCTTTGATTCTCACACTAAATTTGCATTGTGTAATGCTATTAACTTTAGAAATGACACAAGCACAAGTGAGAGTAGAATTAGGCTTTACCTCTTAATTGTATTAACAATTCATCACTTTTTACATGAAGGTTTTGTTTCATATGGGAATGCTGATGTTGGCTGCTCATCCACTAATCTGATTCCTAAGTTTTGTGTTTAAAAACAACCCTTCCACAGGCTTATTTTACCTAAGTGAAGTCCCTGACAAGAATGCACACTGTTGAAAAAACTGTATAATGAACACCCTTAATACGATAGACAGGCCAATCATCACTTTCCTTAGTTACAAATTCTCCATCCAACCAAACCTAAGGAATTGCTTGTATTTCTAGTGACTTAATGTACTTAATAAAGTAATATTCGGTCCTGACTTAACAATTTCCTTTATAAACTATTATTCTGAAATCTTTAAGGTATCCATCCTGAAATGTTTTCACCTCAGACATACTAAGGTTTTAGATTTAATACACACTACAAACCACCTGAGAATGTGGGACTACAGGAAGCTAAATCAGCTCCTTGATCGTTCTGAAATAGGAACAATTTCCAGGGTACCTGTCTCTGGTGCTTCCCAAACTTCAGCATATGGACTTTTCATGCGCTCTTGATTCATTTTTAATACCTAGTGTATTGAACTCCAAAGAAGGTTTTTTTAAAAAAAAAAACAGTTACATTGCTTTCAGCTTTCTGCAATTCACAGTTTAACTGAATGTGCAGGATTTAACTCGCTCCAAGTTTTCATTTAAACTCAGATTCTTCCTTTATATTTAAAATGAATGACAAATAAATATATATTTAATAGGCCAGATTCTTAACTGGTGTAAACTGGCATAACCTCACAGACTTCAGTGGAACAATGTTAATTTATATTAACATAATCTCTCAATATTTGTTTGATAAGAGGTAAGTCTTAACAAATTCAGCCTGTTTTTCCTCAATTAAGTTTTAACAATTCATAAAATAGGAGTAAATCATCACCAATCACTGGCCTTTACAATTTTGACTGACCCTGCAAAGCAAGTTCTGCCTGTATGAAAGAAATGAAGACAGATTCGCAACCCCGCAAAAACCCTGTGAATGCAGGTTCCTTTTACACAGAGGAAATAAACATGAAATGGGAGTTTTTCAAAGGCAACAAGGCCAGTTAGACCCCCATCTCTCATGGAATTGGATGGAAGTTGGGCATTTAATTCCCTTGTGCCTTGGGAAATTTCATCTCTAAAGGAGTATAGAAAAGAAAAATTTGTGTTTCTAGCCCTTTACATTGTCCATTGAAACTGGTGTAGTCCTGACCAGACACAGACCTAAAAATAGATTTAATAGGTGTTACTGAGGCTTCTTTATATGAGCTTCTTGATGTTTCCCAAAAAAGGAAGATAGAAATCCAGTAATTTAGGCATCAAATAAACTAAAAAGATCAAACTATGCTCTTTCAAATGACCATAATGATATTTTGGTTCCCTCCCAGTCTACAAGTTTAGCTCTGTATTTGATATATTGGGTGTGGAAATTTCTGCCTTTCTGGATGCCTGCCCATTTACATTTTCATAGAATCATAGAATACTAGAACTAGAAGGGACTTCAAGGTTATCAAGTCCACTCCCCTGCACATATGGCAGAACCAAGCATCATCTATATCATCCCTGACAGATGTTAGATAAACATTTGCTCTTAAATGTCTCCAGTGATGGAGATTCCACAACCTCCCTAGGCAAATTCTTCCAGTGCTTAACCACTCTCACAGTTAGGAAGATTTCCTAATATCCAACCTAAACCTCCTTTGCTGCAATTTAAGCCCATTGCTTCTTGTCCCATTATCAGAAGCCAAGGAACACAATTTTTCTCCCTCCTCCGTGTAACACCCTTTTAGATACTTGAAAACAGCTATCATGTCCCCTGTCAGTCTTCTCTTTTCTGAAGAAAAGAAGCCCAATTCTTTCAGTCTTCCTTCATGGGTCATGTTTTCTACACCTTTAATCATATTTCTTGTTCTTCTCTGGACCTTGTCCGGTTTCTCCACATCTTTCTGAAGTGTGGTGCCCAGAACTGTACCCAATACTCCAACTGAGGCCTAATCAGAGCAGAGTAGAGCAGAAGAATTACTTCTTGTGTCTTGCTCACTATACTCCTGTTAATGCATCCCAGAATTATGTTTGCTTTTTTTTTTTTTACCAACAGTGTCATGCTATGAAGTCATAATTAGCTTGTGGTCCTCTATGACCCCTAGGACTGCAGTACTCTTTCCTAGAAAGTCTCTTCCCATTCTGTATGTATGAAATTGATTGTTCCTCCTTAAGTGGAGTACCTTGCATTTGTCTTAATTGAACTTCATCCTATTTACCTCAGACTATTTCTCCAGTTTGTCCACATCATTTTGAATTATGACCCTATCCTCCAAAGAACTTGCAATCCCTCCCATCTTGGTATCATCTTCAAACTTTAGAAATGTGCTCTGTATGCCATTATCTAAATTGTTAATGAACATATTGAACATGACCGGGTCCCAAAACCGATCCCTGCAGAACTCCACTTGTTATGCCCTTCCAGCATGGCTATGAACTACTGATAACTACTTTCAGGAACAGTTATCCAATCAGTTATGCACCCACCTTACAGTAGCCCCATTTAGGCTGTATTTCCCTAGTTTATTGATAAGAAGTCATGCAAGACTGTATCTAATGCTTTACTAAATCTAGGTATACCATATTTTATGTTCCCCAGGTATGGAATATATCTGGTTCTTGTGAGTAAGATCTTATTCTTGTGGACTGAATTGAAGTTCTCTTCCTTCCTTTTCTCTTGACAGCACTTTTAATTAGTTTTGCTTGATGAATCTGTTTGGTATGTTATTTGGCATTGAGTGCTATACAAGTAATGAATGACTGACAGCTGATTAAACAAAGGTGAAATCTCCTACTGGGGATGGAATTTTACATACATTTTGATGAATTTCAGGCACCCATGGTATTAAGGGACTATCAGAAACTTTGGATTCATGGTGAAGTGACAAGAGTGATGCTGGAGGTTCTAATTATGGTAATTCCCCAGATTGGGAAATATAATTAGAATGTACCAGTCATCATCCCATATCATGCATTAGCCCTGACATGAATGTTTTAAATAAAGCTTTTGAGGAAAGCTGAAAAATTGGACATTATAATTATAAAAATCTTTTATTTCAGACCTGGTGGATTTCATCAAAAGTAGAATGATTAATCGTACACATGACAAAAATCTTTTATTCCCAGACTCATCTGGCAGAATTCAAAAGTATAGGTGGCAGTTCTTTCCAAGCATTCTGAAATGATGTGGCTATGGCACAGTGAGAATTCTGCATTTTGCAAATAATTAGTTATTAGTGCAGTAGATTACAATGGCTACAAATGCTAAGTGCTCAAAAGGCTGTGATAATGTTGAATGGTGTCTTTTCACACTTCTCTTTGAATTGACCCATGTAATCCATGTTAATCAGAAATCCAGCTACTACAGTGATGAGTGTGTTATATGAACCTATATAGAATAGGACCTTCTGTCAGCATCACCTTTTAAACTGATAAACACATCCTTGATTTGTTATATGAATTATCATACTTGCATGCCATTCCCCCTGCTCCAGCCAGTGCACACAGGCAGTATGATGGGATTGCATGGTAGAACTAGGTGAAATCTTCTGACCAAAATATTTTTGATGAAAAATTCAGATTCAGGAACACCAAAAAGTTTTGCAAATTCATGTCAGTTTCTTCAAATTCTTTCAGATAGTAGCAAACAAAAAAAGTTTTGAAAATTGAAACATTTTGTTTTGATATTTTTGAAATGAAACATTTTGAATTTTCAAATGACTTCTGAAATTTGCTTTATTTTTATAAAACAACAAATAATTTTAACCTGTTTAAAATGAAACCATAACATTTTGTTTGACTGAAAGTAATTTTACATTCAATTCACTGAACATTTAAAAACAAAAACATATTTACATTCAACCCAAAACAGATTTTCCCCACAATGTTTCAGACTTATCAGCAAACTGACATATCCATTATTCACCCTGTTCCAGCATGTGAGAGTGGATGTGGTAGATCTCCACAATGCTATTACCGGCTGTCACATGGATATGGCTCTGAATCGGTGGCACAAGCCAGAGCTGGCCAGGAGTTCTATGTGTCCTCAAGAAGAGTCTGATGCTCAGAATCAGGCAGGTAGAACTAGCTCCCTGATGTCTCTCTCTCTGCCCTTTGCCAAGCTGAACTCTGGTGTAAGAGAGACATACGCCCTTTGATTAAGTACTCTCTGAATTAAGGCTGGCATTCAATGTTCTTTTTCCAAATACAGACATGAGAAATCTGGCTCATAATCTCTTTTTTGTTAGTGTAAGTCTCTTTTCTGTGATCTCTGGTAAATAACCAAATTCTTGGTTGCATAAATAATACTTTAAGGGTATGTCTACATTGCACCCTTATCTTGAAATAAACTATGCAATTTGCTCTATGCAAATTGCTATCTTATTTTGAGGAAATTTCAAAATAAAGTGCTATTCTGAAACATCCGTTAACCCTCATGGAATGAGGTTTACAGAAGCGTCCTAATAGATAGTCTGATCTATTTTGAAATAACGGGCACCTTCAAAAGACACGGAATAGCTATTTTGGGATACTTCCGGTATCCGGAAATAGCGCCAGAGTGTAGACGTAGCCTGAGAGTTGGTGCGAATGTAAGAATAGAGACCTGTTTTTTTATACCTTCTTATATGCTCTTGTTCAGTGCATTCTGACTCTTCCCCTACACAAGTTTATAAAGTTATACTTACTTGCCAAAGTGTAGTTTCCATCAACATTTATGTCTTCTCTGGCTTTTCACTCTTATTTCCATGTGATATGTAGAACTATACAATAATAAATAACACTGAGATTCATATCCCATTTTAAGTACTCCAATATAAGAACTTTAAGGTTGTACCATGTGCAACACAAGGAAGATGTGATCATGAGGTAGCATATAGGCTTTTCAAGGATTCTCCGGGTTGGAAGTATCTGCACAGTTCACCAAAAGGCAGCATGCAAGGTCTGTACTGATAGCCAGCAGCCCATTGGTCATTGTGAAATGAAAGCATGGATAACATTTAAGGAGTTAGGTATTTATACTGAAAATTGTGTTATTAAAGTCTTGGATCAAAAGCTTATTACATTTAGGCAGGAGGAAGCAAATGCTTATTTCTTTTTCTGGTTATCAGTGTATCCTCTGCATTGCCTCTCACAATGAAGGTCCATTTGCATACTAAGTCCGCTTGGGCTATACAGATATTTTGGTGAGGGTCTCAATCTTTCCTCCCCTTCCACTGTGCTTAAATAATTTTTAAAAAATGGAGAAGGAGCACTACAGCCCGTGTCTCCCATTTGAAGGCCTTACCCACCAAACTACAGAATCATTCACTGGCTCCCTAATTATAGCCTCTGGGCTGGGGGAGGAGAGCAGGGAGCAAAGAGGGCAACTGTTCCAGGGCCTGGCAATTCAGAAAGGCCCAAGGCTCCCAGCCACCACTGCTACTGTGGCAGTGGCAGTACCTAGAGCTCAGGCTCTTTAAATTGCTGTCAGAGCTTGGTGCAGCACACTCCAGGCAGCACTGAGGACTGTGGGGAGCCTGCCTTAGTCTAATTAAATGCCTTAGCCAGGCCCATTCCAGGAGCACAGAGCTGTGCTGTCCCTCTCCCACCCTGCTCAGGGGCCTGATAAGGTTATTAGCTCCACTGCCACTGAGTTAAAAGTGGGCACCCGTAGAATTTGAATGGAGTAAGAGCTGGTAGGCGTGCTTTGAGCACACCTACCGGGTCAGGCCCCACAGGCAAGTGAGGTAGAGGAATTCCCATCTTCCCCTGCTTTGTTATTAGGCCCCAGTTGCACAGAGTGGGGCTGCAGTGCTCATGCTTAAAGGTGGAAACTTAGGAATGTAGGAACTTTTCCTGTAAAAATGTAAGCACCAAGTGACTTCGGCACCGACAGGGCTAGGCAGCAGCCGAACAGGAGTGAGGAATAAATGCCAATGGCACCGAAATGTTGGAGACAGGCGTGCAAAGTGGCACTTAGGCACCTAAATCTCTTTATCTATATGGCGTGTAAGAGCACGAAAGGATTCTTTTCTGTTCCATTTGTATGCAAACTTCTCTCTATCAATTTGTTTAGTAGAGTTACTTTCTAGAGGAAGACTTTGCTCTGCCATTGTGCAAATATACTCAGAACTAACGCTTTTACACACAAGAAGATGTGCACGTGGAAGCAGTCCTCCTGATTTCAGTGCCATGCTGTCACTTGCACTTTTGACCCACTGTTGAAGTCACTGAGAGCTTTGCAGTTGAATTTAATAGCCACAGCATTGAGTTTTAAATACCAGCAGAGGGTCAAATCTAGTGACAGGGTTTGCTGCTGTTAACAGTTATGCAGATACATAATTTTGCTCAGGTGAGTAGCTCCAAGCAGGATCAAGGACTCTGAGCAGAATCAGACCCCAGTGGTCTCGAGGTAAAAGTGGGGAAATAGCTGCTTCTTTCATGATTATGTTTTCTAAAATACTGAGCTTTGCCTAATTCTGCTCCTGTTGACATCAGGGATAAAATTCCCATTGGTTTCTGTAAAAGCAAAGTGAAAATGATACATTGAACTTTGAAAATGCCATCTTAAAGTCCAAGATTTACATCACCCACATATCTACTGTACAAGTTAGCAGGAAGCGAATACTGGAGATTGGATTATTTTGTAGGACTCTTGCTTTGTTTTTGTTTGGCACTTGAAACAAAAGTGTGGATATTTACAAAACCCCATATTTCAAGACATGAATGTTTTGTGCTACTTGCAATTTTGGGGACATGTACGTTCTCATTTTCCCCACTGTAATTTTGAAATGAGTCCATTTATTTCTCCTGCATTGTTGTAATTGAGATCAGAATCTGATCCACAAAATGTTTAGACACCTGAGAGGCACCAATAATGGGATCAGATTTTGCATGTGTAGAGTAAACTCTTAGCTTTGCCTCTATCGTTAACGTTTACCTTTCTTGCAGTGTATAGATATAGATATAGATATAGATATAGATATAGATATATACAAACACATACACACTGAACAATTTTCAGTGACTCTTCTATTTCTTTATTATAATAGTTTGACTTTTCATCAGTAAATTTGAAAAAGAAAAATATAAATGAAAAAGTTAGAAGGCAGTTAGAAGTCCGATCAATTATACTTCTCTAAAATTGGCTAAAAAACAGTGTGCAGTTTCAGATAATTACATGTAATCCCTGGTAATCCTCCACAGTCAGCATGAGCAGATACTCCTTAGCATGCTTTTCGGTCTCTTATTTTGCATACACACCAGGTTGTACAGAGTGGTGGACACCTGGCTGGCTCTCCTATTAAAGCTTAGAAAATGTTGTTTTAGTGGATATTTAAAAAAATAAAATGAAGTACATGTCAGTATACATCAGGACTTCAGGAGATAGGCAGGTGAAGAAGAATAAATGGTGCCAAGAGGTAATATTTGTTTTCTGTAAAACAGGAAAAAATGTTTTAGGGCATTTTCCTTTGTACATCCTTGTACAATCAAGAATGTAGACCTGCAGCATGGATATAAAATCTATTTGAATTGCTACTGAATATTTAAACATATCTCTCAGGCATTGGTCCTGTAATGAACTCTCTTCAGGTAAATCCCTAAACCCACCATGATTTCCATTGAAGTTAATGAGGTTCATTGGTGTGTTAGAGCCAACCTGAATGGTTCAGATTGCAGGATAGAAGCCCTGGAGATTTACCATTGACTTAAATGGAGCCAGTATTTCACCTCAGGTGTCTAACCCTGCTAACAGTTACTACTAGATAACATACCGTGAATTTCTTTACTTGGAGCCATTGACTTCAATAGGCTTTGGATCATGCTCAAAGAGTAGTAACAAAGAAAGCAAGGAGGAAGTTATGGGATGAACAATGTGTTCAGGCTGACACCACTGTCAAAGGCAATGTGAAATAAAACAAAAAGAGACAAAAAAAGATCAATGTCTTAGATCTGCCTCCAAAATAATTCACTACAGCTATGTCTACACAGTTACTCCAAAATAACATAGTCAGAGTCTGCACAGCAAGCAGTTATTTCGACATAATGTCGAAATAATGTCAAGCTGGAGGACTTCTTACGCCAACTGCTGTAACCCTCATTTTACAAGGAGTAAGGGAAATTGGAGGAAGAGTGCTCTACCTCGGATTTCCTGCTGGGCAGACAGCGCCAAAAGCATAAATAAGCTATTTCGACTTAATCTACGCAATTGATGTAGCTCAAGTTACATAGCTTATTTCAGCTTTAACCCTGCTGTGTATATGTGCCCTACTGCATTAAAAGTGAAAAACAAACACAATCATTAGGGACCACCCCTACATAGAAAAGGAATTACTCCTACACTGAAAAGAAGGAAAAGGGAATGAATAAAATACCGTATAGTGGAGACTAAAAAAAATCTTCAATACTAAAAATCAATAAGTTAAGAAACAAGATAGTATGCACTAAGTAAGCTGTTCATATACAGTAAAGAAGGATAAATATTTGCATATGATATGAATATTTATTACTATGCTATATATAAAAATGTTACTTATTATGTATTTATAACCCTATGGATAAAATGTGTCGTTGTAGATATAGACCATCCAGGGTCATTCAACAGGACAATCATAAACAGAGCTGTGTACTTCAGTACATTTTAGATTTATTCTTACAACAATTTAATTCTTCAAATGGTCCGCTTAGAAGCTCTTTAAACCTGTGTTAAACCAATTTGAAAATGAGATACTCTTAATGAGATGTGCCTATTAGTCTAAATTACTTCAATAACCATTTATATATCACTCGCGTAATTGAAAATGTCTAATTAGGACATTTATTTGAAGCTTATAATGTTAATGTGTCTATTGAAACAAATAGTTTTAACATATCATTCACAGTTATTAGATAAATATTGCCAAAATTCAAATCAGACAAGCACTTTATATTAAAATCTTGATTCTTATTTCAAATCATGCAGACTACATTGTGTACATAACATCCTTTCAACTACTTCTTGTAATACTGCATGAACCAGTAAAAGAAACAGTATACCTTTGATATCACTTAGGGTTGCTAAGAAAGTTATTTGTAATTGTTCAGCTGCTATAGAAACAAGTTTTAAGCTCTGGTTTGACATTTCTGTTCACAGCCTGAAAAATTGTCTCTGTATGTAACATTCAATCATAGGAAAGTATTAACATCAAAAGCAAATTTAACATTTATACAAAGATCATTTTCCCTTTACACATTTATTTCAAATTCAGCAAAATGACACAACTGGGATATGCTAGTGAAATAGGAAAACTGTTATTTATTAGGTCAAACAAGGAAAGCCTCCAGAAGTATATAAGTTTTACGAGCAATAGTAACAGTTTAAGCAAAGGAGAAGGTGTCAGAGCAAAAAAGGAAGATGGAAAGTATTTATGCCATCTGGAAAGAAGACAGAAAAATTCATTTTTAAAAAAAGGGAGCCTAGGCTTGAAAAGGGAAAGTCTTAAAGCTAACAGCACAGACATTTTTAGAGATTTACAACCATCATCATAACAACATCTCAGAGTATAATAATATACACCTATTTCCGTTTCCTTTTCCCCTTGTGACTTTTATAACACATTTCTAGTGATGGAAAGATACTTTAAATGGGCTATAAAAACAGATAATGTGTGGCTTTAAATTTAGTTGGGGAATTGATAATACTACGAGCTTTTGTTTGAAATAAAAGTGTGATTACAATAGTTAAGTATCATGTACAGTAACAATCACGGCTATTTAGGGGAATGGTCTAATCAGCTAGTTTACTTTTCAAATGCTGCTCAGGTTATAAGTAAAAACTAATCAGATGGTCTTATCCTACTCTCCATTAGCTCACTTCAGAAAAAAAAAAATCTTCACATTTTGCTGCCATTGGCATTCTAGGCTGACAAGTAGTATTGCAGATCAGGTTTTAAGCATATTCTTAGAATGATTTAAGACTGAATAACAACTGTCCATTCCTTATCTGGCTCAAGCCTGTGCGTTCAAAACCACATTTAATGAGCCCAAATGTACTGCACAAATATTTCAGTTAAAAAATCATAACAATAAAATTAATCTTTGTGCTTACACAAAAGTAATTCTTGATTGGGCTGTATGTACCCAAACTTGTTTTGTTCTATTGTATTTCAGTTTGAAATTTAGATTTAAAGTGATTTTTCCCCAGATTTTCTTTTGAAACTTTCATTCACAAATAAGAGTTCTGCATACTTCTGAACATGATTCAGTTTCAAGTAAAATGTGTAACATCTTGTGAGGTTGCAATTTAGAGATTATTATACTTTCGTTGACTTGGTTCACTGTGTCCTGTCAAGATGGGAGAGATGGCTTGCGTCCACATGTCCTTTTAGGAGTTTAGAGTGTCATGGATCTACCAGTAGTGATCTACTGGATCAAATGGTCAACAGGCAGATGAAGATAATTCATCAGCACTACTCTGCATTTATGCTACAGCCACATGGAGTCTTTGTGTTCATTCAATTACTTATTTAGGTTTAATAGATTAACTTTTTATCTTTATTCTCTACTCCACCATAACGTTGTTGTTTTACTTAATCTAATAAATCAAGTTATTTAAAAGTGAAAGTTTAAGGTTGCAGTTGTCCATCAATTTTGAAACTCAGAAAATGCATTTCTATGTGACCTCAATTCAGCCTCACACATAACTACCAATAGTTAACAAATAACACTCATTATGGGTTTTAAGGTGTTTTTTGAAGGCTAAAAAGAAAAAGCATTCCAAATAAGTTACATTTAACGTGTTTAATCAATCTTTGACAAAGTTCTCATCTACCAAGGCTTGGATCATGTTCTGTATAGAATAAGGGGGTCTACCCCCATCTAGTGGGCAAAATATTAAATGAAATAGTGAACTATAGTAGTGTGCTACACTGTGAAAAGTAATGCAGCTACATTTTCTTTTCCCCTTTAGAAATAAATAATTAATGCAGTTATCATCTTCATAGATTAAATAACAGAGGTTCAAGACATTTGTTAAAAGTTAGATTTTAAGGGCAGCTCTGAATGATCCTAGTCTTCTTTATGGAGCATTTTACATATATATGGTCTGAGCAATCTGGAATTTACTGACTGAAAAACTTCAAAGCTTCCTCTGGAGAATTGTCACATCTATATCCAGAAATCTTCTAAACATATTTTACTCAAGTTGTTACACAAAAAGGAAGGTGGTTGAGGTTGTGAAAGAACTGTGTATGACTGCAATAGCTTCAGCTAGTAAATAACAGTATTTAACTACAGACTCATTATCTATTTCTAACAGCAAAATTACCATTAAAATCTCAGATCACAAAATCCTTATTTAAGCTCAGTGGTGCTATCTAATCTGAAATAAATATATTTATTTATTTTCCCCACATTGCAATTTGCAGCATCACATCATACCATGCTCATTATTTAGTTGTTTTGAACTGGGAAAGTGAAGCAGTCCATTGGAAAGAGCATGGGCAGGCAGTCGGTGAAGGTAGGGTTGAGGGAGGCAAGCTCCCCGCACTACCCTTTCTGATGGCGCTTCACCCCCAATGGGAGCCAAGCTACCTTCCTGCACCTCCTCCACCACAGGGAGGTGGGGCGGCACCCTGTGCATGCCCACCATCACAGGAAAGGAAGGGGTGGGTGGGCATGTGGCCCCAGCTTCCCAGGCACGGAGCTCAGGGAGGGGGGAGGGTGCATGGTCCAGCCTCCCCGGCCTGAAGCACCAGGGAGGGAGGAGGGCATGCGGCCGTAGCCTCCCCAGCCTCAGGGAACAGGGAGGGTGGGCACTGAGGGCAGCAACACTCCACCCCCAGAATACCTACAAGATGCGTTCTGGGGGTGGAGTGTGTGCAGGCCCAAGCTGGCAGTTTGAGAAGGCAATGTCTTCTCTCACCTAGCATACTGGCTGCACATGGGAAAGAGTTGCACTAACAAGGAATTGGGCCTCAATTCTGCAGTATATTTCACAGGCCCACAGAAATCCTGGCCAACCTGTGAAGTTGATGTGAACACAATACCCAACTGAGGATAGGAACATACATGTAATTAAGTGACAGGCTGCAACTTGTATTGCATTTTAGCACAGGGGAGCTGTGCTACCTGCCTATCATCTCTCCTACACTAGGCATTTTCTTGGTTCCAGTTCAGGCATTACAGGGATCCCTTCCACACAATCCACAAAGGATTTCCCCAGGATGCAGCCCTAGTGTCTTCCCCTCTCTGAGGGTGACAGAGGTTGCAGAACAGTAGGAACATTGGCCTGAGAGGGCCAGAAGGACTGACTGTGGACCACAAAGGTCACAAAGTCTCACCCTATCTCATCAGCCCAATGTCCATCTCAAAATCCCCGGTCTTTTATCCCTAGGAACTGTTCATTTTATCCTTTTAACTACATTTGAAACTGACTGCAAGTTGTGATGAACTAACCACTCAGCCTAAGTACCTTAGTTAGGAACTAAGTGTATTCCTGCTTACCCCACTGTTACTTGAAAGTTCTGCAAGGAAGCCAGAAAACTCCCTCACCCTCTCTGCCTGACTCTGAAATGGGCAATCAACTAAACCCAAAGCATATGCCAGGCTGAATTTCCATACCTTGTTTGGGGTAGATAGAATGGGAGTATTGGAATGGAGCTGAAAAATGTTTCAAATGGCCCCAGTTTAAATCTTCAGAGAGGGGAAATGTTGGCCAGTGAACACTTGTGCCACCTAGTTGGTAGATTCCTAGAGGGGAGGGGAAAGAGCTACCTGACGTCCTTCATTGAATGTTCCCTCCTTTGCTGCTAGGAGTGTGTCCCTTCACTACCAGCCCCTTCCCTGACCCCAATGCCAGTGGGGAGCAGGAGGTTGGGGTGTGAAGAGAATATTCAGATGAGTGTACATCCTCAAAGATGCTCTCTTTGCCCAAGTATGAATTGCACTTATTCAGTATGTCATGAGAAACTCATTCACAACACAAAATTAACAAAATAGCTGCATAGTTGTCATAGCCACACAAGCCTTATTTGTATATGCTTTCTGCTGCTTATCACCACAGTGTCTGAGCACCTCATATTAGAGCCTTAGGGATGTTGCTGGGTCTATGCCTAAAGTTCCATTTATACCTCCTGTCGTTATTTCAGATCATACTACTGTCAGAACCAGGCCTATAGGAAGCTTTCTGTGTTGCCTCTGACAGCTCTTTGCTTGTTGGAAGAAGGAGCTAAGAAACTAAGAGGACAATGGCTTATTTGCTACCTGTTTCTGCTCTCCCTCCGTACCCCCTAGATCTGACTCAGAAAGATTCCCTGCCTTTTCTTTTCATCTTTGCCCTTTTCCATTCACTTCTGTGTATGAACACATAAAAAAAAACCTGCATAAAACATCACTCTTTGTTTCTACATTCCATTCCCTCCTTTGGCAACTTTCTTGCCAATGTTTCCTCCCTGCAAAACAAGAGACAACATATTTAAAAATTAACCTGCCCATTGGGGTACTGAGTGAGCTTAGCACACTTTCCAGCAGCCTGGTTCCACAACACAAAAGAGAATACTACAGCTGCTACACAATTATCACCCAGGTGGAAGGCTCAGGAGAGAAAAATTAAGAATTGTCTTAGCCATGGAGACTACACTTTCATTCTCCCAGTGGTCCTTCCATAAGAAGTTTAACGTCTGGGCCATCCCGAGAGAGGTTTGGGGCCTGGACCCTTTCAGTGACTCAGGTGTAGGTCCCAGGGCAGCCTCCCCCCACCACAGCAGGCCTTGCCACATCCCCGCTCCACCCTTTCCCTGAGCCCCAAGCTCAGCCTGGGACAGAGCAGCTGCTTGGTTTCTCTGGCTCCCACCACCTATGTGGTGAGTGTGGAGGGGCAACCCCCACTGTAACCCCATGCCAGGGTCCCCCTGGGCCCCTCCCATCCATAGGATGGTTGGGCTGGCTGTTGCAGGCCCCCAAAAGTGTGGGCCTGGGGCAGCTGCCCCCAATTCATCCTATGGACAGGACAGATCTGTTTACTGTCATTGGGATAATAATGTGGGGAACCTAGAAGTGCTGCCTGTTCTGTGGATATACATAGGACTTTCATTGTGAGGGCTGCCAATTCTCAACAACTTTTCATGACTAAAATTAGCACTGATTTATTTAAAAAGCCTCATGAATAATGCCAAAGGAAAACAAAAGGAGAATGTTAGGCTCTTCAAATGGTTTTAAAGCCTATATGTTTCATGGCAAAATTACTACATGAGTTCATGACATCACAAAACTCTCATTGTTCTAAATCTTAACATCTGAATGGGTAAAATAAGGTCTGCAGAGTAATTAAACTATGCCTTTTCAGCACTCCTCTCCCTGTTTCCCCATTCTGATGCACAGATGTTATTGTCACCCATCAATAGTTGTGCTGTTGAAAGCACCTGTGCATGGATACAGGAAGGAAACCGAACAAAACTCAATGAAAAATGTAATGTTGGTCACTGCGACTGTCAAGGAAAATTAGTAAGTTTCATACTACAAAACTTTTCTTAAACGTCTACATGAAATCTATGACTTTATAGCAGTGGTGGGCAAAATCCAACCCATGGCCAGATCCAATCTACAGGTTTAGTCCCTGATGGGCCCCAACCTCTATATTTACCTGCACTTCCACAGGTATCAGGCAATCACAGCTCTCATTGGCCGTGGATTGCCATGCGCAGCCAAAGGGAGCAGCTGAAACTGCAACATGGTAGTGTGGGGCCATCGTGTGCCCGGAGGCAGCTCTGGCTCCATGCCAGGGAGTGCTGTGGTCTCCTGAAGCAGGGCAACCAAAGCACACAGTGCAAATGCTTTGCTGTCCCTCAGAGAGGTAGGCAAGCAAGCAGAAGAAGCTGAGAAATGGCTGTCCAGGGTGTTCCTTTAAGCACACGTCACAGATAGCCTTAGGCAACAGCACCCAGAAGCAACTGCTGACCTAATGCCCTGCCTGAACAGGTTCCGGGTGGCCTTTTATGTGAGATAGCATCCAATCAGTGTGGACACTCTATTTCAAAATAGAACATCGCTATTTTGTTGTGCTTTTTGTGTGTGGATGCTCTCTTTCTGAATAAGCTTTTCTGGAAGATCTCTTCCAGAAAAGCTTATTCCAAAAGAAGCCTGTAGTCTATATGTACCCAAAGAAACAGAATGTAAAGTATAAGAACCAATCCTGCAAATTACATGAGTAATAAAATGGGCCCCAGTTCACAGGTGATATAAATTACATGTTGGTAAATTAGTATAAATGGATGCAAATTACATAGCAAGGGAGCAGACATGTAATAGGAAAAGAAAATAGTCAGAGGATAACATAAAATAAAGTGTTAAGGAGCAACACAGCTTTATTATACATCTTGAAAACAGTCCCTAAATTACACGCATGACATGTTGCTTTAACTCTGACTTTAATGATCCAAATAGTACCATGTTACTGCTGATTCCAATATTTTCCCTGTTCTCAGTTAATTATAAAAGCATAATCACATGGACATGAAATAACCTTTTTTGAGCTAGATTAATGAACTTATGTTATATATTGGGTATTATCTGGGAAATAAGTTTCAAAATATTTAGGACTTAATGAGTGCATTACTGGTAAACAGATTTGCAGACCTGCTTTCAAGCAGCAATGCTGAAGCAAAATGCTAATCACTGTGGTTATCCTGATGTACTTCTTGGCTTGAATGTAGGCCAAAAGTAGTATAGTCCCCCATCTATATTTCTATTCATCACAATACACATAGCTGGAGAAGGTTGTTGAGGTTAAAGAAAGCTAAAATGCCTTGTTGTCTCTGTATGTAACTTTCTGAGAAACAGCAGTAGTAATATTCCAACATAAAACCGGTGCTTTTAAATGCTGTATTTGTATTTACCACAAGTGGATTTGGTGGGCTACTCAAATAATAGACAATTTCAGGGAGTTCATGGTGCAGTGGTCATTGCCAAGACCAAAAAAATTAATAAGTTACAAAAGATCTAGATGAAAAAGTAGGGCAGACATAGGTAGGAGGCTGCACACACAACAAAATTGAAATACATGACGCATTTAGGGCAAGAGCTTGAAGGATTGTTGCCTTGGTATCCTTGCAAGCCCACTAATCTGTGTTACAGACAGCAGTAATCAGATAAGAATCACACTTGTCTACCTGTCTATTTGTGTATCTATATTATTCTCATCACCTTGGTATCTGTGTGCCTATTTATAACCATTGTTTTTGACAGATCCTCATATGTCCATCTGAATAGCCTGGCTTTGAGGACTCAATTTTCCTCTCTATATCAAACATATAGCTGCTGGATATCAGCTCATCTTCCAATTAGACCCTACAACACCACTGACACAGCACATTTGCTTTGTTTCTTCAGTCATGTAAAGCAGAAATTTGACTTGCAGAAAAGCAATGTGTGCCTCCAGCTATGAAAAGGTCTTGTGTGCACACAATATGATGCCTATGTACTCAGTTACTTCACTATTTACTGAGTTAGAAGAAAACACCCCATGGGATTTCATAAAAGCTCCATGGTAGCTACCCTATATGGTAACATTAATGAGAATGATGTTACCAGTAGCAATGCCATGATGTTCTGGATAACCTGACAGGCTGTGTTTCCACGTCGTGCGTAGATAGACCGTATTGCTTCAATATACTGTTTAATTGTGCAAAGCAGCCATGAGAGCATGCTAATACCATTGAAGTAGAAAGAGTAACAATTGAGTAACACTGTGGCATCATTGTCTTTCGTGTTATACTTACTCGTCATCTGAAGAAGTGGGCTGTGCCCACAAAAGCTCATGATACCATCTACATGTTTTGTTAGTCTATAAAGTGCTACCAGACCATTTGTTGTTTTTTAAGTTTATCCTGTACAGACTAACTCGGCTACCCCCTGAAGCTTTTCTTTCTATGTTTACAAAAATTATTTCGCACACTTTCCTTTTATTAGGAAGAAGGGAAGTGGAAAGAATCTTTCCCAAATATATTGGCCCACCTGTAGGTTGTTCTGATATCATTTTAGAGGCATGATGGTTTAAGAGAATAAACTATGAATTGGAGGCCAACAGAACTTATAATTTTTACCCCAGATTTGTCATTGAGTTGCTGTATGACTATGGGAAATCCCTTGTCACTCAGTTATCACTAGGGTTGTGGTAGTATTAATAGTTTTTTTTTTCTCTTTGTTCTATTTCTCTTGTGCAGCACCTTGAACTTTGAAACTGTTAGATAAATTGTAAGCATCATTATGTATATTATTTCTCTTGTTTCATATAACAATTAACACACTTGTGATAAAATAGAACATTCAGCAAGTGAAATTCAATAACACTTGACTTACTGATGGGTCAAATCCTAACGTCCTTATTTAGTATTATTTAATATATAGTTCTCCTCTAGCAGACTCCCTTTGCCAGGACATTATACCTTTGTGTGAAGTGCACTTTTGTAATTATTTCCTACTCTAAGAATGACTGTTAGGTAAATAAGCAATTAGAGTGGTCAATAGTTTTCACTTTCTATATTATTGTTTTTAAACAAAAGCTCCCTTTATTAATTGCAGATATCTTAAAAACAGCACTGCTGTGCTACTGAATTGTTTGAATACACATAGCTGAAGTAAAAAGGGGAAAAAAGATAAAAAAGGACAGAGCGTCTTGTCAATGCATCATAATTTTTAAAAACATTATATTTTAAAACAAATACATTTAACTTGCCCCATTCTGCTCACACTAATGACTGTGACACCATACTACAGGGCATTTTGTTTGATTCTGATGTGTTCCTATGTTAAAACTCCTTTAAAGGGGAGTTTTTAAGATGCCGCTATTTCTTAAGACACATTTTACATTTCTGTTTAGTGGAAATCCAAAACCTTTACTACTGTTTTATAGCAATCACATATTACATGTTGGTGCTGTTTATAACTTGTTTCTACTAACGGTCTATATACTGAACCATAACTTCTAAATTATTTGTAAATGAGGTCATATCTACTGATTATAACATAATTAGCCATATGGGAATTACATTTCTTTAAATAAAATAAAACAAAGGCTTTTTACTAAAATGTTGCCTTGATTATTCCTTTGTCCTTCCAATGATTAACTCTATATAGTATATTCAATTTACACCTCTCCAGACATCTAGGGAGAAACCATCTCTGATTTTAATGGCTATTGTAAAATGCACCTATCGTGTGAGTGGTGGGGGAATCTTCATCCAGCACTGAGCTGACTCAGGGAGTATGTGGGTGTTCATGCCCATAATACACTGTTTAACTGCTCTTGAGTTACAAGCGCTGCTGTAACTCAGAATTTTGAAGAATAAAGGCAATTTAAAACCAGTTTCCTTCTGCCTCACCCCTTTCCGTCCTCTGTCAAGTGAGGGATTGGAACAACATATTATCTGAGCCAGTGTGTTCAATGGAACTAGTCAAGTGTGTAGGGTTACTTATGTCTGTTTGTGGGATGAGAGCTGTACAATGTATTGTATATCTTCCTAAGTGATGAACAGAGTCTTTGCCATGTTAAAAAAAAAACCTGCATTCAAAATAACAAATTGGGGGCATTTAAAAATAGCATGCCAAGCCTGAACAGCATGTTTGTTTCCTAAGCTTCAAAAAGATACAGCAGGGTGTGTTTTGAACATTTGCAGGTGCGAATAATTAAACCCCACATTTCTGTGTCTCTGATTATGTGATCACTCTCATAGCTACAAGTGATTCTAATTAGCTACACTGAGAGGTGAAGGGACCTTTATAAATAGCACACAGTGATTTTATATAACCTCTGTGTTGTCTGGATCTTTCTTTTCATCATGCACATTTCTCTAGAATAATAATCCTACAACAATAATCCCCATGCAGTTTCTAAAGCTATTTCCCAACACCCCTTCCATATGTTGTAACTTTAAAAATAACTATCAGTTACATACTAATAATTGTTTGGCTTAAATTTAAATCTTTCAAGTGGTCCAGAAACACTAATGTTAAATATCTCAATAAAAATCAAATTGCAACAAGCTAAGAAATAGTTGTTGGTTTGATGGGTATAAACAGTATGTACAAATTTCTCCTTTTCTTTCCCATTCCATCAGGGGAAAAATTACCTCTTTGAATTTCCTTACTCCTTCTGATGTCGAGAACCATTTCCTGTACCAAAACCAAATCTTTCTTTTGGATATGCAGATCGGACCTCCTTGGTCCAGCATCCTGGGAGGATGGGGGAGGGGCGCCAGCCTCCCCGCTGGACTTCTCTCCCCAGCCTCCTGGCTCCATGAGCTGTGGCAGTCCTGCCAGAGCTCCTGGCCCTGCTGGAGCTTGCAGCAGCCCCGCCCCACTGCCCACCCCAGAGCTTGCAGCAGCCCTGCTGGAGCTTATGGCGGCCCACTGGCTGCAGGCTCTGGTGCCCCACGAGCTCCACCCCCCACACTTTTGGCTTCCCTGCCCCACTGGCTGTGGGCTCTGCTGCCCAACTGGCCCCGCTGCTGGGCTCCGCTCTGAGCCACTGGCAACCTTCCAGACTACAGAGGTTCAACCTGTAGTAATATCCATAGTGAAATGCAAAAGTATTAATATACTATATGCTTTCAGGCACTTTCTTGAAATCTGGTCCTCTCCTGAGTTTCATTAATCCAACCTTTGGTTCTCCCTCTACTTCTCTCATTGTTCCTTCAACATATCGGGCAGAGATGGGTGCATTCTGTAGGGAGCCCTCTCTTTCAGTAATATGGCACCATCCTTGGCCAGTTCACTTCATGGATTCCAGGCCAGAAAGGACAATTGTGATCATCTAGTCTGACGTCCTGTGTAACACAGGTAAGATATCTAGCCCTGACAATTTTTTCCCTTTGTATCTATAGCCGAGTGACTTTATCCACCCAAACAGTCAACTATGATTATTATTATTATGTTTTAGTCATGCCTTGATGTATGTAGTGGTCAATTGTGGAAGAACTTTGTACATGCTAGTTTAGGGGTGGTGAGACCTGCATTCTCCCCCCCTCCCTTTTTCCCTTTTTTCTGATGAACCAGAAGCAAGTCTTTGGGAACATATGCCATTTAAGAAAAGCATTGTTGCCAGTATAGCAAGAACAAGTATAAGATAAGGGTATAGGGCAAGAACGCATAAACAATTCTGTTTACCCTAACGTACTGATCACGTGAACAGGGCCAAAGAACAAGTAGAACTAGATCAGAACCAGATCGATAACTAACAGCTAAGCCCTACATCAGCACATAATGAGTAACCCCTGGAAATTTCCAAACTGTCAAACAAGGCAGGAAAACTGTATTTAAGGCTGCCTCAGAGCCTAGCAAATTGGACTTCACCGATGGGCTTTGGGTACCGGCGCCTTGGAAGCTGAGACAACCTCCCACTTTGTCCGCAGCCTACCCGGGGTTCCAGGCTTGCAGGAAGGGACGTAAGATATGCCGCTTCTTTGTTATATTGTTCTTCCATTTATGGGCACAGCTGTTAGCTATCAGGAAATAAACTACTTGTGTTTGACAGATGCCTGTGGCATATTTTGTACTTTGAGAACTCAGTGTTGGACCTTAGACTTACTCTGGTTGACTACAACGTAGAGCCCTGCATAGATACAAAATTTATATCCATAGTTACATACAAATTAGATATCCACAGAGCTACAGAACTCTACCAGAAAGCACAGCAGTGAAAGCAGCAGCAGCCTGTTGGGCTGTTGCTCATAGGAGCCAGCACCCCACATGGGCAGCATCTATTTCCCACCCACTCCCTGCCCCACCTACTGGGGCAGGAACCAGGCTCACCAGCAGCTATCCGTGGTCACACTATGTGCAAGCAGCTTGCATGCCCCTGGCCAGGAATCTCTTCCATGCAGTGGTCTGTGTCTCCTGTCCAAGGGCATGTGAGTTGCTTTCACATACTAACATGACCAGAGAGAGCTGCTGGAGAACCTAAGGTCTGTCCCAAGGCAGAGGGGGCAGGTGGCGGCTAAGAAGCCTTGACCTCTGGCCTTTTGTTTTTACCCTAAACGATACAGAATTCACAGGGGAGTCCAGTGTTTTTCAAATCGGGTGTCCTGACCCAAAAGGGAGTTGCAGAGTGCTTACAAGACTATTTTATGGGGGGGAGGAGTCACAGTAATGCCACCCTCCTCCAAGTTTCTCTTCTCTGGACTAAACATGCCAAGATTTTTAAGCTTTATTTATAGGTCAGGTTTTCTAAACCTTTTATTATTTTTGTTGCTCTCCTCTGGACTCATTCCAGTTTGTCTACCTCTCTCCTAAGAAGCCCTCTAGTCTAAGCTAAATATGTGCACACAAAGATGAAAGAAACAGTTAATGCTTTTCTAACATCTGTCAACAACTATTATTTTACTTTGATCAACTAGAAAGTAAATGCAAACCCCTGATATCATTTACAACAAGTGTATTCAGCTATTTTCCTTTTATCCTGGTGTCAGTCATCAAAGACAGTCATTGTATAAGTGAGACAGTGTTTTATGGCTCATCCTTGGCAAGGAAACATGCTGCTTAACTACCCACTGGCACCACTGTAAATCCTCCATGCTTACTGCTACTTAGTAATGAACCTACAAGCATGCAGTACATTGTAGGAAAAGCAAACTAGAGTGCTTGTTGCTTCTTTTATCTATGGTGGAAAATAAGACATACCACTATAAGGATAAGAATAATCAATCACTATAAGAATAATACAATAAATCAAATGTAAACCATGCTGAAAATTATTATTTTTAAAAGAATATGAAATTAACTATCTTCTTTTAAAACAAAAAGATCCTCCCTCTGGAGAAAGTCCAGCAAAAGGCTATCAATGCTTTCTAATGGGAATACCTTAGTTAAATTTAAGTCTATGGAGCCTGTTTACATTACAATAGATTTGGCCCATTTTGTCTGGTACACAGATTGAACTAATCAGTAGTGATGTGCCTCTATAATTCTTCCCTTGCCGAGGGGCAGACGTGAGACCCAACATGTGATAAAGGCCCGCAGTTAGTGATACAAAACTATACACATGGAATTTCTGCCTGTTGCCTTCACTGGAAACCAGAAGGTAAAATGCAGCCTTCAAACAATATACCCAGATTCTGTTAGGACCAGACTCTCCATGACCCTTACACAAACCATGAATGGGTAGGAAAAAGGCATCAAGATGCACTTAACTAGAGCAAGGATTCACCAGGTTAATGATATTTAAGGGGATGCAGGGATTATCCCAAAAGTGCAAACAGTCTCAGAGTATGGTGACAAGCAGAGAAGAAGCAGGGCCAAGATCTAAACCATCTCCATGCTAACCTTTGGAGTTGACTTGGCCTGCAGCTGAGTTTCTAGGGAGACTGAAGTGCAACATGTGAAATGGACCTAATTTGGTTACACACATCTGTTTGCTCCTCATTAGAATATCCTGCTCTTCTTTCCCTTCTCAATTAGTTTTTACTTTGTTGATTCTGACTTTATATAAACTGGTTCACCCTCCTGTAATTCATATGTTCCTATTTTAAAAAAAAAGGTGGAACTTTACTGTTCTAACAGTCTCTCCATTCAGCTAATCATGACATTTTGCACTACTTTCTTATGGACCTGCCTCTGTCTTCTATCATAAGGAACCTACTAGAGACTGTAACACCAGTACAACTTTGGATGAAGCCTCTAATAACTTCTGTCATACAGTTATTCTCAACTACAGCATAGTATTTCTGTGGACGATTCGGGGTGCGATCACCCCCTCCCGGAAGGGGAGGGGGGTTCAGTGAACCCCTTTGCCCCCTTTTAACGGGGCCCCGCCTGGGGTCCCCGGTTGCAAGCCCCATCAGTCGGGTGCGATCACCTCCTCGTGGCCCAGCCGGGGCGGGGGGGTTCGGCGGACCCTGCGACTGTAGCCCGTCTCTGCAGGGTGGGGCCTGCACCCACGGTCTGGTCCTTCCCTGGACCACGATCTGAGCCGGCCCTACTGTCCGGCCGTCACCCTTCCCCGCTTCTCACGTGCGCTGCTACCAACTGGAATTGACTCCTCCTGGGGAATGGGGAGGGGGATCCGGTCCTGCCCTCTCTCCGGGTCCCAGCCCGGGGCTCACTCACGGCCCAACGCGGTAGACGGGGGGTAATTCCCTCCGTAACCCGTCTACCTAGGGACACCAAAAGGGCCCTGCCCCGGGCTGCTTCCTCCTCCCCCCGGGGGGGCCCTTTCAGGCCACTCTTCCGCTCATCTCGCGGCTCCCAGGGTCGAGGCCGGACCGTCCGCCAGCCTCGGTCCTGCCCTGGGTCCGTCCTGGGCTCGGGGCTCTCCTCCTCCGTCCGAGGAGGCTGCCCCCCCTCCCGATGACGGGCCTTTTTAAAATGGCCCGCTGTGCCGGACGCCACTCAGGGCCCTCCCCCTTCCGGCGGCGTGCTGGCGTTCTCGGCAGCCGCCCGGCTGCCGGTTTCCAGCTGCGCCCCTCCCCGCCCCGCCCCGCCCCGCCCCACGCTACCCCGGGGGAGGGGTCAGTGGCACGCTGGCGGTGTAGGCGCGGAGGCTGAATCCGGCCCCGCTGCCCTGTCTTCTCTGCGCCGCGTCCGGGGTTGGGGACCCCCCCGGATGCTTTCAACCCCACCCCCAACCCCTGGTGGTCCGGGTGGTTTCCCGTGCAGGTCGCTGGCGGCCCGTCACAATTTCCCTTCCAGCAGCTGACTCTCCAGCAGCACAAGCAGGCCAGTGCATAGCATAAACTATAAAAATTACATGTTCATCTTTCAGTGCAAGAAGCTGATCATATGAGTTTTTATGGTGCTAGGGAGTGGAATGGAATGATTAGAATTCACTAGGCTTCACACCACGCACCAAAAAAAAACCCCACCTAGGTGCTTTATCATACTTCATATTTATTTAAGAACATAGTAGAGAATCTCTCAGAGTGTGGATATTTATTTTAGTCAGTGCTCTAGGTTTGAAGGTACATCTTGTATCTTTCTCTCAGTAGATTAGAAGTGAAGTAGTGTGAATATTTCAGTAATATAAGGGCAGAGGCTGAGTTTTTTCTGTTTAACAAGGGGATTGGAACACATTTATCCATCTAAAGAAAAAGATATATGTAATAAACAACCAGGCAAGTACAGTTGGAATTTGATAATATTCCCCTCTGCCTCCTACACATAGCTTCTTTCCACATTCCCTTTCATTTCAGTTGGTGCTGTTCCAAATAAGGTTTTGAAGATATTCACCCTCTTTTCTGAGGCAAAGTGCCTCTGTCTAAACTTGCAGGTACTGGACATACAATGGAATTTGGCCCTGAATTTGGAAAATACCATTTCCCTTGTACATCTTTTGTCTTTGAAACTCTTGATTGTGGCCCTTTTTCTCCAGCTAAGGACATGAGAGTTGCCTCATGATGATTTTACTGACTCATGTTGGCTATTTATGCCCAAGTACATAAACATTAAGGTCTTGCTGGAATGAGTGAAAGCTTGTCTGAGGAGATTCTCATTCTTGTGTATCTCATAGGGTGTGACTAGACTACATCCCTCTTTCTACAGAGGGATGTAAATTAGGCACTTCGAAATTGCAAATGAAGCTGGGATTTGAATTTCCCATGCTTCATTTGCATAATCGCGTCATGGCACTCTTTCGAAAAAGCGCTATTTCGAAAGTAAAACCGCAGTCTAGACATGGTTCTTTTGAAAAGGGAAGGCTTTTTTTAAAGATCCTGTAAACCTCAAAAAATGAGGTATATAGGATCTTGCGCATAAGGGTTTTTTTGCACAAAAGGCCTCATCTACACAGCTTGTTTTTGTGCAAAAACCTCTTTCGCAAAAAGCATCAGCAGAGAATATGCAAATGACAGCACGACAAATGATAATGAGCGCTTCATTTGCATTGTCTCTGCCGACAAAAGGTTGCAGTGTAGACGTAGCCTAAATGTTTGCATTTGTTGTTGTTATTGTTTCTGTTACAGTGCTTACTGCATAGAACTCATCACATGTTTGTTTTGGTTTTTGTTGTAGGGTTCTTTGCCCATGTTAAGACCCAGATCCTTCACAATCTTATGTATATGCTCAACTTTAAACACGTTACAAATCCTGCTGATTTCAGTGGAACTACTCAAATGCTTAAAGTTAAGCATGTGTTTGAGCTTTTTTAGAGTAACATCCTAAATTTTAGTAGTTTATGTGAGACTTCAGAAAAGCATGTTATGTAATTTCTCCCTCCATCTTTCTGTTTATTATTTATAACTATAAAGAAACAAAACTTAAGGGAGGAGGAAAGTGGTTTAATGTCATTGCATCACATTTCTGCAGCATCATAGAAGGATCAAGAAAAAAGGCCTAGCCATGAGTGCTGTATGCAGTTGAAAGCAAGGTTATCTGATAGCAGCGCAAAGATTTTTTTCCCCTCTGCAAGTGAAACACTAAACTTCCTTCAAACTGTCTGCTTCTGGGCATCAAAAGATACATGTGCTCTATTAACTCCCCTGTTTCAAGTCATTTGTATTGACCTGTGAAAGATCAGATCATTTTCTAGTTACCTTCCCAAATGTGGCCAAGATAGGAAGGATATTTCTGTGGTTAAGGCACTGCACTGAAACCCAGGATTCAACTCCCAGCTCTGCCACAACCTTCTTGTATAACCACAAGCAAATCCTTTAACCTCTCTATGATTCAGAAGCACAGCAGTGAAATGGGGAAATTTCTTTTTCCCTATATGCTGTCTAGCATGTATATTTTGCCTCATGCGGGCACTACTGTAATGGAGATAGATAATAATAATCTGGTACATTAACACCAGTAGTCTAGCTGTGGGTCAGGGTTCCAAAGTGGGTTGTGAATGCATTTTAATGGGGTCATCATGTGTGGCTCAAACATGCTGGGTTTATGGCCGGGGCCAAAGCTAAGGCCCAGGCCCTATTGCTCGGGACCAAGCCCAAAGCACAAGAGCTTCAGCCTTGGGTGGCAGGGCTCAGGTTACAGGCCCCTTCCTGGGACTGAAGTCCTTGGGCTTCAGCTTTGGCTCCCCATGCTTGGAACAGTGGGGGTGAGGAACTGTCCCTGCCACCCGGGGCTCAGGCTTTGGTGTCCCCTAATGGGATCATGTGATGATTTTTGTTGTCAGAAGGGGGACACAATGCAATGAAGTCTGAGAATCCTTTACCTCAGTGTTTCCCAATTCTATTTGGCCACGGAACCCCTAGGGCTGCCTAAAAAAAAGGACCCCTATGCTATTTGTTGAGAAAAAAAAAAAGACCCGCTGCCACTTTTCGTCAAGCAAAAAAAACCCTGGGTCCTGACGCAAAAAAGATCTGTCTCTTTAAGAGGGGGTAGGGGAGTGCCAGCTCCTCGCGGAATCCTTACTTTTGCTTTGCAGAACCCCAGGGTTCCGTGGAGCACCAATTGGGAAACACTGCTTTACCTAGTCAAAGCTGCAAAAGCTGATGGGAACTATACAGAATGTGTGCCAAGAACAGGTTGAACTAATTTGACTTAAATAAAGGGTTTAAAATATACTTTTTAGAACAAAATAATAAGCTATTGGCTATATTTGAGTTTTTCCTTGTATGCATTGAATGATGTACCAAAGGATCCTTATTAAAATGAAGTGTTATTTAACAAATTTCTGACAATCCATCAATCCCCAGCAACTCATGCCTAACCAACAGACTCATACCACCTGCTTCTTACCCATCCCATGTCATTCAAAATTCTAAGTGAATGTAGAGATGCAATACAAATTTCAAATATTACTTTGAAGATTTCCTGCAAAAGATCCCTATAAACCTTTCACATATCAGACAAGTGATAATTAAATATATGAAAACTAATGTCTTCGATGAAGCATGCTGAAGCAGGAGCAGAACCACACTAATCTAAGATCTATAAGGGTTATGTCCTCCCTGAAACATGCAAATTAATATATTTTAAATCATGTTGAACCCAATATTCATGCTCAGTTGAGGATACTTTACTTTAATTGAATAACCCCCGTCCCTAGCATCTAGGAAGCTATGAAGCATAATAAATGGCAAGTGTCTTAAATAAATGCCAGATGTATCATTGATTTACACTTATAAAATGTTATTCATGGGGGGGAAAGTGTAAGGAGCTGCAGACATAATGTATCAGTGGACCCATAGCTAATAATATGTTTTCCAAACAATGATAGTTGAACTCTCTATTCAAAATTATGTGCAGAATGTATTTCACACTCAGTTAGAGTCAGTCAGTTTACATCATGGGGTACATAACAATGAAATGTGTCATTTCCATTAGCACTTCCAAGAAATGATTTTTTAAAAAATCAGGTAAAAAGGTAAAAGTAAGCAGGTAATTGCTAATTTAAAATATTTTTCTGCTATCCAAAGGTAAAGGAGAATAGTAATTATCCCTTTGGCAGCATTTAATAAATATTTTCAAAGTTCTATTATTATCTCACTGTAATGGGGTTGGACTCACCACCACATCTCCTGCTGGTCACACCAGGAATTTGCTCTGTCCGTGGGAGCGTACCATCTTCTGGCCAGTGTCTTGCCAGTCATAACTCTGCTCCATTGTCTCTCTGTGGGCCCGCATCCCAGGACTGCAGCGTCCTCCTTAAGAAAATGCCTTCTGCCAATACTCACCATTCCATCCTTGTCCCCTTCCAGGAGTATCAGCAGTCCCCATCAATACATCTCCCACTATGGCCAACTGCATCCCAAAGTGTAGTCCCTTGTCTCAGCGTGGCAAGGTGTGGCTCAAGAGGACGGAGGGGGGACCTAGGCCCACTCACTACTTTGGGTCCTGACCCAGGGACCCTCTGGTAGCCATCACCTGTCTTCCTCCTCTCTCACTGATTGCTTCCATTCCCTGGGCCATTTCTCAGTGACCCTTGCATCTTCTCAGCCCTTGTATCAAGACAAACAGCTTGAGAGGTATCAGACTAGATCTTCTCTCTAGCCCCTCTGAACCTGCCCAGCACTTCTCTCTCTGAGTGCTTCTGGTTTCCTCCCTTACTGGGACCCAGCTTCTTCTCACTTGATGGTCACAGTCAGAGTCCTTATCTTTGTTCTGCTGAGCGGCCCTTTATATCAGGGATGCCCCAGCAAGCTGCCTTCAGGTTGGCTCCCTAAAAGCCATTTCCTGATTGGTTGGTACTCTGTGCAGGCTCCCTATGGCCTGCTTTAACCCACTCCTGGCTGGAGTGGGGCAACGACTTCACTATATTTACATAGTGGCTGCATCATATATTATAGTATCTAGTATTCTTATGCAGTAACTGATATTTTATCATAGAAGGTACAGGGCATTATCTGAGATTGGATTCTGTCCAGATAATTTCACACATCAACATGTGAGCCATAAACATATACCAATGGTATATTATCAACTGCCTGAGTGTGGTCTCTTTGGAAGTGAAGGATCACTTATTATCTGTGCATGGATATTCAATTTATTCTAGGTCAAAGGTACTGCAGCACAGCAATATGGGAGTAGCAAAAATGGAATCAGAAATCTGATGTCTCAGAGTGAAGAGAAAATTCACCAAAGTAGGTGAAGATGAAAGCTGGGATTTCTGAGCAAAATGACTCTTTGGCTATCCAGAAACATAGGTGAATACATCCTGACATCAAGTCTTTGAACTACTTTGACTACAAGAGAACATAGGCTCTCAATAGATGAGCAGGGCCAATAACTGAATGTTTTCCTCATTCTATTACTGCCCATCATCTTCATTTTACCTCAGTTCCATTTAATGTAGTTTCCTGTACTCCTGGTCCTAATTTCCTTCAAGCCCTAAAATAGCTGGATACCAGCATAGTCAGCACTGGATAAAAGACAGAGTTTGGTGTCATCAGCATAGTTGTAGCATTTCTACAACCGATTTTGTATCACAGTTTCTCTCAAGGATTTTATATAAAGGAACTGAGATCTATGGGGATTCCATAAATGAAACTTCTCAATGACAAGGATCAGTTGCTCACAATCTATGAAGCTGTTGCCTCTGGGAAGATGATGACTATAGTGGAACAAGGATTTCATGTCATAATTCTGGATTCCTCCACAAAAAGAAACAATCTATGTCAGATAGGTAATGGACTACGGAGACTTCTAAAAAAATTATATCTACTTCAGGGGCTGGAGAGTAAAGAAAACTGCACCTCCCATCTCTCACCGTACTCGTCTTCTGTCATCAGTTTCTTTGCAACTAAAATGATCAAAGACTTTTTGTTATTCCAGGGAAATCCCGTTTTTCTTCTCCATCTCTTCCCAAGCAGGCTTATCCAAAACTGTATGCTTCGTTATGCTTCCCTGGATTATGTTCCTATGGCCCAGCCCTATAAATGACTGGATCTAGCACCTCTCCTTCTTATATGAATCCTATTTTTCCACGGTTGTATCTTACATAAGAACATAAGAATGGCCGTACTGGGTCAGACCAAAGGTCCATCTAGCTCAGTATCCTGTCTGCCGACAGTGGCCAGCACCAGGTGCCCCAGAGAGGGTGAACCGAAGACAATGATCAAGCGATTTGTCTCCTGACATCCCTCTCCAGCCTCTGACAAACAGAGGCCAAGGATACCATTTTATCCCCTGGCTAATAGCCTTTTATGGACCTAACCTCCATGAAATTATCTAGCTTCTCTTTAAACTCTATTATAGTCCTAGCCTTCATCGCCTCCTCTGGCAAGGAGTTCCACAGGCTGACTACATGCTGTGTGAAGAAGAACTTTCTTTTATTAGTTTTAATAATCTTCTGCCCTTACGGTGCTGACCCCTCTCAGAATGTAGTTCACTTATATTCCTTAATTCTTTTCACTGGACTTCACATTGCTTCTGCCTTACTGATCTGGAGAAACTTTAGAAAGAGAACTTTATAAGTGTTTCACTTTTGCATTCCAGATAAGTATGACCTTTGGATGCTTCCATAGGCCTCAACCTGCAGATTTTATATATACATTTTTATGGAGATTAGCATTTGGTTGAGAGCCCTCTCCGGGCTGTTCTATACTAGACTAGGCAGGTTGGCTTAAGGTATGCCAAGCAGCTACGCAAAATGTGTAGCTGGAATCGGCTTACCTTAAGCCAAGCCGTCGCAGCATCTAATCTGTGGGAGTCCAATGGGAGCATGTGTTCCCATCAGCTTCCCTTGCTCCTCAGAGCATGAGGAGTACCAAATGCCACAGGGGCTGCCCTCAGCATTCAATTTGGGAGTCTACACTAGTTCTGCTAAATCAAATGCTAGAAAATCGACCTCTGGAGGGTCAATCTTCTCCATAGTATAGACATGCCCTCAGAATGAAAACTAAACAAGAAACTTCAGGTTGGAATGGATTCTTTATCTTTTAAATTTTTCAGATCCAGATTGGATGCTTTTATGGAATAAATGGTTTAGTCGATCTTATGTTATTGGGTTTAGCAGAGGAGTAGCTAGATGAAAATTTATGGCTGTATTATAAAGGAGATCAGATTAGATGCTCTAATGTTCCCTTCTGACCTTAAAATGTATGAATCCATGTTCAGAATACTTTGATATATTTATGAAGAAGAGCAAGAAAATTCCTATGAAAGTAAGCTTTGTTTATACTTTGTCATAAATATCTGTACTCTTTGAACCTATCTAACATTTCAATAAAAAAAACCTCTGCAGCCAGTTTTTAATAGTGCCTTTGATAGAAATACCTAAGACACTTCTGACTGGAGGTAGTGACTATGCCTTCATCTTTGTTTTCATAGAGCCTAGCATATTGTGAATAATACAAAAAAGGAGGTAAAAGTGCATTCTCAAATTATACAATTAAATCCTTCACGTCATCTCACAAGTACGGATGCTGAAACAAACTATTCATGAACATTCATTCCAATAATCTTCTTTCAAATTCACTTCAGTGGTAATCCTTAATCTTAATTGTTTACTGAAAATATCAGTATGAATGTTTTTGCCCTCTCCCCAAATATTCACAGTAAGTGAAAGCATCACCTACACACTCTTTGAAATATTTAATAGACTTTCTTAGATTTATTTTCTTTTATTTCTTGAGTTTAAAAGATTGGATTTGAGAAAGAGAAAAACTTTTTTGGATGAGAGCTCAGCACATTACGTGCAATGTCATTTCAAATCAGATGGGTTGTGATGTGTAAGGATTACAGATTATTCCAGAGCTGGCTGTTGCACATCAAAGGAATGTGAAATTTCTGAATAAATGCATCTATTGATATGGCATCTTTATGCTGTCTTGACAAGAAGCTATGGTATAGGGGCGTGCCAATCATGAACTAACTGTATTGAGAGTAAAGAGGAAGAACTATGCTCAACTTGAACCTGAAATTTGATCCAAATGTAGAAAATACACAAGGAGGAGCTCTGCTATTCATGCTTACACAATTAATAGTGGACTTCAGAAATGCCTTGTCTACAGAGGTAACTTGATTTGTTGCTGACAGCAGTTATCCCTGCTGTGATGTAGTGTTCAGTGACCACTCAGAGCACTTGAAAAAGATGTGCATTATTCTGTGTCGGGTTTCAACTAAATGAGCGTAATAATAGGAGCTCCACAGAACCCTCCCTAGACTCTGTCTGGGTATCTCAGCACATAAGGCACTGTACTTTTGTAATAACTGAGGTCCCACAAACGTAATTTTATTATAAGCCTTAGCAGTGGACAATGGGTAAAGCTTCATGAGTTCCTTATGTACAATTATTCAAGAACAGATGTAAGGAACTGAATTAATTTAAACAGAAAGGGTTTATCAATGCAAAAATGAAGAAAATAGAAAACAATGGGGAAAAATAGTGCATTGGAAATTAGGTTTAGACAAAATAATAAGAGAATGGATCATTCTGCCTACCACCCCTTTGAGGCCCCTTCAAAAGGGACTTAAAGGAAAAAAGGAACTTTTACCATCCCTGTGGTTGAAGAATTTTTGCAGTGATATCAGCTCTTCATACCCCATTGAGGATGCTTGATATCACCACTCACCAGCAAAGACCCCAGCATGATATATGTTAGATCCTGTTCTATCTTCTTCTCTCTCATGTATCCCTTTCCGTCCCCCACTATCTTCCTCATTCTCCCTCCCTCCTGCCTTCTCTCTCAGCTTTCCACCTGATCCAGAGATCAGCTGTACCGCACTGCACCAACATGGTGAGAAGAGATGGCCCATCCAGCTCATCTTGAGAAGGAGCTGAGAGGGACTTGACCAGACCAACTAGATGATGCCCCTGATCAGGGAGGTGAGTTCTCTGTATGCCAAATTCCAAACCTTGTTTGACACTCTTTAATGTTGGACAGTGGAAGGGCCATGTTGATACCTTTGACTTGCTGAGTCCATGTATTCCATATAAAATCACACAACAGCCCCTAACAGCATATCTTCCCTCCAAGCCAAAACCTAAATTATTAGCAATGAAAAGCAAATGTTAATTAAACACATAATTACAAATGCTTATGCACAGCCTCATAAATAACTTGTTAATAATGGTCAATTAGTCTATGAAGTGCTGTGTGTTATTGTTTGCAGCTGTCAGGCTCTCCTGGAACATCAGCTTTACTTGTCCACTTGTTTTGGTTGGTGTGCTCAGCCAGCTGTGGTTTTTGCCTGCCTGAGACCCTCTTGGGCAAAATGGTGGACTCATGGTTCTTACCTCGTCCCTTTTGGGATTTGGAGAAGGTGGGGCCTATTCTTCTGAAATAGATGTCTGGCTGTGGTGTCAACCTCATCTGACCATGGGGCTACCTCTTGTGACACTTGTGCTATTAGGGATTCAGGCTCTTTGGCCTTAGATCAGTTAACTTCCTTCTGTACCCTTTGATTAAAAATACCTATTCCATATGTTTCATCTTTACATGGAGTACATCACGCCTGCACTTTCTGTACTACAGCTTCATAGTACATATAACTGCCCGAATTAACTAAAAACTATTTAAAACATGAAGTGCTTCAGAACTAGCCACTGCCACAAATAAGTATAAGCTGGGTCTGAATGAATTCTTCTCTAACATCTAACAAGTGAAATTCTGTAATCAATGTTGTCTTTTTTGTATAAATAAAGGGGAACAGAACTGTGATTAACCTGTGCCAAATGAGAGGTTCACTCTCACTTGAAAGGACCTCTGTAAACCAGGGACTCAAATGACAGAACTCTGTAAGAGCAAGAGTGGTGGGGGCAGGTGTCCAAGCGAGGAGATATGGACTATCCTTTGGAGTCCCCAGTCTGGTTTAACCTGTTCCTCCCACTGGTCAAAGACAGAGCTAAATAGGCTTCACTGGGAGCCTTTGTTATTATAAGTACTCATGAATAGCTGAAATAACTTTTGCTGGGGCAGTGGTTCTGCCCCGCCTGATGAGAACTAAAAATCAGGAAGAGACTTACCTACAGAGGTCACAACAGAGAAGCAGGTGGCAACAGCAGGTAACTGATGGGCTGCTGGCAGGAGCAGCTGGCAAAAATGGCAAGCAGACAGCTGGTAGGAGCAGCCGGAAAAAGTTGCATGTGATCAGCCAGCGGGGCAACCAAGAGGTGAGGAATCACAGCTGGCAGGGCAGCCTGGTGAGGAACAGAGGCTGGTGGGACAGTCAAACAGTGAGGAACTGCAGCTGGCAGTGTATCCAGCCAAAGCAAGTGCTGAAATGGTGGAGCAAGCAAGGTGCTCTCTTCCATGGGTGGGAGGTGAACGCATATGGAGGTACCTCTGAACCCTGGGTCCTCAATATCCCAGGACAACCACTCTGACTGGGGTAGGGCAAGAAAGCATATGAGAACATAGTAAAGGCATTTTTGGTTGTAGAACTCAAAAACATGAGGCAGAAGACTCTACCCCACACACTCTGGGTGTGTGTCCTGCTCAGAGTTTATGTTTATGAATCCTGCTTGCAGTATTTTCCTTAATCAATGGAGGGTGACTTCTCTCCTTTTAATAAAAGTTTATTTTCTACACTCAGACTCTGTATTTGCAGGTAAGAAAGAGGCACCCAAAGGTGGTGTGTTGTATTGTTGAAAAGGAACCCCTAAATATTGAACCCAGCCTTGGATGCTGCTGATGCACCTGGCAGAAGGGTTACCTGAGCTACCTTCTGATTGTCTTCTTTTTTTCTGTTTGAAATGCCTCCACATATCTCCAGAGTTTCTGTTCTGATGGAGTTTTCCAGGCAGGGTATTTTCTTAATTTCTTTTTACTCTTGGTACTGTGTGGTGTAAAGAGACCATTCCATGCTTAAGGTGCTTGCAAGAGCTCTGCTTTATCCCATAGCCAATTGCAACTGGCAGCGCATAACAATGAGAGCTTTTCAGCTCTCCACCAAAACTCTCTCTCTGGGGTGCTCAGCCCTAAAGGCATGGCCCCCAATATCCCACACATCCAGCCACATTTAAGCAATGCTGAAAATGACTTACTCACAAAGAAGAGACAAACAAAACTCTTCCAATACCATAATAGAAGTTTGATTGACACTGTTTCTTGATCAGAATTAAACTGGTCTTTTTTTTTTCCTTTCAATATTGGCTCAGGAATGAAGAGCTGACTAGTTGTTGGCAAACACTGGCATAAGTGATTCCTCCAGATCCATATGTAGATCTCCCCCAGCTCCCCAAAGTGAAAAGGGGCACTGTTCTCCTTTTTCCAGACTCCAAAGGAGGCAATTGAGGGTCTTTGCTCTATATGCAGAGAGAGGGTGGAGACTGGACAGGCCAGCTGGAGGGGTGGTTCAGCCAGGGGCAATACTAGTAGACACTATACAGTCATCCTCCCACTGCTTCAACCTACAAAGATTAGGTGGAAAAGATAATACAGACAATATTTTCTGTTCTGCATGGCACCCCCTTGCTTGTGCCTAAGGGTAATCAAAGCTAGGGTGAATCCTTTCCAAATGTGCTATCCTCACAGTCACAGGGATCAGCAGGTCCCTACTGTGATCCAGAACAGCTGCTGAAGCACAAAGCCTTCATGTGGGTTTCATGGGATGTACATGTTCCATGGAGGAACAAATCTGTTCACCATTACCAACTGGTCAATCAGGAAACAACTCTCAAGAGGACTCTTAATGGTTATTCTGAGGAAAGAGATAGTTCATCCAATTGCGAGCAAATGTTCTTCTTCCTAATGTAGATGAGGCCAAAGACATGGGGGAGGAGGTGTTAGTGCCTGCCTTCAAATTAAATTAGACTACGCCTAGTAGAAAAATGTGTGGAAATGAGGCAGGGAGTCTAACAGTTTACTGCAGAGAAGTGCAATCATCCAGTACCTGGAAGGAGGAGGCAGCATTCAATTGGAACAAGAAAAGCAGCCCTGGCTTGACCTGTATTGCTTGCTCAGCTTCTGAATAGCATGAAGTACTAAAGAAAATTGATTGTAAGTCCTTTATTCTCTATCTATTTGTTGTAACTAAAGTTTCTGCTGTTCTATCAAAACTTATTGGCCAGTTTTCAGTAACACTCTTCTTGTGAACATCCACTTGTATTTCACACATATTCTCTATTGTATTTGGCATTGTCCATTGTCTAAATAATTGCCACAGTATTTGCAGTCCTGGGTAGCTGCTCTGTTAAAGTTCACTCAGGATGCCCGCTGCACACAGTGGAATTTGCTTCTCTTTAGCCAAACAGTGTTTGGTTTATAGCCCCTGCACCTTTAAGATATCTCTGTTTTAAGCATATGACAAGCTCGGGGATTTATGTGAAGTCTTGGACTTATTTTGAAGTTTTCTGGCAGCCTAAGGGAAGCAGGGGTGTCCACAGACTCTGTGGGCCCCTTGGCAAGGTCAGGGACGACAGCTCCATGCTCCTGGAAGGGATGGGCAGAAGAGGCAGGATCGGGGCAGCCAGCCCTCTGCGCTGCCCAGAACATGCACCCTGCCCTCAGCCCCAGCCCTTATAGACACCTAGAGCATGCAGCATGGCACTCCAACATTGATTTAAAGGGCTCGGGGCTCCAGCTGCCACTGCTGCTGCCATGGGAGCAGCATCAATGGCTGAGAGACCCAGGCCCCTTTGAACTGATGAGCTTCTGGGCAACTTTGCCCCCACTGTCTATAGGCCTGAGGGAGAGTAAGGGCTTTATGTGGCACTAGGGTGATTAAATGAGAAGTCAGTGACATTTTATTTTACATTATTTGATGAAGGAAACAACGTATTCTGTTTTAAATACAGCCTCTCCTGGCTGAATAGCCTGTTCTTGTTTATAAACTGCATAAAGATATTATAAAATGTTGAAGATGTGGGAAGAGATGCCTAAAGCATAACTGTTCTACCTGGCACTTAATCACCTGAATAGTGGGCTGTGATTTTCTTTCAGAAGATGAAGTGTTTTGAAATGGTACTGCTAATTCGAGTGGAGGACATCAATCACAAATCCTCAGTGCCACTTTGGTGGGTAGACATCATGCATCTGTAAGGAATTGGACTGGCAATGTAAACGACTAGAACAGCTGGAAATACGGTGGGTTGTTATAAGTCTACATTGGTTGAGGTGTGGGAGCCATCACATTTATGTATATTTTAAACATAAGTGAGTTCAGGAATAGGAAAACAGATTTGTTTGTAGTTGCTAAACCAAAAGCAATATGCTTGAAGTTATAATATCTGCATGGTATTTAATTCTGATGCCTATGTAGACCAGTCCTCAGAGAACATAAAAAACTCATTGAAAAGGTCATTTTTAATGTATTTTCATACTGTGGATAATCAAAACAGAGCAGAACAGATTTTTTTATAAGACAACAGATACTAAAAAGTGTTGATTGGGATGTGAGTAGTTCTAATGAAATGCCATACTGCTGTTCCTATTTGGACTGGAAAATAGAATGGTGCAAATCTAAAGCTTCATTCTAAGTAACACTGCATTTTCTGGCTCACCAGCTGCTAGTCACATGGACAGTGTGTCTCAAGGAAGGTACAGTGATTGAAATACACCGGCTTTGCTCTCTGGTGAACCAGATATATTTCTTCTGAATTTTCAAAGTTCTAAAGAAGACTGTTTCATTGCCGCATATATTTCAATGCCTTATTTTTCTCTAAATGTACCCCTACCTTTAAGCTTCAAGACTAGCATCTATGTGGTTTTGAGACAACAATGTTCTCATGCGTGTTTTCACCGTTATATATATTTATAGTTTTAATCTCAGCTTAAATCACTGTGCTTGCATGAATATAAATGAATGAAATGATCTGTAGTAACAGCCTCCTGCTTCACTGAAATCAACAAGGCCCTGTGATGTTATAGGAGTCTGCTCAGAGAAGCTTGCAGGATGAGGCCTCAGTGTGTGTGTTTCAGTTGCTGGAAAGATATGCAAGACAGGAAAAGGTGGAGAAGAAATAATCACACAATTTTTCCTTATTTTTTATGCTTATGCCAACCAGTGTTGTAAGTGTACTTCTCACTGAAAGTTTGACTAAGATGAACAGTATTGACCTCTTTGAAATATAAATAGATATGTTTATTTAAACATAACTACAATAAATCTGAAATTTTAATTCAAGTCTTCATGGAGCTTTGGAAATATCAATTTGGTGAAGACTGAAAATAAAAATATCAAAGAAAGAGAAACAAAAAGTTGTACCAGAAATCTAACTAGAATTCTGGCTTTCATAAGATTTCCAGTTAGATTTCCTAACCAAAGCAGGCCAGAAAAGCTTTATATAAATATCCCAATTCTGGAATGCTAAGTTGAGTTGAAGCTTCCAGACTTTCAAGGTTTGTTAATCACTAATTTGGATCATAAAAAAACATTTCTGCCTCAGCATTTTATGATAAATGACACAATTTCTCATCCTTTTAGACTGATGGTTATTTTAAGAATTAGCAAGAAGAGTATGCACTAGCTTTCAAATTTAGCTTCATTATTCCAGGAACATCAGACTAATGCCAGAAAGTTATGGACAATGTATTGGTTACAGTGAATAAATTTGTATTTAGTTCAGGAAAAGGTCATCAGGATAGATGTTTTCTTGATTAGTGATGACACTTGGTGCCTAACTATATGCATATTAAGAGTCTTGGACACAAGTAAATTGACAAGTGAAGTAGCATGATTGTACAGAGTAGCAAGAAGCTGGACACTGCATGAAAAATAAAATAAATTTCAGATAGAAAACATTTGCTTCAATGAACATTTGATCGGTTTCCCCATTTTTAAGAAGAAAGAGTCATTTTCTAAACTCTGGTTTTTAAGCTTCCCATTTGTAGCTTGCTGAAACAGACCAGCATGAATCACAAAGAGCCAATTTCTGTAAAGTGTTTCTATGCCAGCAGTGGCATTCACGTTTCTTTAATATTTTCACTAACCTTATTTCCCCTGTGAGCAAAATAGCTGCTGCTGTTTGTTCAAACTTGGCAGCCATGATAGGACTAGCTGTCAGACAGCTTTAGCTCCCCTTGCTAATTTCAAGCTCTGTTGAGCAGTACTGCTGTAGCAAAGTTATCACTCAACACTTAGTAACAGCCCCAGCAGGGGGTGGAAAAACCTTAAGGAAATCTGTAGATATTGCTGATCAGGGGAAAAAATACTGGTGCTTTTAATGGAAGAATTCACTGTTTTTCACTTCATTACTTTAAACAAAATAACAAACTAGAATGCATCCTAAAATATGGGAAGGCACCAGCTGCCACCACTTGTTAGTATACAAGACCAGAGTCAGAATGGATAATTAGAAGTTTGAAAGAGAATTCTGAATGGCAACTGTTCTGGCTTGTATGACCATTAACACTATAATTTCCTAGCCATTGTAAAATGATCTGGATAGTTCTGCTTCAGAGGGTCATAAGTCGATTCAAGATTAGGTTCACAAAAGTGGGAAGCACTGTCAGTGATGATTCTGCACAACAACAGATGGAATGAGTTACCTTCAGTTCCAAACTCTGTTCTAATTCACTAGGTATGTCTATACAGCAGCATTGTTTTGGAAAAACTGAGATTATTTCGAAATAACAAACTGCATGTCTACACAGGAAGCCATTATTTCAAAATAATGTCGAGATGCAGGACTTCTTACTCTGACTCCTGTTGTTCTCATTTCATGAGGAGTAAGGGAAGTCAAAGGAAGAGTATTCTTCCTTTGACGTCCTGCTGTGAAGACATCATCAAAAGCCGAATTAAGCTATTTTGACTACAGCTATGCAATGGACATAGCTGAAATTGGGTATCTTTATTCGACTTTTGCCTTGCTTGTAGACATGCCCTAGAAGACCTAGATTAAATGTGATATTATTTCTGGTGTCCATGGAGAGCACTCCAGTGAAGAAATCAATTAGCAATACTGTGTATGGTGAAACATGCATCATTAGGATATGGAAGTGATCAAAGAGTTTCTTACAATATTTATTCCATTCTAGTGACTCTAGACTGAGGTTGAAATATGTAAATAGTGTTCACTCATATGCACACATGTAATTTGGTGAATCACTGCACAACAATATATTCCCAATGGATTGTTTGCCAGGTGTCCAGGGAATGATGAGGTAATGGATGGACATGTTTACAATATTCAGAGAGATCAGTTAATGCATATCTACAAAAGATGAGGAGGAGGTCACAAAGGAAGGTATATTACTTCTAAGATAAATATTGGCATAGAGTTTACAAACAGCATAGCTGAAACACTTACACGCAAACACAGACCACATCCACAAATGGCTGTCACTGGAAAGCACATACATGTAAATTATAGTAAGATAAACATTCAATAATTAGTTATTGATTGCCATAATTAAAAATAACAATAAATATTCCATTAATGATTAACTATTAATAATTAACATTTAATAACTGGTTTGCCACCTCTGAAGAAATGTCCTTGTACAGGAAATGAAGCCACCTCTATCCAGATGACAAGATGACTTAACTCATAAATACTACTTCACCATTCCTCCAGGGTATAGATTGAAATTTGTAGGGTTTCTAGCACATAAAACTATATTCTATTAGACTACAATCCACTATTTCAAGATGAGTATGTATTAATTAGTATGTACTAATGATAATCGGTAATGTCTTTAGAAAAGTTCATGCCAAGAATGGAGATGGATGAATAGTGGATTTTTCATTTCATTGGAGTTTTGAAAAAAAAAAAAAAAATTGGCTGGGTTAAAGTCATCATCATTCAATGGCTAGCTACTGAGTTAGGGAAAGAGTGTGGTAATGACTCTGTAAAATGCTAGTGAGGCTACTCACCTATGATTTGACCTGAATTCAAGCTTCTGCTCCAATTTTTGTAGGGGAAACCATTAAATGTATACAGTTGCCATTTTGGTCGGGACCACCATCTTGGACTGGCAAAGGAGAACTAGTTTTCCTTCCTTCCCTTCTCCTTCAGGCTTTTGGTGCCCTTTTTCGAGTTTGGCACCAAAATGGAGGAAAGGGTGGGAACAGGAATGTCACATGACAGTAAATCTGCCTAAAATTCAGAATGTACATAGAAGAGTTTCTGGAGAAGGGCTCAAATCACATGGTAGGTACTACACACAGTAAGGATATGTCCATAGAGAAGCATTATTTTTAAATAATGTCGAGCTGGAGGACTTCTTACTCCGAGTCATGGTAACCCTCATTTTATGGGGCATAAGGGAAGTCAAAGGAAGAGGGTTCTTCCTTGGATTTCCTGCTGTGCAGACAGCACCAAAAGCCAAAATAAGCTATTTCGACTTCAGCTATGAAATTGATATAGCTGAAGTTGTGTAGCTTATTCTGACTTTAGCCCTGCTGTGCAGATGTACCTTACATGAATAACTGATAATACCCTACCAATAATAGCAGTGTCATACCTATGGCTAAGAACATATATCATCTCTTCGACTCTGGCCATAGCTGCTTCAGTATGTTTGTATAAATTCCTTGTAGAGAGGATGGTAAGATTCCAAACTGGGGAAAGTGGGAGAAATCAAATTCATAAACAACTGCTTCTCACCAAGGACTAGCCATAAGTGAAGTCAGTAATCTTCAAGTTTAGCTGGTTTTGAATTATTAGTATGAAAAAATAGAAGAGGCTTACCTTTATTGTTTTCAGGGAAGAAAGTATATTTCATTCTCATGGATATCTCAAAAAAGATTAAGGGATTGTCTTCTTACTTAAAAAAAATAAAATCAATTTGTCCTGTGGTTAAGTGAACGAAGTGTCAGCTCAAAATAAGAATTTTCTAGGAAGTTAACTTCAAGTGGAAACAGGAAATTATAATTAAAAGCAATCATGCAATGTTAACTGTAGAGTTGTCTAGAATATAACATGGCTAAAAAGTGTAAAAGGGAATTATCTTTTTTTGCTGGGACAACAATATTAAAGCACATAGAAACAATTTACCACTCTGTTGTACAGCCACGGAAATATTAATATACAGGAAAAGCCACTTTTGTTTAACAAGAAATAAGCACTGACTATCAAAGCTCAATGGCATTATATGATAGTAATGCAAACCACATTCCAAATACCCCAAAAGGAGATCTTTTCCCATCATTGTGTGAACAGGGAGGGGGGTTGCGTTTGTGTTTCAATCCAATATATACATATATATACACACCTCTTTGGTATTCCTTTCCCTTTTTTCTTGTTTATTCCTTGCAGATTGATATTGCTTTCAAAATACATAATGTATCTAACAAGGGCAGTATGGTCCAAAAGTGTTATTGCATAACGACTTGCAGAATATATAGCCTACAAGCCTAGGACATAATGTAAACAGACCAAAGTTCCCCTCTGTTGGAAAAAATCAGACACACATGAATAATGAATAGCTAAATGTTGCCCTCTGATATGACAGCACAACTGCTACCTAAGTCAGAAAGAGTTTTCTTCCAGGAGTTGTCAGAAGGCTCAATTTGTCTTCTAACACATATCATAGCCCCAGTCATTTTTGAATAGTATGGGAAAAGTGACATATAATACAGTATTCAAATTCTCTACAAATTGCTGTAAAATGCAAGGGGAACAAAGATGATAATTGAAATCACTTTAGCCAGTAGTGACAATTATCTTAGCAGCATTGGAATTTTTAATTTTGAACAATGGCACGTGCATACACAGGCATGACCCAAGTGTAAATGTGACTGAATGTATTATGCAAAATTACACCCATTTTGCCATTTGCTTCCTAAAATGCAGTATACCCAATATAAAAAAACATAACAAAGAAATAGCAGAGACAAACTATTGAGCATCCACATTCTCTTTAGAAAGATATAGCATGCTTGCTCAATCATGTGCAAAAAAATAGGAGCAGAGGGAACAAATAGAAAATTAATATATTATAACCATGTCTTGATATCTTGGATGGTTGAGGATTTTTGCTTTCTCCATACCTGATGCTATTGTACTATTTCATTGTGATTGGCAGAACTAAGCAAATAATAAGATGATGTCTACAGTTCACTTCTACAAATGATGAACATTAGATCACCTGAACTAAATTTGTTTAAACCTGAGAAGGAATGAGATAGCAAACATGATATTACAGAAAATTCAAATACTATTTCCATCCCATGGAGTTCAGAATTACATTTTGCAGAGAATATAATTAACTCCGCTGTATTTTATCTTAGAGTAGTAGGTTAAAAGAGTAGGATTCATTCATTAATATAAACAGAAAAAAAACGTTAACTAAAATAGTAAGTTAACATAAACATTGGCAGAAATTGAGTTATAGGGTAGCCATGTAGAGGAAATTCATGCAATCATATAGCTAGGGTGCTGTATGAACTATAATTAAAAGCAACAAACTAGAAATTAATACAGGAATCTGGAAGGTTACAGAGGTTTTTAATTCACTGGTTTAAGTAAGAAACAGCAGGTAAAACTGAGATAAAGAGTAGGTTTTTATAAGCAATAATGTCTCAGTGAGGTTGTGCAAATTCAAGGCATTAAAAAGTTCAAAGAAGAAAATTGAGAAACTGATGGCCTCAGCGTAAACTGACAAGACCAATGTTAAAATGAACAATATTTTCAAAATGTTCCAGTATATTCTTGTGAAGAAAATACAATCAACAGATTCACCTACTTAGACATTTCTAGTAAAACTTAGGGTATGTCTACACTACAAAGTTAATTTGAAATAACAGCAGTTATTTCAAATTAACTTTAATAGCGTCTACACAGCCAAACTGCTATTTCGAAATAAATTATTATTTATTTCGAATTTGGTAAACCTCATTCTACGAAGAATAACGCCAAATTTGAAATAGCTAATTTGAAATAAGTGCTGTGTAGACAGTTATTTCGAATTAGGGGGCCTCCAGTCCATCCCAGTTTCCCCTGGTGGCCACTCTGGGCCAAACCAGGAAAACTCCTCTCCTCTCCCCCAGCCTCGGGGCCCTTAAAGGGGAAGACTCTGGCCACTGGGCACGTGCGAGAGCCAGGCCTGCCGGCAGCCGCAGACCCTCAGCCAGTGGCCGCACAATGTCAGCCAGTGGCAACCAGCCATCCCATGCCCAGTCCCCCAGCACCCAGGGGCCATCCAGGGGCTGTAGATGGCGCATCCTCATGGACTAGTGCAGAGATCATGGACCTCATTGAGGTTTGGGGGGAGGCCCCCAACGTCCATGATCTCCACACTAGGCGGAGGAACGCGGCCGTCTACAGCCGCATAGCGGCCACCATGGCCAGGAAAGACCACAGGTGCACCTGAAAGTCAAGGAGCTGCGGCAGGCATACCCCAGGGCCACCAGGGGCGGCACCGCAGCAGGGGCTGCCACCTGCTCCTACTTCCCCGCCCTCGACCGAATCCTGGGGGGCGGGGCGGTCTGCACCAGCCCGGGGGGCAGCAAGCCGGGAGCTGAGGGCCCTGACCCGGGCGCAGCAGAGGGGCCACCACCAGCTGTCCCGGCACCGGAGTTGGCAGGGTTGTCCGGGGAGGTCATACCAGGTAAGTGCCAGCACTGTCCCCTATCTGGGGGGGAGGCAGGGAGGGATTCCAGGGATCTCACGTGTGGGCCATGCCTCCCACAGATCACGCAGCCACCTGTGCATGTGCAAGCACATGCCATGCCACCCTTGGGCAGGTGGCTCCAGCTGCATGACACCCAGGGACCGTGGCCTGATAGGCACACACGTGTGTGAAGAGACCTGACACACTCCCGACCCCAGGGCAGGACCCAGCAGGATGCCCTCTCTTCACATGCCCCCTCTGCACAGAGGCAGGGGACATCTTCCCCCCCGACCTCGGCCGCACTATACACGGCACAGGGGCATGGGTGCAGTCTCGGGGCTGCTTTCACTCCCAGGGAGAGCCAGACATCCCGATCATGGCCTCTGTGCAAGCACGTCGGCTCTGACGGTACAGGGCACAGTTGTCCTCACATCGCGGGGGGGCTGGGCATCATCTACTGTGTCCCCAGGGAGAACTGACCACTCCCCTTCTTTCTCCACATCCACACTAGCTGCATGTGCAGGGTACACCACCCTTCCCGGGACATGCTCCCGCACACGAGGGTTCCTCCGGACCACCAGCATGCAGCAGGGGTACTGGGACCAGCACCTGGGGGCCCTGCGAGGCCTGCACCACGCCATCCAGGCCTGGATGCAGGAGGACCTGCAGCTCCGCCGGGAGCAGCTTGCTCAGGACCGTGCCATGTGCTCACACCTGCAGGCCCTGCTGCAGAGCATGCTGCCCCATGCTGCCCCCCAGCTACTGTTCCTCTTCCCACTCCTGCCCCCCCCTTCCACCTCTCCCTCCTCAAGCTCCTCACCCTCCTCCTCAATCTCCACACCCTCCTCCCCATCCCCCCGGGGACGCCAACATCCCCGCACCTGCCGTGCTGGGAGACATGTGGCCCAACGAGACCCCCACTCCTGAGCGCTGAGCTTCCCCTCCCCCTTCCTCCCCTTGATTCCCCCTTCCAGCTCCCTCCTCCCAGTTTTCTCCCTCCCCTCTCCCACCCTCTCTCCTCCCGTCTCCCATCTCCTTTCCCCAGTCTCAGCAGAGTTTCATTCCCCCTCCCCAGTTTTGTTAAATAAAGACAGTTGATGTTTATGAAAAAACATGTCTTTTATTTGACATCAGGAAGGGGGGCTAAGGAGGGGTAAGTGGAAGGACATGAAGGAGGAATGGGGCACGAGCCCCCCGATGAGGAGGACTGGGGTGGCTCTGAGGGCTCCTCGGGGTGGACGCTCTCCCACAGGGCCTCCTGAATTGTGACAGCCCCCCGATGGACCTCCCAGATGGCAGCCTGCAGCAAGTGTAGCCGGGCTGATGGCAACGACCCCATGAGATGCACCAGCGTGCCCAGGGACAGGTCTGGTTCCATGTTGCAGAGTGCCGTTGTGTCCCGAGTGAGGGCAAGCAGAGCACTCCAAGACCCAAATGCTTTGCTGTCCCTCAGCGAGGTAGACCAGCAAGCAGAGAAACCTGAGAACTGTCTGTCCGGGATGGGGGGGTCGGGTCCCTTTAAGCACAGACCTCGGATAGCCTGAGGCAGCAGCCCCACACACTAAGTCCTAACCTGATGCCCTGCCGGCACTGGTTCCTGCCAGCCTTACCTTCGATTCAGGGTCCACTCAATGTGGACGCGCTATTTCGAATTAGAAAAATGCTATTTCGATTTAGTTTTTGTGTCTAGATGCGTTATTTCAAATAGCTTAATTCGAATTAACTATTTCGAAATAAGTTGATTCAAAATAGTGCTGTAGTGTAGACATACTCTTAGAGACTAAAACCACATTCAGCAATGGATCCCTCGAGGGAAAAAAATACAGGACATCCTTGAAATATTTCTTAAGGAACAGTAAAAAAACTTTTAAGAGTCTGGTCCCTAAAGTAGGCAATGTAATGAAAAGGGTGTGGGAGAAGGATAGCTAGAAACATACTTTTCAAAAAAGATTATATGTACCCAACCAATAAACAAATCTTGAAAACCTGTACATTGAAACGTCTTTTTCCACTAGTTGTGACCAACAGAGAATAACAGATATGCTATATTTACTATAGTAACCATTTCATATGGTGAGAGGAAAAGTGGAAATGTTTTCTGGAGACATTTTCAAACAGCTATGCAGTTTGGAAATGCTAGCATGGCCTATTCAGGCCTTGCCTACCTAAAAAGGATAGAACAGGATTTCACCTTCATTAAAAAGGATAGAACAGGATTTCACCTTCATTAAGTTTCTTAACACAGAAATAACAGAATCTGAATGTACCTTCTCTGTTGCTCGTTGCATTAAAGCAATATATTGAATGTCATATATTTTTGTTCAAGTACAGGTTAAACTTCTCTAGGTTAGCACCCTCGGGACTTTACCTTTGCCAAGCCAGAGCATTAGCTGAACCATTGAGGTCAATATTATCTAGCAGCATTGCCAACACCTGCATTGCTTACTGGACTCATAGGCTATGTCTGCACTTGCACCCTACTTCGAACTAGGGATGCAAATGTAGGCATTTGAAATAGTCAATGAAGCGGGGATTTAAATATCCCACGCTTCATTAGCATGATCTCGCCGGCGCGTTACTCCGATCAAAAAATGAGGAGTAACGTTAGTTCGAACCAAAGGGTTTGGTTCGAACTAACGCGTCCCGGCGTGCACTTTCACTTTTGAAACAGCTGTTGATCGGAGTAACGCACCAGCAAGATCATGCTAATGAAGCACGGGTTATTTAAATCCCCACTTCACTGACTATTTCGAATGCCTACATTTGCATCCTTAGTTCGAATTAGGGTGCAAGTGTAGACATACCCCTGGGGTAAATTAGAGCTAAATAACAGCACAGAACACTGAGAGCCAGGACTGGTGGCTGTAAACAAACTTTATGGGACTGAGTAAACTTGTCCACCCCCATGATAGGTGGACATCTGGCTCACTAAAATCATGCCAAATCATGGATTTTGCTGGACGAGAGAGTGCCGGACTAGACAGATACAACCTGTATTACACAACACAGAAACCAGGACCTGTTATAAACTGCAGTTTGTCACTGTTTGATTTGTCCCATGGAAAGTCCAGACTCCTGTCTTGCAAAGTGTCGGATGATCTTTAATCTTTTTATCCACAGCTCATCTCCTTGCCCAAAACATCATACACTCCACATACCCTCCAGAGATTCATAATAGATTTAAGTAACATGGCCCTTTATCCATGGCAATTCTTCTTTCGTGAATAATCAATTTCTCAAATAATTGTAGGTCAAATACAATCAATATAACCTGAGATAGTACTAATTTTCATTCATTCACAAATATGTCTTGCTAGTATCATATATATAGTAGCCCAATGTCTGTGACTCTGTAATGCTGTAGCGTTATGAGTCACCTCTGGGGGGTGCTGTTGCCTTGCGCCGTGGCGCTCGGCTGAGTTCTGCGCTGCTCAGCTGGGCCGCTGCGGGGGAACAAGCGGTGCAAGCGGCCGTTTGGGCCCCATGGTCCCCATGCAGCACCCTCGTGCTGCATGGGGAACGCAGGGCCCAAATGGACGCTTGCTCCGCTTGCTTCCCTGCGGCGGCCCGGCTGAGTGGTGCAGAACTCAGCCGAGCTCCACAGCAGGAGGGGAAAGGGGCGGGGCGGTGACGTACATGGCCGGGGGCGGGGTCCAGCCATGTACGTCCCTGCCCCGCCCCCTTTCGCTTCCCGCCGTGGTGCTCGGCTGAGTTCTGCGCCGCTCAATCGGGCCGCCGCAGGGGAGCAAGCGGAGCAAGCGGCCATTTGGACTCTGCGGTCCCCATGTTGCATGGGGAGCATGGAGCTCAAACAGCCATTTGCGCTGCTTGCCCCCGCACAGGGAGCGCGGAGCCCAAACAGTTGTTTGGGCTTCGCTGTCCCCCGAGGGAAAGGCAGGAGGGGGAGGTGAAGAGAAAGAGAGAGAGAGAGGCAGGAGGGAGAGAAGAGAAGGATAGACAGAGAGAGAGGCAGGAGGGGGTGGAGAGCTAAGAAAGAGAGCGGGGAGGCAGGAGGAGGAGGAGAGAGAGAGAGAGAGAGACGGATATGGAGGAGAGACCCGAAAAATCCCGTTGTATGATCGGCTATTGGCTAGTAAACAAAGAAAGGTGTCCTGTAGGACCAGGAAATTATTTTTATTTTCTAGCAATATAAAAAGAATAAGGATTTTTTTCATAAAATTCATCTCTTGAAATATTCAAGGCTTCTGTAGCGTGACATTTCCATCCTGCCGATCTGTCGATGTGGATTCAGCATCGGTTCTAAGGGTCATTGCCGCTGCTGACAAAATACTACATTTAATTGTCAATCAGAAGAATTCTTCCATAGTCTGTTTGGGATTTGAATTCACAGGACATCTGTACTGTATCTCACTCTTCATTCTATCCTATTCCCAGATTTAGGAAGTCAATGGGAGTTTTTCATTTGACTTCAGTGGGTTTGTCTCTTTGTGGACCCATTCCCATACTTATGAAACAGACAAAATGGAAATACGTTTATCCTTTTTGTACCCTCAGGACAGTTATGAGAGACAGCTTCCCAGCCTCAAGAGGAAGTTGCAGCTAGAGCCTCCAAGGGCCTGAGCTCTGGAACAGCTTGTATAACAGGATGTAGAGTAGTCAACATCAGGTCAGAGGGCAGATCACAGTGACAAAAGATAAGGGAGCAGTCAGTGCTGCAGACTTGTTTGTAATGTCTCAGATATATGGAATAAAGGTCCGTTATTGTAAAATCTCAGGGATTTCTGTGTCTTCTTGAAAGAACTAGAACAAGGACCAATCCCGTGTTGTTCACTCAGATAAATTGCCACTGACTTCAGTGAGATTTTTATCTGTGTCACAATCATGGGATCAGTCAACGGAGCAGGGGAGAAACATGCAATAAATCTCTGCCAAGTTTATCCAAAACAATTTAAGTTTTGCCTAAATAAGGTCTGGTTTGGCCCCTTAGTAAAATCCCCAGGCACTAGTGAAATTCTATCATTCTGGGCTTTTTCATAGTTACATTCTATGTGTGCACTTAGTTGCTAACCAATGGTGTAAGTTCACTTCAAACATGTGTGTCAGATATTCAGTTAATTTAAACTTGTGAAAATACACTGACTTTGACAGCATCATGCCAGTTTACATCAGCTAAGGATCTGTCTCTACATCTCCATAGGTCTCTTCCATCCTCCCAACCCACAAACTTGCAATAACTTTTCTCTGTAATAAGAATGTAAAATCTCATTAGCCCTTTGCCATTTCTCCTCTACCTTGTGCTCTAAAAAGGAATCAGGAAGGAAAATTGGTCTGGTGTTGAATTTTTCTTCTATGAATGATGTGTAAAATAAGCAAAGGGCAAAGACAAAATAGTTATGTGCCCCTTCTCCAAAAAGTGTTTCTCACCAAGAGACTAAAAGTCAACTTAAATGCCAACTACAGAAAAATCTACAGTTACTAATTTCTGCAGATGAGATTTTTAGCTTTACCTGAGTTGAAATGAAGAAAACAAAAAGCTTAAAACGAATAATTTAACTGAGCAAGACAATACATTCACAGACATCTGGTTAAATACCACAGTATGAAAGAATAACTCTGAAACCCTCCATTTTCAAAACATGGTCATTATATTCACTTTTAGACTATATAATTGGATAGAAAATTGAATCACAAGAGTGAGCTGCAGCCAACTTAAAAAATGAATATTATTGTTTATTTTATTGCAATCTTCACAGACCTTGAGTTTATGTGGGATCTGTATTCCAACCATCATTTTATTCAATGTCCAATTTATTTGTAAATAACAAATATACTCTACCAAATATAGGGGTGAATGAAGTGGCTTTTTTGTTATTTTTCTGAACTATGGAGATCTTACAAAATGTTTATTTGTGCTTTCAGCATCTTCAATTAGTTTCTCCGACATTCCTGGAATAATAGAGAGATTTTATTGTACTAAAATAATTCTTTTAAATACCATGCATGTTAGCCTAATCCTGTGTGGATTACTGAATTAAGAATCTATTTTACAATGCAATGGTACTTTGTTCAAATTTAGAACTGATTTTTTACAAAAAGAGTTTTTATATTTACATATATACACACTCATTATTAATCTGAGCATAAGAATACAGGATCTGATTTTGAGCTTCTTACACAGGTAAAATCAGAAGTCACTTCCATGAAGTTTTTGGAAATAGACTGGTGTAAACATCTGTGTGACATCAGAATCAGGTCTGTAGACTGCACATTGTCACATAAGTAATCTGTCAGATCTGGTATCTTATCTCTGGCAGCTCTCAGAGGTGCTGTGGGGGAAGACAAATCTGTTCTTAGGCTCAAATACAGAGCCCAGCATCCAGCCCTAGTGGGTAGATGATCCCTAGTAAGTAATTCCCATGTAAGGGAATTGGGGGGAAGGAATCCTCCACTTCCTGGAGACTACTCAGCATAATGGCTCCACAGATCCTTCTCTAGCCCCACACAGAAGGGCAAAGAGGAAATCTGTTCCTAGGCCTCCCCTACTTATGCTCCATAATTAGGGTTCTACCAAATTCATGGTTCAATATACTCAATTTCTTGGCCATAGGATCTGAAAATTGATAAATTTCACATTTTCAAATGTTTAAAGCTGAAATTTCAGGGTGCTGTAACTGTGGGGATCCTGAGCCAAAAGGGAATAATAGGGGGCACAAATCTGCTGGAGTGAGGTCATGAGATTTTCACCCTCACATCTGTGCAGTCTTCAAAGTTAGCCTGTCCTTCTCCTGCCCAGCCAGAGGTAGGATCCTCCTTTGCTGGGGTGCTCACAGCAGAACAGGAAGATTAGACAAAACACCCCAAATCTCCTCCAGCTGCAAGAATCTCTGGGGCTACTGCCTAGTCCCAGAAAGCAGCCTACAGCAGGAGAAGTGGGTCTGGATCCCTCCGCCCAGTGCAGCTGTGAACAAAATGAACAAGTCCTGTCCCTAAAATGCTCAGCTGGAGCTAGGAGCATCCCCTGCTGGGGTGCTCCTAGGAACAAGAGGACATCGGATTTCGTGGGGAAGGGTTTATTTCATGATCCATGACACATAGTTTTTCACAGATATGAAATTAGTAGGGCCCTATCCATAATGCTAGGGCATGTGAAATTTCAGAGGGCTGGTTTCTTTCTGAAGCTCATGTGATGGGACATTCCATGTACTTTATGAAATTATGCTTATGATATGAATATGTCAACAGATATACTTTTTGCATATCTATCATTGGAAAGGTCGTGAGTTACTGAATACTATTACATAAGAACATAAGAACATAAGAATGGCCGTACTGGGTCAAACCAAAGGTCCATCTAGACCAGTAGCCTGTCTGCCGACAGTGGCCAGTGCCAGGTGCCCCGGAGGGGATGGACCGAAGACAATGATCAAGTGATTTGTCTCGTGCCATCCATCTCCAGCCTCTGACAAACAGAGGCCAGGAATACCATTCCTACCCCCTGGCTAATAGCCTTTTATGGACCTAACCTCCATGAATTTATCTAGCTTCTCTTTAAACTCTGTTATAGTTCTAGCCTTCACAGCCTCCTCTGGCAAGGAGTTCCACAGGTTGACTGTGCGCTGTGTGAAGAAGAACTTTCACTTATTAGTTTTAAACCTGCTACCCATTAATTTCATTTGGTGTCCTCTAGTCCTTATATTATGGGAACTAATGAATAACTTTTCTTTATTCTTTCTGTTCCCTAAATAGAAGAACTAGAGGACACCAAATGAAATTAATGGGTAGCAGGTTTAAAACTAATAAAAGAAAGTTCTTCTTCACACAGTGTGTAGTCAGCCTGTGGAACTCCTTGCCAGAGGAGGCTGTGAAGGCTAGGACTATAATAGAGTTTAAAGAGAAGCTAGATAATTTCATGGAGGTTAGGTCCATAAAAGGCTATTAGCCAGGGGATAAAATGGTGTCCTTGGCCTCTGTTTGTCAGAGGCTGGAGAGGGATGGCAGGAGACAAATCGCCTGATCATTGTCTTTGGTCCACCCTCTCTGGGGCACCTGGTGCTGGCCACTGTCGCCAGACAGGATACTGGGCTAGATGGACCTTTGGTCTGACCCAGTACGGCTTATGTTCTTATGTTCTTATTCACCCTCTCCACACCACTCATGATTTTATATACCTCTATCATATCCCCCCTCAGTCTCCTCTTTTCTAAAGTAAAAAGTCCTAGTCTCTTTAGCCTCTCCTCATATGGGACCTGTTCCAAACCCTAATCATTTTAGTTGCTCCTTTCTGAACCTTTTCTAATGCCAAAATATCTTGAGGAGACCACATCTGTACGTAGTATTCAAGATGTGGGCGTACTATAGTTTTATATAGGGGCAGTAAGCTATTCTTCGTCTTATTTTCTATCCCTTTTTTAATAATTCCTAACATCCTATTTGCTTTTTTGACTGCTGCTGCACACTGTGTGGACATTTGGCAAATTCTCTGGTTCAGCAATGATCAGGTCCCAAGAGTGCTGGACTAGAGAGGTTCAACCTCTAGTTGAGTGTCTTGAAGATGACTTTGAAAACTTCTCTGAAAACAGGAAGATAGCTTGCATTATTTTGCATGTAACTATTTATTTTAGCTTCACAGAGATCAAAATATGCTTCTGTCTTATAGACTTCTTCTGGGGGTGTAAGAGCAAATCTATACCAATTGTGTCATCTGACATGGATTCAAAGGTCTCACACTAAAGAGCTGCTTATTTGTAGTGTAGACATTTGGGCATGGGCTGCAGCCCAAGCTCTGAGAGCAGGGTACTAAAGCCTAGGCTCTAGGTTGAGTCCAGATGCCTACACTGCAATTAATTAGCCCCTTAGCCTGAGGCCTGGTCTAAACTACACTCCTCTCTCCCATTAATCTAAGATATGCAATTTTCACAAATAGCAGAGCTGAAGTCGCACACTTAGACCTTCTTACTGTGGTGGCTTCCATGCAGTAAGGTCAGCAGCTGATGCTCTCCCATTGATTCCACCTACACTTTTCATCCTGGTGGAGTGCCAGAGTCAATGGGAGAGCACTCAGAGGTTGATTTATCTCATCTACGGCGATACAATAGATTGACCCACCAGTGGATCAATCGCTGCAGCGTCGATCCACCCTGTAATGGAGACAAGCCTTAGGCCTCAAAAGCCCAAGTTTTCTTGTATGAGCCAGCAGTAAGTTTTTATTTGCAGTGTAAACACACCCTAAATGCATTTTCAATCTACTGTGCAGATATCTTGCTGGTAAAAAATCTGCTGCTACACTTATAATAGAAGAAAAGACAGGTAATGACAAATCCCAGCTTTGGGAAAAGCTATGCATACTGTTGTCTGTACTTTCCTATACATCTTAGCTATGCAATCTGCAAATCCTAGTTCCCTCAAAAGTATGTGCCCTTGAATGTTTACTGTGAGACTCGATTATGTTCCATGCCACTAGATAACATGAAAGCTACATCCTGTATGTTTTATGCAGTGTTTGGAAGCTCATTCCTTATAAAAAATAATGGAACTATTTCCTTCTGATCTCTTTAAAAGATGTTGTTTTTCAAAACTGTGCAAACACTAGTCCTTTGCTGCCATAGACTCAATATCATAGAAGAGTGGCAAGATAAAACAAGACATTGAAGGAAAATTTCAGTTGCTCAGAGAAGATCGGATTTTATTTTATTTAAAAAGAAGGCTTTCTGGTTTTACCTTGTCTTTAAAATTGGGGGGGGGGGGGAACGTTTATTTTGTGTTGCTTCAGTTTGATGTATTTTGTTGAGGTAGTTTAAATATATTGCAGAACATACAAGTTTAGCAGGGCTACTCAACATGCAAGCTGTGGGCCGCATGCAGCACATGGTCCATTTCTTTGTGTCCTGTGGTGCGGTTTGGATTTATGTAGGGCTCAACACGTGGCCTGCGGATGGGAGCCAAAAGAAAAAAGTAGTCAATATAATGGTCTTCTGTTGGTATATGTTTTAGTAGTTAAATTCCTAGACTGTCATTGCTCATTAAAAGTGCTGTTCTATGGGTGGAAATGGGGTAAATATTGATATTTGCATGTATATGCAACCACACTTAAGTTGCTGCTCTCGGCATATGCTGCGAGTATCATTGTGGCCCCCGGGCTTCCAAAGTTAAGTAGCCCTGACATTAGCATTTAGAGTAAATTGTGGTTAGCTACTGATTGCTGAACTAGTGTTTATCTGAATAATTAAGTGAGTTTTATCCACAAAAGCTTATGCCCGAATAAATCTGTTAGTCTCTAAGGTGCCACATTGCTTTTTTTTCCATTTGTTCATCTGGGTATTTGTTGCCACAAAGAACTAGGAGTGCTCCAAATTAAATCTTGATATTTCAAAATCATCATCTCTTTTCTCCTATAATATAGATTGGTAATGATACAGACCAGTTCTTGTCCTCATTTAAGTCTATTGGGATTTTTACTTTTAATTGTATGGTCCTAGTCAGCAATTGCAATAGCGTAGACCCATTTGGGACATACGTGAGATTCCACACAGCTCCAGATATCTGCACAAGTCAGTTGTATTGCAGGCATAAGAATCAGACTCCAAAAGTCCTTTTACCACATACTGTTCTACTAGAATTTCAGAATAACTTCACTACAAATTCTTATAACATGCAAAGCAATGATAAACATCCTGACACAGAACACTCATCCCAGAAAATATAAGCCATAGCAGCCTCTATCTGCGAGGAGCTCAGCAGGCAGGAGCCAGTTTGTGCAGGAAGCTGGTTTTTAAACTGTCTACCCTTGTGTATTAGCTCCCACCTGCCACCCCACACTGCTGCCTCTGTATCAGAGGCAGCAGCACAGAGGTGGCAGGGGGCTCCCCAGAAGTGGGGTCAGGAGTGTACTGGCTGCTGGCCCCACCACTGGGGACTATTGAATAATCCTGTAATTGCTAACGTTTTATGTGGTTATACGACTCTTCAGTTACACTCTACCTAAGATCCCTAGTTTATCTATATAATATAAATTTAGTGATCTGGAAAGGGAAGCAAGTAGTGAGATAGCAAAATTTTCAGATGACAAAATAATATAGGATAGTCAGGATGAGAAAAAACTGGAAGAGTAATTTCAAAGAGGTTTAGAATAGTCAGGTGAATGGGCAACACAATGACAAACGAAATTCAAAATAGATAAATGGAATGCAATGCATCCTGGAGAAAAAATAAATAAACTATCTATGCACCATAACTGTACTGAGTCAAAAAAGGGCCCTTGGCATCACTGTTGACAGCTCATTGAAGACCTCTATTCAATATGCAACTGCAGACAACTGCACCCAAATTGTTGGGTGGCATAAGCAATGGGATGATGAATAAATACAAATAAGTTTATAATCCTTAATATAAATCTATGGGCTGTGTCTAGACTGGCGCAATCTTGCGCCAGAGCTATGCAAATGAGGCTCAGTGTGGAATATCGCTGAGCCTCATTTGCATAACTAATGAGCCACCATTTTTGCGGAAGAGGCTCTTGCGCAAGACGGAGCTGTCTACACTGCCCTGTCTTGCGCAAGAAAAACCCTCTTGCGCAAAGCCGTTATGCCTGAAAATAATCAGCATAATGGCTTTGAGCAAGAGGGTTTTTCCTGCGCAAGACGGGGCAGTGTAGACAGCTCCGTCTTCTGCAAGAGCCTCTTCCGCAAAAATGGCGGCTCATTAGTTATGCAAATGAGGCTCGGCGATATTCCACGCTGAGCCCCATTTGCATAGCTCTGGCGCAAGATCGCGCCAGTCTAGACACAGCCATGGTGTGTCCTGATTTGGCATACAGTGCACATTGCTGCTCACCCTATGTCCAGAGAAAGACAATGAGAATGATCAAAGGCATGGGAAAACATCCATATGAAGAAGATCAAAAAGAGCAGGATTGTTTTAGAAAGGAGATGAAAAAGAGGGGATATACTAAATGCATATAAAATAATCTAGTGGTCTAGAGAAGTTTTATCAGGAACTTCTCTTCTGCCTACCCCATAACTTAAGAATCAAGGTGCATTCAATGAAATTAAAAAGGTGGGAAATTCTAAAATAATAGGGAAAGACATTTTCATATACTGTATAATTCAACTGTAGGATTCACTGCTGCAGGAAGTCACTAAGGCCATAAACATAAGCGATTCAAAATGGACTGATGTAATGTAGATATCAAGAATATTCTAAAAATTTTGAAAGGGATATTAAACTCCATGCTTCAAAGGCATAGGTAGATCTCTAACAATTAGAGATCAGGATAAGACCTAATATGGGAAACAGAGTCCCCGCTTCTGTTTGTGAGGGGTTCTTACAACTACCACTGAAGAATCTGGTTCTGTCCACTATCACAGGGTATGGACTAGATGGAAATCTCTGTTCTCCTATGACAGAGCTGGGGATTGAACTCGGGATCTCCCCAGTTAAATACATGAGTCAGACTATGCAGCTAAGAGCTCATCTCCTCAGAGTATTTGCCATGGAAATGGATGCATAATACATGCTGACAAATGGGTAAGAATTCCTTACCACTCTGCAAAGAAACATTGGAGTACTCGAAGATGCCTGTGGCATCTTAATAACTCAAGTAATCTCCATGATCCAAGCCCAAGCCTTTCCCTATGTGTGGATCTTCCCAGGTCCATATCAACCCAAATGCCTTTCTGCTAATGGTCATGGAGGAAAACCCCCATGGAACTATGTTACTTATCAATGACGAACAAGCACCGTTGGGCTCAAGTCCTCAAGAACTAACTTGTACTCCATAATGGTACTGGTTCCATGGAAGAGGGGACAGGTTCACCCCCATAAAAAGACTAAAAGCATACAAATAGATTGCTGAATATTAGAATAAGGAACTTCAGAAGATGCCTTTATGGCTTTAAATGAGGCCTTACACTTACACAAATGAGATAAGAATATTTATGTGAAGTAAAGTCTTTCTGTGTTCCCTTTTCAGTCTTCAGGGATTAATTTTAATGTAGGCTCTCTTTAGCACAACAATGTCATCCTTCTACCCAAATCTTTTGAAGTCCATAGCATATATATTACAATATAATTTACTGACAGAAATAATTATGATATTGCAGCTTCCAAGATTTACCCATTAAGAAATTCCATCTTCAACAATCAAATCATTTAAATGAACAAAGAAAACTTGTGATGCATTGCAGGAAATTTTCATAGTAAATTCTAGAACAACATTGACTAAAATATTTATTGTAACAAAGAAGAAGAGCATGCAAGTTATGTACATGGCCTACATTTAATGTTTGTACTATCCTTTCCTTCACATTACCCATCCTATTTCACTAGGATAAATAGAGTAGAAAAAGGAGGCTAATGTTTACTATAATAAGTCATGCAAAAGATGTTTAAAATGTAGTGTTATGTAGTAACAATTTTCCTCATGGTCATAAAGCTGAGTTAAGAGAAACCAGTTTAAATTAGATAGCATATATCAAATCGTACTGGTGAAATGTCATACTGAAACCAACTGCAGCTGTATTGCCTACTGGATTTATATTCATTTACATTGGAATAAATCTGGGATGTGCTGAGCAACCACTACTGAAGTTAATGGGCTGTGCAGTCTATGCGAGAAATGAAAAAAAAATTAATAAACATTTCAGGATTTGTGCTCTGGATTTTTCAGTAAAGTATTACACAATTCAGCAGTGTGCTTGAGAAAATCTTCATTGACTTGAATGGAATCTATGTACCTACTTAAGTGCTTTCCGGAACTGGACCTCAAAAATGTATAAAGATTGTTACATTATAAGTTTTAAATATATGGGGATAGAGTTTCAGGGAAGGGTAACTAATTGCAGGTGCTATATTTGCACCCACAGTTTGTTGTGCAGGCAATTTACAACACTTCCAGGAAATTTACTCTTCTCCCTGGTACTCTTGGTGGTGCTTCCCTTGCTGTTAAGAATCAACTCAGTGTGCCTTTCTCCCAATATTTATATTTTTAATAAAGCAAAAGGTGGCCATACAGTGTGTGAAAAACTATTGAAAGCTTAACGCCTGTGCCAGTGGTGGAGACAGCAGTCTGTAGTTAAGAGGTTAAAGACTTTATGGTTAATTTAATTCTCATTAAAGGTGCAAGACTGACAAGACTGGAGACTGAATTAATCTATTTACAATTTAACACCAGTGATGGGTGGATAGTGATGGTACAACCTTTCCCACAAATGTGTCTTAATGCTTACCCAGAAAGACTGTATAAAGACTATGACTACACTTGGAGCTAGGATGTGTTCCCCAGCTCAAGCAAACCTACTCACACAAGCTGTCATGAAAGTAGCACACTAAAAAAATGGGAGTGTAGACATGGTGGGACAGAGAGCAGCAGCATGTATTAGTTTCTCCAGGGGATCTGGGCATATTTGTATTTGAGGTGGCTAGCCCATGCTGTGGTTTCCATTGTCTGTGCTACTGCAGCAACACTACAAATTTGAGTGCACTATTTCAGTAGGAGTGCATCTACACTGTGTCCTTACCTTGAAATAAGCTACAAAATTTGCACTACACAAATAGCGTAGCTTATTTCAAGGTAATTTCTGCACAGCACCAAATTACGAACTAAAGCGCTGTTCTGAGAAGTCCTACAGGGATGCCAGAATAGTGAGCCTGTTATTTTGAAATATATTAAGAAATAACAGGTGCATTTAAAGATGTGGAATTGCTATTTCGGGATACTTCCAGTATCCCAAAATAGCGCTGCTGTCTAGTCGTAGCCTATGAGTGTGTCTATTTGAGCTGGGAATCGCACCCTTAGTTCCAGGCATAAATATCTCTTAAAGGCCTAGAATTTTCAATCAGACCTCCTTCAATCTTTCGTCTCTCTGCTAAGATTGCTTAAATAGTGCTATTTGTTCATGGGTTTTTATGTCTTAATGCAGCCACTGAACTAGATTAACATTACTGATTCATTTCTCAGAATAGCTAATAGATGGTGTAGGGGTTAATTTCAGAAGAACTTTGTACGTGCAAGTTTAGGGGTGGTGAGGCCTGCATTCTTTCCTCCCTTTCCCTTTCCCCTATATCTGATGAGCCAGAATCAAGTCTTTGGGAACATACACCATTGTAGCAAGAACAAATTGTAGATAAGGGCAAGAATGCATAAACAATTCTGTTTACCCTAACGTACTGATCACGTAAAAAAGGCCAAAGAACAAGCAGAACTAGATCAGAACCAGATCGATAACTAACAGCTGAGCCCTACATCAACACGTAATGAGTAACCCCTGGAAATTTCCAAACTGCAAAACAAGGCAAGAGAACTGTATTTAAGGCTGCACCAAAGCACAGCAATTTGGACCTCACCTATGGGCTTTGGGTACTTTCGCCTCGGAAGCTGAGACAACCTCCCACTTCGTCCACAGCCGACTCGGGATCCCCGGCTAGCAGGAAGGGACGTAAGGGACGTGTTATGTTGCCCTTCTAGTTAAGGGGTGCAGCTGTTAGCTGTCAGGAAATAAACTACTTGTATTTGACAGATACCTGTGTAGCGTTCTTTGTACTTTGAGAACCCAGTGTCAGACCTGAGACTTACTCTTGCCGGCAACAAATGGTCACAACCTTCATTCAAGAATAATCTGAGCCAAATTCAAACAAGTGAGTCAGAAGGGAAAAACTCTGTATTGCATTACTGAACTAGCAGCCATCACTAGTCCTCTGATATCTTGTGCTTTTGAGGAACAACTGCTCCTAAATATTTTCCATCCATCTTTTGTCAGCTTTCAAATAAACCAACAGATTTTCCAAACAGGGTATAGAGTTTGACTGGGTATAGACTTTGACAGGGTATAGCGTTTGCATATTATTTGGCGAAGTCTATACACGACAGTCTGAAATATTAATCTCTTGTCTCTTAAACTACCAAGAGGCCTGGTTTTCAGCAGATGAGTGTTCAGTGCATTTTAAAACTGGTCCCTTCATAGTGTTTATAATAAATTATTAATAAATAAATACAAAATAATAATAAATAATTTATCCATAGCTCTTATATAGCACTTTTCAGCTGTAGACCTTAAATGCTTCACAAAGGAAGCAAATATTTTTATCCCTGGTTTACAGAAGGAGAAAATGAGGCACAGAGAAGTGAATTTGCCCAAATTCATCTTTCAGGCCAGTGGCAAAGTCAAGAATAGCACCTGCATGAGTGAAGTCACAATCCAGAGATCTAACTACTATCTATGGGTATGTCTACACAGCAAAGTTATTTCGGGATATCAGAGGTATCCCGAAATAGCGACCCTTCGTCTTTTGAACACATCCACTATTTAGAAATATAGCGGATGCACTATTTCACCGTCCCTGTAAACCTCATTGTATGAGAAGTAAGGGATGGCTTGAAATAGCACTGTATTTCAAAATTTGGTGCTGTGTAAACAGCACCAAATGATGAAATAAGCTATTTCTAAATAGACTCTTATTTTGAGTTTCGGGTGCTGTGTAGACGCACCCAATGTTCACTGCTCTGAACATTAGTATCTTTTAAAACATTAGACCTAAGCCTTTATTTCTGGGCTTACATTGAACATTGTTAGGTTCTCAAAAATAAACAAAAAATAACAGCAGTATTCTGGAGAAAAAAAAGATTTTTTTCTCATTAAAAATGAATTGTACCTCTCAGTAAAAGATCTATAATAGGATTTTCTACTTAAATGTCATGAATGATCTACAATTTGAATTACAGATTAGGAAGCAAAGGTTATTTTGAAAGTTAACACACTTTGTTAGTAATTCTTTTCATGGGAAAAAAAGAACTATCAATTGTAAGTGCAAAAATGGCAAAATGTGGATTCTGCTCTGTTATGTTATGCTGTCCAGCCCTACCTTCAGGGGGCTCCTTATCCTTCCTACGTTCCAAGGGTTCCAGCTCCATCCCTCGGCCCCTGGAATGGAGCTGGCAGGCCTAACTGGTAACAATATGTATAATTTAATGCTACCCAGAATTTTCTAAGACCCTAGTTTCAGTTGTTTTAACTTTGCCAGGCTTGAGCTATTTGAGCTGAACTATTCCATGCCAAGATATCTGGGATATGCTGACCTTTTCTGGACATTTCATTTGAAATGTTTCAGCTATTTCTAAAAATAAAGTTAATGAAGAACACATTGGTTTGGCCCTGTTAGAAAAATTCTTACAGCCATTTCATTAGATGGTCTACCATGATCATGTTTTGGAGAAGGGATTTGAAATTTGTCAAGGGACCTCTTTTGTGTAAGAGATGGGATTTTTCCATCCTTGTAAGAATTTACCCAAATTTGGCCAAATTAGAATCCCCTGAAAAATCTCCATTTGGACATATTCTGTAAAGATTTGTAAGAATTTTAGCTGAATTCGCTGAAGATTCCATCTGTACTGAGTGTGCTACAATCCTCCACAGATTCTATAGCAACTGAGCATGCTCTGTCCAGGAACTGCAAAGATTAAGCAGGATTTCCTGGAAATTGCTCTTCTTGGCTACTGAGGGTCACAGTAGGGCCAAAAACTGGAATTAAGAGCAGAAAAAGCCTTACCTATGCTTAAAATCCCATGCTTTTGAGCAGAGGCGAGAGAAGGCATAAGGGCCATAGGGGGAAAGGAGATAGAAATAGGAGCAGAGGGAAGAGGATGGGAAAGAAAATGGGAGTCATTTCCCAATTTTAGAGACTTAATGTCAGAACACTTAAAATAGCAACTGGGGTCTTAAAATAGCAACTGGAAATGTGCTCTTATAGAACACTGGGTACTCTGAATGAACCAGCCCTTAATGCTCCTTTAATTGAGTATCCAAAATTAGTTGAGACCTGACAATTTTGTCCTTAATTTTTGTACACCAGTTCCCCATGTGTAAAATTGGGATAACCCTGCACCTCACAGGAGTGAGATATAAAATTCATTAATATTTGTAAAGCTCTAAGTGTGGTGAATTGGGACTCTCTCCATACAATTTATGATTTCTGTATGACATTATCAGCTGTGTATATGCATGTTGCAAACTGCTTGTCCTTTGCCTTCATATTGGGCTGTAGTCCCAACACAGACAGATAGAGGGCTGACTGTAGAGGCAGGGGGAACTGACAAACTTGCTGGTCCTGTGGGCAAGGTGAGGGTGGGCCTCAGGTGGAAGGGGTGAGGTTAGAGCTGCTTAGCGCTGCTCGGAGCATGCTGCTCAGGGCTCTGGCAGCAATTTAAATGACCCAGGGCTCCCAGCTGTCTCTATGGCATTGGCCAGGGCCCCTGGGGTCTTCTGAATTGTTGGGCCCCAGGGCAATTGCTCATTTTGCTCCCCCTGTCAGCGAGCCAGCTATAGAGGGTAGCTGACTTTAAATGGCCACTAAAAAATGTTTTAGCACAGGGAGAGGTGTCTATGGGGAAGCCTGCACAGCCCTGTCTTGACCAAAGTATGGTCATGTGATCAGGCAAGCATAGGCCTGGATAAAGTCTGGTGCAATATGTGTACGCAGGCAAGGCCTGAAGCAAGCATGTGATAATATGGCTTCCTGTGCTAAAGGGAGTTGGGCAGAGTGTGACCACAGTGAGAAAACAAAGTGAATTAGATAGAAACATTCCAAAAGAAGCAGAAATACAAGATGTAACCTGGCAGTCCTAAAACCGTTAGCCACGAAGAAGTAAATAATTTACAAAAGTAGCGTGTCATAAGTAGAAATAGTGATGGATAAGTTGATAAGTAGTGTAGTTTAAGTTAAAGAATAAAAAAATAACATAATTCTAAATGAGTGGTGAATCATAGTCATGGGCAACCAAGTCAAGCCCAGTTTAAATACAGGTTTAAGCAAGGCAATCATAGGGAAAGGATTGGGCAAGGTATCCCTATGTACCTGGTGAGCTGCAACTAGAAATTGGACCTGTTCATATCAGCAAGCGAATTGTGGATGCCTCTCTGCATGAGAAAAGACAGAGGCTGTGACCTCCCATCTGACAATCGTAGCTTTGCCAACAGTTGGACTGCATGTGATTTATAGAAATAAGTAAATGTATAGCCATATCCTTAAAGTTGAATATCTTGTGTATTGTCATAGGTGTAGGTGATATTATATTGTCTGTGCTAACTACCCCATTTATTGGAATAGATCTATGTAACTTTGCATTGCTTCTCTTTACTATTTTGTGTATAATAAAGTTAGAGATAGAGCTTGTCTTTTGTGTGTTCTGGCTCCTTTTGTATCTAAGATCTTGAGCACACGACAGTGTCCTTCTCAACAAAGCTCCTTGGCCAGGAGTCTGTGACATGGCAGAAAGTTGAACCAGGGATCTTAATGTTTTAATCTAACAGGGATCTTAATGGTTTTAAAGGATAGAAGCTGTTCTACTCAGAGCCCATTTTCTTCAACAGAGATTACCCCACATGTATCAGTATGCATGTTAAATTATTCAAAATAACAATGTTGCCCTTAAGACGGTTAAAATATCATCTATATGATTCACACCTTGGGGTGGAATTCCAGGTGAGTGTATATTTAAATACAAAGGAGTCTGAAGAGACACTATTTTGCCCAGGAGTTAGGCAGATGGACAGGTTCTAGATCTCAGAAGCAGGTGCCATATCTGTCTGTGTGCTGAGTATGTACCTACAGACCCTGAGACTGGCACTACACTTGCTTAAATTCTCAGGAATCCAGGGACACAGAGACTTGGATTTCCCTCACAGTAACCTAGTGGGTAGTTAAAAAGATCCATACTGATACATCTGTGACACAAAGATGCTGCAATGAGAACCCCATAGAAAAGTTCACAAGAAAATTAATAATTCTGTATACAGTGCAGGCTTTGAATAGTGTGCAGTAGAGTAGGAGTACAAAGATAAGGGCATGAGGCCAAACACTGAATGATGTGGATAAAAAATGAATAACTTCCATTCAATGGCCGCTATTCAATTTGTGCACTGAATGAGGCAGGAGTCCTGTGGTAAAATAATGTGTGATAATGTAAGTAAAGACTGAATCATAATGCATATCCATGGAGATGAATATGGTTACATGGCTAACTTTAATTACGGCATCTCCCATTTCTGAGTGCTTGACTTTGAAACTATACCTTTTTAATGTCAGGTGTTTTTGTATGTATATGTATTATATGACAAGTTCTACATATTTATCCTGCATGATTAGCACAATATTTTTCAACAGGTGGATTGCAATCCTGCAGGGGTGTATGGACATGGAAGGGATGGGGAACATGTCACAAAAGGCAAACAGAGGGTAACACGAGACATCAGAAATGTTACTACAATCTAAAGCGAAGAAATTCTTGATGTCCCACAGCACACACATTTATTTGCCTGTATTTTCTGAGGTTGGCCATCAAGTAGTCTCTGCCAACCTCTGAAAAAAAACACTAATAAATTATACATAAGATTGGCATTGTTACCATTGATACAGTTTATTCTTATTTTTCTAGTAAATGTAAAAGAGACATGAAAAATTTTGACTTTGAATAAAACATTGCCAACCCGAAAAGTTTGAGAAAAACTGAAGTAGAAAAGTCCTCCCACAGAACACTTATAGGATTTACATTTACTTAATTTTGTCTTCTGTTTTCAATTTGTATTGCAATGCATGGTTTTGTTTGAAACTGTTTGTCTCTATTACATGAAAAGAATCGCTTTGATGAAACTGTAATGGTGAAACTGTAATGGTGGAACGTTTCAATAGGAAGACAATGGAGATCATTAACCCTTCAGTGTGAACCTCCAGCAACTCAAGAGCTGCACCAGATGACACATTCAGCAAAATATGACAGCAGCAGAATATTAGAATGATTGGATTTTGCACAATATGTGAATAGAACGCTGTAGCATATAATCTGATGAGCAAGGTTTAGTTCTTATTAATTAGTAATTATTTTAAATCTTCAGACATTGGGTTTAATCTGTTTATAATCAAGCCTTTGAAAGCCTTTTAATTTGGAGTGAGCTGTATTGCTCACTCTTCATTTCAAGAAGGTCAAACTCACAAAGCAAGGATATTTTCTTTGTATTCATTTATTATTATTTACCCAAATTTTATACAGCTAAAATGTTTCTGCAGGACCTAAGTCCGGCAAAAAATTAATTAAATTTCTCAGATCATCCAAATTCAAGGTACTAAACTACACATACCTACTGAACAGAAGATAAGAAGTTAAAAATACAAGAGCAAGGAATTGTAAAGGTTAATGCTACAAGCAAAACTGAATTATTACAATCAGCCATCATTTGTGAATCTTCACATTCAAAATCAGAAGCATCCACATTTCTAGATTAAATATGGATCTGCAGTAATCATCTCCCTAACAGTATTATGCAGGTATATGTAAATTACTGTGACAAAAACTAAAGCTAATCTGAACCTGAACATTTTTGAAGTTCAAAAGAGCTTGCTTATTACTTTTCCCAAAAGTGTATTTAATTTTTTATATATCTGAACACACTTTTCTTCAGAAATGTAAGGTATTGTACTAGAATGGATACTGTAGGAAGGCTTCTCTTACTAAATAAAACCTGAAAGAAGTAAGTGCATACTGATCTCAAACTAATACACACAGATTAGCTATTTTAAAAGTGAAAAGGTGGGATATTGATGAGGTGAAAAGGTGAGATACTGGTGGGATACTGGTGAGTCAAAGGAATGTTTTGTTGGGAGATAAGGGAGACTGGTGGAAAAGGGGGAAGAAAAATCTTTCCTCATTTCCCCTTTTCAGAGTCAAAAGCTAGAACACTTTATATTAAGAGGCCAGACTTGAGACAACCTTATTTAGCTCTTTGTCTTCATTATTTTCTCACAGTCCCATCCTCCTCTTAGTCTTTCTTTCACTCTAGCTCTTACCTTACATCTCTCATTTTTTCACATCTGTCACCAGTCTCCACACATCACTGACTCAGACACTTCTTCATTCAACAGTTGATTCCAATCTTGCATATTCTCAACATTGTCAACTGCCACCCACCCACATCAACAGTCAGGGCACATCAATGGAGCCAGAGGTTAAATGGGGACAGTTCCAGTGACAAGGAAGGGAGACACTCACCAAGGGACCAATGCTTCCTTTGTGGTATATGTATTGCCACTCTTACTTGTGCTGCTGTGGGCAGGGGCACTGCCTTCAGAGCTGGATGGTTGGAAGGTGATGACTGTTGGCCAGAAGCCCAGAGATGCCAGCTATCCAGCTCTGAAGGCAGCAATGCTGCTAACAGCAGACACTCTCTGGCCACTCAGCTGGAGTCCTGACACCTCTTTCATTATAAATTAAATACTGTAAGCTGTGCACTTGTGCAGCCCCTCAGGAGAGATTCAAGTGCTACTCAATTGATTAGCAGAGCGCCCACAGCTAGGTTTTGTATCAATTTGTGGTGCGCATTTACACATGCCTCGATGCACATAATAAAATTTGCTCCAGACATGGATGGAAAAAATCCACACCTGGAAGATTAGAGAGAATACTGACTGTAAGGGACAATAGGTGGCTCCTTTCTCTGAAATTCTCTGGAAAGTGATGTGCACCGATGTGGCCAGAAAGCCAGGTGGTTTGGATACTGTAAAGGACATCACCACCCATGAATATTTTTTTTCCTATAGAGGTAACGGTCACTATTTGGAGAGCAAACTTTCAGAACAAAAAAGTGCATGTCTGGTGTGACAAACAACCTATGATCCTTATTGTAAATGGACTGTTGGCTAAAACTGCTCAGGTAATTAGGCTTGTGAGGGCAGTCATTTTACTCTGCTTTCAGTTTAACATCCATTTTCATGCAATGAGTATCCTAAAAGTGGATAATGATGTTGCTGAAGTTCTCTCAATTTCAGGACAAGAAGTTCTGGCAGCTGGCAACAAGGATCAGTGGGTAGTGCTCCAACAACTCAGGAACCTTGGCTCAAGACAGCTGTATGACTAGTTGAAGATTCAGTTGCCCCACAATCTCTATGTACTTATAAAGTTAGCCTTTCAGAGTTCATGGAATTTTGAGTACACAAAGGGCTTCCCTGTGGGTGGTTCATACTGCACCACTTGGTGTATGGACATGTGTGTCTTTGATCCACTGTTCTCTCCACTATCTATGGTTGGCTAGCGGGCCTGTCCTACTGGAGTGGGTTAGTGGTTTTCCAGACCCTTGCAGGCATTTCATAGTGTGGACAATGGCATACATTTGTCAGAGGAAGGTGTTGACATATGGCTAGAGGATGTGAGGGAATGGGTTGGACAGAAATTGTGATAGTAAATAGTGACCATGTAGCCACTAGCATCTTCTGTAGCCAGTTTTCAGTGCTGTTAAGAGAATGAAATGAATGGCTCTCAAAGGTAAAAGATCTGGGATTTTTGTGCTAGGCCTTAATCTGCTGTGAGACCATGCTGCACCATCTTGTGAGGGGAGGGGAATGCCAGGATTCAGAAAGAGCTGAAAGTAGCAGGAGAGTAAAATCAGTGAGGGGAGTATGGCAGTGCGCACACCTCCACTATTTTGTTGATGAAAGCCAACTTTTTCAACAAAATTATGTGGTACAGACAAGGCCTAGAGATCAGTAATCCCTGCTCTATGCCTATGATGTCTGCTGACTGTGATCTAGAAACTCCTAGTGGGACAGTCTGCTGGAGGATGCAAGGGCTGGAGCTCCAGCCCCACTAGGAGGCCCATGGGGACAGGAAAGGTACAACAACCAGCAATATATCAGCCCCATTACAGATACTAGTGTCTGGAGTATGGCTATGTATTGAGATGTTATTGGCGGGTTAGCCCTGCTCCTTCTAATAATCAGCTGCCCTACAGGGGTTTGTACTACAAAAAGGGTTATAGTTCAAACTCCTGAGATGGCACCAAGTCCTAATAAAGGGATGGTGATTCCCCCATATATAAGAAGACTTTAAAAGAGAGAGAGAGAGAGAACCCTAAAAACTTCCCTAGCTGACAAATCCAACCTATGGCACAAAGAAGGATTTGGCAAGTTATTTTGTATGAAATGGCACAAAATAGGACAATATTAAAGTACCTACAACAGTCATCAAAGTAAATATTATAATGTGATGTTGCTTTTACTTTATTTTTAGAAAGTGCACTAACATTTCTTTTTAATATTTTGAAAAGATACAGGATCAGACATGCTCTGCTTCTTTTAACAAATGAATGATTTTTTATCTTTGTAAATCTCTTAAGGGCTGTAAAACTCCCAAGAGATGTAACGTTTATTGCTGCTGTTAAGAAATAAGTTAAAAAAAGTGAAGAAAAGCTGAAACAATCACCACCTTCTCCTATGAAATTCAAGCTCTCGTTCTCTGATTCTCTGCCATTATGACTCACCTCAAGTATCATAGACAGAAGTCTGAAACAACGCATCCAGACTAATTCTCTCTCTAGCTCATTATTATCTCTACTATTTAAGATGTTAGCAATGGCTCACAGGCCCTGATTCAGTACATATACATAGTCCCATTTAAATCTATGGAGCTACTCATGTGCTTAAAGCATGCGCATACGTACCTTGATGATTTATAATCTGGGAGAGGTAATTCTGTTAAAGCATAGAGCTAATTATGTGTTAAAGCAACCATTAGCTGTAGATTTTCTTATTCTTTTGGAATGTCAAAAAGAGAATTTCAGCTTCGGCATTTAACTTGAAGCACAGGAATCTTATACAAATAGCAAAGACCATATTCACCATTCCGGTAATGTGTTATAGAACTATAGATTTAAAAATCAACTCCAAACCTTTTTGGGTAAGATTTTCAGCAAATGGAGCCCATAAAGAAAAATGCATTCAGTAGATTGAGACAGATCAATTTTTATGACTATCAAATTGTTTTACTATTGTATGCCTCACAGGCCAGGAAGAAGAATCTCTGATTGATGATATTGCATGATATTCAATTAATTAAATACAAAGATAAAGAGACAATGCTATTACCTAGGGAACAGTAATAGATTACATGTCAAAGATTTATCAGTAAGCCCAGCTAAGCAATAAAACCAATACAAAAGCTATAAGATACAGAGTTTATGATGATCTTTTTCACAACAGTATGTTTATGGAGAATGGCAAAACATTTGGGGCTAAACATTTGCCTGGCTCACATCATGCAGCAAGCATGAATCTCAGCTATCTCCTGTAAGAAATCTGTATTATCATCCACAGAAGTGGAGTCAGAGGGTATTTCCTGAAGAGACTGTTATTTACAGGACACCTGTAGGACAGGGTACATTGAGGACATGGCTGAAAGCAGCTCTGCCACATGGACAGAGCAATGCACGGGGTTTAATAAAGTTCCACTTGTTCAACTTAACACTGCATTCAGTTTCACTCTTTACATATGAAACATGGTGACTGCATCTTCGCTCTGAGTACTCTACATTGCAGCAACAGGCACTGTGAACTGTGGCACTCACCCTGAAGTGCCCCCCACCCCCCAAAGCCCTGAATTTTGCAGATGCAAACCTAGCCCAGTCATTAACCCTATGGAAGGATGAATTTGAGCTGTACACAGTCCTGGCCATGCAGCAGGACTATTGCTTTACCTTAATAAGGAGCAAGATAGAGAGAGGTCTGAACCATTCTGAACCTAATCACTACCTCAAGTCTCATAGCAGTCCTAGGAGCCCTGGGGGATGATCACTTCCCTATGCAGAATGACACTATGGTGTGACACAGGTTTTTCACTAGAGACTGATTGGACAGGGTGGGGGAAGAATCCTGTATTTCAGACTTTTACACACTGGCTGCTCTACGCCCTTTGGCTATGTTTACACTGCAGCCTTTTGTCGGCAGAGACAATGTAAATGAAGCACTCATTAGCATTTGTCATGCTATATTCTCTGCCGATGCTTCTTGAAGAAGAGGTTTTGGACAAAAACAAGCAGTGTAGATGGGGCTGTTTTGCGCAAAAAAAACCTTTTGCTCAAGATCCTGTATACCTCCTTTTTTGAAGCATGGGGCATGAGGCAGAAGCCTCAAGAGACAGAATGAAAGCTCTAGGAGCTACTACAGCCCCAGAAGTACAGGCAATGAAAAAAGAGCAAAGGCAAGCAGGCAGCCAGAGTACCATATCCTTAGTGAAATGTGTTTACTGTAGGAGGCACAATGAGCAGGTAAAGGAGAAGTGCCCCACACTAGCAGAGCAATGAAAGGAGCATATTGGACCCTTTCAGCAGCGGGTGCAAGAGCACAGAGAGGGATCTGAACATTGGGCAGCATCATGATCTTATACAGTGCACGAAGCAAATGGGGAAGGTCACATGAACAATCGAGAGCAATTTAAAGCATACGGAAATTTTTTCACATGCTGTGCGTGCTTTGAGGGAAAGCTGTGATTAGAAGTTGATCCTACCACGGGTTTACCATGAAGGAATATAATTCAGTACACAAGGAGCTCAAATGTCTGCAGAGCCGGGGTATCATAGCACATGCCCACCATGCCATTCTTGCCCCTTTCGGGGGTATCTGCAGACCTCAGTCCTCACACCTGCCAATGTGGCCAGCTGTATCCTCAAAGTTTAGCACCTTGCCTCAGGAGCAAGCCACAGGCTTTATAGGTTATGCTTCAGTGAGGCAAGATGTGGTGCAAGGGGAGGAATGGGGCCCACCCATTACTCTGGTCCCAGTCCAGGGACCCTCCGGCAGCAGCCTTGTCCCCCCTCCTTCACTCAACTTAATGGCCCTCCATGTATTTTACAGCTTCTGTGTTGATTTTACTGCTTAACAGTCCTGGACCACTTCCCCATGCACTTTCTTGATACTTGTATCAAGGCCACAGCCTAGCAGGTATCAGGCTGCAGCTTCTCTCTGGCTCCCCTGAGCCTGCTCAGCACTGCACTATCCAGGGTGCTTTCTCTCAGGGAACCCATCCTTCTCCTTCATTGGTCAGGACCCAACTTCCCTCTTCTCGGCTGAGCAGCTCCTGATAACAGGGCTATCCCAGCAAGCTGCCCTTTGAGACTCTCCCTGACTGGAAGGATTTGTGCTGGTTCTTTCTGGCCTGCTTTAACTCCTCCCTTGACAGTACAGATCTCCCATTACAGTGCTCCTAAGTGAATACAAAGCATGTTGATGGATCTCCAGTGATAACTGATAAAGATCAGATATTGTCCAGGATGATTACTTGTGTTAGCTGACACCTTCAGCAGGGCATATATTGCAGCATCAACAATTTTAATCAGGATACTGGATCTATTAACATGTTGCTTTATTGCCTGTTTTGCCAGTAAAGTATATGGAAATCAAAGTGGCTACAGGACTACAGGACATCCAGCTATATACAGTCAAGAGAACAATACTAGCAGGGTGGCCAAAAACCAAAATCCAGATAACCAGTAGGAGAAGATTCATATTTTCAAACTAAGGATGAACTGAGTGTTAGGGGTGGAATCGTATTTTTAGGATAGAGAGAGCTGTTGTCCCCATTTCATTATGAAAGGATTGTATGTCTGCACTCAGACCTGGGCACAGACAGATGTTTAGAGGGGTTTCAAAATGTGTTTACAGGCTGGGAATGAATACATGGTCCTGCTCCCTGATAAAAGTGTGTCACACCTGCTAGATGTGTGATAAGAGCTAGCAGAAGGAGACTCAGTTACCACATGAGCTGCCCACCTGAACATGGGAAAAAAGTGAGAGAGGACTTATTTGCATTCAGGAAATTGAAGTACTTGATTACAGTTGACTGCTATTCAATTTTCAGAGAGGCTGAGGCCCTGCCTGATACAAGAAGCAAGTTAGTGATTGGCAAACTGAAGACCCACTTTGAGAGATATGTCATTCCAGACACTATTCACTGACAAGAAACTCCAATTTACCTCAGAAGAATTCAAGGAATTTACATGCAAATGTGAGTTTGATCACTATACTCCCCCACCCTAGCATAATGGCACATTGAAATCAACTGTGAAAAAGGCTAAAAGACTGTTACAAAGGGTTGTTTCTGCTGTTTTTAGACCCTGTTCGGATTTTTGGCACATAGGAATAACTCATCAGAGGGGCACCAAAGTAGTCCTGCTCAGGACAAAGGACCAAAGCTCTTGGAGAAGGTTAACAATCAGGGGACACATGATCTGAAGAAATGGGAGGCACTTACGAGCCATCAGACAGCAACCAGACAGATTCCAATGAGGTACAGAGATCACAGAAGAGAGAGACAGAGAACCATCTGGAAGCCAGCCTCACAGGAATGGAGGAGACAGGACAGACAGCTTGCTAGACTTAAAGACAAGTGACAGAGAGACAGACATAGGCCATTCCCAGGGTAGTCACCTGTTCAAACAAGATTATCTAAAAAATTATGTAACCAGCTGAGTCTGTGGTAAAGGCAAGAGTTCAGCTTGGCTATGTGCTAATAACCTCTGTTTGAGGGTACACAGTATGGAGCTCTGTTATTGTTTATATTAAAATATTTGTAAAATAGGGAAGATTTGTATGCCACTCAAGGGAACTGAAGTCAGTTGGACAATGTTCTCTGGAGGGATTATTATTGAGGGGTTTACTCATGGAACAGGGGACATGGTGTGAGGGGTTAGCCTAGCAGCAACTCGGCAACATGGGCAGAGCTGTCCACAGGGTATGATAAATTTTCACTTTTTCAGCTCAGCATTCAGCTTCCCTCTTTGCAAGCAAAACAGCCTCTGGATTCATGGAACAATAAGCGATCCTGCCCCACTTGGCAATTGGTATGGAATTGCTTCACAACATGAGCAATCCCTCTCATCCCTTGAGGTGGAGAGACTGTGAATTAACAGGGAAACACGTATTCCCCTACCTTACTTCATGGGAGGCAGAGTCTGTCTAGATAAGAAACATCTGGGAATAAAGTCAAAGAATAGACACAGTGGAATCTTTCCCTTCCTATGGGAGATGATTAGAGCTTTAACTGCAGCTATCAACCACCAGTGAGGCTCAGTGGACCTAAATATCTTCTTAAGGACAACTGACAACAGAGAAAACTCCACAATTGCCTTTTCCCCAGCACTTGTTTGGATCTCTATTTGAGTCTCCTCATCACCAGGCTTCCCATTTTTGGGGGCCGCTACTGCTCCAGTTTTTGTGGACTCTATATATAAATAGAAAGAGGTATAGTGGAGGGATCAGGAAGACCATGAGGAAGTGTAGCAGATCTGGAAAATGGGGCAAGATTATAGCCCAGCACAAGGGCCTCAGGAACGTAAGCCACAATGAAAATTTTAGGTTCTGACAGATCCTTGCTGTGTGACATTGTGTACATCATGTAGCATAGGCTCAGTTTCCCCATCTGTAAAATGGGGGTAATGGTACATCTAATTTCATATGGATGTGGTTAGGTATGAATACATAATGTTAGAAACATGTGATAAGTAAAAAACCTTTTGGATTCCTAGCCCTTCACTGATTTCGGTGGTGGTTCCTCCATTTTTTTTTTTCAAAAATCCACAAATGTGATTTTTGCATGTAGTGAATAGAACTGCATATAGGAGATAGAATATAAACTAATATTATATTACCTATTTATATCTTTCTATTTTTCTTTCCCATTGGCTGTACTTTTGCTACAATTTTATATGTTTTGAATTTTTCCAGATTTCCAGCCAGCTATGGGATCTGGCCAGGGGTGCTGGAAGAATTTGTACAATGGGATGCTGAGAGCCATTGAATCAAACTGTAAGCACGCTATAATGGAAACCACTTCAAGCCCCACCCTGCTAGTTACAGCACCTCTGGGTATGGGGATAACTTTTTTCCTATTTCTCTTTAAATATTTCTGCTCAGCTTTAGGAGTGAAAACCAACTTTCCATGTGCCTCTATCAAAACAGATAGAATGGAATAAAATTGCTCCTGTTTGATGGAAGATTTGAAAACAGGTAAATTTCATTGCAATGCTTTGATGAATCTGCAAGAGGCATTCTAAAGTACTTGATGATATCCTGTGTTTTGAAAGTATTCGGCGATCAGCATACAAAGACTGCAGAGGCTAACATTATTGCATAATTTAAGATGCCAATAATGACAAGTATAATGGCTATTGTGTGTTTTCATACTATAAGTTGAACTGTGAAGATGAATACACATGAAAACACCTTGTAGAACTAAACTGGCACTTTTAGGATGCGTCTACATTGCACCCGTAACTCGAAATAAGCTATGCAATTTGAGCTACACAAGTTGCATAGCTTCTTTTGAGACAATTTTGAAATAGCTTATTTCAAAATTTGGTGCTGTCTACATAGCACTTACTTTAAAATAAGTTGCTATTCTGAAATGTCCCTTACTCCACATGGAATGAGGGTTACGTCAGAATAGCAAGCCTGTTATATTACGAAATAATGGGTGCACTCAAAAGACATGGAATAGCTGCAGTGTAGACATAGCCTTACAGTGTTTTAATATTAGTAATCTCCATTCTGCTTAAAAGAGCTCTGCTGAAATTTAATGAAGATTCTACAAGCTCATTTAACACACATTAGTCTCTCTCCCCCTCCATCTTGGCAGCAGAGCTCCCCTTGGGGCCAGACTGCCATTCATTCTTTGCTCCCACCTGCACTCTGCTAAACCTTCAATGGGTTCCGGGAGTGTGGAGTGTGAGTTATTGTTAATTTAACAGCATTCATTTATGATGGTTTCACAGCAGAACTATTCACCAGGTTCATCTGAGGTAAGGTGCAGTGTTGTGTGCCTGCTCCCTATTTATCTAGGCATTTCCATCAAGATCATGACTACGGTAGCTGAGTACACTACAGCTTTATTCAAATGAACTCAGAGATGTTGCTTCCTCTCCTTCTCCCATTCTGTTGAGAAGGCTTTTATGACTTTTGGGGGGGTAGGTTATTTTTACATGATGTGATTTTTCCACATCATGAAGCCTGGATTCAAGGAGGGATTTTACATTTCACTTACTAAGCAGATTTTATTTTTCCTTATCCCTAGCTCCACTCTTTCCCTCCAGTTTACCTTATTCCCATTGCCACATAAACAACGAGGGCTCAGAAAAATGGAGAGCATATGTCCCTGTCTGTGGACTAAGAGACTTTGTGCCCTTTTTCTTCTCTCTACACAGAAGATGGGGGAAATATAGGGCCTGAGTTTACTCTGAAAGGGAACCATATGAGGAGAGGTTAAAGCGACTGGGACTTTTCAGTTTAGAAAAGAGGAGACTGAGGGGGGATATGATAGAGGTGTATAAAATCATGAGTGGTATGGAGAGGGCCGATAAAGAAAAGTTATTTATTAGTTCCCTAAATAGAAGAACTAGAGGACACCAAATGAAATTAATGGGTAGCAGGTTTAAAACTAATAAAAGAAAGTTCTTCTTCACACAGCGTGTAGTCAGCATGTGGAACTCCTTGCCAGAGGAGGCTGTGAAGGCTAGGACTATAACAGAGTTTAAAGAGAAGCTAGATAATTTCATGGAGGTTAGGTCCATAAAAGGCTATTAGCCAGGGGATAAAATGGTGTCCTTGGCCTCTGTTTGACAGAGGCTGGAGAGGGATGGCAGGAGACAAAGCGCTTGATCATTGTCTTCGGTCCACCCCCTCTGGGGCACCTGGTGCTGGCCACTGTCGGCAGACAGGATACTGGGCTAGATGGACCTTTGGTCTGACCCGGTACGGCCGTTCTTATGTTCTTATGTTCTTATGTTTTATGTTAACCTTTTGATTTTTCATAATAAGGATTAATTGAAATTTTTGCCACAAAAGTGATGATTACCCAGGTTACTTATAGATGTATCTGTTAATATAGGTATATAGACATTTAACAGATACTGATTGTATACAATAACATAAATAAATAAGCCTCAGAGAGGTAGCCATGTTAGTCTGTATCTGTAGAAACAAGGAGAAGTCCTGTGGCAACTTAAAGATAAACACATTTATTTGAGCATAAGCTTTTGTGGGCAAACACCATTCCATCAGATGTACAAAGGGGGCATAAACTTTCATGGGTAAAAAGCACTTTGTACATCTGATGAAGCAGTGTTTGTCCACAAAAGTTGTGCCCAAATAAATGTGTTTATCTTTAAGGTGCCACAGGACTTCTCCTTGTTTCTACAGATACAGACTAACATGGCTACCTTTCTGAGGCTTATTGACTGAATTTTTAAAAGAATTGAGCTTGTTCAGTTTGGAAAGGAGAAGACTGAGAGGGGACATGATAGCGGTTTTCAGGTATCTAAAAGGGTGTCACAAGGAGGAGGGAGAAAAATTGTTCTCCTTGGCCTCTGAGGATAGGACAAGAAGCAATGGGCTTAAACTGCAAGGGAGGTTTAGGTTGGACATTAGGAAAAACTTCCTAACTGTCAGGGTGATTAAACTCTGGAATAAGTTGCCAAGAGAGGTGGTGGAATCTCCATTACTGGAGATATTTAAGAGAAGGTTAGATAGACATCTATCAGAGATGGTCTAGATGGGACTGGGTCCTGCCATGAGGGCAGGGGACTGAACTCAATGACCTCTCAAGGTCCCTTCCAGTTCTATGATTCTAAGGTGCCACAAGATTATGAATAAAGAAATGTTAGTCAATAATTCTAAAGTTCAATTTTCCACAATACTTTTGATTTGGTGTTCTTCTTTACCCTCATTCATTTATCAAGAAGAATGAAAAATAAGTTACCAAAAAAAGATCCTGGCAAACATATGTAATACTTACTGAATGAAGAAACTTCTTTTCATACATATACGTGTCTGCATTCTATGCTTCCTAGAAAAAAATTACATGGTTTAGCAAAGTTCATTTTGATCTCAATGTGAAAAAAATTTCACCCATTCCATCTCCTTAATTGGATTTGTTATGCATTGTAAATAGAGCAGTGCCTTTCACTCAGTCGTGTGAATAAACCAGGCTTTAAAAATAGCATATATATAAATAACTGACTATAATTACAGCATACACTGAAAGTTGCTAGTGACCATATACATCTTTCCATTCCTGGTATGTGAAAACTAACAATGTCTTATTCTGATGTTTGTAGGGCAGAGGGCTTGATTTTCCATGGTGCTGAGCAAGACCTGACCAAGCAAAGCACTTAGCATGTGTATAACTTTAAGCATTCTAGCATTCCAAATTGGCTCCCATTGGATCACTAAGGGTACACAGCAGAGTTATTTCGGAATAACGTCCATTATTCCTAAATAACACTATGCTCTGTCTACACAAGAAGCCTGTTATTTCAAAATAAATTTGAAATAACAGGCTTCTTACTCCAACTTCCTGTAAACCTCGCTGTATGGGGATTAAGGAATTGAGCAGAATAGTGATTTATTTCAAAATAAGTGCTGTGTAGACTGTGCCAGATTTCAAAATAAGCTATGGAATTTATGTAACTCAAATTGCGTAGCTTATTTCAACATACATGCTACAGTGTAGACATACCCTTATATGCTTAAATTTAAGCATATGTTCAAGAGCATTGGGTGGGGTGGGCGGTGAGTGATCAGCCCTTTGCTGGACTGAGTCCTCGGAGAGAAACTGACATTTATCCTCTTTTTCTTCTAATTTACTTTTGGGCAAACATTGAAAATGTAAAGTTGAGAAGATAGGAATAATGTTTCCATCACACATCAGAAAAATGTGTCTTATTTAGATGATTGTTTATTAATGTGGCTCATTTCTTGAAATTCATATATTTTTGAGTCCCCATTCTCTGGTGAGACAAATTACAGTAGCAAGCCTCTAAGAGCTCCTATGATACCTCAAAAGGCTGTAGGTGTATGGACACATCTACAATCACTGTGATTAAAATGTTTATTTTTTAAGCACAGTTCTATTAAATTGGTGGTGTACTCTGAATTTTAAATTGCAGAAGAATCCTGGTATATTTCTTGAAAGCTTTGGTTTAAACAAAAAAGGAAACAATAGCTTTGAACTCTTGAATTATCTACATGAACTCTTAAGCTTTCTCTAGATTTGGGAGAAAATATAGGCATAGTTTGTCATTTATTATTTTATTTTATGATTCAAGTGATATTCTGGTTTCCTTCACCTTTGATGGATACTACTTTTACTGAATGGATGGACTGGGAAAAATAAAACATTATTCCCTTTTCTTCTTCATGCCCATGATACTTTTACTGATGCCCAGTAGGACTTTTTACACTGTATTTCCTAATTAAATGCAAATACTTTGCATCTCATTGTAATGAACATTTGCCTTCTCAAACCATTTTTAAATTTCAAGATGGTTTTTGATCCTTCCCTCTACCCCCCATTTTCCTGAGATTTCTCCAGAGTCTACTATATTCTGTAATAGCAAGAATAAGGCAAATTTATGTTTCTGGCTTAGCTATTCACCTTAATGAGTATTTATTTGGATGAGAGAGTGCCTGCATAATTGAGCAATTCATGGGCCAAAGATAATGGAGCATTACAATAAGTTATGTCACCTGTTTACAAATGGATGCCATTAGCAGCATATTTTGCTTTCTTGAAGCAACTGCTTAAAATCAAATGATTATACCACTGCCTCTGTACTGTGGGCTCTTTAAAGTTCTGTTCAATTTTATCTATTACTTTGAATAATATTTTTACCAAGAGAGCAAAGTGCCTGTCTTCAATACAGAAAAGAGAGAGAGAGAGAGAGAGATGGAGACGGAGATGGAGACGGAGACGGGCAGAGACAGAGAGAGAGGGAAATCCTCAGGCCCAGTTCTGTAACTGACTCTATATAGGGGACTTGGGTCTCTTCCTGCACATCTTCCTTCGCCAAGCTGGAGATCGACGTTCTGGTGTTTGATTTAGTGGGTCTAGTATAGACCCATAAATTGAATGCTGAGAGCAGCTCCGACTGGCGTCTGTACTCCTTGCAGTCATTAAAAGTAAGGAAAGCCAATGGGAGCGCCAAGCTCGGCTTAAGGTAAGCTGACTCCATCTACGTATTCTACGTAGTGGGAGTTGCATACCTTAAGCCAACTTTCATGGTATAGTGTAGACCAGTCCCTAGAGTGAAGTCCATGAAGGAATTTAGGTATCATAATGCTGAGCATCACAATGCCTAACTGCAAGGGATTTAGAAAAATCACAGGAATTCTTTGTACTCCACAACACCTGATTTAGTGCTCCAGGTCCCTATACAATGAGTGGGGAAAGCTAGGAGTCTAAGCACAAAAAGCAGCACACTGGGCAGTGGGAGGGAGCAATGTAAGCTAACCAATGAGACTGAAGAGAGAGGTGTAAGCTAAACCCTGTCCTTATCTCAAAGATAGCACCTAACTCCAGACTGCAGGGAAATGCATATCTCCCATTAGTATTCCATATTTGAAAGCCTGCTACCCAGAGTCAAGCAGCTTAGGCACCTAAACTGCCTCTTGAGGGAATGAGTTTAGCTCCTGCCTCACTCCTTGTAAAATGGCCAGAGGAGGAAGAGGTGGGGCCATTGTCCAACTTGTTACATTTTTTAACTAGCCCAGTCTCTCCTGCTGAAGCTGTGGATAAATATTTAAATAGATATTATGTCAGAGAGACAGAATGGGAGTGACTCTGCTTTTGAGTGGTTAGGGCACCAACCTTGATCTAACCATCTAATTAGATAATACCAGGTTGCATACTCTAAATAAACACTTTAAAAATTAAATTAAATATCAAAGTACTTATTTGTGGCCCACATCTTGACTTCCAGATTTTTCAAAACTACGCTTCCCACTTTCTCTCCTTGCTTTAAAAATCGTACAACATTCAGTAGATATACCAATAATGTTTGGGCCTCAAGAATGAAAAAATCTTTTCCATTACCTCAATTCTCTCCCTTAGGACTAAGGCACTGTCAGATGTATGCTTTTCTCTAGGCATAATTGTCTGGAGACAATTTCATTCATACTTGTAAGATTCCCCTGCGTGCACACACACACACACACATTCCCAATTTTACTTACTGCTGCACTTATTACTTTTTGTATGTAAGATTTTATAGTATTGCTGTATTTGTTTCTCATTTGAAGATATCTTTCTTCTTCATTTTTACTAGACTTCCCACCTCAACCCTCCCAAATGGCAATTTAACCAGTGCATACTTAATGAGAAAGTCCTTCATATAGAAGTAGGAGTTGGATTTATTAACTTTAACATTGAAACCCCAACCCTCATATGTTGGGACATGTTGACCTCTTAGGAAATAAACCATTTTCTTTATTGACTAATATAAGAGAGAGTCTGAAAATATGTCTACACAGCAAAGTAACACCTGCTGCTGAGCCAGCCAACACATACTTGTGAGACTCAGAGTCTGGTGCTGTTTTCTTGTTGTGTAGACTTTCAGCTTCAAGCTGGAATCTGGGCTCTGGAACCTTCTCAGTCTACACAGCAATGAAATGATTTCACAGCCCAAGGCTCACAAGCATGGTTCAGCTGACATGGCAAACTGTGGGCTTTTCTTTGCTGCGTACACATATCCTCACATACAAGCTCCTGGACTTCACAAGTATTTCATTTAGATAACCTTCACAGAAAAACATAAACAAAGGCACATTCGCAAAATGGGTTAGACTGGATAAAGAGGAACAACTTCTGGGTGATATAACTTCTCTGTTAGCTCAGGACTTTGGGGTTTCAAAACATTTATTAATCTGAAACTAAACTAAAAGACTAGTCTATATCAAGCAACATCAAAAAACAGAAGGGAACTATCTCTGTCATACAGACCATCCACAAATGTTTATATTCTCTATTAGAAAAATAACCCTGTGTCTGGATACTCTCTGATTATTATTTTCAAACCTTTTACACAGCACTAGCTAATAATGTTAGTGTCCCAATTGATTCTTTCCTGGGTAAAGTCAATATCTCAATTAGTTAAACAAGTTAATAATTAGATAAACAACTATTAGGGTTGGAAAATATCTTTGATGCAATCAAAGGTGGTAGGAGCTCTGTCTGATCACAAGTTTTAACTAAACTATATTTTTAGTAAAGCTGTGGTAGGCAGCTGCATTCCTCATCATAATTGTGTAGACTTAGATTCCCCTGACTCACATTAGAAACCAACAAAACCTGTGGTTTATGAGGATTAATGATTTAAATAGGCACTAATTAAACAGCTTACTGTAGTTACAGAACTGGCATGAGGTACACATTATTTTTCCTCTTAACTGATTATTGTAGAAGCAATTTTGTTATCTATTTAGTCAGGTTTGGGACCTTTCTGTTGTTTTAAAGATGAATTTACAAGTATAGAGCTAATTCTTTAACACCAAGGTTAGTTTACAAAAGAATTGAGTACAATGCTGGCTTTATATACAGCTCATGATAGTGTATAAGCATGAAAGCAAACAGAACATACTGAATGCATGACAAGTAGCCATGGTAAATCTCTCTGCCAGACCATGGATGTTTCTGGACCAGAAAGCCCCAGAGACTGGGAGCAGGAGATAGCCAGGAGTCCCATGAGAGCTGGGAAGCCCAGCCCTGGGGAGCCCAAGGAGCCCCAGCCTGGGCCAGGAACCCTCTGCGGCAGCAGTGGCCAATGGCAGCTGGGAACCTCCAGCTGCAGTGTGGCTGGCTGGGGAGTCCCCGTGATGGTTGGAATCCCTAGTAACAGCATGGCTGGTGGTGGCCGGGGAGTTTCATCCTGGAACCCCCATGGCAGTGGAGCTGGTAAGGGAGCCCTGGCCACGAACCCTCAGCCCTGACCAGGAAGTCACCGCTACAGCAGGGCTGGCCAGGAAGCCCTGATCCCGGCTGGGAACCCCCAGCCGTGGTGAGGAACACTCAACTGCAGCAGGGCTGGCCAGGGAGTCTCCACCATGGCCAGGAACCCTGGTGACAATAGGGCTGGCAGCAACAGGGGACCCCCACAGCAGCGGGGCTAGACAGGGAGCCCTACCCCTGGCCACAAACAGCCCTGACCAGTAACCCTCCACTGCAGCGGGGCTGGCCAGAGACGCCAGCCCCACCTGGGAACCCCACGGATGTGGGGCTGGCCAAAGAGTCCTGGTCCTGGCCAGGGAATCCCCAGCAGCAGCAGGGGCTGGTGGTGACTGGGAAGCCCCGGGGCAATGGGGCTGCAGCAGCCTGAGACCCTGCCCAGGGAGCCCCACAGACAAGAGAGAAGTCAGACATGGACCTGTGGCCAGCAGGGAAGCACTGACCTCCTTTGGTCCGGCAAACTTCCCTGCTAGGTTGCCAGACCAGGGAGGTCCTGTACTTTGAGTAATGTGTCTGTGCTTTTGTTCTCAGAAAACTCAACACTCTTATTATTAAAAATTCCAAACCAACTATGGACTTAAACTGCACAATAGAAAATTAAGGATCAAATTCACAAGGGGAACTTAGGCTGATTATTGCAGTACCTAACCTTTATGCCCTTACAATCTCAAGTCAGGCACCTAGGCTCCCTAGACAATGCATGAGGAGGGTTTAGGTGCCTATAAAAGGGATTTACAGAAGCCAGCGATTTGAGTAGGGAGTTGACACAGCTGGCCAGTAGGAAGTGTGGAGGTATGTTTTAAGCCATGCCCTTCATAGGGAGATAGGTTTTTAATACTGGGCCAATGACCCCACATTTCAATATTTTCAAACAGCTACATTTTGAATACTTTGAAGATTTTTTTTAAAAACCTAAAAAACAAAAAATACTTGTTCTGTGTTTGTACAGCACCCAGGCCCAGGTCATGGTCCACAACTAGATCTCCTAGGAACAACACAAACACAAATAATACATCACAATTATCAACCCCAAAATAATTCAGCAAAAGTTTGGATTGTCAGTAAAACCTCATCTGAGCTGCCTTTCAATGTGTAATACATCATAAACTATTGATCTTGTTACATAACTCTTGTACTGTTCATGATGTGCTACTTTAATCCTGACAGATGCTGAAGAGGACATTCAGTTTATATCTTGGCCTACGTGTGGAGGTGCCTAAGAATACATTTTGTCTGATTATTGTCACTAGGATGAGTGATTCACTTTGAAATTATTGTACAAATTAAGGCCCCAGTCCTACAAGCATGTAAGCATGTATGTTACTATTTCTTACATCCGTATATAAAATAAAGGGCCATATTGCTTTTTGTTCTTTGCTAACAGCCTGACTCTGCAAGGTATTGAGTGTCTCCTGTTATGCACAAAGAACTGAAACTCCCATCATAGTTGAGGGCATTCAGCACTCTGCAGGAAGTGTTCAGTAGTGCACCTTGAAGCACTGGATGCTAAGTGAACCCATGCAGAATCACATCCTCAGTCAGACAGTAGAAGAGTCAATAAAGAACACCCGAGTCCTCATTCATGGTACCTTGTACAACAGTGTGTGCATGCACACACATGCATATTTAAGAAATGTTTATTATTTAAAATGTATCAATATTTTGCAATGAATTTGAATAAAAGATTTTAAACAGATAGGTTATGGAATTTAAATATCACAGATCTTAAAGTGTGAATTTTAATCTACATTTATTAAACAAAAAACCACTTGTGTGTAAATACAGTAAAAAGCTGAGAAGCGCTGAGATACTTTTAACTCATGTACAGTAATGAAATAATCCCTCTTCACAGCATATTAGAAGATTTTGTTCTCCAGTAAATGCAGGTTACTGTATTTTATGTCTTCTTAAAAAATCTTTTGCCCTACAGCAAAATATTACAACCCAGCATTATATATACATGGTTGCTTTAATGCTGCATATTCATATTGTATACATATATCTTATGTGCATCATAAATAAACAGCACGGGAACAGATACGTACTGGTATAGAATTTGGCTTCTTGCTAATATTGTACTCCATGATACAGTGTATTCTTATTACTGCTTTTTGTTAGCCTTGGCATGAGCATTTATTTTCTGTTATAAAAAGAAACAGCACCACCTTGTCTCCTGAAGTAAAGCTACATCTGTTGAGACATCTTAGTGCTCATGCTATTTTAAAAAAAATCTTACATTCCAGAAATAAGATACTAAATCCTAGATCTGCCTGTGTGTTTTAGATAAATTCTTACCATTGTGAAGAGATCTTTGATGATCAGATATATACTAACTTTTATATAGCCAGACTCAATATATATGTACTAAATTCAATTCGATGTGATTGGTCGGGTCAGAATATTCAGCATTAATATTAGAACAACAGCTGGTGAAAATGTTTGAGAAAACTGAGCTTCCAAAGTGTCTACATGCATGATTATATTCCTCAAAATAATTCACTCTGAAACTGTTAAATTCATGATCTGATATTTTTTATGCTGAGCTTTAAAATGTTTCCCATTCAAAGAAGAGGCAGTACCTTGTGATTTAAGAGGCTAGCCAAACACCATGAATAGTGAAAGCAAAATTTTCTTGTACAAACCATAGCTTCACAGTTATTTGTAAAAGCTATTCAGTGACAGCATACAAATACTCAAAACACTAGTTTAGATTTATAAATCATTTATTGTTGAATATTTGTGATTAACATTTTAATGAGTTCCTATAGTGAGACAGTACCTAATTATTACTAACATATATACCATCCCTTAAAAGACAATAATTCTTGTGAAGCTCCCTCTCAACTAGATCTCTTTTCAAAAGTATCATGATAACCACAACAAAATAAGAGATCCCTTATGGAAGTCATTAAGAAGATATTGTCAGGTACTAATTGGCAAGAAACCCAGAAACCCTAAGGCCTCTGCCTCCAAGGTAGTACTTGGTGCTGTAAGGAGGGCTTTGGAATGTTTTATCCCTGGCAGAAATTCAAGGACAGAGGACGGTTGGTTCCCTTGGAAGGAACTGCATGAGTAGGAAGGGAAATAGACTTCTGGGGTTGGCATGACAGCTCAAAAAGAGATTTTAAAATAGGAATTCTGGGGAAATGGCTGGGAGATGAACAAGCATTTCAAGGAGAGAAAGATGAATCAAGTCAGCAAGGAAAGGTACCTTGCAAAATTAGAAAATGTGGAGGGGAAACAGAATTGCAAAAAGCCAGAGTTAGATTTTGTGAATGAAATTAAACCCAATAATAGAAGGCTCTTTAACCATCTAGAGAAAAAGAAATCCAGATAAGAAGTGGAACCATTAATCATTAAGGGTGAACATTAAAGATAATCTAGTCATGCCCCAACACCTACATGAATATTTTATCTCTGTTTTTTAATAAGGGTAATGAGACACTTTTGGGTAGTGGCAGGTTGGCTAATGGAAACAATGATATGGAAGTAGACATTTCAACATTGAATGAGGAAGGAACACATTTTTGACCACAGATAATCTTCATCCAAAAATATTAAAGGAATGGGCACTTGAAATTTCAAGATCAATAGCAAGGATTTTTCATTAATCTGGGAACATGGGCAGTCATACATTATGACTGCAGCATTGCTAATTTAGTACCTGACCTGTTTTTAAGGATGGATGGGTGGAGGGTAAGGGGTTGGGAAACTACAGACCAGTTAGTTTGACCTCAATTATATTCAAGGTCTTGAAACAAATTTTGAAAGAGAAAGTAGCTAAAGACATAGAGGAAAACGGTAATTGTGATAAAATACGACATAAAAGATAGACTATGCCAGACCAATCTGATCTCTGAGAGAACAGATTTGTCTTTAGACCAAAGAAATGCAGTAGATCTAATCTACTTGGATTTCAGTAAAGCATTTGATACAGTCCCACACAGAACATTATGAGTCACATTGGAGAAGATGGGGATTAATTCAAGAATTCTAGGGTAAAGTGTTGGCTTTAAATTATGTTCTTACTTTCACAGATGCAATAGCAGCCTCTCTGTGTTTATTCTGGGAGTCTCCACAGGCATAGACAAGAAAAAAAATTGCACTTCCGGGAACGGGGGCAATAGACTTGCTGGGCCTCTGGGCAAAGTGGGGGTGGGGGACAGCTCTACAATCATAGAAGGGACAGGAAGCCTCAGACAGAAGGGAAAGGGCTGGGGCAGCCAGATGTCAGTGCTGCACCATACCCTTGCCCCCAATCAGCCCTCAGAGCCGCCCAGAGTGCACCACATGGCACTCCAGTGGCAATTTAAAGGACCCAGGGATTTGGCCACCACTGCTGCCACAGTAACAGAAATGATGACCGGGAGTCCTGGGCCCTTTTGAATTCCCAGGTCCTGGGGCAGTTGCCCCCTTTGTGCCTCTCCCTCCCTTCCCCATCAGTAGGCCTGTATATTTCACTATGTTTTCCAACAATCCCTCACCCCTCAAATCCATGGGGCAAACCTGCCCAAGATAATGCTGATTGAGGCAGGGATACTGAACACTTGTGACCCTCTGTTCCCCTATTGGTGCATGGAACTCCGAAAGAGGTCAGTGAGCAGGGCCAGTTCTAGGTACCAGCAAAACAAGCAGGTGCTTGGGGTGGCACATTGCCAGGGGTGGCATTCGGGCCTGCAGGAGGAGCAGGGCGGTGGTGAGCCCCCCGGACGCCACTCCTAGCTGGGAGCCCCGCGCCCTGCTGCTCGGAGCCTGTGCCTGCCCCTGGGGCGCTGAGAGGGCAGGGCAGGGTGGGGAGGGGTGCTGGGAGGGCGGGGCACCTGGCCCCGGTGCAGGGTGGCTGTGGCTGGTGACACGGAGCCCAGAGGGGCAGGCCATGGCTATGGTGGTTGCTCCCAGCAGCCAGCTCACTGAAGCGGAGTTCAGGGGCTCGGCGGGTGCTGGGGCTCAGCCACGGCAGGGCCCCATCCCCTGAGCAGGGAGGCCTGCGGACGCCGCCCCGAGCTAGGATCCCCACGCCCGGCTGCTCGGAGCCTGTGCCTGGCCCCAGGGCACTGGGAGCTCTGCGTGAGCAGCCCTGAGGTGCAGCCCCTGCTGGGAGGGCAGCGTAGGGTGGCCGCGGCTGGTGAGGCTGAGACCAGTGGCCTCTTTTTTGCCTTTGTGAGTGCGGCCCCCCCCTCCCGTGTGCCCCCCCAGCCGGCCACCCTCCCTCCCGTGTGCCCTCCCCAGCCCCGCCCCGCCTGTGTTCCCTCCCCCGCAACTCCCCTGACTGTGAACCAACCTTGCCCAGCTGTCCCCGCCCCCCGACCTGTGTGCCCCTGCCCACTGTCCCGCGACCACCATCCCCCCCAGCCCCACTACTGCCCCCCTCTGTTCTCCTCCCCCGGCTCGGCCTCTGTCCAGCAACCCCACTTCCTGGCCCACTGTATCCTGACAACCTCACACCTGCCTGGGACCCAGGTGATTCTCCCTCTCCCTTTGTCTGAGGAAGGGGAACTCTGGTGTTCCCAGTGCCCGTGTCCCCAAGTTCCTTCCTGTCTGGGGCAGGAGAGCTTTATTAAAATTGGAATTGTGATCCCATTTAAATAGGCTTTGTTTTAAATAATATACCTTTAAAATTAAATTAAAAATTATTATGGCCTAAATTTATCATAACCTATTTAAATAACTTATGAATTAAATTTAAAAATTAAACAGAACATGTCTCCTGTCAACTTTTAAAGAAATTCTACCAGTTCACTAGTGTAAGTACCCAGAACCAGTGTTTACATCAGCAGTAGCTTCTTCTGCAGGTGAAGAGAAAATGTTTTTATCACTTTGGTTTATTCAGCTAGTTCAATTCAATGATTAGTTCATTCACCGTTGCAAAACCGAGAGTTGACGAAGCAGAAAAACTTGTTTTCCTTTTCTCTCACTAAAAAACCGGTTATGAGAGTGTTCTAACATCTTGAAGAACATGATGACTAGATTCGATCTGTTAAATTCACTATGGATATTTCCTTTGTTTAATAAATGAATTTTAGATGCAAAATGTGTTTGGATACTTTTTTGTTATGTGTCCTTCACATTTAAGGTAGTTTTATTTCATACAAAAATTAAATGCTGGTTTTGTTTATTTTAAATAGAATTTCTGTCCAGACAGAAGTAGATGCAAATCATATGTTTTAAAAAAAGTAGCCACCATTAGCAAATAATAAATGGGGTAAAACCTGTCTCTTAAGTGTTCCTATTACACACCATTTTGTAATAGAATAAAAATGTAAAAATTAAGAATCTGATTACATGTAAGTTACACAATTATTTGGGCATTTATTTAGTTGGTAGCTGTACTGAGTGTATTCTCCTGGTTAATAAATAGAAGCACCAAATTTGGCATAAAGGTTATATTTAGTTGTAAATCAATATGTTTTAAAGGTTGCTAATCAATAAGACTCAACCATCCTTTAGGAAAATATTTTAAAAGTATAATTTAAATGATTAATTGCTTGTTTAAACCTAGGTTTTCTGCTTGCTGGTTTAAATCATGATTAACATTAGAGATTTAAATCAAAGCTATTTAAGTCAATCCATCCTGCTTCAGAGACTGTTTGGTCCATCCCTGAAGGAGAAAGCACAGGGTTGCGCTCATGGAATAGGTCCTAGGCTAGTGGGGTTTTGTGGTCTGGTGCCTGTCTTGTTCTGGACAGTTGAGCTGGGGAGTTGAAACAAAAGTTCTCTTAATCCCTTTGAACTGTTTCATTGTATAGTGAGGCTGATTCTTGTCCATGGACACCAAGAGTTGGACAGCTTATATGTTGGGGTTGGAGTCTGAGTGATTATAAGGCTTCTAGTAATAAAATCCCTTTGCAGAGTGAGGAGTGGGACCGGGACTCCAGCATTAGGTGATGTGAACAGCTGCATGCTTTGGAAGTCTTTAACTGGCTTGCTGTGGATGAACCTGCCCTCCCATTGTCCTCACGTGGGGAGTCCCTGGCACTCTCCTGGGATCTGAAAATGCCCCGGGGTTTGGGCTCCCCCTGAAGCGTGCGCCCCACCCCTCAGGAAGCCGCACAAGCTGCATTTGCATGTGCACACCCAGCAAGCCGTGCAAGCTGCATTTGCGAGCAGACCCTCCCCGGACAAAAAAAGGGGGGGGGCAAAAATTTTTTTGCTTGGGGCGGCAAAAAATCTAGAGCCGGCATTGTCAGTGAGAACCTGTAATTCTGTCTCCATCTATCCATTTAAAAAGCATATGGCTAGGCACCTAGCATGAGGGGGAGCTGGGAGACATTCGGCATCCCTGAACCAAGTATACTCCCATCTCAGTGTTCTCTATTTTTTGTAAAGGGCTTGTATTACACCATGATTGTAATTACTGTATGAAACCTAATAACAATCTAACTAAAAAGAACACATTTTAAATGGAAATAAGCAGCTAAAAAGTTTTCAGAGCTGCTTCTGTGAACGGAGAGGTCTTTTTCTCACAAACAAGCCTTGCCAAGCAGTCTTTCTTCGGAATGAATTTGTTACCTTTTATTTATTAAAATAGTTTGGGTGCAGGTTAGCTGTCTTTGTGCATTATTTAGTATTATTTCACCTGCCAGGGAAGAGGAAATGCATGCACGTTGATGAATAGAGAGTGAATGGTTGCCCAGTTTCACTGTAGCTACTATAACTATCCCTTCAGCAGCTTCTGAGATGCTATTTTGTAACAGGCATCTTTTATGCTTCCTATAAGAAGACTATGGTAGGGAAGTGGGTATGTATGGGGTTTGAGGAAAAGGAGCCATTCTTACTTTCATCCTCTATAGTGGAAGAACACTATTTTTCACAGAGTATGCTAATTTCATATCAAACTACTTCAGTTGTTGCTTAGCTAAGCACCATATTTTATTTGGCTCATTCACAATCTTTTCTTAGAAGTCAGTCCCTGGAGCCCTAAATCATTTTACTGTTTCTTTGAACTACTTCCCTTTTTTCCATATATTTCAAGTACCGAGATGCCTAGAATGAACTCAATTTCAGATGCAGTCTCACAAGACCTGTAGAGAGACTAACTCCCTTGTACAAGATGTAGTGCCTGAATCACGCAGCCAAAAATCACACTTGCCTTTTCCCCCTGTGACACAAGTTACAAGCTCATATATCATTTGTTGTCCACAATCAACCCAAGGTTGCTGTTGGAATTGCTCCTTTGCTAGTCTCTCACTTCTACTATCTGAGTTTCCGATTATTCTCCCTCCAGTGTAAGAGCCTGAATTTCCCAAGATGCATTTTATTTTCTGTCTCCTCACTGCACCTCTCCATTTGTCAATGTCATTAACATGTTCTTTACTCCCACTTTTATGAAGGTGTTCAATGAGACCAGACCGAACAGGGAACCCTACTGTACTCCAGAGGTACCATGGCATTCAGTAGGTGAGATAGTTCGAAGATTATGCCTACTCTGTGTTGAAATGTTTATCTCACACATAAAACGTACAGCACAGCAATTAAGCTTAAAAAGTCAGAAATAATAAACATTTAAAGCTCAACAAGCGTGTTCAAAAATAAATAAGTTCCTTCCATAAGAAATATAGCCTCTGGGGAATAGCTCTCTAAGAAATACTTTTTAGGACTGTTTCTCTTGATAAAACACAACAAGCTCTCTCTCCTCCTGAGCTTGCCAAATCAGGGTTTTATAATTGGCAGAGCATGAAACAGCATATAGGTGAATCCAGCCATCCTTTTACTCCAGCCTAATTGAGCTCAGCAAGAACCCTTATACAAATAAGCCCACTTCCCCCGAGTCATACACATCAGTTTCCCGTCTGTTAAATAAGGATGGTAATCCTTTTCTCCTACCTTTTTTTTTTTAACCTGTTTAGTTTGTGTGCTCTTCATGGCTGAGACTGTCCTGTGTGTGTTGATAGTTCTTAGTGTAGTGGGGCTCTGATCTCAGTGGAGACCAGATACTGGCATATAAATGACAACTCATCCATCAGTGAAAGTGAGCTCTACCAGGTCTGAAACTTCAGTCCACTTTGCTATTTAAAAAATAAATAAAAAAGCATAGGTCAACTTTTTAAATTGTTTATAGCTATTTGTTTTACCTATCTCAGAAATGGCTTTCCATAATTATTATTATTAATTATGTTTATTATGATAGGTCCCAGGGACCAACCAAATATGGGGCCCCAGGGCTGGTCTGCACTGTTCTCTGTAACCCAGTGCTTATGCGACCACTCAGGAGAGGTTCAAATGCTGGACTGCTGATGAGCAGAGCACCCCCAGCTAGACTTTGTTTCTATTGGTGGTGCACATTCACACATGCCTTGGTGCACATACACATTTATTCCACACATGGCTAGAAAAATCTATACAAACATGGACAAGATTAGAGGGACCATTGCTGGTCTTCACTAGAAATGCTATTTTGGCATAGCTGCACTGATACAGCTGTGCTGCTGTAGTGCATTTGGTGAAGATGCTCTCTGCTGATGGGGATAGAGCTTCCCTATTGGCATAATTACTTCACATCTATGTGAAGTGGAAGCTGTGTTGATGGTGGAATCTCTCTTGCCAACACAGCACTGGCATGGAAAGCATTTGGGTCTCTGTAAATTGAGTTGTTCAAGGGGCTGTAGTAACAGTATAGACCTGCCCCTGTTGCTCACTGTGCAAACAATACACAATCAAGAGTCCCTTCCTCAAAAAACTGAACATGAAAGAGAGACAAAAGGGTAACAGAAGAACCATGAACAATGTGATTTTGAAAAATAGATTGTTGGGTCCTCAACTTTTGCTTTTGTTTTCTTGATTTTGGGGATGTGGTTTAGTTATTTGGGGGGTCAGCTGAAGGAGGGGAAAGGGAAAATTAAAGAGCTGGGGCAGGCGTACGCCAGGGCCACTCAGGGCAGCTCCTCAACAGGGGCAGACACCTGCCCCTATTTTGACGCCCTGGACCGCATGATGGGGGGGGACGGTCTGTGCCACCCCGGGGGGGGCAGTGATCTGGAAGTGGAGGGCCCTGACCAGGACGCAGAGGAGGAGCTGCAGAAGCTGCCACGGAGGGTGCCATGCTGACAGGACTCCTGAGCTGTCCCAGCAGTGGAGTCACCAAGGTCGTCCAGGGAGGCCACACCAGGTGAGTGCCATCACTGTCCCCTGCCCAGGGAGGGGCAGGGAGGGAGACCAGGGACCGCGCGTCCGGGCCATGGATCATGCAGCAACCTGTGCACGTGTGAGCACATGCCATGACACCCCTGGGCAAGTGGCTCCAGCTGCATGCCACACAGGGGCCGTGGCCTGATAGCCACACGTGTGTGTGAAGAGACCTGACATGCTTCTGACCCCAGGGCAGGACACAGCAGGACGCCCTCCCTTCACAAGCCCCCTCTACACAGAGGCAGGAGACATCTCCTCCCCACCTCGGCCGCACTATACACAGCACAGGGGCATGGGTGCGGTCTCGGGGCAGCTCCCACTCCCGGGGATAGCCTGACATTCCGACCATGGTCCCTGTGCAAACACAGCGGCTCTGATGGTGCAGGGCATGGTCATCCTCACCTCGCAGAGGGGGGGCTGGGCTTCACCCACTGTGTCCCCAGGGAGAACGGACCACTTCTCTTGTTTCTCCACAGCCGCACCAGCTGCGCGTGCAGGGCGCACCACACCGCTCGGGACATCCTTCTGCACCCGAGGGCTCAATGGGTCCACTGCAACACTGCAAGGGTACCGAGACCGGCAGCTGGGGACCCTGCAAGCCCTGCACCGCACCATAGAGCAGAGGGTGCAGGACGAACGGGAATTCCGGAGGAAGCTGCTTGTCCAGGGTCGTGCCATCTGTGGCCATGTGCAGACCCTGGTGCAGAGCGTGCTGCCTCATGCTGTTCCAGTGCCTGCTGCCTCCCCAGCTCCCGCTCCTCCTCCAACTCCTTCTCCCCCTCCCGCCTCTCCCTCCTCAACCTCCACACCCTCCTCCCCATCCCCCCAGGGTCACTGAGGCCCCTGCACTCACCGTGCTGGGAGACATGTGGCCCAACGAGACCCCCACTCCTGAGCGCTGAGCTTCCCCTCCCCCTTCCTGCCCTTGCTTCCCTCTTCCAGCTCCCTCCTCCCAGTTTTCCCCCTCCCCTCTCCCACCCTCTCTTCTCCCCTCTCCCGCCTCCTTTCCCCAGTCTCCCCAGAATTTATTCCGCACCCCCCAGTTTTGTTAAATAAAGAGAGTTTATATTTTTGAAAATATGTGTGTTTTATTTGACATCAGGAAGGGGGGTTAGGGAGGGGTAAGTGGAAGGCAGGCAAGCAAACAGGGACACCTGAGAACCAGCTGCCCGGGGAGGGGGGGTGTCACATTAAGCACAGGCCTCAGATAGCCTCAGGCAACAGCCACACAAAGTCACTCCTTACCTGATGCTCTAACCCTGACCTGGTTCCGGCTGGCCTTAACTCCAAATCAGTGTCCACTCAGTGTGGACGCGGTATTTCGAAATAGCAAAACGCTATTTTGAAATGCATTTTGTGTGTAGATGCATTATTTCAGAATAACTTATTTCGAATTAACAATTTCGATTTAAGATATTTCAAAATAACACTATAGTGTAGACATACCCTGAGTGTGAATGTTTCAGAACATAGGGAAAAACAAGGGGCAGTAAAAAAATCAAAAACAAAAACAAAATCCCAACAACTTTTGCATCCATAACTAGAGCAGCATTGACCCAGTGCCTGCTATAATAGAATAAATAACATCCTACAGAAACATGTTTTCCTTGCTGCTCTCCGTCACGGCTGATGATTACTCTCCTCAGTTCTCAAGTATATTCAGCCTTCATATAAAATAGGCACTTTATTATAATTCACTAGTTTTGTCCCTTTCAAAGATGGAAGGAAATGTTTTTTGCTGACATCACTCATGTTGGTACATACCTAATTCCTTACAGATAAGACAAATGCATCTTTAGGGTGTTTTTCAGCTAAATAGTTTATAGTTTATTACAAAGTTCTCCCTTTTTATTCTCTTAAGTGTTCCCAATGTTTATTCTTTCTGTTTTCAACTCATGGCCTCCATTTCTTTCTGCTCTATTACTCAAACTCAAGGTGATAAGCAATCTAACAAATATCACTCCAATAGTGTTCCGTTATCTGTCCTTTTCTTAAGAGATCAGTTCCAGTTTTATTCACCTATGGAACCCATCAAATTAGGGATGTCCAAACATGGAAGGATCATACACAAACAGAAGCATTGCTTTTCACACCTCTGAAAATGAAGCCACTTATTAGGTTGAACATTGTTGCCACTGTAATTGCACAAACAGCATTAGTGAAGAGCTAGTGAATTTTAGTTTAAGTAGGCAGGATATAATTTCCCTAATGGGATCTGGGCTGGATTATCAGAGCTGAATCTCCTCCTCCTCCTTCTGCAAAAGATATTCCAGGCTGTTTAATGATGATCAGGCCCTATGCTTTATATCTCATATGAAATTCTCCTAGCAAAATTATCACTAATATCTTGTTGAGGGCATTTGTTTATTAAAGGGTCAAAATGAATAGAGGCACTTAGTGAATCACCAATACCACTTTCTGCAACAAATGAAATATATTTCAAAGGAAGGGTTTTTTAAAATATTTAGAGCCCATAAGAATAGAAGCAGTTCAACCTTCAGATGTATTCATTTTTAATTCATTTTAATGCACATTTAACTTTGGCTATGTGAGATGCATTAGACATCCCTGGCCTATAAGTTTTACCCATTATCTCTATTCCGTATGCACAAGCACCACCTATATGACATGTGCAGAAAGATTTAGATGATTGAATTTAGATATGAAATCTAAAGGGTTGAATAGAAGTGTCTAGGTTGATCTTTTAGGTTAATGAAAGCTTTATTCTCCCTCCTTCATGAAGAGAGGTCTGATATCCCTAAGATTATCATCTAAACTTGCCATCCCCCATCAGTATATATTTTAATAATACTATACATAAACAGCCTTTTTACATGGGGATCTCAAAGAGTTTGAAAAAATGGACAGTTGTGCTACCCCCTTTCAACAGTTGGTGGACCTGAGGGGAGATGATTTGTCCAAAATTGCAAAGAGAATGAGAAGCACAGTCAGTATTAAAGAAAGCAGGTTTCCTGATTCCTCTTACCTACTCTAACCAGTTACTGCTATTCCCTTATATTGTCTGTTGAGTAATGCAATGTTTATTATACTCCCCCCCACACACACACACACACACACACACACACACACACACATTTTTAGAATGAAAATCACATACTGTTTGAAGAATAAAAGGTCCCAAGTCCAGGTGCTGAGCCATAATTTTGTAGTTCACACTGTTATCCCCAGGCCATGGGAATGACCATCTAATAATATTTATGATCCTGATTAATATTCTGTTTTATGTTCAGAGTAATAGTGATTGAACATCAAAGTAATAGTGGACGAGAAGCCACCGATTCTTCATCTTGGTAGTAATACAATGTTGTTTACTCATTCGATTTTACAGAGTATTGTGCTGTAAAACAAATAGCATAGAGGAAAAAGACATCTTGAAATATGCACTTGTGTTTCTAAAGTACAGTGAGGAGAAGGAAGGTCTCTGAATAATGTAATTGATGGCAAAAGCTAACTTTTTCTAACCTGTAGCCCTGCTACCTATGTTGATCACAAATGCCAAATCAGATCAAAGTACAGAACTGCAAGGTAGCACCCTGTATCGTGCACATTGATTGTATCAAAGGAAATAAAATGTAAATTAGAAAAGCTTTGATGAAGTGATGGGCAGCCAAAAGAAGTCTAAAAAATGTTGGGTCCCAATCTACTAGTAGTAGACAACATAGCATTACAGAACTAATCAAAATGCACTGTGCATATTTCAGCAGATTGAAATCAATTGTAACTTGAGATAGCCTTTTATTTTATTCAGCTTGACTTTACTGAGTAATTACTGTACCTTCTGCTGTTCAGCAATTTGCAGAATAATGCACAACTCAGTGGACTTACATAATGCTTGTGCACCAAATCTTTATTTTATTACACTTATTTATCAGAGCTTGATGGTGCCGAGGGCTGCAGCCTTGTATGCTACCCTGAAGAATAACTAGGTCACAACACCACATAAGAAAACTCCTGCATCTCTACTTGATGTAAATTGATACATGGGAGATTGGACATTTTCGTCCCCATAGTGGAGAGCAATGGCTACCCCATTTTTTTCCCAGCACTGCTGCCAGGCAAGTCAGGGAACATTACTGATATTATAGTCTCTGAAAAGGCCACAGGACCTCCTACCCTATAAATGAAAATAAAATTTTATAAAATTTATGGTCAAATTACTGCAAGCTGAGGTGCACAATCAAATGTAGTCAATTAACACGATCATTGTAAATCAAGTTTACAGCTTGCTGTGTAAATAGCAGTTTATAACAAACATAAATAACTTCACAAGTGACTCAATTTAGCAGGCTGTTGTCGATGGTCAATGTACTGAAATGTTGAAATGAAAACAAGCCAATTTAGCAGTGGAAAAGATTGTTTGACTGCTCAAGTAGTATTTGAACTGACATGCAGACTGAATATAAGACGAAGTGGAAATGTGACAGAAAGCAACACACAATTCAAAGAGAATAAAAGCAGTAAAAAAGGAACAGATGTTAATGTGCCAAAAATGTATGTGCAGATTGAGGCCCCATTGTAAATCCACTACCACATGCCAAATCCACTCTACCCCCACCTCACTGGTAAATCATTTAACCTCTCTGTGTGTCAATTTCTCTGTTTCAGGAATGAGGATAATAATTACATACTGTCACATACCTATTGTGCACAGTAGACTGTAGGGTTGCTACTAGCAAGTCAGTCTTCTGTTTATATTTAGACTGGCAACAGAGGTTTCATTCAGACAGAGATACAAGAGATATGTTCCTATGAGATATTTCAGTGTCCTTCTGACTATACTTGTTACCAGATCTGGTAAGGTATTTGAACATAATACAGTTTTAACATCCTGTTATACCTCAACCTTTAAATTATGTATTCCTATCATTTACAAAATTTGCATTATTATTCCTATTGAAAATTCAGTATGTATCATATGGCATTCCATTAGTTGCAACAGTGATCTCTGGTTGGTTTGGAATCCGAATCGTCTTCTTGTCCTGCAACCACCATTCATAGTTTGCTGTAATCATTGTTCATTCTGAGGAACACACTGAAAATGTTGAAGGTTTCTGTTGAACTCTCCTCTGACAGTTTTGATCACATATGAAATAAGCTGTTATTTTTTTTTCTTTATTATAGCTGATGTTCTCCATCCAATTTGACAAAAATACAGTCACCATGTTCTGAATCCAGCAGTCCTCTGAGGGATGTCTGTTAGAAAAGTGTTTGCAAGGGGTTTTTTTTCCCTTTTTATTCAGTTTGGCCACTCTCTTCATCTGGCCATTATGGGTATGTCTACGCAGCAAAGTTATTTCGAAATAACAGCCGTGTGTGTGAAGAGACATGACACACTCCTGAACCCAGGGTGGGACACAGCAGGATGCCCTCCATCTACAAGCCCCCTTTACACAGAGGCAGGGGACATCTCCCGCACACACACTCCCACACTGATGCAGCACAGGAGCATAGGTGCAGTCTCAGGGCAGCTCCTACTCCCAGGGATAGCAGGACATCCCGAGCATGGTCTGTGTGCAACCACATCGGCTTTGATGGTGCAGAGAACTGTCATCCTCATTTGCAGAGGGGGGCTGGGCTTCACCCACTGTGTCCCCAGGGATAACTGACCACTTCTCTTGTTTCTCCACAGCCACACCAGCTGCGAGTGCAGGGCACACCACCCCATCCAGGACATCCTCCCGCACCCGAGCACTCTGCAGGCTGACCCGTGGACAAGAGGACTACCAGCGGCAGCACTGCAAGTCCTGCACCACACCCTGGAGCACTGGGTGCAAGAAGACCTGCAGCTCCGGTGGGAGAGCTGGTAGGAGCAGCTTGCCCAGGGCCGTGCAATCTACAACCATCTGCAGACCCGGGTGCAAAGATTGCTGCCTCCTGCTGTTCCATCCCCAGCTACTGCTCCTCATCCCACTCCTTCTCCCCCTCCCACTTCTTCCTCCTCCCCCTCCCCACCCCTCTGGGGATGCCGAGGCACCCGCACCCATGGTGCTGGGAGACAGTTGGACCGGCGAGACCCCCAATCCTGAGCCCTGAGCTTCTCCTCCCCCTTCCTCTCCTTTCCTCCCCCTTCCAGCTCCCTCCTCCCAGGTTTCCCCCTCCCCTCTCTCCTCCCTTCTCCCACCTTCTTTCCCCAGTCTCACCTGAGTTTCATTTCCTCCCTCCCACCCCAGTTTTGTTCAATAAAGAGACTTTGTTTTCATGAACATGTGTCTTTTATTTTACATCAGGAAGGGGGGTTAGGGAGGGGTAAGTGGAAGGACATGAGGGAGGAATGAGGCACAAGCACCCAGTGGGGCACACCAGAGAGACTATTACTGCTCCTCCGGGTGGAAGCTCTCCTGCAGGGCCTCCCAGATACGGATAGCCCCCCGATGGACCTCCCGGATGGCAGCCATGTGGGGCTGCATCTACAGGCCGGCCAAATGGTTGGCCTCTGCTATCCAGCCTGGCAGGAAAGCCTTCCCCTTCCACTCACACAAATTGTGCAGCACACAGCACGCTGCCACCACATGCGGAATATTCTGCTCTGAGAGGTCCAAGCAGGTGAGGAGGTATCTAAAATGAACCTTCAGCTGGCCGAAGGCACCCTCCATTATGATGCGGGCCCTGTTCAGCCTCGCATTAAATGCCTGTCAGGAAGGGTTGAGGTGTCCCATGCATGGCTTCATGAGCCAGGGTTGTAGGGCATAGGCCACATCCCCCACCAGGCAGACAGGCATGTCCACATCTCTGACCGTGATGCGGCGGTTGGGGAAGAAAGTCCCAGTGTGCAGCCTCTGGCACACAGAGGAGTTGTGGTAGACCTGCGCATTGTGTGCTCTGCTGGACCAGCCCACATTGATGTCCACAAAGTGGCCCCAGTGGTCAGACACAGCCTTCAGGATGACAGAAAATATCCCTTCCGGTTGATGTACACGGAGGCCTGGTGGTCAGGGGCATGGATGGGGATGTGTGTCCCGTCGATAGCCCCCCCACAGTTGGGGAAGCCCAGGGCACCAAACCCCTCGATGACTGCGTCAGCATTGGCGAGGTGGATGACTCTGCAGAGCAGCACTCTGTTGATGGCCTTGACCACCTGCAGAGGGACACACAAAACCGAGAATCACTGGGGTGCAAGGGTGGTTGAGAGTGCTCCCTCCCCGCCACTGCCCCACTCCCCACTCCCCAGGAGCAACACCCCTGCAATCCTGGCCACCACGGCCAGTCCTTAGTGTGGGTAGGACAGAACAAACGCCCCCGGAGAGGGGACTTTCACCACCTCCCCCCCCTTTTCCCTGGGGAAGCCCATTCCCTCCTTGCACGCACACATCCCGGCACAGTGGCCAGAGATTGCCATACCTGCATGAGCACTGCTCCGACGGTGGATCTCCCCACGCCAAACTGGTTTGCCACAGATCAGTAGCTATCTGGTGTGGAGAGCTTCCAGAGGGCGATGGCCACATGCTTCTGGAGGGGAATGGCGGGCCTCATGTGCGTGTCCCGTCACCACAGAGCAGGGGCGAGCCACTCACAGAGCTCCAGGAAAGTGTCCTTCTTCATTCTGAAGTTCTGGGTTCATTGTTGGTCTCCCCAGTGCTCCAGGATGATGTGGTCCCACCAGTTGGTGATGGTGTCCAGATGCCAGATGCGACGGGGCACACTGGTGTCCAGGAGCTGCAGCTGCTCCTCCACATACCCCAGGAGGGTCTGGAAGAAGGCCTGTGGATTGGGTTGCTGCAGATTCTGCGAGGCAGCCTTCAGAAAGTGCTACCAGGCTCGCAGCAACACATCTAAGAGAAGTACCAGAGTGCCCACGGGCAGCTCCAGCTCCATGCTGCAGAGTACTGTGGTGTCCTGAGTGAGGGCAACCAGAGCACGCAGAGGAAAAAATGCTTTGCTGTCCCTCAGAGAGGTAGGCAAGCAAGCAGGGAAACCCGAGAACTGGCTGTCCAGGGGGGTCCCTTTAAGCACAGGCCTCAGATTGTCTCAGGCAGCAGCCACAGAAAGTAACTCCTGACCTGATGCCCTGCCAGAACCAGTTCCAGCCGGCCTTAAATGCTATTCAGCGTCCAATCAGTGTGGACGCGCTATTTTAAAATAGCAAGACAATATTTCAAAATGCATTTTGTGTCTAGATGCGTTATTTCGAAATAACATATTTAGAAATAACTATTTTGAAATTAGATATTTCGAAATAATGCTGTAATGTAGACATACTCTTGGAGACTGGAAAAGAAACTGAACTGGAGCTGAGCGTAGCAGCCATGATGGATCCAGTTGTCTGGACACTCTTAGTAGTCTTCCAATCAGGAGTTGTACTGGACTATAGCGAGTGCCCTCGGCATTCAATTTAGTGGGTCTTTACTAGACCCGCTGAATTGAATGCCAGAAGATCATCTGCCACAGCATCAATCTTCTCTGTAGTCTAGACATGGCCCTAAGCTCGCTTCTGGTTCTACAGACTTGGCAAATTTGTTTTGTTGTTTCACCAGTTCAAGGCTATTTGCTCTTTAGGTATCTGTGTGCAGGGTTAAATCTGTTTTTAACCGTAGCTGATGTGAGAGACTTTTGCCTGCAAGTGCAATAACCAGTCACTCTCTAATATCTAAATTTATAGTCCCCAAATCAGTTTTCTGCCAAGGCATGCAAAGATATTGTGAAAGTTTCAACAGATTCCCCTGGCTCTTGAATTCTCTGGTGAAAAACACACTCTTTCATAAACCACATTTCTCTGAGCTATAAAGTGTGCATCCAATATAGCCAGAATTCTGTCATAGTTATCTTTGTGACTGTTGTCAGTAAAGGAAAATGATTTAAAGATATACTCTGCCTCCTTCCCCAAAGGATAAGTTACATATGGCCGAACAGCTAGTTTCCTTGTGGAGTCTAGCAGTGGCTATGTGAAATCTTACAAAATGCTGCTTCCAGTCTGTTTGTTCTGAAGGTTTATCAAAGCGAAAGTTCTTTGGGGCACTGAAGAGAAGCACATTGATGAGCTCAATCCTGAAATCTTTGTTGCCTTTTTTCTCCAATTTGAAATATTTGTTGCTGTTTTCCTTCTATATCTGCTCTCTGCTGACACCAGTTAGGCTGTGTTTGCTTCTGACAACGTCACATACTCCTTGTACACATCAAGAGGCAAGGTCACTACTAGCAAGCTGGGCTCCTGTAGAAGACTTGGAGTGGCCACAGACCTTCCATTCAGAGATATATGAGAATCACATTCTCTAAGATATTTTAACGCACAGCAGGCCATATATATCTGATGCTTTGTTGAGGGGAACTATAGAAATCCGATAAAAGTCATTGCCCCTCAGAGGGGCAAATGTGTTAGTCTGTTTCAGAAAAATAAAAACAAGGCATCTGGTGATACCTTAAAGACTAACAATTTAATTAGCATGCATTGAGCATACTTTCATGAGTTGCAACTTACTTCGTCAGATGCACGAAGTAAAAGAAAAAGATGACAGGGATACAGAGATGAGAGTATTACATCAGTGCAAATGCAGAGATACAGAGATGAGTGTTACATCAGTGGATGTGGCCCACTTCCAATAGTGATAAGAAGGTGAGAACACCTTATTGTAATGAGAGCCATTCCCAGTCTTTGTTCAGACCCATTCTGTCAAATTTGCATACCTGACAGATTGTTATCAAGTTTTTTGCTTAAAATGACAACTTGCAAGTCTGTAACCGTATGTCCAGGGAGGGAGGTTAAAGTGCTCTCTCACTGGTATTGGTATGTTATCATTCTTGATGTCTGTTTTGTGTTTATTCTTTTGCATTGAGACAGTCCGGTTTGTCCAATATACATAGCAGAGGGGCATTGTGGGCACATGATGGCATATATCACATTAGTAGGTGAACAAGTCTTGGATAGTAAAGCTGACATGACTAGGCCCTCTGATGGGGTCACTAGGAATGATATGTGGACAGAGTTAGCAACAATGTTTGCTCTTGAGTTAGTGTTTCTGTTGTGGGGAAATAGGTGTGACATACTATGCAGATTGCCCACAACTGGGGGCTAATTTGGCTACGACAAATCAGGAAAGAGATCTTGGAGTTACCGTGGATAGTTCTCTGAAAACTTCCACACAGTGTGCTGCAGTGGTCAAAAAGGAAAATAGAATGTTAGGAATTATTAATAAAGGGATAGAAAATAAGACGAAGATTATCTTACTGCCCCTATATAATACTATGGTACGCCCACATCTTGAGTACTGTGTTCAGGTGTGGTCTCCTCACCTCAAAAAAGATATTTTGGCCTTGGAAAGGGTTCAGAAAAGTGCAACTAAAATGAATAGGGGTTTGGAACAGGTCCCATATGAAGAGAGGCTAAAGAGACTGGGACTTTTCAGTTTGGAAAAGAGGAGACTGAGGGGGGGATATGCTAGAGGTATATAAAATCATGAGTGGTGTGGAGAGGGTGAATAAAGAAAAGTTATTCATTAGTTCCCATAATATAAGGACTAGAGGACACCAAATGAAATTAATGGGTAGCAGGTTTAAAATTAATAAGTGAAAGTTCTTCTTCACACAGCGCATAGTCAACCTGTGGAACACCTTGCCAGAGGAGGCTGTGAAGGCTAGAACTATAACAGAGTTTAAAGAGAAGCTAGATAAATTCATGGAGGTTAGGTCCATAAAAGGCTATTAGCCAGGGGGTAGGAATGGTGTCCCTGGCCTCTGTTTGTCAGAGGCTGGAGATGGATGGCAGGAGACAAATCGCTTGATCATTGTCTTCGGTCCACCCCCTCTGGGGCACCTGGCGCTGGCCACTGTCGGCAGACAGGCTACTGGTCTAGACGGACATTTGGTCTGACCCAGTACGGCCATTCTTATGTTCTTAATTAAACTTCCCTGTACAACTAATGAGCATGTCTAGTAATTGCCATACTCTATTTCTCAAAGTTTTTGGGCCCTTAAACCTGAATTGCCCGCCCTAAGCTCTGCATAGATGCAGGGAGAGAATATTGCGATTAAAGTACATGTCTCCTTCCCACTACTTCTCTCCCTTTTTTGGGGAGGGAAGAAAATCAAATGCTATGGTATAAAGCATATGGGTTACTCAAGGAAACTACAAGAGTGCCAAGTAATGAAGGCAAGATGTTGCTAGAGTTATATTTAAATAATAGAGCACTTAATAGCTTAATGCAATCTAGAATCTGGTATGTGTCATATGTTCATTGAGCTAAAGGCCAGAAGGGACCATTAGATTGTGCAGTCTGACCTCCTGCATATCACAGATCATTAACTTCCACCCAGTCTACTGAGCTCAATACTTTGCCTTTGACAGAAGCATAACTTGTGTTAAGCTAATGCATATCTTTCTTGAGTTGAAGAAACCAAGACCACTTCTCCTGCTAATTTGTTCCAGTGGTTAATCACCCTGACTAATAAAAATTTGTGCCTAATTTCTAATTTGAATTTGTCTGCCTCAGCTTGAAGCTCTGGGTTCTTGTTATGCCTTTCTCCACAAGATTAAAGAACTCCTTAGTATCAGATATTTTCTCCTTGGGGAAGTACTTGTATTCCATAATCAAGTCTCTCACTGTAAGTCATTACTTCTTGCCTTCAAATATTGTTATTGCAATTTTCTGCACCTCTCCAGTTTTTCAACATCTTTTTTTGGAATGCTGACCCCAGCATGTCAGCAGTATTCCCATATCAGTCACACCAGTGCCATCCACAGATGTAAACATTACCTCCATGCACTTACTCATTATGCCCTTATTTATACCACAGAACACATTAACCTTTTTTTTTTTTTTTTTGCCTCTGCGAGCTAGTATTTGGTTATCTGTTCCCTATCACACCAAAATCCTTTTCCAAATCACTGCTTCTGATCCCTGTGGAATTCTGTTAGCGGCTCCACTCAGCGATGATCCCCCGTTGCCAGCTATTATTTGAGATGTCACTGAGGTCTTAACTTATTGAATGTGTGCTCTGAATATTGTGTAGTGCTAATTTTTTAATCAGAATGGCTTGTGGTACTAAGTCAAGTGTCTTACAAAAGTCTAAGCATGTAGTATCTACACAGTTACCTTAATCTCATCAAAGAATGAAATCAGGTTGGTTTGACGTCATCTTCCCCCCCCCCCAAAACAATGACTGCAAGTCTATTGCGGGTGGGGGGAGGAAGGGAGAGCAGAGAGTGTAACTGCCCAAGGACTCAGCAGTGATTCAAAGGGGCCCAGGGCTCTGGCTGCTGCTGCTCCTGAGGCAGTGGTGGCTTACAGAGCTCTAGGCACCTTAAATCGCCACCAGAGCTCAGTGTGGCGCCCTGCAGAGCCCTTGGTAGCCCACTCCTGATGGCACTGAAGGAGGGAAACATGGTCCAGTTGGTGCTTAAGGGCCAGCTGCCCGGTCCCACCCCTTCCATTAGAGGCCCTGCCCCTTCTGGGAGCACGGAGCTGGCCCCTCCTCTCACCTTGCCAAGAGGCCTGGTGAGATTGTCAGCTCACCTGAATGACTGGCATTAATTATAGTCTTACCTTTAATTCTTTATCAATTGAATATGAATTATAGTTCAGATGCTTCATGCCCCCATTCTCTCCTATGGGTCAGGATTGTTGGCCAGATTACAATGGCCAAAATTTCATGATACTATTCCTTCTAATCAAGCTATGTGGTACATCACAGGAGTCAAAGCTGTGATGCATCATGGGACATATGATGTGTCTGGCGAGCACTGCCCATAGGGAAGAATGAAGGGATGAGACCTCTTAAACAACTGTCTTTGGCTACATCTAAACAGGGGGCTATTTCAGGACACCAGAAGTATCCCAAAATAGCAATTCCATGTCTTTAAATGTGCCTGTTATTTCAAAATATATTTTGAAATAATGGGTGTGCTATTCCGGCATTCCTGGAACCCTCGTTCCACGAGGGTTAACAGACTTGTCAGAATAGCTCTTTATTTCAAAATTTGGCATTGTGTAGACCAGTGGTCACCAACCAGTAGATTGGGATCTATTGGTAGATCTTGGAGTCTCAGACAGGTGATCCTAATTGGCTTGGCCATGTGGCTATCAAATGCTGGCACTTCAGCAGCTCCTCTTCCCACTGCTGCACATCTCCTGCCCTTTGCCTTGGATTCAGGAGTGGCTTGAGGCCGGCTGCAGCAGCTGGCACCCCAGGCGGAAGGCACGATCGGCGCCCCCACCCGCATGGCCGTCAATGGCCGTGATGTAATCATTGGGTGCCCGGGCGCCCTGGGACATCATCATCTGGCACCCCGGGCCGGCGGCGCCCTAGGCAACCGCTGAGTCTGCCTATGTTCACGGGCCACCTCTGCTTGGATTTATCCTCCAGACAGCTTGAAGTCTTATTTTCAAGCCAATTCTTGTCAATTTATAATGAATCCTGTGCTGATCCAAAGCTGGTAGAAGTCATAGAAGGTCCCTCCATAGATTTGTGGGTTTTCCATCATATTCTAAGTGAACTAATAAAGTTGAAGTGGAGAGCTATTAAAGGCCATCTCTGTACATCTTTGGTCCTGGACCATGAGGGCTGTTCTATCATGTGCCTGCTTCATGAAACCCAAAGGGATGATACCACATAAGATCCAACCTGGGAAATCCCATGTCCTCTTTTCCTTTGCCACACCTCCCACTCCAATAGCTGGAACAAGAATGCCTTTGGTGTAGCACAGTGGTCACCAACCAGTAGATCGGGATCTACTGGTATATCTTGGAGCTTCTGACAAGTGATCTTGACTGGTTTGGCCAAGAGGCTATCAAGTGCTGGCACTTCAGCTGCCTCTCCACTCCTGTGCACCTCCTGCCCTTTGCTTTGGAGCCCCAGGAGCATCCTGCTTGCCGGGCAGGGGAGGGAGAGGAGGGCGCTGATGTCAAGGTGCCCCCCTCTCTCACCCTGTATCCTATCTCCACAGAGCAGAGAGGGGGCACAACAGGACTAGGGATAGAGCAAGTTTGCTCGCTGCTTTTGGAGTGATGCAGGACTGGGGCAGGTGTGACCCTGCCTTAGCCCCACTGCACCATCCTCCAGGAGTCACTTGAGGTAAGCAGTGCCCGGCTAGAGTCCACATCCTGAACCCCTACCCAAGTCACAAACCCCCTCCTATGCCTCAAGCCTCTGCCCTAGTCCTGAGCTCCCCTGCATCCAAACACCCTCCCAGAGCCTGCACCTAGAACCCCATCCTGCAACCCAACTGCCTGCCCCAAGCTCAGCTCAGAGCCTCTCACATTCTAAATCCCTTAACCCAAGACCAGAACCTGCACCCCAACCCTCTGCCCCAGCCTGGTGAAAATGAGCGAGGATGGGGGAGGGAGGGAAGATGGAGCGAACAGGGGCAGGGCCTCCGAGAGAGGCGGGGCAAGGAACACAAAGGAGGTGGGGCAAGGGTATTTGGGTTTGAGGTAGATCTTGGATTTTACTTAAATTCAAAAAGTGATCTTGTGCTTTAAAAGGTTGGAGACCCCTGGTGCAGACACACCCTTTTTGAGGATCTGCAGCACCTTAACCAAAGGTAATTTAATGTTGAATTAGGGAACATAAGAATGGCCACACTAGGTCAGACCAAAGATCCATCTATCCCATCTAGCCCTGTCTTCCAACAGTGGCCAATGCCAGATGCCCCAAAGGGAATGAATAGAACAGTTAATCAAGTGATTCCTCTCCTGTCATCCATTTCCAGGTTCTGACAAAGAGGCTAGAGACACCATTCCTACATATCCTGGCTAATAGTCATTGATGGACCTAACCTCCATGAATTTATCTAGTTCTTTTCTGAACCTTGTTAAAGATCTTGTCTTCACAACATCCGCTGGCAAGGAGTTCCAAAGGTTGACTATGCACTGCATGAAAAAACTTCCTTTTGTTTGTTTTAAACCTGCTACCTATTAATTTCATTCGGTGCCCCCCAGTTCTTATGTTATGGGAACAAGTAAATAACTTTTTCTTATTCACTTTCTCCATACCTGTCATGATTTTATAGGCCTCTATCATATCTCCCCCTTGTCTCCTCTTTTCTAAGCTAAAAACTCCCAGTCTTTTTAGTTCTCTTCATATGGCACCAATGCCAAATCCCTAATCATTTTGTTGCCCTTTTCTGAACCTTTTCCAATGCCAATATATCTTTTTTGAGATGAGGCGACCACATCTGTACTCAGTATTCAAGATGTGGATGTATCATGGTTTTATATAGAGGCAATAAGATATTTTCTGTCTTCTTCTCTATCCCCTTTTTAATGATTCCTAACATTCCATTTGCGTTTTTGACTGCTGCTGCACATTGAAAATATTAAAATTCATTTACCATTTTGTTGCCCAAACACCTAGTTTTGTGAGCTTTTTTTGAAGCTCTTCACAGTCTGCTTTGCTCTTATCTTCAGCAGTTTAGTATCATCTACAAATTTTGCCCCCTCACTGTGTACCCCTTTCTCTAGATCATTTATAAATATGTTGAATAGGATTGGTCCCAGTATAGACCCCTGGGGAACCCCACTAGTTACCTCTCTGCACTCTGAAAACTGACCATTTATTCCTACCCTTTGTTTCCTGTCTTTTAACCAGTTATCAGTCCATGAGATGACCTTTCCTTTTATCCCATGACAAATTATTTTTCTTAAGAGCCTTTGGTGACGGACCTTGTCAAAACTTTCTAGAAATATAAATACACTATATCACTGGATCCCCCTTGCCCACATGCTTGTTGATCCCCTCAAAGAACTCTAGTAGATTTGTAAGGCATGATTTCCCTTTACAGAAACCATGTTGACTCTTCCCCAGCAAATTATGTTCATCTATGTGTCTGAGAATTCTATTTATTATAGTTTCAACTAATTTGTCCAGTACTGATGTTAGACTTACAGGTCTGTAATTGCCAGAATCACCTCTAGAGCCCTTTTTAAATATTGCCCTCGCATTAGCTATCTTCCAGTCATTAAGTACAGAGGATAATTTAAAGGATATAAAAACATTTAAAACTATACAGACCTGAACCTCTTTAATCTGGCAACCTTGGGAAACAGGGTTTGCTGTATTGAAGGTTTTGCTAGGCCAAATGTGTCAGCCCATGAAATGTTGGTATTTCGGCCTTTTTTTCCTGAAACTGACATGAATATAAGTGTCAAACTTCTGCAAATTCCTGAATGACAGAAATTTTAGTTTATAGACAATACTACACCTAGATTTGGTGACATATGAAGATTTGGTGAGGAGGGAGGACAGGCATTTGTGAAATCATTTTGTCAGAAAATTTGGGAAATGTTCTCCAGTAAGGCTTTTAACATGTATTTATTCACATCATGGATACCCAGAGTAGGTAATTCTATTATCAACAAACATGTATATGCATAAACCTTAATGTTAAAATGCATGCCCAGAATACTGAAGTTCTAAGGTGAGATTTCTACAGAACCCTTAGGCTAGCACACTTGTAAATCATACCTGCACAGTATGGCACCCTACGGTGGTAGTAAGGCCATCTAGAGACCAATGAGCTTGCTACAGACACCACTGAGGGTGTGTCTAGACTACAGGTTTTTTTTGAAAAAAGTGGCCTTTTTTCGAAAAAACTTTACCTGCATCTAGACTGCTGCTGCATTCTTTTGAAAGTAAATCGAAAGAACACAGCAGTTTTTTTGACCACGGAAAACCTCGTTTTATGAGGAAGAATGCCTTTTTTCAAAAGTGCTCTTTCAAAAAAAGGCGCTATGTAATGCAAACTGTTATTTTTTGAAAGAGAGCATCCAGACTGCCTTGGTGCTCTCTTTCGAAAAAGCGGCTTGCTTTTTTGAAAGTACTGGTTGTAGTCTAGACGCTCTTTTTCAAAAGTATCTTTCGAAAAAGCCTCTTTTGAAAGAGGCTTGTAGTCTAGATGTAGCCTCAGAGATCCTAGTCTGTTAGCTTAAGCAATAGAGGCTCATGCCTTAAGATACAGAGGTCTGAGGTTTAGTCCCCACTGCCAACAATTCACCCAGGAGTGCCAGTATCACATACAATGAAAGATATTAATAGAACATTTTGGTCCATATTCCCTGCTGTTGCAATTCATCTTAAAATGTACATAAAGATAAAATAGATACAATATTGGAAAGAGAAATTAAATTTATGCCATCTGGCATAAATTAGTGTAGCTCCATTGACTTGGAGCTATGTATATTTACAACAGATGACAATCTATCACAAAGGGATTAAAACACTAGAAAATGAACTGCAGAAAACAACATTGCATTTACAGAGAGGTGAATGGAAGGAATTAATATGCTTTTGGTGAAATCATGGAGAGTTGCATGTAAATTAAGGCTATGTCTATACTACAAACTTTGGTCTCTGAAAGTTACACCAGCATATGGCCAATGTAATTAATATATCACTGTAACAGGACTGGCACACACCTCCATTGAGTGCCCCCATTTGGCCGTTCTGGTCAAGTGTGGGTTCCTGCACTGCCTCTTTGAATGCCTTTTTGGCTACTCATCCCTCCAGCTAAGTCACACAGCGTTGTGTGAAATCACAAACCCTTCCAGGGTATGTCTCGAATGGGGGCTGTCAAAGCTAGTCCCCACTCTGGCACGATGAGTGCAGAAGTGGGGGGCCTGCAAAAGCAACCCAAAACCTGATCTCTGCAGGCTTTGGTACAAAAGCTCCCCCCAAAATCCTAATACCAGGATTTTGGGGAATCCGCTGCCACCATCAAGTGCTTTTGAACCCACAAACAGGGGTGGAAACTTGAAAGCAACCCAGTGGTACCCCAAGCTCTTTTCTCCAAAGAGCTTGAAAAGAAAAGACAAGATACAAGCTGCAGTCTGCGATTGCTGTCCCCTCAACAGCGGCATGCAGATCCCACAGACAGATTTTCCAGGACACAGAAGTGAACCAATACCAGGTTAATTTAAAAAAAAGAAAGAACTTTTATTATTAAAACAATACCCCAGTTACAAGCATAGTTGGAATGGCTAGATGGTAAGAGCCACCAATTAATATACTCATGGAGGATTCCCCTTTGGGCCAAAAACTTCATTACAAAAGAGAGGAAAAACCATTTCTAACAGCACAGACATCAGATCCAAATTCCCAAAACAGAAAACAATAAAACCTGATGGATTTATCTAGACTTTACCCTACTTACACACTATGAAGAGTCTTTTTTCTTGGAAAGAGACATGTCTTCTGTCTCCCTCCGTAACTAGAGAGCAAACTGGCCCAGAGACAAAGGGGGAAAAAGTTAAAAATCCTTTGTTTCAGTTTGAAATCCCTACCTCCATTACTATTCGCTGAGCAGATATCTGGCTAGGTACAGGGGACATAGTTAACCCCTTAGTCTCCAGGCTGCTGGCCATCCCTCATGGTTATAACAGGGGCCCATCCAGGTACCCTCTGTAAAGGGTCTGAGTCCAGTCCAGTCTCTCATTCAGTTTCCCCACTCAGTCGGAGAGTGGTGCCTCCAGGGCTTCTCCTCTTGGAGACAATGTCTTATGCAGCTCTCCACTCTGAGCTGTCCTTGGTTCTGCCAGCCAGCCCCTTGGCCTTCTCCCTTCCAGGTCTGGTCTGCAACTGAGCTGTCTCAAGTCCTGCAGCTTCTCTTATATAGTCCCTCCTGGCCCTTGATTGGCTGGTTTCCTCCTAGCCACTCTAGACACCCGGAGGACTTCTTTATAGCCCTTTTTACCTTAGGAATGAGTGATTACAATCACTCATGGACATGCACACCCATTACAATCACTCATGGACATGCACACTTCTCTCCTGGCACCTGTGCAGCATGACCTCACCAAGAGTGCTTGTGTCACAGCACAAATTGATGCACTATGGTTAAGTATATCAGGGTGCGTCTACACAGCAGGGCTTATCTAGCAATAAGCTACCCAAATTGAGCTACGTCATTTGCATAGCTTATTTCAAAATTGAGAGCATCTACACAGCACTTATTTCAAAATAGAGCACTCTTCCTCCGACTTCCCTTACTCCTCGTACAATGAGGATTACAGGAGTCGGAGTAAGAAGTCCTCCAGCTTGATAGTATTTTGACATTATTTTGAAATAACTGCCTGCTGTGTTGACGCAGATTAAGTTATTTTGAAATAACGCTAGTTATTTCAAAATAATGTTGCTGTGTAGACGTACCCTCAGTGTGCAATTTGCCATCATCTAGAACACTGTCTTTTGGGTAATTTGCTCACTGCATGGCATGGCAGAAACTAGTCATGCAGGGATGACTGAGAGTAAAGGGTCAAGTCCTTACCAATCAGCTTTCTTCATCCCATAATGTCATCCTGTTTTATAAACTTTGTGCCTTTTTTTTATTTCAGAAACCCACATGGCAATTGACACTGTCCAGCATCTCTGATAGAAGCATGGAGCTCCCATGCTTTGCATAATTGTCATGAGCATTGCAAACACAAGACACGTGATCCTCCAGTATTTGCAGAGAACTGCAACAGCAAGGAGTATGACAGTTTCATGAGGGACTTATTGCTATGTGATAGTAAAAACCAATTCAAGATGATGTTTTTTGTTGCCATTCACAGAATAGCTGTAAATAGCAGAAAGCCCCTTCTCAGCCTGAGAAACGAGCACTGGCTGGTGGGTGACATCATAATTCAGGTTTGGGAAAATGAATAATGGCTGAAGAACTCTGGATGTAGAAGATCATATTCCTGGTTCCATGTACCAACCTCACCTCAGATCTCCAGAATGAGAACTGCACTAATCGTTGAGAAGCAAGTGGCAATTGTATTACAGAAACTTGCAATGTTGGATTTTTACCTGTCAGCAGGCAATCATTTTGCAGTTGGACGATCTACGCTGGGATCACTATCATGCATGCGTGCCAGACCATTCATCATCTTCTGCTGCACATAACTGTAACCCTCTGTAATATGCAGAACATTGTGGCTGGATTTGAAGCAGTGGGGTTCCTGACCTCCAAAGGGCAACATGTAGCATGCATATCAGCATGTTGGCATCAGCCCACACAGCCACAGAGTGCATCAACAGAAAGGGCTACTTTTCCACAACTACAGAAAACTGGTGGATCACTGGATGCTCCACTGACATTGTCGTTGGCAAGTTAGGAAAAATTCATGGTGCTAATATCTTTAAGAACACAGGATTATGCAGAAAGCTGCAAGCAGAGACATTCTTTCACAATGAGCAGATTATCACTGGTGATGTTTAAATGCCAACTGTGATCCTGAAGGATCCATCTTACCCATTAATCTCCTCGCTCATGCAGATCACCTTGACATCACCAAGGAAAAAAATCAGCCATCAGCTCAGCAGGTGCAGAATGAGAGTTGAATCTGCTGATTTGGGAGACTAAAGTGGAGCTGACATAATTTCCTCACAAGACTGAAATTCTGTGAGAATTATATCACAACTTTAATAGTTGCATACTGTGTCCTAAGTAATAGCGAGGAGGCAAAGGGGAAAGCTGCTGCCAGGGTGGCAGGTAGTATGCAGAATCTGTCCTTACAACATATTTTTGAGTCACTGAAAAGAAGACATATCATAATAAGAAAACTATGTTTTCAGGTCTAGAATTCTCACATAGTGCTCGTGAGCAATCTCTGAATAACTCACTCTTATATTGTATTGTTCGTATTCAATTTTTGAAGTGTTACAAGAAAAGATGAACATTAGCTAACACACCAGACTAGGACTCAGATGATCTGGGATAATTGACTAACTATGTCACAGATTTTGCATGTGACTCTGGGTAAATAATTTACTCTCTCTGTGTTTTGATTCCCAATATGCAAAATAGGTGTAACAAAACTTACCCTTTCAAACAAGCTCTGGATAGGAAAATTATTTAATGTTACTTGATACTATATTATTAGGTACCATAGCCACGTGTGTGTTTAAAAACTAGTTATGCACTTTTAAAAGGCTCGTTTGCAGCTCTGATTCCTGCCTACTTTTCCCCTCATCTTTTTTCTTGATATTTTCTGTCTTCCACATATGAATTCACTGGAGAAATTAGATGAAGAATTGTCACCTGGAGAAGCCTGACACTAAAGAAATTAAAAGTATCCCAGGGCAGCCGATTTCATCTATTTTAAAGCCAGGTATAAAGATGTATCATAATGGGAAGAAGAAGGTTTTTCAAGTACTGTAAGAATACAAAAAATGGTAGTTTGTTAAAATCCATTTAGATCCCCTTTTTACCTAGAGTCCAACAGGGATAGGCATGTGCTTTTTAATCTGCCTCTCTGAACACCTTTACAAGACTAAAACAGATGTACAAAAACCCCTCTGCATTTGAATTGGAATTGTTTTTGCATTAAAATACAATAATTGCATAGTAGCAAACTTATACACATCAGTAATGGTAGATTATGGTAAACATATAGCCTCCACATGTCTTAAAACACAATTACAAGCCAAATTTGGCTCCAGTGTCCTAAGAACAATAACCAGCCTCACTTTTCACCTTGCAGTACTGACTTTTTCCATTTCATCTTCTGCTTGCAACAGCTACAAACATGTAATTTGCAAAAATGACCTCACTTCAGTAGCTTCCCAAACCCCTTAGATATTGATCCTCCTAGAAATATTTCAGAACTCTAATACTGTGGGCTGACAACATTATAGTGTGAGTTGAAATAGTCTAAGTTAACATAACTAAACCCTTTTTCAAATTTTTGATCACCCCGCTTTCCCTGGAGCAGCAAAAATAGAGAATGAACACTTGGAAATACCTATGAAAATGAGAACTGCAACAAGAAAACCTAAATTAAAGCAGCAACAGTGGCATTACTAATGAGAGTGTTATCATATATTAATAAATACAAATGAGAAGGAGTGCTGAATGCCATATATATTAAAAATAAAACATTCTACTTACAACTTCTTTTAAGATTTAATTGTCTAACTGCTCACTAGAATACAGCTAATCACAACATGTTGAGAATACGAAGTATCTGTAGGTTTAAAAGTCCCGGGGTGTAGCCGTGTTAGTTGATTACTGAAAAAACATGAAAAACAATGAATGGCCCTGCAGCACCTTGGGGCACATCTACACAGTAGGGCAAAACTCAAACTAAGCTACTCAACTTCAGCTATGTCAATTGCATAGTTGAAGTCAAAATGACTTAATTTGTTTTTTGGCACTGTATACTCAGCAGGAAGTCGAAGGAAGAACACTCCTCCTTTGACTTCCCTTACTTCTAGTGATATGAGGGTTACAGGAGTTGAAGTAAGAAGTCCTCCATCTTGACATTATGTCAGAATAACATCAATTATTCCGAAATAACACTGCTGTGTAGACATAGCCTTGGAGACTAGCAAAAAATGTAGATGGTCATGAGCTTTTGTGGGCACAACCCACTTCTTCAGATGTATGAGTTTCATCTGAAGAAGTGGATTGTACCCACGAAAGCTCATGATACTATCCACATATTTTTGTTAATCTCTAAGGTGCTGCAGGACCTTTTGTTGTTTTTTAAGTTTTATGTGTAGGTACTGCAAATTTTAACCAGGCATCTGACTCAACCAGTGAGTGAACATATCCTACATGAGAATAGCTGGAAAATCTTATTGGGAACATAAAAGAGCAAACAAAAGATCTGTAACACTATGCTTCAGCTGTTATTCACACTAAGTAGCACTTAGTGGGGGATGTAGGTACCACTGAATGCAGTGGTAGTATTAACTGTAAAATCAACTCTTACTAAAAAAGAATCCAGTCAACACTTACACTTTCAGGCTCACTTCCCTTGTGGGCTTTTATGTCTGTGCTTATGGACTCTATCATGCAGAAGGTCAAACTAGGTGACTAAATGGTTCCATCTGTCCTTAAAATCTGTTTATTAAAATCTACTAAATGACTGTGTGCTAATTTCCTGGACAAACATTATTGAATGTAGCTAAGTTTATTTATCATGGTTGGCCAGGGACTGTATGTAATTCTGGGAGGGGGAGGATGATGCAGTGGTCCACATCCTTTCAGGATCTAAGAATAATGTGGAGTGATTAGGCAAATTTACTTAGGTACTACCATCTGGAAAGACTTGCATATACTATTCCAGGCAATATTCTGTAGAGACCAGCTGACAAAGAATGGATTTTTGGATAGATAGCCTGAGTTTTAAACTGACTCAGGGCCTTCATTCTGATTCAGGAAACAGATAGGACCTTCTGTCTTGGGAAGGGCAGCAAGCCTTAGGGACAGCTATAAAGACTGACACAGACCAGGTTCCTTTGGGGAGACAGGCTGGTAGGAGTAATCTCTGGTAAGCTTATTCACATGTGAGAAGGGGTGGGGTTTTTTTGTTATTATTTTTATTTTAATAGGTTTTCTCTGTAAGACTTTTATTTTGGGAATAAATGTGCATGCTTAAAAAAGAGTCACGTGAAAATGTAACTGTGGGTAATTACTCTGCTTAGAGGCTCTGAGGAAAAAAATTAGAGTAGGCCTGCTTAGCTAGTCCATCTTTATTGGAAAACATGAAAAAAACTACTTAGGAGGGAGAGAGATGTGTATCTCCACCCAAGAGCAAGAATGGCTGGGGAGGCAGAAACTTGAGAGTGAGTGCCCTTGCTGGACCACAAAGGAGAAACACAGGTGCAGTTGCCTTAATTATGACAATGACTAGACAGGATGCATGTTAACAATGAATCAGGCAGGCCCTTTGGGATTTTCCCCATTTCCCTCTCATGATATTGGAGTGATTTTACACACCATCTGGAATCAGTAGGATGACTTCCATATGTTCATTTCTGGCAAACAGTTGGGAAATTCTGACTATGAGCTGCTCAGATCAGTAATAGCAGGAATAGAAAGATTTGCATATTCACAGTACAAAAAGAGGGACATATAACTGTACAGTGATTATGCACAAAGAATGGTGGGAAATTTGGTAGCAAGGAAAAAAGTGTTAGCTGGTATTCTAATTATAGTATTCAGCAACGTGCAGAAACTTAATCAGAAAGTCTAACTGGAAATTGTTCTGATAGTACTTGGTGATGCAGATTTGTATCAGCTATTTTTTAATAGGACTCAGAGAAAAACAACAACAATGTTTAGTATTCTTTTGTTGGGTTTCCAACAGTCATTAAGTATCAAAGACTATTCCCAGAACTGTACTGACATCAACTCATGACTCTGAGACACAATTAAAGAGATGCTGACATATCAAGGTATGTGTGATGGATTAGAAAGTATGTGCTGAACATGAACATACATAGGCAAGTTGACATGATTTAGACTTTGCATATTTGAAAATTATTATTTCAACTAAAAAAATCTACTGTCATCAGAAGCAGAGAATGTAACAGAATGGTTCAAGCCTACTGTGTTATACATTTGGCTGTATTGCTTATCCTGTATTCCTTCTGTTCTAATCCCCATCTGTCTTTTCCTTCACTCTATTCTAGTGTTGGGCAACCTGCAGGCTATGGGCTGCACACTGCGCATCGGGGTAATGCACTGGTGGGCCGAGTGACCATTGGCTGACATTAAGCATCCAGAGGCATGGATCCCCGTAGCTCCTGGTGGCCAATGGGAGCCATGGGAAGTGACAGGGTTACAGTGATGTGCTGGCAGCCACTTCCTGCAGCTCCCATTAGCCAGGAACAGTGATCTGCAGCCAGTGGGAGCTGCAGGGGGCCATGCCTCTGAACACTAAACAGCAGCCAACTATCTCTCGGCCCGCCAGCAGATTACCCTGCTTGCCCTCTGCTGCTCTGTCCTCTACCAATTTCTCTCACCCTCATTTCCTTCATACTCCCTGCTACATTGAGGCCATCTCACGATTTTATTCAGATGCTCACAATATTTGAAACTTTACCGTATCACACAGAAGCTGGGGTTTTATTTGGGCTTTCAAAGGAAAACCTGAAAATGTGATCTACATGCACCCTAAAGGCTCAAAATCCAGAATGCAAATAAAAAGAACTCAATCTTTTCAAACTAGCAAATGAGAAGAAAATTATTTGAAGCTGACCCTGGGATTTTTTGAGGGACCGCCTCTCCGTTTTTGAACATTTGCAGATGGTGAGATTGCCACTCCCCCAGCTGGCAGTTACATGTTGCTGGAACACTTCTTTCTGTCTAGAAGTGACTCTCATAGATTTCTGAACCATTGCAATGATGACATTTGTGAATTACAGAGACTAGGTTGATGGATGCCTCTGTATGGACCCAGAGAGAAATTCCTTCAATTTTGGCCCTAACACTCTAGGGAGGTGGGCTCTGAAAAGAATGCAAGCAATTAGGCTCTTTCTTAATGGAACAAACATAATCCACTCTAAAAACCCTAAAGCTAAGATAATGAAATATAAATTCAAGAGGTTTCAGCCACCACTTCAGAAATGGCTTACAAGAGATAGAGTTTAATCCAATAGTAATTTATCCAAGTTTTACTGCTCTTGAAAACAAAACCTCTTGCTGTTAGAAAAATAAATGGCTAGCTAGCTATAGTTAATCTGTTCCTGAGCACTAACTCAGCAGAGTTAATGTATTTCATTTTTTGAACTAGATGTCTGTATCAGTACAATTCCAGTACACTGGCCTATGCCATAATACTCTGCCAGGACACGCCTTAGAGAGTCACTCTACCTTCTGGAAAATAAAATTAAGGTATAAATACTCAGGCTGATCAATTGAACCCCCCTATATTAAAAACCGAACTCATCCCAACATTTTTCTTTTTAAAAATTCCCATTTTTATGAACTCTTATTACATTTTTGTTTGTGGTTGTTGTGGGTTGCTTTGTAACAGAAAATGTAATCAAGTTAAATTCCCCTGATATGAAGCATGCATTCCCCCAAGACAAGAAAGATATGCTGTATAACCTGTAGTTATATTGCAACAGATGCCCAGGGCAGAAAGATGTTAAAAATATAAATTCTTTTCATCATGTTACTTTCATGTAGCAGGTAGAAAAAGTCATTTAACTGAGCTATGCTTTCTCTCTCTGCATTTGATCTGAATTATCTTGATAAAAAGTTTCAATCATATTTTGAAGTGTCTATTTCAGAAAAATCAAATGGCTTTTTCAATACTTATCTCCAGCAAGTGAAAATACATCTTGACTTTCTATTGACAAATGAAACAACTTAGAGGTCTGTATGTGGTATTGACTGAAGTATACAAAATAAAATAGACATGGGCCTGCACTTTGAAAGCAGCAAACCTGTATTTAGTGGAAGTATACAGGCCTATTCGTGCAAATCATGATGTGTAAGTGATAAGTTTGCAAAAACAAAACACAAATACCCTACAAGAGTTGCAATACCATACCGAAATATTCACACATTTGGAACATTATCTCATTGCATGCTGATGTTTATCTTAACAAAAATCAATATTTGTAGTAGAAATGCTCAACTGTTTGAATTCATTTTTAAGTGTATCACTAGGAATGTGGAAATATGTAGTCTAAAAAATGTGGAAATGGGCCATAATTCAAAGCCCTCAAGCCAATAGGAATCTTTTCATTTATTTCAGTGAACTTTGTGTCAGGCCATGGAAATAGCCCTGCACTTATCTTTGTGCACATTCTTATGCAATTCAAATTCCCTCGCTGCTTCAGTCCCCCCCTTATAAAATGGGGAAGATGTACATATTTCATAATGGTGCTGTAAGAATTAATGTTTGTATAGTAATTTAAAAAAATGTCAAGTACCATACATTCTTTGAAGCAAGAGACGTTTCAACCACAACACCCCCATATTTCTCACTAAATACATTAAACATTTATCATATACATGGCTCATATGTTTTAAAGTTAAGCCAAGTCATAGGTTTGGTGGATCTTCATATTCTATAAGAGACAGCAGAGACCTTACAGGATATGTCTTGCTTAGCCATATACATATTTTAAAAAAATGTGAATGGAGAGAGGATGATAAGTTGGTTAATGGTGTTGTGAGAAATTTCATGCATGGGAACATCCTGGGGAAAGGAATAAATGAAGACATGTGGAATAAGAAAATCAAAACTGGCATTGTAAGTGACACTCTTGGCAGAGCAGAGGAAGTGGAGTGAATGTGGAAAACATGTGGTAAGCAGGTTAAATAGAACCTTAAACAACTAGTTTGAATGTGCTGTGTAAGACAATGGAGAGCAATCAGTACGGGTATGTCTAGACTGCATCCCTCTGTTGGCAGAGAGATGCAGATTAGGCAGGTCAACATTGCAAATGAGACAGGGATTTAAATATCCTGTGCCTAATTTGCATAAAAATGGCCACCACGTTTTGCCAGCTCAGCACCGTGTAGGCAAAAAGTGACAGTCTAGAGGGGGATCTGTTGAGAAAGAAAGCCTTTTTCGACAGATCCCTTATGCATCCTGCAAGGAGGTTTACAGGATCTGTCAAAAAAGGCTTTCTTTCTCGACAGATACCCCTCTAGACTGCCACTTTTTGCCAACAAATGGCTGAGTCGGCAAAACACGGTGGCCATTTTTATGCAAATTAGGCACAGGGTATTTAAATCCCTGCGTCATTTGCAATGTCGACCTGCCTAATCTGCATCCCTCTGCCAACAGAAGGATGGAGTCTAGACATACCCTAGGAGACAGAATGAGCATAGCATGACCCTAATGATGGCATTTGAATGTTGATATAGGCTGGTCTTACACAGGTGAAAATCCAGCCAAGTCCACTGAGGTCAGTGCACTTATGTGACATAAATTAAATCAAACTCAGGCTCATAGTGCTCTATCAGTCCATTAGCTATTCTCACACCTGGAAAATTAGATGTGAGCAAATCCTTTTTTCACGGTCCCTGAGGACCACCGAAGAACCAATGTTTCAGCATTTCCTATTCAAATGCTCTGTGGGCCAACTCCCATATTTTATTGTCCGCTTTCCTTAAGTCAATATTCATTACTTATTTGGAAATATTCAGCTAAGCAAGAATTTATTTGCAAGCTTTTTTACAGAAGACACAAGTGTCAACTACTAGCAAAAACTTAAAAATCAGTCAGATGAGAAATTATCTCAGCTATTTTGAAAAGGTCTTTTTATTATATGCATGTGTAGACTTGAACAATTTTCAATGTTTATGGATAAACTGCAAACAGAGGAACAATACTGATCTAGTTGGTCAGGAACCTGTCACACCTCTGACACAGTCATTTCTGGAGCCCATTATGCACACCTATTTGTGGGATGCCATGTAAATCAGCCAGTTTTGCATTAAAACAATTCTGAAAAGGGACCATATACGCATTCATTAGGAATGAAGAAAAGGCTTGATGCACAACCCGTTAAAACAAATGGAAAAAAACCCCTCATTTTTACTTTGGTAATCTTTAGATCGGACTCCAAATAAGACAATTATTCCTGAAGCTTAAGAATTTACCAAATGGACACTGATATCCAAATCAAATGAGAATGATTGGCAATGGAGGCATAATGATTACAGTCTAATTAAGAGGACTGAAAATCCTGTCTACAACAAACTTATGCTTTGTTTATCCCTTTTCTGACCTTCATCCTACCATTTCATTGTTGCATGTGACCACTCATACAACTATCATTATGATTTTGTTCAGAACATGGCACATCAGGAGGGTGTTTTTACAAATGTATAATGATCCTTCATGAAGTGGGAGTAAGCATGATTTTGTGTGAAGAATCACATTCCAGGGAATCAGTGATTACTTTTGCTTTAGAAATATGTGTTTCATGCCACTTAAAATGACAGATAATAGTACAGGACATACACCATCAAAAATAAATATATTCTGAGGTGCTATTTAAAAATGAATGAAAGGTTTATGCCCAGAAAGGTGAGCAGTTGATTAGTAGCTATTACACCATAGAGAGCCTGCATAGCTTACTGCTCATTCAACAATATATCAAATAGGAATATACATTTCCAGATTCAAACTCAGCTTTTTTTCTTCATATAAAATACAGTTATTATACTATTTGTCTACATTTGAATTTTCTAGTCATTTTGTTACAAAAGTTAATAGTCAAAAGAAATGTTTCATGGGGGTTTAACTTAACTTCCTAAAGTTTTGTATCAATGAATGACTAGTCCTGTGGCAACTTAGAGACTAACCAAAATCATGATCTTTCATGGGTAAAATCCACACTCCAATTCATCTGAAGAAGCGGGTTTTACCCACGATAGCTCATGATTCTATATATTTTGGTTAGTCTTTAAGGGCACGTCTATACTATAGGGAAGACAGATGCTGCAGGGGCCGATCTTCCGGTTTTCAATTTAGTGGATCTAGTGAAGACGCACTAAATTGAATTTGGATGGTGTTCCCATCGGCACCAGTAGTCGTGCTCCTCTCAAGGAGTAAGGGAAGGGTACCTTCCACTATGTGGACAGCGATTTAAGATACAATGACTCCAGCTAGGCAATTAACATAGCTGAAGTTACATATCTTTGGTCGACCTTCTGCTCCCGTGTAGGTCAGGCCTACGGTGACACAGAACTACTCATTTTTTTTAAAGTTACAGACTAACACAGCTACTCCTCTGAGATTTTTAAAACTTTTATATGTCTTAGTTCATTTTTTTTATAAAAGCCACCTCAAGACATCAGTCTATGAATGAAAACCCCAGGAGACCAAAACTCCTGATGCCGCAGCTCTTTTCTTTCTCCTGTGTCTTTTATGTTGCTGTTACAACTTGTATTGCTGATCCATCCACAGCTTTTTTTGGAATTGCTAAAGTCCCTTCTATAGTAGTGAAGAAAATTTAGGGCAAGATCCTCACCCAGTGTCTACTAGCATAGCTCCACTGAAGTCAAATTGAGGTGCACCAATATACACCAGGTGAAGATCTAGCTCTAAATTTCTTTAACAGCAAGGAGGATTGTCCTTCATCAAGGTGGAAAATCAGCTGTCTTTAGGCCAGTGAGTGTTACCTTCTTTAAGCAAATCTTGCTATCTTCAGTCATGTCTACGCTAGGAAATTATTTCAAAATAACTTATTTTGAAATAATAACTCCTACAATAACTATTTTGAAATAGCATGTCCACACTACAGGGAAGCCTCAAAATTAGTCAGAGACAGGTTCCATTACCTCTACCTTGACTTACAGCCCTAGAAAGCACTGGGGTGTAATTACTTTGAATGAGTCTGGGGAGTGGTTATTTCAAAATAGCAGCAGTGAAGCACCCACACTAACACTATTTTGAAAAAACTATTTTGAAATAAGCATTTTTCCTTGTGGAAAGCAGGAGTTGTTATTACAAATAACCATATATTTCGAAATAACGGGCTTGATAGTGTGGATGCTCCACTTGTTATTTCAAAATAACTCCCTAGTGTAGACCAGGGTTTCCTGATTAATTCCATAAATTAATGATGGCCAGCATGTCTACTTTAAGCCTAAACTGACTATAATCTTCTAAAGTAACCTATTTTACATCATTCTGTGTATCTTGTGTGGCTATCAGGAATTGTCCACAGTTATTTCTACAGGCAGAAGACATCCTTTAGCTACATCATCAAGTGAGCTACTTCAAGGGGCAATCAGTTTAGAAGAGAACAAAGCAGAACAATACCAGACTACCATTTCCCAAAATGAGCATCAATTAGACATATGTAATGCCTTTAGTTTGATGAATGTCATCTATTTCAATTTCCTACCTGCTTTACAAATTGCATGTTATTCCTTGCAGAATGAGACATTAAAGTTCTCCAATAAAGACAAGAATTTAGGCTTTAAAAGAAAAATGTTGATACTGTTGTGAAAATTGCACACGTTGAGCTGGTATGAGTTGGCTTGAATTCAATGGAGCTACAACGGCTTACAGCAGCTGGGATTCTGCCTTCCTATTTTCATTCTAGATTTGTCAGATGGTATTAATTTCCCATATGAAATTAAAGACAGTTTGAAGTGAAATTCATTTTTTAAAATCATTCTTTATGTCTCCTTAGGGGCTCTTTATAAATCTAATATATATTTGAGGAATGTTTGGCTATCTGTGTGTCTGTTTGTTCAAGAACTCCTCCTAAACAGAAAGAGCTAGTACCACCAAATTTGGGGTACAGCTTCCTCTTATCATAACTTACAGCAAGGTAAGGGTTTGGTTGTGCCAGGAAAATGGGATGTACCTGGAAGGGGGTTGCTTCTCATAAACCATACAGAAAAGAGATGGAATCATTAGACACATGAAAGGAGCTGGCTGGAGGTCTCCCCAACCACATCTGGAACTGCCTCAGCTCCAAGCCTCCCACCACATAGGAAGCCTTTAGGGAGACCAGGAGAGGCTGAAGCCTCCCTCTCTCCCCCTTGATTCATATGGGAACATTGCTGGCTGTTCCCCTTCATCAGTGAGTGAGGGAAAAGTGCATAATTTGCTGCATTCTGGCTGGGGAGAGCAGGGGGCAGACAAACCTAGACCTGCCCCAGCCAGGGGACAGGCATCCCTCCCCTGGCTGCCCCTGTGAGAACTGCAGTGACCACAGAGAGCTGTTTCTCACCTTGCCTGAAGATGCTGCAGTCCTCTCTCCCTGGGATAGTCTGAATACTGAACCCTTCATCTCCATCACAACCCCAGAGCAATTATTTCAATGAAGCATGTGCATTTTCATTTTATTTAAAAAAATTATTTGAGTTAAGGACCTGAGCAATGCCAGGTAAATCTTCTAGTTACATAATATATAAAGGGGCAGAGAGGTCCTTACTTGTGAGTGTTTCAGTGTCAAAAAGGGAAGATGGGTCTTGAAAATCCACAAAAATGTTATGTAATTTATGGACAGCAGTTGCTGTTGATTACTGGAGTACAGGTGTTTCTGTGTACTCAAAGTGGGTGTCTTCATTTCTGCCATCCCCTTGAACAAGCACTAGATCAATGGTCTCCAGACGTTTTATGTCCAAGATCACTTTTTTAATTTAAAACCTATCCTGTCCCTTCCCCGAGGCCCTACCCCTTTCTTGAAGCCCCACCCTCCTCATTACATTCCACTCTCCATCACTCACTCTCCCCCACCCTCACTCATTTTAATGGGATAGGGCATGGTGTTGGGGTTTAGGAGAGGGATTAGAGTGAGGAAGAAAATATGGGTGCTTGCTCTGGGGCAGGGGTTTGAGGTGCAGAAGGGGATCCAAGAGTGGGTTGATTCTGGGGAGTCTCTCAGTTGATATGTTGGCTATGGGAAGGAGTTGGGAGTTGGTGTGTGACTACCCACTGGGGAGCACTTACCGACAGTGGCTCCCAGTCATGGTGCAATGAGTCTGAGGCAGGCTCCCTACATGCCCCAGTCCTATGCCACTCCCAGAAGGGGACGACATTCCCCTGTGGCCCAGGGGATGAGGACTGGGTGGGGGGGGGAGCACATGGCTCTACACAATGTCCCTCCCTGCCAACACTGCCCCCTCATCTCCCATTGACAGGGTAGTGAAGCACTGGAATGAGTTACCTAGGGAAGTAGTGGAGTCTCCATCTCTAGAGGTGTTTAAGTCTTGGCTTGACCAAGCCCTGGCTGGGTTGATTTAGTTGGGATTGGTCCTGCCTAGAGCAGGGGGCTGGACTTGATGACCTTCTGAGGTCTCTTCCAGCTCTATGGTTCTATGATTCTATGATTGACCACAGTTTCCCATTCCCAGCCAGTGGGATCTGTGGGGTAGTGCTTGCAGGCAGGAGCAGCATGCTAAGACCTCCTGCCTCCTTACCCCCCCTCTACACACATGGGGCTGTGCTGGCAGCTCCTGGGAACAGCCAGTGGCAGGGGCCAGGGCAAGCAGGGGAGCTGGCTGATCGCGATCAGTTAACTGAGAGACTCCCCAGAATCAACCACTTGATCACAATTGACCAATTGGTGACCACTGGACTAGATTATGTCACATAACCATTGCCCAGAATAAGGGACACTACAGAGATATATGACCCAAGGAAGCTCCCAGGATTGCAAGGTGAACATACCTACCACTAATATGACTGATATCTTAACTGACATTTGAGACTGAATCTGGAACCTTGTAAGCAAAAAGCCCTGCGTGCTTAAAAGAAAAAAAGCTCTGTAGCTGAGAGCTGTATGTAGCAGCTTCACACCACTGTGGATCAAACACCAGTGGAGACACACCCATAGAATACAGAGACCAGTGAGTTACATTCCTTTATGAAAAGCAACCTGCTTCCTGCTGTTCTTCAGTCCTGATTTACAAGCCATTGTGTAAGGAAAGTAGAAGTGTAGCCCAACTTGCTCTCTCCCTCTGGCAGTTATACCTGGCCTTTACTTAGTGCAGAGAAAATCCTTTGTGCCCTTCTCTTTCCATCACATATCAATGTAGGAGGTAGCCAAAAGATCATCCTAAAAGAGTTATATTAGACTGGTTTCAGTTTAGATACTCCCAACATTGCAAGTAAGAGATAGGCTTACAATTTGGCTGACAATATTTTCCTTTACCATCCTTCACATACTGACTTTCTGGAAATTATCTTTTATCGAAACAGACATACAACACAGAAAAAAAAGTAGTTTGTTAGACACAAATAAAGTGAGTCTATGCACTGGTTTCAATAATACAGAGCCAGCTCATTAACTTATGTAAATTGGTATAGTTTCACTGATATTATTTTTCCAAAACATTTGTTCCTGACCCATCACTGATTGAGTGAAGCCCGTGTACCAGCACATACAATAGACAGTTTAAAAAACTGTTGACATTTAAGATTATATACAGACCTTCTATAAGGATGTGCCGATCAATGTAAGAACTGAATGGGCAATGATTCTCCCAACCCGGAAAACCATGCTATGTTTTTTCCTCTAAAGTCAGAACTCTCAAAACTGAAAGTTTTTCAGTTTGTGAATTTTTTTTATTTAAAACTGATCCCCCCCGCTTAATTTTTGCAATTTAATCAAAAACCCAATTTTCCATCACCGCCAGCAATTATATTAGAAGTACATTATTAAAGAAAGTTACAAAGTCAAGCCTTCCAAAGTTAGGAAGTGCCCGAGCAACCAGCTCAACCTTGGTAGGCACACATCCACTTACCTGCACCCTCACACTTATGAAGCAAGATTAAAAATCACTCATTTCAAATAATGTATGCTGTCCAGGTCTTTAACATCCTTTTGGGGTGATTTTGGGACTATATTCCTGCAGGCTTTGGAGCATACTGAAGATTTTGTTTGGTCACATTTCTATAAACCAGATAACAATGGCAGAGGTGGGTACAAATGATGTCATAAGCAAAATTCTGCTATCTTTCTCAAACAGGGAAGGAGCAGGATGTGAAAAAGTTTTCTGATGTTTATGGCTAGAGGGCTGCAGAGGGTTCATGGCTGCAGTAATAATGGACAGCTGAGCAATAAAACATGTTAATCCTTATTCTGAAAGCATTAAGTAAAGAAGAGTCAGTGGCATATTGGAAGAGAAAGCACAATTGGTCTTATCAGTCAAAAAAGTGCACTCTGGCTAGTGAGGAACTAGTTTAAAGTTACTTAAATAACCAATTAGAAACCTTTAAGAGGGGAAAAAGAAGATTCAGCCAATGAGTAATTAAAATGACAGAGGCATTCATCTGACTCAGAGGTTAGTCACAGTATTCTAAGCAGTAAAAATAGTGTCTCATTAGTCTTTTAAACATTTATTCCTCATCCTACATGAAATTGATACTTAATCACTTTCCCAGTGTACAGCAGGCACTTATTACACAGGGAAAACTTGGAGAATGGAAAGTTTATAAAATCCCTGTCAATCTCTGCTCCATTTGAGCAATGATTCATTATAATGGGCCACTAGCGGCAGGGTGACTCTCAATGAAAGCCTGTAATTAACTTTGCTTCATGTTTTATTGATAGCATTTGCTGGTTTTTGAGATCTGATCATACATCTCGAGGAATGTGGTGCCCTGTGACTCATGCTGTGTTTAGATACTGGAGTGGAGCAGGGTGGGATAGAATGGGGTGAGATGGGATGAAGGGGGCATATAAAAACCTAGATTCAATGGAAAGTGTACTATATGCCTTATAATCTATGAAGACAATTTAGATCTCTCTTTTTTACCACCTTTTGAAATTATTTTAGTCTCATATCATGCTTGAGACTAAATGTGGAATGTAGAGTGCAAATCGATAGATATAGGTCACATCCATATTCTGTAGAGAAAGTTATTTTTCCTCAAAGTTTTACTTTTTAAAAGTATGTTGACTGTTAAACAAGTGTGCCTTTCTGAAAATCTTTTTTTGGTTTAAACTGACTTTTGTGCTTCCTTTTTTGCCAGGTTTTGAGACATGTTTTATTTTCAGAGCACATGATACTTAACCAAGAAATTCTTCCTGTTTTCCACATTCTGTATTTGTGAACTCTGAATTCAACACTGAATCAGAATTCTCCCACTTCCAGAGGAAGTATTACTTTATAATAATGTAACCCACACACTTTTATACTCCACAATTTATTTTTCAGCTCCAGTGAAAGAGCAGGATTGGGGAGGAGGAAGAGAGTTGTTTGAATCATCAGTTTTTCTTCAAATGTGCATAGAATAAAATAAGGCAAGGTGCCTCAAATGCAGTTACATAGACCCATCCAGAAGAAGGGAGTAATAATTACTAAGCCACCCTCATGGACAAGCTCAGTAATGTGCCCATCCTGCACATCTTCAGTCTAAAAGCTAAGACAATCAGAGTTCATGGGGAAAATAATATAGTCAGGCCTGGTAGCACTGCCTATTAAGGCTGCATAATCCTCTTTCAGACTTTCATGGTATGAGTGAAATGTTCCATGTTGTGAGCCTCAAGCTGAATTGTTTTAGAAAATTTTACCCAAAATGGCTCTATTATTCTGAGAACGGATATGGGGGGGGGGATCGTTATTAACATAGGTTTAAAATGTCATAAATCTTTTCTTTGAGATGTTCTTGCTCTCTGTTAATTTGGAAAACAAAAGGAAAAACTATGTAGCACTTTAAAGACTAACAAGATGGTTTAATAGGTGATGAGCTTTTGTGGGCCAGACCCACTTCCTCAGATCATATTCTGGAAGAGAATTGGCATGACCATACATAACAAAGGAATACAATGAAAAAAGTGAACACATTATTAAACTGACAAATCAGATTTAGTACAGAAGGTGGGGTGAGAGGGAGGGAGGGAGGGAATAGCTATTTAAGTCAATGAATGGCTAATCAGGGGTGATAAGTGGGGAAGCTATCTTTGTAATGCTTAAGGTAATTAGCATCTTTGTTAAGGCCCATTCGTAAAGTGTCAAATTTAAGGATGAAAGAAAGTTTTGAAGTATCCCTCTGTAATCTGGTGTTAAAGTCTCTTTGAAGTAAGATGCATGTAGTAAGGTCATTAAGACTATATCCAGGTAGGCTGAAATGAAAAGCAACTGGTTTTTCCTTGTGAAGATGTCTGATGTCTGATTTGTGGGCATTAATTCTTTGGCGAAGTGTCTGAGAAGTCTGTCCTGTATACATAGCAGAAGGACTCTGTTGGCACATGATGGCATAAATTATATTTCTGGATGAACAGGAATATGTGTTCTTGATCATGTAACTGACATGGTTAGGTCCAGTGATGGTGTCACCAGAGTAAATATGTGGACAAAGTTGGCAATGAGGTTTGTTGCAAGGGAAAGTTCCAGGGTTGGTATTAATGTGGTATGTCCTGGGGTTGTTGGTAAGAATCTTCCTGAGGTTAGGTGGTTGTCTATAGGAGACTATGGGTCTGTCCCCCAGAGCCTCTCAGAGTGTAGTATCCTGTTCCAGTATAGGTTGTAGGTTATTGATAATGCGTTGGAGGGGTTTAAGCTGGGGGCTATCGGTGATGACAAGTGGTGTTCTATTGTTGGTTTTCTTGGCCCTATCTTGAAATAGATGGTTTCTGGGTATTCATCTGGCTCTTTCAATTTGTTTTTTTATTTCTCCCGGTGGGTAATTGAGATTTACAAATGCTTGGTAGAGATCTTGAAGTTTCTGGTCTCTGTCGGTGGGATTAGAGCAGATGAGATGTACCTAAGGACTTGACTATAGACGATGGATCGTATGGTGTGTCCTGGATGGAAGCTGGAGGCATGTAGGTAAGTGTAGCAGTCAGTGGATTTTCTGTAGAGAGTGGTATTTAATTTTCCATTAGTGATTTGTACTGTGGTGTCCAGGAAATGGATCTCTCATGTTGAATGCTCCAGGCTGAGATTGATGGTGGGGTGTAGGTTGTTAAAGTCTCTGTGGAATGCGTCCAGTGTTTCTTGGCCATGGGTCCAGATCATAAAGATGTCATCGATGTAGCATAAGTAAAGGAGGGGTAAAAGGGGATGGGATCTGACGAAACATTGTTCTAAGTCAGCCATAAAGATGTTGGCGTACTGTGGGGCCATGCGGGTACCCATGGCTGTGCCGCTGAAAAGAGACTTAAATTTTTCAGGTGGTGGTCTTGGTGGCAGGAAAGCGACATTTTCATTTCCATCTCACAGTTGTCTGACTTTTCATATTCTCAACCCCATATCCTTGGTTGATGTAATCCCACACTTATTCCCTCCCCTGGCTGGTTGCATTTTGCCTTCTGTTCCCCAGACTGTTTACTTGAATTCTTCTCTCTTTGCTGAAGGAAATGCCTGGCTTCTTCAGCTAAGGTCTCTTAGAAAGAGGGCTCTGGTTCTTTGATGCTCTGGGGCTGCAACTTCACCTCATCTAAAACCACCAGTTATTTTGCACATGAAATTTTCAAAGTGGGCCAATATGCCCAAAAATGGTTTTGGGGTTTTTTTTAAGCTGAATGCTGAAAATATTTACTAAAAATCATTTTTAGTTTTTGAAATGAAAAAAATCAGAAACCAGAAAAATAAAAATGTCAGTTTGGCCAAAAACCATTTTTCATCAAAAATATTTTAACCAATTCTAGCTCCAATCTTCACGAGAGGTAAATCACTAATTCAGATAAGTCTATGCAGCTTTGCGCTGTGCAAGAGCTGAAAAGATCAGGAAGACATCTGTTTGAATGGAGTTCTCACATGTGTGGTCCCTGCAGCAGTGTTAACGTGTATGAAAGGCAAGCCTACTTTAAAAGAGTAATGCCCAGCTTTCCCACCTCTGGCAGAAAGCCATCAGGCCAGCCATAGGAATACATACATCAAATGATGGTAACTTACAAACTTTTCCTACCCCTCTGACATCCCTAGAGCTTTTATTTCCATACTGTTTAGAAGAGGTACTATATATTCTGTCTCCCCCAGACACATGACTACACTAATTAGCATACAAATAGTCTTTGGAGAATAATATGTAACTAGTGTAAATGTTTACTTGACATGGTTAGGTTAAAAATCAAATAAATCTAAAAAGAACCCTAAAATTATCTAGTTGACAACATTTTAAATTGCAATCCTTTCTCTGAATGGCAAGCACTGTAAAATAAGGAAATCTGGAAGAGGAGATGGTATTTTGGGTACCACCAGCATAAGGCTTACCCTTCAAGGGTTGTGTCAAATGCAAGACTTAGTTGTCCACTAATGGCTATGACCCGTAGCAGTCTTGTTGTACAGTGTAAGTGAATTATTTCCTTCTCTGAATCTCCAAACCAGCTGCTAAAAGTATTAGGTCATCATAAAAAGCAGACAAAACACCAAACATCTATTGAACCTTCTGCACTGGAAATGAAATATCTCTCCACTAACCTGAACTTTTGGACCTTGCACTTGACCCTGTGTATATTTCTCTATGTTTACAAATTGATGTGAATAATAATGGCACAAAGCTATGGTGGGGATTGGTGAATTGCTATATAAATAATGAATTGCTAAGCAAGACATGCTGCTTCTCCCAATATCCCTCTTCTCTTTAAATTTCTCATTTCACCTTACTGCACTGCTACCGTAGCTTTAATTTCTCTCTCCTCCACCATAAACCCATTTACGCAGATTGCATCAGCAGACTTGGCAAATGTGTTCCATGTTTCTAGTAGTCTTTTCATGAACTAGCTCTGCTGGAATTCCTGTTTGCTCCTAATTTCAGTTTGTTTCAATCAGTTTTTGAAGCAGCAGGGTATAGTTAAATAAAATAAATCTGAAAACAGATACATTTAGAATAGGAAATGTTAGTAAATTGATGCTTTTTTTCCAGCACCAGTGTTCTGAAGCTGTCTTATTAATATTGTTGCACAAATAATCACCCAAAATCTCATATTCAGATAATTAAAAAAAATAAAATGAGCATCTGTTATTACAAATGCATAATGCCAAGTCATAACGTGCAGGGTAGGGGTTAATGCAGGAAAATTGGACATGGTGCATAAATACAAAATACATTATTATGTGACAGTGTAATTACATTCCAACCAATATGTTAATTATAATTTATATCAATTCTATAATTAAAAAAAACAAAACCTAGCTTTGGTTTCTCATTCATATGATTGTGAGTAGTAAATTATTCCATGTCTGCTAGAAAGGCACTGGACCATAAATCTGACAACTATGCACAATGACATAATGCTTAATATGTCAAAGAAATGCCCAATGCACGTGCAAGATTTGAAAGAAACATTTTGTCAATTAAATCAGGTCAAAAATAAACAAGACAGAGCTAAATGGGGCATAAAAAACCAGTTGTGGACTGGCCAGAGAATGTAGTATTTTTCCTAGTGGATTCTGAATTTACTGAGTTACTTTTAAAATAGGGTCTTTGTTAGAGAGATTTACATTGCTATAGGGTACATTCTCTGTTTAACATAGTATATAGGCACAGCTGGGTTATGGAGGCCACGGGGAGGCCCAACTGCTGCTTTCCAACTCTTGAGTTGGTGCAAAGATACTTTAGAGCAACTTAGCAGCTGCTTTTGCATATGCCTGTTGGCTAGAGTCCTCCAGGACCATCCAAAAGCTGAAAACAACAGCATGGTGGCTGCACCTTCTGTCATCCTCAACACACTCTCTGTATTAAGGGAATGGAGGTACAGGCGATGACTCCATGAGTGGTCTGGGGCTAGAGCACCCGGGAGGAAAAATTAGTGGATGCAGAGCAACCACCAGCACCAAGCAGAGCACCCACCAACACCAACCTCCCCTTCTTTGCCTTTGAGATTTGTTGAGATTAGCCACTACCACTAAAAAGTCATCACTGGGTGAAAGAAGGCCTTCTGTAACCATGTCATTATAAATAACCCATTCTCCTCTTACGCTGTGTCTAGACTACATCCCTCTGTCGACAGGATCTTTTGAAAAAGATCGAGTTACAGGATCTTTTGAAAAAGCCTGCCATTTTCAAAAGAACCGTGTCTAGAACGTGGTTTTACTTTCAAATGGTGCTTTTTCGAAAGAGCGCCATGATGCGATTATGCAAATGAAGTGTGGGATATTTAAATCCCCACTTCATTTGCATTTTCAAAGTGCCTCATTTACATCCCTCTATCGACAGAGGGATGTAGTCTAGACACAGCATTATAGGTTATAGTGGGACAAAAATAACAAGTAGTGCTGTAGCAGCTTAGCTTTCATGGGCACAACCCACTTCTTCAGATGAGATAGTGGAACAAAATATGTTTTGTTTGTATGCTGTTGGGCTGTGCCCCAGGTAATTACAGGGCTCTGTAGTTCAGATTGTAGGAGTTTCTCTTGGTCTTTAAAGGAATTATGAGAGTTGTATTGTAGACAGATACACTATACAAGCATAGGTATTACACTTGAATTTAGCTGTGGTTTGCTTTGTCCATCAGATGGCAATTTATGGTGGCTTCTCCTGAAAGCAGGAATTCTCTCTTTCTTAGTGGGGTTTGTACTATTAGAGTGCTCTGGTCAATCAGGATTTGAAAAATGAAACAAATTGAAAATAAAACAGGCCAGGTGCAACTGGGTAGATTAGCCAACTACCTGTCATGATGCAAGAAGAGCTACCTCTTGGAATTTTGTTTGTTACGTGTAAAAATTCAGTCATGTTGCAAAGATCTAATGGTTGTGTCCGTCATCATTGGTTACTGCCATTCATAAGCGGTGACCAATTTTGGCATCACTGAATGCCAGTTTGTACTATTGGAAACATATTGAAATAGTTTAAGTGTTAATCTTCCCTATTTCCCATATCTGTGTAGGAAATTTTTCTTAAAGCTCCCAGCTAGATCCTAGCCAAAACTGACTTTTACAAAAGACTTCAAAATTTTACTTTCTTCTCTATATTAAGAATGTATTGAATTTGACACTGGCCATCTTTCCATTTCCAGCCTTTCTGTGAATATATCAGCCTACTAGCTGCCCTATTCACAGTTACAAATGCCCTTAGGCTAGATAAAGACACATTTCAAATAAGTCCTTGATTAATGAGATTGCCTTTTGGCTGATTGCTGACTATCATTAAAGAAGAATATTTTTTCAGGAATGTCAGTAGCATCAGGCCCCGTAAGTGACAACAGCTCTAACAGGTGAGGAAACGGTTCCTGGGGCTGACAGATCATTTTTCTTAATGTTAGTGTCCTCTTCCTGCAGTTGCTATGGTTGAGACAGTGCTGTCACTTGAAAAGTGTTGCAATTTGTCTTACAGGTTTCCACAATATGCAGTGCCCCAGGGTATCTACAACACTGCCTTTTTCCTCTAGGGAACCCTTCAAATCGGGTTTCAGTTTTTAAAAGGTTTTGCTCTTAAAAACCTTCCTTGAGTACCAAGTAATATTAAAGCAAGTATTTAAAACCCTGAGATACAACCAAGTGGGGCTGACCCTTATGAATTTCTGCTACAGAAGTTCAGAGCATTTAGCACTGTATAATATGGCAGAAAATATCTGGATCTATGGTCAACAAGTAAAAATAAGTATAAACAAATCTCATGCTTTAGAAGTAAGCAGATTATCCCAGGGAGGCATGTAGGAATTTCCTACCACTGTCTTCTACTGCTGTAGCATTTGCACAATAGACCATGCACTTTATTAGCTTGATTTTTGTTTATCTAGCAGAGTCAGGATGTAACCTGAAACATGACTGATTTGACCTGACATGGCAACATTCCTTCCAGAGACTATGCAGCATAGAAGCTTCAAGGAATGAGTGAAGGGCTTCATAGAACCTGTGATGTACAAATCAGGTACATAAGTCAACTGCATTGAGCATTAGCAGGGATGGTCCTTTTCAACTTATTTATAAATGATCTGGAGAAAGGGGTAAACAGTGAGGTGACAACATCTACAGATGATATTAAACTGCTCAAGATAGTTAAGACCAAAGCAGATTGTGAAGAGCTTCAAAAACATAAGAACTAGGGGTCACCAAATATAATTAATAGGTAGTAGATTGTAAGGTGACCAGACGTCCTCCTTTGAGGAGGACAGTCCTCCTTTTGAGGGGCTTGTCCTCCCCAATAATTATGTCTTCCTTTTGTCCTCCTTTGAAAAAAAATTGTCCTTCTTGTCCTACTTTGCCAAAAAAATATACCCCACTGTTTTTTAAAGTATCATTATACTGCAACTGAACCCCTGTTAAAAGGCTTAATATACAGTCAAAGTACACTTAGAGGGTATTTATGAAATGTTATTATTTATTTTGAGCCATTTTAATTTAATGCCAATGTGATTTTTTAGTTGACACAATTAACCCTAAAAATGTTGAAGAAAAGAAAATGCCATTTCAACAAGAATTAAAAAAAGGAATTTCCTTTCATCAGAATTGTGGATGAAACAAGATGGTGAGACATCTGAAATAATATCCAATCATATAAAAAAATTAGTGGAAAATCATAATTTGAATGATAAAGTTATTGCGATGTGTGCCAATAACACAAATACTAATTTTGGCGGTGTAAATCGCAAAGGCAATAAAAATGTTCATAAGAAAATGATGCATTTACTTGGGAAAATGATTATTGAAATCGTTTGCAATGCCAGGAGGCAATGAGCTTTTATAAAAATGCTCTTGAATATCTAGAAAATTGGACTAAGCATGATGAACCAGTATACGTGTTTGATTGGATTCTGCTGAATGAAGAAATTCAATGGAATAAAATCCTTGAAACAGTTTTATTCGTTAAAGAAAAATTTAGCATCACAATAAACGACAATTTATTGTTCGACGAAGTATGAAGAATTAACAATATAATAAAAGACAATGAATGGACTAAACGTGAAATTGATAAAAAATGGATCAAGATTTTTAATTTCTTAAAAGAGTGACAAATATTGATGTTTTTAATGTTATATGATTGTTTTTGTTAAGTCTGTTTGTCTTATAAGACGACTAATATCGTGATCATTTATTTATATGATTATTTATATACATATACAAGTGGTTTTTTTTGTCAACTCAGTGTCCTCCTCACACATTTTCAAATTCTGGTCACCTTAGTTTAAACAAACAAAAAGGAATCTTTTCTTCACACAGCACAAGGTCGGTCTGTGGAACTTGCCAGACGAGGTTGTGAAGACCAGGACTTTAACAGGGTTCAAGAAAGAACTAGATAAATTCATGGAGGTTAAGTCCATAAATGGCTATTACACAGGATGGTTAGGAATGGTGTCCCTAGCCTCTATCAGAGGCTGGGAATGGGTGACAGGAGAGGGATTGCTTGAAGATTCCCTGTTCTGTTCACTCGCTCTGGAGCATCTGGCGTTGGTCACTGTCAGTGCCTTCTGACCTAGTATGGCTGTTCTTATGTTCTTAGCAGCATGGTATAAGTCAATCTTTAAAGAAGACAAAATGTGAACAAAGTTCAAACCTTATGTATGAGCTCAGAGAGATACAGGGAAGAGGGAAAAGAAAGAAAGAAGGGGCTGTGTTACAGTTTCTAATAGAAACAGAATGAAGGCGTATTGGTAGAGGTAAAAGGGTAAAATACAAAACAAGAACAGAAAGGAAACTATTCCAAGACTCATTTTTCTATCCATATTTGATCTTGTGGCATCAAGTCTCCTTCAACACATTTAGCAGCAACATATAGTATAGCTTGGTGAGCCAGACAAAATCCTGATTCTTTTCCAGAATGTAGTAGGTAGAAAGAAATGGGAAAAGGCCTTCCAGAATGTTTATTTTTGAAATCTATGAAATAACTGGAATGTTTTTGTAAATATGGTAGTAACCCTGAATTATGTCGTTCAAATTAGCTGTTCAATAACCAGTTAATGATAAAAGTCCAGCTCACTCTAGAAGTGATCAAAAGTCACCTGATCACAGCTCAGTTTTTCACATGAAATGACTTTATGGCATGAATCCACTTCATAAACCTCATCTGAGTGACACTGAGTAGTGCTATGTCAGTTGGTGGTATCATCACTGAGGCAAAGGATTGAATTAGGAATCAAATTACACTCTTACTTCTATAAGAGTGTCACTTGCAGCTCATCGTACATAGATTTAGGGTGCAGCTACACAGCACCCTAAACTCGAAATAAGATATGCAACTTGCGCTATGCAAATTGGGTATCTTATTTCGATTCTAATTTGAAATAGCTTCTTTTGAAAATTGGCACATCTACTCAGCACCAAATTTTGAAATAATGCACTATTTCAAGACATCCCTTAACCTTCATGGAATGAGGGTTTCAGGGACACTGAAATAGCAAAAATATTTCAAAATAACGGGCAGCTTGTTAAGATGTGGGGTAGCTATTTTGGGATATCGAAGGTATCCCAAAATAACTGTGCAGTGTAGATGTACTCTCAGAGACCAAAAGGGATCATTGTGCTAATCTAGTATATTGTTCAGACCATAGATCATTCCCCCCAAAATTCCTGGAATTCATATTTTAGAAAGAGTTTGGCAAGATAATGGGAGGAAGCTTCTATTGCAGTTGTCTATGTTATACACATCTTTTTCTTTTCAATAAGGAGATTCTGGTTTTGGAAATCAACCACTAAATTCACCTTATTTTACAGAATAGTTCTTCATTTTAAAATCTAGTAATCACAGAAATATCTGCTTCTTGCGTGCAATTTTAATACATGTATTGTCCATAAAAACAACCCCAGAGTTACTTGTTTTGCTATCAAAAACTAAAGGGGATTGAACAAAACTGATAGAAAAAAGATACTTCTCTGATCTTTTCTTCAGAATTATTTGAATGGTGTCACTTATCGACAAACACTTGTGAATGACTGACAATTTATGAGACTATGTCTACAGTGCAGAGCTTTTGTGCAAAAAAACCCCTTGCGGAGTGTCCACAAGTCAAGCACGTTTTTGTGCAAGAAAATTTACAGTAAATCAATGGAACAGAGGGGTTTTTGCGGTATAGGTATTCCTATTTCTATGAGGAATAACTCCTTTTTGCACAAGAGTTATTACACAAAAAGGTGTGTGGACGGGCAGCAGGGGCTTTTTGCACAAAAACAGCTTATCGAAACAAGCACAGGTGCTCTGGTGGCCATTCTCTTAAAGGCTATCAGAGCTTTCTTGTGAGAGAGCATCCATGCAGTCTAGATGCTCTCTTGTGCAAAAGCGCATCACTTGTCCAATGCGCTTTTGCAGTGTGGATGAGCTCTTGCGCAAGAAGTTTTTTCAAAAGATCTCTTCCATAAAAAAGCTTCTTGTGCAAGAAGCCTGCAGTGTAGATGTAGTCTGAGTGAGAAATAGTAGAGTTAGCTCTCACTGCATTGACACTATGTAGGGCAGTGTTTCTCAAAGTGGTCCAAGAAACCACTTTGAGAAACATGCTAACTGGCCACACCAGTTTGTTTACTTACTGGCACCACAGCCACAGAGCCTCATAGCTCCTATTGGCTCCGGTTTACCATTTGCAGCCAAGGGGAGCATGTTTCTCAAAGTGATTTTATAGACCACTTTGAGAAACACTGATGTAGGGGAAATCTGAAAGGGACAAGATTGCCATATGCTGAGCAGATCGTCTCTCATGTTTGTCAGACACATTTTATTGTTCCTGTATAGGACTGAGAGTATGAGGGTTATATTACTTAAAGGACTCTACCTAATTTATGGCCATAAAAAATGTATTACAGACCATGAAAACTGGTTTCTTGTGTGCTTTTATCCTATACCCCATAGATTTCACAGAGGAGACCAGCATTTCTAAAACTGGGGATTCTGACCCAAAAAAAGAATTGTGAGGGGTATCACAAGGTTATTTGTTTGGGGGTCCTTCAGGGTTGTCCTTAGAATTTATGGGGCTCTACAGAGTGCTATTAAATTGGTGCCTCTATGCCCAATGGCAGCCAGGGGGAAGAAAGGACAATGATTTTTTAGAGATGTGATTTTATAATCTCCAGTAATACACGTATGAAATATTTTTAAAAACAAATATTAAACTAAGGTCCTATAGAAACAGACAGTATATTGTTGGGGTTCGCAAATGCCTGTTAAATAGCTTTACCACCACTTAAGTGACTCTTTCACAGGATCAGTGCTTTGCTAATAAGTCTGGCAGGCTTTCTCACTTTTAAGTTCATTAGATCTTCTCCGGAGGAAGCAGAGCCACAGAACAGGGACTGGAAGAAGCAAATGGATGAACATCAAAACCCAGTGGTGCCCCAAATTTTTGGGTGCCCTGTGCAGCTGTGTATTCTGCACTGGGGTCATGATATTGCCACTCTTGCTTTTGTGCCACCTTCAGAGCTGGGCAGCTAGAGAGCAGTGGCTGATGGCTGAGCAACCAGCTCTGAAGGCAGAGTCCCACCAGGAACAGTGTATACCATACCATACCATACCATACCATACCATACCACTGTCTTTTGAGCTGCTTCCTTTAGAACTGGGTGGTCAGAAAGCAATGGCTGCTCACCAAGGACCCAGCTGTGAATGCAGCAGCACAGAAGTAAGGGTAGCAATACCGTACATGTCACCCTTACTTCAGTACTGGTGCAGAAGGCCAGGCTCCCAGCCAGCAGCTGCTTCTCTCTAGACTCTCAGCTCTGAAGGCAAAACTGCCGCCTATAAGTGTAGAAGTAGGGGTAGCAGTACTGCAACCCTGCCTACAATAACCTTGCAATCTTCCCCTCCCCCCCACACACATACAGCCCCTTTTTGTGTCAGGATCCCTACCATTACAACATTGTGAAATTTCAGATTTAAATCCTATGACTGTGAAATTGACAAAAATGGATCATGAATTTGGTAGGGCCCTAATTATTGAGCCTTTTTAAGCAGTTGAAAATAAGTCTACTTTGTGTTTCTATGATACTAAATATAGCCAGCCTGGCTTCAGTATTTTTACCAGGCTTCAATGTTCATGATGAATTGTAAGTGACACGGAAAACATTTTACATGCAAGGGGTCAACATTTTCAAAATTAGCCTAACGTTGACCTTCGTGGGAGCTCAGTTCCCTTGAGAGCTTAACTACAGATCTAAAAGCCTAACTTAAACAACAATTATTAATGATAATGCTTTTCCATTAAAGTTTATTTTTAAAAAGATCTATAACATAAGAATTGGAAGAATTGCCATCTCACTATGTCAAAAATGACCCTGCACCTATTTGGGAATCAATTGCACACACAAAAATAATACAGTAGATGAACTTGCATTTCATGGTTTCTTTATATTTGTGCAATGAGTATCACAAAAGTTTGCCAGGTTCTCCATGGCTCCGAAAAGTAAAAGATATGGTCTTAATAGAAACATCTGGAATAGAATATAAGACTTCCTCTTCCATCCAACCCCCCAAAATAGTTTAAAATTAAAGTAATGCTTTTGACCATCCTACACAACATTTTCTGTTTTCCAGATCCACTGTCAAATTATTTCATTGTCATGATTTAATTCAGCAAAGCACTGTAAAGCAAAATATTTAATGTGTAACTAAAATTTAATTTAAAACATACACATTCCCTCAAAAAAGTTATTGTTTCTTATCACTGTCAAATCTGTCTCTATCCTACTCGAGAAGCTTCCTTAGATTTTGAATTCTGGAACCACAGTGGCCTCTATTGTTAGCATACTGGTATAGCACCTTATTTGGTACCTGCTAAATAAATGATCAGAAGATCCAATAAAATATCAAAAAGTAATGTAGCAGCTATGTTTACAAATCTAGCTATATGTACCAGGTTCTTAGCTGCTATAAATTGCTGTAGCACTAAACTAATCTATCGCTGTCCTTTCAAAGTGAAGACTTACATTATTCTTCAGTAATTATGGTTAGCTGTTTGTCATCCTTCATTCATAGAATCTGGTATCAGATACCAAATCAGAATAGCTCTGATTATGCCAATCAAGCTTTGGTTTACAAACTGAAGTTTCAATTGAAAGTTTTCTCAGCCTCCCAGGAGAACAGTTGAAGATTCACAGTAATGAGAAGCAACCTTTTTCCAAACATGCCACAGAAAAATGTAACAGCCTCTCCATTATACCATCCCAGATTTTATCTACTTTTTAAAAAATTAACACTGTGTAAAACAGATCCTGCCTTTCAAGGGAAACTCTGTGCTTTTAGAAGGTGGTCAGATAACATTAACATCTAACATATTCTTTTGTCAGAAACCATCAGGCCAGAAAACGCAGAAACTGCACGTTTTCAAACCACTGTGAAGTATTTCAGCTGTAAGAATCCTAGTAAAGCCAACAGAAATCATGAAGCTTTTAATGAATCCATTATAGACCCACTACTGAAACAATTATCCTGTTTCTTCTCTTCCAAAGGGGAGCATTATTGTACTCTAATTCTCATTCCTACAAAGTGGTTTTAACATTTTTCTGATGAACAACAATACAGTGTGTTATTTGTTGGTGTTACCACTCTACAGATATGTATGTACCAGGTTCTTAGCAATTATAAATCTGTATAGCACCATGTCTGGCCTGTAAATACAAGGGTTGAAAGAAATAAAGCACCCCTTGTTTCCTTATATCTGAAGCTTTGTTATAGGATAGGAGAGCTGCTAACTCAGATAATTTAAAAAATAAAAGTTTTCTCTCTCTTCCTTGATTTTTTTTCCTGCCAAAAAACAAAACAAAACAATTTGAATTATCCCATGGCTAAATTCATGAAGATAGAATGACACAAATATCTATTACTCCACTTTATCCTGGTCTAGCTTTTAGAAGTGAATACTATTAAAATAGAATATTATAGAAAATTATTCTCTCTTGCATGTCATGGGGCATGCAAAGAACGAATACATTAGAATTTTTAGTAACTCACCAAATTATTGGGTCTGCTTCAAACTCTGTAGAAGTCAATGGACAGACAGTTCATTAATACCCAGATCTTTATGCATCAGCTTGAGCATAATGTTGTATTATTTGTGTTACCATACAGCACGTGTCAGAGAGAAAAAGGATATGGACACAAGATAAAAGGATGCATAGTTATATGTCCAGAGACCATATTCTCACATTTTAGTGCATTTTGGAGCAAGTATATTTGACCTCTGAGGGATTGTTCTTCTTTCCACATTTTTATCATGAATTCTCCCACTGTAAATTTTTTATGGGTTTCACTATACGCCTACGTCTTCAGTTCCCAAGTATCCTTGAGTTTTGAATTGCTAAAATATCCCAAGCAAAGGATCCAACATGGTAAAGGAATATAACCAACAACTTACTTGAAATAAAAGCATAATGGTTTCCCAAGTTTTTTCTTTCTTTCAAGGAGAAATTATGCTGGATTTGTCTTCATGTTTTCTTCATGGCAATCCCAGTTACTAAAAGCTAAGTATGGATGTTTACCTGAAATGGGGGAGGCAATAATAATTTGTACAATAGGTTGTATTTAAGAAAAAAGATTAATTTGTAAGAGCCAGCATCTCTAAAAAGCTGATAGGAAAGAGTCATGCCCTCAGGGTATGATCAGCGAACACTACTTTGTTGTAAGATGCACTACTTGTCACTCTACAACCTGCTTCCAGGCAAAAGTCTGTTCTTTGATACATGCACACAGCTCCTGTTGAAGTCAGTGGAAATTATATACATGTCTGAGGACAGACTTTAGTGGGTGGAGTTTCTCTGGAATTAGTCAGATTCACAAGGTTTCTGGCATAATTTTAATTTAAGATCAGTTAACTAATTTTCTAATTTCACCTTGAGGCTCCTTAAAGTTCTGTTTTGTCAAAACACAAAGACACAGGTCACCTCAGTTCCTCCATTTCCATGCTGGGGCTCAGAGACAAAAGGCAGAAAGTAAAGACAAAGGTATCATCGTTAGTTGTAGTATTACTGACGTGCCCAGAGGTAAAAAATTAGGGCCTTATTTTGTTAGGTGCTGTACAAAAATGGAACAAAAAGAGGGCTCCTAGCCCAAGTGGCTAGTCTAAGACAAGAGTCTAAGACAAGCGACATATGGGGGAGTACAAGCAGACAATACTGATGAGCCTGGTAGACTGTAGCCCCTAAACAATAGCAGCCTAAGAACAAAGGAGCATTTTGAGGTGGGATTTGAAAATGGATTGTTAGGTAACTTTGCAGGTGTTTACAGGGAGGTGCTGAGTGGCAGGAAGCCCTTACTCAAAACTCTTCTCATCATGTAAAGGTGGGAATTGAACTGGGGACCCATATCCCAAATGAGTACCCTATTCATTGGGCTAAAAGTTATAAAGGTCATTTCTCCCCTCTCCCCATGGCCATTTTTTTGTGGAGTTGAGAGTGCGCTAAGCAATTGACAGAATGAGGTTAGCTACACTGAAGAACTTCTCTCTTTTGCCTGTTTATGGATCTCATTGGGTCTTAAGAAGAAGACAGGTGTCCAGATGCCAGTCTGAGACATCAGTGTGTGTAGTGGTCAATTGCGGAAGACCTTTGTACGTGCTAGTTTAGGGGTGGTGAGGCCTGCATTCTTTCCCCCCCTTTTCCCTTTTCCCTATATCTGACAAGCCAGAAGCAAGTCTTTGGGAACATACGCCACTTAAGATAAGCATTGTTGCCAGTATAGCAAGAATAAGTACAGATAAGGGTAAAGAGCAAGAATGCATAAACAATTCTGTTTACCCTAATGTACTGATCACGTAAACAGGGCCAAAGAACCAGCAGATCCAGATCAGAACCAGATCGATAACTAACAGCTAAGCCCCACCTCAGCATGTAAGGAGTAATCCCTGGAAATTTCCAAACTGCCAAACAAGGCAGGAAAACTGTATTTAAGGCTGCCTCAGAGCCTAGCAAATTGGACTTCACCGATGGGCTTTGGGTACCGGCGCCTCGGAAGCTGAGACAACCTCCCACTTCGTCCGCAGCCTACCCGGGGTCCTAGACTTGCATGAAGGGACGTAAGATATGCCACTTCTTTGTTATATTGTTCTTCCAGTTATGGGGCACAGCTGTTAGCTGTCAGGAAGTAAACTACTTGTGTTTGACAGATACCTGTGTGGCGTCCTTTGTACTTTGGGAATCCAGTGTCAGACCTTAGACTTACTCTGGCCGGCTACAGTGTGCATGCACAGAGGCAGAAATTTAGGTGTCTAAGGAACATTTACAATAGAAATTAAGGTGCCAAATAAGTTTAGCAGGCAACAGAACAGGGTTTTTGTGGACCATTATCATGCCTAAAACTGGGGTTTGGGAGCCTACATCTCTTTGTTCATTTAGCTTAAGGGTATGTCTACACTACAGAGAAGATCCAAGCTGCCGCTGTTGATTTTTGAGGGTTTGAATCAGTGGGTCTAGTGAAAACATGCTAATTTGAACTGAGAGGAGCACTCCAGTTGATGCCAATAGTCCCCTTACTCCTTGTGGAAGCAGAAGTTGTAGGGAGAGTGTTCTCCCTTAGACTTCCTGCAGCGTGGACAGCACCAAAAGTTGAGTTAAGGTACTTCAACTTCATCTTCGCAATTAACGTAGCTGAAGTTGCATATTTTAATTTGACTTTATCCCGTAGAGTATCCTAAGAGTCTCAGCTTAACAAGTGATCCAGATTGTTCTATATCACTGAAGAATACAGATAAACTGTGACGAAGCAAATAATATGCATTTCAATACAGCTAAATATAAACATTAAATATCTAAGAATAAAGAAGGTCAGTCTTACTTACAAGATGGGGGACTCTATACTGGGAAGCTGTGACTCTGGAAGGGACTTAGGGGTCATAGTAGATAATCATTGGAGCATAAGCTCCCAGTGTGATTCTGTGTCCATAAGGGCTAATGTGATCCTGGGATATATAAAAAGGAATATTGAGTAGTAGAGATAATATTACAGTACTTTTTTATTTTGCATGGACACAACCACTATTGGAATACTGTGTGCAGCTCTGGTGCTCACGATGAAAGAAGGACATTATTAAATTGGAGAATGTTCACAGAAGAGACACAAAAATGATTAAATAGTTACTAAATGTATCTTTATGGTGAGCTTCTGAATTCTATTGCTCTATTTAATTTAACAGAGAGAAGGTTCAGGGGAGAGTTGATCTGTCTGTGTGTGGAGCAGAAGTTTGACAACAGAGGGCTTTCTCTTCAATCTAGGACAGGTGGTAGGTTTAAGCTAGATAGATTCAGACTTGAAACAAGTGTGAACATTTTTAACAGAGAGGATAATTAACCATTGGACCAAGGTATGTAGGATAATTGTAAACTCTCCAGCACTGGGGATTTTGTAAAACAAGATTGTTTTTCTTATAAATGCACTCTAGTTCAAATACAAATTAGTTCAGGGAAGTTCTATGGTCACAGTTGTGAAGGCAGTCAGACTAGACGATCACAATGGCCCCTTTTAGTTTTATCATCTATTAACACTGAATCCACTGTGCTAATAGCATTCTGTTTTAACTCTCCATGCTGGAAATGTGGTCTTTAGGGTTTTGTGTGTTTTTTTCCCTCATTTCCCAACCTAAATTATTTCAATTGTATCTAGCTTCATCATCTCAGACTTTAATGGTGATCAATGTGATTCCTATTTATGTAAGGCACTTTGGGTGCTTCACGATGAAAGATACTATACATATGAAGCTAATGACTTAATCAGCCTCCATCATTTCAGATCTGGTATCAAAATGAAGATGTCCAAAAAGTGACCTTCATATTTCCCATCTTCTCTGGGGAAATACTTAATGCAATAATGATTTTATTGTTATCTGTGTTTATTGTTATCAGGGCAGTTTCTATTATTGATCTTCACACAAACCTCCTTTTAACATCAGTGGAGAGTCAATTTTAAATAGACCCAGCACCTTAAGTTGGCCCATTCCTCAAAATAAGTCTGACAATTTGCACTTGGCCATCAGATATAGGCTGTTCTATATATGCTTGAAAGATAAATGGCAAGTCCTCTTAAGTGCTACTGAAGTAACTGGGAGTTGTGGGTGCTGAGCATCTCATGGGAAGTGCTCAAGAACTTGCACAATCTGCCCTGGAGTAAATAGTGAAGTTTGTAAGACATCCTAATAAAATATCCCACACACTGGAAGAGAGAGAAAGCTGTAGAAGATACCCTAACTCTAGTCCCCACTGTAGCAACGACTGAAAGTTCAAGTACTGGGCAAAAAATATTTTGTTTTGTTTCATTACTACTATATATAAAGTATTTGAAACCTATTTTTCAATTAGCCTAGAGCCTCAGAAAGGGGTGGAGAATATCAATGTATATCTGCTTAGTATCATGCAATAGCTGCTGTTGGGATTAAGGTAACAGACTCTTCTTCAGAAACAAGACAGATCTGGTGATGAAAATATAGAATGGTTGGCTTTTGATCAGTATCAAGCCAAAAATGTCTCCAAACCGTCCCTATTTCTCCTCAGAGTACTGAGCCCCAAAGCAAGAAAGCCAAGATAGCAAACTAGAAGAAAGCCATCCTAAAGATGATGGATTTTTATAAGAACATAAGGATGGCCATATTGGGTTAGACCAATGAACCATCTAGCCCAGTATCCTGTCTTCTGATAGTGACTGATTCAAAAACTTCAACAGCAATGAACCTAACAAGGCAGTCTATCAAGTGATTCACCCAATCATCCATTCCCAGCTTCTAATAGTCATAGGTATAAGGACAGCCAGAGTACGGGGCTACATCCTTGACCATCTTGACTAATAGTCATTGATGGACCTATCCTCCATGAGCTTATCTTTTTTTAACCTAGTTATACTTCTGGCCTTCACAGCATCCCAAACAATTAGTTGACCCAGTTGACTGTACCTTGTGTGAAAACGTATTTCCTTATGTTTGTTTTAAACCTGCTTTGTGTTCTCTTCTTCAAGTGACCCCTGGTTCATATATTATGAAAAGGAATAAATAAACTTCTCTATTTACTTTCTCCACAGCATTCATGATTTTATAGACTTTTATAATATCCCTCCCCTACATCATTCGTCTCTTTTCTAAGATGACTAGACCCAGCTTTTTTACTATCTCCTCACAAAGAAACTCTTCTATACTCCTAATCAGTTACCGTATGTTGTCCTCTGTTCCTTTTCCAATTCTAATGTCTCTTTTTTGAGATGGAGGTAAACTGCACATAGTATTCACGGTGAAGGAGTATCATGGATTTATATAGAAGCATTATGATATTTACTGTCTTACTATCTATCCTTTCCTAGGGGTTTCTAACACTCTTAGCTTTTTGATTGTCAGCACACATTGAGTGAATACTTTCAGAATCTATCCATGAAGACTCCAAAATCTCTTTCTTGGTGGTAATAGCTAATATAGACCATATAATTTTGTATGTATAATTGAGATTGTTTTCCAATGTGCTTTAATTTTCATTTATCAGCACTGGATTTCATCTCCCATTTTGTTGCCTAGTCATCCAGTTTTGTGAGCTCCCTTTGCAAATCTTTGCAGTCTGCTTTCAACTAGTAATTTTGGGAGTGGGACAGTTCTATTGTATCCCAAAAAGTATTGTCTATTTACATCCGTCTCTCTTAGCTCCTCTGGCTCAGCCATTCTAGTTTTGAGAGACTATACTCAGTCTCTGAGGCCCGTGAGTTTCTTATACCAAATGGCCATCTGCCCACAAGACATATAATCATACACACTGTGTTCAGTGATAGAGCCACCCTACTGCTACACTTCTGCCTGCACTGTATTTACTTTTGCGGGGATTTGTTTGTTTTCTTTGTATGGTTTTGGGGTTCTCCTAGATCCACCAACAGCAATTCTGGGCCCCAGCATAGAAATCAATGGCCCCCTGCCCTTCCCTCCCTCAGCCTGGGTCACAAGCCACTTCCCCACCTGAAGAAGCCCCAAGAGCTCCCCCTCTGCCAAAGGAGCCCTGGGTTGGCCCATCCCCATCTTTCATCTGCTTGGATGAGCCTCAGGGCAGCCCACTTCATCTCCCTGCCCTTCCCCAGACACAACCTGCATGCTCTGACAAAAGCCGCAGCAGCATCTCTTGATTCAAAGAGGCTTTTGATATGCTCCATGCAGTAACTCCATGTCTGAAACCTGCATGGGGCATATCAAAAGCCTCTTTGAATCAAGAGACACTTTCCCCAAAGCAGGCAGAGGTATGTGGCAGCAACCAGGGCCCAGTTCCTGTTAAATTGCCCGGGCTCTGGGCAATTACCCCCTTTCTTCCCACATCCCGGCCTGTGGTATGCATGGGTCCCTTCCTTTAGAGTGGCAAGGGATAGAGAATTTTATTACCTGTATCTGGCTCACACTGACTCTCTAAACTCCCCTTTTTGCTGTTCCCCATTCACTATTGTTTTCAGGCTTTTATCACTGATCCTTCCCCCATCTGAAATAAATGCTTAAATAAAGTTAAAACATAGTCTCAGTATTTCCTAACCTACAGTAAATGTTTCCTAGGGAATCCTCTAATGTCCTAGCATAATTTAATAAAAAGGGAAGCTAAAATAAAGTCAAGTTTAATTTGGCCTTCTATTCACTTAAAGATGCATTTGAGGGGATAATTTAATTACTTTTAAATTGCAGTTTAAAGGGCCACAAAGATATAATTTTCAAGTACATGATTTAGACTTAATTATTTTGCAATGGAATGCTCAGCATTCTACAATAGATTAATCAGCCTATTTAACTGTCACCAACTACAGAATATACTACAATATATGGCTTCCATTCATTGTAGTTAGTGTCACAATTTATTGAGCTACTCATAAAAAAAATGGATGTAGAATTTTCATTTTTGATTTAATGCTTTGTTTTTTACTGAACATAAAATAGAAAAAATTCTTCCATCAGTCTGTGTTTCTTAAATATACAGACAGAAAGCAATAAACTGGCATAATATTAGGAATCTGAACATGAATTTGGGGTAGAGACCAAAACAAAAGAAAAAATGCTTCATCCCCCACACCCTCTCAAAAGTTTGGATTAATTCAGATAAACACACTACTTCCTCATTCAAGGTCTCTTCTCTCCCGAAAAGCTACTTGTTCAATATCTGAGAGCTCAAATAAGAGCTCCATCAGTTTTCACCAGGCTTTTTAGATCATGTGGTACATGCATCTTCTTTAGGACAAAGAGGGCACGTCTAGACTACATGGCTCCATCGACGGAACCATGTAGATTAGGGTTGTAGGCAAAGGGAAATGAAGCGGCGATTTAAATAATCGCTGCTTCATTTAAATTAAAATGGCTGCCGCGCTGTGCCGATCAACTGTTTGTTGGCACAGCGCTGTAGTCTGGATGCTCTGCAGTCGACATCAAAGGCATTTGTTGACTTCCCCAGTATGCCTCGTGGGATGAGGCTTACCGGGGAGGTCGACAAATGCCTTTGATGTCAACCGCGGAGTGTCCAGACTACAGCGCTGTGCCAACAAACAGCTGATTGGCACAGCGTAGCAGCCATTTTAATTTAAATGAAGCGGCAATTATTTAAATCGCCGCTTCATTTCCCTTTGCCGAGTAAACAAATCTAAATGGCTCTGTCGATGGAGCCATGTAGTCTAGACGTGCCCAGAGTGTGAATTCCAGTGAACTATATTCTATAACTATAGTACATAAGGTTTTAGAACAGTTGGTCCCATTATGTATCTTGTGAAGTATTACCATTGATAGAGAGGCTGTTGGGAACAGGATAGGCCTTTGACCAGATCAGTAAGGGTGAGGAAAATTAAACAGAGTGAATTGTAGTCGAAGGGAAATGTCAGCAGAACTGAAGACTTAATTCAGGGGAAAATATCATAAGAGATTTCATAATAGTGATCTGCTCCCTATCCCCAAACTCCAGTCTTCATTCTGGATATTATTCCAGGTTGTATGGGTTTTTTAAAAGCTAATAAGATATTTTTAACAATAAGCATATACTGGTCTCCTTAATGTAACACCTATTTTCTCAGCCACACCATCACTGGTTCATTCACCTGCACATCTACCAATATAATATACGCCATCATGTGCCAGCAATGCCCCTCTGCTATATACATCGGCCAAACTGGACAGTCCCTACATAAAATAATAAATGGACACAAATCCAATATTAGGAATGGCAATATACAAAAACCTGTAGGAGAACACTTCAGTCTCCCTGGACACACAATAGCAGATCTAAAGGTAGCCATCCTGCAGCAAAAAAACTTCAAGACCACACTTCAAAGAGAAACTGCTGAGCTACGTTCATCTGCAAGTTTGACACCATCAGCTCAGGATTAAACAAAGACTGTGAATGGCTAGCTAACTACAAAAGAAGCTTCTCCTCTCTTGGTATTCACACCTCTAGATCAGCTGCTAGAAGTGGGCCTCATCCTCCCTTATTGAATTAACCTCGTTATCTCTAGCCTGATTCTGGCCTGCATATTTATACCTGCCTCTGGATATTTCCACTACATGCATCTGACGAAGTGGGTCTTTGCCCATGAAAGCTTATGCTCCAATACATCTGTTAGTCTATAAGGTGCTACAGGACTCCTTGTCGCTTTTTGCAGATCCAGACTAACACAGCTACCCCTCTGATACTTGACACCTATTTTCTCATATTTCAACATCTTCTATGCCACAACCCCACACTAGTTCCCTTGTAGCTAGGAACCCTGGGGCTAGAAGTTGGGGTCCTGCTCCCATTTAGCAATACACAGGGCCTTGTCTAGGAGATGCACGTCTGGGGAAAAGCCCTTCAACCCAGGCCCTACCCCCACCTCTCCCTGGCCTGCTCCACCCCCTCTGCATCCCCATTCCACCAAGCCCCCACCCTGACTCTTTCTGGCTTCTGTCTCCGCCCTCAAATGACAGCAGGAGCTGGTGGGGTGGGGCAGGGCAAAGCAGGTTCGGGCTAGGGCTGGGTCACTCACTGCTGCTAGCATCAGGCCTCCCCATCTCCCAAGCCACCTTGGACCCTATGTTCCCCTGAAGCATGGATCCTGGGGCAGTTGCTGCAGTCTACCCTATGGACATGATGACTCTGGCAACACAGGAAGGGCAGGGTAGTCGCAAAACTATGAAACCTGTTTGTGGTCCTTTAAGGGGTCACAAACCCCGAGACTGAGAATCATGCTGACTAAGGGTTTGCCTCATGGGGGTACAGCACCTTAATCAATGGGAACTAGCAAACCTCAGCCCTTCGAAGGATTTCTCCTTTATTGCCTGATTTTCAGAAAGCTGAGAACCTGCATCTCTGAAGGAAGTCTGTGGAACCTGTAAGGGTATGTCTACACTACCACCCTAGTTCAAACTAGGGTGGTTAATGTAGGCATGGAACGAGGTGTACCGGTAGTTCGAATTAGAGAACCTAATTCGAACTACCTACTCCGTGCCGCGTGTAGCCGCGGGCACGGAGTTCGAACTAAGGGCATTTAAAAATGGCGCCCGCCCAGCAAGATGCAAATGAAGCCCGGGATATTTAAATCCCGGGCTTCATTTGCAACTTCTAATGCCTACATTAACCACCCTAGTTCGAACTAGGGTGGTAGTGTAGACATACCCTAAGGGATTAAGGGCCTGATTTTTCAGAAGAATTAAATGTATAAGCTCTGAGGATATGTCTGGTTAATTATATTTGTCAACAACAGTGAATATGCCTATACAAATAAAGAAGAGGTGCAGATAACTATGGGAGGAAGAGACAAAAAACTTTAAAAAAAAAACAATTCAGAATACCCAGATTTCATGAAATTTAGCCCAACTGACCTGTGGCTGGTTATCCACTGCTAACTTAAATACACAAAGCCAAAGGGAGAAACAATTCTATGCTTTTTATAGGGCATCTCAGATCAGAAGATAAATTCTATTAACATTCCTTCTTTTATGCTAGCCTCTTACTACAGACAGCCCATTATCCCGTGGACCATCTAAGCAACATGTATTTAACCCAATCATCAACTAACTGTGATCTGATGTACGCCAGAAAAGCTATTCCTATTGATCAGCCAAAGTGAATATTTTCAAAATCATGCTGAAAAAGACTGGAAGGAAAGTCATCTATTAGGTTATCTTTTCTTATAAACAAATCCACAGAATAAAAGATGAAGTACTATAATCTACAAAAGCAAAAAAATTTAGTGTTGAGTTCGATTCAGTATAACATTTCCTTTATTAGTAAAATTAACATCTTGCACATCTCTTTAGATGCAGCACCAAGCATGCTAATTATGAGTATCCCTTAAAACTCTTTGGAAAGATATACATTTTATGCAACATTATTCCTCCTCTGCTGAGCCCCAAAGAAATTAATGGTGCAAATATGTCTCTCATTTTAGCAAAACCTCATATAAGAAATAATATTGTAATAGAGAGATGGTAAACAAGTAGTGAGGAGAATTAATATTACCATTTCATCATCACAGTCCCACAACTCCAAAGAAATCATTGAGTTTCATGGGCTGATCCTAACCACTTTGCTTTTCATACCCAGTACCTCAAAAAAGTGTAAATGGATATTTGATTCTCAAGTCTAATGTCCGTATTGCAGCAAGAGTGCTTATGTGGTTCACCAAGAATTTTTTTTCTACAAAGTACGTCTTCAGTGCATTTATGGAGGATTTTATAATGTCTGTGCATGAAACAAATACTAATACTGTAGTATTATTTTTACTGTCCATAAAGTGTTACTGTTTTCCAGCAGGATTTCTTTTAGGGAGCGTATCAAAGAAAAACCTTTGTTCACTTCTTTTATCCAATTTACAGAATTTACACTTTGTAAAGAGGAAAAAAGCATGTAATAATATCTCACTATATATAGTCTTTTGGATGGGCAGAATATATTCCAAGATTGATGCAATTTAAAACTGATTAATTACCATCTAAAACTGGACCAAAACCTTACCCCATAATTTTCAAAACAACTTGTAGGGATTTAGTTGTGCTGCTCCCCAGCTAAGACATTGTCATAACCTACAAGTTTAAGGTGTATTATCAGAATACATGAGTTAGGGTGCATCTAGACTGCAGGGTTTTTTTTTTTTCAGAAAAACAGCCATTTTTCCAAAAAAGCTCCACTTATGTCCATACTGCTATTGTGTTCTTTCGAAAGAAAATCGAAAGAACGCAGGGGTTTTTCCAAGCTCTTTTGGAAAAAGGCATGTGTGGATGCAGAAGAAGGAGTTTTTTCAAAAGAAGAGGCCTCCAAGAAAAAGCACAGGTGTCCTAGTGGACACTCCATCCACACTAATCACAGCTCTATAGTTCCTCTCTCCTGCCAGCTCTTAAAGCTGCAGGCACCTTGGACTATCATTGTTGCAGGAAGCTGGCCTTGCAGCAGCACCCTAACCACATGGCTCTGACTGCTACAGGCCTGCTGAGCTATGTCATAGCCTCAAGACCCCCCCGAGACGCCTCTGGACCACACAGGGAGCAGCACTGGGGCTCAGAGGACCCACCCAGGGGCACCAAATGCTGGGCACCTTCCTGGACTGGGGCAGAGATCCTATTGCTCCTGGAGTTCTGGGGGGAGGAGGAAACTATGCAGGATCTCCGCTCCTGGAAGCATAATGCCAACATTTATGGGCACATGGCTGAAGCTCTGGCCCAGAGGGGACACCATCCTCCCAGCTCGGACCAAGTACGGAGCAAGGTCAAGGAGCTCCGACAAGGGTACACTCGGGCCAGGGAGCACAGCTCTCGCTCCGGGGCAGGACCCCACTCCTGCCCTTATTACAGACAGCTGAACCAGATCCTGGGGGGGTGGTGAAGCCCTTTCCCCATTCGTGCTGGTGGACTCGAGCATGGAAACACCAGTGCTCGCCTGGCTGGAGCTCCTGGAGGAGGAGCAGGACAACAATCATGACCAACAGCTGCAAGAGGAGGAGGACACTGGCAGCATTGTGACCCTCAGCCTGCAGATGGTACTCCAGGCCCTGGAGATCTCCCAGGCATCATCTAACACTGGGTAGGGATCATCAGGTGAGTGCTCTCAGTTTGTCACACACACAAGACAGGAGAGGCGGGCTCAGAGGGGATGGGGTGCAATCGTCGCTTGGCATACTCCGCCTGGACAGCGTGCAGCTATCCATGAACGTGCAAGCATGTGCACCATGTGGTCTCAGGAGCCAGCCCCAGAGCGCACATGGGCTGCTGCTCACAGGTTGGAAGGAAGCCCCACACACGTCTGACCCCTGGGAGGGACGTCCTCCCCCGCCAGCCACTGCTGGAAGCAGGATGGGCACAAGGGCACACGCACAACCCCACACAGACTGAGGAGTGTCACACATAGCACGTGGCCATGCCTGCACACACAAGGCACTACCCACTTCCACAGACAGCGCTGCCAGATGCAGGTGAGTGTGTGGGCCTCAGGGAGGGCCAGGCTGTTCCAGGCTCCTCTCCCGCCCATGGGATCCCCCTGTGGCCAGACATTCCCCTGGGCTGCTTTTCCATGGCGGGGGGTGGGAGGGGCAAGCAGGCAGGATGGTCCCCTGGGCACCTTGGGGCCCCTATGAGGCAGGGCCTGCTGTGCAGGCCACACATGGCCTTGCTCTCGGAACATCACTGTCCCCTGTTCCAAGGACAGTTGCTCCCTGCTCACAGAGGAGGGCACGGCCTCAGGGACAATGTCTGTGTGGATGACTGACCGCCTCTCCCTCTTGTCCTCCACAGCCGGATCAGCCGTTGCTGAGGGGTGATCCACACCAACCCAGGCAGCCGCCCAAATCCGGGGTGCCGCAAGTGCTGGAGGGTCCACCAGGATCTCATGAGAGAACACAATGAAGTCCTGCATGACATGCAGCAATCCCTGTCCCGAAAGGTCCACAATGACATTGAGTGGCACAATTGCATGTGGGACCAGCTCGTGTGGCAGGGCGAAAACGTGTGTGCCATCATGATGGCACACCCGGCTCCTGTCCTCACTCTAGCCCTCCCCCCTCCTACTCCCCTCACACCCACTACCCCCACTCCCATTCCTCCCACTCTAGCTCCCCCTGCCATGCCCATGCCCCCTCCCCCTACCTCCCCACCAGACCTGACCGCGCTGCAGCCCCCTCTCTTGCCCACCCCCCTGTTGTCCCAGGCCCCACTCAACCCTGAGTTCATCAAGGTCCCGGGACCCAAGGTGTCACTTGCAGGTGCACAACTCGCAGCCCTGATCCCCCCTCTTCACTCGCCCATCCAGGTTCTCAGCTCCCCTCCGCTCCAGTTACTTTTTGTTAAAAAAATATACAAACTTTTTGTTGTTCAACTCATAACTGTTGTTTTTATTTATTCTACAGGGAAGGGGGTCAAGAAGGGATTGTGGTGGGAAAGGTATAGGGGGGCCTGGCACAGACCCCCATTGGGGAAGCCCTGGGGAGAGTTAATGGGGTCCTTCAGAGAAACTCTCCCTCAGGCCCTCCTGAATGCGCATCCCCAACTGATGGGCCTGGTGGATGGCAGCTGTCCATGGCTGTTCGAAGGCCCTTCCCTCCCAGCCGGCCTCTACCCCCCATGCGGGGAGGAAGGCCTCCCCTTTGCTCTCCACAATGTTATGGAGAACACAACATGCTGTGACCACCTCAGGGATGTTGTGCTCCCTCACATTGAGGGGAGTCATGAGGCACCTGAACCTGGCCTTGAGGCACCCGAAGGCGCATTCAACCTGCATGCGGGCCCAGTTTAGGTGCGCGTTGAATTGTTCCCTGGGGGGGTTCATTGGCCAGTGTATGGCTTCATGAGCCAGGGCATGAGTGGGTAGGCCATGTCCCCGACAAGGCACAGTAGCATCTGTATGTCCCCCACACAAAAGTCACGCCAGGGAAAGAATGTGCCAACCCCCAGCTTGCGGTAGAGGCTAAAGTTTCTGCATATGCGGGCGTTATGTGCCCTGCCTGACCACCCAACAAAAATGTCCAGAAACTGCCCCCGGTGGTCAACCAGAGCCTGTAGCACCATGGAGAAATAGCTCTTCCTGTTTATGTACTGTGTGGCTCGGATCAGAATGTGGGTCCCATCGATCGTTCCACCGCAGTTCAGGAACCCCAGAGCAGCAAATCCAGCCATGATCAGGTCCAAGTCTCCCAGGCAGATGACCCTGTGCAGCAGGATGGAGTTGATGGCCCTCACAACCTGCAGAAGGAGACAAAGAAACACACAAAACAGAGAATGAGAGGGAGTTCCTGAGCCCTCGGAAGGTGCCCGTCCTCCTCTACCTCCACCTCAAACACCCCAGGATCCACCCCCTATAAAGCCCACCCCCACAGCAGCAGGGCTGTGTGAGAGTTTGATGGCACAACCTCCCTGGGGATGGAGCTTCCCCCCACCCCCATTCCACCCTCCACAACCCCCACACGCCTTTCCCGAGGGTCCCCATTTTCCAAGATTCCCCTCCCCCTCCCGGGCAGGGACTGTAGCCTGAGAGTGCCTTACCTCCATGAGGAGGACCCCAACGGTGGACTTCCCCACACCAAACTGGGAGGTGGCGAGTTTCCATATGGCAATAGCGACCCACTTCTCCAGGGGGATGGCAGGCCACAGCTGGGTGTCATGTCTCCAGAGGGCAGGGGCGAGCCAGGCACACAGCTCCAAGAAGGTGGACTTCCACATGCGGAAGTTGTTGAGCTACTGCTGGTTGTCCCACTGCTCCATCACCATCCGGTCCTACCAGTCAGAACTGGTGTCCAGCCTCCAAAATCGTCTCTCGACCGTGAGGTGTGGGGTCAAAGGCATTGCTCCCACATCCAGGCAGAGGGACTCACAGATCAGCTTGGAGTCGAGCTGGGGCAGGACCATCAAGGCGGTCTGCTGAAACTGCTGCATAACCTGTATAATGACAGCGTGGGGCCAGCGCATGCCCAGGGGCAGCTCTAGTTCCATAGCAAAAAACAAAATAATGCTGTGGCTTCCAACAAAGCTGGGCAACAAGAGCATGCGCTTCTAAAGCTTTGCTGTCCCTCAGAGAGGTAGGCAAGCCCACAGCAGAACCTGAGAATGGCTGTCGGGGCGGGGGGGAGGAGCCTTTAAGCATGCATCTCAGATAGCCTTAGGCAACAGCACCTGGAAGTAACTGCTGACCTAATGCCCTGGCTGAAGTGGTTCCGGGTGGCCTTTTATGCGAGAGAGCATCCAATCAATGTGGACACTCTCTTTTGAAAAAGCAGATCGCTTTTTCGATGCACTGTGGACACTCTTTCAAAAGAAGTTTTTTTGGAATAGATCTCCCAAAAAAGCTTCTTTCGAAAGAAGCCTGCCATCTAGATGTGCGCTCATAGTGAACTAGTAAAGAAAAGGGTTGTGTTAAATCATGTCGCATATGAAAAGGAACCACTAGAGGGCATAGTTTCCATTGTAAAGAAGCATAAATGAGGCCATAAATGCTTACTTTATAAAACTAAGTAACATTTAGAATGTCATTCAGTTAAAAAAATTAACCAAAGTGCTGACCAAAATATAGGAGTAAAACTAATGTTACTGTTGACTTTAAATTAGGAGAAATCCATTAGATGGCGTTTCCATGTTGCCAAAATACATAATTATTTGGTTTGCTCATTTATACAATATTATTTCATTATATGTGTGTGTGTGTGTGTGTGTATCTATGATATACTCAGCATCTATTGTCTTGTTAGTTAACTTATGTGGAAAAGAAGAAAACAGTTTTACTATCCTTCAATTTTGTAGTGGAAAGGGATCAATCTGCCTCCTTTTCTGCCATCCAAAAGATGAACCCCACAAAGTTAAAATGACAGATTTCTGTACCAGCGTGTACGCCATTTAACTTGAACATCACTCTGTTTAATATATAATCAGACAAGGAATGGAGGAAGAGGTAGAGAAGTACCATTATCTTCATTTTACAGAAGGGGAAGTAGGGTCCAGAATAACTAAGACCCAGATTTCTATAGCACAGTGTTTCTCAAACTATGCTCTGCGGAGCCCCAGGGCTCCGCGAGACATCTCCAGGGGCTCCACAAAGTTGACAAACTGGAAACATCGATAGGTACAACACATACAATCAGTGGACCGCTGAGGCTCCGCATAAATTTTTACGCATGTAAAGGGCTCCGGAGCCCAGAAAGTTTGAGAACTGCTAGTGTAGCAGTTGTTGCTTTACTCAGATGTTGCAACAAGCCTTAGAAGCCTAAGTTTGAAAAAAATAGTTGTGTAATGAACACTTACGGGTTAAACTTTAAAATAAATATAAAATATAAAATTGAAACTATTTAAATTATATTTTTGCTTGGGAGGAGAGTTGACCTTATAGGCTTCCCTGGAGTGCATTTTGAGAAGGTATTTGGAGGAGAATAGGGTGAATATACCACAAACAGTAAGGAAGGGGGTGCCAGTGTTAGGAGGCTGCATGGTAGAAAGCTCGAAGAGAAGAGATAGAAAAGAGATAGATGAAGGAGTTGGTTATGCATATGTCTTATAAAGCAAAGAATTCTCTTCCTGCACCTATCACCATGGAACCTGTATTGAAAAAAGTACAGAAGAAATAGATGAAACAAGAGACACAAAGTTTGGATATTATGTGGAAAGAAAGGGGAAGCCAAAGAAGGGATTTGAGTGGATCTAAATACCGTCAGAAATGCAGATAATCGTTGTAGCAGAGTTTTGACCATGCTGGAGGACATGAGACAAGAGTCAGAGTAGCTCAAAAGGAGGAGATGGTTCTGAAAGCATTCAAGGCTTGAACAAGAGTTTAATAATGGGAACCGAGAGGAATGAACAAATTTTCTGGAGGAAGAACTGGCAAGATGTCAGGTCATCATCAATGTGGAAGTAGAGGAGATTAACAGGAGAAGCAAGTGGTTCAAGGGAATGTTCTTCATAACACAGGTACCCCAGGACATATCTGTAGACAAATGGGAATGAAGTCATGAGAGTGATAGTAATAGAGAATCAATAAAAATCAGAGAATAAGAGAGGAGTAAGAAAATGGAGGGGCATAGGCAGTCCTTAAGGCAAGCGCAAGAATCAAAACAAAAAAGAGATTTTGGAGCTCAGTTGTTTTTATAAATTATTTAATAGTCATTTAATGCACTGGCATTTAAATTCAGGGATTGATTTAATTTGTAACAGGAGTGGCTGTAAGTTACAAGCAGGTTTTTCCAATTATTCTGCACTTTGGATTTGTCTTCCTTTCAGATGATTGACATGGTGAAGAAGGAGGTCTCCTGGAGAATGCTAACTAACATTTATCACGTTGTTGTTTTAAAATGGGATAAAGCCACAGTGAACAGAAAAACCAGATGAAAGGATTATTAGAAGAGTTGCAGCAGGGGAAAAATGTCTTGTGATTGAAATTTGTAATTTTTTGTTAGGAGAATCTGGCAATGCATCTAAACTGGAATGACAGCTGCAAACACCTTCCAGAATGTTTTGATCTATCTGAACTCACTGATTAAAGCTTCAGGGGGTAGCCGAGTTAGTCTGTACAGTATAAACTTAAAAAACAACAAATGGTCTGGTAGCAATTTATAGACTAACAAAACATGTAGATGGTATCATGAGCTTTCGTGGGCTGTGCCCACGAAAGCTCATGATACCATCTACATGTTTTGTTAGTCTATAAATTGCTACCAGACCATTTGTTGTTTAAGTTTATCATTGATTAAAGACAGTTTTCTGCTTCTAGTTGGAAATCAAGCCTCACCTGCACGTCTCTTCCACTTCCTTCTGGGCTCTGACAATTGCTAGATGACTCTCAGATCCACACAAATTCTCCCTTCAAAGGGGCAGGGAGGTGACTTCCCCTAGAGTGTAAATGGCTTTGAAAAAAAAAAAAAGATTGCCTTCTCTCCATCCTGCACACAGAACATGTCATTGCAGGAAAAGGTCATTGGCACTCAAACAATACTCCTTGTAAGAATTTCATATACACACACAAGAGGCAGCATAAAAGGACTGACAGCAATCAGGGTTCATTATATGTGATTCAGTAAGAGTAGAGTGTGCTGAGTACATCTCAGGATAGCCCTTGACATATAACAGGGTCAAGGCCATAACCACTAGCATCTGAGTTTCCCTTCACTCACTCAAAAACATCCTAGAGGCACAAGTTGTTTTCACATTTTTTGAACCACCATATTTTCACCTTTTTTATCCCTCCAAGAGTCTCACAGCTTTCTGCCTCGTAGGTCCTTGCATGCCATTCAACACATAACAATTTATGAACAAGTCATAAATGCTAGAAAATTGGAATTTAGATGAGAACTGCTCACAGATCCTTAACTAGAGCACTTGGAATGATTCTGCCATCATACAATGTAGGAGATATACTCCTAAGAATTTATTGCTGTTGATGAGTCTATACATTTCTGAATTAAGCTTGAAATTCTCTTGGCTTATATTTTAAATTCAATTTCTTACTTAAAGGTCTCCTTTAACAATCAGGAGCTATATACAACATAAATGGATAAAACAAGAATTTGCTTAAAGAAAAAAGATCAACTTTGTACTCATTTTAAGCTAAAGTTACTTGGCACATAATAAAAATATTAACCACCATAATGTGCAGTTTATTCTATCTAGTCTGCTCTCCCAAACTAATTCCATATGTTTTATTCAAGTCCACCACTCCACCCAAGCTCATGAAAAGCATTATCACAGTAAATCATATATTAAGTGCTGAACACTACAAACACCTGAGGTAATTGTATTGAGTATTACATTTCAGCAACATCATGTTATTGTCCACCTCCACAAAGCTATGTAGTATCTAAACAATTAAGTAGTCTGATGTGACTCAGTAAGATAAAACAAGATAGAACAAGGCTGCTTTCATCCCCATGCCCCAGCAATATAACCTAATTCAAATGTGTACAAATATTAGGCTGTGTCTACACTACACCGTAACTCAAAATAAGATACGAGCTACACAAATTGCATATCTTACTTTGATGCTATTTCAAAATAGCTTATTTCATCATTTGGCTCTGTCTACACAGCGCCAAATTTCGAAATAAAGTGCTATTCCGAAACGTCCCTTACTCCTTGTAGAATGAGGTTTACAGGGATGTCAGAATAACAAGCCTGAAATAACAGGCTTGCTGTGAAGATGTGGGATAGCTATTTTGGGATACTCAAATATCCCAAAATAGCATTGCATTGTAGACGTAGCCTTAATATACTGAAACAATTTACTAATGAAGTGTCATCTGCACCTGAAGTGGGGAAGACTCTTGTGGCCTATTGGGCTAACTTGCTTGCTTGCCTATACATATATTTTCTTACAGATTTCTTACTTCCTTATGATTTTGATTACATGTTGATTATAATAGGTTACAGTAGATCTATATTAAAGTAGTTTGGCAGTAATGCAAGGGACTTACAAGCTACATCCTGCATGTTGAGCTAAGGCAAACCTGGCATACACATGCCTGGGACCTTTCACCCACATAGTAAAGTTAATGTGTATATTGCAACCTTCAAGGGCATAGGGGCTTCCACAAACATCCTTAAAATTAAAGGTACATCACTACTTGTAAAAATCTGAAATAACTGTTTAAGACTATACCAAATAACCAGGTAGGACAGAAATAACAAATGTGATACATAACCACAAAGGACCTGTGTTAACAAATTGATGTATATGATAATAAGTTGAGATCAATTATATACTAACCTATAGGAAAAAGACACTTCACTATTCATAAGGGAGGAAATACAAATAAGGAGAAAGGGAAACATCCCCTACTGAATATGTATCAAACATAACAACACCAGCATAATGTATTATAAAAGTGGCATCCCAGGATAGGGACGGTAGGAGAAGATGTAGTCCTTGGGAGGTACCAGAATGATGGCCACTGATGACGGAGGGGAAGGCAATGGTTATGAGGAAGATGATGGCTAGCACTTTAGGTTCTTCTAAAAGGTGTGAGTATATGGAAATATAAATGTACATTACCTATGTATCTTGTGAGGTTGAGGTGTTTGTGCTGTGCTAAAAGTATTAATAAACTATATTTGAAAATATACAAATTTCCTATAGCGTGAGTGTTGCAACTGTGCACATCAGGGTTCCCAGCCATACAATAATTTTCAGTACTGGTCCTGATCCTGGGACAAAGGATCTGTCAACTCTAAAGGTGATAACTGGAAATTCATAAGAAATCTATATTATTGTATATAATGTAAAGATCAGACAATATCCTGATTCATAGAATCAGAGCTGGAAGAGACCTCAGGAGGTCATCAAGTCCAGCCCCCTGACCTAGGCAGGACCACCCCAACTAAATCAACCCAGACAGGGCTTTGTCAAGCCAAAACTTAAAAACCTCTAAGGATGGAGATTCCACCACCTCCCTAGGTAACCCATTCCAGTGCTTCACCACCCTCCTAGTGAAATAGTTTTTCCTAATATACAACCTAGACCTCTCCCACTGTAACTTGAGACCATTGCTCCTTGTTCTGCCATCCGTCACTACTGTGAACAGCCTTTCTCCATCCTCTTTGGAACTTCCCTTCAGGAAGTTGAAGGCTGCTATCAAATCCCCTCTCCCCCCCCCTTCTTTTTTGCAGACTAAATAAACCCAAATCCCTCAGTCTCTCCTCATAGGTGATGTGCTCCAGCCCCCTAATCATTTTGGTGTCTCCGTTAGACCCTCTCCAATGCGTCCACATCCTTTCTACAGTGGGGGGGGGGGCAGAACTGGACACAATACTCCAGATATGGCCACACCAGAGCCAAATAAAGGGAAATAATCACTTCTCTGGATCTGCTGGCAATGCTCCTCCTAATGCATCCTAATATGCCATTAGCCTTCTTGGCTACAAGGACACACTGTTGACTCATGTACAGCTTCTCATCCACTGTAATCCCCAGGTCCTTTTCTGCTGAACTGCTACTTAGCCATTCAGTCCCCAGCCTGTAACAATGCTTGGGATTCTTCCATCCCAAGTGCAGTTCTCTACACTTGTCCATGTTGAACCTCATCAGATTTCTTTTGGCCCAATCCTCTATTCTGTCCAGGTCACTCTGGACCCTATCCTTGCCCTCCAGCGTATCTACTTCTCCCCTCTTGGGTAGTATTAAGAAAATTGTATTTCCTATTTTTATTTGCAGTGGTTTATACATCTCATTATAGTCATTAAATATATCCCTATTATGGATTTGCTGTCTGTTCAAGGCCCTTAGACAGTCTTTCTGAAAGTATACCCTCTATTGTGCTTGACAGTCTGCCACCACTTTATACAAGGGCAAGCCGTGTGGCTCCACTACTTTGAGACAACACCCTCTGGCTTTAGCACCCCACTTCTTACCATTGGTCTTCAAAAACTCCCCATAAACTTAGACCCTTGCTGCAGATTTTACCTCTTTTGGGAACAATGCAAACAATAGGTGTTTACAATGATGTAGGATAGCTTTTTCAGAACAAGCCAGCATTTATTAGACAACTGGAACCTACTATTTAAGGGTCCTGATGTTAGTGTGGAAAATGAGGCCTTAATGGAGAGGTCACGTCGGCAGTATCACCGACTCCTCTTTTCCGAAGCCTGCTGAATCTCATCTTTTTTGTCCTGCACCATGAGCAATAGCAATCATACATCCTAGTCTGTTCACATATGGGGTAGATCCATAAAAAGGATTTAGATGCAACATTGCAACACCTATCTTTAGATACCTTTGCCACTCACTGGAATTCTCAGGTCCAAGCAAGTTGCCCCAAGTTCCCTGTTCAATGTGTGTGAAAGAAAAGAAAGAAAGAAGGAAAGAAAGAAAAAGAAAGCAAGCAGTAGGGAGCCACCTAAAATAGCCAATTCCAAGGAGATGGATGGGACCAAAGCCCTGCCCTCCAAGGAAGTTAAATGTCTAATTCCAGAGATGAGAGAGGTTCCTCCCTCTATTTGGTATTCACATTTGTGAATTCTCTTCTGGAGCTAACTCATAAGCCAAGTTACACCTTTCTCAAAAAAGGAGTTGTCATCACTACTCACTTATTACCTGAGAGTTCAGTGGCTATATAAGTCACTTGGAATGTCAGAAACCCATATTCAAATCCCTCATCTATTGGCTCTGAAGCAGGAGCAGTGACCTGAACCCAGGTTTTCCATATTCCAGGAGAGAATCCAAACCCAGGGAAACAGGATATTCTGCCATAGGTCTCTCTCAGTATCCTCTTACATCTGTTCCACTTTAAATGGGACACAGCATTCCAATTATATGGAGACAGCTAGCATGGCTAAGTATCTGTAGAAATAATATACACTATCCTTTTTGATCACTGAACTGGCAATAATCACAGTTTACTATTTGGGTTAATAAATTTAATAAATTAAGCTGTAAGGTTAGAGTGGAAAATTGTTAGAAATTATATGGTAAGACATCTGTTTATGCTAGGCACTTTCCAGACTGAGAAGGATCGGTCCTTATGTTGAAGACTTTGTAGTGTAAGGACAGACAGGAAAGTTAACAGACTTAGTGCAGGGGAACAACAAGATTGATTATATGAATAGACCAAGATCTGATAAAGGCAGCATGAAGAAAGAAGTAGATTTTTTTAAGAGAATCTTAAGTACTGAGGGCATGATTTACATTGTGGGTTTATTGTAGCAAAAAATTATAATGTTTTAACTTTAGGCAAATCAAAACGAGTTTGTTAGGAATTAATTTGGCCTATATTTCTCTCTACCCCTCACACAATCCATCTATTTCAGCAATCTGGCTCATAAATGACTTTGATATCTGTTCCTAGTTACTGATACTCTTTAGGCATATCATTAAACCCATTCTTCTGATTGCACAACTTATTGGCTCCCTTTTATTTATAATTCCCCCCTCTCCACCACCACTTCTTCTTAGAAACATTTGTTTCTACCTGGTACACAACTGTTTGACTTTGTATTTTCCTCAGTTGCCAGCAGCAGACAGATGTATGGGATGAAGTAGATAGAGAGCAACATTAGCCATAGTTGCTGCACACAGTAGTCTACTGTCACTTCACCTCCATTTGTCTTGGTGCCAGATATTACAACTAGTTACTTTAAAGGTCCACAACTCTGCAGGGGTGCTAGAACAACATGTATAGTGAGGGTGCTGAGAGCCACTGAACCAAACTGTAAACCCAGAAATCACTTTAAGCCCAGGGGTGCAGGAGCACCCAGAGCAATCCTAGTTCTAGAGTTTATGGTTGCTTGTTGTTTATTTACCGGTCTTCAGAACAGATGACTTCAGAGTTTAACAGGAATTAGGCATTGACAAATGCTATTTGGTCTGAAGAGCAGATACTATCCTAAATATTGTTCCAGCTGGATATTCTGCCATTTGTCTGGCATTACCTATTCTACTTCAGGAATATACTGTTGATTGCTCAGATCTTTGGTATTTGGAAGTCTGAATGCACGTAAAAAAATACAATATTTCATTTTTAGTTAAAAGGGCTCTTCTCAAATACCTGGGTCTCCAGTTTCAACATCCCACCTGGAAAAAATAATTTGTCCAATGATTAAGCATGCTCAATGAGAGCTTTTTAAATTTAAAAATGAAAAAAAATGTCTGACTGATGAACATTAAACGTATGTGCATAGTCTAAAACAATGGTACTAATTTTTGGACATGCAGGTCCAAGTTATTTTTCAGTTAAGAAAAAACAGTATAAAATGTAGAGACCCTCAACTATTCAAACTCCTAGATATTCAGTTATTTGGAAAAAAAACTAATTATCAGACTAGATACATCCAAACTCACTAAAAGCAAATCAATTTGGAAAAAAAGCGGCAGCCATTTTTATGCTAATGAAGCGGGGGAGATTTAAATCCCCGCTTCATTAGCAATTGCGATACGTCTAATTTACATCCCTTTTCCGAAAAAGGGATGTAGTCTAGACGTAGCCTAAGAGACTGACACCACCTCATTATACAATAAGAAATGGTTCTGGAGTGGTCTCTCTTAGTTATGTATCTGGTTTACACTCAACTAGAAAAAGATGCAAAATCTCTCTGGAAAATTCAGCTGAGATTTTATTTTGATTCTCATTTATTCTAAAAAAAAAAGTAAAGATAAACAAGGTTTGACTGCTACCCTTTCTGACATTGAACTATTCAGGGGAGTGATTTTCAAAGCTGTCAAATAGTTTGTTTCTTCTTATTATTCTAAGTGACTAGTGTCCAGTTTTTGTTTATAAAGTATGGTTTTATTTAACATTCTGACTACTTTGGTTTTCAGATGTCAAAAAAATCAAGGCATTTCAGAAAGCAGTAAATTCATTTACAGTGGCTTCTGTAGTGTTTTATTTATGGTCTAAAACTGGTAAATCTATGGCTTTAACCAAAATGTAAGACAGTTCTTCACAGTCTGTCTCTAAATTATGAAGAAATGTGTAGTGTCCTAAAGAAAGTGATTTCATAGAGATGAACATCTGAGATGAAAGGATACCATTATAGCACTAGATACATATGTCTCACTTAGGATGACCAGATGTCCCAATTTTACAGTCCTGACTTTTGGGACTTTTTCTTTCTGGGTTCCTATTGCCACCTATCCAGTCATGATTTTTCACATTTGCTCTCTCATCACCCTGATCTCACAACTTTATTTTTTCCCATAGTGTGGTTGAGTGGGATTTTGTTTAGTTTGAATAGTTAGGCATGGTAAAAAAGACAGACTTAGAAATAGCAAAGATCTGTTAGGTCATCTAGTCCATTCCCCTATGGACAAAAGATACTTCCCTGTTAAAATTTACTGAGATAGGAAACTTCACTTCAGAGAATCTTTAATTATTTTTAATTCATTGTTCTTGTACTGAACAAAGGTAAACAATTTAATCAGATATACACAATTTCTAAGGGTACCATTTATTAATCTGTGACCTCCCCCATAATCCATGCACTATTTATATTTCCTGTACACCAACCCTGAGACTTTGTGCCAACAGTGGAAGAAACTTTATAAACTACTAGGGGGCTGCACCCGCTGCTCGCTACGCTCTGTGACCCCTCTCTCTCTGGCAGCTTTCACAGCCAGAGAGCATGAGAGTGTGATGACATCATTCTGTTGCCTGGCAGACTAAATTTTTTTATATACAGAGAGAGAGAGAATCTCTTTTCAACTGACCATCTCATCACTTGCGCATCTTTCCTCCCCATATCTTACTGGGTGTCACACAATGGCAAGTCAAATGATCATTCAATGGTGACTGAGGAAACATTTTTGTCCCAATATCATTCTTATTTACTCATTTCTATTTATTTTTAAAAATATAATTTTTTTTCATAATAATGTAGCAACGCCAGTGCAGGATAGATTCATATAATGATTAAATGAAATTGAGATAAAACACAATTTCTAATAAAATCCATTCTGTCCTTCATGTCTGGGAGAAGCTCCTTGTTAAAAATCTGCAAAGCGACATTATCTTTCTTTGAGTCTCTTTGTTCTTACAAACCTTACTTTTGCCCTGGTACCCACTCAACATTTGTCAACAGTTAGGCAGCTAGTAGCTGTGATTTTTATGTGACACCAACCATAATAGGAAGATATATTCAGGCTTACATGAAAATTTCTTTTCTTTGAGTAATAAGGTCCCAAGCTCTGTCACACTGGATACTTCAGCTTCTTGAAGCATGCAGCAGAGGCCAGTCACTTGCAGCGGGGTATGCGTCATCTCCTAGAGTCCCTTCCTGTTTTATCTGCCTCCCTGGCAGCTCAACCAAGTCATTCTGCTTTTCTGAGGGAAGTTCCAAACTTTACTTCGCATTTTTAGACCAGATTCAATTCAATAGGCCTGTCAAATGCCCATTCCACTCCCAAGACTGTATTTGATTTTGGGGAGAGATGGTTCCTTCAGTTCTGCTTCCCCTTCTAGGGGTGTGTCTAGACTACAGGGTTTTGTCGACAAAAGTGGACTTTTGTTGACAAAATTATACCTGCATCTACACTGCCACTGAGTTCTGTCAACATAAGGTCCACAGAACTCAGCAGTTTTGTCGACGGCTGTAAACCTCATTCTACGAGGAATAACACCTTTTGTCGACAGAAGGCGTTATTGCATCTACACCGTCGGCTTGCTTTGTCAACAGAACTGGATGTAGTCTAGATGCTCTTTGTCGACAGAAGCTTTGTCGACAGTATCTATTGACAAAAGCCTATAGTCTAGACATACCCTAGGGCATTTGCAATGGTTGCATATAGGCTTCAGTGAGATAGCCAGGCTATACAAAATCAGAAAAGGGTGTGAGTTGGCAGACTTCCTCACCAGCCTGGGAAATGGTTAGCCAAGTCTAACTTAGACTCTACAGGCTCCATTTATTGTCCAAACTACCTACAAATGCACTAAAAGAAAATAAGACCTCCAGCTTGGGTTACCTATGCTATTATAACTCCCGGAGTTTTCTACCTGAAATCTCCCTTCTCCAGAGACTACATCTTCCTGCAGCTCTTCACAGGAATTACTTGTTCTGCCTTCTCCTCAGTAAAGGTACGTCTAGACTACATGGCTCTGTCGACGGAACCATGTAGATTAGGTTTGTAGACATAGGAAAATAAAGCAGCGATTTAAATAATCACTGCTTCATTTAAATTAAAATGGCTGCCGCGCTGTGCCGATCAGCTGTTTGTCGGCTCAGCGCGGTAGTCTGGACGCTCCACGGTCGACATCAAAAGCCTTTGTCAACCGCCCTGGTAAACCTCATCCTACGAGGCATAACGGGGTGGTCGACAAAGGCTTTTGATGTCGACCGCAGAGCGTTCAGACTACCACACTGAGCCGACAAACAGCTGATCGGCACAGCGCAGCAGCCATTTTAATTTAAATGAAGCAGCGATTATTTAAATCGCCGCTTCATTTTCCTATGTCTACAAACCTAATCTACATGGCTCCATCAATGGAGCCATGTAGTCTAGACGTACCCTAAGGCTGCTAGTCCCCCTGTGCCTCTTCCCTTTAAGAGGCAGTTGATCATGTCACACAAAGTGTGCACTCCCCCACTTCCCCCCACTTTCATTCACCCTTTGTCCAATAGGAACAAGAGTGAGGGTAAACCTATCTAGTGTTAAGAAGATGCAGATTGAACCTCCCTAGTCTAGCACCCTCAAGAGATTACCAGTTCCAAATGAGAGAATTTTCTGGACCACAGGAGGTCAATATTGTCTAGCAGCATTACCAACACTTCCACTGCTAACTGGGCTGTTAGAAGACATTTAGGCTACGTCTAGACTACAAACCTCCTTCGAAAGAGGCTTTTTCGAAAGAATCTTTCGAAGAAGCGTTTTTGAAACAGAGCGTCTAGACTACAAGCAGATTTTTCGAAAAAGCGAGCCACTTTTTTTAAAGAGAGTCTAGATGCTCTTTCAAAAAAGCAGTTTGCATTCAATAGCGCCTTTTTTCAAAAGAGTACTTTCAAAAAAATGCGTTATTTCTTGTAAAATGAGGTTTACCACAATTGAAAAAACTGCCATGTTCTTTTGATTTTCTTTTGAAAGAACATGGCTGCAGTCTAGACCCAGGTGAATTTTTTTCAAAAAAAAGGCTACTTTTTTCAAAAAAAACCCTGTAGTCTAGACACACCCTTAGGCGTAAATAACAGCACAGAACACTGAGAGCTAGGACTGGTGGCTGTAAACAAACTTTATGGGACCACAGGAAACTTGGCATCACTCATGAAAAATGGACATCCGTCTAACTAAAATCATGCCGGACAATGGATGTTTCTGAATCAAAGAGTTCTGGATTAGAGAGGTTCAACCTGTACTTGATACTTGAGATTTCCTGTGATAGAAGGGGGCTGGCCTTGATCCCTTCCAGGAGATCCCTTCCAATCCTATGTTCCTTGATTATCCCCCAATTTGTGTACCGTAGCATAAAGAATATCCTGATTCTTAGCTTGTCTCCCCATGTCTTCATTGTATCCACTAATTGTGCCTTATCCTATATTCTAAAATCACTGCTGGAACACTGTGCTGTGCAGCTCTGAGGAGTGGGCACCATGCTCCAGGTAGCATGGAGGGCTGCCTGGCCCAACCCACCCTTGCTTCCTGAGGCTCCACCCCTTCCTGGAGTGCAGAGCAACCCCTCCACCTTGCCCAGGGGCCTGCGGAGGATCTCGGCTCCCCTGCTTTGATTATAATCACTTTGGTTCAGGAACTTTTCTTCATTATATACAATTGTACAATGGGACCCAGAGAAAGCTGGTGCTAGACATAAGCAGACAAAGCAATTAGTTAGAGAGACCCCCTATTAGATATTCATATTTTGGGAGAGACAAAAATATTCCTGTTTAGGGACCCCATTTGGCTAGAACTGGAACTTAGCCCAGATTCTTGACAAAGTCTTCCATGCTTTACTGCAACTAAAACAAAACCTCTCTCAGTATGTCATTCAATGCATGCACATAATTTTTATTTTTATCTAGCATTGTAACAAGTTCATTAATTAAGATCAGTGACATGACTATGCTAATTCATATCTGTGGATTATTACCCTAATTTTAGTGTCATTTCTAATGAGGAAATTTTCTCATCTTAAATTATCCTCAATTTCAAGTGACATTTAAATGTTAACTCTTGCAAGCTTGTGTCTTTAGCACTTTTGCACCAGTCAGCACATTAAAATAGTCAATTGACGATGGGGCTAGGAGTTTGGAAAACCTGGTTTCTAATCACCCCTTGCTAGATTCCTGCTATAGTCTATGGCGCTGTCTATGGAAATAAATTCCCTGAGGTTTTAAAGTAAATAGAGAATGATATACTTGAGGTTGATTTTAAAAAAACATACTCCTTTCAATGTTCATTTCTTTACTTGCTTAAATAAATATTGATAAACAATATATAAAGCTCTTGGAGGGGGAGTTACAAATAGTAGGAGTATGATGAAGCTTAAACAATTCACTTATGTGAAATATCTGAGTTACAGAAGTACTTTATTGAAGAATGTTAGTATTGTTCCACCAAACCTCCTGTATGCATATTTTATGCTATAAAATACTTCTCTAAGAGTCTGTATCAATATTTCTCTCCTCAGTGGGGCGATCTTCTATCTCAAGTTGCATATATTTGTTACTTAATGATCTAGACCTTAATTTGTCCTTGGCTCATTAATCTACTCTCTCTTTTACTGTATCTGTCCCACCACTAATGTCAATGTTGTATAATATGCAACATGATTAGCATACATGAGAAAGTTATAGAGGCAGCAGCATTACTGCTATATCACCAGATGTATCAAAGCATCAACATTTTGCCCAAATTTCAGTGTGAACTCCTGAAAAAAATTAGGCAAACTATTCCAATATGCTAGTATAGGAGACACGAGCAAACTCTAAAAAAACCTGCCAGTACATGTGTTGTGAAGCACAGATTTAAATTGCACCCTTCCAAATGCCATTCACTGTGTTAGGTGTTACTGTATTGAATGGGTGTGGGATTAATTGAAGCAACTTGGCAGAGCTGTGACAGTGATATGTGGCAGAATACATGTGCACTCGGAAGATCAAGTATGCCTTATTTCAGCACTGGGTTCTGTACGTTGTGACAGCAAACATGGTGTCATCTTGCCATGAGGACTTTCAGCATTGTGGTGGCATAACTGGCAATGGTCTCCATGCCTTAATGAGGGAGAGATGAAGGCAGTGGCTTAGAAGGAATCTTTAGAGCAAATGTGAAGTGGCAACATTTAGCAAAACTGGAGTGATTTATGTGGTGTAGACTTTGGGTGCATCTACACAGCACCCTAAACTCAAAATGAGATACGCAATTTGAGCTATGCAAATTGCGTATCTTATCTCAAATCTATTTCAAAATAGCTTATTTTGAAATTTGGCACATCTACACACGACCAATTTCAAAATAACACACTATTTCGAGCCATCCCTTATCCCTCATGCAATGGGATGGTGAAATAGCGTGCCCATTATTTCAAAAAATATTTTGTAATAACGGGTGCCTTGTGCAGACATGGATAGCTATTTTGGGATCCCTCTGGTGCAGTGTAGACATATCCTTTGGTGTCCATAAAGGCAGGTGCTGGGAATTCCTGTTTGCTATAGCTGAGTTTTGCCTTAGCTAATAGAGTGGATTAGACTTTGCCCTATAGCCTCATGTGCCTTGTTACCAGAGTGTTCTCCAACTTCTATAAGAGTAAACTATTAACGTGTGAGAGACTCGGGCATTGCTCAAAAAGGGAGGAGTTAAGGTGGTGATGTAGGTGTGGTGCATACTTCATTTCCTGGCTTTCAGATGTTTGGCTGTAGCCACTTTGCACATCCTGTAAGGGCATGAAGCACCACTCAACAACTTTAGCTCTCACTTAGGAAAGTTTTGGGGCATTTAATTTGTTTATTTTGTTTTAAGTATTTTCCCAGTGTCCCCCTGTACCACACAATAGCTCTAGCCATTCACTGTCTCTGGCTCTTTGGCAATGATTATGCTGGCCACCAAACACACTGGCTGTTAGCCCCTTTAATGGCCTGCATCATCTCTCCAACTCCCATCTCTGTCAAGAACATCTCAGTTATTGCTCCTTGGTCCTCCTTTGCACAGAGAAGGAGGCATCAGCATGTCATTAACGAAAGTGCAAATGGTCAGACCAGGAGGTTGGAGCTGGAGCCAGAGCCAGCATGCAGTCACTATCACTATCTACAGCCAGAGTCAGGGCAGGCCCTAGACCAAATGGCACTCCTCTTTCATTTGTTAAACTTTTGAATACCTTGCACCACCTTAAGCCCAGCACTCTAGGAGGACACATGACCCTATATCCAGCTTTAGGCAGGGTCTCGTGCAGTGGGTAGAATCAAAGATCAAAGCCAGCTTACCTGGAGTGAAAGGAGGAAGAAGCAAGGCTGGATCTAAGACTGAGAACAAGTAAGCACTAGCACAGCTTTGGGCAAATGCAGAGAGCAACCACTAAATTGCTGCTGCCATGCTGGTCTGCTGACTCTTCCCAACAAGAGGCTGTGCTGCCAATTAGGCAGCCTCGTGCAGGCCAGCTGCACTCATCAAGCTGCCCAAGAAACAGCAACCTAATGCAGGCCCTAATTCCATCTGGATAAGAGCAGGTGGAGGATCTGGGAATAGGATATAGGAAAGCGTGCAGGGACTAGCATGGAGTGAGTGAAGACTTTTTTTTTTTTGAAAGAGGGAAGAGACACTGTAGGAGCAAATGTGGGGGAGGACAGAGAAGCAGTTGTCAATATCCTCCACTGCACAGTTGCTCCCCTTCTTTTTTCCCCTCTTGAGTGCACTACTCCAACACCCCTTACATTCCTTCCAAGAGATCCCACGCTTCTCCAACATTCCCCCATCACATACTGTATTCTATACACTTGCATAAACCCTATTACTCCAAGCCCTCCCCTCCCATGAGCCTACCCATCATCCCCATCCACTTAATGCTCCTGCCCCATGGCACCAAACTCCCATGCTCACCCTCATTCTCTGGCGCGCCCTCTTCCTGCAGTTTTCCAACCTCGATGCCTGCAACACTACTCCAGCTGCCCCGTAGTCCTTTTCACTTCCCTGATCCCTCCTACATCTTAGTTCTGCACTGAAAATTTTACAAGAATTAAAAATTGTTATGAGCACCTCATGTCAGAAGGCTGGGTATGAGAAACCCCTGGAGCAAATTACTTGTGACTTGATTTCCTTTGATCAAATCATTTCTATTGTTCAGGACACATGATTATATTATCCAGACAGTCTTTCATATTCCTTTGAATGAATCAGGGCTGTCACCCTGCTATATTAATCCCCCAGGTGGAAATGTAGCAATATGTCCAGCAATCATTCACATATATCTGCATGGAAACCTTTCTATATTAGGGTATGTCTATAGGTACAGAGCTACAGTGGGTGCAATGAGTTTGGTAAAGATTTTCTATGCTGGCAGGAGATACTTCTTTTATTAGCATGGAAAAAAAGACCCCTCCACAAGTAGTATAAGCTGTGGAGGAGAGAAAAGCTATATAGGATGTAGTGTAGACATAGCCTTAGTTTTTCTACTCCTGGTACATAGTAGTAACACTTCCACTGATTTTTGTCTAGGATAGGGATCCACTTCAGAGCATGTGGATCAAGTGCAGGTTCAGGTTCAGTGATTATAGCATGTTACTGTGAACTGTCCAGTTATGTAAACAGGATGTAGGGAAACTTCCATGTGCATTTCAGTCTCTTTGGCTTGTGAGTTTTGGCACTTTCCATTCTACAGATTTAAACTCTAAGGTCAATAATTTTTTCCAATATGGCTTTCTCTAAGTCTATGTCTAGACTACAGGCTTCTTTTGGACAAAGCTCTTCTCGGAAGAGATCTTCCAAAAAAACTTCTTCCAAAAGAGAACGTCCACACTGCAAAAGTGCATCGAAAAAGCGATCTGCTTTTTCAAAAGAGAGCATCCAGACTGAATGGACGCTCTCTCGCATGTAAGCTGTGATTGCTATGGACAGAATGGCCACCAGGGCACCTGTGCTTTTTCCTCTTTCCCTCTTCTTCCAAAAGAACTCCCTCTTCCCCATCCACACATGCCTTTTTGCAAAAGAGCTCTTTCGCAAAAAGGCTTCTTCTTCGTAGAATGCAGATTACCAATGCCAGAAAAACCCCTCTGTTCTTTCCATTTTCTTGCAGAACAATGCAATTGCAGTGTGGACATTCCTCAAGTTGTCAGAAAAACATCCATTTTTCTGACAAAACTGTGTAGTGTAGACATATCCTATGAGACAGTAGATGCCGTACGCTAGCTGAGCTGAATATCAAATTATTTAGATCATTTGGGAGATTATTAGATCCATCGTTTTAGCTGCAAGGGCATGCAAAAAACATTTTTTAAGTTATTTTGTGGGCAATTGCTTTTTTAAAATGTTAAAATGCTGGTTTTGTATTTTGGATGGCCTGTATCTCTGAATCCCCTAGTTCAAGTGCCTCCAGATTTGGATCACTAACCTTTCCCCATAGGATAATAAAAATTCAAGACAATCCAAGTGACTATGCAGATTTTAAAGCACTTAGAAAAGATTTGTCCTTTAAACAAAGTGCTGTTCAGTCTTTACTATATCAGAGCTGGCTCTATTGTAATCAGCAATATACACATACTTATTGTCAGCCTTCATTGTATATGAAAGAGGGATAACATTTGCCTTCTTTTCCTTGCTGTCTGCATATATAAGCGTTATACAAGATGTTATCATTTACTGTATCCTAAAGCTGGGGTGGGAGGTGGAGAGCCTCTGCTGCACCACCTTAATAAAAACATAATGTTAAAATGTTACTTAAATCTGATACTATGGGAAATAAAACTTAGTGGAACTATCTAAAAATAAAATGTGAAGTATGAAAATGAAATGTGTGACTTCCTTCAGAAATAATAGTACATACTACATTTAAAATGCATTTCTTGTACATCTCCTAAACCAAAAATAGTCTATGATCCTTTTAGTTGGGAGAAATCAAATTAAAGCTAGCAGCTATTATCCCATTTGTGGATTTAGAATTTTACAAAAACGTTAGGGAAGGAAAAGAACACAGGATGATCAATAGCATTTCTGATTTTTTTTAATAAAAAAAGGAAACCAGATCTATACAGTTGATTCAAATAAGAACATAAGAACATAAGAATGGCTGTACTGGGTCAGACCAAAGGTCCATCTAGCCCAGTAGCCTGTCTGCTGACAGTGGCCAGCACCAAGTACACCGGAGGGGGTGGACCAAAGACAACGATCAAGCGATCTGTCTCCTGCCATCCATCTCCAGCCTCTGACAAACAGAGGCCAGGGACACCATTCCTACCCCCTGGCTAATAGCCTTTTATGGACCTAACCTCCATGATTTTATCTAGCTTCTCTTTAAACTCTGTTATAGTTCTAGCCTTCACAGCCTCCTCTGGCAAGGAGTGCCACAGGTTGACTATGCACTGTTTGAAGAACTTTCACTTATTATTTTTAAACCTGCAACCCATTAATTTCATTTGGTGTCCTCTAGTCTTTATATTATGGGAACTAATGAATAACTTTTCTTTATTCACCCTCTCCACACAACTCATAATTTTATATACCTCTATCATATCCCCCCTCAGTCTCCTCTTTTCTAAACTGAAAAGTCCCAGTCTCTTTAGCCTCTCTTCATATGGGACCTGTTGCAAACCCCTAATCATTTTAGTTGCCTTTTTCGGAACCCTTTCCAAGGCCAAAATATCTTTTTTGAGGTGAGGAGACCACATCTGTACACAGTACTCAAGATGTGGGCATACCATAGTTTTATACAGGGGCAGTAAGATATTCTTCATGTTATTTTCTATCCCTTTATTAATAATTCCTAACATTCTATTTGCCTCTCTCCATTCTAATAATTTACCATTTATTCCTACCCTTTGTTTCCTATCTTTTAACCAGTTCTCAATCCGTGAAAGGACCTTCCCTCTTATCCCATGACAACGTAATTTACACAAGAGCCTTTGGTGAGGGACCTTGTCAAAGGCTTTCTGAAAATTTAAGTATACTATATCTACTGGATCCCCCTTGTCCGCATGTTTGTTGACCCCTTTCAAAGAACTCTAAGGGTATGTCTACACTAGCCCCCTAGTTCGAACTAGGGTGGCTAATGTAGGCATTCGAAACTTGCAAATGAAGCCTGGGATTTAAATATCCCAGGTTTCATTTGCATGTTCCTGGGCAGGCGCCATTTTTAAATGCCCCGTAGTTCGAACTGACTGCCCGCCGCTACACGCAGTAGTCAGAAGTTAATCCAAACTTAGTCTTTAGTTCGAATTAACTGTTACTCCTCCTGCAACGAGGTGTAACAGTTAATCCAAACTAAGGATTTAGTTCGGATTAACTTCTGACTGCTGCATGTAGCCGCGGGCAGTCAGTTTGAACTACGGTGCATTTAAAAATGGCGCCCGCCCGGGAACATGTAAATGAAGCCCGGGATATTTAAATCCCAGGCTTCATTTGCAAGTTCAAATGCCTACATTAGCCACCCTAGTTCAAACTAGCGGGCTAATGTAGACATACCCTAATAGATTAGTAAGACATGATTTCCCTTTACAGAAACCATGTTGACTTTTGCCCAACAAATTATGTTCTTCTACGTGCCTAACAATTTTATTCTTAACTATTGTTTCGACTAATTTGCCCGGTACCGACGTTAGACTTACCGGTCTGTAATTGCCAGGATCACCTCTAGAGCCCTTTTTAAATACTGGTGTCACGTTAACTATCTTCCAGTCAGTAGGTATGGAAGCCGATTTAAAGGATAGATTACAAACCACAGTTAACAGATCTGCAGTTTCCCATTTGAGTTCTTTTAGAACCCTTGGGTGAATGCCATCTGGTCCCGGTGATTTGTTAATGTTAAGTTTTTCTATTTGTTCCAAAACCTCCTCTAATGACACTTCAATCCAGGACAGTTCCTCAGATTCATCGCCCACAAAGGATGGTGCAGGTTTGGGAATCTCCACAACACCCTCAGCCGTGAAGACTCATGCAAAGAAATAATTTAGCTTCTCCACAATGGCTTTATCGTCCTTGATTGCTCCTTTTGTATCTCAATTGTCTAGGGGACCCAAACATGGGTGGAATGGGAACAGCCTTCTGTGTTCTTACTCTTGGAATCCAAAAATCTAAAAGCCTATCAAATTATGTGATTGTTCTGACAACTGAACTAATAGAGATAATGTTGGTACTAACCTGGGTAAGAGATTGTGACTGGCTGTAGATGTAATTGATCTGGTTCTTTGTCAGGCATTATGACAATCAGATCAGGGACTCTGGAAAGCAAAAATGACAGTGATATAATGTTCCTAATAAGAGAAAAATGCAATTAGATATCTGTATAATAATAATATGGATTCTAGCACATATTGGAGTACAGGTTGCACCTCTATAAATCGGGACTCTCTGCTCTGACAACATCCATGGTCCCGCTCCTTCCAAAGCTGGAGCAAGAGTGAGCATCTTCTGATCAGCCATCTTAATATACATCTCTGCTGGGCTCTGATTGGTTGCCAGAAGTCCCCCCTTCCCCAATTGGCTCCCAGCCTCAGCCCTCTCCTATGGCTGTTTTATCCTTTTTCATTCCAATGTGGGGCAATTACCCCATCATACCCACTCAGAACTCATTTTAGTCAGCACAGGAATACCTATGTCCATAACTGAACACAATAAATGCTCCTTTCCTGAGTTTTGCAGTGTCATCCCAAAGTCTTGCTGATAAAGTCTTTTACCACACTTTCATGTATTTCAAATGTTATAGGCACACTGTATGATTATTATATTTGGAGATGGGGATCTGTTGAAAACTATTACAACCAGCAAGACTGGTAAACAATATTATAAAGTCAATTGAAATAGGATCAAAGAAAACATAGCGGTAGTTGAAATGAGATTAAATCTAGAAGTACATCTAAGGAATTTCTCTTCTCTCTGTTATCAATTTTGGATGGCTGCGTATTGATGCTCATTTGTTGGGGCCTCGGGTTATTAGGCTTCACAAACCATAAACAATTCAAAATCTTACAATATGAAGAGAATAAAATAGAGTTATTCAAATAATAAATCTCACTGACACTTCTTCAAGTGGCAACTATGAAAAGTAAATACATGCCAAACCACCTTGCAGCTCAAAATTCAAATATACATTCTACACTGTCAGACATGGAGTTAAAGTGTATAATTTATTCCTGTAGTTTCAAGAAAAGCTTTCATTAACTTCATAGCTTCATTTGGTTCAGGTACATTACTATCTCATTTTAGGTGCTTTTCAAGAAACATTACTCTCCTGTTCATAATGTAGCAAACATTAATACTGTCGAAGCTTAAGAAAGCCGAGAAGTATTTATACAAATGTAGATATTAGCATAAAAATGTGCCATTGGTATCTTGAACTGGATTTCTTTTTCTTCTGTCTCCTACCACAAAGAAACCAAACAAGAAAATTTTCCACTATTGTATTTTCTAAGAAGAGTAATATTTGTCTACAGTTATTTTTTGAATGGATTATAACTATAACTATTGGCACCACCAATTATTAATGTTGCCTAACACTTCCCGTAAGACTCTCTTTTCAGTTTCCTATAAAATTGCCAAATATTTCACGATTTGGGCTGAAATTTTCCATGCAGGATGTGTACCTCAGGCTGAATTCTTTTGGCAAATTTCAGCAAAAGTGAAGGCCATTTCTGTGAACAAGGCTAGGGGAAAAAAACAACAACAACTTGTTTTGCCTGCATTAAAAATTTATGGTTATCTTTTATTTGAAAAGCTCTTGTGGTTTGTACTGTGAAGCAGAGACCTGAAATTTGGCCTGGGTGATCTTTGTTTCAGAAATATGCCTTTTGGCCTCCTTATGAAAATTCATTCCAAAGCTGGCCAAATTCTAAGCTTTTGGGGGAAAAATTCAGTTTGCATATCCTCAGGATAGACTTGGTAGATTTTAGCAGCTAAGTTCTTCACAAATTCTGTCTGCACTAAGCATGCAATCCAGGTCTAGGCAGGACTTTCCCTACAATTGCAGTGGTTTCATAAGAGACTGTCCTGCAGTCATGAGGTGGTCATCCCAGATAGACACATGAAGATAAATAGGTGACTCCTCCTCTCAATACCAGAAGTGAAGAAGAAAGGGAATGCTGAGCCTGCTGTTTTGCTCCAGAGGGTCTCAGGTGGGCAAGAGCAGATAAAAGCAACAGATCCTTAGGGTATAGAATAACCAGAGCAAATAGATTTGCTACATCGCGACAACAGTAAAGTTTATGATTCACCTCCAGGGAACCCTGCAGGTTCAAATGACAGTGCAGGGCATTTCGAAGACTAATTGAACACTGGTAGCAAGTTTAGTTACTACATTGGTTGTAAGAATGTGTGTTATATTAATGTTAACTTTAAATCTTAAATTTTGGCTCAGAAAGGATGATGTGGCAGTGGGAACTGTGTCTTTAAGGACTGAGCTTCCCAGACAGAGAATCTGGGCAGGGCACTTCCAGTTGAAACCAGACCTCTTGCAAGCCTCTTAAACACTAACTGGTCACTGAACACCACATGTGTGCTCTTAACCTGAAGTTCCTAAAAGACATCTTTTCAGATGCTGGTAATTTTCCTGAATTGCAAGCAGTCTTGTGAAGATTGTAGCGCACTTAAAAATAGGAGTGCTAAAGAGCAAGATCTCTACAACAACTCACCAAGCAAGCAGGAGGATACTACAGTTCAGCACACAGTCAAAGGCTTATATGCCAGAGCACTCCATGAATGGGACAACGTCTGATAAAACCCAGCATACACTGGCATAACTTAGCACAGCATTAGGCTGATTCATTACAAACTGATGCAGCAAATAGAATCCAACCTAGATTGCTTGGTCTTCAGAATCAGCATGGATTGAAAATGAATTTCAGGTTCAGGGAGGGATAGTAACAAGTTAATGAGCTATTGTCAGCAATCATTAAATAAACAAAGCCATTATCTAAAAGGATAAACTTATGGCAAAAATGTGAGACTGCTAGCAGTCCCAAAAACTTGGAGGATAAGAACTTAATCATATTTGCTAATTAACCAATACCTAAGGCTCTCAGAACTAACACAGAAGACCACGCAGTTTATACAGAGGGAGTCTACAGACTTCTAAGAAGTGCTCCAGTTGTAATAAGATACTGAACAAAGCTATCTTATTCATGGTGGGATAAAATGCATGTTGCAGCTAGAAAATGAAAAGATAAAGTCTATACAGGAATACAGATCTATTTCTTTCCAGACTCTGATCCTCATCTCTTATCTGGCTGCACTAAGAATAAAATACAGTGACAAATGCTACCTATTTTGGAATACAAACTAAACTGAGACTTTGCTAGTGCAATAAATATTTAGCATTTTGGAGCTGTAACAGGAAGCAGCAAAAAAAAAAAAATTATGTATGCCTTCATTTTGTTTAGATAAGATTGATTTATATCATTAAGTAGCTCTTAGTTGTTTCTGGTAATGTTGGTTTTAATATTCATCATAATTAAATTTTCAAAGACTGTATTCTGAACATTAATAGGAAAAGTGTTAAAAATATTAAATATAATTTGAGTAAAAATTGCAATATCCAATGCTGCTTGATATCAAAGGACTGTGTAAGCCATTTTGCTATACCTGTTAAATATACATATATCATTACTACAATAACTAGACACTAGTCCTTCTCTTCCCAACAAGGACCAAGAAATTAAAATACTATATTCAAGATGAAGTAAATCCTGGTTAGTGATTTTTGTTTACACCTGTTGATAGATTTGCTTCCTTATAGAAAAGTGGTGATATACAGTAATAATGCTATAGAACTAAGCAAGTGTAGTATTTACACATTGTTCTAAAAGTTTTGTAATGTAACATTGATATTATTTTGATAACATTCTTGTAAAACTGCAGTGAGAAAATAGTTAAGGTCCCAGCTTAGGCAGGAAAAAGTCTCACTACTGCCTGCACAAATACAATTTATTTAAGTTAATTTTTTCCCAAAGTGATCACAACTTTTTGGCACCTCTCTATTTAGGTCCTCAATATAAGACAGGTTGACCCTAGTTTTCAGAGGCTCTGAATATCCACAACTATCACTGAAGAAGCCACAGTTGCTCAACACATATGAGATTCAAATCCAAGGTGTGTTAAATTGTGCATCCAAAAAATAAAATAAAATAAAATAAATGTTGACTTCTGAAAATCTGAGCCTTAGGTTCCAAGAGCTTTGGTTCAGGGTTTATGTTTTTGTATTTATGACAATCACATACACAGTGTTCCACAAATGATTATTGTTTCCATTTCTTGTTTATTACCCTCCATCTATTTCAAAAGTGACCAAAGAAGCCATTATTTATTATGCAAATTTAATCTAGGTGCATTACATCTAGTATACCATAGAATATGTGCAGTTTGTACATTGTGTCTGAGGAAATAAGAGTAAAAACTCAAACTAAATTACTGCAGTAATTCCAACAAGAGACTTACTGGTAGGTTATATGTTGCCTCGAGCATGCAGACTCTAAGATTAGAGTGAAATATTTAAAAGGAGAGAGGAGGAGGGTGCACTGGCAACATTATTTAAGCTATACCTCAAGATTCCAGTACTTCTTCTGGGAACCCCACCCCTTATGCCCATCTTCCCTCAGTGACCCACTACCAGTCTTCATTTAGCCCCTACCACAGGGGCAAACTGCAGTCTGAAATGGCCACTCATCATTGGCAAGGAGGTGTGGACCTGCTGCCTTTGCCTAACCTGGCTGCCTCTCTGCAGCCCTAGTAACCTCATGCCTTGCCTCAGACCCTGCAGCCTGGGAGCTTACCTAGCCAGAGCTTTCCCCATTCCTGTTCTAAGTCAGGAAGCCTCTATCTTTCCTGGCAGCTAGGTCCCTCCTTCTCCATAGCTGGAACATGAGTGAGTCTATTTCTGCCCCTCCAGGAGCCTTTGTTTATACTGCCCTCAGCTGGACCCTAATTGTCTAATTCATGCCACAGCTGCTGGCTCCACAGTTCCACTGCCCCAGCCCTCTCCTTAGCTGGGTTTTACCCCCTTGAAGGGCCAGTGTGGGGCAGGTGCCCCTCCACACACAGTATTCCTAAGACTGGGATACAGGCATCTACATCTGGGCTGTATCTAGACTGGCCAGTTTTTCCGGAAAATCAGCCGCTTTTGTGGAAAAACTTGCCAGCTGTCTAGACTGGCCGCTTGAATTTGCGCAAGTGTTCTTGCGCAAATACTATGACGCTCCCGTTCGGGCAAAAGCCCTCTTGCGCAAATGCTTTTGAGCAAGAGGGCCAGTGTAGAAAACCCAGAATTGTTTTGCGCAAAAAAGCCCCGATGGCTAAAATGGCAATCGGGGCTTTCTTGCGCAAAAGCACGTCTAGGTTGGCACGGACACTTTTCCGCAAAAAGTGCTTTTGCGAAAAAACGTCCGTGCCAATCTAGACGCTCTTTTCCGCAAATGCTTTTAACGGAAAAACTTTTCCGTTAAAAGCATTTGCAGAAAATCATGCCAGTCTAGACGTAGCCCCAGTGTTTTGGCATTTGAGTTCTGCTGTGGATCTCAAGAAACCTACCAGAAACCAGAACCATCTGAATGAGGCTCTGAATATCCTTATGTCTCTCCACTGCCTCTATCCCTCATACCATTCTCTCATAAGCATGGTTACATCAGTGTTACTAAGGGACAGTTTTCTTCAATGCAGTGAAAAGTGAAGAAAAATTAATACTGTCTGAACCTATATTCCGTTTTGAGCAGCTTGGTTTCAAGGGGCTAGATAAACCAGGTTCATAATTTGTCCAACCTGTGAAGCTCCGTTGTCCTATTTCTGACACTGACTTGCTATGTTGCCATATAGAAATCACTGTAACTCTCTCCCTTAGGTAAATAAATGCATAGTAACCCTATTTTACTATCTCAGAAGTGAAGTGAGTCATAACCGAATCTCTCTCTCTCTCTCTCTCTCTCTCTCTCTCACACGCACACACACACACACACACACACACACACAGATCCTTCTTCCTTTTAAAGCGTGCTACCTGTTAGTGATAGGACATTACTTCAGTTGGTCCAGTCTTAGCCAGTCATTATTTTGTAGAAATTAACTTGAATTACTCACATTTTTAAGGATGACAAAATATTATTTTCAACCTCTTCTAATTAAGTAGAATTATTTCAAGTGCAGATGATAGCAAGATATTGCCGTAGACGGGATGATTTACATGTCCAGTGATAATTCCAGCAGTAATTCATTTATATCGCTTAGAAGCAGAAATAAAAAGTATTCAACATCAGTGCAATTTTCATTTTTCTCTTTTAGAGTCCCTAGTTTAATTATAGTGAAAATAGTGATTAAGACACCTTCAAAACTAGGTATTTCTGAATCATCGGTTGGCAGTTCCAGCTGAGTTAATTAAAGTAAACATTTTGGCAGCTGTTTTGCCACAGCAGTACCTTCTTCATGTAACTCTGTTGTCCCTTTCCTTTAGATCTGGAAGGAAATTGAAATACTTTACATTAAGCAAACTATATTGCTAATTCTGGGCCCAGATCTGCAAAATATGAAGTCCCTCAACTCCCACTGTCTTCATCTGAAGATTCATAGATTCCAGGCCAGAAGGCAAAACTGGGATCAACTAGTCTGACCTCCAGTATACCACAGGCCATGGAACTCCCCCAAAATAGTTTCTGGAACATATCTTGTAGCAAAATATCCAATCTTGATTTTAAAAAATTGGGTGTGATGGACAATCAGTTGCTTACACTCATCATTAAAAATGTATGCCTTATTTCCAGTCTGAATTTGTCTGACTTCAATTTTCAGCCATTGGCTCCTATTATACCTTTCTTTATAGACTGAAGAGCCCATTATTATATAGTTTCCCCTATGTAGGTGCTTTTAGTGTGTAATCAAGTCCCCCCTTAACCTTCTCTTTGTTAAGCTAAATAATCTGAGCTCCTTGAATCCATCACTGTAAGGCAGGTTTTCTAATCCTTTTCTCAGTCTCATGGCTCTTCTCTAAATCCTTTCCAATTCATCAACATCCTTCTTGAATTGTGGACACCAGAACTGGAAAATATACCTGCAGCAGTCACACCAGGGCCAAATACAGAGTAAAATAACCTATGCCTTCTTGAAATTCCCTTTTTTGTGCATGCTAGGACAGTGGGACCGACAGCCACCATGAGCCCTTGGGCAAGGTGTGGGGAAGACAGAAGGGGCAGGGCTAAGGGCAGTTAGCTCTTAGTGCCATCTAGACCATGGCAACCCCGCCCCCACCTCAGAGCCTTGTGCAGCGGTGATCCGGCGCAATTCAAAGGGGCCCAGGGCCTCAGCTGCTGCCACTGCTGCAGTAATGGCCAGGACCTCTGGGCCTCTTTGAATCTCCAGGTCCCAGGTCAACTGTCCCTTCCCCTTCCCACATTGGTGGGCCTGTGCCAGGATCACATTAACTCTTCTGGCCACAGCATCACACTTGGAGCTCATATTCAGTTGATTATCCACCACAATGCCCAATTCTTTTTCATAATCAGTACTTCCCAGGTTAGAGCCTCCCATCCTATAAGGATGGCCAATACTTTTGTTTCCAAGTGCATACATCTACATTTAGCTATTTTAAAATGCATATTGCTTGCTTGCACCCAGTTCACCAAGTGATTTAGATTACTCTGAATCAGTGACCTTTTCTCGTCATTATTTACCACTCCTCCAATTTTTTGTGTTGTCTATAAACTTTGTCAATTATGATTTTGTGTTTTCTTCTACATCGTTGATAAAGATGTTAAATAGCAAACCAATCCCTGGCTACCTTACTGGAAACAAACTTGCTCAATGACAGTTCCCTGTTTACAATTACCTTTTAAAACCTCTAAATTAGCCAGTTTTTAATCTAGTTAACACTTACCATGTTCATTTTATATTGCTCTAGCTTTTAATCTAAAGGTTGTGCAATACCTGTCCAATACCTTACAGAAGTTTCAGTATGTATATCACCACTATTGTCTTTATCAACCAAACTAGTAGTCTCGCCAAAAAAAGATATCAAGCTAGTTTGACAGGATCTATATTCCATATTGATTTGCATTAATTACATTACTACTCTTTAGTTCTTTATTGAGTCCTATATCAGCTGCCCCATTATCTTTCCTAGGATTGATGTCAGGCTTACAGGCCTGCTGTTACCTGGGCATTCCATTTACACTTTTTAAAAGTTGACACAACACTATCTTTGTTCCAGTCTTCTGGAACTTCCTGTGCTCCCAATCTTATTGAAAATCAGCATTAGCAATCAAGCAAGCTCCTCTGCCAGATTTTATAAATTTTATGGATGTAAGTTATTTGGGTCTGCTGATGTTAAAATGTCCCACATTAGTAGATGCTGTTTATCATCTTTCAGAGATAGTTGTGGAATGGAAAGAGATGATGAGACTGCATTATCCACTTCCTTCTCTCCCCCCACCCCAATACAGAAGTATTTAATGAACACTTCTGCCTTTTCTGCATTACTACTGATAATTCCATCATTTCCATCTAGCAATGGACCAATATCATTGTCAAAATTCTTTTTGTTCCGAATACATTTTAAAAAGCTCCTTCTTGTTATCCTTAATTTTGCTGACCACATATATTCTGCATCTTGCAGGGAAGGATTTTGTGTTACATAGCAAAACAAGGGTTTGCTACAGTGCATATATTAAGCTTATTTTATTTCCATATATTATATGCAAAATGAAGATTTTACTCATCAAATGTAGGAATAGTTTAACATCTTCTATTAATCAGAAAATTAGATACAGCAAATCAACTACATAAAACCACTCAGTGGAAAAGGCAGATGGAATCTATGAGCCAGGAAGTGTATGTAATGAGAGAAAGACAAATCTTATATTTGGCAAAAGTTGAATCAACTCACTCTGCTGTCTTGCCTGTCAAACCTCACTTCCATTCTTCCTTCCTTATGGCACATCTGCACTACAGGGCAAAAGTTAAATTAAGATACATAAGTTCAGCTATGTCAATTACATAGCCGAAGCCGAAATAGCTTAATTCGGCTTTTGGCACTGTCTACGCAGCAGGAAGTCAAAGGAAGAACACTTAGTCCCTTAGTCCTCGTAAAATGAGGGTTACAGGAGTTAGAGTAAAAAGTCCTCCATCTTAACATTATTTCAAAAGAACGGTTTCCTGCGTAGACGTGCACTATGTTATTTCAAAATAAGGTCAGTTATTCAGAAATAATGCTTCTGTGTAGACATACCCTTAGGGATTGCATCAGGAGAAGGAAAGAAGAATTTCAGGGCCCCAAGACAGGTTCAGAGAATCCTCTATAAGTGGAAGCCTTTAAAAAATGAACACTGTATATTTTAATGAGAGGTTTTAAAAATCATTTACATTTAATTCAATTAACAAAAATTATTGGCAACCTCCCCATCCTATGCACCAACAAATAGGCTGAAACTAAGTTTTTAGCCTCCAAATGACCTACTTTAGTCTGATCATCTTACAGACATTCAAGTTGCTATGGCTCAAAGAATTACAAAGGAGCTCTTTTTCCTTTCTTTTCAGAAATGTACAGTACATTTCATATTTCTTTTTGTGCAGTGTGCAAACACTTATCCATCCACAATTGCCACTTTCTTTAGAAAAGCAAAAAGAAGACTAATTTCCAGAGTTCAAAAGTTGTGGTTAATATTTTGGGCATTTCCATCACATCCTTGCTTCTTCAGAAACTATATCCTTTCAGAAGTTGGGCAATAAGATTTATCAAAAATAACATATACACAGCTTCTTCTTTAATTATAAATTTTCCCTGAAAACCCACATCATGTGGAGAAAATAAACTTGTCCCTGGAAGTACTTTGCTGGAGATATAGTAAACTTATATGTGTGCAGGATTTGCTATCCAGGAAGAACTCTTTCATGTCAGGAAGTATTTAGGTAAGAAATATGCTGTCCAGGAGACAGAAGTGTGTACACTCCATGACAGTTCTACACCTGGCATAAAACATTCTGACAACTATCCGTCCCACCACTACAGTCTACTAATAGGTAATTCAATATCAAAATGCACACATATAACTGAGGAAAACATTGATTATTATATAAATATTTGCATTGCATGTTAAATACTTATTTGCTTAAAAGGAGAGTGTTTGGGCAGGACTATAATCCCATTTCCTACAATTATTTTACATCATTATCAGCACATATAAATAAGTATTTTTATATGAAAACAAAGTTAGTTACAAAGAGCACTCAGTCAGAAAATGTCCAAATTAATGTTTTGAAAACATGTTGATTCAGTTCTTAATAACATTTTATTTTTTTCCCCTAAGACTGCAGATCTATGTAGGACTTAACCCAAAGCCTTTTTTTTTTTTCCTTAAGTGGGCTTTGGGTCTGGCCCTCAGCGAACAAGGTAGCTATTGTATGCTATTAGTTAAATATTTACATTGCAGTGACTCTCAGAGGCTCTATTCTAGATATAACAGGCCAGTTGGGTGCTGTATGAATATATGACAACACACAATCTCTATCCTCTATATTTGTCCTTAGTTCTTGGCCTTCTTTGGTTATACCTCAATGCAAGGATGATGTCTGTCAAGGGGATTCATTGGTGAGTTTTTAAGTGGCTGAGGAACCTAATTTGTGCCCTGCAGATTTTCCCACAGAAATGATAGGTGTAATCTTAAAGGAGACACAGCTGTTAGGTGGGGTGTTGTGCCCTTTTTTCCCCTCCTTTGATGCTTCTCTGTTTTAAAACACATTTGTACTCCTTAAAGTGAGCTGTGGCATGTTGAATGGTGTGGTGGCACAGTGTTCTGTTCCACGCCAAGTCCTCCCAGTTTGTTGGGTTGATGCCTCCCTTTTTAAGATGTACTTTCAGTATCTCCTAAAACACTTTATCTGCCCTCCGTGACCTCTTCCTCCCTGACTTAAATTACAGAAGAATAATTTCATCAGGAAGTAAGTGTCAGGCCTATGTATGCACTGGCCAGCCCAGTGGGGTTGGTATTTCATGACATTAACTTCTACACTGCTGATGTTGGCTGCAGAAAGAATGTTGATATTAGTGTGTTAGGCTTCCCAGCTGATCTTGAGAATCCTGCTGAGGCAGCTCTGCTGGAACCACTCATTTGATTTGAGATGTCATCTGTAGCTTACCCAGGTCTCACACCCTAAGCTGGCAACCATATAACACAAGCTATGAGAGGTACCAATCACTACCATTGATTAATAAGATCAGTCATGTACCTGAGGCTCACTCCACCACACTGCGTACACACAAAGACTAAACGAAAGTGGTACAACTTCAAAGCACCTCAAGACCAAGCCAGCTGAGAGATGTTCAAGCAACATCTGTTTGAAAACTTTCATTGACATTCCAGAGCACTGGGATCAGCCTTAAAAATGCCATTCATAATGCATGTGTAGAAACAATAGAATATTCCACTCATTGATGAAACAATGAGGAAATCCTAGCATTAATTCAACATTTTAAAAAAACAAAAACATGAGGTCTATCACCTGCTTAAAGACAAAAGTCCAATAGAGGCTACATAACATCAAAAACAATTGGTGGCAAAAGGATACCTCTGAGATCCAGGATTTCATAGGCCAGGATGACACAACAAGCTTCTTTCAAGCAACAAAAGCTCCAAAGGCCCAATCCCCGTACATACCCTGGATGGCACCACCCTCCCTAAGGACAATGCAACCATTAAACAACTCTGGAAGAAGCACTTTGAGAATGTACTAAACTGCAAATCCATGATCTCTGAAGACATTGTCAAGTTTATTCCAAAATGCTTATCAATAGATCACCTTGCTCAGCAAAAGAATATCTTCTGAGGAAGTCTGGCATGCTAACACTCAGACAAAAAAAATCACAACACACCAGGTCCAGATGGCGTTCCAGCTGAAGTTTTTAAGCTCATGGAACAATACTACAGCTCAAACTTTGTCAACTCCTCAACAAAATTTGGACCTGTGAAGAAATTCCATCTGACTTTAAAAATACCAACACTGTTATAATATTCAAGAAAGGAGACAAATATGTGGGTAGGAACTATTGAGGCATTACCCTCCTTTCCATTTCAGGGAAGATTCTTGCCCAGATTCTACTAAATGGCCTCCTCTCCCTTGCTGAGGAACTTCTCCCTGAATCAGCATTAATGAAGAAACCCTTGAAAATGTGGACCATTTTCTGTACCTTGGCAGCCACCTCTCCCAAACAGCCAGCATTGACACAGAAATTGAATACAGCATCTGCTGCATCAGCATATCTTTTGGAAGACTATTTAAATGAATCTTCAATGATAGGAGCCTACAAACAGATACCAAGATCTTGGTTTACAAAGCAGTTTTCATCCTCACCCTTGTCTATTGGTATGAGATCTGGATTATGTTTACCAAGTATATCTCTGCTTCCTCAAAAGCTCAGTGAATGAGGCAGGGTTCCTTCTTTGATCTCTGTTAATTGCACACCATCCTGTCCAATTAGGACACAAAAGTGTCCTACCATTAAATCAGATTTACACTATAGTAAGAACATAAATATATGTGTGTGTGTGTGTGTGTGTGTGTGTGTGTGTGTTCCTTTTGCATACTGGGTTTCCTAGCTCCAAAGTTTTTTTCCACCAAAAAACGTTAGGAATAATTTGCTCTGTGTTATTGTTAGTGAGCAGTTATCATTTAGACAAGAATTGATGAGTTAGGGCTACAAGATTTATCCCACTAACAGTTAAAAAGAGAAAAATAATACAACCCATGCTGATGAATTACAATAATTTAAAATATAGAAAAAATATGGCTCAAATCTTTAGTGGGTAATTTGATCTAAAAAGCTATTACTGATACAGAGAAGAAATGCAGTTTGGTCTGTCATATGTGATGAGGGAACATGACAAACGATATGTAGTTAAAAAGAAAGAACAGAACTGACAGAAAAAAGTGCTTAAGTACGGTAGTGCTATACAGATTGTGAATTCCTACAGCACACTCAAGACTTTTGTAAATTACTGAGAAATGTTTGAATATTTTGGTTTTCTAACACACATGTACATAACTACATTTTCTATTACAAATTTGCTAAAATACACAAAAAAGTCTGAAGACATGAATACAGAGTCTAAATACTGGTACCACATGTCCAACATGCATTACATTTTTCTGCAAATTGCAGGATATCTTTGCAAAAATTTTACTTATCTAGAATCCTTTTTGTAGGAAAGTTTATTCCAGATCTCTCTAAATGCAAGAGAAGTCCTACACAGAAATATTTAAAACAATAATTATCATTTGTAACAATGACTTTATGAAAGAACTCATGGAGAAAACCTGGTAGAGTCATCAAGAGAACTATTAGGATCTGTGCATGACACAAATATATACTCCCCTTATCTCAGCATTAAAGAAATGGATTTCTGGATGGGTCAGGCCTAGCTGACTGGCAAAGGAGTGCCATGAGTAATTTCTGATAAGGCTGAGTGGACTAGCTCTTTTGTTTTGAGGAAAGCTGCTAAGCTCAAGACAGAAAAGACAGAATGTGGTAAGAAGTAAAATGTGATAGTGAATACCTGTGGAAATGCTAGGTTGTCCTTTGGAACAGAAACTGAAGACAAAGAAGAAACAAAGCAATCTCATGAAACAAGCAGTGCTATTCAGCTACAGTGGTAGAATTAGGTTGGCCAACCTTCTAATTTGTGAAAACCAGACACTGAGCACTGAACCTACCCCTCCCCCCCGCCTTTTCCCCTAAGGCCCTGCTCTTACTCCACTTCTTCCTCCCAAGGCTCTGCCCTGCACCACTTCTTATCCCAGGGCCCACAATTCCTCCCCAGCCCTGTCATTTGCTGCTTTCTCCACCTCCCTCCCCCTATAACCTGAGCAGGGCTCCAGGGTGGAGGGGTTGTTGGGGCATGATGTTCAAGGGAAATGATGCTCTAGAGGTGAAGAGATGACTGGGTCAGGATTTGTGGGCAGCACCATAAGGAAGGAACACAAAGGAGACTGAGAAGGGATCCATGCACTTCAGGATCCCTCCCCCACAAGTGCCAGCTGCTGATACCAATCTCTGCCAGAGCCAGGCAGTTCCTGAGTACTCCTCAAATTTCACCAGAAACATCTGTTCCTGCCCTCTCAGTGGCAGTTTGAAAGCCAATTGTGGTTGGTTACTCAGGTGACTGGATTTTTGGTGTCCGGTCAGTGCTACTGACCAGAAAGCTCCAGGTCCCCTTTTTGACCAGACTTTCCAGTTGAAAACCAGATACCTGGCAACCCTAGGTAGAATACAGTTGCAAGAAAAATTATCTCAATACAGTATCTGTGAGTTTTCTAATGTCAATATTGATCATTCCCTCTGCAACATTTGGGTTTGTATTGTTTTACAGATCTTTGGCAGAGGTTCAGTAGAGTCACTATAAACACAAAGTTCAGAAACTATCACATACTTGCAATTTCTAACACTGTGAATTCCCCTTTCCCAAGGATGACTCCGGTGCTTATTGTTTTTGGAATATGACAGGGCTTTATTGTTAAAAAACATATTTGTGGTACAAGCCTGAGTGGTAAGTCATAATATATAAGCCTTCATCTCTGCCAGAAATCCTTCCAGACCAGTGCCTTCAGAAAGCCTGAACATTTGTCAGTTGTCAAGTTTACAAGCACCATTAGTTGGATTTTAGTGTAAATGATGGACCCTAAATTCTAGTTTTGCTTTAAATTTTGGCATGTAAAGAAGGATGTTTGTATGATTTACTGTAATTCATGCCACTAGCTCATTGGCAGTACATAACACCTTTGTATGTCTGGCAAAAACTCACTGCCTCCCTGCTACCAGCACCATCTGACTTTCCATCTGACTTAAAGAAGTATGGATTGTATGAACAGACTATAAGAAGGATAGAAAGCTGGCTAGTTCATTGGATTCAAGGGATAGTGATGAATACCTCAATATCTAGTTAGCAGATGGTATCAAGCAGCATGCCCTAGGAGTGGGTCCTGAGGACAATTTTTCTCATCATCTTCATTAATGATCTGGATGAGGGGATGGATTGCTTCCTCCTCATTGTCATGGATGACAATAAGCTGGGGGCAGAGGCAAATACGCTCAAAGATAGGGATAGCATCCAGAGTGACCTAGACAAATTAGAGGACTAGGCAAAAAAAATCTGCTGAGGTTCAACAAGGACAAGTGCAAAGTCCTGCACTTAAGATGAAAGAATCCCAAGCACTGTTACAGGCTGAGGACCAACTGGCTAAGAGATAGTTCTGCAGAAAAGGACCTGGAGATCACAGTGGACAAGAAGTTTGATATGAGTCAACAGTGTATCCTTGTTGTCAGGAAGGTTAATGGTATATTGGGCTGAATTAGTAGGAACATAGCCAATAGGTTGAGGGAGATGATTATTCCCTTTTATTTGGCACTGGTGAGGCCACTTCTGGAGTATTACATTCAGTTTGGGGCCCCTCATAACAGAAAGGATATGAATAAATTAGAAAGAATCCAGCAGAGGACAACAAAAATGACTAGGGGACTGAGGCACATTACTTATGAGGAGAGGTGGAGGGAGCTGAGCTTATTGCAGAACAGAAGAGTGAGGGAGGATTTGATAGCAGCCTTCAACTACTTGATGGGGGAGGCGTTCCAAAGAGGATGGAGTTAAGCTGTTCTCAGTCATGGCAGATGACAGAACAATTAGTCATGCAATCAAGTTACAGTAGGGGAGGTCTAGGTTGGATATGAGGAAAAACTATTTCATTAGGAGGCTGGTGAAGCACTGGAATTGTTTATCTAAAGAAATGGTGGACTCTTCATCCTTAGAAGTGTTTTAGGCCTGGCTTGACAAAGCCATGGTTGGGATGATTTAGTTGGAGTTGGTCTTGCTTTGAGCAGAACTAGATTACCTCCTGAGTTCTTTTCCAGCCCTAATCTTCTGTCATTCTATGATTCTACTAAACAAAATGCACAGACATGTTAGAAACCACCACTGGGTACTACCGCCACAGAAGTTCAAGTAGTAAAAAGCTTTGGTGAAAAATACAGTAAAATAAACTTTTACTGTATGTAAATAACTTCCCATATATGTTTAAGGGTCAGAGGCAGTTCGGTCCAATGAATAGTACACTATACTAGGAGTCAGGAGACCATGGTTCTCTGCCTGGCTATGCTACAAGTCTACTTTGGAACCTTGGGTAATATAATGTATCTCTTTGTGCCTCTATTTCCCCACATTTGAAATTGGAGCAGTGATACTCAGGTTTCTTTGTAAACTGCTTTCATATTTGTGGATGAAAAGTGGTGACTAAGGCACAAATGGCAACATTTCCAAACTTCATTATCTAAAATTAAGTTCCATATTTTGATAACTTAAAAAAGCGGTAAGAATTTTGAAGGCTCTGAGTAGCTTCTTTAACTTCTATCGGATGTTGAGCACTTCTGAAAAGCAAGTCACTTTTATTTAGCTGCCTCACTATAAGTTTTGGAACTTAGCTTTAGGCACCCAAGTATGAAGATTTTAGCTTAAATGTATTAGTCATGGTGATTTTATTCAAAACATGAAGGATATTTTGGGCTTAGAGCTGTTTTTCGATTTTTCCTCATCTGTCAAACATGCCATTATGATGAGGGACTGTGTTCTAAAATGATGGCACTAAACCAAGTGAAACAGGCTAAAGGTTATGTTAATGCTTTGTATTCAACTTATATCAGTGATGTGAAATCAAGCAATTGGGACTCTAGCAGTGATTCATAGGACTTATGACATTCACTATTATCTTTATGACAGTTATTGCAAAGAATAGACTCATACTTTGCTATTTAATATGCTCATTACAATTTTTAAAGGAGAGATCAGAATGTTAAAGCCACTTCACCAGCACTAGGGCATGCTGTATATAATTTATTATTTTCCCAGTATTTTTAACAATATTGGATCAAAACAGAGCAAATTATTCAACAATTTTCTAAAGGTTTTCTGTGGTATTGCTACATGGGCATGTGCTGGGGACGGATTAGAGCAGATGGAAGGAGTGATGAAGCCTCACTGCCACAATTTCATCATGGCTTTAATGTGTAATGGAAGGGCTCTACTTGGTTTCTCTGTTTTGTTCCATATATTTGCTCCATTAAATACAAACTACTCTGTATAACTGAGCTTTAATTGTACAAATTATATGTTTGTATTTTTTCTATTCCTTGTAAAAAAAATCAAAGTAGCTACAATGCATTCATGATTGCCCTGTTGTGCTTATCTGCAATGGTAAACAGTGTTTGGAAAGTCTTTTTTGTGCCCCATGAACATAGTCTTATATTTTCATTTAGAGTAGGATTATTTTAGTCTGCGTTAGCAACTGACATGTTACCCATGACAAGTTTAAAGTCAGGATATTCACTGCTCTAAAGCCTTAAATATTCAACATTTGTTAATACATCACAATCCCCAGTAAATACTTGTCCACTATTGCTACAGTGTAATGGCAGCAATCTGTTCCTAAAGGATATCTGCAAACTATTTCATTTATATTTCATGCTGAAACACTTCCAATTTTTGAGATATATGTAGAAGACAGCCAAGTTTCTTTCGGACTTTGCTACAAACAGAAATCCCTGGAGAGCTGAATCTTGCATATGTCCTGCTACCATCTTGCCAGCACTCACTTTTATAAAAATTACAAATATAGAATTATAACTTTTCTCATGCATAAATATCAAAAATGACATTATCATGATCCATGAATGATAACATTGTAAAATTATACGATATTAATTCTTTAAATAAATTTCAAAACACCATTTGGAGAGTTGATAAAATGTAAGATGGTGTGTGAGGAGTTAGGATGTTGTAAAAGTGAAGATTTTGATAACCAGATCTGTGCTAACAAAATAACTACTGGATTTTAATGGATGAATGGATATAATGTATACTAAAGTTGTAATATGGGGAATAAAATTATATTTATATTAGATGAATGGCCTACCTAATGAACACTTTGATTTAATGGACAAAATACAAAATCTATCCAATTTTCTAATTTCTCAACCAATCTGGCTTACAATCTGATAGTAAATGCAACAAGCATTTAAGAACATATTCAATACATCTAAATCATGAAACTGAAATTTTGATTCAAGAACACATTTTGCAATGTTATCTCCATACTGCAATTGTACTATACCTAAGAGTGTTCAGGCAATCAAGGAATTCTGTTAGCTTAATACAAAAAAAAAGAGATGATTTTTCTTGCAATGAAATGCCTAATGTTTCAGTTCACTCTTACTTACAGGGAAGGTTAAAAAAATCATTGCACAGAGAATGCATAGCCTCTTACAGTCAGAAGGCTCTTACAATATTTAATGATCATATCATCCACCACTGAAAAACAGATATATCTGCAGTAAACAAAGCAATAGTCACAGCAACATAACATAACAAATTATATTAGAATATGAAGTGTCTCTACAAATAAATACAGTATGTAGTAATGCACTTATACAAATTTAAGAATTTATTTTTCAGGGAATTTTATAATATAGCTTGGACCTCTAGGGTGCATCTACTGCACCTGTAGCTTGAAATAAGCTACGCAAGGAGTCAATTTTGAAATAGGCTATTTCAAAATTTGGTGCTGTCTTCGCAGCACTTATTTTGAAATAAATCTTTATTCCAAAATGTTCCTTAGTCCTTGTGGAATGAGGTTTACAGGGACATTGAAATAGTGAGCCTGTTACATTTCAAAATAACAGGCACGCTCAAAAGATGCAGAATACTGGAGGTATCCCAAAATAGCAATGCAGTATAGACGTAGCCCTATAGTCCAGATTTCCGTCATCCAGCATTGTCTGTGGTCTGGCATCCCTGTGGGTGCTTCCAGACTGGAGCACTCATAAGGAGAAGCAGGGCCCTGCACTCAGTAACTTCTCCACCTTTCCAGAGCTTTCAGAGCACTGCAAATAGCTCATTTGTGGCACAGAAGCTCAGAGAGGGAGGAGGAGGAGGGATGGTGGGGAGGCACTTGGGGGTAGAGGCAGAGTGGCTGTGGAACCACATGGGATTGTGCTCCACGCTGGCCCTTGGCCACAGGGCTCCACAGCCACCCTGCCTCTTCCTCCAAGTTCCCCCGTACGTCCCACTCAGTCAATGCCGGCCCCTCTGCTGCCACCAGAGTGGAGTCCTACAACCAGAGTTGGAGGCAGCAGAGGGGCCAACATTGACCTCGCCTGGTCTGGCAGATTTCTTGGTTCAGAACCAGTCAGATTCTGAGGGTGCCAGGCCAGGGAGGTACAACCTGTAATAATAAGCACCTAAAATAGGAGTTCATCATGGGATTGTCTCCCTTATCTTTTCTAAGCAAATCTAGACTCTGTCACATTTTGTGAGCTCAGCACTGATGGGGAGTGAGGTTTCAAAGTACTTATTACAAATAGGACCAGATGAAGTTAACATGGTGCCCTTTACCACGTACCAAATTGAACTCCTTTATGGGTTCACCTCCACTCTGAGATGCTGTCCAATCTTAGAGTGACAGGGACCAACCCCACATAACCACTTGGGCTGCTGGGGGACACACCACCATTCTTTTCTGGCCAGATTTCATTTCTCAGACTCAGGTAGATATCGGTGTATTGGTTACATATTGTTGATGTTTTCAAGAGTTCGTTCATTGGAGGAGGAGGACTAGAACCTCCCAGGTGAGGCCCCTAAACACTAATCTGTAGAGTCACTTTTCTGTCAGTTCAATAAATATTGATGTATTTATACAAAGTGCAACAGCTTCAACTGGAGAAATGTCTGATGTAGAAAATGCCCCAGAGTGGAATAGTAGGAACAGCTTCTTGGGAGGAAGGAAATCCAAGTTCACACAGGCAGAAGGAGAAGATGACCCTGGGGCTATGTCTAGACTACATCCCTTTTTTGGTAAAGGGACGTAAATCAGGCACGTCGATATTGCAAATGAAGCCGGGATTTGAATTTCCCACGCTTCATTTGCATAATGGCAGCTGCCGCTTTTTTTCGAAACGGGGCTTTTTCAAAAAAACCCAGCAGTTTAGACGGAGCATTTTTGACTAGGAGTACAGGATCTTTCAAATGGGGCATTTCTGCTGAAAATCCCCCATCTAAACTGCCAGGTTTTTTTTCGAAAAAGCCCCGTTTTGAAAAAAAGGGGTGTCCGCCATTATGCAAATGAAGCGTGGGAAATTCAAATCCTAGCTTCATTTGCAATATCGACGTGCCTAATTTACATCCCTTTACCAAAAAAGGGATGTAGTCTAGACATGGCCTGAGTGTCTTGCATTCCATGTGAATGCTCTGACCACAGGTAAAAAGCTGTTGTTTGAGAGGGAGGCAATTCTAGCACCACCTCCTCCTCAGCTCACCTTCTGTGTGGATTGAAGCAGGCTCTGAAGGCAAAATAGGTGGGGAAATGCCTAATATCAGGGTTTAGATACCCAGCTGCCAAAATTTAGGTGTTCTGGGGTCTTAACATGGAAACTTAAGTATCTAGGGACTATACCTATAAGATTAGGCAGCAGCTATGCAGGGCAGTGAATGGCCATGGCACCTAAATGTTGGATTTAGATTCCTAAATCCCTCTTGAAAAATCCATTGTGCCTATGTGTTAATCCAGCCCAATTAACAAACAGCACAAACGTCTCAGCAGGGGAAGATCAGGAGCTCTATAGAAGGAAGAGGGGAAGGAGGCTTCATTTCTATAGGCATCCTAAACTCCAGAGGAAAAGGGGCAAGAGCCACTCTTTCAGAGAAGCAAAGGGAGGGAGAAGGACCAACCTTCACTTTCTTATCTCCCATTTCAAATTTGTGCACGTGGCAGAGAAGGAGAAATCCTATGACTATGCACTTGCTATCAGGAATCAAAGTCTGCTGCAGAACTAGTCCTCATTCAGCCTAATACACACAATTGGCCTGTAGTAGGCTGTCTGATTGGCTACACTGCTTGATTAATGGAAAGTCAGCATCACTTAAGCCTAACAATAATTTGGTAGCTGCTCAAAGCATTTCTATGTCCCTGCCCTTCCTGGCTTCATCCTAGGTAACCTAGTTCTGATCCTCAACTCTGATTCTTGATTTCTGCTCTACCCCTTGTCTGTGGCATCTGACCTCTGACTCCCATGCCAGCTAGTAGGCCTGACTTCTGCTCCTGGTCTCTGACATTTGTTAGATGATGTGTCAAGGGCTGAATACTATTACTAGCTTGACACAAACAATAGGCACCTTTTTGGGGAAAAATCCCCTTTTTTGAGTTTATCTGTTATTGGAAACATTTCACCCAGATTTACTGACTTGACATGCTACTATGAGCAGGTACAACAACAGAGATGGGAGTGAGCATTTCCATTAGAATCCCGTGACTCTCAATTACATATCATAACTTTCATGAACATTTTTCGTGTCTAGTCTAGGCCTGAACTGATTTTTTTTCTGGAGAGTTTGAGCAAATACCATTTACTGTTGGTAATATCATTTCTCCATTTGTTTTAAAACTTGTTTAATATTTTTCTGCTTCTTTTCCAGTGACAGAGAACATTTTTGCTGCCTGGTTGTTTCAGAAAAGATGTTTCACATATTTCCTCACAAAGGTGTAATGAAGGTTAGTTAGTGTTTGCACAGTGTATTGAGATCTATAAATGCTAAGCATTATTATGATATATGACAACTATATTAAAGAAACTTGTAGGACACAAGGGACAGGTATTGTTTAATATATGACATGTGGCAAAAATAACTTATTTGGGATAACATCTTCCACAGTTTCCCATGTCATTTCCTGTTTATTTGGCTAACTTAAGATTTTCAAACGATAGTATGTCACTAGTTGTGTGTTGAATTAAGCTACTTAAACCAATTATAGAAATTGTTTTCTTTTTATTGAGAATGTCTCAATTAAAATGTGTAATGAACAGAAAAGGGTCTAAGATGCAAAGGTCAGATCAAGCATTCAAGCCACTCAAACATGATTAAATCATCATCCATTGTGTCCATTATGGAAGTCTGACGAGGAAAACAGACTGTCTGAGGAAAAACATAGCCATCTACACATGAAGGAAAGCATACAAGTCAGTTATTTTTGGAGAACCAGTTGTGAAGTAACAAAATGCAGGTAATGAATATGGACTGTAATTTATAACTTAGTTGAACTGCTTCTCTGTATATAAACAGGCATGAGGGGTGGCAAAAATCCTAACATGTCTGATAGAAAATATCAAGAAGGGATTCATTTTAATAAAATGATAATGAGATATCATTATAACAGTGATAGAGATACTAGGGTCTTACTGTAGTCACTAATCCACAAAGATGTGTAGGCCTTTAATATAAACAAACAGACCTAAATCTCTTCAAAAAATACATTGCTCCATTTTATCTCTGCTATATCATGTACTTAATGTTGTTTTAACTCATTATAAGTTTTCACTTTTACATATATGCCTCAATGGCTCATAAAAGGTGCATGAATTCCTATAGATTGTTACAAATGGAATAATAAAAGTGCAATTTAAGCAAGCTCTTTGCATATTTGCTTAGTGCATGTTTTACATTACCCTAGTATATTACGGTATAGCTATATAAATTTTATCAAATTGAAAAATGAACAAAATACTATTATTCCATTGGCAATACTCTCTTATGAATACCAGTGTGGACATCCCATAATGTTCCGTGGAGTACAGATATTTAAGACGTCAGCAAAGATTTAATGCAGTCCAGGCCCCTTGAAGTTTCCATACCTATCAGCAGAAACTATAGTCTATAATAGAGCTTGCTAATGATTTTCTAGTCCACTGACTTGAGTAAGGAAAGGGGTTCTTTTTAGGCTAACTAATGGATTTCAATATAAAGAGGAAGAAAATATTGTGTACTGGAACTTGATTACTTTCTGCACTTTTAAAATTAGATGATAATGAAGTAGCAAACTCTTTCTAGCCTATACAGGTTCTTATATCACACTCATCACCATGAATGTTTTCCAGTAATGCACTAAGTGACTTGACTAACAACTATCATGTGTGTTCTGTGAACCCTTCACCTCAGAGGGAGATGTGGGTGCTATGGAGTGTAACTTCTGTCTTGCCTGAAACTTAAAGTGGTGTTGCATTGTGAAATGTATTAAAAGCTTCAGAGAGTTTTCTTTTTAACCACAAGAAATTATGAATTTGTATAAAATGTTTAAAATTAAATAACCTTTTGATTTTAATGAAAGAATTTAGAACTGAAGAAATCAAGAAGCTTGAGTTCAAAACCAAAATCTACTTAACCATTTTTTTACCATTCTTCTCTGCATTTCAGAAACTGTTGGAATCTTTGATTCAATGTGTTCCTCCTACCAATTCTGATCCAGGCATTCCGGGAGATTGTTGGAATACGTGGGTCTGGAGGCCATGAACATTCTGTCTGGCTTTTGCTTTAGCCTCTCTATCAATTACTCTCAGGCTACATCTATACTGCAGAGTTTTTGTGCAAAAACAGCCAGTTTTGTGCAAAAACTCGTGGCGTGTCCACACTACACGCATGTTTTTGTGCAAGAAAAAATACAGTAGATCATCAGAAGACAGGGTTTTTTGCACAAGAGTTATTCCTCTTTCCACGACAAATAAGCCTTTTTACACAAGAGCTCCTGCGCAAAAAGGCATGTGTGGACAGACAACAGGGGTGTATTGTGCAAGAAACCCCTATCGGAAAAAGGACAGGTGTTCTGATGGCCATTCTGAAGTTACACATCAGAGCTTTCTTGTGCAAGAGCATCCATTGCAGTGTAGATGCTTTCTTGCGCAAAAGCACATCTCTTGCACAAAAACACATGGCAGTGTGGACGCGCTCTTGCACAAGAACTTTTTGCGGAAGATCTCTTCTGCAAAACGTTCTTGCACAAGAAGCTTGCAGTGTAGATGTAGCCCCAGTGCTATCTCTATAGGCCATAAGATTCAGCCAAGTTAGTCTGTAATTGGAAAAACTTAAAAAACAATTAATAGTCTAGCAGCAGCTTAAAGACTAACAAAACATGTAGATGGTATCATGAGCTTTTTTGGGTACTTCTTCAGATGAACCCACTATAGGCCAAGTTGGCCATCCAGAACTGGTAACTGTCTGAGAACCAGAGACACACTGGGTTCCCCTTAGGATAGTTACAGTCAGTTACCCAGAACAGGAATTGGAAGAAACCCCCCTCTATGGGCCTCACCCTTCCCTCTAGTTACATGGGAGTGGTGGACAATCAAGTGAATTGGGAGAAGACTGCCTGGCCTTTCCATGACCTGATACTGGAGTCTCATACTGCATGCAAAGAGGCCTCTGACTATCTTAGTGCACAGCTGTCTCTCCAGGAGATCCAGAGCTGCCACATGCTTCCCTATTAATGACTCTTCAGGTTCCTCTGTGGAAACATTTGTAGGATTCTTACTCCATTCTAGGAGTCTTGAGGAAATTTCTCACAAACCTTTGGTACCCTTTGGTATTACCAAATGCTGCAAAATTGAAAAAAGCAGGTGGTCAGGTATTTAAAAATGTTACCAGGCTTCATCTACCTCATCAGGTTGTCCCAGGGGAGTTATGAATTTGGCACGTAACTTCAAATTTCCCCCATGGAGATTTTGAAATCAGTTATGGGCCCCATAACATCTGGAGACATTATGCCTTTTATGCACCAGATGTCCTGGCCTCCTGACATCCACTACTTCTCTGCAAATACAATGGCCTGTGTTGAAGTGTAATCTCTTTTTGCTGTGCGCCTTCTCCCCAAAACAGACTAGTTTCCTATCTGGTGCTCCCCCTGCCAATAGCTGCATTGGCCCTGCAGTCATCTCTCTTCCCATAATCCAGTTAGATCTTGATTTAAACTCATGACCTGGTGCGGTCCAAGAGCCCACACTTTAGCCTGAGCCTAAATATCTACACTGCAGCTTTATAGCCCCAAGGTCTCCAAGCCCAAGACAGCTGACATGGGCCACCTGCAGATATTTTACTGAAATGTAGCACATACCTTGAGTGACCCTGGAATTTCTTCATCAACTAGGCCCCTGGGTACTCCAATGGCTGGTGAAACTGTAAACCAAAACCATGAAATCCAGATGCATCCAAAAAGCCTGATGGGAGGTGTCAGGGTTGTTCCCCACTGTGGCACTCCAAGTGCAGAAGGTGGGGCCCCGCAAGACACCTTAAAAATACCTTGTCTCTATAGGCTCTGCTTACAAAAACTCCCCAGTGTTACAGATTCACTGACACTGGGAGATACGCTGCCACCATCAAGCATCCAACTCCTTTTTTTAAAACCTAGGAAGAATCACTTGAACTTCTTCCAGAGGAGTACCCCAAGCTTTTTTACCACCAGAAAGCTTGCAAAAGAAAACAGACAACAAACTGCAATCTCTAGTAGCTGACCTCTCAAACTAGGCAGGCACAGATACAGACCTGTTATCTTCCAGGACACAAGAATCAAATAATTGCCTTAAAAAAGGTGATTTTATTAACAAAACAAAAATATATACTTTATAAAGCATACTTGGTTGGTAGGTGCTACAGAGCAACTCAGAAAAGAACAGATCAAAACACAGCTGCAGCTTAGATATGATGAAAGAGGGAAGTAAGAACATGGAATTCACACAGACAAGTTTAACCAAGCCACAAAACAAAGAAAATAACCTGATCACAACTAAACATACATTTCTCTGTCTACTCACGATCCTCACTGATCCATGCTTCAAGTCCCAGTCCATTCCCATGCCCAATATTTCTTGTAGGCATGGTAATTCCATTTGATTATTTCATCTTGCTTCCTCCAGCTACTTAGAACTCATGCACAAAGAGAAAGCAAGAAGGAAGGTTTACATTTTAAATTTCAGCACTATATCCCATTGGTTCTTCTGGCTCCCTGCCAACACCCTTAGCTACCTGAGTTTAACCCTTTAGTTACCAAGTGCTGGCCAGCACTTCTCCTGTCCATCACAGGAGGCAATAGTTACTGCTATACTCAAACTGAACAAGCCAACTGACAACTATGGAAGCTATAGGTAAGCCTGTGCCCAACCTTGAAATTCCTGTAGCATATTATCCTACAGAGAATTAGCCATCTTATCAAGTTGGTGATCCCCAAAGAATATGCAGGATTCCAGCCAAAACATAGCTGCTTTTACCAAGTTTTGGCATATGTAATGCACATCAAGGCCAGATTCCAGAAGAAATCTAAGAGGGACACAGCCTTTGTAAAACTGTCATTGGCCTAAAACATGGTCTAGATTAATGGCCACTAAAGCTGACAAGGCTCATCCCCTGCCTCAAAACACTGTCTGCTATGGACAATGCTAAGGGCACCATGTGTCCACTTGGGCAATGAAGTCACTTCACCCCAGTTTCTCTTCCTCATACCCTTCAGCATCTACACTGGTGATGTGCCACTAACAAAAGTCACACACATTTGCATATGCAGATGACCATGCCCTGGCAATGCAAGCAGCCATCTTCAGCAACAAAAAGCATGGAGACCTAAACAGCATGGAGAAATATTTCCAGAAATGGAAAACAAACAACAGTCACTGCATTCCATCTTGATAACAGGAATGTTAAGAACACCCTGAAAGTGACCTATTGTGGCAACCCAGTGCAACATGATTCCATGAAGTTAGATCACACACTAACCTTCCACAACCATCTGCAGAAGGTAGTCACCAAGACAAAGATAAGAGTCAACCTGGTTCAAAAAACTGGCAAGCGCAAGCTGGAAAGCATCAGCATCAGTATTATGGACATCAGCAATGGCCCCTGTGTATCCTGTAGCCAAGTACTATGCACCAGTGTAGACCAGAAGTAGCCACACCCACATTATTAATGTCCAATTGAACATGGCAATGACAGGTACAACTGGTGATTAGCAACTTTAATGAGAGCATTAAACCCAGAAGCCTTCTTTCCCCCAGTGCTGGGAAGCACCAAGTCCCTGGTTGGTGACACTGGTCTGCCAGGGCTCAGCCCTGCATGCAGGTTAGGGAGCATGAGCCGAGTCAGTGATGCAGGGCTAGACAGCAGGTCTGAGGAATGAAACAGCTCCATCTTGAGCTAAGTCCTCACACAGTCCTTTATGACACAGATCTGTACAGCATCTAGCACATTTCATGCATGCGCCATCACATGTGCACTCCTGCCCTTTAACACCTATGTTGATGCTAATCTATCTCTTCTCTCCTGAACCCTGCACTCCCTTTCTGCACTCTTTCTCCTTTAACTGCTTCTGTGTCCACTTCTCTACTAACCTCTCTGTACCTCTTCTCCTCTAACACCTGCACTTCCTTATGGCCCTAGCCCTATGTACCCTATCCCCATTCCCCCCACCCAAGAACTCGATACAGCCAATCTCATATCACTAGAAGCTTCATGTAACTTCATGGGAACCAGGTGTGAGGCCCATCCTCCTGCCCTTCCCACCAGCCACTGACTAGCACCATGATCAGCTCCCCCATGAAGCTGGAGAAGGGGCACAGAATCTGGCAGGGTGAACCTGGTATGCTGTACACTATTTAGGGAGGGTGGGGATAGGCACTGCTACCATAATCTAAAATGATTATGCTCTGTGGTATGAAACTAGTGGTAAAAGTGCCCCTTGCGCTTTGTAGTATGAAACTAGGGGTAAAGGTGCCCCTTGCACTCCTAAAGAGAGAGATTTGGGAGGCATTGTGGATAGTTCTCTGAAAACATCCACTCAGCGTGCAGCAGCCATCAAAAAAGAAAATAGAATATTAGGAATCATTAAAAAAGGGATAGAGAATAAGACAGAGAGTATCTTATTGCCTCCATATAAAACCATGGTATGTCCACATCTTGAATATTGCATACAGATGTGGGCATCTCATCTCAAAAATGATATATTGGCATTGGAAAAGGTTCAGAAAAGGGCCAAAAAAAATTAGGGTTTGAAATGGGTCCCATATGAAGAGAGATTAAAAAGACTAGGACACTTCATCTTAGAAAAAAGGAGACTGAGTGCGGATAACACCATGATATGATAAAATCATGATGTGGAAAAAGTGAATAAGGAAGAGTTATTTACTTGTTCCAATAACATAAGAACTAGGGGTCATCAATAATAGGTATGATGAAATTATAGGAAATAATAGGTATAGGTCATGAAATTAATAGGTTTAAAACAAACAAAAGGAAGTTTTCCTTCATGCAACACAGTGTGAATCCGTGGAACTCATTGCCAGAGAATATTGTGAAGACCAAGACTTTAACAGGGTTCAAAAAAGAACAAGATAAATTCATGGAGGTTAGGTCCATCAATAGCTATTAGCCAGGGTGGATAGGAATGGTGTCCTTAGCCTCTGTTTGTCAGAGGCTGGAAATGGATGACAGGAGAGGAATCATATAATGATTAGCTGTTCTGGGGCATCTGGCATTGGCCACTGTTGGAAGACAGGATATTGGGTTAGATGGACCTTTGGTCTGACCCAGTATGGCTGTTCTTATGTTCTAAATAGCACCCCTCACTGCAAACACCTTGAAAAGGTCCAGTTTTCAGGGGAGGGGCACTCTACATTTTCTGAAAATCAGGCCTATTTCAGGTACTTCAAGTAGAATGCTCAGAATCACTTGTAACTCTGAAAATCTTCTTTTATGAGAGTAAGCAGGAAACAACTATATGCCTGAATTTTACTTCTGGTTTGTTTGTGTATTTAGTAAAAAATAGCAGCTATATTTAACTAACCACAAACACACGTTTCATATTTACAGTCTGATGCCATGGACACCAGCTTCAATTAGCCATGCATTCTCTTCTCCTACAACCATCTGTACTTCTACACCATCCCCTACATATACAACATCTTCAGTCTGCAAAGATACCCTTTTCCCTTTCCTGATCCAAGTCCCTCTGTCAGACCAACTTCTGGAAAGCATACAAGAAGTTACCAAATTAAAAATTTGATTCCTTTTATTAAACTATTTCCCATCATGCTATTCATTAAGTAATAGAAATTATCTTACTGCTATTATCCATTTCCTTCCCCTAATCCTCTCCTTGCTGTCTTGTGATCCCTTGTTACATTATATCTAAGTAATTTGTGAGCTCCTCGGGGCAGGTAATATATTTTTATTTGTTTTTTGCAACATTTCACACAATTAGATGTTTTAAGAAATGGTTGTTGCTATTATGGATACGCTGGACAAAGATAAATCATGCTCTGCCAATAATCTAATGACAAAAAAAAGTGTTAGTGACTGTTATAATGAAAGCTGCAGCACTTGATCATTTCCTAGCTCTGTTGAAGACTTCGTCCTCTGTGGCAATAAATCAGCTGCCAAGTTTGCCTATAGGCTCCAGAACAATCACTTCATGGAGTTAATCCCATATCATCACATACAACTGCCTGTATCAGGCAGATCTAATTAATTTGAATGTTATTGTTTGAACTGCAAAATTAAGGAAAATACTGTGCTCAGCTGGCATTTTCCCAACTGCTAATGCTACTCAGTGGACTATATAATGCATACAGATAGCTGAAGAAACTGCTTCACCCTGATATTGTGCCTTCCTCTCAGTGATCTTGTTTTGCAGCTGCAAATTCCAACTAAGATCCCAAAACAAAACCTTAGTTTCAGAGAAAGCATTCTGTAGGTAGAACAGCTCTTCAACAACTTCATATGTTGAAAAGTGGCTACTATAATAGTATTTTCAGCATATAAAACAAACACTGGAAAATGTTCTCTTACATCTCCAAATATACATAAAAAGAGATAGTATAATAGAGAAACCTTACAATAGAAAGTAGTATCAGGTTTCCCATCACAACAGTTGAGCTCAGACTCATTGCACTTGGGGGCAGTGTATGGTCCAATCAGGAACTATGTTGTGCAACTCCATATTTTTTGACATAATGACCCATCCATTTACCCTAAGTAAATTTTAGAAAAAAGACAGAATCGCTTATTTCCAATTTAAATTTCACTAAAGTTAGTAATGGTCTAGAAGTTAGTAAAGATCTAGATGTTGCTTGGTTCTTCTGTGAGGGCAGGAGATTGGCTCTCAAGGTCTCTTCAAGTTCTAATATTCTATGATTGTATAATTCTATGGTACATACTATCACCTATCAGAATTTAATCCTAGATACCACATGGAGATAGAGGACAACTGGACTCTGTATAAAACTCTTGGCAGTTCTAGTTCAACACCAAAGTTCATTCAACACTGAGGCATACCACCAATCTAGGTGTCAAAGAGGTATTTTTAAAAGCTGCAGGAGAGATATCACACCACAAAATGTACCTGGATCTACAGGGAACACTAAACCTACTATCAGAGTCCCATATGCTCCTCTCTTTGTGAAAGCCTAGTCATAGCCTTTCCTTTTAAAGGTCTACTTATTTAATGAATCCCAACTGCTAATCTTTACCACCAGGCCTAATAACTTTGTTCGGTCCCTTTGGAGTAGGTGCTATTCTTCATGCAAAATGAACCTTATTAACCCTTTTCACTCCTTGCTGTAGACAAGGTAAGTATATCTCTTTCACTGGACCCAAGTCAGGGGCAAATTTACAATGAAACATACTGTGCCCTGACATGGGGCCCCTCCAATGATATGGGGATCCAGCACTGGGTCCAATAGTCCCTTTCCCTGCACAGGGAGTGGCTGCCCGGGGAGGAGGGATGCAGTCCCTTTGCAGAGAGAGAGCTGTTTTGGGGGCAGGAGAGCAGGGAAGTTCACCTGCAGGCTGCAGCCTCAGGAGAGCCGGTAGGAAGCGGCCAGCAGCACGAACATGGGCTGGAAGGCTTCAGAGGAGCACGGGGCAGTCGCACAGCTGTCTGGAGAAAAGCAGAATTTTAAAGCAGGAAACCATCTCTTCTCTCCAGCTGCTAGCTGTGCAGCTACCCAGTGCTCCTCTGAAGCCTTCCAGCCCATGTTCGTGCTGCTGGCCACCACCTGGTGAGTGGTGGCTGCCTGCGGAATGGGTGGGGAGAGTGGCCAGGGGATGGAGAGCCCACAAGCTACACAGCCGGCAAGAAAAAGCTACACTTTGAAGCAGGAAAGCATTGCTTCTCTCCAGCAGCTGTTTGGGTAGCTGCACTGCCCCCTCCTCCTAAGTCCTCCAGCCCCTGTAATGTTGCACTGCTGTTGGCTGCCACCTGGTGAGTGGCTGCTGCCTGAGGGCGAGGGGAAGAATGGCTGGGGAATAGAGAGTCCAGGGCCGGGGTGGGGGGGATGCTCAGGTGGCCAGTGGAACTATGCCCCCCTCACCTTCAGGTGGAGCACATGTGATTCTCTGCCCACTTCTCTGGGCCAGCCAGCACAGGGCCACTGGGGCACCTGAAACTGTCCTCCACAGCCATGGAGATCTCCGTATCTCCACTGTCAGTCTTCTTCTCCAGCCCCATCATGGCGGCTCTGCTCCTGCACTGGGCCCCCAACTCCACTCCTTCCACTTGAGGCCCCACCCTTCTGAGGGCCTAAACCTATCCCTGACACAAACCTTGCCCAGGGGCCTGGCTATTCTGTCAGCATTCCTGCCTGAACCCTTAGTTCCTGTGTCTGTGGCCTTCACCCAGGTCTGGACCTGTGCTTAGGAGAGACAGGGGCTGGCTTCCAGTACCCCACTATTAAAAACATTCCAGTGCCACTGGTGTTAAACCTAATTGGGGAATGGGTGGTCCAGACCATGACCCACCCAGGCCCATCCATAGCTACACCCCTGCTCTTTCAGATTTTTAATCTGCCTAAAAATCAAGGTCAGTTTTTAAACAATAATGTAGCAATACTATGAGTCTGGCAATCAAAAATACAAAAAAAAAAAAAAACCCAAACCCAAAGGTGAGGCAAAAACATGAAGCTAACAAAAAAGACAGTCATCTTATTTTAAAAATCTTGAAGTATTGAATAGAGGAAATTAATCAAAAAGTATGGGCGAGGAAACATCTCAATTATCTGATCACTCATTCAGTTGTGGGGATAGCACGATGACTGCAAAAGTTGAACAAGTGGACACTGAAGTGGCAATGGAACTACAAAATATTGATAATTTTGTCAAAGTAAGGGAAGGAACCTATCCTGAAGACGTATTATGGCCAAAATCTATTTTATTGGATATGATAGAATATTTCTTATTAAATAAACCAAATAAACATAGATAATATGGAAAAATTGAGAAAAGAGTATGAGGTTGGAAGACAAAAGCAATTTAGAGGTCTTCATGAGTCCCATTTTCTCAGGATGAAGAAAAATAGGAGCACAGAAATGAAAAATTGGTTGATTTTTTTCAGAAACCACCAAGACAGTCTACTGCTATGTTTGCAAATTATTGCCTGACCATAGTAAAGGAAAACAAACATTTGTCAACAAGCACTCTAATTGGAGATATGTTGCAAGAGATATTGCTGATCATGAAACTTCCTAAGCTCATATTAACGCTACATGTAGGTTTGTTCAAAGATGTAAATTGTCCAGAAGAATTGATTCTGCATTATCAACTCTGTTTGAAAAGTAATTGGGGGAAAGTGCTGAGACATGTTTTTGCCACAATGAAACTGTTGTCTTCTTTGGGACTACCTCTAAGAGGACATGATGAGTCATCAGTGTCAAATCAAAAAGGTAATTTTTTAACTTGTCTTGAATATCTTAGTGAATTTGACAATTTTCTCAATAAACGGTTGAAAAATTATCAGTATTGTGGCTCAGGGAAGATCAAGTTTTTAACACACCAAACCTACAATGAATTAATTAATATAATGGCAGAGAAGCTCAGAAACCAATTCACGGATGAGGTAAAGGATGTCATGTCCTATTTCATAATAATTGGTTCAACACCAGATGTGAGTCATGTAGACCAATTAACATTAATTTTAAGACATGATGACAATGATGAAATTGTAGAGCTATTCCTTTGTTTTGTCTGACTCAAATCCCACACTAGAGACAACAGTTTTGGAAATAATTGCAAATTTAGGTTTGGACATAAAAAAAATATCATGGGCAGAGAACCTGGAAATGGGGAGGGGAAAAGGGGGCTGAGAAACTTGGAGGGTGGAAGAGAGGCTCAGAGCTGGGGCTGAGACTGGCGCTTGGCTCAAGTGCTTGAGGGTGGGGTGGAGGTCCTGGGAGGATAGAGGGATAGGCAGGAGTGGGGCCTAGAGCATGGTCAAGCATGGGAAGGGGAGCAGGGACTGGAGCAGGGACCAGAACTTCTGCCAGGCAGGTCATCAGCTCCTGGATGGTCACACACATGTTGTGGCCCTGCTGCAGCAGCTTGGTCCACATCTGGGCCCACCACTGTGTGTCGTCCCGGACCTTATGGGCCAGCATCTGCTGCATGTCCTGGAGGATGGACACATGCCCCTCATAAGGTCCTCCTGGACCCTCTGACACCTGCAGCTCCCCCAGGTCAGGCGGCTGGCTTGGCTACTTGTGATCGCCCCACAGTCACAGCTGGTCTGGCTGGGGAGAATAAGAAAGGTGTTCAGTCATCCCTGGAGACACTGTCCCTGAGGCTTTCCCCTCATCAGTGAGCTGAGAGCAACAGTTCTCAGGTCAGAGGATGGTGATTTCCCGGGAGCGAGTGCAGTTCATCATAATTGGGGCAGGAGTGAGATCCTGCCCCAGAGCATGAGCTGCACTCTCTCGCCCTGGTGCAGGCCTGCCAGAGCTCCTTTACTTTCTTCCAGACCTGCTCCAGGCTCCTGGTGTGGCCCTTCATCACCAGGCTCTCCACCATCCAGTCATACATATTGGCATTGCACCATCTGGGGCAGAGATACTGGAGGTTCTCCTTGTCACTCCATACCTCCAGGAGGACCAAGATCTCCGTCCCAGACCAGGATGGTGCATGCCTTTTGCACCCCCTGGCTGACTCATGGGAGCCCTGTGCATGCTCCTTGGGATGGGCAGGGGGCTCTTGGGGGGCTTGTGGCTGGGACATGCTGCCCAGATATGTGGCACTGTGAGCTGCACTGTCAGGGCCTGCGTCCTGCCACAAACCCTGTCCCCTGTGTCTGCAGCTTTAAGAGCTGCTGAGGAACAGGAACTATAGAGTTGTGATGAGTGTGGATGGAGTGGCCAGCAGGGTACCTGTGTTATTTCCTCTTTTTTCGAAATAACTCCCTATTCCATGTCTACATACACCCTTTTGGAAAAAGGCTTATTCCTCATGAAATGAGGTTTACTGCCATCGGAAAAAGCCATCCATTATTTTGACTTTCTGTCAAAATTGCGGTGTGGACGCTAGAATTGTTTTTCTGTAATAATGGCCATTATTCCAGAAAAACGGTGCAGTGTAGATGCACCCTAAGTGGTCCACCAAGACCCTCAGCAATTTTCAAGTGGTCTGTGGAAAAAAAAGTTAGACTACAAAAACAATAAGGTATCTCACTTTATGTGTATTTACTTCTTATTTCTCATAATAAAGGAGAAGGATAAAGAAAAAAGAATGAAAAATGGGAGGGGCTGGAAGAGTGAATGTTTTGTCTCTTGACTAGGTCCTCAGGGGTGCCTCAAAAATGAAGCTGAGCACAGGGCTCCAATAACTCTAAATCCACTACTGACCCAAGTAATAAAGAAAGATCATGTATCCTCTGGACTGAGACATTTCTAAGTGTGAAAAGTAACTTTCAAAGTGTCATTGCTGAGTTCCATGCTTTCTGTCCCTCACTAATTCCATTATCAAAGTTACTCAGTCTACAATCAACATCATTCTTCTTTAAATTGCCAGACTTCTAAATTGAACTTGGGTTCTGAAAGTTAAGCTGGGCTCTTTGTTGGTTCTGGAATCATCATTATTGTTAAAGATTTCACAGATCAAATCTGACCCTTGGTTCTATTTGTCTCACCTCATTGTCTTCCTTCAGGATGTTCAGCTAGGTGAGGGAAGATTTCAGTGATAGGCAGTGCTTCACAGAATGCTCCACCAAATTCAGCTCATCCCATCCTGCCCTCCCCTAGTTCCTCCATAGTCACATCCACTTTGGTGACTGAATAGGCTATTCCGGATCCTCTCTGAAGAAAGGAGGTTGCTGAGCCTTTCTGCCATGTCAATTTTCCTCCTTACTGGTAGACTTTCAGTGAGAAGACCCTACAATAGATTCTACATCAGGCTAAGTCATTGTAGACCATGGACTTATTCTGAGCCACTTTATCTGCCTATCTGTGTAAATTTTGCAGTTATAAATATTTACTGAGGTACCGAGGGAAACAATTTACAATGGATACATTCATAGATTCACTGATGAAATAGTGTAAAATATTTAGATAATTGTTCCATTGAGGAATGTTCATGTCACACATATTAAAGAAGTTAGTCAAATTTTGATCAAATTATATGGTGTTTCTATATTATTCGACACGTGCTTAATCAAAGCCAATCTTCAGCACGAAGAGAGCAAGTGGGCCCTTGGAATCTCACTCTGCCAAAGACCAGTAATACAGTATAACTCTGCAATTAGTAGTCCTCTTTCAATGTATGAGCTTATTGACAGAGTAGGAGAAATCTATCTATCCTATATACCTACCTACATGACTCTGAAAGAAGATCTGCGATGTTTGGTGTTGGAAAACTTGTGCTCCCCTCCAAAAAAAAGTACGACTTGCCCATCTCTAATGTATAGAAAGGGAATATTATGAACATCTGTTTGCATTCTGAAGTTATGGTATTTTGTTTTGTCAATAAAAATATTATGTCTTGCAAAAGTTTGTGTATGTTGCTTGAGTGGTAATTAAAAATAGTTGATGACTCTTAGAAATGTGATGAAACGACATTTAGCTAATTTAATTCTCTCAGGATGTTAATACTAAATCAATTAGAAAATGATTACCCAGTATTGGAGCACTTTACAACCAAACTGATACATCTTAAAAATGTTCACATAGACTAAATGCCTCTCGGCAAATCTGAGAAAGACAAGGTGAGTGGGTAATATCTTTTATCTGACCAACTTCTGTATGGAGCATGTGATGCCTTCCCCTGTTGGAATGAGGTACAGTAAGTGATTCTTCAGTTTTTTCTTAAATCCTTTCTCAGCATGTTTGAAGCTATATATAATGATCAGAGAGTTAGAGGTGGCAAGGCCTTTTGGAATGATGTTTTGTTTCTTGTCTTTGCTCAGGTGTTGCTGCTAAGTTTTGCTTCCTTTTTTCCCCCACAGTTTCCATTTCCGATGGCAACATTCAATATCTGCCATTGTTGCATGCAGTATTGTATCTGCGTTGCACCATGGAGCACAATGTTTCAATTCTGGGACCAACATGGATACAACTTCTGGTCTGTTTTTGTTATTTCTTTAAAACCTTTTGGTTGTTTTGGCTCTCTTTCTTGACAGCACAATCTATCACAGATATTTTTAAGGCATCTGTCACCCTTACATCTAAACTCTCAAACCTTTGCATCATCACACATTTCTTTCTTTGAATTGTCTAGGAACTATTCCTTCATCTGTCAATATGGATGAGTTTTCAGTTCATGAGACTACTATACTGAATCATCTATGCTGCCAGTAGATGAAAACATTATTGCCCTATCACAGTCCATTTAATCTGCAAAATAGCACACTTGAGATTTTTAAATTCTAAAGGATATGGGACTCAAATTAGATACTAAATTATATTCATAGCTTGAAAAATACTCCTGGGGAAAATTCTGCCTTGAAAACAAAATGTATATTTCTCTTTAATCTTCTCCCTGCTAGCAGAGACAGAAAATGTCTTCACTGCAGAGTGTTTATATATTGTTACTATTAACAGACAACCGTTACAAATAATTAACGTTGCTAAATAATTAATAATTAAGGGCAAGAATGTCTAATTCAATTAAAGTATCCTTTATTAACACGTGTGAACTCACCTATGGTATCCTTTATTAATGTGTGTTAACTCACCTATAGCACACTCCCTGTTTTCATTGCCCATGTGTGAATAAGCTCCATATACATTCAATGTGTATGGTAACACAACACGTTTCACTGACTCACACAGTAACACAAAAACTTAACTCCAAACTCAGCAACATTAACATGCATCTGTTATTCAAGACCAAGCAAAATGTATAATGTAGTAGATAAAAATGCATTAATAATCTATCCATATATTTTAGAAATGTGCATCTGTCTGTCCATGAGTCTGTTTGTTCAAGAACTCTTCCTAAACCGTAGAGCCAGGACCACCAAATCTGGTATGTAGTTTCCTCTTATCCTAACTTAAAGCAAGGTTAGCGTTTGGTTGTGCCAGGAGAACAAAAAGTACCAGAATGGGGACTGTTTTTCATAACATGGAAAGGGAGGGGTACAGAGAGGAGAGATGCAATAGTGAGAGTGGCCACTGGGGGCAGCTGCACCACCAAGAGAGTGGCCAGCTGGGACTGAGGCTTGCCATCTTGCCTGACACCAGACCAGGTAAGTAGTTCCCCTTCCCCAAACCCTTCCCCCTCCCCCCCCCCCCAGCTTTAGGCCGCAGTGCTGGGGAGAGGAGTGAAGGCCCCACCAGCCGAGAGGGCTGGGGGGATTGAGAGGCCCCTGCCAGCCAAGGCCTGTGTCAACTGATGGGGAGGGGGGGAGGCTCAGGGGACAAAGAAGGCCCTGCTGGCTGGGGGAGCTGGAGGAGAGAAAAGGACCTGCTGCGCAGAGGACAGAGAAAGCCCTCCCAGATGGGACGTGCCCCCCCCCCGCCCTGAGCCTCTCCTCACCTCCCAACCCTCACTCTCACCACCCCCCAAAATATCACCAGCCTCCTGCCCTGCACCCCCACAACCTCAAGGCCCTGCCCTGACTCCTGCACCTCCCACATCTCCAGCCCCCTGCCCTGAAGGACCCGAACAATGCTGGGTAAGTCTTCTAGTAATATAATAATAGATATGAATAATACCAGTGATGCCCCAGTATAGGGAATAGTGTACGATTGTATCACTAAACGTATTACCTAACCATAAAAAGCTAAAAGAAAACATTTAAAATGAGCCCACTGTCTCTGTTATGGCTATAGCACCCACTTTTATTAGACTATGTTCTTTCTGTGGCTTTCACCAGACAATAGGCAAGACATAAAAGGCATTATTTTCTAAGAAAATCATTACCCCTATATACTGGACTTTGGTTCAGATCTAATATCTGGCACTGTATAGAGATATACTGAAAGATTTTGGAAATCCACAATGTGGATCAGTCAGTTTCATACTAACTTTACTATCCTACTGTATACATGTACGCTAGTTACATGGCAATAAATCCAAGACAAATATATCTATTTAGTGATTCACTCAATAAATGCCAGGATTAGTTACTGTCATGCCCCCCCATGCTTTATGAAAATTGGCTTATGAATATGCATAACTCAAAGATGCCTTATGCAAAACGGGTCATGTAACATACCATTTTTAGAGTTACAATCTGCTGAATCTGTACATCCTATTTTTGTGCATATATAATTCTTTATGTGAATTTAGGAGTATGACGTGTGGATCTGTTTTTAATTCTTAAGGTGCATCTGCACAGCAGGGCTTAACCTGAAATAAACTATGCAATTGCATAGCTTATTTTGAAATAGCTTATTCGAAATTGGGAGAGTCTACACAGAACTTATTTAAAAATAAAGCACTCTTTCTTTGACTGCCCTTATTCCTCGTATAATGAGGATTACAGGAGTCGGAATAAGAAGTCCTCCAGCTTGACAGTATTTCGACATTATTTCAAAATAACTGGCTGCTGTGTAAACATGGAGTAAGTTATTTCAAAATGACACTAGTTATTTCGAAATAATGTTGCTGTGTAGATGTACCCCTAGTGTGCTAATGAGGACCATTAATGAGACTTTACCACTTCAAAAATGAAAATACATTATCTTCACTGTGTACTTACCTCAGATTAGCTAATACACTTTAATTACCCTGAGGTGGAAAAACAAACAAACAAACCTTTGTTTTACTATGAGGAAGAAGGTCTATAATGTAGCAATAATATGCAGTATACATCACCTCTCTTCTTCAAATTTTGCTAAAATTCTCAGCACTATCCTTCTTTTCAAAACACTTCTCAGTGTTGCCAGTAAGTAACCCCAGTCCTCACAGCAGACAAGTCCTACTCTTGCACTGATCAGTCATTGATGTCACAGGGCTATTTAAAGAAGATATATTTTTAACATTTTCCCCCTTCAAACATGATTGTCTCAGCATCTTCTTTTTTAGTTTTCCAGGTCTCTCAGAGTTTTTTGAATCCATTAGCAGACAGTTTCCTTCTTCTTTTTACATATTGTCACAATTTCTATTCTATTCTATTCTATTCTATTCTTTTTTTTTTACCATCCATAAGCTCAGTAGTGATGATGTGGCCAAATTTTCTGTCTTGTACCAGTTTCATGGCTTCATTCATCTTTAAAGCTTTATGGTTTATGTCATTCTTCACCATGTCTATCCTATTCATCTTTGGTATTCCTCTATGTCTAGTTCTTTGTACTCTGGTCTGTATCACCATGCATGGTATCCTTTATTGGGCCTTCTACAACAGCATAATTTCTTGACCTATCTGTTTTCTTATCACTTCATTGTTTGTTTGTTTATTTGTTTATGTCTTGCAGTCTTGACTCTCTCAGTATTCCTCAATATTCCCCTCAGCCAGTTCATTTCTGCAGTCAATCTTTTATTCATTGGTTTTCCTCATACCCCAGCATTCCGACCTGTACAGCAACATCAGCATGACATTTCTCTCATGTATGCAGATTTTTATTTTTTATGACAGATTGGACTGATTTCCATATCTGTCTTATCACAAATAGTTGATCTGTTGTACCTCATCCAGCCTAAATATAGCCAACTAGAGGATTTGCCCGGCATTGCTTGGGTCCTCAACTGAAATAATTTTTGTTTTTCTTCATTTAAATCATTGCATTCAAATGGGGTTTTGGATGAGGGGTTCATATGCAGGCTGCCCTGGAGAAAGAGGACAAGCCCAGTCCTCTGTCACCACATCAGCTTGGGGCCAAGTAAGAAGCTCCTGTCCATGGCTGCTTCAGCTGAAGTGGGCACAGCTGGGGGAGGGGCACATGTCCACCGGTGGCAGGACAAACAGACAGACATACATAAACAGACAGACTCTCTTAAATATATAATAGATAGCTGTCCCTTTCTCCATCCCTGCCCTATTGAGATTATAGCTGTCCCAGTCACCATCTCTGGCCCCTTGCTGCATCCCTGTGGTCAGGGGAAGGGGGGTGCAGGAAGCCCTCTCTCCTGACAAGCCAAACATTCCAGATCCTGCATCCTCAGCCACAGCCTTCACCCCTTCACCTCAACCCTCTGCCCAGCCCTGAGCTCCCCTCCCAAATCCCTCATCTTCAGCTCCCATCCCCAAGCCTGCACCCCCAGTCAGAGCCCTCATCCTCCCTAACCCTGAGCCCCCTCACACACTCTGAACCCCTTGGCCCCATCCCCAACATAGATAATCCATGTGCAGAATTAATTTTATTATTTATTATGTATTATTAGTGCACATAACAAAATTAATTTTGCACATGGATAACAATTAGAGGGAACACTAGGTCAGATATGGAGTTATTGCTTTGTGAAAAGTGTTTGCCCATGGGCGTGATACATTGTTTTGTCTTATTATTTTTCTATGTGAGTTCATTTGAAAGCATAATGATTGGTTTCACCCACATAATTGTTGTTGGGACATTTGGTGCACTGGATGTGGTGCACCATATGTTGAGATAGTCATGTGTAGGACTCTTGGATCTTCAAAGATGTGTTGTAGGTTATACTGAAAATCATAATATTGAAGAGATGTCTGCATTGTTCTGATGGGTCTGATGCCACTTTGAGTGGGTGCGCCTTGGTCTGTGAAGAGCTTTTCTGAGGATGAGCTTAACAAGGTTGCAGGGTTGTTTGAAGACAAAAAAAAGGGATTCAGGGGTCCAGGATATTGATGTTAGTGGTTGAGTACTCTAGAGAGTTTGGATGGATGAATGATGTTTGTTAAAGTTGTGGTAGAAATCGGAGGTAGTTTAGGTTGTGTGTCCAAAGGATGAAAATATCATCAGTATTTCTGTTATATAGTTGGTTTTATGGTTCACTTGTCCAGAAATTCTGACTTGAGATGGCCAATAAGGAGGTTGGCATATTGGGGAGCCATTCTACTACTTAAAAGGCTAAATGGCAATTATAGAAATGGATAATCATGTTAGATATATGTTGTCATTGGGAAAGGTAACAGCAAAAGTATGAAGCCAATGCATCCAAAAGACTAAAACTAAAGGCAACTAAAAAGAACCCAACACTCATTCGGTTAATTAATTAATTAATTAATTAAAACATTTCTTAACTTTTACAAGAGCTTTTAATTCTCATGTCAAAATTAAATTGTGTCACTGTAGAAATTTGTGTTTGAGGGACTTCATGAGATAGTACAGTGTGTTAATAATGTTTATGAACCAAGTTCTATGTGTAAGTGGTGATATGGGGAAAAAAGACACTAACTACAGTGTTGGATAGAGACACAAAATAACAATTGATGTAGGCAGTCCACATTGGCAGATCAAAGGCAATTGAAAGTTTTGATGGCAGTCCAGGAAATGTGTCAACCTTGAAATCATATAATCCCAAAGTTGCACTATCTACTATATATTTGAGAAAGTTTGTCTGTCTCTTTGTGTGTTGTCTGCTTGTTCAAGAACTCCTCTTAAAAGATAAGAGCTAGGACCACCAAATTTAGTATTCAGCTTCCTTTAATTATGACTTAAAACAAGGTAAGGATTTGGTTGTGATAGGAAAATGGGATGTGCCTGAAATGGGATTGCTTCTCATAAAACCATACAGAATCACCAGGTAAGTAAAAAGGGATGGTTGCAGGCACATCCTCTCTCCCTCTGGGAATGCCCCAAGTGTCCCACCTCCCAGGTGCCTTTAGGTAGGGCAGGGGGGGCTGAAGCTCTCCCCATCCCAATTTGTACAGGAATATTGCTGGTTATTCCCCTTCATCAGGAAGCAAGGGAAACTTGCAGTTTGTTGCATTCTTCAGTCTGGCTGGGGAGTGCAGAAGGGCAGGTGAATGTGGACCCACCCTGGCTGTGTCTGCTGGAGCTGCAGTGACCATTGAAAAGTGCTCCTCAGCTGGCTCCAAGTTGCTGCGGTGAGAAAGGGCTGAGGTAGTCCTCTTTCCCAGGGGCAGCCTGCATACTAAACCAATCATCAACAACCCCACCCCAGAGCAATGATTTAAATGAAGCATGCACATTTTCATTTTATTTTCCAAACAACAAAAACTGAGTTAAGGACCCAAGCAATGCCAGGTAAATCTTCTAGTATGGAAATAAATAAATATAGGGATTAAAATTGTAAATTACTAAATTGCCTTAAAATATAGGACATATGCTACTAGAAACAGCATAAGATCTGCTAGCTTAAGTCACTAGCACCTATTGATATTTTCAATTATTTACTATTAAAAATATAAATAACAGAATGACATCCATTTGTATGGCATTAGTAAGGTTAAATGACAACATAGTAAGAAAAAGTAATGAAAATTACATTTTAAAAAGTAAATAACTGAAAGGAGTGTGCTGTCTGCCGGATGCTAAGATACGGGATGTGGAACTGAGGTTGAAGAGGATCCTAAAGGGAGCAGGAAAGAATCCATTGATCATCCTTCATGTAGGAACAAATGATACGGATAGATTGTCACTGGAACGAATCAAGGGAGACTATGCCAGGCTGGGGAAGACGCTTAAGGATATCGAGGCTCAGGTGATCTTCATTGGGGTTCTGCCTGTTCCTAGAGAAGGGCAACTAAGGTGTGATAGGATTATGATGCTCAATAGATGGGTCAGGCAGTGGTGCTATAAGGAGGGCTTTGGGATGTATGGCCACTGGGAGGCATTCACGGACAGAGGACTGTTCTCTCGGGATGGACTTCATCTAAGTAGGGAGGGAAATAGACTTCTAGGATGGAGGCTGGCACAACTGATTAAGAGAGCTTTAAACTAGGAATTTGGGGGAGACGGTTGGGAGATGTCCAGGTAATCTCTATGCTGGATTTTAGCATTGAGAGGGAGGAAAATGAAGTAAGAAGGGATATAGCCAGGGTAGGAGAATGGACATAAGGAGGAAGGGTAGAGTGGATATACTAGTCTAATAGGTCATATTGGAGGTACAATGTCCATGCCAAATTGGGTAAAGAATGTGAGTGAGGCCAAACAGCAAAAATTAAGATGTTTGTACACTAATGCGAGGAGCCTAGGTAACAAAATGGAGGAACTAGAGCTACTGGTCCAGGAAGTGAAACCAGATATTATAGGAATAATAGAAACATGGTGGAATACTAGGCATGATTGGAGTATAGGTATTGAAGGGTATGTGCTGTTTAGGAAAGACAGAAATAAAGGTAAAGGTGGTGGAGTAGCATTTTATATCAATGATGAGGTAGACTGTAAAGAAAGAAAAAGTGATGGAATGGAGAAGACAGAGTCTGTCTGGGCAAAAATCACATTGGGGAAGAAAACCATTAGATCCTCCCCTGGGGTAGTGCTTGGGGTGTGCTATAGACCACCGGGATCTAATTTGGATATGGATAGAGACCTCTTTAATGTTTTTAATTAAGTAAATACTAATGGAAACTGCGTAATCATGGGAGACTTCAACTTTCCAGATATAGACTGGAGAACAAGTGCTAATAATAAGAATAGGGCTCAGATTTTCCTAAATGTGATAGCTGATGAATTCCTTCATCAAGTAGTTGCTGAACCAACAAGGGGGGATGCCATTTTAGATTTGGTTTTGGTGAGTAGTGAGGACCTCATAGAAGAGATGGTTGTAGGGGACAACCTTGGCTCGAACGATCATGAGCTAATTCAGTTCAAACTAAATGGAAGGATAAACAAAAATAAATCTGAGACTAGGGTTTTTGATTTCAAAAGGGCTAACTTTAATAAATTAAGGAAATTAGTTAGGGAAGTGAATTGGACTAAAGAATTTATGGACCTAAAGGCGGAGGAGGCCTGGGATTATTTTAAGTTAAAGTTGCATAAACTATCAGAAGCCTGTATCCCAAGAAAGGGGAAAAAATTTATAGGCAGGTGTTTTAGACCAAGCTGGATGAGCAAGCATCTCAGAGAGGTGATTAAGAAAAAGCAGAAGGCATATAAGGAGTGGAAGATGGGAGGGACCAGCAAAGAAAGCTACCTTATTGAGGTTAGAGCATGTAGGGACAAAGTGAGAAAGGCTAAAAGTCATGTAGAGTTGGACCTTACAAAGGGAATTAAAACCAATAGTAAAAGGTTTTATAGCCATATAAATAGGAAAAAAAACAAAAAAATGAAGAAGTGGGACCGCTAATCACTGAGGATGGAGTGGAGGTTAAGGATAATCTAAGCATGGCCCAATATTTAAACAAATACTTTGCTTCAGTCTTTAATGAGGCTAATGGGGAGCTTAGGGATAATGGCAACATAACAAATGGGAATAAGGATATGGAGGTAGATATTACCATATTCGAGGTAAAAGCCAAACTTGAACAGCTTAATGGGTGTAAATCGGAGGGCCCAGATAATCTTCATCCAAGAATATTAAAGGAACTAACACATAAAATTGCAAGTCCATTAGCAAAAATTTTTAATGACTCTCTAAACTCAGGGGTTGTACCATTTGACTGGAGAATTGCTAATATAGTTCCTATTTTCAAGAAAGGGAAAAAAAGTGACCTGGCCTGTTACTTTGACATCTGTAGTATGCAAGGTCTTGGAAAAAATTTTGAAGGAGAAAGTAGTTAGGGACATTGAGGTTAATCGCAATTGGGACAAATTACAACATGGTTTTACAAAAGGTAGATCGTGCCAAACCAACCTGATCTCCTTCTTTGAGAAAGTAACAGATTTTTTAGATAAAGGAAATGCAGTGGATCTAATCTACCTCGATTTCAGTAAGGCACTTGATACAGTAACTCATGGGGAATTATTGGTTAAATTGGAAAAGATGGGGATCAATATGAAAATTGAGAGGTGGATAAGCAACTGGTTAAAGGGGAGACTACAGCGGGTCATACTGAAAGGTGAACTGTCAGGTTGGAGGGAGGTTACTAGCTGAGTTCCTCAGGGATCAGTTTTGGGACCAATCTTATTTAATCTTTTTATTACTGACCTCGGCACCAAAAGTGGGAGTGTACTAATAAAGTTTGCGGATGACACAAAGTTGGGAGGTATTGCCAATTCAGTAAAGGATCGGGATATCATACAGAAAGATCTGGATGATCTTGTAAATTGGAGTAATAGCAATAGGATGAAATTTAATAGTGAGAAGTGTAAGGTTATGCATTTAGGGATTAATAACAAGAATTTTAGTTATAAGCTGGGGACACATCAGTTGGAAGTGACAGAAGAGGAGAAGGACCTCAGAGTCCTGGTTGATCGCAGGATGACTATGAGCCGCCAATGTGATATGGCCGTGAAAAAGGCTAATACAGTGTTGGGATGCATTAGATGAGGTATTTCCAGTAGAGATAAGGAGGTGTTAGTGCTGTTATACAAGGCATTGGTGAGACCTCACTTGGAATACTGTGTACAGTTCTGGTCTCCCATATTTAAGAAGGATGAATTCAAACTGGAACAGGTACAAAGAAGGGCTACTAGGATGATTTGAGGAATGGAAAACCTGTCTTATGAAAGGAGACTCAAGGAGCTTGGCTTGTTTACCTTAACCAAAAGAAGGTTGAGGGGAGACATGATTGCTCTCTTTAAATATATTAGAGGGATAAATACCAGGGAGGGAGAGGAATTATTTGAGCTCAGTATCAATGTGGACACAAGAACAAATGGATATAAACTGGCTAACAGGAAGTTTAGACTCGAAATTAGACGAAGGTTTCTAACCATTAGAGGAGTGAAGTTCTGGAACAGCCTTCCAAGGGAAGTAGTGGGGGCAAAAGATCTATCTGGCTTCAAGTTTAAGCTAGATGGGTTTATGAAGGGGATGGTTCGATGAGATAGCATGATCTTGGCAACTAATTGACCTTTCACTATTGGTGGTAAATAGGCCAATGGTGGGATGATAGGAATTACTATAGAGAACTTTTTCCTGGGTGTCAGGCTGGTGAGTCTTGCCCACATGCTCAGGGTTCAGCTGATCGCCATATTTGGGGTCGGGAAGGAATTTTCCTCCAGGGTAGATTGGCTGAGGCCCTGGAGGTTTTTCGCCTTCCTCTGTAGCATGGGGCACGGATCACTTGCTGGAGGATTCTCTGCATCTTGGGGGTTTAAACCATCATTTGAGGACTTCAATATCTGAGATATAGGTGAGAGGATTATTACAGGAGTGGGTGGGTGAGATTCTGTGGCCTGCATTGTGCAGGGGGTCAGGCTAGATGATCATAATGGTCCCTTCTGACCTTAAAGTCCATGAGTGGAACTCTATTTACAGTGAATTACAAGATAGGGAGGCTAATTCAATCAGTCAGAACAGTGAGTAAGACAATTTTTTGAACTGCTATGAGGCTTTATGAAGAAAAGAAGGGATCATTGTAATCATCTAGTCTGACTTCCTCAAAATAATTCCTACACGGTACTTTTTTAAAGTACGTCCAATTTTATAAAAATATAAGGAATTATTTTAAACACCAAATCTTTAAAAAGTGATTTTTTTTTAGGATTGTAGGTGTGTGTAAAAGTTCATGAATCAAGTCTCATTTTAAAACATAATTTCAGATCTGCAGGGGAAGGACAGTCTCTTCGGGCCTCTGAGCAAGGTGCATGGGGAAAGTCCAGCTCTGAGCTCCTGGGAGGAGTGGGACATCTGGTGGCAGGGGCAGGGACAAGCATCACCCGGAGCGCACCTTGCTAGTGTCCAGGTAGCCCTTAGCACTGCCTGGAGCGCACAGCTTGGCACTCTGGCGGTGACTTAAAGTGTTCTCGGATCCTGCCACCTTGAAATCGCCAGACCTTGGAGCAACTGTTCCCTTTGCTCCCCTCTCCCTTCTGCCCCGTTGGCAGGCCTGCAGATCTGCCTTGTATAAGCATTGGGCTATCTGGTGCACTTTCAAAACCCAGCCCTGAGAAGCCCCTGCTCCATGGGATCAATCCTACCCTCTACTACCCACACCCTATTTTTGCAAATACGACAGCTGGCTCAACCCTCTTTGGGGTAACTGTGCTCCCCTCTGCTCCAGCCTGGCAGCGCCTTTCTAGCCCGCCGTTCACCGAGGCTCCCATCTCTTTCCCGGGATTTGTCCCTCTTCCCCGCCGCACGCCGACCCCTGGCACCGCACAAACTAGGCAATCCCGGGCCGCCGCCCTTCGCAGCAGGGAGACCCTTCGGATTCCCAAGTACGGGCAGAGGAAGGCAGCGGACTACGCAGGCGTTACTGCGCATGCTCGCCGGGCAGAGGCTTCGCCGAGAGTTACTGCGCGCGCTCACAGGTCGGCGCATGCTCAGTCACAGTCTGGAAGCCAAACCCAAACGGAGTTGAACGAGCCGGCGATAAGGTAACTGTCCCAAGTAGGCTCCCAACGGCCGCGATGCGGACACCAACTCCTGCCGCGTGCGGGAGTAGCCGCAGCGCAGCGCAGTTGCTGCTTGCTCCTTGCGCAAGCTCTGCCGCGTGAGTAATAGGGAGCCCCAACGTGCCTCCCTTCCCACCCGGGGCCCCTGCTGTGCCGGGGGTGGCTTCTCCCACCCAGACCCTGCGCGCTCCTCTGCGGGCCGCGGCTGGCTGGAGCGGTGCCCGGGGGAGACACGCCCACGCTCCTCCTCGGCCACCGCCGACGTTGGGCCGCGGTCGGAGCGGGGTCGGGCCTGTGCCGCCTGCCCGGGGCTGGGAGGCGAGCGCTCCCCTCCTGTCTGTGTGTCGGCCTGAGAACCACACGCGCTCAGCCCCTGAAGAAGCGTCAGGTGCCCCGGTGCCCGCAGTCTGCCTGACGCTCCCTGCTGGGAGTACAACCCCACGGGGCTGGTGTGGGTTGTGGGGTCTTGTATGTGAGTGTTTGTGTCACTCACGTGGGTGCGCAAAAACCGCACATCTCCAAGGGGAGACTAGCGGACTAGACAAAGGAAATAGTCAATGGCTCTGAAACTAGTTTTCCAACTGTACATGTTCCTGGCAGAGCCAGCCCGTTATTTCTCTCTTTAAACCCTTTTATTTGTAGCCGTTTTGAATAGGGATGCAAAAATGGATGTTTAAAATGGTAACCCATTTATGGCGGTTACACAGCGCTACAGATTTGGTTTTAAAAAAGTAACTTTTTTGAATATAGGAGTTTAAAAGCTGTGAGCAAAGCAAGTATGTAAGCATTTTGGAGATAGAGGGAAGACCGTAGTGAAATATAGATTACAATCACACACATGGGAAAATGTTAGCTTGTGCTGAGTCCTTATGGAATGAGAGATGTTTGTGTCTTTGTCCATTAGGGATAAATTAAAAACAAAAAACAAAAAATAGTCTGGTAGCACTTTAAAGGCTAACAAAACATGTAGATCGTATCATGAGCTTTTGTGGGCAGAGCCCACTTATGTTAGCCATTGTGTAAATGAATAAACATTTGACCACATGAAATTTTAGCGGTTACTATTCAGTAGTCCCGGGGGTGGGGCTGGCAGCCAGTGTACTCCCAGCTCCACTCCCAGGGAGCTCACAATCACCCCATGCTGCTGCTTCTGTATCAGAGGCAGCAGCAGAGGGTGGCAGGGGGAGTCGGTCCACAAGAAGACCCAGTTTAAAAACCAGCTCCCCGTGCAGACCGGCTGCCTGCCTGTACCGCTGCCTCTGATACAGAGGCAGAAGCGCAGGGTGACAGAAGCCCCTGTCCTTGGGGGAGTCTGAGCTCCTCATGGACAGGGGCTGCTTCTGTGGAATAGCCTCTGTCCGCAGCAGACCCAGGCTCCCTGCGCATATTGGCTCCAGCCTGCCCTCCAAGACACAGTCTCCACTCTCCTGCCTCTCTGTCAGAGGCAACAGCTTGGGGGTGTCGGAGGGAAAGGCAGATCTGGTGCTGATGGAGAGCCGGCTTTTAAACTAGCTCCTGATAGGCATTGGCTTCCACTCTGTACCCTCCCCCCCATTCAGAGGCAGCAAGTGGGGGGAGGGAATGCGTGTAGACGACAAGATTAACCGATAAGCCTAGGAAGCTGTGGAAGAATGCTTCCCTGTATGGCAGGAGGGCTGCATGGAGCTGCTGCTCAGGGAAATACTCTTCTACAACAGGAGGGGACCCTGCCCCTGCCCAGTGCTGGTTGGCTGAAAGGCAGAGCAGGACACACCTCTCCCAACAGCTGTGGTTGGAGGGGAGGTGCGTTGCTAGGTGGTGTACCCCAGTCCTGGCCTGCAAAGCTGCTGTGATGCAGGTAGCAGTGCAAGGCTAGTTGAGGGGGGTGAGGCAGGGCAGGCACTGGGGCTCCAGGGGCAGGACTAGTGCTGGGGGTTCTGGAGGCTGTGCTATTGGGGGGGGGGGTCTTTGGTGGCAGGGCTGGCACTGGGGGAAGTTCTGGGGGGAGGGTCGGGTACAGGGGACTCTGGAAACTGGGCTGGTATTGGGGAGTCTAATGATGGGAGGGCTCTAAGGGGTGGGGGGCTGGCACTTGAGGCATTTGCGATGGGGGCTAGCACTGGGGGGGGGGTTGGGTGCAGGGAACTCTGGGGTCAGTGGCTGGTGCTGGGGGTAGTGGAGGGATGGGGGGGCTCTAGGAGTTAGGGCTGCCACTGGGGTCTCTAGAGGCTGGGCTTTTAGTGGACTGTTTCATTTGAATATTTGCATATTCATCATTTGTGCAATGAATATGCAGATGAAATTCTACCGGTCCACCAAAAGTTTGTGAATGAATTTGATGGTCCCCAATATCAAAAAGGTTGGGAACTCCTGCGCTAAATCAAACTCTAGAAGATGTACCTCCGGAGGGTCAATCTTCTCCATTGTGTAGACATGCCCTAAGAGTTTAATCGGTTAACAGGTTACCTGAAAAACAGTAGGCTTATCAGCTTGCTTACCCAGTAACCTGTTAACCCGCCTGGCTGGATCAGCTCCCTGCCTGTGATGCAGCAGGTTCAGTTGGAGCAGCCCTCCCTCCCTCCATCCCCATGTGTCCCTGTACCACCACTCAGCCACTCCCAGTTCTTATGCAACTCTGCACATCCATTCCCAGTAAGTTCCTGGCTCAGTGCTGTCATGCTAGTATTTCCTGTACCCCTGTCCCAATCTCGCCCCCAATCATTGTGACCTATCAGCAGCCCCATGTGCCCTGTGCTGTGTGCCTCCCCTTCTCTTCTCCCCATATCCTGTGCATCTTCACCTGGCTCCGCAGATGGGTGCATTTGTGGAAGACATGGATTCTGCAGATGTATGGTAGCACAGAATTCCCTCAGGAGTATCAAGTGCACAAAGTAAATATATACAGCTATACTGTAGTGTTCCTAGCAGTGACATTGGGTAAATCTAAAGCAGTCACTTGGAAATAGTGTAATCCAAATTCCCACTTCATAGTGTTTAGTAGCAGAAATACAGTTGAGAAGTAAAATGTTTGATAAAATGTGTAATCCTTTGATGCTGTAAAGCAGGCTATTCAACTTTGGAAGCCCGGGGGCCACAGTGATACTCGGAGCACATGCTGAGGGCCACAGCTTAAGTGTGGTTGCATATACATGCAAATATATGCAAATAGCTTCTTTCACATTGATGGGCATGAGTACAAAGATTAAGGCAAGACTACACAATACACAGGCCCCATTTAAGTCTGTTCTGCTGATATTAATAAAATGCAATATTTACCCGATTTTTATCCATATGACAGCACTTTTAATGAGTCCAGGAATTTAACTAGTAAAATGCATATCAACAGAAGACTGTTATATTGACTACTTTTTTGTTTTGGCTTCCACCCACGGGCCGCATGTTGAGCCTCACGTAAAACTAAGTCACACCAAATAGGGCTGCATGTTGAGTAGTTCTGCTGTAAAGTCTTGTCTCATATTTCATGAAAAGATGTACGCATAATCTTTGAGACTGTATGTGTTGGTTATTTTTTATTTCCAGCAATGGAGATATGTATGGGAGGTTGCAAACATAGTGCATTGTTAGAAGTTACATTTATTCCTAAATCTTATTTAGAAATGTTATGAAGTGTCTAATATTGCTTAATTGATAAGTGCAAATCTTATTAAAATATCTTTTTCTTCACCTCTTGTAGCTGGAATCTTGTGGTTTGGACTCTTAAACTATGACAATATGGCAAGATTTCACAGAAGAACTTGCATTATTTTGTTGCTTTTTATTTTATTCATTTGCTCCATGATGATGGCTTTGAAGACTCTGAGACCTGACAGAGCTGGTTTTGGGGATCCATTTGGACTTGGTCTCTTACCAGAACTTCAACAACGAACAACATTTTTAGAAAATAAACATAGTTCCCTAAATGCTGCCAAGGAGGATAGGGTAGCAAACACCAATACACACAGTATTGCAGTTAACAGCATGAAAACATCTATGGCCTCTATCAGAAAGTTGGAAGAGGAACTGCCTTTACCTAATTATAACTTCCATGTGTTCTACTACAGCTGGTTTGGGAATCCACAATTTGATGGTAAATATATTCACTGGAACCATCCACTGGTACCACATTGGGATTCCAAAATTGCAAACAATTACCCAAAAGGAAGACACAATCCTCCGGATGATATTGCATCCAGTTTTTACCCTGAACTTGGAACTTACAGTTCTAAAGACCCTGCTGTCATAGAAGCCCACATGCAACAAATGCGATCAGCCTCTGTTGGTAATAAATATTTGTTTATTTTTTGCATTGTTTTCATTTGTTTGACCTCAGATATTTGAGTAAACAGAATTGTTCACCTCCTTTGTTTTCCCTATTTATTGGAATTTAAGGAACCTTTGGTATTTTCTTTGTGTACATGATAGATTTGTCAATGATTCATTCATGGAATTTCTGTTTCTAACAAATGACTTTGTGCTTCAGGTTGAGTTCATAATTTAGTCTGTCTTCTTTCAAGCTGCTTCATATTGATGGACCTGTACAGAGCAGGTGTAGGTTTGGTGGCTGTCTCTATAAACCAAATTTCTCACAGACCACACAAAGAACCCTGTTGGCCAAATGTGGTCTTCAGGCCAGAGGTTGCCCACCAGTCATTTAGATGAAGGAATTTTAATATTTGTTTACCTGTTAAGCAGTATTTCTGTAGTGTAAACCATTACACATGTAGGAATTTTTGTAGTGGATATGTCTTTCAAGTAGAGATCAACCCTTTGGGTGCGTCTAGACAACATTCCTCTTTCAAAAGAGGAATGTAAATGAAGGAAATCGAAAATGCAAATGAAGTGCGGACTTACAAATCTTGTGCTTCATTTGCATAATCATGTCCGATCGCTTTTTTTTTTTTTTTAAAGTATTTTCCGGGAAATAAAAAAAAGCAATCTAGATGCGGTTCTTTCGGGGGAAAAAACCCTTTTTCAAAAGAACCCTGTAAACCTCATTTTTTCAGGAATAAGTGTTCTTTCAAAAAAGGGTTCTTTTTTTTTTTTCAAAAGAACCACGTCTAGGCTGCTTTAAAAAAAAACAACAAAAAACACCTTTTTTGAAAAAGCGATCAGATGCAATTATGCACATGAAGTGTGAGATTTGTAAATCCACGCTTCATTTGCATTTTCGGTTTCCTTCATTTACATTCTTCTTTCGAAAGAGGAATATAGTCTAGACTCACCCTATATATTTCTGTAATGGTTCTCAGGCAATTCAGAACCAAATGTCACCTTCCCCACCTCCATCAAGAGGAAGACTTGCTTGGGTGTCAGCTCCCTCACACCTCCAGCCTATTAGGCAAAGTCCAGAAGAGACTGTTTGGGTAGCTATCTTAACAATAGGTACATACTAGTTCACCTCTTTTGAAGCAATCCCTGTAGTATCCAACCCCTTATCCATTGAACACTCATAGAAATCCTAGGTTTACTGCCTTCAAGGGGATTGTGTACACACCAGCTTGTATGATTCTACTTAAGATCAATAATACCACAGCGTGAGATGCATTTATAATGAAAACAACCATAAGTTTATTATCAAATTTTCAAGCAATAATGAATAAGGATATAGAAACATATGGTGACATATAAAATGATTATAACCCACTTTCTAGTGACTATATTTAACATATTAATCTGCAGTCTAAAATAGGTTTTTCACATCTAAAGTATTGCCTGTTAACTTTTTAGGTGCAAGATAAAGCAATGTCTTTTTGCCTTCTCCTTGTATCCCCCAAAGTTTGCTGCATGGCTGGGGGGGACGGCACAGTGGAGCCAGTGCTGGGAGGAACTGGCTTTTAAGGCAGCTCCCCCCAGCACTGGCTCCTGCCTCCCTCCCCTCTGTGCCTCTGTAGGAGGCAGCAAGGTGGGGGGGGGAGGGGAACAGGCAGGTCGGTGGAGCTGGCACACCTAGGGAGTCTTTGTAAAAGCTGACTCCCCGCGCCTATCAGCTCCCGTGTTCCCCTTCACCCTCCGCGCTGCTGCCTCTCTATCAGAGGCAGCAGTGCAGAGGTCTGGGGGCAGGCAATCCGAGGCTCGTGGGGAGCCGCTTAAAGCCAGCTCCTCATGGGCACCAGTCCCTCCCCCCCACCCCTCCCCACTGCCTCTGATACCTGGGGGAGGGGCGGGTGCAGCAAGGGGTGGTGCATGTAATCGACAACATTAACCGATAACCTAGGCTTATCAGTTAATTGGGTAGTCAACTACACATTGACATCTGTATCCCAGACCCTGTGGAAATCCTCTGCTGCCTCCCTGTTTGTAGATCCCCCACTGATTTGGTAAATGACTCTCCCTTGGGTTAACTTAGTGTTTAATTGACATGCCAGAAGAATAGGTGAATGGACATCATCTGCCTGAGAGAGAACCTCAATGAGTTATGCCTCAATACAGATTTTAAAATTAATATATAAAATTTCTTTGCATAGTTTCTGTACATAAGCTTCACAACAATATTATGACCAGTATGATGAATATTGGCTATCATTTATGACCATATATGATGTTCTTTAGTGAACCAGTATGTGTATACCAGGTTCAGTATGTTCTTGTAATCCCATTGCCAGCTGGCATTGAAGGGTTCAAGAAATCCTATAATAGACAATTATGGAATAATCTGTCCGCAGAGGAATTTTTTTGCAACCACTGTCACATAATTATTTTATGCCCTGCATTGTGATGGATTATGTCCCTTGTACAGTTTTCCTCCTGTCCATTGTAACTATGGGTATTCTACTATCCATGTACATGTTCAGTGTTAAGCTCTTGATGTTTATATCTGGTAGAATAGGTTGTACTGTAGGTAATACTTGCTTTATTTTTATTTATCAGTATTTCCTTTTGTCTCAAATTTCAAATTTATTATTGCGTTTCATTGTTTGTCCCAAGTTTTTGTATTACATGAAAGGAAGAACATAAATATGAAGTACTCATCTTAATTTTTCTGAGCTGTTCTTTATTTTATATATTTCTATTTTGGCCATTATTTATTCTGTAAACTCTGCATTCATATTTTTTCTATTTTTCCCTCATTTGATTTCTTTTTATGCCTCTAATTATTTTATTATTTGCATCTGAACTCTTTCTATTTCTACAAATACTTGACAAGATCTGTCTGGACACACTATTCAAAGTGAAAACTTATCAACAGGTATAATGCTATTGTAATGTTTTCATTACTATATTCTATCCCGATATTCCCAATTCCTAACATTGTTAGCTTTTTTTTTTTTAACCACAGTTGCATGTTGAATGAAGATGGCCATATCCACACCAGTGACAATTTTGTTTTTTTAAGAAACTTAAATTTCCTGTTACTAACTCTGGGACAGCTCCATTTGTGTTCACAACAGTGGGAATACTAGAGTGTGCATGTTGTTGCTGACAATGTAAGAGCAGAGGTGCTTTATCCTGTTTTGGCCAAGTGCTTAAAATCTGGTATCAATTATTACCTTGTCTACAGTTTTATAAGCTTCCAGGCCATAATCTTTATCTCCAGTAAAGCTGAATTGGTGGAGAACATTAAGAACAACTTACTGGTGTAGGCAAGACTGTTGGTGCCACCTTTTTCCTGAGTACATACAGTTGATTGGATTTAGTCCAAGACAAAAGGATTTAGGGTGTGTACAGCAGTGTGTACAAATAGTTTACATTATTTTTCAGTATACACTACTGATATGCCTATATAAGGTTTCTCTGAATTTCATCTTGGTTCTGTCTAGTCTAACTCATTTCACTATATGTCAGAGTTCATTTATTAATTGCTACAGAGTCTTAATATGGATGTTTGGGATACTGCAGCACAGCCAAAAAAGTATTGACCATTATTTCTGTTCTTTCTTCGTATCTTAAGACAATTTCTAATACACGATAGGGATGTTAACTAACAAGTATTTGTGTAAATGTGTAAACGCTGGATTTTTTTTAGCTGTTACATGTTTACATGCGGGGGGGGCAGGCAGGAGCCGGTGTTCATGGGGAGCCATATGTACCCACTCCCACATAGCGCGCGTGGCCCCCTTTTCCCCCCCCCCATACCCACCTCTTGTGCTGCTGCCTCTCTGGGAGGCAGCAACATGAGGAGGTGTGGCTTGGCAGGAGCCAATTCTCAGCTTCCGCCTGCTCCCCACCGTGCCGCTGCCTCTTATACAGAGGCAGCAGGGGAAAGGGTGCATGTAGTCATTAGGATCAGCCACTAATCCCAGGCTTATCAATTAATCATGTAAACGATTACATGCTAACATCCCTAATCCATGACATACTTTACATCTGGCCTTAATTTTCTTACTAGCCTTTGGTGTGAGTCTTAAGGCTTTCAAACAGCCTTGGTTAAATTGATTTTTTTAACTAGTTCTGTTTGACCACAACATTACAATAGTGGCTAATAATTCTGGAAGATTGGAGAGGCAGAAGTCTCCTTTTATAGGTTTCATCCCTGTCATATTGTTCTACTAGCTCTTTTATGATTTTGTTACACATTACAACCAGGTAAATTAATTGAATCTCACTAATTTGTAATTTATGGATCATGCCTAATAGATACAATATTTGCTATACTCCACCAGCGTCTGATTTAAATTAGTTTGAATATCTTTGTTAAGAGCTCAGTCACTTGAACCTTAAATGCTTTCAAATGTCATGGGTGAATACTTGGTTCTAATGACTTGCTGCTATTTCCTTTTTTGATTAGTTACTCCCTTTGCCACTATAGTCTTTATCTTTTTTACCCGTGATGAGAAGATTTGTTGTAATTATCTTAACAACCACTAAGGTGAAAACTTCTCTGTGCTACTCTAGTTTATATTTTTATATCTTCTTCCTTATGTGCCTTAATGTACAGCACACCCACTGATTTTTTGCAGACTTTCTGATCCAGGTGTATTTTGAGAATTTATTATTCTTAAATGCTTTTCTGTTTTCCATCTTACACTTTTCTTTGCTTACTTATCCTTTTCTATTGGCTTTATTGAGCTAGATTTCTCTTCTGTAACATGGACATTGAACCCTACGGGATTTTTTTTCCATTTCTTTTTTTTTTTTTTTAATTTAGCAGCATGTGTATGTTTTGTTTTTGTTTTTTCAATGGAATCATTGTATACATATAATACTTCATGGTTTTCTCAACCATATCCCAACTTTATATCTGCCCAGTTTATGTGCAGGTAGTTGAACACGTTATTCCTGTTCTATTATATTTTGTTGATGGTTTAATCTCCTAAATGTCATTCAGTCAAATATCACTTTCTGAGTTTGGAGGCGGAGAATATGATCCTCGTTGTACTTGTATTTTTATATTTGGGTTTGATTTCTATACATATTCTACAGTGTAGTCCTCTTCAGACAAACTATTATCTTACTAGAGGATATAGAATCTTTTAGTTCTTCGAGGAATATCCCTGTGGGTGCTCTAGTTTAAGTATCTTTGCACCCTGTGCTTATAGTTGGAGATTTGTAGTAGCAGTGCCTCAGTTTGCTATACACACACACACAAAAGCAATCTCGTGCCATTCTGAACGGTTACTTTGTATGCACCACCAACTGTCCCTCAGTTCCTTCTCTACCACCTTTTAGCTTAGGTTGGATCAACCTTCAGTGCCCTTGTTCCTTTCTTTTGTCAGCTTTCTGAACCCAGACTTAAATTTTCCTTATCCCCCAAATTTTTTGTTTCATTATTTTTTTAAAAAATAGTATTTTTCTGATTTTTTTTTTTTCCTCCTACCCTCGTAGCCAGGGACCAAATGCCAAACTCCACTTGCTATGCTCAGTTCTCCTGGCTTTAAATAGTGCTTAATTTGCAGATTATCAATGCCACTCTGTGCATCCAGTGCATTGGGAAAGCCTACGTATTTCAGAAGTGTCCGCAGTGCAAGGAGCTCTCTGCTAGTACTCTCAAAGCTGGGGACCTTCCACTGAAATGCCCAATGGTAGAAAAATCACTCCATCTCTCTTGTGATCCAGAGTCCAGGACCTCTCTGGCCAACAGTCCCCAGCAACAGCCTCAGACAAGTATCCCCTTCAACCTGTGTAGAAGGACCCTGGATTTAAAGTGATCAAACCCTGGTCGGAATCATTGCCATAGAAAGATCCCCCTAAAAGAAGTGGTCTCCTGGTGGAAAAATCTACTCATTATCAATAGCACGGAGCACCTTAGACTGAGAGGCAGCAGGAATGTCGAGAAAAGTATAACAAAAGGAAAAAATATGTAGCACTTTAAAGACCCACTTCTTCAGATCATATTCTGAAAGTGAATTGGCATGACCATATATAACAAAGGAATACAATGGAGTAAGTAAACAGATGATGAACTAACAAATCAGATATTAGAACAGAAGGTGGGGGTGAGGGGCAAGGAAGAGAAAAGGAAGGAGGAAATAGCTTATTGTAAATCAATAAATGGCTAATCTGGAGTTATTACGACTATCAATAAGTGGGGAGGCTGTCTTTGTAATGTGTAAGGTAATTAGCATCTTTATTAAGGCCCATTCGCAAAGTGTTGAATTTAAGCATGAATAGAAGTTCTGAAGTCTCTCTCTGTAATCTGGTGTTAAAGTCTCTTTGAAGTAAGATGCATGTAGTCAGGTTTTTAAGGGAATGGCCAGTTAGATTAAAATGTTGACTAAGGTTTTTCCCTGTGAAGATGTCTGATTTGTGGGCATTAATTCTTTGGCAAAGTGACTGAACAGTTTGTCCAGTATACATCACAGAGGAATTCCTTGTTGAGGGACAGAAGCTGTTTTCTGAGAGCATTGACACTTCATTACATACCCCAAAAGACTCCAGAACAATCTTAATGACCTTGGGTACGTACATTTTGCAAAACAAGAAAAAATAGGGAAGATCTATACTCAAATTCCATCCTACTCCATACTCTGTCTCAGGGAAAATACAACCAACACCTCAAACAAAACCAGGCAAGATGTAGCCAAAAGATCAGCCCATCACATATCAGTGATCAGCTTCCTAGTAATAATTTTGAAAAACTGGTTGAGGGCTCAAGACCTTTATCTTCTCCTATGCCAGAATGAAGAGACTGTGGGTTAGCATGCAGAGACTACCTCTGACTATGCTACCCAGTCTGGTATAATATCACTATGGACAAGTGAATACTGCAAATTGTCCTCAATGGTTACGCTATCCCATTTATTTCCACCCCTGCCCATTCACCTTCCCCATCCCTCTTCAGGGAGCCCTTTCAGAAAACCAACCTCAACTAGGAGCCGTGGAAATATTAGAAGCCATCTCAATACAAGGGAAAGGGGTTCAGTTCCTATTCTGTCAACCAGAAAAAAAAAAGTGAATGGAGACCCATTTTGGACCTGTGCCAGTTCAAGTTAGTCCAAATACAACACTTGAAAATGGTAACCGTGGCAACCATAATTCTGGCATTGCAGAAAGGAGATTGTCTAGTGTGAAGTGGAGGAATTTTGTGTGCCTTGGGTAGATTATTAAATGAAATCAGGCATATTGGAGGTCAAGGGACACAAGACTCAATCAACATTATAAATACCAGGTACTTTCCTTCACTTATCCACTGCTCCAAGAGTGTTCTTCAAGGTTCTAGAAGTGGCTGCCTCTCACCTCTGCAGGGTAGGAATGGTGATTTTTCCCATACTTGAGCGACTGCCTCAGAAGAGCTCCAACTCAATAGTAGTGACATTAATGATTTATTGCTTACCTAGTAAGCATCCCTCTTAATGGGTGATGCTTACCAGGGAATGGTTAACTGGTACCTTGGGAGCAGACCCTGCCTTCTGTGGGCTCTTGCACACGGCTGTTATCTCCTAGTCCACACAGGCCGGGAGCTGACAGCCCCTTGTAGCCAGTCTAGAGTGTCCACTGCCTGTGACTTCCCCCACCTGTCCCAATTTAATGAGTTAAACAGTTGAATTTAATGTTTAATCGGTTAATTAATTAAATGGGATTTTACATGCCTACTCAACAGGTGACAGTACAGGCCACAGAAACTACTATAACCTCTTCACTAACTGTGGGTTTCAGAGTCACTCTGGTTCCTGTCCAACAACAAGAGTTTAGAAGTGCCTATCTCAGCTGTCTAAAAGCAAAAGCAAGAATGCCTCAGCAATACTTTGCCGATGTAACCAGGCTAATAATAACAATCACAGACATCTTCAGATTTCTGCCAGGGCCTGCCTAAAACTTCTTGAGCATATGGCCACTACATCTTACGTAGTCAAACGTGCCAGACTGTGCACGTGATGCTTCCAGGGCTGGCTATGCATCTGCTGTTTATCCCATAAACTGTTCATTATGCCTCTCAGGGTGAAGGACTCTCCCTTCAGTGATGGCTTCTGTCCCAAACATCTGCTTAGGGATTCAATTTAAGCAAAAAACTGCTATGATAGTGCTCACCGCAGATACCTGCCTTGAAGGATGGGGAGTCTACCTGGACAACCACACTGTCCAGGGCTGCTGGTCCCCAACGGAAACCGATCTACATATAATTGTTTTAGAGCTCCTAGCAGTCAGAAAAACATGTGAGCACTTTCTTACACTCATCCACAACAGTACCATCAAAATCCTCATGGACAATGCAGCCTGCAGATTTTACATAAACCCTCACGGTGAAGCACACTCAGACCTTTTCTGCATCGAGGCATTTCGCGTATGGCCATGATGTATAGCCCACCAGAGAGACATTTTTGCTGCTTGCTTGCCCAAAATGCCATGCACACCAGCACAGCAGACACTTGCAACATTTTAAGTGGGAGATGGTCAACCACCCATGTTTCCAGTGGGGATCCCCAGCTGTTGACCTTTTCGTAACAATGTACAATACAAAGTGTCCTCAGTACTGCTCCCAAGCAAAACTAGGATGTTACTCGCTGGGAGATGTCCTCCTCATCAAATGAGAAACATGTATGCTTTTCCCCTGATCCCTCTATTGAATCACGTTACAAAAAATCAGACAAAACATTGCCAGGATCATACTTGTCACACCCATGTGACCCAAACTGATATGGCTTCCCTACCTATCGCAGATGGCAGTGAAATCTCTTTGACCACTTCCCAACCCAACTTCTTCACCTAAAGTTCATCCTGACATCACTATTCTCCATCTCAAGGCTGGCTATTTTATGGTTAACATTCTTTGATCAGTATTGCTCTCAAGTGAAAAAGTTCTCTTGAATAGTCACAAACCAAGCACACAAAACATATTCATGAATGGATACATTTCCACACTTGCGGGACTCACTATGTGTGTCCACATTCCGCTTTCCTACCTCAAGTCCCAGACTAATATATTAGACCTTAAAAAGGCAGGCCTCTCCAACAGCTCCATAAGGGTGCATTTAGCAGTGATTTCCTCACTGCACATGAAGATTGACTGAAGCTCTTTGCCTATCTAACCACTAAACAATTTTAAAGGGAGTGACCAACATTTAACCTCCTCTAAAATATCCCACCCTATTTCACCTACTCTTCTTGTGGAGGTGATCGCAGCAAGGAAAGATGAAATGATGAACAGATTGCAAGGTTTCAAAGGGTTTCCCAATGAGTGTGTGTAACATAAGGTTAAGATCCCAAATTGGCACACTGTCTATTTGAAATATATAGCGAAAGTCATCTTAAGACTTCATTCTACATTTCTCCCAAAGGTGGTATCCTTATTTCATTTAAACCAACCAATCTATTTAATGGTGTTCTTTCTGAAACATTACACTGACACCTAGGACACATCTCTCCACTCTCTCAATGTCTATAGGGCCCTCCAATTCTACTTAGAAAGAACAAAAAGATTTAGAAAATCCTCCTACCTCTTATTGGTTACAGAGTGATCCAAGGATGAGGCCATCTCCAAACAAAGATTATCTAAGTATATGGTGGACTAGATCTGCCTATGCTATCACCAGAACAATGTCCTGGCTTCAACTGTGATTTGTGCACACTCCACCAGAACATTGTCCATGTCACTAGACTTTCACTTACCTGGGCTTCGGCCCACATGTTTACCAACCACTGTTCCTTCGAACAACATTCCTCTGCAGACACACAGTTTGGACTCTACTTTCTACTCTCATCTAGATCCTCAAGGGATACTGCTTCATAGTCACCTAAAATAGAGCACCTACAGGGACACACTTCAAAAAAGAGATTACTCATCCTGTGCAGTTACTCATCCTGTTAGTAACTGAGGATCTTCAAAATGGTTATCCCTTTGGGTGCTCTACTACACTCTCTCCCTCTCTGCTTCAGAGTTTCACTCTTACTCTCTGGGGTAGAGAAGGATGGATGGCAGTGCATGTAAGGTAACCTCTTGAAGTGATGTGAGACTACTGTTGCACATGCGTGGCCAACTGGGGCACTGTTACTACAAATCTCTGACTATAAGTGCAGTGTGCCAAGACACCTAAAGTGGAACACCCACAGGAACAGTCATCTCGAATAACCTTAGTTACTGCACAAGGTGAGTAACCTTCTCATATAGTGCCTACTCTCCCACTTTTGTGAGCTAATGTCATTCATATATAATTACTTTATTACCTGACTCTAAATCCCAACAATTGTTCCATTGCATTTCAGACCATATGACTTGTTGTCCACTGGATGTGTCTACCATGTTAAGATGTGTGTCATACTATCCTTTTTTTTTTTTTTAATCTAAAGGCAACCCATAACCTCCAAACAATAAGAATATTGTACAAAGATGATGGATATTATGATTTTTATGTAGTAACTAAGATTTTAGTATAGGTATTGTTGCATTTTACATTATTCAGTGGGCTGATGAACAGGGTCCCCCTGTGGATGGTTTGTGGCCACTCAAGAGAGATTCAGATCTTACCCTGCTGATTAGAGGAGCATCCACAACTAGGCTTTTTGTTTCTACGGGTGGTGCCTTAGTGCACGTAAAAAGTTCATTCCACACATGGACGGAAAAGATTAGAGAGTACATAGGAGGGAGGAATTGTACATGGCACTTAATTCTATCATTGCTATTTCTGTACTTTGAATTATCAGACCATTTGTCTGCTCATCTGCACTAATTGCGGAGGCAAATTAATATAACTTCAATGTATGTAGCTGCATACTTAAAGTCTTGCCCTTTTTCCATCATAAAAAAAAAAGTCAAACCATACTTTCATATTATTCCCATAAGAATTATTTACATATATTTTGTACTAGAATAGTTACCCAACATTGCTCGGGTCCTTAATGTTTGTTTTTTGGAAAATAAAATGAAAATTTATATGCTTTCTTTAAATCATTGCTGAGGGTTGGGGTGAGAATGAGAGACTCAGAATACATGATGCCCTGGGAAGAGAGGACTACCCCAGCCCTGTCTCACCACTGCAGCTTATAACCAGGTGAGAGACACCACTCCATGGCCATTGCAGCTCCAGGATGCATAGCCAGGTTCATCTGCTCCCTGTTTGCCCCAACTAGATTGAGGAATGCAGCAAGTTGTGCAGTTTCCTTTCACTCCCTGACAATGTTCCCATGTGACTTGGGGGGGGGGGAGAATCTGCCCCCCCCCCCAAAGGATGCCTGGGAGGGGGTGAAGTCCAGGGCTGACTGTATAAACTGTTGCATATTAATGTGAATATTTATACCTTTCATGTATTTCTGTTTCCTTAAAATTTTAGTAGGTATAGTTTATTTTTGGTCGTATAACTCATGTTTTGTGTCTTAGGTGTCATAGCACTTTCGTGGTACCCACCTGGTATGGCTGATGAAAATGGGGAACCTGCTGAAGATTTGGTGCCTGTTATTTTGGATAATGCACATAAATACAATCTAAAGGTATAGTATTTTTAAAGTATTCATGTTCAGTAAATTTCTAAATCAAATGTACAGATATATTTTTGTTCATGAACTCAGTAATTTGTACACTTTTAACCGTTGTATATATTTTGGCTATAAACAGACTGAAAGCTTTATTTTTCCTGGGGTGTGGTATGTGTGGATTCTTAATTGTTTGGCTTTCATGAAACAAAGCCCTCTTTAGGGGGCAGGGTTCCTGGGAGATGTCAATGGCCTTATAGCTGAGCCCTCCCAGAGCAGAGCTAGTACAGTGTCTGTGTTGCTGTGCTGGGGGTCTGTTACTTAATTCTGTGCCTTGGCTGGGGGAGACCAGTCCTCCTAGTCCAGTAGGACAGAATGGTGGGCTCAGTGGCATGACCAGCACGCTTGTTGACAGTACCAAGGAAACCCCTGTGATGCCAACCATCACAGCATGTATCCCAGAGAAAAAGACTAAGGACATGTCATCCTAGATTGTAGAAGAGACTCAGTGTGGGCAGGAAAAATACCATGCTTTGTATTGGTTTATTTATCAACACCTAAAGAAAAGAAGAAAGGTTACTTGTTAAGGCACAAAAACAAAAACCTCCTCAAACCTCACCACTTTTCATTTCATGTACAAGTAAAACAGAAATACATTTATGTTTTCTTCAAGTGCTTGCTCATGTCCATTCCATGTTAGGTGTGTGCACTTACCTCATGGACATGGTTCCAGAAGATTTTTTTCCGTCAATGGTATCCATAGGGCATCTGCTCAGCCACTCCCAGGTGCTGCTGGCTCCCCCAAACCCTTAATTACTTCTTACTGTCATGTGTTCTTCAGTATATGTTGCTCGTGTCCATTCCATGACCTGCCCTCCTTCCCCACTATTGGAATTCCAGCAAGAAGAAACTGGGGGTATAGGAATCCAGTCTCCAACAGATACCACTGAGGGTAAAACTTCTGGCACTAGTGCATGTGGCGAGCACACATGCTTAACATGGAATGGACATGAGTAGCACATCTTGAACACCAGTTACGGAAAATAGTAACTGTGTTTTCTTTCCAAGAGGGAAATTAGTTAGTGAGAATCGCACATGATGAGTTGTCACTGAATGCAGTTCTGGAAGGTGCTAAAGTAGTACAAGAATGGGGGGTACAGTGCTGGGGTATAGGAGATCTGGCGTCAGTTCCCAGTTATATCACAAACCTCTGTGTGACCTGGATATATTTCTCTATCTCTCTGTGCCCTGTTCTCCTCATCTGTAAAATGGGAATAATAATGCTTTCTAATCTCACTGAAAGGTTATGAGGTTAAATTGTTTGTGAAGCAATCCGAAATCAGCTGTGAGTGCTGTAGAAAAGCATACACAAATAAAGACTCCTCTTTGTTGTGCTGTTAACTTTTTAAGTAATACCTGAATTTCTTCAAGCAGAGATGAGTCTGGATCAAGGGAAAAAATTAGGATTATAAAGTTAAAATATTAACTTTTCCATTTTTTTTCCCAAGTCCCGGTTACATAGCTGTCTTTTGAATTCTATGCAAAAAGGAACAAAAAACAATTCTGGTTTTGAAAGAGAAAATCAGCATGTCCTATTACCTGTACGGTTATTTCCAGGGAGAGTCAAGTTATGTGCATTTTATCAGTTCCAAATGTATGATAAAGCAAGAATAATAGCTCATTGAAACTGATAGACATAGAGCACAAACTTTTCTTGTCTGATTTAAGGAAAGCTAAATTGTTCTTCCAGTGTAGGCTTTTTTTTTCCCCCCAGAATTTAATCCTGAAGCTTGGGTGTGTGTTTGTTTTTAGATAGTGGGATTATTTATCACTTCATTTAAAGTAAATAAACATAGTGCCATTTAAATGATTAACACAGTTTTTGTGTCCTTTCTCTATATTTTAATAAAGCATGTCACTCTTGCATTGTAGCCAAATGTGTGTGTTTTCATGCTAAATAATATTACTATTCAAGATAATTTTAAAGAACATATAAGAATGGCCATACTGGGTCAGACCAAAGACCCATCTAGCCCAGTATCCTGTCTACCGACAGTGGCCAGTGCCAGGTGTCTCAGAAGGGATGGACTGAAGACAATGATCAAGCGATTTGTCTCCTGCCATCCATCTCCAGCATTTGACTAACAGAGGTCAGGGGCACCATTCCTTACCCCCTGGCTAATAGCCTTTATGGACCTAACCTCCATGAATTTATCTAGCTCTTTTTTTAAACTCTGTTGTAGTCCTAGCCTTCACAGCCTCCTCTGGCAAGGAGTTCCACAGATTGACTGTGCGCTTTGTGAAGAAGAACTTTCTTTTGTTAGTTTTAAACCTGCCACCCATTAATTTCATTTGGTGTCCTCTAGTTCTTATATTATGGGAACAAGTAAATAACTTTTCTTTATTCACCCTCTCCACACCACTCATGATTTTATATACCTCTATCATATCCCCCCTCAGGCTCCTCTTTTCTAAACTGAAAAGTCCCAGCCTCTTTAGCCTCTCTTCATATGGGACCTGTTCCAAACCCCTAATCATTTTAGTTGCCCTTTTCTGAACCTTTTCTAATGCCAGAATATCTTTTTTGAGGTGAGGAGACCACATCTGTATGCAGTATTCAAGATGTGGGCGTGCTATAGTTTTATATAGGGGCAGTAAGATATTCTTCATCTTATTTTCTATCCCTTTTTTAATAATTCCTAGCATCCTATTTGCTTTTTTGACTGCCACTGCACACTGCGTGGACATTTTCAGAGAACTATCCACGATAACTCCAAGATCTCTTTCCTGATTTGTTGTAGCCAAATTAGTCCCCATCATATTGTATGTATAGCTGGGGTTATTTTTTCCAATGTGCATTACTTTACACTTATTGACATTAAATTTCATTTGCCATTTTGTTGCCCAGTCATTCAGTTTGGTGAGATCTTTTTGAAGTTCTTCACAGTCTGCTTTGGTCTTGACTTATCTTGAACAGTTTAGTATCGTCCGCAAACTTTGCCACCTCACTGCTTGCCCCTTTCTCTGGATCGTTTATGAATAAGTTGAATAGGATTGGTCCTAGGACTGACCCTTGGGGAACACCACTAGTTACACCTCTCCAGTTTGAAAATTTACCATTTATTCCTACCCTTTGTTTCCTGTCTTTTAACCAGTTCTCAATCCATGAAAGGATCTTCCCTCTTATCCCATGCCAACCTAATTTACACAAGAGTCTTTGGTGAGGGACCTTGTCAAAGGCTTTCTGGAAATCTAAGTATACTATATCTACTGGATCCCCTTTGTCCACATATGTGTTAACCCCTTCAAAGAACTCTAATAGATTGGTAAGATATGATTTCCCTTTTCAGAAACCATGTTGACTTTTGCCCAACAAATTATGTTCTTCTACATGTCTGACAATTTTATTCTTTACTATTGTTTCAACTAATTTGCCCGGTACTGATGTTAGACTTACTGGTCTGTAATTGCTAGGGTTGCCTCTAGAGCCCTTTTTAAATATTTTACTTAATATCAGTTCACATTAAATGTTCATCAATTTTTTAAGTTAGTGTTGTTCAGTGGTTAATGGGGACATGGAGCCAGGGGACTCCTGGGTTCAGTTACTGGGTCTGGCTGACTTGATATAGTATTTTGGTCAACTCTGATTGCCTTTGTTTGTCTTTCTCTTCTTGGGTCTTTCTATAAAATGGACAGAAGGGTAAAATACTTACTTTACATTTTCAACATCTCTGAAATGTATGTTGAAAACATACTCTGAGACCCTCTGAAAAATACTGAGAAAAGCATGGTATAAGCCACTTTAAAGCAAGTTCACAGTAGGAAAATAGACACCTCTTCAGATGCATTGTGAAATTAAAAACAATTCCTAGGAGCTACACTTCAATAAACTGATTTTAATTCTCTTCTTTTAACTATGTGCCTTAATTTTTTATGACTTATTCATCAAGAACAAAAAAGGCCTTTGGGTTCAGTATCAATATTCAGTTAATTGGTAACTTGAAATGACTGAAATGGGAGCTTCCCTCATCTCCCATTGCCCATGAATGGCAAACTGTGGCCACTGGGAGCTGTGAGCAGCCATACCTGTGAATGCTCAGGTAAACAATGTGGTGGCCCACCAATGGCAAACCCTGGTGAACCACGACCGGCCTGTGGGCCGCTTGTTGCCTACCCCAACCTGACCTCTAAATTCCACGTTTATCTTGTTCATTGTCCCCAATATCAGGATGTTCCTGCTGATCTTGACTCCAGCATACTGCTTGCTAAGTCCCTACATAGAAATTAAATTTGCATTCGTCTTCCCAATCATACTGACTGATAATATAGGTTCTACTTACATCTAGTTACATGTTCAGCCAGACCTGCACTTGGATGGCAGTTGTGTATATATACAACAAGTATTAATAACAATTATGTACTTTGTTTCTAATTTCATATCTTAAATTTTCTTCTTTAAATTTTATATTAAATCACTTGCACTCTGTAAAACCATGTATAATACTCTAGCTGTTACATTAGCACTTGTAATGTTTAGCTTCATTGATTCTATTAGAATTTTAAATCAATAGAAAATGTTCTCTGTCATCCTATTGTGGCTTCAGCTTCCCCTCGTTTTCCATTTCCATGTTATTGCTCGCTACGTTTCTCACAAAGACCACATCAAACAACTTTCCACTGTGAACAGCTCCATTGTCTTTTTGAGTTTTTCCCTCTATCCTCATTGCTTGTGCCCCTAAGTTTTTATTTTTCAATGAACTTTTATTCATTAACTCAATTGTAATAGCTACCTGAACTGGTACATTTAAAATAATTCATTTTTGGCTTTGTGCTATATGCAATAAAGTCTGTATAAAGTGTACAAAAGTGAGAGAATGTCAGCTTAATTTGAATTTTTAGATTTTTATTGGGATTTAGGAAGTGGAATGAGAATTTACATAGATCCATTATAAAATTAAGTAGTGAATCATGACAAAGTTAAATTATATTTTGAATCACAACTCTGGAGCAGATAACTCAGCAGCTCCATAGAACATCCTTGCTCCACAGCTGTAAAGACTGGATCAAATCCTGGGGTTGCAGTCATACATAGGTGACTGTGAACCTGCACATGACCTTTTTAGAGGTTGCCATAATGTCAAATCCTTCCTGTTAAGACCTAAATGTAGTGTACTCTATGAAAGTAATTAAACTATTAAAATAGTGCAGAGAACATAATTTTTAGTATTTTGTAAGCATCTTTAGACTTTGAATAGAAAATTTATTAGAGTAAAAGGTGATAGACTAGTTAATAAACTTACAATTATCATACAAAAGAAAATATTTTCTGTCTAAAGAGAGAAAAGCAAACTCATAGTGTTTAACAGTACCCTTGTCAAGTTCAATTTGTTTCTTTATTGGACTTGAAGTAAAAAAAAATGAAATAATGGGATAGTTGAGGGAAAACGTAACAATCCTAATCGTTCACTTTAGTTGCTGACTGACAAAAAAAATCTTTGTAATAATATCAAATTCATGTGAGACTAGCTGAATATTGGTTTCATTAAATGCATTCTAGCTTAAAAATTGCTTCTGAAAAAACTACTCACATTGATATAAAACATTCTTCTTTTTAATTGGGTAGTTGAAACAATGGAGTTGAGTTTGAAATGAGCTGAAGTGAACAGCATAAATAATTTCATAAGCCCCAAGCCTGAAATTCAGAAGTTGCAATGGAACTATATTAAATTTAGTACCTCAGTGTTTATTGCTGTTGATAAATCTATAAAACTCTAAATTAAAAATAAAGTTGTCACATCCTACATTTTAAAATCTAATTTCTCACTGAAAGCTTCTCTTGCAGAAATATTATCTATAACAACTAGAATATATTGTTTAGAAGTAGAGCATAAAAACCTTTCAATAGTTGTAATCAGTTTTGACGTGCAAATAGACAATAGTTTGGTTAACCAAACTCAGACTATATAGCTATGTATTTTAGTAGTTCCAACATGCTTATTCCTTTTCTAGATAAGTAATCTTTTATATAAAACTAGTAATCATAGAATCGTAAAATACTTGAACTGGAAGGCACCTCAAGAGGTCATCAAGTTATAGAATCATAGAGCTGGAAGAAACCTCAGGAGGTCATCAAATCCAGCCCCCGGCCCAAGGCAGGACCAATCCCAACTAAATCAACCCAGCCAGGGCCTTGTCAAGCTGAGACTTAAAAACATCTAGGGATGAAGATTCCACCACCTTACTAGGTCACCCATTCCAGTGCTTTACCACCCTCCTAGTGAAATAGTTTTTCCTAATATCCAACCTAGACCTCTCACACCATAACTTGAGACCATTGTTCCTTGTGCTGCCATCCGTCACTACTGTGAACAGCCTTTCTCCATCCTCTTTGGAACCTCCCTTCAGGAAGTTGAAGGATGCTATCAAATCCCCCCCCCCCCCACTCTTCTCTTCTGCAGAGTAAACAAACCCAAATCCCTCAGTCTCTCCTCATAGGTCATGCGCTTCATCCCCCTAATCATTTTGGTCGCCCTCCGCTGGACCCTCTCCAATGCGTCCACATTCTTTCTATAGTGGGGGGCCCAGAACTGGACACAATACTCCAGATGTGGCCTCACCAGAGCCGAGTAAAGGGGAATAATCACTTCTCTGGATCTGCTGGCAATGCTCCTCCTAATGCACCCTAATACACCATTAGCCCTCTTGGCTACAAGGGCACACGGTTGACTCATATCCAGCTTCTCATCCACTGTAATCCCCAGGTCCTTTTCTGCTGTACTGCTACTTAGCCATTCGGTCCCCAGCCTGTAATAATGCTTGGGATTCTTCTGTCCTAAGTGCAGGACTCTACACTTGTCCTTGTTGAACCTCAGATTTCTTTTGGCCCAATCCTCTAATCTGTCCAGGTCACTCTGGACCCTATCCCTGCCCTCCAGCGTATCTAGCTCTCCACGTAGTTTAGTGTCATCTGCAAACTTGCTGAGGGTGCAGTCCGTCCCCTTATCCAGGTCATTAATAAAGATGTTGAACAAAACTGGTCTAAGAATAGATCCTTGGGGCACTCCACTAGCAACCAACCGCCAACCTGATAGAGCCGTTGATCACTACCCGTGGGGCCCGACAGTCTAGCCAGTTTTCTATCCATCTTACAGTCCATTTATCCAATCCATATTCCCTTAACTTGCTGGCAAGAACATTGTGGGAGACCGTATCAAAAGCTTTGCTAACATCAAGGTATATCATATCCACTGACTTTCCCATATCTTTAGAGCCAGTTACTTCGAAGTCTGCTTTTCTGAAGTCCAAGTTGTGTATTTTACTACTTTCTTTTATTCCTTTGGTCAGGATCCTGAAATCTACCATCTCATGATCACTGCTTCCCAGGTTGTCACCCATCTCTACTTCCCCTATTAGCTCCTCCTTGTTTGTGAGCAGCAGGTCAAGCTGCGCACAGCCTCTGGTCGGATCCTGCAGCATTTGTACCAAGAAGTCATCCCCAACATTCTCCAAAAACTTCCTGAATTGTCTGTGTACTGCCGTATTGGTTTCCCAACAGATGTCAGCGTGATTAAAGTCCCCCATGAGAACCAGGGCCTGCAATCTGGAAACTTCTCTCAGTTGTCCGAAGAAAGCCTCGTCTACCTCATCCACCTGATTCGGCAGCCTGTAGCAAACACCAGCCACAACATCACTGCTGTTGCTTGCGCCTCTAAACTTGACCCATAGACTCTCAACAGGCTTTTCTCCCTCTATATACTGGAGTTCTGAGCAGTCATAGTGCTCTCTTACTTACAGTGCAACTCCTCCTCCTTTTCTCCCCTGCCTGTTCTTCCTGGACAGTTTATGCTCTTCCATGACAGTGCTCCAGTCATACGAGTCATCCCACCAAGTCTCTGTTATCCCAATCAAATCGTAGTTCTTGGACTGGGCCAGGGCCTCCTATTCTTCCTGTTTGTTACCCAGGCTTCTCATATTGGTGTACAAACACCAGTTGATCGCCCTACCCTCTGCATTCGAATCAGGGGTCCTCCTTTGTTGCTCATTCCTCTGTGCATTTTTTCCTGGTATCCGACTTTCCCCACTCCTCAGGGTTTTGGCCACCATTCCCCAACGAACCTAGTTTAAAGCCCTCCTCACTAGGTTTGCAAGCCTGCCCGCGAAGATGCTCCTTCCTCTCTTTGTTAGGTGGATCCCATCTCTACCCAACAATCCTTGTGCCCGGAACAGAGTCCCATGGTCAAAGAAACCAAAGCCCTCTCTGCGACACCACCTGTGCAACCACGCATTTACTTCCTCAATTTGACGATCCCTACCCAATCCTTTCCCTTCAACAGGGAGGATGGACGAGAACACCACTTGCGCTCCGAATTCTTTGATCCTTTTTCCCAACTCTACGTAATCCGCAGTAACCCGCTCAAGGTCATTCTTGGCTGTATCGTTAGTTCCCACATGGAGAAGCAGGAAGGGGTAGCGATCCGAAGGTTTGATCAGGTTTGTAAGCCTCTCAGTCAAATCCTGAATTTGAGCTCCTGGTAAGCAGCATACCTCTCGAGATGCCAGGTCCGGCAGATGGATGGCTCAGTTCCTCTTAGGAGGGAGTCCCCGACCACCACCACCCACCTTCTTTTGGGGTTGGTGGTCGTGGAACCCCCATCCCTAGGACTATGCATCCCATGCCTTCCAGTTGAAGTGGTTCCCTTCCAATTTGTTCCTTGTGAGATCCCTTCCAAAGCATTCTCCATCGCAGAGCCTGTGGAGAGAGCCTGAAAGCGATTACTTACCTCTGTAGGAATGAGGGATTCCCATGCTGGCTTTTTTTTTCCTTCTAGAAGTTACATGCTGCCAGTTCTCTTCCTTGTCCTGTACTTCCCTCTCTGACTCTTCCGCTTGCCTTGCTTGCAGGATTAAACGCTGACTTCTATTGAGTAAGTCTTCATCCCCTTGGCTTGAGCGTAGGGTTGACACTTGGGCTTCCAGTCCTCTAATTTTTTCCTCCAAAATAGCGACCAGCCTGCACGTAGTGCAGATGAAATCCCTTCTTTTTTCCAGGAGGAAGACAAACATGGCACATGCTGTGCAGGTAACAGCAGAGCTATCACCATCCATACCTGCTGTCCTAAAAAAGGGTTTAAAGGAAAGACAAGAGTACCTTGCCCCCTTCCCTCTCCCTCTCCCACTCCCACTCTAAACTCCCTGTTTGCCATCACCTGTTCGCAAGCTCCCTGGCCGGTGACTCACTCCTTTATAAAGCCCTGGACTGCCTGATAGTCCCTCCCCCTGCCAAGGCTGAGCCAATCAGCAGAGGCTTCTAGATTTCAAACTTTAATTAGAAGCCTACAGTTTCTAGTCATAGCACACACTCCATGGGGGGGACGGGGGCAGGGAAAAGAAAAAAAAATCCACACCACACTCAAAAACACAAACTCAGCTCACAGCAAGAAAGCTCCAAACACAAAACACACTGCCACTTCCTTCAAGAGTCCGTAGTCACTTCTCCCTTACCTAGAGAACTCCTTCTCTAAACTTCCTGTTTGCCATCACCTGTTCGCAAGTTGTTGACTCATATTTAGCTTATGGTCCACAATGAAGAGGACCACAAGAGAGTAGTTGTACAGTTTTTCTTTTTTTAACTAAATCTGTTTAATTTTGGCAGTCTAAAAATAGTGAGTCTTATTGCATCAGTATTCAGGAATAATGGTCTTGAAATAATTACACATAACATAGCATTGTGGAGCTGTTTCAGAGTCGCTCTCTTGGTGTGCCTTATAGGTTTTAGAGAAATAACACCTAGTGACTTTTACATTCCTCAGTGAATAATTCATATTGCATTTATTGCTTTTTTCATTTTACAGGTCACTTTTCATATTGAGCCATACAAAGATCGAGATGATCGCAGTATGTACAGCAATGTGAAGTACATAGTAGACAAGTAAGTGCTTTCTAAAATTTATGTCTTTGGTTTTATCACATGTCCTTGTAAGTATTTCTCAATTATTGTATGAACTCTTAAACTGCATATGGTATGACCTGAGCTTGAGAGAAATTAAAAGGACTGTTTTGCTCATAACTAACTGACTAGAACTAACAAATTTATTTGGGCATAAGCTTTCGTGAGTGGGAACCCACTTTGTCAGGTGCAGGAAGTGGAAACTTTTGGTTGGCAGATATATATACACAAGCAAAGATGAATGTGATACATTTACTATGTGGAGGACCAATGCTAACAAGGTCAATCCAGTCATAAGCCACGTCCACCCTAACTGGATTGTCAAATGCAGAGTCTGTGATTCTCAGAGTGCTTAGTTTTATACATCATTGTCAGAGAACTGAAGCTCTCAGAATGGTATGTGCCAGGTATTTTCAATGCAGTTTGGTGAAGCAGCCTGTTAGTCCTCACAAACAACCCAATGACAATCATTTACCTTCTAAAGCAGAGGAGAGCCCATTCTTCTCCAGTCTGTCAAGGATTCGCTGTGCTATTGGTATCTGTCTGTATTGCCAACTCAGTTGACCTAGAAGCATCATACCTGCTGAGCATACAGAACCGCTTAGCAGATCATCTGAGCAGATGGTTTGAATCACTGCAAGTGGTCTTTTTGCCCACATTTGGTCAGATGTATCTTCCAGCAGTAGGGGTTTCCCCATGTGAACCAATTTCTGATAAACTCCAGCAGAACGTGTCAGCAGTTTTGCTCTCTGTTGTGTGTCAGCCCATATTTCATAACAGATGCCCTTTTACTGACATGAGCAGGTAGGCTTCTTTGTGCTTTCGCACCAGTCCCACTCATTCACAGGATATTGCAAAAGATAAGACAGGACCAAGCCAGAGTCATACTTACAGCCCCAGCACTGGTTCTCCACTGTCTTGGCACTGTCAGTGAAACCTCCAGGTTCATTTCACTAATGAACCTGGACCTGTTCTCTCAGGATCATGGGCATCTCCTCTACCTGAGCCTACAGTCTATTCACTTAATTACATGGATGTTCCATAAGGTAGACACTAGAGAGCAAGCTTGATCCCTACCTTCAGTGGGTCCCTTGTCCTGCCTTCCTAATGTGAGAGTCAGCTCCATCCCTGGGGTGTCTGTGTTGGCTCTCTGGCTGCTCCCAGGGTGAGCAGGGCTTGAGCCCACCAACCTGTGCTCCCCAGGCGAATGCCCTATCCCCTGCTCTACTCCAGAACCCACCCAACCTCCCTACCTTCAGTGGGTCAGTTGGTGGTGATGCTTCTGGGTGGGTTGGGCTCGAACACTAGAGAGCAAGCTTGCTTGAAAGATGTTCGCATGGTCCTGCTGAATAGTTGAAATCCTTCTAAAAGGGCTTTTTACCTTGCTAAATTCAGGGATGTCTCTCTTTTTTACCAGAGTGTGGTATCACCGACCAGCTTCAGTTCAACGTATTTTGGGCTACTTATACTTGAAACACTAAGATTTGGCAGTTTGTTCCATCAAACTACATCTGGCTGTTACTTCACTGTTCCACCCTAAAGTGGATAGTTTCTGTGTTTTCTCCTGTGATAAGTTTTTAATGGATTTAGTCAAATTATATCTTCAAGTTCAAGACCTTGTTCCCCCAGAGATTTTAAACTTATTCCTCTCCCCACATCTGAGCCACTGGCTATCTGTTTACTGCTGCATCTGTCAATAAAGGTGACATCTTTGGTGGTGGTGATTTTGGCTAGAAAAGTAGGGGAGCTGCAGACCTTGATATCAAGATCTGCATATACAGTTTTTGTTTTTAAAGGACAAGGTTTACCTGCAACTTCATCCAAAGTTCATCCTAAAGGTGATTTCCCCTTTCCATGTCAATCAGTTAATTTATTTGCCTGTGTTCTACCAAAAACACAACCAAGGAGGAAGAAGAGTGTATGTTTAACTTGGATGACAGAACAAGTCACTTTCATAGATCCTCCTAGCTGTTTGTAGCAGTGGCAGACAGAGTTAGAGGTCAGTCAGTCTCCATCCAGAGAATGTCTTCCAGGCTATGCATGTACTAGGACTTGGCTAATATTGCTCCACCTGACAGAACTGCTACTCATTTGATGAGGTCAATGTCATCCTTGGCAGTCTTTCTGGCACAAGTTTCATTTACAAACATTTACAAAAGTGTCAGCCTGATCCTCAGTCCACCTGTTTGCCTCCCACTGTACTGTAGCTCAGTACTTTGGGGATGATGCTGGAATGGGATGAGTTGCTCTCCAGTCTTTACTGAAATAGATTCCTAACTCAAACTGGAAGACAGGAGGCAGGATAAGAGCACAATGTACATGTGCAGTCACTCCAAGAAAACTTATTACTAACCCATCCCATAACTCATTTTGTGAGATGTTGCATATTTCCATTCCATGACCTGCCCTTCTACACCTCTTCAGAGTTGTGGCAAGAAGAACTGAGGGGGACTAGAGGTGAGACTACTCTTGATACTTACATGCTTTGATGTGCAGCAGCAGCAGGGGAAGCTTGAGCAATCCAGTAAGAGCCACTGAGGGAAAAAGTTTCTGATGGCTGTGCACTGGGTACACCCGATGCCAACAATGGAATGGATATGTGCAACACATTTCAAAGGCCAACAGTTATGGAACCAGATTACTAACCATTTTGTATCTTACACTTCATGATACCTCAGGCTGACATCTGTAACTACATTTATTTAAGCTCATAGATGATTGTATTTTATTTAACAAAAAACTTTCTAGGCACACAGGTTGCCAGCTAAACTTCTAATGGGCTGACCCAAAATATCTTTAAATTCAGTCCAGCCTGAGAGTCAGAAGATATGGGCAGCTACTTGTTTTTGGTTTTGTTTTATTGCTGTCACGTAATATTGATTCAACAAATTGGTATTTTGCCTTTGAGAGGAAAGTGATATAGCTACTTCTAGGACTTGATGCTAATAATTAAGTTATGCTGTACATTGTTGTTTCCTTGCTGCAATGTAAGTTTCCAGCATGTGAATAAAAATATATTTGAACGAAAACATAACAATTAAATTAATCTTGAAAAATATAAATTTACAATTAATCAGTACTCTATTCAGTATTTGAATGACTTATTTCCAACTGGCATGTTATTTATTAATATTTACCATATTTTTGTTTGCTTTATAGATATGGAGGCCATCCAGCCTTTTATTGGCATAAGACCAGCACAGGAAGAACCTTGCCCATGTTTTATGTTTATGATTCTTATGTAACAATCCCTGAAATATGGGCAAATCTATTAACTGTTTCCGGATCCCAGAGCATTCGCAATACACAATATGATGGATTATTCATTGCACTTCTAGTGGAAGAAAAACATAAGCATGATATCCACAGAAGTGGTTTTGATGGAATTTATACATACTTTGCCACCAATGGTTTTTCTTATGGCTCATCTCATCACAACTGGCCAAGTCTAAAAGCCTTTTGTGACAGCAACAACTTAATGTTCATTCCAAGTGTGGGGCCAGGGTACATTGACACCAGCATTCGGCCCTGGAATAACCACAACACTCGCAACCGTGTTAATGGGAAGTATTATGAGACTTCCTTCAGTGCTGCACTTTTGGTGCGACCAGAAATTATTTCCATTACGTCTTTCAATGAATGGCATGAAGGGACTCAGATTGAAAAAGCTGTTCCTAAGAGAACTGGACAGGTAACTTACCTGGATTACAAGCCTCATAAACCGACTATGTATCTGGAGCTCACTCACAAGTGGTCAGAGAAATACAGTAAGGAAAAAGAACAGTGGCTTATTTGAGATGCCACTACCCTTGTTTGTAAATACATTCAGTCCATCTCAAAGGTGAAAATTACACTGGAGATTCTAATTCAGCTAATGAAGATGTCTTTTATCATGACTATACTTTAAAAAAATATTTGAATGTTGTATGTCTTATTGCTGTACCTGAGTTAAAATTAACTTTGACTCCTTTTAGAGGCTAAAATAATAGTGAGCCAATATTGGCAACTCTAGCTTATTGGATATTGTATTTGGAGAATATTTTTGTGAAATGCTAAATACTTATTCATAATTTGTATGCAAAGCTAAGAGAAACTCTACCTGGAATAATGCAAAGGTGACTCAAGTAGAGTGAGACAGAAATTAGCATAGTTACATTTATTATTTTTAGCTATATATGTGTTTCAGATTTGAATACAAGTGTAATTAGTTGTGTCTCAATAATTCCTCAAAGAATAAATTCTTTGAGGTACATGAAATAACATATCAAATTGTTACACCATTTGTACATTTTGTAGCAAGCAAAGAGATTACTTGAACATTTTACTTATCTATGGTAAATCCACCAAGAATGGTGTGAAATTGTTCTAAAATGTACAGCTTTTAAAACTTTTGGTTTAAAAAATTGATGACAGCTTGTTTAATTCCAAATTAGTCTTGTATTTGGATTTTACATTGTGTTAACTATGGAGTGTTATCAAAATGGATTGAGCTCTTACAACTAAATTTAAACCAAAGAAGAAATAGTAGTACCTAAAACGAGAGGGGAATTTCTAGTGAAATTACTCAATAAGAAAAGTCTGTTTCTTAAATAAGATTTTCTTTAATGTTTACAAGGGATAAGCTCTTTTTTATTACTTATTGCAGACCTAGATTCAGTGTTTGGAAAAGTTGAAAGGATTATGAGTCACAAATATTTATTAGTCCTACAGTTGATTCATTTTCTAGAGCAGCCTTTATTACATGATTTTAGCAGCACATAGCCTTCAGCAACTAGAATGAACGTGTCTCTTTCCATTTGAAATCTGAGATTTCAAGTTTTCAGACAGTTCATTGATTTCCTGTAGTTCTCAAGGTATCACCTATCAAAATCATGTCAGAATTCAAATGAGGAGAAAATAAAGCAAGATAATAATTGTGTTCTTATTACATTTAATAATGTGTCATGGCTAGAAATGAATGCTTAATCCTTTTTGAAAGCTGAGATTCTCAGGTTTCAAATGCTATAAATCATTCATTTATAGCAGTGGTTGTTTCTGAGACACCATTCAAAAATTGTCTGCCTAGCAATGCATTTTTGGCACTTATCCTGTACTAAATAGAGCAAATCCCCAATCTTGAACCCATGTGGGCTTTGCTATTTGGTTTTACAGTTGTGGTGAATTTGAGAGTATTTTTGCAAGTACTTAATCCGTAGCATAGTATAATTGCTTTTTATTTATTATTGCTTACTTTAAGCCCTGATCCAACATTGTGATTCATTATGTAAACTGATGCAAGCCCAGTAATCTGCCCAAGCAGTCTCAATATTTTTCTGAAACATGTTGAAATTTAATCTATTGACATGTTATTGCTGATTTGTTAGTGACTTCCTAATGTAAAAGAAGGAAGAGTTGATCTAAAATGTGTCACCATAGCATAAAGACAGCTTTCACCAAACTTATCATACAGGGAAACTGTCTGAAATTCTTTAATTCTTCTATACTTCCAGGACTGTACATAAGATTTCACTTCAGATTATTTACTTGATTCTGTTAGTAAGCTCCAAGCATCGTAGGCATGGAAATTTCAACTTACTTTTAACTACTATCATAGGTCCACTGTACTAAGTTGAACGTACAGGACCATATTCTCAGTTACAGCCAAGGAACATGGAGGGTAGCTTACAAAAGGGGCATCAGAGAAGCCAGTTGTGGTTCCCACTGATGGGATCAGTCCTGCTTTTGTCCTAGTATAGTTAGGAGTAGCTTCAAGATGTTCTAAACTACACTGACCATCAGAGTATTTCCATAAATTAGGGGTTGCAAGGCACAGCTATGCACAGACTATAAACCATTTTATATGAATAAGCTCCCTGTGCAAGGAGCATGAAACAAGATGGCTTAGACATATCTCTATGCCTCATTCGCAGTGGTTAGGACTGGATGCTTTAAGTGACATTAGCGTAGTGCAGATTTGTCCTAATATATCAGAAAGTTGTGCCCACTGCATCAGATGAAGTGCATGTATGTAAATAAAAATAGATTTGGAAAAGAAAGAATAGAGCGTTGTCCTGCATCTTGTATGGTCACTTATACCAGGGCAGAGTAAGTGTAAAATTCTACTAAATCATAACAACAAATGCCCTGGCGAGACTATACAAATATGGAATAGAGACAATCTGACCCAAAGTGTGATGAGCAATATTCTTGGATTCCATCCTGAATTCCATGCATACCCATTGAAATAAGATTTGGATGCAAGAAATGCAGGGTAGTTTCCATTTTGTGTATTGAGAAGTAGCCTTCAGTGTATCTGAGAAATACCAATCTTGACCTTATCTACACTAGAAGTAATACAGTGATACAGCTGTTCCATTGCAGTGTGTCTGGTAATGATGCAGTATGTTTAATGGGAGAGAACTCTCCAATCAGCATAATAAAGCCACTTCCTCAAGAAGGTCTCTTACTGACACACTGACATAAGCGCTGTGTGGACAGCAGTATAACTTGTGTCACTTGGGGGGTATTCACACATCTGAGGCACATAAATTATGCTGATGTAAGCTGTAGTGAAGATGTAGCCTAATACTAATATAGGCTAGGATGTTTACAGTGCACCTTCAATATTTTATTCTCTTTAATGGTATCTTCTCATATTTTGTATTTTCAGATTTCATTTTTAAGGATCTCAAATGCTTTTTCAAAGTAGGTAAATAGTATTTTTACTTTTCAGATGAATAAACTGAGATCTGGATAATTAAGTAACTTGACCACAGTCACATGATGAATTAGTGACAGTGTAGAAAATAGCAAGTATTGACTCCTTCCCAGTTGTAATCACTTTCACACAGCCTCTTTGGAAACTAACATATGCACTTTTAGTATCAATTCCTTAAATAACTATACATGCTTTTGTTTAAATTTGTTACATTTAAAATATATGCAAATGTAAGAGTGCACAGGCCTCTCAGTAATTTTCTCATTTCTAGCTTTCCGTCTCTCAGGAACTTAAGAGATGCTTATGATTCCTCTTACATGAACTAGGGAAAGGCTCAAACCATTAGATCATCTTCAAGTGATGTCCCTGTTTGAGCTCTGCTTTAGGAGTTGATTCACCCCTTCACTTGTAGCCAGAGATTTAAGGTATCAATGCCCAGTTGGACTGCACATGCGCAGACTCTGTCTCACTCTGCCTCAGGTGGTTTACTGATGTTATGCAGTCAATCCTGCTCCCACTTCCTTCTCTACTGCCATTGGCTGAAGTCAGAGAATTCTGAAGAAGCTTAGAAGAGAGGAAGTCTTTAACTGTTTTATTCAAGTTTTCTCAGCTTTAGGTCCTTTTTATTTCTTGTTTACTAGCACTTTTTAGACCATTTGCAATCAACTTTTGATTGCCTATTTTCCCCACAGTATTTCCTCTTTAAATTTGACTGGTATGGTACCTCTAGTTTATGCTGTTTATGGAAGCCTTTGAAATTATTGTAACCTCAGAATACAACTGAAGATACCTTTCTCTAGTTTAAAAAAAAACTTAACCAAACCACATTGTTCTCAAAGGTTCACACATCAGCGCTGAATGGCAGATTTTAACCAATTTTAAAATACTTGAAGATGCAAATAAGTACCTGGCTAGGATTTTCAATACCACGTAGATAGGCTAGGATTCCCACTGTAATCAAAATCCCACAACCTTTTTATCATTTGGATTTAAATGTACTGTCTGGGTAGAAAATATCAAAGTTTGGAATTAATTTGAGACTTCCCAATAGATGAAGTGGCATCATCCAGAGACTTGAAACACTCCCTGCTGTTCTTGGAAAAAGCAAATAGTTGTGTGTGTGTGTGTGTGTGTGTGTGTGTGTGTGTGTGTGTGTGTGTGTGTGTGTGTGTGTAAGTGTGTGTGTTTTTGTGGGTGTGTGTGGTTGTGTGTACTGTGTGTGTGTGTGGTGTGTGTGTAGTTAGAGTAAAGAACATTTTCATCAAATTGGGTTGAGGAGCGAAGACTTCTGCAAACACAGTGAATCTCCTTTCTTTACAGTTTGTAAGCAGTCAACCCCAAAGAGTCTAATCTCGCCTTGAAAGGAGATTAGAATTTTATTTTTCAAGTTTTTAGGAACAACTGCCCTTGTAGTATGTTCAGCTAGAAGTCAGTGTAGCTGAACAGTGTGATCCTAGTAAGTATCTTGATATGCTTTCTCAATCTATTTATGAGCCTGGACTTTGGTAGTATCCTCCACCTTTTCCCAAGTCTTTTTCAAAACAGTGATAGAAATGTAGCCGTGTTAGTCTGGTGTAGCTGAAACAAAAAACAGGACTATGTAGCACTTTAAAGACTAACAAGATGGTTTATTAGGTGATGAGCTTTCGTGGGCCAGACCCACTTCCTCAGATCAAATAGTGGAAGAAAATTGTCACAACCATATATACCAAAGGATACAATTTAAACACATTTTTTTAAATTGTATCCTTTGGTATATATGGTTGTGACAATTTTCTTCCACTATTTGATCTGAGGAAGTGGGTCTGGCCCACAAAAGCTCATCACCTAATAAACCATCTTGTTAGTCTTTAAAGTGCTACATAGTCCTGTTTTTTTTTTTCAAAACACATTGCAATGATTGCCATTAAAACCTTTACAGTGAGATATAGCAATTGTTAGCCATTAGTATGCAGTATAGATAACACTGCACTAATGATATTTAGACAAAAATAAAAACTTTAAATGATTATTAATTGCAATCATTTGCTATTATATTTGTGCTCCATAAAAATGCTTAGACTCACTGATGACACACTACTAAACAATCATGGTTGAGGAAAGCAGTAATGACAATATACAGGTAATGCTCTCCAAGGCCAGGTATTAATGTCTCTTAAGCCAGATAATTCACTTAAAAAACACCCCTGCTGTGAAGGCCCTGTTAATATAGTTGTAGTCTTCAGCTTCTGACAGGCCCAAGTAATTTTTTGATATACTTATCTATTTTTGTAAGCTATACCTAAACTGAAGCATAATCCGTTCTCTGTGTTCTCAGAACCTTTGTCTATATTGCACAGATTTGAAAAAGTCTGGCCTTTTTTTCTAGGCAAGAGAGCACATGTATCTATTTTTTCGCATACTGTTAACCCCTTATGGCTGTAGTCATCTTTTGAATTCACAGCTTAAATCTTGGATCAATCCGTTTTATTTGGAGAGTTCTTTTTTGTCTTGTGGTGCAAATACTTTGTCACAGACTTGAGTAGTTTTTTTTTTTTTACAAGAGTCTTTAGTGACTTTCACCATGAAGTTCTGTACACACTGTGTACATAATGTATACTTTCATGTTATATATACCTTTTGATAGTCTTTTGCATGGGTTTTTCAGGTGCCCTTTATAACGTATTACAGAAAAAATATATTGCACATAGTTTTTGTTGCTAGTGGTTGGAAATAGAGACAAATTTAATACATTTTTAGGCAGTTGGACCAAATTAAAATAGTTTGGTGTTTTTAGGTTTATGCAAAACATATGTATTAACTTAATAAGAGACATACTTTGTTTCTAAAAAATCCTATGTATATGCTACTTAACACATGGTAAAAATCTCTGGCAAACTATTATAATATCTAGAAGCATTAGTTCAGGTCCTTTTACTTGCAAAGAAGTTCTAATGTTCTACAGTAATCCATGTTAAACAATTCAGTATCATTACTTTTTGTGAACCTCAAAATATTGTCAATCTGTTACATCAGTCCAGATTTAAATCTGTTTTTAAAGTAACTTTATTTCTAAGAAATCCTGTATAGTTCCAATATAATAACGTTACAATATTTTGTGTTTATTATATGTATTTTATAAAAAAGCATGATATGTCTCATGAATTTTACAAAATGTGTTATGATTTTGTTATGATAATATTTTGGTGTGCGTGTAAAGGACAGCGCTTAAATCAGTTACACTTGAGGTGCTTTTGTTTTCCTATCTGGCTGTAGAAATGTGTTTACTAATGTGGCCTGATTCTGTCACCCTTATTCCAGGTACTATTCAGTGTGCGAGATTTGTCTCATAATCTAGCTCATAGCAAATTATTTGAGTACATAGTGTTCATTTATAATCATGTTTACAAAAAAACTAGATGCTTAAATGTTTATGAACAGTAACTGTGTGCCAAAAATGCCATGATTCTTCCAATAGACTAGTAACAATGTAGAAAGTGCATTGTCTATCAAATACCTCAATTCTAAGATTGTATCTTACATGAGACAATGCAGTATCCAACGTGGTATATTGATTCTTTCTGTGAACTGTCTGCTGCTCTAATTTGTATATAAAAGGAGATTGGGTCTCCAAAATTTACTTATTCATCTGCCACCTGCCAGTCAGTTTCTATCATGTGAGACTGTGCATATCCAATGAAAGACAGAAGAAGAGAATAATGATGCAGAACCACTAATAGTACAAATCCATGAAAAAATTGAGTCTGATTCTTATGTTTTTAAATAGGCAAAACTTCTACTGAAATTATATTTGACAGTAAAAGGCTTTCTCTACAGGGCACAACTCTCAAAAATACCCAGAGGCCTTTGAAAAGGCCTGCCATGTTTAACCCAGAGATGAAAAATGTAGGATTTAGGTTTGTATTTTCAAGTGGTAAAAGGAGAAGACTCAGTAGATAGATATTCTAGAGAAAAGCATAATAGCAATAATCGTCCAATCTTAAGGCAGAAGGATTTATTCCTGTTTTGCCTGTAGGAAAAATGGATCAAGATCCAAAATCTGGATATCAGAGACTCAAGATGCATTGTCCTAACCTAGTTAAAAAGCAACCAAAATATAAATGCACCACTTGTATAAGTTATTGAGGGGAAACTTACCTGTAAATAATCAATTGTTGGAAAACACCCTTTTAAGATATTTGTAGTACATTTTGCTATTCACTGTAGTAAATTAGATGTATTATAGTAAGAAACTACTGGGTTAGAAATATATTCATTCATTACTATATGTTTCTACATATGCTCTAAGATACTTTGAAGCATAGAATAGTTTCATTTTTGTTGCACTTCAGTTTGATGACCACTAAAATTTCTGACACTTATCACTGCTGTTAATGTGGAATGTTTTGCTATGCACAGTATTTAATTTACTATAGCCTAAAGAAATGCTATGCATGTCTCAGGAAATTCAAAATTTAATCAAACACAAAATATGCTTGAAATTGTAAAACTATATTAAGTACCTTGTTATGTAATTGTCATTCTAAGAGGAGACTGTAAATGATTTCTGGATATTTTGGTAAATAAAATTTCTATTACAGCGTTTTGTTCATTTATAGAAAATATGGTACTAAGAACTGATGAGAAAATGGAATGAAATTTTGTTTAAATTTTGTATCTACTTCATACTGAACAAGGGATGCATATTCAATATTTTCCACTGTGGAAAAACACAGCTATCATGTAACATGCTTTTTTTTTATCAGCATATGAAAGAAAAAAGCCAGTAGCTTTATAAGAAACAGATATAAGTACAACCAGAACAATCACACATGTATTCCCAAATGTTCAATATTTTATTTATTTAGTGCTTTATTTATTCTCAGTTCATAAAAGTGCTTGTGAAAATTAAAAATATATACCAGAAACTTACTAGATCAAAGACATCCAAAAGAGCCTCAATGAAGATTTGAATAAATTGTCCCTGACACCACCTTTTTCCATACAATAGTTGTATGAAATTAAGAATAAAAGCTCCAATATGATAGATGCTATACAGATACATGGGAAGGCCTAGTTCCTGCCCTAAAGAGCTCAGGACTAAATCCATAAAGGGGACTTGGATTCAGCATTGAAGTGCATAACTTTTAGGTACTCTGCCACATAGTGGAATGTACAGCCTGTAGGTGGGCACTTAGGGTCCCTATCTAATACATGGGAAGAGTTAAGCACTGAAGAATGGGATCTACAAAAGCCAGCTAGCTCAGTAGGGAGCTGCCTAGGCTAGCCAATGAGCAATGCTGAAGGGAAAAACGGGTCTTTAGCTCTGCTCCTCAAAGGGACTTTGCCTCTGGTTTCCATTTGGGATTTGCGGCCATGAGCCATCTCCTAGATATAGATGCTAAAGCCCTCGCTCTCAAAAAACAAAAGAAAAATCCCTCCCATAACTTTAACACCACTTGTGAGAACACTCACTGGCATCTGGTAGAAAGGATTCAAGTTTCCATTCTGCTTGTTATGGAGCAAAGATTTGAATCTGAAACTCAGAAGTGGATGTCATAACCACTGGGCTATGGAGTCACATTCTGATACCTACAGGGTCCAGCAGAGGGTTTTTTTGGTTTGGGTCTGGGTTTTTTTAGGATTTGTATTTAGGTACCTAAGGTGGTAGGTAGGTGCCTATCTCTTTCTGTGACCTAGTCCTTCCAGTCTAAATAATCACCCTATTCAGACCACCTCCACTGGGAATGTAGGTTATGAAGTAACTATCTCCTGAAAGCTATCAGAGATGGTTTTCAGATCCCGGGGTAAGTGCCTTTCAGAATTGAAGGCCCATTTCATAAGAGCTCTGCCATGGTCACACTTTCATTTAAAGCAGTACAGATCACAATTGTCTCTGTCTTTGTGCAATATTGTTTCTGAGGTGGTCAGGACCTGAGGCAATATAGAATTGTATCAAATCATTTCAAACATCACCAATAATGAATTAGAAATGTGGTTGCTTGTGCAGATTGTAGGATGTGAACATACAATTTTTTTTCATGAAACACTACTCCAACTCTGGTTAGAAAAAATAGTTTAAAAAATGATTAATCACTATTTGACCTTGATTAGTCACTTGATTGTCTGTTTATGATTGACCTATATTGCACACTCCTGTTGCTGCTCATAAGTGTGATCTAATGCCCTTTGAAGTCAATGGCACTCTTTCTGTTAACTTCAGTGGGCACTGAGTTGAGCTTCCTAAGCAAAATTATTGCTGCTGCTTCAAGTGTTGTCCCTGTAGATGCTTCATTTCAGGTGCTGGTATGTCCCAGTGCTGTCATTCAGAGACTTACCCTAGCAGTGACCACATCGGTCTTATGTGCACTCCTTTGAGTAGTGCCAGTGGGTGCTCCTCTGTAAGTGTTGGTGTGTCCTGGTGCCAAAGATCAGAGATTTTTATAGCAGTGGTCAGTTGGACCCCACACGTGCCCTAGCTGTTCCGTGGCATTCACACCCAACATACCATGCTCATAGCCCAACCCTCCTCAGTTCCTTCTCTATTACTCTTAGTGCAGATAGAGCTCCACATTGATGTTTCTCCTCATGTCTCTAAAAGACAAGTTAGAGTTATTGATTAAATTAGTTGTTGAAAACATCTTAGATAACATTCAACCCAAACCTCGTTTTTCTCCCTTCCTGAAAAAAAATTTCTCAAGATTTTCACTCCCATAGCCAATAGATAAGTAGAAAATAGTTGTTCACCCCTTAGTTTGGAGGGTTATCAAAAATAATTCCAAAACAATACCAGGATCTCCAGGATTCAAGAAATGACACGTGTCATGAACCGATGTCAATCTCTGAAGGCCATTCATCTTGTGTCCACTGCCCAGGGGAAGCACACATTCCAGCAATCTTAAGGTGAGAGACAGGTGTAACAGGGAACTTTGCCTAAAAATGATCTTGATGAAGAAGTCCCTTCAGCCACCTAGATAGACACCTTAAGAAGATGTGCATAAGACTCCATCTAATGCCAAAGCCTTGACTTCCAAAGTTGATAGGAAGCAGGCTAGTATGACTTCAGCTTGGGAGTATCAAAAAGATTTTCCTGGGGATACTGCACCAGTGGTGCTGATCTCAGCTAGATGGAGCAAAGGGGATACTTCCAGCACTGCCCCAGCATGGGCTGCTTCTGGCACCGAGTTGGAGTTGGGACACTCAGTCTCCTCCATGGCACTGACGACTCTGGCATGGAGCTCAGCATCATCAACAAGCACCCTCTGATGCTGCTGCCACCAGCACCGACGCACCACTCGACACTGGTAACCAGACCCAGCACAGTGCCAACCATGTCAACCACGGTGGAATGTGGTACAATTATGACATCAAACATGCTGACACCATCTCAATTCCTCCATACAGCGAGATAAAGCGGTCTCGGTGCTGTAGTCCCCATTCCTTGGCATTGACTAGTTACAGGGTCAAGCTTTAGACTGACCTCCACTATTACCTGCTCCATCCTCCATCCATGGCGATGGAGAAACAGACTACCACAAGAGAAGATCCTTGTCTTATACTTCTCCGCAATGCACTGGAGACCATCCTGGCATGCACATCAAGTGAAGCCTCTCCATGTTTCATGTTGCAACTATGGTACAGACAACTGTGGCTCTATCCACCCCAGCCTTACCACATACAATGAGCCCCATGGGATCCATGGGCCAATAATAGGAGCCAATATTCTGTCCTTCTACTCCAGCAAGATGGTCACTCACCCCTATCAGAACCAAGCATCCCACCCTCAGAAACACATGAAGAGGGCACTCAAGACCAATATGAGACTTCTGACATCCAAACTGGAGAGGCTTCTCCTCCACACAACTCCTCATCCCCAGATGAGGCAGTCATACCAAAAACACTCTAACCTACCAATGACTTAAACAGTTCCAGGAACTCTTTAAAAGGTAGCTGAAAATGAGGAAATACCACTCCAGGTGTTCCAAGAGAAGCAACACAAACTCCTGCAGCAGCAGTGGCCAGAATTGTGATTCCTATAAAGGAAGCTATTATGGAACCTGCCAGCAACATATGGCAAACCCTAAGTTCCACGCCACCAACTAACAAGAGGCCTGACAGGAAATATTTCATGCCAGCAGAAGACATGGGGACTTTCTATTTTCTCATCCACAGCCTAAATGCCTAGTCATAAACACCATGAACTACTGCAACAAGCAGCCACAATTCCGAGCAACCCCACATGAAAAAGATCATAAAAGGCTAGATTTATTCAGCCACAAAATATATTAATCTTCCACCTTGCAGCTTAGACTAGCCAGTTACTCAGCTTTGCTAGCAAACTATGACTAAACAAATTATATCAAACTTGAAGAGTTCATGGATGACCTCCAAGAGCAGAAACATCCCTTTCTAAAGACCATGATACCAGAGGAACATGTAATAGTGTGAATCACATTTCAGTCTACTCTAGATATCATAGAACCAGCTGCTCCAGCCACTGCAATAGCAGTAGTGATGTGCAGGCTCTCCTGGATACAAGTGTCAAAAATTCTGAAGAACCTCGCCTTTGACCGAAATAAACTGTTTTCCTCAAAAACAGATGAGTCCTTCACATATAAAGGACTTTCAGGCCACATGGTTGGTATAGATACATTACTGCTCCGCAGAAGCCTCTGTCCACGAGAAGTTCCAGCTTCCCTCTGGGACCCCCTGTGGACAGGGACTGCTGGACCCGGCATGAGCCGGAACTGAGCAAGCCTGAATCAGTGCTGGCTCGTGCCATGTCCAGGAGCTACACCCGCTGCAGCTGTGCAGTTTAAATATAGTAAGAGTCGGGCTGCCTATGCGCCCAACTCTTACTATGTTTAAACTGCAGAGCCACAGCATGGGTAGCTCCTTCTGAGTACCTTCCCTTATCAACTAATCATGTAGTTGATACAATTTGTATCAACTACATGATTACCCACCTCTTAATATCCTTACTTCAGAACATTTACCGAGAGATTCTTCATCTGACACCAGCCTGGGACCTCAATTTGGCATTAAAATGCCTCACCAGATCACCATTGGACCAGTTAGCTCATCAGTTAACTTAACATCATCCTTTCATATGAACCAACCAATCCATCTTCCCACATTCTATCCCAAGCCTCATGGGACTCCAACAGAGACCATCTTCTATACATTGGACATTAATCAGTATTTTACCTGGAAAGGACCAAACCTTTCTGAATATTTCCGAGACTTCATTTTTATTACCGAGTGTTCAAAGGACTGCACAATATCAGCTCAGAGATTTGGCTAAATGCATAGAACCCTGCAAATCTGCGGAGATCTGCTTTATAGTTGCAGGCATTTTTTTATCTACAACCCTGCAAATTTACAGATATTCACTTTATATCTGCGGATATTATGTGGCTCATTTTTGTGTATACAGATGTGGATACAAATTTTGTATTCACACAGGGCTCTATAAATGCATCTCAACATACATTAAACAGTGCTATCGTATTCAGAACAGACACCCTCCTTCGCATATCAGAGTGAATATCACATGATCAGTTTCAATCTAGATAGCATTCCTAAAAAATATTCTGATAGAGATTTGTAGGGTGGCAAGTGGACTTCTGTCGATACATTCACTGAACAATGCAGTCATTCAAGACTCCCAGGCTTACACCATATTTGGCCTAACCATACTTATCTCTAATTCAAATGAAGCTAAATCTCTCCTGCCTTCTGAAATGCAATGCACGACAGTTACATGAAGTGGAGCACCCACAAAGATAGCCCTCAAAGAAAAAGAAGAAAAGAAGGTTACTCACTTTCGACAGTAACTGAGGTTCTTTGAAATAGGTCTCCTATGTGTGCTCCACTACTGTCCTTCCTCCCCTCTACATCAGAGTTTACAGTTAGGACTCTGAGGTAAAGAAGGAACTAGCAGCCTCAGGTCTTGCATGCACTAGACTTAGCACTAAAGGTAGCTCAAGATGCCTACTGTGCATGGTAACACCTCTACCGTAAATGGCAACATCTCTACCATAAATCTCCAATTAGCAATGCTGGGACACATGGACATCTTAAGTGGAGCATCCCCAGGAGGACACATCTTGAAGATCCTCACCTACTACACAAGGTGAGTAACCTCTCTTAAATTCTTCATGCTCTTTGTGAAATCCTGGTCCATTGAAATCAATGGGACTGTTGCTCTTGGATTAGAAATTACAAGTCCTGCTTTATATAGTTCTAATGTGACTACAGCTAGGATAGTGTTTGCTTATGGGCATCTCATTAGCAGAAATATGGTCAGAAATCAGAAGGAGGTCAGAAAAGACCAATACATCCACTAGCTGGTGCACCCGATTAATCAAGGAAGACCGATTTAAAATATGTATAAATTGGAATAGTAATGATGTAAAAGAAATGTAAATCTACACATATCTGAAATATGTATGACAAGGAAGATAAATTGTTTAATAGAAGAAACTGAGTATAACTGAGTGTAATATATTAAAATAAAAAGGGAAATTTGAGCTGAATATCAGGAGAAATTTCTTGATGATGAGGTGAATTATGCAAAATAATCTCTCCAGGGAAGTGGTACGAGCCTCATTGCCTCGAACTTTTAAAACTGAATTGGGCAAAATGCTAGTATGTGTTCAAAGGCATCATGTCAAAGACAGGGATATGGCAATAGATAGCAGTAAGTTTAAATCTTTTGGGCTATTTTTTCTATTTACTATTCAAAGACAATTTCACTAAAATATATAAAATAAGAAATGTTGTTGTCTGATTTAAAAAAAAAATTATGGGGGATTTAAAATGTTTCCAAGATACATTCATTCATTAATTAGTAATCTATCCAAAATGGTAATAGAACAATCCTCTGTGTTCATTTGAATTATTTTTGTGCAAATAAAAAAGATTTATGTCTTTTCCTGCTGTTTTTCTCAATATCTCTTGCTCAGTCAACCATGATTGCACTTCATGAAAAGGAAATTTGCTTGAAGAAAAGATTAAGTGATGACTTAATCATAGTCTACAAGTACCTACATGGGGAAAAGATTTCAAATAACAGCAGCTCTTTTGTGTCCTACAAAAAACAAAACCAAACAAAAAAAGAGCCTTATCAGATCCAAGGTTGGAGACTGGAGCTGAACAAATTCAGACTAGAAATAAAGAACAAGTTTTTAGCAGTGAGAGTAATTAAACTGCAAGAATGGAATAAACTGTTCAAATGTTTAAGTCAAAGCACTGTCTTTCTAAAAGATGTGCTAAAGCTCAGACAGGTTATGGATTTGATGTAAAAATACTTTGGCCTATGTTATGTAGGAGGCCAGACTCAATTATCACAATGATTCCTTCTGGTTTAAAAATCTATGAATTAAAAAAATAGGTTCCAGAATAAAATATCAATAGTGACATGTTTCTGAACCAATATCAAGGTATAGTGAACTTCTCATTAAATATTAACCTTATTTTTGCATTAAAGGGTTGGATCTTTCTCCACCAGCAGTCCTCTGGGTTTCAGTGGTGTATACACCGTACACCTCAGATAGTTACAGAATCATAAGTGCTACTGAAGCTATTACCATATCTGAACTTGTACATTAGCATGCACTTAAACACATTCTCAAAAATGTAGCCCTCACACTAGGGCAGGGGTCTCCAACCTTTTTAAGCACAAGATCACTTTTAGAATCTAAGTGCAATCCAAGATCTACCTCAAATATAAATACCCTTGCCCCACTTCCTTCCCACCCCTTCTCCGAGGCCCCACCCCTGCTTACTCCATCCTCCCTCACTTTCATCAGGCTGGGGCAGAGGATTGGGGTGCAGGCTCTGGTCTTGGATTAATGGATCTGGAATGTGAGAGGGGCTCTCAGTTGCTCTTGGGGCAGGCAGCTGGGATGTAGGAGGGGGTCCTAGGTGCAGGCTCTGGGACAGCGTTTGGATGCAGGGATGCTCGGGGCTGGGGCAGGGATTTAGAGTGCAGGAGGGCGTTCATGACCAGGGTAGAAGATTGGGATGTGGGCTCCAGCTGGGCACTGCTGGTGGTGCCTAGTTGACAGTGCAGAGGGGCTAAGGCAGGCTCATCCCTGCCCTGGCCCTGCACCACTCCCTAAAGCAGCCAGCAAACTCCATCCCAAGTCCTGTTGTGCCCCCTCTCTGCTCTGTGGAGAAAGGATACAGGATGGGAAGGGGGGCACCTTGACATCAGCACCCTCCTTTCCCTGCCCTGCCTTGCACGGAAAGCGGGAAGCTCCCCAGAGGGAGGTGCAGCTCCAAGGCAAAGGGCAGGAGATGAGCAGCAGTGTGGGGAAGGGGCAGCTGAAGTGCTTCACTTCATAGCCTCTTGGCCAAACCAGTCAGGATCACCTGTCAGAGGCTCCAAGATCTACCGGTAGATCCCTGACCACTGCATTAGGGTTTTACCCAGAAGCAAGAATGATGCACTGAGAAGTGACTAGAGAGACATTGTTAGAGCTGCTTTATCTACCTCCTGCACTCCTCCAAAAAAAAAAAAAAAGTACAGTGTTAATAGGTATAAGTAAGGAGGAGCTAGTGAGAAACTGCCTTCTGCCTCTATTGAAAATATCTCCACTCCATTAGTCAAGGTACAGCAGTATAAACTCTGCAGCTCTTAATGCATATATCACTAATTGTGGAAACTCATATGCTGTGTCTACATTGCCCCCGTTTTGTGCAAGAAATATGCAAATGAGGCGAAGCGTGGAATATCGCCATGCCTCATTTGCATAATTAATTAGGCTCTGTTTTTGCGCAAGAGCCTTTTGCTCAAAATACCCCGCTTGCGCAAGAGCCATTCTTCTGCATTTTTTTCAGGAAGAACAGCTCTTGCGCAAAAGCCTCTTGCACAAAAACGGAGCCTCATTAATTATGCAAATGAGGTGTGGCAATATTCCACGCTTTGCCTCATTTGCATATTTCTTGCACAAAATGGGCGCAGTATAGACATAGCCACATAGTTTAATCATTGTGTTTGACACTTGGATACAACAGTAGTAAGTAGAGCCAGTTAACAGAAAAATATTTACAATTGATTAAATTGTTAAATGTGTCAGAAAATGTATATATAGTACTCACTATAATGTCAAAATATCACTTAACAGTAGTAGTTAGTAACAACAAAGCCTAGATTTAGGTAATCAATCCTAATTTCAATATTAGAAAAATATAATTTAAAGGTAAATTTAATTTTAATGTATGCCTTTCTATTTTTGCAACTATATTCAAAGCTGATTTTAGCACTTTTGAAAAGTGTTTTAAATCAGATTTTAATCTCTGCTATGCAGGGCATAAATTGTATATTCTGAGAGGTCTGTTACTACTGCACTTGCACATAACTAAGACAATAACAGGGTCCTTAACTACACAGAAATGTGCATTGTACATCCAAGAATAGGATCCTCATAATTGTTCTTATAACTTCATGTTGTTTCTATGGAAACACAGCATGGTTTCTCAAACTACAGCGTGATGATTCAGAAAATAAACAAACAGAACTACAATTGCTGCAGGGAAAATAAAGAGGAAAATTAGATTTCTGGTCTATTGCAATGTTATTGGCTATTGAGTGGGAAAGACTTTCAAGTGAAAGGTTCTGTTATAAGGACCTAGAGAAAGACGGGTGAGATTCTTCATCCACTGACATCAGAAGCCCAGTTTAAACATTGACGAGTATGAATTTGTGCATTTAAATTACATTTCAACAAGGTAAATAACTCGTATTTGTATAATCTCTGCCATTAATTATAAATTTCTGTGTGATATCAATGAATATTCAGAGACAGAGAGGGAAAATAACCCACATAGCCTATTGGCTTTCTAGAATTCCCAGAAACCAATTTAAGTCTATATATTAATAAAAAATGAAGATTTTTATAAAAGGAAGCATGCAATTTACTTTTTGTTGAGGGTAGGTACAGCAGCTTTTACATCTCTCACTTTTCAGTGCATCAGCCTTGCTTCTGGGTATAACCTTTGTGTGAGGGCTAAATTTTTGAGAATGCAAGTAAATGCCTGTACAAGTTCAGATATGATAATAGCTTCAATAGTGCTTGTGATACCATAAGCAAAACTGAAAAGGATGAAGGTTAGCCTTATGGTAAAGGAAAGCAAACTGGATTCATTTCCCACTTCTGCTACAGATTTCCTATATGGCCTTGGGCAAGTCATTCAGGGTGGGATCCATATGGGTACATTAGTGCCTAAACCTTGAGTTTAGGACCCATTTCACTATCCCACTATGGATAAAAACTTAAAGGCTACATCTACACTGCAGGCTTTTTGCATAAGAATGGCTGTTCTTGTGCAAAAACTTGTGAAGCATCTACACTGTACGCGTGTTCTTGCACAAGTAAATTTACAGTAAAGCATCAGAAGAGAGGACTTCTTGTGCAAGAGTTATTCCTCTCCCCACAAGGAATAAGCCCTCTTGTGCAAGAGCTCTTGCGCAAGAAGGCAGTGTGGACGGGCAACAGGGTTTTCTTGCAAAAGAAACCTATGGCTAAAATGGCCATCAGAGCTTTCTTGCACAAGAGAACATCCACGCTGCCATGGACGCTCTTGCGCAAAAGCACATCTCTTGCGCAAAAGCACATGGCAGAGTGGATGCACTCTTGTGCAAGACCTTTTGTGCAAGAATTCTTGCGCAAAACAGTTCTTGCGCAAGAAGCCTGCAGTGTAGACGTAGCCCAAAATCATGGGGCCAGAGATAGGAAGTGAAAGAACAAGTATGAGAGATGGCTCTATCCTCCAGTGACTAAGGCACCCACCTGGGATGTGGGAGACCCCAGGATCCAGACTGTGCTCTGACCACTCTTCTATTATTTATCCATAGTGGAACAGCGCCAACATGAGAGCGTGAGGGAACTCTTCTATGTCAGAATATCTCAAGTCCCAGTGGTCATGAGAAGTGATAGACTTCAAATCCTTCAGATTGTGGGGAGTTGAAGTGAAATCTCCAGCATCTCAGAATGATGTTCTAACCACTGGACTTAAAAATTACAAGATTATCGTCTTCTTTTCCTCAAGAAATGCCATAGGTATCTAAGTCACCTGAGTACAGGTGCCAGGTTTCTGTTTGTGCATTGCTAGTGGACCTAGGCACCTCCTTACAACTTGGACTTAGGTGCCTAGCTCTGAGAAGGGGCAGAGCTTAGTGCAGACCTCTCCCCTTGACTAGTCTAGGCACTCCCACCCCTCCCTGAGTGCTGGCTTTTGTGAATCCTATTCTGAAACTCCTGTATTTCCCTATGTACTGTATAGGGAACATAGGTGCCTAACTCTCTCCTTTAGGGAAGGCAATGCTGTTCCTGTGACTCTCTAGGTGCTTAAAAATCATGTGTCATGATGCTTAGCATTGCAGTGTCCAGGTTCTTTATGGATCTCACACCTAATCTCTTTGTACCTGAGAACCTATTATAGATGGAAGCAACAGAAATAGCTTTCTCCTGCTCTGTCTCTTTTTCCCCTTCTGAGATTGTAAATTCTCATTTAGGGATTGTCTCTCATTACATTTCTGTGCAGCAGTTAATACAAAGGAGTCCTGATCTTGGTTGAGCTCTCGAACTGGTACATGACATAAATACAGGTTGGACCTCTCTGATCCGGCACCCTCAGGATCTGACTGGTCCCAAACGAGGGGATTTGCTGGACCAAGGAAGGCCCCTCCCTCATAGTCTGTGCTGCCACCGGGCTAGGGCTCCAGCCTGCCTCCACTGCTGCCCCAGCTTTCTATATGCCACTGGCCCCACCACTGCCAGGGCTGGAGCACCACGGCTGGAGCTCTGCAGCGGGGGCAGAACTCTGCAGCCACCTGGCTCCATGGCTGGGAATAGAGCTTCCTAGCTGCTGCTGGGGCTGGAGCTCCTTGTTCACTGGAGCCAGAATGGGACTGGGGCTGGAGCTCCGCGGCTAAGGCTGGGGCCAGAGCTCCCTGGCTGTGCCCAGAGCTCAAGGGCTACTGCCGGGATGGAGCTCCCTGGCTGCTGGGGTCAGGGAGCTCTGCTGGGGCCAGAACTCCCCAATGTGCTGCCTGTTCCTACACATGCATACACGTACACACCCCAACACTGGGCTCCCAGTTGAGTCACTGGTGCCCCCATGGTGCTCCTGCCCCACCGCCAGACCTCTCTGTTCTTGGGCTCTGTGGTCCTGGAACATCCGTGGTCTATGCTAGACCACAGAGGTTGCCGGACCACAGAGTCCCAGTTAAGGGGGATAGAACCTGTAGTAATAATGGAAGTAGTGTAGGAGATTTTTACAAGTGCAGTTGGGCACATAGGTAAATATGAGATTACTTCTTAAACCTTTAAAATTTCTGTGAGCACTACTGCTTATTATAGCAAAAAGAACTACTTCAGTTCAGCTCCTGAGCCCCTTGAGGCGTGAAAATAGCCTGATCTGACTGAAGGCATCCTTTGGCCACTCAGGGAGCAATATTGGAGAACTTCAGTGGAAAGAATATTATTTCTTTCATAGTTAAAAGACCTCAAAGGTTCACTGATGGACCTTCACAGGTGGTGAAAGTGTTTACATGTGTGAAATGCTTCCCAAGTAGAAAAAGCTTCAAAAGTATGTATATAATCATGATTTGCATTTATTGCATAGATAAACTGTATCCATCAGTGCTGTTTCCTGTCATTTAAAAAAATGGCCTCAGCTATCCAAAATAAAATCAGTAGTTAATAAAAGAGCCTTGATTGATATGAGCCAGAAATATTGTTTATTGTTTGTGTTGCAGAGACCAATCTCCAGTCCCTATCCTAAATGGGACAATTCATATAAGCAGAGTTATCCACATGCATATGTGTTTACAGGGTCGAGACCTATATCTGGATGTGTAATCACAAATCAGATAACTAATTCCATTGCAATAACAACTTGTGTAGATGACCATTTTTTAGACTCTCCTAGGGTATGTCTACACTACCACCCTAGTTCGAACTAGGAACGAGGTGTTCCGGTAGTTCGAATGAGAGATCCTAATTCGAACTACCTACTCCGTGCCGCATGTAGCCGCGGGCACGGAGTTCGACCTAAGGGGATTTTAAAATGGCGCCCGCCCGGCAAGATGCAAATGAACCCAGGATATTTAAATCCCGGGCTTCATTTGCAACTTCGAATGCCTACATTAACCACCCTAGTTCGAACTAGGGTGGTAGTGTAGACATACCCCTACTTATTTCACTCTGTCACATAGCTGCACAATGCTATGTTGAAGGGGCATACTTATTCAGATATGCCAGTGCCTTTTTATGTGAGTAACGCAGGACTATTTTTTTCCAAAATTTGAACTCGCGAGTCACAATAGTTCTGGTGGCTTCAGTGTTCATGAACAACATTGGATTTATTTGCCCTGGAATCTGAAGTTATTTTATTTTTCCGCAAAAGCAGGTGCAAGACTATCAGTGGCAGTCCTCACCCTGCCTCACCAATGTACTTCATCCCTGAGGTGAAGGGCCCCCACAAACGCACCTTAGAAATGAAAAGGCAGATCTATCTGTTTTCTGACTCAGTCCCTTCAATGAGTCTTCCAACCACTTTGGCAGTGGAAATTGTGTCTTTCTGATGCATACGGGCACCTTTTCACAAAGGAGTAGATAGAGATCATGACTTCCTTTTAAATGGGTCACCCAACAGCTATCAAGTAGCAACAGCTTTCAGTCAATACTTATCAAGGCCAGATTTTCTCAGTTACATAGACGTAGGAAAACTATATCACAATACAAAATCCTAGGGTCACAGTTCTTTTTTAAAATATGAAGAACATGCCTAGCAAAACTTAGTAGTCTTACAATGTTGTAATGTTGGAAAATATTTTGCATGTTTATAAAATCTACCAAATAGACTCCTATAATGAAAGGCTAACTTTAATTTTAGCAGTGTAAATGGCAATGGTATAATTAGCCCGTAAAGCCCATATAAATAAATCATTATTATGTAAAACTTACACCGAAGTTCAATGAAGAAAGTCTCTGGATTTGTTTTAAAATACTATTTCAGAATTCTTGGAATAGTCTCAGATAATTCAGCTCTGTGCTATCTGTGTTATGGAAACAATTATCATGGGGTAATTCATTTCGTGCACATGGCCAGGATTGCAGGGTTTAGTTAGGTTCACCTGTCATTTGTGTCATGGAGAGAAAACAGGGGGCCAATGAAAAACTAACAGGGACAAATGCAGGAGTGCTAGATTACAGATTTAGACAAAAGTTATGTCTGCACTGCACTGTAAGCCCAGGCTCAGATTCAGGTTTGAGTCCAGATCTCCTCCTCCATCTACACACAAAGCTTTCACACTCATTCTTGAGCCTAGCATCCTACAGGGCTTAGGATCTAAGCACGAATCAAGCTGTGATCCAAGGTTCAATCCCAATTGCTTTGCATTCCCTTCCATACATGCACACATTTAAGTCCTGGGAGACTGACAAAAGTATCCCATAATCCCATGGGCCAACATCCTTTGCCTTCTTTATCCAAGAATCTGAAGTCTACCCCAGTGAAAACATAAGCAACGCTCCTCAGTGTACAGCAACAGATTCATGAATCAGCATTAACCTTTCCATTGTCTTCTGACCAACTAGTAGTAAATAGACCATTGGAGAACCTTCTATGTTTGCAATGGAACCTGAATAGAAGAAGCCTTTTGCAAAGCACTGTGCTTCACTGTCATGGGAGGACACCCAGGTTGTGGTACATCTCACACGACGGCTAGAAATGGATCACTACCTTGTCGCGGCTGGGGGGGCTTGTGTGTCTCAGTGACCCCTAGAGCTATGTCGGCAGGAGCCTAGTGCTCCTGGTAGGATCATCCATGCCAGACAGGTTGAAGGGCAGAGATCAGACTAAGTGTGATTCACTGGTCCTCCAGTTTGGGGGTTCGGTCCAGGGCTAACAACTCTGACGTAGAAAAAAAATTATGTTACGGAAACAGCAATGAAGAATTCTCCTACAACTTTGTGTGATGGCCTTCTTAAGTCCTCTCTGGGAACCTGTATGACTGACAGTAGTGAAAGCCATGAGGAAGCTACTGCCACAATGATGGACACCAAGACAAAGATCAGAACTGGATTCTGGAATGTACGAACCATGTACAATATTGGCAAGTTAGCACAATTAGTCGCTGAAATGAGACGATACAGTCTACACATCCTTGGTGTTAGTGAGAGTAGATGGACAGGATCGGGGAGACTGAAGACGTTTGCAGGAGAAACAGTGCTTTACTCCGGAAGAGACAATGACCAGCATCATGAGGGATTGGCCATCATTCTTAAGAGGGGGATTGAGAATCCGCCATGATGGAGGCACCAAGAACGACATCCAGAGCAGACTAAGTAAGGCCAGAAATGTCCTCAGGAGTATGAACAATGTATGGAGATCTACACAGTACAGTGTCTATATCAAGCTTAAGCTGTACCAAAGATGTGTCATATCAACCCTACTATATGGCTCAGAGTCCTGGCGGATGACAGAGTGCAAACGTGCCAAGCTCTCATCCTTTCACACCACCAGCCTTCATAAGATACTTTGCATCTTTTGGCCAAAAACAATCTCCAACCACGACCTGCTCCTGCGATGTCACCAGGAGGACATGACCACTGTCATTATGAGAAGATGCTGGAGATGTATAGGGCATGTGATGAGAAGGGAGGCAGACGCCATTGTAAAGATAGCACTTCACTGGATGCCTAAAGGACAATGGAAACGTGGGAGGCCCAAGACAACATGGCGGCGTACTGTTGAGGCAGACACGAAGAGAATGAATTACAACTGGGACACACTGGAGAAAATGGCCAAAGACAGACAAAAATGGAGAACCTTCATTGCTGACCTACACGCCAGCGGGCGTAATAGGCATTAACTTAACTAACACTATTCACTAATTACTTGCTTCCTAACATCCCTAGTTCTGCGGCACCTTAAAAAAAACCTAACAAATTATATAAATAAATAAATAAACACACACACACACACACACACACACACACACATATATATGGTGTCTCCCCTGTTTCTTACAGTGAGCCCTGAGGTTTGCACTCCTGGTCATAAGCCTCTCCAGACACTAACAATTTTCACACAAATAAGCTATATAACAGTTCAGGCACCCTCAAAATAAGTTGAAACAAAGTAAAAAAAAAAAACAATAACAAAACTCCCACATTGAAAAGAAATATAACTCATAGCTACAAACAAACCATCTAACAGATCCTTGAAAGTTATTCCTTCTGGAACCAAACTCCATAACAATAAGCACCCAGGTAGCAGAACCATCATTGCAGATAAATACAATTTTCAGCTCGTGAATAAGCAAGTCACAAAATAAACTTTGTTCAGATTTTTGTCTATTTAATTTAATAATATGGAATTGTTTTGACCAATCAGATACACAGATGTAGGCAGTCCTTCCCACCCTCCTATTGTGCAATTATCCTGCAGTCTGATTATGGATGCCTGTTTCGCATAAACAGTTCACAATTATAAGCAGGCTGTGGACACTAATTGCTCTACTCTAACTCCTGCTCTCAGAATTTTAAGACATTTATTTGCTGGTCTCTTGAGCTTCCCTCCTTTATCAGAAACGGAAATTCTAACATTTGCACAAAAAGGGGGAGGGGGGGGAAACAAATACAATCTAATGAAATGGTGCTGGCAAACTACTGAAACTGAAAGTGTTTAAAGAAGGTTGAGAAATGAAAAATCTGACCTTACCCCTTGCCTTTTTTTTTTTTTTTTTGGACAGGTCATGCTTGTTTATTTCAGTGGATAGAGCCCTAGCTCTATAATTCATAGATATGGTTTCTTGTCCTAGCTTTGCAATTGAACTACACAGCATGAGCTTGGGAAAATCATTTCACCTCTATGTGACTCAGTTTCCACATCTATCAAGTGTAGATAATGAAACTGACTCACCTCTGAGAAGCACTGTGAGATCCAAGATGAAGCGCACTATACAAGAGTGGAGTATTTGTTTTGTTTTCAATGTTTGTTTCACTTGGGAAAGTTCCAGCTCTTCCTTCTCAGTTCAGTTGTGAAACACTAAGCAAACACACTGCAGTTATTTTGAGAAGGGCTTTGAATGGACCTGAGGAAAGAGGAATGAGAATAAAGGGGCAGAAAATAAAATGCAGAGGTAATAAAAGGTACAGACAGAAAAAAATAGGAAGTGAAGGAAAGATAGCAGGAGAAAGAACCAAAAGTTTTATATTTTAAAAAACAATTTAGCTATCCCTCCTACTTGAGAGCTCATTTATTGTAAGCTTTCTCCTTCTGTCACTGAAAATGGAATGTTTAATTAAAATTTCATCCTTAATGATAGCTTGTGGTTGCTTCCAGATAATTAAGCGATAATAACCAATATCCTGGGCTAATAAAGTCTTGGCCTTAGGCTTCAAAAGATTATCCTGGATAGGATTACTATCTAATAAATAGGGAATATCCTCAAGCCATTGCACTATATTATTTATAACACTTCATGCTGTACTAGTAAATGTTCTGTTCTACTTTGTAAAAGTAAAGACAACATTGTAAGGAAAGACTTGACTCCAGACAGCACATTGCAGTATAATCTTTGCCAGGACACGGAGAGGAATTGCTGGGAGATCTTGAGAGAAAGTTTGGTGGATGGATTAGCAAAGTACAAATTAATTAAGGTATACTGTACTTTACTGCAAACTAGAATGTGGCATATGAAAATCCCCACATACTGCACCTGAGACAGAGTTGAGGAAGCAAATGTAAAACAAATTGTAAGTAACAAGCTGTGGTCCAAATCCTGCTTAGCTTTGTCCATGTTTTCATTGGAACAAAGTAAGCAGGATTAGCCTTACATTTGCAAACCCATAGGTAATCTATGAAGAATATCCTGTTAGGATCTGATCCTGCAAGTCACTCCTTGCAGGTGGAGGCCCGTTCTTTGATGTCTGTGCAGGCTAATTGGTTTACATGTATATAGCCCCTGATCTCAAAACTTCTTCTTTGTTTTGTTTTGTTTTGTTTTGTTCTTGTTCTGCCTACTTCATTCAATTGTGCTACAGTCCAGAGTAGGCAATACTTCATTGCTTTGGAAACATGTGTGAGTGTGGTTGGCCTCTCCCCATGTGTCTGTGAGGAGCATGTGTGTGTGTCACCCCTCATTGTGTGAAAACTAAAACTTTAAAGATACAAAGATTAAAAGAATCCAATTATACCATATTTCTTGGCTCAGTGAACTTGATATTAATTTGAATGTTTATGTTTGTTGTTGAACTCCTTTGAATACAAGCAATTTTACCAGGTGTCCTGCATTCAGTACAGGGAAATATGGTCATCCTATTACCCTGGGACACAGTAATGAATAATTTTCAAAACCTAATTAGATGGACACGCCCTGACTTATGGTGATGATGACAAATATCCCAGGTCCCAGAAGAAGAGATTGCCTGAGGCCAAATACTCGTGGCCGTATCTATCACCGGCACGTGGTTTACCAAATAACACTCCGAGTCTCAGTTTGGGGCCAAACCATATATTATAAATTTAGAATACAGAACTGAACAGCATATGACAAAACACTATAAACCTCCCTATCCCTGAAGATAAAGCAGATAGTAAAGACCCCTAAACAATAGGACTATACATTACATTCACGTGGCACAGATCAGCTAGGAGCGCACGACCTCTATGTCTTGGCTAATTGGAAGCTGTGACAGAGGAACAGTGAGGAGACCCTCGATGTCGCTTCAGGATCTGGTCCTCCGGGCAGGTGGTAGATGGACGGTGGACTATTATTCGAAGGCCTTCCGCTCTCCGAGAATAATCCAATGGGATCCAAAAAGGTTTTCCCCCAGGAATACTCCACAGGAATACAAAACCCAAAAATATATCCCTCCACTCACATGCAAACTATGCTGTCTATACTCACACCCTTACACTCCCTCACTCACTCTATCATTCATACTAAACAGAGAGAGACATTCCACAGAACCCACACACACTCCGGAACCCAAACAGAACTGGGAACCCAAACTAATGTTAACTGGGGTATTTATGCACCTGTAGGCGGGAAGACCCTAATGGTGCTGAGTGCACTCTTTTGTGGGTGGTGTGCATAACAATTTGAGCCGTGTGCAGCTATTTTGAGCTGGGTGCAAAGGAATGGGATGGTGTGCAAAGCACTAGTACCGTGTGCAACTCTAAAAAGGCGGGAAGCTTCTGACAGTCAAGCTTCCTTAGTTCTAACCAAGGGAAGATAGTTCGAATTAACAGCTTAGTTCGGTTTAACTTTGCTAGTTCCATCCACACAACCACTAAACATCAGAACTGAGGTTACAATCCTACCTACACTAGGACTGATCTTCAAGGACTGACCAAGCCAGTGTAGGGCATCACGAAAAGTAGAGCTGCCTTCCCCTGGTGCTGTGTGGGGAAAGCAGAGCCCTGGGTGGCAGTGGAGCTGCCTGGGGAAAAGCAGAGCCCCTGAGGGGACAGGGGGAAAGCGGACCTTCCACTGCATTGACCTCCCCGATCCAGAAAATTCCCTGGTTTGGGACCAATCCGGTCCGGAGAGTGCTGGACCAGGGAGGTACAACCTCTAGTAGGGCTGGAGGTCCACCACTGGCAGCGAGGGTCCATCCCCCCTCACACACACTGGCAGTAGCAGGGGAAGTGGAGCAACATAGCCCATTGCTCTGCTTCTCCTGCTGCTGCTGGTGAGTGCTAGGCGGTGGACCCTCTATTGCAGGGACAAGGCACCCTGCTCTGGCTTCACGGCTTCTACGTGGCCCCTTGCCCTTCACCCTTGGCATTGGGCACATATGCCTCCTCATGTCTCCCCATGTTGCCCCTGCAAATTCCTGTCAGGGATGGTCTAGATAATGCTTAATCCTGTCATGAGTGCAGGGGACTGGACTAGTTGACCTCTCAAGGTCCCGCTAGTCCCCTGGGCCACATCGCTCGAGGCAGGGAATTAGGGGAAGAGGTGAGGCAGGGGCAAAGCAAGTGGGGGGAGAGTGGCGATGGGGAGGGATTGGAGCAAAGGCAGGAAAAAAAAGGTGTGATCCCAGAGACTGATATGTATCCTGAAATGTACAGTTACATTCCTTACAGTTTTTGTGTCCTATCTACTGACACTTCATATCTTTATTAATTATTTTATTATTCCTGGGATAGTGTTTTGAATCCTATGCTCTACCGCTAAAATACCTTATAGCAGTGAGTTCCATAGGTTAATTATGCTGTATTGTAACAGAACCCCTTTCACCAGTTTTGAATACGTTGCCTTTGTCAATGTCATTGAATGAGTCTTTTTCCTATATTCTGTGAAAGGGAAAAAGGAAGTGTTCAGATAACCTTCTTTATATAATACTGTAACATATCACCTCTTATTAGTCTCAGTCATGTTGCACTGACATAGTGTTTTCAGTTCCTGTTTTCTTCATTGCTGCATACCAAAAAATGCAAGTGTCAGGCCTGCTGGCAATAGTCAGTATTCAGTCACATAAATGTACGTTTTCCTTCTCTTTTGAACCTCTGAAGGATTTAGGGTGATTTAACAAAGTTCTGCTCTTCAACTCCCCTCCCCTCCATTTTCTTTGCATATCTGCAATCAATGCATTTTAGGGATTGTATTGCATTTGCACACAATACCAGGGCTGAACTTGGCTGCACTATCATCCTAGCTGAAAAAAAGATTTGGTTCTTACCATCACCATTCCATTATGGTTCCCAAAAATGCCTCTAATATGCCAAGAATAACCTGTCTGCTCTTCCTTTCCTCGAATCCTGCTTACACTTCATTTTCTGAGCTCCTGATATATCCTTAAAACCAAAAGACTCATTTTTCTTATTCCATTTGCATTCCGTTGACCTGCTGGCTTCTGCTTGCCTGTAGGAAGAATGGCCATTCCAATTTGAAGCACTATTCCAGTTTATTCTTACATATGGTACCCTAGACAATCACCTATATCACCTGCATGTAAAGATAACCCAGGTCTCTTCTCTGAAAGACTGGCTTTCTCTCTCTCATTTGTCTTCCTTTAATATTTCTATAGTGCACATCTTTTCATCTCATAGCAATATGTGCTTCTGATATTGCTTGTGCCCCTTGAACCACATTAGTCAGAGACTCAAGCAATAAAAGGAGAATATGGATTTTTTTTAAAAGCATATCTGCCAAAGGACAGAAAGGAAGATTGTTTGTTATCATCTGATATTACAGGTACAATAGATTCAAGGCGGGGGTTATCAGTATTCTCTTTCCTTTGCTCCAAGTCAGAGGCTGCTCTCAGCAGAGCTTCAAGGTGTTTAGTGCCACAAGCCTGATGTTTCAGGTACTGATTTCCTACAAGCCCTTCGTCTACCTAGCGCACAACAACCTGCCTGCTCTATATTGAACATTGTGTAGCAGCCTCACTTGCACTGCAGTGACCGAGCTGTCAAGAAATTCAGAGAACAGCTCTGTCAGGCCTGTGGATGGTTCAAAAAACATAAAAGCAGTAAGCTCCAAGGAGTCTGCAGAAAACCTTGCCTTTGGCTTCAGCTGGTGGTTCTATGTCAGCACAAATCACAACAGGGAGCACAGAACAGAAATGTGATTCTATTTCTAACTGCACTGCTTTAGATTAGTTTAGTTTAGGGAATACATTGTATTCTAGAGTTATGTGTCACATTATGCAGCATGATATCATTAGAAATTGTTACTTTGAATATTTACATATATATAGAATATACAGTAATGATGAATGTAACGTGTAATGAAGTGTCTCCCCTATTATCAGGGAGAGGCAGACTATATACTGCCCTCTTCCCTGGAGCATATCCTGTTTGCCTGGAAGAGATGAGAGCCTTGTTTCTCCTTAGTCTACAAGGCTCATGGTCCCAGGCCCTTAAGGAGGCATATCCTAATTTTTTCCTAACACTAATTATTTTGGGGACCAATTCCTCTTTCTCAAAACCTTCTTCTGCTCTTCCCTAAGGTTTCTGTCCACTCCAGAAGTCCAGGAACCCTAAAGGGCCATGCCATGGGATAGCAGTTAACTGACCCCTTGTCCCTACTGCTTTTAAAGGGGACAGTTCCCACTCTTAGGGTATGTCTACACTACAGAGTTTTGTCACAAAAACATCCGTTTTTCCAACTAACCCTGAGTTACGTCCACACTGCAGTTGCATTCTTCTGAAAGTAAATCAAAAGAACAGAGGGTTTTTTCCGGAGTTGGTAATCCTCTTTCTACGAGGAAGAACCCTTTTTCCGAAAGAGCTCTTTCGCAAAAAGGCGCGTGTGGATGGGGAAGAGGGAGTTCTTTCAAAAGAAGAGGAAAAAGCACTGGTGCCCTGGTGGCCACTCTGTCCATAGTAATCACAGCTTACATTCGAGATAGCTTCCACACTGAACGGATGCTATCTTTCGAAAAAGCAGATCGCTTTTTCAATGTGCTTTTGTGTGCGGACACTCTCTTTCAGAAGAAATTTTTGGAAGTTCTCTTCCGAAAAAAAGGTTCTTCAGAAAGAAGCCTGTAGCTTAGACATAGCCTTAGAGGTATCTTCTGAAAATCTGGCTGCATGATCCCTTTGTAGCCTAACTCTGCCACACTTACCCACCTTGAATTGTACGTTAGGCCGTAGAGTACTTTGCTCAACAGGGTGGTTGAAGTCTCTAGTAGGATAAGGTGAATAAGAATGGCAGAATCAGGTTCTTAATTAACAATACTTTGTTTAGATCGCTACTATTTGACTACTTACATGGGCAACATCTTTCTCACACTCTTAGCTTTATGGTCACTGTTCATGTGCAAAATCACAGCACACATTTACTTATGAGTTAAAAGTTTCAATACTTTAAGTAATTAGAGCATGTAGATATTTGACATCACTGTAATAGTAATTTATTACTGTCTCTTTTTAATGTTAGTGATGATATATCATAGATCCAAAAAGGTTTAACTCTGCTCTCTTTTCTGGCAACATGATGACATTACCAGGTTAATATGTTAGTCCCTATCACTAGAGCAATCTATGATGAACTTGTCTGACCTTAGCATTTGTCACATTGTACTACTGACTTTTCTATTTCATTTGCAATGTAAGTATATATTTTCCCTGAGGGATATCCATATCATCTATATGTGTGTTCTACACACTAGGAAACACACGACAATTTAGAAACATCCTTATATTCCTATGTCAACTTTTTTTGTACTTTTGATATGGCAAGTTAAAAAGATGACGTTCATAGGTTCAGGTCTTCCCACTTGATTTCAATGCACCTATACACATGCATAGCATAAGGCACATGCATAAATGTTTGCTGCATCAGGGCCAAAGACAGTCCATTTTAAAGGAAATATTTGTAGTTTTAATTATTTTTCTTTTTGAAACCCAAAAGTCCACAAGTCATTCTTGGATTCCACATGAACAAGACACAGTGTTTGTATGACATGTGAACGTTATGTTTACTTATAGCATTATTTTAAACTAAAGCATTCTTGATACTCTTAATCTGGTTGCACAAAAAATACCAATAGAATTTTGTCATTAGCCCTCTTTAATTTTGGGATTATAAACAAGAAATCCAAGAAGGTATTTAAATAACCACTAGTTAATTACATGATTTGAAATATATGAGGACATTTCAAACCATATAAAGGTATTGTGAAAGATTTAAAGTCAATTGGGAAAGGAAACTGACATCCAGCAAGAAAATTAAGATGAAGACGTATATAGCATTGCTTTTAAAGCCTCTGAAGATTTGAGTGTAGACCATATCTACTAAATATTTTAGAGCATTTGTGCATCTGTCTGTCCAAGTGTCCATCTATTCACTTGTTCAAGAACTCCTCCTAAACGGTAAGAGCTAGGACCAACAAATTTGGTATAAAATTAAGATAAGACAAAGCTAGAAGTAAGATAGGGTTTGGTTGCATCAGGAAAATGGGGTGTGCTTGGAATGGGATTGCTTCTCATAAAACCATATAGAAAAGAGACAGTCACCAGGTAGGTGCAAGGGGATGGCTGGGGAAGCACCCCTTCAGCCTGTCCAGAACTGTCCCAACCCTGAATCTGCCACTTCCTCCAGGTGCCCTTTTGGGAGGGTGGGAAGGCTGATACTTCCCTCTCCCCCCAATGCATATGGAAACATTGCTGGCTGTACCTCTTAATCAGGGAGTGAGAGGAAAGTACATCATATGCTGCATTCCTCACTCTGGCTGGGAAACGCAGAGGGCAGATAAACCTGGCTTTGCCCCAGCAGGTAGACAGGCACCCTTCCCTCGGTTATGCCCATGGGAGCTGCAGTGACCATGGAGAGGTGCTTCTCATTTGGCCTCAAGCTGCTGTGGTGAGAGGGGGCTTGGGTAGTACTTTCTCCTCGGGGCAGCCTGCAGGTTGAGCCCCTCAACTTCACCCCACCCCAGAACAATGATTTAAATGAAGCATGTACATTTTCATTTTCTTTTTAAAAAACAAAAATTGAGTTAAAGATCCGAGCAATGTCAGATAAATCTAATAGTTATATAAAGGGAAGAGTTTGCATCTATGAATGACCATTCTACCAGGGTGCACTATTAACAGCTGGTTTGTAGTTCTCATAAAAGGGATAATTTTGCTTTCATTCAGAGATACTTGTTTCAAAGTACCCTGGTTTATTAAATAAATCTTTTAATGATGCACTATTAAGCCTCAGTAAGAAAGCAAAAATTTAAAGGAAAATAAAAAACTAAACAAGGAATAATATTAAAGCTGCCTGACTTGCTATCCAGCCATAGGTTTTTCTTGGTGTCCTTATTTCTCTGTGAGCAAGAGAAAGAGTGTAAGACTGGCAGCTATCCTAAAGTAATATAATTAAATTTAAATTTTTTAAAAGCCCTTATTGTACTACACTATTTAACTGCCTTTGAGACATCTAGGAATTAATTTTTTGCTGGTGTAACTCCACTGAAGCCCTGTGACATCCTAGCATTAACACAGAACTTTGTCATAAAAAAATATTAAATAGAACAGCATTCCCTGTCCTATTTATCCCAAGCTCCTGCATATTCCAGACACCCCTGAAAGAATTCAGATAAGCTGCTACTAAACAGCAAGGGGTTCATGTATCGGTGTGGCGATTCAACAGAAGTTTTTCAAATAAACTATTTAGCAAAGGGTGATATAATAGGGGTGAGAAAGTGACAGCACCAAGTTAGCTAATCAGAGGTATAAAAGCTGCTGCCCCCTCCTCTCCTGCACACACACACACACACACACACACACACACACACACACTGTTTGGTCATATTTACACTGTAACTAACTTGACAGGGAACAGCAGAGATTACATAAGTGATGGCAACCTGCAGCCTGCAAAACCCGTCTATCCCTCCACATGCCTCTTGCACACGGGGGCACTGGAGCCCTGCACTTGCTACTCCCCTCCCTTCCTCACAGCACTTTTGGAGTGCATGAATTGCCTGATTCATGCTCTATCCCTGGTCCTTCCCCTCCCTCCCAGAGCTGGAAAACTGCATACAACTGATTTGCAATGTTCATGCAAAGAGAGGGAGAGAGGGAGGAGAGGAGTGGGGATAGAGTGTGAATTCATGGCGCTCCGAAAGTGTTGGGAGGGAGAAGAAGTGCACAAGAGGAGTGTGGCGTGAGGGTTTTCATGGGCCACTGGTGGACCCCCAGTGGACCACAGGCCACAGGTTTACAGAATACTAGAACTGGAAGGGACCTTGAGAGGTCATTAAGTCCAGTTCTGTGCCCTCATGGCAGAACCAAGCACTGTCTAGATCATCCCTGACAGATGTTTGTGTAAGCTGTTACGCACCACTAGTCAAGTGTCATACTGAGATGAAGGAAGGCCACTCATGTGATCCACTCATTGTTCTTGGTTGTCCATTGCTGGATTACATACTCAGTACTCTCCACTGTGAGCAACTAGGAAAATAGAGCACAGGAAATAGAACCTTTGGCTCCTTCCTTCTCTCTGGCCAAGTTAGATGGGCTGTGGGCAGATTAAACTGCTCCAACAGAAGAGTTGTACTTAGAACATAAGAATGGCCATACTGGGTCAGACCAAAGGTCCATCCAGCCCAGTACCCTGTCTGCCAACAGTGGCAAATGCCAGGTGTCCCAGAGGGAGTGAATTGAACAGGTACTGATCAAGCAATCACTCTCCTGCCATCCATCTCCACCCTCTGACAAGACAGAAGCTAGGGACACCATTCCTTACCCATACTGGCCAATAGCCATTAATGGACTTAACCTCCGCGAATTTATCTAGTTCTCTTTTAAACCCTGTTATAGTCCTAGCCTTCATAACCTCCTCAGGCAAGGAGTTCCACAGAGTGACTATGCGCTGCGTGAAGAAGAGCTTCCTTTTATTTGTTTTAAATCTGCTGCCCATTAGTTTCATTTGGTGGCCCCTAGTTCTTATATTATGGGAACAAGTAAATAACTTTTCCTTATTCACTTTCTCCACACCACTCATGATTTTATATACCTCTATCATATCCCCCCTTAGTCTCCTCTTTTCCAAGCTGAAAAGTCCTAGTCTCTTTAATCTCTCCTCATATGGGACCCATTCCAAACCCCTAATCATTTTAGTTTCCCTTCTTTGAACCTTTTCAAATGCCAGTATATCTTTTTTGAGGTGAGGAGACCACATCTGTATGCAGTATTCCAGATGTGGGTGTACCATGGATTTATATAAGGGCAATAAGATATTCTCCATCTTATTCTCTATCCCTTTTTTAATGATTCCTAACATCCTGTTTGTTTTTTTGACTGCCGCTGCATACTGTGCGCACATCTTCAGAGAGCTATCCACGATGACTCCAAGATCCCTTTCCTGGTTAGCTGTAGCTAAATTAGCCCCCCATCATATTATATGTATAGTTGGGGTTATTTTTTCCAATGTGCATTACTTTATATTTATGCACATAAAATTTTATTTGCCATTTTGTTGCCCAATCATTTAGTTTTGTGAGATCGTTTTGAAGTTCTTCACAGTCTGCTTTGGTCTTAACTACCTTGAGCAGTTTAGTATCATCTGCAAACTTTGCCATCTCACTATTTACCCCTTTCTCCAGATCATTTATGAATAAGTTGAATAGGATTGGTCCTAGGACTGACCCTTGTGGAACACCACTAGTTACCCCTCTCCATTCTGAAAATATACCTTTGTTTCCTGTCTTTTAACCAGTTCTCAGTCCATGAAAGGATCTTCCCTCTTATCCCATGACAACTTAATTTATGTAAGAGCCTTTGGTGAGGGACCTTGTCAAAGGCTTTCTGGAAATCTAAGTACCTCTGGAAATCTAAGTACTTACCTCTTCTTCCCACAAAAAACAAATTTTAGTCACAATTTATTCTGTGGTCTGTTCCTGGGTTGGTCCAGCTATGTGCTGTCTCTTCCTCAGGGTATTAATAAGCTGTGTAATGCCCACAAGATGGTGTCTCCCTTTGGAGCTGAGTTCACTCTCTCCTGTATCACAGTACTAAATAATTCTATAGCATACTTACCAAGCAAACAATAAACTTTCAAAATTTACTATCAGTCAATAATGCAATGCCATGGAAATAAAGGTCTCCCCTTTTGTGTGTTCATTCCAGAGGTGAGAGAGGCAGCAGCCCTTTCACAGTGAGGGCCCCAATTCAGGCAGCAATTAATATCCAAGAAGGGTGTTTAAGCATATGCTTAACATTATGCATGTATTTTAATATTATAGAAGTCAGTAGTATTGAAAGATTTGCTTGAAGTTAAACATGTGGTAAGTTCTTAACTGAACTGGGGCCAAAGTTTGTAACCAGCTTCCACTGTAAAGCTCTGCTCAGTGCTACTCAAATGTGGGCTGTGAATATCAGACAGGATTTAAACTTGTCAGATGTATAATGGAGGCAAAGAAAAAAGTGCTACAAAATGGAATAAAATTTGTCAAACTGCTTTTGAGTTAAAGGTCAGTCTTATCCAGATTTGAAATCTTGACATTTATCTAGTATTTTGTCTCCTTCTAGCGCAATCACCTTTTATTAGCCTTCAAACTTTTCAGAAAGTTAACTCTATTGGAAAACCTAGACATTAGGTATATTTAGTTGCTATTAAGCAAAATTATTTCCCCTGTATTTAGGTGGATTATTTTAGGGAAGAATATTGCTCCCCAGAATTTTAAAAGCAACAAGTAGTCCTGTGGCACTTTAAAGACTAACAAATATATATATAGTATCATGAGCTTTCATGGACAAAACCCACTTCTTCAGATGAGCTTGATCTGAAGAAGTGGGTTTAGCCCACGAAAGCTCATGATACTATATATATCTATATAGATATAGATATAGATATAGATATAGATATAGATATATATAGTTAGTCTTCAAGGTGCCACAGGACTACTCATTGTTTTTAAAATTACAGACTAACACTGCTACCCCTCTGAAACCCCATAAATTTAGTGAGAATCCTGCTTTCAGTTATATTAATGTTTCATTGACACTGGCTTCTTTATTGTTGGTATTAGTCACTATATAAACTTACCCTTTTGCAATGAGCCAATCCATATTAATTTTGTTCCAAGGTTAAGTTGGAGCTTCTTGGTCTAGATCTACAGCCATTATTCTGGAAAAAAAATACTAGCATCCACACAGCAATTGCATTATTTAGAAAGAAAACCGAAATAATGGAGAGCTTTTTCTAACATTGATAAACCTCATTCCATGAGGAATAATGCCTCTTCTGAAAATGCTTTTGGAAGAGGGTATGGGTGGACGCTCCACTGCTGCTATGTCAAAATAGCCCCTCACCAGGGCCATTCTAAGTTATTCCTCCACAATGCCTCCTGTGGCTCTAAATCGAGATAGCACATCCACATTAGGGGGCCTGCCTTGAACTAATTTGGAGACTTCCCTGAAGGGTGAAGATATCTTCCAAAATAGCTTTTTCCAAAATAAGCTTGCAGTGTAGACGTACCCTAAGATGTCGAACTGCCACTTTAGGTGCCCATTTAGACCCTCAAAATCCTTGCTTAACAGCCATCTAACACTTCAGATGCCTTAAATCCCAAAGGGTATGTCTAGATTACATGCCTCTGCTGACAGAGGCATGTAAAATAGGCTACCTGACATAGTCAATGAAGCAGGGATTTAAATATCTCCGGCTTCATTAAAATAAAAATGGCCGCCACGCTGTGCCGGCTCAGCTGATCGTCGGCACAGCGCGCAAGTCAAAACGTGGCTCGGTCGAAAAGGGAAGCCTTTGGCAACTGCTCCTGTAAACCTCGTTTCACGAGGCATAAGGCATGTAATCTAGACATACCCAAAGAGCTTAGGTTTCCATTGAAGTCTCAATGGCCCCTAAATCTCTGCTGCTGGTAAGTGCAAAGCTACCTAGATTTTCATGTCCATGTGCCTAGCTCATGTCTATACTACTGTAGGATTCTTGCCCTGTCTCTCACTTTTGGGGACCATCCCAGTAAGTAAATTCAGAGCATCCCTAACAAACTGGGCCTCACGCAAACTACAGTTGCAATGGAGGTACTGTTCCTTTTAAGTCAGTGGTTACAACCTTTGTCCAGGATGCAGGAGATCTGGGTTCAGATTTGTATTCTAGTGATATGGGTTGTGCATTCAAACTCAGCTCTCCCGGCTGACTACCCTAACTTTTGGGTCATGAGGTAGTTTGAGGTGGTGTGCTCTCCATCTGAATTAAGTTGTTTCACTTTCATAAATATTTATTGAGTTGGAAAAAGCACAAGAAGGACTTAATAGCCCGGTGGTTAGGATACTCAGCTGGGATTGAGAGTACAAAGTTCAAGTCTCTATTCTAATGAATATTTGTAGATGCCACGAAGCAGCCAGCTGCCTAAGTGTTAGGCATTACAATTATGAATTTAAGAGGCTCTAGGTCCTTGTGTTATAAATAGCTTCTCTGCTATGTTTTATAATATTTGGCTGAGACACCTCTATTAACTTACACTTTTTCTACTCATGTACTAAACCCCATTCTTTTCAATTTAAGAGACAAAAAAACAATCTATGGACATCATGAACCTCAACTACTAATTTCCCTTCAATAAAGAGTGATAGGTGGGTAGTACAGTAGCAGCTCTCCCTGTGTTTGTACCTTGCCAGCTGTGTATGGCTGCATTTTTGGTAAATCAATGGTATCAGAAGACACTATGCTGCCTTTCAGATGAAATAGGAAATGACTTCTATGATTACCCATGTTCATTAATATTTGTGATCTTTTTGTATACGTATGATTGTTAACTAACACACTCTGGTCAAATATTAGATCTGCTTATCTCAAGTTCTCCTTGCTGCATAAAATAACTTTTTGCTTCCCCTTCTGAGGGGAAGATAGCAGTATAGCATTGCTGTAACAGAATGGCTCTTGTATTTTATTCCTAGAGGTAGCTGAACCTCACTTGGGTGGATCCTTATATGTAAAGCTTTTTACAGCTTACAGAATGCATTAGGATCCCTCTGGTAGAAAGGCACAATGTCAGTTTATTTCTTCTGGTTTTACAAGAGCTCAGAGAGACACCCAAAATCAATGTGATGTCTAGGGAATAATGAAATCTAGAGAGCTGCAAAACTTTCAAAGTCATGGGGGGGGAGGGAGCATGCACCCTAACACAGCTCTTCGAGTATTCTAGGATGCATTTCGTCAGGCCCTGCTGACTTGAAGACTTCTAAATTTCCTAAGTAAATTTAAACTTGTTCTTTTTTTATTAACTTGTAAATCTGCCCCATTTCCACGAACATTCACTATTTTAGGCATCCCATCACCATCAAACTTCTTGGTGAAAACCAAAACAAAAATAAGTTATTAAGCACCTCTGCCATTTCCAGATTTCCTGTTATTGTTTCTCCCTCTTCCCTGAGTCTTGCTTCCCATGGGACCTTACCTACCAGCTCTGAGTTCACTAAAATCTGCCTTCCTGAAATCCATTGTCACTATTTTGCTGTTCTTCCCTCTACCTTTCCTCAGAGCAGGAGTCGGCAACCTATGGCTCATGAGCCATATATGACTCACTTAGGAACCAAATATGTCTCACAGCTCAAGCTCAGTAACCCGCCTCAGTCTCCTGCCCCACCTAGCAATGGGGAGCCCACACTGGTGATCCAGCCTCACGCCCCTCACAAGATTGGAGACAGAGCTGACTTCCTGCGGGGGGGTAAGGGAGGGTGGAGAAAGACCCCGAACACACAGCGAGGTTCAGAAAGAACCAAAGCCACAAACAGGTTGCCCCTGAAGGACCTGCTGCTGCCATGGCTGTGTCCCTGCTGCTCCGCCCCGCCTTGCGCCGCCCACACCATGCCCTCGTACCTGCTAGAGAGCCCCATGGAGCCACAGGAGTCCAACATCAGCCTGAGCACCTTCTTCCTGGCGCTGGCAGGCTGGATCCTGGCCAGCCTGAAGAGCTACAGGAAGTGTGACTGAGCAGACCGATCCCCATCTGCGCCCGGACCCACTTGCCAGACTCCCTGCGTTCCTGGTGAGGCGCAGCCTCCATTCCACACACAGCCCTTGGGATGCTAACTTATTCGGTCTCTTGTGTGGGCAGCAGTTGGCTGCCACATGAATGACTTGCATCTGTTACAATGGATAAACCCTGTTACTTTTTTTTTTCCAGTGTCTGTAAGTGCCACCCAGACCCTGCACCCCCTCCTTGCTCCTCCCCCCTTCACAGAATGGCCATCAGAGTACTTGTGCTTTTTCTGATAGGCTGTATTTGCACAAGAAACCCCTGCAGAGTATCTACACATGCCTTTTTGCACAACAGCTGTAGCACAAAAAGGAGTTATGCCTCATAGAAGGTTTACCTATACCACAAAAAGCCCTCTGTTCTACCATTTTACTGTCAATTTACTTGCACAGAAGCTTGCATGAGGTGTGGCTGCTCTGCGGGTTTTTGCACAGAAACCTTGTAGTGTAGACATAGCCTGAGGCATTAAGGCCTATTGGCCTGAGTCAGTAGCATAGCCCTTTGTTCACAGGGCAGCACAGCCCAATGGCCAGAGACAGTAACACATTCCTCGAATTCAGGACAGCACAGCCAAATGGGCTATGTAGTCACTGGGGTTTGGGGAAGCAGCCCCAGTAGGAGGGCACAGGCCCACCCTACTCCACTGGGCCCCAAAACCATTCACTCAGCAGAAAATCCCACCACAACACACTTGAGCTCACTCAAGTGGAAGATACTGCTTGCACACCCTCCCTGGGTCACTTCCTACCAGATCCAGGACTGGAGTGATCTATGCAGTTTCCAAGTCCTTTGGTTCTACAAAACTAGTCTCTCCCTGAAGCTTCCCCAGCTCTGGAGGCTCAACACAGACTCCAAGATCTCCAGCTCCTGTCATGTGGGGTTCTGACGGGTCCACCTCTGATGCTTCTTCAGCAAGTCCCTGCTCTCCAGTATGCAGCCCAGACTGAGCCGAGCTGCTCTCTTTTATACTACGCTAGCCCTTGGAGCATGCCCAGTGTGGCTGGAGGATGGGGCTTCCTCTACCCACAGGACATTAAGACCTCCTGGCCCAGTGTGGGATGCACACCCTGTCCCTGAGGGGCATTGTGTTTGGGCAGAGTGAGAGTTGTTTTCTGAATGATCTGTTCCAAGTTGTGCTTTCTATCAAGTAAAAAGAGAGTTGAGAAACCTTTTTGCTAAGCCTGTGCCTATTTTTGTTTTCCTTGTGATGTGTCCCTGAAGACAGCCTGAACCAGAAGGGTTCACCTCTTTGGTGGATTTTTGGGGAATGTACTAGAGCTGTGAGAGGCTTGAGGAAACTGCACTAGTTTCAGAGTTTAGGCAATCAGATTGGGGGATCCCCACTGCTGAGAGGAAAGACAGAAGCAAGGTCTGCACCTGGAGTACATGCCAAGGCAGGAAACCAGAGACAGTGCCTAAACTCTTCCCAGCCACAGCAAGATAAAGGCACATGGGATTCCATGTTTTTGTTCCCCTCACGCTATTCACCCTTCCTCTACCAAAATGAGCAATACATCTTCAGTTGTCAGATTTATAATTCATATCTTTATTATTAATTTCTTCTCAGGAACTGTTTTGATTTTATTTATTGAACACAGCTGTGGAAAAGAGCTTCTGAGCCCTGATTTTAATATTGCCTCAATCCTTTGGACACTAGCTGACCCATTGCAATTGTGTTGGCATGAAGAAGAGATTGTGCTCCTCAACTGATTGCCTATTTAGCCAAAGAATAACACAACTAGGAATAATAAGCGATTTGTATGATCTCACAGTTGTTTTGTCTGTTGTCTTTAAACTATCCAAAAAATGAATAGCAGAAATAATCAATGCTCTGCGTTGTGCTGTTCATGAAACAGGCAAGTTATTCACATGGATGTGCTTAAAGCAACATAGCTTCGCATATATGCCAGTCTTCACTATTGCAATATGCAAGCGTATTGAGCCTCTGGCAGTTTCCTGACAGTGAAGCCAGTGTTTTCTCAGGTAATGTCATCCAGAAATAGTTCCATTAGCATTGTAAATACGGTCTGGCTGCAATCCCTCCTTTTTTCATAACATTAAAACTAGTAGTCATAAACATAAAATAGGGAACATTCCTGCCCTGACAGAGAAATGAATTACATTGCTGAACAAGTCATTCCTCTCTCCAGATTTTATAAATCAGTTTCCACCTGAAGGGATTCCCTGATGCAGTAGAAACTGACAATTCTGCCAGCAACAGAGCTATTGGAGTCTATAATCAAGTTTAAATGTTTTCAGCCAGTTGGCTCTAGCTGAAAGTGGGACAGCACCATGTAAACCATGTTGCTACTGAAATGCTTTTGTTGTTGTTCATAGTTGTACTTGAACATGCTGCACTCTCATTTGGCTGTGTACACTCCAGGCAGATTAGCTTTCCAAAGCTTCACAGTGGAAGCATTTCCTGTGAAGGATAGACTGTGGATGTGGGAACCACGAGGCCACCTTTGACATTGTCTTGCTGTATAACTCTAGACAAGTCACTTAACCTCTTTGACCTAGTATTTTCATGTATATAAGAGGACTAAAGATACTCCTGTTTGCAAAGTGCTTTAAGAGGTACATATAGAAAGCCAGTGTAAGGGCTCATCTGGTCATTGGTCCATATCATCCCTTCCCACTGAAAAACCCAAATGGGGATTCAGAGGTTGTGTCTATATAGCAGTGGGGAGATATAATTCCCAGCTCAGATAGATGTCTATGCATTAGTTCTAATTACAAAGGCAATGGCTTGGGTTAGCTAACAAAGTACAGATTGGACCTCCCTGGTCTGGCACCCTTAGGACCTGACTCATCCCGGATGAGGGATTTTTCCAGACCAGGGGAAGTGATTTCTGGTCTCCCTGCTGCCAGCTCCCCTCTACCCTGCTCCCCCCCCCCCGCCCACCACACACAGGCTTCCTGGCTTCTGTCCCATCCCCCACAGCCCAGCTGAGCTGCTGTCCCCCCACTGTAGCCCAGCTGAGTTGCACACTGGCTCCTGCCACCCACCCACCCACCCACCCACGCTGCAACCCAGCTGAGCTGTGCACCAACTCCTGCCCTCCCTCACCAGCAGCCCAGCTGAGCTGTGAGTCATCCTCCCTCCCCTCGCATAGCAACAGGCTCCTGCTCCCTCACCTGCCCCCCCTCCCCCAACCTCTGCAGTGTGCTGGGACTCTCTGATTCTGGAATATCCCTGGTCCTTCTGGACTGCAGGTATTGCCAGACCAGAGTTCCAGTTTATAGAGGTGCAACCTGTATGAGCCTGCCCAGCCCATAACTCAGGTAGCTAGCCTGTGCTGTCACAGTTACATGGCTATTTTTAGACTCTAGCTTGAGCCAAACTAAAGGCACATGTCCCTGAGTTGTGAATCTCACCTCTCAATTGCTGTGTAGGGAGAAAACAATCCCCACAAGTATCCCGATATAGCACCGCAGTGTCCTCTTGGGGTGGAGCTCTTTTCTACACTGTGGGTCTAATCCGTGTGCAAATTTAAGGCCCCCTCTAATATTATTTTCCTTGATTAGCCATAGAGGAGACAAAGATGTATATTTTTTCACAATAAATATATATTGTGTTTTACAAATTTTGTAAGATGCCTTGAATATTTTAAACAGACACGTGGGTTAAAAATAAATAAATATATAAATACACTAACCAGCCAATCTGCCCCATAGCTACCCTCATTCCTCCAGCCCACAAGGCAACTGAAGGCATGTCTAAACAGCAGGACTAAAGCTGAAATAAGCTACGCAACGTGAGCTATGTCAATTGCGTAGCTTAAGTTAAAATAGCTTATTTCGACTTTTGGCGCTGTGTACACAGCAGGAAGTCTGAGGCAGAGCACTCTTCCTCTGACTTCCCTTACTCTTCGTAAAAATGAAGGTTACAGGAGTCAGAGTAAGAAGTCCTCCAGCTTGACATTATTTCAAAATTATATTGAAATAACTGCTTGCTGTGCAAACACGAACTATGTTATTTCAGAAGGCAGTGTTGAGAAGGGGAACAATTTCAGAAATGAGATGAAATTAGGTCCTGTTTGGGTGAGGTCAGAATAAACATGAACTCTGCTGCAGCTGGTACAGTGACTGTCTCAAGCTAGATGCAATGGGTTTCCCAAAGAGGCATAAACACTGAAATGAATGCTTCATCATTTTTTCAGATATATGTAACCCCTACTGCTGGCTAGCCCAGTGTGAGGTTATTTAGCATAGGGGAAGCCTTGTGACTTCTTACACCACTGTGGGAGGCTAGGCCTGAGGCTGCTTGGTGTGCTCTGCGTTGTGTATTGTGTGTGCACCTCAAACCAGACCCACTCAGACAAACCACCAGGAACAAGCTTTATTCTGTAAAAACCATAAAACAGGATCACAGTTCAGCAGCCCCTCCTCTCAGCATGCAGCCTGTGTGTTGCTTCTAGCACAGTCCCTGCTGAGACCCTTCCTAGGTGCAGAGGTGACAGCATACAACACAGCCCCCTTACAACATGTTCCAACTCTCACAATAACTAAACCCCACAATAACCAAGTCCAGGTTCTCCCTGGCTGTGTCTAGACTGGCGAGATCTTGCGCCAGAGCTATGCAAATGAGGCTCAGCGTGGAATATCGCTGAGCCTCATCTGCATAACTAATGAGCCGCCATTTTGCGGAAGAGGCTCTTGCGCAAGACGGAGCTGTCTACACTGCCCCGTCTTGCTCAAGAAAAACCCTCTTGCGCAAAGCCATTATGCCTGAAAATTAATCAGCATAACGGCTTTGCGCAAGAGGGTTTTTCTTGCGCAAGACGGGGCAGTGTAGACAGCTCCGTCTTGCGCAAGAGCCTCTTCCGCAAAAATGGCGGCTCATTAGTTATGCAAATGAGGCTCGGCGATATTCCACGCTGAGCCTCATTTGCATAGCTCTGGCACAATATCGCGCCAGTCTAGACGCAGCCCCTTTGTGTCACTTAAACTCCTCTCAGGGTGCTCTATAGCCCTTTCTGGTCCTACCTGTAAAAAACATAAAATAGGATCACAGTTCAGCAGCCCCTCCTCTCAACATTCAGCCTGTATTCTGCTTCTAGCACAGGCCCTGCTGAGACCCTGCTGGGGGCAGAGGGCACATGCTGGCAGGAACCAGGAAGTTCTCCCAACATGCTGCAGTTTGTAGCCCACACTTTGTAGTTCCCAGGGCTACTGCTGAAACACACTGGACCTATGGCTACCTATGTATTCTAGAAAAACTGTTGGGGAGATGCCTCTATAGTCCGGTAAGTCAAATGGCACAGTACATAGCATGTGTCAGTGCTATAACTGGCTGTAGAGAGCTAAGTGGAAAACATACACTCTGAGCAATTAATTATTCTGTAGTTTATCCATGACACAAAAGAGGCAAAACAATATTTTTTGAAAGTAATTAATTACTACAACATTTTTCTTGCTCATAAATGAATAAATACAATGATTACCACAGAAATACTAAATAGCAGCTTTTCATGGTGAAAACTGACCAGCCAGTCACTCTTCTAATTGAGACTGGAAATCTGGGAGTCATAATGTGCTGTGGTTCCACAGAAGACATTCTATAGAATGCTTATTTACTTTCCTCAAGCTGCTGTTTTGATGAGATCGAAGGGATTCTCTGGTACATGTGCAGTCAATTATCTCTTACAAGACAGAAATGATTAAATTTGTAATAGATTCCATCATCTTGTCCTCCCTTCTGTATCAGGCAAAGAAAATAGGATGTGAATTTACTTCAGCATTTATTCATAATTAGCAAATTGATTTACAAATGAGTTCCACAATATCTTGCAGAGCTCACTGTAAGAAGTAAGGGGCAATTGCAGCCTTACATAATGTGGCAAGCTTCCTTTATTTGGCTTATCTGTGCCCACCTCTTGAAGAAAGATAAATGAGTCTGTCTGTGCATCTAATTCTGGATACTAAGAATAGAAAGTTAAGTTAACAGGTTCTTGTTTGGGGGCTAGCCATAACACATCTGAGAGATTTGCAGAATGCTAGGACTTTGTTTATCTCGTTAGCCAACTGATGGAATGAAATGTGGTTTTTCTGAGAGAAAAATACGTAGAGGAAATATAAGCCAACTGAACTTTCTCTTCAGTGTGTACCATGGGTTACATTTAAGTTTTAACCTTATATTAATATGACTATGTTCTACACTTAATGCTCAAAATACATCAAGTAAAGTTGTAAGATTTAGTTTTTTACACCATTAAAGCTTTTTAGATGGATAACTTCTCTATTACAAGCCTAATTTGATTGTCACCAGAATGTGGCTTCTAAGGCAACTTGGCTCTGAGAATTAGCAAACAGACTGCATATGAGGAAGCAGTGCTATGTGAAATGGGAATTAATTGCCATCTCTGGTTGTAAAGGGCATAAGTCAATATGTTAGTCATATGCCTTATGGCTTTGGTTTTAAAAAACCCAGGGATCAAATTTCATTCAACTGAGTGTAAGGGGGAGGGATTCAGGAGTAGCTGCTTTTTTACTGTTTGGAACGGATCACGCAACAACTTGCTAACAGAGGGTCTTCTAATTGCTAAACAATATATTAACACTGGGGCCTATATGGCCACAGAAATGACTCATGGTACTAGCTCCACCACCTATAGGGTGGGCTGAAGCAAGACCGAGAGAGTCGTTCATTTAATGATATTTATGGGGCATTTATGATTAGCAGATGCAAAAATATGTACAATCAAATCCTCCTGAAGTTCTCATGGATCAAAATACTATTGATTCCTGTTCAAACAGAAGGCTCAGATACACTCAGGCTGCGTCTAGACTGGCATGATTTTGCGCAAATACTTTTAGGAAAAGTTTTTCTGTTAAAAGTATTTGCGCAAAAGCGCGTCTAGATTGGCACGGAGTTATCGTTATAACGATGCACTTTTGCGCAAAAGCGCGTCTACATTGGCGGCGCGCTTTTGCGCAAAAGCAGAAGCCCGGAACCATTTTGAAGAGGGCAAAAGGGCATCAGCCCTTTCTGGGGGCGGGGCTGGAGCTCCGTTCAGACACGTGCTTAAAGGGGTCTCGCCGGACAGCCGTTTGTCTCCTGCTCCGTGCGTTAGGACCTCTGGCAGGGACTGACAGCCATAGCAGGTTTGGTGGTTGCCCTCTGCCTTTTGGACACCCCTGCCTTTTGCCCCCTACTGCTTTTTCCTGGTTTTGGTTTCTTGTGCCTTGCTTTGTGTGCCATGGAACCAGGGGTGGCCATGTGCCTGCTCTGGCCCCTGTCGGCCATTTTCGAGTGCCTGCAGCTGGTGCTCCAGGCTGGTGCCCTTGTGTTCCAGGACCAGGAGGCGCAGATCGCCTGGGACTTCCTCACCAGGGAGGCCATGGAGACCCTGTGGCATCCCCACCCCACCGTGGAGAGGCCACTCTGGAGACTGGACACCAGTACAGACTGGTGGGACCGGCTGGTCCTTGGGCAATGGGACGACCAGCAATGGCTCCGGAATTTCCGCATGCGAAAGCGGACGTTCCTGGAGCTGTGTGCCTGGCTCACCCCTGCACTCCAGAGAGCCACCACCCAGCTGCGTGCGCCCATCCCCGTGAAGAAGAGGGTCGCCATCGCGCTATGGAAGCTCGCCACCCCGGACAGCTACCGATCGGTGGCACACCAATTCGGGGAGGGAAGATCCACTGTCGGTGTGATCGTCATGGAGGTAAGTCCCAGGGGGAGTGGGGTGGGGGGTGGGTGCTGCACTCCATGCCCAGGGGCAGCCAAGACTCCAGGCTGGGTCACCCAGGGGTTTGGGCCGTCCCTCCCTTGCACAGGCCTGCTGGTGGGGGGGGGCATGGGGCGAGGGGGCCCTGGTGTGTGTGTGCGTGTGCATGTGTGTGTGCGCGTGCGTGAGGACAGAGGGAATCACGGGAGGGGGGCCCAAGGGAGCGCACACTCACCCCTGCCTTATGTGATGTGTTCCCTTGTGTTTCTCTGCACCCTTCTGCAGGTCGTCCACGCCATCAATGATGTCCTGCTACCGAGAGTGATCCGCCTGCGCGACGTGGACACTACGCTGGCCGGCTTCGCTGCCCTCGGTTCCCCAACTGTGGGGGAGCCCTGGATGCTACCCACATCCCCGTCCGGGCCCCGGAGCATCGAGCAGTCCATTTCACGAACAGGAAGGGGTACTGCTCTATTGTTCTCCAGGCCCTCGTGGGCCACCGGGGCCGCTTCTTGGATGTGTACACGGGCTGGTCCGGCAGGGCACACAACGCCCGCATCCTCCGCAACTCCGGACTGTTTCACAGGCTGGATGCGGGCAGCTACTTCCCCCGGCGGGAGTTGACTGTCGGGGATGTGCCTATGCCCATCTGCGTCGTCAGGGACGCGGCCTACCCCCTGCTGCCCTGGCTAATGCGGCCCTACACAGGGCGGCCGGACCAGACCCGGGCCCGGTTCAACGACCGCCTCAACCGGGCCCGAAATCAGGTGGAGCTCGCCTTCGGCCACTTAAAAGCCCGCTTCCGTTGTTTGCTCACCCATCTCGAGATGGGTGAGCGGAATGCAATGGAGGTAGTGGCCGCGTGCTGCGTGCTCCACAACATTGTGGAGCGGAGTGGGGAGGCCTTCCTCCCTGCATGGATGGCAGCCGAAGCACAGACATTTGAACAGTCCCACACAGCTGCCATCCGCCAGGCACACCAGGATGGGGTGCACATCAGAGAGGCCCTGACAGACACGTTCGCACAAGCCCCATAGTAGGGTCGCCTCGGTCTCCCCATACGACTCCCTCCCATCTCCTACCCTTCCCACTCCCCTCCCCTTACCTCCCCCCATTGTAAAGCGTCGGTTCCAAGCACATCGGCCGTCATCGTGAATGTTCGTCGGGTGCGTTGGACGTAGCTAGGGTTTTTCTTTTTAGTTTAGGCTAGGGTTTAGGCCACCATCGCCTGTCCGAGCTGTCCCGAAGAACAGGAAGAGGATTCGTGGTGCATGCGGAAGGCTCGAGTCAGCGTACCCGATTCCAATCGTCTTCGAGGGATCTCCTGGCTGTTCCTCTCCCGAGGCCCGGAAGGACTAAAGGATTGAGGTAGCCAGCAACACTACAATCATCCCCTGCGTCTAGACTATGTACATATTCTTTTGTGTGCATCTTTTAACCTTTCTTGCTTGTTTGTTATCTATGTTAATATAGTTGTGGTTTAAATTTTACTTAAAAGTGTCAGTATTTATTTATGCGCCACAAACCAATGACCACTTAAAGGAATGACCGGTGATAGATACAGAATTTGGTGTCCGCATTTTGTAATCCTCTTAAATTTAGTTGGCTAATTGGCATCTCAAATCATTTATTACAGTTACCTCGAGTAACACAATAACCAACACAGTTTTGTTTTCAACTGAAAAATGTCTGTTTTTATTTACAAGGGGGAGGGGGAGGGAGAGGAGACCTTCAACTGGGAGGGGGAGCGAGAGGAGACCTTCAACTGGGAGGGGGAGGAGCTACTCCTGGGAGGGGTGGCCCCTGCGAGCGCTCCTGCGGGAGTGGACCTGGACATGCGGGGCAGGCCGCATCGGGGCAGGCTGCACGGGGAGGTGGGCAGGAGGGGCTATTGCAGGGGCGGCAGGAGGGGCTATTGCAGGGGCGGTAGGAGGGGGCATTGCAGGGGCAGGAGGGGGCATGGGCAGTGCTAGGGGAGGGATGGCGGGGGCATGGGGTAAGGCCATGCCATAATGGATGGCATGGGCTATGTGGACAGTGAGGGTGGCGATGGAGTCAACGATCCTGGTGCACTGGGCCTGGAAGGCGGCCCAGGCCTCCTGGCGCCACTGCAGGTCCCCCTGGACGCGTTGTCTAATCGATGCCTCGATGCGCTCGACGGCCTGCACATGGCGCCGAAGGAGCTGGTCCTGGTGGCAGAGCCTGTGACTGCATGGTTGGGCAGCTGGGGGTGCCGCTGCTGCCGGACTGGAGGGTCCCCGGCTTGTGCTTGGTCCCGCTGCAGGGAAGAGAAGAAAGGATGGGTCAGTCACGCAGGCCGGCCACTGTCCCCACACCTCATGCCCTCCACCCCTGAGCCCAGGCGACACCGCAGTAGTGTGGCTTGGGCCCACTCGGTTCCCCCCCTGCACCCCGTGTTGTATGTTTGCAAGGAGGACCGCCCCTGGAGTAGGGTCCTCCTCCATGTATTGTAACCACCGGTCTGTGTCCTGGCCCCGTGGAGGGCGGGAGGGCGCTTGTGTTGCGTTAACCTGTGGAACTCCCTGCCGGTAGAGGCTGTGAGGCTTTGGGCTAATCACTGGTGTTTGACAGGGAGCGAGATGCATCCCCACACGGTGCCTGGGAGCACATCTGGCAGAGGTGGTCTGGGCTCTCAGATCCCCATCACATGGGATATCTCCTGGACGGAACCAGGAGAGTGACTGGGGGGGGGGGGGGTGTCCCATCCTTGCAGCAAAACTCAGGCGGCCCTAGGGGCGGCCCGAGCGCTTCCCCCCCCTTCTCCCTCCCACTATCCCTCACACACGTAGCCCAGGGACACATGTGGCCGCAGTGGGGACTTCCCTCGGGGAGCCAGCCAAGGCACCGGGAGCAGGCGAGGGGCTCAGTGGGAGCCACGTTCACAGGGCTTGTGATGCTGTGGTTTTCCCAGGAGCAGCTGGCTGTGCCTCACAGCCAGGCATGGGACAGTGTGCCGTTCTGCGTGCTGCACCCTTGCAGAGGTGCGGGCTCTAGCCTGAGTCCCTGGGGCCCTGGCTGGTTCCAGCCAGCATCCACCCTTCCCCCTGGTCCCGCCGAATGTATGTGAGCAGCACGGTCCCAGGCATGCCCTGGAGCTGCCTGCTACGGCCACGTACCGCTCGGTCACCAGGCTGCACGTGGTTGCACATGCTGCTTACTGCCTAATGCTGCACAGCGTGCAGCTCACGTGGCCTGAGTGACATGCTCTCCCCGTCCCTCCTCCGGGCGCCTGGCTCCCCCCCCCCGCCCTTGTGAGTGCAAAGTGCAACACTCACCAGTGGATCCTTCCCCGGCCTCCGAGGATGCGTGGGAGACGTCGGGGCTGCTGGAGGGGGCCTGCTGGGTGGCAGTGCTGGCCTCGTCCTCAGATGCACTGCTGTCTCCTTCCCCCGCCTCAGTGGTCCTGGTGATGGGAGGGGCGCATGCTGCTGTCGACGGGGACCTCCGGGGCTTGCAGGGCTGGCTGGCCCAGGATGGCGTGGAGCCGGTCGTAGTGGGGGCAGGTGTCAGCTCCTGCCCCCTGGCCCTCGCTGGCCCTCACGTAGTCCAGGCGCAGCTCCTTCACCTTAGCCCGGACTTGCTCGAGGGTCCAGGGCTGGATGTCCCTGCTGAGCGAGCGCCTGGGCCATGCGGGTGAAGATCTCAGCATTGCGGCGCCGGGAGTGGATGTCATGGAGGTCCTCCTCCTCCTGCCACAGGTCCAGCAGGCTGTCCAGCTCCCCTGAGGACCAGGATGGGGCCCATCTTTTTCGGCCTCTGGGGGCCTCCTGCACTGGGGGTGCGGGTGGCTGATCGGCCGGAGCTGCCATCCTGCTGCGGGGTGGCTGCTGAGCACGGCAGGGGCCACGTGGCAGACCTCTGCCTAGAGGTCCATGCTGGTCTCCTGCCTCGTGAGCTCAGCAGCCCTGCGTCTGCTTTAAGGAGCTCGGTTGCCAGGAAGTCCGGGGCTCCTACGGGGTCTCCCAGCGTCCAAACAGCTTTTTTCCGTGTAGCCTGCTTTTGCGCAAAAGTCTTAGCTAGCTGTCTACACTGGCCCTTTTGCACAAAAGCTTTTGCGCAAAAGGACTTTTGCCCGAACGGGAGCGTCAAAGTATTTGCGCAAGAAGCACTGATTTCTTACATTAGAACGTCAGTGCTCTTGCGCAAATTCAAGCAGCCAGTGTAGACAGCTGGCTAGTGTTTGCTCAAAAGCGGTTGCTTTTGTGCAAAAAGTGGCCAGTCTAGACACAGTCCTTTGTGAAGCCACACCATAAATATAAAAGGTTTTATTGCCAGAGCATATTATGCCTCACAGCCTTCACGCGTTACTAAATATGTGCTTCTCACTGCGGAGAAGCAAGCAATTAAGCAAGCAGGCAAGCAAGAATCCATTGCTTACACCCCTTCTGCTACAGACAGTCCCAGATCCTCTGTCTGTGCTCTTGAGGGCTATTAGTGGGTGCTGCTCCAGCGTGGGGAGCTTCTGGGGACCCACACAACCTGGGTCCACAGGTGAGACTGTTCCCTGGATCAGTGCCTTTCTGCCGTCTTATAATTATTACTTTTTTAGGGGCGTAAACATCACCACAAGCAGATTCCAGCAGGAAACACCACAACTATCTCGTTCTCATACCTCATGTCTTTGGGCCTAATTATCTCACAACTTGTTTATGTTGCTAAGGAGGCCTTGGGCCAGCTCACCACTGGTTGAAACCGGCTTACCACTGTCTCCAGCTGGACCGTCTGCGATAAGGTACAGAGGTAACTGGTGGTCAGCCCTGACAGTTCCATAAAGTCTTTACCTTAAATTAGTTTATATCTGGTTTACCAAACAGGAAAATCCTACCCTCCAACAGGTTATTACCACCAAGATCTTTAGTGCAGCACCTGCGACACTAGTACTGTTATCTTCAACACTTAACTGATTGTAAAAGCCTTTATCATATAGGCCCCAAACTCCCTAAAGCTAACCGAGCATGTTCTGCTAAAGGAAATTAGTAGCCACTTGTAGTAAGAGAGATCTCACCCACCAGTTAGGAAGATGTTAAAGAAGGCAGTCACAATCTCAGTTCCAGCCTGCTTCATCTGTGATGCTTATCAGGACAGAGATGGACTCTTAAAGGGAAGAACTCAGGCCAGTTGTGGCAGCATTTGGACCTGTGCAGAGCTAGAATGCTCAAACTAGCATCCTGGGTTGTTAATAAAGGGCTTGAGATCATTGACAGTCTGTACTCTGAGAAAACAGAGGCCAGTTTTAGTTTTGTTCAGATCTCTAGGACTCACTTTTTTCTTCTAGCTATGTGGGAAGGCAGGAGCTAAGACTTCTTGCAGGGTTGGAAAGACTGTTTTCCCTTTTTTCTATGAAGGAGTGGGGTCTGGTCGCTTGGGACTATGGCACTATTTTCCTTTTTTCCCTTTGCATTGTTTTATAACCCAGAGATCTGGAAAGCGGAGGATTTGCTAAGGGATGCAGTTGGGAGCAATCCCCAGGATTGGATCATACGGTTGTTGTTACTTAGAGTCATGTATAAGTTAAGGTATGCCTTTGCCACAAGGAGGTGATCTCCAGGGTCAGCCTTTGGTCTTGCCCCTCACTTTGGCTATGTCTACACCTGCGGCTTCTTGTGCAAGTATGGCCATTCTTGCGCAAGAATCCACAGAGTGTCCACACTGCCTACCCGCTCTTGCGCAAGGAAATTTACAGTACGGCGTGGTAAGAGAGGACTTCTTGCACAAGAGCTATGCTCTTTTTTAACAGGTGTAAGCCCTCTTGCGCAGGAGCTCTTGCACAAGAGGGCAGTGTGGATGCTTGGCAGGGATTTCTTTTGCAAGAAAGCCCTATGGCTAAAATGGCCATCAGAGCTTTCTTGCACAAGAGAGCGTCCACACTGCCATGGGCGCTCTTGCACAAAAGCACATCTCTCACATGGCAGATGTTCTTGCGCAAGAAGCCACCAGTGTAGACATAGCCTTTGAGTTTATCTCTGAGGTAGGAACAGACTGTTCAGACTTCCTCAAAGGAAAATAACATTCCACTTACGCCCTTCTCCTCTCTGTGCTCCAGACTCAGGTTATTAACAAGAAGTGGGGAGAATAAGTCCAGCTTCATAAACAGTGTATTGACTCCTTATCCACAAGACCTTTTAAAAATAACCCTATGATCTCTTACTCCATAAAGGTACGTCTGCACAGCAGGGCAAAAATTGAATTAAACTACACAACTTCAGCTACATCAGTTGCGTAGTTTAAGTTTAAATAGCTTAATTTGGCTTTTGGTGCTATCTACACAGAAGGAAGCCAAAGGAAGAACATACTTCCTTCCACTTCTCTTACTCCTCATGAAATGAGGGGTACCATGAGTCAGAGTAAGAAATTCTCTAGCTTGACATTATTTCAGAATAAAGGCTGCTGTGTAGATGTGCCCTTACAGTCCCTGCAATATACTTTTCCCCCTTCCCTTTGGCAAACTGAAGCACACCTTCCTGTGTTAAGATAAGGCTATCCCTCACTCTTCCCTTCCATTGGCAAGTCAAAGGGTCATGTGAAAGGGGGGTGACATGACTAAGCAGTTTTGCTGCATAATAGTTGCCCTCCGCCTTCAACCCCATTACTTTCATTTCTTCTTGTTTGTCCTCTGTGCTGAACTAAATCACTAGGGGAAAAAAGACAATTATGTTCACTTCTGCCCAGAGAGGGCCACATTTTCTAGAGCTGCCTTTACATTTGCATACACAAATTTCAGGTGCAACTTGGGCAGCCTATTTTTTTCCAATATCCAGATCCTGTGCATGCTACCTCCTTTATTCGTATGCAATAAAGGGCTGAGATTCTAGCAGCAGAATGTCTCAAGTCAAGCTGAGGCTGGTCTGATCCCTTCAGTATCAATTTGGCACCATGGGGGGCAGATGGGGAGTAATGCTAAGGAGAAATCTCCTTCTGCGTTTGGTAGAGGGTTTTGGTTTGTTTGTTTGTTTGTTTTGTTTTTAAGGCAGAGCCTTAGGGTTTTGGCTTTTAGCAATGTATGAAATGACTAAAATAAGCACTGATAAATGTGAAAATGGATGTTTATCTTCACTGCTTGCACTTCAGAGCAATATCAAAAGTCCCAGGTGCAGATAGCCAAAGATATGGGTTAATAGTGGAATCTTGTGTCAGCCAGATTCCGAATTCAGTGCTTGTGTCTATTTGCTTCTAAGCCGCATAGGAGAGGGCAGATTTAGTCAGAAGAGAATGATAATAGGATAACAGGCAGCTGCAGGAGGAGTAAGAGAAAGTTACTAAAAGAAAAATGTCTGGCCTGAAAGCAGTCCCACTTTTAATTAGTGAGGGGAACCTTTTCCGCTTCTCACGCCCACCAAACAGGAGCTTTAGTAGAGTTGTTTTGGCTCCGGTGAAAAAGTAGACAAGTAAAAGAGCGTAAATGTAAAAGGCCAGATTTTCTCCCCCATTCCACCATATTTGTATTGATCCAGTGGCACAAAGGGACAAGAATCAGGGTCTATCCAGTCAATAGAGAATTTCCCCACATGGGACTTTTCTGCTGGTTCTTATGCCAACCTTTTTGCTGCAATATTTTTATTTTCTGTATTACAGTAGTGCCTAAAGATCCCAGATACCTCACGTCTCTGTTGTGCTAGGCAGTATGCAAACACACATATGAGACAGTCCTTGCCCTAAAAAAAAGAAAGGCTTCTAGTGTAAATAGAGAAGATGAACTAAGGATGGGGATAAAAGATCTGATATCTCCACTGAACCATAAAATTTAGCCCAGCATATATAGTTCTTATATAAGGATTGTTTTAAAATAACATATATACTAAATACACGTAACATTGATTTTCTTTAAAAATATTAAAATGACCATGTTAAAAGAATACACTCACACTTCACAGTGAACATGTCTTCAGTCAATATGAATCAAATGATGTTAAGTTGATGCACATGTAGTATATTCATGAGTAAAACTCTTTTCCTGCGTTTTGTTACATAGGCATGCACACAATTTTCTTTCACAGATTCAACAGATTTTCTGGAGGTAGAATGCTGCCATTCATTTCTTTACACTGCAGATTAGAATACATCATGGCTTAACTTCGCGAACGAAGATTTAGGAAGGGGTTTGTCCACGTCTGATACAAGCTCGCTGGTGACTGACGAGTCCAATGCGGGACAGGCAGATTCGGCCACAGTGGCAGCAAGGGAAATTCTGTTCTGAGTTTAGTGCTGCGGTGTCACGAATCTTCCTCCGTGTCCTTTTGTCCTCAAGACCAGCCCTACGTGTATTCTCGAAGGAGGAGACAGCCTGGTGAATGGTGCGTCTCCAGGCCTCTCGTTTCGAGGCTAAAGCAGACCAATGGCAGTGGTCAATATGACAGACACCAAGGGATTTCTTCAGAGAGTCCTTGTACCTCTTCTTCGGTGCTCCTCTGTCGCCATGGCCAGTGGCGAGTTCGCCATACAGCACAATCTTGGGCAGGCGATGATCCTCCATCCTGGAGATGTGCCCTGCCCAACGCAGCTGTGTCTTCAATAGAATGGCCTCGATGCTAGTAACCTCCGCCTGTTCAAGGACTTCAATGTTGGTGATGAAGTCATTCCAGTGGATGTTAAGGATGATGCGGAGGCAGCGTTGATGGAAGCACTCAAGGAGACGCAGATGATGCCGGGAGGTGACCCACGACTCGGAACCGTACAAGAGGGTACTCAGTACAATGGCTCTGTACACACCAATCTTTGTACCTTTCTTCAAATGCTTGTTGTTCCAGACTCTTTTATACAGCCTACCGAATGCACAGTTTGCCTTTGCCAGTCTGTTATCAATCTCTTTATCAACTTCGGCATCCGAGGAGATGATACACCCCAAATAGCTGAACTGATGAACTGTCTTCAGCTCTGACTCGCCAATGGTGATGCAGGGAGGGCAGTAATCTTCCCGAGGTGCGGGCTGATAGAGAACTTCCGTTTTCTTCAAGCTGACTTCTAGTCCAAAAAGTTCAGCAGCCTCTGCAAAGCAGGATGTTATGCGCTGCAGCGCTGTCACCGTGTGAGAAACAAGGGCAGCATCATCAGCAAAGAGTAATTCTCGAATGAGTTGCCGCATTGTCTTAGTATGGGCCTTTAGTCGCCTCAGGTTGAACAGACTGCCATCAGTACGGTATCAGATATAGACACCGTCTTCATCATCAAGTTCTACTGCGGCTCTTTGGAGCATCATACTGAAGAAGATCGTGAAGAGAGTCGGCGCGAGAACGCAGCCTTGCTTTACACCATTGCGTATTGAGAAGGACTCTGAGAGGTCAGTGCCATGTCTGACTTGGCCACACTGGTCTTCATGTAGCTGGATGAGCATATTGAGGAACTTTGGGGGACACCCTAGTCGCTCCATGATTAGTCACAGACTTTTTCTGCTCACACTGTCGAACGCTTTGGTAAGGTCGACAAAAGTCACATACAATCCCTTGTTCTGTTCCCTACATTTCTCTTGTAACTGTCTAAGAACGAATACCATATCGATGGTGCTCCTATTAGCTCTGAAGCCACACTCGCTCTCTGGAAGGAGTTCTTCTACAATGGCGGGCACCAATCTGTTAAGAAGTACTCTTGCAAGAATTTTTCCCATGAAAGAGAGCAGAGTTATCCCCCGGTAGTTGGAACAGTCTGACTTATCCCCCTTGTTTTTATACAGAGTGACGATGACTGAGTCACGGAGGTCCTGTGATAGTTTGCCTTGTTCCCAGCAACAGACAAAGAGCTCGTGGAGTTTGGTGTGCAGCGCTGGGCCCCCCTGCTTCCAAACCTCTGGTGGAATTCCATCGACTCCTGCTGCCTTACCACTTTTCAGCTGTTTAATGGCCTTGACAGTCTCCTCTAGTGTCGGAATCTCATCCAGATCTATTTTCTCTGGCAGTTGTGGAATACTATGGATTGCTGAATCTTGGACCACGCAGTTGGCGCTAAAGAGAGTCTGGAAATGTTCCGACCACCGGTTCAGGACAGACACCTTGTCTGTGAAGAGCACTTGGCCATCTGCAGAGTGCAAGGGACTCTTGATGAAATGCGAAGGGCCATACACCGCCTTCAAGGCTTCATAAAACCCTCTGTAGTCACCGGTATCCACGCAAAGCTGAGTTCTCTCTGCAAGTTTGGTCCACCATTCATTTTGAATCTCTCGAAGCTTGCACTGGAGATTGCTACATACAAGGCGTAAGGCTGCCTTCTTATCAGGACAGGACGGCTGAGCAAGATGCGCTTGATGGGCGGATCTCTTCCTCGTCAACAATTCTTGAATTTCCTGATAGTTTTCATCAAACCAGTCTTTGTTCTTCTTAGAGGAAAACCCTAGGACATCTTCAGAGGTCTGCAAGATGGTGGTTTTGAGATGTTTCCAAAGAGCATCTGAAGAGGGGTTTGTGGGACAGCTGGGATCCTCAAGCCTTGACTGAAGATTCGCCTGGAATTTAGCTTTCACTTCAATTGATTGGAGTTTGCCAACATGGAACTTCTTCGTTGGGGCGCTTCCCCTCTTTGGCTTGGCTTTAAAATGGAGACAGAGTTTACAGCGCACAAGGCCGATGGTCCGTATGACACTCCGCACTGGGCATTACTCGAGTGAGTAAAACATCTCGAAGATCTCTCTGGCAAGATGTAGTCTATGAGATGCCAACACTTAGACCGAGGGTGCATCCAGGTTGTCTTCAGACTGTCTTTCTGTTGGAACATGGTGTTGGTGATGGCAAGTTGCTGCTCCGCACAGAATTCTAACAGGAGGCGCCCATTGTCATTACATGTTCCGACACCATGCTTGCCAAGCACTCCTTTCCAGGCTTTTGAATTTTTACCTACTCGGGCATTGAAGTCACCAAGGACAATGACCTTGTCATCTACGGAAGCGTTCTGGATGAGGTTGCGCAGATCACTGTAGAACCTGTCCTTTTCTGCTGGATCCGTTTGAAGAGTTGGGGTGTACACGCTAAACAGTGTGGCATGCTGCTTATTTCTAAGTGGGAGGCGCATGGAGATAATGTGATCTGAGTGGCCCGTTGGCAAGTTTGGATGCAATGGAGTTCCTGACCATAAAGCCAGCGCCAGAAAGGCGTTTATCAGACTCTGGCTTGCCTGACCAATAGAGGGTGTAACCTGCAACATGTTCTTGAAGGCTGCCTTCCTCAGAGAGGCGGACTTCACTAAGAGCAGCAATGTCAACATTCAGTCTTGAAAGTTCATGGGCAACTAGAGCGGAGCGCCGTTCTGAGCGATCACTATCTGCTGTATCAATCATGGTTCTAATGTTCCAGCAAGCAAGCTTTAGTCCTATCACACCTTGTGAGGCAGGTGTGTACCTTATCTTTCTCTTTGTAGTTCGACCGCTTTTGAAGATGCCCGTTGACCGCGGCTAGCCAACTGGGAGGAACGGAAATGAGCTTTGGTTGTGCCACCTTTTCTAGGCCCCTTTCCATCTGGAGCAAGCAGTGCTGTCCCTAGAAAAGGCTGCTTGGTTGTTCAGGATACTGCCGAATGATGTCGTCGTTTCCGGGGTCAACATCAGACGACCCTTACACCTGAACCACCTGCATGCAAGATCAGAACTGCGGCTTCCAGTAGATTAGAATAATTAGATTAATATTCTTACATGTAAAGCAATCTACACGTTTTTTATCTATCTGGTTTATGTTTTAAACTGCTGCCTATCACCACAGTGTTGAGTGCCTTCCAAATAAAATCAACAGCAATAGTAAAGTCCCTCATGGAATTCATGAAGTCTCTGACACTTCTCCTTTTATACATTCAGGCTTCGTCTACACTGCAGGGTTTTTACAGAAGAAGCCTTTTGAGCAAAAGTTTTTGCGCAAAAACTTCTTCTGCAAAAACGTGTCCACACTTCAAAGCGCATCATTTTTGCAATGTGCTTTTGCACAAGAGAGCGTCCACGCTGCATAGACACTCTTGATCAAGAAAGCTCTGATGGCCATTCTGTGAATGGTCATCAGAGCACCTGTGCTTTTTCCCATAGGGTTTTCTTGTGCAAGAAACCCCTGCAGAGCGTCCACACTTGCCTTTTTGCGCAAAAACTCTTGTGCAAAAAGAAGTTATTCCTCGTGGGGAGAGGAATAACTCTACCGCAAAAAGCCCTCTGTTCTGCCGATTTTCTTGTGCAAAAGCGCATTTTGAGGTGTGGACTCTTCACCGGTTTTTGCGCAAAAACCTTGTAGTGTGTAGACAAAGCCTCAGATCATTGCCTGGGATAGTTTTGTTTGTTACAGGTTTTGCTTTTGTTTTTTAAGTAGTGTGGGTAGATGGGACTTGCATTATTGTCTTTCCTATTATGGAAGGAACACCTTTACACATCTTGTCAAATCCTGTTATGGCGTATACACGTTATCTAAGTAATTCTCCTCCTTTCATTTCACAATTTGAATGTTTAAGGTGTTTCTGTTGATAAGCTCTGTCTTCTCACATGTTCAAGTGCAGTGGTTTTTTTGCAAAAAGGCTTATTTCACATCAATTCAAGAGGCTTTTGAGCTAAATATAGTTGACAAAAATCAATAACAGGATTCTGCACAGCTTGGCATTTTCTTCAAGATATTTTTTCATCTGAGGCTTAATGTAAACAAGTCTCCTACTCTTCAGTTTTTGTGGCTTTAATAATGCCCTCCAATGAACAAGAGATTTCTGAAATTGTTCATGCACAGGGAGAAGGTACATGGCTTGGTAAATAAATTAAAATGTTGGGGTTTTTCAGCCACATGAAAAGTTCACTACTGTTCATTTCACACACATCAGTCCAGGATATGCTACATTATTTCTTTTAAGAATAGAGAAGGAGGTGAAAGATCTAACATAAAAATGTAAATGTTTAACAAATTAGTTGCTCTGATTTCCTGGAAGTCACTGCTCTGAGTGTTGTCAGGTGTTGAAAAGAATTGTGACTTGGGTTTTCAATAGCATTTAGGCCTCTTCTACATTGAAGGGGAAGGTCAACTTAAGATACGCAGCTTTAGCTACATTAATTGTGTAGCTGGAGTCAATGTACCTTAAATCGCCATCCACACTATGGGAGGCCAACAGAAGCACACTCTCCTGTCAGCTTCCCTTGCTCCTCACAGATTGAGGAGTACCAGACGCCAGCGGGGGCTATCCTCAGCATTTGATTTAGGGATCTACACTAGACCCACTAAATCAAATGCTAGATGATCAACCTCCAGAGAGTCGATCTCTGTAGTGTAGACATGCCCTTAGTGCTGGCCTAACTGCTCTTGTTAAGATCAGTAGAATAGGAGCAGAATTAAGTCAATGGTGACTGCTTTTGGAAATCCCACCTCATGGGCAAAGGGTATCTTATGTGTCCTAGTTTAAATATTTCGAAGAACATAACACAGGAAGACAAATGAACTGTTTTAATGGAATGGGTGATGGGATGGCAGGAATTTCTTGAGCTTGATCCAATTCCTTTTGAAATCAGCTTTAATGACTGTTGATTCAGGACCTCACTGAAGTGTCCTCAACTCCCTTCAGTTCACCAGAGTGCAGACTTAGTTGAAACAGATTGTTCTACAAGACCTGCTTTCCCTGGTTTGGGTATGGAGGGAATATTGAGTGGGTTGTATGTTATCGAGGCGGCCCATGGCTACAGGCGGACTCAACTGCCGCCAAGGGCGCTGCCGCCTGGGGCGCCCGATGATGACATCACGGGAGCACCCGGGGCGCCCGCTGATGATGTCAGTCCATTGACGGCACTGCAGGCGGGGGCGCCGATCATGCGTTCCGCCTAGGGCAGCCGGCCTCGGGCCACTCCTGTATGTTATAGATGGGGGAGAGAGTATATTTTTGAGCTTGGGAGAGAGGTTTAATTTTTTGAACACGAGCTGTTACTCTTACATGGACGTGCCCAGAGTTGGGACATCTCCTGTAGATCAAAAAACTGTCCTCCAAATACAAAGAACAAGGAAGAGGGAAAGCTGCATCTGCCAATAAATTTCATAAATTACCCATAAGGGGAAAACCCGCAGTGGTCATGTGCAGCTGCTAGGAATACTCCTCACTCCTAGGTTTAAACAAAACAAAACAAAAAGAAAACAAAACAAACCCTAAAGGAGCTGCACTGTATTGGCAGCACCAGCTCATACAGTCTACATGAGAGAGGGGAGACCCCCTAGGCCGAGGGACCCCTAGGGTCTGTGTGGAAGGAGGGGAGATATGAGTAGGAAACAGAACAGAACAGGGTTCCTGGTGGCAAGACCGGATTATGAAAGGGCCTTTACGGTTTGCAGCCCACGGCCCTAGGCTTAGGGGGTGTGCCCTGGGCTGCAGCCATTAAACCCCCTACATGCTGTGTTCTGGTGGCTCTGGCTGGATGGGGGAGGGAGGGAGGTGGCGCAGCATGCTCCTGTTCCTTCTCCCTCCCCTGGGGCCATTTTGCCACAATGAGCTCCTCACCGGGAAGCCAATGGGAGCTGTGGGGGCAGTGGCATGATTCCCAGCTATTGGAAGCTGTAGAGGCAGTGCCTGCAAGCAAATAAGCACAAGCTGTGCAGAACTCCCCCCCCACCACACACACACAGACACACCAAATGAGAACCACCCCCAGGTAAGTGCCTTGCACCCCAAACCCCAGCTCCCTCTCCTACCCTACCTCTCTCCCAGCCCCCTCACACACCCAAACTCTTGCCCAGACCCCAAACCCCACCCCAATTTCCTGCCCTGAGCCCCCACTTCAAATCTCTTTACTGAAGCCTGGAGTCCCCCGCAGCCCACCCACCTCATCTCCACCCCAGAGCCCATACCATCAGTCAGAGCCCTCACCCCTTCCTGCATTGCACTCACCCTCTTGCCTTAACTTGCAGCCTTTTCCCCCATACTGAATACCTCATTTGGGTCCAACCCCAGAGCCGAGGGGCCTCACAATATCTAATAGCTCTGGGCCCCCAGAACAGTTAATCCAGCCTTGCCTGGTGGAGGGAGAAAATATTTGCCCCCCATCAAAAAATTTAATTGGTACTACTTGTTATCAGAATAGGGCCAACTGAGGGCCTTATCCAATGCCCACTAAAGAGGCCTGCTGACAAAGGGGGCAGTTGCCCGGGGACCCTGCTATTCAAAGGCCCCTAGAGCTCTCAGCTGATGCCGCTGCTATTGCAGCTGTGGCAGCAAATGGAGCCCAAGCCCTTTAAATCGCCACTGAAGCACTGCTCTGAGGGCTGGGGGAGGTGCACCATACTCTGCGTGGCGGGGAGGGTTGGCTGCCTCTGGCCCCACCCCTGATCCGAATAAGTCTTGTGGCTCAGAATAGAACATTTTAGTAGTGAGTTCTCTCTAACATGAACTAGCTATTTTCCAGAAAATAGTGGAAGTAGGTGCTACTTATTCAGTGAAGTATAGGAATTTAATTTTAAACAGTTGTCTTGCATTCTGATTAGGGAGCTAGAAGTCACTATGTTTTGCTACAGTCCAGGAATCAGACTGATTTTTTTCTGAAATTACTTCCAAGGTTTGTTTCTGACACCATAAGACCAATTGATTGGAATGGAAATAGGACTGAATTTTGGTGTCTATGTGTAATCACCACTTAAGAGAAAATTAAAACATTACACATACTAGTCTGATTGCTTTGTCAGACACTCTGAAGCAGTGCAGTGTGGGATCGAATATAAACCACCAGCATATTGTTAGTATTAGTCTTAAACTGGCAGTGACTGAAAATAAAGTTTCTGCATAATCAGTTACCCAGGTGGCAGTTTTTCAAAGCCCTTTCATTTTTGGTGTTATTACTCCTAGGTTGTAAACCCATTGTAGCAATGTAATTCAAGATCTACATAGCTGGTATTTCCTCTGGAAGTTATAAAGACTTACTCAAGAGCTTAAACTTCCTGACATTAATTAAAAGAGCACAAAACAACTTTATCTGGCTTTCTCTATGATGTTATTTAGCTCATAGTTCTGCACTGCATTCATCTAACTGATCTTTCTAGAGATTCCCCTATCTTAGTGAATGAGAGTCACCATTTCTATAATTAGCTTTTCTGAACTCACTGAAGAACCATTTTTCACTGGAGAATAAAATCTTAATCTTTTGATTCTTTCACAATAGATAACACCCTCTTAAGGCAGGCAGAAACAAAAGTTTTCAGGAAATATAATTAGAAATTAAATTGCTTCTGAACACTTCTGTCTCCAGGAAACCCTTTCACCCTTTATGATGTATTTGGATGTATCTTGTCTAATGATCAGCTGTCACCAAGTAATTGAACACCCTGGAATATGAACAGCTAGAGAGTCCATACACTCTAATTCCTTTTATTTTTGCTTTAATAAACAGAGGGATTATATGAAACTGACACAACTGATGAAATGGTGCGCATACTTTAAGTGACTGTCAGCCATTTTTCTGCTTTAACATCTGGGAATGGTTAAACTAATCATATTGGAGAATTCTGAAATAATAATACAGGTTGAGCCTCTAATCCAGCACCCTCAGAACCTGACCAGCACCAAATCAGAGAATTTACTGAACCACAGGAGGTCAATATTGTCTAGCAGAATTACCAATACTTCCACTGCTTAGAGCCAAATAACAGCACAGAACACTGAGAGCCAGAACTGATGTCAGGAAAGATACTACTCAGAGAGCTGTTAGCACCTTCAATGGTTGTTAAACTGGTAGTGTGACATGGGAATCTATCTATTGACTTTGATTTTTATCTGCTTAGGTTTACGTACCCGTTCTCCAGATACTTATTGATGCTCTGTCTCCCACCCCATTCAACATCTTCATTAATGACCTGGATGAGGGGATGGATTGCACCCTCAGCAAATTTGTGGATGACGCTAAGCTAGAGGGAGAGGGAGAGATGTTGGAGGGTAGGGATAGGGTCCAGTGTGATCTAGACAGATTAGAGGTTTGGGCCAAAATAAATCTTATGATGTTCAACAAGGACAAGTGCAGAGTCCTGCACTTGGGACGGAAGAATCCCAAACATTACAGGCTGGGGACTGCCTGGCTAGGTAGCAGTTCAGCAGAAAAGGACCTGGGGATTACAGTGGATGAGAAGCTGGACATGAGTCAACAGTGTGCCCTTGTAACCAAGAAAGCTAATGGCATATTACAGTGCATTAGGAGGAGCATTGCCAGCAGATCTAGAGAAGTGATTATTCCCTTTATTTGGCTCTGGTGAGGTCACATCTAGAGTACTACGTCCAGTTCTGGGCCCCCCACTACAGAAAGGATGTGGACACATTGGAGAGGGTCCAGCGGAGGGCAACCAAAATGATAAGGGGGCTGAAGCACATGCCCTACGAGAAGAGGCTGAGGGATTTGGGCTTATTTAGTCTGCAGAAGAGAAGTCATAGCTGGGGTGATTAATTGGGATTGGTCCTGCTTCGGGCAGGGGGCTGGACTTGATTACCTCCTGGAGGTTAGAGAAATCATAAGAAGGGATGAGATGGAACAAATGATGCATAGTATGTGCAACTCTTAATAGCTCTCTTGTATTACACTTGGCTAGATGAGTGATACTTTAATTTTATTGCTTGAATTCATGTACAAAAGAAGCTTGTTCTGTAGATCTTATTGAATTATGCACACATTGAAAATCTATGCACCTGACTTCTACAAGCATTGTCCCTCAATTCAATTCACATTAGTAGGTACAGACTTAGATTTGGCTTGTAGAGATGCCTCAGGCTTTAATTCAAATCAGGCATGTTTACTTGAGCAAATTTTGTCCAATAAGTATATGCTTGAAGCTTTCCTGAGAGTCATTGTTTGAAAAAGTCTTTGTGGTAAACCTTACTGTGGCTCCTTGACAAATTTTTTTTTGTTTGAAGATTTTTTTTAAACAGATATTTCTGGCTCAGGGATTTGACTTCTTATTCTAAAGTAGCGCATAGTCAGCCTGTGGAACTCCTTGCCAGAGGATGTTGCGACTAGCAGGACTTTAAGGGGGTTCAAAAAAGAACTAGATAAATTTACGGAGGTTAGATCCATCAATAATTATTGGCCAGAATGGATAGGAATGGTGTCCCCAGCCTGTTTAGCGGGGCTAGAAATATATGACAGGAGAGGGATCACTTGTTGATTACTTGTTTCTGTTCACTCCTTCTAGGGAATCTGGCATTGGCCACTGTTGGAAGACAGGATACTGGTCTAGATGGACCTTTGGTCTGACTCAATATGGTCTTTGAGGCATGATGAGTAACATCTGTAAAGATATTTAATAATCAGATGTTAATAATATTCCAGAACCTACTTAAGCTTGTCTAGGTGGCTGTGTCTGCTGTAATGGCTAGCAGTTTGGTTACTAGATCATTAAAGGGAGTGAAGTGACTTGCTCTCTTTTAGGAGTTTCAAGTCAACAGAATTCAGCTCCTGTACATTAAACTGTCACACAGTCTCCTCCACTATCACCACCCAACCTACATCCTCTTCATGGAATTGCATTCGCCCCCATGCAGGGTGCTGAATATAATAAACCTTGCTTTATCTCTCACGATTCTCATCTGTACTTTCAGGAATACCGCCTCTTTCTCCATTCCAAGGTAATCACAAAGACAGATCAATTATTTTAGCTCTAGACTTTCGATTTTAAGTGCTTAGTGGTGCAGGATCATTAATGCAGATGGTATTTTCACATTAGAATTCACAAAGGTTTTACCTCTGTCCTCAGCTTGCATATCTGTAAGAGTGATATCCTTTTCCTCCACACTGGATTTCCATCTCCTCTTTAGTCTATTAAAACGACTCTCTGAAAAGCACTCGCTTACCTATTAATGTTCTCTCATGGTATTCCTTTAAGTACATAAAGGACTATGTTGTACAATCAGTATTAAGAAGTTCCCACTGAAAGTAATGAAGGGTACAAGCTAAAAGTCAGTGGCATGAGATTGCAGTAAGATATTAATGTATAATAATGGGGCTATCTTCTGAGCTGTGACTCTCTTCAATTGTTGCAGAAAATACGAAGGAAATTATTAAAATTTGATCTCTGCTTTAACAGAATGTATATTAGTAATGCCACTTAGCTTTTATATAGGACTTTTCATCCACAGATCAAGAGTACTATGCAGTAAGATAAAATATCATTATCCCTGTTTATAGATGAAGAGAAGGCACAAAGAAGTCAAATAACTTGGCCAAGGACACCAGATGAGTGGCAGTGCTGAGATGTAATCCTGCATCTGGATCAGTGGTGAGCAATAATTTTTGATGGTGGTCCTCTCCAAGAATTTGGTAAGTGACTGCACTCTCTGGGTATGTCTAGACTACATGCCTCTGCCGACAGAGGCATGTAAATTAGACATACCGACATAGTCAATGAAGCGGGGGATTTAAATATAAGAACATAAGAATGGCCATATTGGGTCAGACCAAAGGTCCATCTAGCCCAGTAGCCTGTCTGCCGACGGTGGCCAGCACCAGGTGCCCCAAAGGGGGTGGACCGAAGACAATAATCAAGCAATTTGTCTCCTGCCATCCTTCTCCAGCCTCTGACAAACAGAGGCCAGGGACACCATTTCTATCCCCTGGCTAATAGCCTTTTATGGACCTAACCTCCATGAAATTATCTAGCATCTCTTTAAACTCTGTTATAGTCCTAGCCTTCACAGCCTCCTCTGGCAAGGAGTTCCACAGGCTGACTATGCACTGTGTGAAGAAGAACTTTCTTTTATTAGTTTTAAACCTGCTACCCATTAACTTCATTTGGTGTCCTCTAGTTCTTCTGTTATGGGAACTAATAAATAACTTTTCTTTATTCACCCTCTCCACGCCACTCATGATTTTATATACCTCTATCATATCCCCCCTCAGTCTCCTCTTTTCTAAACTGAAAAGTCCCAGTCGCTTTAACCTCTCTTCATATAGGACCCATTCCAAACCCCTAATCATTTTAGTTGCCCTTTTCTGAACCCTTTCTAAGGCCAAAATATCTTTTTTGAGGTGAGGAGACCACATCTGTACACAATATTCAAGATGTGGGCATACCATAGTTTTATACAGAGGCAGTAAGATATTCTGTGTCTTATTTTCTATCCCTTTTTTAATAATTCCAAACATCCTATTTGCCTTTTTGACCGCCGCTGCACACTGTGTGGAAATTTTCAGAGAACTATCCACGATAACGCCAAGATCTCTTTCCTGATTTGTCATAGCCAAATTAGCCCCCATCATACTGTACGTATAGTTGGGGTTATTTTTTCCAATGTGCATTACTTTACACTTATCCACATTAAATTTCATTTGCCATTTTGTTGCCCAATCACTCAGTTTGGTGAGATCTTTTTGAAGTTCTTCACAGTCTGCTTCTGTCTTGACTATCTTAAACAGTTTAGTATCATCCACAGACTTTACTACCTCACTGCTTACCCCTTTCTCCAGATCATTTATGAATAAGTTGAACAGGATTGGTCCCAGGACTGACCCTTGGGGGACACCACTAGTTACCCCTCTCCATTCTGAAAATTCACCATTTATTCCTACCCTTTGTTTCCTGTCTTTTAACCAGTTCTCAAATCATGAAAGGACCTTCCCTCTTATCCCATGACAATGTAATTTACACAAGGTGAGGGACCTTGTCAAAGGCTTTCTGAAAATCTAAGCATACTATATCTACTGGATCCCCCTTGTCTGCATGTTTGTTAACCCCTTCAAAGAACTCTAATAGATTAGTAAGACATGATTTCCCTTTACAGAAACCATGTTGACTTTTGTCCAACAAATTATGTTCTTCTACATGCCTGACAATTTTATTCTTTACTATTGTTTCGACTAATTTGCCTGGTACTGAAGTTAGACTTACTGGTCTGTAATTGCCAGGATCACCTCTAGAGCCCTTTTTAAATATTGGTGTCACGTTAGCTACCTTCCAGTCATTAGGTACGGAAGCCGATTTAAAGGATAGGTTACAAACCACAGATAATAGTTCAGCAATTTCCCATTTGAGTTCTTTTAGAACCCTTGGATGAATGCCATCCGGTCCCGGAGATTTGTTAACATTAAGTTTTTCTATTTGTTCCAAAACCTCCTCTAATGACACTTCAATCCAGGACAGCTCCTCAGATTCATCACCCACAAAGGATGGTGCAGATTTGAGAATCTCCCTAACATCCTCAGCCGTGAAGACTGAAGCAAAGAAGTCATTTAGTTTCTCCGCAATGGCTTTATTGTCCTCGATTGCTCCTTTTATATCTCGATCGTCTAGGGGACCCACTGGTTTTTTAGCAGGCTTCCTGCTTCTAATGTACTTAAAGAAACATTTTGCTATTTCTTTTTGAGTTTTTGGCAAGCTGTTCCTCAAAATCTTTTTTTGCTTTTCTTATTACATTTTTACACTTGATTTGACAGTGTTTATGTTCCTTTCTATTTATCTCACTAGGACTGGACTTCCACTTCTTGAAAATGCCTTTTTGTCCCTCACTGCTTCTTTTACATGGTGGTTAAGCCACGGTGACTCTTTTTTAGGTCTCTTACTATGTTTTTTAATTTGGGGTATACATTTAAGTTGGGCCTCTATTATGGTGTGTTTAAAAAGTTTCCATGCAGCTTTCAGGGATTTGGCTCTAGTCACTGTGCCTTTTAATTTCTGTTTAACTAACCTCCTCATTTTTGTGTAATTCCTCTTTTTGAAATTAAATGCCAGAGTGCGGGACTGCTGAGGTGTTCTTCCCACCACAGGAATGTTAAATGTTATTATATTATGGTCACTATTCCCAAGCGGTCCTGTAATGGTTATCTCCTGGACCTGATCCTGCACTCCACTCAGGACTAAATCGAGAATTGCCTCTCCCCTTGTGGGTTCCTGTACCAGCTGCTCCAAGAAGCAGTCATTTAAGCCATTGAGAAATTTTATCTCTGCTTCTCTTCCTGAGGTGACATGTATCCAGTCAATATGGGGATAATTAAAATCTCCCATTATTATAGAGTTCTTTATTTTGGTAGCCTCTCTAATCTCCCTCAGCATTTCAATGTCAGTACTGCTGTCCAGGGCAAGTGGTCGATAATATATCCCTACTGCTAAATTCTTATTATCGGAGCATGGAATTACTATCCATAGTGATTCTATTGAACATGTTGATTCATTTAAATTTTTATTTCATTTGATTCTACATTATCTTTCACATACAGTGCCACTCCACCACCCACACGGCCTGCTCTATCCTTCCAATATATTTTATATCCCGGTATGATTGTGTCCCACAGATTTTCCTCATTCCGCCAGGTTTCAGTGATGCCTATTATGTCAATCTCCTCCTTTAATACGAGGAACTCTAGTTCACCCATCTTATTAGTCAGACTCCTAGCATTTGTGTAGAAGCACTTTAAAAATTTGCCACTTTTTATTTGTCTGCCATTCCCTGATGCATTGGATTCCTTTATATGCGGTTGTTTTTCTGCTCTGGCCCATGATTTGTCCTCTCCCCTCCTCTCTTTCTGCCTACAGCTTAGAGAATCTCTATCAATGGATTCTCCTCTAAGAGAAGTCTCCATCCGATTTACATGCTTCTCCACACCAATTGGCTTTCCCCCATCTCTTCGTTTAAAAACTGCTCTACAGCCTTTTTAATGTTTAGTGCCAGCAGTCTGGTTCTACCCTGGTTTAGGTGGAGCCCATCCTTCCTGTATAGGCTCCCCCTCTCCTAAAAATGTCCCCAGTTCCTAATAAATCTAAACCCCTCTTCCCTACACTGTCGTCTCATCCACGCATTGAGACTCTGAAGCTCTGCCTGCCTACCTGGCCCTGCGCGTGGAACTGGAAGCATTTCCGAGAATGCCACCATAGAGGTCCTGGTTTTCAGTCTCTTTCCTAGCAACCTAAATTTGGCCTCCAGGACATCTCTCCTACCCTTCCCTACATCATTGGTACCTACATGCACCACGACCACCGGCTCCTCCCCAGCACTACACATAAGTCTATCTAGATGCCTCGAGAGATCTGCAACCTTCACACCAGGCAGGCAAGTGACCATACAGTTCTCCCGGTCATCACAAACCCAACTATCTATGTTTCTAACGATTGAATCACCCACTACTAACACCTGCCTTTTCCTAACAACTGGCGTTCCCTCCCCCTCAGAGTTATCCTCACTGCGAGAGGATACCGCAACATCCTTTGGAAGGAGGGTCCCAACTACAGGATGGTTTCCCTCTGCTCCCATTGAATGCTCTGTTCCCTTGAGACTCTCATCCTCCTTAAGAGCACTGGGGCTCTCAGACTGGAGGTGGGACAGTACTAGAGTGTCCCGGAAAGTCTCATCAACATAGCTCTCTACCTCCCTTAGCTCCTCCAGTTTAGCCACCATGGCCTCCAAAGCTCAAACTCGGTCTCTGAGGGTCAGGAGCTCCTTGCAATGGGTGCACACATACGCCACCCTCCCACAGGGCAGGTAATCATACATGTTACACTCGATGCAATAAACAGGATAGCCCCCACTCTGCTGCTGGGCTTCTGTCTCCATTATTCTTATGAATAAGTTTAATTATAAACTGGGCTTCTTATTAAATGTCTGGAATATAGATTATTATAAAAGTTATGTTTAAAGAAGGTCAGAAGAAACTAGCACCCTTTAACCTCCCCCTCTAACCTCCCTCTCAAAACTCCCTGTTCGCAAGCTCCCTGGTCACTGACTCACAGCTTTATAAAGCCCTGGTAGCCCCTCCTCCTGACTAAGGCTCAGCCAATTAACAGAGGCTTCTAGATTTCAACCGTTTAGAAGCTCACAGCTTCCAGCTGCCGGCCATAGCACACGCTCCTTCAAACAAACAAACAAACAAACAAACAAACCAACCAAACAGACAAACACAAGCTCAGCACACAGCAAGTAACCCCGCCACACACACACAAAAACACACTACAGACAGCCACTTACCTGGAGAACTCCCTCTCAAAACTCCCTGTTTGCTGCTCCTGTTCGCAAGCTCCTGCTTCATTAGAATAAAAATGGCCACCACGTTGTGCCGGCTCAGCTGTTTGTCAGCACAAAGCAGCAGTCAAGATGCGGATTGGTCGCCAAGGAAAGCCGTTGTCAACCAATCCTGTAAACCTCGTTTCACGAGGCATTAATACCGTAAGATATTAATGGAGAAGGTGAAGAGTCTGGAATGTAAGCTGAGTGCAGAAGGGAACTCAGTGTTTTGGAGATTGGCATGCAGGAAGGGGTGGGAGGTCTGGGAAGGAGTTCAGCTGAAGGAGGAGATTGTTACTTGGGACACAGGATTGGAGTGCAGGAGGGGGTGCAGAGTCTGGGAAGAGGTATGGGTGCAAGAAAGGATTCTGACCTGCAGGACTGGTGAAGGAGGGAGTACAGGGTCTGGGAGGAGGTCGTGACCTGGGGAAGGGATACAGGAGGGGATGCAGAGGGTTTGGGTTGTGACCTAGGGCAAGGAGTTGGGGTGGAGGAGGAAGTGAGGTGCTAGGTGCAGGTGTATGTTAGGTAACCCCTGGCCAGCAGCTGACAGCAGCCATCTGTGCAGCAGCTGGGGCCATGTGCACGGCACGCCCCTTGGGGGAGCCCTCTGCGTGCTGCTTGCATTGCAAGCATGGCCCAGACAGCACCCACTGGCCAGAGACCGGCCAATGAAAGCCATGAGAATGTGCTGGTGGTAGTGCACAGAGCCCCCCCTCACGGGTGCACAACGCGCAGAGACACATCTGGCCCAGACAAGTGGCCATATTTTCCCCATCTCAGTCTATATCCACAAAGGAATTTAAGCTTCTGAGTCCAAAATTTAGATCTTCACACTCACTGTTTATCATTTAACACTGTAGGTCCCTAAGTTTCTGCTCAAAGTCCCTTAGGAGATGCTCACAGCCACATCAGCTCTGACACCTAAGAATATCAGACTGGTCATACTCCCTCAGACAAGTGGTCAGTTTAGTATCCTGTTTTATGACAGTGGCTGGTGCCAGAAGTTAGAGGGAATGAACACAAAAGGCCAATTTCAAATGATCTAAAAAACACTGGAATAAATTCTCTTGGGAGGTTGTGGAATCTCCATCATTAGAGATATTTAATAGCAGGCTGATAGATGTCTATCAGGGATGAGGATGGTGCTTGGTCCTGCTGTGAGGGCAGGGGACTGGACTTGATGACCTCTTGAGCTCTCTTCCAGTTCTAGTATTCTATGATTCTGTTCTCCAGAGCACGAGTTGTGACCCCGGCCATGTTGGCTAATAGCCACTTGATGGACCTAACTTCATAAAAGTATCTTATTATTTTTAACCCAGTGATACTATTGGCCTTCACAATATCCCCTGGAAATGAGTTCTACAGGTTGACTGAGTTCTGCAAAGTACTTCCTTGTGTTTGTTTTAAACCTGCTACATGTTAATTTCATAGGGTAACCCCTGTTTCTTGTGTTGTGTGAAAAGGTAACACTTCCTCCTTCAACCTCTCCATATCTATTATATATTTTGAAGAGTTTGTTTTTTTGTGGATTTGTTTGCACAAAATAAAGTCATACTTAGTGATTACTTACAGATACCAAATTTTGAATAAACAATCATGCCACTTAAATTAGCTGAATACACTACTTTTTACATGTATATGCTGGGTGGAAGGTATACATAATTTTTTTCCATTGGAGAAAAAGTTATGACTATTATCTTAGAGTTCATAAGTAATATTTGCGAACAAAATTAAAACTGAGTCACCTATTCAACTATCATTTTAATGCAAAGAACATTTTACTTTTACAAATCACAAAATAATTCAAATTAGTTACAGAAAGAGTAATGGAAGCTTTATGAGTTTCTGATTCAAATTTACTATGTATGGTAATTATTCAAGAAATGAATAATGTTTGAAGTTAAAATCCTGCATATTTAAAGCTTTTCTTTTACTTCCCTTTTGTAAGCACATTAATAAAAAATTCAATTACATATATTTAATTTCTTGACCTTCCCTATAAGTGTAATCTACGCAAAATGACTTTGCCCCGTCAATGACGGCCCTCACCTGCTAGTCATTCATATTTTCCTTTACTAATCTCTTCTGGAATTGTTCAGCTTAGTCTTTTAAATGTTTCCTCAGATGAAACCTGTTTCACACCCCTAATCACTTTTATTGCCCTTCTCTGTACCTTTACCATTTCCAATATATGTTGGACCTCTCTGGTCCAGCACTGTTGGGACTTGAGCTGTCCCAAACCAGAGAGTTTGCTGGACCAAGGAGGTCAGCACTCCCCTCATGACTGCCCCACTCCTGGGCTCCTCTCCCTGGGGCTCCTTGCCCTGCTGCTGATTCTGCTAAAGCTGGCCCAGCAGGGGCTCCCCACTTTGCTGCCCACCCCCTTTCCCAGGGTCTCCCGAGGTGCAGGGTCAGCTTGGCCACTGCCGGTCCTGCTGCCACAGGGTGTTCCCCAGGGTCCTCGGCTGGGGCCACCCAGCACCACCAGCCCTGCTGCTGACGGGGCTGCCTGGCCACTGCACCCTGCTCCTGGGGCTGCCCTGATGATGCTGGGGATTCTGAGGGTTCCCAGGCCAGGGCTGCCCACCTCTGCCAACCCTGCTTCAGCCGGGGGTTCCCCAGTGGAGGCTGCCTGGTCATCCCAACCCCACTGCCATTGAGGGTTTGCCAGGATTCCTGGCATGGGCCACCTGGCCGCAGGCAGCTTCGCTGCAGCTGGGGGTTCCCCAGCTAGGGCTGGAGCTCTCCAGCCACCTGGCCCCACTAAAACCAGGGGTTCCCTGGACAGGGCAGGAGTTTCCAGGCTGCCACCTGGCCACTGCCTGGCCCCATTGATGCTAGGAGTTTCCAGCCTGGCCGAAGGATCCCCAGATGCTACCTGGCCCAGCTGGGGCTTCCCAGCCCCTGTGTTGCGCTGGAGCTCTTTGGTCCAGCAACATCCCTGGCCCTCCTGGACCACAAATGTTGCCAGACCAGAGGGTCCCGGATTTGGGAGGTTCAACCTGTATATCTCAGGAGGGCTTTGTATAAAATTCTGCCACCTAATTTAAGTAAGCATCACGGTGATTTTCCTGTGTCTGCAAGAATTATATTATCTCTGCCTGACAGACTTCACTTCAGAGCTCAAAAAACACCAAAGAGACTTTTTTTTTTCTTTTTGGAACACACTAGACTGAGTCATACAGGAATTTTTTGAAAAGGTCTAGATCAAGATATACTTGGAGTCAGTCACAAGACACTCACTTCTGCCATGCTTCTCTCAAACTACACAAACGGAACATTATAGTGTACTACAAAATGTGTATTTTTCTCAGAAACAAAGGGTGTCTTTTTTGCTTTTGGTTATTAGAGAGTATTTTTGCTTAAAGGGAAAAACAAATGAACAATTTTCCAGTACCTCAGTGCTATTCTCAACCACACATGGGCATTTAGGCCTTGACTACACTACACAGTTTTGTAGACAAAAATCAGGTTTCGTTGACAAAACAGTGGAGGGGCACACTCTGTTATGCTGCTCTTGTTGATTTAAATCTCCTGCTAGGCCAACCTTGATGAGTAGCATGGAGCTTTTAGTGATACAGTTAGAATGACTCAGTGCTAGTGTAGTGCTTATGTTGCTCTAAGTGGCCTCAGGGAGGTGTCCCACAATGCCCATCATAATGGCTTTGGTATGCCACTTGTATTCTGGAGCCCTATACCCAGGGATACAATCATGCACCCCTCCCTCTTTAAAGCCCCAGACAATTTTGAAATTTGACTTCCCATTTGCTCAATGTGGTTGGCTCACATCTCATCATCCCAGTTGAGCACGCCAAAACAAAGAGGCTCCTGTGTGGAGAACACAAGAGTTGCTGGATCTGATGGGTCTGTAGGGAGAGGAAGCTGTCCAGTCACAGCCCTGATCCAACCTTTACTCAGATGAACAATGGCTGTTGCATGTCCACTACCCTTTTGCTGCAATAGTGAATTAAGTAATGAGTTTACATGGGTCAGGGTTCTGACCAGTGCAAGATGGTACAGTTCTGGGGAATAGGGCTGGAGCTGGGGGGAACTGTCTGGTGCCCTTCTGTTGATGGCTTATGAGTGGCTGGAAGATCATTCATGTAACTCAATTGGGTGTGTCCTGGCCTATCGATGGTTGTGGAAATGCAATGCCTGTCAGAGGCTTGATGCTGATGAGTTTGAGTTTGGAAGGCTCAGTGGTGCCACAGTCCAAGGTCCACCTCAGGGACTCATCACAACAATGTAAGGAATTGTCAGTGGAAGCCATCCACAATGCATAACAAGTTTTATTGATTACATAAAACTCAAGCATATGCTACATATTCTGAAGCACCATTCTATTGGCACCTTATATGTCAACTTTTGTTCTTACACAGATTTGTCCCTGTTCTTGAATACTGTAACAATATTGATGTTCTTGAAGCCAGATGGAATTTTTTCACAGGTCCAGATTTTGATGAGTTGGCAAAGTTTGGAACTACAGAGGAAGACCTCTCCATCACAGCGAAGATCCTTTCGCAGATCTTCCCAAACCATCTCTTCCCTCTTGCAGAGGAACTCCTCCCTAACTCCGTGTGGCTTCAGGCATTACAGATTCAGGAGAAGTGCATAGAGAAATGTCAGGAACTAGTCACAGCATTCATCGACCTAATCAAGGTCTTTGAATCTATCAATTGTGTTGCCCTATGGAAGATGCTGTGTAAGTTTGGCTCTCCACAGAAATTAATTTCCATTATTAGATTACTCCATGATGGGATGACTGTCACCATTCTGTACAACAGCTCAGGACTGGACAATTCATTTTCCAAACTGTCTTTATTTACCTTACTACAATCCTGATTCTCATCTGCAAGTGCCCTCCTGCTGCAATTGAGAGTGAATAGTGTTTAGGGTGCTCTGCAGGTTAGCCTCTGTATGTTCAAGAATGACACAGTTGCCTGCATACTGAAAGTCACTGGTGTCAGTTCTCATGATCTTAGATTTTGTTTCGAGATGTCAGAGATTGAGGAGTCCTGCACTTGGGATGGAAGAATCCCAAGCATTGTTACAGGCTGGGGACTGAATGGCTAAGTAGCAGATCTGCAGAAAAGGACCTGGGGATTACAGTGGATGAGAAGCTGGATATGAGTCAACAGTGTGCCCTTGTAGCCAAGAGGGCTAATGGTGTATTAGAGTGCATTAGGAGGAGCATTGCCAGCAGATCCAGAGAAGTGATTATTCCCCTTTATTCAGCACTGGTGAGGCCACATCTGGAGTGTTGTGTCCAGTTCTGGGCCCCCCACTATAGAAAGGATGTGGACGCATTGGAGAGGGTCCAGCGAAGGGTGACCATAATGATTAGGGGGCTGGAGCACATGACCTATGGAGGAGAGACTGAGGAATTTGAGTTTGTTTAGTCAGCAGAAGAGAAGAGTGAGGGGGGGATTTGAGAGCAGCCTGCAACTTCCTGAAGGGAGGGTCCAAAGAGGATGGAGAAAGACTGTTCACAGTAGTGACAGATGGCAGAACAAGGAGCAATGGTCTCAAGTTACAGTGGGGGAGGTCTAAGTTGGATACTGGGAAAAACTATTTCACTAGGAGGGTGGTGAAGCACTGGAATGAGTTACCTAGGGAGGTGGTGGAATCTCCATCCCTAGATGTTTTTAAGTCTCGGCTTGACAAAGCCCTGGATGGGTTGATTTAGTTGAGATTGGTCCTGCCTTGGGCAGGGGGCTGGACTTGACCTCCTGAGGTTTCTTACAGCTCTATGATTCTATGATTCAAAGACCTAGACCTTGCCTATATTAAAAGGGAAAGTTGTTAATTACGTAGCTGGAGTCGTATCTTAAATCGAGTTTTCAGGCCGTCCACACAGTGGGAGGTCGAGAGGAGCAAACACTCCCATCAACTTCCCTTACTCCTCACGAGGAGCAGGACTACCAGTGCTAACAGTGGCGCCCTCTCAGTTCAAATTAGTAGGTCTTCACTAGACCACTAATTCAAATCCCAGAAGATTGACTGTGGCAGCGTCAATATTCCACATAGTGTAGGCATGGCCTTATTGAAAGTGCACCTTAAAAAAGTAGGCATCAACCCAACAAAGTGGGAGGACTTGGTGTGGAACAGAGCACAGTGGCACCACGCCATATACCAAGCCACAGTTCCCTTTGAGGAGAACAAACATGCCTTATGAGACAGAGAAGCAACAAAGGAGGAAAGAAAGGGCACAATAGTCCAGCCAACAATTATGTCTCCTCCAAGATTACACCTGTCACGTCTGAGGGAAAATCTGCAGCGCATGAATTGGGCTCCTCAGCCACTTTAGAACCCACCAGCGAACCCTATTAGCAGACATCATCCTTGCAGCCAGCTATAGCTGAAGATAAATTAACTAGTTTTGATATATCCAGATGTGGACCACTTCTGGGACATTTTGCATCAGTATGAAGTCCTATTAAATCCACCTGTGTGGAGCTCAGTGGAGGATCAGGACCACAATTAGGAATCTGGCAATACATTCAGTTCTCTTGAGTGGGGTGCCTACTCTGAACTTTAGGGCCAAATTTTGGGTCAGATTTACAACTCATATAAAATTGGCTTCATTCTAATTAAATCAGTGGAGCTATGCCATTTTATACATGCTGAGTATCTATCCCTCGGTCTTCACATTCACATACAACTCCAGTGGACTTCAGAAGAAATTATGTACAGGCATCTGTGAACAATGTTTTCCTAAAGGAGACAGCAATTTACATCACACAGTCAGCAAAAATGGCTATTCCTTGGAGATATTCCTTGTCTATTATCTGAAGTAGATGGGATTTCATGAAAGTAAATCAAGCAGGCTTTGCCCTCTCCTGGGTTGTTTTCTCCATACTTTTGGTCTCAGGCACTGTGGGTACATCTACAGTGTGATGAAAGATCAGGAGCCAAGCTGGTCTGAATTGATTGACTTAGACTCTGGGAACTCAGGCTGTGGAGCTATGAAATTGCTATGTAAATGTTCAGGACTGGGCTAGAACCTGAACTCTGGGATCTTTCTCTCTCAGGGTCTTACCACTGCAATATGATAACTTGGCAGTTGATGCCCTGTAAACCCAAATCAGCTGAAATGGTCCTTCTGTGGTTTTATTTTAGTTGAGAGATACTTTGAGAAGTTGAAATTGTGAAGAAGGGTTTTGTGTCTATCAAAATATGATATGTTGCATTAATATGTTATATTCTTAACCCTATTCTTACTCATAAAATACCTTAATTTCATCAAGGGGCTTGAGGGATAAAGAATGACAGGTTGAACTGAATGGGTATTTGCATCTACAATACTATTGTGTGGGGTTTTTTTTAATATTGGTTCTTTGACATAAATTAAAGAGTGACAGGTTGCATGCACCATAGAATGGCTGTCTAAAACAAGAAACACATAAACCTGTTTCAGAAAAGAGGTCAGGGATCTTGAAGAGCAGCAAGAAATTACTTGTCAGAATTATGAAAAATTTAGTTTGGCACATAACCCAAGGCAAAGAGGAAACAGCATCTCTGTCATCAAGAGTGAAATGAACAGAAAGGAAAATGGCAACTTTTCCCTCCAGACACCACTAGCACTTCTAAAAAGTACAGCAAGCAACCTGTGAGCTTTGTTTGTTGTGACACCTGAAGAGGGAGACGCTGAATGTTACTGGCTGGGGGAGGCTGATGAAGGAAAGGGAGAACGGAGTGAGCTTTGCTGAAAGACAAAAAATACAAATCATAGCTTGAGTCGGGTTTGCGAGCTGAGGATATGGAATAACAGACTGTACTTGAACATCCTACCTGGAGAGTAAGAAAAACACACGGTGTCAAATGCATCCCTTAAGTAAGTCCATTGAAATCAGTGGTGATACGCCAGGGACAAATTTATCCCACAGGTTTATTGCTTAGGCTTTTAAGATTATTTATGATGCTCTTGAGTCTAGGTCTTAAAAAATATATCTGTTCCAGGCACATCCAGTTGTCCATACTTTGTATCTCTTTAAAGCATGGCGCTTTTTTTTTTCCAAAAGGAACTATGTGATAATGGCGAAATCACTCCCTTCCTTCCCCCTACATTAAGCTGGTAGCTACCTAGTCTGATGAAGTCCTTTTAGCTGAAGTCCTGCTGTTTCATACTACTCATGTTGTTTCAGAGGGTTAGTCCGAGTTAGTCTGTAACTGGAAAAACTTAAAAAACAACAAATAGTCTAGCAGCACCTGAAAGACTAACAAAACATGTAGATGGTATCATGAGCTTTCGTGGGTACAACCCACTCTTCAGATGACTGGAGTATTAGAATTCCATATCCAAGAATAAATAAGGGAAGGCGGGGAGGGAGGGAGGCAGGGGGAGGAGGAGAGGAGAAAAGAAAAAAAAAAAAAAGAAAAAAAAATTGTTCCTTCCACACACACTCCCCCCCCAGCCCCGTCAGTTAACTCAGACTTCTGGTTGTCTCTTAGGGCACGTTTACACTGCAGAGCTATTTCGGGATACCAGAAGTATCCCAAAATAGCTATTCCTTGTCTATTGAAGCAGCCAGTTATTTTGAAATAGATTTTGAAATAATGGGCAGCTTATTCCAACATTCCAGTAACCCTCATTTCATGAGCGTTAAGGGGCATTTTGGAATAGAAAGTTATTTTAAAATTTGGCATTGTGTAGACAGCAACGAATTACAAAATAAGCTATTTTGAAATACACTCATATTTGCGTAGTGCAAATTGCGTAGCTTATTTTGAACTAAGGGTACTGTGTAGACACACTCTAAAGTGAATCATGTCTCACCAATAGTTTGTCCCAGTGATTTGTCCTTTTCACATTTTTGTCAAGGTGTCCTGTCTCAGATGCTTCAGAGAATAATGAGGGTAGGAATATTGTCAGTGCAGAGTGATCTTAGACTTAATTGGTGAGGATTATTAACTCTTGAAATGTAATTTTTTTCCTTTAGTTTTTCTCTTTTCTCTCTCCTCCTTTGAAATACCTTCCAGTATTTTATTTTATTTCTTTAGTTGCTTTGTTTCCTGTTCTACGCTGGAATTCAGCGAAAAAGCTGATTGGCTCCTAGTAGCTATGGGATGTACATTGGGGAGAGGAAGGGGACAAGAATCCTCCCTATCTTTGTAGATTTGGCATGATCAGGAAATTTTTATTTAAAAAGTCAATGTTCTTGATATTAAAAAGGCTAAAAGGTTTAAAGAGATATTAATTGTGTTTGCCTCCTCTCAGGCGTCATTATGCAAGTGAAAAAATTCCTCTGCCCAGGAATCCCAAAGGACAATAACTTAAAATATAGGGTTTTTTTTTAATTGTTCTTTATTGTGAGCTAGACTTGTGCCTTTTTCAGCCACAGGCCTCTGCAGAGGTGCACTCTCCAAACAGCAGTTGCTGGAGGAATTCAGCTTGCTGAGTGCTGATTTGCCCACAAAATGCCCGAGATCCTCAAAGATACTGAATAGGAGTTGGATGGCTAAACACTTTTTGAGAAGCTGAGCCAGTGCTTCCAGCTGTGCAAGTGGAGAGTACTGCACTGTGACAGACAAGTGAAGAGTGTACACTCCTGGTGCTGGCCTCAGCACAGAGCCAATCCAACTTGATTAACTATGTGTTGTGGGAAGAAGTTTTTTTCTTTACATTTGTATTAATCTTGCTTCGTGGTAATATCACTGGATGGCCCCTGGTTCATGTGTTACATGAAGGGGTAAATAAAATTTCGCTATTTACTTCCTCCACATCATTTATTATTTAGACTAAAAACCTTGGTCTGCATCCCAGAGAACTGGTCAGATAATAAACAGAAATTTTCAGATGGATGGTTCAACTTTGATTTGTTGCTGCTATTCATTATTCTTGAATATTTGATCACTAAGCAGTCAAGGAATATACATAAATCCTTAAACTGGCACAGAATTGTATTAGAAGAGTATGAAATAATGCCTATCAAAAACATCAGTCACTCAGTCATGGACCAGAATTTAAACCACATAACTGGTGGCCAGTTTTTTACTTGAAAATTGATTAGCAGTAATGAATACTTTGCCTATAGAATGCCAAGTGTTCATTTGTGGTAATTACAGAATATTTTCTAATTCCACATACCTAGCATCCTAGGTGCTATGATAATATAAATGACACATATGTTCACACAAACAGCCACAGGCATCCTCAGAGGTGCACGCTCCAAGTCACAGTTGCTGTAGAAAGGAATTACTCCATAATTCATGAAGTCAAAAACAAAAAGAAACCCCTTGAAAAGAAACAAAAAAACCCAGGCCAAATTAACCAAGTTTAGTTTTCATTAAATGCTGAGTGGTAACAATGGCCATTTATTTCTATGGATTGTGTTCTCAGTTATTCTAAATTTACCCCACTATAGCTCCATATACTTCAGTGGAGTTGTTCTGGAATCACCCCAGTGTATAAATAAGTGGAGAGTTTGGCTCAGCATCTTCCAGTGACACTATGTGATCCTGAAGGTACATTTATATTGTGATAAAGGAACCACAGCTGGACTGTTGTTAGCTGGCTCAGGGCTATAAAATTGCAATGGAAACATCCCAGGTTGGGCTGTAGCCTGGATTATGAGACCCACCCTCCCCGAATGACTACACTGCAATTTTATAGCCCTCAGCCTGAGCCTCACAACATCAGCTGACCTGGGCCAGCCACAGCTCACTCATCACAGTGTAGGCATATCCTAAAACTCTTATTTTGAATATTCAGAACCCAGAAGGTTGTTTTATGCTTCCTGGCGTATAAAGAAAAGGAACCATGAAACACAACACTATCAAGAGAAATGAGCATTCCTTGCATACATTTAAATTACAGAAAATCCCATTACTTCTGAAGACTCTCACTTGTAATATCTTTTTAGCACTGATATTTGCAAATCTTTCTTTCTGGCAATATATGAATCCTGCCAACGTTTGGTATAAACTCAAAAGGCTTTCTGTACTAGAGGCGAAGGAAATGAGCCATGAAGTTTTATTAACAGTTCCAAAAAGTTTGTCAGTATAAAAAGGGTTTGGCAAGCAGGAAAGAAAATAAATACTGTAAAAAATGAAAAAGTGTTAATGCAGTTCTCTATCTATTGACTTCTAAAGAAAAAAATCTTGTATTTCTATATAAATGAATCATTTTTATCCAAAGGAGTTCTATATGCAAATTTGCTATTAAGCAGTGGTTAAAATAATAATTAATCACATTACTGATTATTTATCCCTGTTCCAAATGAAAATATATAAAAGTATAGAGATGCTAAAATGCAGACAACTATTAAAATAATTTTCTATCCCATGGCTGCTGAACTATCATCATACAATAGAATATATTTAAGACCTAGCTTGTTTTCAGGGGCACCCATTCATACCATGTTGGGGAGGATCATGAATGAATTATTACAGCATATTACATAGCTAATTATATTGTATGCTATTTTGCTGGGGTGTTTTAAACACGTGAGCAGGTTTGACACTCAGGGTATGTCTAGACTACATGGCTCTGTTGACGGAGCCACGTAAACTAGTTTACCCGGCATAGGCAAAGAAGCAGGGATTTAAATAATCCCCGCTTCATTAAAATAAATATGGCCGCCGCACTGTGCCGACAATCAGCTGATCCGGCACAGCGCGGCAGTCTAGATGCAGATCTGTCGGCTGGGGAAGCCTTTGCAGACCGATCCTGTAAGCCTCATTTCACTCGTTTCACTCCGTTGACGGAGCCATGTAGTCTAGACATACCCTCATAGGCTATGTCTACACTGCAGACTTCTTGCGCAAGAACTTTAAGTTCTTGCACAAGAGCGCGTTCACACTGCCATGTGCTTTTGCACAAGAGCGTACATGGCAGTGTGGACACTTTGTTGTGCAAGAACGCTCTGATGGCCATTTTAGCCATAGGGGTTTCTTGTGCAAGAAACCCCTGTTCCTGTCCACACTAGCTTTTTTGCGCAAGAGCTCTTGCGCAAACAGTCTTATTCCTTGTGGAGAGAGGAATAACTCTTGCGCAAAAAGCCCTCTCTTCTGACGATCTCCTGTAAACTTTCTTGCGCAAGAACGGGCTTGTAGTGTGGATGCTCTGCAAGTTTTTGCGCAAGAACAGCCGTTCTTGCACAAGAAGTCTACAGTGTAGACATAGCCTTATAGCGTATCTATTCTCACTTGCAGTGCATGAATTCAGCAAACCTGGCACCTAACAGTGATGTGCAGACTCAATATGCTTCAGCAAAGAAGCACAGCGCAGCTGTGTGGGAATGAGTTGTGCAAAGTCTAAGGGTATGTCTACACTGCAAAGTTAATTCAAAATAACAGCTGTTATTTCGAATTAACTTTAATAGCATCTATACATGCAAACCACTATTTCAAAATTAATTCGAAATAGCGGAGTGCTTAATTCAAATTTGGTAAACCTCATTCTATGAGGAGTAACGCCAAATTCGAAATAGCTATTTCGAATTAAGTGCTGTGTACACACTTAATTCAAAATAGGGGGCCTCCAGCCCTTCCCAGGGAGCCCTGGTGGCCCCTCTGAGCACAACCAGGAAAACTTACTCTCCTCTCCCCCAGCCCCGGAGCCATTAAACGGGTAGACCCTGGCCACAATGCCTGTGCCAGCTCCAAGCCTGCCAGCCCAGAGCCAGCAGTGGCCACTGGGGCCCCTGACCCAGTGGCCCCAAAACATAAGCCAGCAAGCCACTGGCAGCCAGCCCTCCATCTCTCCCCAGGAGCAGTCTGCCAGCTCCCAGGAGCCTGACAAGGGCTGGAGAAGGCTGGCGCCTTCCTGGTCCAGGGTGGAGATCATGGACCTTATTCAGGTTTGGGGGGGATGCCCCCAACGTCCATGATCTCTGCACTAGACAGAGGAATGCAGCCATCTATGGCAGGATAGCTGCCAGCCTGGCCACCAAAGGCCACATGCGAACACAGGAGCAGGTTTTCATGAAAATCAAGTTGGTCTGGCGAGACCCCCAACCCTGGGCTCTGAGCTTCCCCTCCCCCTTCTTCCCCTTGCTTCGCCCTTCCAGCTCCCTCCTCCCAGGTTTCCCCCTCCCCTCTCCCACCCTCTCTCTTCCCCTCTCCCACCTCCTTTTCCCAGTCTCCCCAGAGGTTCATCCCTCCCCTCCCCCCCCCAGTTTTGTTCAATAAACCCAGTTTCTATTTTTGAACATACGTATCTTTTGTTTGACATCAGGAAGGGGGGCTAGGGAGGGGTAAGTGGAAGGAGGTCAGGGAGGAATGGGGCATGAGCCCCCAGTGGGGAGGATCGGGGTGGCTCTGAGGGCTCCTTGGGGTGGACGTTCTCCCGCAGGGCCTCCTGGATCCTTACAGCCCCCTGATGGACCCCCCGGATGGCAGCCTGCAGCAAGTGTAGCCAGGCTGATGGCAACAACCCCACGAGATGCACCGGTGTGCCCAGGGGCAGCTCTGGCTCCATGTGGCCGAGTACTGTGGTGTCCCGAGTGCAGGTACTCAGGGCACTCCAAGACAGGACTGCTTTGCTGTCCCTCATCGAGGTAGACAAGCAAGCAGGGAACCCTGAGAACTGTCTGTCCGGGGTGGGGGGTAGGGTCCCTTTAAGCACGGAGCTCAGTTAGCCTCAGGCAGAAGCCCCACACATTAAGTCCTAACCTGATGCCCTGCCGGCACTGGTTCCAGTCAGCCTTAACTTTGGTTCAGGGTCCAGTCAGTGTGGACGCGCTATTTCGAAATAGTAAAACGCTATTTCAAAATAGGTTTTGTGTGTAGATGCGTTAATTCGAATTAGCTTAATTCAAATTAACTATTTCAAATTAAGTTAACTCGAATTAACGCTGTAGTGTAGACGTACCCATAGAGATTTCAGACAGAACCACTTTGGTTTCGGATTTTTTTTTCCTTTTGCTGGATGGATTCTTTAAGACATACATAGTGATATTGTAAAAAAAAAAAAAAAAAAAATCTATGGCTCTCCATGATTTGGTGGTTGGCACTATACTGCAACTCATGATCTCTCATGGCAGCATTAGTCAGATCCAGTTGTTACAAAAGAACAAACCCCTGCCACTTGAGCTAGGAGGATAGGACATGAGCGAGCAATGCTGATTCCATCCATGAGAGGAAAGCAGTGCCTACATACAGAGTAAGTTAATCATAACATCAACTGATTGAATTGCATAATATGTAATACACACCTGGATATTTACCTAGACTTTTATTAGAGTAAAAATCCAAAATGCTTGATAATGATTCTATGAATCTCACAAAGAATGACTGATGTCCTTGGAGAATAATAGCCTCTGGCAGGTCCCAACCTAGCGATAAAGTAGGTGAGGAGACAACTTTCACAGTGTCATGTCCTTGTCAGTTGTTGCAGGCAAAGCAAGGTGAAATCCAAGGCATAAGTTTCAGCGTGAGGAAGAGAGGAGGAGGAGTGCTGTGAATGGAGTGAGAGGAGCTGATCACAAATGAATGCTGGAACTTCTGAACCTACTGATTACATCTCCCTCTCTTGCTGCATAACACACTCTGCGGGACCATAGTGCTGTCTTATCACCAACATTATTACTCACTGAGTCACAAGAGTAAATTCTGCAATATTTATATGTGCTCTTAACATCTCCTTTTTCTGACCCTCTTGTTACATCCTAATATGTCTGCTCATCCATCTTTGTGGATAAGAATTTCATGAGCCAGTTTGATTCGCTGCGGAGTGGTTTGTTTTGTTTCTTTTGTTTTATCATAGGAAAAAACAAAGAGAGAAAACAAGCAGTGTGATCCCAACAATTTCTTCTTCACTATTTTGGGAGATAGCCAGTCCTAATACACAGGAGGCAACTAATGAGATTCATCTATCAGAATCAATGGAGGGTGGAATATCTGTAGGTCTTCATAATCCAGTGTAAAACACTGGAAGGAACAAACAGCTGCTTAAAAGATCTGTTAAATTATTTGTGCCACCAATAAAGAGCAAGGAGCATTTAACCTTCCTCTGACACAGAAAGCTGTTGTTTCTGTTCTGTTTGGCAGCTGGTTGTAAGAGGTAATCAACCAGGCAAAATGCTGGGCTAGCTGCTTAACATGCAATTTTGTAATAGCGTCAAAAGCAGAAATTTTACATTCAAGTTCAAGAATGCAAGTTCCTTCCAGGTGACGGATGTAGCTCTTGACAGCATCAGAAACTAAATTCTAACCCAAATCTTCATGAGCACCTTTAATTACTTTGAATCATTATTACATTAGCATCCAGAAGCCCTAACTAATATTGTCCCCAATCCTCTGTAAGAAATAGCTGCTGGTCAGAAGAGCTTACAAACAGATAAAAGATGGGGAAAATTATCCCCATTTTTTAGAAAGGAAACTGAAGTACAGAGAAATTAAGTGACGTGCTGAAGTCATGAGTAATGGTAAAAAAAGTAAAGTAATATGATGCAGATGCAGGAAATGGACTCAGAACTTCTGATCCAGCATCTTAACCACAGGGTTTTCCTACTTGCTCTACAGTGGTTAGTTCATTTTTTACTTCAGGACATTAAACGTGCTAATGTTGATTTTAAATGCCTAACTGCATAAGATATTCTTTTGCTTCACTCAGCAAAAAATTATTATTGCTACATATATTATACATATATAAACTAGAAGACTTACCCGGCATTGTCTGGGGTTGGGGCCAGCCCAGGAGGAAGGGGAGGGCACACCCCACCCACTGGCTTCTTCCTTGGGCTGGCCCAGAGCCAGAGGGGCACTGCACAGGCTGCCCACCAGCTTCTCCCTGGGACTGGCCCAGGGTTTCTGGGGCTTCCTGGCATGGTTGCTGGTACTGCCCAGGGTGGTGGTGGGGAATGCATGCCACCCATCGGCTTTTCCCTGGGACCAGTTCAGGGCAGCAGGGGACTATGTGGTAGCTGGCATCTGCTCCTTGCAACAGGCCAGGATGGCAGGGTCCATACTACTGGGGTGCTTTTGTGAGTAAAACTGTCCCTTATGCTTGCTACCCCCTGTGATCATGCATGAGTATAACTGTTCCTACTATCATACCCTCCTATTCCTTTTGATCTGAAATATTCACATTGCACACACATTCTATTATCCTGGCACAACCAAACCCTGACCTTGCTTTAAGTTATGATAAGAGGAATCTACATACCACACTAGATGAGTTACCTGGAGCTTGGTGGTCCTAGCTCTTACTGATTAGAAGGAGTTCTTGAACAAATGGACTTATAGGTGGACAGACAGACTCATATTTCTAACATATATAGTAAGATTAAAAACTGTGTTGTACAGTGACAAAAAAACAAGAGGCCTTCTCCAAAACACTTGCAGTCTGAAGTCATGAGAGAGTGAGGGAAAAGTCTTGTAAAATCTATCTAGTTAGATGTCAGTTTCAGCTTTAACAAATAGTCCCAAATTTTCTTCCACTGATTTATGAAATCTTGTTAATTTAGAGTAGTTCAGAGGAAGATAAAATAGAAAAGAGAATCTACAGCAAAAATAAGAAACAATGATGTTTTAAAAGGTATTGTGTCAACTTCAAATTATTAAAAGAAGAGTTAAACACAACTTTTACATACTACACTTACCTCAATACCTCCCTGACAAATTTTGTGATTTTTCAACTGTGTTTTTCTATCTTTAAAAAAAAAGAAATCCTCTTCCTTGCTGCTCTATGAAATACTCACCCCCAAACAGAAAAAAAAAAAACAAGTTAGGAAACAGTGAAAATGCCTGCCTCGTCTCTACACACACAGGAAGGCATTTTCAAATACACCTAAGTGATTTAGAAGTATAAATCCCCTTGAAAGCCTGGATATGAAAAGCCAGATTCACTAGCAGAAGGGAATCCTAGAATCATAGGGCTGGAAGAGACCTCAGGAGGTCATCGAGTCCAGCCCCCTGCCCAAAGCAGGACCAACCCCAACTAAATCATCCCAGCCAGGGCTTTGTCAAGCCAAGACTTAAAAACCTCTAGGGATGGAGGTTTTTACCACCTCCCTAGGTAACCTATTCCAGTACTTCGCCACCCTCTTCCTGAAATAGTTTTTCCTAATATCCAACCTAGACCTCCCCCACTATAACTTGAGACCATTGCTCCTTGTTCTGCTATCTGTTACTACTGAGAATAGCCTCTCTCCATCCTCTTAGGACCTTCCCTTCAGGATGTTGAAGGCTGCTATGAAATCTCCCCTCACTCTTCTCTTCTGCAGACTAAATAAGCCCAAATCCCTCAGCCTCTCCTCATAGGTCAAGTGCTCCAGCCACCTAATCATTTTGGTTGCCCTCTGCTGGACCCTCTCCAATGCGTCCACATCCTTTGTGACACTAAGCTAGGGATTGGACGCAATTGGAAGCAATATTCCAGATGTGGCCTCACTAGTGCCAAATAAAGGGAAATAATCACTTCTCTAGATCTCCTGGCAATGCTCCTCTTACTGCACCGTAATATGCCATTAGCCTTCTTGGCTACAAGGGCACACTGTTGACTCATGTCCAGCTTCTCATCCACTGTAATCCCCAGGTCCTTTTCTGCTGAACTGCTACCTAGCCAGTCGGTCCCCAGTCTGTAACCATGCTTTGGATTCTTCCGTCCCAAGTGCAGGACTCTACACTTGTCCTTGTTGAACCTCATCAGATTTCTTTTGGCCCAATCATCTAATCTGTCCAGGTCCCTCTGGGCCCTCTCCCTGCCATTCAATGTATGTACCTCTCCCCCTAGCTTAGTGTCATCTGCAAACTTGCTGAGGGTGCAATCCATCCCCTCATCCAGGTCATTAATGAAGATGTTGAATAAAACTGGCCCCAGAAGCCTTCCTTGGGGCATTCCACTTGAAACCGACCTCCAACCTGACATTGAGCCATTAATCATTACCCGTTGGGCCCGACAATCTAGCCAGCTTTCTATTCACCTTACAATCCATTTATCCAATCCATATTTCCTTAACTTGCTGGCAAAAATATTGTGGGAGACCATATCAAAAACTTTGCTAAAGTCAAGGTATATCACATTCACTGACTTCCCCATGTCCACACAGCCAGTTACCTCATCATGGAAGCTAATCAGATTGGTCAGGCACAACTTGCCCTTGGTGAATCCATGTTGACTATTCCTGATCACATTCCCCTCTTCCAAGTGCTTCAAAATGGATTCCTTGAGGATCCCCATAATTTTTCTGGAGACTGAGGTACAGCTGACTGGTCTGTAGTTCCCTGGGTTGTCTTTCTTCCCTTTTTTAAAGATGGGACTACATTTGCCTTTTTCCAGTCATCCAGGATCTCTCCTGATCTCCACGAGTTTTCAAAGATAATGGCCAAAGGCTCTGCAATGACATTTTCCAACTCCCTCAGTACCCTAGGATTCATTAAATCCGGACCCATGGATTTGTGTATGTCTAGCTTTTCTAAATAATTCTTAACCTGTTCCTTCTCCACCAATGGCTGCCCACCTCCTTCCCATATTGTGTTGCCTAGTTCAGTAGTCTGGGAGCTGACCTTGTCTATGAAGACAGAGACAAAAAAAGCATTGAGTACTTCAGCTTTTCCCACATCATCTGTCACTAGGTTACCTCCCTCATCCAGTAAGAGCCCCATACCCTCCCAGATCACCCTCTTATTGCTAACATGCCTGTAGAAACCTTTCTTTTTACCCTTCACATCCCTTGCTAGCTGCAATTCCAATTGTGCTTTTGCCTTCCTGATTACTCCCCTGCATTCTCGACCAATATATTTATACTCCTCCCTAGTCATCTGTCCAAGTTTCCACTTCTTTTAAGCTTCCTTGTAAAGCCTTGTCTCTGTCTTGCTATATCCTTGCAGGTTGTGTGACTTTGAGGCTAGTGCCAAGAAAGAAGCAGTTTTAGGCCATAGGTAAGAGCCCTGCTGGTGGAGACTGCTGAGGGGATGTGCTGAAAAATTGCCATGCCCCTTTCCTTCTCAGAACCACCCAGCTTTGAGCATCATCAGTGCCCCAAAGGCCCTACCTTAGGAGAATTATCTGTTGCTTCCTACCACCACCAGTTTCTCTGCCTCTGATGGGCTGTTTCATGGCCTTTCCCCCAGGTTTATGCTGTCTAGAAGCCTGTGTGTGTGTGTGTGTGTGTGTCCTGAAGAATATTTCTTCATTGCAGTTATAGAGGAGAAAACTGATTATAAAGTAATGTTGCTTCAAATTTTACCTGAAAATCTAAATATGAAGCTCAAACTAGGTCTCGTTTTCAAACTCCTCAGGGAGAAGAGATATAATTTGTTAGAGATTGCTATTTATTCCACAAATGCTGGTAAGCATATTAAATCTTTTCATGAACCTAGGCATGTTCTCTAATTCTTTGAATACCTAGTGAGCTGGACTACCTCATAGAGGCACTACAAATACCCATTGCAACTCCATGTGCCCAGTCCTTGTGCAGCCTATGAGTGCAGCTTAGGCAGCTTAAGACCATCTGACTGCCATTCTATCTGAGGGACCAAGGAAATCAGGAAGTCTGCTCTTAAGACCAACAGCAATGACTACTCCCTGGCTTTTAAATGCACTTGTCAGTAGCTGTTTTCTCTCCCGTGCCTGCCCTTTATGTCAGTCCTGAGCCTGTCCAATTCCCAATCCCACCCTAGTTCTGCTTCTCCTCTGGCTTTGATTCCTGACTGCTACCGTGACCTCTTGGCTCTGATTATTAGCTAACTCCTTACCGTCTCCCTCTGACCTCTGGCTCTAGCTTCTGTCTCCTGCTTGAACCACTAGACAAGACTGCCTATGTCCTGCTCTGTGACCATTTGTAACAGTATAATAAGAACTGGTTTCATAAAAAGAGGATTCACCCCAATTGTATAGGAGTAAATCACAATAATTCCTTTGATTGCTAATCACCTGAGTTATTTCTTTTCTCCATGACATCTTGTGATTGATACCTAAAGGTATCCAATCATGCCAGAAATGTCTTCTAATGAGACAATGTGGGTGAGGTAATGCCCTTTATTGGACCATAGTTATAAAAGAATTCTTTTAAGGCTCACGGTGCTTCCCAGGGTTTACATTATTCCTGCCTCTTCTATAAAGACATTATGTACAATCCCACATAAATACATAAACAGTTGCATTTTTAATACAATTAATTGATAAGATACTTAAACTCAATTCAGTAAGCTTTGTCTAGGATTTTGCAGGAAATTGCAGCATCTGGGTCATGTCCTTCAATGCTTTGCTCAGTAAGAATGGACATGTCTTAGGGATTGATGTTTGAGCAGTAAGGTGAAATTCAGTCGGGATGCCTAACTGCCATTGGTGCCTTTGAAAATCCTCCCCCGAAGTGCTTTGCTGACCTGGAGCCTATGCGTAGTCAATGGGACTTCTCACAGCGTATCTTGAAAAGCAGAACTAGGACCTGAGAAACTTTTTAAAAATCCCCAATATAATGAGAAGTAATGTACAATGGTTGCTGAACTGAAGGGAGAAAGACATTGAATAATTTTCATTTTTATCTTAATTACAATAGACAGAATGCTGTGAAGAAGACAATCATTTGCTTACTACTGCAAAAAGATATAGAAATCTATTCACCCATCAGTGTTTTCCCCAACAGTCAATAATTATACTTTCTCATTATGTTTTATGAATGAGAAATCCCAGCATTTGAATGAAATTACTAGGACACCCTCCACCTGCCACACACACACACACACACACACTTCATTTCATCTGTTCCCGTCCTCTAAAACAATGGAGATTAGAACTACTTCAGAAAATAATAATTACAAATACTAGGACTTAGGTTCAATATGGTTGTACTAGAATTCACTGGTGTCTGAAAAGCTTCTAAAATCACATGCTTGGTTTGTTGGAATACATGCATTCACACCACCAATGCTGAATCCCAAACCGCCACACTTTAGTTATTGGATATTTGTCTTCTGATAGTGTGGGTATAAGGCAGCCAAGCTAGTACATGTAGGAGTAACATTAATCTGTTGTTAGTCTCTGAAGCCTTGTTATTGACAACAGATGTCCGCACTAGATGCAGATGAACCAGTACTGAGCAAGATTTAGCTATACAGGCAGCAGATGAAAAGCTCTGTTCATCACCATTTCAGAAACCACCTTAAAACTTGGCTTCCACAAGATTTGAGAATAAGAAATTGCAGCATATTATGTTCATTTGATGCTCACAATGTCTGTGAGCTTAGGTATTCCAATCAGGGATCAGAAAAAACAAACAAGTTACTAATCAAGAGAGATTGGAGTCATTGTGGACAGATTTCTGAAAAAAAAAACAAAATAGTTCAGTATGGCAGTCGCTACTGTCAGAAGACAGAAGACTGGGCTAGCTGGACCATTGATCTCACCTAGTATGGCCATGACCAGTTTCAAAGCTTGAATATTGAAGACCACACACAGCAATATAAGATAGTGTTAGGAATTATTTGCTTACACTGTTAGGGTGCATCTATACAGCACCCTTAGGTCGAAATAAGCTACATAATTTGCACTATGCAAATTGCATAGCTTATTTTGATGCTATTTTTAAATAGCTTATTTTGTAATTTGGCACTGTCTACACAGTGCTAAATTTCGAAATAACTCGCTATTCCAAAATGCCCCTTAACCCTCCTGGAACGAGGGTTACCGGGATGTCCGAGTAAGCCGCCTGTTATTTCAAAATCTATTTCAAAATAACAGGCTGCTTCAATAGATGTGGAATAGCTATGTCAGGATACTTCCAGTATCCCAAAATAGCTCCGCAGTTTAGACATACCATTAGAATATTTGAATGGTGAGTATATGTGAGGGAAAAAAATTGTTTGATCTGCTTAGCAAAATAAAATGGAACATTGCTGAATTTTGTATTCAACAAGTTCAGCTGAAGACAATCTCGAATTTACTTTTTCAGTAGTAGTCTTCAGTTGAGGCCAGTTAATAGGTTCCACTTTCCCAAACTTTATTGCGACTGTCCATTTCCACTTCGTCTGTTGATTATTTCATTTTCCTCTTCCTCTGCATTCTACTTCAAGGACTGGTTAGCATTTCATGCCATTGCAGATGTTGGAGCCAAGATACAATTACAGATGGTTTGCCACTGTCTCTTGCCAATTTTTTTTCATGCATGAACATCCTCTTATGCATGAGATTTTCATCAGCAAAAGCACCTATTTTCCACTCATCATTTATCTTTATCTGTCGTGTGTCTGCTCATAAAAGCAGGATAGACTTTATATTGGTTTTTTGAATTTTAGATCTAGAATGGAATATTTGGCTTTTCAAGCCCTAGAAAAGTGCCATCAGTCACTAGATTTGTGTTTCAGCAGGTAAAACTCAGCTCCAATTGCAGCTTTTCCTATTGTACATTTCAGCTTCTAATTTTTTTTTTCACATTTTGTAAATGCTCTTGCACACATCAAAGCTAGCTCGCTTTTATCACCCCTGCAGGCTTTCTGGTTTATATGAGCTTATTTCAGTATCCAAATAAAGTTCTGAGCGAAACTGATGAAACTTTAAAATGCTTGTAACACTGTTCAAAAGCCAACACATATCATCAGCAATATCCCAAGCTGATCAATTCTCTTGTTACATTACTAGGAACCACTCTAACTCAAAACATTTTCCTTATTTCCTGGTTAACTGCCAGTCTTGCTGGCAGCCTCAATAGAGAAGTCATACATTAATAATAATCATTTAGCTATTCTATAGCATGTAAGTATGAAGTTCCTTTTCTCCTCTACTCATGGTTGCTTCCAAACAGGAATACTAAACCCTATTTTTGTTCTGTCACACTGCTTTTCACTTCATTTTCCTTCTTTTATATGCATGTTGTGTAGAGTGTAAGCTCTTTAGGGGAGGGTTGTTAGGCTTTGTCCACACTTCTAAAATCAAAGCATAACCATGGCAGCACTGCTGTGGCATGCTGTGGCCATGGCAGGAGTGCTGGGAGGGAGCTCTCCCTGCGCTCTAGGTAAACCACATCCACAAGGGGAGTAGCTAATTGTTCGGAGCGTGGCTCCAGCACTGTAGCCTGGTTTACGCTGGTGCTTTACAGCACTATAACTTGCTACACTTGGGGGGAGGGTGTTTTTTCACGCACCTGAGCCAGAAAATTGCAGAGCAGTAACAAGGCAGTGTAGAGTCAGCCTTAGTTTGATTATCCTATGGATTGCACTTAGCCATTTACAGATATGCAGAGCAAATGCAAAGTGGGCATAACCCACAGCTAAATCAGAGTAGTAGCACTCTATAGATCAGCTTTGGACAGGTATAAAAGCTATACAAAGCTCAGGGCAATGGAGGGTCAGGGTTCTTGTCTTCAAACATCTTTAGAACACTTGGGACATTGTTGGCACTAGACTGATAAAGTAATAATATAAATGGTAGTGAAATGATTATAGCCTGTCTCACTCTCTCAGCATCACTGTCTTAGGGTGAGTCTACACTACAGGGCTTAACTCAAAATAAGCTACACAAATTGAGCTACGTCAATTGCATAGCTTATTTCAATATAGCTTATTTCAAAATTGGGAGCGTCTATACAGCACTTATTTCAAAATAGAGCACTCTTCCTCCAACTTCCCTTACTCCTCGTATAACGAGGCTTACAGGAATTGAAGTAAGAAGTCCTTCAGCTTGGCAGTTTTTTGACATTATTTTGAAATAACTGCCTGCTATGTAGACACGGGACTAAGTTATTTTGAAATAACGCAGGTTATTTCGAAATAATGTTGCTGTGTAGACGTACTCTTAGCACCTTAGCATCCCCATCACTATTCCCAGTGAGGAACTTTGGCATACATATAAAATATGTAAAAACAACAAGCAGTCCTGTGGCACCTTAGGGTATGTCTAGACTACATGCCTCTGCTGACAGAGGCATGTAAATTAGACATACTGACATAGTCAATGAAGTGGGGATTTAAATATCCCCCGCTTCATTAGAATAAAAATGGCCACCGTGTTGTGCCGGCTCAGCTGTTTGTCGGCACAAACCAGTAGTCAAGATGGGGATCGGTTGACAAGGAAAGCCTTTGCTGACCAATCCTGTAAACCTTATTTCATGAGGCATAAGGGATTGGTCAGCAAAGGCTTTCGTTGTCAACCGATCCCCGTCTTGACTGCCGGTTTGTGCTGACAAACAGCTGAGCCAGCACAACGCGGCAGCCATTTTTATTCTAATGAAGCGGGGGATATTTAAATCCCCGCTTCATTGATTATGTCGGTATGTCTAATTTACATGCCTCTGTCGGAAGAGGCATGTAGTCTAGACATACCCTTAGAGAAAACTCCACTCAAAATCATCTCATCTGAAAAAGTGGGTTTTGCCTATGAAAGCTCATGATACTATACATATATTTTTGTTAGTCTCTAAGGTGCCAGAAGACTACTCGTTGTTTTTAAAGTTGCAGACCAACATGGCTATCCCTCTGAGACATATCAAATATGTATTAAATTGGTGTTCTGCAGGTGCAGATCTAAGTAAAATATGCTTCAGAGGGGAAATGGTGTAGTGTGTGGAGTGTTACATTTAATTGAATTCACTGCTTATGAAAGATGTTACAGTGACACCCCTTCATTGTCACAGAACAGGTGCAGCCTGGGCAACATTATTTCAGTTTCCCACACATTGTTCTTCCTTTGTTCATCAGCCTTGTCCTAATGGTTGAGAATCTCCCATACTTTGATACATCACTTGATGTTCTGTTCATTCTCTATGGGGCACATGGCATTGGCTATTGTTGGAAGATAGGAGACTAGCCACATGGACCTTTGGCCATTCTTATGTTATTATTCAGCCTCTCTTCTGAGACTGCTAGCAGGTGTTCAGTTTTGATGCTGGTTTTTCTTTGCCATTTGGATTATCCACTAAGAAATGAATTGTGGCCACCAAACTCATTTAATGCAGCCACCAGGTATTGGCTTTAGGCTGCTTTGACCTAGGCCAGATTTAACCAGCAGCCACAGTGAGAAAGCTTTATATTACTAGTAATCCTGGAGACACCTGAAAGGTGTTCAGGTACTACAATGATAAGAATAATATAAGAACCTGAACAGAATAGAATAGGCACCTCATTCCCTTCATAGCTATGTAGTTGTGGTATGTCAGACATTATATATAAGTTCATTAAAGTGATCAACAGAATAGCTTTTGAGGGAGGTCACCAGGACTAGGTGTTTTTCTGAATGGAAAGACATTCAGCTATTGAAATTGACATAATCAGAGTGAATTTTTAATTGAGCCTTAGAATATGTCTACACTGCATTACAAAACTCATGGCACTGAATCTCAGAATCTGGGTCAGCTGACAGGGCTATGGGTATAGGGCTTAAAACTGCAGGGTAGACATTAACATGTGGGGTTAAACCCAGGTTCTGATACTGTCTTACTTCATGGGTCTCAGAGCCCAGGCTCCAATCTGAACTCAAATGTTTACATTTTAATTTTATGGCAGTGTAAACATATCCTTATAAATTTACATGTGCATAGATGGAAAGAACATTTAGTAATGATGAGGAATGGCTACAGAATATAATGCAATAGACCAGAAAGATGATAACAGAGTGTGATTTATGCCACTCTGTGGCTAAAACTACATGGTGATTGTTTAAAAAAAAAAAAGACAGAAATGTACAGGAGGAATAAAAACATCAAAGAACAGAGCTTGGTCAATCAAGACAGACAAAGAATGTTATTGTAATACATGGAAAATATTGACCAGGGAACAAGAGGCAAAACAGTGTAATGGAAAACAGAAATACAATACACTTCTTGGAGCATAAAATCTAAAATCTAACTGAGTGCAGAAAAGGAACATATACTAGCACCTGTTACAAATGTAATGTCCATACATCAGTCCCTTACTTGTTAATAGGCTTTCTACAGCAGTGGTTCTCAACCAGGGGTACATGTCCCCTGAGGGTATGCAGAGGTCTTCCAGGCAGTATATCAACTCATCGAGGTATTTGCCTCGTTTTACAAAAGACCACATAAAAAACACTAGCACAGTCAGTACAAACTAAAATTTCATGCAGACAATGGCTACTGCTCTATATATTATACAATGAAATGTAGGTACAATATTTATATTCCAACTAATTTATTTTATAAGTATATGGTAAAAATGAGATTGTAAGCAATTTTTCAGTAACATTGTGCTGTGACACTTTTTTGTATTTGTATGTCTGATTGTGTAAACAAGTAGTTTTTAAGGGCACGTCTACACTTACCAGAAGATCGACACTCTGGAGATCAATCTTCTGGCATTTGATTTAATTGGTCTAGTATAGACCATAAATCAAATGCTAAGGGCAGCTCCTGCTGGCATCCAGTACTCCTCTGTTTGCAAGGAGTAAGGGAAGCCAATGGGAGCATTTGTTCCCGTAAACTTCCTGCAGTGTGGGAACTACCAAGTCTCAGCTTAAGGTAAGTCAACTCCAGCTACGCATTTTGCCTAGCTGGAGTTGCATACCTTAAGCCAACCTGCCAGGTCTAGTGTAGAACTGGCCTAAGTGACGTGAAACTTGGCATTACGCAAAACAAATCAGACTCCTAAAAGGAACACAGTAGTCTGAAAAGCTTACAGTTACTGTTTGACAGAAACCACTTGAAGTGTAATGTTTCAGAGGGGTCACTGTGTTACTCTGATTCAACGAGGAGCCCTGTGGCTCCTTAAAGACTCACAAATTTATTTGGGCATAAGCTTTTATGGGCTGCAGCTCACCTTGTCAGACGCATAAAGTGGAAACGTGTATATATACCTGCCAAAACGAAGTTTCCACTTTATACATCTGACAAAATGGGTTAGTCTTTAAGGTGTCACAGGACTCCTCGTTGTTTTTGAAATGTAACCCTACTGAAGTCAAATGGATTACCCAGGTATAATTTAGCAAAGAAAGTATGCAATATGTATACATTTCTGTAATGGACTTTGTAGGGTCAATGGTACCCACATCTTTTCATATCCCACCCTGCCAATTGATACAGCTGGAAGATACATTGGAGAGGTTGAAAGTGCTGCTTGGAATATAAGGGTTGAATCCTAAAAGGGTTTGTTCAATGGGGAAATATATTCACAAGGGGATGTAGGCGTTCCAATGTTCAGAGTCGCAGCATCTAACTTTTAGGCTCCTAGCACACTCAGCAGAATCTTCAAACTCTTTGTGAGGCATCGAGGCTCCCCATATGATACTTGGGGAGAAACAGATAGCTCAAAAGCCAACAAAATGAGCAGGAAGTCACCTCCACTAGCCCATAGCACATGCCATGGAGAAAAGTGACTTCTAAGCCCTACACATCTCAGGGAGTTTGTTACCTAAGTCCAGACTAGATGGAGATGCCTAGCTCCATTTGGGATTCACAACTAAGAACCCTCTCCTGGATAGGTGTGCACTGCTGCCTTTCTTGCAAGAAATGGCTTACGTGCCTAACTCCACACAAAATGACAAGTTGGGGAATAACTGATTGCTTCCTTTAACTAGTGGTCAGGGAGTTTACCTTCAACTCTGTCTGAAGTGGTAAGAACAATCATCCCCCACCTTCCATGTGCCTTTTACCTAATTTGGGAACTCAAAGTTTGTAGAGCCTTTCATTACATGTTGAAAAATTACATACAGGCTTCAAACACATACAGGTCAGGAGACAGGGTCACAGATAAAATGGCCTTTTAAGAGGCACATCAAACCCAACATGTACTGACAACCAAATATGTTGTGATCATTACCAATGTGTTCTACGTGCACCGTTGTTGGGCTCTTTATGTTACTATTTACAAAGTTATTATAAATGCTTCCATTATATAACACTTGTTACAATCTGTAATGGGACTTTCATCAGTTTAAAAGAATCCTATATAGCACAATAAGGCCGTGCATGGAATGGCTGAACCATTTCTGAAAAAGAAAGAAAGAGTTGACTAGAATCTTTACCGAGAACTTGAATGGGATCATCAGGGAGATTTGAAGTTTAATTGACTTCTTTTTCATATTCATTTAGCTTCCTAATTTCAACCTTGACTGGAAGCAGAAATCATTAAATACTTTGGATATCCATGGTGTTTCCAGCCAGACTGTGACTAGGTATGCAACAAAGCACAGACATGTGAAATTAAGTCTAAATTCTAGACCAAATCCCAGTGGAGGTTTTGAATAAGCTTTGGATAAACATCTGCATTTTGGATATAAAGCTACATTAAAATCTCTATGTTTTTAAAGATTTGGCTATCAAATAGAGGGTTTGAGTTTATTGGCAAAAAAAGATAAACATGAATAATTGTGTAAGTTCAGTACTACTCATGGTATAATAGAAATTATGCAACTATGGTGCCATATACACAACCTTTGGGTAATGGAACAAAAGTCAAAGTCCTGGATCTATGATAAATGAAAGTAAGGGACAGGTAAATCTGTAGCTATACCACAACCAGCCTCTAAACAGGCCCAGGTGATTCTGAGCCGGTCCCTGAAGCGAGCGTGCAAGCTTGCATGTGTGTGTGTGTAAAAGCTCATTTATATGGGATCCACGGGAAATCTAAGGTTGATAGAACGAACCTCGTAGCTTCATCCTTGAGTTTGCAAAGCACAGCACAACTTCCTTCACACTGAGAGGGCAATTCCTAGTAAACTCACAGCATTTCCCCTCTTTTTTCTGGGTTATTTCCAGTTAGGGAAGTCTAGGACATATATACATACTTAGGTTGGTTGTTTTTTAAAGGAAAAACAGTGTTAAAAACTTTCTAAAAGGACAAAAAGCTAGTTTTTGTGTTTTGTTTTATTTACCAGTAAAAGCTTCTTAAACTCTTTTTATTTAATTTTATTTATGTATTTATTTTATTTATGTGAGGCTACAACCTCTTTGCTTCAGAGCCATTCCGTTTGCAAGTATTACAGACTGCACTGGATTAATTAACGAAGACTTTATTTAACCAACTGCCTGGACATCTTAAGTCTGTGACCATGCAATTCTGACGTGCAGCATCAAGAGTGTACAGAATCAGACCTTTAAACAGCTGCATGCTATATCTACCTTTAAGTAAGCAGTTCTCATCAATATTTTGCAGTAATGCTCAGCTCTGCATTTGTTTGTTTCAAATGTAACACAGCAGAGCAACCATTTTTTAGTCAAAATCTTTTTGAAGTGGAGCACCATGGAATTTTTTGACACAGTCATATGCAAAAGAATGGAAGAGATTTTGTCGTGATGAAAGAATAAATGATGACATCATAGCAACGTCCTGCATACTTCATAAACATACAATGGTTATTTTAACATATTGGTAAATGAAATCTCGTCCATGTTGTGCCAGTAGCTACAAATATACACGCAAGGAGCATGTAGAAATTACATAGCGAAGGGTATAATTGACCTTTCTCGTTGAATTAGGAAGATCCTAATTAATGAGTGGAAGAGCAGAGTTGCAGGTTGTTCTATGCATTGACATACCCAAAGAGTGCCAATAATGTATATATTCCATTCATTCTCTTCATGCCATATTCTCTTTTTTTGCCCTTGGAATTTTCTTGGTCACAGAAAAATACAAATCATTTTTATGTGCACTGCTGACATCTGGTGGCTGAGACAGTTGTGGCATCAAATGCCAGATCTCAGCTGTTGTGAATCAGCACAATTCCATTGGATTTGATGGAGCACCATTTATTTACCCTAGCTAGTGGCTGCAAGCTAGTCCTAACCCTTGCAATGCTAGAAGATTTGGTGAAGAATCTGGTTCTACCTGAAATTACAAATGCAAACCAAGTCCTTTCCAAGGCTTTAGCTCAGTTACAAAACAGAGTTCAGCTCCTGCCTACAGTACAAACAGCAATCATGGTGCAACCCAGTCAGGGACCACGATGAAATAACCAAGTCCCCTGATCCAATTGGAAGAGTAGTGTAGACACTGAGAGCAATCTAGTTGTATGAGTTAGTGTAGCCAGACATGAACCCCATCTTGTTTTTCCCCCCCCCCAGAGAGCAAGAGAAAGGCAGTCAGCCTTTGATGCCCTGGGAATGCAGGTGTGCTGCTTGTCCCTGACTCTAATAAACAGAAACCAGACAGTAAATGGGCTAGCTGACAACCAGGGGACCTCCTGCTGCCCTGATGGCTAGCACCAGTAATTGACACGCCTGCACTGTCCCAGGAGAGGAATCTTCGCCCATCACATACCAGAGGTGCCCATTGTCTGCATTTTCCCAGGTGTGAATTATGCTTTGCACCCTTTGTGGGAAACTTGGCATTCAAAGCCATTTTCCCTAATTGGCCACTTGAGACCAGGAAGAAGCCTACGTGACCCAAGGGGTATAAAGAGGGGTTTAGTAGCCCACCCCATTTGAGCTCCAATCTATACCTGCTGGCAGGTATATGTTGTCTCCCGAGGTCTGTGGGACGCCCAGCCTCGCCCTACTTCTTCCCGAGGGATTGAGAGAAAGACGCTGGCCACGCCAAGTCTGGAACGCAGGGGTGAGAATTATACCTGCAATGTGTTTCTTATGTGTACACTTTAATTTAGTTACTCTATTATAAGTTTCTCTAATCAACCTGTTTCACTTCTATTGTAAACAAGAAAATAAGATTGTGCCCTCATTCACTTTATAAGTTTAAATATATATATTGAACCAAGTTTTCTTTCTTCTTTTCTTTTCTTTCTCGTACAAATAAGCAAGTGTGGTTTGAGTTTCTGACTTGAACCCGTGCTGCTGTACCCGAACCGAACACAAACAAAAGAACTCCAGCTGGTCATAAGGGACAGATATAGGGAGAGCTTGAGCGTTGGATCGTGTCGCTTCCAGGGGACAGATCCGTTGGGGCACCTCTCAGCCTCCCCAGGCTGCCCACTGCGACGGGACTTTGTGTCCTAGCAGTCAAAGTCTGAGGTGTAAAGCTCTCCCTGTTAAACTCTGGGGCGTCTGTCAGCCTGTTGGCTGCCCACTGCAAAGGATCCCGATCCTAGCAGTAAAGACACGGACGTTAAACTCTTTGGGGCACCCGTCAACCTCCTCCAGGTTGCCCACTGCTAAGGGACCCCACTCCTAGCAGTTAAAGTCTCGGGTGTATAGCTCACACACACCACTCACTGCCCTGACCACCGGCTGACAGTTAGTCTTTAAAACAACCCAAATCAAACCACACAAGTTTAAAGTAAATTTTCAAATTGAATTCTTAAATAATGAGAATTTAATTGAGCTAGGCACTGTCTTTATCAGGGAGAGTTTACTAATCTAGATATTCGTATACCTTGGTTGATACACCTCGCCAGATTAGAACTGAAAAACAAGATGTATAAAACTTTTGTGCGAGCCAGAGGCTTGCTCTGGTGAAAGCCAGCCATGCGAAAATGCCAGAGGTATTATTATTTATCAAAGGGGACCAGCAAACTAGGACAGGTAAAATAAAACCTGGCCTAGACTTGTTTCTAAAACTGTTTTCATGTGAAAATCAACTCCCTTTTCTCTCACCTCCCAGATATTCCCCGCCCCACCCCCCCTTTTCTTCCGTGTTCTTCCTGGAAATAAAAAGTGCCAAAATAGATGCAGTTTATTTCCAGCCCAACAGACTGGAACCAGGAAACACCAGAAATCTTGTGCAAGAGATGTTATTGTGAAATTGCCTTACCCACTGTGCAGCCCTAAGAATATAGCTTAGCTTGAATAAGCCTCAGGCTTAGGAGAAAGTCTTTCTGTATGATCAGGTTATTCCATTATGTCACTTCTTTCACTTCCCTTTGAGGCATCTGACATAGGCTAATGTTGGAGAATATTGGGCTGTATGTACCACTAGTATAATAATTCTTTTTGGTGTTCATGTCTGGGTGAGCGCCCTACCCCATATTTTTTATTAGTTACCCATAGTTTTTCTTGGAATCCCTTTAGTTTCTCTTGGAATCAAATATGGTGTGGTTCAACAAGACTCTTGAGTAAAAGATATTGATCATGTTTGGTTCCTCTGCGTCCCTTAATAACTAACAACATCACAGCAGAATCTTACTCATCTTATCAGCTACATGCAGCAAACAGGGCTTAGGGCGCCACATTTTTTCAGCCCCATTCATTTGAACTCTAATTAGACTAACAAGCAAATTGTCAATTACACAGTATCTGACAAAGCAAAAACAAACAGACACTACTATGGAGATGTCTCCTTTCCTCTGTAAACAAATGCCTCTTCTAACTTCATCTTTGTTTTTCATATTCCTGTAGACCACATCTTAGTAGAGAGATTGTGTTGAAAACTATGACAGTTTGGAAATCTGCCTGAACAATTTATGAAGTTCTGGGAGATTTTGAACTCTGCCTAGATCTGTGTCAGACTGCAGTCTCCATTTTCAGTGTGCAGCTTTCTGCCTACTTGATAGCCTATTTGCCTCCATGTTGGGCTGAAATCCACACAGAGACATAGGGTTGAAAATGGATAGTAGTTTACTTAATTATCCACTTTCTGGAAATCTGTTCACTCTAAACAAAAGACTGGTCCCTTTCCAGAAGGACTGATTTAGGAGGGGGGATGGAGAGATGCTGGAATAATTTGTATAGTGGGCGGGGAGGAAGGTGGTACTGAGAACCACTGAACCAAACTGTAAACCATTTCAAGTCAGGGACTGCTGCAGCACCCTCTGCACTAGTAGTTTCAGCACATATGGAAGGATGAAGTCAACTCACTAGTAAGGAGGAACCTGTGAGGCAACTTGGCAGAGGTGTCACCTGACACAAAGGGGCTGAAGATTTGAGAAGGGCAGAAGCTGTTCTATTCAGCAGTCCACAAACTATGCACTGAAACCAAGGATTCTGGAAAACCCAAGAGATTGTGACCCCAACCCAAAGAATGCCCTGCAGTAATGGGAAAACTGAGGTAAGAGGTATTCATGTAGTATTTGTTTTATATGATCTGCACTCTCTTGTGCCTCACAACTGCTGTGTGCCCTGAGAGAGTTCAACAACTGTTACTACAAGCTTCACTCCTTTGGGGTGCTGGGAGAGGACATGTTTATGTGTCAGGGAGGCTGAAGGGTCATTGCAGCACTCAAAGTTATTATGTGGCTGGACAGCAGTTCCTGCTCTCTGAAAGAGGGTGCCAGATAGGTCTGCATCCTCAGTGACCTAGGATTGTAGCTATGGCTGGACAGTTTTCAGGCTCTAGGGCAAGGTTTCCCAATTTATGGGTTGGGACCCAAATATGGGTCACCATTACATTTTAAAAGGGTCACCAAGTGTCTCCCCAGGTGGCTCTGCCCCCTTTCCTCCCCCCATTTTTGAATTGCCTTGGGTCACCAAGTCTTCCTGAATTGTCAAAATGGGTCCCCATCTGGAAAAGGTTGGGAACCGCTGCTCTTGGGGCTTAAAACTCCCAAGGACTCGGAGCCCAGAAGATTGGTTGCCCCTCATAGCAAACCTGTTGAGTGGCTAGAAGGGCAAGTGTAACCACCACCAAGGCGGATTTGAATCTGGGACCTCGGGAGCTGACTATAAGAACCCCTACCCTCTGAGCTAAAAGCCAGCTGGTTCCCAGCCCATGCTGTAGAGGTCTCTTGATCTTAACTGTTGCAGTGGTCTAGGTGCCACTTGCACTACTCAGTAACCACACTAGTTGTGTGGGTTACACAAGCATCTCCCTTGCCATTTGTAATTGTATCACATCACTGTGGCAACTACAGCAATTGCTTACATGGGACAGTAATATAAAGAAATTATGTATTCATGTCATTTTAGCTTCTTTTACTGACCTTAGTGACTGGAAACAAGTGTCGGCACCAGCTGGACAGCTTAGTCTTTGCAGACCCTCACAAGCACTCCATGGACAATCAATGTGGGGACTCCGACCTGTTGCAAACTGTGCATACTGGGCTCTGTTCCTTTCCATGAATGATGGTTGGCTATCATCATCAGAAATCCAGGTGTCCCCCATTAGGAATGTACTGCTCAAAGAGCTACTATTAGATGTTGCTTGCTATGGTAGAGAATACCGGCTTTTCACTAAAAAACCCAAAAAACTGAGTGGGTACACAGCTTTCATTTAGATTGTTAGACTGAGGACTTTTCTTCCTGGGAATACTTAAGTAAAGTATTTAAGTACTGAATTAAGTAAAGGTGTGAATTTAAACAGGATTAGCTAAATTGCACGAAGCCTTGTGTGGACATTCTAATTCAGAATTAAAGTAGTCTTAATTAGTTATTTAAAAAAAAACAAAATTAAGACCACTTTAATTCTCAATTAGAGTGTCCACACAAGGCTTCCTGCACTTTAACTAATCCACTACCAATTCTCTGTATTAGCTAATTTAGAATGGCTCTTCTAAGTATCTCATGAAGACAAGCCTGAAGTTTCTGCTAAGGCCAGAAAAGTCATGGAAATGACAGCAACCAATTTTACTTTGCTTGCTTTTTACATTTAAGATAGAAGATAGGACTGTGACTCAATGTAAAGAAATGTAAAACCATGGTCATTAGAGAAGTCATTTTTGATGTTTAAATCCATGATGAGGAATTAGACTTAGAGAGAGAAGATTGATTCAAATATCTTGGAAGCAAAATAAGCCAAAATGGTACATGCTCTGAGGAAATAAGAATAAGGATCAGCAAAGTGAATGCAGCCTTCAGTAAACTTGGAAACATTTGGAAGCTTAATACCATATTCTTACATACAAAACTAAGAGTCTACTCAGCTGTCGATGTAGCCACAGCAACCCATGGCAGTGAAACCTAGCAACTTAAGAAAACAGATGCTCAGAAGTTAGATGTGTTTCATCATAAGTGGTTGCAGAGACTATTAGGAGTAAGCTATCAGGAAAGATACAAGAATGACAAGGTTAGAAAAATGGCTAAAGTGAGGTCTTTATCAAAAATAATTATAAGAGAAGACATCCAATAGCTAGGGCATGTATTACAAATTGCTCATAACTCACTACCGGTTATGGTTCTGAGTTGGAAACCAGAAAATCCAAAAAGAAAAAAGGGTAGGATGACTTGGAAGTGTATGATTATCAATGACAGAAAAATTTAATTTGAAATGGGAGGACTTAGATGACAGGATAAGCAAGCATGGAGAATGTGAGTAGCCCAATGGTCTACGGTCAAGTATATGTCATTTCACTGGTGGTACTTTAACAGAGAGTGAATAGAGAATGTACTTTTTAGAGAAATAGATGGTTTTGGGGTGAGTGATCTTATATACTGCAGATGATCAAATAATTGAGCTGCACAGCTAACAAAATTAATTCTGAATATTTTTATCTGATATTTTAACTTTATTATCCCTGGAATACTTCAAGCATCTTTAGGTATGAATCAGACATAGGAATAGATGGCTAATACGCTTTAAAAAGGCAAGATTTGTGCCACAATGTAATCATACTTCCCAAAAAGTAGTGCTGGGGAGGTTGTCTCACATAGTCTCTCCCCAGACTTCTCAGTCAAAGTTTGGACAATTTACATCAACCATTGAATAGGGCATGTTGTTCCTCAGGCTGCAGCAAACCTTCTTTATGAGGTCCAACCTTATTCTATTACCCTTTTCCATATCTGCCTCCAGGACACTCTGGACATGAATAGTCTTGTACAGAGTACAGAGAAACTGCTGTTGTGAGACACCCTCAGCCAACTATTCAAGAAGCTATAGGGGGAGGCTTCTTGGCCTTTCAAAGGCAATCTTGTTTGTATTGCTGATCACGGAAACTAATATTTAATACTGCAAAGAATGTGTCATTTAAATTATCAGTCATATTGCTGAGCTACTTCCTCTCCAGAAATGTAGTAAGGGCCATATTTTTGCTGTTTCTGAACCTCCCCCGCATTTCATGTGGAATTGTGGTCATTCATTACTTAGGAAAATTGGTCCTTAATAAATATCTAATATTAAATCTTTTAAAATAAAATATTGCCTACGCTTATAAAGTCAGAAAAAAAGTGGGTTGTCTAGACAGCTTCCTAGAGAAATTAGTGTTCTATAATTTCTATTTGACCTCTGCAGTTAAGTTTACACATCTATTCCCTTTGCCTCCTAGTAAGTACATGGACTAAGTCGATTTACCATTTCACTTATGAGGACCTTGCCTACATTTTATAGAAAATAATTATTAAAACCTCAATCTTGCGAAATCTTAAGCAGTTGCGTAATTTTACATATATGAGAAGTCTTACTGAATTCAATGTGAAATGCCACATGTGAAAGCCTTTGCAGGATCAGGACCTAAAAAGATCTCGCTCTAATTCAGCAGCAGTACCAGAGGTGAGCTATGCCTTGCAATCAATTATTTAATGAGTTTTGCCTCTTCATATCCGCAGGCAGATCATGTTTTCTCAAAATTATTGTGCAAGAATGTTTATAGGTATTTAAGCTTTGTTTTTTAGTTGAGAGTGGTTAGCTAAATCACATGGTAATTTTGCTGTTCTTTAATTGAACATGTGTTATTAGACAGTGTTTCATACAGATGGTTGTAGCATACCTGAGTATTTGGGCATGTGAACCTAAAAGTTAGTTTTCTGCATTCAAACAAAAATCATGTAAATTGTGTCACAATACAAACAAAAGTTACACAGATATAGTTGTGCAGAGCGATGCAAATGGGTCCTTATTATGCAAGTTTGTGTTTAAATGGTCAGATTTTTTTATTTAATTTTACACTTTGTATTATTCTCAATATTGGTTTCATACAAACTAATAAATAGAAATTAGAGAACTATCCATGACAAGGCATAAAACCAGTTACCATACTTGCTCTGCTGAAAAAGTGCTTGCTTTTCCTGGTTTCAGCATTCCATAGGGTAGACAACTGTACCTATTGGGATTTTCAAAACCATGTAGGACCCAGCTCCTCAAAGGCATTTTGCTTAACTCCCTTCTCATGATACATCTATCTGCATCTTTAAGGGCATGTCTACACAGCAGGGCGTAACTCGAAATAAGCTACGCAAATTGAGCTACGTAGCTTATTTCCAAATAGCTTATTTCGAGTTTTGGTGCTGTCTACATAGCACTTATTTCAAAATAGAGCACTCTTTTTCCAACTTCCCTTACTCCTCATAAAATGAGGGTTAAAGAAGTCAGAGTAAGAAGTCCTCCAGCTTGACAGTATTTCAACATTATGTCAAAATAACTGCCGGCTGTGTAGACACAGACTAGGCTGTTTTGAAATAACACTAGTTATTTTGAAATAATGTTGCTGTGCAGACAGACATAGCCTAAGAAATGAAAATCTGGGCATAACCAGCACCAGATGGCCATTAAATTAGTAGTGGATTTTAGAATGATGAAGACATATATGTATTCTTTCCAAATTTGCACATTGATGTAATTCAGGCCTTGTCCAAAGCCTACTAAATTCAGTGTAAAAACTCCTAACTTCAATGGGATTTGGACCGTGCCTTTAATTTTCCACGTCACATGACTGCAATGTAACAGCAGTGAAAGTGTGTGTAATAAAGGGGAAACCCCAATGATTTGGTGTCTTAAGAACCCAGAATAAGGATCAGAAGCAATTGTCACCAAAAGGAAAAGGGACAGATATTTTTCAAAGCCCTTTCAGGTCAATCCCCATTCTCCCTATCATCTCTGAGATGCTAATGAAATATTGACTCCTGCCTCAGCGCTGCCAATGATGCCAGCCTTCATTATTCACCTGTTAAATTTTCAAACCACCACCTTCATGCTTTCTCCCTTATACTTGAGAGGAGCTCCCCATAAAGGTCCACAAAGCTCTCTCATTGCCCTCTTTGTACATCCCTCAACTCTGCTGTAAGGTCTACAAAAAACTTCATAATGTGTAGCCTGTCATGCTAACCAATACCACCTCACTATTTCCTTGTGCTCCTCCGTTTGTCTGAGTGCACTTGTTGCCTTTTGTGTTGAATGAAAAGTGTAAGGAACACGCTTTCTTTGTTATCTCTTTGTACTACACTTCACATAACTGGGCTCTTCTCCATGGTAACAATGCTCTTTGTTCTATAAAGTGAATATACATACATACATACATACACATACATGTATATACATACGCACACTATCACAATGTAAATTACAATACTTGTGTGTGTATGTGTATGTGTATGTGAAAGGCAAAAAACCCATACTTCAACATCAAAAAACCACAAATTTTCACTGATTTGTATTTTTATCCAAGTTAGAAGTCTTTCTGTGAGCTCAACCATGACAATTTTCTGAGCATCAGACTTATTTCCTGTTCCTGTGTATGCCTTCTTATTTTCACCTCCTCAGTAATATACTTTTCATCTGTGCCATCTTAGTTTTTTTATTTCAGATGTAATGCTTTCACCTGCCTAGTTCTTATTTTCTCATTTATAGCTTTTTGGTCCATTTAAACGACTTTTCAAGCAGAATCAGACAAAAAATGATGGGTTAGCTGTACTATGCTTGTATGTCTGCCACATCTATGCCAGTTTCTCAAACTTTTCTCATAAGTGTGAGCTGTTAAGATATAGATATTCAGGGCTGCCTATACAAGCCTATAATTTAAGAATTTAGGTGTATTCTTACCATTTTGCTAATTACAGGGATATAAAAACAAAGAATCAAAATCATAGTTTACCTGTATATGATAGTCTGAGGCCTTGTTCTTAAACTAAGGCTTTTGGCTAAGCAGCAGAGGTATCCATAATCTGGAAAGAGTACGGTCACATCCTGACACATTTCAAATCAGTCACATTGAAATAAGACAGTTTTGGGCTATTACAAGGGCTATTACAATCTATCACATCCAGATAAAGGGAAGAGCCTAGAAGATTTAAAGAAAACTTAAGCTGATAGCTTTCTGTCTGGCAAGGACTCATTTATCAATAGTTGGGGTTGTAAAATCCTCATTTATTTGTTTTGTTAGTATGCTCCCAACCTCTCTATTATTTATCAGTATGGTCTCTGTCTGGTTGTTCGATTGTTTCTGTCTGCTGTATAATTAATTTTGCTGCATATAAACCACTTACAGTGCTGGTACTGGTTAGTTAAATTTCAGGAAAATGATTGGTTAAAGCAGGCCTAGACAACTCAGAAAGTGGTGAGGGCCATATTACTCCAAAGAAAACAGCTGTGGGCCGCAAGGGTAGGTTTTGGGGGGGGGTGATACTTTATTAAGAATTTTTCAATTAAATCAGGCCTGCACAACATACGGCCCCCAATGCCCTTACCCTCTCCTCTCTCAGCATCACCCTGTCCCTCCTCCCACTGACACCTCCCCTCCTGCCCTTTTCCTCATTGTCTCCACTTGGCCCCCTGGCATTTGTCTCTCCTGCACCCTGTCCCTTGGTGCCTTCCCCTTTCTCCTGACCTGCCCCCCTCCCCTCAGCACAAGCCCCAGCCCCTGCCCCCGCCCCTGCCCCTCCCCTACCTGGCTTCTGCCTTCCAGTTTGCGGGGCTGCCGGAGCCTTTTTGAATCCGGTGGTCACTAGCCATGACATCACGACACCACGTCACGCCAGCGTCCTGGTGTCTGCCGGCGTCCCACCCTCTGGCTCGCGCCCAGCTTCCTCACACCGGAGCTGCACGCAGGCAGCTCGGCGGCGAGAATCGCCACACTTCCCCCCCCCCCGGCGGCGCTCTGCTCCTCCATCTGGCCAGCAGATCGGAGGGGGCTGCACCGCCCATAGTTGTCACGGGCCGCACAGTGAGCCCCTGCGGGCTGCATGCGGCCCACGGGCCATATGTTGTGCAGGCCTGGGTTAAAGTATACCAGAAAATATTACTCTATACATTGAGGGTAAATAGGAAGTAAGTTGGGAACAAGAGAAGAAAGAAACAGAACCTGGATTAATCTTGCTAGCGTGGAAGCTAACCCAAACAAACATTGAATTGTTTGCATCTCTGGACTTTGGATATTGCTGTTCTTTGTTTACATGAGAAGGACCAGGGAAGTGGGAGAGTTAAGGGATAAACCCTCTAATATGAACCATCTCCCCTACCATTCATGAGCAGATACATCATTTCCTTTCCAATTTGCTATTAGGCAATATCTCTGCAGCACTTATCTTTCAGTGTAAACTACTGGTGTATGTTAGGAAAAGTATTTCTTATAGTTTCAATTTCTTTTATTGTGAGGTAACAGTTGGAAATGAGCAGAGGGATGCAGCACGATATGACCAGCCAGCTCACGATGGCCCACCAGTGACCCACAGTCCACACCTGGAAAGCTTCTATTCTATGCTGCACAATGACTGTTCAAAGCATTCAGCATTAAATGTGGCTTCTTTTTGTTTCTGCATGTGCCAAATGGAAGCATGACAGTGAGCAAACAGAGGAAAGTATATGGAGCAGGGGAAGGACTAGTGGAACGTTATGGTAGGAACAGGATGTGCTCTGTGAGAGCAAGAAAGAATATGAGGAGGAAGAAAGAGAAAATCAGGACAGGTGAGGGGAGAGGTCAGGCAGAAGGAGACAGGAACAATCAGAGACAGCAGGAGACCAGGGGAGTGGGAATGAAACTGGAGTATTTGTGTAATTCAGCTTGGATTTTCAAACTGGAATACTTAAAAAAAAATCCCAACATTTGCTTTAAAATCAAGAGATTGAAGCAAAAACCCAATCTTGTGATTTGGGTGAGGCTCTAACTCATGATTTTTGAATGCCAGGGGTTGGGAGCTCTGAAGGATTATAAACTCTGTACTGTTAAAATTATGCAAGACTTAAAAACACCCATCCTTCATATCTACATGCACTAACACTAAATAAAGCCAGTATCAAAGAGATGTGAGAACATTCCATTTTACCATAGAACAGCAGAGAGGGAGAAACAGTCCCATCTCCTTGCTCTTTCACAGTCTAGTTCAGAGTGCCAGAGGAAACGCACTGAGTGCTTTCTAAGGTTTTGTGATTACCATTAAGTGTGGCTACTCCAGAACTCAAAAGATATTTGTTAATAGGAAATCATTATGGAATGTGTGTGTTCCTAATGGGGACCCCCACCAAGATCATTCTTCACTTCTAGGAAATTCAATATTGCTTTCCGTGATCTTGGAGCGAATATAAAAAATATAAATTAATTGTTTATAGAGTTTGCAAATATTGGCAGAGTAGTAAATAACAAGAAACATAGGCCACCTACTTCTTGATATGCTAGGCAAAAACAAATATAGTTAAACCTATAACCATGGATGGGCCTAGGTGAGTCTATTCATCCTTCCCCCCGAGCCCTGGCTTTGTTCCCAGAAGGGCATGGGTCCTTGCCCCTCTCCATCTAGTGCTCCAGTTGGACCCAGGAATAGAGATCTGTACTCTGCCCAATCAAAATTACACCAAGACTAGAAAGGGCAATGGAAAGGGTGAGAAGTATTCAGGAAGATGAGAAGCTGAAGCATCTGTGTGAATACAAAAGGTTTCCTTGGACAAGTACCAGTCATTTTATTTTTCCCATATTTTGTATAACATATGGTGTGGGGTAACTGTGGCAGGAGCTGCTTAGGATTTATGAGAAATCTTTAGTCTTTGGAAAGCTTCAGAAGACTTTGTCATTTTAAATCTGAAAATACAAGTTCCAGAATGCATGCTTTAACCAGTTAGATGCATTATGCAATTTCTCATGCCTGCTAATTTTTCTGTGACATGGAGCTTTTTTTGTTTTATCTGTTCATGCATTCATTCTTAGAAGGGCAGAATACATTTCCATGTAGCTTCTAACACTCACCCATGTAATTTGCTTCTGTCTTGTATGTTACCTGAAAAATCCACCCACTGAACTATGTAAGGGTACATCTACACAGCAACATTATTTCAAAATAACTTGTGTTATTTTGAAATAACTTAGTCCGCATCTACACAGCAGGCAGTTATTTTGAAATACTGTCAAACTGGAGGACTTCTTACTCCAACTCCTGTAACCCTCATTGTATGAGGAATAAGAGAAGTTGGAAGAAGAGTGCTCTATTTCAAAATGGTGTGTAGATGCTCCCAATTTTGAAATAAGCTATTTTGAAATAAGCTACACCATTGATGTAGCTCAATTTGCGTAGCTTATTTCGAGTTAAGCTCTGCTGTGTAGACACACCCAAATAGATATGTATTCTCTATGCCATTATCTATATGTTGTTGAAGATACTAAACAGAACGAGACTCAGAACTGATCTGTGTAGGACCACACTCTATATGCCCTTCCAACTTGACTGTGAAGCACTGATAACAGTTTTCCAACCAGCTATACACTCATCTTATAGTAGCTCCATCTGAGAGCTACTATACCCTAATAGCTTTCCTTGACAAGGTAGCAAGCCTTAAGGATGGGGGAAGTAATAGAAGTGGTATATCTTGACTTTAGTATGGCTGTTGATGCTATCTCACATGAGAGTCTCATAAACACATTAGGGAAATTAGCCTAGATAAGGGGCTACTATAAGGTGGCTACGTAATCAGTTGGAAAACCATTCCTAGAAAATACACTGTGAAGCAGCGATAACAAGATGGAAGACCATCGCAAGAGGGGTCCTGCAGAGATAAGTTCTGGGTCCAGTTCTGTCAATATTTTCATCAATGATTTAGATAGTGGCACATAGGAAGATACAGCCAAAAGAGAACCTACTGCAGAAGGTTATACAACAGAAGTTACAGCTATTCGGGCATATCTGCAGAATGAATGATAAGTGAAAAGTTAAGACCCTGGTATTCGGCATAATGAATGGCCCAAATAGGAGAGGCAGACCCCACATTAGATGATATAGTAGACTGGTGCGGAGCTAGTGTATAGACACTAAGCCACTCCGCACTGGACAGGGAAAGATGGAAGGAAATAGTGAGAGAGGCATCGGACACCAACGGGCGTTGAGCCCATGGTTGTTGATGATGATGATGATGATGACAGAGAGTACACTTATAAAGTTTATAGATGACACCAAACAGGGAGGGAGATTTGGATTAAAATTCAAAATGGTCTGAACAAACAAGAGAAATTATCTGAGGTAAATAGGATAAAATTCAAAATGGACAAATACAAAATACTTCATTTATAAAGGAACAATCAGTTACACCCACACACAATTGGAAATGACTGCTTAGGAAGGAGTACTGTGGAAAGGCATCTAAGGGTCATAGTGGATCACAAGCTAAATGAAGCAAAAGTGTAATACTGTTGCAAAAAAAAAAAGCAATCCATCATTTTGGTATGTATTAACAGGAATGTTATAAGCAAAACAGGAGAAATAATTCTCCCACTCTATTCCATGCTGATTAAGCCTCAGCTGGAGTATTGTATGCATCAAAGATAAGGACAAATTGGAAAAAAATATTCCAGAGAAAAGCAACAAAAATGACTAAAGGTCTAGCAAATTGTGAGGGAAATTTGAAAAAAAAAAAAGAATCCATTTAGTCTAGAGAAGAGAAGACAGAGAGAGACATGATAATAGTTTTCAAGTACTGTACATAAAAGGTTGTTCAACGAGGAAGAAATAAACACGTTCTCCTTAACCTCTAATAGGACAAGAAGCAAAGGGATTAAACTGCAGGAAGAGCAGTTTCAATTAGACACTAAGAAAATCTTCCTAACTATCACAGTAAGTAAACCCTGGAATAAATTGAGATATTGTCACAGAAGATTCCTTGGGATTGTTCCCCAGTGTGTTGATCATATCACTTGATGCCCACCCTCTTGTTTTCTGGGGCTCCTCATCACCCTGGCCTGCTGGGCCAGATCCTTTGGTCTCCCCCAGATAAGATACAACATTGGGGTAACCACTCCCCCGAAGAGCAATGCAGACACTGAACCACTTCAGCTCTAGGAGAATGCAGTTCTAGGGTACAGTACCCAGGAAACAAAGCCCCAAAAGGGATCAAAGCCCCAAATAAATCTGTATTTCTCTATGTAAAAGTTGTACACAGTGAAAGTTTATTCAGTTAAGTCCCCTTTACCAATGAAAAAGGAATATGCACATTGGTTGTTTCCCCCAGGAAATAATTTTTACACTGGGTTTGATAGTAAACAAAAGTGTTTTTATTAAGTACAAGCAGTAGGATTTAAGTGGTTGCAAGTAAAAAGAGATCAAAGTTACAAAATTAAAATGAAAAGAAAATGCATAGCTAATTCTAATACACTAAAACGTATTGCAATCAGTTTCTTACCTAAAGAGCTATTCTTGACCTAGCCCTAATCTTCAGGTCACAGATACCTGTGGTCACACTTTTCCCCAAACCCAAGTCCCCAGCCCTCTTTTTAGGTGTGCCATGTCATGGAATCCTTTGTTCTCCATTTTCCCTTCCATGGAAAATTATCTGGTCAAAATGAATCCCAGTGCCAGGTGATTTAGTCACATGTCTTACCAGTTAAATCAAGCTTGGATTTACAGGATTATCAAGACTATTTACAAGTCAATAAGGCTTCTGAAGCCCTATTGATCGTTTTCATTAGCACTTTTTAAACCATAAGTAATCTCATACTTCAGATTTCTAAATTTAAATACAAGAATGATATATGCACCAAAATAAGATAGATCCAGCAGATTGTAACATTAAAAGTAATAGGTTACATGAGGTATTTTGTCCAAAGAATCTCTGAGTTATGCATATTAATATTCATAAGCCAATTGCATAAAGCACAAGGAAGCCATCATACAAATTGCCTGGGGAGGTTGTGTACTCTCCAGCCGTGGAGATTTTTAAGAGCAGATTAGACAGCCACCTGTCTGGAATGATCTAGATAATAGTTAGTCCCACTTTAAGTACAAAAAGACCTCTCAAGGTTCCTTCCAATCCTATGATTCTATGTCAGGGGTGGGCAATAATTTTTGGGTGGGGGCCATTGCAAGATTTTGGGAAATGGTCAAGGGCCACACTTTTCTGTGGAGGAGATGCGGGGTCTAGGGTGGAGGTTGGGTGCAGAAGGGTGTATGGGGTAAGGAACTAGGGTGCATGATACAATGTGAGGTCTGAGAGGGAGTAACAAAAATATGATAAACTACAGTCATTTATCTGACTAAAACTTTCACAATTTTTCTTGTTCATTGTTATTTGCAGTGTAGTAGTAATTCTGGTCCCAGGACATTCGAGAGACAAGGTGGATGAGGTAATATATTTTATTGGATCAACCTCTTTTGTTGAAAGAGACTTGCCCAGTCCTGAAGTAGAATTCTGTGTAAATCTAAAGTTTTGTCCCTTTCAGGAAGAAAATTTGGTCCAACAAAAGATACTGCCTCACCTATTTTGTCCATCATTCATATTGACATTTGCATAGGGCTTAAGGCTTTTTAGATATTTTAAAAATAAAATAAAAATTCTCTAAACTTCAGTTGTCTTCATGAATTGATTATACAGCTCATGTCATTTTAACAAATTTAGTCCAACAGTTATTGACTTATTTATTATGAAAGCTGGGTCATTCAATCACTTGGTCTGACTAACCTCATTCACCACACAATAGTATTCACAGATATAAGCACTAGCATGAATTCCATTGACAATTCTGAGCATTCAGACTCCAGGAACAAATAACCTGCAACAATTTTGCCTATCAATTTTCTAAAAATTCATTAGGTATCATAAGAGCTGTTCAGTTTATTTACGTATCTGCTTTTGTTGGAGTGTAGTATTTTTCAAAGAGACCTTTCTTTCCCAGATTTAACACACAAAATATCTCCCCAATCAGAAGATGTTGGAAGGCCTAGCATTATATAAAAATGTCTTAACTCTGAATAGTATTAAATTTTTACATATTCTTTTTTGTTGCTCTACTTCCAAATAAATGTAAGGAAAGGAGACTTGTTTTAAGAAGAAAATGCTCCAACATTGCCATTTGTATTTGTTCCAGTATATTCTTGTGTTGTGGTAACTAGGATACAAGAATTTATGGTTATAGACTAAAGCACAATGGAATAAGTTAAAGGCAGAGTGTCACACTGAACATTCAGCATTAATTCGGTGAACTTAAAATAAGATCTTTAACCCAGAAATTTGTTTTATGGTTTAAGCTCCCTTTGGTCTTTTTTAAGAGTTCTAGAAATAACAAAAGATAAAAAGATATTTAGCATACATGCTTTACAAACAGCCCATTCTAATATTTACTTTAAAGGCCATAATGGATCCAAGTCAGGTGACTATATATGTTTAAACAAAAAACAGGACTATGTAGCACTTTAAAGACTAACAAGATGGTTTATTAGTTGATGAGCTTTCGTGGGCCAGACCCACATGTTTAGAGACTCCTTCAAATTGCAGTGCCTTACTACCTTAGGCATCTATCAGAGCAAAATCTCAGAGCACATTAGACTGCAGAAGGTGGCATTAAGGGCAGCCCCCAATCTGATGTGTATTATATCCTATATAACTGTATGAATAACTGGCAGTGGCAGCACATTATGCTTAGCTTAGATACCCAGAGGTTGTCAATTAAGGTGTGAATGATTGGGTGGTGGAGATAAATTGTAATGTGAATATCTATTCCAAGGAATGGGAGAATGACCAGCTAAACTCTGGTTTCAAAGGCTTTGATGCACCAGTGTTTGGAAATAATTGCTGTCAGCATATAACTTTGCAATTGAAGATTTTCTTTGTAGCTGGATCTTGATATGTATAAACTCAAAATTGGACTTCCCACAGTGAATTGCTAACATGGGTCAGGGATTTTGTCCCTTAGAATTCGTGGAGATTCTTTTTACAGATGGGTTTTGGACTAATGGAGTGTGGGAAAGATTCAGTACAAGAAAATAAAGCCAATTTGAATTTTATTTGTCACCACTTTAAAAAAATTTCACTAGTTACTATGTTCTTTCTGAAGCTCGTAAATTCCATCACAGTACTCCTACGAGCAGCTGAGCCACAGGCAAAGTCCATAATGCAAAACATGATGAAATTATACAGAGAAACAATCTGACAGGATTGCTAAAGTCATCTTGAGTAATCTGGTCATTATGCTGCTACTTTTCTGTAATTTTTATCATCCTTCAACATCCCCACCAAAAAATAACACAATAAAGGAAAAATTATTCTCCCATCAACAATGGCTGCAGAGAAAAAAGAAAAAAAACTACAAGGTAGTAGTTTAGTTCCAACTGAAAATAAAAGTTTTTCCCATACATCTGATTCTGAGGTATGCTTTAGCACGGTCATTTTAAGTATTACTTTATAATATATTGGAAATAAGACATGCAAAAACAGTTCTATAGAGAAATAATGAAAGGCATGTGCAGCAGAAACACACTAATACCAACCATGAAATCTTGTGATAATTCATGGCACTGCATATCATAAACACCACTGGCTTTGATTCTCCTCTTACACTGCAATAACTACATTCTCTTTAATGGAGCTATTCATGATTTATATGTGTGTACAGGAGAGGAGAATCAGATACAATAATGCCTAGCCATTATTTTAAACAGTATTAATATTTCCTGCCCAAGATGTGATAATGGCTGTAGCACAATTGTTAGGAGCTTTTTTTTATTTACATCTATAACGCCATATCTTTTTATACACTGTCATGTCACTCTGTCCAGTGAAATCAGTATAATGTCCATTTGGAATTCTTTCATATTTTCTGATGTGCACTAATTTTGGCTAACCCTTTACACATACAATTTGCATCCATTTATGCATTTAGGGATCAGAAAAAGCACATTTGCAGTGTATACTAAAATGTCTTCCGAGCTAAAGGGCTTTTAAGAAACAGAATAATGTTGAGGGTGATGTCCTCAAGCAAAAGCCTCTAGGGATTGCTAAGAGTGTGTGGCCTCCTTCTCTGTCAGTCTCAGAGGGAGACCACATCCCAGCACTGTCTCATTCCATGAGAGGTGGTCTGCAGAAAAAGGGGAAATTAGCTGCCCACAAAAGCTCACCACCTAATAAACCATCTTATTAGTCTTTAAAGTGCTGCATAGTCCTGTCTTTTGTTTCAGATGTCCAGGTCCTCTTAGTAGGACTGGGCAGGAATCAGGCATTGGAGCTCAAACACTGAGGCAAGAGGAAGGCCCAAACCTTCCAGGGTCTAGCCTTCAGGTGGGGCAGAGCAGTCAACTGTCTGGGAGCCAGCCCCTCAATTTGGGTGGGACACCAAACAGCCTACTGCAGTTCTGGCCCTCAAGCAAGGCAGACCACCAAATAGGCCGTGAGCTCAAGCCCCCAAGCAGGATGTGGCATCAAACAGTCTAGGGGCTCATTCCTCAGGCAAAGGAGGGCAGGAAATAGTTTAGCATCCCAGCTCTGACAGATGGTAGGCTAACAAAACCCTCCTGAATTAAGGTGGCAAGGCTGCCATCTAACAGGTGGAATGGTGGAGGGTAGGAGAACTCAGACAGGGCAGGGCAATCTGTCAATGGGGAATCCAGCTGCAATATGCTCATCCATCTTCAGGCAGTACCACAGACAGACAACAGTCAGCTGGGCTCCTTTCTCCTCTGGGGGTATACCTGTACATAGGAGTCATTCTCTGTCTCCCCAGGATATACTGCAAATGGTATTCCCAGCAGCTCCTTGGTGACTGGAATGGTGGGGCACTCTGGAAACACAGGCAAGTCCTCAGGGCAACAGAAGTCGAAATGAGCTTCAGGGCCTACCTTTTATACTTCCACTAGAAGAAGAAGAGCAGAGCAGGGGCAGGGGCAGGCATGACTCATCAGGCTCCACCCACTGTGGGTGTAAGGGGCTATCCCTGTCTGTCACTCTTGTAGGGAGTTCATGTCCCCTTTACTACAGGGCTATTTTTACTCCTAGTAAGTAAAGCTTGTCAAACAGATAATTATGGCAATTATGTTTAAAATATACTTTGAAAAGAAGCAAGGCATTTTCTATACAGTGTGTTTTTTTCCTTGAGACAGGTTTGTTGATATCAAATAGTGCAACACCACTATAATTTCTCTTTTCGCTAGAACATCACGGAATTATGTAGCAGGATGCTACATCGTGGCAGATGACACTGTATATAAACTGAGACTTTTAGAAAGCAATAAATTGATGATAGAAATAATATTACTAATATTCTCCTTTCATAGAACAAAGTTACATACTTTTAATTTAATTTAAAGTATACTGGGTAATTTTTTTACTGAACTCATGATATAGAATATTGTACATTGATACAAAACCATACTCGTGTGCCATATTAATTTTTAATGCACTCATATTGTCAATTCATAATGCCTCACAGTGAAATTAAGAATGTGTGTGGAATCACAACATAATTATCTGAGGACCTGGAACCCAAAGCTTGGAACCACCCACTTTCACATTTTGGGGAGATTTGAAATCTGAGTTTGGATCCAGATTAGAATGTTGCAGCTTCCTTTTTTCTTTCTTACTTATAGTTAACAATAAATCCCCATATAAGAGAATATAGTATTTGTACTATACCTTTAAGTCTGTAGCAGGAATCCAGTCAACAATGGGGGCAAGGAAACTTCTAAGGCAAAATTCTAGAGTGATGTCTGATTCTTTAATGTTATCACATGGCACCAGAGGCATGTGGCCCTGAACTTTAGAGTTCAAACTATTGATATGAATCTCAATGTTGCAGTCATCTCCTTATCTACATCAACAGGCAAGCTGTGTCATTGATTTTATATCAGAACAAATGTTGGGCTCTGTCCTGCAAAGTTCTGAGTACTCCAACCTCAATCTAGTTGTGTATGTTAGCATGTGCATAACTTTAAATATGCGAGTAATTTCATTGTGTTTGTTGGATTAGGGCTAGAATACTCAGGATCCTGCAGGATAATACCATATATGAAAATATTGTGAAGAGACAACTCATGGAACAAAGTACTTACAACAGTTGGGGACCTGTCTATTTACAATTTATTAATTCTGTTTGATGTTATGAGCTCTCTTCATATATCTGTACCAAACTACCACACTCCAGCTACTGAGCACCATTTTAATTATGAGACTCTTCTGTGGCTTCACCTAACTTTGTAACCTCCACATTGAACTGGAATACACAGAAAGTATAAGGAAAAATTCTTACACTTACCAAAGGGCTAATAATGGATGATCTTTAGACCTTGTTGATTATTCATTCAAATTAATGCATTTTAGGACAGTGAGATGGTTGCCATATTGGGCAAATCAGTTTTTCATGTCTGCCTTCCAAGGGGATGGTGACCAAGCAACAGCCACCTGCTCGGGGACTCTGATCACCTGACAGAGTTTGAGGCTGATCAGCAAGATCACTTGATGGGTGAGGACTGGAAATCTACAAAGGGAAATGTCTGACAGGTGACATTTTGGAGATGAGATGAGAACCAGAAGGAAGGCTGTGCAGGAGGAAGAAAGATAGAGAAAGGATCCCGGGCACATTGACCTACTAAATGGGTCCAAACACAGAGGCTTGGTGAGTGTTGACCTTAACCAGAGCAGTGACACTACTAATCAACATGAGCAAAGAAGGCAGACTCTCTCTTATACTGGCTAACTTTTATACACATGTTCCTACAATAATGTGCCCCATTATGCATTTGGATGCAGCAGTCCTCACTTAGGCATCCAATACCCATATAAGAAATCAAGCACCAATTTGAAGATTCCATTGTAGAGCATGAATGCTGTCATTTAAGCAATGCTGTTTGAAAATTGGCCTTCCCATCTGAATTTTCAGATTCAGTTGAAATTTTATGACATTTTTCTGAGCTTCCCATCATTTTGCAAAGTGCAGCATCACTTTAAGACATCTGTGCAGTATTATCAGCAATTCAGCTAAAAGAAACTTGAGAAAAAGGATTCCCTTAAATTTCTTGGACGTTTTGTTAGATAACTGATGGCTGAGTTGTGAATGTTCATTCCAGGTCAAAAGGAAAAGGATGGGTTTTTTTCCATCCAAACCAAAAACAATTTTTATAAGAATAAAATAGCACCATGGCAGTAAGTTACCAAGAGATAAAACAAAAACTCATTTATAAACATCTCTATCCTTTTGCATAACTTTATTCTAATGAACAAAACATACAGTAACCTAAAAAAACCTGAATTTACTTTTTGACCTTCGGTTTTTCTACTAAATCAAATGCATTTTTTTCTCGGAACAAAAATTGAAAATATGCAGTGGAAGAGTAATTTTTAATATCATCCTGCTTTTGCAGAACTGGCTAAAAGCCAAATTCAAATGGATTTGCTCTACATGTAAAACTTATCATGCACTTCTAATTAAAATCTGCTGAAGCTTTCAACCTCATCTGAAATAATTACTCTTGTGGATACTCTTCTCCATTTCCTTTTGGTCATGGTATACCCAAAGAAATTATAATGTTTACTTTAATTCAAGTATCTGGACTAAGGATTAAAACATTAAGAAATTAAAACAAAAATAAGTGACATCAGAAAGCACATTAGAAATTGTTTCAAATAGGCACCAAGAAATCAAATCATAAAGGATATTTTTGTTGTAGTGATTTTTACTTCCTGTAAATATTCATATTTGACAAGCTGAAAGTGAAAAATAAGTTAAAGAATGTTTTGAAAAATCAATACCTAATTATTTTTGTTCATTCACACCATGTTTCTATTTAATATGTGTATCTCTCATTCAATATATGTATAGCAGTTGACTAACTTGATGACATGTACCAAATACATCTAGTATGATTATTTTATTAATGTTATGACAAATTTGTTTAAAGCATATTTAAAAATATCACTGCCAAAGGCACTAACTCAGTGGATTTTTTTTTTTTAGAAATGTATGAAATTCCCTAAATTTTAAATGTCTACTTTAAAAAAAGGGACTGATAAAATAGAATTCTGGGGCATCGTGTTTATTGCCACAGTTACTTCAGACCAAACCAGATCTGTTTACAAGGAAACATATTGTTACTGTTTGTCTCCCTGAGTTCCACCCCTGAAAACTCACTCTGGGATTTAAAAGTCAAACTGCTATTTCTATCTGGTGCACCACTATACTTAGGCCTAACGTTTAGAAGAGTCAAGAACCATTTCTCACTGGCCACTGCTTCAGGTGGAGTCAATGGGGCACAGGAGGGGCACAGCATCTTTGAAAATCAGATCCTTACTTAACAATTCTGTTGATGATGCATGAGTCAGAAAGGAATCCAGGCCATTCTCCTAGAGCTGTTTTGGCTTTGCTCTTTTAACAGCAGTGGAAAGTAGGACACATTTATTTTTGTCACTGAATTCAGCTATGACTGAACACAGAGCAGATCTGTTGAGTAAGAAAATGAAAATGTACATTGTTCAGTTTTGAAAATGACTAAGGACAAAATGATATTACTTTCCATTCCATATCCTTCATATGTGGGGTGCCAGCCTGGGGCAGAATTTGGCCAATGCTATTATGAGAGCAAATTAGTAGATATTTATCAGAAACAGTAAAACACTTCAGATTCTCCTCCTTGTACATCTGATGGAAACTGTTTCAAATTGAAATGAAATATAGTGGTACAGAAGTTTATGCTGGATGTTCAAGTTTTCATTGCAGCATAATTTCAGTCTTAATACCACCACTGGATAGAAAAATTGACTAAATGCTTGTCTATGCTCACAGAGCTACAGTTGCACCATAGCAATGCTTAATGAAGGCACTACTTAACACATCTCCCATTCCTCAAAGCAACCTACCTACTGTTTCACTGCTGTTTTTCTGCTTGAGAAAAGAAAACAATAATTAGGGGATTTTCACTTGAAGGTGATCCTGTTAGTACAGCAACAGTATCATTAGTCTGATCTCATTTACACCAATCTATCTCCACTGGTCAATATGGGTGCGTCTAAACTGCACTATTATTTTGAGATAACTAGCATTATTTCGAAATAACAATGCAAGAGTCTACACAGCCATTCTGTTATTTTGAAATAATTTAGAAATAATGGACAGCTTATTTTGAAATCTGTAAACCTCATTCTACAAGGAATAACGCCTATTCTGAAATAGCTATTTTGAAATAAGGCATGTGTAGATGCTCCACTGCTGCTATTTTGAAATAGCCCCTCAGCAGGGCCATTGTAAGTTATTCCTCCTCACTGCCTCCTGGGGTTCTAAATCAAAATAGCGCACTACAATAGGGAAGCCTGCCTCAGACTAATTTTGAGGCTTCCCTGCAGTGTAGACATGCTATTTCAAAATAAGCTATTTTAGAATAACTATTCTGGAATAGTTTATTTCAAAATAGCTGTGCAGTGTAGATATACCCTATGAGACCAGTATTAACCTTCCAGCTCTGTTGGACTCCAACACAGTGTTACAGAACTGCAATGGAAAAAAAATCAACAGTGATTCTATTTTAGTTTCCTGTCACCAAATATTGTCAGATTACCTCCTTGGGCCTAATAAAACTAATATTGCGAACTCTTCAAATTAACAGAACTGGCCAAGACACGCAGGATTAGCAGACTTTCTTGCCCTTAGAAGACCACCTTGACAAATAATATATATATACATATATATGTATAAAAAGCTACACATTAGATTTCTTTGGCCAAATAAGTGCAGGTTTCACATGTAAGGGTAGACTTACCAGATCAATGGTACTGTATTTTACAGCAGCACATCATTACAGCAGTGATATACCTTTCTTAGAAGCATTGTATAATAGTAATGCTGCTTGAATTCATTCTTCTGTAAAATCAAATTTCCCCTACCTACAGGTGTTGTTTGCTCCAGACTGAATTCTATGCATCCCTTATTTATGCTATTGACTTCAAAGGCAGCACTTCATAAATAAGGGAAGTTGGATTTGGCCTCTAATAAATAACAGAGATTACTGATTCCTTCTCATGTGTGTGCAGTTAGAATACTGGCTATCTTGTTAGCATGAGTTCCCTGCAATTTAACATAAAATAGTGTTACAATTGCACCCAACATTATAGGCTCATTGCTAAATTCACAACAAAGTTACAATGCTTGAGTATTGCAATGCCTAACTTTCAGGCACCTAGAAAAATCACAGGAACAACACTGCAATGCATAATGCCAGGGATAGGCATCAAGGCTCTCTATACAGTGCCTGGGGAGAGATTGGTGCCTTAGACTGAGATTCACAAAGGCCAGCAGATAGGTAGGAGGGGAGTTGCCTAAACGGCCTATGGGAGAAGCTGGTGACAGGAGTGTGCCCTACGTTCCACTTCCTCATGGAGATAGACATGTAAGCCCAAACTGCAGGGAAGTGCTTCTCTACTAATAATCCACAACCTGGAACTACTCATCTGGTGTCAAGTGTCTTACAGACCTAAGTTGGGTTTTTCTGTGAAAATGAGTAGGCAGGCTCCTAACTCCACACAAAACATCCAGGGGAGGACGAGGAGGAGATTATGATGATAGTGCTGCTGATTGAATCACTGGACAAGAGACAGAGCAAGTAAAAGAATAACTCTATAGTCCAGTCATTAGAGCACCCAGCCAGGAGCTGGGAGACCTTGGCTCAACTCTCCTTGCTCTTTAATTATTTATCCAAAATAAAAAAGCTTCAACAGGAAAGTCACTCTCCCCCCATCAGATTATCCCATAGCTCTGTAGTTAGATCACACTAGTTAAAGAGACAGGATATGAACATAGTCTCCTTTCTCTGCCTCTAGAAGAGAGGTCAATTGAATCTGGCTCTCCTACATCCCAGGTGAATACTTTAATCACTAGCCTATAAGAGTTATAGAAGCATAGGGTTAGAAAGGATCACAAGGGTCATCTAATCAATCCCTGCCAGGATGCTCCATTTGTTGTATCACTATCCAATACAGATGGCTATCCACCCTCTTTCTGAAAAGATATGAGACCATTGGTGACAGCACCACCACCACTACCTCCTTTTTTGGCCAAATTTTGCATATATTTGATCACATAATTAGGGATTGCGTCATCATGGATATGCACAAACAGAAAGGTTTAAGTTTTTACAGGCAAACTTCCTAACTTTAGAGCTCTTTGGAACCTTTTCTTTTAACACAACTTTTATATAGAATTTCCTAGGACAATTTTAAATTAAAAATAATTAAAAAATTAGTCCAGATACATAGCTGGCATAAAGAGGACTTCAGTGGAGCAATGCTTATTTATACCAGCTAAAATTTTGGCCCTGGACTTTCATTATTTGCTGAGGCAATTTGGCTGGAGGCAAGAACACTAACACTAAAGTAAGGTGGCATGTGTCTTCTTAGTACATCCCTTTGAATGAGAGAGGCCTCCTACTTTTACTTTCAACATTTGTATTAGCATTTATACCATACCATCAAAAATCCCTTTAAAAGATATTGATGAGTAAAACATACATCATATTGAGTCCAGACTAATTCATAGACCTGATGAAATCATATTGATGGAGACAAAGCTCAGGCTCTAGTCCTGCTCCCCAAACCCCTAATTCAGTGGTACAGGATCACGGGCTAAATCTACAAGGAGACTTAGGCATTGCAACACATAACTTATAGGTACTTTGCTACCCAGTGGAATTCACAAAGGAGCTGCTGGTTGTCTACTTTAGCTGGAAGTTTCAGTGACCAGGTTGATGGTGGTCATGGAGCAGGCAGATCCCTTCCTGGAGCCTATGCTACACAAGCACCCATTTAGCGTGTAGGTAGCATAGTCCCCCTCAGTACACTGAAGGTTGGTCCTGGTAGGCACCACCAGAAGTGGAGAGCTCCTGGACTACAAGCAGGGAGAATGAGTAGATCCCCTGATGCTATCCACCTTTCACAGCCCTCAGCACATCCAGGAGATGAGGTCAGCCTTACCGCCTACCTATTGGGTTTTCCTTGAGCACGTCCTGCAGGAGGAAGCTCCCCTCTGGCTCTCCAGACTTTGTCATTGGTATCCTGTCTTGTGAGTCCTCCACCTCTCGCTGCCCTTTCCTCTGCAACCTGAGCCAGCTGTAAGACCCACATCTTGTTTGTTTTCAAAACATGTCATAGATTCATTTGCCCACACTTATGCTCCACACCTTTCATTTCCTTACCCTTATGTCCTACCCAATACCATATGGTGGGACCTTTTACCATGTGTGGAAGATGAGGAACCCCATGTTCCTAGACTGTATTCTGTTCTAGTTCCATGGCCCACCAGGAATATTAGTTGGTGTCTTTCATGGGGCTATCATTACAGGTGTGAACTTGCTGCGCTTCACCCCTCTCCCTGACACTTGTCCCTCCTGCATTTGGAGGGAGATTCTGGAGCACATCTACCTCAAATGTGCCAGGTTGTATTCCCTTTTCCAATTCCTCCAGAACCTTCTCCTCATCAACCTCCTCCTGACACTGGCCAAGATGCTCATCTATTCCTCCTGGAAGAAGATGCTGGATGGAGAGGTGCTCTGAAACTGTGCAGCCTATTTCTGCTCCTCCCTTCAGTTACATACACAGGAAAATTTTCTTTGGGCTGCATTCAGTGGCTCCCACTAGACACCTTTGAGGAGCAATGGGTGCTCTCTGGGGTTCTCTACTAAATGTCCCCTTCAGATTCCCTGTTTATGACCTGTGACTTTCACACCTATCCTATTTATCATTAGTTGGCCCCAAACTCACTTCAGCACTGGGTTCAATAGCTCCTCCCCTTGGGCTCATGGAGGGGCCTTGGCCTCCCACCCTCAGAACTCAATAGATGCACACTCTCTGCACTCTGATCACTCAGATGTTTAGTATTTCTTCACAGAAAGTTGACAAAAGTTATTAGACAATCAAACTGTCCAGCTAGCTGAAATAAGACACCAGTTAGCCCATCAGCCCAAGAATGATAAAGAAGCACGAAGGCAGCTCTCCCCACAATGTGGGGGGGGGGAGGGCCGGGGGAGAGGATGGGCCAGGGTTAGTTGAGCTCAATTACATGGAGGCCTCTGTTTCCCCTATATTCTGGGGAGAGGGTTAAAAAGCACTGTTGGAGCTATAAAATAGACTGTGGTGTGAAGGCCAAGGAGAAGCCATGCCCCATTCCACTGCTTTAATCTATATAGGAGTCTCAGCTTGTGTCCAGAACCTGCAGAAACAGGGAGGTGATCCACTTCTCCGAACGACCCCTGTACTTATTTTGGCACCAACACAGGGATGTATTTCCCCCCATGTTTCTGCCAAACAGGTGTTTAAAAAATAGCAAGAGAATGGGAGAAAATATATTTGTTCCTCTCTCTAGTCTCAAAAACAGTTTAACTCATTCTCCAGGCAGAAATTCACCTGAAATAGTTTATCCTGAGTGTGAACATTTCAGAACGCTAAAAGCAACTGAGAAAAGTATCTTTTTTATAATACAAGGACTTAGGTCATCATAATAATTGCAGTAGCTATGTGTTCCCATTATAATACACGCAAAGAAGAAAGTAGGATTAAGAGAATAATTTCTGAGATTATTCAGCCTAAACCCATGGCCTGCAATGATCTCTATTTGTCCAAAACCCTTGATTCTGAAAGATCCCCACTGATGTCATCAGTACTGGGTGGCTGACAGACTTGCCAGGCCCCTGGGCAAGATAGTGTCTAGCTCCATGCCTCTGAAGGGTGGGATGCAGGGCTAGTTTTAGCGCTGCCCAGAGTGTGCCACTCAGGGCTCTGGTGGTGATTTAAAGGACCTAGGGCGGTAGTGCCCGAGTGCCCCAGACTCTTGTAAATTGCTGGACCCCAGGGCAGCTGCCCTCTTTGCCTCTCCTGTCAGTGCGGCTGCATCAGTGTTCTGCAGGATCTATCTGTACAGAACTTACTATGTTTGCTTAATTTGCAACCTTAAATTTGCATTAACAATTCCTCTGCTACATAATTCATAATCCCTGCATTCTTTCTGAGCTTGTCTTCTATTTGACCAAGAACTTGCTGCTTCCAGCAGCTGTTTCTTCAAACACAGAACTCTGAAATCTCATGATTACTTAGAGATAGTAAAATAATCACTTCAATATTAATATTTGTTTTACACCATCTGTACTCTTCTCTTCTCCTTCTGTCCTCTGATTATTTGCAATGAACTTCCCACATAACTGGATATTTACACTATATTCTGGCTACTCACCAGACCTCAATACATTTTCTACAAAGTCAAAATTTTGCTCAATATTCCACTGCCCAAGGATTAAAAGGCACCAGGTGAATAATGCCCTTTTGTTGTACTACTTGTCTTATCCATCAGAGACTGTAACTTTATCTTCAGGAAATGCCAGACATGCAGTGCCTCTCTCTCCACAGCTCTATTACTGTTAAAGATATTTGATATATAATAGAAAATATCATTTGTTTTTCAGGTCACCCAGGAACAGAAATGTCAGGATGCAGTTGAATGAAAACAGCCACAGTATTTCTTCTGACTGCCTTAAAGAGGATACATGGACTCTGTGACCAGAGTTCTATGTGTTCCTAAACCACTGACTGCAACAATCTGGGACTGGATGATAGCAGATGGATCATTTGATAAATCGGCTTGTTCTAAGGCAGAGCTACTCAACTTTGGAAGCCCTGGGGGCCACAATGATACTCACTGCACTTGCTGAGGGCCACAACTTAAGTGTGGTTGCATGGACATGCAAATATAGATGCAAATATATACAAATAGCTTCTTTCACACTGACGGGCATGAATACAAAGTTTAAGGCAAGACTACACAACACGCAGGCCCCATTTAAGTCAGTTCTGTTGATATTAATAAAATGCAATATTTACCCGATTTCTACCCATATGACAGCACTTTTTAATGAGTGATGACAGTCCAAGAATTTAACTACTAAAACACATAACAACAGAAGACCATTATATTGACTTGCTGTTGTGGAGCATGTTCCCAGTGGAGGCCATGTTCAAAGGATCCCTCCCGTGGGCCACATGTTGAGCCCTGTATAAACCCAAACCTCACTGCAGGCCACGTGTTGAGTAGCCCTGTTCTAGGGTGACCAGATGTCCCGTTTTTAAAGGGACTGTCCCATATTTAAGTCCTCTTGCAGGTGCTCTGACTTTTTCTTTAAAAAGGTCAAATTGTCTCATATTTTCTGTCTCCCTCTCCCCCTCCCCTCATCAGTACTAGTAGGTCCTGCTGCTGGCTGGATCCCTGCTCCACAGCTGCCCGACCACCAGTGGTGAGAAGTGGGATCCAGTGGCTAACAATAGAGTGGGTGTACAAGGCTGGGGGTAGAACAAGAAGCAGTGCATGGGGCTGGCCCCTCATCCTGCCAGATTGCCAGTGCAGCCCCTGCTGTGTGCAAGTTGTTGGCCAGTAGGGGCCCCACCCCCTGTCCTGTTTCCACCCAGCACTGGCTATGAGCTGTGGTGGCTGGTGAGCATGGCATGAGGTGGTGAGCACAGGAGTGAGGTGGTGGCCAGTTATGTGTCTCCTCTACAGCCAACACATCAGCCCTTTTCATGCTGTCCTTCTTGCTCTCCTATCCCTGCTTTCCACTTCTCCCATATCCCCAACCCTGCTGCTCCTCCATATTCCCCTTGTGGGGTGTCCTGAACCCAGCACTGTGTAGAGAACCAGCTTCTGGTCAGAGCACTCAGCTCACCAACAGCCTGGCCAGCTTCTTCCTTTCCCCATTGAATCTGGCTAAGCCAGTGCTCCAGGAAATTCTAATACTCTCTGACCTGGGATGCTGGCCAGGAGGACTTGAGTCCTGCATATATCGAAGTCCTACACAGCACTGGCATGTGGAAGCCTCTCTGCCCCTCAACGAAGCTCTGAAGCAGCAGAGGGGAAGTGATATTTAGCCTGGAAGCAGGTTCCATCCCATTCCTGATGCACAGTGCCAAAAGGCTGCTGCTGGCCACATTCTAGTGTGAACCCTGGCAGAAATTGTGGGGCATGTTACCCTGTGTGACCCCCACACATGTTGCCTCCAGAAGATGCAGTGCCAGCTTCCAGAGAGGCAGATCCATCCTGGGAGCCCAGCCAGACATGGAGGGTGGAGAGTGCCAGGCAGAGAGGGTTGTGTTTGTCAGTCATTCCCTGTGTGACAGAGGTGTATAGGGATCTGAGTGTATTTATGAACTCTCCCCATGTGTGTGTGAAGCATGGGGGTGTGTCTGTCACTCCTCACTATGTGAACCCTAAAGCTTGAAAGACAAGGTAAATAAAAAGAATCCAACGACACAATATTTCTTTTTAAGAGGGGCTCAGTCTATTTAAGGTTAATTTGAACCTTAATCTAATTTGTAAGTTAGATTGCTGTTGAACTCGCTTGAATACAAGTAATTTTACCAGATGTCCTGTATTCAGTAAAGGGAAATAAGGACACCCTATCTTCTTCTATTCTTTCTCTCAGAAGCATCTGGCAGTGGCCACTGTCAGAAAGATAGGATACATTGGGCTAGATGGGCTATTGATTTGGCCCAGTATGGCCATTCTTATGTTCATAGGATACCTTCATAGCCAGCACCAATATAGGAAAAGCTGTACTCTGGTAAAGAGAATCTACCCTTCCCCCGAGCCATGTTATGCTCTCATGTATATTGTGTTAGTGTAAAGGAAAGTAGTATTTGACCCAAAGTGTTTAATTCATATATTTTCAATAGTCACAACCACAAACATTCAGAAATCAGGAGTCAAGTCCCCCCAAAAAATCATGATTGGCTTAAAAATACTGTAAGATTTATTTAAAAACATACATTTTGAGTTATTTGTATTTGCCTTCAGGCTTTTCAGCCACTGGAGTTCATTTTGTTCTAATTTTCCTGCATTTCTCTACAACTATGAAAGTTAAAAACTTGCAATCGTACACTCCCTGTGCTCTTACATGCCATCACAAAGATCCTTTAGCTCATTTATGCTAGAATTCATTCATTTGTAAAGCAAAGTCTAAGTTCGTGTTTTGCATGTATCACGCCACTTGTTTATTAGAAATAGATTGTGCCCTGAGGCACAGCTGGGAATAAGGGTCTTTGCATTAAAAAGTGCCCCATCTCAGGAACATGCCAGGGAGAAAATGTGACTCAGAGAATAATTCACTCCCTGCCATATATACACTCCCCTCTCCGGAAAAGGGAGTGATTTACCTCACCTTTGCAAGGTTGCAGTTGACTTCCCTATGTTTGTCCAGTACCTGTCAACTCCACTGATAAAGTTTATTTCCCTTCACTGCTCTGGCAGGGCTAATCACATTCTGCATCAACAGTCCCTTTTTTCCCCTTCTTTCCCATAAGTAAAACCAATAAAAACATTGCAAGTATGTATGTAAATCTTTATTAAAGAAACAATATTCTTCAACAAGGTGGGTGACATCATATCTTATTAGACTTCTGTTGGTGAGAGAGACAAGTTTTAGAGCTTACATGTGACAGAGCACTTTAGGTTTTCTTCAGAAAGGGCAGCAATAAGGGTCAGAGTCAATATCTAGGGGTTCCTTTTAATACCAAATAGAACTAACCTGAGCCTCAACCCAGTAACTTGAGAAAACAGAATACCACCTTGGGTGCCTCTAAAGGCATGTCTACACATCAGGGCTAAAGCTGAAATAAGCTACTCAACTTGAGCTACGTCAATTGCGTAGCTTAAGTCAAAATAGCTTATCTCGGCTTTTGGCACTGTCTTCTACACAGCAGGAAATCCGAGTTAGAGCACTCTTCTTCCGACTTCCCTTATTCCTCATAAAATGAGGGCTACATATGAACATAAGAACTCCTATACTGGGTCAGACCAATGGTCCATCTAGCCCAGAATCCTGCCTACTGACAGTGGCCAATACCAGATGCCCCAGAGGAAGGGAACACAAAAGGTAATCCTCATGTGATCCCTCCTCTGTGACCTATTTCCAGACAAACAGAGGCTAGGGGCACCATTCCTACCCATCCTGGCTAATAGCCATTGATGGACCTAACCTCCATGAATTTATCTAGCTCTACTGGAGACAGAGTAAGAAGTCCTCCAGCTCAACATTATTTTGACATTATGTTGAAATAACTGCTTTCTGTGTGAACACGGACTATATTATTTCAGAATAGTGTCATTTATTCCGAAATAACGCTGCTGTGGAGACATAGCCTAAGAGGCAATACTCTCCCACTCATAAACATCTAGTATCTGTAACAAAATAATATTTTTATTAAAAGGAAAAGGGAATCTAGAATTAATTTGGGAAATCATTACTACCACATGGAAAAGCATGTAATCACAAGCAAACATCCTCCAATAGGCTAGCCAGTCTCCTTTGCCTCAGCTTCCCACCTTATGGTGTAAAAGTGTAAAGAACAGATTTTCTTTTAACATGCCCACTCCCCTTTCTTTCCACTGCACCACACTCACAGTTCTTAGTCAGCAAGGAGCAAGAGTTCAGAGGTGCATTCACAGGAATCCAATTCCCACCCCTGAAGAATTGCTCTATGGAAGCTCAGAAACTTGTCTCTCTCACCGACAAAACTTAGTTCAACAAAAGATGTTGCCTCACGCAGCTTGTCTCTCTAATATCCTGGGTAGCATCATCCCTAGGCTTGTGCAGAGCTCGGGGCAACTCCCCCGGATCATCCCAGGCCCTGCCCCTGCTCCATTCCACCACACTTCTTCCTGCCTCTGATCCGCCCCCTCCCATCCCAATGCATCCCTTTCGCCAAACCCCTTTCCATGAGCGATGTAACCTGAGGGATTACTGGGGGGCTTGGCACCAGTATCAGGGGTTGCCGGCCATACACATTTACACACAGTGATAGCAGGAAGTGGAGCAACTCTGCGCTCCCCCAACCCTGGTTCCCAGCCATGTCATTGTGGAGCATGCTGGGGCCTGAGCACTCTGCTTCCCACAGCTCCCCCTGCCACTCAGAGCTGTTCCATCTATAGGACAGTTCAGGGCAGCCTACGCTGGGGGGGGGGAAGGGGCTGCTCTGGCTATCTCAACTATCCTGTAGATGGCATGGTTCTCCATATTAGCCATGAGGCCCAGGGCAGCCTGAGGGATTACGTGGGGTGCCTGGTGCAAGACAGCAGCAGAGACTGGGTCCCCATGCACTCACCACAGTGGTGGGAGCCACAGAAAGCAGACTGATGCAGCAGCCTCCTCTGCTCAGCTGCCATCTCAGCCAATTCACTTTGCTTCACACTGGCAGTGGGAAGTGGAGCACCTTGGTCCTGGTCCCAGCCCACTCCCTAAGCAGTGCAGTTTGGGGAAGAGAGAGGATCAGCCTGAGGTGGAGTGAAGAAGGTGGCATCATGGTGAAGTGGAGTGAACCAGCTGGAAGATGGGCCATTGAGCAGAGTAGGCTGGGGCTGGGCCGTTCTACTTCCCATGGCTCCAGACACCACAATGGATGCAGACAGCCCCACACCAGGCCCCCTGGTAATCTCCCAGGTCGTGTCTTTTGTGGGAGGGGCTTGGAGGAAGGAGTGCAATGGGAGTTGGAGAGGGTAGAGTGGGGAGTGCTTGGTGGAAGGGGTCAAATGGGGGTGGAGGCAGAGCAGGGGCAGGAAGGAATAAGGTGAGGGGAAGGCCTAGGATAGGCAGGGTTGCCACAGGTCCCAGGCTCTCCAGGAACATTCCTGTTGCCTCCGGTGAGTGTAGGGGCAGGGTTGGCCCCTGCTGCCAGTATTAGCCCCGCCCCCCTCCCCTAGGCTGCCCTAGGCCTTGCCCCTTCCCCAAAGCACAGGGCCTGGGGCAGCTCGCCCTTCCTCTTTCAGAATGAAAATTGAAATAATTTACTATAAATCTCAGGGTGGAAGAAAATGGTATTAATCCATCTCTGACCCTTTTTCTCCTCCTCCAGTCTCCTACTTTCTTCACTTCCCCCAAACATTCATTAATGTACCCCACCCTCATTTATCAGTTGACTCCATTCCCTCAGCACTCAACCCTGGCAACTCAATCCAGTTGCCCTCTCATTTCAGAACTTCTACATCTCTTCAGCTACCTCTAGTTTCCATCTACTCAGAAATATTTCCCACAAATACATACCTGTCCCTGACAGGGAACAATTTTTCTTTATTCTCCAAAGCACTTCAGATCTGAACTCTCTCCCACATATCACCAGACTCAGAAAAAGGCTCTCTCAACACACACACAAGATAGACTCCAATTTGAAGAGTATCCCTTCCTATTCAGCATCTACCACTTTCCCAAGCAGGGAAGTCTCACCTTTCCTTTCTGCTTTGATTATTTAACAGTGCAAGCTTAATGGAATTTTACTACTCCATTAATTTTATTATGCTTTTACCTTTGGTGATAAAGCAAAAGGTCCTTGACATCCATATCTCCTATGAAGGGCACAAATTCATGGAAATAGCAGAGAATGCAGTAAGGAGTCCAAGATACATATCAAAAACAAGGGATTTCAAAATCTCATTAATATATATTAATTTGACTTTAAAAGTTTCAGTGACAATAGTTATTCCTTCATAAAATCTACTTGTAAGGACTAGAGAACAACTGGCTGAAACCCTTAATGACTTCTAAATAATGAGCTAAACTAGCTCCCACAACTTGAGACCAGCTTTACAGTCCTTAGCTGACTCTATTTCTGGTTGATTGTAGCCAATCTGCCTCCTCCACTTCTTACACTATCTTTATATTTTCCACCTCTTTGTGTGTGTGTGTGGGGGGGGTACTATTATTGTTATTTTTAAACAATTTTTACCTATGTATTCTGTCCAGAAGCTTAAAAGTGGCATCAGAGACAGCCACCTCTGTAAACCAACCAAATATAGAACAAACAAATCAGCTAATATTTAACAACTTCCGCTTCTTCAGTAGGAAACTGCAGTGCTACCTCCTTTTGCAATATTGCATTCCAAGTGCCAGCCGGTACTGTGTAAAGGTATAAATACATAGCAGCACATCTCCAGCTGTCGTTCACAAACTCCTAAAATGGAGTCTACTAGTCAATACTGCTTCTTGTCCTGGTCCCAGAAAATACTGTGCTTCAAATATTGCCCTGAGGTAAGCATGCTGTACTCTCTGTTTGAAGAAGAAAAAAAGATGGTAGCAGTGCACTTTGCATCTTCCAGTTAGTGGCTCCTTCCCAGACATCTCCTTCAAAATTTAAATATGAATCAATAAGGGGTTTGAAATCAGCTAAAGCATACATTTTTTAATTAGTCCTTTAATGGATCTGCTTGAGTGTCTACATTCTGTGTGACAGCTTGCTTTGTCACAGATTGTAATCTTTTTCTACCTAACTTCTATTCACTTCTCCTCACGTTTTGTGACACTATAAGCTGCTATTCAAATAGGAAGCCTTAAATTTTTACATACCCAACTTTATGCAGATCTTTTGTGGCTCAGTATCATCCTCCTTGACAAAGATCTGAACTCTTCTGAAGCACAATGTTTTTATAATTATGTTTCATTACAAGAAGCCTTCCTACAGCTTTAAGGGTATATAGTAATATTAACAACATCCTGGTTAATATTACAGGTATGCATATGTTTTAATACATGCATATCTTTCAGGTATGTAGATAGCTGATGCATGCACTACTGATGTACCTTGTCCTGTTCAAATTTTTAAAGAAAATCAGCCAGCCAATCAATCAAATCTGCTCTTGGGCACTTTGCAACTATTTCTATAAAGTGCTGCTTTGGAAGCAGGTGTTCAGGCACTGTGAATTAGTATTAGCAATAACATAACATACAGCCTGAAACAGGGATGTCCTTAGGATTTATAGGGCACTACACCCCTATGACCGACAACAGCCCCGGGGGGGGGGGATAACTATTTTTAGAGATGTGATTGTATCATCTTCAGCAACACACTAATGAAACAGCTTTAAACTAAGGTCCTGTAGACTAACATAGTAAATTCAGAAACTGACACTATATACCCGGGGCTGGCAAATGGCTGTGAAATGGCTTCATTAGCATTTGACTGGCTCTTTCACAGGTTCAATGTTCTGTGCAGAGGTCTGGCAGGCTTTTTCCAGTTTTAAGTTAAAAAGATCCTCTCCAGAGGAAGCAAAGCCACAGATCAGGGATAGGAAAAATGAGTGGTTAAAACCCAGTGGTGCCCCAAATGTTTGGGTTTCCTATGCAGCTGCATAATCTGCGTATGGGTAAGGATGGCCCTGACCCCAAATACCACTTTTCAGAGATGCTAGAATTGATAAAAAAAAATTGTTATATCCCCCCTCATATTTTTAAGTATGCTAGCTGTTAACATATCCTTTTCAACCAATAACTTGGAAGCAGCCTTGAAGTTCAACAGAATGAAACTCTCTGAGGCTTTTTGTTTATAACCACACATTTTATATTACACTTTTTTCTATCAGCTCTAGCATTCTGTCAGTGTTTGCTACAGTGGCACACTTGGGGGAAGGCTTTTTTCCCCCCCTCTTCTCTTGTGATTAGTATGCAGCAAGATCGTTCTTCCTAGTGCATATCTTTTTTTGTTCTTTGCTAACAATGTTCTTGTCAAACATTTGTCTACATTGCCCTTCATTTGCTATCTACTAGTTCCAATTAATTAAAAACTATAGAGTTTTGTCTTTATTCATTTGTTGGTTATTATTTCTAAGCCACCCAGTTGAGTTTCATATTAAATACAAGAAGCCTGATTTTAAATGTCTAAGGCATACGGTTATGATGACTAATGTGCACTCTGGTTAGATGAAGGTGAAAATTGTCATAATCCATGTGCAATGATCCAGTTTGCATATGCCATCTGCAGGTGCAGTTTTCACATGCCAGTGTAGTAATTGCACATGCAAATAGACATGTGACTGAACTTGCATATTACTTGCCTAAGAGCCCTACAAAACCAAGCCCCAGAATCACTATACGATTAAGGGAATTTTCAGTGTGAATGACTCAGTTAATCAGTTATTTTAACTTCATATTGTTACTAACAGTTGTGATATGCATATTGCCATGTGAGTAACACAAATCTTTTCTAGAAAGGCTGTAGTCAGGCTAGCAGATTTGGAAAGGTAGCGAGGACAAGAAGGAAGCTACAAAGAGAGCTTTTGTTTTGACTTGGAAAAGTAATCCAGTTTAGGTCAGGTTAAATTCCTAGTGTAGATACAAGGTAACATCTTAGGTCAGTTTTATCAGGTTGGGCTCTAGGTTACAACTCATGCTGCAAAAATCAAGCTAAAGATGTGTCCTTTCTCTACATTTGGAAAAGTGGTCAAGTTTAGGGCAGGCTTACCTGGCATGTGTTAACTAAGCCACCCACACTTTACTATTTTTCCTAGTCTAGACAAAGTCTATGAGTATAATACAGTAGACTTCCAATAATCCGGAATTTTTGGGACCTAGGTGGTGCTGGATTATCGGTGCCAGACTATCAAGAGGTACTATAAACTGGTTTTATATATATAGTGTATACAGCATATACTGTATATAAAGTGTTTTTAACCCTTTTTATTGTACATATTGTGTACAGTATACTGTAATGTTTTAGGTTTTTTAACCCTTTTTTACCCTTTTCGCTTAGTTCAGCTGCTACCGCTGCTGCCTTGTGACTCTTTTTTTGCCAACGCTCACTCACTAGGCTCTTGCCATTTTGATGCCGGACTATCAGGAGTGCCGTACAATTGGATGCCGGACTATTGGAGTTTTACTGTATTTACATGCCTGTATCATACAGACTTCTTCTATTTAAAATCTGGTTTTACTAAGTTCCTGCTTGTAGACATGCTTTGGCTCTTTGATTCATAGATTCTAAGCCAGGTCTGGGGACCCTCTGGTGTACACAGCAGGATGTCAAAGGAAGAACACTCTTCTTTCATTTTCCCTTACTCCTTGTGAAATGAGGGTTACTATGAGTCGGAGTAAGAAGTCCTTCTGCTCAACGTTATTTCGAAATAAAGGTTTTTCGTGTAGACATGCACTATGTTATTTCGCAATAACATCAGCTATTCCGAAATAACGCTGCTGTGTAGACATACCCACGTATAGGATAATATATTCCTAAGGTGGTAATGTTGTAATATAGCATGTAAAAATGCATGAAAGGAATCTACAGATATGCTACATTAGAAGGCAATCTATAATTAAATATTGTGAAAATATCTTTTTGCAAGATGCTTGCAACAGAATGTAAACAGTTAAATTCTGCCCTAAATAACAGTCAGTCTGGAGTATTTTGCAATGTTTTTTATGAGCAGCTCAAGCTAAAAACAAAAAAACAAAAAGTAAAATCAAAGTGTCAAATGGATCCCAAATGTAACTTTATTACATGTATTGGAATTTTATTAGTGATTAATTTGACTCCCAAACTGGTATAGTAACATGCCTGCAGTGAGATGGTTAGTCCTTCCTCTTTATTTAGAGCAAATGGGCCAGAACAATGTAAAGCAGCTTTCAAAGATCTGGGTCTGAACAGGGAAGGATTTCCCCAGCAAAGGCACTGCAGAAAAGAGCTCCCAGGTTGCCTCTTGAGGACCCTTACCAATCCCAGGCAATGTCATGAGGGTCTGAGTATAAACATCTCAGGGGTGGAACAGCACTGAAATCTCCAGTATTGAGGAGATTTGGGATAGCACTGCAGCCTGTAGCACAACTGAAGGAGTCTGCCATAACTCTGGCAGGTCCCTGGAATTGTCTAAGCTCCCCTAGAGCCAGCCAGGGCAGGGAACATGCAAAGGTGACTGGAAGCTGCTGAGGGGTGCCATGCAGGCCAGCATTTCATCTTTAGACTAAATAAATATTCACTCACAAAATGTTCTCACAGCTTGTTCTTAATAATTTCCATTCTGAATTCTGTGTTATTGTTCTGAATCTTAGACCTGCTTGCCCATCTCATATAAGTAGTTCCCTTGACTTCAAAATAAGTAATTTCTTCAGCAGTAAAATACAGTCTTTACTGAGTGTAGGAGTCAGACAGACAACCTGCACAGTGTATGGACAATTATATTTTGGCCAATGACACAAGTTTGCATTAACCTCTATTTCCAGGAAAAGGGCCGGAATTGCAACTTTTATTCCCAATCAATAGCAGTCACACAAGTGTTCCACTGATTTCAGTATCCACACAGAACAAACACAAAGATCTTGGACAAAAGATTCACACCCAATGAACTGCCTGGAACTCAATTTATCTACTTCAGAAGACTGAAGGATGGAATTGACCTTGCTGTGATTGTAACTGTTTATACCAGAGTCTAAATAACGAGATCCTAATTATTAGACACATTGTCCAGGCTGTAGATCTAAAACTCTACTTGCCAGAAAAAAGGTATCTGTTTGCCACATTCTCAATGCATTTTTAAAATAAAAAGATGTTCTAATGTGTTTTTTTTCATAAATAATATCCTCAGCTCCTGCCAAGATAAGCAACACTAAGATCTGCATGTGCAAAGCATGAAAAATATTGAAACATCTTAAAATGTTGTTATGAAACAAGCAGTGAATAAGGAAAATACCTTGACAGTCTTATTTAAGTATTGGGTGAATAATGTACCATTTTTTAAAAAGAATGTATGAGGACCTAAATTTAATTTAGTGCCTTATGAATATGCATAATTTTTTAAGTGTACACTGAGTTTTGGCAGCAGGCATGTGGTTGAAATTTACCAACCTAAAGATATTAAATACACCTCAAGTTCACCTGCCATTCAAACACCAATGCTAGTCAGCTGTTCTCTGCCTGAAAAAAGTCTTTCTAGTGGCCTTTGCTCTTTTCCACAGGCAAGTCAGAGAAGCAGTCACTACAGCTGACAGAGTTCATGACCTTAGTGAGCTAACTTCCAGACAGAAGAGGAGATGTAAGCACTCAGAGGCTCCCCTTTTTCTGCATGGGCTGAACTTGCATGCTGGTATGATTCAGATGGAGTGATTACTGCTGAACACAATTGCCTGCTTTGCAGCTGCCACCCAGAACTGGCCTTTCAGTCTCTTCAGTGTATGTAGTGAGTCTGAAAATATTTTTGGTCCTGTTAAGCACCAATTTATTTATAATAAATCAGTGGTAAGTAGAATTAGAGTCTAACTGGAAAACATTGTGTAAACAGCAGTTCTTTTGCTAAAAATTAAGATGTTAGAGCACATGCTTTTCTCAGTATTTTTGTCAGATCCCCAATATACAGTTTAGCAGTGTATTCCTTGTGTATTTAAAATTCCAACTGAATTCAATGGAGGATGAGGTTCTGCTTCCCATAATGCTTTTTAAAAATGATTTGGAGACAGTTCAGCCTCATCTATACTGGTCACTTAAACTATGTTTAAATGGTTTTAACAGGAGACTGGTTTAAATAATAAAAACTGTATTTGGGTCTGTTGCTGGTGATGTTTTATTTACAATACAAGCTACTCAAACTAAAGTTTATTTAGTAGGGCAGTCAATGAATTGCTGTTAACTACAACAAAAATCATAATTAAAAAACTAATTGTGATTAATCACACTGTTAATAGAATATCAACTGAAATTTATTTAAATATTATGGATTTTTTTTCTGCATTTTCAATATTGATTTCACTTACAGCACAGAATACAAAGTGTACAGCACTCATTTTATATTACTTTTGGTTACAAATATGCACATTAAAAATGATAAACAAAAGAAATAGTATTTTTCAGTTCCCCTCATACAAGTACTGAAGTATAAGCTTTTTACCATGAAAGTGCAACTTACAAATGTTAATTTTTGTTGTTGTTACATAATGACACTCAACAACAAAACAATGTAAACTTTTGGAGTGATCAAGTCTACTCAGTCCTACTTCTTGGTTTGCCAGTCACTAAGACAAAAAAGTTTATTTACATTAACAGGGATACTGCTGCTTGCTTCTTATTTACCATGTCACCAGAAAGTGAAAATAGCCATGTGAATGCCTATTTTGAACCTGAAGTTTCAAGGTATTTATTGCCAGATATGCTAAACATTCAAAAGCCCCTTCATGCTTCAGCCACTATTCCAGAGGATATGCTTCCATGATGATGATACTCTTTAAAAAATTCATTAATTACATTTTTACAATTAAGTACTGAACTCCTTGAGGGAGAATTGTATGTCTCTTGCTTAATTTTACCTGCATTCTGCTATATAGTTCATGCCATATCAGTATTCAATTATGACCCAGCATGTTATTCATTTTAAGAACACTTTCACAGCAGATTTGACAAAACACAAAGTAAGTACCAATGTGAGATTTCTAAAGATAGCTACAACACTCAACCAAGGTTTAAGAATCTAAAGTAGCATCCAAAATATGAGAGGGATAAGATATGGCCCATCCTTTCAGAAGTCTTAAAAGAACAACACTCTGATGTGGAAACTACAGAAGCTGAGCCACCACCCACTCCCCTCTCAAATAATTAACCTTCTGCTGGTGGCATCTGATTCAAATGATGAAAATCAATATCCATCAGTTCACACTGCTTTGAATTGTTATAATTTAGTAACCCACCATCAGCATAGACACATGGTGGTGGCAGCATGAAAGGACGTTTGAATCCTTAGCACATCTGACACACAATTATCTTGCAACACCAGCTCAGCAATGCCTTGTGAACACCTGTTCTCACTTTTATGTAAACAAGAAGCTGGCAGCATTATCTCCTGGAAATTGTAACCAGACTTCTTTGAGCAATTGGCTGAACAAGAAATAGGACCAAATGGAGTTGAAGGTGCTAAAATTTTACACTGTTTTATTTTCGAATGCAGGGGTTTTTGTTATACAATTCTAAACTGGTAAATTCAACTTTCATGATAAAGAGATTGCATTATAGTACTTGTTTGAGATGAACTGAAAAATATAATATGTTCTTTACAGTGCAAACATTTGTAATAAATATTGTACATTTTGTATTTGTGTTGTAATTTAAATCAATATATTTGAAAATGTAGAAAACATTCAAAAATAGAAAGTAAATGGTATTCTATTGTGTAAGTGTAAATAATCATAACTGATTTTTTAAAATTTCTTGGCAGCCCTATTATTTAGATGTCTGCATGAAAAAATATAAAACTGTTCAGTTCCTCCTCAAATAGGGCTTGTCTATACTTGAAATACTACAGCTATGCTACTGTAGCACTTCAGCATAGACATTACCAGCACTGACAGGAGGGATTCTCCCATTGGTATAGGTAATCCAGATCCAGGAGAGGCAGTAGCTAGGTCAATGGAAGAATCCTGGGGTTAACTCTATCACTCATGGTGTGGATTTTTTTACAGCCCTTAGCAATGTAGGTTGGTGAATCTAATTTTTAATGTACACCAAGCCATAGATTCAGACAACCCATTACGGCTCAGTTCAACGTCTACCACTATTTAACAAAACTGCTTAGGTTTCAAAGGGACATAAGCATGTGCTTAGAAGTTTAAACAAGTGCTTTGATGCATGTGTATGGACTTAAATGCTTTGTTGAGTTGGTGCCTGATATCTTAAATGAGCAAGCAATATTGCACAGCATTTGTTTTGTTGTCTGAGCCAACTTTAGCTGGAAATATTCCAGCGAGGGTTTTTTTTTTTTCCAAGTGGCCAAGCAAACATTCTTATAAAAGCTTCATATCACTGGGAGACATTATTTTTTGCCTAACATACAATCACTAAAGCATGTATTCTCAAAGGAATTTAGGTACCTATTTTCCTTTTCAAATCAATGGGAGTACATGCCTAAATCCCTTTGAGGATCTGGGCTGAAGTTAGTTTTTACCTTCTAATTTATATATCTAAAACAGTTAGTTTTTACCTTCTAATTTATATATCTAAAACAGACAAATATAGTTACGTAGTCATGAACACTGGAAATAAATGCAGAATGACAGAGAAGGTAAATCTACGTGAGCCCCAGTCTTGCAAAGATCTAAGCATGTGCTTAAGTTTTTGCAGGCTTCAGGCTCTGATTTACTACATAAAGATGTTCTACTGATGTTGAGGGGAGGCAGTTTTGAATGAGTGATTTTCTTGAGTCATGACTTTGGATCTGAAGTATGCTTTATTCATTATATGTAATATGATAGTGACATGGGCATGTTATGAATCACTGATGTATAAACTTTCAGGATAAAAACCTCCAAACAAAGTTTTAGACCCTATATTTTTAACTGCAGGAAAGCCTGCACAGCCCCGGACAAGGCTGGAGGAGGAGGGTGGCTCAGTGCTTGTGGAAGGGGTGGGGTCTGGGGCAGCCATTCCTCTGAACCACCCAGAGTGCACTGCACCGGCTCCCTCCCCTCAGCCCTCAAGAGCTACATGGAGCATGCAGTGTGGCACTCCAGCAGTGATTTAAAGAACCCAGAGCTCCGGCCACCACTGCTGCCACAGTAGCAGCTGCGGCAGACCCCAGGCCCCTTTGAATAGGTGGGGCCTGAGGCAACTTCTCCTTTTTGCTCCCACCTTTGGTAGGCCTGATTAACTGTACCCCATGCCAAAATTAAAGGGATTATGTCTGTGGACAGCTAGTTTTCTGATGTTCCTTTGTGTCCTACAGCAACTGCTCAGATGTGGGGTAATGATCAGGCTACTCTTCACAACAGCGTGGGCATCAATGAATAGCCCTGGACTAAGAGTTTTCCCAGGGTAAATCCTAGTGCCTGGAGCAGGAACAGGGACCAGTATGTGCAGTCCAGATCAATATGGGGCTGTGTCACCACTTGCCTTGCAGTCTGGGGTGCCCCACAATGCTTTGCTGTTGTGGATCCCAATCCAGGCTTCTCTCAAATAGCCAGACAACATGCAGGTCACACCTTAAGTGCCTGTGCGTAGCCATAGTCCTACTCCAGAAGCTCTAACTCCAGCAGCTTGTCAGAAAACATTAGCCATGCTCTACTTACCAGCAGCTTTGGTGATTATTTGCAGGGTAATCCCACCACATTTCCAGTCTAGGGATGTTAGATTTTGATTAATCAGCTAATTGAGTAGTCGATGGAATTTCCATTGACTACTCAAGTAGTCGATAAGGGGGACACGCTCCCTATCCTGCTGCACCTCTCCCTTTGAAATGTACAAGAGCTGCCTGCAGTTCTTGTACATTTCAAAGAGAGAGAAGCAGTCCTCACTGTCACAGATTCCCCTCTGTGCCTCCTCCTTTGGACTGGCAGAGCAGGACTGTTTCAATCCCCACTCATGCCATTTCCCCGCTGTGCTCTGCCTCTCCTGTCTCCCTCCCCTCCACTGGGGGGACTAGCTTTTAAGCTGGCTAACCCCAGCACCAGTTTGTGCTTCTCCCCTTGCTGCCCCTCTCTGATAAAGGCAGCAAGGTGGGGGGAGCAACTAGTCAAGTTCCTACTCGACTATCCTAAAACCATTTGCTTATCGGGTAGTCGACTAGTCATTTACATCCCTATTCCAGTCTCAGATTTTCCTGTGTGTTCTGCACAGTCCAGCCCTCTTCTGGACAGTTGAGATGTGTTAGGGCCATTGCCCCTCTTAGGGGATAAATATACAACAAGCTGCTACCTCAAATGGAAAACAAACGTATTTTAACTAGAGAGAGAAATTTACATGAGTACAAGTGTAAGGCATTGAATTCAGAAATGATTATACAAGAAATAAAACACTTTCTCACATTAACAAGGTAGACTTGATTCAAGGTGAAGGTCTTACCACAGGTCCTTGTTTTCTTAAAGAGGAGAGAGATGGATAAGGAGAGATTAGGTGTGTTTGGTTTTGCCTTTTACTTTTACAGTTGTGACTCTTTGAAATGCATTTTCCCAAAGAACTTTAAAAACAACTAATAGTCTAGGAGCACCTTAAAGACTAACAAAACATATAGATGGTATCATGAGCTTTTGTGGGCCCATGAAAGTTCATGATACCATCTACATGTTTTGTTAGTCTTTAAGGTGATACTAGACTATTGGTTATTTTCCTGAAGGTTACTTCTAGATAAAATTCTGTCTAGCTATGAGGATAGAGAGATAGGGTCTTATCCTGAAAGAGGCTATGTCCTACTGTTTGCTAAAATGCAGATTAGCCTTGTCTCCCTGGGGCTATTTGGAGGAACTTATTTATTAATTACATGTAAACTGAGATAAAGACACTTTCCTTTATTTAAGTCAAAACCTGGTTGACCAGTCCTGCCTAATCAGTTCTGTTATAGGTTTGAACATATGATACCAACATCGTTCAGGGCAGTGGTTCCCAAATGCCAGACCCCAGATGGATACCAGGCTGCAAAATGCCAGGCTATACCCATGTCTTGTGGCTCTGCACGAATCTGAGTTCCCTGTAAGCCACAGTGCTGAGGAAGCCTTTCATTTATCTTCTGCTGTGGAGGGCACAGAGTACGGCAGTGGGAGCAAGAGCCAGCTGGCTTTGCAGTACTTCTTAACAATAACTCACAACTCAAACAAAAGAGCAGGCACAGTGAGATGCAGATGGGCCCTCCATTATTCATGGGCTAGTAACCGTCCCTGCCATGTAGGGAACAATGCACCAAACAATGCGCTGTGGGTGGGGCGCCATAGTTAAAACTATGTCCGGAGGGCCTAGGATTGCAAGTCATCCAGAGCTGGCTGGAGATGGAAGGGAGGCACAGTTTCGCAGCCAGACTGTCTGCAGTGTCAGTAAATGCAGGGTTGGTGCGTGGTGCAAGGAATGTATCTGGAACCAGGAGCAAATGCTGCAAGTCTGAGCTGAGAGTCTTGTAGCTGAACCTACATTCTGCAGGATGAGGGCCAGCCCTAGGTAACTGAGGAATGGGTCTTTCTGGCCCACTCTGGGAAACTTCCAGGGTATGAGATTGTTCCTAACTGGAGTTGGGGCATTGTGCAATTCCCTGGGATAGTGCCCCTTTCAGGGCATGTTCTTGCATGTCCATGTGTCAGCAGCCATCCAGAGTTGGGAGAGGTTTGCGTGTCCTGTTGATGCATGTGGAGGGAATGCTGCTCCACTCCTGGAAGTGATCTTTCCTTGCTTTTGCTAATAGCTCCTATCTGGGCAGGGACCAGGTATCTACCTTTCAGTTCATCTGAACGCTGAGTGTGCCTGGAATGACTCATTAATTTAAGTAATTAACTCTCATTTTATGAAAGGACAGCCAATGTCATTGCCAACAGGTAGGGTGAAATGGGAGAATTGGGGCTTAAATATCAATTATCCTGAACCCTCCATTTCAAGACTGCAAAGAGCTGACTGGGCAAAGCCGTTTCTGGCTTCTCTGGTGTCTTAACTTGCTCTCAATGGACTGCAGGCAGCAAGAGCCAGACTGTCTGTCTCAGCACAGAAGCCCTAGTTGGGCTGCAGACATAGGACTCTCTTGTGGGCTGGGGCAAGCTGTATGGGATGGTACCAAAATTTCAGGTAGGTTAAGGCTGCTTTTGAATACTGGAACAAAAAGCCTAGCTCATGATATTTGCATGATTATATTTCAAACAAATTTACATAGGTGTTAATGGCTTAAGATAAGAGTGGAAAGGATTCTTTTAACAGAATTTGTTTTAGTGTTATAAATAACTGCCAACTCTGATCTGAATGATTTTTTTAAAATCCTGTGTTAATACATGTAAATTGTTAAAACTGGAAGAACTTTATCATGGATCTTCTTTAATTTGTTTGGCCTTTCAATAACACATGACCTCTTAAAATTAATTACCATAATGAATATGAAAATGTGCAAATAAAATGTTATCGGTCCACCAAAAGTTTGTGAATGGGTTTGCTGGTCCAAAGTATAAAAAAGGTTGGGAACCACTGATTAAGGGGACCTTCATAACTTTACATATAATGTTGCTACACACCTTTCATCATGATATTAGGGTATGTCGACACTTGCCCCCTAGTTCAAACTAGGGAGGCAAATGAAGCATACCGAAGTTGCTAATGAAGCGCGGGATTTAAATATCACGCGCTTGATTAGCATATTCGCGGCTGGTCGCCATTTTAAAATGCCGGTAGCCCGAATTAACTCGCTGTGTGTAGACGTGGTAGTCCGATCCAAAATCCTTCCCTCGAATTAACTGTTACTCCTTTTGGATTGGACTACCGTGCCTACATGTGGCAAGTTAATTCGAGCTACCAGCATTTTAAAATGGTGATCGGCCGCGAATATGCTAATCAAGCGCGGGATATTTAAATCCCGTGCTTCATTAGCAACTTCGGTATGCTTCATTTGCCTCCCTAGTCCGAACTAGGGGGCAAGTGTAGACATACCCTTATTGAACAGTGAGGTATCAAATGATACCTTACAAGATGTATTTTGTTCAATCAATATTACAATGGTATACAGGGTGTGAATATAGGAGTCCATTCCACTGCAGTATGTTAAACAGTCTAGACCAGGGGTCGGCAGTCTACGGCATGTGTGCCATGAGTGGCACATGAGCCGATTTTCAGTGGCACGCAGGGTGGGAGCTCGGCCCCGTCTCTCCTTCCCCGTGCAGCAGGGAGCCTGTGCTGCTGCTTGAGCCTCATGGCTGGAGCACAGCCACACCACCAGTTCTGGGGGGCAGGGGGGAGGCTGCTGATTGGGCTGTGTGAGCAGCCAGTGTGCAGCCACAGCACCAGCTCCAGGGGGCAGGTGGAGAGGATGCAGACTGGGCTGTGTGCCAGCCAGCGGTCGGTGCTCCCCCCCCTTCTCTGCCCACCCAACCCCATTGCAGCAGCGAGCCGGTAGAAGCAGGTGAACCGCTGGTAGTGGTGGTGGGTGTGGGGGGGCTCAGCAAGGCAAGCTCCTCCGGCAGCCAGGGCTTGGGCCATGTGGGCTGCTCATTGAGCAGTGGGGCGGGACCGGTGCAGTCGGCTGCTCCTGAGTGGCCGGGGCCTACGCTTGGGCCACATAGCTGCTCCTCCAGTAGTGGAGCCATGGAAGTGGGGCAGGGGCAATGCAGCAACCCAGCTGGAGCTGGGGATAGCCCCTGTATACTGGTTCAGCAGCGCCAAGCAGCCATTGGGGGTAGTAGAATCGCATTAGTGGGGCAGAGCCAGCTGGGGCCGTGGGCTGGCTCGGCAGTGGCGTTGTGCTGTGGCATCTCGATGTGGGCTGTGTGCTGGCACAGCAGTGGGGACAGAGCCATGGCAGCCTGGCTGTGGCAGCCCCATAGGAGAAGCCCATTTGGGGCTGCAGCAGCGGCGCCACAGCAACTGGGGCCGTGTGCCAGGCAGTAGTGGGGCTGATGCCCAAGCAGTGGGGCCAGAGCTGCATGCTTCTATGCTGGCTGCTGTGTTGGCTGGAGCAGCAGTTATGGCAGCAGGGCTGGGGCAGCTATGTTGCCCAGCCAGCAGAAGGGCTGAAAGAGCTGGCAGCGGGGAGGGATGACAGGTTGAGGGGGACAGTTTCAGGGGACCATAGTACCCTCTAAGCTGCGTGGCTGCTTGACCACTCAGCTGTTTTCTGAGCTGTGCTCAGAAGTTCAAAGTTCCCATGCAGGCAGGGAGCTCAGCTGATTGGCAGGGGTGGAGCGTTGTCTTGCTGAGCAAACAGCTAAATGGAGCTGCTCCATGCTTGAAATGGAGCAGCTCCCAGAGCAGGTAATAAAAAGCAAGATAAGGAGAGAATAAGTGGCTAGGGGGAGGAGGAGTGAGGGAATGGGTGAGTGGGTAATTGGAAGGGGAATCAGAGGGGAGGGGAGTTTAGAAAATCCCTTGTGAGTGGGAGAGAGAAACAGAAACTCAGTCCTCTCAAGCCTCCTGAGGAGGGGGAGGTCAGGGGCTGACTGCATGGGGTAGATGGGGGATAGAGTAGGTGGGGGAATAGAGGGGGTGGGTGGAGGCACTGGGGTGAGGTGGAGGCAGGGAGGGAGGTTGTTTGTGCTGTGGCATGGGGAGGTATGAATAATTTGTTTGTGCTTTAGCTGGGAGTTAGTACAGGACAGACTGCTGGTGCCTGCTACTTTGAAAAGCAGGATTTTATCCCAACCCCCACCTGGGCTGGAGGGAGCAGATTGCACAGGGCTAGGTGGGGTAAAGGCTATTATTGACTTTAAAAAGTATCAACAACTGACAGACATGTAAATAGAAGTAAATAAGTTAAATCTTGGCATGCCACTTCTAAAAGATTGCTGACCATGGGTCTAGACAGTTCTTGGAACCTAGGATAACAGGTTTGGTGATGGAAGAGTTAGATAATGCATATGAAAAACATAGTATAAACAAGCCACACTGGGCCACATCCTTAGAGTTAGATATTTATGCATCTAACTCTAATTGAAATCAATTGGCCTTAGATACCTAAATACCTCTGGGAATCTGTGCCATTGTCTTTTAACATGTGTTTTAACTGGTGAACTCAAAGTCTGAGAGGCCCAGGCTTTAACTCAAACAGAAGAAGTTAAAATATGTGCTGCCTAGTATATATTAGATTTTTCTTATAGGTTAACATCACACCATCAAATCTCTGCACAAAGCCCAATCAAGTCAGAGTCAGGGACAGGGATAGAGGGAGACGTTTCTGCATGATACGTGCTCTAGCTGAGGTTGCCTGTAAGAAGTGTGTGACCTCCTCTGTTCCAAGAAGTCATGTGCATCTTGTAAATTAACAAATGCAATTAGAAAATACCTTGGCTCTGTGACCTTAATTACAGCTCTTAATACAAAACTGACCTACAAGGCCCTGCAATTTGCTTAGCACAGGGGAAACAATTTTCACCCTAATGTTTTATGTCCATTACAATAAGTAGTAATACAATGTTTTTATCTAGCAAAACACTGTCTTTTGAAAGTATATTTTAAAATGTGAAAAATACAGACTGAGACAAGCACAAATCAAGCCATGAGGATAAATGGAAAATTTGTTAAAAGATTCAGTATCATGAGAAATTTTGTAGTATGCTGCAAATTCAATTTTTTATTCTTACTGTTACATGTGGTGATGCAGAACTTACAGGTCCTAGTCAGGGATCAGGTCCCTAATGTGTTAAGTGCTATATAAAGACAAGACTAAAAGGTAGTCTAAGTATGTGTTGGGGCAACAAGTGAAAATATGAAACAGACAAGGGAAAACAAGGGAACAGTGAAACAATTATGATGGCATACTAAACAGCTGTCACAGACTTAGTTTGATGTATTATTTCACATCTCATCAGATGAACATAACTTTCAATAACAAAAAATATTTGTATTATCATCCAAACCTCATCCTGTCACAATGATAAATGAAACAAGCATAGTTGGTTGATTTCTCTGATGTTCAAGGAAATTTTCAGGTTGTTCCTGTTTGCTTTATTGAAATTTAGGTTTCTTTGACAAATATTAAATCTTGGCAGGAGACTTTATAAAAGGTAGTCGTGTGAAACCTCTAGCAATTTCTCCTTCAGTGAAGCCAAGGTAAATGATATTCTTTTAATCCCTTGAGCATAATTTTAATAGAATTTGGAGCCAGCCCAGCCTTCCCATTTCAGATTCAGAAGATTCCAGCAGTGGAGGTAATAATTCCTGAAATCTACAAACACTTTCTGATACCAATAAGAGTGCTAAGGTGCTCCGCACTCTTGACTTCTATGAAAATCATGTTTAGTGAATTAGCAAGTTTGGGCCCAAATATTTAAGACACAAGTTTACTCTCTACTTCATCCTTAGTAGGGGGCAGGGATAGGCAGTTGTGTAAAGTCTAATTTTGCAGCATACATCTACTTGACTTTACATACAATAGCAAGATGAGTCTTTGACAGATCTTAATAGCTCACAATATGTTTGAAAGAAAGAGAGTACCCTAAAATAATTTTCTAGCAAACATCTTATTTTAGCCTTTTTTGCTTTTCTATGTCCTATTTACTGACAAATGGAATCTCCTTTTAAAATCTGGCAAAATTTGACCCTAAACACACTTACACATATAGTTATCTTTACTCACATGAGTAGCCCAACTGGAGTCCAGGAAAAGTCATAGGGGTAAAGTCAAGCAGAGGTGAGTTTTTGAGTTTTCAGGACTGAGGCCTGAAATAATACAATGTACTGGATGCTGTACAGCAAAGAAATCTTAAGATCAAAGAGTTGGTCACACAGCCCTGGTCTATGCTAGGGCTTTATTTCGAAATAACCCCCTTTGGGTCCAATTTATAAGTGGACTGTCCACACTACCAAGCCCGTTATTTTGAAATAAGGGGCCACTTATTTCAAAATCTGCACTCCTGCTTTTCTCAGGGAATAACGCTAATTTCAAAATAGTTATTTCAAAATAGAGTTAGTGTGGACGCTCCAGTGCCACTATTTAAAAATAACTACTCCCCAGAGTAATTCGAACTAACTACTCCCCAGTGCTTCCTGGGGCTCTACATTGAGGTAGCACTTCCACATTAATGGTGCCTGCCTTGGACTAATCTTGAGGTTTTCCCGTAGTGGGGACACACTATTTCAAGTTGTAAAATTGGGAGTTATTAATTCAAATTTATTTATTTCTAAATAGTTTCCTAGTGTAGACATGGCCACAAAGGGGATGGAGGCTGCCTCTGCTAGGAATAACCCTACTGCAGGAAAGGAGGTCCCCAACAGTCAATGGGCATCTGTCCACATAGCAGAAATGTGCTCCAGCTGTCCCCAGTTAGTATATGGACCTTTGCAGGCCATAGCTAGTTGGCACAGTTAAGAACAAGCCTCAAGTTGCCCAGCCTTTGCCAGGGCTAAGACTAGGTAATGGATCTGGATGATTCTTTATGAATAAAATTATTCTGTGGGGCTTTTTTTTTTTTTTTCAAAAACTAAAACTCGTTGCAGTATCATTAAAAGATTTTTGTTAGTGTCACAGATGAGGACTCAGGCTTTTTTTCTGGCCAAGTAATGAAAAAGTTTATTTGCAAATAATTCAATGTCTGACAGGGGAAATATCAGATATTTACTTGCAGAATACTTGATCATATGCAGAGCTGCTTGGATAATAGGGAAAATGATGACATAATCTATTTACAAAAAAAAAGTCCCATGTTCTTAGATATCTGCTACAACTGATTTGATCAGCTGTAGCAGAAATGACAACTTACCTTGTTAATGTGGTTTTAATGGGTTCCTACATGCCCTTCCTCTCTGGAGAACAGAGTTCAAATATGATTGACCTGAAAATAAGTGCATTCATCTCAGTCTAGTCTATAAGCTTCTGTGAATGTAACAAAAACACCACGTAAAACTGGTAGACATGGCATGCTATAGGCTAGACTTTGAGGTACCCTAGTATGTCAATAGAATGCATCTTGCACAGATCGTGCCTATGTGATCATTCATTCTGTTTACTGGTACACAGAGCTTGTTTTCAGAGAGTAATAGAAATATAGTAAACAACATGCCGGGCCAGATCCTCAATTGGTGCACACTGGTATAGCTCCCTCAGAGCTCAGTGGAGCTTTGCCAGTTTCTACTGGCTGCAGATCTCTCTCCCTGTTTTTCCACTTTTTAGTATTTCCTTCTGCCATCTTTTTAACTGTAACTTCTTGTTGAAAAGACACACGCTGTCTAGGAGTAGAGCATGGGACTATCTATTCCCGGCTGTGTCATGGACTTTGAACAATGACCTTGAACAAATCATTTTGTTTGTTTCCTTATGCCCCTAGGGCAGGGGGCTGAAACCTTTCAAAGATTATTTTGTTTTTGTTTTTGTCTTTGACCAAAATATTTCGAGAGCTGCATTGCACTCAAAGCTACTTGTACTCACATACACATAAAAATAGCAGGTTTTGGGGGAGCAGGAGTGCAGAATGGGGTGCAGGGTGTTGCCTTTGGAAGGGGGAGTCAGGGAAGGGGGTTGTTGCAGGAGGCAGTGTGGGGTGCTAGCTTTGGGAGGGGGTTAGGGCTGGGACTTAGTGTTCAGGAGGGGTTCAGGGTTCTGGTTCTGGGAGGGGTCTCAGTGCAGCTGGTTGGAGTAAAGAAAGAACTATGAGAACAGGCTCTGGGAGGGGACTTGGGGCAGTAGGTTGGAGTGAAGGAGAGAGTATGGGGTCCTGGTTCTGGGAGACAGGTCATGGCGGGGCCCTGGGGTACAGAGAGATGTATGGGATGCTGGTTCCAGGAATGGGGATGGAGAGTCACCTCCTGCAGACAGCTCTTGGTTGGTAGTGCAACAGGGCTAAGGCAGGCTGCCTGCTTTTCCCAGTCCCATGCTGCTCCTGGAAGGGGCCAATGCACCACTATGGGCCCCAGTGCATGGGTGGCACGTAGCTCAGTATACTGCATCTTTCTGCCAGCACCATGTCCTCAGCTTCCATTACCCACAGTTCCCCATTCTTGGAAAATGGGAGATGCTGGGATAGTGCTTGGCAAGAGCCACACACAGAGACCAGTGCCTCTGCCCAGAGGAGCTGCCCTGGCTGCTTAGCAGCAGCCCAGCTTCACCACTGGAGGTCTAAAGTGACCAGAAGAGGGGGCAACCAAAGAGCAGCCAAAAAGCAACATGGAGTCACAGGTTGCCAACTCCTTCACCTAAGGCCTGAGTCAGTAAGGTGAGTTCATATGCCTGTCTTTAAGCATGAAAATAGCCTATTGACTTCAGTACAGAGTGTATATACTGTGGAGACATTGGTGTATCTAGTGTATTGTTAGGCTATATCTACGCTACCAAATTTTGTCAAGGAAACTAGTATCAACACACAGAAGTTGGCAAAGAAAAAGTCGCCAAAGCGAGTTTACACTTGCTCCCTCTGTCGACAGATGGTCCATATCTTTAATGCCCCTGTCGATAGGGACCAATGCATTGTGGGTATGTGTCCCGCAGTGTCTGGCAACACCATGTATTGCTAGGCATTGTGGCACTTTGGAACAAAGTGCAGGGAATCTTGGGGCCATGCAAAATGACACTACTTTGTTCAGGGGCTTCTGGCCTCCTTTCATACCTTTTTTCCAACTGTCATTTTCTGCGATGCATTCCTGAATCTGCAGTGAGAAAGAGAATGGATCCTGCACTTCTCTCACATGCTCTGTTAGCTCTGGTAAGGACGTAGCACATGGCAGCAGAGATCATCTTGAAAATACTCACACAGGAAAAAGACTTGGAGGAGCCTGACAGAGCACATGATATGGACAGCAGCAACCTGTTGTTGCATTTGGCAAACATAGAGCAGCTGAATAGGGTAGATCAGCACTTTTGGACTAGGGAAACCAGCACTAATTGTTGGGTCATGCAGATGCCGGATGAAGACGTCACTACAGAACTTTAGGATGCATAAAGCAATTCCTGGAGCTATTGTGCTGAGCTGTCCCCTGAACTGCAGCACAAAGACACTAGAATGAGAGCCGCTCTCTCAGTTGAAAGACATGTGGCAACTGCTCTGTGGAAGCTGGTGACTCCTGATTGCTACAGACATAAATGTGGCGTGGTCTAGAAAGGTGTGTGACACACGCATCTTTAAGAGCACTGGCCTGTACAGAAAGCTGCAGGTGGGAACTTTCCTTCCAGACCACAAGATTACAATAGTGGATGTGGAAATGCCCATTGTGATCCTTGGAGACCTGGCTTACCCCTTGCAGCCCAAGCTCATGAAACTATACACAGGGCACCTGGACAGAAATAAAGAACATTTTAATAATTGGCTGAGCAAGTGCCACATGCTGGTCAAATGTGTCTTTGGGAGATTGAAGGCAAGATGGAGGTATCTCAATGGCAGACTAGGCCTCACTGAGGACAATATTCCCATGGTTATTGTGACTTGTTGCACTTTGTATAATTTGTGTGAAATTAAGGGGGAATTCTTATCTTGGGATGGAGCACTGAGGCACTGTGCTTGGCTGCAGAGTTTGAGCAGCCAGACACTAAAGCTGTCAGAAGCATTCAAAGGGCTGCTGTCAAAATGAGGGAGGCTTTGAGGATGCACTTTGAAAATGAGAAACCTCTGTAACAGCTTCCAAGCTGCACCTCCCCGTCCCATGCAACACCTAACCAGGAACATGCATTAAAGCCTGTACCTGAGATCACAGTGATGGGTCTAAGAGATTATTAAACAGTAAATAAAAACATAGAACCATTATAAAAGTGTCCCTTTATTCATCAGAAAACAGTGCACTGAAACACAATAAAGCACCCCCCATGGCTGGTAAGGAAGGAGCAGGCAAAGGGTTATAACTCACAAATGTCTATAGGCCCAGGTATCATAACCAAAGTTGGGACAGGGATGCAGTGTATGGGAAAACAAGTACTCCCAGAGAGACAGGGGAAAGGAATGTGAGGGCATGGGGGCGGGGAGAGAGGGGATTGCTGGACTCAAAATTTTGAATCTGCTGCGGGAGGGAAGGGGGACCATGTTGCCTTACCGTGCTGCTTCACGATATGCTTGAGGGTCTCAGCCTGTTCCTCCATCATCCTGAGCATGTGTTCTGTGGCCCAGTTGTCCTTGCAAACTCACTCCGTGATTAAGCACTTCACACACCAAATCCTCCCTTTTTTCTCTACCATGTTTCTTTATTCTGTCACAACCTCTCCAGCATAGTGCACAGCGGGTTTGTCAAGGTCTCTGCTGTTCAGCACAATGCACAAAAAGGAGTCTGTGAACCTTGAGTCCCACCCCGTGCCATTTCACTTACAAACCCTTTTTCCAACATTTCCACTCACTTTCCTGCTGACCCTTGCAAGGATCGCATCTTGGCAAGCCCTGTAATCATGGTAAGGGGGGAGGGGCAGTACATACAGACAAAAGAAATTCCAGCTGGGTCTAGAAAATTCCCTTAGCAGGAACATAGTTCTAATTATGTCACCCTTTTCCACAGGTGAGTATCCCCTTGTCAGACATCTCCCTGTGCAGGGTAAGCAACCAAACCAAGGCACAACTTCTCCAGACTTGCAGCTTTCACCCTACTCCATATGTAACCCACCTATGTTTTGCTTTGGTTCTGCACAAGTGATTGATGAATAGTACAGGCTCATGTCCTTCAGTGGGGAAGAGGACAAAGCTCCATGGCTATAGATTGTGCACAGGATACATGGCGCTCACAGAAACACAGCCAGCCACCCTCTTTTCCATGCCCTCAGCCCTGCACTCCACAAGCCACACTTACCCTGCATCTTATCCCCTGCTTCCTGGTCCCGGGAAAGCATTACTCAGGCTAGCTATGTCTGTCAGCAGCATAGAGCAGTTCCTGACTGCCAGACACACTTGGTGACTCTGGGGGAGCCTTTGATCCCCATCTACCTCAACCATCCTATTGACAATTTCAACCTCCAGGTTAGGTCCTCCATGCACTGCCTCTGTGCTCTCCAAAGTATCCATGGGGCTTCTGGCAATGGAGAAGGCGTCACCACTGAGGACAATGTCCAGTTCCTTGTAGAAACAGCAGGTCTTCGGTGAAGCACCGGCACCTCGGTTTATTTCACAGGCCTTATGATAGACGTCTCAGTTCTTTAATATTTTCTCTGCATTGCAGCGTGCCCTTCTCAGACCCCTTTTCACACCAGGATTGAGAAATGTGCCCATCTGCATTGCCATTCCTACAGGTCACTTGCAGCTGGGACAGATGCCTCTCCTCCTACACTGATCAGATCCAACAGTTCTGTGACAGTCCAAGCAGGGGAGCATTTGGTGCCATGGCCAGGCATTGGTACCTGGGAAGGCTCCATGCGACCACTGCACCCCGAGCCAGCCTATGTGGGTGGAAGGGTCCAGGTGCTCAGCCATCAGGAAATGCGATTTAAATTTCACAGGGTTTGCAAGGGGGTGGGACATGGAGCTGGTCACTTGACTTCAGGGCAGCAGAGTTCAAACTGCTGACCAGAGAGGATGATTGGGAATTGTGGGCAGTTCCTGGAAGCCAGAATAAGCAACAAAATGCCTAAAGATTTCCATACTGCATGTTTGTCAACAACATAGGGAGGGAAAAAGACAAAAAGTCCCCCATGGAAATGGAAGCTTTTTGTTGATGAAAAGGGCCATTTTTCACGACAAAAGTCCCGTTGCAATGTGAATCCTTACACAGTTTTGTCAACAAAACACACCTTTTCTCAGCAAAATTTGCCAGGTAGATAAATCCTTAGACTAGAAAAGGATGAGGATATTAACTGAACACAACACTTTTAGGAAATCTGGAGTAAGTCATGTGTTTCACTGTAACACGTGATGCTGCAAAACATTATAATTTAAAAGGTGACAATTGCAATACCTATTTGCTTCATAGAGGGAAATTACAAAGCTCAGCTGATGACTGGACTGGGAAATATCAAGTATTACTAGTTGATGTCAGTTAATCCTGGTCTACTCAGAAGAAGGAACCCCTATGAAATGGAGGAAGCAAGCCAAATAACACAGAGAACCTGGGGATTCTACCATTGCTTTCACTGCATCATATTTTACTGCCAAAAAACTGCAGAGAACTTAAGGTTCAGCTGTGGTATAACCTACCTTTCTTTTGAAGTTTTGTCTGGGTTTTATGCTAATAACTAGCCATTTCATTTCTAAAACCAAATGCAAACATTTTTTTTAACAGGTCTGTTGACAAAACCCCTTTCAGACCTTTAGCTTAGGCTATATTATGTTGTCCTGCAGGGGCACAGTCTGATGGATAGATTCTGTGGGCTTACCAGCCATCCTGATTTGTATGCAGTGATTCTGTCCTCATTCTCAGACTCCAGTATCATGCCAGGGATTATGATTGTTCTGACGCTTCTGCTCCCTAGGATAGGTACACAGTGAAGTATTGGAAAGTGCAAGAGTGAGGCACCGTTGTAAAGGACCAGCTGGAGGGACCAGACATCAACAACAAAACAGGGGAAAGACAATCCCCAGTGGAATATCTGAAAAACATCTTCTGTCCGTGGAACTCTAGATGGCCTCACGTATTTTTTTCTTGTTCTATTACTATGTCAGTGAAAATAATGGTCAACTTTTCAATAATACAGAAGCGAAGAATAGCTGACTACTATATTGCTTTCTAAATCATTCTTCTATCAATATTTGTCTACTGCAGGCTTCAAACTATACTGAATACTTAAAAATCTTATTAAAAGATGGATCTGATCTGTTGTAAGGGAGGCTCATTCACTTTTACTTCTTTGCATTTTCAAATCTTTATTAAAATGAAGGTTGTCCAGACTTCCCATAAACAAAATCTTTTATACTTTAAAACTGACTTTGGGATTATTGTTCTATGTTGTACAGAATGCGGATAGGGACACACTCTTTGTCCTAATTTATTAGCAATGTGATGGTTTCTGCTGTCTCTTTTGATAGCCTATTTTAATTAGAGAAATTTAGCTGGTACCCTTTCTGCTTGTGCCTTGAATACATTCCAATTTTCACAGTAGAATTTCCTGAGCTGTAATTAAATCCAATTATCTTTTTTCTACTCCCTATTTACTGAAAGTCTGTATGCTAGCAGGAGTGTGTCTCAGGATTCCTTCCTGAGAATTCACGCAAGAAAAGAAAAACCTTACCCAACAGAGAAGCTAAGATTTTTTTTTTAATGTTATGTTTTTTAGAGACATAGTGGGTAAGGCAATATCTTTTACTGGACGACTTCAGTTAGTGAAAGAGACAAGAGTTCTTCTTGAGGTCTGGGAAAGATACAGTAAACTTCCGATAATCCGGCACCTTTACGACCCGGGGGTGCTGGATTATCAGATATGCCGGACTATTGGAAGGGGGGGCTATGAGGGGTCTGGGGTGGAGTGGGGGGATGCACCCCTCGGCGCTGCGGGACCAACCCAGCAGCACCCCAGCTGCTCTGCCCCAGGTATCCCCAAGTCAGCCGCTGCTGAAACTGACCAGCGGCTGACTCGGGGAAGCCGGGGGCGGAGCTGCTCTGTCCCCGGCTTCCCCGAGTCAGCCGCTGATCAGTTTCAGCAGTGGCTGAATCAGGGAAGCCGGGGGCAGAGCAGCTCCAATTGTCCGGCTGCCTGGAGCACTTCCGGGTTCCAGATGGTGCCGGACCATCAGGAGTGCCAGACCATTGGATGCCAGACCACTGGAGTTTTATTGTACTAAGGCCAGGTCTGCACTAAGAAATTGGTAAAAATTCATATACTGTACGTAGGTTGCTCAAGGGTGTGAAAAAGCCACACCCTTGAGCAATTCAGCTACACATCTAACCCTTTTCCCCTCTCTGCCCATTCACCCCTCCCCCCCGCAAGATAGCACTAAGTCAATTGGAGAATTATCCCCATGGATACAGTAATTCCTCATTTAACACAGTAGATGCATTTCAGAAAATGATCGTGATAAGTGAAAACGTGTTATGCGGGGTCAATTTTCCCATTGAAAATAATGGAAAAGGTGGGGGTTGCATTTCAAGCAGTGGTGTTGAAGTCAATTTTCTATTGGTGCTGAGTCGTCAACGTCAACATTAGACAATGTATATGGAACAGGGTTATCTTGTTCATCAGATGATCTTTTTTTAGGTTGAACATGAAAAAAACTTTTGATAGAAAGCTGCTTTGCTGCTTTTTGTTTTTCATTGTAAAGTTGCTGGTAGCAAGATATAGCGCTTTCTAAGCTTTTTGCTACTTTTGAGCTCCGTTCGCGATCAGGATCATTCTCATCAAAAATGTTTATTGCATCACTTATAAGCTTAAATGCTTCAGCCATTACTTTCATTGATAATGTTCGAATAACTGGCTCAGCATGTTCAGGCTCTTTAATGTTAAATTTTCTCCAGAACTCCTTGATTGTAGGCTTAGTCTCACCATCTGTCTCCCTTATAAGCCTAGCAAATGTACGGCACAAGTAATATGCCTTGAAAGCAGCTATCACACCTTGATCAAGAGGTTGAATTAACGAGGTTGTATTGGGGGGTAAAAATAACACTCAAATGTTTTCTGACAGATCAGTAAGGCAAGGAGGATGCCCTGGTGCGTTATCTAGAAGAAGTAAAATGTTGAAAGCAAGATTTTCTTGCAAACAGTAGTCTTTCAACTCAGCAGTTAGGCGACTGCAGAAGTAGTCTGTGAAAATGCTTGCAGTTACCCATGCTTTCGCATTAGATCTCCAAACAACAGGAATATGATCCTTTGAATACCCAGTGAAAGCTCTAGGGTTGGCAGAATGGTAAACTACTACCGGTTTGAGCTTGCAATCTCCGTTGGCATTGGTGCATAGCATCACAGTCATACGATCCTTTGCAGCCTTAAAACGAGGTGCATAAGTCTCATCATGAGAGATATATGTGCGTGCTGGCATGCGCTTCCAGTAGAGTCCTGTTTCATCCAGTTTAAACACCTGTTTAGACGAATAGCCACCTTCCTTTATAATAGCTTCAAATATCGCTGGGAATGATTCAGCAGCCTCATTGTCAGCAGCAGCAACCTCTCCAGTTATTTTTATATTATGTGAGTTTGAATGCTTTTTAAAGCGTTCGAACCAACCATGACTTGCATTAAATGGCTTGGCATCAGTTTCATTCAATTCTATTTTAACAGCATCATATAAAGCTTTGGCTTTTTCCTGAATAACAGCCAAACTCACTGGCATCTTTCGTAGTGTTTGGTCTTCAATCCACATAGACAATCGCCTCTCCATATTTTCCACTAGGTTAGATCATGTACGAAGAACCTTCTTCACACTTATTGGTGTTGCATTTTTGCAACTTTCCTTAATTTTCTCAGCTTGGGCACGGATTGTGCGCACACTAGACTCATGCATATTCAAAGCGCGGGAGATGTCACAATTGCGTTCACCTTTTTCAATTCACTTGATCACTTCAAGTTTCTCTTCTAATGTAAACGATTTTCTATGCTTCTTGCTTGCGGAAGCAGATGTATCACTTTCCTTACGCTTTCCACTCATGATAAGGGATACAGTAATACACAGCAAGATACAGTATAGTAACAATTCAGTTCAAGATGTCGCAGTTTGTTAACACAAGATAAACACGTGAGTGAGTGGAGGAGCACTATGATCACATGTACAGTGTATTTATCTGCTCATGCATACAGTACAGTACAGTACAATAAAACTCCCAATAGGGCATCAACTGGAACCCGGAAGTGCACTGATCAGCTGCTCTCTTCGCAGGGCTGTTGAGAGCCACATGTGCGCTCTTGGCTCCAGCCTACACTTGTTAGCAGCCAGGACCAGGATATAAGGTTGGGGGAGAAAGGGGACTGGGTTACAGCAGGGAGGGGAGGTGTTTGGCTCTGGAAAAGGGAAGAGGAGGAGAGAGGAGCGGGATTGGGTTGGGAGTACAGTATGCCCCTGTGACGGGTCTGCTGGGATCCGCACTGCGTCAGGTGAGGGAGGGTCGCTAGGGAACGGCACAGTGAGTGGCAAACCCTCTGCCGCTTTGCAGGGAGGCGCAGCTGCCAGCGACAGGCTGGCTGGGAAAACCCAGCTGCCGGCCTGCAAGGGGGTGGAGGAGAGGGAGCGAGGCGTCCGGTAAGGGGGGGTCACCGGGGAACGGCACGGTGAGTGGCGAACCCTCTGCCGCTTTGCAGGGAGGTGGGGGAAGCCCCACGCAGCCACTGGTGACAGGCCGGCTGAGGAAACCTTGTTATTTTGGGGATGGTTGTGTTATTCAAAAAATGTTCCCTAAAAAAAAATTGTGCTATCGCAAAAACGTGTTAAGCGGGCATGTGTTAAACGAGTAATTACTGTATAGCTACTGCCCTCACGTAGGTGTTTTACCTATTCCAATGAGAGAAGCCCTGCCATTGGCTCTTCCCTGAAGCACTACAGTGCACTGCTGCAGCATATTAAGTGTCCACCTGCTTTCAGAGTGTCAGAGCTAACTACAAGTTGGAACCAATTGTCTGTTTAGTTAATGCATGTTTTAAGAGACCATTCAAGGTGCAGTGGCCTGTTAACACCTCTCCAGTCATAGGACAAGAAAGGGTTGTGAATGGTCTCTTTAGGTATGTGTTAATTACGTTATGCTCAACAATCTGTTCCAACACCTATTCAGTTATGAGACGTTTGGCATGGTCTGCATTAGAAAATCCACATCTCTGAAGGACCTAGTTAAACCACAGTGCTCGGCTGATAGAATAATTCTTCCCTCTGTTGAGCTACCTCTTTTCAGGCTATGTCTACACTGGCACTTTCGTCTGTAAAACTTTTTTCTGTCAGGCGCGTGAAACAGTGTCCCCTATAACTTTTGCCACCTCTGAATGGAATGAATTTTCTTCTGAGCACCAATTTAGAGGTGATGTGTGGGAGGGCTGCTGGGCTGGGGCAGAGAGTTGAGGCACAGGAGTGTGAGGATTCTGGCTGGGGGTGTGGGCGCTAGAGTGGGGCTCAGGCTGAGGGGCTCAGGGCAGGGACAGAGAGAGCATTGGGGTGCAAGAGCTCTGGCTGGGGTGCAGGCTCTGGAGTGGGACTGGAAATGAGGGGTTTGGAGTGCGCGAGGGGGGCTCCAAATTTGGGGAGTGGCTCTGGGCTGTGGGTTAGGGTTCAGGAAAGGATACAGGTACTGGACTTGGAGCTGGGTACAGGAGAGGGTACAGGCTATTGACAGGAGGATGGAGATGAGGGCTTCAGGGTTCAAGAGGGGGCTCAGGGACTGGGGAGCACTCAAGGTGGGTCAGGAGTTTGGGGTTCAGGCTTACCTGGGTGGCCCCATGCTGGGGACAGCAAGGAAGGGCCCCTTTCTCCTGGATGCAGCAGCTCCATGCCAGGGATGGTGGGAACGGCTCCCTTCCACCTGCTGTGGCAGCTCCCTGCTCTGGCTGGTGGGGGGGCTTCAGGGCTTGGGGAAATATCTCTTCTCTGCTGCAGTCCTGAGCCTCTGGTAACAATTATTTGCACTGGGCTTGATAGAAAATAAAATTGATTTTATTTATTTATTTTTATTATTAAGCAGTAGGATTTAAGTGGTAATAAGTGAGAACAGGCAGAGCAAACTCAAAATAACAGAAAACGCTTAGCTGACTCTAACACTGAAACCTCAGTACACAAACTTATTACAAACTCAATACAAATTCACCGTAAAACTTTCTTTTTCAGCTAAGTCTTTCAAACCAGGGCTGTTTCTCACCCTGGAGTCTTTGGTTCCTTCCCTGAGGTGTGCCTGCCAAAGACGAAGTGCTCCTACTTTCCTATTGTTTTTAAAGATTCCTTTCTTGCGTAGGAGCTTCAGGGAATAGCAGAGTCAGTCTGTTACATAAAAAACAACAAATGGTCTTGTAGCACTTTATAGACTAACAAAACATGTAGATGGTATCGTGAGCTTTCGTGGGCACAGCCCGCTTCTTCAGATGACCGGAGTTATGAGTAGGGGATATGAAAACTTGAAATAAATAGGAAAGGGGAAGGAGAGGGGGGAGAAAAAGAAAAAAAGGAAAAAGGAAGGGGGGGGGGAGACAGGGCATCATTAAGTATCTGGAGAATGGGTACTTAAACCTAAGCAGATCAAAGTAAATAGATAGATGCTAAGACAGGAAGGATACCACTCACAGAGCTGTTAGCACCTTCAGTGGTTATGAAGTAGGTAGTGTCCTAGCCAGCCCGTATCTTGATTGAATCCATTAGCATGTGAATTGAATTTGTGGATGACATGATACCATCTACATGTTTTATTAGTCTATAAAGTTCTACCAGACCATTTGTTGTTTCTTTCTTGCATACGAAGGCACATGGCTAGTTACCTGGGGTGGACATGTGACTTGCCCAGACCAACCACTGCTACGACTTAAAGGACAAAAGAGATTGTTTAACAGTTGGTCATCAGGAGATTGAGGGTAACATCCATGATGGCTTTCATTCATGCATTTGAAAACCATAAAGCATTCCACACTCCAGATGTCTAATTTTACACCCAAGAATGATACATACACCAAAATAAGGTAAACAGATCCAGCAGATTAAGACATGAAGATTGATAGGTTACATGAAGCAATTTGTCCCACACATCTTAAAGTTATGTATATTTGTGTTTGTAAATCCATTTCATAAAGCATGGTGAGGGGGTCCGTCACACTTCCTATATTCTACTGCTTGAGATGCAAGTTCTCCATTGTCTTTTAGGAGGCCTTAGTCAGTCTTAGCCACCTGCATGCATTGCTGTCCAAAAATAATGGTTTCCCATAACCACACACCCTTCTTCAGACCCATTCAACCACAGATGATGTACAATTGAAATGTGAGATCTCTAATCCTATATTTTGCTTAGTTTATTATTAAGAAGGAGGAAACATTGATTATATAGGAGGTCCCAATCAAATGTTTCTTGAGATGGCCCCTAAAGTGGATGACCAGTCCTTGCCTATATTCACACATTCCTATTCTGCTAAGTTCCAGGATTAATATTAGCCTTTCCTTTAGCATGCACTATTAAAGAATATACATAATATGGGCTCTTGAATTCTTTATTTGAGACAAGAATCATAGAAATGTAAGAATGAAAAGGACCTTGGGAGATTATCAAATTCATCCTCCCTGACCTGAGGCAGGCCCAAGTATACCTAGAGTCAGACCATCCTGACAGATGTTTGTTTAATCTGTTCTTAAAAAGCCTGAATGATGAGGATTTCACAACTTTCTTTAGAAACCTATTTCACAGCTTGACTATTCTTATAGTTAGAAAGTTCTTCCTAATATATAACTTAAATCTCCCTTTCTTCATGTTAAGTTAATCACTTATTGCCCTGCCTTCAGAGGACATGTAAAAAATTAACAAATGGTTGCACTTTATAGACTAACAAAACATGTAGATGGTATCATAAGTTATAAAGTTTGTTAGTCTATAAAACGCTACCAGACCATTTGTTGTTTTTTCTCTACAGACTAACTCAGCTACCCCCTGAAGCTTATGAAAAACATTTATCACTATTCTCCAGAGTTGTTGACTCGAGTTCCATGACTTGAACTCAAGTCCGACTTAAGTCGCCTAGGTGACTCGACTTGAGACTCGACTCAGGTTCATTGTTTGTGACTTGAGACTCGACTTGAGACTTGCTAATTTTGTTAAATCAACTTGGTGAAAAAATTGTCCGAAAATGCCGATATTGACATTTTTTAAATTAACACTTGAGACTTGACTTGGGACTTGACTCAAAAGTGACTTTAGGGACTCGAGACTCGACTTGAGACTTGAACTGTAGTGACGTGAGACTCAACTTGGACTTGACAATGACGACTTGAAGACAACACTGCTATTCTCTTAACCTATTGGGATCCCTCCCATTTTATTTTTCCCTCTAGAATAAATATGACCAGTTTTTTGTAACCTTTCCTTGTGGGTCAGGTTTTCTAAGCTTTTTATCATTTTTGTTGCTCTCCTCTGGACTCTCTCCACTTTGTCACATCTTTCTTAAAGAACTGGACACAGTATTCCAACTGAAGCCTGCTTCACCAATGCCAAAAAGATCAGAGAGTTACCTTCTGTGTCTTACATATGATGACTCATGTTCGTACACCTGAAAATATTAACCTTTTCCAAAACTGCATTTCAGTGTTAATTCATATTCAGTTTGTAATCCACTATAACCTCTACATCCTTTTCTGCAGAACTAGTGCCAAGCTATTTATACCCCATTTTATAGATGTGCATTTTATAGATTCTTCTTAAGTGTAGCATTTTGTCCATATTTATTTACATCTTGACCAATTCTCCAATTTGTCAAGGTTATTTTAAATTTTAACCCTGAAGTGCTTGCAGCCCCTCCCAGGTTGGTATCATCTACAAATCTTTTAAATTCCAAAGGAGAAGCCTTGTTACTTTGATTCAGCAAAAACAACTTTAAAGTGGCACTTTAAAGACTAACAAAATGTATTAGGATATTAGCACATGGCTTTTGTGAGCTACAATTCACTTCCTCAACTGCTGAAGAGAAAAAGAAAGGAAGACGGGGTGGGGTGGGGGGGGGGGAAGCATACATTACTTTAACAGATGTGCACGTGAATGAGTGTTTGATGGTATAGCTGATGTGATTACATCCTGTGATGGTGTCACTGGGGTAGATGTGTGGACAGAGCTGGCAACAGGGTTTGTTGCAGGGATAGGTTCCTGGAATAGTGCTTCTGTTGTGGGGTGTAAAGCTGGTGGTGAATATTTGCCTTAGATCACAGGGCTATCTGTTAAGTGAGGACTCGCCTGCCTCCCAAGGTCTATGAGAGCAAGGGATCATCATCTATTATATGGTGTAATTCCTTGATGATGTGTAGGAGAGATTTTAGCTGGGGGCTGTAGATAATGGCTAGTAGCATTCTGTTGCTTTCTATGTAGGGCCTGTCCTGTAGTAGGTGACTTCTGGGTATCTGCCTGGCTTTATCAATCTGTTTCTCACTTTTCCAGGTTGGCATTGTAATTTTAAGAATGCTTGATAGTGATCCTGTAGGTGTTTGTCTCTGTCTGAGGGATTGCAGCAAATGTAGTTGTATCTTAGGGCTTGGCTGCAGACAATGTATCGTGTCATGTGTTTTGGATGAAAGTTGGATGCGTGTAAGTAAATATAGTGGTCAGTAGGTTTCCGTATAGAGTGGTGTTTATGTGACCATCAGTTATTCGTACTGTAGTGTCCAGGAAGTAGATCTCCTGTATGGACTGGTCCAGGCTGAGATTGATGGTAGTGTGGAAATTGTTGAAGAATTCCACTGGGGTTTCAATAGCCTCCTTCCCTTGGGTTCAAATGATAAAGATGCTTTCAATGTACCATAAATAGAGGAGGGACACTTGGGAATGGGAGCTTAGGAATGCATGAAAATGTTGTTGTACTGTGGAACCAGGCAAGTACCCATGACAGTGCCTCTGACTAGAAGGCATAAATCATCTGAAATGGTTGTGGTTCAATAACTAGTTGTGCTGTGGCACCATTAGGGATACAGTTCCTGATGGCTTGTAATCTATCTGTGTGGGGAATGTTGGTGTAGAGAGCTTCTAGTTTATGGATTTTGGGTAGCAGATATAATATCCCAGATCTGGGCTCTGTGAAAATTTGTTCCTTTGCTTCTTCCCTTAGTTTCTTAAGTAGATGGTGTAATTTCTTTTGGAACTCCTCAGTGGGGTCAGAAGATAGTGGCCTCTAGAATGCTGTGTTGGAGAGTTGTCTAGCAGCCTCCTGTTCATAATCTGACCTATTCATGATGACTACAGTGCTCCTTTGTCAGCCTGTTTGATTATAATGTCATAGTTTTGTTGAGGCTGTGAATGGTTTGGCGTTCTGCATGGCTGAGGTTTTGTGGCAAGTGATGCTGCTTGTCCACAATTTCAGCCTATGCATGATGATAGAAACGCTCTCTCTAGAACTCCAGATGGTTGTTGCAGCCATCAAGTTGAGTCCATGTAGAATCCTTCTTCTTGTGGCATTGGTCGGATGGTATTTGTGGGTTAGTGTGTTGTTCAGCAGAGTGGTAGAAATATTCCCTGAGTCAGAAATGACATAAGTAAGCTTATAGGTCACTGTAGAACTGTTTCATATGTGTGGAGGTGGTGGGGCAGAAAGAGATTCCCCAAGATAGGACAGACTTTTCTGCCAAGATAAGTGTATAGCTGGATAGATTAACAATGTTGTTGTGGGCCCTTGTGGTGTGTAGGAGTTTGGATAGTTTCATGCCCTTTTTTTTCTGTAGAGAAACAAAATGTGTGTTGTAAATGGCTTGTCCAGTTTTACTATAGTCCAGCCATGTGGAAGGTGGGTTTTGTAAGAGAGTCTGTCAGTTTGAAAGCTCTTTTTTGATCTTTTCCTGTTTGCTGTACGGGATGCTGATCAGATTATTTCATAGTTTCCATTATCCAACTTGTTGGTGAAAATATTAACTTGTACTAAACTCAGGACTGACCTCTGAGGGACCCATCGGATATGTTCCACAGTCTGGCAGCTAATCGCTCTTTTGAGTATATCTTTCAACCAGTTTTGCACCCACATTATAGTAATTTGATCTAGACCAGAGGTTCCACAACTTGATCTAGACCAGAGATTAACACAATTGAGAGTAATAAGGAGGCATGCCCATCCCCCAATGGAGATTCATGCCCTATAGTGCTCCCCTCCAAACCTCTAGCCCAGGGAAGCATGATAAGACCTTAGCCAGTAGTGGGGAGCAGATTTGAGAATCAGCTCACCTCAGCCTGGGGAGGAGCTGGAAAGTGATTTTGCCCCTCACTCACCCTAGATGTCCCGCAGAACTGGGTTCAGCACCCCTAAGTTTGACTCTGCACACACATCTGTTCATTTGCTTGTTTATATGGGGCTCTACCCTGTGACAGTCAAGTACAACAATCTCATCACAGTCCCCCTATCTGCCCTACAGTTTGAAAATCCGTAATCTAGACCACATTTCTCTAATTTGCTTAGGAGAATGCCAAATAAGAACTGTGTCAAAAACCTTAGAAAAATCAGAATATATCACATCTTCTGCTTCCCCCATCCACTACACCAGTAAATCTGTCAAAGAAGGAAACTTGGTTGGCTTGACAAATCCATTTGGGCTAGTATCTAAAATCTGTTATCCTGTAAGTGATTACATACAGTTTAATAATCTGTTTCAGTATCTTTCCAGGTATAGAAGGTAGGTTGACTGGTCTATAACCCTCTGGGTATCTCTACACTGCGGGACAAAGTCAAATTAAGATATGCAACTTCAGTAGCTTAACTCAGCTTTTGTGCTGTCCACTCTTCAGGAAGTGGAAGGAAAAACACTCTTCCTTCGACTTCCCTTACTCCTCGTGAGATGAGGGTTACCGGCATTGACAGGAGTGCCCCTCTCAGTTCAAATTAGCTGTCTTAACTCGACCGCTAATTCGAACTCTGGAAGATCAACAGTGGCAGCCTCAATCTTCCTCTGCAGTGTAGATGTACCCCTAGTGTCCCCTTTATTACCCTATTTAAAGATTTGGTGCAATGCTTATCTTCTTTAATCCTCTGGGACTTCCTCTGTCCTCCATGAGTTTTCAAAGAAGCTAACTGTTCTGCGATTGTGGCAGCTAGTTCCTTAAATACCTTAGGGTGAATTTCATCAGAACTTACTGATGTTCATTCATCTAACTTGTCTAAATATTCTTTAATCTGTTCTTTTCCATTTCTGGCTTGCATTCCTTCCTCCTTATTACTATCAATTGTGTTAAGCTCAACATTAACCTTGTTAGTGAAGACTGAAGCAAAATAGACATTGAAATGTTACAAACAATGTATCGTATCGTCTGTTGTCTGTATAAATGTATCATGTATGGCTTGTAACGTGCAACTATGTATATATCCAGCTTGCAAAATGTTGTGATGCGCTATTAATTTAAGTACAATGCCAGAATGCTTATGCTAGCACCTTAGACACAGAGTTGTCAATCACTGAAAGAACCATTACTGTAAGGTGATTTAGCACGTAGGGTTAAACTGACTGTGTAAGTTTGAAAATATATGAATATTCATTAGAGGGACTGTTACTCATGAATATGGAATTTTCGAAATGTGTCATCCAGTCATTTTAAACTTATGTAAATAAGCATTCTTGTCCACCAATCATTTTAAAGTATAAAGCTTATGAATATGCATAAGCCCAGCCTTATAAGTCCTCGCAACACTCTTTGGGGTTCGGTTGCGTCGGGGCGTCGGGCTTAGGCATAGATCTAGTTTAGAGAGAGAGAGAGAGTGAGAGGTCTAGCGTCTTGTCCCGGGTCGAATGAGTGAGGGTTAAGCATCATCTCAGATTTAAGACAGGCGGAAGGCTTGTTCTTATATTCTGATAATCTTCATTTAGTTTAGGTTTCGTTTAGTTTGTTTAGTTTTTAGGTAGATTAGATTTCGTCTTCGTGTTTGTCCGTCAGGCAGCGTCGGTCTATGCATATCGGCCGTCGTCGTGTCTGTTCGGCGGGCGCGTCGCGAATTAGTTAAGGTATTATTTTAGGATAGATTAAGTTTAGGGTAGAGGTAGAGTCTTAGCATCCATCGCCGTCGAGCTGCTTCCGAAGCGCAGGAAGAGCCGGAAGAGTCGTGACCCGCGGAAGGCGAAGTCATCGCACTCAACCTCAGCGCTTCGTGGGATCGCCTGGCAGCTCCTCTCCCGCGGCTTTAAATTAGCCAACGGATTGAGGTCGCCAGCTTCAGCGCCGGCAGCCGTCGAGGGACTCCTGGCCGTTCCTCCCTGAGGGCTTTCAATTAGCCCAAAGGTTGTAGGTCGCCAGCAACCCATCCATCGCCACTGCGACGTGAGACTCTGGTAGTATAATTGGTTATTTAAAAAGGGGACTTCCCCCTAGTTTGTAAATCCTGAGATTTAGTTCAATATAGTCCTGTGGTTATGAAAACTTATCTAAATTGTCAGGTATTTATTTCATGCGCCACTCTTTGGGTAAGGACAATCTGCAACCGGTGAACAGATACGGCATTCGGGGTCGCACCTGCCTTTGTAAGTTATTAGCATCATAATCAATTAGGCTAATCAGGCATCTCCTATCATTGTTACCCATGAGGGCGTAACAGAAAGTGGCGACCGCGGCAGGACCCCGATATAGATTGTCTTTTACCCATTGAAAATTTAAAACTGCGATAAAATCTCAGAATTGACAAGTAGGAGGTTGTTTGGGGGTGGAAATGTTGTAGGATTAGTTAGGTAGAGGGTGCTAGAGCAAAGGGGGGATTTGGTTGGGAACTGGCCACTCCTGGTTTTAAGTCACCCGTTTCTCTAAATCCTAAAGCCTTCCTTTTCCAATAATATTTCCCACCAACTGTCATCGTCCCAGTAGTGTAGGGTTTAGATAGGTCGAGATAAGCTTCTTAGTTTGAGCCAGGTAAGGCTCAAGGTAGCTTAGTTCGATGTAAATATATCGAACTAAAGTCTTAGTCCTGAAAGTTTTCAGAACTAAGCTTCCTGACTCGACCGAAGATCTTGAGTAGGCGAGTTAGAAGAGTTCGGGACTAGAGCAGTAGTCCGAACTAAGGGACTGGTTCGGGACTGGTGGCAGTCCGAACTAAGGTTAGTTCGACTTAAGGTTGTATCGAACTAACAAGTCCCTAGAACGTTCGTGGCAAGATGCCATTTTAGGGACAGGGCGCCATTTTGAGAGTCCCTAGAACGTTCAAGAACGCTCCGCCATCTTAGGGCTTGGAACGTTCGGGGTTGCTGCGGCGAGCCGCATTTTAAACCCCTTTTGAGGCTTTTCTTTAGAATTCTCATTGCTACTAGTGCGCGCTAGCATACTGCACTAGTAGGCGTTTCAGTAGGTTCTGCAGGACAGAGGTCTGATCAACCTGCTGTGCCTGGATAACCCAGAACTCTACTTTAGGATTTTCTCCACTGATTAAATTATAAGTGAGGTAATTTAATCAGTTAGTAGCCATGGCTGCCAAAAGGATCCCGAAGATTTTCGGTGTGACGGGGAGCAGACCAGCGGAGCTGTCAAATAAAACAAACCTTGAGACAGATATTTCTTTATTCATTACATCCGCTAAAACCTGGGATGAGAATGACCTGAAGGGAGAAGATTCCCTGACCAATTTTATTAAAATGTGGGACCACTTTGTTACCGAAAAACCAAAACCCTCACGTAAAGTGAAGAAAAGTTCACTCATCAAAGGGTTGGCTTTGGTAACAAATGAGCTAAATAAAGAGGTAAAAGCTTTATCAAAACAATTAAAAGATTCTTTAGAAATACGTCTTGGACAAGACGAAAGAATCAAACAATTGGTTGGTGATATTCAAACAAAAGATACTAAAATTGATAAATTACGCGCACAACGAGATGCATTGAACAATCAAATTGAGGAGGTATTAAAGAAATGCACTGAATTAGAAGCTAACCTCCAGGGGCGAGTAGCCATGCTGAATGATTCTAAAGCTACTGTCCGGCATCTGTTGAGTGAGACCAGACAGAGCAAGCCATCCAATGTGGATCATTCAAAATGTCGGGCGGAAATTGAAAGCCTGAAGCAGCAACTAGGATTGGCTAGAGGATTTGTCTCAGCCATTAATCCACATATAGATGACAATGAAGTATATAAGTACCCTGCACAAGAGAATGCAGGAGGGGTATGCTGTCCTTCAGTGAGTGGTGATGTGGTTCAGGGTATCATAGAACCCGTCATTACTACTGAAGTCTATTATCCAGGAGACACACAGCCTACGGTGAAACTGGAAAGACGTGTGTTAACTCCTGAACAGGCTAGGGCTATAGGGCAGAACTTAGGCCCTTGCCGAAAACATAATGCCCTTAATTGGATGGCAAAATTATCAAAGGCCAATTTGACACCTGACGACGTGATCATAGTAATGAGGGAGTGTCTTTTGACAGAAGACCTGATGGCATTACCTACGGATTTGATTAATGGGGTTAACCCTGATTTAATCAAATTATATGGGGCTATGTATAATTTATTTTTCCCCAATGATAATGTTATTGGGAGATATTATGCGGATCGACAGCAAGAAAATGAAAGACCGGAGTTATATTTCATCCGCAAGCAGTTATTGCAGTGCTTGGCAGGCTTAGGGGAGGTCGTAGACGGCAAGGTAAACTATGATACCCCTGGGTATAAGAAGTTATTATTTTATGGTTTACTTCCCTCGATCAAGGCAACTTTAAGTTCCTTAGATTATGTGAATACTCCTTTAGGAGAATTAGAACAAAAAATAAGGGAAGTTTATGAATGGCAACACCAGGCTGGTCTCTTGAAGTCTCTGGCACCTACATCTAAAAAGATTGCCGAGATTAAAGACCTCAAACAGCCCATGCCAGTCAGGAGAAGAGCTCCACCTCCTCCACCAGGAAGGAGACCAAACCAAAGCTTTCTCCAAAACAAGCCAGACACGCAGCAACGACTGCCGTTCCAACCAACAAAGATGTTCCGAGGTCGGCGAGATGAATTAGCCATAACTCGACAAGTGCTAGCCGGTCGTCTTGCAAGATACATGCCCTGGGAAAAGGTGAAGGCCATGGATATCGACCAGATTTTTAAAGAACTGGCGAAGGTCGAGAAGGATACCGTTGATCATCCAGATGCTCCCATCAGTAGTGTCGAATGGCTGAACCATCCAACACAACAGAACCCTAATGTTAGATATTGAGGAGGCCGAGCCTTGCCTCTGCCCCTAAAAACCATCACTAATATTGAATTTGACCTCTATGGAAGACCTACCATCATGGTCAAATTAAGAGGCAGGTTCGGAAAAACATCTCAAAAGATGCTTGTAGATACAGGGGCGTCTACAAGTATCATCTGTGTAAAATCTTCTCCGGTAATGACAAGGCAATCAAAGATTATCTACTCCAAGGCATTACAATCATACAATGGCAAGATATCAAAAGTTCCTTTTGCATCAGACATCCATTGCAAAGTCGGGACTGAGGAAGTCAATCTGCCAGTAGGTTTACAGAACCTGGATGGTGTCGGAATTATGGGTGTCGATCTACTTAAAGAATTCGGTTTTATTATTGATCTGCCCAATAGACGAATTCTGCAAGCACACAAGGCAGATGGAGAAGTGATCATGGTTATTCCGAGTGTTCATCGCTTGGGGGCGCTGAAAGCCAATGAAGATCTGCAGATGCCATCCTGGGAGGCAGATATTCAGGAGGTAGTCAATAGACATCTGACGATATTTGCTCAACACAAATTAAGCTGTGGAAAAACCATGGAAGTCGTGGATGTTGCAGGTCCGGATCCGAAACCACAGAAGCAATATCGGTATCCCGATGAAGCAGTAAAAGGCATTGAGGAGACCATCCAAAGTCTGGTCTCCCAGGGAGTCCTAATTAAGACCCAAAGTCCCTGCAATTCTCCCATCTGGCCAGTCATCAAGGCGGATGGAAAAACTTGGAGATTGACAGTGGACTATCGAGGAGTGAATAAAGTAACTCCCCGAATGGCTCCAGTTGTGGCCAAATTTCCCGAAATTATGGCCCAAATTTCCCGAAATTATGGCCCAAATTGCGGAAGGTGCCCGGTGGTTCTCGGTTATTGATATATCAAATGCATTCTTTTCGATCCTAATTACATCTGGATCCCAACATAAGTTTGCATTTACATTCCGGGACCAACAGTATACTTTTACTCGACTTCCACAAGGGTTCCACAACTCGCCCACCATCTGCCATAGAGTAATTCGAAGTGTGCTCAAGGACATTCCATCAGCCAAGAACGTGATGTCCTATGTAGACGACATCCTGATTGCAACTAAAGATCGATCCACCCATCTGAAGGTGCTGGAGGAAGTTTTAATGGCCTTAAAGCAAGCTGGGTTTCTTATCAACCCTCAGAAAGCACAGCTTGTGAAGAAGGAAGTAAATTATCTGGGTGTACATCTTGGTCAGGAAGGCAGAAGACCAGACCAAGCGAGAGTGGAACTGATTTCCAAGTTACCAGCTCCCTCGGATGTACATAGCCTTCGGATGTTCCTGGGACTAATCGGTTTTTGCCGAGATTTTATAGAAGAGTTTGGCAAGAACGCCCGACCACTCTATAAGTTATTGAATAAGCGACAAGAGTGGGAGTGGGGCCCGGAACAGGAACAGGCCTTTTGTAATCTTAAAACTTCTTTAATGCAAGCACCAGCGCTGGCATACCCCAATCCTGATAAAGAGTACTATTTGACCCTTACAACGGGCAAAGAAGCTTTGGGTGCTGTACTGATGCAGCCACAAGGTACATCTCTAAAACCGGTGGCATATGGCTCAAGAACCCTCTCCGGCATGGAACAGCAGTATTCGCCGTGTGAAAAGGAGGTTCTAGCTCTTACGTGGGCGTTGATCCATTGGGAATATCTCATTGGACAGGCTCCCATCGTCTTAAAAACCAATCATACACCTGTCAGATATATTATCTCTGGCCAAGCTAACAATGGCCGAGTGAGCCATCCAAGGTTAGCACAATGGACGCTGACCTTAATGAACCACCAAATTAAGGTAGAGCCAACAAAAACACCATCATTGGTCCCAACTATCTTCTGTCAACCAATAGGACCTGAAGATATACATGTCTGTCCAATTCCGGAACAGAGAGTGTCCAAGATGAAATCTCCATTCGATCTACTGCTCAAATATGAGGAAGTCCGTGAAAGAACAGGACGAAACATCTGGGTAGTAGACGGTAGCTGCTATAGGAAAGATGGCCAGGTAATAACCGGAGCTGCTGCGCTGCATGTGTCTTCTCAAAAGCAGATTTTAAAATCAGTATCTGTACCATCTGCGCAAGCAGCAGAGATTATTGCCATCATTTTAGCTTTAGAAAACGCCAACACCGAAGATGACATCGCTATCTGCACAGATTCAGACTGGGTGCTGAGATCCTTCATTGATTGGATGGTAGTCTGGAAAGAACGAAATATGTGCACAAATGACAACCGTCCAGTAAAGCACGCAGATTTATTAAATTATGCATGGGATCTGGCAGAATCACGGAAAGGGAAAACCTTCCTGTTTAAAGTCCGTGCACACAGAAAAGATCAACAGGAAATTTCCGTGTTAAATAACCAGGTGGATAAGATGGCGAAACAAGCAGCTACGTTGGACAGAAAGTCCTCATGGAGTTTGCCTCCACAGCAAGATAAAATCGAAGCTGTAGAGAGTGTACCATCATTTAAAGATACTCTGGACATAGTTAAAATCCAGGAAGCGGACAGAGAAGTGATGAAGCTTTTACAACAAGAGCGCTTCAAAGATTATATCATCAAGAGACATGTAATGGGGCCAATAATGGCTCAAGAGATCATGGATGGTCAGGAGACAGGGAGCCCACTTCTAGTGATGCCTACAGTTCTTCGACCAGAACTCGTCGAACTAGCGCATGCACAAGGACATTTCGGCGTGGATAAAACTATCTCGCGGATTAAAACAGTAGCATGGTGGCCTCAGATTCGTGCGGATGCTGAGCACTATATAAATAACTGTTTGAAGTGTGCTCAGAACAATCCCAAGCCGAGGAACAACCAGATCCCGCTATGACATCAGTCAATTGATGGACCTTGGAGAAGACTCCAAATTGATTATATTGGTCCATTGCCAAGGACGGGAAGAGGCAACGAATATTGCTTGGTAATAATCGATTCTTTTACCAAGTGGATGGAGGCTATACCAACAAGAAATTGCACGGCCAAAACAACGGCACGTGTGCTACTCAACGAAATATTTGTGAGGTATGGGTTACCATCGGTGATCGATAGTGATCAGGGATCACATTTTACCGCCGAGATTGTTAAACAGCTCTGTGTTGCGCTAGGAGTAAAACAACGGTTCCATATTGCGGGACATCCACAGTCATCTGGACTGGTGGAGAGGTCCAATAGAGTAATTAAAACAGCTCTAAGAAAGGTGGTGGAAACGTCAGGAAAACAGTGGGATGCACACCTTCCACTGATATTAATGGCTATGAGATCGACCGTGGGGTCAACAAGTTATTCTCCCCATGAAGTCCTCTTTGGAAGACCTATGCGGACCCCTGAGATGTGGTGGGTCGAAGGAGGAGTGCCGCCTGATGATTTTCAGCCACGTGTAAAAACAGCTGAATATCTTAAGCAATTATTGGAAACGTTGCACAATATCCAACAAACTGTGGCATCACAATTACATAGTAATGTTAAGAAGATGGACCAGAGATTGGGAGAAGAGCTGAAGTTTCACGAGTGGAGTGTCGGTGATAAAGTTCTATACCGTCACTTCAGTGAAAAGAGCCATCCACTGAGCCCAAGATGGATGGGTCCATGCTTTATAGTCAACAAAGCAGGCCCAACCGTGTACCAACTAGAGATTGTTACCAAACGTAATAGAAAGATCTTAAAGTGGTTTCACATGTCTCAGTTGAAAGAATGGAAAGGAAATTGAGATGGGAACCGAAGAAGCCAGAAGTATAGTCAGGAGGGGTAGTAACATCGAGAATGAAAGATCAAGTATTAATCTTTGTTTTGTGTGTCGTTTAGGAAGAAGCAAATCATGGAAGATCATTGTCATCTGTTCTGGGTTATTAAAGTTTATATCATTCTTAGTTTAATTAGAATAGAAAATTTGTATGCTGCTCGTACCCTGGGTACCACCACTCCAGAGATGAAAACTCAGATGCAGGATCATGCTTTGGAGTGGAAGGACTTAGGTGGACATATATTCAGACAACCTGACGGTTCTTATATTGGAGCATATTTATCCAAAATTCAGTTTTCCCAAGATGAGTTGTGGAGATGCAGAGTAGGAGACACTCCTTTAAAGAACTGGGACATACAACCTGTCTCACAATATGAATATACTGCACAGCATAAGTTTGTTTGGACTGAAAGGGCAGCGAAAGAACCTATATATGATTCGTCTCTAATATGGAATTATGCGTATAAGCCACAGAGACATAGTAGCAGTCGATGGGAAGTTAGGCTACCTGTGTTTAAATCTCAACGTATCATCATAGGGTTATCCCAAAATCACGGTATTTGTCATCTTGAAATAAGGGATGAATTGCAAGGAAATATTCTTTTGTATTTCACTAGTCGAGTAGATATCACCAAACATGTACCATTTAATATTGATGGCTGGTTGAAAATGTCCGTGTTAACTATGGGTCGAAAGTGTAAGTGGACGTTCGAAGACGAACATCTGTGTGTTAATTCCTCGACCACGCAGCCAAGGAGATGTTTAACTAACTGTCAACTTTTAGTACCTAGTTGGACGGGGTCTAAATGTGTTTATTTAGACGTTTTGTATACGTCCATAATAAAACCAGGCCAGGTGGTATGGACAATCAAATTTTACCATAATCACCGAGGTGCTGCGATAATACCTGCTACAGTTACATCTCCGATTCTGGCAGTAACGGACATACCTTTACACTGTATTGAAAACCCAAGACCAGACCATCCAGAAAATTTTGCAAAGTCCCCTACCTGTGAAATAAAACCACAACCTGCTAATTATGTTTGTTCCGGCAGCTATATCGAAACCATTGTTGAGTCCGGAACATGGGTTGTCACCAGCATTTTTGGGGTGAAATACCGAGTGAAAATTCTGGTAGCTGACCAGCCAGAAAAGCATGAGATAGGTCCTTATATTCTAAAACCCAATATGGTACGACAGGTTATGATTGAGCCTAAATTCCAAATAAAATGGGTCAATGTACCGCTCCAAGTTACTACTGCTGATGTAAATGAGAAATGTATGCCTTTTGTAGCACCATCAATAATAGGATGGGAAAAGTGGCTACGGACCATTACTCCTTCCCAGAAAGATGTTAGAGCAAAAAGAGATATAGTAGCCAAAGTCCTAGGCGGTGTCAGCGCAGGGTTGGGTGTAGCGTCTGTCATTGACAACGCGCGTTTAGCGAAAAATCTAGCTAAATTAACATCTGGTACTGAAGACTTAGTCCACTCTCTCGAAGAGTCACTTTTAGGATTAGATAAGGTGCAAGTTAATATTGCAGACCTATTGCCGACATGGGCAAAGACACAAGAGGAAGATCATCTGGTCCTCTTGAAAGAAATGCAGATTTTGGCAAATGAAACTGCATTAGCCTTTGCCTGTATACAAGTACAAAATATGCTATTAGAATTATCACGAAATATCATCCGTGATGCATTAGCCGGCAATCTTCCTATTGAAATAGCGACACTGGTTAGAACATTAGCCACTCCGTTCGAGAAAGAACATCAAGATCTGTGGAAAGTCTTACACACAGAGTATGATCCCAAGTACAATACCCTTCATATGGTGGTTTTAACTGTGCTAAGTGCTCAAACAGAGCTAGTATACCCCATTGCAACCTTGGGTATGTTTGTAAATGGCTCTGTGATGATGCCCATTACAAATAGGGCTTGGGCCTATCAAACGAAAGAGGGCACTTTTGAAGTGGTAAATATGCAGGCCTGTACAGAGCAAACTCATATAGGATATACTTGTACCACCGGATTATGGGATCAGGGTCACCTATGCTTAAATGAGCAAGAAGGGGAATGTGATTATGAACTTCATTTAACCCCTCTTGGTAATAATCACTCTGTAGTGATCCAGATAGACCAACATTGTGTCTGCATTCGGAGTTTATGTCCTTTCTTTACCGTAAATAAATTTTACACCATTGTCATGCCCAAATTAAGTAACATGTGTCTCTGTAAAGTCTTTGAGATACAGGGCTGTGATGTAAAAGTACAACTAATTGATGCGGATTATGAGGACATTACTGTTCGTTATGCAGTAATAGACACTGTGACACCGATCTCTTTGGGTCCTAACATGGAAGCGATTAAAGCCATGATGGTCCATCATGAATTGAAGGCTATCATCAAAAATATTAAAAACATCAGTGAGCGGGTACATATAACGGTCCAGCATGCTGCTAATGACATCGTTAGCGTAGGGAAGCGTATACACGAAAACCCTACGTGGATAAATACTCTGTTTGGTAAAATATTTGGGGATTTGTCCAAGTTCAATTTGGTATCACTGTCAACAAATCCTATAGGTATTTTATACCTAATAGTTGCCTTTCAGTTATTGTATATCGTCATGTTAACATGCTATGTATGCTGTCCTCGGGTGAGGCCTGATCGCATCTCTGCATTTAATTTTGTATAAAGTGGATGAACATCTTCAGTTTCTCCTCCGATGTGCATCCAGGAGGGGAAATGTTACAAACAATGTATCGTATCGTCTGTTGTCTGTATAAATGTATCATGTATGGCTTGTAACGTGCAACTATGTATATATCCAGCTTGCAAAATGTTGTGATGCGCTATTAATTTAAGTACAATGCCAGAATGCTTATGCTAGCACCTTAGACACAGAGTTGTCAATCACTGAAAGAACCATTACTGTAAGGTGATTTAGCACGTAGGGTTAAACTGACTGTGTAAGTTTGAAAATATATGAATATTCATTAGAGGGACTGTTACTCATGAATATGGAGTTTTCGAAATGTGTCATCCAGTCATTTTAAACTTATGTAAATAAGCATTCTTGTCCACCAATCATTTTAAAGTATAAAGCTTATGAATATGCATAAGCCCAGCCTTATAAGTCCTCGCAACACTCTTTGGGGTTCGGTTGCGTCGGGGCGTCGGGCTTAGGCATAGATCTAGTTTAGAGAGAGAGAGAGAGTGAGAGGTCTAGCGTCTTGTCCCGGGTCGAATGAGTGAGGGTTAAGCATCATCTCAGATTTAAGACAGGCGGAAGGCTTGTTCTTATATTCTGATAATCTTCATTTAGTTTAGGTTTCGTTTAGTTAGTTTAGTTTTTAGGTAGATTAGATTTCGTCTTCGTGTTTGTCCGTCAGGCAGCGTCGGTCTATGCATATCGGCCGTCGTCGTGTCTGTTCGGCGGGCGCGTCGCGAATTAGTTAAGGTATTATTTTAGGATAGATTAAGTTTAGGGTAGAGGTAGAGTCTTAGCATCCATCGCCGTCGAGCTGCTTCCGAAGCGCAGGAAGAGCCGGAAGAGTCGTGACCCGCGGAAGGCGAAGTCATCGCACTCAACCTCAGCGCTTCGTGGGATCGCCTGGCAGCTCCTCTCCCGCGGCTTTAAATTAGCCAACGGATTGAGGTCGCCAGCTTCAGCGCCGGCAGCCGTCGAGGGACTCCTGGCCGTTCCTCCCTGAGGGCTTTCAATTAGCCCAAAGGTTGTAGGTCGCCAGCAACCCATCCATCGCCACTGCGACGTGAGACTCTGGTAGTATAATTGGTTATTTAAAAAGGGGACTTCCCCCTAGTTTGTAAATCCTGAGATTTAGTTCAATATAGTCCTGTGGTTATGAAAACTTATCTAAATTGTCAGGTATTTATTTCATGCGCCACTCTTTGGGTAAGGACAATCTGCAACCGGTGAACAGATACGGCATTCGGGGTCGCACCTGCCTTTGTAAGTTATTAGCATCATAATCAATTAGGCTAATCAGGCATCTCCTATCATTGTTACCCATGAGGGCGTAACAGAACACCCAAATCTCCTTGATGTCAGTAATTAGCTCTCTTCCCCTGCTAAGTAAGGATCTGTGCCTTCCAGCATCTTTCCCTTGCTCTTAATGTATTTATAGAAATTTCCTTTTCCTCTTTTATGTCATTTATTGACTAGAACATAGGCTAAGGCACAAATTTCTGATTTTGTCCCTACATATTTATAGCATTTTTTATATATACATGCCAAGCAATCTGTCCATGTTTCTGCTTATTCCAACACTTCTTTTTGATTTTAGGTCATTAAAGAATTCTGGATGAGCTATATTCGCCTCTTACAATTCTTCCTATTCTTCTGTCACATTGACATAGTTGGTTTTTGTGCCTTTAATAGTGTCTCCTTGGAAGACTAACAGTTCTCCTGAATTTTTTTCCCATTACTAATTGCCACTTCACAGTCTTCTTCAAAATCCTGCAATAAGTGAAATGTGGATTAAAGTGCCTGAGGCATCAAAGTGCATTTTGTTGTTTATTCAGGATCAGTCTAGGTCCATTGCATAGAAAATGCATGATCCCCTTATCAAGCCTCTCATATAGAGAGAGACGGATACTCTATTAAATTTAAGGCTCAGCTGTCAAAAAGGAGCTACAATCTGTCTGCAAATGTCCACCAGAGGAACACTGCAGGCACAAGTGTGCTGGATGTGGGTCTGAGCTTCTCCTTCTCCTACCTTTGAGTTTGGGGTTATGGCAAATCTCCATTACCCTACACCCAACCTCTACTGACTTAGGGATCCTAGGTCAGTGGCATAACATACAGTTTCTCAACAACAGATCTAAATTGAAGCAGGGCTGGCCTTTTCCATCAGGAAGATGGTTACAGCTTCCTGATGCCCCCTTCACTTCCTTGCACTAGGCAGAATTCTAGCCCAGACTGAAACTTGCCCCTATTCTGGAAATCCTCAAAGGCAAAATAGGTATTTGGACACAGTCTGAGTTTTAGAGTGTCAATCTTTCTGTACAATGGAAGCAGCATCTATTTCTACTTGAATCTTATGAAAGTCTTGTAAGCATCTTTTAAAATTTCATTGTAATCCTTGCCTACAACTATTGCGCTTTATTTCCAGTGGGACACCTTGTGGAGAAAATTGAGGAATACAGTAAAAACAGCTTCAGAATTACCCAGTCAATTTCAAAACATAGGAGCCTGAACTTTTAAGGGTCAGTGGGAAAGGGACTATAAAATAGTCCAGCTCTGATAAATTAATTGAAATATCATCATAAAGCCAGAGGTTAGAAAGTGTCTTCTCCTGAGCTACTGTTATGCTTTTCAAAAATGGTAAATCCAGACTTAATAATTATGCAGCAACATTAATAGTCACTAAACTTTTTGTGCAGTCATAATAAAAAGAAACATATTTTATACTGTTTTAAATTATACATTTCACAGAGTATAGTAAGGCCATTGCTACTTTAATTATTAAAGATTCTGACTTTAATTAAATTAATTTTTGATGCTAGGATGTAATAAAATTTTTTAAACTGAAGATGCTATTATCCTTTTCTGAAGTGTTACTCTCAGATAGCCTTACTTTACTCCTGGAATTCATTGACAGCACAAACAGTCCCTTTGATTGTAAACTCTTTGAAACAAGGACAGTGTTAGCACAGAGAAGACAAAGAACTAAGTAATTACTACAAAAAGCTCTTAATTTCCAAAAAGCGTTATGGTTTTGTTAAAGATGTTTCCAGATAGTACATTTTATTACTGTTAACAAACACTTCTGCAATAACATTGGGAATATGTTTGCTTACAGTGATTTTGCCAAATCTACCTCATTTACTAGCAATTAGGACATTAGCAATTCTGAAATTTGTCAGCTTTGCTGCATGTTTTACCAAAATAAAAGAGCGGCTCAGAAGATCTATTCCATTGCGTTTATAACAATAATCAGGTTAGGTTCTAAACCTGCTTGACATCGTTGTTTTTGAACCGTAGACAACCCTGTAATATTTTGAGTATTAATTATAGAGTAATAATTAAAGATTTTAGGCTTTCTTTTGTATATTAACAACACTGAAATCAACTAGTTGATAACTAAATGTAGCATAGAATTTCTAAATACTACAGTTTGAACATGACACTTGTGTGTTCTGTTTTGTTCTTTTGCTTTGTCAACAAAATCCATGTGTAACATAAGATTAATGGTTCTGATAATCGCCTGAGCACTGTGAAATTTGTTCTAGAATATATATGAAAGGATTTTGTGAAGCGTAAGGTATGTTTGGAAAATACTAGTGACAATGTGGCAAAATGAATTTCTCTTAGGGTTTTTTTTTTAAATTGAATACATATTGTAAAAATCCATTCCTATCTTCAAGGGCCTGATGCTACAACCATGATGTCAATAGAAATTTTACTATTGATTTCAGTGGATGTAGGATCGGGCCACAAGTGAATACTGGCTGAATTCTTGAGGATGTTGTACCGTGTACTTAAAACTCATGAGGCCAAATCCTTCTTCTATCCTTTCTGGATTTGTTTGCTTATTAATGCCAAAAGATATTTCTCCCCAAAATTGTTACATGACCAATAATGAATAAACCATTGATATAGTAGAGCTCCATGCTCACTGAAACAATCTATTTCTCCCAAGAAGAAGCATAATCTATAAAGTTGGTGGAAAGCATGTGGGAGACATGCATTCTTGTTGTTTCAAACCAATAGCAGGAACTCTGAAGCATGTTGTTAATACCCCTTCTCCAGTAGATGTGACCCACATTACAATCTATTACATTCCTGCTGTGTTGCTTTATATTTATTCACAATCATTATTGGCATTTCTTCTTGCAACAGTACTTAATTTATTTACTTAAGTTATTTACTTTCTACAAAATTGAATTTATAAAGCTGTGGCAACATCTTTGATGAGCAACAAATACAAATTAAGGCTTCATGCAATTCATGTGTGTCTCTGTTCAACAGATGCTCTGTTATTGTTTGATGGATATCTGTGCCAGAAAAGAACTAGAAGCGCTTTCTATATTGTTGAGGAAATACTTGACCCTTAAAAGGTTTCTAGTTTTTTAATCATTTACAAAAATAACAATTTTAGAGTAAACCAATCATTATTTATCACTTTTAGAATAACAATTAATAGGCAGCACAAGGGGCCAGAGCCATAGCTGATGTAAATCAGTGAAGTCAATCTCACTTCAACAAAGTTGGGCTGATCTACGTAAGAACCTGCGCCAATGAGGAAGATTGGTTATCTGTTTCTGCCAGAGGATGGAGAGAATAAAATTATCAGATCCATGCTCCTCATTGAGGAATTTAACAAATTGCACAATCTGACTCCCAAGAACTGTCCTCCTGCGGAACTAGACTTTGTCCACAGAATGAAGCTTTTGTGGAAATAAGCTACGTAAGTTTCATCCTGTGGGCCTAGCATTAGTCTCCCACAGAGAGGTGACAGGAGTACTGGACCAATGTATATGGTGGGGGTGCTGAGAGCCATTGAACCAAACTGTAAACCCTGTATATAATGGAAACTACTTCAAGCCAAGGAGGTGCAAGAGAGAGGAAAAGAAGGCACAGGGATACACCCCCATCTTGTATATTGTGGCAGGGTCAGTCCCACTCTTGGGTCCCAGACCCCTGTTCTGCCCAGCCCACTATCCTGCAGTTTAGGGGCCATGGTACAAGTCCCACTTGCCTTTCCTCTGCATTTGGCCTTCTGTCCCTTGGCAAAACAAAGGAGTGTTGGGGCCGATGCCCCAGGCCAGTCAGGGCTGAGTAAACAGTCCACCTCAGTCACCAAGTTTCTAGCCACATGGGGGGAAGAGAGCCTCCAAACACTCCTTATTGGAGCCACTCACCTCTCCTTGCAGCTTTTAGCCTTGCTGATGTTGTTCTGCTTAGCTCCTCTGAGTCTCCTTATCAGTTATTACAGTGGTTCCCAACCTTTTCCAGATGGGGACCCATTTTGACAATTCAGGAAGACTTGGTGACCCAAGTCAATTCAAAAACGGGGGGAGGAGGGGAGGCGGAGGCAGAGCCACCTGGGGAGACACTTGGCGACCCTTTTGAAATATAATGGTGACCCATTTTTGGGTCCCGACCCATAGGTTGGGAAACCCTGAGTTATTGGTTCCTTTCCACCTCCACTCTCCAAAATCCTTCTCCACTCTCTTCCACCCTCCCCCAGAGGGAAGGCTTTTAAAGAGGTCCCCTGTCAGCCTGAAATTAGCTCACCTGACCCTTAATTGATTTATAGTATAGCAGCCCTGTCTCAGTTGCCCCTGATTAGCCAGGGCCTTTGCTGGTTTTGTTTTGTTTTGTAAAGAGTTGCCTCTCTCCCCTTCCATCCAGCCCTTTAACCTGCCCTGTCACAATACATACACAGCTAGGGTGAGCCAGGAGCGGCCCTAGACTAGCTGCCAGCAACTGGCGCCCTAGGCGGACCATACAATCGGTGCCCCCACCTCCAAACCCCTCAATGATATTGCGTGACCATTTGGTGCCCCATTTAACTTGGTGCCCTAGGCGACGGCCTAGTTCACCTATATGGACGGGCCGCCCCTGAGGGTGCGTCTACATTGCACCATAGGTAAAAATAAGATATATCAAAATATCTTATTTTGAAAAAAATCGCTATTCCAAAATATCTCTTATTCCTCGTGGAATGAGGTTTACAGAGACATTGGACTAGCTAGCGAGCCCATTATATTTCAAAATAATGGGTGCACTCAAAAGATGTGGAATAGCTATTTTGGGATACCTCTGGTATCCTGAAATAGTGTTGCAGTGTAGACATAGGCCTAGAGTCCTCATGACTGAATGTTCTGAGCTCAAGCTCATGGGGCTTTATGGCATGACCAACAACACTAGACATCCCAGAAGCATGTGTCTGGCTTGAACATAGCCCTGTCTCTCTGTTCTGCACCAGCCAATGATGCAAGCTGGACACTGGAGACAAAGCACATTGCGTCTCCAGTAACAAACAGCAGGAATCATTTGTGTGTAAGCAGGATCTGAAGGAATGCTTCCATTACAGCTAGCTGGAATAGGAGAGAAACCCTGGGTGTGCTATGTAAATAACAGGTTGCTCCTGCTTTGCCAGAATTGTTAAATTTTCAGCAGATGGGGTAATATTTTGCTCATTGTAATCAACTTAATTTGTGACCCAACTCCAGCTATGTTTGTATTAAATGCAGGGAGAGCTAAAATATGGTTACCAATGTGTGTAATTTTGTGGAAATACAGAAAAGTAGGACTGTACTAAATTGTTCCAAATGAAAGGGCTCTCCAGTAGCAGAAAGAATCTTACAAATGCAGGGGCTTGACTTTCAGAGCTTTATGAGAGGGAAGGGGTGAGGGAAGATTATTCTGGTCTTGAGGCTATATGGCTTCCCCTGCCTGGACTGGTTTGACCTGTTTCCCCCACTTTTCAAAGAACAGAGCTAAATAGGCATCATTAGGTGCCTCTTTTATTATGTTAATTGTGTTGGAGCTGTGTTTCTTCCCTAAGAATTGCTAAGAGTTGAAATTACTGGGAGCTGAAATCATTTAAGACTGATGGGCAGAAGTCATAGCCAAGAAGTGGATGGCAGTGGATGGTGACTGAAAGCCAGCAGGGTGGCAGTGGAGAGATGGGAAGAGCAGTCAGCAAGACAGGGGCAGAGGTGAGACAATCGATGGGCAAGGTGGCAGCAGAGAACAGCAAGTAGGCTCTTCCCCGTCCCTCTCCCGCCCCCCCACCCCACCCCTCCTCTGAGTAAACAAAAACACATCCATTCTGTGTGATAATGATGCTACAATTAAGCCTTTACTAAGTTATAATGGATCATACCAATAAGCAGTGAACTGAGCTAGAAAAAGCCATTTTGATGGTTAAACCCTGAAGTCTAGTCAGGTTTCATTCACTCAGCCCTTATTTGTGGAAGAAACACATTAATTTCAATAGGATTTTTGCCTGAGGAAAACCTCAGGACCTGACCTTACAGCAGAGTAGAACAGCCCTAAATTATTTCAGTGTGCAAATTACAGTTTTGGTTAAAGTGAACATTTATGGAGACATTCTTCTGTGACAGTCTATACAACTTGAATAAAGGAAACTGACCTGTAACATTTAGAAGACAGCATGATTATCAGAAATAGGCAGAGTACATAAAAAATGGATCCTGACAAACAGACATAGTAGCTTTCTTTAACACAAATGCTAGTTTGTGTATTTATAAATGCAGGAAGTATTCTTTCCCTCAGAGTCATCACATCAGTGATGAAATGGGTCCTGTGCTTTGAGGGGCTCCACGCTTCAGTGTGCATGTGTTGTGTGGGGTTGGGCTCAGTCTCTGGCAGCAGCAGCCATTGGCACTGCGTCCATGGGTGTTGAGCAGGCAGACTCCCCAAAACCTCTCCTTCCCACTATTGCTCCCTGCCTTTTGGTAGACCCCGCAAATCAGCACCCTCCCCATTCTCCCAGTATCTGCCACAGATCAGCTGTTCCTCAGAATCAGGAGGAGCTGAAGGGAAGAAGTGAGGAACAAGGGAACAGCATGCTCCAGGGAGGGGACAAAACTGGGTGGGAAGAGGGAGGTTAGGAGCAGAAAGAGACTGGAAGAAGTGGGATGAGGGCTGGGAAGAAACAGCGCAGGGCTTTTGGGGAAGGGTTGAAATGGGAGCTGGACTGGTTAGAGCTGGAGGGGAGCACCCCCAACAGATTAGAAATGCAGGCTGATTTGTCCCAGGCCCTGCTGTACCTCACTAGGGATGCCGCCCTTTCCTGTCATCAGCTTGGAAGCCAAACTGTTTTCAATAGGGTTACATGGATAATTACATGGATAATTTTTTTTATTAAAGTAACTGAAAAGAAAATACCTTTCATTTTTTAGGAAAACAGCTAATTCAAAGTGGTGTTAAGGGAGTTAAGATGTTTTGGATTTTGCTCTTTATGGTTTAACCCCCTCCCCCCCCCTCAATTACTGCTTGTTTTATTTACTGCTTTAATAGTGCCCTTTAATTACAAGATAATATTATTTGGTATATGCCTTATTAAAATTAAGTTCTGTTAATGCTTTGGTAACTATTATATAAAAATATTTTAACATTTCTGTGTAGATTCTGCAATATCCAGTCATTGCTCTGGAACAGCATATGGTACACAATGGTATACTGTTACAGCATAAATAGTTTACAGCCAGCTCCATCAACTAGAAAGCGATTGATCCCAGCTCAGAGGTTTCCTAGAGACTGTGTGATCCTAAGGGTCTTGGAGATTTGCAAGATTTGAAGTAAGACATTTTACAGAATGTTTTGTGGAGTCTGCTGAACAGTTTCCAACAGATTGCCGTCAGTTGATGAGTGAGTGAATTTATGCAATGTATGGAACCATTTAATTATCAATTTCTGCACAGGGTTGTAGATAGCTTCCAGTGACTGAAGTAGGACATACTGACGTGGGTCTGAAAGTGGAATTTAATTCTAAGATTTTTTTTAATCCACTATACCATTTAGTCCAATGAATTACATAGTAGTTGAGTGGTTTGACTGTGAGTAGTTGAGAAACCTGTTCTCAATTTTTGCCTGCAACTCACTTTCTGTGAGACTTTTTGTAAGCTTAAGAGGCAAAATTTTGATGTAGGTGACTAAGATACAAAATATTATGTTCTCACTGCCCCTTGTGAACACTGCTGCTGCCAGCTAACTGACACTTACCTTGTGTCAACATAACGCTCTTCTGAGGAGACAACGTTAATGCTAACTAGGTACATTCTTAAGCTTGTGCGAACAGCATCCACATGGGAAGCTAGAGTGCAACATTTTGGTGTGCTCTGCAATTCACACCCCTGTAGTGCACATTGCATCACAATGAAGACAAACCCTAACATTTGGCAGCTAACTTCATGTGTAGGCACCCAAATAAGTGGCCTGATATTCAGAGAAGCTGAGCACCTGTAGCTTGCATTTGAGGTAAAGAGTTTTCTCTAAAGAAGGAGTACAGACTGATGCCTAATAGAAATACTTTGATATATAGCTGGTAGACTATTAACATTAATCTGTATCTTTTTTCTTCCTCTTTCAAATAACTATTGCAACATTGTGGTTGAAAGCTCAGTGGTATCTTTGAGGCCTTGTCTACACTACTGAGTTTTGTCAACACAAGTTAAGCTGACAATTAAAAAACAGTATAAGTACATTGCTTGTGCATGCTCACGTAACTCTCCTTCTTTTGGCAGTGTGAGTCTACAGTTCGTGCTCTAGCACTGACAGAAAGAGCAGTGCACCCTGGGTAGCTATTCCCACTGTGCTACTTGCCACCTTCTGCAACTAGGACTTGTGGTTTAGCAGAGTGAATCACAGTGCATCATGGGGGCAGACTCAATGTCCCATGATGCATTTATTTCAAACCCAGCATTCCATGGGCTTCCAACTGTGTTTCATGGCATTGTTCAACAGCCCCTATCTATTGAGCGTGCCTACCATCTGTGGCTGAAAGGAAGGATCTCATGCTGCTCTCTACTGCTGTGGTCACTCTTATGAGCCCATCACAGATGGCTATGTGTCATATCATGAGAACCCCATCTGAACAGGAATCAAAGTTCCCTCACCTGTTGTATGCCATGGGAAAAAACAACATCAGATTCCTTCTGGCTTTTATAGAGCAACTGATCATGGGGGACTTTTAGGCTAGGAAAACAAGCACAGAGTGGTGGGATCACATCGTTATGCAAGTCTAGGATGACAAGCAGTAACTGCAGAACTTTTTGGATGCAGACAGCCAGGAACTGTGTGAAGAGATCACCCCAGATCTGCCCTCTCAGTGGAAAATTTCTGTGTGGAAGTTGGTGACTCCAGATTGCTGTTGATCAGCCATGAATGAGTTTGGAGTCAGGTCACTGACCCCGTGGTTCCACAGTAATGCAAATGTACAGGGCCATTAGTCACATCCTGCTATGAAGCGCTGTGATTCTTGGCAATGTGTGTGAAATATAGGATTGCTCTGCAGCAATTGGATTTTCTAACTGTGGCAAGATGATAGAGGGCACACATATTCCAGTTTTGGCCCTGGACCATCTTGTGATGGAGGACATCAATAGAAAGGAGTTACTTCTCTATGGTATTGCAGGTACTTCTGGGTCACTGTGGGAATTTCATTGACATCTATGCAGGGTGATGCATGAAGGTGCATGATGAACACCATTTCAGGAACACTGACCAGGGACTTTCTTTCTAGACCAGAAGATTCCAGTTGGGGATGTTGAAATGCCCATAGTGATCCTAGGAGGCTCTTACTCTCATGGCTCATGAATATTTACACAGGAAATCTGGTCAGCAGCAAGGAGTTCTTCAACAATAGGTTAAGCTGGTGCTGAATGACCACAAAATGTGCTTTTGGCAGATTAAAAGCATACTGGTACTATATTTATGGCAGGTTAGATCTAAATTAGGAAAATATTAATGTGATCAAAGGTACCTTCTCTATAATATTTGTGAGGCTAAGGGTGGAATGTTTCCCCTGGGGTGGAGCATGGAGGAAGATTACTTGGCTGATGAATTTGAGCAGCCAGATACCAATGCTATTTGATGGGTAAAGGAGGAGGCAGAAGGAGCTGGAGATGGAGGATGATTAGAATATAGGGAGGTGGGTTCAAACCAGAGTGCAAGTAAAGGAGGGAAAGTTCAGCTCAGGAGCAGATGAGGATGAGCTGGATGAGCTGGGGAACAGGAGCAGGAGAGTCTATAACTTCCAGAGAACATTCTGTACCCAAACCTGGAACTGAACTCTGGAATCCTTAGTCTCTATCTTCCTCTGCTGTCAGCAAATATCTGTGAAACTCTTTGGCAAACTGGTTGAAGGATTATGAGACACACTTTGCTAGGTGGTTTCCAGAGGATAAAAGCCTATTAATGCTGCCAGTTGCTACCTTTGATTATGTAGTCGATGTGATCAGTGTTATGGATCTAAAAGTGCAAATCTTGCTTATGACCCAAGTTTGGGGGGGTCACAATGGCACAATATAATAGAATTTATGGGTGGTTTTAGTTTTGTTTTTTAAATTATGAAAGTATATTTAAAATGCTTCACTTTAAAAGAAAGTGGGGCTTACAAAATCAAGCATTTAAAGATAAGCAAATGCTTGTGCAATCTTAACTTTGCCCTCTTGAGTGTATGCACTTATGATACAACTTCTAATTGCATGATCATACTATTTTTCCAGGGGATCCCTGCCTAATTCAGTGCACATAATGGATCTGTTCTGTGGATTTATCAGAGATATGTAGTGAAAGTAACCGTTGCTTATAGGACCCCTGCCTAAATATCTGCAGTGAATGGGGCAAAATGTTGTAGGGTAACTATGGTCTCACAGTTAAGGAAGTTGAATTTTACCCTTCAGAATTGGATTCTATTCCTGCCTCTGCAATAAAAACTTAAAAGAGTTTTCATCAGTAACCACTAAGGGTGCGTCTACACTGAACCCATAACTCGAAATAGCTTATTTCATAATTAAATAACCCGCTATTCTGACACATCCCTTATTCCTCATGGAACAAGGTTTACAGGGACATCAGAATAATGAGCCTGTTATATTTTGAAATAACAGGCGCACTGTTAAGACACAGAATAGCTATTTCAGGAAATAGCGCTTCAGTGTAGACGTAGCTTAAGAGTGTGTTCCTCATTTCCTGCATGCTTTCTGTTTGATTTCTCATGTGTTCAAGGAAAATGGACATTGTATATTCTCTGTAATAAACAGCATTGCATCAAATAAATGACTATTATCAATGTATCCTCCAAATGGAAACAACCTAAAGAATTCCAAAATTTGACTTGTTGCTCTGGTTAAAAAGGAGTAACAATATTATTCAAAGAACAGGTCCAAATTATCTCAGTTGCAGTTCTCAGTGCTCAGCCAGTCTGCAAATATGGCACCAGGTGCCTCATGCTGGACAATTTCTTTTACTCATAGTCCCAAGCCTCTTTCACTTAATCCAAAAGCTCTCTTTTAGCTTCATCTCAGGGTCATAATACCAGTCTGGTGCCTACTTGCCTCCTTTTCTGTCCCCTTCTGTGGTGTTTCTCTAGCCTTTGTCTCTATCACTCCTTCCCGCCCATTAAAACAAAACCCAGCAAAGGGCCTGTCAGCCGGTGGTCAGGGCAGTGAGTGGTGTGTGTGTATTATACACCCGAGACTTCAACTGCTAGGACTGGGGTCCTTTAGCAGCGGGCAACCTGGAGGAGGTTGACGGGCACCCCAAGAAGTTTACAGGGAGAGCTTATTACACCTCAGATTTTGACTGCTAGGATACACGATCCCTTCGCAGCGGGCAGCCTGGGGAGGCTGAGAGATGCCCCAACGGATCTGTCCCCTGGAAGCGACACGATCCAACGCTCAAGCTCTCCCTATATCTGTCCCTTATGACCGGCTGGAGTTCTTTTAAAAATTGTGCTTGGTTCTGTTACAGCAACTGAAGGAGTCAGGTCACAGCTTAAACAGTTACTATTTTATTGTTACAGGGTAAACTTAGCTGTTAAATGCTACTACTGTGTTACAGATAACACAGCCACTACAAAGGACAGGACAGAAATTACACTAATAAGTCACTTACAGGTACCATGAAACCCTTTTGGTTCTCTGAGCTCTTATTAAATGCATGCAAAATAGACACCTAGCAGGTATATATTCTCACCCCTGCGTTCCAGACTTGGCGTGGCCAGCGTCTTTCTCTCAATCCCTCGGGAAGAAGTAGGGCGAGGCTGGGCGTCCCACAGACCTCGGGAGACAACATATACCTGCCAGCAGGTATAGATGATTGGAGCTCCAATGGGGTGGGCTACTAAACCCCTCTTTATACCCCTTGGGTCACGTAGGCTTCTTCCTGGTCTCAAGTGGCCAATTAGGAAAAATGGCTTTGAATGCCAAGTTTCCCACGAAGGGTGCAAAGCATAATTCACACCTGGGAAAATGCAGACAATGGGCACTTCTAGTATGTGATGGGCGAAGATTCCTCTCCTGGGACAGTGTAGGCATGTCAATTACTGGTACTAGCCATCAGGGCGGCAGGAGGCCCCAGGTCGTCAGCTAGCCCATCTACTGTCTGGTTTCTGTTTATTAGAGTCAGGGACAAGCAGCACCCCTGCGTTCCCAGGGCATCAAAGGCTGACTGCCTTTCTCTTGCTCTCTGGGGGGGAGGGAGAGGGGGGGACAAGATGGGGTTCATGTCTGGCTACATTCCACCCCCTTGACACGCCTCACTATGTCCCAGAACGCAAGATGGCGGTGATGCCAGCACCTTTTTGCCCTCCTTGGAGGAAGCTAAAATCGCCCTATCGGCAGGGTCTGATCAGATAATTTTGGATCAAGGGATTGATTAGGATCGCTTCCCAACGCCATATACCGGCCTTATGCAGAGGAGGTAGCAGTGTACACCAAACGCTTAACAATACATAGAAGCATGCAACAAGCAATTACAACAAGTAAAATGGTTAATATAGTATTTACAATAGAGTGAAGGAATGGAGTTAACGAAAATCCTAGGTGTTGAGCTAGCCAATCTAGCCATAAGGCTTTTCCGTCCTCAGTTACAGCGTGTAGCACCTTAACAGTGCCCTTTATAGCGAATGCATCTTGTTTAATTTGTAAGCAGCAAGATCGGTTAATTATCGCACATACTTCCCCCCTGTTGGGCTAAAACTGCGTCTAAGGCTATTCACTAATGCCTTCTCCAGCTCAGCTACTCCAAGCCAGGGCAAGAATGCACAGGTGAACTGGTGAAAAATCTGTAGAGCGTTCTATAGGGGGTTCAGGGTGAATCTTCTTGGCATCCGGTGCAGGAAACTTCCAAGATTAGTGAGACCAGAAGCCATAATGTGGGGGTGTACAGTGAGTCCCCCAGGGGAAGCGTGCCCCAGTGAGCAGCGCCCTGTTTAATTCAGTGGCAGATACTTGTAGGCTTTCTGCCTGCAAATGAAAAAGAGTCCTGGCTCTTCCTTTAGAATAGGGGAGTAGGGTCCCTTATACCACCCTGTTCCAGTGGGTCCTTTCTTTGGGGTATGGTGGGTAGCACAGTAACTATCATTAGCGGCTGTGCAATGCAAGGCAAGCAGCAAGTCCTATAGGACCTGATCTGCTGCAAAAAGCTCTGCCCTAGCACACTGGTGTGGGAGTAGGGTGTTACTGGTTACCAGTGTGGGGTTGTATATTTGACCGGTGTTAGGAATAATGAATAATGACTGATTGTACCAGGCTTTTCCTTCCGGGTATTGGCTGAAGTTTAGGGGAATAATGGTAACATTGCTAGATAGTGGTGTGCCACCGTGGGAGATGTTATATCCCCAATACCTTAAGGGTTTTTGGTGGGTTGCACTGGGATAGACATCCCAGACTTTTAATTTCTCATTAAACTTACAATGTGGGTACACTGCTGGTCCCCTAACCACCCAAGGTGGGGTCCAGTATCTTTTTTGTTCTCAAAGCAGATGGGGTACACTTCCCTGGAGCTTCCTGTTATATACTCCAGAGTTTGACCCCATAGTGTAGGTTGCCATTGTCCATGCCACCCCCAAATTCCCTTCCCAGAGTCATTTAAAAGTTTGTAGCTGCTGGAGCTGCTGTCATCAAACCAGGCTGGTCCCCACCTGAAAACGTTGCTCTTGTTCCACTAGTCATTCAAGTTTAAAGGGACAAATTCAACTCCCAGTCCTGTGGAGGAATTTAACAGGGTGCATATCCAGCAGTTTGCAGCATCGGCAGCAGAGGCAATAGTCTGAATAGCATTCCTGAGAGGGTGCTCGGGCAGGGCGGAGGCTGCTGTGGCCACAAGGAACGTAACAACGAGTCCAAACATCATGCTGTCGCTCGGATCAGGGTCTGCCACACAACCAAGTTTGATTCTAAAAGAAAGCACAAAGTCAACCGGTCTTGGATACAATCCAAGCCTCAGAAATAGTTATTGGCATCTTGTTGGGGTTTGCAATAATCCAAACACCCTTGTCTTTATAAGACTGAAGTACACAGGTATGTGTGCCCAGGCTGGGGTGTTTGACTACAACAGTATCCCCAGGGGCATATTTGGAGTCCTTATCTGATTGTATTACTTGGGGTGTTGGGACAAGTGCTGTTAAGTGGTTTAGTCCCATGATGGTTGACAACCCCATTGCTAATCGGGTGGGGTAGGCAAAGCCAATTCCCGAGACAATCTCTACTCCAGTCAAAACATATTTCCTTCTCTGTCTGGTGGAGGGTAATGGGCCAATGTAATCAATTCGCCAGTTTGCCTATTACCAGTTTTAGCAAGGAGGGTGGCCTTTTTTACTAAGCCTCATACCTCCTGTCCTTTTCTTAAGCATATTCCTGAGGGGAAAAAAAAAAAAAATCTGAGAGTTGCTTTAACTCTCAGTACCCATCCTTAAGGGAATCTAGCTCTGTCTGGGTACTGAGGGACATGCATTTCTACCTCTCCACTTCTGCAATAGAGGCTTTTACATTTTTGCAGTTTCATATTTGCATTCTTATATTCAGTCAATTTGAAGAACACCTCATTACAGGTTTTCCATAGAAGTCAAACTGCAGCTGCTTCCCCCTTCATTGGGGCCAAGGGTTTACATATCCACAAGTAGTTAGCCAATTTGTCTTCTAGGTCTGAAATTGTATGGACAGCAGCTAACACCTGATCAGACCAAGGGCTATGCCCGAACCTTTACAAGATTTTGTTCAAAAGGGGTAACATCTTTTACAAATGCCAATTTCTCAGTCTCCTCTCTCTGGGAGCCTTCTTAAAAAGACTGCTTACATATTTAAACATTTTCTAGTATACCCAACCTCCTATTGGGACTAAAATAGCAATACCAATACCTCCTTTTTTTTTTCTTTCTTTCTGGGGATAAGGCAACACGTCACATTTATTGAACATACATAGATCAATCAATACTTATCATATGCATATGATACATTACACTCATGTACTCTCACACACCCACAAGCACACTCCATCTTGTTGTTACCAAAGGTTGCTCCCCCTTTTGTATCTGTTCTCACATTTAGCATTGTGCAAACATAAATCCTTTTAGATTCTCACTTTTATGTTTGACTTCTTTTTCCCATCTTTCTTTCTTTCTGGAGGGCTACAATTTGAACTTTCTGATCTCAGGTAGTTTGCTGATCAAACTTAGCCATTACCTGCAAAGCTTCTTTGTGCTGCCAGCTAGGGCATTTGCATCACAAAGGAAATTGCAACCTGTTGTGGCTCCTGGAGCCTCCACAGCATTTTAATTTGTTTGCAGTTTTTACCCCTTCTACAATATACATGGCATGTCACAGGAAAATGTGCAGTCTTTGTTTATAACACTACTTAGCCACATTAAACTTTGCATAGGGTGTAACTCTTTCTTTATGCTTACAGTTTTCCCTGTACTTTCATTAAACAACTTGGACTGAAATGGTCTTACTAAAAGTAAACCAAACCAATTTGTTTTAAACCTACAAAACAAGATTACTGGACCTTGAAAACCTCACTTATTTACACTATATATATATTATATACACACAGATACACATACATTCTCTCTGAATCTTTCTTACACTATTTCTACATAGCTGTACAACAATTACATTCCCTTTTTATTCATTGGGGTAGTTAAGTTCCAATAGAAACCCCCTCCCTTTAGAGTTCTTTTAGCAGTGTCTATAATCAAATGTACGGATTTGAGTCAAATTTGCCTGGATTATTTACAGACATTCCTTTGGAAAAAAGGCCCATTTTTCCTTCAGAATGGCTGCAAAGAAACCATAATTTTCTTCTACACCATTTTAGCATTTGCACAACTGCTCAATTCTCTCCATTCTCTGTAGAGTTAAATTCTCTGTGGGTTTTTTTCTTAAAACACTTTCTTATCTCTAAAAATAAAAAAAACTGGCCTTGTTTCAGATATTACTCTTGTAAGTATTGTTTTAAGGATTTAGATTTCCAGGACATGTACTTACTGCCTTTTCTCAGTTCTACCACAAGGCCTTCAATCTGTTACCTGCCTGCTTGTCTGGGCCTGATCCTGTTTTCCTTGCTAAATGGAAAGTGGCTCCTTTCCACAGACTCAGGCTTTGTCCCATTCTTTAACTTGCAAGCAGTTCTATACTTACAGAACTGCACCCACAACTCCTCAGGATCTCCCCAATCCTTTTCTAACATTTCTCTATCAAATTTGGGTTGCCCCAACCTTCCTGGGCAAAATTCTTTTCTACTTTACTGAAATCAGTATTTACCATGACTAGCTTCATGTTGCTGTATTTAAACCTGTAACACAATCCTGCCGACTACGCCAATTCTGTCAGCCGGTGGTCAGGGCAGTGAGTGGTGTGTGTGTATTATACACCCGAGACTTCAACTGCTAGGACTGGGGTCCTTTAGCAGCGGGCAACCTGGAGGAGGTTGACGGGCACCCCAAGAAGTTTACAGGGAGAGCTTATTACACCTCAGATTTTGACTGCTAGGATACACGATCCCTTCGCAGCGGGCAGCCTGGGGAGGCTGAGAGATGCCCCAACGGATTTGTCCCCTGGAAGCGACACGATCCAACGCTCAAGCTCTCCCTATATCTGTCCCTTATGACCGGCTGGAGTTCTTTTAAAAATTGTGCTTGGTTCTGTTACAGCAACTGAAGGAGTCAGGTCACAGCTTAAACAGTTACTATTTTATTGTTACAGGGTAAACTTAGCTGTTAAATGCTACTACTGTGTTACAGATAACACAGCCACTACAAAGGACAGGACAGAAATTACACTAATAAGTCACTTACAGGTACCATGAAACCCTTTTGGTTCTCTGAGCTCTTATTAAATGCATGCAAAATAGACACCTAGCAGGTATATATTCTCACCCCTGCGTTCCAGACTTGGCGTGGCCAGCGTCTTTCTCTCAATCCCTCGGGAAGAAGTAGGGCGAGGCTGGGCGTCCCACAGACCTCGGGAGACAACATATACCTGCCAGCAGGTATAGATGATTGGAGCTCCAATGGGGTGGGCTACTAAACCCCTCTTTATACCCCTTGGGTCACGTAGGCTTCTTCCTGGTCTCAAGTGGCCAATTAGGAAAAATGGCTTTGAATGCCAAGTTTCCCACGAAGGGTGCAAAGCATAATTCACACCTGGGAAAATGCAGACAATGGGCACTTCTAGTATGTGATGGGCGAAGATTCCTCTCCTGGGACAGTGTAGGCGTGTCAATTACTGGTACTAGCCATCAGGGCGGCAGGAGGCCCCGGGTCGTCAGCTAGCCCATCTACTGTCTGGTTTCTGTTTATTAGAGTCAGGGACAAGCAGCACCCCTGCGTTCCCAGGGCATCAAAGGCTGACTGCCTTTCTCTTGCTCTCTGGGGGGGGGGAGAGGGGGGGACAAGATGGGGTTCATGTCTGGCTACAGGGCCTCCATTCACATAGTTCAAATTCCTGATTGGCCTCATATGCACATTTGTTTTGGGCAGTAATATGCCTGGGTTTTGGGTGGAGGCTGCTTTTGTTTCCATTACCTGATTCCATCAAGGAATTTTAATGGCCTCTTACAACCATCTTAAATGAGGGATGGTAGTTGCATTTCTCTCCCATCTCATTTCAATCAGGATCTGCCCATTGTATAAAAACATTTTAGTGTAAAAATAAATTACCAAGAAAATTAAACTGTAAGGGAATTGGGTGCCTTTGACAATCTCACTAAGTCCCTATCTGCTTCTTAGGTACCTGAATATCTTTTTTAAAATCTGGCCCTGTGTGTTGTGTTTCAAGTTGCACACGCAAAATTAGTTGACATTTTTGACAATTTTGGCCTTAATCTTTATCTTGCTATCCTCATTTCACATATACCTCCACTTTGCAGGGGTGCTGTGAATATATAATAATTAATGTTTGTGAAGCACTCATATATTAGACGCATAAACAACGAGAAGTCTTGTGGCAACTTATAGACTAAGGGTACGTCTACACTTGCTCCCTATCTCGAGATAGGGATGCAAATGTAGTGTACCAAAATTGCTAATGAAGTGTGGAATTTAAATATCCCATGCTTAATTAGCATAATTGCGTCTGGGCACCATTTTGAAATCACATTATTGCAAAATAAAACGCCCCATGTAGCAGCGTTATTTCGAGAGAAAACCCTTCTCTCGGAATAACTGTTACTCCTCATGAGTATGCATTAGCACACCATCAAAAACTTGAACTGAGTACAACTGATTCATTTCCTCAACGGTATTTCCATTGATGAACCCATCAGAATCTGACGAAGTGGGTCTTTGCCCACGAAAGTTTATGCTCCAGTAAATCTGTTAGGGAACGTCTACGCTTGCTCCCTATCTCGAGATAGGGATGCAAATGTAGTGTACCAAAATTGCTAATGAAGCACGGGATTTAAATATCCCGCGTTTGATTAGCATAATCGCGTCCGGGAGCCATTTTGAAATCGCGCTATTGCAAAATAAAATGCCCCGTGTAGCAGCGTTATTTCGACAGAAAACCCTTCTCTTGAAATAACTGTTATTCCTCATGCATAGTCATGAGGAGTAACAGTTATTTCAAGAGAAGGGTTTTCTGTCGAAATAACGCTGCTACACGGGGCGTTTTATTTTGCAATAAAGTGATTTCAAAATGGCACCCAGACGCGATTATGCTAATTAAACGCGGGATATTTAAATCCCGTGCTTCATTAGCAATTTTGGTACACTACATTTGCATCCCTATCTCGAGATAGGGAGCAAGCGTAGACGTACCCTAACAGATTTACTGGAGCATAAACTTTCATGGGCAAAGCCCCACTTTGTCAGAGTATGATGGGCTCATCAATGGAAATACCGTTGAGGAAATGAATCAGTTGTACTCAGTTCAAATGTTTGATGGTGTGTTAAGGCTGTGGCACACATTTTGAATGAGGAATACAAAAAATATTGAATAATTATCTGTTCACCGAGGGTATGTCTAGACTACATGGCTCCGTCAACGGAGCCATGTAGATGAGTTTACTAGACATAGGAAAATGAAGCGGCAATTTAGATTTCACGAGGCATACCGGAGCGGTCGACAAAGGCTCCCCTTGTCGACCGCGGCACGTCCAGAGTGCCTCGCTGTGCCGCCAAACAGCTGATCGGCACAGCGCGGCAGCCATTTTGATGTAAATGAAGTGGCGATTATTTAAATCGCCGCTTCATTTTCCTATGTCTAGTAAACTCATCTACATGGCTCTGTCGACGGAGCCATGTAGTCTAGACATACCCTGAGGTAGGTACAGTTCCCATAGAAAAAGTGTGTTATCATGTAATTCAATAAAAGACTTTCATAATGCATCTTTTAAAGGGGACTGAATTAAGGTTGCACAGACTAAGTACCTATATACCTAATTTTAGCTCCTGTAAACTCCTCTCCCTTAGCTACAGACCACAGACCCTTTTTTCCTCTGTGAGGTAATATTGTGGATGTTTTTCAACAGCTGTGGGATGCCAATATACCACCTCATTTTGCAGAGAGACTCCCGCAGGACATTTACACATAAGTTACATCTTCTCTGTTTCCTCTTTGGCACACATCCCAGGGAAACATATGGCATTATGTTCTTTAAAAAAATTATAAGCCAGAGAAGATGTGTACATAGTCATTTATTTGACCAAAAGCCCTCACATTCAAATAAAGAGTTTTCTGACTCTTTTTTGTAGGAATGTGTGATATAATTATTGCACGTTCTCCTAAAACATGCTAATGTCTTTCAAAAGTTTCTCCAAATAACACAGTGTAAGCTATGCCAAAGACTCAGTTCCTTGAGGCTCTCTTCATCATATCCACTTCTGTAATGTTCAATCTATTTAGTTTATCAAAAGGAAGGCTGAGGCAACTTGATCATGGTTTATAAGGACATACGTGGGCAGATTCTGACATTACAAGGTCCTTTGATTTAGCAGATAAAGGCATAAGATCTTGAGGGTGAAGTTAGAATAAGTCCTCTGGAAAATAAGATACAAATTCTTAACAGTATAGGTTATTAATCATTAGAACAGTTTACCAAGGAAAGTTGTAACTCCATCATAACTTAAGAGTCTTTAAATCAAGATGGGGTGTCTTTTGAAAAGTTCTAGTGGAGCAACAAATTATAGGATTTGATAGCATTCACTTTATGCAGCAAGGAAGAATAATTCCCTCCAGCGACACTATTACAGGGTGAAATTCTCTGGCCTGTGATCTGCCTGAGGTCAGACAGTCAATGTGGTTCATTCTAGCTTTAAATCAATGAATCTATAGCTTCACTCCTGACACACAAGGATAGGTCATATATCGTCAGACATAAAGTATCCTGTCATTGAAATAAACTCTCAGCAGAATCTTTTTGGAATTTAGAGTGCTTAAATCATTAAATTAAATGAACTACTAACCATTATTATTTATCATTTTTGTAGCATCATAGATGAACATGATGCTTACTGAATATAAAAGAAAATGTAGTGCCAGACTTAAAGACCTTTTAATCTGCAATAAATAGAAAAAGGAAGGACAGAAAAATAAAATAATACCATTCGAAATTTTTAAATTTGGCATGCAACTTGATAGTCTTCTTTTTTTTAATTTACTTCCCTTAATTCGCTTTACTTCATTATTTCATAATTGATTTTTGGTCATTTTAAAAGGCGATTCCATTCTTCTTGAAGGACCATGTCTTTAAAATTCCAGGCTTGAAAACATAGCTTTTCCAGTGTGGTACAAAGACAAAAATTCCACTTCTGAATCCTTTGGGCCTAATTCACATAATTTATTATAAAAGGCTGCAACTCCATTTACATGGTGTTGCAGCCTCCTCTAACTGAATGCATATCTGTATAACTAAATGTATATCTTTACTTCCCCAAATACACACATACATATACACATAATTTTTGAATTATGCCTATATATACATATGCATAAATCAAAAATAGTTCAACAGAAAATTAAAGAAAAACTGTTCAGAAAATAAATCACCTTAGATTTAAGACCGAATATGAAAACCTTCAGCAAAAAGGAATGACTGCAATTGAGATGTAAATGACTGAAAATAGGACAAATCTTCATTCATGCATTGGCTGCCTTGCATCATTCTGAGGGTGCAAAATAGTCATATATCCACTGGATTACTCCTGTATCAGGAATTCAGTGAGTTTTGCCTGAGTCCAGAGAGTAAGATCTAGCCTCTACTCTATTATTAATTGGCCATAGACTTAGATATTTTAAAAGTATGCCAAGGTCTGGTGATCTTGCCAACCATTATTCACTCAAGTAGCCCTTATTACTACCGGAGTCAGATGACTATGGTTTGCCTAAATTACTAAAGATTCATCAGACACTACATTATATATTTGGTATTCTTCAAACAACTTAATTTTACATTAAAAAGAAAACAATGTTACTGAGCTCTTGATAGGGGTAGATATTATTAAGCCAATTTATACTAATTAATGCCATAATTCATACCACAGATTACAGGGCTAGTAGATTTTAATACTACCTTTCCAGCTCATATACAGAGTACCCTAATAAATCTTCTGTCATTGGGCTTTAATAGTTGCAAGTTTTCTGAAAATGCTTTCTTAGAAATTCCATGTTGCGGAAACCAAAACAGGATTTTTTGACAATTGTTTTAATTGTGATTAATCTTATCCTGCATGCATCATTAGTATTTTAGAATTGATATGCACTTAAAGTATATTCATTATTTTATTTGGACCAGTGCAACTTCTAGGAAACAACTGTAGTTTGTACTACTTGCTCTACAAATTTGTCAAAGAATGCTTTCAGATTAACTAGTGTTAAATGGCATGGGAGTTTTAGGAATATGGGGCATATATACAGAAGGTGGATTTTTTCACATTTACCTAAGTGACTTTCTTTCCACAGTTCCTCTCTGTGGAAGTCCTTCCTTCTCACCATTCCTACTTTAATTATGAACTCCATCCTTTGCATAGACGATTCACGCTGCACTGAGATTGTCTGCCTCCCATTCAACTGTGTACTCAATGAAGCTGGGGGAGAAAACTGGGCTGTATGAGAGTAGAGTCTGGGCAGCACAAGTGAATGGAAAGAAGTCAGGAATGCTGCAAGGGGGTCAAGACAAAGGTGAACCTCTAAATTCAGTATTAAGGTATGTGTGGGGAGCTGGGTAATTGAAATGAGAATCTGCAAGCGAAGGAAGGTGCTTGTGGAAAAAGTTGAAGGCACAAATTGCATCTAAAGACTATAAAAAGACTATAAAATGTCAAACGCTCTATTGGAATTCCATGTTTATACTGTCTCAATTGTTTATATGTCAAATGTATTCAGTTTACATGTTTATTTTTCCCAATTGCCAGGCCTGCAAACTCAGTTTAAGTTCTGAGAGTCAAAATACAGTATCTTCATCTCCTGCATAAGCACCAGTCAAATTGGGCCTCAGCTATATATAAATGCCCTCAGTAACTCATGGAATTCCATTATCTGTGCAAATCCATTGCAAACATAAACCAACTGGGACTAAGTAATCCATTCTGTTGATGATGCACAAATGGAATCTATCGCTCATGTAATTTAGCTGTGTTGACTTTGTGGGCTTAGCAGAAGTTTGTTTTATTAAAAAAGTTGAAGTATTTTTGTTACAAAAGTCAGCAAATATTATTTCTGAATACACAAAACAACCAGATCTGCTGAAATTTTTACAGTCACTTTAACACATTATTCATGATGGAACATATATCACTTGGTTATATATGGTACTGGTACACATGATAAAGTCAGAGAGGAAAAAAATCAAGAATTAGATTCTGTGCAGTGCATCTATCTCCATTTATCCAGAAGGCTAAAGTCTTTATTATTTACTCAAACATCTCCTTGGAGAGTTGAACTGAAAAGATTTACTGCATCTTTTGTAGAATCTATAATTGTACTGGAGTTTTCTGCTGGAATTAGATTGTCTCTTTTGGAAGAGTTCTGTGTGAGCCAGAAAGCCTGTCTCTCTCACCCTCAGAAGCTGGCCCTATAAAAAGTACTACTTCACCCATCCTGCCTGCCTACCTTTACATACATAAGTAGTCACATTGACTGCAGGCATCTGATAGAATCTTGTCCTGATATGACAGAACACTTCTCAGGATCAGATTGATTGTTCATAGTGAAAAGCCATTTACTTGTATATCTGAATTTCCCCTGGTATGTCATTCTACTGATGGCAATGATTTGTAATTTGTAAATATGCTACATCTCTACTGGGGGTAGGAGAAGTTTACTATAGATTTAGTCTTTTTCCCTTGCCCCTTAAAACCTAGTGAAAAATAAAATATGCTGTGTATAAATCAAAGCTCTAATAAATACAACACATCTATTAAATCTATTTTATTTTATTTTATTTTCTGTTTTACCAAAAATCACTAGCAGTTCTATAACTTGCTGTAAATAAAAACCAAATACTTAAGATGTCAGATTTAAAGATGTTCAACATACCTTGGAAAAATAACAACGCTACACATTTCTAAGAAATCAGAGCTCTTTCTAAGACTCAGATATTAGCCTTATATTATCATTTGTATTCCAGCTACATCCAGAAGACATAATCTGAACTGGGCACTGTGTGCTAAACACTTTACAGATGGTACAGCCCTTGGCTAGGAGAGTTTACAATCTAGAAACATGATCCCACAATCTTCTCTATTAGCACAGAGCTCTGCACCCATCTGGAGCCCTACTGACTCTGATGAGGTACCACGTAACAGTAGGCATCAACTCTATGGAATCCAATTGCAGAATCAGGGCCTAGATTTAGACAAGATATAACTTGGGTGTCACAAACACTAGGAGGAAGGGTGTGGGTAACAATTTCAAGATTACATATGTAGGCCCCAATTTTGCAATTGGATGTAAGTGAACAGATCCTTGTATCCATTCCAAGCCCCACTGAAATTAGGCTCAGGCATCCTCCTATACAGATGGGCATCACTTAGGCCTTTATCTTAGGCCCCTATGTACGTGCCTAACTATACATGAGTAGTTCCACTGAAAAAAGAGAGACTGTGTCCTTTTAATTTTGACCAGTTTTTATTGCTCTTTTAATGTTACCCATTTATATTGGTCTCCTAAATTTCTATTGTATAAAGTTTCACCCATGTTAATGGATATGGACTAGTACTGCTAGTAGGCTGTATCCTATGAAAAGATTTTGGAATTCATGTCAAAAACATTCCAGCTTGAGCAGGATGGCTAAAAGATACGATGGTAATGGTAGAATCAGGAAAGGTTAAATTTCTTCTCCAATGTGTGGTTACTGCTTTCTTACAAAGGAATTTATGAGGAGATGCAACTTCTTATTGAAAGGATCCAGAGCATGACAATAATTTTGAAAAAGAAGAGGGGATATTTCTATTCTTAATAAACAATGCTATGATTTAACCTGAATCCAGCTTAATTAAAATTAGACTTTGTCAGTATCCAGTACCTTGAGAGAGAAAAACGTATACTACTTAACACAGAAAAACACTAGTTCAGCAACCGCATTCACAGGGGGGGTGAGACTCCTGTGCCTGCACTTAGGGCACTAATGGAGTCCCAGGATCAAGCTCTTGGTGCAGGTAGGAGAATGAAAGACCAAAGAGAGAACAACTTGAAAAACAAATGGTGAAAATGAGCTCCAATGGATTTCAATGGCACAGGGGCAGGACTTAAGTTTGTATTCAATATTCATGGTAAGCATCCTCCACTCTGAGACCATTAAGAGGGAATAGACTGAGGTAATCACTACGTAGCAAGATAGGGCCATTAGAAGTTAGTGGATAGAAAGTGGTTAGGATTTGTAACCTGGTGATCTGAACAGGCTCCTTCAATAAGAGTTTTGCCATTAGTTTCCCAGTGAGATCAGGAGAAAGCCCTAGGATTCCCCATACCAATTATCTTAGAAGACACCAGTGAGAGAGTCCTTGCACCTGTCATGGCTTCCCAAGGAAAGGAATAGTAGAATTACATCATAAGAACAGTCATACTGGGTCAGACCAAAGGTCCATCTAGCCCAGGATCCTGTCTTCTGACAGTGGCCAATGCCAGATCCCCCAGAGGCAGTGAACAGAACAAGTAATCATCAAATGATCTCTTATCCATTTCCAGACAAACAAAGGCTAGGGATACCATTCCTACCCATCCTGGCAAATAAGGATTGATGGACCTAACCTCTATGAATTCCTGTTCAAGATCCTGCTTTACTTTGAAAAATAATGGTATTATCACTTTAATCTTGTCACATTACTGCCAACATTGAGTGCAAATGGGCTTGATGGAAAAATTCCTGCTGACTTCAATGGGGTTTGAGCCACATCTTATCCTATAACCAGGTAGGGTAGGTCAGTGTTTGAGGTAGTTATTGTCTTTACAGCAAATCCATAACTTGAAATTTTAAGTTGTGTTGAAAACTACCCATCCCCTTTTCTTAATGCTCCTTTCACAAGCAGGAACTGTCAATATCTGTATGTTTATGGCTACAAGACAGAGCTGGGAACATAGTAGGTTAATAATCCATAAGCATTTCACAAAGATCTAGGACAGAGACAGTGACTCTGGGGAATCATATATCTGTACTGAGTGCCTAGTAAGTTGTTTACTGAGAAGCTGGATGAGAAACTAACAGATGAACCTCTGTAACAACTACTTGTCAGGTAAGAATGCCAGTGTAATAAATACCACTATGTTCTCATGATCACGATATAGTCTCCCTGGATGTACCCAGTAGTTGCAGCTTTGCAACATTATATAATGCTGGAAGAGTTCAGGGGGAAGACTTTTATATCCATCATTTGTGCTTGTTAACATTGCCATACATGCTTCCTCATGTTTACCATTTCACTTTATATTGTTCTAATTCTCAGCTAATAAGCCAGTATTTCAAATAAATATTTGCTGCTAACAATGAAACCTTTAGGTTTCATGAATTGCCTCCGAAGACCTATTTTAATTTTAAGGACTACTCCAGTGTGGGGCTTATTTCACACACAATCAGTAATTATTTTACTGTTTGTTTTGCTCTTGTTCACCTTATTTTTTTTCCTGCAAAAACACTTTTTTTTTTTTTTTTGGCCTTGTAGAAACAAAATCGTATGAGTCGATGCTACTGGCACATTGTAGGCGAGTCTCTCTCCCACCTGAAATAACAATAAAAGCACGTGCCGATCATCAAATTATCCTTCCCCAGCACCACTCAGCCATGCCTCCTGTGTGTCCCCATTTAGCAACGCATTTTTAACATCCCCTGCCTCCCCCCGGACGCAAATGCGGGAGAAAGAGATAGAGCCAGCACAAGCCCTTTGGCATGTGCTTTCTGCAGACACGTTTTTGTTTTCCAGCGCAACGATGCCGTAGCAGGCTGATGTGGGGCGGCTGGAGGCAGGAGACGCTGCTGCCCTTACCCCGGCACATTGCAGGGTCAAGGCAAGCGCGGCCGCAGTGATCACATGTGGGCTGGGGGGCGGGGGCGAGAACCCTCCCCTTCCCTCTTCTGTTGCATTTTAGGTCCCAGCCCCGATTTCTTGCTAGCCTCGGGGAAGGGGAGAGGTGACCCTGCCCTTCATGTGAATGACCTTCCCCACTGAATGGCCGGGGACCATCCCCTCCCTCCATGCCTGGGGCCCCCTAGCCAGCCGCGGGGGCTGGCGTGCAGCGAGCGCATCGCGGCACACAGAGCCCGGCAGCAGGGGGGCAGCGAGCGGCTGCGCGTCGCCCCCCTCCCAGCGCGCGCGCCCGCCCGCGCCCCCCGCCCGCCGCGCGCGCCCGCGCCGGAGTCTCTCTAGTCGCCTTCTCCAGCGGCGGCGGCTGAGGATGGGCAGCGAGAGCGCGCCCAGGAGCAACCCGGGCTCCGCCGCTCCCCCCCGCTCCCGCTGCTGCTGCTCCTGCCCCGCCGCCCCCCGGGCTGCGCCCCCTCCGCGCCGCCGCCAGCTCCCGCCTTGCAGGGGTGAGTAGCTGCCGGGGCAAGGCACGCCCCCCCCCCCCGCCCTCTTCCTCCGCGCACCTGCTGCGCCCCCTGCCTGGCACCCGGGGCAGCCCGCGGGGAAGGGGGGTCCCCGCTCATTCCTGGCGGGAGGAGCTGCTCCCCTGGCAGAGGGTGGGGGCGCGGGCTGCGGGCAGCGTTTCCCCTCGCTGCCGACCCCCGCCTGCTCCTCCCCTCCCTCCCCCCAGCCCGGAGCCGCTGCGTCCCCAGCCAGCCCCTGCGGCTGCAAACCCCCTCCCACGTTTGTCTCCCGGAGCCTCCCCCCCCCCTTGGTGTGCTCGCGCACCCCCTTCTGCAGGACCTAGCCCGCCCCCCTTCCAGCTCATTGTCCAGAAGAAAGAGGGAGGACCCTCCCCCGCAGATCCTAACACCCTGGAGTTCGCATGAGCTGCATCTTAGCCTCTGGTGCGTGCGGCAGCGGGAGGGGGTCATTGTGTCCGTACTGGTGCTTGTGTAAAGGTCTTTTAACTTTTTGGGGAGCCGTTTCTTGGAGGGGGGGGGACTGGAGCTGTAGCTCAGGAGCATCAGTATCTGTCCTTCTCCCCCACAGTCTTACTTCCCCTTCCCTCCTCCCGCCACCATGCAGTGTTTTAAAGAGGGTCCTCCGTACCCGTGGCTCGTTGGGGGTGATTGCAGGACTTGCCTAGTTGAGCCGAGGACCTTTTCTCTGTACAGCACAGAGAGCTCTGTAGAGAGAGAGAGAGAGAGGAGCGTTTCACCCGACCTAAATGTGCTTTTGGTAAAGGTAAGGCTAAGGCACTGGCTCTTTGGACAGAGGAGTGGGCAAGAATGAACTTTTCAGCCAAATGAAAATGCAGCCAGCAGAAGTTCATGTTTTGTTTGTCATAGTATGTTTCTGTTGCTGACATGCATTTCCTGCTTTTGTATTTTATCATGCACACTACCTTGTGTAGTAGCTATCTATATCCCAACAGTTCTCTGTTGAAGGGTTGTTATGGCAGCAGTCTTTTCCCTCTTCCATGGCATTGCTGGTTTAGAGCAGTGTTAGGGATATAGGTAATTGTACTTATTATTGTAGTAGTAGTGAGCAACTACTCCTTGACACTTCCCAAAATAGCCTGACAAATATGAATGCAAGTGTTGCAGCAAATTTTCACCCTCCCTTTCTTCAGAACATGTAGTGATGGTTCAGATAAAAAGAGGGGGTAGGAAATGTGCCATTTTCTGCAATAAGTCCTGCTTTGGGGTTTAGATGTGTGGGGTTTTTTTTTTCAAGTGGTAAATTTGAACTGTTACGGGCATATTTATTCCTGGAGTCTGAAATACCACTTGGTAATGCAGCAGGGCACTACTGGATTATAAATGGGCAAAAGAATCTGACACCGATAGACATAAATAATACACAGTATTTTAGAAAGAAAATTATATGCTTTCCATGGATTTAGAATTCATGTACTCTCCATTTGAACATGCATTTTTTTCAAGGAGTGTAAGGAAATTTGTGCAGGAATCATTAGTAAGTTTTTTTATCAGTTCTGTATTGCTGTGAGGACAGGAGGTTGTTGGTAGTTCTGAACAGTAAGATTTATGGATTGTTGTGGAGATATCAGTCTGTAATCAGTAATGGTGTGTTTAATGTTGCTACCCTTACCTCTTCAAGCTACATACAGCTGTACATGAAAAACTACTGTTCTGATTTCAGTGATTTCCTATTTTCAGGTAAATATGGACTTACTGCTTACATTTTGTGGCATTTGGGTAAGGTAGATGTCAAAAGCTGATATGCAAATGCTACATGGCCATATCATGAAGTATCCTTTTTTTAGTCAAACATTAGAGGGAGTAAAGCATGAATGATAACTGAATAAAGGCTTCAGGATTGGTACTTGGTTCTTATTCTTTCAGCAGTAAAGTTTATTTTGATTTTTTATGACGCATTTAGGATTAAATAGTAGTCATTTCAAGTTACATTTTAAAGCATGTTTTACTCTTCTTGTCTTTATTTACTATTCATATGTAAATAGACTAAGTATGTGTCTAGGCTAAATATGTTAAAGACCACCAATCTTGCAATAGGGATAATATTGACTAATAGAAGAGAAATGACTTTAAAAAAGTCTATTCCTTTCAATGAAACTAAATTTTGGCGGGGAGAAGGGAAATCTCTGAATCCTTTGTTGGAATCTAGATACATTTTCCTAAGGTAGCCATGGGCATGATTCTGTTCTCAGGGAAATCAATTCTGAGATTTCCCAATGACTAGAGGGAGCGATACCAAGTACTTACTATATAGTACATTTCTGCTAACCACTCTTGAAGAACTGCGACATAAAAGGATTGTTTCTTTCTTTTTCCCGTTACATGGCTATCAGGATTTATTTAGTGCATGAGGCTCAGATATCGTAGGTCTGCTCTTGCAAACCTTTACCCAAGCGACCTTACTCCCCCAACTAGTTCAGCTGAAATAATTTTGGTAAATCCAGTTTACTTACATTGATATGGGATGCAAAGTTGGACTTCTAAGAGCACTGATAATAGCCAGTGTGTTGGTAAAATGTAGACTTTGAATGATGATTTCTTATGTGGCATTAATAAAACTACATGTTGCCAGATCAGAGAGATTCCATGATTTTAATTAGTCGACTGTCCACTTATTGTGAGAGTGGACAAGTTTCTCACAGTCCCATGAAGTTTATTTACAGCCGCCAGTCCTGGCTCTGTGTTCTGTGCTGTTATTTACTCTAATTTATCCCTTAGGATACATCTACACTGCGTGCTTATTTTGAAATAAGCTATTTCAGAATAGTTATTCTGAAATAGCTTATTTCAAAATAGAACGTCTACACTGCAGAGAAGCCTCAAAATTAGTCCAAGGCCAGGCGTCCCTAAGGTAGAGGTGCTGTGTTGATTTAGAGGCCCAGGAGGCACTGGAAAAGAATAACTTAGAATGGCCCTGCGGAGGGGCTATTTCAAAATAGCAGCAATGGAATGTTTACACATGCCTTATTTCAAAATAGCTATTTAGGAATAGGCATTATTCCTTGTAGAATAAGGTTTACAGATAATGGAATAAGCTGCCCGTTATTCTGAAATAATGGAATGTCTGTGTAGATGCTTGCATTGTTATTTCGAAATAATGCTAGTTATCTCGTGATAATGATGCAGTATAGACACACCCTAAATGTCTTCAGAGAGCCCAGTAAGCAGTGGAAGTGTTGGTAATGGTTCTAGACAATATTGTTGAACCATGGAAGGCCAAATTCTCTGGTTCGGCACCAGTCAGATCATGAGGGTGACTAGAGAGGTTCAACCTGTATCGTTGGATTCTGGGACTACATTTTTTCCTAAAATGTAATTTAATTAGGCTGAAGAACAGCTATTCCCAGTCTAATATTTAATTAACAGAAAGACAAATGACTACAGATTGTACCTCCCTTAGCTGTGACTCCCTGGTCCAGCAACATCTGTGATCTGGCGTGGACCACGGATGTTCCTGGACCACAGAGCCCAGGAAGAGGGAGGTCTGGCAGTGGGGGCAGGAGTGCTGTTAAGGCCAGCTGCGACTTAGTCAAGAGCCCAAAGTGTGTGTGTGGAGGGGCGGAGGGAGGATGGATGGCATGGTGGGGACTTCTGGCCCCGGCATCTGGGGAGCTCTAGCTGGCTGTGGCCATGGACCTCCAACCCCAGCAAGGGAGTTCTGACCCCAGCAGCAGCCAGGGAGTTCTGGCCCCATTTCCAGCTGTGTTCTGGCTCCAGAAGCTGAGGAGCTCCAGCCCTGCATCAGCCAAGGAGTTCTGGACTGGGTCACAGAGCTCCAGGCCCATCTCTCTGCCCTGGACACAGAGCTGTGGTCCTAGCCATGGAGCCAGGTGGTTGCCCTGGCTGTGCAGCTATGATCATGGCGCTCTGGCCCTGGCAGCAGTGGGCCCTGGGAGAGCCCTGGGGGGCTGAGGCAACAACAGGAGCAGGCTGGAGCCCTAGCATGGGCAGCACATCCATGAGGGGAGGAATCTTCCCTGGTCCGGCAAATCCCCTCGTCTAGGACCAGTCAGGTCCCGAGGGTGCTGGACCAGTGAGTCCAACCTGTAGTTTGGGGAACTGCAGTTGAAGATACATTGCGCACTAAACGTGTTTGTACAGAAGTAAAACTGAAACATAAAATAAGAATGGTGGAAATCTAATATTTGGGAGACAGTAGACAATGGAAAGGTAGAAATTTACATAATTATCAGAGCATAAATGATCTGATCCAGTGCAAACGTAAAGGTTTCCTTTGACTTTTAATGAGCATTGGACTGGGATCTAAAAGTGAAAGGTGGAGAGCTAATGTAATTAGATAGCAGAAGACTTCTGACAGGTATTTATTAAAGACTGTAAATGTATGTGTGGGTTGTGGTCACAGATGACCCCTGGGGTGCTGACGCGGCCACTGTCAATGGCCTTCCCACTCTCTGGGGCTCCTCACCGCCAAGTCCTTCTGGGCCAGCTCTTCTGGTCTCCCCCAGCCAAGGCACCAAGCTGAGATTCTTGCCCCCACCGAGAAGCAGTACAGACACTGAACCTCTTCAGGTCCAAGGAGAGTGCAATTTAGGGCCCAGCTTCCCTCCTGAAATGGGATCAGACCCCAAAGAATTAGGTAAGCCACCTTTAACAATGAAAGGGGCAATGTGCACATTGGTTGCCCGCCCAGGTAACAATTGCTTACACTGGGTTTGATTGACAGAAAATAAAAATGATTTTATTTAGTACAAGCAGTAGGGTTTAAACGGTAATAAGTGAGAACAAGCAGAGCAAAGAAGATTACAAATCAAAAGAAACAAAAACGCTTGGTTAATTCTACACTGAAACCTCAATACAAACTTAATCAAACTCATCCTAAAACCTCTTTTCCAGCTGCCCCTCCAAAGCAGGGCTGTCTCCTCGCTCCTCTTTCCTCCCTCCCCCCTTCCGCTCCTTTCCTTCAGGTGCAGCCCAGCCATAAGATGAAGGCCTCTGCTTTCCTATTCTTTTTGTTAAGGAATTGAGGCCACTCCCTACCAACTACTGCTCAGACTTAAGGTCAAAAGAGATTGTTTAACAGTTGGGTAACACCCTCTATGTCTCTCATTCACACATTTAAAACCCACAAAGTATTCCCCACTCCATATGCCTAATTTTACGCACACAAATGATACATACATTCAAGTAAGGTAAACAGAACCAGTGGATTGTGACATGAAGATTAATGGGTTACACAAAATAATTTGCTCAAAGCACTTTTGAGTTACATAAATTCATGACCATGAGTCCATTTCATAAAGCACGGAGCGGGGGTCTGTCACGGTATGTATTTTTCACTTAAGATGAAATCCTGGACCCTCTGATATCAATAGATATGTAGCCATGTTAGTCTGGTCTAGCTGAAACAAAAAACAGGACTATGTAGCACTTTAAAGACTAACAAGATGGTTTATTAGGTGATGAGCTTTTGTGGGCCAGACCCACTTCCTCAGATCAAATTGTGGAAGAAAATTGGCACGACCATATATACCAAAGGATATATGGTATATATGGTCGTGCCAATTTTCTTCCACAATTTGATCTGAGGAAGTGGGTCTGGCCCACAAAAGCTCATCACCTAATAAACCATCTTGTTAGTCTTTAAAGTGCTACATAGTCCTGTTTTTTGTTCATCTGATATCAGTGGGAGTTTTGTCGTTGACTTCAATGAGGCCAGATTTACACCTTAAATTTTTTATATTTTGGAAAAGCTTTCAAAATTACGCCACTTGATTTTATTCAGTGTGAAACTATATTAAAATAAGGCATAATGTTTTAAATATTTAAAGTATTTCATTGTCCAATGAATACACAAAGATGTTATCTCTTCTGAGGTCAAGTTATTTCTGAGTTACTTGTGATTTTTTTCTTTAGAGCTAGTTATTTTGTTTTCTTCTTTTAACAAGCTTTCCACTGAAGATATGAAATAAAAAAAAATCTTCCTTTCAGAGTGCTGTAATAAGCTATATAATTCAAAATCTTCACAGTGCCATTGTAGCAAGCAAAGTTGGAATATGATACTATCAAAGTTTTAAATTAATAGAATCAAATGTGACATCAGAGAAGATAGGTATATAAGTGAGATGACATCTAAATGTTTTAATTTACTCACTTTACATTTTGTTAATGAAGACAGACTGTTTTCTTTCTTCTGAAGAAGCTCATAACATAATACATGAAACATTCTGAATTAGTAATTAAGAGAAAATGATGGTGTACGTTTTCCGATAAAGAAGTGTTTTTTGTGACAAGAAGTGCCTTACTGTAAAAGAAATTGACTAGAATGGGGAAAATGGGACAAGCTTTTTTTAAGTGACCAGTTGTGATAATTGTCAGGCATATTTTCTGAAATACGTCAGAATTTTTTCTTGCCATAGGCAATGAAGTGTTTCATATTCCATTTTAAACTGAAATATGTACCTTTTCATTAAGGCTACATCTAGATTGCAGTGTTAAATCAGAAAAAATTATGCAATTTGCAGTATACAAATTGCGTATCTTTTTCCAATTTACCTTTGAAAGAGGCTTTTCCGAAATTTGGCACATCTACATGGCGCCAAATTTCGGAAAAAAGTGCTTTCGACACATCCCTTATTCCTCATAGAATGAGGTTTACAGGAATGGCGAAAGACCACGTCCGAAAGAGGCAGCATTCCCAGAAAAGCAATGCAGTCTAGATGTAGCCTAAGAGATTTTGAGAATATATTCCTTGAAAAAGCACAGTCTTTATCTTGATTGGTTTTCTTTTTAAATTAAGTGAAAAGTGCCAGATTAGCAGGAACTAAAAATGAAATTTTTTATCCTCACAAATATTTGCCATGGCTAGCAGCAGTGCAAGCATTCCCCATTGCTTCACCAGGGCACCTCACCTTTACTGTAGGGTCCAATGCAAGAGAAGATGTGCATTCTCCATAATCCTGCAAACTGCTCAGTAGGCTCTAGTTATTTACCTATTCTGCCAAGTATTCAGCATCTTGAGAAAACTTCTTCCAACTTCTGTGAGAAGTAAACAATTGTTCTTTGGCGTCTGTGCTGAGGTTATACCTAAAGATGCCAATTGTGGTGCTGAGCTTATTATTGGGCAGTTGTGTGTTCTCAATTGAGTGTTCTCAATTCATATGATTTCAATGGGACTAGAAAACGCTGAATATCTTACAAGTTCTATCCTTTGGTCACTAAGAAATGTAAAGGAATATCTAGTTTTTTTCAAATAAGCCACCAACTGGCTTTCAAATGGCAATGACTTTCCCTCACTGCTGTCTGTGAAAGGTTTTATAAATGTGATTACCAGTCTCCTGAGAGATTCAATCATTCAAAGATGTCTTACTGGAAATATGTGAGTGGACTGTGGCCCCACTTAATTTATGACCTTCACAATATAGAACTGAATAAAATGAGTTAATAAAATATTCCTTTTCAGTTAGGGTATGTCTACACTTGCTCCCTATCTCGAGATAGGGATGCAAATGTAGCCAACCAAAATTGCTAATGAAGCGGGGATTTAAATATCCCATGCTTCATTAGCATAATCTCGCCCACACGCTATTCCGATTGATAGCTGATTCGAACCAGGAAGTGCTCTCCGGGCCACGTTACTTCGAATCAAACCCTTTGGTTAGAACTAACGTTATGCCACCCCAGTTTGGGAACCCATGTGCTAAGGCTTGTAAAGTCAGAAGGATTATAGACAATTCATGCTGCCAGGCAGGACCACTCAATGTTCTAATCTCCGTAGTTATAACTTGAGTGGACTTCAGCTTCTTTTCTTCCCTGAAGTATCAGTGACATAATACAATTGTGTACATGCACCGCAAAAAACTTCCGTTAGTGTAAAAGTAAGGACTTAAATATAGAATTGCATTTCATGTGTATGCAACCGGGTAAGTAAGTGTGTTCTAGTTCAAGGAATTTGCAAGTTCCTCAAACTTATGGGCTTTGTAAGACAATCATCTCCATATTTTCTCTGCAACCTCTTTAACCCTTACTGCAATGTTAAAGTTCTGAGATAAAAGACTCAAAATTAGAACTGTATGGAGGAAGGAGCTTCCACTTCAAAAAGGATTTTATATTTCAAAATTTGGCTTTGTTTCAAATTAGAACAAAAACTGAATTTTGAAATTCTCTACTAGAAGATTTGAAAGTGTCAGGTTGATGGAAATATTTGGTTTCAAAAAAATCAAAATACTTTGTTTCAGTTTTGACTGTTCTTCAAAATTTTATATTATAGTATATTAATAAATTCCAAATGAAAAATCAAAACAATTTAGTCTGACAATATCAAAGTAGGTTGCTTCCACACTATCAGAACTATTTTTTAAATATATTTTTTCCTAAGTAAAGTTCTGGTGTTGTGGAAATTATTACAGCACTATGGGATCCCTCAGAATCTCATAAAAAAGACCTATGAGCTGTTGGTAGTGATGTTAAATTCTCGGGAATAAACTTTTGGAGAATATTCTCGAAGAATGTTCTTGAGAATATTCTCCAGTGTGAGAATTTTTGAGAATTTTCTCTTAAATACTTGTTAAATAGTTTTTAAGGAATTTTACTATTTATAATAATGTCTTTCTTTAATAAAACTTCAAGAATCATGAAAGTTTCCAATTGTTAAAATGAAAATTTGGGAAAGTAAAGAAAAAAAGACAGAGGTTTAAATTACTAGAACTTTTATTACAAATCTTCTGTTGCAGGATACAAATATTTTTAACTTTCTGGATTGAATATAAATCTAATCAGAATCTTCACTTTCCGAATCTGACCCATATATTTCTATCTCTTCTTCTTCCTCATACATATCCCCTTCTTCGACTTCTTTTTCTTTCTCTTCAGCATCATCAATTTCTTCTTCCTCATTTCTCTGGTTCTCTTTCCTTTTTTCTCTTGAGGATTTCAACGGAGCATCATTTGGGTTTTTAAGAAGCTTTAGATTATGGGCTATGAATGTCAGTCAGCTTGCCTGCACTTTGAACTTGCTTCTTTTGGCATTATGAATGATACTGTAAGTACTGAAATTTCTTTCAGTTGCTGCCATTGTTGGTGGCATATTCAATATGTTGATCGCTGCTTTCCCTAATTTTGATCCATAGCAAATACCTTTCCACCATGTTACTGCATCTACTGAGCCAGCTGATCTTGTTACATATGATTTTCCAAAAAAACCTTCTTTAGCATGATACTCTGCAAGCTCTGCAATGACTTTTGCTGAGTGATCAGTGCCATACATTCTTGTGACTAATTTATCGATGAATTCAGTTCCTTGTATTTGTTCATTTCTAGTAAGGCACTCACCATTGAATTTTGGATCTAGAGTATTTGCAGCATAGTGAATGTCTTTTAGAGCCATATCTTTTCTTTTTCCAAAACTTTTCATCACATCCTGTTTTTCTTGTTTAGTAAGTGGACTTTCAAGAAGTAGCCTATCAAAATGATCGCTTAATTCCCTGAAACATTCAGGAACTTTGCTCATTTTTGGCTGGTCAGATTCAAGCAGCGTAATCCATTTAACAACAGGACTTATCAGTGCATGCAGTTTTTGGACCCGTACCCAAAATACATCTTCATCCAAAATTGAATTCCTGGTACATTTGCTCAGTTTAGTCTGTAAATCTTCATGGACAGCAAGGCATTTTAAGACATTTTTTTATTTTAATAAGCTTTTCAAACAATATAAAATGGAACCCCACCTAGTTTTAACTAGCAATTTAAATGCACAAGTTTGATTTTTCTCTTTTTGAAATGCAGTAAAATGAACTCGTAAAACTTGCGATTTGTTAATTTCCTTCACAATAGTTTTACCAGGTAGCTTCAGTTTCTTGAACAGATTTTAAGTTACTGATGTCACCAGTTAACAAATTTAGTGTATGAAGAGCACAAGTGTACATAGCAATGTGATTGTATTTTTCGTTAAGCATTGATAAGGATTTTACCATTGCTGCAGCATGATCAGTGACAATGGCACCAAATTTTTCAGTGCCTATTTCTGTCATTATTTCTTCCATACGGAATGCCACATACTCAGCAGTATGGCGTTCAACATCGGTTGCCACTGTCTTGTAAAACACTGGTTGGGGTGTTGATATAATAAAATTTATAACAGATTCATTTCTTCGGTTGCTCCAAGCATCACACTGCAGTGCAAGAGAAGAGGCTTCAGCAGTTTTTGTTTTTATAAGAGCATCAACACATTGATATTCAGCTTCCAAAAGTTTGTTAGAAAGTGTGTACCTGGATGGCATCTTGTAAGATGGTCTTACTTTTTGCATGAAAGTAATCCAATCTTCATTTTCAACCAGTGAAAGAGGTGATTCTGATGAGAATATAGCTCGTGTAAAAAATTCATCCAAAACTTTGTTTTCAGTTTCATTCATAGAATCAAAGTAGCGACTTATAGAGTGAGACACCTTGGCTGAACTAGATGTGGAAGGTGGTGCTGTAAATTCACTAGCAGTATCAGTGTGTTCTATAGATGTTGATGCAGTTGATGGTTGAGGTGATCTGCTTCTGGACTCTGAGAATTTTGTTGCCTTTTCCTTGATGTAAGCAGGAGTCTTCACACAACGGGAAATATGCTTTCTCATCCTTGTCGCATTTCTGATATATTCAGCCTTGCAGTACTTACATTCATATAACACTTTGTCTTTAACTGTTTTATGAAGGAAATAATCCCACCCATCACTTTTAGGCTTTGTTCTTCTTTTCATACTGATGAAAACACAATTACACCTTTCACAAAAGAGAATAAATGTGTTATTGCCTCTTTATATACTTTTTGTGATGCTTCCAGAAAGTTCCGTAACAGTCAGAATTCCTGACTCATGAATGTTCTAGAAAGTTCCATAACATTCTGGAACATTCTATAACATTCTCAAACTATCTTGAATAATCAAGAAAGCTCTTTAACATTCAGGGTGTTCTAAAAGTTGAATACAATATATTATTTCAAGAGGAAATAAAAATTAGAAAATTCTCAAAAACTCTCGGGAAATAATCTTTTGGAGAATATTCTCATTCTTGGCGAATATTCTCCAGAGAATATTCTCACCTCACATCACTAGCTGTAGGGTCTTGCATGAGGGTCAATTTACAGAACCCTTCAGAATAAAGTCTGGTGTTTGGCAAGGTTGTCTGCTGTCCCCCTTCCTCTTTCTTTTGGCTGTTGATTGGATCATGAGAGAAACAACAGCTAATGAGAGGAATGGAATCCAGTTTAAACAGCTATAAGACCTTGATTTTGCAGATGACCTAGCTCTTCTGTCACACAATCAACTTCAAATGGAAAATAAAACAGTGAAGCTGGACAAGATTTCACAGCAGATGGGACTGAAGATCCACAAGAGGAAGACCAAGATCATGAAAGTGAATGCAGCAAATAACAGCAGCCCAATTGTCCTGAAAGGAACAACACTGGAGGGAGTTGATACCTTCACCTATTTAGGTAGTATTGTAAATAAAGTGGGAGGTACTGATGAAGATATTAAGTCCAGAATACAGAAGGCAAGAGGTTCTTTTATTATTTTGAGGAACATATGGAATTCAAGAGAGATCAAGCTACAGACCAAAATAAGGATTTTCAGCTCATGTGTAAAATCAGTACTTCTATATGGCTCAGAATCATGGCGAACAACAAGGACAAACATCAAAAGATTGCAAACTTTTATTAATAAATGTTTGCATAAGATCATTGGCCTGAAGTGGTCTGACAAGGTTACAAACATTAGCTTATGGGAAAGAGCAGGGCTATGCCCAGTAAAGCAAGAGATATTGAAAAGAAGATGTCGATGGATTGGCCATACACTGAGGAAGCCACCAACTAGCATTACCAGACACTCCCTATTCTGGAACCCACAGGGGAAAAGGGGAAGAGGAAGGCCAAAGAATAGTTGGAGAAGAGACCTGTATGTGAATGTGAGGAAAACGGTCAAAAGCTGTAGAGAATTAGAAAAGGTGGCACAAGACAAAGAGGCTTGGAAAGAAATTGTTGATGGCCTATGCTCCCATAGGAGCTAAGGTCAAAGAAGAAGAAAGTTCTGGTGAAATCAGACTAATTTAAAGCATGTTGTCTCAGAATTGCATATTACAATGGAATGAATAAAAAAGTTAGAGGTAACTAACTTTTAGAGGTAACATAAATTTGGTCATATTGCACTTATGTAGTATTTTCTTCTCTGCTTAAATGAAATTTCTTTGTTAATATCCCATCAGATGGATATTATTGCAGGTAGCCAAGTTAACTGTGCTAGCCCTGCCTTAACTTTTGAAATGTCCTGATCTTTAAGTGCTTGATCTTGCAGCTTTAACAATGAATTCATATTTTTTTGCATTTAATATAATAGCTAATATCTGGTTGGAACAGAAGAAAAAGGAGGATCTAGTGAAAGGAGAGTTCTACAATGGGCAACTGATTGATTATGGGACAATGAAAACCATTAGAATAAAACATCCCTCAATTTGTAAAAGAATGGAATCTACCCATACTATTAATTTAATATTTAGGGCCAAGTTTATCCTTCAGAGACACATACAGTCCCCATACATATCTGAGAATAGAATTTACCCCTTAGCTTGGCATAAACATTGGATGGGCTGGGGGGGAGGTGTCTGGCTTTCAACCAGAAAGTCTGGTCGAAAAGAGGATCTGACAGCATCTAGTCATTAGTACTGACTGGACACTTAAAGATGATCCAGTCATCTGAAGAAGTGGGTTGTGCCCATGAAAGCTCATGATACCATCTACATGTTTTGTTAGTCTTTTAAGGTGCTACTAGACTATTCGTTATTTTTTAAACTTTTTCTATTTACAGACTAACGCGGCTACCCCTCTGAAGCTTTTGAACTTTGGAAAGTCCAGGTTTGTAATGGGAGATGTTTTACAGTCTCAACTATAGCAGTTACTACTAGTGAGTTTCTCTAAACTATAATGGGAAAGCTTCTTAGTGAACAAATGATTATGTGGAAAAAAATTCACCAGCTAAACAATACAAACTATCAAATTGTTCTTATAGTGATTTCCAGTTTTATTTTTGGCTCGCAATTCAGGTTTTTAATAAGCTATCTAAGGGTAGTTAATAACAGCCATTATTTTGAATTAACTTTACTAGCGTCTACACAGCCAAACCGCTATTTTTCTAAATAAATTCAAAATAGTGGAGCACTTATTTCGAATTTGGTCAACCTCATTCTACGAGGAATAATGCCAAATTCAAAATAGCTAATTCGAAATAAGTGCCGTGTAGACACTTATTTTGAAATAGGGGGCCTCCAGCCTTCCCAGGGTGCCCTGGTGGCCACTCCAGCCTCAAACAAGAACACTCCTCTCCCTCCCCGCCCTCCCTGGAGCCCTTAAAGAGGTTGACTCTGGCCACAGTGCCTGTGCCAGCTCCAAACCTGCCAGCCCAGAGCCAGCAGTCACTGCCCCTGACCCAGTGGCCCCAAAACATGAGCCAGCAAGCCACTGGCAGCCATTCCTCTGCCATTCCCCAGGAGCAGTTTGCCAACTCCCAGGAGCCTGCCAGGGCCTAGAGAAGGTGGGCGCCTTCCTGGTCCAGGGTGGAGATCAGGGTGGACCTTACTTAGGTTTGGGGAGGATGCCCCCAACGTCCATGATCTCCACACTAGATGGAGGAACGCAGCCATCTATGGCAGGATAGCTGCCAGCCTGGCCACCAAAGGCCACATGTGCACACAGGAGCAGGTTCGCATGAAAATCAAGTTGGTCCAGCAAGACCCCCAACCCTGAGCCCTGAGCTTCCCCTCCCCCTTCTTCCCCTTGTTTCCCCTTCCAGCTCCCTCCTTCCAGGTTTCCCCTTCCCCTCTCCCACCTCCTTTCTCCAGTCTCACCAGTTTCACCTCCTCCCCAGTTTTGTTAAATAAAGAGAGTTTGTGTTCATGAAAATATGTGTATTTTATTTGACATCAGGAAGGGGGGCTGGGAGGGTAAGTGGAATGATGGGGGGGAGGAATGAAGCACAAGCCCGCAGTGGGGCAGACCAAGGAGGCTCTTAGTGCTCCTCAGGGTGGAAGCTCTCCCGCAGCGCTTCCTGGATACTGACAGCCCCCTGATGGACCTCCTGGATGGCAGCCTGCAGAAAGTGCAGCCAGGCTCACATCAACACATTCACAAGAAGCACCAGAGTGCCCAGGGGCAGCTCTGGCTCCATGCTGCAGAGTGCTGTGGTGCCCCAAGTGAGAGCAACCAGAGCACGCAAAGACACAAATGCTTTGCTGTCCCTCATCAAGGTAGGCAAGCAAGCAGGGAAAGCTGAGAATTGGCTGCCCGGGGTAGGGGTCCCTTTAAGCACAAGCCTCAGATAGCCTCAGGCAGCAGCCACACAAATAAACTCCTGACCTTATGCCCTGCTGGACCTGGTTCCGGCCAGCCTTCAATGCAATTCAGTGTCCACTCAGTGTGGACGCGCTATTTCGAAATAGCAAAACGGTATTTCAAAATGCATTTTGTGTGTAGATGTGTTATTTTGAAATAAGATATTTTGAAATAACACTGTAGTGTAGACATACCCTAAGAGTACTACTAGCAGCTCTAAATACTCATGGTTTCATGGCTAAATGTTCAACTTAAAACACAGGCTTTCTCTGAACACGTGCTAATTACAAACAAAGTAGCAGAGTTACAGAGGAGTGTTTAAACAACTGAATGAGAAGAAAAACAGGATCATCTTCAATGAAACACATTTGGAGTATAACACTTGCTAATATTAAAACTTCTAAACAGGAGAGTTTTGAATTGGAAATATTTGTTCAAAGCTAACATTCATGTCAACTGTCTTTGCCAAACAGTAGTTATGACTTAATTTAAATGCTATGGCTCATATTAAGTCTGTAGGAATCTGAATTGAACTCCAGTTCCTGGAGTCTTGGAGACTTGTGGTGTCGGTTTTGTTTGTTAGTGAAAGCCAGGAGCAGGCTTAGTGCCTCCAGGGCTGCTGACTAGTTATGCTTGTTGCACTTGTTCTGTGGGTGCTCAGCACACTCCTCACTGCACTGTCGGTCAGGGTGTATGAAGAGCAGTACTAAGGTCCGGTTCTCCATGGCCATCGCCATCCCATCAGGATCTGGAGCTCTACTAGGGTTGCCAGACGGTCAATATTTTTTTGGTCGAGCAAAAAAAAAAAAAAAAAAAGGAACGCGGGATAAGCGGCGATCACAACCCTGCCTCCCAGCTGGGAGGCAAGGCTGCTATTGGCACAATCACAGGCTTTCAACGCTGATGGCGGCCCTGTCTCCCAGCCACTCCCCCCACCCCGGCTAGGCTTCTGAAGCGCCCAGAGTGGCGATCGCATCCCCCTGCCCTCGCAAGGCTTCTGAAGCGCCCAGAGCGGCGATCGCAGCCCCGCCTCCCAGCTGGGACTCCCATTCTGGGAGGCAGGGCTGCCATCGGCGCTGGGAGCCTGTGATTGCACAGAAGCCTGGCGGGGGTGGAGGGAGTGGCTGGGAGTCCCAGCCACTCCCCCCCGCCAGGCTTCTGTTCAATCATAGGCTCCTAGTGCCGATCGTGGCCCCGCCTTCCAGCCGCTCCCCCTGTCCACGCCAGGCTTCCATCCAGTGCGCAGTCAGAAAAATCAGAGACTACCGGACATTGCATATGTCCGGTATTCTCTGATTTTTTTTTACCAGACAAAGAACGCAAATACTGGACTGTCCAGTAGAATACCGGACACCTGGCAACCCTAAGCTCTACAGGCAGCTGTGGCTGACCTCCACTACTTAATCTCTCAGGATATGGGTGAATTTTGATAATCTCATTGCACTCTCTTCTTTGTCTACCCCACTTTTGTGGGGCTGCCTTAATGTGCACCTACACTTTATTTGTTGGGCTATGGGGCAGGGAGGGTGCCTGGGTTTCTGGGATTCCTAAGCAGGGAAGTAGAAAGACACACAAGTAAAGAACATTGATAACAGGAGGATTTTATGAAAATATTTTAACAGTGTTTGGTAATTGTGGCATGTACATAGCTGTATAAAGTGTATTTATTTAAAATCTTTCATCTGAAAAATCCTATTGAGATTGGGGGAAAAAGAGTTTTTAAGGACATCCTGGGGTAAAGAAGTGTATGCAGCAGTGCATATTGATATTGTCACAGCAATCATAATAGACAAAAACATTAAACAATAATTATATGCAGTTTTCAGCTCTCTAGACAACAGAAGTTTAAATCCTGCAGAACAAGTGACACTTTAATAGTCAATAGGAAAGAATGCCAAAATGATTGCCCACTGTAGCTCAAGAGCAAAAATATCACAATTAAACTGGGGTTTGAGAGTTCTAAAACAATTACTATTACCTGATAGAGGATTGTGAATAATTTAGTTTCATATAATCAGAGAAATAGAAGGATGATTTTTTTTTGTACAGGAGGCCCCTGCTTTACAATGGCCCGATTTACGACCCCCCACACTTACGACCTTTTCTGTAAGTGAGGAAGGGGCCAAAATCCCCTGACTTACATCCTCGGTCCTGCATTTACGACGGCTCACGACACCTGTCGTAAATGCATGCTCAAGTTACAATGCTCTCGACTTCCGACGCTATCCCCGGAGCCGATCGCGTCACAAGTCGGGGGCAGCCTGTATGTGGACAACCATATGAATGAGTCCAGTATAGTCCAAACATACCAGTAGGACTAGTTGTCAAATATAATCAAAATGGTATTGTAATACAGATCTGCAGAACAGCATAAACATGACTCCTCACACCTTTTTTTAACTGAGATATGACTGAGTAATAAGTGGTGTATGGTGCATGCTTGAGAGTGCTGAGAAACTATTTTTGTTTGATTTAGTAAAATGTCCAGCCATTTTTATTCTATAGCATTCTTCATCTGACACTCCCGAAGTGCCTTACAGATATTGTTTGTATAACCTTCAGAACACAGTATTTTTGCCTGTTTCATTTTAAACCAATGTGGGCTAATAGAGAGGACTAAAAGAGCACGGACTGGGAGCCAAGAATTGCTGAATTCTAAGTGGCTTTGTACCACCTCTTTTTTTATCGTGTTGAAAACAATTTGGGAACAACTCCTGGGTTTCAAGTGTACCCATAGGATCCCCAAAAGCAATGGACTTGTTGCACAGTGGAATGCATCAGAGAGGAGACGTTGCCGGAGCTGACTGGGAACCTGCTTTGTGAGAAATTTCAGTTTAAAAAAAAATGTTCTGCTATGAAATGGAACCAAAATAATTTAAAAAATTTTACACTTTATTTTTAAAAGAAAATATAGTTCCAGGTCAATTAAAACATTTTGATAACCATTTAAAAAATTAGATCTACTATATATTTGAGAATCTGTCCATTTGTTCAATAATGCCTTCTAAACAGTAAGAGCTACGACCACCAAATTCAGTATTCAGCTTCCTCTTGTCATAACTTACAGCAAGGTAAGGCTTTGGTTGTGCCAGGAAAAACTGATATCTGCTTTGCGACATCTCAGTGGAGACTGAAGTTCATTCTTCTATGTCCCTGAAGGTCTCAGAAATTTCTGCTGAAAGCAATATTGACATCAGATGTACAACTCTGAAAGCCAGTCCAATTAGAAACAATACTATGGATATCACATTTTCAGAGTTTCTCATCCCTTATTTCTCATAGAGTAATTTGCCTGAAGAACTAATCTTGGTTTTCAAGAATTCATCTATTTTATATTTGTTCAGCTCAATAGTACGAAATAAACCACCCCACACAGAGAGAAAGCATTTCCAACATGAATGTCGTCCAAGCTGAATTTGAAAGTAAGCATAAAAATGCAATAAGCATTTCTTAATTAAATGATGGCAGAGATCTTCTTGGAAAGTGGGAGTTTTAGACAAGAAATTATGTTTCTTTAATTCTAGCATAATGATAAAATCATTCAAATGTAATGTGGTGAAAATATTTAACCTTGAAATTCTGTACATAACTGTAATATTGCAGTATTCAATAAGACTACATTTTGAACCTCTATGATCTCACAGTTATTGACTGATTATTAGCTCACAAATAGGATTCTGGCTTCAGGGACTGAATATGCTGCAGAAAACAAGGTGAGCTCTTAAAGAAATGAAGATCCAGATTATTAGCAATGAACCAAGCATAATGAATGCAGAAAATAAGATCCTAGCAGATTTGTGCTTAAAGCTATTTTTTAAAAAAGCTTCCCAAAAAAGGTAAGCTGTTTTACCAAATCATTCAATTTTTTTACAATAAGAGGTCAAGTACCTCTCTCTAAGAATTCCTCAAAGGTCTAACTCCACTCACAGCCTTCAAAGAATGCACCCTTGGGCCTCCAGCTGTTTTTATTACAAACAGGAATTGAAAAGCCCACTTTAGCAATCTTGGTACCTAGGAACCCAGGCCCAAATCATCAATAGGTATAAACTGATGCCACTTTACACTTGCTGGGAATCTAGTCCTGATCCACAAATTAATGAAGTGCTTGCCTGGTAATCTCCAGAATTAAAAAAAGAAATGTCAAAGAACTACATTGTTCCAGCAGACATTTCAGTCTCTCCATGCCCAACTCACTTTCCTTTGGAAATTAGTCAGGTCACATTTCTCCTACAGTTGTCATAGCTTCCTAGGATAGCCATGTATATTTCAAAAGGCACACATCATCCCTTTAAAAAAAAAGTCTGTATGAGCTAGGCCCAGGAGTGGTTTTATATATCGAGGGAAGGTAGCCAGAGCCAAGGGATAGAGGATCTTGGAAGAGTTGGAATATGGGTGATCTCATAGGAACTGTGAGGTAATTTTCAATGAGAAAGGGATGACTAAACATGAAGCTCTCTTCAAATTTCAAGAACATATGATTTTCAGATTGTTACAATTTTCATTCAATGGTCTGTAATTCACAGAAAAAAATCTCCCTAAGATTAATCACAATAAATTTTAGATTAAATCTCTTTTCTTTGAGCCTTGGCCTTAACATACTTATAATTTTAAAGTCAGGTTAGAACCGTAAGAGGTGCAGCTGATGCCTACGTAAGTATTTGCTAAGTGCCAAGAGTGTGCTTCATGTATACAAAATGCCTGAAACATCTTATATAGTCTAAATATAGTTTAAAGGGTCACATCTGATAGATTGTTCTCTATCATGGTCTGCATTGGACTATTCTTGCAACAGATGTTAGTGCTCTTCTTCACAACTAAGAAAAATGATAGCTCAAAGGAGGTGGAGCGCTATTACCTCATTAAAGATGGAAGCGTATTTCATTAATCACAAGACAAATGAGGATTTAGGGGGGCTTTTTGATACTACAAGATTTTAAAGCAGCAAAATGTTTTATGAAAATTAATTAAGCTGTAAGATTTCATGGGCAAAAAGCTCACTTAGTCAGATGCATGGAGGACTAAGTGGGTTTTTGCCTAGGAAAGCGTATGCCCAAATAAATCTGTTATTCTGTAAGGTGCCACAGTATTCCTCATTGTTTTTGCAGATACAGATTAAAGACAGCTACCCAAAAGATACAGATTAAGCTGCATCATTCTTAGGTTACAGTAACACCTAGAGACCACAACTGATCTGAGGCTCCATTGTGCTGTACAAAACCCACTCTCCTTGGGCCTGAAGAGGTTACAATCTATATACAAGACAGACAAAAAGCTAGGGAAAAGAAGATTGCTTTGGGGAAGATATCTTTCAAGAGTTACTATCTATGGAAATGTGGGAGGGATACACCTTAGCCCAGTGTATCATTTCTTAAACTTTTGCCTCAGACTTAATTATCATCTAACCAACTGAAGCAAACATACATGGCACTGTGAGCAGACATCACTATCACTCACTGTCCTGTACCTTTTAGGAGGATAAACAGAGGTCCTCAATTTCCCAAGCTGGAAATCAAGCAACTTCTCTGCACACTAAATTCACATAAGGTTTAGGGATGTAAGCGAGTAGTCGATTATCCGACAAGCCTAAGCTTATTGGGTAGCTGAGTTGACTACTCGCTCCCCGTCCCCTTGCTCCCTCTGTATCAGAGGCAAGGGGGGGGGGGGAGGGACAGAAGCCAGAGGTGCGGGGAGCTGACTGAAATGCCAGTTCCTCCCAGCACTGTCTCTGTGGTGCTGCCTGCCCCCCTGCCCACCCAGCGCTGCTGCCTCTGCATTTTAAATGTAGTAAGAGCCGCCTTACTATATTAAAAATTCAGTGCTACAGAGGCCCTGGCTCTGTCCTGGCTCATTCCTATCCTCGCTGTGGCACCCAGCTCCTACAACATTTAAACTGCAGAGCCGCGGCAGGAGTAGCTCCTGGACTGGCGTGAGCCAGTACAAAGAGCCTTCCTTTATCAACTAATCGTGTGGTCAATACACATTGTATTGACCACACGATTAGTCAATTACCCACCTCTTAACATCCTTAGTAAGGTTTTCATAACTGTAGCTACAAGGACTTTAAATTTCCCTGAACTCTAAATTTCCCTGAATTCAGCTTTTGCAATCAAAGCTGCAAGTCACCACAGACAAATGCTAATGAAATTTGCAAACTCATGCCTTCCTGAGAAAAATAAAATGGCCCTCCTACAACTAAAACAACTGAAGATAATATAAAGAGTAGTAAGAAATATACAAATACAGAGTTGGAGCAGACAAGGTCTTGTAAGACAAAAAAAACAGAAAACGGAGGGATGTAGCAAAGAAGCTGCTGTAAAATGTGCTACCACGGACATGAGGGGGGAAGGAGGAGAAGCACATGGATAATCAGCTAAGCAGCAGAAGAGATAACTTTTAAAATATGTTGTAAGGAAGCTTAAGAGTCTAGGAGTTCTCATATGATCAAACACTTAATTTTTCTTCTCACAGGCTCAATACTACACTGCTACATGATCCAGCAAATGGCGTATGCACATATTTAAGTACATGAAGTCAATGGAACTATTCATGTGCTTAAAGTTAAACATGAGCTTACGTGCTTAGCTCATTTATGAGTGTTAAATTTGTTCTAATGGTATAATGATAAATAATCATAGCACCTGTTTAGTGGAAGTAGAGTTAGGCTCTCTTGGCTCAATTTTGCAAGCTGCTGAACCCTGTGCCTGATTTGGCATTCTCAAAGAGTGGGAGCTATTTGAATCAAAATAAGAGACACTATAGAAAGAAATATTATACATAGTTTTTGAAGCTGCTGACTAGGAACCAGAGCTCTTGGGTTCCATTACTAGTTTCACAACCGTGACGTTAAGGAAGCCAGTTTCTCTAAGAGAAAATGCCAATTTGTTGAAACGACAATTTCCATTAAATGTTTCATATTTCGACAGTTTCATTGAGAAAGAAAACCTGAAAAATTATTGAGTGGAAAGTTTCCAAGTATTTTTTAAATTGTTTTACTTTATTATGTAACTAGAAGATTTACCTGGCATTGTCTGAGTCCTTAACTCACTTTGTTTTCTTGGAAAATGAAAAATGTACATGCTTCATTTAAATCATTGCTCTGGAGGGGGGATTGGGGATAAGGGGCTCAGTATGCAGGCTGCCTGGAGGAGAGAGGACTATCCCAGCCCTCTCACCACAGCAGCTTGGGGCTAGGTGAGAAGCACCTCTCTATGGCCACTGCAGTTCCAGCAGGCACAACAGGAGGATGAGTGCCATGTTCCCCAGCTGGGGCAGGTACAGGGTCATCTTCACTCTGCTTCAGCCAGAGTGAAGAATGCAGCAAACTGTGCACACCCCTTTCCCCTGCCTGGAAATTCTGTATGTTTTTTATGAGAAGCAATCCCATTCCAGGCACATCCCATTCTGTAAGGTCAACAAAAATGGTGTCATTTTGGCCTTGTTTGCACTATCAGGTTTTGTTGGCAAATTCTGCCATTTGGCAACAGAACAGCAAGAGTGTTCTCTCCACAATGTGACTTTATCATGAAAAATACTCAGTTTCAGCAACAAACTTCCACCCCATAAGAGTATGGGTTTTTTTCTTTCCCCTCTCCCTTTCTTGTTGACTAACATGTAATTTAGACACCATGAGATGTTTTTTCACTTTTATTGCTCTCCAGGAAGTGTCCCGCAATCTCCATGCTGCCACTCTGGTCAGCACTTTAGACTCTGCTGCTCTGCTGCCAGGTGAACAACTATCTACCTCTCCCCCTTGCAAGTCCTAGGGACTTTAAATTCCATTTCCTGCTGACTGGCTCAGTGTGGGGAGGTCTATGGGGTCTTCACAGGACCATGTCTGGCTAGCACCTCCCATGGTCTCCTGCTTGGACCACTGTGGAGCTGTTGGATCTGATTAGTGTATGGGGAGAAAAGTCAGAGACTTTTCTGATTAGTGTATGGGGAGAAAAGTCAGACAGGAATTGGGAGACATATGGGCAAATTTCTTGGCTTGTGAGAAAAGGGCTATAAGTGGAACATACTGCAATACAGAGTGAAGATAAAGGAGCTGTGGCAGGCATGCCATGAGACACAGGAGGCAAACAGTCACTCTGTGCTGCACACAAGACCTGCTGTTTCTATAAGGAGCTGATGCTTTCCTTGGTGATGACCCTACTTCCATCACCAAGAGCCCTGTGGATACTTTGGAGGGCATGGAGACAGCAGAAAGAGGACCTAACCCAGAGAATGAAATAATAGATGAAGAGGTTGAGCTAGATTGAAGAGATAGGGCAGGAAGTCAGGAACTGTTCTGCTCCCCACCCTGGGTTGCTTCCTACCTTCTCCCCCTGACCGGCGGAGGTCCCACCTGGAGATGAGGGTCTGACTGTGGCAGTGGAGTTGGCAGGCACGGCATCTGGCGCCTCCACAGCTGGTTCAGCGACAGCAGATAAGTGGGCTGTATGGCGGGGCCGGCGTTGTGGACGCACTTAGCCCAGGGATGGTAGAGGTGGGGGCAGCTGGTCCAGCGGCTCTTGCTCCGGCTGCCGCGGCTGTGGCTGTGGCTGTGGCTGTGGCTGTGGCTGTGGCGCTCGTGCAGCGGTTCCTTCCGCTCCAGAGGTTCCCCCCACACTGAGCTGCTTTGCCGGCTTTTATACGTAGGCTGCCCTGGGAGCATGCCCAGCAGGGCCGTGGGGGAGGGGCATACTCCACCCAATAGACGTGCTTGCCCTCCCCCTTGTTCAGTGTGGGGCGGGCAAACCCCATCACAGGCTGGAAGAGACCTCAGGAGGTCATTGAGTCCAACCCCCTTCCCAAAGCAGGACCAACCCTAACTAGATCATCCCAGCCGGGTCTATGTCAAGCCGGGACTTAAAAACTCTATGGATGGAGATTCTACAATCTCCTTAGGTAACCCATTCCAGTACTTCACCACCCTCCTGGTAAAATAGTTTTTCCTAATATCCAGCCTAGACCTCCCCCACTGCAACTTGAGACCACTGCTCCTTGTTCTGCCATCTGCCACTAATGAGAACAGCCTCTCTCCATCCCCTTTAGGTAGTTAAAAGCTGCTATCACTAGCACTCTTCTCTTCTGCAGACTAAACAAGCCTAAGCCCCTCAAATTCTCCTGGTAGGTCATGTGCTCCAGCCCCCTATTCACTTTCATTGCCCTCCACTGGAGCTTCTCCAGTGCATCCACATCCTTTCTGTAAGGGGGGAGGGAGGGCCAGAATTGAATGCAATATTTCATGTGGTTACACAACTATTCAGTTGCACTCCTAGCTCATACAGACTCTTTTTTTCAAGGAGTGCCTTTTGAAATATACAGAATTGGCCGCAATTATTAATGTCAAGTTATTATCATATGCCTCCAACTGAGGCAGAGCTGTCTGGTTCTTTCCCGCCAGCTCTTTCCACCCTACTTGTCCTACTGGAGCTCTTAGCACAGTGGGCATGTTGGGTGCATTCCAGGACAGGAGCCAAGACCAATACCCCTAGACCTTTGCCATTTCCTGCTGCATCAGGGCCTATCAGGCCAGGTTCCAGCTGCCCTTTGGGCTCTTCTGACCTTTTGGGCTCTCTGACCTCAAATCAGCCCACAGCAGCCACTGTGTAGGGGAGATGCATGAAAGAATCCACCACAGAGGTGCAAGGGATGGGGGGAGGGGAGATGAGCTCAAGGATTGTGAGAGCAATATACACAGCTGTTCTAAGCTATGCAAAGTGTGCAGGGAGAGAAGGAGCTGGACAATAAGCCCCACTCCTTCCACTGGCCAGAGGAACAATGCTTGCAAGGTAAGGGATGAGAGCCACATGTTGCTCATTTTCAGAGGGAGTAACAGCACCCATGTATCTCTTGCCCTCCAGAAACCCAGTGGGTTAAAGCCACTGCTTAGCTCAATTTCTAATGAGAAAAATACATTTTCAAAAACAAAGCAAGGTGAATAATTACTGTCATATCCCAGAATATTCCACAGTGATTAGTTGTCATATATTTTATATATTGTGCAATAGAATTGCAACAGTAGTGTTTGATCTGATGATTTGCTGTCAGTGTGTTTTGGCCATAGAGCAGCTGCCTGTAGGTTGCATAACTTGGCAACTTTTGTTCATCGTTACATACATGCAAATAATGATGATTTTAATGAATGAAGCAAGATACAAAATTCAATACACACAAATTCATTAGATCAGAAAGATACTTCCTCTTTGTGTAGGTGTAAAAGGATGCTGTATAGAAACTGGATTATATAATGTAAGTTTGAATTTTTGCTTGACTGGAAATAGGTCTTTAATACTAATTACAGCAAATTGCATGGTTATGGTTAAGACTGGTCTCTGGATCATAAAATAGGTTTTTTTTTCATTTAGGATTTATAACACATTTCTACAAATTCACCATTGATTTTGATTCTTGACATATATTCACATCAATAGTACATTCTTACAAAATATCTCTAAAATCAGTTAGCGTATATTTCAGAAAATGGTGCAAAAACTGTTTATGCTTTAAGTTTTTACTACATTATTGCCACAAAAATATAATCACAATGTATTTTACAGGTATTATGTATAGTGGGACTGATCCTCAGCGGGTGTACTTTGGTGTAGCTCTAGATCTGGCCTGTGGCCTTGTCTGGTACTAGTGAAAATAAATCAGTACTGATAAAGGGTCCAATTCTTTAGTACTTCCTAACACTCGTAATTCTTACTCGCGTGAATCAACACTTTCAAGTCAATCTCACAGCTTCCAACTGTGGAGGTAGCGTGTATATGCTTCATTCTCCCAAAGGCACAAACGGGTCACCTTCCTCAGACAGTAATCGCTACTGGCTGATATGAGGAGGGGACGTGGACCCTACCAAGCTGCTTAGCTCACCCAACTCACTCAGAGGATGCAAGGGAGGAAGGTGTTGTTGGTTTTTTTGGGGTGGGGGAGGGTTGCATGTTATTTGCACAAGCTAAGGATCCATTTAATATGTGACTCTTTATTTCTCATAATTTCTTAGCTAAAGTTGGACACTTAATTTTGTAATGTAGCTTTTGAGTATGTACATATCTGCTTGCCGATTTTTCTTACAATGGCAATAATAATCCAGAAGGCGGCATTTCAATGTAATCTTGTCCTGGTTATTTTTTTTTAAATATGGAGTAGGAATTTACTTAGAGTTAGGGCCTGCTGAAAAAGAAAACCTGTTCTTTTTATTATTAAGGGTTCTGTCAGTTATTAAAATCACAACTCTAATAGCAGCGAACTTCAAATTCAAAAAGTTCCAAGGTGGTATGGCTAATTTCAATGACTGGGCATCATAATGAGTTGCACAGAGACATGAGAATAAAAGGAAACCTGAACTGTGAATTAAAAAGATGAGACTACCAAGTCATAATATTTGGAATATTTAAGAATTGCAGTGAAAACAATTATGAGCAGAAAAAAGGAAAATTGAGTGGTATAAGAAGGGTGTAATAACTGGGATCTCAGGGGAGCCAGCTGAGGTCACTCAGCTAGGGTGAACAGCAAAAAATGGGACAGCCCTTCCCCCAAACTGTTGGTTAATCCAATATTTATATTTTATCAATCCAGAACAAAAGGCCAAACAATGCAGTTCTCAAAGTATCCAGCCTCAGACTTCCACACAGATACTCAAGTCAAATAAAGTTCTATCAATCCCAAATGATCAGGTACTTTACCTTCCAGGTCAATACATTATTTCAGATCTTACCCTAAATACATGCTATAGCCATTTTTTATTAACCAAACTAAAATTTATTAAAGAGAGAGATATCAATGTACATACAGACATGAGTTCAGTTCTTGACGTCGGATGCATAATAGAGGTGGTGATCTTCTAGTTGCAAAAAGTCCGTTTAGAATTTAGTCCATGGTTATAGTCCAAAATCAGATATCATATTTAGGGTATATCCGTTTAGGACTGGGATCTCAATCCTTGTGGCTTAGGTCTCCCTTATATGAAACCTTAAGCCCAGCTAAGATACAGATGTTAAGGGTTAACTGGTTATCCAGTAAGCATTCTTTTCACTGGCATGGTTACCAGGATAACTGGTTAACTGGCAAGCAAGAATTGCTTGGCCCCTGGGCAAGGTAGGAAGTGCCTGGGTCCATGCTCCTGGAAGGGGCAGAGGATTGGATGGAAGGGGCAGGGACAGCCAGCCCACAGAGCCACTCAGACCTTTCTTTATCTCCCCTGCCAACCTTTAGCACCACCCATGGCTACTGCAGTGATTTAAAACGCTGGGTTCCGGGCAGTTTCCCCCTTTGCCCTCCCATCAGTGGGCCTGATGGCAGCATTTGAAAAAAGGAAAGAAATATGATCTTAGTATTTACAGTCCCTTAAGTCTTACTTCCATCATTTTAGTAGAGATGGAACAAAGATTACAAGAAGAATCCATAGACATATGATAATGAGATGATAAGAATGGATTTATGCAATGGTTCTTCCCTCTTGAGTCTGAGGGGAAGCCGCTCTGCTGCACTTCAGCAAGCAACAATAGACTAAGCTCTGGCTCTCTGAGATGGAGAGAGCAAACAAACTGTCTATAGCCCTCAGTCTTGTGGCTAGAACAAGCAATAACAATCAATAACAGTCATACAAGCCTTCTGGCCTAAGGTGAGTATGTAGTCAGCCATAGCACACCTTAGGCCAGAAGGCTTGGTGGCGATCTAGGGCCCAGGCCCACCCTATTCCACAAGCTCCTACCCCAGGGATATAACAGTGGTTCTGTTCTGGTTTGTACCTTGAGGAGGGTTTGGCTCTGAGACATACCTACCTCCTTCCCCGGTCTACCCTCAACTGAGCTGTGTCACCCCCCTCTCATACTTCCTGTACTGCCCCTGCCCTTCCTGCAAAACAGTGGTAGGGGCGGAGATTGGGTTTGGCAGTGCTCACCAGTGGGATTATGATAGTTCTTACCTCTTGATTCTGCAGGGTGGCCACTCGGCTTCAATGCAGCTTATAAAGAAAATATCTTTCTAGACAAATATAACTGCTTATTTGCTTTAAACTTAGTGGATGAAGGGATTTTGATAGACTTAATACACTGGGTTTTAGTGAAACATTTGATGTAGCATGACTCTAAATGTTAATTGGAAAAAATAGTTTACATTTAAAAACTTAATTGAAAAATTAAATCAGTTCGGGCAGAGCTGTTGTTAAGATTGGAAACTAGCTAAGAGGCTGTCCATAAAGGTTGATGAAAAACCGTATTGTACTGAACTGTAGAAAGATTTCTAGCAAGATGTTGCAACAATATGTGTTATGATCTTGTTTAAATTGTGATTTTATTCTGAAAAGCAGTTCTATAAAATAACATTATCAGGTTCTCTTAGTGGTGTCAAGATCAAATATACCCAAATGTTAATTTAACTGCCAATGCAAGCTCCTCATAAGATCTGTATGACATCTGGGTTCTTTCTTTCTTACACATTATTGCTAGTAATTAAGATTTTGTGTTTCAAATTAGGCCCTGTTTACGCTTGTGCAACTCCAGTGTCTTGAAATGATGCCTTTGGTGACACTTTTATGCACCTGTTGCTTTCCAGACATCTAGAGCTTAACATAGTAAGCAATTCTTCTGATGGTGCACAAAAAGAAAAAGGAATCCAACTTACTCTGAATTAGCTGCTATGACTCTGCAAAAAGCAGTTAACTTTTATTTTTTACGATAAATCAGGTATCCATTTTTAATATACAAAAGGAACAGACCTATGATTAACTCAGTGTGATTGTACTGAATTATAATTCAGAAGAGAAACTGAATTATAATTCAGAAGAAAATCAGGTTTTAATAATTAGGAGAAGAGGGAGTAAAGCACATATTAATGTCAATTTGAGCTGATACTAAATACAGATTTACAAATATCAGTGAAGACAGAGAAAAGATGGAGAGTCACTACACTCTGCAAAAAGGCCAGATATCAACTTTTTCTTTATCAACTCTGAATATGAGGGTCACATACTCCCTTCATCAATATATCCTAAACATACATGTAACCCCCTTTTTCCTCCCTGGGTTACTAAGGAGCAGGTCACACTCACAGGTGTGCCTGGGTGCCTGATAGTTTTAACATAAAAGGAGATCCTGAGTACCCCAGTGGTGATGTTGTTTAGTTGGGGAAGCCCTATCCACCCCCTTGCTGCTGTCCCTTGCTCATAAAGAACATATAATGGTGGTGCCTCCACCTGGCAGGCCCTGTACACACTTAATGGTGTGCCTTGAGAGCCTCCAGGAATAAAATTATTCCAGCAATAATCTGGATCTAGCTCCAGAACAACAATTACAAATCATAAATAGTATACATCTGATAGATTACAGTAGAAAGAACAACCTTTACTTAACTTAAAGAAACAGAGTTTAGCAGATTAACAGTGAATAACATTAACAAAGTACATAGAAATAATAGGAACATATCTGTCTGGCATTTGCACTGCCCCTGTTTATCACACCCCAGAGTATGCACTATTTCTATACTGTGCCTGTTTGGCACAAGAAATATGCAAATGAGGTAAAGCATGGAATATCGCCATGCCTCATTTGCATAATTAATGAGGCTCCATTTTTGTGCAAAATCCTTCTTGTGCTGGTGCCGTTCTATGCAGAAGAATGGCTCTTGTGCAAGAGGGGGTTTTTGCGCAAAAAGGAGCCATGTGGATGGCTCCTTTTTGTGCAAAAGCCTCTTGTGCAAAAACAGGGCCTCATTAATTATGCAAATGAGGCACAGTGATATTTCATGCTTTGCCTCATTTGCATATTTCTTGCACCAATGGGCGCAGTATAGACATAGCCTCTGTGTTTTGTCATCACAAAGGGTTAATAGTAATGTAATGACTAGTTAGTTTCTAGTTATCAGTCAGCAAATATGCTCAGTGTTACAGCACAGGCAACTGAAGAGCAAGTAAGGGTTGGGGACTCAACCTCACAGTTTATATTGGCTACTGATTATCTCCAGAAAAGTCCATAACAAACAGTTCATGAGGCAGATTTTCATTTTTTCAGTCCAAAAATTTAGACCAGTTCTAATCACTAAAGCACCATAAGCATTTATAAGACAACACTGTCCTTTACAATAAGGCTCCTTTATACCATTTTGGCAATGCCCTCGGTATGCCAAAATGTTACACCTGTTTTACACTCCAGGGAAAATGCACTAAGAACAATGGAAACAATTCTCTAACTGGCTGCTACATTCTGCTCTGTCTGAGGGGGCAGAGCCTGCCTCAAGCCTGTGTCCCCAGAAAACACCCCAAAGCCCTGCTTTTCCATGCTGAGCATGCTGCAATAGTGAGTGCAAGGGGCAGTCCTTAATTTCCTCCCACCCCATCCTGGCTGTGATTTATGTCTCTATCACAGTTGCTTTAAGCACCCAAACGGACCTGCCAGCACTGCTGGAGAGGGGCATGGGACCCCCCTCCTGTGGCTTCCTTTGCTTCCCTGTCAGAAGTCATTTTTCTGCAGGGAAGCAAATCTGTGCAGGCTATGAATTCTGTGCACATGCAGTGATGCAAAATCCCCCCCAGGAGCAGATTGTTTGGCTCTATCAGATTTTGTTCTTCAAGCCTCTTACAACCAGATTTGTCCCTGTAGATGCCTTGAGCAAGACTGACCACATTGTCAGTGTTTAAACAAATAATTCACAGTAAAAAACAATTCCTTCTGTTGTTTTTCAAGGCAAATACAGCATATGGGAAATTGTTCCCATTGCTCTTAAATAAACAGCCAAATTATATTTGAGGTTCAAGTTACGTTTAGAGTCTGAATAGTGTAAATTAATAACTGCTACTTGACATTTTTTCCTGGTTTTCTGATTTTTGTAAAGATTTTAGTCTATCACTCCCAACAAAAGGAGTCAAGCCAATGCATATTAAATTACCTTTTTAAAGTTATGGTACTTTTAGTCCCCTGTCTCTTCTCTGTAAATCAGCTTTTAATAATCTTACTAGTGAAGGTGAAGAAGAGAAAATGTCACAGACCTGTCTCCTTTTTATTTGATATTCAGTTTCATTATTTCCTTTTCCCATAAAGGGTCAGTGCTGGAGACTGTAACTAATCGCTCTGGCTTTCAATTCTGGAAATCTGAGGCACACTTAGTTGCAAGCCATTTTGTTCCGTTACACTGTTCCCATTTGTCAAAGGCTAAAACTTTTTTTCTGTTCTCAAGAAGGCAGTACCTCCTGTGAACAGGTCCCTTAGACAATCTTTCTTTGTTTGAAGATTCCTCACTCAACAAAATTTGCAGAATAATAAAGAGGTTAGTTTAATTTTTGTTAGGAAAAGCAAGCTTGAGTAAAAAAAACAAACAAGAAAGCAGTCTTCACTGTTGAAGCAGTTATGAAAGAAAAACTCTTTTCATGATCATTGGAACAAGTGGTTGCAGAGAGTATGAGCAAGAGTGAAAGGAGTGGGAAACTGGCTTCCTTCCAAAATAAGAAAAACTACATTTATGGATGTAAGTGAACATTTTGGAAATTCCTTTTGAGAACTAATGCAGCAGGATCTTTTTAAATTATTAAAAACCAAATGCATAATAGTTCCATATAACAAAATATAAATTACTGTTTGAAGTTCGTAACTGATGAATTTATATATTGTATATACTAAGAACAAGTGACATCAGTTTACTATATGTATAAATCTGTATGCACTCAAATTCATGCACATAAATGCACACAGAATATTAAAATGAGAAAGTCTGAAAAGTTTAACATCTTGACACAAAACTTTCATTTGTTACTTAGTAGGAAAAGGTATTATCAATTTTCTTTCTTTTGAGAATAATGGAGAATGTTTTGATATGGCAGAATCCCTTCCTATGAGAAAAAAATCTTAAAATATGTTGGAAAAGCAGAGGTAATTAAGCATACCTATTGTACAGAAACATTTGATTTTTTTTGGATTCTCGCCGTGATGATTTTACACATTTTTATGTTGACTTAAGTAAGTTGGTATTCTACATACACAGAGAGCAAAGAAATTGAATTATTGGCAGTTTGCACAGAACTAAAATTTCATTCTTGGCATGTGCAGTGTACTTAAAGGCTACGCAGATTCCATCAGGAGAACCAATTCTGTAAATACAAATAAAATCTTTACAAGAATCATGGATCTCTGAAACTCCACATAGCGTAAATATTACTTTCTGTGATTAGACTGGGGAGAACTATTTTTAAGTAAAATAAGGCCTTCCAGTCACAGATATACAATGAAAACTGTTGATAATAGTTACCATTCTTTTCTTAATCATTATAATAGATGTCTGCCTAATGTAGTATGGTTAATACAGAGCCGCTCTCATAAGGACTGAGATTGTATTCGCTGTTAGGAAAGGTGAGTATGATTATCAAATGAACCTTTCTTTCATTGTAAATAAGATTTCCCTCTTTTCAGAAGCAAGTCTGGGACAGGTATGTGCACCAATAGAACTTATACACTGGATGACTTGTAAACTGAAAACATCTTTCTTAAGGATTCTTTGTGTTAATTTAGATGCAATATATGGGGTAAAGTGGCTAAAATAACCCAGTCTCTGTGCAGTGTTCAACAGTGGTGTACAAGGTTTCAAGGGGAGACCTCAGCTAAGGATGTAAAATCCTGTTTAATTTGTTAATTTGTTAAAAATATTGTTTAACCAGTTAACCAATTAACAGAGGGAGGAGGATGGAGGGCTTACTAGACTCATTCCCCAGACAAGGAAATAGGTACAATTCTTCATTGGGGGCAGGATATTAGTGGAGGCTTGTCTTTCACTTTTGACTACTCCTATCCCTGATCTATCACAAAAGGGTAAGCCAGGTAAGGTCCTCTGGTCCACACTGACAGTGAGACTTCTATGAACTGAAGGAAGTCCTGAGCACAGATCCAATTCTGGTAAGCTCCAGCTTTGACAAGTCTTTTATAGAGTTGATAGAGGCCTCCAACACAGGGAAAGAGAAGGGAGAACAAAGCCCCATCATATACTGAACTAGAAATTGCTTCCATGAGAAGCGAAGTTATGGCCAATAGAAAAAGGATGTTTAGCCAGGGTGTAGGTGCAATCAATAGACTACAGCCTGATCTTTTGGGTGACATTTTGCTGTGTACACTGACCAGTCACCTGGATACATGAAAAGAAAGGGGCAAATGGCAAGTTAGTAAGGGAGAAGGTTGGTATTCCAAGATTATGGTATGGAAGAAATCCAAATTAAAGGGAATGCAAATTTGGCTGTTGATATGTTGTCAAGGAAATATGTCATTGGTTTTCCCTAGGCTGCCAATCAAGCAACCTAGTTACATCCACTTCTTTTGCAGGGAAGATGTGACAGATACAGCAGTTTCTTGCAATATCCTCAATAAATATTATTGAAGTAAGCTACGTTTTACTGTGTTCAGTTTATTCTGAGCCCAGGATTTCATGCACTTCCATGGAGGAGAGGACCATATCACTCCAGAAACTAAGAACAGTGGGGAGGTCGCCCACCGAGTAGGGACACAGCCAGGGCCACAACTGTTTCTCTCCCCGCAAGGCTTTGCTTCCTCTTACAGGTGCCAGAGCAGACCATCCACAGGACATCAACTGACCATGACAGAGGGATGACGGACAACCGACGAGGGACATGACTGAGGACAATGAGGGATGAGACGATGAGGGATGAGTTCAGGGGAAACATTGGCTTCCTTTATCTAATGGACTGAGTTAAATTTTTTTCCCCACAAAGCATTATGGACGGAGGTCTTATGCCCCCAGAGTGGCAAATTCTACCCGTTGAGAAATGGACTATGTTAGGAGAAAAAGACTCTTTTCTGCATTATGGGTGATGCCCCAGAGGAGTGCAACCGACTGCAACCATGACAGAAAGATACGACAGACGACCACCGAGGGACACGGTCAAGGAACGCTCCCATTGCCTTCCCTGACGGCGTATGGACTCTGTTTTAACAGAGCCTTGTCTGGTTGCCCACCGAGGAGGGACAACAGAAGGGCCTCACCCACTTCTTTCCCCCACGAGGCTTTGTTTCCCCCTCAGGTGCCAGAGGAAACCAGACATAAGAAACTGACTGACCGCAACGGAGGGACAATGGACAACCGACGAGAAACATGACTGAGGATTATGAGGGATGAGACAACGAGGGACAAGATGTTGAGGGACGAGTTCAGGGGAAACATTGGCTTCCTTTACCTGATGGCCTGAGTTAATTTCTTTTTCTCCACAAAGTAATGGACAAAGGACTGATCCCGCTCCCCCCAGTAGGGCAAATTCCACCCCCATTGAGAAATGTACTATGTTAAAAGAAAAAGACTCTATTCTGCTTTATGGGTGAAACCTCAGGGGTTACATACGGACTAAAGTTTAGTTATACCCCACTTTTATCCGGGACTAGGCGGGTTATGTCGAGTGCTTTTAAATCATGTACAGTGTTTTGTTACTGCTGTAAGCCACCCTTGAGCCATGTATTACCTATACTATATTTTAAACTTGTACTATTTGTTTGGCTTTTACCTTGTAAATATTCACTCAATAAAACACTTTATCTTCACTCAGAGCCTTATTTTGATTTAACAAGCAGATAGAACCTTCTCTGCAAGGGAAGAAGGGCCCTAATCCATAGGGAAGGTTAGAAGGACTGACACTGGCCAGAGACCTTGTTGAGATTGGGGGGTGTGTAATCTCTGAACATTTTATTGGCGTATGTGTATGTTCTTGCTTTTAATGTTTTCTCTAAGTCTTTTACCTCAATTGTTCTTGCTTAAAAAGAGACATATAATAACTAGGGATGTTTGTGAGGTAACAGTTAATTAGCTAATCGAGTAGTCAATGGAATTTCCATTGACTACTCAATAAGTCAATAAGGAGGAGTACTCGCTACCACCACTGTGGCTCTGCATTTTAAATGTAGTAAGAGCCACTGGGCTCTTACTACATTTAAAGTGGACAGCCACAGCAGAGTTAGCTCCCAGGGGTGGCACAAGCTGGGACTGAACACTCCTGACTCACGCTGGCTCTGGGACTGCTGTGGTTCTGCCGTCTCCTCCCCCCACCCCCCCACGGATACAGTGCTGAGGGGAACCAGAGGGGAACAGAGGCAATGGGAGGGGAGGAAGTGAGTAGTTGAGTAGTCACTCAACTAGTTGTTTACATACTTAATAGTAACTTAATTTTGAGTAATTTTGCTGGTTCTAGCTCCTGAAATGAAAATCGGAGCTAGTCTGCTGAGGCAGTCTGACTCTACTGGGGAATGCACACTGTAGGCAAAGATTGAGCAGCCTGGAAGAAAAAACCCAGTCAGAAATGAGAGAGATGCATGTTTCTGCCCAAGAGAAGTAGGTATCAGAGCCCTGAAAACCTGTGGATGTTCTTCCTAGACTACTGGCAGGGAAAACACATTGTCCTTAACTGTAACACCTTGTTTCCTGCAACTATGTACAACCACTTTCTGTTCCTTCTCTTTTTCTTCCAAATGGCTCTTCATAGAGACCAATTACCCTCTATCAGACCCCACAGAGCAGTGGGTTTTCAAACTACAGGATATGACCAGCGATAGGAGTGGCAGCCAGCAATAGGATCAGCTCCTAGGGGAAGAGTTCTCTGTGCACTGCCCCTACCTTGCTCACTAGCTCCGCACTCCCATTGGGTGGCAATCTACTACTGACTGCTTCTGTGGCACAGCATGGTCTGTGGTGCCAGGAGAGGAAGAAAGCCTACCTCAGTACCCTCGCTGCACCGCTGACTGGGAACCACTCTAAGTAAATGTCTCCCGCCCAAGCCCTGACCCACCCCAAAGCTGAAGCCCCCTCCTATACCCCAAAGATCTCATCCTCAGCCCCATCCTGGAGGCCACACTCTGGTCCAATTATGTTGTGTCACAGACATCAAACACTTCTTCAACTGGGTCATGAGAAAAAAAAGTTTGAAAACCACAGCCATAGAGAAGCTGGAAATGAATCTAAGGTGAGCTGAATCCATTCTTTCTTGAAAGGGCCAGTCACCCTGTGAGAGGGGAAATGTGAGTAGGGGAACTTGTTACAGCTCATTGGTCATATCATCATTTCAACCTCAGCCTTCCAGTCTCCCTAGTACAGGGGTCTCCAACCTTTTTAAGCACAAGATCACTTTTGGAATTTAAGTGCAATCCAAGAGCTACCTCAAATATAAATACCCTTGCCCCACTTCCTTCCCACCCCTTTTCCGAGGCCCCACCCCTGCTTACTCCATCCTCCCTCATTTTCATCAGGATGGGGCAGAGGGTTGGAGCGCAGGCTCTGGTCTTGGATTAATGGATCTGGAATGTGAGAGGGGCTCTCAGTTGCTCTTGGGGCAGGCAGTTGGGATGTAGGAGGGGGTTCTAGGTGCAGGCTCTGGGACAGTGTTTGGATGCAGGTATGCTCTGGGCTGGGGCAGGGACTTAGAGTGAAGGAGGGGGTTCATGACCAGGGTGGAAGTTTGGGATGTGGGCTCCAGCTGGGCACTGCTGGTGGTTCCTAGTTGGCAGTGCAGTGGGGCTAAGGCAGGCTCACCCCTGCCCTGGCCCTGCACCACTCCCTAAAGCAGCCAACAAACTCCATCCCAAGTCCTATTGTGCCCCCTCTCTGCTCTGTGGAGAAAGGATACAGGGTGGGAGAGGGGGCACCTTGACATCAGCACCCTCCTTTTCCTCTCCTGCCCTGCACAGAAACCAGGAGGCTCCCCAGGGGGAGGGGCAGCTCCAAGGCAAAGGGCAGGAGATGAGCAGCAGTGTGGGGAAGAGGCAGCTGAAGTGCCGGCACTTGATAGCCTTTTGGCCACACTGGTCGGGATCACCTGTCAGAGGCTCCAACATCTACCAAGTATCAGAGGGGTAGCCATGTTAGTCTGAATCTGCAAAAGCGACATCTAACGAAGTGGGTCTTTGCCCACTAAAGCTTATGCTCCAATAAATCTGTTAGTTTATAAGGTGCCACAGGACTCTAAGATCTACCAGTAGATCCCGATCTACTGGTTGGTGACCATTGTCATAGTAGGTCACTGTTTCCTCTCCAGTTCACTTCTTGCTGAAGTCAAGCACAGTAGCTGCCTCTATCTTGACTTAATAAATTACCCACCTGTCTGCTTCTTTTGACTGCTTCTGCCTCTTCTCTGTGCTGTGGTACCATGGCATATTTCATGGCACAATCTGAAACATCATAGTATATGAAGTGGGAGAGAGACTGATCAGTTGATGGCACAAAAATTCGGAGGGAGCCATGTGAGGAACTGCAGGAGGAGGGAAGAACCCAGAGAATGTGCAGCTGGATGTCTGCCTCGGCTAGTGCTACTTAAATCATACGAAAATCCCAGTTTCAGTGGAAGTGCCCAGAATGCTGGCATTGTCCTTTGAAATGTGGTAACCATGTCATTCTATCCTGAAGAACAAAAGCAAAGTCATGCTAACCTACTGCATTTGGGTTGTGACACCTCGTAGTAGTGTTATGTAAAAGAACCCAGCTTTTTGAGTGATTTTTGAGGCATAGCTATCTAGACTGGCATAGATGACGATTCCTTGGGTCTGCATGTTCTGCTTGTTTTGTTAATATTTTCAACTTCCATTTCTTAAATATATACACAGTGTTTATCATGTAGTAGAAAATCAGTATGTTTTGCTGCTGTGGGGATGCATGGCCACTTGTTCCCATTTTCAAGCTAAATACATATGACCCAAATAAAATTACTCTTCTCTTCTCTGAACAGATGCAAACCCTGTTGTATATCATCACCTTGTTGTGAAAAGTAACTCTCCAATCGAGCCACCAGCTGATAAGCTTTGACATCTAAAGAATATAAAAAGCCAATTCGATAGCTTGTATCCTGTAGCAAAGATGTTACTGACTATTGTCTAGTTAATTCGACAATAGGCAGTAATTCGAGTTAAGGGCTTTACTTCAAACTCCCGTACTGCTGCGTATAGACGCGGGCAGTTATTCCAGGCTAGTCAATTTCCAAAATGGTGACCACCCAAGAACATGCTAATGAAGCGCGGGATATTTAAATCCCGCGCTTCATTTGCAATTTCGGTCACCCTCATTAGCCTCCCTAGTTCGAACTAGGGGGCTAGTGTAAACGTACCCTCAGAGTAGAATGTAGCAGCATTATTTTACTACTGAAAACCTGAGGTGAAATCCAGATCCCAGTGAATCCATGCAAAAATTCCCATGGACTTCAATGGGGCCAGAATTTCACCCCGGTGGTGGGGCTTTGGCAGATGCATGGGTCAGTTTATGGCTGTGGTCTCCAGCCTTTTTAAGCACGAGATCACTTTTTGAATTTAAGTGCAATCCAGGATCTACCTCAAACCCAAATACCCTTACCGCACCTCTTTTCTGCCCCTTCTCTGAAGCCCCGCCCCTGCTCACTCCATTCTCACTCTCACCAGGCAGGGGCAGAGGGTTGGGGTGCAGACTCTGGTCTTGAATTAAGGGATTTGGAGTGTGAGAGGGGCTCTGAGCTGAGCTTGAGGCAAGCATTTGTGGTCTGGAGGAGGTTCTAGGTGCAGGCTCTGGGGGGTGTTTGGATGCAGGGGTGCTCAGGGCTAGGATAGGAGCTTGGAGTGCAGGAGGGGGTTCATGACTGTGGTAGGTTTCAGGATGTGGGCTCCAGCTGGGCCCTGCTTACCTCAGGTGGCTCCTGGGTGGTGGTGCAGTGAGGCTAAGACAGGCTCACCCCTGCCCTGGCCTTGCACCACTCCCAAAAGCAGCCAGCAAACTCCATCCCAAATCCTGCTGTGCCCCCTCTCTGCTCTGTGGAGATAGGATACAGGGGGGAGGGGGAGTACCCTGACATCAGCGCCCCTCCGCTCCTTCCCCTGCCCTGCACAGCAAGTAGGAGGCTCGTTAGGAGACAGCTTCAAGGCAAAGGGCAGGAGATGTGCAGCAGTCTGGGGGACAGCTGAAGTGCTGGGATTGATAATCTCTTGGCCAAACCAGTCAAGATCCCCTGTCAGAGGCTCCAAGATCTACCAGTAGATCCCAATCTACTGGTTGGTGACCATTGGTTTATGGCATTTGATGCGGGACAGGAAATGCATTTCCCCCTCCTATGTAATATATTGTACAGATCTGAAATGAAAATGTTTTTTCTTCATAAGCCATTGCACGTTTCTCTTTTTTTTCCTTCTCCTAAATTCTGTAAGTCAAATTTTAAAAGAAACACCTTTGTATTGCTTGCCTACTACTGGTAATTGTGTAATTGAGAGCATAAAAAGGGATGGATGGGCCTTTGAGTGAGGCCAGGTAAGCATACAAGCATACATTCACTGTGCATGTAATTGGATACATAAATTTAGGTGAAGTAGTTACATATATATTGCATATTTAATACTGATATATAAGTCAAATATGTCACAATACCCAGTGACTTAAGCCCTAGGAAATGCAAAAAAAAAAAAAAAAGTTTTCAATAAAACTTTCCCAGACTTACACTGGGAGCGCTAAAGCTTATTTTTAGAGTTGCCTTCTCTGTCAACACTAAACCAAGACTACCATTGGGCTTGGACTGGCTGCCCTCATAGCCAAAAAGTAACTTTCCTTGTCATCACATTCAAAGTCAATTCTTCCAATAATTCTCAACTGTCCACATAATTTCCTTCCCTCCCATGGACAAATCAAACTGAAGTTCCCCATATACATTCAGACTGTTCTCATTACTGCAACACATCTAATCAGCCTCCCAAAGTTACAGTTTCTTCCCATTAACTCAATTCTGCATACTGTCCCACTATCACAGTCTATCCCATAACTGATTTTTCTTGTAAATCGAATTCTTTCACTCTGGGCAAATAAAAATGAGTAGTCCTCTGGCCATGATCTGCTCCACAACCCCTCTCTCTCTCTTCTCCCCAACACTTTTATTCTGTTGGCCTTTCAGACAAGTCCCTGAACTCATCCTGCATACAGTTTCCTAGCTCTAACCTCCTAGTTCCTTCCCCCTACAGAGGGCCTTGATGTTCCCTCATTCATTTATCCCTTTCTCCTATTAAAATTCTACCCTCCTCCAACCCCAGCACCACTGCTTCTCCTCACCCTTCCTCCTTCCCCCCGAAAAAAAATCAAGTTTCCTGATTTTGATGCCCTTTCTCCTGACCCTACGCTCTGGTCAGGTTTTCTTCTATTCCCATGTTCCTTCAGCTCCACTAGAGCAGATACACCAATACATCAGTATGCCTTCTCCTAATCTTTACTGCTGTCAGTGCTGATAACTGGTTCAGTGTCAGTGGGTCCCAGCTTGATGGTGGCAGTTGTGGGTGTAAATCCTAATGAAATTGTGGTAGTGAATGTAGATCCAAGTGCAGTTGGGTTCCACTGCTGGCTGGTCCAGCTCATGGTGTAGTGGCAGTTGATCTCAGTCCTGGTTCAGTGGCTTCAAGGCTGTCGTCTTCTGGCTTCTTCATCTCTTTATGGTAATATTTGTTGGTTGGAGAGGAAAAGACAAAATATTTAATGGAGTAGTCTCATCAGTGTCCACCATTGTGGGCTGTCCAAGATGACAGAATATATAGCATCAGTTATATGCGTGGTTCTCTCCAGACCAATGGGAAGGGCTCCATGTATCTCAGTCTGGATAGTTCTGATCTACATCAATGGTGCTCAAACTTTTATTAATTCATGTCCCACCATCTAAACAAATGTGTGAAGTTAACTGATGGACCATAATGCTGACCTACCACCAGTTGTACATACTCTAGTGAGGGAACCCCTGAATCTAATACCAAACAAAAAGAAACAGAAAGTACTAAGAACCTCCAAACTGAGCTTTCTACATTAATCCATATCTTGCCACCCAGTTGTAGCAGCAGCTGTAAACAAAGACAAACCCTGTGGAAGCAGGAAAAAATAAGCATGTGGATTCTGTGTTGGGAAATGAATGCCAGTGCAAACATGTCTTATGTGGAAATTTACAATCTTACAATCTAATATGAAGCCCTGATGCTGTCACCATTTGTGATTTACCCTTATAGACATCCATGGAAACACTTATATTTTAGCACATTGAAGAGAAGGATTTTTGTTGATAGTGAATTATTGCTGCTTAAGTAATAATAATTTATCACTAATTTTTTGTAGTATCTGACTTTATCCTGTTTCTGCCTCCATTTCTCCAGATCATGCCTGTTTGGATGCTGCACAGGACCAAATTTTCTTGCACTTTAATAAATGGGAGTTTTGCCATTACCTTCAATAGGATCAGGATCCATCCCTTAGCCATGTATGGTCCATTTACAAATTCTTAGATCAGAAAAATTCCATTCTCACAGAGAGACAATAGCTACATAAAATTATCTCACAGTATGAGTAGGTAGGAAAAAGGATGCTAAATCTTGCATACATCCCATTCATTTTGTGTTTTAATTATATGAAGGGGAAAAGAGAAGGTGCTTTTCTAGACTGCTTATAGGATATAGGAGACAAAGGATTAATTTTAAAACTCTTTCAGAAAAGCAGGTATTTTAGAGATACCGTTTTGACAAAGTATAATTAATATCCATGAAATGCTAAATGGAGAACAGTAGAAAAATAATTGTTACTCTTTTAAGGTAATTAACACTTTTGTCCTGGCATCTGTAAAAATAAGTTTTTGCCTGCTACTGACTTTATTGGGTTATAATGGTCATTTTTAGCTGTAATAAAAGAATGGGAAAAAGCACTAGAAGCTGTTTGCATTGCAAAAATGAAGACAGATAAGAGGGAACATATATATTAAGGAACAGTGGAACCCTGGTCTATATACTATTGCAAGAACAAAGTTTTCCCTCCTTTTTTGAAAATCTCTTCAAACTCCTTCTTTTGATTACACTAGTGCCAAAACCCTGAGCCTAGCACACAGTTCACATATCCAGGCTTGACATCTGGAAGCTGTTGAGGAAAGATATCCTCCATCACTTTGTTTCCAGTCATGGAGTGATTGCAGAGAAAGTTACCTCATAGCTTTCCCTAGGTTGCTATCCTGCTTCCCCCTACAGGGGAAGGTATTACCTTTGCTCTCTGAATACTTTCTTGTAAATGTCAAAAAAACAAAAAAACCCGATAGTTACAGCAACACTGCAAAAGTATAAATTCATCACAAAACATAACTGTTCTATTACAAAACTCTAACATTTATAGACTATATAAAACCCTAAGATCAATACTGCTTTACACTTTCCCATCACATAGTGATTAGTAGTATTCTGTAAATTATTCTATAAACTGAGCAGAACATCACATTTAGAAATAAAAAGTTGCTCATCAGACTTCCTACTTCAAAAAAACTCCAGCAAAACTGACTCCCTCACATAAAAGTTGTGCCTTTATCCCATAAACAATCACCCCTAATAAACCCTCTCTTGTTCAGGCATCTGTGCAAAAAGGCCTGATCTGGCAGTATGTCAGGCTATGTCTAGACTGCAGGCTTCTTTCAGAAGAAGCTTTTCTGGAAGAGATCTTCCAAAAAAGCTTCTTCCGAAAGAGCGCATCCACACTGAATGGATACTATCTCGCATTTAAACTGTGACTACTATGGACGGAGCGGCCACCAGGGCACCTGTGCTTTTTCCTCTTTCCTTTTCTTCCGAAAGAACTCCCTGGCCGCACATGCCTTTTTCCGAAAGAGCTCTTTCAGAAAAAGGCTTCTTCCTCGTAGAATGAGGATTACCAATGCTGGAAAACCCCCTCTGTTCTTTCGATTTTCTTTTGAAAGAACACGATTGCAGTGTGGACGTAATTGAAGTTTTTCCGAGAAAAATGGCCGGTTTTCTGAAAAAACTCTGTAGTGTAGACATAACCTAAAAGATCACCTAAAGCTCCAGGCTGAAGACTGTGGTTAACAACAATAGAATGCTCTACATACAGCAGGGGTGAAGAACCTTTTATGGGTTGGGGGCCACTGGCCCACAGAAAAAATCAGTCAGCAGCCACTCACAAGTGAGAAGAAAAGTGAGAAGCCCCTGACAGAGAAGGAGAAAGACACTCCCCACATTCCCCTTGCACACCAGAGCCTAGGGGCGCACAGGCTAGTTGATTTTGTGTGCTCCAGCCCTGCAGGTGTGTAGTAGGGAGGCTGAAGCGCCAGCATAGACTCCCCAATGCTGAGCCTCAGGGGCTGGATCCAGGAGGTTCCCCACCCCTGACATAAAGGGTAAAACTTATCTGTGCAGGAAATAGGAATGTCAATGTGTAGACAATGACACAACTGATAAGCTTAGGTTTATGAGTTAATCCTGATGGGCAGCCGGGGGGGGAGGGGAGGGCCAGGCGGGAGCTGATACATGTGGGGAGCTGGCTTTTAAGCCCACTCTCCATGTGTGCCAGCTCCATGGACCTGCCTGCTCCCTCTCTTACTGCCTTCTACAGAGGCAGTGAGGAGGGGACAGGCAGAAGCTGATGCCGGGCACACACACACCTCCAAAACACAGCAGTCCACCACACACATCTCTCCCCCGATGAGAGCGTGAATGAACAAACAACACATGACTGATGTGTAGTTATGTTGCTTGTCTACTGGAAGGTGTTTAGATGTTACAGTGATGAGTGTAGTATAAGAACCTATATAAAATAGAATGGAATAGATGCACAGCTTACCAAGTGAGCTGACACATTCCTCACCACCTTTGGTGTCTGGATAGTTTTAAGATGTAGCCCCATGTGATAATCAACCTTAAAGTGACAGAGGCATAAATAGTGGTAACAGGCACCGTGCGTCCCAAAAAACAGAGTCACCTCGAAAGTAGTATTCATAGTCACTGTTTCTATTATGATATTTTAAAAGCCTTTGTGGAGGTGGGGGCTAACTATATTTCCAGACTGCAAACTTGATTAACTAATGGTAGACGTTCATTCTGAACAAGGAGAGTGGAATATCATCACCACCATAATATCCCTCTGTTTCCTCTTACCAATCGGTCTGATTTGGATTTATCTTATCACACCGCTAGATGATCAGTGCTTGGACAGCATTAGCTTATGGATTAAAAACAGCTGGTTGAAGCTGAAGCTGAGCAAGTAGGAAGACATTCTGCTGAGACTGAAAGCATTTGAAAGATCACACGGTAGTCTTTGGTTGAAAGTACATGCACTCACGATTGGTCAGTTCAGTCCATAATTTAGAAGTGCTTCTGGATTCCACATAGATGCACCCCTTAGTAATATGTTCTATCATCTCCTGTTGGGTAGGAGACTGCTTCCCATATTATGATGCTCTGACCTCAGTTTTACATGCCTTTTTCTCACCTCTCATCTGGCTACAGCAATGATGTTCCTAAGTATGAAGCCTTCAGTCCTTAGGAAACTCCAGCTAGTACAGAGTGGTTCAGCATGTCTCCTCAGTGTGGAGTACTTATCACATCTATTTTCCAGTTGCAACACTGGTTTCCATCAGAATATTCATTAAAATCATAGACATGCTAAGGCTAGAAGGGACCTTGAGAAATCATCACATCCTACCCTTTGCTCTAAGGCAGGGCCAAATAAACCAAGACCTCACTGTCAGGTGTTTTTCCACTGTTCTTAAAAAACTTTTAATGATGGGGTTTCCAGAATGTTCATTGAAAGATTATTCAGGACCTTAAATATTGTTATAACTAAGAAGTTTTTTAAAACTCTCAAACATAAATTTCCCTTGCTGCAAATTAAGCCCTACCAATAGTGGATATGGAGAACAATTGATCGTCATCCCTCTTTGTAACAGCCTTTAACATCTTTGAAAACTGTTATCTGGTGCCTTCTCAGTTTCTTTTCTCAACACTAAACATGCCCGGTTTTCTTCATAGATGTCAGGTTTGCTAAACCTTTCGTTACTTTTGTTGGTCTCCTCTGGATTCTCTCTCATTTGATCCCATCTTTCCTAAAGTGTGGCACCAAAAATAGGAGACAGTACACCATCTGAGGCCTTGCTAGTGCTGAGTAGAGCAGGTAGTTACCACGCAGGTATAACATATAATATCCCTATTAATCCAGCTCAGAATATTAGACTTTCACACTGTTGATTCCTGTTCAATTTTTGATCTTCTGTGGCTTCCAGATCCTTTTCTTCAGCATTGCCACCAAGCCAGTAATTCCCTATTTCATAATTGTGCATTTGATGATTCCTATGTAAGTGAAGTTCTTTGCATTTGTATTTATTGAATTTCATCTTGTCAATTTCAGACCAGTGCTTCAATGTGCCAGGGTCATTTTGAACTCTACTCCTGTCCTCCAAAGTGATTGTAATACCTTTCAGCTTGATGCTGTCCACTAATTTTGTAAATATACTTTTCATTTAATTATCCAACCCATGAATGAAGATATTGAATGCCATTGGACTAGGACTGACCCCTGCACAATGCCAGTAGATACAGTGTTGAATTGAGAAGGCATATAATTGATAACTACTTTTTAAATATGGTCTTTTAACCAATTGTCCAACCACACTATAGTAATTTCATTTAGACTACATTCTCCTAATCTTCTTAGAAGAATGCCATGTGGGCTGACAGATCTGTAATTCCCGGGGTATTCTCTCTCTCTCTCTTTTTTAAAGGTGCTATATTTGTTCTTCTCTGGAACCTTTCCTATCCTCACTGAATTTTCAAAGCTAAATGCTTCAGCTAACTTCTCAAGTACCCAAGGATGAATTTCATCATGCCCTGCCAACTTGAATATCTAACTTATCTAAATATTCTTTCACCTGTTACTTCCCTGTTTTGGCTTGTGTTCCTTATTCCTTGTTTTTACTATTAATTATGTTAAGAATACGCTAGTAACATTTTTAGTGAAGAGTTATGCAAGACTGAGTTAAGTTCAAGGTATCTTCCAGATGCTTTGTGGTCTGAGCCCAGGATATCTAAAAATGTCCTAAAGCTCAGGGATGGGGGGGATCATGGTCAACAATTCTTCTCCACAGGCAGAATAAAACTTTGTCTTAAGGTTAAACATTGTTTGTGGGAGATACCTGATTTCTCTAATATAAACCCATTGAAATGTGTATATATATTAAAAGCAAAAGAAAAAAAATGATTGAAACAAAACACTACACAACATATTCCATTCTGTGGTTGGACAAAGAATGTCAAATGTTAGTCATATTGTTCTATGCTATTGGAAGGAGCTCATATACTATGGAGACGAGAGCACTGTGAGAACCTATATGGATTTAGAGTATAATGGAGTTAACTTAATCAGAAACTAGGGAAAAATTAGTTTGTCTGGTTCAGTTCCTGTCAGTGCAGGATTGGTCATAAAATAAAATCTGCAACCTACACAGACAGAAAGGGTGAAATCCCAGCTTCCTTATAAGTCTCTGGTAAAACTGCCACTGACTGCAGATTTAACCCAGATATCATAAACAGAGTAGGATGGATAGATTTGATGCCCCACTTTACAGAGCAAAAATCCAGATCCCAAGCATATAATGGCAGTCCCTTCAAATCCTACCTCTCCCCTGTGTCTAATGAAGTACGATGTCACACATTTGAGACCTAATTTTACCTCTATTTTGAAGAAAGCTTGTGTTATCTCACTTTTTATTTGTATAACTTATTTATACCAGAAGTGCAAAATCCTAAAAGTGAAGTGCTGTAGAAAACTTTATAGATGCTCAAGCGAAGAATCCCACACCTCTCCAAACTCCCTACTCTGTTATTTTGTTGTTGCCTGTCTCCTTTCACATCTGTAGCATGTGTTTAAAAAGCCTGTGGTGCACATTTGGAACTTAGTGAGTGGAGAGCTATACTTAATGAATTAAGTAGATTCTCCTGGAGGAAAATGGGGTGCTTAACCTAGTGTCACTTTTTTCTTGCAAGTGATTCCTCAGTCCTTAATCCTGTGTCTGCTTTTCTTTTAAAACTATATAATATAAGTCTAATTTCTGCCTGCATTTCCTTTTAGCCTTGTCTTTTTCCTGGGACTGGAATCTATTGGCTTAAGCTTTGCATGACTCAGGTCAACATCAGGTTCATCCGTGAGATGACATGAGTGAGAAGGAATAAATGAAAAAAGGCTGTGTGATTATTTTTGTTGAACTTTATTCTAAACCAGTCCTGAGAAAGAGTTAGAATAATCACCAGTTGTATTATTGTAGGAAGTGGCTGGTCTCAAAGGTTTATCATTCTGGAAAAGCTTAAGCAATAATTTTTCTTTTTCTGGACTGAAATTTTTTGATCTTTCTTTCTTTCTTTTTTTCATCTTCCTTCTAGTGTGTTAATGACATGGTTCTAAGATGAGGCTTTTAGTTTTAATAGTTGCCTAACTTTGTAAATCTTTATTCACTGATTTTGTCAGTCCATCTCTGAGTTTCCCAGTGACACCAGTATTATACAGCTTGGGGAACCTAGCACCAGAAACTAACTCAACTGCTCTTTTGGAAGGAATCCAGGTCCCTGCATCCCCAAACCCAGTCCTCCTTCATGAATAGGGCATTTTGGTTTTCCCATTTCCAACTTGAGCATTATGTCAGCCTCTTTTTGTTGCTGTTGCTGCTGCTGTTGCTGCAGAACAAGAAGCCATGGCCCTGTACATGAATATAGACCACCACTGTCTCCAACCAGTACAAACCAGTTACCCACTGTCCCCATCCCTGCATACACATGCACACATCTCCCCAAGAAAACCTGCCTTTACGGCCTTCTGTTCTTCATAGTGGACATTATTTCTTCAAGGAGAATCTGTCAAACAAGTGTTTGCTATGTCACCTGTTTGTTACCCTCATTTTCTCTTTGAGCTATGTTTCCAGTCCTCTTCAATACCTTCAGTGCCTCCTTTCTGCTCTGTACCTTATCTCTTTCTCAATGTAAAGTCCTTCCATATCCATTATTCACATTAGTCCTAAAATGCACAAACAAAACCATATATGCTATACCTCTGAGAGAATCTAATTCTGTATTCGTAACCCTGTCTCCTACTCCCGTTTTGTATTTCCTCATTTTGTCGTAGCTCTATATGGATAGTAAGTTCTTCAGGGCAGGAAGTACTGTGTCCCTTTTTTATAAAATGAGGCTGAGTGGCATCTGGCACATTCTGGGGTGTGCTATGAATAATAATAATCAGCTGGTACTTCATAAAAACAGCATACAATTATTATTCAAGCTGATGAGCTATTGAGATGGCAGTGTGGGATACATTTCATTTGTATCAGCTGAAAAGAGTTGGGGTTAAATAAATGAGAATGGGAGAATATACACTGTCGTGAATGAATGATGCCACCCTAGCCTTTTGTGAAGGCTTATCAATAGAATTTTGAAGTAGATGTGTGAATTAATCGCTAGAAGGCATCAATTTTTATGATCAGAATGAAAGCTCAAGTTTCCCCCTCTGGTAACCAACTAGATTTTAGTTTAATAGTTAATCTCTAGGGATCTGAATTGTTTATGGATTTGTTAAGGAGTGCAGTGATCTAAATGGGAAGAAAAAAGAGTGTGCCTCCTTAAGATCCAATTGTAGGGATATTAACATACACACTTAATTTTGATGCAACACTTAAAATTAGCCCTAAGATTAAAAGGAATCCCTTGTTAAAATTAGATTATTTATCCACCAAAACTAACATTAAAATACTTTTTTCATTGCTGAGGATGTTTTATACAACACAGAGGAGAACTAAAGTGCATAACTCTCTTTGCAATTCACATTTAATGTCTTATATCTCATTATAAAAGACTAAAATGTAGATAATATAGCGTGTTTTTAAAGTCGTCCAGCATTTGCTTAAAACCATAAGCAGCAACATTCTCCAAAGAACTCTTGCAGCTGATGTGATTTCTTCAGGATAATGTTTGCTGGCAAGCCATATTAGTGTAGAAGCTCTAAGGAGATTAGAATGAAGATGGATGTGCAGTACCTAGGATTTTAAAAATTAAATAAATGAATGCTCTTTTTAGTCAGGATATTGAGAACATTCAGCATAGGTAACCCCAGTCAACTAAAGTAATTTTATTTTGTAACAGATTTGCCATTCACCTTTAAAATGAACTTTTCCTTTGGCTACAGAGGTGTTCTTGTGGCATTCTGTAATGCTCTGAGTGAATTTCTGTAACTGATACTTGTTGCAGTATTGATGCCTTTCAGAATAAACTACACTCAGCATTGTATTTTGGGGGGATAGGTAGCATGGAACAGGACCCAAAGAGGATAAAGCAATAGGGGACCTTCAAGGACACCTTAAAATACCTCTAATTTTTCTTTCTTTCAGATTGATTTGTTTCACAAATTCATTCACCTTTTGATGTTTTCGAAGAGTGAGTAGCAAGTAGTATTTGTTTTTAAAGAAAAAATTGTGTGTACTATCTGATTCCATGATGTATAATGAGGTACAGTCCAAGTTAGACAGTTTGATCTGTTTCTGGTTCTATATCTTAATACAAGTTAAATACTGTAAAGTACAAGAATAGAGAAGTATCCCTTTAAATAGATTTGAGCTGTCTGTGGTGCTTTCTATGTTTTATGTTTTAGATGTCTACAGAACCCAACCACAGTCACACTGTAAACGCTAAGCTTTGCATGATGTATATATTCAGTAAACAGGGTTATTTAGATATTACTTTATTTTTATACAATCCAAATACATAGATATTAGTAAAATATACAGACAGCTAACTGGTTAGATTGAAATTTACGTAATTCTGGTAAATGAGAGCCTTATCACATAAGTGACTTCAGCTTCCATTTTTGTAGTGTTCTGTGTATGTATTGTATAGGGGAAATTTTTAATAAATGTTATAAAGCTTCTTTGAAAAGAATAAAATTAATCTCCTATTTCTGAGGTCTGTGTTCAAGCAAAGGGAAGGGACAAAAAAAGATCAAGTTAGTAATATTTTTTAAAAGGTCTCTTCTTTCCTTTTCTCTAACATATTTTCATTATCTCACTCTGTCCCACATTTGTTTTTTCCTATTCTCTCTATTCTTTTGCCTGCCCCTATCATCTTCCTCCCCTTCTTTTTGTGTTGTTTTCTCTCTTGTTTCTGCTTTGCTCATTTTCTCAGTCTCTCTCCAAGGTGCTGATAACTGATGAGAAAATGTATTATCTATACAACTGGGCCTTGTCAACCACTTTTGTTATACGATTACCAGAGACACAAGGCAAGTACTCTGATGCGTACACAGAAAGCTTCATACTTATGTTTTTAATATTAATTTCCTGCTTAGCTGAGACAAGCAAAATGAGAGTTAATTGGAAATTTGGGATTCCTACAGTCCAGAACCAAATTTAAAGCAGTCCTGTGCATGTGTGATCTAGTTGCTCAAGATTAATTTCTTTTCTGTGTTCTATTTATAGCTGTTTGATTACATGTCATAGTCTCTATTTGGTTTTAGTAAAGGCTAAATCCATTTTATATTCTGTATGTCATCTTTTCATAGACTACAAAAAAATTACAGTCACTTTAGTTGTGTTCATAGTATTTCTTGAGCAGCTTTGCAGTTAATACTAAGAAGGACATTTCATTCTGAACATTGCTTCTCAAGCAGGAATAATTTCAAAATATTTCTTTGGGTTAAGATGTCTCTTGTTTTGGTCTCAGTCTTTTTTTGGGGAATTTTAAAAGAAATCTGTTCTTCCATTTTTTGTTTAAGAAAACGAAAAGTAAGCTGTTTTTGTGCATTTTTAACATTTCCTAAGCCCCCAACCCTGTTTTTTAAAACTTGAAACTTAGTCAGAATGTTTTTTAAAACTTGAAGCCTACTGAATAATTACATAGTTAAGTTTAATTGTGTTTTGTATATATATTATTTTCCTGGCCTTTTATAGTGCGCATTGATTTCAGCCTCGGGATTGTACCTGCCTCAGCAAGTTATTTCTCCTTTTCCTAACCTCTGAAATCCCCTTACCTACCTTAAAAAGTCATCAGAAAAAGCCCAGCAAGAATGGTCTGATGATTGTATCAGGGCCTGAAAGAAGTGTGTGCTTCCCCTGCTCTGTGATGTAATTGTTTGAATGTGTAGTCCCAAGATCCACATTCAAACAGGCTTTTATTCGATAAGTTAGATATTAGATCAGCAAACTTTTTCCCTTTGCTTTTTTAATACCCCAGAATGAATTTCTAAGAACTGAATAAATGTGACATATGCAGCATTTAGATTTACAAAAATCAGAAATTCACTTTAACAATGCTCAGTGAATAATGCTCTAGTTTGTGCTTCCCCATCTCCTCAAACAGAATATTTTTCATGAAAGAAGGTGGAGTCAGCCACTTCTGTGGCACCATCCTTTCAACCATGGGACCCCCTACAGAGCTGCTTCAAAGTAGGGAATATGTTGGGAAGGGAGAGTGAGGGAGTGAGTTGGCAGGGGTTAGGGGGTAGATGGACTTGGATTATGAAAAGATAGTCTTCATTGCAACCCTTACTATTTCCTCCCTGCATATGCATTCTTTGCAGATTAATCAGGAAAAGAAATAGATCTCTAGGCTGCATTACCCCTTCTGCAGAAACACTCACTTTGGCTCGCTATAATTTTTTTTGATGCTGTCAACTGCGTAAGAACCAGGTTTTTTCTGCACTCAAAGGGTTTGTAATAATATCACAAAAATGTCTTCCAGTGTTCACAAGAAATGAATAAAAAACTTCCATCATTTTATCCTTTCTCTCTCAAAGGGTGTGTCTAGATGACAGAGTTTTTTTTGAAAAAAGTGGCCTTTTTTCGAAAAATCTTCCCCTGCATCTAGACTGCTGCCACATTCTTTTGAAAGTAAATTGAAAGAACTCAGAAGTTTTTTGACCACAGAAAACCGCATTTTATGAGGAAGAACACCTTTTTTCAAAAGTGCTGTTTTGAAAAAAGGCGCTATGTAATGCAAACTGTGGTTTTTCAAAAGAGAGCATCCAGACTGCCTGGGTGCTCTCTTTCGAGAAGCGGCTTGCTTTTTCAAAAGTACTGGTTGTAGTCTAGATGCTCTTTTTCGAAAGAGGCTTGCAGTCTAGACGTAGCCTAACTGTATGAATCCAAGCCCTAAAAATCACAGAACCACCAAAACATGTGCAGGTCTAGACCGAACTGCCACAATCTCTTCTTATTGTGTCTGTCACCCTCTCTCTCTTCTTTGTTTTACTTTGACTTGTAAATTACTTCTCCAACTTAGGCTACAATTTCTCTAGGTAGAAACTACTAATAAACCCAGCATATCTCTGTTCCTCAGAGCAGGGATGGGCAATAATTTTTAAAGGGGGGCCACTTCACAAATTTCTGAAATGGCCCCAGGCCATCCCAGAAGGGATGGGGCTGGGAGAATTCTTGTGCTTCCCCACCCACAGACCCTGACTGGGCTGGGTGATGGGGGAATGTGTGAAGTGTTCGCCCCCCACCCCAATGGCTGGAGAGAACTGACAGCTGTTTTAAAATAGCTGGCAGTTCCCTCTGGTGCCGCATGCCCCTGGTGGAGGAGAGGAGACTGCGCATTCCCCCATTCCCAGGTGTCAATTGGTCTGGGGACGGGGCAGCAGCAGGGTGTCCATGGGCCGGATTCGGCTTGCGGAGGCTGTCTTGCCCACCCCTGCCTTAGAGTTAGGGTTAGAGTTAGGGGCCTCACTTTACATTATATATAAAACTATTCAGAAATATGCTGTGTTTATTAGTATTTTCTACAAGCCAAAAGTGATAAGTACTTCCCAGAAGGGTGTGTGTGTGTGTGTGTGTGTGTGTGTATTTAAGTTTTGACATGATTTACCCAGGCTCAGATTACCACTCTGGAGGAGAGACTTCAGGTCCCCCTTTCCTAGGAGAGTATCCTAACCAACAGGCTAGTGGCTATTTGAAGCTGGGGCTTTTCCCACCTCTACTTTTGAAGCTTTTCCACTTTGTATAAAATACTAGAATAGTCCCTGGGCCAGAGAAAGAAAGAGTGTGTTAATGTCCATACACACATGAATAATTCAATAGCCCAGGGGTGGGGAACCTCAGGCCCAAGGCTTGGATGTGGCCCTCGGCTTGCCTGGATCTGCCCCCCAAGGTTCAGCATTGGGGAGCCCATGCTGGTGCTCCAGCCACCCAACAACCCACCCACAGGACTGAAGCACAGAAAATCAATTGGCCTGGTCACCCACTAAGCTCTGATGTGTGAGGGGAATAGGGATATAAGTGATTAGTCGACTATCCAATAAGCAAAAGCTGGTTTCCCCCAGCACCGTCTCTGAGGGGAGCAGAGGAGGCAGGGAGTAGCAGGGACTGGATGCCAGCTGGAAATCAGCTGATTCCCGGCTCTCTCCAAGTTCCCCCACTGTGCTTCTGATTTTTAAATGTATTAAGAACCTGCCAGCTCGTAATACATTTAAAAGGCTGAAGTGCAGCTGGGGGGGACCCAGAGCAAGCCAGGAGCGCCGAGTCTCTTCCCCTCCCCCTCCCCCCGCCTGCTGAGCAATAGCCTTTTAAATGTATTAAGAGCCTGCTAGCTCTTATTACATTTAAAAGGCAGAGCCGCAATGGGGTTAGCTCCTGGGGCCAGGAGCTAACTCCACTGCAGCTCCCCTGCTCATCAAATAATCAACTAGTCAATAGAAAATCCATCAACTAGTCAATTAGTTGATTACACTAAATTTAACATCCCTCGAGGGGAATATGGGGAGAGTCTTTCTCCTTTTCAGTCAGGGGCTTCTCACTTTGATTCTCACTCATATGAGGCCCCCGAATGATTTTTCTGTGGGTCAGCAGCCCCCGACATCTGCTATAGCCCATAGTTAGGGCTCTGTTCGGGGGGGGAAGGAGGGGAGTGGGGACACCCAGACTCTAGTTCCTCCTCCAGGGAATATTCAATTATTTGTGTCAAGTAATATGATTAATTTCTGAAATGTTTCAGTCAAAACTAAAACAATTCACAGAATTGACACAAATTCACAAAATGTTTAAGTGAACCTGAATTTGCATTTTTCAGTGAAAAATAAATTTTGGCCAAAAAACTGGCCCAACTCTAGTTACCAGAGCTCCCCAAGTTTGCCTCACTACCTCTTCAACCTCCCAAAACTCTGCAGAGCAATTAGTGATAAGACCTGCAAACAAAATCTAGAGGGAACTAGAGCTGAGGAAACCACCGACAATCTGACTTCTATAGGAGCTGTGCTTTGCTTCAAGGACTTAGAGAATTTGGAGAAAGAGGAGCAGCAGTGCAGAAATGAGGAAGCTTCAGATAGATGTCCTTTACCTTCAGTGGATCCCCGATGTATGTTCAGAACAGAGAAACTTCTGGTTTAAGGGATGCATCCTCCAACATTTTTCATGGAACTTATGGAACATTATGCATATTCATGACTAAGATAGCATGTGTGGCTCTGTATTTTATGGCTATGATTTTGTATATGGCAATTGCTGGAAAAGTGCTGTTTCTTTGCCCTAAGTAAGCATGCTTTGGGAGAAGTGAGATACTGTGTTTGTCCGAGATTCAGCACTGATTTGCCCCCTGTACATCCCTTTGACTTTAGTAAGTTGGCCCAGTGGTGTCAATGAGCAGAGTATGTGGCCATATATTTCCTTTTCAGTTTTAGTGAAGTAAAATTAATAGGGACAATTAAAATTCCAAATGAGAAATATCTTTGCAGAGTGCTGTGGACAGCTCTATTGCTATACAAGTATTCTGAAAATTACCTGAGAGCTTTCAGATGGTCTTTTAATTAATTTATATCTTGTAAGTATAAATGATAAAACACACTTAATGAATGAGGCAAAATTCAAACATGCCATTTGAATTTTATTCAGTAATGTTACAGGCCTGCTGAATTTAGATGCCATCAGCATATGGCAAAGATTCAGAAACTTCCCAACATAGTATGAATGAGTGAAATGGTGCTTTATGCATTTGACCTTTTGGAACATTAGTCACTGGCAACGCTACAGATTTGATTTTGAGAGACATATTTATGCTCTTGCTGCAACTGAATATGCAACTGTAGGATAGGGACACAATTATATTCACGTACCTCAGTAGGCCTCAGTATGACCACTTGTATGTGAACTACAACTGAGTGGTTTTTTGTGTGTAAATTGTTTGTTTCTTTTTGCCAAAAAATGCATTTAAGGGAGCCCAAAACAATCTTCAAAATTTGGGTTGATGCTGACAATTATTTTCATTTTGATCATTTTGAAAAAATTTGTTTCAGCTTTTCAGTTTCAGACATCAGAAGTTTAAATATAAATTAAAATCACATGCACAAAAAGGTAAAAATATCCAAAATGACTGGATCAAAATGAAAAACTAAAAAAAACAACAATAACAACAACAAAGGTAGGGGACAGTGGTTAGAACCTACTGAAACTTTTCAACATCAACTGAAAACAAAAAATATAATTTATAGACCATTCAAAATGAAATGGTATTTGAGTTTTTTAATTCAATGTGGAAATTTGTTTCAAATTTTTTTTGCCCTGGGTGTTTGCCCCTCTTAGGGCTGTTCCCCACTCTGGCATGCCAAGTGCAGGAGGTGGGGGCCCACAAGAGACCTTAAATACCTTGCCTTTACAAGCTCTGCTTACAAAAACTCCCCAGAGTCATAGATTCACTGACTTTGGGGAGGGGGGGGGGGTAGTACCTGCCACCACCAAGTGAAACAGAAGAAAACCCCTTTCTTCTTGAACCCAGGAAGAAAGCACTTTGACATCTTCCAGAGGGGTACCCCACTGTATCCCATTGGTTCTTCTGGGCCCCTGCCAACACGCTTACTAGCTACCTGGGTTTAACCCTTTAATCACCAAGGGTATGTCTAGACTACATTGCTCCGTCGATGGAGCCATGTAGATTAGGTTTCTAGACATAGGAAAATGAAGCGGCGATTTAAATAATCACTGCTTCATTTACATCAAAATGGCTGCCGCGCTGTGCCGATCAGCTGTTTGGCGGCACAGCGCAGTAGTCTGGACACTCCGCGGTCAACAAGGGAAGCCTCGTGGAATGAGGTTTACCGGGGCGGTCAACAAGGGCTTCCCTTGTCAACCGCGGAGCGTCCAGACTACCGCGCTGTGCCGCCAAACAGCTGATCGGCACAGTGCGGGAGCCATTTTGATGTAAATGAAGCGGCGATTATTTAAACTGCCGCTTCATTTTCCTATGTCTAGTAAACTAATCTACATGGCTCCGTCGACGGAGCCATGTAGTCTAGACATACCCCAAGTGCTGGCCAGCACTCATCCTATCCATCACAGCCCTCAAACTGAGAATTCTATTACTGACTAATCTCTACTGTAAACATATCTGATTTGCATGCAAAATGATAGCACAGTAATTGCAGAAGCGAAAGTAGTAGAAAAATTGCACATGAACACATTCAAAAATGAAACCTCTCACATGAACTTTAAAAAGGAATGCAAAATTTCAGCCCTAATTAAAGATATTACAATATTAGAAAATAACTGCAATTAAATTTAATCAGCTGCATGAAATTTGAAGAAGCCAACTCAAGGTCAGCAGAGGAAGGAAAATGAATGATTTAAGCTACACTCCTGCAGAGCCAGATGTCATGACCGGAAGGTTAAAGTAAGAAAGGAAAGGATTCTTCAAAGTTTTGTGAATATATGTATGCAAATCATGGAAATGAAAGGTTTGCTAATTATTTACTACAGGTTGAAACTCTCTTAACTGAGATTCTCTGATCCAGTAACATCCATGGTCCAGCACAGATGCTGCAGGACCATTGAGTCCTGGTGGAGGGCCAGTGGTAAGGATCCCTGCGGGGCTGACAGGGGCTGCCTGCAATGAGCTGACGATGGGGCCATCCAGCATGTGGCACCAGGTCTGTCCAGCAGTATTGGGACCTGTGGTTGCTCGGTGGGGAAGGGATCCATGGTGGATGGCTGCCCGGCGGGTCCCAGAACCCCAGCACAGTGCGCACGGCTGCCTGCATGACCTGGAGCCCCAGCACAGCACATGTGGCTGTCCTGTGGGTCCCGGAGCCACGGCAGCGATGCTGCCCAGTGGGGTCAGCAGGGCAACATGGCCAGCAGTAGGTGAGGTGCCAGCCAGGAGGCCAGCAGGCTGGTCAGGGGGACCAGCAGCAGCAGGTCCAGAAATTACCTCCCCTGGTCCAGCAAACTCCCTCATCTAGGACCAGTCAGGTCCTGAGGGTGCCAGACCAGGGAGGTCCAACATGTACTTAAATTTACAAAAGTACTAATTGCTCAGGGGCTGCTTAGGGGAAAGACTTTGAGGAAATGGAGATACAAGCCTAGAGACTTATAGTTAAATTCTGCTCTCCTGTTCAAAAAGCCCATAGAAGGGAAAGCTTTTCTTGAAAATTGTGTATTGCTCAGATTGTAAAAAATCAGTTTAATTCTGGGTTCTTCTTGCTAACACTTGGGGTGTGTCTAAACTATACCCCTCTGCCGACAGAGGGATGTAGATTAGGCACTTTGAAAGTGCAAATGAGCCCGGGATTTAAATATCCCAGGCTTCATTTGCATACTCATGTTCGGGCGCTGTGCTGATCACACGCCCTTTCGAAAGTGAAAGTAAAGTCTAGCCGCGGCTCTGCTGACAATGGGGAGCTTTTTCAGCAGATCCTGTACTTGAGGAGTACAGGATCTGTACGGGAGTACAGTATCTGTAAAAATACTTGAAGAGTACAGGATCTGCTGAAAAAGCTCCCCGCTGTCGGCAGAGCCGCGGCTAGACTTTACTTTCACTTTCGAAATGGCGCATGATCGGCACAGCGCCCAAATGTGAGTATGCAAATGAAGCCCGGGATATTTAAATCCCGGGCTCATTTGCACTTTCAAAGTGCCTAATCTACATCCCTCTGTTGGCAGAGGAATGCAATGTAGATGTAGCCTTGGAGTCCACAAAGAAACACTGTGGCCACCTCCTTTATCCCACTACCTCTGCAGGCTCTCTTCTAATGGCATACAAGAATCCTCCAGTCATTTATATTTGTCAAGCAGGACCACTTCCTCCCAGACTCCTGGGATCTTCAGAGATAAGCTGGAAACATCCAGACCTCACAACCCAGTGCACACACCTGTCCTTGTCTCCTATAAGATTTCCCCTCATCATCTTTGTCAATCTCAAAGCCTTATTTGTCTTCTCAGGTCACGACTGTGTCTGTACTATTCATTGCCACATTTTATAGAAAGAAAAGTCTTCCAGAGATGATGTGCAGAGCCACCAACTGTTCCTGTTAAAACCCATTTCTTCCATGACACCTTCAGTAAATTAGCTGACTAATCTATCTCCCTATTTATTGTATTTATTTATATTGAGGCTATGTCTACACTATGGCTTTTGCCGGAAGAGGCAATGCAAATGAAGTGCTGATTAGCATTCTGTCATGCTTCATTTGCATAATCTATTCCGAGCCGGTTTTGCGCAAGGGATTTTTACGCAAAAACAAGCAGTGTGGCCGTGGCCATTTTGCGCAAAAACCCCTTTCTGTGCAAGATCCTTATGCCTTCCCGGGTGAATTACCTATATCTGCCGGGAGATAGGAGCTAAATATTGGTCAGGAAGTGGGGGAGGGTGCTGGACCCGAAGCTGGGCACTGCTGTGGAAGGTCAGGGTCAATATGTGGAAGGTGGAAGGAAGGGTGTCTAAGTTAAAAGACAAATAAGATGTAAAAATAATAAGGGGTCTGGTGGCACTTTAAAAACTGGCCAATTTATTTGGGCATAAGCTTTTGTGAGGTAAGATATAATTATCATCACTACAATCATTTCTGTATGTCCTATTTCTTTCCTCGACCTTTTGTCTGTCTTTTCCCTTTTTTTTTTTTTTTTTTAAGATTGTGTGATCTTCAGGGCAGGGACTATGTCTGTGCATGTGCCTAGAAAGTGCCTACTGCAGTCTAAAAAATGATAGATGTCTGTGCTCTTTTAGTAATTTTCATTTCTGTTTAGACAGCTAGCACGGATGCTAATTCTTAAAGTGGTTTTTTTTTAAAAATGGTAACATGTCCACTGGAAATTTGATGCAGACCACGAACATTTCTTAGAGAGGAAGCAAAGTCCAAGGGTTAGAACAGTAGCAGGAGGGCCAGGTTCAGTCTCCTGCCGTGCCAGACACCATGTGTGTAACCTTGGACAAATCTGCTAGCTACTGTGTGCCTCACTTCTGCATGTCTCAGTTCCTCTCTATCTCATAGGAAGGCTGGGAAGATAAATATATTTTATACTAGTGAATTGTAGGTGAATAACTTGGTATCTCACTATCAGTTTTCTGACCAATCCAGACCTTCATTGAAATCATTTGAGCAGACTGTTACTGGTTTTTACTGTCTCCATTTGTATTCATGTAGTACTTTGGGGAAAAAAATTCCCCTTTCTTCATTGTTCAGATGTCTTATTTCACCCTAACTGCAGAAGAAGTCAGGAGCAATTAGTAGTAAAGAGACACACAGCAACAACAACATTACATTAATTTCACTGGGAAAGGTCTTCCAGAATAAGAGATGACACTTGTGCATGCTGTATATGCTGACAAGTTTTGGTTGGCTCTTGTATACAAGTGAAACTGGCATAACATCTGGTGAGTTGAAACACATGCCATCCTAGCACATGGCCGAAACCATGTAAGAAGCCAAGCACTCTGAATGGGATTTTTGAAAGCATTCAATTTTTGCCTATCTCTGTTTCTGTTGACATCAATGATAAAACTCCTGTTTACATCAGTGGTAGCAAAGTTATGTCAAAGTTACCATATGTATGAGTATTAGTTATTTATGTGGCTTTTAAGAACAGAAATCCAGTCTGCAAGTATTGTCATCTATACTTACAACTGTAGATAAGTGACCTAAATAACACAGAGAAGGGCAAATATTAAAACATAACCCCTCCCCTCACTTTTAGGCCCAAAAAAGTAAAGTTTTATGTCTAATGAGTTGGGATTATTTTTCTTATATCAGGGGGAATATTGTTAAAATAAATTGGCTACTTCCTTTCTCTGAGGATCTGTTAAAAATGTTCTAGGCCTAGGTTTATATTTGTTTTATGTCAGGTAAGCCATGCTCAGAATAGTTAATCTGCATTACTTCTGACCATTTTATAGGAAGATATTATTTTGATGGTGCTACTTTATTTTAATTTAGAACTTTCTAAGATCACAGTAACAGGTAGGTAAAGAAAAGAATGTGCCTGCCTGCCACAAAGTGTCAAATAGAACTGCTTCCTTCTCTGATAGTGAAAAAGAATTCCAAAGTACCTGGTCATCTTTTAAGTGTCATTAGTTTAGGTGTCAGGTAGGTTATTTTCTATGATTAGTGTTCAGAGTCATCAGACAAATCTTGAAAAATGCTAGCTCTTTATTTTGAAGTTGCTACCTTAGATATATATATAAACTCTACTCTACTTTTTAATGCTCTCATGGAGAAATCTTGAAGGAGACTGTTCTTTTGGACCTCCTGAAGTGAAATAGGACTAGGGATTTTATATGATCTCTGATTGCAATTGTTGAGTCCACTTGTGAAATACTGTTTTCAATTTTGGTGTCAACGCTTCTAAACAGGATGCTGAAAAATTGGAGAAGGGTCAGAGAAGTGCAAGAAGCATTCAAAGAGCAGAAATCACGCCTTGCATTGAAATATTTAAAAAGCATACCATGGATCCCCCTGACGAATGGGAGCTGCAAGGCTTCTATGGCTACAGAGCCTTTAGGTAAACAAAGTGGAGTGGGCCCGCTAGCAGCTTTCCAAAAGTGGTCCCATGGCCTGTTTTGACAAACATTGTTCTGTGGCCTCTGTCATGGAGGAGCTCAGCGTAAATTATCACTGTGATCTCTTGTTCTTAAAAAAAAAATCTATGAAGTCTGTTGCTGGACTGGTGGTTTGGAAACAAATAATAATTATTAATGATCAGTTGGAAACTGAACTGTCAAGTATATGTGACTTGACAGGCCTATTCAGTCATCATCAGTGCTTTGCATACAGAATTTCCAGTAGCTTCTACACACAAAGTAATTGGATCTCTCTATTCTGGGCTTCAGTCTTCTAGATCCAAGTCGGGATGGATACTTATTTGTTTATTTGCTTGCTTCATTCATTCATTCATTCATTTTACTTTACTCTTACTCTGCTCCCACTCCTTAAGCTAGAATGTTCTAGATTCATTTTTGGATGCTGCATTCAATTAGAAACAATTATGGACATTACCTATGTTGGTGTATGGAATCAGTGAATGCTTTCTCCTCCATGGGTTTTGCAATCTGATTGTCTTTGCCAGGTTATCCTTTTAGCTTCCTTCATTGCAGTGTTGTATTCTCACTGTGACGGTCCTAATGGTTCTGAACATCATATTATATAGGAGATTTAAGGCACCCTCTCAGCAACTTTGCATTCATTCAAAATACTATAACAAGATTACCAAACCAGTGATGGAGAATGGATGAATGTCATAGGGAGATGACATGATCGGTATGATTTCAGTTAGCATCTAAAGGTTGTGTGAGCAATAAATGGAGGTGTTTTAGGACAGCATTTAATTGCTATGTGAAATTCCTTCTTCCTTATCCAACCACATGTTGATGCACAGAGAAGTGACATTTTTCTTTATGAATAAAATTAAAAATTAGTATCTGGTACAGAGAGAGAAACTCTGTGAAAAAGAGCACAATCTGACCTTGCATATTATGTGCTATCTTTAATTTAGCTGTATTATAGCTCTTGGGATTTCCAGGCAGTCTGTGGCTGAAAGGTCACTAGAATACTAATAATTCTTGTATTCCTTAGTTAGCTTTTATATATGAGATACTAATTCAATTTCCTTGGTACATCTGCACCAAAACAATTTCTTTTTTATTAATCAAAACCATATAGTAAATGGAATTTAAGTGCAAGCACATAACATACATCAGCTAAAACCGAACAGCGGATTTTTTGAAGCTGTGTAAATATCTTTAAATTAGCTCAGGAGAGTTTTATTCTTTTTTTCATTGTGAATGCCAGTTTTGAAGACAAGATCTCAGTTGTTTCAGTGCAGAACACATTAGCATGACTTTAGCCCAATCCTATTTTTTATATTTCTATATTTGTGCTGGGTAAGAAATCTCAAAGAGTAGTAAAAATGGCTACTGTATTTGCAAGGGAGTTATTTTAAATTACACTCTTACTATGATGTACAGTTGTAATAATCACTAAAATTATGTCAGCTTTGAAGGAGCCATTGTGATTCAGATAAACGCTTTATAGGAGCTCAGGTGAACTGTTACAAACTTGTTCTGATGCACTGTGTCAATGATGTTTGGATTAAGAGATGCTTAAAAGTACATCTTGCTGTAGTGCTGGATGGCAGGACTTCTGTAGAGAGATTGCAATGTATTGGGTGAATCTATACAGTGCTAATATCTACATAGAAAATAGCAAAATAGTAACGCATCATTACTCTAGCAATGGAAGATTTTGTTCTCACTGACCCTGCATCTGGTCCAAATGAATGTTGACCTCCATGTAAATTAGTTTTTGTTTTATGTTTCAGTCTGAAAGCTTTTTGCTCTATTCAGCATATAAAAAGGTATATTAATCAAGGAACAAGCCTACAGAAAAAGCAATGTAAAAATACAGGACAAGATGTTTACTGTCTTTGTCGTGATAGGTTTTTAATCCAGATAATTAAACTTCTAATGGACCAAAACTAAAGGATGAATAACAGTGTGTATTTTGGGGAAGTATACAGTCTGCTGCTTCAGGAATTGTTAACTGTAGTCTTATTTAATATTTCTATTAATAATGTCAAAGAAGATTAATTTGATCTTAGATGGGAATAGGTTACTATCAACAAGATGGACAGAGCAATTTAAAAATGGGATCTTTGGAACTAGATACATCGGTAGAAAAAAATAAAATGAGATTCAACCTCACAATATTACTCAGTAAGAAGGTAAAGTTTGGAAAGCTATACAGGTTGGACCTCGCTGGTCTGGCATCCTCAGGACCTGACTGATCCCAAGCAAGAGGATTTGCCGGACTAGGGAAGGTTCCTCCCCTCATGGCTGTGCTGCCACAGGGCTAGGGCTCCAGCCTGCCCCCGCTGCTGCCTCAGCCCCTTGGGCCTCTCCCCGGTCCCGCTGCTGCTGGGGCTAGAGCGCCACAGCCAAAGCTGCACAGATGGGCCAGAGCCCCATAGCCACCTGGCTCCGAGCTGGGGCCAGAGCTCTGCAGCCACGGTAGAGAGACGGGGATGGAGCTTTCTGGCTGCCACTGGGCTAAGGCTGGAGTTCCCCAGCCGCTGGAGCCAGACGTGGCCAGAGCTCCTCGGCTGGGGACATGGCCATAGCTCCTTGGCTACCACTGGGGTTGGAATTCCCTGGCAGGGGCCAGAGGTCCATAGCCATGGCCAGGCTAGAGCTCCCCAACTGCTGGGGCAAAGGATCTCTGCCTGGGGCCAGAACTCCCCTCCATGCCTTCCATTCTGTCCCCGCACCCCTCCACTGCGCTCCTGGCTGAGTCGCTGGTGCCCCTTATGGAGCTCCTGTGCCCACCCCCAGCCTTCCCTCTTCCTAGGCTCTGTAGTCCAAGAACATTCGTGGTCCATGTTGGACTACAAATATTTCCAGTCCAGAGAGTCCCAGTTAAGGGAGGTACAAACTATAATATGAAAAGAAATATATGGGATGCAAATTAGATGTGAGATTGCCAAGTGGCATACTTTTTCAAAAAGCCATTGTAGCTGTAGGCTGCATGTATAAAGGCAGTATGTGAAGGACCAAGATGAACAGTGACTCCACTTTGTGAAGCAATGGTAATACCATAGCTAAGGTACTGTAGCAGTTCTGAGCTCCTTAATACCAAAAAATCTGACCACAAATTGGAAGGAATTTAGAGAAGATCAACCTAAACAATTAAAGGAGTGGAGAGAAGATTTATAAGATTTATTAAGATTAAAAACTGCATATGGGGCCACTAAATAATTATATGAATGAGAAGCAGATATAATAAACATCTAAAAATATTAAGAGGACTTAAATACCAAAAAGAATCCAGAATTGTTTCGATAGATCAAAGATTTATATTAAGTATAAAAGGGTGAAATTAAATAAAGTAACTGAACTTAGTACCAGCAAACATTTATTAAATGTATTAAGCAAGAGAAAATACTGGTAAATGTATTATCACATAATTGTTTATTTTAGTGCAAAAGAGGCTAGTTATAGAATCACCTTAATTTATTTTCACATTCCCATACTCTCTATAGATAAGCACTGCTGTTGCGTTTACCTGTTGCTTGAAATATCCACAGAACATTTTTGCTAATTTTTGTAAAACCTACAAATATAAGATTAATATACAGCAAATATTTCCAGTTCTATATTATAGATATATCAGAGCTCCAGGATACCTATATTTTTCTGCCCCGTTGGTGGTTTGGTGGTCCTCATAAGTAATTTGATAGATGTCAAGTTTTGTGAACCTAAGTGTGTTTTTTCATCTCTATAAAACAAAAAAACCCAAGATTTTATAATGACAAAAACATGCAGGTAGTGAGTAATTAGAAATATAACATCAAGCCAGTAATGTAGCCTTTTTTTTTTTTTTTGTTAGAGTGGACCAAATTACTTAAATACAGCTCCTCTTGAAATCATTAATTTTTCTCATATAGTTTTATGAACTACAGAGTTTGAATCAATATATTTACATGTGGTCAAATGCTGAATGACCCGTCTCCAGTACTGGAGTGTGTTGAAGAGGACTCTTGTGACCCTCACTTACGGGATGGTTCACAGAGAAGAAGCTGTGCCCTGATTCCTTGGGATTATGTGCAGTAGAGGAGAATATGTTGCCTGCAGTAGCAAGCAAAAAAGAGTTCTCCCCAGCTATTACACAGTTAAGAAGAGCAGTACAGCCTTAAGAAAGCCTTTGCATAGATATTGGTGAGTTATAAAAAATGTAAAAGTTTATCTGGCGAATGGAACAGCATCTTAAATGTTCCATTATACAATAAGCACAGTTGTTCTGGGGGGAAAGAGAGATTCAGGAAACAGTCATGCATATGAACTAGATATCTCTTCTGTTACATTCCGGGAGAAATCAGATATGAGTACCCTTCTCTGATTTTTTTCCTGAACACTTGGTACTGTAAATTGTCAGTAACTTTCATTTTTGGTAAAGAAGATAGGTAGAGCTTTAGGTTGAAAAATCTTCACAAAACTAATCTACTCTATGATTGCATCGTTTTAAATTACCTGTGAAATAATGTCCTTGTATGTGAGAGGAAGAGTATATTGTGCTTGTCTGGTTGTCACCAGCCACTAAGCCTCGTTATTTGTCATACTGTCATGGCTTATAGAGGATTTCATGCATTTCACAATTTTTAAGAAAGTTTTGGCTGCTTAGCAGACCACTGTGGAGTTCCTTTAGCTTTTTTAATAAGACAAAAAATAAGGTCTCACTTCTCATGGTGGAGAAGATAGACTTTCAAATGTTGAATGAGTGACTTGCATGTAATATTGGCTTCCTAAATCCTTCCTTCAAACAATGCTTTTCCAGAGTGTTCATTTCTTGAAAAATGTGTTCAGAGATGATAGTAGATCTATAAAACCATGAAACTTGTATACGTCATCATGCTTTCTCAGTATATGACTTAATATCATCTTTATAAGAAAGGTGTTGATTTTCTCTGCAAGAATTTGTAGCCATAAGTGAAGCAAAGGGACCAAAACCCAGCTGCAAATACCCAGCAGCAATTTCCCTTGGCATAGCGAAACTCTTTGCTGAGGCATCTTGGAACTCTGCCTCTCTCACGCCTCTTGGATTAAGAGACATGTTAGGATCAGAGAAGAATCCTCCACTGGCATAGTGTCCATTAAGTACTTTTGTCTCAATAGCAAGAAATAGCTATAAACAGTGTCACGGCTGGAGCTGACTCCCTAATGTTTGTCCTTCGTTAGGGCACGTGCTTCATTCCATGCAAGAGAGACTTTAGCCGTGTATGTGTAATATGGGTTTTTTCTATTTGAACATACGTTGTATCAGCTTATAAAAATTGATAGATTTGAAAAAATGCTATAGTTTTAAGGTCTTTTGTAGCTAGTTCTCTAACTCACCTCACCCACAGACATAGCTATGATTTTCCCAATTTTCCCCACATGTCCACACAAAAAAACCCACTAGCCTTATCAATCACCATTGGATATGACAGTGGAGGGCAATAATTCTTGATGGGGGAAGGCACTCCAAGATTTTGGGAAGTGGTCACGGGCCGCACTCTTCCATGATATTAGTGGAGAAGGTGCAGGTCTGGATGGAGGTTGGGTGCAGAAGGGAGCTTGGGGTAAGGGATTGGGGTGCAGGAGGGATAGTGGGGTCTGGGAGGGAATTTGGGTGAAACAGGCAGTTGTGACCTAGGGCAAGGGATGGGGTGCAGGGTTTTCGAATGTGACATAGGGCAGGAGGGGATTGTGACCTAGGGTAGGGGACTGGAGTGCAGGGGTTGGTTTGTAACCTAGGGGAAGGACTGGGGTGCAGGAGTTTGGATTGTAAACTAGGGTAGGAGGGGCTTGTGATCTGGGGCAGGGGATTGAGGTGCCATATCTGGGAGGGGATATGGGTGTAGGAGGGGGGCTGAGAGTTTGTTGGAGGGGGGGAAGAGGGTTGAAGAAGAGAAGGATTAGGGTGCCCGAGGCTGGCTCTGGCCTGGAGACTCACCAGCCAGCAGCCCAACCAGACTGCCTGCAGAGCTAAATGCTTGCAGATCTTTAAAAGTTTCTCAGCCTGCCTGCCTGACTGCCCTGTGCCTGCCCAGGTTGCACAGCCATGTGCTTGTGTGAATAACTGAGCTGGGGAGGGGGCATGATGCTTCATGTGCTGCCTGTTATTCAAACTGGAAGCTCCCATTGGCCAGTTTCTGGCCAGAAGCCAGCCAGTGGAATTGTGCTGGGGGCGGGACTTATGCCTGAAGCCTTCCCCCCTCCCCCCCCAGGCTCACAGTTTTTAAAGAGAAATGGCCCTGCAGCTGCTTTTCTGAGTGGTGTGCGGGGCTGTGAGCAAGCAGGAGAGCCTGCCTGGCACTCCCTGCTACATCCTAACGATGTTAAAATGCGGTTAATTGACTAGTCAACTAGTTGATAGGCATTTCCGCATTCCTTTGAAATGCGCAAGTGTCGCGGGCTGCACACCGATGCCTGCTTTGAAATGCACAAGAGTTCCCAGCAGGGGCACTTGCGCATTTCAAAGCCATGGAGCCCGGGGTCAGCGGGGGATTCCCCAGCTGACCCCGGGCTCCATGCTACACTGCATGCCACTAAGAGCCCAGGGTCAGCTGGGGACTCCCCAGCTGTTCCCAGGTTCTGCATGGCACTTCCCTGGAACCCTGGATCAGCTGGGGAGTCCCCAGCTGACCCCGGGCTCCACTGCCCCTTTAAAATGGGTGGAGGCGGCAGTTTCAAAGGGAAAGTAGCAAACAGCTGCGCGGTGGCACTTTTCCAGAACCCTGGATCAGCTGGGGAGTCCCTAGCTGTTCCCAAGCTCCATGGCTGCCCCTTGGAAAGGCGCACAGGTGGCATTTTAAAGGGGCAGCCATCTCACAGCTGATCCGCAGATCATCTGTGAAGCAGCTGCCCCTTTGAAAAGCTGAATTACCTCTTCCCCTGAATTATGAAGAAAATCTGAATAGATATTTTAAAAAACCAATACCTGAAATAGTAATCCACGAGACAGATCATTGAAAATTATAGCACCAATGATCATAAATTTTGGCTAAGATTATCAAAAGTTGCCAGTGAGTTTGGGAGTCTCATATTTTGAGTATTCTATCTGAGACACTCTGTGTGGAACCAAGCTCCAAATAAAAACCAGTATGGATATTCAACACATCAGAAATTCAGGCCCAAAGTTGAACACCCATAAATGGAGACATCCAAAATGTGTGGCTATTTTGAAAATTTAGGGCTTTATTACTGCCTTGGGTGGGCAACCTAATTTGGTCTTTTCAGCAAATGAAGTAGGAATTACATGTGGAAATATAAAGGGGCTTATGGAAGAAATTATAGGAATTAATTTAAATTCCTATATACCAAACAACCATTTGTTGTCAGGAAAAATTGTTCGGATTAGTGGCTGAATTTAGCTAATCTAGAAAATGAAGGAATCATCTGTTCAGAGCACGAAGACTTCATGTTAACCTTGATTGTCATGCTGCTGTCATCATAATGATATCTAAATTCCTGTTGTAGAAAAGTTTGATGCTGTGCATTTACTGTCATGATATAAAATAGGGATGGGGAAGAGGCTGCCAGCAGGGTGGATCCGGCCTGCCAAGCCACTAAATCTGGCTTATGGTCATCTTGCTGGAACCATTAGGCAGAGAGCAGCTCATGCTTAAACAGTTGGCTGCTCTCTGCTGGGGAGTAGGTGAGAAGAGGGAGACTTCGCACGCCAGTTTCCAACCAATAGGAACTAAAAAATGTTGCTGAGGGCAAGGGCAGCATGTGAAACCTCCCTCTCTCCTTCCCCCATGCCCGAAGCAAAGCCATGTGGAGCAGCCAGCTGATCAGCCTGGGACTGCAGCTCAAGTTCCTGCGAGGCTGCTGTCTGGGAGCCGCCTAGGTAAGCACCTCCCAGCCAGACCCTGCTTCTGGTGCCCTACCCTTTCTTTCCCCTCCAAGTACCTGCTCAAGCCCCCACCCAAACCCTCTGTGCCCCTTTCCCCCCTTGTCCCAGGTCACATATCCCTCCCAGACCCTGCATCCCCTCCTACATTCCTCCCCCAGGCCAGAATCCTCTCCTGCAACCATACTGTCTCCTGGACCCTCCACTCCAAACCCCTGCCCCTGATCACAACCCCCCTCCTTCACTCAAACTCCCTCTTACACCCTACATTCCCTCCTGCACCCAACCCCTAGCTCTCTTCTGCACGTAACCTCTGTCCTAGGCGGTTCTTGACTACTTGCCAAAAACTTGGAGTGGCCCCCCTATTAAAAATTATTGCCCACCCCTGATATAGAAGATCTGCAGTTGATATGCAGCCAGCGGTATTGAGTACACTAGTGGATCCAGCATACTATGGAGCTGCTCAATAGAATTCAATACACAGTTCAGGTAGCATATCTGACATGTATTTGCAGTCCAAAAGCCCCTCTGGGGTTTATCTACACTGAGGCTACGTCTAAACTACACCCCTCTGTCAGCAGAGGGATGTAAATGAAGCTCTTCGAAAGTGCAAATGAAGTGGGGATTTAAATATCCCGCGCTTCATTTGCATAATCGCATCTTGGCGCTGTTTCGAACAAGCGCCATTTCAAAACTGAAACGCAGTTTAGATGCATTTTTTTCGACAACGTACAGGATCTTTCCAAAAGGCGGCCCATTGTCGAAAAAAATGCGTCTAAACTGTGGTTTCAGTTTTGCCATGATGCGATTATGCAAATGAAGCATGGGATATTTAAATCCCTGCTTCATTTGCACTTTTGAAGTGCTTCATTTACATCCCTCTGCCAACAGAGGGGTGTAGTTTAGACGTAGCCAGAGAATTTTCTGAAGTGATCCCACCATTTCTCTAGAATGGGTGCCATTTTGTGGGAGTGCGGCAGCCTAGCTGCGAATGTTTTTACAGTCACATCTTTTAAGATGTTCTTAGACTAGACTCATGTAAAGGGTTTTCTCACTGATGTGACTGAACAAGTTAAGGAAGATGTGTGCAAATGTCATTCTACCATTCTGTTTTAGAGTGCAAGCTCACTGGAGTGGGGCAAACTTTTAAAGAGTTTGTACAACACCTTGCATATTATGGCTACTTCTGGTAATGAAGTATATGAGAAAACTCCCTTTCTTTTATTATCAGGCATTATTTCATAGAGATTCTGCATATTTGAAAGAATAAAATGGGCATTCAAAGAGAATCTTATTGCACGATGAGAGTTTCAGCTGTGAAGATATGTGAAATAACGGCTGAGTCAGAACTCAGAGGTTACCTGCCTTCCATCACATAGATTACTTTGTGAGCTTTTTTCAAAAGAGATTCTTAAAGATGGTTTTCCCTATTTTAAGGTATTGACCCATTATTTGTTTCTTCTCTAGTTGTAAACAGTTATTAGCAATCTCCCCCGTGCACACACACTTACCTGTACACTGTAATAAGTACTTTATCTAGTTATTTCTATGCTTTTGGGGGCCATATCCAAAGTGACTGTCATAAGTAGGAATCTTATTGCACAGGAAAGTGGGTTTTTTAAAATAATTTAGTAGGATTATATAGTTGTATAAGGATTACATTAATGACTGCAGCAGCCTTAACTATAAGTAAAGGATTTTGTGCGGAGCTATATTTATATACTGCACATTACCACATATGACAGAACCATTCTAAGGATACGCAATTTATTTTAATAAGGTAGAAGAATCACAATAAAATAACCTTGAATTGGTTAAGAAGGACAACTTTGTCAGACATACATGAACATTAAAAGCTCAAAGATATTATAGATTTGGGGCAAGCAACTCTATCTAAAAATGTCACTTTGATTTTTGATTTACATTTAGATAGTCGTTGCTAGTCACATTCTTTTTCTGTAGAGTGAGCAAGATAAAAAATACGGGCATAGAAAAAAAGAGAGGCAATTGTAGTGTAATACGTGGGACCTGTGTTTGTATAACGTATAAGATAGTACAGCATCCATCTGTAGTTGATAATACTGACAGGACTACATATAGTCAGAGAAGGAAGACAATCTTAAATTGAACTGTGTTTTCATTCAACAAATATCCTGATAGCTTTATGTCGCCAGATATCTAGATATCTCAAACTATTTTGCTAATTGACATAATGTGAAATATGAATTATTTAAGTTATTTATTCTAAAATAACATATTAATCCTGTCCTTGCAATCATTGTATTTCAATGCATGTACTGCTTTGAAGATCAATATATAAAGCTAGATACTACATTCCCTATTTGGCAAAATTCTCACTGAAGTCTCTCTGAAGAGACAGAATGGAAAATCTCTTGTTTTCACTCTGTCTCTTCAGGTGAACTTCAGTGAGTGATGCTTTGCCCGAGTAAGGTGTATACAGTTAGAACCTTAGTTTTAGAGAGCTCATGGATACTAGGTCAAAAGTTTCAAAGATGGAAAAGTAGGCCACACTGAAGCTCTGATACAGACGGACATACCAGAAGTAAAGAGACCATAACAGGAACTCCAGTAATGCTCCCAGTGCCTATCCATATTATGAAGAGCTGGGTTTGCAAATGATGCTACCACCAAATCCGAAGTTACTATAGGAAATAGTGCTGCAGAGAGCATGGCAGGCACTCAAGACAGCATGGCAAGCCCCCAACAAATCACCAACTGCTCTTCTGACCCCTCAAATGCCATGGGGACAACCAAGAACTGTATTGCAAGACAGATGTGGGCAATTCTCAAGAACCTCCTGTGAAGAACCATATAGGAACAGCTGGGGAGGAGAACTCTGCTCGCACCCTGCATCATATTTGGCTGTATTATCTTAATCCCCAAAATCAAACAACCAAGAGCAAACCTTTTCAAATCTTAACTAGGAATGTTAAAATGTGGGTATTTAACTAATGGAGTAGTCGAGAGACTTTTTATCAACTACTAGATTAGTTGATGGGCAGGCCGGCTCATTTCTATCTTGTGCCAGGTCCGGGACCAAACTCCGCTGTTGCTCTGAAATTTAAAAGGCAGTAGGAACCAGGCAGCCTACCCCCTGGCTCCTACTGCATTTTGAATTGCAGAGCCACAGTGGGGTTTGATCCTGCTCCTAGTGCGAGCTGGAACTGAGATGGCAGCAGCCCTTGTGTGCTGGAGCCCCAGGGGGATTTGGGACCTCCCGCACACAGGGACTGCTGCTGCAAAGCAGCAGCCCCTGCTCTACCCCACCACCGCTTCTGATAGAGGCAGCAGCAAGAGGGGATGGGTCAGGCAGCACCACAGAGACAGTGCTGGGAGAAACTAGGTTTTAAGCTGGCTACCTCAGCACCAGCTCTTGCTTCCCCACCCCTTGCTGCCTCTGATACAGAGGCAGCAAGGGGGCTGGAATGCGACAAGCATAGACTTATCGGGCAGTCAACTACAGTACTCCTTTACATCCCTAATCTTAAACCGCCTTCTATACCAATTTGTTTCCTGCTCACATCCTTTCCCCATGTAGCCAGTATGGTTACCCGCATCCTACTCAAAATTATATCCATGTTGGACAATTAAACCTTTTAAATTTCTTTTCAATATGAACTGTCACTATCATCAGCCATCTTTTCTGCATTCCAGCCCTCTCCCCACCTCTTAAGAGGCTGCTTCCATTTCTCTCTCTCAATCCCTTGCTCCTCCCAACCCACTGCCCCCTTGCTCAGAATATCAGCACCATGGGAGTTAAAAAAAAAAAAGAAACAGATTGCATATGTCTCCTTGATTATAGCTCCAGAAACAGAAAGATTTTAAAAAATCATTAGAACTGGTACATTGGCTCACTGTTTTATTAGTGCACTTAGCTTTGACAGAAGCTTAGAATTCATGATGTAAATGCCCCAAATCAGGCTACAGAAGCATATCTGAATTCACAGATGTTTTAAGACATTTACAGTGCACTTGGATGTAGAATAATTACTGCAGAATTCTATTCATTTTGCAGTTCACAAGAGAGAACTTAGAGCAAAGATAATGCTCAATTTTGGTATGAGCACTGGATGGCAAAACAGCTGCATGTGCTGTCCCTGTAATAACTGTTTCCCTTCCACTCATATATAGGGTTGCCAGGTGTCCGGTTTTGAATCGGACAGCCCAGTATTTGAGCTTTCTGTTTGGGAAACAAAGTGAGAAAATATAAATGAGAAAATAGAAATGTCCGGTATTTTCTAAATAAGATGTAAGGTAGATTGTGATAGAATGTCAAGTGTGTCTGGTATTTTTGTTGAAACCACCTGGCATCCCTACCCATATACCAAGTAGAAAGTGAAGATGGAAATGGCATTCCAAAACTGTGGGAAGATAAACATTTTCTCATGGTTGCCATGAAGGCTCTGAAGGGTGGGGCAGCAAATATTTATGTGTTTTCTGATTTCCCACAGCATCTGTAACTGTGCAAAGAAGGAAGTTATTGCCTGCAGAGAGATTGTCAATCTCAGAAGAGTGGGGAAAAGGCTAGAGACAATCTGTTCCATGAAATATTCAGTTCATCACAACAGAGAGTCATGAAGATAGAGCTGCAGAGGGAAGGTTTCCTGAGACATTCTCAAAAGGTTGAAATGGAAAGCATAGTCCTTGAGAGGGACTGCATTGCTCTGGAAGGGGTATGATGAAGCCAGTGAAAAGGCAAGCAGCTTTGTGAAGCACCTTTTACTGGAAAGGTCAAGCTCTGTGTCTCAGCATTCCAATGTCCTTTACAATGTAGAGACTGCATCATTTTAATGAAAGGTCAAGCTCTGTGTCTCAGCATTCCAATGTCCTTTACAATGTAGAGACTGCATCATTTTAATGAATCTAATTACATTCAATCCCATGGGTCAGTGAAGGTGAAATGGTGGTTCCTTATGAAAAGGCCGTTACTTCTGCATGTGCTTTGGCTGCGCAACTCAAAATGCATAGATATTATCCTGCTGGTGATGCTATGATCATGGTACTTAATGCTAGGTTCTCTATGCTGCTTGAGAGCAATTAAAAATGGTGCTGGCAAAATAAATGGATGACCATAAAAGAATCATGGGACTTTGTAAATTTAATCCCCAGGGCCTACATATTCATTCTAAAAAGTATTACATGAAAAAACATAAAGCATAGAGCAGACTGATGGAACATGTTTTATGAGATATTAGTCTGGAATGACAATGAATAACAATCAAAGTACCTTAATAGTTCACTGTAGTGAATTATTGTTTACAGTGAACAAACTACACTAATATAACATTTAAGTGAAGACATGGCCTCAGTCCCAACAGCTACTTCCATTCACTGATGCTATAGGAGACAACTCCGTTCCTCCTCAATAACTGTATCCCTCCATTGACTCTCACCTGCCCAGGTTTCTTCATCCCTAGTAATACCACATATTCCTATAGGCACTATATCCCCACACAACCACTAAAAATCAAGAAAATCATAGTTTAAACTCGTGAAATCCACATCAGCTTTAACTCTCATGCATTCCCACCTTAAGATCATAGTACCCATGTCTAATCAGCCATAATGCACAAACAACCCAATTCTTCAGAATCACACTCAAATACACAGTGTAAATACCAGCCTCATACTTTTTCATGTTCAGATAACGCATTACCACCAGAACAAGCACGTTGCTTTCATATTCAAGCAGCACACAATTTTACAATATGCATATACTCTATAGAAAATCTCTCTTCACATAGGTACAGTCATCTGAAGTGTTAACGATTTGAATGGACACATTACCATAAAGCCACTATAACTTGATACTGCATCACTGAAGCAAATAGCATTTGCCGTAGGCTTCTTTGGGAGCAAGTTGATTTTTCTTTTCCATATCAGGCAATAATTGGGGTGAGACCAAAGTCTTAGAGATATCAGAATGATATAAAGATTTCAACTAGAATGGAACGAAACAGTGAATAAAACTTCATAGCACTTCTAGTCATGGTTTACTAGCTTACCTCATATCATATTCATACAAAGATAAGATTACACAAACTCACAAGTATTGATCCCAAAGTCATACATAAACTGAGCTGTAAATTATTTTTGTATTCTGTATGGATGGCTGAAGTTGAATTATTTATAATAAACTGGTGATATAGCAGGAAAACAACTATGGTTAATAGTAAAGTATGGCACATGAAGATGTTGATGCATTTAATTTGAATAAAGGTTTCATTTGTCAAAATATAGGAAGTCAAATATGGTACATTTGCACAATTCAGTTGTACTAAGAGCCTTTTATCATTGTCACTGCCCTGGAATAAAACAGCAAAAATAACAAAAAAGAACAACCATATATATAGAATACATTACAGTACACACAACAAGATTTAATTTTGATGGGTGAATGGTTTCTTTTTCTGTTAGTTTCCCTTTGGCATGTTCCTCTAATGTGCTCTTTTTCCACTCACTTTTGAAGTAGGGCTTCCTTCCTCTCTAATATAAAATGAAAATTGCATTTTGGGTTGGAAAAGAAGGCTGATGAAAAACAGTAAAATCTAAACCATTTTTAGTACTCTATGCTAAGAGTCCTAGGTTTCCCCCCAAGTTATAAGTGTATGTTAAGCATTATAAATAAAACAGAGAGGTTCTGAAATGCCATGTCAATAGCACAGCTTAGTAGGCATCTAACCCATTGCAGAAAATATTTAATAATCTAAAACCAAACTGGCAAGAAGGATCTGAGGATGTTGGGAGCCTGCTGCATCCTATAAACTGTCCAGAGGGCAGCAGAGCTGGTCTCCTAGGCTGGGTCTAGACTGCAATGTTTTTGCAAAAAAAGCTATGCAAAATGCGCTCTGCATTTTGCATAGCTTTTTCCGATATTTTTTTCCGGAAGAGGCTTTTCCACCATTTGGCCCTGTCTAGACGGGGCCAAATGGCAGAAAAGCCTCCTTTTTTGGCAGATCCCTTATGCGTCATGAAACAAGGTATACAGGGCTCCCCGAAAGAGCATGTTTGCTCTTCTGTTAAAAAAAAAGCAGAAGAGCAAATGTGTTCCTTGGACGCGGCAGGGTTTTTGCGGGATTTTCCACAAAAACCCTGTAGTCTAGACATAGCCCTACTGAAAGTCCTAAGCGAAAAATCTTCCAGCACCGGTGCATATGATGAGCACACACACCTAAGCTGAATGTGCATGAACAACACATCTCGAAAAACACCAGTTATGGAAACAGGTAACTGTCTTTTATATGGGTCAGTGGTATGGAAACCTCTCTGTGCAGTTTTGAAATGTTTCTTCTGATCTACAATTTCCCCTTATGTTAGGGATTTTGTAAGTAAAAATTGCTAATGTGGTAGTTTTATGATGTATAAACTCTAACGTCATTTCATTTGTTACCAAGACTAGATCAGATCACTGCTGTCTACAAGTGAATTCTCATTGATCTAGTGTGTGACAGTTCTTCCTTGGAGATACATTGTATGTGTTAGGCAACTTAGTTTTCTAATGTTGTTGAAGCTCAATCCTAAACTTACTTTTGCTATCTCTCTGACCTGTTTTATCAGATCTATGTTTTTATGCTTGACCCGGAAGAGTAGTATTGAACACCTCATCTCATAGGCTGGCAAAAAAAAAGAAAATGTATTTCATTGTGCCTTTCATCTAGAATTAATTATAAGACCTGTTGCATGTTTAAAAATCAGAGCAATACCCCATGATAGGAAGCATTACCTTGAATACCTGAAGTACATGCTATCTTAGTTAGACAAACACCCCTCATTTTGATATTGTATGGCTTTATTTAATATTTGCATGAAAATGCACAACCACTGTGTAATCTTTAGCTCATGAATGTGACATATCATAAAAATCCATGAACAGTCAACCCTTCTTATAATTTCTCCAGTTTATAGCAAGCTCCCTTTTATAAATAAATCTCAGCCCTCCCTTTGTTTTTTATGGTCACATTATCTCATAAGGGTAATACTTGTTATCATTAACTGTTTTGACAGAGTATTTTTTAAAAGCCCTAGGATATGGTGATCATTTAAACAACTTTAAGGTATTTCTATATTTCATTCAATTATTTTCAGTTTATGAAATACGGTATTTTGTTCCTTTTAAAATGCAGGTGATTTCTACAGAGAAGAACCATGTATCACCAGAAAACATAAGTATGATGTCCTCTACAACTTTGATAAAGGCATATACCTATATGTTTAAATGAAATTTAAAGAGCAATGCATGCCACTAATCTGGCCTCTGAACATACACAGTTGGAATCAGTTTCATGACTGCTCTGTGTATTATTTGTGCTTAGTTAAAAAATATTGTTATAAAGACTGCTGGGAATATAAATCAGTGGAGTAACCTGCTAATTTACATGCTTTGGCTTTTCTCTAAATTGCATATTTTTGGGAAGTATCTAATATATTCTTACTTAAAATATGCACTTTACTGACTCTTTTTGGGAGAGTTTACAATAGTCTCTTAATTATCATACCTGTCACAAATGTGACTATTGATGGCCAAAAAAAAAAAAAGTTTAAGAACAGACTGATCCCTCCAACCACAAAGTAGGCACCTGAATTATAGTGAGACTTTGGCCTTCAAATAAGTAATGCAAAGATCAAAAAACCTATTTTTATTAAAACATGACATTGTAACCTTCCTGTTTGTCTTAACTGAGCTCTACCTATCTTTCTATGCATCTCTCGTCATATTAATGTCCTGTAGAGAACAGTGTAATAGTTCTATTGACCTTAGTTTATGAATCTTTTGATGCTTCACCGATGCTCAGGACATTCCAGTTAGTCTCCTCTGTCAACTTCCCTGCTGTGTTGCATTGTCTCTCTTCTTCTCTCATACATTACATTTGTCCCCTGATCCTTTGTGTTCTCTTCATGTGGAGACATTAAACTTTCTGGAAACCCAGACCTTGTTGTATTATCAGATTTAAGCATGTTTCCACATATTCAATGGAAGTTTGAGAAAGAGGAGAGGGAAATACAGAATGCTGGGAGGAGAGTAGGGGTGGGATGAAGAGATGACTGCAGTAAAATAAAAGGGGTGACTAGGAAGAGTGCCTCAGAAAGGGAATGGCAATAGCAAAGAGGATGAGAGACAATAACAGAAAAAGAATGAGGTGGAGAAAGTGAAAAGAGGGGAGGAGAAAAGGGAAGAGTATGCAAGAGGAAAGGATATTCTTTATTAATATTTACTATGTGAGTTGAGATTTTTGACTGAGGAAGAGCAGCAAATTATATGGGCTCTGTCAAGGCACTTCTGAGATTTCACCTAGGAATTAAGAATCCTTTTATTTTTCTATGTGGCCAAAATCCACGGAGAAAAAAGAGGAGAGTAAAACGCTATAAATAAAGGTATCTAACAATAACAGGAGAAAGATAATGGGAAATCAAAACTGTTGTGTTACACTTGGGTAAGCCCACTCCATAATAAATATATTTAGGATTTAAGGGTAACTTGTCCACTGTTACAGAATGTTGATTTTTGTCAGAGCATGCAGATTTTAAATTTACATATTACAACACAATTTCTAGTGCCTTTTATCTCAAATGTAATGACTGGCATTGGAGAAGATGACTGGAAAACATTCAGAGGCTCTTTACATTGCAACAAAATTGGCAGCCCTGATAAAGATAGTGAGGGATACATTTTGATATCCTTGTATTAAAAATAATTTGCAAATCAAGTGCAAACATTAATTTTGGTAGTCTCTGCAATATGTGAAATTCCTCTGTTTCTTCTTAGTCTTTACATCCACTAGAAAAGACTTACCTTGCCTGTCTCATTGCTATGCTTGTTGGATTGAATAATTTAGAAATAAAATGAAGCTTGTGGTAAATGCTGCTCTATTATCAGTTGTTCCAGCACAATTAGCTCTCTTTTGCAAATGCCTCAGTAGCATAACAAGAGTTGTATATTGCTTGATTAAACAATATATAAAATTAATGGGATAAAGTTTTTGCCTCTGGTCACACAGGCATTTTTTCCAGACTTCATAATACCTAAGGTGCTGCAGGAAGTTATTCTGCCATTTGGTTTATGGCACGCTTCCCTCCGTTTCAGGCTAGAATACATTTTGTTAGGTGGCACTGTGTGGCTGGAGATACTGGGCCAAATTCTGCATTCTTTTTCACTTGTGAAACCATATTGAAGCCAATGGGGTTATACTTATGTAACTGGAAAGAAAATTTATCCCACCATCTTTTGGGCAAGACTTAACTATGTCCTGATTGTTATAATTAAAACAAAATCTTATGACACATTTTGCTGGAATTGGGATATTAATTCTGATTTTCTAGTAAATTTCTGCTAGGATAGTTACATTGCCTGTCCCAGTTCACTCCCTCTGGTTTCAGTTGGACTTAGCATCCCTATTTACATTCTCCCATAGGGTCAATCACATAGTCTGTGCAAGACTGCCAGTGAAGTCAATGCATACTTAGCTTGAGTGAGCATTGCAGGATTTGGCACACAGACTGTTGCAAAATGTCAGTGTGCCTGTTGAACAACTGCTGTATTCCTCCCCACCTCACTGATATATCCCAAAATGGCTGCTTTTCAGCCGTCAGTTAAGAGATCTATTTACCTGCTATGTATATTGCTTGCTCTTTGCCAAAATGAAAACAAGCTAATCTGGCAGAGATTAAGGTCCTTTTCTAGATGAAGAGATCTCAAGGAACAGCTTATAGCCAGGGAATTAGCCCAAGAGATTTTCCCATACACACTCATCCTCCACCCCTGGATATACTAGACCTGGGGTCCAGAAGATTGTGAATTCATAGGATGGTAGAGAGAGAACCACCTTAGAATGAACTCCTGGATAAAGGGCAGCTCACAGAATGTGTGCCAGGATTCATTAAGGTGATATTGGTTGCAAGAGAGAAGCTCTTCAAAGAACATGCCTGCCTGTGCTAATCTCCATGGTCAAGGACATCTGTCTCAGTGTATTAAGTCTCTCTGCAACTTGACTCCTCAGAGCTACTGGATGCCCAACTAACCACAACAATAAATCAAATCCACTTTGATCTAACCATAAGGTTATGGTCCATCCTTGTCAAAGGCTATGTCTAGACTGTAGGCTTCTTTTGGAAGAAGCTTTTCCAGAAGAGATCTTCAGAAAAAACTTCTTCCAAAAGGGAGAGTCCACACTGCAAAAGTGTATCAAAAAATCAATCTACTTTTTCAAAAGATAGCGTCCACACTGAATGGACTCTATCTCACATTTCAGCTGTGATTACTATGGACAGAGTGGCCACCAGGGCACCTGTGCATTTTCCTCTTTCCTCTTCTTTCAAAAGAATTCCTTCTTCCCCATCCATACACGCCTTTTTCTGAAAGAGTTCTTTTGGAAAAAGGCTTCTTCCTTGTAGATTGAGGATTACCAATGTCGGAAAAACCCCTCCTTTCGATTTTCTAATGGAAGAACGCAATTGCAGTGTGTACGTAATTGAAGTTTTTTCGGAAAAACAACTGTTTTTCAAAAAAATCTCTGTAGTGTAGACATACTCAAAGTGAATCACACATAGCTGACTGCCATTATTGCAAATTAAATCTTCAAGTGAAGCCGCCCTCCTTAAAAGAGTTCCGATTGGTACAAAGTCAGAAGCCTGTCTGCTTTAACAATGCAGTTCAGTATAAACACATCACCCTGTGTCCAGAGAAAAGGGGTTGGAAATTTATTTGATAAGGCTCCTCTAAATGATTTGAAATATAAAATATTTAATTTTCATTTGGGATTTCCAGGTGTATGATTCTTTAATAAGAAGACAAAAGATAACGCTATGCTGTTGTTACACTGTGCTGTTGCATAAAACTTTATATTTCTTGTCAGAGAGGTGGTTCAGGCTTAGAAAAGTAGTTAATATGATCTTAAACTAAAGGGGCTGGTAAACACAGCATATTAATATAAGAATGTTAATATTGGGTCAGACTAATGCCCCTATCCAGTCCAGTATCCTGTCTTTGAACAGTGGCTGGTGCCAGATGCTTCAAAGATAGTGAACAGAACAGGACAAATGTCAAGTTATCCATCCCCATAGTCCACTCCCACCATATTGTGGTCAGAGATAGAGGGACACCCTAAAGTATGGGGTTCCATTCTTCCTCATCTTGGCTAATAGCCACTGATGAACCCATCTTCCATGAGTTTGTAATGTTCATGCATTTAATGTGTTTGATCATGAGTTCCTTGGGGAAAAATTATTTTATTTTGATCTCGGTATTTTTATTCCTTGTGTATATGATTTAACAGAATTACTGTATCTAAACATTTTTGGATTGTTCCCTACTTAGTTCTGGTTTTAATTGTCTTTGGGAGATTTTAACCTACTTAATACAGCTGGTCAGGAAATTTTTGTCAGAAATGGATATTTTTGTTAAAATGCGTCATTCCCTATCACACTTTTATTGAAAAGGCTGTTCAAGTCCAGGATGGAATTTCTGGTGAGAGAGAGAGAGAGAGAAAAATCTACCATAAGACGTTCTTTCTCTCTCTCTTTCTCTCATATTTTATCACATTTTTTTTAAAGCTCTCATTTCTGTTGCAATGCAGAACAAAAGAATTTTTGAAACCTTAGGGTTTTTTAATGGATTTTTCTTGTTTTTCATCCAGTCCAAATGCTTTGTTTGTTCTGTGCTGTTCTGTATTGCAGATGTGGCAGTTTTATTTCAAGAAATGGCTAAATCAGAGCTAACTGGACTATTATTTCCATTACTGGAGGTAGGAGAAGGAGACAGAATTCTTAATTGGAATAACTTGGAAAACAGACTATTGCAATAGAAGACATAGCTTCATATATCTTTGCTTTTAATTACTATTTGAAATTTGAAATAGCTAAGCCCTGATCCCACAAATGCATATCCTCACAGTGAGCAACATTAAACAGGTGTTGTCTATAGTTCTCTCTTTACTTGACTGGCTACAGCATCCCTGTTTTATATGCTACACAGTTTTAGAGAAGGGAATAAAGGAAGACAACTGTTGTTAATTTGATCTCAGCAAAGATTTCTGTCCATTTCATCCATCAACAATGAGAAGGAAAGACCACTTTGAAGTAAAGAAATGGATTAGGCATTTAAGAAATCTTCATCAGTCAATGTATGTAATGCTGAGCTAAATTTTTCACAAGTCTTTATTTTTAGCCAAAAAATGCAGATCAGTGTTGCCTGAACCATTTTGCATCATATTCAATGAATTCTTTCAGTTAACAAAGAGTCCAAAAAGCCATTCAAAAATCACTTTGCCTTTTATTGGTCTAAAAAATATTTTTATTCCAAATTTTACTGGTTTTTAATTTTTTTTAAAAGGGTGAATCAAATTTCAAAAAGGAAATGAAACATTTCATTTTGGGTTGAACAAAATAACACAAAAATTGTGTTAACTCAAAATTATTATTTTTTATTATTTTATTTATTACTTAGCTCTTTAGTTTGTTGAAAAATACTAACAAATTAGCTTCTGGTCAACTCAAATATCATTTTGTTTTCTAATTTTTTTCAGGTCAGCCACCAGCCTGAAAAATCAGTTATTCACACACCTCTAGCTGAATACTTTTATAGAAGGAATTACAACTTGATTTCAATAGGCTTTGGATCAGATCCTGACTGAAGAGGGAAAAGTCATCCAATTACTATTTTTAGTGTAAGAATTTATTTTGCCATAGAAAATTTTCAAAAACTTTAGAGAGAGAGAGATTTGATGGTCCTTATGGAGATTTTGGCAGACATTATCTGATGCAGACCAGATCTTAAGTCTCTTTTCTGCTCATATATAATTCTGCTTTAACCTGCTGTATCTCATCACTTAAATCAGCTTCTGTACCAAATGACTAGAGGATAGCTAATGTGAGTCCTTTAAAAAAAGGTTCCAGAGACAATCCTGTCAATTGCCTAACTTCAGTACCAGGCAAATTGGTTGAAACTATAGCAAAGAACAGAACTATAAGAAACATAAATGAACACAATTTGAGGGCAAAGCCAACACAGCTTTTGTTAAGGGGAATTACACCTCATCGATCCACTAGAATTCTTTGAGAGCATCAACAAGCCTGTGGACAAGGGCAATCCAGTGAATGCAATGCGCTTGGACTTTCAGAAAGCATTTGACAAGATCCCTCACCAAAGGCTCTTAAGCAAAGTAAGTAGCCATGGGATAAGAGACAAGACCCTCTTATGGATCAGTAAATGGTGAAAAGATAGGAATCAAAGGCTAGAAATACATGTTTTCAGAATGGACAGATGTTATGTTTTCAGAATGTAGCAATGTCCCCCGGGGCTTGTTCTGGGTCCAGTGTTGTACAACATATTCATAAGTGATCTGGAAAAGGATTAAACGATGTCTATATATCAGGGCAAAATGTGTTCCTCAGTGCTGTTTTCTGCTCTCTGCTCTGCTACCCCACCCTCAAATATTAGGAATGCCACAAATGAGCTGTCAACACTAATGCTAACTCAGGCTAAGTGACATACTCTCTCTTGCACCTAAGAAGATTAAAAGATGCAGAACAGATTTTATATGCAAAAATTATTTCTTGTGGAGAATTATAAAATATCTTAATCCACTGAATAAAATCTCCCCCTAAGTGAAATGCTCATAATGTGGGATATATGCAGTGCCAAGCAGTCCTGTCTGATGTGTTACTAGGCTTAATCTACACCAGCAGAGATGCAGTTTACATCCATAATAAAAAGTATTTTTGCAAGTATAATTCCATCAACACTATGGATTTCACACCTCACCAATGTTAACAGACTGGCAAAATAATTGTTTTTCACCCATCATTTTGACAACAGAGAATTACATGTTTTTAAAAACGCTCAAATTCTAAAACAGTCATTTTAATAAATCTTAGGCATTGGTAGTCCCATCCTTTCCTGCAGATTATTCTTTAGTGCCTCTTCCCTTTAAGAGCCTTACAGAAATCTTTGTAGCGTTGGGTACTTTTCAGACTGCCAGTGAATCATGCACTCCTTACTCAAGCAAAATGGTGTTTGGCTTTTGTCAAGGCTGTTCTAGCTATCTATTCTATTTATCCATATATAGAGGTACACTGTCTTCAAAACAGCAACATACAGTATTGTATTGCCCTAAGCCATTATTCGCACATTTTACTCAGGCAAAACTGCCACTGGGGTCATATACAATAAAATGATAAACTAGTTAAAATGAGAGTGTCCAAATCGCGATCACTCAAATAGAGAGAATGGTTGTTGGTTTCAGATTTAATCCTGAAAAATTTTATAGACATGCTAAACTATACATGTGAGCAGCAATTTAGTAGAACTGTTGAGTTATTGGAATGCTGGTTTTAGTTTGTGTTTGTGTAGGGAAGTTTTCTGTTGTCTGATGAGCTATTATGATAACAGATTATATGAAAACAATTTCAGTAGAAACAAAGAGAAATGTGATATATCAGTTCTGGCAAATGAAAAAAACCAGGAATTAGGATAAATTGAGAAAGTTGAAAACAAGCAAAATATTGCAAAAAGTTAGGATGAAAAGTGTGGCAAGGGCCCTTCTTTCCGTTTGCAGCCTCTGCACTTCTCCCTTCTTATGAGAAACACTCTGTGTCAAGCCATCCATCAGTCTTGGGGGGGGGGCAAGAAAAATATTTTATTGGTTGAAAAATGTATATTATTGTAGATGAGGCTGGTAGTACTGCCTATTATTAAAGTTGCTTGTTTCTAACTCTTATAAGAACCTATTTTCATTTGCTTATAACTTTTCCATTAACCATTTGGGCTGAAACTTGCTATGTGGGGCACCTACCTCCAGTTGAATTTTACTGTACATTTTCAGCTAAAATGTCAGATGTTTCTAAGAATAAGGTTAGAGGAAAGTATGTTAAAAATTCTGGTGACAGTTTCTATGAGAAGTTCTAGTGCCCACATGCTTTGGAGAAGTACCTTTGTGTCAGGTACATGCCTTCTGCCATTCCTGTGAAAATCTGCTCAAATGTGGCCAAGTTGTAAGTCTTTGAAAATCAGTTTGCATAACTTTAATAGAAACTTCTTTGAGTGCTTGTTCACATCAATTTCAATCAGCTGTGTGCGTGTCATGTGCACGATCATCAGAACTTTTTTCCATAACAGCTCCCGTAGAGTCAGCTGTGGAGACCCCTAGAGTGGCGCTGTTATATCTGCTCTTCTATACCACTGTCAACCCTGCCCCTCCCTCAGTTCCTTCGTACCGTCCAAGGAGGCGTTTCGAACTTCTAGCTGTCTTGCTTAGGCAAGCTTCTAGTGCCTAGCATGTTTTCTAGTTAGACAAATTATCCATTGAGTAGCTGTTGTTAGCTGAATAATCAATAGTTAGGAGTGGGCTTTGTACCTGCATGGTTAGCACTTCAGGGCTCTGGGCATGCTTAACTCCCTGGGATTTAAATCTTGCACTGTTTGTAGGTGGCCTATGCTAAACAGTGACCCACACAAGGTGTGGGTCTGCAGGGGGTTCAAGCCCTATATCAGAAAGGATCACAAATACTGGTTCCAACAACTTCTAATGGAGGTGGCAGTAAGACCAGCACAGTAGAAAAAGTTGACATTGGTCATGAGCTCAGTGCAGAGCACCCTGGCCTTGGTATGCAAAACTGCACTGAAGACAGAAGCTGTGAAGGATTCTCGGCACCTAATTCCACTGGCACCAAAAACCATGGCATGCAAGCACTGGTCAACTTCTCTGGCACCATGTGGCCATAAAGAGGGCAGAGGATGATCACTCCATAGGGCCCAGCCACAGCACGACCCAGCACAATGCAGGAGAACTTCCATGCACAATGCCCAGAGCACACTGTTGATGCCAGCCCCAGAGGGGGCACCATTGAATCTGGCATGTAGCCTGTCACTGGGAAGTAGAAGTTCAGTGCAAGTCTTGAACTCTCCGGCTGTGAGAGACCTTATAGAAATTTTGGAAATGGAAGCACCAGTACTGCGGGACAAATCACTGCCAAGACCTCGTCAGTCAAGAGGCAAGCAAGCTATTATTATGGCATCATAGCATCATAGTGCTGGAAGAGATCTCAGCAGGTCATCAAGTCCAACCCCCTGCCCAAAGCAGGACCAAGCCTACCTAAATCATCCCAGCCAAGGCTTAGTCAAGCTGGGTCTTAAAAGTCTCTGGGGATGGAGATTCCACCACCTCCCTAGGCAACCCATTCCATTGCCTTCAAGTTATGGGAGGCAATGTCAGAATTTAAGGAGCTCCTCTCTCCTGATGTCAGACCGTAGTTTGAGGCATTATCACATGAAGACTGAACGGTCGCCAGGACCTTGCTGCAGGCCGCTTTAGACTCTGGGACAAGAACCCTGTTTACCAGGATAGTTATGTACAGGTCCTCATGGCTCCAGTTGTCTGGCCTACCACTGGAGGTTGAGCAAACCCTGCAAGACCTCCCATTTGAGGGCAGTAGTCTATTCTAGGAGCTAACAGACTCCAAGCTCCATCAAGGCCCACAGTGAAGTCACTTGGCATGCACACCCCGCCTACTCAAAGATACACATTCAGGTCCTAGCTTCCGCAACAGAGGTATGCTCTGGGGCATCGACAGGAGCAGCCTCATCAGAGGACTAGGAACAATAGAAGGAGAATACTGAACCGCCTGTCAGGCCAGGGAAATAACTCCTCTAAACCTCCTTCTGAACCCTAAAAGGGTTTTTTGACAGTGCGCCCAAGGGCAGAGGAACAGTTTTCCCTGATCTTCACCCCTTATTTTTGAGGAGGCTTTCCCACTTCTATCATGCCTGGGCCCATATCACATCAGACCATTGGGTCTTCTGCACAGATGGGATGGATATTCCCTGCAGTTCTTCCCATCCCCTGTCCCCATCCCTCTTCAGGAACCCCTCTCATGAGCATCTCCTTCGACGGGCAGTCCATTCGCTTCTTGCACTAGAGACAGGTAGGAGCCAAAGGGTAAGGAGCAGGGATCTTACTCCCATTATTTCCTAATTCTGAAGGCAAAAGGGGTGCTGAGGCCCATACTGGACCTAAGAGGTCTCAATCAGCACACATGAAAGCTGAAATTCCACATGGTCTTCCTAGCCACCATTATGTTCAAAGAAAATTATTAAGCAGCATCCATCCTGCACAATGAATAAGTCCTGTGGGAAAAATAGTAGGTGATCATGTAATTAAAGGCTATCATAAAGCATACTCACAAAGGAGTCCAGGCAACTTTAATTCCAGTATTTCCTAGCTGTTGAGTGCTTGACTTTGCAACCTTAATAATGTTCTTATAACACAGAGCTTTGTGTTTTGTTTTTTTGTGTGTGTATTTATAGAAACAGACGTAAGATTCCAGGTGAAATGCACTCTTACAAGGAAATGATTAGTAAAACAGATGTTGCCTTACTGACAGCTCTCAGAGTTCATTAAATTTGGGAGACATTCTGGGGAACAGGGAAGTGCCAAATGTAGCTTTATTGTAATAAAGGAATTGAGACAAAATGAGAGAGAACCAAAATCTCAGTTGGAAGTGGGGGAAACTGGTTTTGTACAATGGGGTGATTATTTTGCCTTAAGCCTAGCAACATTTTTAAACTGTTAGGGTGTGTCTACACAACAAAGTTATTTTGGAATAACAGTCGTTATTCAAAAATAACTATGCGAGCATCTACCCAGCAATTCCGTTATTTTGAAATAATTTCAAAATAAGGGACAACTTATTCCAACTTCTGTAAACCTCATTCTATGAAAAATAATGCCTATTCCGAAATAGCTATTTCAAAATAAGGCATGTGTAAACGCGCCACATCTGCTATATCGAAATAGCCCCTCACCAAGGCTATTCTAAGTTATTCCTTCTGGAGCTTTAAATTGAGATAGCACGTTTACATTAGGGATGCCTGCCTCAGACTAAGTTTGAGGCTTCCCTGCAGTGTAGACATGCTATTTCGAAATAAGCTATTTCAGAATAACTGTTCTGAAATAGCTTGTTCCAAAATAACTGTGCAGTGTAGACGTACCCTTATAGTGTAAATAAAAGGAAGGCAATGGATTGGGGAAATCATCTGCATTGCTATGTACAAGGGTGATAGTTACCAGCTCTTCTGCAAACTGTAGAGACAGGATTGTCATTTTCTTCATTAAGTAGCCCAGAGAGTTTAAACTCTCCAAGATAAAGGTTCCCAAATGAGTTCATGAATAATCTCGTGTGTGTAGTATACAGAAAGTGTGTGTAACTATATTTACGCAATCCACACTGGTCATGAGAGCTGTATTTATTTACCCCACTCTTCAGGTTTCCCATAAAATAACAAAAATTAATACTTCTGGCATTTGGGTCAAACTTTTAAAAAAAGCATATTTCTATTATGGACAAGTATGGTAAAGTGACCAGTTCTGCACCCACTTGAAATCCTTGGGAATTTGCTGTTCACCTCAACAGGAGCAGGAGTATAGATACTTAGAAGAGAGTTCATATTTCACTGTCTTGCGGGGTTTATTTAAAGAAGTCTTTGACATGTTTCACATTGGAGATTAAAGATTAATGTGAATAGAAGTGAACAGATGCTGAATGGAACTAGGGATGTGAGTGGGTAACCGGTTGATGATTACTGGATACCAGTAACCAGTACCAGGGAGTAGCCTGCTGGCGGTCCGGCAGTGGGGACAGAGCCATGGCAGCCTGGCTGGCAGTAAGGCCGGACTGCAGTAGCGCAGCAGGGGAAGCCTGACTGGAGCCGTGGCAGCAGAGTCAGGGCTACAGCAACCCAGCTGGGGCCGTGGCAGATCGGCAGTCCAATCACAGCCGCGTGCAGGCTGGCACTGGGGTTGGTGCCGTGGGAGCAGAGCCAGGGCTGTGTGCTGCTGTGCCGGCAGAGGATCTGGAGCAATTATGGCAGCGGGGATGGGGCAGCTGTGTCGCCCTGCCGGCAGCGGGGCCGAAGGAGCCACTAGTGGGGAGTAGCATCAGGATGAGGGGGCTGGTGGCAGGGGACTTTCCCTGGTCTGGGAAATTCCCTCAGTCAGGACCACTCAGGTCCCGAGGGTGCCAGACCAGTGAGGTCCAACCTGTAGAACAAATTGTGATGTGGCAAGCACCTCTTGTTATAATTAAGATAAATTTACAGAAGCCTTTATTATAAACAGACAGTCTTTGAAGAGATATTATGGAATAGCAGCAAAGAAAAAAAAGGAATAATCACAGATCTATATGATCGTGATATATATGCAGTCAGAGATGTTTACAACATCAGCCAATAGTTTCTAGTGACAACTTCAGTAAGGCAAGGGTGTTTATGCCTCCACTTTTGACTATATCACTAAGGAAAATAACAGCAGAGGGAAATAGGGAATTTTATGAATAAATGATAAAGCACAACTGGATGACCAAATTGTTCCTGATGACATTGTTCTGCTTAGTTCAAAACATTGCTTAATAGAAGAAAAAATATGCAGCTTTTGGCAAATACAGCAAAATAAGTTGGTTTGCTTGTCAATAAGGGGAAGACCAATATGTGGCTATCAGTTTCCCAGAAGCAAGAAGTCAGTCATTTTACCTCTCTAGGGATTGTGAAGTGTAGTGATGGTGAGACTGAGCTAGATGTCAAGCAACAAATATTAAAAGCAGTAAAGAATTTTCATACATTTGAAAAGATTTAGAAAATTAGTATGATTGGCACTGACACAAAAATGAATAGTTTTAATGTCAGCATCATGTTTATTCTCCTTTATGGAGTGGAGTAATGGAAATCTGAACAGAAATTGATAAGATCAATTCATTCTGAAGTAAATGCCTGTAGATCTTTAGAGTCCATTGCAAAGAGTTTCTTGCAACATCAGAAATATGAAGTAGAAGAATCTATTATGCATAACAATGGAGAAAAGCCAAGTCTGTCACGAAAACAGACCAACACAAGACTGACATCAATGGTACAAACTGATGTACACCTTATGTATCTGAGGCGATGGTGCCAGAGACAGATGGGATGCCAGAGACAGTCATGCCTCCCCCTCTTTAACAAAAGAAACGTAAGTGCAGAATTCATGTCCCCTGCAGATTTTCCCCCACACATGGGGCTGCTGTGGTGCCAAAAAAGTAGACATCTGGCTCACCATCCGAGCACCCAGCCTTAAAGAGGGAGGGGGCACTTTGCATTCCTCCCCCCCCTCACGTGTACAAAATTTCTAGCACTCTATGGGTACGGGAGGATAAAGAAAGAAGAAGTGCATGTTTGGCTGCAGAGAAGATAGAATGTTTTAAACATAAACTTCAACATATAATGAAATAATTGTCTTACATCAAGACAAGCTCGAAAGTAGCAGCAAAGGGTGTGACCTTAGTGTTCCATAGGGACTGGCTGAATCACTGCAAACAAGAGGTGGCTAACCCTGATGTTTGTTAGAATAACCAGAGACAGAGACCTACTACAAATCACTGAAAGGTTGAAAGGGTCTGATGGGGTTTGTAGAGCTTCCATTTTTTTCACACTGGTAAAAGCTTCAAAAATTAGAAGGTATAACATAAATGTCTGTAAACTCTAGAGACTGCCAGAATAACAATAATTGTATTTAATAGGTTCATGGGAATAATAAATGAAGAAAAGTGTGTGATTAATATACCTAGATTTAATTAGTTCGTTATTTTTTTCTGGAAGAAGAGTTTGAGAGATATAATGACAAAGTAGTAAGACGGAATTGAATTAAACTTCAAAAAAAGCTAATATGTTGGTCCAGATAGCCTTTTCCTGTTTCTAATTGCAAGGTCTCCTTATATAGCTCAAAACCATAGCTGCCACTGTTGTTTAGTTACATTAATATGATATATACATACATGTATTCAGGGCTGTAAGTGTCTTTAGCATATATTAAAACTCAGTCATGTTAGAGTGATGAATCTGCATCTCGTTCTCCTAAAGGCATTCTCAGTTTATGACCAGTGCATTTTAGAAACAGATTTTGTTTTGCCATGCCTACTTTCTTCAGTATATTTGCATTTTAATTTACTGCATCTCTCAAACACATCTATTTTACTTCTCATGTCCAACACTGATCCAAAGCTGTCACTCAATAATATGCAAGTCTATTTTTAATTGTTTATGGGTTTTTTTAATGTTCAAATTAACAAATTCTCAATTTTCCATGAGATAGGTTAGTAAAGGTTGGATTTCTTTCTAGATTTCATTCTTTTTCTGTGTTACTGTTAAACTTCCTAATCTTCAGAGGGTAGCACCTTAAAGACTAACAACATATAGATGGTATCATGAGCTTTCATGGGTGCAACCCACTTCTTCAGATGACAGGAGTGTTAGAAGTCCAGATCCAAGAATAAATAAGGGAAGGGGAGGGCAGGGGGTGGGAGTGAAAAAAAGGAAAAAAAAGTAGGGGGGAAAGGAGAAAAAAATAAAAAGAGAGACAGTGTGTTTAATTACTCTTTCGTTCAAAATGTCTTTTAAGACCTTGCATACAATTGAGGTCAAACACAGACTGAACTTTTCTGGGTCACTTCTTTTCCCCTTTTAAAATATAGGTACCATATTTGCAATTCCTTTGTAAGATCCAGCTCCACTTGGCTTTTGGGCAATTGTCACTTTTTCCCTGTGATATCTGATCTCCACAATAGCTTTCCTTGATGATCCTCCCTTTTTCTGTTCCATTTGGGCTTTGTGCTTTCCCTTAATAACCTGCTTGAGCTGCTTGTTCATTCACTTTGGTTTGCAACCCTTTCTTACCAGTTTTTCCTTTTGCTTGGGATGCTGCTCCAGATAGTTTTACAATTTTCCCAGCTCCTGTCCATTCAGATCTTTGAGTTCTTCAATACAATCAACTTCCCTAACTAGTTCCGTTCACTGTAACTGAAGTTGTGAGACCTGATTCTCCATTGCCCGGCATTGCATGTAGTTCAACATAAGTGCAGAGCAAGTACAAAACATTATCATTGTGGTTTGATAGCATTTCACCTCCACTCTGCACTGACTCCACAGAGTGCTGGGTCATGGGGAATGCAATCCATGAAGTGGAGATGTTATACCTAACAAAAATTTCCCAACCTGTCTGTTGTATTAGTTTCCTCTCTTTTATTGACATCCATCTGATATGATGTGTTATTACACCACTCCTCATGCTAAATCATGATTGAGGGGATGTGTAGTTCTCTCCCATGGCCAAAGAAAGAAATACACTCAGTCACTAGAAAAGGACTCTTCAGTGCCCATCACATTTGTATTTTGTTTTCAATCAGTGAATATACGCTGGGATTTTCGTATGAATTTTTGCTCTGCAGTCTGTCGAGTCATAAGTAATATTGTATAAGGTGATTGACTGAGGTTGCTTTTTACAGTCTTAGCAGAGAACTTGTTTCTATCTCTTAATATGCCTTTGTTGGCATTGTTTGCTTTTAGTTGACCAGCACAGGACTGACAGTAATAACTTCAGATGAAAAACCCACATGAAATCCTTGGGAAGGTGGGATTCCTCTGACTCTGTCAAAAGCTGGTTGCCTTAGTTTTATCAATACCCGGCATATCATTAAATACTCTTTAGCATTTGCCTTTGTTTAGTGAGTGTTTCATTTTCTCTTTAAAAACTAGAGATTTTCCCCTCCTCCCCTTCCAACTCTTATTAATCTCATTAAACCCACAAACACAGATAATTATACTCATTCAAAGGTTACGAGGCCAGAAAATAAAATGAATTGTTTGACACTGGCAAGTTGGGAGGGCAATCGTGTGTGTGGGTGTGTGTGTGTGTGAGAGAGAGAGAGAGAGAGAGAGAGAGATTCAGGGGATATATGATAGAATTTTTTAAATTAATGACAAACAGATCATAGTGCCTTTATTTTTTATTGAGGCAGTAGACTTTTTGTTGTTTGTTTTTGATTAGAGGGTTTGGAAGGCAGCTTGTAGTGAGTGAAGAATGTTGTTCTCTTGCATCAGAGATCTGTTTTTATAAATGTATATACTTAAAGGAAAGCAAAGTAGTGTTTAAAATAATCTGATTTTGGTTATTATTGAAAGTAGTTGAAATGTGAGCTAAAACAGTATGCTGCAGTTTGTTTGCAAATGTGAATTGTAAGTTCATCTCATGCCAGGGTATGGTGTGAATGAACAAAAGAGAAGGTTTGGGGTTTCAAAGCAGTGTTCATTTTGAGTATTGTTTTTGACAAATAGAGGGGTTTATAAATAATTACACTGTAATGTAGTCTACACTCAAAAGTGCTTTATCAAAACATTTTCCACTTGGCATACAAGCAATCTTATTGCAGCCCCTTAAAATACTTCATAATTTTTAATACTCACACAATTATCTGGAATTGCTCAGGTCCTTAATTATTTTTTAAATAAAAGAAAAATATATATGCTTTATTTAATTGATTGTACAGTGTTATTTTTGTGTAGTTAGTGTTTATTCTGTATTTCTTTTTAAAAAGGGGCTTGCTGAAATGTTTCCATTAATATTAATTAATTAAACTTAAAAAACAACAGATGGTCTGGTAGCATTTTATAGACTAACAAAACATGTAGATGGTATCATGAGCTTTTGTGGGCACAGCCCACTTCTTCAGATGACCGGAGTTTAGAGTTAATTAATTAATTAACCTTTCCAAAACTCTCATGGCTCCACCATGAATCCTGCGGGAACCACAGCTCATGGTGTGGGAAGCACAGTGTGGTTTACACTATTTATAGTACTGGAGTTCAGGGTTCAAAAAAGAGATGGATAGATTCATGGAGGTTAGGCCCATCAATGGCTATTAGCCAGGATGGGCAGGAATAGTGTCCCTAGCCTCTGTTTCTCTGGAGGTGGGTGACAGGGGAGGGATCACATGAGGATTGCCTGTTGTGATCCCTCCCTCTGGGGCATCTGGTATTGGCCACTGTTGGCAGACAGGATACTTGGCTAAATGGACCTTTGGTCTGACCCAGTATGGCTGTTCTTATGTTCTTACGAGTTTTGTCTGGCATCCATCGCCCTGAGACACACTTTTGGGACTGCGTCTTTGATAGTCTGCTAATCTCTGCCTGTAGCAGGTTTGTAACATAGGCTAGCTGGGAAAGCTTAGTGCATGTGCTGAGCTATTGTCCATGGCTTACAAAATTAGTTTTTGTTTCAAAAGGAACCTCTTGTTCACTGAAGATGTTGAAAAAATATATTTAAGAAAATCTTAAGTTAGACTATGAGTTTGATGTTCCTTTTTTTACATCCTCTTCAAACGTTATAGAGAATAGAAGAGTTGAAAGCTTTGAGGGAAAAACCTCATATTTCTCTGTATCCTAATTCCGTTGGTGCTTCTCTAGAAAAGAAGAGAAACTTTTCTCTAAAGTCTTTACATAGACTAGCTCTTGGGGCCCAAATGTCTGCCTCAGCCTATGGCTAAGACTGTTCCCTTTTTTTTCATACAAATAGGAAAAGTCTATAGATAACTAGTTGTTCTTAGTACTGGGAACTTACCTGGGGCTATGGCATGCATTTTATCTGTTACTAGGAACAACCTGTTTGGAACCAGTGGTATCCACACCTCTCCTTGAAAATGTGGTCAAATGGATGATACTTGTCAGTCAGCTGCAGATTAAGCTACTTTGCGTCAGCTTTCACTGATTGGCAGAAAAGAGCTAATGCTACCAACGCTACCTAGACTACATTGGTAGAGGGAGTGCAGTTGGTTTTATTGCATTACATTTGCTGAAAATAAATGTTTTTAAGAGGTCCAAACACAGAATGGATTATTCATATTAATTGTTCAGTTAGTGAAGTCAGGAGAGGTGTTGATTTAAGTAAGCCACTTAACTGTGTGCCTCCAGAGGAGTTAATCAGGAGGCTTTTTTTAAGCTGTGTATAAATAATCATTAGATTATTCAGAATTACAGTAAGTAGATATAAAATATTACTCTGTAATTTCCTTGAGCAATTCATCAACAATCTGCTAAAGTGCTTTTGGCACATGCACTTTTTTTGAGAGAGAGAGTTTTGGACATCTTTTTAACTATAAGTTGGACCCCTGGTCTGCCACCCTTGGGACCTGACCAGTCCCAAACGAGGGACTTTGCTGGACCAAGGTGGTCATTTCTGGCTCCCCTCCCCCTACCACTCCTGGGCTGGCTGCTGGCCGGCTCCCCTCTGCCACCGGCCTGGCTGGGCTCCCTGCCCCTGCAGGGCTCCTGCCACTGACCCTCCATCGAGACACTATGGTCAAGGAACATCCATGTTCCAGTTGCTGGACCACAGAATCCTGGTTTAGAGAGGTTCAACCTGTACTAACCTTTCAGATAATTGATAGGTGGCTTGGGAAATAGCTATTATCAGGGTTTTCTTCAACTTCCTGACAAGGCAGTGAAGCTATATAGTTGTGTGGTCTAAACATTTTTGCCATGTCTTGAAGTCCAAGTCCTAACCCCCGATAGCTAGTTAGTATCTTTTATTTGACCAGCCTCCACTGAGGGGTGAGATAGAAGCTTGTCCTTTTGGCCAACAGAAATTGGCCCAGTAAAAGATATTACCTCACTACCTTGTCTCAAAGGGCTCGTCTAGACTACACTGAAGTTTCAAAAGAGGATATGCAAATTCCGCTTTTGAAAGTGAAAGCAGTCAGGACACAGTTTTTTCAGCAAACCCCCTCCTTTTTCAGAAAGCTACGTAAACCTCATTTTTTGAGGAAGTGCAGCTTTTCGAAAAAGGGGGAGTTGAGGAAAAAACCACGTTCCAACTACTTTGTTTTTCAAAGCTTCGCTTTTGAAAGTGAGATCCCACTGAATTTGCATATCCTCTTTCGAAACTTCAGCGTAGTCTAGACATAGCCTTAGATATCCTGGGACCAACATGGCTATAACAGTCCTGCATACAGCACTAAATAAATATTGCAGTTTTCCATTACATTAGGTTCTGCTAAACTTGTGTGAGTGGAATGTAACACTTTGCTTCTCTTTTTATGGTATTGTGAGACTACAAGTAAAAGATCTGTATCTGCACTTCTTTATTCTCCTCTGGTCATGAAAATAATGTAGGCATAAATTAGATTTAAGAGGCAAGGGAAATTGAGCGCCATAGCCATCACACTATTCGTATTCTGAGGTGGAGCTTTCTCAATCTGTCTTCTTTGAAACTATTCCATTTTGTATACATAACGACATAATAATTACACTAAGGACTTGAACCTGAAGTTCCTCTGCGACTGTCAGTGTAGCCTAAATGTTGAACACAGGTGCCTAACTCCCTCTTAGGTACCTAAGGTCCTTGTGAATCTAACCCCAAGTGCTGAAGTCATTTTTTTAAAATGTTGCGCAGGGCCTAAGTATATTTCATTTGACCTAATTCTTCAACTTGGAAGCTTTCAGACTTGGGTATTATGTCTGTGTTCAGACTCCATATCTCAGTTATGCAAATCAGCATTCAATGAGAGATTGGTTTTGGAGCTGCAATTTCAATTAAACCTGTTTTCTATACTATTACGCTGTATTAAACAAGCAGTTTAGTAAGTGCATCCTTAGAAGATGCAAATAGATAGATTTTGACAATTTACTGATGTGGAAGACTTACATTAAAATTCGTTATATGTATTTTAAAATTCCAGCCTAAAAGCCAATGGTTTGCTAACATACTGTACAAAACACACTTTTAAAATACCAAATAAGTAACTTTCAAAATGTAATTTTAGGTATCATCTTCTGCAAAAAGTAGAAGGCAAACACTTGCTGACCTTAATATTTAATCTGGTGGTTGACACAACATCATATTTTTTCTTAGTACTTTCCTTTTTTAGCTGCAGCTTGGAAGGAATTCTGGAGGAAATGGAAATTACCCTTTTATTGAAATTCATCAGAGACACTTCACTCCTCCATATTGTCATTATGAAAAAGCACATAAAACAATATGATGAATCCACAGAGAACATGTTCCCTTAGATATATGATGGAAAATTTCTAAATTACTATCAAGGAAAACTATGTACGGTGGTAATGGGCTACTTGTGATTACTGATGCAGTACATACAGTATTTTAACAGAACAGAACAGCTTTCAAAAGCACAGCTTTCATATTTTATATAAGAAAGATGGAGTGGGGAAGAAAGAAAGCAAAGAAGTTAGTTAGTTGATAACATCTATCTCTACAATTCGAAGAGAGTAAGGAAAGGGTCAGGCTGGTTAACTCTGATTAACATCAGTTCCTCCATTCCATTCCACCCCAGTGATTTAACTCCTGATTTATAGAGAAAGCAGACACTTAGAATTTCTGTTTTGTGTGAAATTTCAAAATATTTCACACAAAATATTTCACACAGTTTTCCACCCATCAGAAATTCTGTAATCCAATCAAAACTGCCAAGCTGTCCATGGAGGAAGCATGTGCTAGTCTCTCCAGTGGTAAAGGCTTTGAGACGGAGACTGTCATTTGCTGTTTGTTTGCATAATATTTAGAAGGATGGAGCGCCAGTCTTGTGGGTGTCTAGTCACTATTGCAACAATAAATGTTAATTAATCATACTAAATAATTTATGTGTGGAGTGTCATGGCATGAATGTTCTGTAAGAGCTCCTGGAGGCATTGTCTTATTAGATCACAATGCTCCTCAGACCTCCCGCTGTGGTGGTGCAGCTCCAAATCACCTCCCACACAGACTTTGCTGGTCTTTTAAATATAAAATTGAAGGGTCAGATCCTGCTTGTCCCTGTTCTCCCATCACATTGTGGTTGATTTTTATAGATCTGCCAGCCCAAAGTCGTTGCAGAGTCATACCCAGCTCTGGGTAGCGGAGTGTTCTGCCAGTGGAGGGGAATTACGGGTTTTGTATCAATAATTTCACTGTTGCCATCAGTAAATTGCAAAGCTTTTTACAGATGAAACTAGTATCATTATCCACACTGCACAGATGAGGAAACTGAGAGGGAGAAAAGTGAGGAGATGTGTCCATTTTGTCCACCAGACCAAGCAATAAGCCAGGAATAGCACGTAGGTCTTCTGAATCCATCTAGTGCTCTATCCATGAAGGCAGAGGAATGGACTCAATGATCTCTCGAGGTCCCTTCCAGTTCTAGTGTTCTAACCTACCATCATATAGCCTGTCTAGCACTACGCTGCTACCACACACTTGATTCTCAGTCCCTCACAATATAAAGAACATGATTTCAGCACCCTTCTACTTTGAGAACACTTCCTTTTCTTCCAAGAACTTCCAAGATCCTCATTAGTGTAATGGCACCTCTGTGGCTATTACAAGCCAGTGGAATCTAGAGCAACCCTCATGCTCTTCTAATTTGCCCTGAGAATTGGGTCTCTGGGATTTGTTTACCTTTCTGCCACCCTGAACTATGCAGAGGTCTTCTCCAGTGCAGCTGAAGATTCCACCTCTATAACATGGTGTTAGCAAACTATGTTGTAATGTCTTTTGATTTTCCATAGTGGTACTTCCCTCACTGGAGACATTTTGATAGGTAGTCTGCAGTATGAGTCACAAAGGACAATTTTGATATAATTAGGTTGCCAAAATGAGTGACAGTGTTATTTGAGGTGTGAAATAATATTCAAAAATGGTTTGTTATGCTGCATTTACAATAGCAATATAATTTTTGATGAATGAAGCAAGGTGACAAACAATTAGCATTGTCATTGTCTGGGGACATTTTCAAGTGGGCATTAAATAATAAGTTTCAAAGCTGCAAGACCAGATCAGGGTTGATTGCCTATGGGAAGGGCCATCTTCACTCACAACTGTTGAGTTGTTTCTTTTTACTAGAAGAAACAGCTTCAGAAATCTCCTTTCATCCCTCTCCTTGGACTGTGTTCACCTTGAGTAGCCCCAGCCCCATTACAAACCAATAAAACTGGGCATATTAATTGCTTTCACTGTATTATTTATTTACCAGGCCTTGTATGTTTGGCCATAGATAAGTGAATTTCTATTGTGCAACTGTTAAAAAAATTATGCCATGTCCAGTTGGGTTTAACTTACTTTCTGCATTACATTGAGGTTTTGTTTACTACACAGCAGCTTTCTGTGATCAGGCTGTAAGTGATATGAATATTATTTATCTTAATATCTTAACAGTCATTCTTCTCTTAATTATCAGGGCATCATGTAGAGCCTACCCAAAACACACTATAGGTGACTGAAACAAAAGATTTTAAGTTATGGGTACTAGGACCACCTTAAAGAGTTGTGTGCAGTCAATGAGCTGGCTTCTGCAGTTATTGGTCTTAGTTGTGAGCTCACTGTGACTGAGATAAATTAAGAGTAAACCTGTTTACATCAATGGAATTATACTCATGTGAAAAGAGCATGAGATAAGAATGAGCTTTAATAGAAGCTTTGTCTGAACAAGAACTATGGGTAAGATTGTCAGAATTCAATTTTTATTTTTTATAATTTCAATGTATGAGATCAATGTTTATATCTAAGCATTTTTATCATATATTTAGATTTTTATAGTTGTGCAAAGTTATGAGATTTAAACTTCTTTCAATTTTTAGCTTTTTAAAATTGTCACATTTGTAGGAAATTATCAGATCAGAGAACATGACAAATCAGACAATAATTATTTAATGTCAGTAGCCATAGATTTCAAAAAGTTAAAAGGTTTCTAACTATTGAAACACAAATTGTCAACATCACAACTGAAAATATACAAAATAAAATATCCCTCAATCAAACTCGACTAAGTTGTCAAGCAGCATTTTTCTTACTGTGCCTCTCCATTTCTATTTTTATGAATGAGGATATTTTTGCCAGTTTCTGTGTGTACATTGAAATCTATGTCTACCAACATTTACCAATTAATAATCTAATCCTTACAAGCCTAACTTTGTTTTGCCAGAAGCTAGGAATGGGCAACAGGAGATGGATTGCTTGATGATTATTCGTTCTGTTCATTCTCTCTGGGGCACCTGGCATTGGCCACTGTCGAAAGACAGGATACTGAGCTAGATGCACATTTGGTCTGACTCAGTATGGCCATTCTCATGTTCTTAACTAGTGTTTAAAAAAATATAGCAACAGTATTTCAAGGCAGCAGGTCAGTGTGTAGATTAAGGATGTTATGGACTAGTCGACTATCTGATAAACAAATGGTTATCAGATAGTCAGTGGACTAGTCGGTTCCCCCCTCCTTGCTGCCTCTATCAGATAGAGGCAGCAAAGGGGAGGGGGAAGAAGGGGTACTTCAAAACAGCAGCACTGCACAGCTGAGCTGGGGATCAGCTGTGCAGCGCTGCTGCTTTGAAACCCCAAGGCATCATTTCAAAGAGTTGCAGCACTGCCCCTTTAAAAGGCTGCCTCAGCATATCAAAGAGGCAGTGCCATAGAGCCTGGGGTCAGCTGGGGACTCCCCAGCTGATCCAGGGCTCCCCGCAGCATTTCAGCGGAACGGGAGTCAGCTGGGGACTCTGGGCTCCATGGCGCTGCCTCTTTGAAATGCCAAGGTGGTGTTTCAAAGGGGCAGCTGCCACACAGCTGATTCCCATCTCAGCTGTGCAGCACTGCCTCTTTGAAATGCTGAGGCAGCATTTTAAAGGGGCAACACCTTACAGCTGAGACGGGGATCAGCTGGGCAGGGGCTGCCCCTTTGAAACACCGCTTTGGTGTTTCAAAGGGGCAGTGCTGTAGAGCCCGGGGTCAGCTGTGGAGTCCCCAGTTAATCCCAGGTTCCGCTGAAATGCCATGCAGAACCCAGGGTCAGCTGGGGACTCCCTAGCTGACCCCGGGCTCCACATGGCATGCAGCACAGCATGGAGCCCAGAATCAGTGGGGGACTCAGAGTCTCCCACTGACCCCAGGCTCCATGGCTTTGAAACACACAAGAGCCCTGTGCAGCCCAGAGTCAGCAGGACTTCCCTTTGGGCTCTTGTACATTTCAAAGGAAGAATGCAGAAGTGCCTATCGACTAGTCGAGTAGTCGATGGAAATTCCATCAACTACTCAACTAGTCAATTAACCACAATTTAACATCCTTAGTATAGATATGGCTTATACTGTATCCATATCTGCAATGTGCATGAAAGTGAAATTGGCCACTCAAGCTAGGTAAAGGTTCTGGAAATTTATGGTGAAGTGGATATGTGGCTTTCAAAACACATATTACTCAAATTCACGTATACTGTCTATAGAGATACAAGGTGGGTGAAGTAATATGTTTTATGGGACCATGGTAAGAGGCGGTGAGGAAAAAGTGGATTAAAACAGATTATAAGCAAGTGGAGAGAGGAAGCAGCAGAGTAGGTGAGGAGATCAAGGAAAATGACTGGAAGGGCTGTCCCATTATAGGGATGTCAGTTGGTTGGAAGGTGAAAGCTTCCTGTGTAATGCAGTGTTGAGGGGAAAGAAAGGGAGAGGAGTGCAAGCTTTCTTGGGTCTGATGCCTCAAACTACTGTCATCAAGGCATGGGAGTGGCTGACAAGCGTGGTCTTCACCATGGTTGCTGCTGTAGATGTAGGTGGTGAAATGTTCTCCATTCCCCTCTCTTCTAGTAGACCAAATGGTAGCTGCAACAGAAGGTACTAGAGACTTACTTGGAGCCAGAACCTACGCATCAACCCCCAGTGCATCAGAACTTTAAAACTGAATTAATTTTTAAAAATTATCTTCTTTTTGAATTTCTTTCCTCTTGAGCAGTTAAAACAGGCAAGTCAATGTAACTTATTGTGATTTTCTAGTTAGCTGTCATGCATTAACACAGAGCCACAATCTGGATGCTTTGGCATTTTTTTTAAATCAAAACTGTTTCCATTGTATGTTTAAAGATAATTGTAATGGAAACATTCCTATTGTTCTGGTTTTGTAAATCTTGTTATTTCAAAATCTTATTTGTGTACCAAATTTGTCTTATGAATACCCCTTCTAAGCAATTATCCTTCCTTGGGAATGGTAGTGTAAAATCCTAGTACCTTGAAAGGTTCCTTAGAATATGCACTATTTATGCTGAACAATTCTGACTACCTTTCATTTGTCTGTGAGGTTTTCCAAACCTGAAGAAGAGCTCTGTGTGACTTGAAGCTTTTCTCTCTCACCAACAGAATTCGGTCCAAGTAAAGATATTACCTCACCCACCTTGGTTCTCCAATACAATGGTCAGAGGGAAAGCAATGATACTATCAACACATCAGCTGTGCAAAATTGTGTCTTTCTTACTGGCACCAAATTACATTTTAAAATATTTTTCCATAAGTCTCCTGGGAGATTACTATATTTTACTCTATTTTTTAAATCTTCACGGTCTTATTAGAGCTTTCCTGGTGAAATGCTGACTGTCCAGTTCATTATAATAGTCTGGTTCAAGAGAGGCTGAAATGTAATATATTTCATTTTTATCAGCAAATAAGTGTCATCCATTTAGTTTTGAATTTGTCAGACACATTTCATTTGTTATGCAGAATGTTATGCTATGTAGAATTCCAGTCACCCTAAAACCTATCCCCCCGATCTCCCTATCCATTCCACTGTTGTTAAGCTTGTGCTTGCTACTTGTTTGCAAACATTTGTGATCTGTTGATCATAGATTATACTAGGAATCTTAAGTAATCTTCTACTTCTACTAAAATGTTTATGGACAGTAAGTAAATGCTCACTCAGTATATTCAAACAAAGCCACTTTCCATGGGAATGTTTCCTATACACTGTGAAGTCTTTTTAAAGTCAACTGTAGTATACCAGAAAAACTAGATTTTCCAGTCAATACAGGATTCTTGGGAGCCTAGATGATAATCTGTGCACTTAGTTACACCACTGGCAATACAGAGTAACTCCATTTTTTAAAATGCTCATCTGATTTGTAAATATTTTTTCTCCTTTTTTATTGAATCTCATAATTGATACAAGTATCACATTGGCAGCACTGGAAGTAACAGATCTATGTGCATCCACAGAACAGAAACAACAGTTTATAGGTCCCTCAGGCACCCTAACTGACCTAAATCCTGTGCTGTAATATAAATATGACAGATTATTTCTATCTCCTGGGTATGTACATCAGCTCTTGGCACACCCAGGAAGCCTCCAAACAGGACTCAAGTGCTGTGAATTATTGGGTTGGTTTTGGTGATGTGAAAGTATATCGGTTAGGAATGTAACTGAGAACACCAACACACTACACAGAGGATCTCAAGCAGCCATCAAATGGTATGATTTTTAGTTACTGGTAACCTGACTGCTAGATTACAAAACATCAGTAATTTGAAACTAAATCATTTTTTTACATATCTGTGGAAAATGTGTTCTAAAAACAATGTACGTCATCTGTCTATCTAGAAAGACTGGGTGAGTGAAGTAATACATTTTAATCAACCAACATCATCTGATGGTGAGAGAAACACGCTTTTGAGCCATACCTAGGTTTTCTGTAGGTCTGGGAAAGGTACTCCAAGCATCACAACTAAATGCAAGGCAGAACAGATTGTTGTAATAATGTGTGTCTGTTCAGCTTCACCTCATCCACTGCACTAAATGCCCCAGTAACAGTTATAGGAGTGAAAGCAGACAATCACTACACTCTCCAATGAACTCACACAAGAAAATAATGAAAGCCAAAACCACCCTATCACCTATGGATGAACACTTTTCAGAGTGATCACTCTGTATCTTACCTATCAATCCTCATCCTCAAAGAGAAACAGCACAACACTTCTAAAAGATGAGCCTGAGAGCTCAAATTCATAACACTGCTGCACAGCACAAATCATGGCTTGAACAGAGACACTGGATTTAGGGTTGATAAGGCTCACTAACCCATCTTTTTTTGTTCTATGACTGTAGAGATGTTAACAGGCTTCTACACCTTGAATGGTCTCTTAGAATATGTGCAAACTATTTAGGTTAAAACAATGTGTTCCACTTTGTGTGTAGTTCTGATGCTTGGAGTACCTTTCCCAGACCTGAAGAAGAGCTCCACGTAGCTCAGAAGCTGGTCTCTCTCACCAACGGAAGTAGGTCCAATTAAAGAAATTACCTCATCTACCTTGTTTATTTAATATCTTAGGACCAGCATGGCTCCAATAGCACCACAGTATCTATGTCGAAGCACTGGGTTCCTGTATTCCATTATTTATTCCAGTATGAATACTAAAGACTGGCAAATTCTTCACAGCAGGGATAGTGGCTTCCTTTGTTGTACAATGTGCTCCTCATCTGACTTGACTGAATCCAGGCTGCAGCCCCCCATTTTCCCCTTCCTCCCCTGCTGTAAGTCTGGAGCAAATTGCTACAAGAGATGAGCTGATTCAACTGCTCTCCTGGCAAGCTGAGCTCACCTGGGAGTGAATTTTCCCTCCAACACAGCCACCCTCACTAATGAAAAGGGTGCAGATTGCATGTGCAGATTCCCTCACATGCACACAGCCTATTACACACAAACAGCAATTTTACCCTATAAAACACTAACATGTAACGGAATTAATATAACTACATGCTCATATCCACCTGCGGGGCCAACAGCCACCATGGGCCCTGGAACAAGGCGGGGGGGAGGGATGGCTCCATGCTTCCAGATAGGGCAGGGCCTTGGGCAGTCAGCCCTTAGCATCACACAGACCGAGATACACCTCTCCACAGCCCTCAAAGCTGCACAGAGCAGTGCTCCAGCTCTCTGGCAGAAATTCAAAGAGGCCCAGAGCTCCCGGCTTCCACAGTAGTAGGAGCGGTGGCTGGGAGCTCCAGGCTCCTTTGTATTGGCAGTCCCAGGGCAATTACCCCCTTTGCTACTCCCGCGCCACCCTCCCCCTCACACACATCCCTTCAGCAGGTCTGCACCTATGCTTTATTGTCTCTTGTTTCAGCCTTTGAGCAGCTTGGGGCAGGGACTCTCGTTCTCTTTCTGTGTTTGTACAGGGCTTTGCACAATAGGGGTCTGAGGCACTATGGTAATATATATAATTATAACTTCCCTGTTTTGTCTGGAGTGTTATTATTGATCCCTTTGAGTCAAGCACAATTCTGCAACAGTAAATAAGTTATTATTCTAGTGCACTTGTGCAAGAGGCTCATAGATAGATTAAGATGATAATTCTAGAGAGGTAGCCATGTTAGTCTGATCTTGCTAAAACAAAAGGAAAAACTATGTAGCACTTTAAAGACTAACAAGATGGTTTAATAGGTGATGAGCTTTCGTGGGCCAGACCCACTTCCTCAGATCATATTCTGAAAGGACGAGGATTGCCAACTTTCTAATCATACAAAATCATGCCCTTTCCCCGAGGCCCTGCCCCTGGCCTGCCCCTTCTCTGAGACCCACTCGCTCTATCCCCCATCCCTCCATCAATCACTCTGTCCCCCCCCCACTTTCACTGGGCTGGGATAGAGGGCTGTGGTGTAGGGATGGGGCTAAGAGTTCCAGCTGTGGGTGCAGGCTCTGGAGCAAGGCCTGAGATGAGTGGTTTGGGGTGCATGAAGGGGCTTTGGGCTGAGGCAGGAGGGTGAAGGTGAAGGCTGCAGCTGGGGATGCAGCTCTAGGTGGGACTAGAAATGAGGGATTCGAGGTATGGGAAAAGGCTCCAGGCTGGGACAGAAGGAGTTGGGGTCCGGGGGGGTGGCGGGGGGAAGGAGAGGGCTCTGACCGAGGGTGCAAGCTCTGGGGTGGGGGTTGGGAGATGAGGGGTTTAGGGCTCAGGGCTGGGAAAAAGGGTTCAGGTGAGATGTGGGCTGCAATAGGGGGTTTGGTGTGGGAGAGGATTCTGGGCTGGTTTGGAGGTTGGGGGTATGAATTCCCAGTGGTTCTTACCACAATTCTCGGGAAGTGGCTGCCAGGTCCTTGCAGCCCCAACACCCAGGAAGGCTCCATCTGTATGCTACCCTTGCATCTCCAAGTGCCACCCACAACTCCCTTTGGTTGTAGTTCCTATGGGCTGAAGGGACCTTGTAGCTGCTTTCCAGGAGACACACAGAGAAAAGGCATGTAGAGAGCCTGTTTTAGCCCCGGGCCCCGCTTGTGCTATTGACCATTAATACTTTTATTGGCCTGGTTGACAGTGCTAACCTGAGCCACCAGGTTCCCTTTTCGACTGGGTATTCATGTGGAAAATTGGACACTTAGCAACCGTAGTTAAGGTCCTGAGTAGAACAGATCGGAACAGAAATGTGGTTCTACTATAAAATAGGGGATGTGGGGAAAAATTCCTAATGTGTGGGAATCAGTATCCATCATGGTATGGCACAGAAGGTCGTACAGCTTTATTAAAAGAGCTTTACAAATAAAAAATGTCTATCCTGTTTTCCATCATTTGAATATTTCAAAAATAAGATTAAAATAGTTGTTTTTGACAATTAAATATCCTCTGGTTATGTCTGTGTCCCAAACCTGGAAGCACTGTAAACCTGCACATAAAATTGACAGTAAACAAAAATCAAGCTGGCCTCCTAGATTTTGTTGTCCAAGGTGAGAAATGCCAAAAGTAAACAAAGAGCATGGATGGTAAAAACTAAACTCGATTTTTAAAATGCTTTTGTTTTTAATGGAGACTGTTATTAACCTTTAGAAAACACATTTGTTTATTTATACTGCATAATTCTGAGGTAATCCCGTTTTGCCTCCCAAAATGTCATTGAGTGCAACATATTTGGACATATTTGCTTAACAGACTCAGTCTGAGTCTCTACGTGTCCTTTCTTCCTGGAGTTTTTCCAAAAGTTTAAAGGCAGATTTGTAATTCAAGAATGTATGGACAGTATTTAAATATTTTAGGTGATCTTCAATTTTCTGGGTTTGATTTTCTCATAATTGAAGGACTGTTTGATGTTGCCATTTCCTTGAGCTTGCTTTGTGTTAAAAGTGGTGAGATTTGGGGGAAATAAAAGGTTTTGTTTCCCATACATCAGGTCACACTTTTGTCTCACCAAATTCTGTGCTCTGTTTCTCTTGCTCACATCTGCCATTATGGCAATGAGTCCCTCCATTGCACACTGCACCTGCTGCTTGGCGCATTGGGATTCAGAGGCATCTCTCAACAGAGTCACTATTCTTGTACATTTCCAACAGTTTGGGCAGTAATTTCCTGTAAATTTTTAGGATTTGTACTTTCTTCCCATGCTGAGACTCTCAGTACTCTCACTTTTTGCTGCCATAGGATCTTTGGTTTTCTTGGGACTTCCTTTTTCAGAGAGCTTTAATCACAAATGCAGTGGTTGCATTCAGTACCAGGAGTAAAATTCTGATCCTATTAAATCCATGGAGGCTTTGTAATTGACTTTTATGAGTCCAGGATTTCATTACCTAGGTATTTTCTTATTTCTCAGCAAGTCCAACTTCTCTGTAAGATTTTCTGTGTTAGCCTCTAAAAAAAGGAAATGGGTTTATTTTATATTGTCAGGATCAAGGAGGCATTGATTGAATTTTGATTACATCTTCCAGTTTCCATTACTGACTTACTACTGTCAAGGAATCCTGGGCTGATCCAGTTTCAGAGTGTCTTAGGGTTGAAGGGTATGTTCGTGATCTGTGAAGAATTGTGATCTTAGTGGTTTCTCTTTTACTTTTTACGTAAAATTCACCTGAAGACAGATATTCTGCCCTTCAAACATAACTGTTTTGTTGTGACATGCAGTCACCAGTGACAGAGATAAAAATTGAAAATAATGTTTGAAACCCATAATTTTGCACAGCTGCAAATAAAAACAAATAAAAAGGTTTAAAAATAAAGTTAGCTATTATCTATCAACATTTAAAAAAACATATGTTTCTACCAACCCCACTGATACTTTAGGAATGAGTAAGAGTTTTTCCCTCCACCCCAATTTTAAATGCTTCCTACTTCCTGGTAGGTACAGTGGAGTTGTTCCAGAAACAAGAAAGGAATATATCCCCAAACACAAGAAAAAGACTACTTAGCAAATTATAATTGCAAGGTACTGTAAGTAATTCTACATTCACCTATTAAGCAAACAGTAGAACGGTATAAATTAATTACAGGTTTGTGCTATATTGAAAGTAACATACTTCTGGAATAGTAAAAGTCCAGTATCCAAAATAAAAACTAAGTATTTGAATTTCACATCATTAATATTTCTTGGTTATCCCATAGATGTGAAAACAAACCAATAAGTTAGGTAATATTTAACTTTAAAATGTAATTTTCCAGAGCAAGTATTTCATGTATAGAAACTAAGTATATCATCTGTGATATTATCTGTTAATCTTCAATGTTCAGTGCACTGACCACAGTATATGTCAAAAAGCTTCTATTTAATGAAATATTGACAGTTGTTCTTAGACTTTCCAGCATGTATGTTAGATTGGATAATAAGTAGTCAAAAGAAAAGGAAAATCAGAAAGAAAAGAAAATGAAATAAAATCACCCCTACTTTATTTTACCTTCTAAGAGTACAAATGCTTGTATAATTACTATAATATTTCTTCCAGACTTTTTTAGATTATACTTTCAGTGCTCACCCATACCTGAATGTTCTGCTTGTTTGTTGCAGAAAAACTTTCTTTCTTCCTATATCAGATTTCCACTTCTTGGTGATTTCCACTTCTTTTGTTAAGCTTTGATATTTTCCAGCTTGTTATTCTGGGAGTTCCTGCACTTTTACTCTTCCTTTTGTTGTGCGCACAAAAAAGCATTCCAAGAAATTACCCACCCTTGAGTGTCAACTGACAGTTTTTCTCCTTGGAGTACAGATTTTGTTTTGTTTTGCTTTTTTCCTAGTTTTACAGCTTGTAGTAGAGATTTGAAAGATACTTGTTTCTTTGAAAATGTTCTAGTTTTCATTCTTCTTCATGTGTCCTTTTTTTAGGTCATGTTTTAATCTGTTTGGTTATTTATGTTGTTGTACAATAATTGGACATCATTTTCCATTACAAACCATGCTGAACTTTCTTAGAGCTGTGAGTAACTTTTATGGTAGAGTGCAAATGATTTGCTCCTTCACTCTCATCCATATGAGGAATGCTATTTTGATTGTTCTCTTACATTTTTCCCTTTTCTGTCAATTGATATAATTTTGCTAATGCTTACAGAGCAAATATGTTTACCAAACCATGATAAGGCATTTCTTTTTATGTGGGTGTGTTAAGATTCTTCTTCTCAGGTAGCTACACTGTCCCTTTAACAATGTATTTGTGAGTCACCTTGAAAACACAGATATTGGTTCTCCATGGGCAAAGAAATGATGGCATTTCTTTGATTTTCCACTTGTATCGAGATTTCATTTTGTTATGATGGCGTAGCACATACATTTTCTGTAAGTTGCGTGACCAGGCAGCATCCTAGTAAGACTCATGCAAGCCCTCAGAGAACCCAGACCTGGCCTCCTACATGCCACAGCTGGGGGACAGGCATCCCTCTTCTGGCCCCAAACCAGCCTTCCCCATAACTGTTGCAGCTGGGGGAGAGTTGCCTTTCTCCGCCAGCCCATGTGCTGCTGCAGGGAAAGAGAGCTGGGGGATGGAGTCCTCTCTCACTACTGTAGCCCCACAGCAGCCTGTATCTCAGGCTATGTCTATACTACAGTCATCTATCGGGAAAAGGTACGCAAATTGAGTTCCACAATTTGTATACCTTTTTCCGATTATTTTTCAGAAGAGGCTTTTCTGAAATTTGGCCTGTCTACACTGGGCCAAATTTCAGAAAAGCCTCCTCTTTCGGCAGAGCCCTTCTTCCTCGTGGGAGGAGGAAGACAGGGCTTCTGAAAGTGTGCGACTGCTCTTCCGCAAAAAAAAAGTGTAAGGGCAGACGCATTCCCTGGATGCGGCAGAGTTTTTCCAGGATACCTCTGGAAAAACCCCATAGTGTAGACATAGCCTCAGACTCTTCATCCTCGACCCTACTCCAGAGCTCACACCCCACAGCTGGAACCCGTATGCCCCAGCATCCCAACTCTCTGCCCCAGCTCTGAGTCCCTCATCTACCTGGTCCCAAGCCTACACCCTTTGTGCTGCACCCAGCCCTTCTCCCCCTCCCGTACCCTGAACACCTCAGCTCCACATCCACCACATGCATTTTGCTATGTGCAGCAATATGGAGGTGATGTGTGACACTTAACTTCCATCTTGGTTCATCCATAACAAAATTCATTCCACACATATGTGGGAAAAATTAGAAGAAACACTGCTTAGCACTTACTAGGGTTTCATAATGTTTGTCATTTGCTTGAATTGAAATGTCATCACATAGAAATTGAGAAATAATAATAAATAACAGTAGCAAAACTTTATCTTTATTCACTTTTTGCCTGAATATCTCAAAATGATGAATAATCTGTATAATTATTCCTGTTTACAGAAGGAAAAGGATATAATGATGAAGAGATTTGACCAAATTCATAAAGCCAGTCAGTGGCAGAATCCTATGACTTTTCATTTATTAGGCAGATATATTTCTAAAATATGCCTGTGCCTTTTCATACTAGTCAAGGTGCAGGGAGAAAGGACATGTACATCAAGCATATTAAAAAAAGAAACCAATAAATCATAGCAACCTGGGACGATGAAGGCAGATCATGATGAAATCTGCAGCAATCATCTTCTCAGCTTCCTTCCCCACCCACCACTCCCTAAGCCTGCTTGTGTCAATGAATTTGAAAAAAATGCTGCAGAAGCTCCCAGTCCTGCTACTGGATCTGCCAGAAACACCTCGGCATTCCTGTTAGTAGAGCAAAGAATAGCCAGTAAGGGAAGGGAAGAAAGAAGAGTGAACTAGCTTTGCAATTAGTGTGGCTGAGCCTGGGAGGTGGGGTGAGACCCTGCAGAGGAAATGCTACCTATGTTGCTGTTGGCTGGCGGGTGAGGGGAGAAGAGTAAGCCAAGGGATGTGGGTAAGCAGTATGCTGACTGCTCACCTTCGTGTTTTGCATTTGTTGCTGCAGTTCTGTTCTTGCTGATAAAGGCACCAGGAGCTCTGATTCTAAACCAGCTGCTCCTGAGTTCAGCCAGGGGCAAGCAGCAGTTTGCATGGGCTGGACAAGGCTTATCAAACACAACAAAAGACCCAGGCTTGGTCTTGTGTTGTGCTTTATAGGCCTGCATTCCTTTTACTCCACTGAGTAATAGGGAGGGGGAAAGGAGTAAACAAAGAGCTGCTTCTCTCAATCTGCAAGCCGGATTCTGAGCCACCTAGGCTAGACCTCATGCAAGCCCTAGTCTCTGTTTGCACCTGGCATGTTTTTCAACTCGCCTAACCAGGTCAGAGTATCTGAAGATGGGGAACTAGTCATTATCCATGTACAAAGATGTTGTACATTGTTTCATCATAAACCTTCTTAATGTGGCCTCTCCATAAATAGGAGGCAAGACAGAATGGAATCCTATGGATTTTCATTTGAGAGAGCCATTGAATAGATCAGCAAAGGCCCAAAACTAATCTCTAGGTTCGCTTACAAAGAAAAGACTTGAATAACTCCATCTGCTACTACTGTGCAGAGACTGGGGATACTGTTGGAGACCTTTTTTCTTTGCTGCAGGACTTCCTCAGGAGTCCTGTTGCCTCTGGAGGACTTACACAAAGCTATCTGTGGAAGGGAGCATTCATTCCCAATCAGAGTTTCAGTTGGAAGGCTATTGGGTCAGTAAGGGATGGTGTCCTAGAAAGTGGCTGATTCTCTCTTCCGCCTCCTTTCCCAGATCCTGAGGAGCATCTTTCCCAACCTGCTGTTCAAACACTATTTATTTATTATATAAAGTGTGGTTGCTCCCTTCCTGGGGTTTGCATTTATTATCAAGGAAACAACAATAAAGTAATATGAGGATTAGCTCAGATCTTCCCCCCAGACTTGGCCCTGCTTAGGGTTACTCTCTCTCAGAACTGCTCATCCACACCCTATCTCACCTATCCTCTGAGAGTCATTCCCGCTTCCTTTATAGCAAGTGGGATATGAGTCCCCTGCCGTAGGGCGTCTGCAGAATTGCTGTAACACCGTCACAACATATTATATCTACCTCCTTCCCCATGAGCAAGTGGTTGGGGAGTGCATGGAGCAGGGTTCCACACACCTCAGCATATACCCGTAAGCAGAAAGGAGTGTAGTAAATTTATTACTTTTCACCCAGAAACAAGACCAGTCCAGGAAGTAACTGTGTCTGTCTGCTTCTTCCTGTACTGAGCCCACCATCTCAGCCTATCCTCTCTATGCTGAACCTGCTAAAAAGGCATTCAGTTGGCAGAGTAAATTATAATGATGTAGCCATACAAATGAGTTTTCAAAATGCAAAGGAAAAGTATGGGGGGTACCATTGTTGTCATGTGTGGGTATTTCCTTTTCACTGAAAATCCTTTGGAAGTCTGTAGGTAAATCTACACAGTTTTATGGCCTTGTGATATGTAAATTGCTATTCATTTTGATTTGTGATTTGCTTTAATAGAACACTTGTACCTAATTAACACCTGTTTTTTTTATTTTCAGAACAAATTATGACATCAACATCCAAAGGAATTTTCCGGCCATTTTTAATTATCTTCATTGTGCTGGGTTGTTTCATGGCATTTTTGCTTATTTACATCAAACCAACAAACAGCTGGATCTCTGGTCCCATAGAATCAGCCAGCTCCGTTCTGAAAATGAAGAACTTCTTTTCTACCAAAAGTGATTATTTTAATGAAACAACTGTACTGATCTGGGTTTGGCCATTTGGTCAGACATTTGAGCTTACATCCTGTCAAACTATGTTCAACATCCAGGGGTGCCATCTAACTATTGACCGCTCACTATATAACCGATCTCATGCCGTCCTTATTCACCACAGAGACATCAGCTGGGATCTCACTAATTTACCTCAGCAAGCTAGGCCGCCATTTCAGAAGTGGATTTGGATGAACTTGGAGTCTCCAACTCACACTCCACAAAAAAGTGGCATTGAACACCTGTTCAACCTGACCCTGACTTATCGGCGTGATTCAGATATTCAAGTGCCTTATGGCTTCATGAAGGTTAGCACAAGCCCCTTTACCTTTGAAGTGCCGAGCAAAGAGAAATTGGTGTGTTGGGTCGTAAGTAACTGGAACCCCGAGCATGCTCGAGTCAAGTACTATAATGAGCTAAGCAAATATACTGAAATCAATACCTATGGGCAAGCATTTGGAGACTATGTGAATGATAAAAACTTGATTCCAACTATCTCTACTTGTAAATTTTACCTGTCCTTTGAAAACTCAATTCACAAAGATTATATTACTGAAAAACTTTACAATGCTTTTTTGGCTGGATCTGTACCAGTTGTATTGGGCCCATCCAGAGAAAACTATGAGAATTATATTCCAGCAGATTCTTTCATTCATGTGGAAGATTTCCTTTCGCCAAGAGAGTTAGCCGAGTATCTTCTGATGCTTGACAAAAATAATAAGATGTACCTTAGTTACTTTAACTGGAGGAAGGACTTCTCAGTGCATCTTCCTCGGTTCTGGGAATCACATGCATGCCTTGCTTGTGACCATGTAAAGAGACACCAGGAGTACAGGTCCATTGGAAATTTAGAAAAATGGTTTTGGAATTAAACTTTTTAACTTTTTGTGCACTTTTTCAAAGACACTGACATAATCTGTAGTTCCAGTGGAGGTGAGAAGAAAGGAGAAAAACAATCTGTGTTTTATGTCACAGTTTATCAGTTATCCTCTCTTGAGGTATCTTATTTATGTTTGTCAGAGATTTTAAAAACTCAGCATCAGCGGTCATCTATACTCAGTTTTAAATTATACTGTATATAGGTAATGATGTGCACTGAAGAATGATTTATTGTTTACTTTAATTTTTATTCAAGGGTTTTTCACACTTTCAGTAGAATGTATGTCCCAGTCTTACACATGGTGTAGTGATTTTTAACATGGTGTTTTTTAAACTTAGATTAGCTATTTAACTTGCTTAGAAAATGAAGACACAGATTTTATCATAGAGAATTTTAATGAAATAGTCTACTGGTTTAGTTTGCAATTTGTGTAATATTTCAAAAGACAATGTTTGTCATGTTTTAATTTCTGCCCTCTTAAATTCTAACAGCAGTGTAGAATTGAATACACTGCATTAATTCATGTGGTACCTGTTTATAAGGTATGTGGATTTAGAAAAATATAAACAAGCTTTTAAAAGTTATCCCAATAGAAGAGAGCCTTTGATTTCTAAATAGGAAAAATGTATTTCTCTTATGGTTAGTTGCACTAAGATACCTTGGAAATATATGGATTTGCTCTAATCTCCTTAAAATAGAATATTGAAGAATTGAGAAAAAATAATGGTAATGTCTGAAGGTAAAATCTGAAACCCTGATTGGCCAACTGTTTAAGTACATACTTAACTTTAACTTAAGCATGTGCTTACTTGAATCAGGGTTACAAGTAATGTTACTTTAAATACAGTTAAATAAATTTCAATACAGGTTGGACCTCTATAATCCAGACTTCCCTCTATGGCAACATCCATGGCAACATCCATGGTCCAGCAACTGAGGGTTCACCGGGGCTGGAGTGCTCACAGGGAAACACTGGGGGCCCTGATGGTCTCTATGAGCTATGTACCAAACCTTTAATCTCCCTCTTGGTTGTTTTCTATCCACAATCACTGCAAGAGACATCATACAGATATAGTGCAATCTCCACTGCATATGCCTATTGTTCAAAAAAAAAATTGGGAAGATTTGGCACTTTTTTTATATTTCTGAATATTTGTGAATTATTCACCCAGCTCTATAAAGGGCTGTTGAACTTTGATTGAACTTTAATTACAGCTGGATAGCATCATGAAGTGGGTGAATGATGTGAACAAATATTGGTTAAATATTGAATTAGAAAAAATAGTGAAATTAATCATATAAATTAGATTCGTACTATTCAACCATAGATTCATGGAGGTTAGGTCCATATTGGCCAGGATGGGTAGGAATGGTATCCCTAGCCTCTGTTTCTCCAGAGTTCAGTGACAGGGGAGGGATCACATGAGGATTACCTGTTGTGTCCCCTCCTTCTGGGGCATCTGGCATTGGCCACTGTCAGCAGACAGGATACTGGTCTGGATGGACCACTGGTCTGACCCAGTATGGCTCTTCTTATGTTCTTAACCAGCTCTAGTTAGAACAAAGGCTCAATTTGGTGTTAGGATGGCTTTTCCTGTTTTGAAAGTATGTAATGTGAAAACTGTTTTAAAACTCTACCCATCGGAACAAATGATACGATCAAGATTTGAATATAAATATGTTCATAGTATTATGTGTGCTCTCATAGCAAATTCTGAAATGCAATTTTGTCATTATGGCTTTTAATGTGTCTGTTAGTATGTGCATTATTTGGATTCATTGTGCTGTAACCTCAGCAACAAAGATTAACCCCCCCCAATACTATAGATAGCTATAGATGTGGTGGTTTAATAATGTAGATGTATTTTGTACTAAGAAAAAGCCACTGTACATAGTTCTTGATGGCAACATGTGCTTATCACCCACAGCTCCCACTGACTTGTAGGCAGCTCTCTGAATCAAGCCCCTTTATTTTGATTCGGTGATCCGAATCAGATTTGAACATGTACATCCTTTTCTGAATATACTAAATGAATAAGATATAATGTAGTATAAGCACCTGAAAAGAAATAGTTATTGAGGGAAAATTTGAGGGAACATATTCAAGGCCCAGATTCTTAACTGGTGCAGATCAGCATAGTTGCATTGACAGCTAGTGATTGCAGATCTGGTCCAAAGTTAACATCCTTAAATGAAAGTAAATCAAAGGCAGAAACTTTGGACTATGCCTAAACAAAATGGTAGCACATCCCTTAAGATTTAGTTTAATCTAAAGAATATTTATTCAGCAGCTGAAATAAAGCAAGAAGAAGGAAGCCAGTATTTAGAAAAGGAAAAGAATACTAACCCTTATATCACGAAAAAGTACAGCTTGAATAATATTTAAGGCTGTGATGCAGCAAAGCACTTAAGGGCGCATTTAGTTATAAGAGTAAGTGTAAGTGCTTTGCTGGAGTGGGGCCTCTGCCAGCAGTTGATGGTAAACATGGGGGCTACGTCTAGACTGGCATGATTTTCCGCAAATACTTTTAACAGAAAAGTTTTTCCGTTAAAAGTATTTGCGCAAAAGTGCGTCTAGATGGCATGGATGCTTTTGCGCAAAAGCGCTTTTGCGCAAAAGCATCCCTGGCCAATCTAGACGCGGTTTTGCGCAAGAAAGCCCCGATGGCCATTTTAGCCATCGGGGCTTTTTTGCGCAAAACAAATCTGAGCTGTCTACACTGGCCCTTTTGCGCAAAAGCTTTTGCGCAAAAGGACTTTTGCCCGAACGGGAGCGTCAAAGTATTTGGCAAGAAGCACTGATTTCTTACATTAGAACGTCAGTGCTCTTGCGCAAATTCAAGTGGCCAGTGTAGACAGCTGGCAAGTTTTTGTGCAAAAGCGGCTGCTTTTGCGCAAAATCTTGCCAGTCTAGACGCAGCCGGGGTGAATGATATGAATGGTGTTAAAGGACTGTAGATTTAAGAACATGACATGGAACCCTGAATGAAAATATTATAGAACTATGGACTAGACTTGATTTTTACGTAAGAGTTCAAAAATTGCTTTAATGATTGAAACATTTAATTGCACCCATTTTTTGCTAAGTCTTAAAAGTTTTACTTACAGCATACTGTGAATCTCCTAAATTCACCAGCACTTCAGTGTGAAATATAAAGAGACAGTTCATGATGTGCATTAATCTGATAGAATGAAATTCAATCTTTGAAAAAAGTTACTATCTAAAAAAGAGAACTCACCCATGTGTAAAATATATGGGTGGTATTTCTATATTGTGTACAGTTTACTATTAAAAGGTAAAATCCAGAATGCTTTCTCATCTTTTTTTGTCGCTTCAGGAAGCAAGTAAATTCACAGAATTTTAAAGTGCCATATTGTTTTGAAGTAATCTGTGACCTGATTCAGCTGATTCTGAAGTTTGAGAGTCTTTGTATCGACTGGTTCAGTGCCTTGGTGAACTGTACATAGTTTTTCTTTCAGCTAATTTAAGCTGTCTGGCATGTTAAAAGCCATTACATCAACTCAAAAGTAGTCCCGAGTTTTAAGACTCAGATGATGTACTTGTCATGTTAATAACAAGAAGCCATAACGATTAGACAAGAAGGTAGATGGTTCGTTGTGAGAGAAACCATTCGGCACCCATCCAGCAAGGCACATAACCACATGCTTAACTTTAAGCATGTGAGTATTGCCATCACTCAGAGTTGGATCCAGCTCGGTGGGACTATTCTGATGTTTAAAGTTAAGAATGTGTTGAAGTGTTTTGCTGAATCAGGGCCTAAGTTGGTATCATCTGTGTATTTTCATGCAATCATTCATGTTCAAATTAGATCTCAACCAGTGTCTTGAGTGTTAGAAAATCAGAGAGAAACCTAACCAAGAGCTAAATGAGGTTAGGTCTACACTACAAAGAAAAGTTGGAAAAAGATACGCAAAATTGCGGTTCGCAATGTACGTATCTTTTTCCGCTTTTCTTTCTAGAGAGGCTTTTCCGAAATTTGGCCCGACTGCACAGGGCCAAATTTTGGAAAAACCTCCTCTTTCGACACATTCCTTCTTCCTCGTACAATGAGGATTACAGGGATGGCAAAAGAACGCGTCCGCTTTTTCGGAAATTTTTCCGCAAAAAGCGGACGTGTTCTTTGGATGCGGCATAGTTTAGGTATCCCAGAAAAGCTCTGCAGTCTAGATATAGCCTGAGCCAAAAATTACATATAAGTCTTTAAAAAGTGACTCTATCCTAATACATTGCCAACTCTGCTGAAAGGTGAGACTGGGGCTTTGTCCTCACTTAAGTGCAACTTCCGCAGTGGTTTAAAGTGAAAGTGTGGCTATGGCAGGAGCATAGCACTCTATGTAAACTACCTCCACAAGATTCAGAGGGGTAGCTGTGTTAGTCTGTAACAAAAAACTTTGAAAACAGCAAGTAGTCCTGCAGCACCTTAGAGACTAACAAAAATGTAGATGGTATCATGAGCTTTTGTGAGCACAGCCCACTTCTTCAGACCTCCACAAGTGCAGTAGCTAACAGCACGAGGAGCCTGTTTATTTTAGTGCTTTGCAGTGTTGTAACTTGTTGCACTCAGGGAGAGAGATGCTTTTTCACACCCCTGAGCCAGAAAGTTGCAGTGCAGTAAAGTGGCAGTGTAGACTTAGCCTGGGACATAAAGGAGCCAGACAACTCAGAAAGAACACAACAAGGAGCATGCAGCTTCCCCACCTTCACAACTTAAATCATGGGGAAATAGATCACCATTTAACTCTAAAGAGATAGTTTCAGGCAAGAGGGTTGAGCAAACAGGAAGGAGGGTCTCAGGCTAGCTAAGCCCAGCCCCATACTCCTTTGTGGGTTTCAAATGCTTGAAAGCTTGATGGTTTTACAGAACTTGACTCTTACCTTATCAAAATGCTCTACAATAGGTTCAAGGGCTTCTGTTACACTGCAGACCATCAACTCTTTGAGTCAGGCACTGTCTATAGTGGTCTATGTATTGTATGCTGCTGTGCACATTATTGCCATTTAACAAGTAGCTGGTCATATTTCACAATTACAACCATAGAGCTTGTTAACATAGCTTCTTGATGACCTAATAATTTTACCTCAGGAAAAGTACCCAGTTGTGCTAATGAGAGTTCTGGTCACAAAGAGATCTCAAAATCAGGCACAATTGATTTGTTTGGTGGCAGTAGGCTTTTTGCTCTGTCCGTTAAAAATAATTGCATGTATAGTTGTACGCAGTTTGGTGTTATTGTTTTAAATAAGATCTTGCCCAAATGCATGTGGTGGCTATGAGTCTTGATCACCAGGGGTGCTGCACTAATTTGCTTAATTCTTTCCCTTTGTGCTCATTCCTGGCAGTGGGAAAAAATTGATGAATTGGTCTCTTTTCTGTTTCTTTTGAATGTATGTTGTCAAGAATTCTCATGTGGAGGAAACTTCTTTTGGTCACTTGTTTTTCAAGGGATTGGCTAACCAGGTTATTTTTAAAAAGCAATGTTTTCTCCTCTTATTGAATTACTGCTGTCAGAAACACTCTATCCTTTGAGAAGATTTATAGAATTCTCTGCCTGCTAAGTTACCATACCAAAGGGCCAGAGATAGTCTGGCAGCACATGGTAGGATTTGTGTCCATAAACCAAAACTATTTAATAATGTACATTTTCTTTTAATTAACAATAATAACATTTTCATGACCATTTTCTGGATCTTTTTCTTTCTTTCCTTCTTTCTTTGTTACTCACATTTTTCTTTATTCCTCATAACGTGAAAATTCAGCTTCAAATCAGGTTTAGCACTTTGTAAAAACCTGTCAACAAATTAAAATGAGCTAAGGAGCATACTTGTGCTGCTAGTGCATCTGCTGTAGCCATTGTTGTATTCAGACCCACTAGCACTGTTTGATGTCTCAGCCTGAATAGGATAGTCTAAGAGTTAAATCATGTCCTGATTGAAGCTAATGAAAATTCTGTCATTGACTTCTAAGAGGTAGGGATCAGAAATATTTCTTCCTAATGTCACGACTGGTGACAGCCAATTCTATTCTCATGGAAAAATGCATATGCAGAAGGTATCACTACTGACGCCGCAGCTTTCAAACAATGACAGCATTTTTGGGGTGGTTGATCTTGACTTTTGCAAATGAAAACTTTTACTTACAAGCAACGTTCATTACTCTAAAGCACTGCTTCCAAGAAACTAGTCAAAAAATGCTATAATTAGTATTTTCCATTGAACAATGCTGTAGAAAACGAAAGGGAGTTTTTCAATAGACTTGTCTGAATAATGGAGTTTTTGATTTGTTGGTGAGTCTGAAAAATTGAAAAAAATCAGGTTAAACCAAAAATTAAATTTTTCAGCAAATAAAAAAGCTGAAAAAAATTATGTAGCATTGAATAAAACACGTTGTTTAAATGCTAAACATTTAACTTTTTTGAAAATTTTAAAATAACATTGAAGGAAATTTTGAAACAAAAAGTCCTTCTGAGCCAAGAAAAATGAAACTTTTAATTTAAAATGTTAAAAAAAAATTTTTACTTTTTTGAATTTTTTTGTTTGTTTTACATATAGATAATATGATGATATCGACATGAATTCACAAAACATTTCAGTGTTGCTGAATCTGCATGTTTAGTCTGAAAAATCTTGTTCAACTCTAATTTTCAAGGGCCCAGAGGTCAGTCAGACTCTCAACTCTCAACTTTGAAAGACACTGGAAGTTAGTTGGTTAGCTGCCCTTTGTGCTTTTAAAAGTCTCCACCCTAGATATCATGTCATAAGTATCCTAAAAAATTGTATTTCTGGTGCTTCATTTTCAAATCATGTTCCTAAATGCCTTGCTCATTCACTTCTTTTAAATGCTGTCTTTTGGACATTTCTAGACTTCCTATCTTACAATGAGCTGTCAATCTTCTCCCCTTCATCAATGTGCAAAACATTACTTAGTGGGATGCTTTATCAGTCCAGTCAGTGCAAACACTCACCAGATCCTTCCAAAAAGCAGTTTCTTTCTTTCATTTTCCTGTCACTACAGCTCATATGCCATATGGCATCCCTATTCCTAAGAGACCAAGGGTTGCCAGTTCTTTGAATGCCCTTGTCATCTGAGAGGATCACATCACAATGAACAAGCAGCTTGGGTGAGGTATGCTTGAATTTAAGCATGATATTGCTAGGGACACTTTTTTAAAGAACATGAGACAAGTGAGTACTGTGCTGATGGACACGAATTCCTGGTTTTCAGGCTAAGTATATAATGTGTGAAGAGAATACACAGAACTGGTGTTTAATACATAGTGAAAAGTTAGTCAGTGTCACTGAGTACAAGCACTGGTTTCCAAAAACAGATCTTTAGAAAAAGTAAGTATGAAATTCCCTCCCACCTCTTCCTTTACTCGGAGCAGATGGCTCGTGTGAAGGGTAGATTGACGAGCATCAGTTAAGGAATTAAATGTTGCCAATTATTAGCTAATAATGCTTGTATTGTCATGCTGTGGCTGTTGTTGGATTAAAAGACAAAGCATCATGATGCTTCATTTTTGGGATGTGGGAAGTGAACTGTGTCACACTTCCACTAATGAATATTTCATTTTTGATATAGCCAACTCTGATTCTGGCTTAATTCACAAATTGTAACTTCACTGAAGGCACTCCTGATTTAGGTCCCTATCTAACAAAGCACTGTGGATTCCATTCAGCAGAAAACCGAAGTACATGCTTAAGTCCCGTTGACTTCAAAATAGATTTAACTATGTGCTTCAAAAGTAAGTGTATTCTTAAGTGCTGAATTGGGGCCCTCTACCATGTGTGTAACTGACTTCAGTGAGACTACTCACATACTTATAATTAAACCACATACTCGTGTGCTTTGCTGGAGCAAGATCTTATCCCATAGTTGATGGTTTGTTAAGGCTAACAGTCATGGCTGTGTTTTAATATGACTGATTTGAAATAAGAGTTTTGGTAGAATGGAGAAGAGGTAAGTTTCACAGAAAGTAGTTATTTCTGCATTATCTTTCATGCCTTACATAGCCGAATCTCCTGTTGACTCCATTGGGAGTTTTACCTAAGTAGGGAATTCAGGTCTGGATGACTTTTGTTTGACTGTTACCTGTAAATAGCCTTCCTGATGTGCTATTTGTGTATTCTAAAATTGGAGCAAACAATTCCAGAGCTAATTCCTTTTTCTAGCTTTAGAAAAATAAGCATGGAAACGAAGTTTGTTAGATACATTTGTAAGAGCTATAAAATGCTTGTAAATTGATTAAATAAATACATTTAGTGATGGTTTGAGTTTATGGCATAATTGCCACCGAGTGAGGCATGTTAAAGTGTTTTAACTTGATTGGAAATATTGGAACCACATCAGGAATGCCTTTCCTTACCTTTATTAATTGTGGTAATGTGGAAAAGCCAGATGACACAGTTTAAGAAAAAATTGCTGCAACAATATAAACACCTAGTATTATGTTATGCCTGCTCATTTGTTTTGATAACCAGACATTTTACTGCAATTATATTACAGTTATTCATGTGCAAGGGCTGATAGTGGGAGCTCCAACTGCCTAGGGCTGTCAGCAGGAGACCTGGCATGGATAGGGCTGATAGAGGGACCCCTGCTGCCAGCAGCAGAGCCAGCCATCAGCCATCTTGGCCATCTGGCTGACAGAATTGCAGTGGAAGCCTAATAATGTGGGATCCACAACCTCCGCATTATAGGAAAGTAAGTGAGGGCTTAATCATCAGAGGTATCACACCTCAGTTTCTAATTATTTTATTCAGCATGTAATTAACTGAAAAATCCTGCTTACGTTACTGTGTTCTTTGTGCAATTAACTCAAGCCTACAGTCTACATGCAATGGATGGCCTAGGGAATTGGTAATGTGGTTCAGAGCTTTGCATCTCTAAGTTACTGATTGAATTCAGGCCACATTGTTGCTCACAGCTGGTGGACAACCTCCAGTACAGTATAGGATGACCTCACTCCAGTTCCTACTACACTGATGGCCATATCACAACAGTCTTCATATAAATAGCACCATTTGTCATTTCATCTGAGAAACCAAGGCCTGAATGGAGACTCTCTAGAGCATTTTCTCCAGATCAGAACACAGAGTCTTTAGAAAGACAGTGTAGTTTGCTTTGCTTCTACCTGTGATTGTTTTATGATTAAAAAGAACATTTCAGTCTCCAGTGTAGCCAATCCAGTATTAGTATTTATAAAGTATGGTGCTAGTCTGCATAAATTAGGTGTCCATAATTACTGGAATTATTCATTACCTTTCTAATATTGCTAAATAATTAATATGTTTACCATTTGTTTGTTGCCAGTCGGGAGTCAAAATATGTACTTGTTATTCTTTCCATGAATCCAACACACTGGAAAGTGATTGGGGTGAAACCCTCTCCCCATTGAAGTCAGTAGGAGTTTGGCCATTGATTTAAAGGAGCCCAGATTTCACTCCTGGCATTTAAGTTTAATCTCAGATACATGGGCATGCTTAATATCAGAATTTTAAAGATATATGGATTAGGCAGCACTTGCACATGTGAAATGAGTATGAAGTTCTAAGGGATTCTAGAGATCATATCCAACCAACCACAGTAGCAGTCCGTATTTGGAGAAGATGCTGTATAGTCACTTTCCTCTGATACGGGACAAAATCAGCAGTCAGACATGATCTATTCTATATTGCCGAATGAATAAATTACCCTAGCATCTACAATGCTTTTGTACAGCTATGTTTTATCATACAAGAGTTACAGACAGGGAAAGGAAACATGGAAAGCTTAATTCTTTTGGAGTGATTTAATGGCTTAAAGATTTCGCAAAAATAGTGACAGCAACAAAGTGAGATGTTTTCTGTCTAAACCAAGATCCCAATGTGCCAAACTGTTGCCAGGGAATGAGTAGAAGGGTTAAAAATTCAGAAGTTTTTAATAGGATTTGCAAACCCTTATGTGAACACATAGTATTTTGCACTATTTTATAGATATGTATAAAATGTACAGTTTGTAAAATAATATTTTTCTGATCTAAGGATGTCATCGCATTATGGTTCTGACTGTATCAATGTAAGCTGTGAAATTTAATGTACTATCATGACATTGCCCAGCGCGGGTCACTCTTAGCATATAGATTAGTCACCTGAAGTTTTATATAAACCATACACAGAAATCAAAAATCACTTTTATACTTGTTTTGTACATTTTCCATGTTTACAATAACACAGCTGTTTCTTTATATCAAACATCAATTTTGCTTTAAAATGCTTTTTTAATAGTTGTGCAAGTTTATTAAATAGGCCAAAAATCCAAAACAATTTGTTTGCCAAACTACAGTGCAGTTAAAATGTCTTGTCTAATAAAAAATGATACTACAAATACGTAAGTCCAGTTCTTTACCAGCATAATGATGGGAATGTTACAATTATAAGGTAAAATGGTTTATGAACTCAATCCTGTTAACTTTTTATGTGTCATGGAGAATCCAGCACTATGTGCCATAGTTGAATATTCAACAAGTTGCAAAATGTGTCATAGGATTGCCCTCCAAAATATTATTGACAAGAATTATGAGAAATAACCTACCATTATTTATGTGAGTTAAAGATCTAATCTTGCATTGGGACATATCAGCATGGAACTCAGTACCCACGCTAATGGTGTAGTGCCACCCCAGGGAAGATAATAGGACTCTAAATGGGAACAGGGCTTTGATGCAAGACTGGAGCCAAAGTCCAGTTCTTCATTTGCCCCAAAGGGTGCATCTTAAATAGCGGTAGACACTGGGATTTTACCAGATCATATCTTTTTCTTGCCCTCAGACTATCATACTGAAATTACTATGAAAAATGTGGAGGCTTATCCATTGATGGTTTTTCAGTATTGCTTTTAATTTGCTGTATTGTTATAATTTTCATCTGATTATCTGTAATTATGTTTATAATTTTATACACCATTTGACTGCAATCTGAAGAGATCTGCTCTATGAAACTACAAGCAACTGTAACCATATCAGGACATCGTCATTATGTGAAATCAGTCTCTTGAAAGTTTGTTTTCTACGTGATTAATAAGCAGCTCACTGACTTATTTATTTAACACTGGAATTCTCCCCAAAGGATAAACACTGGATATGTAAATAATAGTGCTCTCCATATGCCTAACAAATTATTGTAATAGGTATATTAAAAATAAAAGGAAACAATATAAGTGTAATATAGTTCTGGATTGTTTTGGATGTCTGTTGTCTTTGTCTTTATTCTCATAAAATTTCTCCTCAAGGGCCTGATCCAAAGACCATTGAAACCAAAGGGAGTTTTTTCACTGACTCCAATGGACTTTGGATCAGGTCCCATAAACACAAATTCTCTTATTCTATTGCTTGTCTAACCATTATGGCTACATCTCCACTACAAGGTTTTTGCACAAAAACGGCCATTTTTGCGCAAAAACCAGCAGAGCATCCACACCTCAAGCGCATTTTTGCACAAGTAAATTGGTAGAACAGAGGGCTTCTGCTGGTAGAGTTATTCCTCTCCCCATGAGGAATAACTCCTTTTTTCACTTCAGCACTTGCGCAAAAAGGCAAGTATGGACTCTCTGGATGGGGTTTTGCACAAGAAACCCCTATCGGCAAAGGTACAGGTGCTCAGATGACCATTCTGTGAATGGCCATCAGAGCTTTCTTGCTCAAGAGCATCCATGCAGTGTGGACGCTCTCTTGCGCAAAAGCACATCACTTTTGTGATGTGCTTTGAGGACTGGACGCACTTTTGCGCAAGAAGTTTTTTTGGAAGATCTCTTCCACAAAAGGCTTTTTGTGCAAAAACCCTGCAGTGTAGACAAAGCCTATGGATACAATTTTCAAAAGCAGTCAGCATTGATCCAACCTGTTCTTCATTTCAGTGGAAGCAGGCTTTATCTAATACTGAGAACCAGACGTACCAACTCTGGCAAAAAGTAGTGAGTTCTCAGGTCCTGCTGGCAGGCTCCTCCCTCCCCCCTGGGACAAATCTTCCCTCCTTTCAAGCGCCTCCTGCCCAATGTGAATCAGATATTCAGGGGACACTGGGAGGGGGAGCAAGGGTGGGACACACTCAGCCGTTTTGCTGGATGGGGAAGGAGAGGGACTGGGGTAAGGCAAGAGAATTCAGAAGTAAGCTGAGTCCTGAGTCTATAGAAACTACTCCAAGTTATTGGCTATATGGTAGGAGCACTGTAACCATGCACTGAATCCTATTAAATGCCTGATGTATGAGAGGAGATGGATGGATAACGTCCTTCCCTAGTGTTAATAAGTTTTGGCCTACTGCATACATTCATCTCTGCATCTGTTGGTCATATACCTGTGTGTCCTGATCAACTTCCAGACAAAGGAAGAGGAAGAATGTTCTCCTCAGAATGTCATCAGAATTTCCAGTATGAAGACTGAGAGGTAGACTAGCGTGTGAAACTATTTGGACATGTGCATTACTTTTCTGAACGTGCTTTGCACCCATCCTTTGAAAAATCAGGCCTCCTTATGAGTGTTCTGGTTGGGCACCCAAAATCATTAGTCACCTCTGAAAATACAGCCATAAGTTATATTCAGAGCTCCTGGAGACTCTAACTGGTACTCAGAGAATGAAATGTTTGTATAGTTTAATGCACATACTTGTTTTTTTGATTGCTTGATTTACTTTACAGATAATCAACATTCGTATCACTTAAAGGATCTTTATATAGATATTCAAAAAAAATTGCTCCCTCCAGGAGCAATTGGCAAAATATAATGGAGCCAAATGCTACTTTCAATTACATCAATGTGAATTTGAAATAACCTTCACTGAGTAAATGGGGTTAATCCATGTGACACATATTCTAGATAACTCAAGACAAAATGGATTCTGTTCAAGGAACTAGAAAGTAGGTGGGAGGACTGAAGGAGCCTTCAGCTCACAGATGTCCTTCCAGGCTCCAGGCAAAATCACAGTCCCTGTGCTCTCCTAACATAGAGGAGGTTGTGCTTCTTCTGATAAGTATCTATAATTATGTGTCAAACAAATATATTGCAGTGTAATCAATTTAATGCATGCATTGTTTAAATCCAGATTGGCTATTTTACCCTTACAAGGAATCAGAATACAAAGCCCAGTCCTGCACTCACAAGAATCATGATAAAACCTTTATTAACATCATGATTTGGTTCCCAAGTGCAGAACAGCTGTTACTTAGAAATTCAACCAGATATTACTCAGAACAAAAACATTAAGAAAAACATTTAGGACAGGATTCACAAAGGTATTTAGGAACCTAACTCCCATTGAAATCAATGGGTGTTACATCTCTAAACACCTTTGTGAACCCTACTCCTACTTACTATTATTTATTGAAGGTAAGCAACTGTTGTTAGAAGATAAATATTTGGATTCAGTACACACCAGCTTTTTGTTCCTGCATTACTACTATTACCAGCTCTGTCATACAGATAGTGAATTCTGAATTGTAGCTTCCCTTGCCAAAGCACATTTCATGCTGTATGTTTGAAAAATTCTTTTATCTTCTCTTTGATTTGAAAAACATCCTCTTTCCCACAAGCTCTGGCACTTACTATTGTTACTCAGAACCTCTTAGAAAAATTAGAGCGCCAAAGCCTTAATCTTTGCAGAGAATTTCCACTCTGAGCATGTCATTTGTGCATTACAATTTTGCTGGTTTTCAGGATAGTCACCATTTTCAGATAAACATACTATATAGCCACACCAAAAAAAACCCAGCTTTGTAGGGGTGAAATATATATCTACTAAATGTGGGACATGCTTCAAGAGATCTTCTTTTTAGCAAAATACATCCAAGTGTGCACTATTAAAATAACACCTGGCCCTTTCAAACAAGGATCTCACAACATTAGTGATTTAAGCCCTGATCCTGCAAACACTTAGCTTAGATCATATGAATGGTCAAGCTGCATCAGTGGGAGCATTCCCATGCTTAAATTAAGTATATGTGTAAATATCTGCATGATCAGAGCCTTATCCTTCAAATCACTTCAGTTTGTATTTTTCTACTTTTTCCAAAGTATGGAGAGATTATGTGAATTACCTCTTGTTACATGGCAAGTGGGTAACAGAACCAGCAGCAGAACCCAGATGTCCTGTCAATCCTTCATTAGGGAACGATAAACCAGCTCTGTTCGGCAAAGACTGTAGACGCCTGCTTAGTTTTAATCATTGTCCCCTGGAAGTCAAAGCACATGTTTAGGAGACTTTATGGTGCATGACGCTTTCTTAAAGTGGGGCCTGAGTTTCTTGATGTCATAATTACATCTGCGAACTTCTTAGGCTGTCTACTCAGCAGCGTTATTTCGGAATAGCTGACCTTATTACGAAATACCAAAGAGCGTGTTTAGACTGCAAGCCTTTATTTCAAAATAATGGTGAGCTGGAGGACTTCTTACTCTAACTCCTGTAACTCTCATTTTACGAGGAGTAAGGGAAGTTGAAGGAAGAGTGTTCGAGATACTATACTAATGGGCACCTTCGACATGAAGTTGAAAATACTGTGGACCACAACTTAATAGAAAGATTGTCTCAAGAATATTTCTCCCAAACTCCAATCATCATCCCATTTGTAAGTACGTAGCATCCCAAGGACACCTATGTCAATTGTTTACATGGAAAAACTCATGTTAGGAAAATATTCATGTAAACCATGATAAATATTTAGCTCTTTTAAAAAGAGATGTAAAGCCCTGTCTTTCTCTGGGTTTTCTGCTCCCCTGCAATTGCTTTTCTGCTCCCTAGATCTCTAATCTGTTCAGCACACGTTGCCTACCCTCCTTGCCTGTCCCATGGAGAGTCTTTTTCTGCTGGTACCTCAGGCCCTGTTGGAGATTCCTTGCCATGCTCCCTACTATAGCAATTCCTGGCTCCCCTCTCAGGAGGTTTCCAATACTGGCTGGCAGATGCTAGCTTCACCCTGAAGGCAGCTCCTGTTTCTTCTTTATTTTGTCTTCAAATCCCTTATTCCTATAATGTGGCAGTTCCTTTCTCACATTTTCTGGCATTGTAAAAGCCTTACATGATTTGTGTTTTCCTAACATAGCATATTAGCATAAATTAATTAAAAATTCCTTGTGACGTCCAGAAACATGAATTTCAAGGCATTGTTGATTGCATTGTTCTAATGCTGCAGTGATAGCTCCATTGAATGACATTACATACCCCAAGAGAGTATGTAAATTATTAATAAGCTCTGCTATCTCACTCAAAGTTAATTACTTTTGTTGGTGTTTCTGCCTGAGAATGCATCCAATTTCTAAAATGCTCTTGAAAATATGCCATTCCCCAACCTATTGCCCCCTAGATAATATTTTCTTGCATTGTTCTCTATCATTTTACCAAACGTTCAAGCCCCACACAGTAATCTTTCAACTTGTCACCAGTTCAGTGACAAGTCTGTCTCCAGCCCCATCCTATTAATTAAAAAAACATCCCACCACATAGTACAGTGCCACTAAAGACGCATTAAGTAAACACAGACTGTCACTCAGATAACCCCAGAGAAGGGCCACCTCCACCCCAGGGTCCTTAATGAAATTGCAGCAGCTCTCCTGTGCTTTTGCAGAAGAAAAAGAGCAGAGAGGAAGGGAGAGAAAGATATTGAACGGAAGGAAGAAAAGCAGGAGAGAAAGGGTAGAGAGAGGGCAGGTGGTTGGAAATTTTTCAAAGAAACTTTTTTGTTGGAAACTGCAGATCCACTGAAACCCAAATTTTTTCTATGAAAGGGTCAGATTCAACAAAACTTTGGTTATGAAAACATTCACATGGTCTCAGTTTTGTCCTGTTGTGGAATGGGAAATTCTTTGAAATCGCAAATGTTTCATAGAACAATAGAATTGGAAAGGACCTTGAGAGGTCATCGAGTCCAGTCCCCTGCCCTCATGGCAGGACCCAGTACCATCTAGACCATCCCTGATAGACATTTATCTAACCTGCTCTTAAATATCTCCGGACATGGAGATTCCACAACCTCCCTAGGCAACTTATTCCAGTGTTTAACCACCCTGACAGTTAGGAAGTTTTTCCTAATGTCCAACTTATACCTCCCTTGCTGCAGTTTAAGTCCATTGCTTCTTGTCCTATCCTCAGAGGCTAAGGAGAACAATTTTTCTCCCTCCTCCTTGTGACATCCTTTTAGATACCTGAGCACTGCTATCATGTCCCCTCTCAGTCTTCTCCTTTCCAAACTAAACAAGCCCAATTCTTTCAGTCTTCCTTCATAGGTCATGTTCTCTAGACCTTTAATCATTCTTGTTGCTCTTCTCAGTACTTTCTCCTATTTCTCCACATCTTTCTTGAAATGTGGTGCACAGAACTGGACACAATACTCCAAGGCTGTGTCTACACTGGCGCGATCTTGCGCAAAAGCAGCCGCTCAGGCGCAAAAACTTGCTGCCTATCTACACTGGCCGCGTGTGCTTGCGCAAGTAAACTGACATTCTAATGTATGAAATCAGGGCTTCTTGCCCCAGAACTCTGACTCCGGCTCAGGAATAAGCCCTCTTGCGCAAGAGCTCTTCCAGAAGAGGCCAGTGTAGACAGGCAACATGAATTTCTTGCGCAAGAAAGCCCTATGGTTAAAATGGCCATCAGAGCTTTCTTGCGCAAGAGAGCATCTACATTAGCATGGATGCTCTTGCGCAAAAGCACAGCTCTTGCGCAAAAGCACATGCCAGTGTAGACGCTCTCTTGCACAACTACTTTAACACAAGAACTCTTGCACTAAAGAGTTTTTGCGCAAGATCACACCAGTGTAGACGTAGCCCAACTAAAGCTTAATCAGCACAGAGCAGAGCAGAACAATGACTTCTCGTGTCTTGCTCATCACACTCCTGTTAATGCATCCCAAAATCATGTTTGCTTTTTTTGCAACAGCGTCACACTGTTGACTCATATTTAGGTTGTGGTCCACTATGACCCCTAGATCTCTTTCTGCAGTACCCCTTCCTGGAGAGTCGCTTCCCATTCTGTATGTGTGAAACTGATTGTTCCTTCCTAAGTGAAGTATTTTGCTTATCCTTATTAAACGTCATCCTATTTACCTCAGACCAGTTCTCTAGTTTGTCCAAGTCATTTTGAATTATGACCCTATCCTCCAAAGCAGTTGCAACCCCTCCCAGCATGGTATCATCTGCAAACTTAATAAGCGTACTCTCTGTGCCAATATCTAAATAATTGATGAAGATATTGAACAGAACCAGTCCCAGAACAGACCCCTGCAGAACCCCACTTTTTATGCCCTTCCAGCAGGATTGTGAACCATTAATCACTAGTCTCTGAGAGTGGTTATCCAGCCAGTTATGCATTTTATTTGCCTTGTTTATTGATAAGAATATCATGCGACCCTATCATGAGACCCTATCAAAGGCCTTACTAAAGTCTAGGTATACCATGTCCACCGCTTTTCCCTTATCCATGAGACTCGTTATCCTATCAAAGAAAGCTATCAGATTGGTTTGACATGATTTGTTCTTTACAAATCCATGCTAGCTGTTCCCTATCACCTCATTATCTTCTAAGTGTTTGCAGATGAATTCCTTAGTTACTTTCTCCATTATCTTTCCTGGCACAGAAGTTAAACTGACTTGTCTGTAGTTTCCTGGGTTGTTCTTATTTCCCTTTTTATACATGGGCACTATATTTTCCCTTTTCCAGTCTTCTGGAATCTCTCCTGTCTTCCATGATTTTTCAAAGCTAAAGACTCAATTACCTCTTCTGTCAGCTCCTTGAGTATTCTAGGATTCATTTCATCAGGCCCTGGTGACTTCCCACCCATCTTGAGAAAGATGTTCCTCAAACCCCTGCAGAGAAAAAGTGGAAAACCTAACTAGGGGTTGAAAAATCATCCAGAATCATGGTTCTCTCCTCCCTATAAATGGCTTGCACCCACCCCATTATCATTCCCTCCCTAAACTTCTCTTTACAGCATTTGTAACTTCTCTGGGGACACAAAGCTATCACTCTATAGGGACTCCTTTCTCAACTCTCCTCTTTCTCCCCGCAAACCCACATTTGCTTCATTATCCATATGAGGGTCCTTCCACACAGTATTTATTTTCATCTCCTCTCCATTCTCTGAGTGATGGAAACTTTTGAAACATGAGAATGACAAATAAGGGAGTTGTAGAAAGAGCTCCCAATCCATTTCACCCAAGCCTTCGTACAAACAAAAAGCTGTTCACATAGAGTGATGGAAACAAATAACTCCTGATGGAAACTAACTGCTATTTAAAGCGAGGCGACCAAATGCAGAGGGGGAATAGTCACAGGGAACTTTCAACAAACAGCCCATAGGCTCAGAGGTAGTCATTGATCAATTTCAAAAATAATCTATGAATAGTATAGTGGCAAAATCAGGAGTACATACTTAACTGTAAACATACAATAAGTCACATAGATGAGCTGGGTCTTAATCACATGCTTTAAATAAATTGGAGTCTGGAGGTAAATTTTTCGAGTCAAAAATGATTGGGCAGATAGGAGCCCCATTGATTTTATATGTTGACTTTCAGTGGAACTTGGGTGCATGGAGTTAGATTTCTAAAGTTATTTAGGCATCTATATGAATATTTTGATGCCTTAACACCTTTGAAAATATGACACTAAGTGCAATAAGGCCTTGTCCACATGAAAAAATTAATTCAGTATAATTGCCTCACTCAGGGGTCTGAAAAATCCACACTCCTGATCAGTGTAGTTAAGTGACCTACAGCCCCAGGCAGACAATGCTAGGCTGATGGAAGAATTCTTCTACAGACCCAGCTACCTCTTTTAGAGGAGGAGAATTACATATGCCACCTGGAGATTCCCTCCTATTAGCTGTGCCACTGTAGCATTTTAAGTGTAGATGAGCCCTAAGTCCCCTTTGAAAATAGGATTTAGGCTCCCAAATTTAAGGTATTTTGGAACATGTTCCTCTAGATATCTAACATGGATTTGGGTGCCTAACTTTAGGCACCATTTTTCTAAAGTATGGGACCTATAAAATGAAAATTAATCATTTATATGAAATAAAATAATATTCTGAGCCTACCATCCACAAAAATGTATCCTTTTTCCATAAACCGGGCAGTAATAATAATTAGCCCCCATTGAGTTATAAATCCATTTAAGAACTATCTTATGGTTATACAGTTTAGTGCATCCCACTGACAACATCCAGATGACAATGATGGACCTACTGCTAATGTAGATTTACCCACGTTGCATAGGGTTGATTTCTTTTTGACTGAAGCTGAATTCCCTGGACCATATTACATAAAAGATTAGTTTAATTTATGTTTAAATTTCACAGTGGACAGATCCACCTTTCCTCCCTGGGTGGCCATCAAAGTTCTCCTCTGTGTCTCAATAATGTAAAAGGGAATTCAATCTTTTAGATATATGGAATCCCCTGATAAAGGAGTTCACTTATTATTCCCTGCCACATAATTATCTAGTCGGGGGTAGAATTATTCCTGCTCACAAAGGAGAATCTCAATATAATTAAAAAAGGGAAAAGAAATGTGATTCATATTTCAAATTGTGGGCTGAATAGAACTGAAACTGATATGGATGGGAGGGAAATAATGAAAGCGAGCTGAAAAGCTCGGGCTCCTTTGATAGGCGTCTGCTGAATTCCTTGACTGTATAGGTGTTAATTTTTAAAGAATTGATAAAATGCTCACTTTGTAAGGTTGAAAGGAAAACAGGGGAAGAATTGCTGTGAATGGCTGAAGAAGCAAGAGAGAAAGATTTCAAAGTCTTTGAAAAAAATCAGAGGAATGTTAACATATTTGGATGTTTAATCAAATGGAACCTCCAAGCCTTTTTAAACTCACCTATTACTTCATACTTCACATTTAATTTTGAAAAGGCAGGTTAGGAAAATAATACTTCAGCTAGAGAAAATAATCTAATTTTTTTTTACGCATGCTGCAAATCTATAGGAATGTCCTAAAGACAAGATTAAAATGAACTTCCTGCAATGTAATGATATCTTTAATTTTAAGAAACAATGTGAAAGCTAGTACTTCAAGATGCTAAAGTATCTTGGTGAAGAACTGTGCTATACATTTATGTAATACTATTTATTTATTTATTCACATTTGTATTAAAATAAAATAAAAGAGTGCCCATCCAATGAATGCCTTAAAGGCCTTGACAATCTTCTAAAATTGCACGAATAAATAGATCTTACAATTGCCCCAAACTTCAGCAAATCTAAATATAACAAAAATTAATCTATATCCCAGCACAATCCCCAACAGGGCCCAGCCACATAGCTAGGTTTGATGAATTGGGCTTGTCTTCACTGTTAAATTGAAGGCTGATGGCACCCCTGTCAATTGGGATACTCCTCGCAGTCGTCATAAGTAAGGGAAGTCAACAAGAACGTTTCTCCCATCAACTTCCCACTGTGGGGATGGCACCAAAACTTGGCTTAAATTATGTCGACTGCAGCTATGTTAATTATGTAGCTGCAGTTGCATACCTTAAGCCAACCTTCCAGCTTTAGTATTGACCTGCCTTTGGTTGAGAAAACATGTCAGAAGAGGGCTAACTATATTTAAAAGTTCAAATGACATTGGATTGGCTTTTCAGGTGGCATAGCTCAGTGAAGTTATCCCAATTTTTGCTTCTGCAGAGAATGTTATTCACAGATATCAAGGGACTCTGTGAAGCAAACTTATATATACATTTGTAAATATTTCCTTAATTAAGGTACAAATGATTAATTTATTAAAACTAAAATAATTATTAATCTATGCCCTGATCCTACAGAACCAAAACATTTGTTTAATTTTATGCACATGAAAAGCTCGATTGACTGCAAAGGAACTACTTCTGGGCATAAAGTTAAACAGGTGTGCAACTGTTGACAGAAAGGGGTCATAATTTATTGTCCTATATAGTTTCTGTACATTATTCTTTTTCTCAACTTTGAGAAGGAAAACAGACTAGTCAGTTCCATTTCCTTTCTTTCTAGTAGGACTGTCAATTAATTGCAATTAACTCATGTGATTAACTCAAAAATTAATCATGATTTTAAAAACTAATCATGATTAATCACAGTTTTAATCACACTGTTAAACAATAGAATCCCAAATGAAATGTTTTAAATATTTTTGGATGTTTTTCTACATTTTTCAACTATATTGATTTCAGTTATAGCACAGAATACAAGATGTACAGTACTCAATTTATATTATTTTTATTGCAAATATTAGTACTGTAAAAATAAACAACAATAGTAGTATTTTTCAATGCACCTTATACAAGTACTGTAGTTCAATCTTTTCATCAGGAAAATGCAACTTAGAAATGTAGAATTTTTGTTGTTACATAACTACATTTGAAAACAAAACAGTTTAAAGCGTATAAATCCACTCAGTCCTACTTCTTGTTCAGACAACCATTAAGACAAACATGTTTGTTTACATTTACAGAAGATAATGCTTCCCACTTCGTATTTACAATGTCCCTTGAAAGTAAATACAAGCATTTGCATGGCACACTTGTAGTCAGAATTGAAAACTATTTAAGTACCAGATATGCTAAACATTTGTGTGCCCTATTTTGCTTCAGTCCCCATTCCAGAGAACAGGCTCCCATGCTGATGACACTCGTTAAAAAAATTATGTGCTAATTAAATTTCTGACTGAACTCCCCAGGGGAGAATTGTATGCCTCCTGCTCTGTTTTACCCACATTCTGCCAAATATTTCTTGCTACAGTCATGTGAGTGAGGCATGCACGGAATGCAAGCACTTTCCCCTCACACCCTTAACCTCCGGGGAACAGGATGAAAAGCAAGCCACGTCCTGGCACGCACAGCTGCTGCCCCCTATCGCCCTGGCAAACAAGTGGAGGTAAGATGCTTTTTTAAACTCAGCAAATTGTACAGATTTGGCGATCAAAGACACTGAGACTTAGATTAACTAAATCTAAGCTTTTGGGCACTCTTATTTCCTTTTCAATGTGTATCTGTGGGGACTGAACTTTCAGTTCAGACTGAACTGATCAGATTTTAATTTGTTTTCTTTTTTTATGTTTCTGTATAATTGAAGATAATGTCGGTGGGTCATAAAATAGTTATACTATGCTGTGAAAATGAGATGATTATTATCTGTTCTTCATCATAAGATTTTATAAAGTTATTTAATTCAAATCATTTCTTTAGTTCCTTTTTGGATTTGAAAGTGGGGAGGCTAACCCTGTGCAATCCTGTGAATTCTGGGTCGCCTCATTTTTTGAGGAATACAGGGTCTGTCAAAAAAGGATTTATTTTCGACAGATCAGCGTCTAGACTGCCGGGTTTTTTTCGAAAAAGCTCCGTTTTGAAAAAAAGCGGTGGCCATATTTATGCTAATGAAACATGGGATATTTAAATCCCTGCTTCATTAGCAATTTTGATGTGCTTGATATGCATCCCTCTGTCGACAGAGGGATGCAGTCTAAACGTAGCCATAGTGTCTTTGGTTTAAGTCTGTACAAAACATTTTTGTAATTGATATCTGTAACAGGGTGGTCTATCTCCCTTAAGTAATAATGGGGACTACTACTCAGCCAATCTCTGTTCTAGTAATTCTAGAGCAAATGCTGAGGGAGAGGAAGTGGTCCCGAATTAACATTTGGACTCTGGGGAAACCCAGCTAACTATGAATATGTCTACACTTCAGCAAAACATTCCTGGCTGGCCCATGTCAGCAGACATGTGGTTGAGGGACTTGGGTTACAGCCCAGCCTCTGAGACTCTACAGGGGAACGGATCTCACAGCCCAAGCTCCAGCCTAATCTGGCAATTTTAGAGCCAGGCAAGACCAACTCAACTGACATTGGCCAGCCATGGGTATTTTATTGCAGTGGAGACATACTCTAAAAGAATCTGGGACCAGAAGTCTTGTGATATAGGATGGGGCAAAGATCAGCCAGCCATGTTAGAGCCTGGTGAAAAAGAGGAGTATAAAAGCTGCCTCTTTTCTCATAATGAAAATTGATGCAGGGAGCAGGAAGGTGGCTGCAGGAACCCTCGATATATCAGAGGAAGGTTGGTTGTCTGCTGCCAGTTGGCATTACCTGGCATTGCCAACATGCTGAAGAAGTGTGGAAGCCTACACCCTAGCAGAGGCTACGTCTACACTACGGGGGTTTTCCGGTATCCTGGAAAAACTCCATTGCATCCAGGGAATGCATCTGCTCTTCTGCAAAAAAAAAGGGGAAGAGCAGTCACACTCTTTCAGAAGTCCTGTCTTCCTCCTTCCACGAGGAAGAAGGGCTCTTCCAAAAGAGGAAGCTTTTCAGAAATTTGGCCCGTCTACACTGGGCCAAATTTTGGAAAAGCCTCTTCCAAAAAAAAATTGGAAAAAGGTACGCAAATTGCAAAGTGCAATTTGCATACGTTTTTCTGATAGATCAGTGTAGTCTAGACATAGCTAGAAAGGAAGGACTCTTGTTCTGAAAGGCTTGATTTGAGTTCTGCTTCTTATTTGTTATCAACCCAGGTGTAACCAGTAGATGTCATTTTAAAGGAACCAGGAAGAATCGTAGCGCAAACCCTGAAAGGAAGGTTGTGGAATCCCAAGAAGGAAGGGTAAAGGCCTGGAAGGCCAATTGGAACTGTGTGTAAAGACTTAGGCTATGGCTATGGTTACACTTCAGACCTCTAAGCCAATGGGAATGAGCTCTCGTGTTGACTTAATTATTCCAGCCCCCATAGTGGCAGAAGCTATGCTGGCAAGAGAAACTTTCCCATTGACATAGCTCTGTCCACAAGCAGCACTCAGGTCGGTGTAATTTCATTGCTCAGTGGGGTGGCTAATTCACACCCCTGAGTGACATAATTTATACCAAAATAAGCTGTACCGTGTACATAGCCTCAGAAAATTAGACCTCAAAAGGGGAACTTTGTTTAAAATATTCTAGTTCGTGGAAAGTTACTGGAAGTTGCCAGAGGGAACTGAAGTTGGGATGCTGCCGGCCTATCCCATGCAACAAGATGGTGCTCTGGAGATGGTGAGCAGATTACAATGTTATTTTATTTAAAACTATATTAGGACTTAATTCTGCATCTATTGATGTCATGAGGGAAGCCCCACAGTGTGAACAGCAATGAACCTTAATCTGCATGGATCTTCTGTTGTAATGAACACTCATTAGGTAAGCACAAGTTATAATTTAATACACATGTAGCTTTGCATAACCCCTCCTCCCGTGCCATCTGTTCCATCTTCTCATGACAAATTCTAAAAGAGCATAATTTACCTTGGCATGATCCCATAGTAAATTGTAGGAAATATAAACTCGCATGGATTTTTTTTCCTCCATGTTACCTGTGCGATTATATTTTTTCATAAACTAGAATGATCTCTTCTCATTATAAATACTTCCCTCCCTCCCCCACACCTGCAAGGGAAGAATCTGGGCTTCTGCTTATCAAATTCTTTACCTCCTCAATTTTAAGGATAATTTTTTCCCCATCAGAGATATATGTAGAGTTTTGCAGACAATTCCTGGTGAAGTCACTGGGGGCTATGCACTCATATCTGTGGATGAGACTTGAACCTTAACTTTCAACTACCCTTTGGCTTGTAAATCTTTACTTGTAACTGTGTGATTCCAAGGAGTGACAATGATTTGTGAAGAAAATGACAGTGACAATTTTTCACTCTGCCTTGTTTGCTAAAGCCATGTTGCTTCTAACACTTGACCTACTTTCAAATATAGAAAACAGTTTCTACTTATGAGTCTTGGGTTTATTTATGATTCAGGGACTTGGGCAGTGATCCATTTGTCAGGAGTCCTATAGTGCTTGGCCTTTTCTTCAGAGAATCAAGAGAGTAGATTGGTCCCAATGGAAGTATAAAGTTTTAAGAGGTGGAATTGAAAACCATTCTGCAACCAAAATGATCTAAAATTGGTAGCAGGGGGGGCATGATCATTGTCTTCTTGGCCCATATCATAGATACCTACCTCCATTTAAGCATTTAGAGCCAAATCTTAATCAGTTGACTTCACTGGCCCTGTATGCATTTGAACCTCATCTTAAATTCTGTAACTCTGCATACCAGGTGGTCTGTGTATTGGCCAGAACAGTTTTAGGGAGCTATGTAGCTGCTTTTTGGATCTACTCCAGTAGAACCTTCATGGTCCTTCACACATCCAACCCACTGGCTAGAAGACTTGACAACTCTGTTCCCACCTCTGTGTTGTGTGTGGAGAATGTACTTGGAGCAGGGCCCCACATTGGCAGAGATGCACTTCCCTATAAAGTCCACCTATGTCCCCCATGAGCACAGCCAACAGCTTCCATAAGCCTCTGGGCAAGGGGGGGTTGGGCTCCATGCTCCCGGAAGGGGTAGGGCCAAGGGCAGCCAGCCCTCAATGCTTCTTGGAGTGTGGCACCACCTTCCCCCCGCCACCCTTAGCACTACCCAGAACGCATGGCACAGTGCTCCAGCAGCTATTTAAAGAGCCCGAGGCCGTGGTGGCCAAAGCCCTGCGCCTTTTGAATTGCTGGGCCCTGGGGCAACTGCCCCTTTTGGCTCCCCCTGTCGGCAGGCCTGCCCTCCATGCTTTGCACAAGAAAACTACACTAGTTCTGTGACAATGCTGGGGACATTCTGAGTTTGCAAGGGTAGTGGCAAAATGTGTCCCTAAAAGTGTAAGTGAGGGCCTTGCATGTGTCAGATTAGATCTTCATATCGTGGTGACTTGGTACTGGAATGAATTTCACTCTTACTGAACTCCTGAGCCAGTCATTTTGGACACCACAGTACATTATTAAGCTTTTAACTCCTTTAAAAAAGACCTAAAATGACCATATCTTCTGTGGGTGTACAACCAATGCAAAGGAACTCTGTAGAGTTACACCAGCTGTGGAGGTGACATAGGCATTGCCACCTTTCAAAGAAGCAAAAAAGGAAGAGAGAGTTAATTTTTCCCTGGAGCTTGCACTTAGGCACTCTCTTAATGAATGTAAAATAACGTAAGAGTGGAAAAACAAGCGGGCAGATCATTAAGCATGAGTCAAAGCAACTGAGCTTTTAATGTTCAACATGCATGTCACTGTTAGCTGCCAGTATAATGGATGATGTCAGTTCTCTCTCAACCCTTTACCTACCTGTATGTTTACAGGCAAGCCAAGCTGGGCTCAGCCTCTGCTCTAACATTACAAGGAAGCTGTATTAGGAAGTGTCCTTGACAACCCAAGACCCTTTCTTCACCTTGCTGAGAGTGTAACACTGCAAACTCAGCACAGGATGTCAAGTTCCTTTTTGCAGTGCTGCAAAAAGCAGTTTGGGGCCACAAAGAGCTCTCTCACCTATCTCCTCTATGTACCAGCATGTTCTGGCTTGATAAGAAATCCTGTTAGAAACCAATGCTATCAACAAACAAACCTGCAATATCCTTCAGGGTAAGTTTGTATAGCTATAAAACAGTGATTGATTCTTGTAAAAGGTATTGCTGGAGGATGTAATGGATGTAAGCATGTTCTGGCTGGAGTTTAGGATATGGAAGATTAACTGACTGCTCCTGGTGTGTTTCCTATGAATTACAGCCCCAGAATTGAGGAAAATGCATGGACCCACAACCAATGAAACACTGAAGCTGCAGTCTTCTATTACAGATACTGATGGTATCTGTAGCATAGTGCTGTAATTAACTAAACATGGTCAACCTTTCAAATGACATTGAAAGCTTATTTAAACTCTTGCATAGATGAGCTAAAAAATTACACAGCTGGCCCCTAAAAAAAATCACAACACATAACAGATGAAATTGTACTAAAAAAAAAAATCTAGAGTCAGCTAATATAACCGTAGCTGAAAACATGCTAGAAGAGCGATTATTTTTGCTTATCTCAAGATGGATCCAGTTGTTTTTTATGCATCCTATGTCACTGGTAAACCACACAGCTAAGTCTCTGGGCCAAATTCACTGCTGGCAGTAACAAGCAAAAGTCTACTGAAGTCCAAAAGTGGCCTTCCATTACTAAAATGTTCTAGTACAAAAGAAGGTTTGACACTGGGAATCAAAATCAACCAAGTACACTTAGTAAAGAGGATGAAACTCTGTTATGAGCCTTTGGGGTCAAACTAAGCAATAATGTTTGTGGGGGTGCCTCAATGGATGTGTTTGGTCCCAGTTTATAGCAGTGGGTTGTGGGCCTCAGAAATTCCCCCGGGAATAGGGGAATCATGCTGGCACAAGGTATTTGCAACCCCCACTCCTCTGAAGGGTCCATAACAGGCTAAGAACCCCAAATGTGTGAGGCGTTGATAGGGACTGGACACGGTCTGGAGTGATGCAGCACCTTCTCCGAACAACTTCCACTCATGGAGCTCTGGTGAAGCCCAAGCCTCAAGCTGATGCTGTCAATGTAGCTGCAGCTCTGGCGAATGAAGAAATGCAAATGCCACCCAAGCCATTCTCCATGTGTGAATGTCCACAAAGGTTCAGCTGCCTTTGTTTCATCATAGATTAATCATGCCCCAAATACAATGCAGTGTAAGAAGTAGGTGTGTAAGTTACATGCTAGGGAATTGCTGAAGGAATTAGAAGGAAATACAGCTAATAGAGTGTAAGTTAACTGTGTTCAGTTCATGATCCAGAGCAGGGCTAGATTTAGGGGCAGATGACCCAGCCAATCCCCTGGGGTGCTGGGCTTGGGAGAGCACCAAGTTCAGGGTGCTGTTTTTATTGTTAGTCCCAAAAGGGAAAAATAGAATGTTCGAAGTCACACATTTTAAGTATTCTATATGTGATTCATTTTCTACTGAACTCCGAGGATGTTCTGGACTTCAGAAGAATCTCATGGAGCCTCCAGACTTTCTGAGAATTACATTTTCCTGGAACCTCCCAGAATGTTGTCAGCCACATCCTCATAGGTGTATAAGGGGCCAGTTAGTTAGTGAGGCTCAGAATGAAGTGAGAACCCAACTGCGATATTGTGAACCTTCACTTATTGTATAATTGTGAAAATGTATTTGTGTTATAAGATGAAGACTGCAAGTAAGTGACTAATAAAGAACATATTTAATGAGATGCCAGAGGTATCTGTTGAAGCCTATCTATGCAATAATATAAAATAAATAGTGTTACTTCTTTTGCCATGCTTAATATGTAATATTTGATTACTTTCTAAGACTACAGAACATAGACTTTTGCTCTCCCTAATACTGTTTCCCTCCTAAGAGAAAATAAAAGATGCCCCCAAAGAAGCCTTCAGGAGCACAGTATAGGAAGATAACAGCAAGGTTGCAATCTAGTTTGCAGCAAGGGCAAAATTGTTGGGAAAATATCTGAACTAGAACAATCATGACTGTGACTCGGGCTATAGCGATTGTCACAGTGCAGAAGAATTGAGGAACAAAGCGTAAATGATGGAAGTCCTAAGGAATTGGCAGAGAAAAGGAATGGAAATGTGAAAAAAGTAACAGAGAATCATCTAATTTTCCTGACGGTATAAAGGAGAGTAATCATAAAGAAGAATGTAGCTCACATGAAAGGGAGAGTAATGACAAAGAAACATCTGATTTACACGAAAGACAGAAACAAGAAAAGCCTTGCATGATGCCAGAAACAGCAGTGAGAAAACCTGCACATCATAGTTTGATATTTCAGATTCTGCTTTATGGCTGGCTATCCTAAACTCTGCCGATATTGATCATACAGTTTTGAAAGGACCGGACAAAACAGAGGATATTGTGTTTCCAGTAAATGAGCAGAAGCAACTCTTCTCAAAGTCACACTGTGAAAGAGTGCTAGATTATGGTGAGAAACTGAACTGGAGTTGGCTAGTTTCCTTGAAATCAACTGACAAAGTATTCCGCTTTTGTTGCAAAATATTTGGCAGGAATGCCAAATCATTGCTTACACTTTCTGGGTAAAGTTACTGGCATAACCCAGCTGATACTCAGAAGCAAATTGAAAAGTCATCTGTCCATTTTATGGCCTACTCCAAATGGATGGAGGTCAAGTCCACACTCAAACTGAATAAAAGCACAGACGCAGAAAAGCAGCACGTTATTGATGTAGAAACCCAGCACTGGAGAAACATGCTCAAAAATCTGATCTCCATTACCCTCTTCCTTGCAAAGAATAATTTGGCTTTCCAGGGCTCACCAGAAGTTGTTCACTGAACATAATTGCAATTTCCTCAGTTTGGTATAGCTGTTTGGGAAATACAATGGTGTCATGCGTGAGCACCTACATTGAGTAGTTCGTAAAGAAGCTATGGACTATTACTGCATCAAAACAATTCAAAATACATTGATTAATCTTACGGCAAGGAAAGTGCTTGATAACATATTGATGTGTCTCAGCAAAGCAAAGTACAAAGCCATAATAATGGACTGCACTCCAGCTAGTAGTCACAATGAAAATATGTCATTTATAGTAAGATTTGTTAACAACGAGGATGGCTGTATTCAAGTAAAGGAACACTTTATCTGTTTCTGTTATGTGGATGTCTCTACTGTAAAAGGCCTAACAAATGTTTATGAGTATTTTTCATTAGAATAAAATAATGCTTCAGGACTGCCTTGGTCAAGACTACAACAATGGTGCAAACATGAAGAAAAGAAACAGTGGTGTCCAAGCAAGGGTCCTTCGGCTGAATCTATATGGTGACCATATTTTCTCAACCAAAAATGGGGACATATTAGTGATGTCCCTGACCCTCTTGGCCATGCCCATGACCCCTTTAGCCACACCCTGACCCCGTTAGCCACACACCCTGGCCCCTTACGCCCCACCCACCTGCCACAGAAGTCCCGTCCCAGAGGCAGTACATGACTGGAAGTAAAGAGTTTCATGTGACCCTTCTAAGAACTCCTCCCACCATTCTTTACCAATAGGGATGGCTTTTGCATTGCACTAACTCGGGGGGAAAGGCCAGGGGCGCATCTATTTCAGTGGGTCTCAAATTTTTTGGCCCATGAACCACCTGGCTCAATGTAAACCTTTCCACAGCCCACCAGTTGCTAATGGAAACTCACCGTTAATTACATAATTACACCCGAGCCATTTTGCTAGTGCTGCAGCTAGGGAGAACAGTTTAATTTAAATTATTAAACAGATGAAACGTTTTAACTTTCTCGTGTTAATTTGTCAAACTTCATTTTAAATAAAGTAAAATATTAATTTATGTCCAACACAAAAGGTTTCAATGTTTTCTTTATTTATGGCAGAGGTGAGGAACCTTTTTTGGGATCAGGGGCCACTGACCCCCAGCTGAGACACCTCACTGCTCTGGCGCTCCAGCTCCAGCCCCACGAGGCAAGGTGAAGGGACAGGGAGGATTGAGGTTCAAGGCTTTCTATAGGCCAGATTTACTCTTCTGGGGTTCCAGAGTTAGTGGATTTTAGGGACCATCCTTAGACTCTGGGATGGGGACAAAAATGAGGGGTTCAGTGTGGAGAAGGGGGAGAGGTTGCAAGATCTGGGTGGGAGGTAGGGTGCAGAAACAGGCTTAGGGTAGGATTTCTGGCCAGGCAGGATGGTGTCTGGCCATGGAATAGAGTGAAGAAGGAGGTTTGGGGTACAGTGTCTGACCAGGGAAGAGAGTGCAGGAGCTGGCTGGGGGAGTAGGGTTTCTGGCTAGGAGGGAGGATGTCTGGTCAGGAAGGAGGGTGCAGGAGCAAAGGAGGGTGTCGGAGCAAGCTGGGGGTGTAGGGTCTTGGGAGGGGAAGGAGAGTGACTGAGGGGGATTGGAGTACAGGGGGGAAGCTTACCTGGCTTCACACCCCCTTGCAATGGGGAAAGCCTCTGGACAGCATGCTGCCATCCCCCCAGCAGGGTGGGAAGAAGCTCAGCCCCTCCCCACGCAGCAATCCTGACACAGCTGCAAGGCTGCAGCACCAGCTCCGGCTCCCTGCTCAGAGGGCACGGGGGAGAGAGAACGGCAGAACCCTAACTAAGTCTATGTACCCAAGCACACTTAGCACAGTTTAGATTCAGTATCTCTTCTTAGGTGCTGTGTAGTGTTCTAAGTAAACGTTGTAAGCCAGACATTTCAAACTCAGTTGATGGATATTATGATTGCTAGTGCTTTGATTGGAAGCTGTCTTGATTTTGTTGTGGCCTAGAGTGACAGTGGATTTGAACATGGCAATCATTGCTGCCAAAGAACTGGTGGGAAACTTAGTAATTGAACATATCTTCATGGAAACATATTCATTGGAAGAAGAGACAGTTTGGTTACAAGGGCAAAGATGAGGTGATGGGAAGTTGAGAAGAAAAATTCAAGTGTGAGTCTTTTGCCCACTTTTTGGCACTGCTTGAGTGTCCATCGAAGAAAGGTTCAGACAAATGAAACATGGCAAAAAGAACTAGGACTTTTGTATAACATTGTTAAGCTGCTGGCAGACAGGAATATAACACAGAACAAGTGTACTGATGCTAACACATGGAAAAATGCTTGGCTGTCATTGATAAAGACCCCTATGTTGAACTGGACAACAGCTGTCATGTTTTGCCACATGAGACGCACGCTCCATTCTAAGTTTTCCAGTTCATTTATGATGCAGAACTGAAAGACACTTCCCCTAATGTGTGGATTGCTTTGAGGATTCTGCTCATGCTGCTAGTCACAGTTGCGAGCGGTGAGCGCAGCTTTTCAAAGCGCAGGCTCATTAAAGCGCATCTTTGATTGATGATGGCTGACAAGAGGCTGAGAGTGCTTGCTATTTTATTGCTTAAAAGTGCCACTGCTCCGTCTTTGGATTACTCTTACCAGAGGCGCTGACTTTCTGAGTCCCTAGGCACTGCTCAACCCCTGGTCCACCCCAAGCCTCCACCCTCAGTCTATCCAAAGCCTCCACCCCTGCTCCATCTCTTCCTGAACCCACTCTGGCTCCATCCCACCTCGTCCCACCCCATTCTGCACCTTTCCCCACCTCTTCCTGCCTCCTTTTCTCCCCCTCCACCCAGTACCCCTTGCATGCTGCTGATCACTGGCAGGTGGGAGGCATGGGGGAAGGAGGAAGTGTGAGGAGGAGGAGGAGGAATTGACTGGTGAGGCCCGCCAGAAGGAGGAGAGCTGGGCAGAGAAGAAAAGGAGCTGATTTGCAGGGCTGCCAGTGCACCAGCCCCAGAGTCTGCACCTCTGTGTCTGATGCTGGGCTTCATTTCACAAAGGCAGAGGGGGAAAAAGTGACCTTTTGAACTACAGGACTAGGGCTAGCATCACCTACCTGTCCGCCCAATGCTGCTGTACAGTTTAATGTCTAGATGCTAGAATATTTAAGTTACTCTTAAAATTAAACAACTTCTATAAATTTAGAGAACATTATTTTTTATTTGCCTATATATGACAATAATAAATATAGATTTATAGCTCGGGCCTGCACATTTATTGTTTTATATGACGGATAAATCAAGCATGAAAACTGCGCATCAAAGTTGTGAAATTGACTAAAAATGCAATGAAAAGTAAGGTATTCAAAAGTTTAACAAATGAAGGAGGGCACCATAGACACTCCTAAACCTGCGGTAACATTTGGATTAGGGGCAGCCCTAATACAGAGTATTTACTACCTATAAGCCAAAGCGCTACTGTCATTTATTAAGCACTATAAAAAAAAAGGAAGATACAATCCCTATTAGAATATAAATATGTCTTTTTTAAAAAAGGAAAAATACCTATAGATACAGGAGGCTAACAATTCCATTTTGAGGATGCAATACAAAACTATGGATACCTTCCCTATCTACACTGACTGTAATATGTAATTAGAACATTTTGTAAATTTCTATTTGAAGTTGAATTTGAAGATGACTAGGGAGGAGTATAAAAACAGTGCTCGAGCATGCAGAGGTGTAATCAGGAAGGCCAAAGTGTAATCTGAGTTGCAGCTAGCAAGGAATGTGAAGGATAACAAGAAGGATTTCTACAGGTATGTGAGCAATAAGACGAACGCTATGGAAAGCATGGGACCCAGAATCAGTTACAGCTTATTTTTCTTCCAAAATCGACCTGATATGACTCCATATACAGGCGTTGTCTGCAGTTGGACTTTTTTTAGATCTGTAATTCCAATGGGTACAGCTCCAGCTACTATTTCCTACCAAAATATAGAATTTTGAACAGCTTCAAAAGGCACATTCACTTTGAAAAACGCTTTACAAATAGAGAGTCATCCTGTGGCACCGTAGGGTACGTCTACACTACAGCGTTATTTCGAAATATCTTGTTTAGAAATAGTATTTCGAAATAACATGTCTACACACAAAATGCATTTCGAAATAGCATTTTGCTATTTCGAAATAGCACGTCCACACTGATTGGATGCTTAATCGCATTTAAGGCCAGCTGAAACCAGTTCCAGCAGGGCATCAGGTCAGGAGTTACTTTGTGGCTGCTGCCTGAGGCTATCTGAGGCCTGTGCTTAAAGGTACCCCCCTGGACAGCCGGTTCTCGGGTTTCTCTGCTCGCTTGCCTACCTCGCTGAGGGACAGCAAAGCATTTTTTTCTCTGCGTGCTCTGGTTGCCCTCACTCGGGACACCACAGCACTCTGCAGCATGGAGCCAGAGCTGCCCCTGGGCACTCTGGTGCTTCTTTTCGATGTGTTGCTGCAAGCCTGACTGCACTTTCTGCAGGCTGCCTCGCAGCATCTGCTGCAGCCCAACCCCCATGCCATCATCTGGAGCCTCTGTGGGGAACCAGTTTGGCATGGAGAGATCCACCGTTGGAGCAGTGCTCATGCAGATACGGCAATCTCCGGCCACTGTGCCAGGAGGGGGGGGGGTGCAAGGAGGGGATGGGCTGCCCTAGGGAAAAGGGGGGGAGGTGGTGCAAGTCCCCCTCCCCGGGAGGGTTTGTTGTGCCCACCCGCACTATGGACTGCCCACGGTGGCCAGGATTGCAGGGGAAGTTGCTCCTGGAGAGTGGGGGAGCAGGGCAGTGGCAGGGAGGGAGCACTCTCAGCCACCCAGGCACCCCAGTGACTCTCGGTTCTGTGTGTTCCTCTGCAGGTGGTCAAGGCCATCAACAGAGTGCTGCTCCTCAGAGTCATTCCCCTCACTGATGTGGACGCGGTGATCGAGGGGTTTGGCACCCTGGGCTTCCCCAACTCCGGGGGGGCAATCGACAGGCCACACATCCCCATCCATTCCCTGGAACACCAGGCCTCCCTGTACATCAACCAGAAGGGATACTTCTCGGTCATCCTGCAGGCTGTGTCTGACCACCGGGGCCACTTCGTGGACATTAACGTGGGCTGGTCTGGCAAAGCACACGACGATTGGGTTTACTGCAATTCCTTCATGTGCCAAAGGCTGCATGCCGGGACTTTCTTCCCCGACTGCCACACCAGGGTCGGGGTCATGGACATGCCTGTGTGCCTGGTGGGGGATGCAGCCTATCCCCTACAACACTGGTTGATGAAGCCCTACACGGGACACCTCAACCCCTCCCGACAGGCTTTTAATGCCAAGCTCAGCAGGGCCCGCATCATGGTGGAGAGGGCCTTCGCCCAGTTGACGGCCCGTTTTAGATGCCTCCTCACCCGCCTGGGCCTCTCCAAGAGGAATATTCCGCACGTGTTGACAGCATGTTGTGTGCTGCACAATTTGTGCGGGAGGAAGGGGGAGGCTTTCCTGCCAGGCTGGATGGCAGAGGCCGACCATTTGGCTGGCCTGTACATGCAGCCTCGCACGGCTGCCAGCCGGGAGGCCCATCGGGGGGCTGTCCATATCCGGGAGGCCCTGTGGGAGAGCTTCCACCCAGAGGAGGACTAAAGTCTCCCTGGTGTGCCCCACTGGGGGCTTGTGCCTCATTTCACCCTCACATCCTTTCACTGATCCCTCCCTAATCCCCCTTCCTCATGTAAATAAAGACACGTGTTGACAAAAACAGACTCTCTTTATTGAACAAAACTGGGGTGGGGGGAAATGAGGGCGGGAGAGGGGAGGCTAGGGGGTGGGAGAGGGGAGGGAGAAACGTGGGAAGAAGGAGCTGGAAGGGGGAGGCAAGGGGAGGAAGGGGGAGAAGAAGCTTAGGGTTGGGGGTCTTGCTGGCCCACCTGTCTCCCAGCACTGCGGGTGCGGGGGCCTCGGTGTCCCTGCGGGGGAGCGGGTATGGAGGGTGGGGTGGGTAGAGAGGGGAACAAGGAAGAAGCGGGAGGGGGAGGAGGAGCAGTAGCTGGGGCGGCAGCAGGGGCTGGAATGGCAGGAGGCAGCAATCTCTGCACCAGGGTCTGCAGGTGGTTGCAGATGGCACGGCCCTGGTCAAGCAGCTCCCTCCAGCTCTCCCGCTGCAGCTGCAGGTCTTCATGCGGTGCTGGCCTCGCAGGATCCCCAGGTGCTGCCACTGGTACTCCTTCTGGTTACGGGTCAGGCTGCTGGCCGGGTGCGGGAGGATGTCCTGGGCGGGGTGGTGCACCCTGCACTCGCAGCTGCCGCAGCTGTGTAGAAACAAGAGAAGTGGTCAGTTCTCCCTGGGGACACAGTGGGTGAAGCCCAGCCCCTCTCTGCATGGCGAGGACGGCAGGTCTCCGCACCATCAGAGCCGATGTGCTTGCACACAGGCCATGTTCGGCATGTCCTGCTATCCCCGGGAGTGTGAGCTGTATATAGTGGGGGAGAGGGGGATGTCCCCTGCCTCTGTGTAGAGGGGGCTTGTGAAGGGAGGGCATCGTGCAGTGCCCCACCCTGGGGTCAGGAGTACCTCATGTGCCTTCATACATACACACGTGTGGGTAATAGGCCAAGAACCCTGTGTGGCAGCCAGCTGGGGCCACGTGCCCAGGGGTGGCACGCCACATGCACAGGTTGCTGCGTGCTCCATGGTCTCCCTCTCCTCTCCTCCCCCGCCGCCACATAAGGGGACAGTGATGGCACTCACATGTCATTGCCTCCCCGGCCTCAGATGACACCGGCAACAGGCTCGCTGGGATGGCTCGGGCATCTTGGGTGCACAGCATGCTCCCTCGTGGCTCCTGGCTGTCCTCCTCTTCCTCCTCCTCCTCCTCAGTCTCATGGCCAGAGCCCTCTGCCCCAGGGTCGATGACCACCTGGGGGGCACGGACCATCCAGCCCCCCAGGATGCGGTCCAGGTCATCAAAATAGGGGCAGAGGTCTGAGTCTGCCCCTGGTTGGGAGCTGCCCCCTGTGGCCCTGGCATAGGCCTGCCGCAGCTCCTTTATTTTCATGCGCACCTGCTCCTGGCTTCACATGTGGCCTTTGGTAGCCAGGCTGGCAGCCATCCGCCTGTAGACGGCCACATTCCTCCATCTAGTGTGGAGATCATGGATGTTGGAGGATTCCTCCCAAACCTCAATCAGGTCCATGATCTCTGCACTGGACCAGGAAGGCGCCTGCCTTTTCCAGCCCCTGGCAGGCTTCTGAGAGCTTGCAGACTGCTCCTGGGGAGCGGTGGAGGGCTGGCTGGCACTGGCTGCCTCAATCATTGAGGCAACTGGGTCAGGGGCAGCAACTGCTAGCTCTGGGCTGGCAGGCCTGGAGCTGGCACGGGCACTGTGGCCAAACAGACTCTACCCCTTTAAGGGCTCCAGGGAGGGGGGAGGAGAGGAGTTTTCCTGGCTGTGGCCAGAGTGGCCATCAGGGTGCCCTGGGAAGGGCTGGAGGCCCCGTATTTCGAAATAAGTGTCTATACAGCACTTATTTCGAAATAGCAATTTCAAAATTGGTGTTATTCCTCGTGGAATGAGGTTTACCAATTTGAAATAAGCCCTCCGCTATTTCGAATTAATTTTGAAATAGCAGTTTGGCTGTGTAGACGCTAGTGAAGTTATTTCTAAATAACGTGCTTCATGTGCATCTTCCCGGCCAGTCGCCATTTTTTGAAATTTACAAGCCTGAAGTAACTGCCCACGTCTACATGCAGCAGTGAAACGGGCGTTCGAAATAAAGCCCTAGGTCGAACTACCTGGTATTCCTCCTGCAATGAGGTTTAACAGGTAGTTTGAACTAGGGCTTTATTTCGAACGCCTGTTTCACTGCGGCATGTAGACGCAGGCAGTTACTTCGGGCTTGTAAATTTCAAAAAATGGCGCCCTGCCAGGAAGATGCAAATCAAGCATGGGCTATTTAAATCCCGGGCTTGATTTGCAATTCCAAATGCCTACATTTGCAGCCCTAGTTCGAATTAGGCTGCAAGTGTAGACATACCCATAGAGATTAATATATCTCTAAGATGCCACAGGACTATTTGTTGTTTTTAAAGTTACAGACTAATGTGGCTAATCCTCTGAGGGAATGTCTACACTAGGAAATTATTTCAAAATAGCTAAATTTGACCTAATGACTCTTGATTTTACAGAATTGAAATAGTGTGTCCCCACTATGGGGAAGCTTCAAAATTAGTCTGAAGCAGGCTCTGTGAATGTGGATACACTACCTCGACATAGAGCCCCAGGAAGCACTGGAGAGTAATTACTTTGATATACTCTGGGGAGTAGTTATTTAGAAATGGTGGCACCAGAGCATCCACACTACTGCTATTTCAAAATTAGTGTTATTTTTCGAGGAAAGCAGTAGTATAGATTTTAAAATAAGTGGCCCATTATTTCGAAATAATGGGCTTGGTAGTGTGGACGCTCCACTTATAAATTCAGTCTAAGGGGGGCTATTTTGAAATAACACCATAGTGTAGACCAGGGCTGAGACTTACAAATAGATTTTTTTTTAGTGCTCTGTATATGATATATGCAGCAATGTCAAGTTCAGCAAAATGTTGCAGCTGAAACTTCTCTGAAAATGCATATTTGGGGCAAATGAAATATTTTGTGAGCTTGTGCTGAATTTACAAAAAATGGGGGAGAAAACTGAAAAAAATCAAGGTTTGGTTGGTTGTTGTTTTATTTAAAACGACTGATTGGCATTTTACTTCGCTTTTATTTTTAAGAAGATTTAAAAACTCAAAAATGAAACAAAGCATTTTATTTCCATCTGAAATTTTTAGTTTTCCAAAAAATTAAAAAATGTATGCGTAAGTCAATACTAAACCATACCACTCCCCCTTATTTTTTGTTCAACCAATAGCGGTTATTCACACAGCTCTACATACAACACCTTTGTTTTCTGTGTACTGCATCTTTCAGTGATGAAGAATTCTGCCTGTGTGTCGCGTTGCACAGTTTGTTCTCCGTACCACTGGAGCTTAGACAGAAGAGGCACATGTTGTGTTCCCTCATGGACACTTGACTTTTGTTCTTTCGTGTGATAGTTTATCTTAAAGTAAAAGTAAGACTTGTGAAAGTCTGCTTATGAAAGGAAAACACATAATACATACAATGAACCTACCTGTTAGACTAGGGCAACTAATAATAATTCCTATTTAGTTCTTATATTGTTATATTTTATTCTGGTATTTTGGATGAAATGAGCTATTTATGCCCAGTTTCCATTTAAATGCCTTTTGCTTTAGCCACAATTTTTTTCTTTTTTAAACTGGATTTTTGAATAAAACATCTTGCATTCACATAACAGTCTGGTGTTGAACTTTTGAGAATGCAAAGCAAAAACAACAACAACAACAGGCCAATCAATATGTTTTCTCTAATATTGAAATTTCACCTGATGTGTTATGGACTGAAACATAGCAAATAGTTTACCACTTAAATCAGTTTATCTGTAAAAGTGGCCTTGGGAGCCAGATAAATGTTTTTGAATGGGCATAATTTAATTCCTAGTTTTTGTATTACTGGTATGGAAATTATTTTGAAAGGAAATGACTTTTGTTGGCCCAACAGTTTTTCAAAATTGTATATTGTTGGCAGGAACAGTTACAAATATATCTGTTGTAATTTGCGATGCCAAATATGACTCAAAGGAAAATCAGCATTGTGAGAACATAATAAGAAAATCTCAATCAGCAACTTAAACAGTTATGACATCAATAACTAGCAATGCACAGAATAAAAAAAACAGAACAGGATTGTGGCTATTATTTTTCCCCACACCCTGAGAGCTGGGAAAATGAGGTTCTTGACTTTTATTATATATGATCCTATGGAAGACTGAAGGCTCTCAACTCCTATTGACTTCAAAGGCATTGTAGCATTCAGGCCCAAATCCTCAAAGGTATGTAGGCAACTAACATGTAAGTAACTCCCTTTGTTTTCACTGAGGTTCTGGGCCTCAGCCTTTTAGAGTATGAAACCCTCCAATAGTTGCATACAAGCAAATCCTTCCATGACCCTATGCTGTCAACATATAACCTACACATCTGCTGAATGTGGTGTATTGTCCCCATATACTGGCAACCAAAACCACTTCCACAGAGAATCATGAGGTTGCTGTACAACTTTAGCTAATAAGCAGCTGGCTTTTTGCTCATGCTATAGAAGCTCATGCACTAAGCTCCAGAGGTCCCAGGTTCAATTCCACCCAGACATTTGTGGGTAGGCTAGGTCCCAAATCTACTTGCTATGCTGTATAGAAAACTGAGGATTTTAGAAGGCTGCAGGGGGAGTGTGTACCCAATGAATAATAGGAGGTCCATCTTTGTGGCAGTTCTCTGCCTAGTCATGTATAGAATGTGTTGGTGCAACACCAATGGATCCTAGCTGTGGCTCCATTCTCCAGGTTTCATGTGTACAATGAAAGGAAGATCCTGACCCAAACAGAAAATGTTTAGCCTTGTGCTTTTACCCTGAGTCAAGACCAGTTGAATAGCCCTGTTGTTGCTTTTTATTTCATTTAATTTTCTCTCTTGCCTGTCCCCACTAACCTTATAAGTGCACTACAAGCTAGCAGTGTAATTCCCCAGCTTGGGGGATATAAGTCTCACTGAGTTAGCATGAGCTGTGCAGGCACAGCTGCATCATGCCGAGTATCCTGCTGGTTTTGTATCCCACCATCTTTCACTTCTCAGGCCAACACTGCAGACAACTAACGGAGTAGCAGCAAGAATAATGTGTAGGGGAGCCACCAGCAGTCATTTTCCCTCCAAATGTTGTGGGCGGGAGGGGCCAGCTAGCAGCTTGCGGGTGGAACTCCTGAGGGGAGGCCCTCCCTCACTCATCGGCAGCGGTGGGAAGAAATGGAGCAAGGCAGCCCCAATTTGCTCTGCTCTCCTGATGTACTGCTCCAGGGAAGCAGGCAGGATCATCCCCACACTCACCAGAGGGAAGCAGAATGATGCATCTGGGGGAGCAAAGTGATCTGGGGCTGCATTGCTCCACTTCCCACACCACTGGCCAGTACCCCTCGCTAATCCCCTTGGCCACTTCAGCTGGGGGAAGAGTTAGGACAAGGATGGAGAAGAGGTGCGGAGAGGGCAGAGCAAGGGCAGGGAGGGGCAGGACAGCGGTGGTGAGAGTTAGGGTTTGAGGGAGGGATCACTTGGCTAGTAACCCCCCAGGTCCTGCCTAACCAGTCACCTCTGAACAGCAGGCTATCAGAACGCTATAGCTGCTGCTACCCAACAGATAAAATGAGCCTGACCAGCACAAGAACTAACCACCAGACTAATCTGTCTCTAGAGCAAAACAGCCGTTCTGTTTCCAGATGAAGCCACATTAAATGTGCACAGCTTCAAGCATGCACAAGTTACACCATAAAGGCACACGTGGCTGCAGCTACACTTAACAATGAAACTACTAGAAAGACAGTAATTGCATGAAGCAACTGGCTTCCTCAGTTATCCTCTGAGGCTATGTCTACACTGTGGGGTTCTTCTGGGATACTGGAAGTATCCCAGAAAAACTCTCCCGTGTCCAAAAGTACTCTTCCACTTTTTTTCGTGGAAGAGCAAACACACTCTTTCAGGTAGCCCTGTATACCTCAGTCGAGGGATAAGGGCTCCATGAAAAGAAGAGGCTTTTTCTGACAAAGAACTGTAGTGTAGACCTAGCCTGAGTGATGCAGTACCTCCATATAACCACAGTTTACTATTGTTCCCAGATTCACGTGCAATGTTGCCTTAAGCTGTGGCTGTACCCAGATGCTTTGAGTATGAGCTCAGATTACAGTAGTGAGTTCAATAGAGATGCCTTAATTAACCAAATGGAAGTTAATTTGAATCCCATGCACGTGTCAGAATTCAATAACTCTTTACTTGTTATGTATTATTTGTCTTACCACAGCACTAGGAAGCCCTAGACATGAACCAAGATCCTATTGTGCTCAGCATTGTGCAAACACAGAAGAAGATAGTCCCAGCCCCCAAAAAGCTTACAGCCTAAATATAATACAATAAACAAGTAGTAACATGGCCAAAGTGACAGGCTGGGAAGATGATCTTTTCAGAAGCACTCTAAATGGATATGAGTGGGGCACAATTGCATTGTCAAGTCCGGAGAAAAGGATGTTTTAGTAACAAAGATGAGAGATGGTGAGAGCTTGGACTAGAGATTTTGCTGTGTGTACGTGGCTAGGAAAGGCTGTATCTGAGAGACATTATGAAGAATTGGCATAATTTTGGCATAGCCTGGTTGTGAGGACACTAGAAAGAGGTCCAAATTGAAGATGACCCTGGAATATAACTCTTGTGCAAGCAAATGTCTAACAGAACTAGCAGGGCTGACAGCCACAGTCGGCCCCAGGGCAAGGTGTGTGGAGGAGGTGAGGCTCCGTGTCCCCGGAAGGGATGAGGCCTCAGGCAAAAGAGCCAGGGTCAGGACAGCCAGCACTCAGTACTGCCTCCACTGCAGTATACCGTCTCCTCCCAGAGCCATGCAGAGCAGCGCTCTGGCACTCCAGCGTCAATTCAAAGGGGGCTGGAGCTCCAGATGCTGCTGCTGAAGCAGTGGCAGTGGCCAGGAGCCTTGGGCCCCTTTGAATTGCCGGGCCCTGAGGCAATTGCCTCTTTGCCCTAGGGTTGCCAGGTGTCCGGTATTGACCCAGACAGTCCGGTATTTTTGCCTCCTGTCCAGTACAAAATTCAGAAAATACCAGGTACCTAAAATGTCTGGCATTTTCTGATTTTTTTCCCCTGCCATGAGGCAAAAATACCAGATGCCTGGCAACCCTACACACACTCAGCAACCAGGCCCAGTCCCCACCACCCCCCTCAGGCCTCTGACCACCTCCTCCCACCACCCCCCACTAACCTGGTTCCGCAGGGAAGCTGCCTTCTGGCTCTGATCAAGAAAACAAGATGGCCACCAGAAAAAAGCCTGAAGACTTTTCTTAAAGGGGCCTTGCTGGTTTAGTGCTGTTTTATTTTTTGTTTTTGGTTTTTTGTTTTTGCTTAACTCTCGTAGTCCTTTTTTTTTTTCTCAACAACTTTGGTCTCCCCCCTTTTTTTTTCCTTAACAGAATTTTTTCCCCGGTATTTCTTTTGCGGGGGGAGGTGTTTGGTATTTTTGGTTAAACCATCTGGCAGCCCTACTTTGCCCCTCCCTGTCAGCGGTCCTGAACAGAACCCTTTCTATTGCAAGTATGTACCAAAGCTCTTCCTGAAAATCATGAAATCCAAGCGCCCCTAAAATCTGTCTAATATGTAAAATATCTGTTTATACATACATATATTCTGCTTAGTTAAAACAAAAATCAATATTCTATTATAGCAAAGAGCAGCCTTTGGCTCCTGGTTATAAAAGCAGGGATGTATAATGGTGAAAACAAGGAAATTAAGCACTATGCATTTCTTCCAACAGGTTCTTATGTTTCCTTTCACTACTGTATGATAGAAACTGATATTATACAGCTGGGTAGAAGACACGACTTTGCTTTGTCTGTTGTTGGCCACATTTCAATATGTGGGCCATATTTTTCATTTGATTTTTATCTGTGTTGGGTACAAATATGCATAGGTGTGGGAGCTAGGAGTACAAGGGGGTACTGCAGAACCCCTGGCCCATGCCTGTGGCCCAGCTGCCAACCCCATGGTCAGGGCTCTGCTCCTGGCCACGTGCCCCAGGTCTCAGCTCCCAGACCCAGTGCCTGGTCCCATGCTCCTGGCTGATGTCCAGGGTGCCAGCTGCTGGCCCCATCCTGGGAGTCTTGGTAACCCCCTGGCCCCATTGGCCAGGTGGATCCCAATCCTGCACCTGAGGCTCTGCCCTCTGGTCCCACATTCGGGGTCTCAGCTGCTGGCCACACACTTGCTCCTGGATGTTCCCCCAACCCTGATTTGTAAAGATATATAGGTGGTACTCTACTCAGCCTTAAAAGGCCCATTTTCAAAAGTAACTGAGATCACACAGGAAGTTAACAGTAGAGCAAGGATTTGAACCCCAGTCACCTAAACCCCAGGCTAGCATTCTAATCACTGCTGCATCCTGCCTTTTTCTTGCTGATTCTTACAATCAGAAAATATCCTGTTTCCCCACGGAAAATTTCATTTTTGATGAAACCATGCTGTTGATCAATCCTAAATGACCCTTTCTTCTCCTGCTGTTGGATAGATGTCTATCTAGATCTGGCTTTTATGATCAAAATATTTGAACACCTCATAATTATTTATCTTCACAACATCTTGTGAGTTAGGGAAGTATTATCCACATTTTACAGACCAGAGCGGCTTAACCAAACTCATGTATGACATTGGTGGCTCCACCAATAATGGAAACCAGGTCTCCTGAGTTGCAGGCCAGTGCCCAATCCATAGGACCATCCTTCCTATCTGTCATCTTTTCAAAATGTTGAAATTTGGTACAGAGAGCAGCCCTCGTGGAACGTGCCTTATGTACTGCAATGAGATTTATTTTGAATGAGTTTTGACCCTTTGAATATTTCATAGGAGGCATATGCAGTATAATTTTGTAAGCTGATTTTATTCGCCAATCCCATAAACTGCACAGCTAAGAAATGCTGTGCTATGTATTCATGCTTGATTAACTTAGCTGTGCAGTAAAAATAGTACTGCAGATATAAAAGGATTCATGAAAGCGGATACAAACTTAGGAAGGTTTGCAAAAGGAGCTTTGTGTAGGCAGGGCACAAAGAAACTCTCCCAGTATGAAGATTCTAACGGTGTGCCCACACTTGAAATGCTTCACCATCTCCATGGAGCGGACACTTACTATAGTGACAGAGGGATTTTTGTATCACTGCAGTAAATCTACATCAGTGAAAGATGAAGCTAAATCAACAAACGAATTCTTCTACATCAGTGCTTAGGTTGGTTTAATTACATTGCACAGGGCATGAAACTTTTCACAACCCTGAGTCATGTAATTACACCAACCTAACCTTGTGGTGTAGATCAGCCCTGAGGTGCTAAGGAGAGAAGCTGTAGATTTCTTAAGGGACTAAGCATGTGAATAAATGCTGGCCAGTTTAAGCAAGGAGTTCATGGTCTGGTCCTGTATTTTGCAGGAAAGGCATTTTGCCAAACAGCATTTTGGTGCCCTCTATCCAATTAATTCCAATACAAGCTATTGCCATTGGCTTTTTGGCAAACCACCAAAGATTGCTTTCTTTCTGTTTGTAAAGTATCCCCCTCATATCCCTTTTCTTTAAAACCAACCAACCAACCAACAAACAAACAAGCATCTAGGAAACTTCATACAAGGACTATTTTAAAGGATCATTAAGGTTGAGCACTCAATAGTCTGGAATAGCCATAAATAAGATTGTATGGTCAACCAGAACTTTTCTTTCTTTTCTTTCTATGAATGAAAATATTATTAAAGACATAGCACATTTTTTTAAACATCATATAATATCTAAATTCACAGTAAAAGCACCACTCCTGCAAATACTTAGCTGCAGGCCTAGCTCCGAAAATGGGCATGTCCACACAGCAGGGCAAAAGTCAAATTAAGATATACAACTTTAGCTACATTAATTAAATAGTTTAATTCGGCTTTTGGCACTGGCTATATAGCAGGAAGTAGAAAGAAGAACACTCTTCCTTTGACTTCCCTTAGTCCTTGGGGTTGGAGTAAGAAGTCCTCCATCTCGACATTATTTCAAAATAATGCTGTGTAGATGTGTATTTTGTTATTTCACAATAATGTCCGTTATTCCATAATAACACTGCTGTGTAGATGTACCCTATGTGTGCAACCCATTAGCTTTACTAGGAATGTTTAAGGGCACAAAATTTAGCATGTGCTTAATCGCTGTGATGAACTGGGTCCATAGGCGGAGCAGTAGCAATGCCCTTAGTGAATGTTGCTTATTGCTTTTCATTCTAATCCCTGGATTTATACAGGTGTGTGTTACCCCTTTTTGGATCCAAGTGGCTAATTAAAGTTCAGGGATCTGTATGCCTTGAAGTTGGAAGTAGGAAATTGGTGGTAACCAGGTATTTCACTACAATCTCGTTTACAAGGCATGTACAAAGCCCTTTGTCTCTGAACACAGAAAGAACCAAGAAACTGCTCTATTTTACCAGCCCCCATGCCCATTTAACTAATACCAGACCAAAGCACAGGGACACACTGTGGTTACAGGCTCCTGCTTGATTGTGGCTTTATCTACACTGCCAAGCGTAAATGTGACAGTGTGGTCATGGCACCAGCACTGGGAGAGAGCTCTCCCAGCACTCTAGGTAAACCACTGCCATGAAAGGCATCGCTAACAACATGGGGAGTGTGGCTCCCAGTGCTAGAAGGCTGTTTACACTGATGCTTTTCAGCACTGTAACTTGCTGCCTATGCAGAGATGTCTTTTCACACCCCTCAGTGAGAACGTTACAGCACAGTAAAGCGGCAGTGTAGACAAGCCTCTTTTCATAGAATCAAAGAGTCATAGATGATTAGGGTTGGAAGAGACCTCAGGAGGACATCTAGTCCAACCCTCTCATCAAAGCAAGATCAACCCCAATTAAATCATCCCACCCAGGACTTTGTCAAGCATGGCCTTAAAAACTTCTGAACATGGAGAATACAGCACCAACTTAGGCAACCCATCCCAGGGCTTCCCCACCCTCCTAGAGAAATTGTTTTCCTAATATCCAACCTGGATCTCCTCTTGTTCTGTCATTCACCATCAGTGAGAATAGCCTGGCTTAGCTCTACCTCTCCCTCTGTTCTTGTCTGTGACTTCAGTGGCTGTGTTGTCTCACACTCATCTACCCAAAACAATACTCAGCCCAAAGCTCAGAGAGGTATGTATACAGAATTTTTGTCTTGGGTGGGGGCTTATGCTTACAGTTATGTTAATTGAAGGGAGAGTTCACACCTTCAGCCTCAATAGGGCTTATTTGAACCCCTAACAAGTTTTCACGCTGCTCACCACAATATATAATATATAGCTAGTGTATCCATATGTGCACATATCACTTTTCAGATTATAAAGACAAACTAAACAAGAACACTGTTCAGTAAAGAATACAATAGGTCCTACCGTTATTGATATGATGAACAACTAGGCTTCCTAAATCTAAAAGCACTTTGCCTCTTCACCCCCAAGTTTCATCATATTGAGCATTAGATCATTTTCACATGCTTAGATGTCTTCTTTAAATATGATGGACAATGGTGGTAAACATCTGATATAACCAGTCTTTTAATTTTGTGTTCACCAAATCCATTTAATGGAATCTTTTGCTTTTAAGTTTTTTTGAAACCTCAATATACTGCATCATTATGTTAAAGACAATGCAAAAATAAACAAGGCCGATTCTGTATTCAGAATCTAAGTGGCAGAATACTTAATAGCTTATAAGAGTTGACATTTCATAGGTCTGCAGGGACACAGATGAAATACCCATCTTCATTTATGAAATACAGCTGGATAGTTTACTGTTACTCTGCATGATCTATTATACATTTCAAAGGAGGAGGCACAGCATTTGGTACCCTGTGCAAGTGGGGACTACTTTGGTCCCCACTCGCACTGTTTCCCTCACTGCACCTCTGCCTCCCCTATGCCCCCACAGAGATGGTGCTGGGGAGAACCTGCTTTTAAGCCAGATGCCCCCCAGCACCAGCTCCTGCTCCCCCCCTTGGTGCCTCTGATACAAAGGCACCAAGCGGCGGGGGGGGGGGAAGCGACTAATCAAGTAGTGACTCAACTACCCGATAAGCCTAGGCTTAACGGGTAGTCAACTAGTTGACTAATCGCTTACATCCCTATAGCACATATGGGTTGTTTATAACCCATGAAAGGTACACACCAAAGCACATAGACAGCAGAAAAGTAATAAGCAAAAATTCAGAATCCTTCATTGGGTAAAATCAAGAGTTTCCAATTTCACCAAGTAATTATTCCAGGACTGTACATTAATCCAAGTTTTCTGAGAGTTCTTTCTTGCCATAGCTGTTGAATGAGCAATACCACATTGATAAATTTTTCACAAGAGAATCTGATAAAATAAAAGAATGTTCAGAGCATATGTAAAGTTTCAATTCTGCACACTGTTTTAGAATCAATGTAATATACTAAATATTTCATGTGTCCAAAAGGAGTATAGTGTTCATTAAAGAAATACAGATGGTCTTCAGATAGCTAACAAGACTGCCTCTTTATCTCACATCTTCCTGCTGTGATATGTAAGAGAAAAACCAGCAACAGTGGACTCCCTGTGGCTGAACTCAAATGTTAATTTCTGGCAAAATATTCTAAATTGGTATTACTACCCCAACTCAACTGAGTTTCATGGTTTTGAGCGGTTTACACCATTTCTGAATTTGGTCCACTTGTTGCCAATGGACTTTGCTTGCTTTAAGGAAAGGCTATTTTCTCTGGGTTAGATTGTGGATTTGCCAGTAGTTCTAACAGGAAATGTGCATTTGTACTATCCCAGGAGCATTCAGATTCACAGTTCAATTCCTGGTTTCTCCCTTGCTATCAAGAGAAGTGATCTGCATCACCTTTCCCTGGCATGGGTAACTTCCCATTCCGCAGCAGCTCAGCTGCTCGAGCTGGCACACTGGGGCTATGTCTACACTGCCGGCTTTTCTGGCAAAGTATGCTAATGAAGCACTCATTAGCAACTTCTCGTGCTTCATTTCCATAATCTCTGCCCGAGCCTTTTTGCGCAAGAGGTTTTTGTGCAAACACTAGGGCTGTGTCTACACTGGCACGATCTTGCGCAAAAGCGGCCGCTCTTGCGCAAAAACTTGCTGCCTGTCTACACTGGCCGCGTGTTCTTGCGCAAGTAAACTGATGTTCTAATGTATAAAATCAGGGCTTCTTGCACAAGAACTCTGATGCTCCCACTCAGGAATAAGCCCTCTTGTGCAAGAGCTCTTCCAGAAGAGGCCAGTGTAGACGGGCAACATGAATTTCTTGCACAAGAAAGCCCTATGGTTAAAATGGCCGTCAGAGCTTTCTTGAGCAAGAGAGCATCTACACTGGCATGGATGCTCTTGTGCAAAAGCACATGCCAATGTAGATGCTCTCTTCTGGAAGAGTTTTTGCACAAGAAGCTGCCAGTGTAGACGTAGCTAGCAATGTAGACGGATCCATTTTGAGCAAAAAAACTCTTTTGTGCAAGATCTGTATACCTCCTTTTTTGAGATAAGGAGTCAATGGGAAGCAGGTGCTGAAACACCTTTGAGGAGCTGGGCCTTAGTCACCAGGAGTTCAGGGAGAAACAGAAAAAAACTTTAAAAACAACTGAAAATACTTTTCTATTCCTAAGTATACCCACATTTGCTTCTTGGTGTCAAGGAAACATATAATTCATTCCCCATAGTTCTCTTATATGCCAGAAGTCAGAGGAGATGGTAACAGTGGTATCTTCTGGCCTTGCAATCTGTTATTCTCATTAATGCACAAACAAGTATATGAATTTACTTAGTCATATTGTTACATTTACCTAATAAAGTGTGTCCCATTTTTAGGTATAGAATATTATTTTAAATTATTTTCCAGTTTCCCATCTGAGTCCATCACACTTTAACTTGGGCCAACCACAGAACTTGGATTCAATGGTAGAGGAATACGAAAAATAGAACTAATTAAAATTTTTAAAACTCTAAAACCTTTCAAAATGGCTTTTTTCCTGTAAAGATTGTGGCATATCAAAGCAGATGATAGCCAGGTATGATATAAAAGATTTATTGGCACTCACTTGAGATGACCTACATCATTGATTTATGACATTTCTCCTCTTGAGTAACATAGTTTTCCCAAAGTGAGATCAATAAAACAGGCATGCTTCATCACCACTATGTATTTTTGCTACATAATATGTTCTGATTTACAGGTAATAAAATGCCCATCAAAAAATTCTGTGCAGTATCTCTCACTTGCAGCTATCTAAAACTGTTGGTGGTGTTAAAATTTGTTCTTTTTTCACCAATCAATGGCATATATTATGTTAAAAGAGACTTGAGGCCATTGTGGCCAACCAAGATCTGGTGTTTTAAAATGAACCTGTCATGAATTCTAAATGTGGCTCAAATGAAAATGTGACTCATCTGAAATCATTCTCTACATTGCCTGCTTAGGAAGAGCCCCAGTAGCAAAAATACTTCTCGAGCACAGCTTAAAATGTTTTATCAGCCATTTGTCTCCTCATTCAAAATACGCTGTCAGCTGGTACAGCCATAAGCTTTCTTCTGAAACAAAATACAAAATCTTAAAAGTCCTTTCAGCCTGCACAAGAGCAAACAAATCAGAGACAACTTGCTTCTCTTCCCCTCACAACCCCAAAAACAAAAACAAAAAACCCCTCCAAATTCAGGAAACACGGCTAACAATAAGAGCTATATAGTTACTTCAGAAAAGTCAATGTCATTCACATTTTTCAAGGTTAACTTTGTATTTATGATAATTTCCATAGATCTGAAAGAAATAAAGATAGTAATCAGATACTGTACCACATCACGCTTCTTTCATCCATTTTTGTGACTGAACAGCTCAATGAGTTCACTTAATGATACTATTAAAGCCAACTAATAAACCTTGCACAACTCATTAGTGGGGACCTTGGAGCAATTATCACATGAAATAATCACATTAGTATTATATTGCCTGCTCAGCTCTTTCCCATAACAAATGTACTGAAATGTATGGAGTACATGCAATTTTGATTGTGTTGTAGAAAGACAAAGTTGTTAGAGGTCATGCACAATATAGAAAAATGGTCTACTAATCCTTTATTGTTGTATTGCAGGAGCCAAGACTTTCTGATGTGATACATTTATTATTTTGCATTAATGCTAATGTGTTAATAAGGTTTGTTGTTCCTTTAAGGAGACAAAAGCACAGGTTATTAACTTTAACTGGAGTTAATCACTTCCATTCAAACATAGCATTGGATTTGTTTAGATTAAAAGTAAAAAGTTTATTAACAAAAAAAGAGTAGTCTTGAGTGAGCTCAAGTACGAGGGATAACAACCAAATAGTTACAAGGAAATAAAAGTAAAATACACTTTCTAATGGCTAAGTCTTAACTTTAAAAGCTACAGCCAGGTATGTTGTGCCAAGTAGCATGAATATACTGTAATCTACATAGTATTTATTACCTTTTTCTGTAAGTGACTACAGTATTTTTGAATTAAATACAACAAATTACATTCTAATCACATTAAGGATCTTGACCTCAGCAACCCAACACCAAGAGATTCAAGCATAAAGCTGCTACTATGAGCCAAATTTCAAGTAGGTGTAATTCAAATATATTACCTTTTTTGGACTTGTATATTACTGTCACACCACATATGTTGCAACACTTTATTAACCAATACAATAAGGATTTCTCACATGGATGATGTGTGGATGGATGGATGGATAGATTGAGAGACAGACAGACAGATGACAGAAAGATGTAATTTAGAGGTTTGAGATCTGACCTCATTACCAGAGCATATCATCATTGTTGCCAAGAATAAAATTGCTAAAAGTTTATTCTGTGGAAGAAATAAATCAGAACATTTTGCAAATATGTGCTAGTCCCACATTCTCATTCTAACCATGCCAATTATCCTAAAGAGAAACATTATTATTTGATAGCCACTGATGCCTCCAACAAAGGCTCCATGAAATGCTTCCTTCTTGTTTTTCGATTTCCATTGTGTTTAGAGGTACTCAGTACTGTTTCTTAGATTTTTATGATGACTGTTACCAACCTAGACCTAGTCAACAGAGGTATGTCTATACTGCAACCCTAGTTCGAACTAGGGTGGCTAATGTAGGCATTCGAACTTGCAAATGAAGCCTGGGATTTAAATATCCCGGGCTTCATTTGCATGTTCCCGGGCGCCACCATTTTTAAATGCCCCGTAGTTCGAACTACCTGCCCGCGTCTACTCGCGTCATGGACTAGGTAGTTCGAATAAAAGCTCCAAATTCGAACTACCGTTAAACCTCCTTGCAGGAGGAATAATGGTAGTTCGAATTAGGACCTTTAATTCGAACTACCCAGTCCGTGCTGCGTGTAGCCGCGGGCAGGTAGTTCAAACTACGGGGCATTTAAAAATGGCGGCGCCCGGGAACATGCAAATGAAGCCCGGGATATTTGAATCCCAGGCTTCATTTGCAAGTTCGAATACCTACATTAGCCACCCTAGTTCGAACTAGGGTGGCAGTGTAGACATACCCTAGGATAGACAAGTTTGGCCTAAAATTATATGGATCAGCATTCACAGGAGATACCATGAGTGTTATTTATTCTAAATTTAACAGTGTTTTCCAAAACCTGAGAGACACAGTAACCTTCTTGCTGCCAAGTGTTTATTTCATGTCATATACACATCAACACAAGATTTACAGTGACCAAATTAGATTAAATTACACATTTTATGCTTATGTTATGAACCGCAGATGTATTTCAATGAAAATAATCACAAAGGCTGTGTCTACACTGGCGCGATCTTGAGCCAGAGCTATGCAAATGAGGCTCAGCGTGGAATATCGCCGAGCCTCATTTGCATAACTAATGAGCCGCCATTTTTGCGGAAGAGGCTCTTGCGCAAGACGGAGCTGTCTACACTGCCCCGTCTTGCGCAAGAAAAACCCTCTTGCGCAAAGCCGTTATGCCTGAAAATAATCAGCATAATGGCTTTGAGCAAAAGGGTTTTTCTTGCGCAAGACGGGGCAGTGTAGACAGCTCCGTCTTCCGCAAGAGCCTCTTCCGCAAAAATGGCAGCTCATTAGTTATGCAAATGAGGCTCGGCGATATTCCACGCTGAGCCTCGTTTGCATAGCTCTGGTGCAAGATCGCGCCAGTCTAGACACAGCCAAAGTGTAAAACAGATTTTCTGCTTATCTGTGAGTTTAAAAGTGTTTATGAAACAGAAATGACACCAATGAAAATAGTATGTGCACACTCAAAAAATCTCATAGTGGCAAAAGAATGTTCATTTGAAGAATTTACAAAAGCTGTTAAAATATTCAAAATTAATTGTTATTGACATGAATGTGTTATATGAAGAATTTTGTTCAATTGAAAGAAGTAATTTTGTCTCCTGAATTTCAAGACTGCTCAATTATTGAAGAGAAATACCTCACAATTTTTTCAGATGGATAAATCCTAGTGGAAGTAGAAACTTCCAAGAATTTGAAAAGAATAGCTTCTTACATACTTTCCATTTCATTTAGCAGCGTGTACAGTGACAGTATTTTGATGAATGAAGTCTACATGCTGAAACGAAAGAAATCATTTGGAAGCTGACACAGTGAAAGAAGAACTACAGATTTCCTGCAATTTTGAAAATGCTGAATGCAAGGGTACATTTCCAGAATTCATCAACAACTAGAAATCTCCAGGGAGGGAAATACAAGACATAGATAATACTGTGTATGCTTTCTATGATTTGTATTTGAATTTTCTAATTTTTATAAGTAGTGAAAAGGACTGGTTCTCCTTTTCTGGTTACTTGTGGGATCTACAGACTAGTGCTACCGCACTAAAAATAGCTGTGTTGATATTGCAGCTCAGGCTCTGAAGCCCAGGTAGTAGGGAGGGATTCAGAGCCCAAATTCTGGAGCATCTATCTGACTGTATTTAGTTCCATAGTGCAAACCCAAGTCTGTAGAGTTGGATTTTGAGGCCTAGTCAACACCACTGTGGGCCATCAATCTAAGGGTACGTCTACACTGCAGCGTTTTTCCGGAATAACGGCCATTATTCCGGAAAAACAATACTTGCATCCACACTGCAATAGTGTTATTTTGACAAAAAGTCAAAATAACAGAGGGCTTTTTCCAATAGCAGTAAACCTAATTCTATGAGGAATAATGCTTTTTACAAAAAAGCTTTTTAGGAAAAAGGCGTGAGTGGACGCGGAAGAGGGAGTTATTTCAGAAAAAGAGGCAGGAAATAACACAGGTGCCCTGCTGGCCACTCCGTCCATACTCATCACAACTCTATAGTTCCTGTCTCCTGGCAGCTCTTAAAGCCATAGACACCCAGGACAGGCCTTGTGGCAGGAAGCTGGCCCTGGGAGCTTCCAGACACTGCACGCTGCCACAGCCACACATCTGGGCACTATGTCCCAGTCACAAGCCCCTCCCACGAGCCCACTGGCCCTCACAGGGAACATGCCCAGGGCTCCCAGGAGCCTGCCAGGGGCTGCAAGAGGCATGCACTGTCCTTGTCTGAGCTGGAGATCCTGGCCCTCCTGAAGATATGGGGCGAGGAGGAGACCCTCCAGGATTTCTGCTCCAGATGCAGGAACACAGACATATACAGCCAGATGGCAGACAGCCCGGCCACGAAGGGCCACCACAGCACTCTGGAGCAGGTCTGGAATAAAGTGAAGGAGCTGTGGCAGGGGTATGTCAGGTCCAGGGAGCGCAGCTCTAGCTCTGGGACAGGATGCAACTCCTGCCCCTACTACAATGAACTTTACTGCAGCCTGGGGGGCGATGCAGCCCCTCCCCCAACCCTGGTGGTGGACTTGGAGCTGGAGACCCTGTCATCACTCGTCTGGGGCTCCCAGCACAGGAGGAGGAGGACAAGCTGGAGGAGGAGGAAGAGACGGGCAGCATCATCACCACCATCACCCTGGAGCCAATACCCCAGAGCCTGGATGTCTCCCAGGCATTCTCTGAGGCCAGGGAGGGATCATCAGGTGAGTGCCCTTAGTGTTTCACACACACAGAGTGGGGGTGGTGGGCTCTTGGGGGCTGGAGGGCAATTGTCACTCAGCCTTCTCGGCCTGGCCCTCATGTTGCAGTGGATGCACACGCAGCGCCAGTCTGCGCCACGCAGCCCCAAGAGGCAACCCCGGAGCACCCCCGGGCTCCTACTCACAGGCTCTGGGGAGGCCAGACACACTTATGACCCCCGGGGGATATGCCCTCCCACCACCAGCAACTGCTGGAAGGAGGCTGGGGACAAGGGCACATGCACGCCCGCACACAGACATGCCTGAACGCTCAAGGCACCATCCACTTTGGGGGACAGTGCAGCCAGGCGCAGGTGTGTGTGTGGCTCTGATAGACGCCCAGGCTGCTTGAGGCCCCTCTCCCACCTATGGGATCCCAGTGTGGCCGGACACTTCCCTTGCCTGCTTGTCCGTGGGACTGGGGTGGGAGGACGGGAATCATGGTCCCCTGGGGACTTCTGGGGCCCTGTGAGGCAGGGCCCACTGTCCAGGCCACACATGAACTTGCTCCCAGGACATCCCTGTCCTCTGGCCTGAGGACTGATGCTTTCAGCTCACTGATGAGGGCAAGGCCTCAGGGACAGTGTCTCCAGGGATGACTGACCACCTCTCTCTCTTTATTCTCCCCAGCCAGACCAGCCATGCCTGTGGGGTGATCATCACCTTCCGAAGGAGACAAACAAAGACACAAAACAGAAAATCAAAGGGGGTACCTGAGCCTTTGGGAGGTCCCCACTCTCCTGCCCCCCATAAACACCCCAGGAGCCACCCCCATCAGGCCGCCTCCCTCCTGCAGGGTTGTGTGAGGGTGGGACTGCATAATCCCCCAGGGGTGGGGCTTTCCCCTCATCCCACCCACCGTACTTCCAATCCCCCCTTTTCCTAGGGTCCCCCATTCCAGTACTCCCCCTCCCCTTCCAGGGACTGAAGCCCGAGAGTGCCTTACTTCCATGAGGAGGGCCCTGACAGTGGACTTTCCCATGCCAAACTGGTTGCCCACAGACCAGTAACTGTTTGGGGTGGCAAGATTCCAGACGGGATGGCCGCTTCTCTAGGGGGATGGCAGATCGTATCTGGCTGTCCCATCGATGGAGGGCAGGGGCGAGCCAGGCACACAGCTCCATGAATGTCTCCTTCCTCATTTTGAAGTTGTGCAGCCACTGCTGGTTGTCCCACTGCTCAGTCACCAGCCAGTCCCACCAGTCAGAACTGGTGTCCAGCCTCTAGAACCTTCTCTCTATCCTGGGGTGCAGTTGCAAGGGTCTTGCTCCTGCACATAGGCAGAGAGTCTGGATAATGAACTCTGAGTTGAGTTCATGCAGGACCATGAAGACAGTCTGCAGAAACTGCTATAGAAACTGCAGCATGGCAGTGTGGGGCCATCGCATATCCAGAGGCAGCTCTGGCACCTTGGCAATGAGGGCTGTGGTATCCAAAGGCAGGGCAACCAGAGCACACCGTGCAAATGCTTTGCTGTCCCTCTGGAGATGTAGGCAAGCAAGCAGAAGAAGCTGAGCAACAGCTGTCCAAGAGGGTCCCTTTAAGCACGCGTCTCAGATAACCTTAGGCAACAGCACCCAGAAGCAACTGCTGACCTAATGCCCTGGCTGAACTGGTTCCAGCTGGCCTTAAATGTGAAATAGCATCCAATCAGTGTAGATGCTATCTTTCAAAATAGCACATCACTATTTTGTTCCGCTTTGTGTCTAGACACACTATTTCAAAATAAGCTTTTCCTTAAGAGCTCTTCCCTAAAAGCTTATTTCAAAAGAAGCTTGCAGTCTGTGATGTAGCCTAAGTTACACAATTTCAGCTAGGTGAATAATATAGCTGAAGTCAACATTCTTGATCTACTTACCAGTGTCTTCACTGTGATGTGTCAATGACAGACGCTCTCCCATCAACTCTGCCTATGATTTTCTTTCTGGTGGAGTACCAGAGACAATGGGAGAGAGCTCACCAGTCAGTTTATTGTGCTATACATCTACACTACACACAATAAATTCATCCCCACTGGATTGATCTCTGGCGACTCCTAGTTCTTGCATTATGAGAAGAAGTAAACAGAACGTCCTTATTTAATTTCTCCATACCTGTCATGATTTTATATAGACCTTTATCCTATGACTCAGAGGGTACGTCTACACTTGCTCCCTAGTTTGAACTAGGGATGCAAACGTAGCCGACCAAAATTGCTAATGAAGTGGGGATTTAAATATCCCGCGCTTCATTAGCATAATCTCGCCCACGCGCTATTCCGCTCACCAGCTGATTTGAACCAGGAAGTGCACTCCGGGATGCGTTAGTTTGAGTCAAACCCCTTGGTTCAAACTAACGTTACTCCTCATTAGCAATTTCGGATGGCTACATTTCCATCCCTAGTTCAAACTAGAGTGCAAGTGTAGATGTACCCTCTTTGAGGAAGAAATAGGGACATAAGCGACTAGACGACTATCCAATAAGCTGGCAGCAGGGAGATATACAGGATGCTGCTGAGAAGCAGCCTCTGTCCATAGGGGTCCCAGCGGGGAGCTGGGCCTCCCTTCAGACAGGGGCTATTGCTGCTAAGCAACCTCTGTTCATGGCAGCCAGGGCTGGCTGTGGTAAGGGGCTGCTCTGGCAGGGGCTGGTGCCATGAACAGGGGCTGGTGCCGGAGCAGTCTCTGTTCTTGGCAGCCAGCACCAACCCCTGTTCTTGGCAGCCAGGGCTGGCCACTGCGAACAGAGGCTACTCTGGCACCAGCCCCTGTTTATGGCAGACAGGACTGTCTGCCGCGAACTGGGGCCGGTGGATTCAGCACGAGCCAGGACCGAGCAGTCCCGGCTCACACTGATCGCTGCACCTCTGCCTTTTAAATGTAGTAAGAGCCCACTGGCTCAGGCAGCTCCTGAAGCTACCCCCACTGTGGTTCTGCAGAGTAGCGCTTATCAACTAATTGTATTGTCGATACAAATTGTACCGACTATACAATTAACCAGATAACATTTTAACATCCTAAGTAAGAATTCCAGTTTAGCCCATTTTCCCCAGGATTTCACAACACAAGCTCCAACAAGGATATCAAGTTACATGCATTGTCATATCAGAGCCAATCCTACTTGGTTGATGAGTGACCTGAGATTAAAAACATTCTGTCATGTAGCCACTAGGGTATTTTCATGTGCCACAGTCTCCAGAGTGGATATGGGGGAGAGGGCAAAGCAGTGGTAACAAGAATCTAACTATCACTTTTCATAGAAACAGACTTACTAACTAGCAAGTCTAAAAACCCAAAAAGCAATCAGAAAAGTAAAAGGAGCAAGACAAGCACATGCAAAGCATATTATTTGTTTCTATATGGTTTAGATCCATTAAAGAGAACACAACTGTACATTTGTTTATATTACTGAATCTGCACTAAAAACCCAGTATAAATAAATTACAGTGAATATGTGTCTATTTATTTGTTTTTCCTAAAATTAATTAAGTATTTTAGGGGAAATTGTCAGAGTGGCCACCATCACGAATTGGTGGTCGCACTCTGAGCCACCCAAGAATTTTCCATGAGATCCTCACCTGTCTACTCTGATACCGGTCTGGAGTATAGGAAATTATACAATATGAGAGGGAGGGTGACATCACTCAAATGTGACAGGAGTGTACCTACCAAGTCCATGATTTGCCGCTACATTTCTCATTGCTGTCTTTTCCAAACTAACCTTTTCACTGACATTGCAGATCCATCAGTATAGCTCCTCGGACTGTATGAACTCTCCAGGGTTTTGTTTCTATAACCTGAAGGTTTTTATTTGTAGAAATGAGGAATAACACCACCCCTGCCAGTTTGCTTCAAGAGGTGTTATCTCTGTAAAACGAAGTTTGCATGAACTGAATAATGAAAGAGGATTATATGTCTATCTTTATATTTTAGAAAATCGAGTCTATCTATCCATCCGTCTGTGAGTCCATTTGTGCATGAACTCTCCTTAAACAGTAAGAACTAGGGCCACCAAATTTAGTATGTAGCTTCCTCTTATCCTATCTTAAAGCAAGGTCAGAGTTTGGTTGTGCCAGGAAAATGGGATTGGCCTGCAGTGGGACTGTTTTCTACAACCAAAAAGGGAGGGAGCTGCTAGGATGGACGGTTATACTGCAGAGTGACCACAGGGGGCAGCCACACCACTGTCCCCCACAACCCACCATAGGGGGAGCCTAAGCCATGCCCCCCTTGAACCCAGTGCTGAAGAAGGGTGTGGGAAGCCCAGGCCCCATCTCTGCAGGCACCCTGGCAGCCACCACCGGTGGCCCAGTATAGGCTCAGCCACCCCAGGGAGCCATTACTGCCAACTCACTGTGGCCCCAAGTGCTCCATGAGCCACCGCCACCAGACCAGCATAGTCCCAGGAGTCACCACCATGGCAGCAGTGCAGCCCCAGGTGCCCTAGCAGTCACCGCCAGACCAGCACCTCCCTTGCCACTGCAGGCGGTCCTGGTGAGCCCCACCCCCAAATCTCCCAGCATCCTGACCTGAGCCCTTGATTCCTGCTCTCCCATCCCTTGTCCTGAGCCCCCCCACACCAAACCCCTTCAATGAGCCTCCCACCTCTTGCTCTGAATCCTGCAACCCGCATCCCCTGTCCTGAAACCCCCAAACACTTCACCTCCTCCCCTGAGTCCCTCAGACCTCCAAGCCCCTCCCCTGACTCCTGCACCCCCCATGCGAGAGAGAGAGAGAGAGAGAGAGAGAGAGAGAGAGAGAGAGAGAGAGAGAGATGTGGGGCACAGAAAGTATATGTTTAGTATGTAAATGACACCTGTTGAAAGCTCCTGAGAGGTTCAAACTCAAAAAACTCTTTGCTGCTGGACAATGTTCTATAACTGCAAGCAGTAGCAGTTCCCTTATCCTGTCTACAGACTAGTCTCCAGAGGGCAATATAGCTCCTTCATACACATACCCATAAATTCAACTTCAACCTGCAGAGCTGGAAGACATAAGCAGCAGTTACATTATTGGCACAGTAGCTGAGTAATCTCAAATTACACATGGTGTATGATTTCTCCTTGTACTAGCAGATGCCACTTTTATTACCCACTGTTCTTGTGTCTAGAAGACAGACTGGGGGCAGAGTGAAATTAACCCTATACAAAAAAGTCTAAAGGTTTATGGGCCAAATTTTCAAACTTTGTTCCTACCATTATATATCTAAATTCACAGGTAGTTAAATAAGTTTCCCAAATTTCGGAAGTGCTGAGTTTTGATGGTGGCATCAGTAAATTGGAGGAACTCAGCCTCACCTCTGGAAATCAGGCCACTCATATAGATGCCTAAGTATACATTTAGGCATTTAACATTAGGCACCTAAATACTGTTTAATTGCAAAACACATCATACTTCAAAGAAAGAGACTAAATGTTTGTGCACAGCAACCTGAAAAAGCCACACACACTTTCTGCCTTTTTTAAAAGACTGGTTTTTAACAATCTTTACATTGATCATACATTCTCAGTAGTGTGCTCTTTCTAATTCATGGGCAACAAATCATTTCAGATTATTTCATCTTCACAACTGGGAGTGTCATCAACTAAAATTACCATTCTGTTTGCTTTTTGTTCCTCTCCAGCCCTTTCTGGTACACTCTGTATCCTACAATCTCAACCAAATTGATTTTGTACTAAAATCTTGACCCTGTAGCACAAAAACCTTCACGTTTTCCATATTCAAAAAGTTACAACTGAGCTGAACTATGATAATCATTAATTAGCTCTATTTGTGTGGCATTTTTGGTCACATTTTGCTCTGTTTTACACTGTAAGTCCAAGAAAGTGACCGTTCATTAACACTAGTATAACTGAAGATAGAATCTGGCCCTCTGAGTGTAGCATTTTATAGTGCACGCTAAATCCCTTCATTTGAAATCAAAATTGTATCAAACACCCTTCTCTTATTTAGTCAGTATATGACAACTAGAATTAAGCAAGCAAAATGATTTTCCAAGTCTCTACACAAACATTCATTCTGGCTAATTTCAAGCAACACTTTAAGAAAACAAAAGCCATGAAACAAAAGCACTTCAATTAATTATTCCCTATCCCATTTTTTGTCTGTTTGTTTTTGTTTGTTTGTTTTAGCAGTAATTTTAACCCACTAGCTCACCATAGTGACAGTTAATGAATGACATTTTGCTTTTACAGAGTGATGGTCTGCAATCCAGCTTTGAAAAGTAGGCTGAGAAACTGATAACTATAGTAACTCAGGTTTTCAGAGCAGTGGTTTGTTAATTTCATAGACAGTTTAAATAAAGGGGTTTCACACAGCAATCCCACTTAAACAAAACTCCCATTGAAATCCTGGCAAATTTAGGGACTAGAAGGAGTTAACCAAGATGAGCTAATTTTTGATGCAATGCCATTAAAGTCATTGGTGCTAAATTAAAGATGTGTTTGACCCAACATGCTTGTTTAGTTGGCAGTGCCAGTACTGCATCTTGTTTGGCAGGCATCTATTGAGTGTGGAGACTGTAGAACAGTGAGTAGAAAAAAAATGATGATGGCAGGGGGAGAAAGGGTTTCATTTCAGACTCTGAAGCTAAAGGACTACAGCCAATCATTCTGTATTCAATATTGTTGCATTGTATCTCAAGCTATGGATAGTCATACAAAGTTTGGTTGTCTTGCCCAGCACTATAACGCCTTTCATGCACTGAGCACAAAAATGATGGCCTTGCACATGTATTTCAATAGATGTCTTCATGAGCTGCTCAAAAGAAGACAATGAATAATGCCATTCAAGTAGGTCTTTCTATGTATTAGAACAGTGTTTCTCAATCAATGGTACGTGTACCCTGAGGGGTACATGAGAGAAGTCTGGGGGGTACATCAACACAAATGAAATCTGGCAAAAAATGTCCGGGATTTTGCCCTGCAAAGGGGATCGGGGAGGGGGCAGCGGTACGTGCGTGTCAAATTGAATGTTCGGAGCCATGTGCCTGGACGTTAACAGCCGCTCTGTACATGCGTCCCAGAGAAGATGGGAAAACCTTTGCTCCAAAGGACCCCCCCCCCCGCATCAGTGGCATAGCAAGGGGGGGGGGCAGTTGTCCCCAAGTGCCACACTAGGGGGACACCAGGCTGGGGTGGGAGCACACAGCCCCATGTGGCAAGCCCGGTGCTGGCAGGCCACTTGCTCCCTGCAGACAAGCCACCGAGGCAGGGCCAGGTGGTGGGAGCGGGCACTTCAAAGGTAGGGTTACCACACGTCTGGTGCCTGGCTCTGGGGGAGGGGCATTGGGTTAGAGTGGGGGGAGGGGCTGGGGGTACTTATAATTTTGTTTTAAAAAAAGGGATACTTTATTAAAAAAAAAGGTTGAGAAACACTGTAGTAGAATATACATAATGACAAGAGAAATTCAGGTGAAAACGGAATAACAAAATAGATAGGCTTCAGTGAAAGGGCATGACTTGCAGCCAGGATAGGGAAATAACAGACCCTGACTATCATTGAATTTTAGTTACAGAAACTAGAGTTGGGCCACAAAATCTTGATTCAGATCTAGATTTCAAATGCTCCAAAGTTCAGGGGAGTTAGGATAATCAGACATAAAACACAGATCTAGACCAGGGCTTGGGTTTGCAGCCATCCCCCAACTGCCCTGCTGTAGCTCTGGCTGATGTAGGCATAAAGGAATGATCAGGAAAATATATGCATTACCTTAAAGCAGCCTGAGATGGGGTCCACTCACCACTAGGGACACCTCCTGGACACCCTGGGGGTTAGCTCTGTCAGGTGTTGCCCCCTTCCTGGGCAGTGTCTTTACACATCCTGTCTTGCTCTACCACCCCTTTTGCTCCAGGAAGTGCAGCCTCCTCTCTATGACTCAGCACTATGGCAGGGTCACTATAGGTGTTCCCTTTCCAGGGGTGAAATAACAAAGTCTTTCCTGGGCTGTCCTCTCCTGGTCTATGCTACATCCCCAGTAGGTGGTAGGGGAACCCAGGCCCACCCTCTGCTCCAGCTCAGGATCCCTTTTCAGCCAAGGTCTGGACTGTCTTTTCCTGCTGCTTTCCCATGAGCCTTCTCCGATCTTCCAGGCTTCCTCCCTTTCCAGGTTCACCAGACTCCCAAATCCTGCCTCTCAGAAAGTAACTGTGGTCGGCTTCTAACCTCTGATGTACCTTTCTCCTCCTAGGAAGTGACTGCAGTTCCTCTACTGTCTGCTCCCTGGTTTTATAGAACACATGCCTATTCCTGCCCTGCTGAGCCTGTCCCCAGTCAATTCTCTGCTCCCTGGCTCCCTCTCCAGGTGCAGCCTCTGGTGTTAATTGACCTGCCTGATGATCTTAATTCCTTCCAGTTTTGTTCTGTTGGGTTCTGGGAAGTGGGCAGATACAAACCTGTCTATGACTAAAGGCCCCTACCTCAGACTATGAGGAGGAGCCACTAAGCCTGGGACTCAAAGAAATAAGGGGGACAGCCATGGCGACTGGTGAAGGCACAGTTAGGGGAGACAAGCCCCCAGTCCTACCCCTTCTTCTGACGCCCCGCCCCTTCCCCACCCACACAGGAAGGTGGGGCAGTGCACTGTGTGTGTGCTTCCCTTTCCAACCATGGGGAAAGGAGAGGAGATGGCCCCAGGGATGGCAGAGGGTTCATAGCATGCTTCCAGCATCCCTAGACCTGGAGAAGAGCGCACCACATGACCTGGCACAGACCAGCCTCTCCAGCCCCAGAGCACTGGGGGAAGAAGGAGGGTGCTCCATGCAGTGTGGCCTCTCCAGCCACAGGGAGGGAGGAGGGCAGAGGGCATGCAAAATGGTCCCAGTCTCCCCAGCCCCGCAGGAGGGCGTGCTATATGACCAGGTGCAGCCCTGCCTCTCCAGCCTCAGAGCACTGGGGGAAGAAGGAGGGTGCTCCATAGAATCATAAAACACTAGAACTGGAAGGGACCTCGAGAGGTAATCCAGTCCAGTCCCCTGCCCCCACAGCAGGACCAAGCACCATCTAGACCATCCCTGATAGATGTCTGTCTAACCTGCTCTTAAATATCTCCAGAAATGGAGATTCCACAACCCCCCTAGGCAATTTATTCTAGTGTTTAACCACCCTGACAGCTAGGAAGTTTTTCCTAATATCCAACCTAAACCTCCCTTGCTGCAGTTTAAGCCCATTGTTTCTTGCTCTATGCTCAGAGACGAAGTAGAACAATTTTTCTCCCTCCTCTTTGTGATACCCATTTAGATACCTGAAAACGGCTATCATGTCCCCTCTCAGCCTTCTCCTTTCCAAACTAAACAAGCCCGATTCTTTCAGTCTTCCTTCGTAGGTCATGTTCTCTAAACCTGGGTGTCATTTGCTGGCTCCCCTGACACCTTTGAGGAGCAGTGTATGCTGTCAGGGGTTCTCAGCTTGATGTCCTCTTCAGGTACGCTATTTCTGACCCTTTGACCTTCACATCAGTCCCTGTTTTTTGTTGTTGTCCCCATGGGCGTCCGGTACGTAAGGCTATGATCTAGCATAGAGGAACCTTGATCAAAGATTGGGGCTTCCAAGCACCATTGCAATATAAATAATACTAGTAAGTAAATATTGGTACCAGTCAGCATCACTTAGTGATTTTATTCTTATATGTGTGAAAAAAAAATTAACCAGGATGTTCAGTGTTCAGTGACACCATTTTTTTTTCTAAGCAGCTTTATGGCATTGCTGTAACTACACTGAATTCAAACCACTGTCATGAGAGATTTAGTAATTTAATATTTTACAAGTAAAGTGGCACTTCAAATTGAAGGGGCACAAATACCATGTAATTGTGGCAAATACTGATCACATAGTTACAAGGTAATTCATTTTCATGTGGTAGCTGGGTGATTACAAGACCAATATATGACTTTTCTGTCTTTTAAGCAGCACAGAAGCTTACTTGTTAATTACTTTTAGATCTGCTCAGTGTAATTACACAGCAATCTACAAAAGCCTGTAAATATTCTGTTATCCGTTGGTGTTTACTGGTAAAATCGCTAAGTCGCATAGGCCAAACCCCGTCCCTCCCTCTGCAGGCTTCTGACACATCAGAAATGCTGCAGTTCTCCTGCACTGTAAAGTGAGGTGCAGAACTGAGCTATACCACTGAGGGGGTCCACACCTTACAGTTCTATTCAATTGGATTCCCTGAACACCAGCTCGTAAGGGGGAATTGGAGCAAAATCAGTTGCAATCTAGGGATGTAGTTTCCTGGTAGCCCCAATTCTTGAAGGCCACTCATGGTTCATATAAGGAAATGTCTGAGTAAGTTAAAGAAGTGGCATCCAAGTCTTCTCAGGCAGCAGGCTTGGGGCCCAAGACAAATAAGATCCACACACCTATGCCTGGAGTAGACAGAGGTGCAAGAAGGGCAGGAATTGGAGATTTGGCTATAGTGGACTGTCCCTCTCTCCTCTAATCCCTCTTTTGTGTAAATTTAGCAGGCAGACTTGTTATGCATTAGAGCACTTAGACCAATGGTGGGCCCCCTGCAGCTCCCAGTGGCCATGGTATGCCATTCCCAGCCAATGGCCAATGTGGGAAGCAGTATGTGCTGCAGATTGCCTACCACTAGTTTAGACAATATACTGCATGAGCTAACTGAAGTAACGCCATAATTAAACACGGGGGTGACACATGGGAGGACATGAGGGGTCACATTCCCCACATGCTATGGGTGGAAGGGGCAAGGAGCTGGCCAGCAGGCAAGGAAAGGACTAATGGGGGGCCTGACACCTGCAGCATCCCTCACCCACTGGCAGTGGCAGGGGAAATGGAGCAAGGCAGATTCAGCTCACTTTGCTCACCCAGCATGCTGCCAAAAGGCAGGTGGCAGGAGCACCCCAGCACTCCTCACTGGGAAGTGGAGTGATGCAGCCAGAGGAGTAGAGTGAATAGGGGCTGCATGGCTCCGCTTTCCCCACCACTGCCAGTGAGTGCGGGGAGGGGAGTCCTTGCTAGTCCCTTGGGTTGCCTCGGATTGGGGAAGAGGCGTGGTGGGGGCAGAGCAAAGTCAGCAAATGGTAGGGAGAGGGTGAAGCAAGGGAGGAGAAGGAGCAGGGAAGGGGAAGAGCAGGGGCAGGGAGAGATAAAGGCTGGGCTGGAAAGGGGTTGTTCTTCCCTTCCCCAGGATGGAGGAGGTGTCACATGGCCAGTGGCCCTGCAGGTTCCTCCACCAGTCACCCCTGATTAAACAGTATAGGGGCATACTTGTACTCAGTACCTTAAGAGTTTCTATATTGCTTAATGATTGGTTATTGTTCTGATCTAATTTAAATAGAATCACATTTAAGGTAAAGTATTGCATGGAACTTAATTTTGATGTGCCTATTTGAGTCTCTCCTTTGCTTGGGATGGGTAATTTAGGGTTCTGTCTATTACCTCTGAGTATTAGTGCTGCATTTCAGAAAGGCTGCTTGAGCCCTATAAATAAATAAATAAATAGCCCTAGAGCAGTGGTCACCAACCAGTAGATTGGAATCTATTAGTAGATCTTGGAGCCTCTGACAGTTGATCCTGACAGGTTTGGCTGGGGGACTATCAAGTGCTGGTGCTTCAGCTGCCCCTTCCGCCACTGCCCTGCTGCTCCTGCCCTCTGCCTTGGAGCTGCCCCCTAGGAGCTTCCTGTTTGCTGTGCAGGGTTGGAGAAGCAGAAGAGGAGACTCTGGTGTCAGGGTTTCCCTCTTTCCTGCACTCCATCTCCACAGAGTGAGCAAGGTGGGACCTCAGAGAAGGAGTGGGGTGGGTCCGAGGTATTTGGGTTTGAGGTATACCCTGGACTGACTCAAATTCTTGTGATCTTGTGCTTAAAAAAGTTGGAGACCACTGCCCTGGACAGTGGGAAAGAGTAATAGCTCCTCTTCTGTGCACATCAGTATGAAAAAGAAAACCCCTTATCGCACCAAAGGGAGAAGATGTGGGAGTGAAATTCCACATTTTCAGATCAAAGTTTTGAGGGCCTCTTAAATATCTCTTCCCGTGAAGATGTAAGCCAAGGTTATGATTTCTAGCAAGATGTGCAAGAGACAAATGATTCCTGCCACAGTATGCATCATAAATCATCCTCAAGACAGATCATTGTAACTTGTCTGTGACTGCAATTTCAACATCATGAACCACACATCATTGTAAAACAAACAGAAGCATGTTATGCCCTTGCTAATCACCCACAGGTACTAGATTATTCGTCAGACAATGAATTTTCAACCTTTACAAACTTAGAGCATCAGATTTCCACAAATCCTTGTTATGTTTCACTGGTTAAAGTGAAAAGTGTTTTAAAATGTTAATATATGCATTCAAACTAAATGTGATTCCTCATCTGTCACAGAAAGTCACTGAAAGTCATTGGCTCTGGGTTCCATTAATAAATGCAAAGGTTACAAATAAGCATAGGTGAGCCAGTTCCTATAATAGCATTGGCTGAAATCTTTGCCCCATTCCTGTGTCAAACTGATACATGTTGGATTAGTATAGATAAATTAGATAAAGGTCAGTTAGCCACCGTGTCTTCAATGCCACACCCCTATTATCACTATCATCTTTAGGGACTGGCTTTGGAATCTAAAACCATGACCTCTATTCTTTGAGGGAACCCATGTTCCATAGTTTAAATATTGTAGTCTATAACAAACACATTCATAACACTTCATAGATGGATTAGCCACCAGAGAGAAACTAGAACACAACACTATGTAAACACAAGTTATGCGCTTCCTTTAGCCCAGGAAGCTTAATTGAGCTCAAGATGTCCACCACAGTTTAAATCTCTATATGTTACCCCACAGGATAAGTTACTGGTAAGGACTGAATCTAGGACTTCCAGATCTAAAACCCAAAAGCCTCTGCTGCCCAAACTACAATGCTCCCTCCTACTAGCTCAGAAGAGTGAGACAGACAGTCACACTCTAAGTGAGACTGACATGTCCACTTCCTACTATTCAGGGCTGACTCGAGCCATTCCTGCGCCCCAGGCAGTGGGCGTGCGATGCATGCGTGGCTCTGCCCCTGGGAGCACGGCGCATGCGCGGCCCTGCCCCCCGGCACGCTGCATACCTTACAGCTGCAATCGGGTGCACGGCGCCTGATGGCAGCTCTAAAGGGCGCCGTGCATCCCCCAGCCCCGGGCACGCGGTGCCCCTTAGAGCTACCATCAGGCCCCCCCATAGGTTGGCACCCCAGGCAGCTGCCCATCTAGCCCCCCCCTTAATCCAGCCCTGTACTATTGCAAGACTATTTCCTACAGACTTTCTAAGTACTCTTCTTTCCTTTTCTTGGTTTCTAACAGGCTTATTTGTTGCTGATACTTGCACTGAGGAAAACAATGATCTTTTTTTAAAGCAAGCCTAGCACTCTCTACTACAAATTGTGTCAGGAGCTTTAATACTACTTCTGAAGCATAGAGTCTGCCTGGATATATTGGGCTTTCTTGAGCACTGCTGAGGTCTGAATTCTTCCATTAATCTGAGCCCAACAGAATCTAGATATATTGAGTAGAGCTGGGTAGAGAAAAGTAATTCCATTTCATAGAGAATTTCAGTATTTCAAAAACCTTTGGTTTTGTTCCAAATAAGAACAAAAATCAAATATTTTGAAATTATCCGCAAAAGGGAATAGAGCTCTGAACCAAAGGAAGTCTATGTAGCACAGCTGTCCTGAGATGTAGACCCTACAAGCCTGTGGTTCCTAGCAGGGCCAGCTAAGCAATCTGACCAAGAGCTAGGAAGGCGAACTAGCATATCTATTCTGGCAGGTGGGGTTCTGTCTGAATCTTCCCTGGGTTCCATTTCTGCAAAACATGTTGATTTCACTGAATTGGAAAGTTCCATCAAAATATTTTTTTCTTCAGAAATTTTCTGATAAATGTTTATATTGACCCTGGCCTTTTTTATTACTGGTAAGCGCCTGGCAGCAGAGTTATACTGAAAAAAGAATGAAAGACAGATAATGATGGGAGTCAGGGGGATCATCTGACAGTAGGGAGTGGCTACAGGATCAAAGTCAGGGAAGTTTGAGTGGAAAGGTAAGGGTGGAGTAAGGCTCAAAGGGACAGTGATCTGGTTGGATTAGGAAGAGGGGAAAAGGTGGAAAATAAACTAGAGGGAGAGGAAAGGGAAAGAGAAAATCCCTAAAGGTTTGAATAACTATCTACATTTATATACTATTGACAGTGAGATCTAGGCATATATACAGATAGATATAAAGCATATATACATATATAAAGCATATTGAGTCCATCTCACTAGCTCTTGTCAAACTGCAGTACCACAAACCTTGTTAAATTTTGCCTTCAATGTCTCTAGAGTTATAGATGCTCATCTGTTTGAACATCTGGAAAGCTGCTTGCAAGAAACATAAATAGAATTCAAATGAAGAAATGGAACGTGGAATGACTATATTAGGGATACAGATTCAACACATCCCTTACTTATTTCAGAATAATATTTCCCTGATTGTAGATGGCAAATCAAGTCTGTTGCTTCAATACTAATTCTTGATCTCTACAAGTTACATGATTTGGTGTAGATTATGAAGTCAGGCTCTTTTGCACATAAAATATATGATTTTTTTTTTTTTTTTGGTATATGTACTGTATTATTCAGTGTATCCCTGGACATTCAATTGAATCTTTTTGGTATTACAAGTGACTAATTCAGCAAAGGCCAAACCAACATTTCACAGCACATCAAACAGCTTATCTTAAAAAAGAATAAAGCAACATGTTTTTCTTGCTGTTAATCATCATTTTGCCCAGTCAGCCCCTAAAGGCAATCTTTGATTGAAAGCATTGGAGACAGAGAAGCACATGTGCATGCCCTCCCCCTTCCCCAGCCCTCTCTCTCTCTCTCTCTTTCACTCACTCTCAGATGGTGTGATAAGACATTAACTGGAAAAACAGCATTTTTTTCTCTCTCCTGAAAGGAAAAAAAGAGAGCATATCTCCTCATGTTTGTATTGCCATGACATACTTAAACAAAATGCATCCTCTATAAGGATAATCATTGTCTAGCTCAGTGTTTCTCAGCCAGTAGTACAAGTACCCTTACTGGTACCCAAGAGAAGTCTGGGGGATACGTCAACACATCTGAAATTTGGAGAAAACTGAATTTTTGTTTTAAGTTTTACAGTGCTTTATTATTTTTGTACTTTTTACACCCAAAAATTTCATCGTCCACCCAGCTACAATTAAGTTGTTTAAACAAATGTGGTGCAATGGTAGAAAAAAAATTGTGTGTCTGAAAACTGTAGGTACTTATAATTTTTTTTGAGAAAGGGGGTACTTATAAATGTTTGTTGTTGAAACAAGGGGTACTTTATAAAAAAAAGGTTGAGAAACACTGGTCTAGTTGATTTGCCAGATAAATCTCTGCAGCAAAAGCAGATCACTCACATCAGAGGAAGATGACTTAATGACTTAACCAACCAACCAACCAAATAATGGAGAGGCTAATTGTTCTTATCAGCCTCTTGTAACTATTTGAACCATCTACTCACTGTCTCTCACTCTCTATCTCTTTTTTTCTTTCCCCCTCCTTTTTTCACTCCCCTGCCTTCCTTTATTTATTGTTGGATTTGGACTTCTAATACTTCAGTCATCTGAAGAAGTGGGTTGTGCCCATGAAAGCTCATGATACTATCTACATGTTTTGTTAGTCTCTAAAGTACTATTAGTCTATTTGTTGTTTTTCAAGTTTTTCCTGTTACAGACTAACTCAGCCACCCCTCTGAAGCATCAGAGGAAGAGTTTGTCAAGGAAAAAAAATGGAGCCATTTGGTTTATTTCAAGAAGTTTGTAAACCTAATGATTCAGGGAACTTGCCTTTGGAGAAATGGCCATTCTGTAAACTGCATGAAAAATACAGAGACTCTAGGAAAGGAAAAGAGTTTTGCATTATTCAAAATGTTTGTCCCAATAGCTCTGCAAGAAACTGACCCATGCCGAGGTTCCTCTGCCACATCTTTTAAAGATTTTCTTTGATTAGTCCCATTGAAAGGATGGAGGCCTCATCCACGTGAATGTGTATCCTTGCTTGCTTATCACTGAGGCCTAAGTGCTCCATTTGTCACCTCCTTAGCATCTTCCTATTAACTGTCCATCACTTTATCAGCCAAGAGGTAGGCTGCTTACCATAGCATCCCATCCATCCAGGGCTGGTTTAAAACGTGCTGAGGCCGGGGTGGGCAATAATTTTTGATGGGGGGCCACTCCAAGAATTTGGAAAGTGGTCGAGGGATGCACTCTTCCATGATATTAATAGAGTAGGTGTGGGGTCTGGGATGGAGGTTAAGTGCAGGAGGGGACCTTGGGTAAAGGTGGAAGTTTGGATGAAGGAGGCAGTTGTGACCTGGGGCACTGGACTGGGGTGCAGAGGGTTGGATTGTGACCTAGGGCAGGAATTGGGGTACAGGAGAAGGTGCAGGGGATTGAGGTGCAGGGGTTTGGGTTGTGAGCTAAGGCAGGAGGGGACTGTGATCTGGGACAGGAGATTGGGGTGCCAGATCTGGGAGGGGATATGGGTGGAGGAGGGGGGCAGAGGATTTGGGTATGTGGAGTAGGGGGCAGGAGTGATGGGGGGCAGAAGGTTGATGGAGGGAGGGGCTGGGGTGCCAGAGGCAGACGTCGGCCAGGAGACTTGCCAACCAGCAGCCCAGTACTTTCCTGAAGCAGCCTTCCTGCCTGCCCCATCCCTGCACAGGCTGCAGCCATGTGTTCTGTGGATAACTACCAGCCCCGGAGGGGAGGGGACATAGTGTTTCTTGGCTGTCTGTTATAGAAACAGGCAGCTCCCATTGGAGAGTTTCTAGCCAAAAAATGGCCAGTGGGATTGCGCTGGTGTGGGAGCAGCTCCTAAAGCCTTCCCCCCTCCCCTCCCGGCTCTCAGATTTTAAAGCAAAATTGCCTGGCAGCCACATTTCTGAGCAGCATGTGGGTGGGGCAAGGCAAGCGGGGAGCCTGCCTGAGGCTCTCCACTGCATCTGCAGGCTGTAACATATGTCAAGTTTGAGAAGCCTCATAGCATTACCAAAAGAATGTGTACTATTCTAACAGAAAGGATAATGAAAACAGAAATAATAAAATGTTATATCTGCATATATACTGGTACATAAGTGAGAATGCAACTAAAAACCAGTACTTTTTTTTATTTAGAGGCCCCTCATAATCTGAGGCCCTGAGCTATAGCTTACTTACCTTGTGCATAAATCTGGCACTGCATCCATCCTCCCCCATGAAATGATCAGGAAAACAAGAATAGCACAGTCCTCCAACTTCAAAGTGCATCAGTTATAGTGGGTCAGAAGAAGGTGCTTGTTTTGGGACACAATTTTGACAAAAAAAAAGTGGTGCATCATGGGACATTAAAGGGAAAGGATAAGATTTCCTAAAAATATCTAAAAAGAAGAGTGAAGCCTTTCTGAACATGATCATCCCTCAGTTGAGCAGAATACCATTTGTGTATTAGCATGTGTCCATAAGTGTTATCCTTAGACATTTAGGCTATGACTACACTGCACAGTTATTATGGAATAAGATAGTCTGAAATAGTTATTCCGAAATAGCTTATTTCAAAATAGCACCTCTACACTGCAGGGAAGCCTCAAAATTAGTCCAATGCAGGCTTAATTAATGTAAACGTGCTATCTCGAATAGACATTATTCTTCGCAGAATGAGGTTTACAGATGTTGGAATAAGCTGTCCGTTACTTCAAAATTATTTCAAAATAACAGAATTGCTGTGTAGACGCCATTATTCCAAAATAACTTTGCTGTGTAGACCTACCCTTTGTGTTTTCTAGAGAGCCTTTAGCTATGCTCTATTCATGATATATAATCCGAATTTCGGATATTCCTCTGATACCATTCCTTATGTTGAATCTTTCCTCTGCAAAAAGTGCCACTGATTTCAAGTAGCCAGTGTGGCAGAGAAAATCGATGCAAGATACGCAACTCAAGCAACGTGAATTTCATAGAGGGAGTCAACGTATCTTGCACTGATTTTATGGGGCAGCCCCTAGAGTGGGAGGTCAATAAGAAAAATGCTCCTGTGGATTTCCCTTTCTCCTCACAAGGAGTAGGACTACTGGTGCAGATGGAAGTGCCCTCAGCATTTGATTTAGCGGGTCTATGCTAGACCGCTAAATGAAACCCCAGAAGATCAATCGCCAGAGCATCGATCGTCCAGGAAGTGGCAGTATGTGGGTGGCAGTATGTGGCCTTCAGCAATTTTGGCACAAAGTATAAAGCTAGTCAAATTATTCCTTGCATTTTTTCCGGATTTTATTAATTTGTCAAATGCATTATTCCCATATTGTTTTTTGCATTATTTACCCAACTCTAATGAATAGTGAGGAACTGCATTACTTCTCGAGGGTGTAAGTAGCAATCAGCTGTGTACACACTGGCCAACCTCCCTTCAATATACTCAGAAATCCAAGCCTTGCTTATTCTGTAGCAAGTTGGACCTGAATTTTTATTTAAGGCCCTCATGTTTCTGCAGCCCACATATGCTGGATTCTGGAGCGTGCTGCATTCATGTGGCAGCTTCAGGCACATTTTTAAAAACCCGAGGTTTGAGTGCAGTGATAAAGAACAAAACAGCTTCTTGTGTTATTTATCTTGTGCTAGATCGGTGTTTCTCAGCCTTTTTTTTTTTTAATAAAATACCCCTTTAAAAAATTGTAAGTACCCCCTCCCCCCAACTCTAGCCCCTCTCCTCCCCCCAGAGGCAGGCACCGGATGTATGATAACCCTACCTTTGAAGTGCCTGCTTCTGCCGCCTGGCCCTGCCTTGGTGGCTTGTCTGCAGGGAGCAAGTGGCATGCCAGCACTGGGCTCCCACCCCAGCCTCCTCTTACTATGCCACTGATGCAAGGGGGGTCCTTTAGAGCAAACCTTATTGTGCCTCTTCACCGCCTTTTTGCTCCTCTCTGCAGCACCATGGGGAAGGGGAAATGGGGATGTGTTGTATTGAGCTGCTGGTGGGGTGGGGCTAATGCACGTCTCCAGGTTCAGCCGCCCTCCCTGCAGGAGCACCCCGGGGAGGCTGCCAGAGAGGAAACGAACTAGGAGAGGCAGCTGTGGAAGTGATTTTTTCCTCCACGCCCAAACATGTCCCCCAACTTGGAACTGCCCTGGGTCTCACCGGAGCCGCAGCCACGCGCTTTTCCCACCAGCACTGGGCACATGCACAGAGCGGCTGTTAGTGTCTGGGCGTGCAGCTCTGAACATTCAATTTGACAGGCACGTACTGCTGCCCTCTCCCTGATCCCCTATGCAGGGCAAAATCCCTGATATTTTTTGCCAAATTTCACTTGTGTTGATGTGCCCCCCAGACTTCTCTCGTGTACCCCTCAGGGAATGTGTACCACTGGTTGAGAAACACTGCTAGATTATCCCAGTCCTTACTTGGCTCTGATTGTGATTCCAGAGACTGTGGTGAGAGATGGGGCTACTTCCAAACAAGTTGGTGGGGAGCAGGGGAGTGGACAGGGGTGAGAATAATGGCCTAATGGGCTAGTGATGCAATGAAAAAGAATAAGCCAGTCCCCATGTCCTTTGTGTTATTGATTTCATGGTGGATTCACTCATCCCTTACTCAGCTTTGTTTCTGATACAGTATTGAGGTCTTTCCCTAAAAAAAAAGCCCACATGACAAAACCAATTTACTGTATCTTACTTAATGCATCATATGCACAGTCATTAAAGAATGGAGGAGAGCAAGAAGGGGAACACCTATTTCATCTTTATTCAAATTAACTACCTCTCCATGAAACTATTTTTGAAATATTAAAAGGTAAAAAAAATTACACATGAATGTCATTTAGAAGGTCCTTCATTGTGTGTTTAAGAATCACAAGTGTTGAGCTATTTGACCTCAAGATTGATAGTCTCAGGAGAGTGTACAAATAGGTCTCCAGTTGTTTCCCTGTGCATAAGGACTTTCTTTGAGCTGGCAATAGATACAAATTGGCTGACTCTGTGGGTGTCTACAGATCTTTCTTCTCACATAAAGAGAGGGAACTGAAGGACTGTAAATAACACAAAGGAAAAGGAGAAGAAATCAGGAGAAAGCAATAAATTATTACCTAGCCAAACTGTAAACAAACTCTAAGCTGCTTTTCCAGCTTAATGTAACACTGAATAGGGAAACAAATAGATAAAGATTCCTGCCTCTATGCTATAAACCCTATTTCATTGCACAAACAAAGTGAGAGAGGGTGGGAGTAAAATAATTGCATGTGAGGGTAATTCTAGTTTCCAGTTCTTCCCTGTTAAAGAACTGAAATTATGGGACTTTTCTAAGTCATGTTCTTTAGGAAAAATGTAGGCAAAGCAAACTAAGTAGCTGATCATGTGAGGAACTGAGGTTATGTCTACACTACAGCGTTATTTTGAAATATCTTATTTCGAAATAGTTATTTCAAAATAGCTTATTTCGAAATAACACGTCTAAACGCAAAATGCATTTCGAAATAGCGTGTCCACACTGAGTGGACACCGAATCACATTTAAGGCCGGCCGGAACCAGGTCCGACAGGGCATCAGGTCAGGAGTTACTTTGTGTGGCTGCTGCCTGAGGCTATCTGAGGCCTGTGCTTAAGACACCCTACCTCGATGAGGGACAGCAAAGCATTTTGTCTCTGTGTGCTCTGGTTGTCCTCACTCGGGACACCACAGCACTCTGCAACAGGGAGCCAGAGCTGCCCCTGGGCACTCTGGTGCTTCTCATGGACACCTTGCTGCGAGCCTGGCTGCACTTTCTGCAGGCTGCCATCTGGAAGGTCCATTGCAGGGGCTGTCAGTATCCAGGAGGCCCTGTGGGAGAGCTTCCACCCTGAGGAGCACTAAGAGCCTCCCTGGTCTGCCCCACTGGGGGCTTGTGCCTCATTCCTCCCTCACATCCTTCCACTTACCCCTCCCTAACCCCCCTTCCTGATGTCAAATAAAATACATGTATTTTCATGAACACAAACTCGCTTTATTTAACAAAACTGAGGGGAGGGGAATGAAATTCTGGTGAGACTGGGGAAAGGAGGCGGGAGTGGGGAAGAGAAAAGGTGGGAGAGGGGAGGGGGAAACCTGGGAGGAGGGAGCTGGAAGGGGGAAGCAAGGGGAAGAAGGGGGAGGGGAAGCTCAGGGCTCAGGGTTCGAGGTTTCGCCAGACCAACTTGATTGTCATGCAAACCTGCTCCTGGGTTTGCATGTGACCTTTGGTGGCCAGGCTGGCAGCTATCCTGCCATAGATGGCCACATTCCTCCATATAATACGGAGATCATGGATGTTGGGGGCATCCCCCCCAAACCTGAATAAGGTCCATGATCTCCACCCTGGACCAGGAAGGTGCCCACCTTCTCCGGGCCCTGGCAGGCTTCTGGGAGCTGGCAGACTGCTCCTGGGGAGCGGTGGAGAGCTGGCTGCCAGTGGCTTGCTGGCTCATGCTTTGGGGCCCCTGGGTCAGGGGCAGTGATTGCTGGCTCTGGGCTGGCAGGCTTGGAGCTGGCACAGGCACTGTGGCCAGAGTCTGCCCCTTTAAGGGCTCCGGGGACGGGGGAGGGAGAATAGTGTTCTTGGTTGAGGCTGGAGTGGCCACCAGGGCACCCTGGGAAGGCTGGAGGCCCCCTATTTCAAAATAAGTGTCTACACAGCACTTATTTCGAAATAGCTATTTCGAATTTGGTGTTATTCCTTGTAGAATGAGGTTTACCAAATTCGAAATAAGCGCTCCGCTATTTCGAATTTATTTTGAAATAGCGGTTTGGCTGTGTAGACGCTAGGAAAATTATTTCAAAATAAGGGCTGTTATTTCGAAATAACTTTGCTGTGTAGACATACCCTGAGTGCTCACAACTCCCCCTGATGTTAACCTCCTCACCAGACTGGGTCCTAAACATTTTACAAAAAATACTGGAGAGGGAGAATTAATATACAGTACTTTACTTTTGATGTTGGAAAGCCTGGGGAGGAGCCTGGAAGAATTTGGGACATGTGAACCAGTGAAGTTTTTGGCACTTCTTTTCCTCCTCCTTGTAGGGAATATCTGAGGGGACTTGACATTTTTGACAGAATGTGAAATTTTCGACCCAAATTACACTTGCAGACAACAAGACAGCAACAACTGATCCCATGGGTTTGTGTGCTACATAAAAACAATTGTTGAGATAAGACAGACAAGTTAAAAAAAAACCCTGAAGTCATTTCAGTTTTATGTTGCTACCACTAGTCAAAGTTTCAAAAACTCTTACATTTCATAGCTTGATGCAGGCACAGAGAAAGCATGAAACTTTAGTTGCCATGCAACTGGGATCCCCTCAGACAGCTGGAGTAAAACAAATTGGCTAGTGCTAAATGGCCTTTCACCTTGTTTTTTAAAGTAAAATTAAAGTGAGTTGCCTAAAAGAGGCCAAAAGGCACTGAAACTCTTTTGAAAGGACAGACATGAGAAACTCTTATAATTTTGCGGATCCCTTGCAGTGGGGTAGCTGTTCCTTGGTTAATGTTTCAGTGATTCAGTCATGTCCCTCCCTCTCCCCCTTCTGGGTTATGGCCAACTGCTGGTAATAAAAGGCCGGTAAACACTTTTTATCTGCTTCTCAGCTTTTGAGCATTGTGAAAGAAGTATGATTATAATGCCCTACATTCAGTTCCCAGTTACATGCTGCAAGTCAGAAGAGACTGACTTTTACCTGTCATAGACATCTCCCTAACGCCTTTTGTATGCTAGACTTATCTTCTAGAGTCTGACAGAAAAACAATCTCAAAAACCGTAAGCCCTTATAAGCTTAATATATATAAAATGTCATGTTCTCTTTTCTGATTTCTCTAAATAATATTGTAATAACTCCACAATCGTTCCTAGTATAACTTCAATTCTTTTGCTTTGTATTGGAGGCTTTTGAGTGAGAGGCGACCAAGTTCTTTTTGGAGTTTATTTTTCCTTTGGTTCTAAATCATTAAAAAAAACTTGTCATATCATTTACTCTTTTCTGTTTAGTCCCCAGTTTTGTAATTGGATCTGCAAAGTTCTTGAGTGGGTCCAGTTGCAGGTTTAGATTGTAAATTTTCTGGAGTAGGAATTGTGTCTGTTTTTTTAACTGCCGCTGTGTTCTAGTCCAGTTTATGATGCTGTTTGTTAAAGATGTTTGTTATTATTTGTTTGTTACCACTGATAATACAATAATTATTTATTTGTCATACACTGTCTGCAGCAAGATATCTTACATCAATGTATATACTACACGAGCTAATTTCAAGTAGAAATGCAAATTCAAACCAACTGCCCTCTAATGCCTAGTGGAAAGTGTGAAATATGGAAGCAGTGGTTTCTTATGACATTTGGTCACAGGTGTTTCTCTCATATGGGCAAATTTCAAAAGAAAAGCACTGTTCTCTCTCCAGTCTGGTAGCTGCCCTCAACAGTCTTTCAATGTTGCTCCACTTAAAATCACTTGAGTTTAACTTTCACTTATAAATCTGAATTGGAAGAAAATCTACTTGTTCTGCTTAAGTTTCTTAGATGAAAGCTAAGCTTTTGAAGCACCTTCATTACCTGCAAAATACATCAACTGGGCAGGATGTAGAAGACTAGGATGGAGATGCTAGAGTGATTTACAAGGGAAAAGATGAAGTTTTAAATTACTCTTATCAGCTAAGATGCCCTTTCAATATTACTTTTACAGGAGGACTATAGCCCCGGTGTTTTCTCACATTCCATCAAAACATTGTAATTAGAGCAGACTAGAAATTAGAATTCTCGTTCCATGGGAAATGTTGATGTTGAAACATCTTTTCATCCCAAATCAGGTTGAAGAGTCAAAATATTGATTTTTTTCATTAATTGAAATTATCAGAAAAAAATTGATTCAGAAATGATTAAATATTTTGTTTTGAATCAGTTCAACATTTAGGGTGTGTTTACACAGCACTGTAACTTGAAATAAGATATGCAATTTGAGCTATGCAAATTGCATATCTTATTTCAATGTTATTTCGAAATAGCTACACAGCACCAAATTTCAAAATAAAGCACTATTCCAAAACATCCCTTACTCCTTGTAGGATGAGGTTTACAGGGATGTCAGAATAGCGAGCTCAAAATAACAGCCTTGCTGTGAAGATGCAGGACAGCTATTTTGGGATATTCCAGTATCCCAAAATAGCGTTGCAGTGTAGACATACCCACAAACTGCATTTCCCTAAGGTACCACATTGCCTCACAGGAGCTGTAGTTTCTCATGCTTTGTTTTTCCCAATGAGCTGAGCTCCCTGTCTGGACTACATCTCCCATGATGCATTGTAGTGACTCCCAGGACGCATCTCCCATGATGCATCACATGGCACAGTCAGAGGAACTGTATAATAGAGTTGAGGGACAAGCCAAGACCCACAGATGAGTGTCAAACTGGAGGGCAGCAACTGGAGCAAACAAGATATCAGGCAAACGAGGAGTACAGGACAGGGGCAGGACAGGGGCAGGACAGAGGCAAGGAAGCAGAAGTGGCAGGGACATTGTAACACAGGCTGCCTGTTACACAGTGGTAGGTTTGATCATTAAGAAACTGGCAAGCTGTAGCCAAACTGGTAATGTGGCTATATCAGGCTGCTTACTGCAGGCCAGCTGTACTGATGAGGCTGCCTGGAGATCATCTCTGCTGTAGGTCCTCATTCCTGACCAAGATGCATGCCCACACAAGCATGGCTGGAGTGTTCGGATGTCACACCACAACTTATAAAAACCTGAAAACACTGGTTAAGACCAGAACAAATAACCAGATAGGACAGAAATAACAAATGTGGTATTTAACAAAAGGGGCCATGTAAAAAAACTGACGTCTATGATAATAAGTTAAGATCAATGATCTACTGACCTACAGAAAAAAGACACTTCACCATTACTAAGGCAAGGAAATACAAATAAGGAGAAATGGAAACATTCCCTATTGAATATACATTTGTCAAGGCTGTTCCCCTCTCTGGCATTTTGAGTGCAGAAAGTGAGGGCCCACAAGAGACTTTAAAATACCCGCCACTAAAGGCTTCTGCTTAAAAACCCCTTAAAGTCACAGATTCCCTGATCTTGGGTGATACACTGCCACCACCTAAATGAAAAAACACTTTGAGAACTGGTGGAAGACAGCTTGGAATTTCTTTCTGCGGGGGTACCCTCAACACTTTAACCCTTTCTCTAGCAAGAGCTTGAAAAAATACACTTTAATTTCTAATAGCTGACCTGGCAGTTTTAGGCATTTGACACAGAACTTCCTGCCTTCTAGGACACAGCAATCAGATCATAGTCTTAAAAAGGTCATGTTATTAACAACACAAAGCAAGCATACTTGGAAAAGCAGTACTTGGATGCTAGGTCTCACAGAGCAACTGAAAAAGGCAAGATTAAAAACACAGAGAATTGCTTCCCTGGGACTCAGTTTAAAGGTTATAGGGTATGGGGGTTAGTACATGTGCTCAGCTCAAAGAAGTCCAGGAAACCCAAAATTAATTGCATCTGAATAAACATTCCTCTATTCTATCACGTCTGTTGTTCCAAGGTTTAGTCCTTCCCAATGCATGGATATCACTGGAAGTTCCACAACATGCTTCTGGCTTAACTCCCAGCATGACTCTGGTCTCACAAAGACTGCAGCAGGAAGGTCCTGCTTTTCAATTCAAAAACCCACCCTTTGTTTTCAGTGGCTTTCCAGGCTCCCTGCCAACACTTCCAGGAGACTCTCTAGGATCCACTGTCTCTCGGTTTAACCCTTATAGGCAACTTAGTTAAGTGAATGACTGGGATGTCCAGAAAAGGGTAGTAGCCCTCCCATTCATGACAGCGTCAAACACAACAACATCAGTGTAACATATTATAAAAGTGGAAATTCATAAGAAATCTAAATAATTATATATAATCTAAAGATCAACAGTTCCTTGCTATATCCATGTTCCTACAAAATATAAAATTAAGCAAAGAAAAATGAAAGAATTCTCTCTGAAGAGGACATTTTTCAAAGTTCCCCATAAGATCTTAATGAGAATTCAGACAATATGACAATCTAACAGAAAATCAATAGAGATGTCTCTGTGTTAGTCTGGTCTGGAAGTGGGTCTGGCCCATGAAAGCTCATCACCTAATAAACCATCTTGTTAGTCTTTAAAGTGCTGCATAGTCGTCTTTTGTTTTAACAGATAATCAGTCTAACATAAGGACACAGGTCAGTGGAATTTATACCCCCTCCCCCATGAGACCTCTGAGTTTGGCCTGTCAAAATTAATGAATGAACGACTGCTCTTAATCTCTTGTAAAATTAGTACAAGAGAATGGAGGAAAACAATTACTGATTACAAAAAAGTGTCATGTTATTATACATTAGTTAATTATTGTGACAGAGTTTGAAACTGCCACCGCTTTGTAATTTTAATCGTTAATATTACTTAGTTAATATTTGTAAAGCACCTTGAGTCACTGTATAAGTGCAAAATATTATGTGAGTGCTGACAGAGTGAGCCATTCTGTAAGTCAGTTAAGAAGACATAAGCTCTGCCCCAAGCTTATAATGTAGTGCAGGCTTCAAACACATATATAATAATAATAATGCAATTCTCAAGGGATGGTGTGATGATCTGGACTCAGGGCGGGACTCGATGATCTTCTGAGATCTCTTCCATCCCTATGATTCTATGATGTGTGGCACAATCTTCCAGGGCTTGAGAAAAAGCAACCAAGTACTGCCAAGAAATATGCCATTTTTTTTTTTTAAAATTGGCATCTAATTTGTACTCCAAAAATATGTGCACACAATTGAAATCCGTGAAAATGGGCAATTGATGTATGTAATGGTCACTATATACATGCACATATCAGCTCTTTGTCTAGCAGCTCAGTTTGAATCCCGAGGAAAACTATAAAAGATAAAAACAATCTATCACCTCCGGGTGAAGACTTTTCCCAAATGACGGCTCTATAGCTGACCCTTCAAAGGAAACCTGAACAACACCTTCAAAAGACGAGTCTGGAATCTTAAATTCATTACTCTGCTAGACTCTGTGTTTACACTTGAAAGCTTACAGCATCTTAGCTGCACTGATGCCGCTATACCACTCTCATATAGCCACTCTGTGCCAGTAGGACAGAGCTTTCCTATCAGTATAATTAAACCACCTCCAATGAGCGGTGGCAGCTATGTTTGTGTGAGAAACTCTACATTACTGCATATACCAGCAAAATTTATGTCGCTCAGGGATGTGTGGTTTTTTACACCCCCTCCCGCATCAGTAACAGAAATGTTGCTGATGTGAGTGGTAGTGTAGACATGACATAAATATCATGGACTGAACAGAGATACTGGATGTATGGTTTATTACAACAATCTGTAACCCGCTGATCCCCTCTTTTTGTCCTTTGACTGCAGACATGTTAATGAGTCACTTACCTTGAATTATGCCTTACAAGATGTGCTAACAACTTATGCTAAGCAATCTGATCCACCTTGCATTTTGGTGTGGTGCTGGGAGTACCTCTCCCAGATGTGAAGGAGAGCCTTTGTGGCTCAAAAGCTTGTCTCTCTAGTTGTTTCAGTCCATCTTGTCTCTCATAGAATCACAAAAGTGTAGGGCTTAAGAGAGGCCATCATAGTTCATCAACTGAGGTAGAACCAAATAAAAGTAGACCCTTCCCAACAGATGTTTATCCAATCTGTTCCTAAAACTGCCCAAAGATGGAGATTCCACCATCTCCTTTGGAACCTTATTAATTGCCCTTGTAGGTAAAAAGTTTTTCCAACTATCTAACCTAAATCACATCTCCCTTGCTATAGATTAAGTCCATTACTTCTTGTCCTACGTTCAGTGGGCATGGAGAACAATTAATCATTGTCCTCTTTTTGAAAACAATTATCAGATCATCCTCAGTCTTCTTTTCTGAATACTAACATGGCCAGTTTTTTTAATTTTTCCTCAGAAGTCAGGTTTTTCTAAACCTTTTATCATTTTTGTTGTTCTGCTTAGATTTTCTCCAGTTTATCACTATCTTTCCTAACGTGTGGTACCCACAACTGGACACAATATTCCAGCTGAGCAGTACAACATATGACACTGCTGTTAATGCACCCCAGAATTATATTACTCTTTTTCACAAGAGCATCACATTGTTGACTCATATTCAATTTGTGATGCACTGTAAATCCCAGTTCCTTTTCAGAGGTATACCACACATTGATTCCCTTTTTGGTAAATGTACATTTGATTTTTCCTTCCTTTACTTTACTGAATTTCATCTTGTTGATTTCAGAACAATTCTTCAATTTGTGAAGGTTATTTTGAATTCTAAGCATATCCTTCTAAGTGTTTGCAACCCCTTCCAGCTTGGTGTCATTCACAAATTTTATAAGCATACTCTCTATACCATTATCCAAATCATAAATGAAAATATCGAACAGTATCAGACCCAGGATTCACCCCAGTGAAACCAGTGTTTTCCCCAGAGAAAACAACAGCTGTGTGAAAAAGTCAGTCTTTGTTCTTGCTTTTCAACCCCATTATACTTTTTCAGGTCAAAGTACTTTAGTATGCACAATGTATGCTTTTAAAGGATGTATCAATGTTTCAATTTCAATACAAATTTCCAATCAATGACTAAATTGCAACACGGCATGCAAGTAGGGGTATATCTACACTACAGAATTTTTTCTGAAAAATAGCCGTTTTTCCAAAAAAACTTGAGTTACGTCCATACTGCAATCGCGTTTTTTTGAAAGAAAATTGAAAGAACAGAGGGGTTTTTCCGACATTGGTAATCCTCATTCTACAAGGAAGAAGCCTTTTTCCAAAAGAGCTCTTTCGGAAAAAGGTATGTGTGGATGGGGAAGAGGTATTTCTTTCGAAAGAAGAGGAAAGAAGAAAAAGCACAGGTGACCTGGTAGCCACTCCGTCCATAGTAATCACAGTTTAAATGCGAGATAGTGTCCATTCAGTGTGGATGCTATCTTTTGAAAGCACCTTTTTCGATGTGCTTTGGCAGTCTGGTCGCTGTCTTTCGGAAAAAGTTTTTCTGGAAGGTCTCTTCCGGAAAAGCTTCTTCCAAAAGAAGCCTGTAGTCTAGACACAGCCTCGACATAGCCTAGTTGATCACTGGCGGCAGGGGGTTGGGAAAATTTGGGATTGTTATACCCCCATTGTAACTGGGCAGAAGCCAGGTCACATGTCTATCTAGTTTCCCTCCAAAAGGTCAGAATAGCAGGAAAGTACCCTCAGGGGAGGAAGGAGAAGGGAAGCCAAGATGGAGACTAGGTTGTTGTCTGGACATTCCAAGATGGTGTTCCCATGTTGTTAAACACCAGAGTTTCCGTCCTACAATAGCTCCACATAAAATCCTAGGTATTGATGGAACCACACTGATTTATACAAGCTGAGGATCTGATCCACTGTTTCATGCAGTAAGACAGAGAATCCTGAAATTCCCCCACTCCCAAAAAATTGTAAGTTACAAATGTTTTGTTTCTTCTTCTTTCTCCCATTTTCTGTCTTTGTACACTTTCCAGTTTGAGAGTGGGCAGGCCAATGAGGCTATGACTACACTGCAGTGCTATTTTGCATCTTTTAAGCGCGCCCATTATTTCAGAATATAACAGGCTTGCTATTCCACCATCCCTGTAAACCTCATTCCACAAGGAGTATGCAATTTATTTATGGAAAATAAATTTATTTTCAAAAGAAACTCTTTCAAAATTAACTCAAAATAAACTACGCTATTTGTGTAGCTCAAACTGTGTAGCTTATTTCGAGCTCCAGGTGCAGTGTAGACACACCCTGAGGTGCACAATCTTCTTCCTCTGTCTGTTCTTTCTTTCTGTATTCCCTATGGTTTTGCTAGCCAAATGTATTTCTTTTGTTCTTTGAGTGAAACAGCAAGAGTGACCTTTGTTCAAGAGTGGCCACCAAACATATTAGCACTGGTAATAGAAATGGAGTCTGAGATTGTGTCTAGAAGACAATCAAGATGTATTATTTATTTGTTCTGTTTTTCTTCACACAATTTTTTATCATAAAACTGTCACAGTATTTGCCTTTCTTAAAATATTGTGTTTACCTCCAGGGACTCACAAATCACAAACATGGATTGCTAATGATAGATCTGTCTTCTTTTCCCTAGGAAGTCTCCTTATCCTTATGGATGTGAAATCTATCTGTTCTATATCTCCTTCCCAAGAGAAATGATCTTGTAATGAAGGTGGTAAGTCTTCCTACTCAGAATGCTCAAGTAGTCTGAATGCTATCAGATGCCTGACTCATGATGGATTGACCATTTTGCTGACTTTGTTCTGAAGAGTTTTGTTATCTTTTAGAATTGCTTGAGAACTTGCTGTAAGAAGCAAGAAGATTTTGTATATTGAACATTTTGTCTTTTCAAATTTATAATCTCAGACAAAAAGAGTCTACTCTTAATTTTAATTGCATGTACAGGGATTGTGTCTCCTTTACAGGAGGCATGGAGGTGGCAGAGGGAGGGGGCATAGGCATGGCAGGGGGGAGGAGCAGGGACAGGAGCAGGATGTGCCATCATTTCATGGATGGTGGCACACATGTTTTCGGCCTGCTGCACAAGCTGTGCCCACGTTTGGGTCCGCCATTGGGCATCATCCCGGACCTTCTGTGCCAGGGTTTGCTGCATGTCATGGAGGATGATCACATGCTGTCTCATCAGGTCCTCCTGGACCCTCCTGCGCTTGTGGCTCCCCCAGGGTTGAGCGGCTGCCTCGGATGGCAGTGATCGCCCCTCAGCGACAGCTGGGGAGAATATAAAGAGGGAGAGGCAGTCAGTCTTCCAAGCAGACACTGACCCTGAGGCTGTGCCCTCCTTTGTGAGCTGCAAGAAACAGTCCTCAAGCCAGAAGATGGGGATGTTCTGAGAATAAGGCACGGGCCCTGCCTCACAGAGGCCTCGAGGTGCCCGCGGGACCATGCTTCCCGCTCTCCCCCTGTCCAACAGACAAGCAGGCAAGGGAAGTGACCATCCACACTGGGATCCCATGGGCGGGAGAGGGGTCTGGCCTTCCATGGGGCCCACACACACATCTGTGCCTGGCACCGCTGTCCGTGGGAGAGGGTGGTGCCTTGTGCATGCAGACATGCCCATGTGCTGTGTGCAGCACTCCTCGGTCTGTGTGCGGCCGTGCATGTGCCCTTGTGCCCAGCCTGCTTCCAGTGGTGGCTAGTGATGGGAGGGCATCCTCCCCAGGGGTCAGACATATATGTGGCCTCCCCAGAGCCTGTGAACAGGAGCCCGGGGGTGCTTCTGAACTGCCTCCTGAGGCCGCGTGGCACAGACTGGCGCTGCACATGCTTCCACGTGCATAGAGTGCAGCACAATGTCCAGGCCGAGCAGGCCGAGTGACAATTGCACCCCATCTCCTCTGTGCCCGCCTCCCCCACCCTGTGTCTGTGACAAACTGAGAGCACTCACCTGATGATCCCTCCCCACACTCAGAGGATGCCTGGGAGATATCCAGAGAGTGGGGTACTGGCTCCAGGGTGAGGATGACCATGCTGGCCATCTCCTCCTCCTCCTGCAGCTCATTCTCGTCCTCCTCCTCCTTGCCAGGGAGCCCTGGACAGGCAACGATGGGCATCTCTAGCCCCAAGTCCACCACCATGGGTGGACAAAGGGCTGCACCATCCCCCAGGATTCGGTGGAGCTCGTGGTAGTAGGGGCAGGAGTGGGGTCCTGCTGGGAGCAAGAGCTGTGCTCCCTTACCCTGGCGTAGCTCTTTGACCTTGCTCCTCACTTGTTTCAAGGTCTGGGGGTGGTGGTTTCTCGTGGCTAGAGTCTCGGTCACCAGGCCATATGTGTCGGCATTGTACCACTGGGAGCGGAGTTCCTACAGGGTCTTCTCCTCACCCCACACCTTCAGAAGGGACAGGATCTCCGCCCCGAACCATGACAGCACACGTCCTTTTGTGCCCCTGGGAGTCCTGGTCGTGCTCTCTGTGAGGGCCAGGGAAGTTTCGGGGGACTTGTAGCTGGGCCATGGGTCCAAATTCGAGTGGCAGTCAGAGCCGCGCGGTGAGGTGCAGCTGTCTGGGCCAGCTTCCTGCCACAAGGCTTGTCCCAGGTACCTGCAGCTTTAAGAGCTGGCAGGGGACAGCAACTATAGAGTTCTGATTAGTTTGGACAGAGTGGACACCAGGGCACCTGAGTTATTTCCTGGAGGCCCCTTTTTTCAACACAACTCCCTCTTCTGCATCCACACACACCTTTTTCCGAAAAAAAGCTTTTTCAGAAAAGGGCTTCTTCCTAACAGAAAGAGGTTTACCGCTGTTGGAAAAACCCCTCCATTCTTTCGACTTTTTGTTGAAAGAATGCAATAGCACTGTGGACACAAGTATTGTTTTTCCAGAAAAATGGCCATTTTTCTGGAAAAACGCTGCAGTGTAGACATATCCCATGCTGAGCAGGGCTCCAGCTGTGATTTAAAGGGCTAGGGGCCCTGGCTGCTGCACCAGGTCCTGGGGCAACTGCCCTCTTTCTCCCCCACCCCTGGGCAGCAGCCCTGCCTGGCTCTCTCCCCAGTGGCAGCTGAAACTGGAGCTACCTGGCTCAGGCTATGACTTTACCAGCAAACATTGCAGCTGCACTGCTGTAGCACTTCTCTTGCTGTAAAGACTGTCTGCACTGCAGGGATTCTGCTGTCACTGTAATTAATCCATCTCCCTAAAAGTCAGTAGCTAGGTTGACAGAAAATTTTTTCTATTGACCTAGCATTGTCATGACCAGGTTTAGGGGGGCTCAACTACATCTCTTGGGGTGTGGATTTTTCATGCCCCTGAGCAACATAACTGGGTCAATCTAATTTTTTAATAGAGACCTGGACTAAATAGCTCCAGTTTAAAGGCCAACTTAATTTGAGCTAGAAATTTGCATATGCAGATAGGACTCAAATTTCAGGGAAAACCATGAGCTAAAAGTTTATTGAAGACAAGTCATTGAATTGTGAGCTTTTTGTGGTTTGTTCTGTGTTTATGTAGTGCCTAGTACCATGAGGTGCTATTTTCTACTGACTCTCAAGCTCTAACACAACATACATAATAATGGTCACGTTAAAACAAGACCTTGAGGAATCCTATTAACTAACAAAGTTTTGCAGTCATCTAAATGGGAACATGTTATGTTTAATGTTGTCAAGCAGCTGTGGATAACCTTATGGTTCCACTAGGGTTTAGTTAATATGTTGTTAAACCCAAGTGGTTTTTACCCACAAAAGCTCATGATATATTTGTTAGTCTCTAAGGTGCCACCGGACTGCACATTTTTTAAATTTACAGACTAGCATGGCTACCCCTCTGGGACTTATTTAACATAGTTATTAACAGGACTCTAACTTATGTCTCATGCCTTGTGAAACTGCAAGCAGTGCTGAATAGTCTATGGGTATGCCTACACTAGCCCCCTAGATTGATCTTGGGAGACTCATGAAGGCAACCGAAATTGCAGATGAAGCACGGGATTTAAATATCCCGCGCTTGATTTGCATGTTCCCGGCCGGTTGCCATTTTAGAAATTGACTAGCCTGAAGTAACTGCCCATGTCTACACACGGCAGTAAAATGGGATTCTGAAATAAAGCCCTAACTCGAATTAGCTGGTATTCCTCCTGCAATGAGGCTTACCAGCTAATTCGAGTTAGGGCTTTATTTCGGAATCCCGTTTCACTGCCGCGTGTAGACGCAGGCAGTTACTTCGGGCTAGTCAATTTCTAAAATGGCGACTGGCTGGGAACATGCAAATCAAGAGCAGGATATTTAAATCCCATGCTTCATCTGCAATTTCGGTCGCCCTCATTAGCCTCCCTAGATCGATCTCGGGGGCTAGTGTAGACATACCCTATGGGAATAAGACCAACAATGTTATTTACAATTCACAGAGCTTTATTTTAGAAGTATCTCCTAGTAAATTAAGGGACTGAGGGACAGATTCTTGGGGAGGGGGAAACTGTCTCCCTCAGCCTGCAGGGTGGGGTGGGGAGGAGGGTGACCTGGGTCCAGAAACTTTATATTACTCCAGCTGTAATGATACTTGAGTTTTTTGCCTCACCCTCTCTTCCCCTTGGATTCACCTCATCTCCATTTCTCTGGCCCCTGACATGCACTCTTTATGAAAGTGAGGGCAAAAGAGGTGTGGAAAAAGCTATGTTAGATCTATGACCTCCAACAATTCTTGTCTGTTACACTCTCCTGCTTTTTTTAGGGTGGCTTTTTACTCTTGCAGTTACACAGGCAGAGCCAGGGCCAAGGATCTGGCTCTCAATTTTGACTAGAAGCAATAAGCAGGAGTCTTGATATTTAAAAGAAATGAAACTATACCAGTGAGTTATTGCATGTATTTTATATATATATATATATCCATAGTAACAGAGCTCACATCAGACCTTTTGGCTTGGTTATCCACCCTGGCCCTCGCTGCTATGGCTGTTCCAATGCCTTCTTATTGAGTACTTGACAATTAGAAGGTTTTGCGGAAAACTGATTTCTTTGGCAATATGTAGTCAGCTATTTCTGCCTTCCTCTAGCCACTGTGATTCCCCCCCCTCCCCCCCACACACACAAATCAAAGAGCAGAAGATGTTTATTTCTGTCGGGAATTTCCAGCAGATAGCTAATGAAAACACTTCTCCTACTGATAATAACTAAAAGTGAATTTGAACCATCTGATTCACTGTAGTTGCAGCCCATCTTCACAATAATCACTCTCTGTTTGACCAAACACTAAAGAAGATCAAGACCTAAACCATCAGTCTAATTTTACATATACATGTAAATTAAAAAATAAAAAGTGTACACATCTTTGTACAGCAAAATACTGCATTCTGTAGATTTTTCACTTCAGTATAGGAATTATGATGAAGATAGGCAGTTCAGAGAGCTCTGTCAAAGCCTTGTACCACCTATAGAGATAAAAATAGCCCATATGGCTTTTGTATAAAAGGAATAGCTGCTAGCCCCAAAAGCCTCTAAAGCACAGTTTGGCACGCTAAGAGGGTAATTAAAATTAGATGCTACAGGTCAGCTGCTTTTTATCAGCAGAAGTCTGATTTTCCTGCATCCAAATGTATGCATCTAATTAAAATACAAACACCTAATATTAATCAGCTTAAAGATCTGAATAATTTTCCTAAATTGTTTCACAGGTTGATTTAATAATCATTTGTATTGTAGGTGTTACAACTGAAAAGCATAAGAGCCATTTGAATTCATATTTGAATAAATTGAATTTTTATATGTATGTATATATTAATAACCAAAACTACCTAAGTAACAGTTATTCAGGTTCTTATGTAAATCAGATGTGTGTCCCCTTCCCAATCAGTACTTTATCCTTCCAGGGCTAGCACTGATGTATAGTATCCTGCATACTCCGGTTAAGAGAATATCTGGGTGCAATTTTGTCATCACTTGTGGTCGTTAAGTAATAATGATGACAATAACATCATAACTGATCATTTGTCACTTTCTATTATTTTCACTTCATTTTAATGCCAGGCTCAGACTGTAGATGAGATGTAATCATCTGAGAAATACCTGGAAGTTAGTATTAAAAGGATAGACATGTAGCAATCTTCATTCATTGAGAATGCTGCATACTTCACATTATCCCAAGTTCATCTTCCAACCGTGATTACAGAGTCACTCCTGTGGCTTTAGCAGACTGCATGTAGTAGCTGGAGCTGAATGTGGAAGTGCCAGAGAATAAAGTGTTACACTGAAATTCATTTGAAAAAAAATACTATTGGATTAGTTAGGAATGTTACTATGTGGATGGAACGATCCTAAACAAAGGCTAAAGGCAATGGCATAGTACTGGTCTGGGAATGTCTAGTAAGCTACCACAGCTATCACATTGTTAGGACTAGTTTTATTTAGTATCTTTATTAATGACCAAGACGACAGAGCAAACAGAACATTAATGAAATTTGAAGGTGGTACTATACAGGGAGGAGCATAGAAACGATACAATCTCTAGAGAGATTAGAAACATGGGCAGAAAATAGGAAAGTGAGTTTCATCTTAGAAAAATGCAAATGAATATATCTGGGGAAATCCAATTAAAAACCACACAGAACACTCAGTGTGAAAGAGAGATCTGGGAAGCATGAATGCTGGAAGAGGCCCAACGGTGATAGTTGACTGCAAATTAGACACGAGTTTGCAATGTGATGTGGCTGCAAAACAGATCAATGCAATTTGGGGCTGCATTCACAAGCACATCTCATCACAGAGCAGGAAGGTAATAGTTCCTCTCTATGGCATTGATTTGACAGCACCTGGTATGCTGTGTGCGTCTCTAGACACCACATTACTAAAAGAGATATTGACAAACTGGAGGGAGTTTATAGACGAGCAACAACATTTGCAAGTGAATGAAAGATTAAAACACTAAAAAGTGTGGTGTTGTCAGGGAAACAGGAAACACCTAATGACCATGAACAAGACTGAGTTTAAGGCATGCAAGGTGACAATCCTTTCATATGCTTAAGCAGTGCTTGCCTACTCTGGGAGAATTAGGTTTCCTATTTACCACAATTGGCACATAGTACAATTAATGTGGATGAGAGTTTTACTGAGTTTTTCTAGGGTCATCTCTATTAACTGGTACAATAGATCATGAGCTCTTATTTGAAATAACTCAATAGGTATACAAAGGCAAATCAAATATCACTCGAATATATCTGTGCATCTATGCAACGTATGTGCACACACACTCATTGTTCAACAAAAGATGTGAATTTTCACAAATATCTTGTCAGAAATAATCTATGTATAGATTCTCTGCAGCAATAATTTTGACTTTTGAAATACCTGTTCCACTTTTATGATATTATTTACTGTATTCACTGTAGCTGAAGACGTTTAATAGTATCAGCATTATATGTACATATTTGTCTTAACATAATTCTTAGAAGCCCTTGTCCAGAGCTCCATTATGCTAGGCAGTATATAAATACAGAATAAAAAGACAGCCCTGCCCCACAGGCCCTACTGTCTAAGGGTATGTCTACACTTGCCCCCTAGATCGAACTAGGGAGGCAAATGAAGCATACCGAAGTTGCTAATGAAGCGCGGGATTTAAATATCCCACGCTTGATTAGCATATTTGCGGCCGGTCGCCATTTTAAAAAGCCAGTAGCCCGAATTAACTCGCCGCGTGTAGACGCGGTAGTCTGATCCAAAACCCTTCCCTCGAATTAACTGTTACTCCTCGTGCAATGTGAATGTGTTAGCTGCATGGCTGGATAGGAAAGGCATATCTCAGAGATGTTATGCAGAAAGAATCTGCAAGATTTAACCTGTATGGGAGGACATGGGGAGAGGTCCAAGTGAAAGACAACATGCAAGTTACAGGACTGAGTGACAGAGAGGATGGTGGTGGTGTTCACAATGACTTAGAAAGTAGGTGGGGGGTATAGTTGGAAAGGCAAGATTAAAAGCTCTGCTTTAGCTCCTTTTAGTTTAACCAGGAGAACAGATATCCACAAAGAGATGTCAGAGAAACAGACTGATTTTTAGTTTGGACAAGAGACTGTTCTGAAGCAGAGAGATAGATCTGAGTCATCAGCATAGAAATAATAGAAATTGCATTTGTCTGTGACTTTGCCCAGAGATACGGTGTAGGGGAAGAGAAATAGTAGATCTGTTTGAAATTTAATTCTGGAAATAAAATCTCAAATTAATTTCTAATGCCATGAGAAATTATCATAAACCAATTTGGGGGGAGAGGGTAAAAAAGTGACATATCAAAGAGTGGAAGTTTGCTTGTCATTTTAGATCAGGGATTGTCTACAGGCACGGAGACCCTGATCTCCCAATGGCTGCTGTTCGCCATTCCCGGCCAACGGGAATTGCAGAAAATGACAGCTAGCACGTCCTTGGGCTTGCGCTGCTTCTGGCAGCGCCCATTGGCCTGTGGACATTCCAAGTACACAGAACATCCCAACATACCAGCGGTTTACCCTGATGAGCCAGGAACTAAAGTTTGTCAATCACTGAAATACAGGATCGGCTTATGAAAGGGTCATAGCGGTTTGGTATTTTTATCTATTCATCTTGAGGAGGGGTAGACTTATAAATAAACAGGTTAATGAATGAGTATATATGGTGATATCCTAGCTGGGATCTATTAATAGGCAAACATAATTAATATGATTATTCTTCATAATGTTAGAAATTAGGAATATAACTCCATTTTTATTTCCAAGAATGTTATGCTGTAACAGAACTGAACATAGGAAACTCTTCAATTTTTTAAATATACATTGATTTTTGGAAAAACCTTAGATCAAGATTTCATCCTGGAGATGTTGTAAGGATACTCATGCTACTCTTTACCCTTAAAAAAAACTTTGTAAAAACATTTCATAAATATTTCTAAATAAATTAAGATAAAGTGTTTGACTTCTGAGTGTAATCATTGCTTTTCAAAACAGTTTACATTTTATACTTTAGGCACTGGAAGCAATATATATTGTAAATCTTTTGATATCAAGTTAATAAATGTGTCACTGTAGTGGAGAATATTAATAAAAAGACTGAAATGCTTCTTAAAGCAAAACAAAATACAATTACAGTTTACTTCCATAACTGATGAGTCAATATCTAGCAAGTTTTGCCTTGTGTAATATGTGACAACAACCACAGATAAAAATTAAAAGCTATTTTTGCTATACAATCACAACTAATATTGAAAGAGTCAAAGCTAAATGCTATTTTGGTGAAGTTATCTGTTTCTCTTGCAGACCATTCAAAGGTTTGATCCACCCAATAACAAGAGTCTATGAAAGCCACAACAGTTTTGTGGTCAGCTGGCTTCAGTCTCTCCTTGAAAATCATAGCATATTAGGGTAAGAAGAGACCTCAGGAGGTCATCTTGTCCAACCTTATGCTCAGAGCAGGACCAACCCCGCCTAAATCATCCCAATACCCCCCCAATATGATGGTGTTTAAATTTGGTGAAAGATAACAGAAGATAATAGATATTTTTCACTCCCAGTCTAAGTTAGCAGTTCTTGTCACAAGTCTCTGAACTAAATGAAAGTGCCCAAGTGCTAAAGTTTCTTCAGGACAGACATGGATGGACTGGCATTTCTTCTTTACGCACCAGAATTTATTTTCATGTATTATTATTTTAATTTATTATTATTTTAATTATTAGCAGTATTATAGCAGCATCTAGGAGCCCCAGTCATGGATCAGGACCCTATTATGCTAAGCAGTGTACAAACACAGAAATAGATGGTGCCTGTTCTAAGGATCTTACTATCCAAGTACAAGACAAGAGACAACCGATGAAGAACAGGGTAGGGCCATTACCCAAATGAAGAGGAAAAACAACAACAGAATATGTGGAAATGTCAGAGGTGCTTAATAACTTCTTTGTTTCAGTTTTCACCAAGAAGGTTGGCAGTGATTGGCTTCCAGTGAAAATGGGGTAGGATGAGAAGATAAAATAGGTAAAGAACAAGTTAAAAATTACTTACACAAGTTAGATGTCTTCAATTCACCAGGACCTGATAAAATGCATCCTAGAATACTCAAGGAACAGACTGAGGAGATAGCAGAACTATTAGCTATTATCTTTGAAAAGTCATGGAAGACGGGAGAGATTCCAGAAGACTGGAAAAGGGCAAATATAGTGCCCATCTATAAAAAGGGGAATAAGGGCTACCTGGGGGATTATAGACCAGTCAGATTAACTTCAAACTGGGAAAGATAATGAAGCAAACATCAGTTTGACAACATCTACAAGATAATAAGGTAGTAAGTAACAGCGTGGAATCATCAAGAACAAAATCATGTCAAACCAACCCAATAGCTTTATTTGACAGTGTAACAAGCCTTGTAAATAGGGTGGCCTGGGTGGAGGGAGGAGTAGTGGTAGCTGTGGTATATCTAGGCTTAGAAAGACATTTAATACAATCTTTCATGACTTCCTCATAAACAAAATAGAGAAATGCAACCTAGACGTAGCCTCTATAATGTGGGTGCACAACTGGTTAGATAATCATTCCCGAGAGTGGTTATCAATGGCTCACAGTCATACTGAAAGGGAGTGATGAGTGGGGCCTTTTTTTTTCCTTAACAATATTGGACTACTGTGTCGTATTTGTTTTGCTTTCTTGTACTTCCTGAATTCCAGGGAGCTGCCCGCAGTTTGTATCTGTGCTATTGATTTCATCTGTTTCCTGTACATCCATCTATTGAATCAGAATGCAAATCATTGTTGCACTATCTCCAGATAACTCTCCAGATTGGTTCTTTCCTCCCCTGTACTTGTGAGCCATTTGGTAATTGGCAAACCAGTGAAAACATTTTTTTTAGAATCCAGATTATTAATAAAAAATACGGGTCCCAAATGTAGGCTTTTGAGGCATTCGCTGGAAGGTAGAATGGTTGATTGCTGCTCTCTTTTCCCTGTTTAACAACCAATTTCAGATCTTTGCTATATTTTTATTCTACTATTTTTAATATGTATACTACGTACTACCAAATCAAATCCCCTTCGAGAACTCTAATATCCCATTGCCACTGGATTTCCTTTTATTTAATAACTTGTTAATTATGTCAAAGACAATGTGACAGAATTAGAAACTCTAACCCTGGGGCATTCTACTAGATGGCATTGTGGCTTTCCCAAGATCATTTACAAAGATGCAACTCAAGCACGTGTTTGAGATTGATTCTAGATGGGATTTGCCTAGAGCATAAAACTGAAGCAATTGTCAGAGCAATAAATCTGGTGTGTGCAGCACTTGGGACCCTCTGCATCAGGGAAGTGCTCTAATGCAGAAATAGTGAAGATTTATCAGTCTGTAAATCTGACAGAACCATTGAGAGGTGACTTTAACCAGAGAAAGGACCTAAGGGAAGGCCTGAAAATATGGGAACAGCTGGAGGAAAAAAGTATCTGAAACACATTCAAACTTCTCTATGCCCAGAAGCAATGAGAAAGGATGCCATTTTGTGAAGATACTAAAGAAATTAAGGATAAATGTGCAAATTGGCATATCGTACATCTGTGCCCTATTTCAAGAGTGTACCAAGTGTGCATCTGCCTATGCAGATATAGGCCTGGTCTACACTGGGAGTTTAGGTCGAACATATCTGCATAAGGTTGATTTTCTAATGAGTCCACCCCATCATGCCCATTCCATCAATTTTAAGGGCATAGATTTTGATACTCCTGCTTTTGACGAGGAGTAGCAGTAAATTTGGCCTTGCATGGTGACTTCAGTGTAGTGCAGATGCGGCACTGTGAAAGTTGATGTTCTTGGCCTCTGGGAGGTGTCCCACAATGCCCCACTGTGACTGCTTTTGCCAGGACTTTCAACTCCACTTCTCTCCAGGTGTACAGGAATAGCACTAGGAAAATTTGAATTTCATTTCCTGTGACACCAGTGCAGCAAGCAAACCTGACAGCAGACAGGCACACACCTGACCATGAATGCCCAGGGTCACAGACGAGCACCAGCATGGAGCGTGAAGGAAATTCAGGACCTTGTTGCTGTGAAGAGAGAGGAGTTCAGGCAGAACTACGAAGCAGCAAAAGAAATGCTGATATCTATGCTAAGATCACAAAGGGCCTGGTAGAAAAAGGATACGATAGGGATGCCCAGCAGTGCTGCATGAAAATAAAGGAGCTCAGGCAGCGATAGTCTAGGTTTACTTGGTCCTGCCTCAGCATAGGTGGCTGGACTTTATGATCTTTTGAGGTCCCTTACAGCCCTATATTACTATGATTTTATAATTTTAAAGAGACAGTAACACATTATAATACATGAGGTAGTGTAAGAACATAAGAATGGCCATACTGAGTCAGACCAACGGTCCATCTAGCCCAGTATCCTGTCTGCCGACAGTGGCCAATGCCAGATGCCCCAGAGGGAGGGAACACAACAGGTAATCCTCACGTGATCCCTTCTCTGTCACCCATTTCCAGACAAATTGAGGCTAGGGGCACCATTTCTACCCATCCTGGCTAATAGCCATTGATTAACCTAACCTCCATGAATCTATCTAGCTCTTTTTTGAACCCTCTTAAAGTCCTAGTCTTCACCACATCCTCTGGCAAGGAGTTCCACAGGTTGACTGTGTGCTGAGTGAAGAAAAGCTTCCTTTTGTTTGTTTTAAACCTTCTGCCTATTAATTTCATTTGGTGACCCCTCGTTCTTATATTGTGGGAATAAATAAATAACTTTTCCTTATTCACTTCTTCCACATCAGTCATGATTTTATAGACCTCTATCATATCCCCCCTTAGTCTCCTCTTTTCTAAGATGAAGTCCAAGCCACCTCACTGATTACCCCTTTCTCTAGATCATTTATAAATAAGTTGAATAAGACTGGTCCCAGGACAGACCCTTGGGGGACATCACTAATTACCTCTATCCACTCGGAAAACTTACCATTTATTCCTACCCTTTGTTTCCTGTTTTTTAACCAGTTATCAATCCATGAAAGGACCTTCCATCTTATCCCATGACAACTTACTTTACTTAAGAGCCTTTAGTGAGACACTTGTCAAAGGCTTTCTGGAAATCTAAGTACACTATATCCACTGGATCTCCCTTGTCCACATGTCTGTTAGCCCCCCTCAAAGAACTCTAGTAGATTAGTAAGGCATGATTTTCCTTTACAGAAACCATATTGACTTTCCCCCAACAAATTATGTTCATCTATGTAGCTGACCATTTTATTCTTTACTATAGTTTCAACTAATTTGCCAGGTACTGACGTTAGACTTACTGATCTGTAATTGCCAGGATCCTGTAGAGCCCTTTCTAAATATTGGCATCACGTTAGCTATCTTCCAGTCATTAGGTATGGAAGCTGATTTAAAGAATAGGTTACAAACCACAATTTCATATTTGAGTTCTTTCAGTCCTGGTGACCCTGTTACTGTTAAGTTTATCAATTTGTGTTGTGGTATTAACGTTTTGGTGTATTTACCATTATGGGTATGGGATGGTATCTTTATTCACAAGCTTACCTCTTTTCTCAAATGGCTGTCTGTAAAAACTCTTCATATCCCATAATACAGTTGTGTATTCTGTCCACATATGTTACAGCAAAACAATTTGCAAATATTTTACTGAGTTTAGTCTTTACAACTCCAACTGTACAGCTGTATGAAGGAGCAATAAAATTGCTAAAAAAAAATCTAAAAGAATACATAAAAATATCATTAAAGCCAAAACTTAGTAAAGTTCAACCAGGGATTGGACATTTATATGTATATAAAACAAGCATGTGAAGACCCTGGTATTCAGCATAATGGATGGTCCGAATAGGAGAGGCAGAGAATGGGTAGATGATATAGTAGATTGGTGCGGAGCTACTCTACAGAAACTGAGCCACTCCACACTGGACAGGAAAAGATGGAAGGAAATAGTGAGGGAGGCATCGGATACCAATGGGCGTTGAGCCTATGTTTGTTGATGATGATGACAGCGACACTTAGGTCTTTGGCAACATGAAGACAGAGTGTACAGCAAGCTCGAGTGTGAATTTACAGCTGACCATCCTGCCACTTGTTCACTGGGTCTGTGGACCTGTTACTGCACACCAAAAGTTCTATATTGCAGATAGCCATTGCAAAAAGCTCACTTCCGAACTTTTGCTGCTGGTAGCAAGGTCCACATGGCCATTTAGGCTATGTCTACACTACAAAGAAAAACAATTTGTGTATCTTTTTCTGCTTTTCTTCTGAAAGAGGCTTTTCCGACGTTTGGCCTGTCTACACGGGGCCAAATGTCGGGAAAAAACCCTCTTTCAGAACATCCCTTCTTCTTTGTAAAATGAGGTTTACAGGGATGCCGAAAAAACGTGTCTGCTTTTCCAAAATTTTTTTTGGAAAAGTTGATGCATTCCCTGGTATCCCAGAAAAGCTCTGTAGTCTAGATGTACCCTTAGTGTGTGGCATGCTGATGTGCTATAGATTTACATTTCAGCTTGCTGCACCCTAAGTCTTTGTATGGACAATCCTTTATTAATATCAGAAGCACTAGCACAGATCATGCAATGAGTGCCACATGAGACAGTAAAGCTCCACTCTCCCTACTTGGAAGAGTGCCCAAATGCCACAGTTTAACCCTGAATGTCTGCTGATGACACTTAGGACTTATCTTCATCTGCCAGAGCTTGTTGTACATCAGATAGCTGAATACTCAGCAGAAAAGGGAAAATTCAAGTCTGAAAGAAGTGAACACAAACTTGGGGAAGAAGATGAGTACAAAGTCCTGCTGCAAATGGCATCCCTGTTTCTACAGAACTGTATTGTTTTGATTCCTATCAGATTGTGTAAGAGAGCTCCAAATACATACCCTGCCCCCAACATCAAGGATAGAATCCTGCCTTTTGTTATGTCTGTGTGCTGGGCACAAAAATGTGCAGGGTTCTTTATTTTTCCCCCCACCTCGAATGTACTCATGCAGCAATCATACTCTTCAAGTACTAATTTACCCTCATTCCCTAGCTATAAGGAGTTATGATGGGCCAGTCAATGTATAGCCCCTATTTGTAGATATGGCATACAATAGGAACTGAACCCCAGTAGCTAATTATATGTTTTTTGTTTTTGCTATGGAAAATCCATGCTTGACAGCATACACATTGCTCTTTTTAGGGCATGTCTACACTAGAAAACTATTTTGAAATAACTAAAATTGATTTAATAATTCCTGAAATAACAAACTAGAAATAGTATGTCCACACTATGGGGAAGCCTCAAAATTAGTCCGAGACTAGCCCCATTAATATGGACATGCTACCTTGACTTAGAGTCCCAGGAAGCATTGGGGACTAATTAGTTCCAATTACTCTGGGGAGTAGTTATTTTGAAATAGTGGTACTGGAGCATCCGCACTACTGTTATTTCAAAATAACTATTTCTAAATTAGAGTTATTCCGAGGAAAGCAGGAGTACAGATTACGAAATAAGCATCCCATTATTTTGAAATAATGGGCTTGGTACTGTGGACGCTCTGCTTATTAATTCAACCTAAGGGGGGTTATTTTGAAATAAAGCCCTAGTATAGACCAAGGCTTAGATGAGCAGCACAGATGCAGTACACAGACAACTGGTTGCCCTCAGACATCCTGCCAAAGGCTAGGAACCTTCTGCAATGCTGTTTCCCCTTAGAAACAGCTTTAGAAATTCCCCTTAGATCATCCTGTAGCATCCCTACTTATAGTAAAAGCTGGATTTTGCCCTACACCATAATCAAGCATCAGTAACTTCCAGATTTGCATTCTTCTCAGTTTATGCAATAATGCGTTACTGGATTTTGATAGAATGACAATACACAGAAGAAAGAAAAACAGCAAAACAGAAAAAAAGAGGTACTTATAAAATAGATTAAGCTACATGACTATAAATTATAACATGCTTGTAATGAATTAGCTCTTTAACATAAACATCTGATATTCATTCATACATACTGCCACCTAGAGTTCAGTATTATATATAAATACAGAGATTAAAAAAAGATAACTTCCAAGCAAAGTTAAGATACCTTTGATGTTCAAAAATTCTGAATTGGAAGTATTTACCCATGTATAAAGATAGGTTGTTATATTTATAATATAACATTAGGCAACTCTAGCTATAAAATATATTTATAAAGTCAAATATTAAAAAGCAAGACAGAATCAGTACAAGAAAACAGATCATACCCATTTCCTGTTTATTATAAAATACTATCAAAATCTGAAAGTCTTGTTCAGTTTATAGGCTTCCAAAATAACAATAGCCAACAGATAGGACTAGCAACTGTCCCATACCGGGATCCCAGTCTTCATTTTGAAAGAAGGAAGTCTGCAAATTTTCAAGGAATGAAAAATACATTTAAGTCTCTGCCCACCTCCAAAACACTACAAATGCAAAAGACTAAATATCCCCATGAGGTACCCTACTTAGAAATCCAAAAGGCAGCTTGGAAAAAGCTATCCTGCCATGCTTTAGAAATAGCAAACAGCGGCAACCCAGTTTTCTAGTGGACCCTGAAGGAGCTGGCAACATTCATTACAAGACTCCTGTTCAGTGCCTGGACTCTCACACTGTGTATAATTTGTTAGGGATGAGCTATGAACTCGGATCTCAATTTGCACAACAGGATATGGTTTGATTAAATGTGTCTGGATGCATCTATAATGGAATTATAGATTTCAATTAGGAGTGGGTGACAACCATAACAAGGTAATATTCTCAGGGTTCTTTTAGAAGGTTGGATCAAAGACAAGAAATGTTAATATGATGGGAAAATATTCTGTCTCTCTCATCACCCCACACTCTACCACCCTTCTTACTGGATTCAGATGGACTGTCTTACTGTATAAAAGTACTTAGCCCCAGATTTGAAAAGACAGCTTGTTGTCACAGTTTTGGCAGTCACTCATCTCCTTGCTGGAGAGAAGAACACAAATTACACTTATCAGAGACTGCCCCAAAGAACATGGAATTCTGAGTGCTCTCCTGTTCCCAGTGAGCTCAGAGAAGAAGACAGCAAGGCACAATCCTGGAAATACAGGGATGGTGACTGAAAAAGACAGTGAAAACAAGGCAAAGCAGCCTTCCGTACGTGCTCCCTTCAGAGGGCCCTGTGAGAAACTGCCACTGACTTCAACGACAATTTTTTTTTTGCCACATTGCAGGAAAATATGTTCCATTACAGTCATGCTTCCAGGAAATCCACTAACTAGCCACTTGGCTGCCATATGGAAGTCTCCTGGGGTGGGTTTAAGGGGAATAAGGAGAATACAGATAAATGAATAAATTGTCAGCATTCACTTACCTGATAAAATCTGTTATTTGGTGCTAGGGTAGAGATGATGCCATAATAAGCAGCTGCTCCTTTCCCTATCCATCGATCCCACACCATCCCTTCTAAAATTAAAGAATATAGAAATACTAACTAACCATGTGAATGGGTAACTGGGTAACCGGTACCTAGGAGCAGCCCTGTGCAGGAGTTGGGAGCAGTCAGCGGCAGCCCCATGTGACCAGGGAGTGTTTAACTAGTTAACTAATTAACCGGGGTTTTACATCCCTAATGCTAACTATGGTGTGCCAACACACACAATGTGTTGCTGGGTTGTTTTTAGAAGATGTACAAGTACACTAGGAGTATTACAGAGCACAGAGAAGAGGGAGCAGCTGGCCCACAGAGCCAACAGTCAAAGTAACAGCTTAGCAGAGCAAATGGATTAAAAACATCTAAAGGGGCTGTGGAGAGCTCACAGAGAAGGGGGGCAGCAACAAGACTGTGTGACTGCAGATGTGCACATATCTTGATGGGATTTTGGTTATGATGGTTTTCCCCTTCGTGCATGTAGTAGTCAGAGTATGCTTTAGTGCTTTATGTACATTGGACCAGATTGTAGCCTGTCTTACACACCAGCATAATAGAGTAGGGGGGCAGTGCCCCATACCATAACATCCAGCACATGGATAGGAGCTGGCTCCAAAAAGCTACACCTATCAAACACCCACAAGGGGGCAGAAAAGGATAGAATTGGGGTAGGGAACCAAAGCTGTGTCATGGTGTTAGTCAGGGTTAGAAACCCAGCCTAGTTTATTCTCTTCATGAAGCAGAGAGGAGATAGGGAGGGAAATCAGCTCCCTGAGACACAATCTCCTTCTCAGCTTGCTCTCGGGGTAGCCCAGCAACATACTTCTCCTTAGCCTGGGCAGATCACAACTGACCTTATTTTGGGGGGCTGTTTGGGTGTGCACCCAGGGATGAAATAGGGAAGTGGAATGTGGGAAAGAAACAAGAGTTATATCATATAAATAGAGGGAAAGTGAAGAGGAGGGAAGCAGGAACGGAGGAAGGGGAAGAGGGTGAGAAGCACAGTGGGTGGGATTTTCAAAGCCACTTAGGGGATTTGGACATTGACTTTGCATTTATGTTAATGGGAATTGAACATCCAAATCCCAGAGGCAGCTTTGCAAATCTCAACCAATGAGCAGAGCAGTGAGAATGGGGAGCTAGAGGGCTTCAGTCAGAGGAGAGGGGTGAGAAGCAAATTAGACTGACTGCCAAAATAAGAAGTGCCCAAAGACAAAGGGTAACTTTTTCAAAAGTATGTACAAGTGCATACCGTCACCACTCAGGACTCCATGGACTTTCAGCGAGAGTCATACTTGCACATGCCCAAGTCATTTCTGAAATTGGGCTTTGGGACATGTTTTGAAAATTTTAATCCAGGAATCAGAGTTGAGACTTTTCCATTTATGTTTATGCATAGAGTGTCCCCAAGCAGGTTTATATTGTAGCGTTGGTTCACAAAGATTACCCTGGATTGCACACTTTCCTTTATTGATTCAGGAATAAATGCTCAGTGAGGACAGATATGAAAGGATCCGTGCAGTGAAGGGATTAGAATGAAATAACTGAAAGGTTTAGTAGCAGCATTAACTCTTTGGCAGAAATAAGTGGTGGTGACTGCAAGGGTCAGGAGCGATCAATAGGTTCTTCTCTCCAACAACATGTAGGCATGATTTTTTTATTTTTTAAATGGGAATATAATCAAGTTTGGATTGTAAATTTTCAGGTTATCATGAACTTGGAGGCTTGGATGGCTAGAGTGTGATGAAAGAATATTGGCCCTGATTCATTTTGCAGGATCAGATGATAGAGCTATAGATCAGATCTATATTTCAGCAGATGTACAACTCAGGCTGTGTCTAGACTACAGAGTTCTATCAGAAAAAGATACACAAATTGCAAACTGCAATTTGTGTATCTTTTTCTGCTTTTCTTCCAAAAGAGGCTTTTCCAACAATTGGCCTGTTTACACTGGGTCAAATGTCAGGAAAAAAAGTCTCTTTCAGAACATCCCTTCTTCCTTGTAGAAAGAGGTTTACAGGGATGCCGATAAAACGCGTCTGCTTTTTCCGAAATTTTTTTGGAAAAGCAGATGCATTCCTTGGATGCGGCAGAACTTTTCCGGAATATCTCCAATATCCCGGAAAAACTCTGCAGTCTAGACGTACTTTCAGTGTACTAACCACTTTACAGTCACATTGTGTGTTGCAGTGAAATGAAAGGGTTTTTTTTTTATTAAAACACAGGTATTCCATAATTACTTCTGTGCTTTATTTCTGAGTGCAGTTCCAGGTGTTAGTTTTGATCTATAATTCCCTCTGTGGATAAAAGCTGTCTCTCTCCTTGTGTTTTCCCTAGCAGTTGAGATCACGCTCACAGTAACTACATGTGTTCATCTGAAGGCAAGAGCAGTGGGATCCCATAGAGAGTCCATATCTGTGACACTCCCTTTGATGGTTTTACTGTCCTGCAAACATTTTCAAGATTGAGAGAGAGAGAAATTCCACTGACCAAGAGGCCACAAAAGCTCATGCCCAAATAAAATTTTTTAGACTTTAAGGTGTCACAGGGCAACTTCTTGTTTTTGCTGAAACAGACTAACATGGCAACCCCTCTGAAAAATGTGAATCTGAGGAATTTTTCCTGATGAAAGTTTCATCAAAACTTATACATTTCCCTGAAAAGTTTTGGTTTTGATGAATTACCATTTTCCAACAAAAAAGAATTAGGGCATGTTAGTGTTACATTTGAATTGGCCGTGAGGTTCCCCACTATCTGAGAGGTAGGTTAATAGCAGAACCTCAGAATAAGATGTAGTGGGGAACAGCAAGCAGTAGTGGCAGAGAAGTGGCAGCAAAGAGACAGTAGTAGCTGTAAATCACTAGCAGTGGTGGCGGCAGCAGATGCCTTGCCTGCTGGTCCCCCTCCTCAGGGGAACGTCTCTGAACTCTGGGTCTTTGCTAACCATGGACAGCCAGCTATGCAGCAGGGGGATGGGGGGAGTAATGTGTGTTCTATAGGACTTTCACATCACAAAGTGAGAAACTGAGACAGAACAAATTGTCTAACACGCTGTGTGGTAGGTATTTGCTTGTGGTCAAGTGTTTTTGAATTGCAGTTGTGGAGGTTTTCCAAATTAATGTTTGGTCTCCCTTTTCTCCCTTCAGCAACTTCAGCTACTGAGGAAAAGAATGAGCTTGTTTGATGCTGGAGGAGGTAGGCAGCATGACAAAGATGTACATCAAAGTGGGAGAAAGAGGATGCAAAGGGAGCGTGACATTGAGCACAATCACAGAATAAAACACCATCAGCTCACATAGACTGTTTATATTTTTTGTCTTTCAGTAATTGCATAGTTCAAGGTTGAACATTGGACAGTTGCCCTCTCTGGAATGATGCTTTGTGGTTGGATTGATATTCTAGAAACATGGCTCCCATACTAACCCTCCTTATTAGACCCCTTGCTAATAAATGGCTGTCTGGTGTCGTATGTGCTTTCTTACAGTAGAAATAGAGCAGCTAGAGAGGATGGGAAGATGCTCTGAGCAGCTAGCTCTGACAGCAGGTTGGGACATGGTACCTATTCCTCTCACTCTTCAGGAGCAGTTTAATGTGTCCTGTTCCCAGTGGTTCACTTTGGGTATGTCTACACTATGGGATAAGGTTGAATTAAGATATGCAACTTCAGCTACTTTAATTGCGTAGCTGATGTTGAAGTACCTTAATTCGACTTTTGGCGCTGTCCACACTGCAGGGAGTCGAAGGGAGAACACTTCCTTCAACTTCCCTTACTCCTTGTGGAAGCAGGACTACCAGCATCAACCAGAGCACCCTTCTCAGGTCAAATTAGCTGTCATAACTAGACCTGCTCATTTGAACCCTTGAAGATCGACAGCAATAGCTTCGATCTTCTCTGTAGTGTAGACGTACCCTAATAGTCCCTACATTCAGAACACAGAAGCTCCAGTTGTGTCTTCCCCCTAGGTCACATCTACACTAGGAAACTATTTTGAAATTAGTAAATTCAACTTAATAACTCCCAATTTAACAAAATCAAACTAGCGTGTCCATACTACGGGGAAGCCTCGAAATTAGTCCGAGGCAGGCTCTGTTAATGTGGACACACTACCTCAGACTTAGAGCCCCAGGAAGTACAGGGGAGTAATTCGTTTGAATGACTCTGGGGAGTAGTTATTTCGAAATAGCAGCACCAGAGTGTTCACACTGCCATTTTTCAAAATAACTATTTTGGAATTAGCATTACTCCCGATGAAAAGCATGAGTACAGATTTAAAATTAAGCGGCCCGATTGTTCAAAATAACAGGCTTGGTAGTGTGGACACTCTGCTTATAAATTTGATCTTTGGGGGGTTATTTCAAAATAAAGTCCTAGTGTAGACCAGGGCCTAGAGAGCACAGCAGTAATAAGGTTTCTTGAGGCCATGACCCAAGAGCAAATTTGGGTTAGAAGGCACAATAAATGTTATTCCTTAGATATTCTTCAAGTGTTTGAGATTTTGGCTGTGATAGTTTAGGGTATCAATTGCAGAGTTTAGCTGCATATCAATCGCAGAATTTAGTCTAATGCACAGATCCTGAAATGAGCTCTGCATGAAGAGTTGGATGGGAATTTTCTGATGAAACTTTTTTTTTGCAAAAGCATACTCGTTTCATCAGATTTCCATCAAGATGGTTTCTCACATCCAGGATGGACTCTCCGATTAAAATGTGAGAGGGAGTGAGACCCACCCCAGCGCTGCTCATAAAGCAATGTTTAGGGCACTTACCAGGAATCAGGTAGAAGAGGGAATGGGAGTTCTCCTATTCTAGGCAAGTTCCCTAACCATCAGGCAGAGAATCAGTTTTGCTGTAACCTTTCCTGTCAGAGCGGTTTCACTTTGTATAAATAATTTTTCACTGGGTCAAGGAAAGAAAGAGTAGCTGAACATGTCAGTAAGTTAGGACACCAGTCTACAGCATGGCTATGTCTAACTACAGAGGGTTTTTTTGGAAAAACGACCATTTTTCCGAAAAAACTTCTCTTACGTCCACACTACAATCGCGTTCTTTCAAAAAAAAAAACCCCAAAGAACAGAGGGTTTTTTCTGACATTGGTAAACCTCTTTCTACGAGGAAGAAGCCTTTTTCCGAAAGAGCTCTTTTGGAAAAAGGCATGTGTGGCTGCGGAAGAGGGAGTTCTTTCAAAAGAAGAGGAAAGAGGAAAAAAGCACAGGTGCCCTGGTGGCTACTCCGTCCATAGTAATCACAGCTTAAATGCGAGATAGCGTCCATTCAGTGCGGACACTATCTTTAAAAAAAACAGATCGCTTTTTTGATGCGCTTTGGCAGTCTGGACACTCTCTTTCAAAAGAAGTTTTTTCGGAAGATCTCTTCCAGAAAAGCTTCTTCTGAAAGAAGCCTCCAGTCTAGATGTAGCCTATCTATAGGAGATTCATGTTCAAATCTCTGTTCTGAATCAACCACTGTAGAGATTTGCACCTGGATCTCCCATATCCCATGTGAGTATGCTAACTCCTGGACTTTTGACTATTCTTGTTTGGGGCACACTTTGTTACTTTTTCACAAAATAAATAAATAAAGAAATACACCAATAAATAAATAATACAAAGGGCTTCAGCTTCATTCTATATCAGCACAAAACTAAATGCCTAAACTTTCTCCTCCCCTCAAAACAGAGACTGTGTTTTGTGGCCAGGACTATTTTCATGTGTGAGTTCCTCTTCCAAGGGATATTCATTCTAGGAGTGTGGATATAGTAGCCAGTAGACTATAATACCTTGCCTGAGAAAAGATATCACATGAGAAAAATATTTGGTGCTATCAAATTCCTATATCTGGGAGAGATAACAATGCCCTGCAAAAACTAGTATGGGAAGGATAATCTTTAGGCAAAGGCACAGGAACTGAGAGATTTGACTTTTCTTCCTGGCATTGTCACAAATTTCTTGGGTAATTTTAGACAATCTCACTGTTTCACTTTCCTCGTGTGTAAAATAGAGATTGTATTATTTTCCTACCTCTAAGGGAAGTAGGGACCAAAATTCATTGTATTAATTTGCAAATGACTCTGAGATTTTCAGATGGAAGACACTATGTAAGTGTAAAGTATTATTATTCCTAGAAGCAATAGTAAAATTTTCACATGATGAATGCTTATGGTAAAGTTTGGGAGCAATCTCTTTGCTGAGGGCTATACTGTACATCTTATAACACCATTTGGCAGTAGTATGAGATAATAGTATGATCCACCGTTTTGCCACCTCTAGAAAAAGAAAAATGGCGATTACTACTATTTATTATTTATTTACTTATTTTATCCTAATGCCTATGAACCCTGTCAAGAAGCAGGATCAATTTTGCTAGGTGCTATAAAAAAAAGCACTTCCTGTCCTAAATACTTTAGAATCGGAGACAATAGAAAACAGATAGATACAGACTGAAAGCAGGGGGACAACAAGGAATCAAGCACACTTGCAGCCTAACCACTAGCTGTAAGAAAATATACATTCCCTGAGAACTCTGTCAGTTCTTAAATGGGTCTGTAAGCCCTCTCTCATTTTAAGAGTTAATTCAAGAAAGATTTCCCAGCAATAAAGGCACAGAGCTAAATAGAGGATTAAAATAAATATAAAACCCTAGCTTGACACAAGAAAATGCACCATAATTCACTCACATGATCCATGTCCTGTTAGGAGGTGTAAAGAACATGCATTTTAAAGCTAATTTTGTTCATTTAATCCTCATATCAACCTCCAGCACCAGCTTCCCTTGTGCTTTTTCATTACTCTGACACTGTATTAAAAAAAGATGAACTCCATAAGGAAAGAGTTAATTATGTAATACCAAACATCCCCAGGGGGACATGACATTATGTCTGAGAAACAGAGAGTGAAATGAAGATCTCTACAGATTAATTTTCTGAGATTCAAATCTTATAATATTCCCCATCAGAAGTACTGTAATATAATGCAGCATACAGTTATAGAGACCAACCTCTAATGGTTATCTTTTCTCACATAAAGACCTGATGCACTAGCTTAATTAACTATCTCTCGGGAAGTATTTTGCTTTCCCAAAACTGATATTTGTCATCATAATTTTGGGAGAGGAAGGCATGAATTTATTTATAGATTTATTTGGTGTGTTTGTTTTTACAGAAGGATTAACTTGTTTCTCATTATGAGTTGGCATTCCATAAAGATCCATCTAAAAACTAATTGCTTGCTGGGGTTTTTTTTATCCTAGCACATCTGTGCTTCTTGCAGCATGTGTGACATGTAGGCACCCTTTAATAAAATGACAGAACGGAATGGATTAATATGTTGGCTAAAATAGGAAGCAATTGTTCCGCTTGAGAACGTGCATCATCCCAGGATTGAAATGCAGCTACACAAGGAATGCCATGTAAAACTTGCTTTAACCCATTGCTGCAGACACAAAAATATTCTCCAACGTATCCATTTGACCAGCGGTCTAGAAAGATGCTAGAAATAACTTTTTTTTTCTTAAATGGACTTTTATAGATTAGTGTGTGAAACAGGGGAAGCGCCACATTTTGGTTTCTTTGTTTTTGAATGTAAATGAAGTTCTGCTAATGAAGATTGATCTGAGCTGGACAGCAGTGAGCCTGATTTGGCTTGAGCCATATTCAGTATATTAGAATAAAATGTCTTACCTTTATTAGTGAGAGAATTTAAAGTCACAGTATTTCTCTCAGCAGTTATCTTGTACTGGGCCTAATCCCATGGACTTCAGTAGGAATCCTTGCCTCATGGGGCTCAGATTTATTTCCTACACATATATCTAATGACATATATCCTCTAGCCCAGTGGTTCCCAACCTTTTTTTACTGCGGACCGGCAAACCCATTCACAAACTTTTGGTGTATCAGTAACATTTTATTTGCATATTCATTATGCAAATAATAAAAATGCAAATAAAATGCTACCAGTCCGCCAAAATATGTACCCCAGCCTCAGCCCCCAGAGCTGTCGTGAACAGCCGTCTTCAGCTCTGGCAGCTGCCAGCCACACGCCTGGGGAATATCCCAGCCCCAGTCCTGGAGCAGCAAAGATGGGTGTACCCTAGCAGTGTGCTGCAGCCTGGTAGCCAGCAGTTTGCGGCCTGGCACCGGTCCGCAGACCAGCGGTTGGTCTAGCCTATATATAACCTTTTAGCTTTAATTTTTCTTTCTTTTTTCTTTAAAATAGAGCCATAACTGATACCCAACTGCAGATGACATTGACTAGGATTAGACGAGGGGATTAGGAGACATTGAACCCAGACTGTATTCCAAACTTTCATGGATTCAGTGGGTATCTTGAACAGTGGTGATGGAACAATTTTTAGGGTGGAAGTGCTGTGCCCCCCTTATCGTATTCATGCCCCTCGACTCCCCAGGCAGGGGCCATAGTGGCCATGGCTATAGAGTCCGGGGAACGGGGCTGAGTCTGTGTCTAAACCACATCCCTTTTCTCGAAAAAGGGATGTAAATTAGACATTTTGAAAATGCAAATGAAGCCGGGATGTAAATTTCTCATGCTTCATTTGCATAATGGCAGCCGTGGTTTTTTTTTTTTAAAAAAAAAGAGGAGTACAGGATCTTTCGAAAAAGGATTTTATTTAAAACCTAAACAGCCGGTTTTCTTTTGAAAAGCCCCTTTTAAAAAAAAAACCACGGTCGCCATCATGCAAATGAAGCACGCAGGAAATTTAAATCCCGGCTTCATTTGCAATTTCAAAGTGTCTAATTTACATCCCTTTTTCGAGAAGAGGGATGTAATCTAGACATACCCAGACAGTTGGAGCCCCAGTCCAGCAGCCAGGACCCTGGGTGGCAGCAGAACCCCTGGCAGCCAGGACCCCAGGGCCAACCACAGAGCCTGCAGGGCTGGCAATCCGGACTCCCAGGGACAGCAGCCAGGACCCTGGGAGGCAGGAGGAAGTCCAGGAAGAGGCTGGCAGCTGGAACCTGTTATCAGGTGCAAAATCTGGGGGATGTTGTCACAGTCCACACACCTCTGCTTCCTGTGCCTGTGACCTTGAGCAAGTCATGTCACTTTTTTCTTTCCTCTCAGACACCCTACCTGGTTAAATACCATCAGCAGCACCTATCCACATTTCTAAAGCACCTTGACATCTATCTTAGATAGTTATATGACCCCCATCACTGTAACATTCAAGCACCTCACAAACTTTAATGTATTTATCTTCAGAACAATTCTGAGAGGCGGAGAAATACATTCACATTCATAGATAGGAAATAGGAACAGAGAGGATAAGGGTGGAATCCACAAAGCTAATTAGGTGCCTAAATCCAGATTTAGGCACCTAAATCCCATTTTACATGGCTAAATCCTGCCCTGACATCCACAAAACTCCTGAATCAGAGGAAACAGGCATTCAGCCACCTAATTCGCCCCCAGCTTGATTGATTGCCCTTTAAACATGCCTTCTGGATTGGGCCCCATTCAGACTAGAGCAGGTGCAGGAGGTGGCAGTGCACAGATTGTAGCTCAGTAGTTAGCGCGCACATCTGGAATGTTGGAGACCCAAGTTCAGTTTCCCATTCCTTGGACCAGTGGAGCTGACAGCCACTGCAAGTGCTGGGGCAAGGAGTGAGAGAGGTGTTCCACACCCCTAGAAAGGATGAGGCCTCAAGCAGAAGGGGCAGAGCAGAGAGCAGTCAGCCCTTAGAACATAAGAATGTCCATGGGTGGTCAGTAATGTAGGCAAGGGAAGGCACAGACTTCCTAAAACTGCCTACATGCCCAACTGCCCGAGGCTCGAGCTGCCGCCAGGGAAGGCAGCGCAGCTCAAAAGCCCAGCCACCTGGGAGGAATAGAGCCACTGCATGGTAGCCCAGCTCTACTCGTCCACCAGGGAGGGATAGGGCCACCATGCAGCAACCTGGCTTCCCCTGGCCACGAGTGACGGATGGGCCGGGGCCACAGCATGGTAGCCCTGGCTCTCTGCATGGCCTGGAAGGATTCGACTGGAAGTGGGCATGGCCTCAGGCAGAAGGGGCAGGCCTGGGCCTTGCCTTCCCCAGCTGGCCTTTCACTTGACACCCATGAGAATGGCCATACTGGGTGACACCAAAGGTCCATCTAGCCCAATAACTGGTCTTCTGACAGGGGAGCTCCAGAGGAGGTGAATAGAACATCAAGTGATCCATCACCTGTCATTTGTTTCCAGGCTCTGAAAAAAAGAGGTTTGGAACACCCTAACTATTAAGTAGTGATGGACCTAACCTCCATGAATGTATCTAGTTCTTCTTTGGGATTAAAGTCCTGGCCTTCACAACATCCTCTGGCAAGGAGTTCCACAGTTTGATTGTGTGCTGCATGAAGAAAAATCTTCCTTTTGTTTTAAACCTGTTACCTATTAATTTCATTTGGTGACCCCTCATTGTTATTTACTTTTCCCATATGTTTTCTTTATTCACTTTCCACAGACCTGTCATGATTTTATAGACTTCTATCATATTTCCCTCCCCCTTAGTCTCCTCTTTTCTAAGATGAAGTCTTTTTAATCTCTCTTCACATGGCACCCATTCCAAACCCCTCATCATTTTTATTGCCTTTTTCTGAACCTTTTCCAATGCCAAGATATCTTTTTTGAGATGAGGCGACCACATCTGTATGCAGTATTAAAGATGTGGACATACCATGAATTTATATAGCGGTAATAAGATATTCTCTGTCTTATTCTCGATCCCTTTTTAAAATGATTCCTAACATTCTGTTTGCTTTTTTGGCTGCTGCTGCACACTGAGTGAAAATTTTCAGAGAACTATCCACAATGACTCCAAGATGTCTCTCTTGAGTGGTTATAGCTAAATTAGTCCTTATCATTTTGTATGTATAGTTGGGATTATTTTTTCCAATGTGCGTTACTTTGCATTTATCAACATTGAAATTCATTTTCCATTTTGTTGCCCAGTCACCTAGTTTTGTGAGATCCTTTTGAAGCTCTACACAGTCTGCTTTGTTCTTAACTATCTTGAGCAGTTTAGCATCATCTGCAAATGTTGCCACCTCACTGTTTACCCCGTTCTTCAGATCATTTATAAATAGATTGAATAGGATTGGTCCTAGTACGGACCCTCGGGGGACTCCACTAGTTACCACTCTCCATTCTGAAAACTGACCATTAGTGCCCTTAGCGTTGCCAAGACCATAGTGTCCCCCAGTCCTCAGAGCAACACTCTGGAGGCAATTCAAAGGGTCTGGAGCTCCCGGCTGCTGCTACAGCAGCAGCAGCAGCTGGGAGCTCTGGGCCCCTTTAAACTGCCAGGCCCCAGGGCAATTGCCCCTTTGTTACGCCCTGTTGGTGGGCCTGCACTGGAAGGGGGAGAAGTTTTGAACAGAGGGCCCCTACTTCTCATAAATATGCTCTAACTACTCAGTTATGGAGTGTTAACTGTCCAACATTAGACAGAGTTAAACAATGTTTGGGGTTCAATGTACAGAGAACGTAATCTGTACCATGACAAACACACCATTACAAATCTTTTAAACCATTTAGTAAACAAACAGAAAAGGAAAAATGGTAAAAGCATTTGAAATGTAAAACGTTACATAAGGTTTCATTTTAACAACATTCCTTGTTCCCATTAGCTTAGGCAGTCTTTAGAAGGAAAAAAATTCTACTGTTTGGCAGCCTTTTAGATGATGATAACTGCTCCTTTGGGAGAAAGAGAAAAAGTTAATTGAGAGAGGCTGGAACTGCTTTTCTTGCCCGATTCTGTTTTCTAGAAGCTAAAACAAGACAAACATGAACAGCAACAGCAAAGATAAAAAATATAACTTCTGTTTCTTGTGTAGACTTTCACTTGCAGCCTCACAGATGGGAAAAAATAGTCTGTGTCCTGGCAAACTTGCACCAGTCAGTGTTGGGCTACCTACGGCATTCCTTCAAATTGCCTCGCTGGACACAGGCTTACAGCAATGTTGCAAAATATACATCACTGTCCAGCTAAGTGAGGCTCTTGTTAGGCAGAAGGTAATAGGAGAGAGGTGGGCTAGAGAAGAAAGAAAGTGAAAAACAAAAAAGACACTTTCGCAGGTGGGAGACAGTCTCATCATGTCCTGGATGGAGCTAAGATTTAGTTAGAGCCAGTGGAGGTGGAGTTAAAAGATGTCATTTGGTTTCTTTCTCTCTGGCCTGCTGTGGCCAGGACATCTCTCAGTATCAGAATAATAAAGAACTAACTGTGTTACAGTAGGTCCCAGAGACCCAGGAAACGATGAGGATGGTAGCCAGGAGGGTAAAGCAGTTGTAGGCAGACAGATGCCGCTGCTTTTTGATTCACCCCGCCCTCTCAGCAAGTTTTTCTTTTAAGACCCCAAAAGGAGTGGTGGGTAGAACAGCCCATCCTTTCATTGTTTTGTTTATCAGTTGGGTCTAATTTTCAAACAGATCAGCTTGGGTCCATTGATTTCCATTCTGACACTTCTCTCGTTTATCAGATGAGATTTTAACACAGTATTTGAGTTATATCAGTTTGTCGTTTTTGAGGAAAAAAAATCAGTCTTTGTCTCTCTTTTGCACCTTTTCCCTTGAACATTTGTTGTTGTAGGTTATTGTTATATTTTGTGAACTTTCACTCACTTTTTACAGCTCAGTTCACAATTAAGAATAAATGTATAGGCCCAATTATTACTACAGTAGCTTTGATTCTGTTCAGCTTGTCATACTAATATGTCAGTAAATTTGACTTAATACTGAACGAGAGCCTGAAAAAGTTCAGAAATATATCTTTCCTCTCCTTACATATTTTGCATGGCATTCAAAGACTGAGTGAAACAAATGATTATAGTAAACCTCAGGTAGTATATTTTACAGTCTCCTGGAGGAAGATCAAAGAGGCTTAATTCATCACACAGTATGGGAATTAACTCATCAAAATGCTTTATATATTCAGTTTTCCAATTCAAATGGAGAAAAACATCATTCCCAAACAAAATAGAATTTGGATTTTAATGAGCTAGAGAAGAAAAAATAATCCCTATTAGATATATCTACAAAAATAAAAGGTAATTGTTTCAAAAAATAGTAAGTATTATATATATATATATATATATATATATATATATTCAATTATAGGTATCTAAATTGCATGTATAAGTTATCTATTTGTGCACAAATTAGACAGCTGCACATGGAATTCTTATTTTACTCTGTGCAACATACAAATACAATTGCCTGTTTGTATGTGCTGTTGCAGGGATTGTGCATTCATTAAAGCTTTGACCTAGAATGGAATCATTATTAGAAAAGACACATTTCCTGCTAAGAAAAGACTGATTCTAGGTATTAATCCACAGGTAGGTAGGCAGACTAATTAATTGCAGGATTGCTGTTTAGTAACCAAAGAAATTATGTCGAAAAGGCTGCCTGAGGTTGAACTATGTGTTGTCTCATTAGTATTCAGCACAGCTGCTAGCTCATGAACAAAAGAGAGAAAAAAAGACAGGATATAAAATGAGAAAAGTACAGTGAAAAAAAAACATTATTTATAATGTTGCCTTCATGAAGGCCAGTGACAAAGAAAGGGACTGCCTTTATTCATGACACACTCAGCCAGCGCAGTGGAGGTGTTGTGCTCTTAATGTATGTTCTATATCCCAATTAATATTTTTAAAAGGCTACTCCAAGCACACATAAACATCATTCACAGCATGCTGTAAATGCACAACCAATACTCCCATCCTTTACATATTACCAATAAAATGTTTCCATATCATCCTGTAGATTTGCTAATGAATTCATCATCCATCTTAAAATGTACAATGGATACATCAAGTCACACACAAACATTTCAGCTTTTATTTCCTAGCTATTCAACAGCTAAAGTTTTACACATTAGTACTGTAATGATTCATGACTCACTGGTGCAATGCCTCCTGCTGGTCACTCTGGAAATTAGCTCAGTCAAACCACAGAGTGTCCTCTCCTGGCACCCACTATTACCCTTTGGTTCTGGACACTCCCAGGACCATACTGCCTTCCTAAGGACACTGCCCTTTGGCCACTACTCCAATCTTTCTCCCCCTTTCAGCAGGTATCAACAGTCCCCAGTCTTGCACCTGGCACCAAGGCCAACTGCAGCCAATGTTTAGTCCCTCACCTCAGGGGTAAATCACTGCCTATAAAGGCCATTCTTCCATATAGTGAGGTGCAGTACAAGGAGGAAGTAGGGGGACCCAGACCTGCCCACTACTCTGGGTCCTGACCAGGGACCCTCTGGCAGCAATCTTGTCCTGTCCTCCTTCACTTTCCTCTACTGCCTCTCACACTTCTGGGCTACTTCTCTGTGATTCCTTGCACCTTCTTGGCCCTAATATCAAGGCCAAAGCTTAAGGGATGTCAGACCAGAGCCTCGCCTCTGCGGCTCCCCTTAGCCTGCCTAGCACTGCTCTTTCCAAGGCTCTTCTCCTTCCCTGGGAGGTGCTCCTGCACCCTCATTGGTCAGGACCCAACTGCCCTTTGCTGTGCCGAGTAGCTCCTTATAGCAGGATCACTCCAGCAAGCCGCCTTCTCATTGACTCTTTAGAAGCCTCTCTCTGATTGACCAGGGCTCCATGCAGGTTCCCTCCAGCTTGCTTTAACCCCTTCTGGCCAGAGTGGGGCAGCTGCCCCACTACAGTATTAATAATTCTTGTTCATAACAGGTACAGTGCTTGGTGCAAGCTACTTCCTTATGTTCAGTATTACCCTAAGTAACTATTGTAACTTCTCATATCTCGACAAATGAATGGCAGGGTGGGTTTAAATTAGCTGAGTATAGGGCTAGCACCAGACTTTGCTGGGCCTTGGGCAATAAGGGGGAGGGTCTTGGGCCTGGCGGGGCCTTGGAAGGAAGGGGAGAGACTAGGGACAGCCAGCCCTCAGCGCCACCTGGACAGCAGAATGCAGGGCTCCGGCTACCATTGAAAGGGCCCAAAGCTCTGGCTGCTGCTGCTGCTGCCATGGTAGCAGCAGCAGCGGTCTAGAGCTCTGGGCCTTTTTAAATCCCCAGGCCTTGGGGCAGCTTCCCCTTTGTGCCCCTTGTCAGCAGCTCTGATTGAGTATAAGTGGTTTTGTATTTGTTAGCTCTTTTGAGTAAATTATTTTTATAACATCCACATTGTGCCAGACACTGTCCATATACACACAGTCTGTACTGAACAGGTTCTTTTCTCTTGTACATTTTTCAAAAGCTCACACTCTTGGTTTTCTAACAGTTTGCTCAGTGGAGGATGAGACATTGGGACATTCTTGTTGAATCATGAATTATCTCAAATAGCCTATATGATTTGATTGCATCGTTATACTGCCGCGTTTTATTTATTTATATAGTCTTTTTCAAAAATAAGAACATAAAAAGGGGAACTTCACTGCAGAATATAAAAACACAGATAATGTATGCATGAATTCAGACACAGAAGGAAAGTGGAAGAATGCAAACGCACCTGATTTTGGAAAGCTTTTGCTTGGGTGAGGTTGGGTGAGGTTGCTTATGTAAGGTTGGCCAGATTATAGTGAAATGTTCCCCCAATACATTCAAGGGCTCCACATAGTTGCCAAATGGAAAATATAAGGCTATGATCTTGCCTCTTCTTCTATCCAACCCAGCACAGAGATGTGTATAATGCATCCTTTTAAGGATCACCAAAATGAGCAACCTGGGCAGCAGTGATCATGAGATGGTAGATTTCAGGATCCTGACAAAAGGAAGAAAGGAGAGCAGCAAAATACACACCCTGGACTTCAGAAAAGCAGACTTTGACTCCCTCAGAGAACTGATGGGCAGGATCCCCTGGGATGCTAACAAGAAGGGGAAAGGAGTCCAGGACAGCTGGCAGTATTTTAAAGAAACCTTATTGAAGGCATAGGGAGAAACCATCCCAATGAGCAGTAAGAAAAGCAAATATGGTAGGTGACCAGATTGGCTTACCAGGGAAATTCTTGGAAGCTTAAACACAAAAAGGAAGCTAAGAAGTGGAAACTTGGACAGATGACTAGGGAGGAGTATAAATATATTGCTCAAGAATGCAGGGGTGTAATCAGGAAGGTAAAAGCACAACTGGAATTGCAGCTAGCAAGGGATGTGAAGGGTAACAAGAAAGGTTTCTACAGGCATGTTATCAATAAGAGGGTGATCAGAGAGGGAGTGGGGCCCTTACTGGATGAGGGAGGTAACCTAGTGACAGATGATGTGGAAAAAGCTGAAGTACTCAATGGGTTTTTTTGCCTCTGTCTTCACAGACAAGGTCAGCTCCCAGACTACTGCACTAGGCAACGCAGTATGGGAAGGAGGTGGGCAGCCCTCAGTGGAGAAAGAACAGGTTAAGAACTATTTAGAAAAACTAGACACACACAGATCCATGGGTCTGGATTTAATACACCCAAGGGTACTGAGGGAGTTGGCAAATGTCATTGCAGAGCCTTTGGCCATTATCTTTGAAAACTCGTGGAGATCAGGAGAGATCCCAGATGATTGGAAAAAGGCAAATGTAGTGCCCATCTTTAAAAAACAGAAGAAGGACAATCCAGGGAACTACAGACCAGTCAGCCTTACCAGAAAAATCATGGAGAGGATCCTCAAGGAATCCATTTTGAAGCATTTGGAAGAGGGGAAAGTGATCAGGAATAGTTAACATGGATTCACGAAGGGCAAGTCATGCTTGACCAATCTGATTAGCTTCTATGATGAAGTAACAGGCTCTGTGAACATGGGGAAGTCAGTGGACGTGATATACCTTGACTTTAGCAAAGCTTTGGATATGGTCTCCCACGATATTCTCACCAGCAAATTAAGGAAGTATGCATTGGATAAATGGACTGTAAGGTGGATAGAAAACTGGCTAGATTGTCAGGCCCAATAGGTAGTGATCAACGGCTCAAAGTCTGTTTGACAGTCGGTTTCAAGTTGAATGCCCCAAGGATCTGTTCCGGGGCCAGTTTTGTTCAACATCTTTATTAATGAGCTGGATGAGGGGATAGATTGCACCCTCAGCAAGTTTTCAGATGACACTAAACTAGGGGAAGAGGTAGATATGTTGCAGGGCAGGGATAGGGTCAAGAGTGACCTAGACAAATTAGAAGATTGGGCCAAAAGAAATCTGATGAGGTTCAACAAGGACAAGTGCAGAGTTCTGCACTTGGGATGGAAGAATCACAAGCATTGTTACAGGCTGGGGACTGACTGGCTAAGCAGTAGTTTGGCAGAAAAGGACCAGGGGATTACAATGGATGAGAATCTGGATATGAGTCAACGGTGTGCCCTTGTAGCCAAGAAGGTTAATGGCCTATTAGGGTGCATTAGGAGGAACATTTCCAGCAGATCTAGAGAAATTATTATTCCCCTTTATTCAGCTCTGGTGAGGCCACATCTGGAGTACTGAGTCCAGTTCTGGGCCCTCCACTACAGAAAGGATGTGGACACATTGGAGAGGGTTCAGTGAAGGGCAACCAAAATAATTAGGGGGCTGGAGCACATGCCCAAGAGGAGAGGCTGAGGGATTTGGGCTTATTTAGTTTGCAGAAGAGAAGAGATTTTATAACAGCCTTCAACTTCCTGAAGGGAGGTTCCAAAAAGGATGGACACAGACTGTGCTCAGTAGCTACAGATGGCAGAACAAGGAGCAATGGTCTCAAGTTACAGTGGGGGGAGGTCTAGGTTGGACATTAGGAAAAACTATTTCACTAGGGGGGGTAGTGAAGCACTGGAATGGGTTACCGAGGGAGGTGGTGGAATCTCCATCCCTGGAGGTTTTTAAGTCCTGGCTTCACAAAGTCCTGGTTGGGATGATTTAGTTGGGGTTGGTCCTGCTTTTTGCAGAGGGCTGCACTCTTTGACCTCTTGAGGTCTGATCCAGCCCTAGGATTCTAGACTCCAGTTTAATCCATCCGGGACCTGAGAAACCCTCCCCATCAAGAAACGTTTCCTTCCCAGGCTCACATTTCTATGACAAGTTTCATCCATGGACCATAGGAATGCTGGGCCGGGCCAGGCTGCATGGGCTCACAATACACCACAGCAGGTCTGTGGTTGGCAGCAGGAGGCTCCCCCTTGGTGCCATGACTTGCCCCAGACAGGCTGGATAAGAGCCGGCCCTGGGTTGATGTCTGGGGGGCAGTGGTGCCTGCCAGGGAAAGGGGCACAGAGAGGGCCAGGCAGAGGGGCAAGGTGGGTGCGCACGGGGAACTCCATTCAGCAATTAATATGTTGGCAGGGCACAGAGGGGCGGTGCTTTTCCCGAATGCGACCACCTGTCGCCTGCGCTGGAGAGTTTAGTGAGGGTAGGTTTGTAACAAGGCTCCTGTCCCCGGCGGGCTCCTCGCGGGACGAAAGCCCCTCCCGGGGCTGGGCGTGGAGCCGCTTTCCCTGCGGCTTCTCCCCTCCAGGGGGCGCTATCGGCAGGCGAACGCGATCGCCGCCGCGATGTGTCCCAGCGCGCGGCCCGTAGCCCGGCGGCTAGCGCTGACGTGGGGCTGCGGCGGGGGGCAGCCATGGCGGCCGCCTGGGAGGAGATCCGCAGACTGGCCGCCGACTTCCAGCGCGCGCAGTTCGCCGAGGCGGCGCAGAGGTGAGGTGAGGGGGCTGCGCCCCCCCCCCCCCCGCCCGGCAGCCCAGCCTGGAGCCCGGCTGCGCCACCGCCCGCAGAACCCCCGGGCGGGGGGGTTGGAGAGTTGGGGGGCGGCTCGGAGCCAGCGCTCTGTGCCCGGCGCGGGGAGAGAAACGGGGGGGGGGGGGAGTGTCGAGTATCCCGCAGGCGCGCACGGCCGCAGGGTCACTGCGCTGAAATTGGGGTAGAAGATACTTAGTTCTGCGGCGCAGCCGCTGCAGCGTCAGAGCCCCCGGCGGGTGTTTGGGTCTCGCCCAGCGCGGGGGAGAAAACCCACTTTTGCACGAGGAAAGGTGCGATTGTCACTGCGCAGAAAGAGCCAAGTGAACGGTTAACTCGCGCTGTAAAGTTGATGGGGTTTCAAATTGACAGCCCCCCTCTTCCCCCCCCCCCCCCCCCGTTCCAGCCTCCTGTTTGTCCACATCAGAGGATCCGCTGAAGAGTTAATCCTTTGGCAGTTCATTGCCTTTGTCTCGACAAACAGTGTTAATTGGTATAAAGGGGGCAGTTGTTTATTTGTTTTAAGTAATTTAAAACACAAGCTCCAAACAGAGGTTGAGTTTGCTGATGTGAGTGGTCTCCCTGAAACATTAACTATTCAGGAGAGGAAGGAAACTGACTTCAGTGATACTAGTAATATGAATAAAGTCAATTTTTTGCATGTGCATTAGTATGTATCGAGACCATGTTTTTAAAATGAGAAGAGAATTAGGATTATAACATTTGAAAAGCTTCAGTTATTTATCCCAAAATTAGAAAGTTCTCATTAAAAATTACTTGGTTCCTCTTTATAACATCCACAGGCTGTCTGAACGTAACTGCATAGAGATTGTTGCTAAACTGATTGCTGAAAAGCAGCTGGAAGTAGTGCACACGCTTGATGGAAAGGAGTATGTCACTCCAGCACAGATTAGTAGGGAGATACAGGATGAGCTTCATGTTTGTGGTGGTAAGAGTTACATTTTTTCCCTTCACTTCAATTAGATTAATAGCAAGATCATAAAAAATAATTTGGGGATTCTAAGATTGGCCTTGTTGTTCAATAAATTTAGTATCACTTAAGTGTGCATTTCCCTGTTGCTTCATTGAAGATTAGTTCCTCTTATTCTTGTGTTCCTTCCAAATTCTGGCTACTGGCTGGTTATAAACCAGAACTGTCAATGTTACATTATTTTATAGTATCAAGAATATAGAACAAGGATGTTACAATAGATAACAATAAATCTTTTAGTACCTCCAATTTTATTTATTTATATGTGTGTGTGTGTGTGTGTGTGTGTGTGTGTGTGTGTGTGTGTTGTTTGTTTGTTTATATATATATCAGAATGCATGCTCTGATATTTTGTGGGGATTAATATTCATATTTTGTATGTGTAATAAATAAAAATAGTGATTTTTATACATTCAGTAATTTTTGTGCTCTGTGTAATGATAATTTTTCTGTTGCTGTCAGATTGAAAGTGTGATTAAATTTGAATATTTTCATTGTACTTTTGTAGACATTTAAAGCCTTATCCCACAGTATAAAATAAGCATGGTGTATCTGGGCTTTTTTGTTTTGTTTTGTACTGAATGTTACTGCTTTATAGCCAGAAATCATCTAAATGTGACAGGCATATTTAGACAGTTTTCAAAGACAAATGAAAGATGATTGAATCAAGCAAATCGCTCAACTAACCAACCATTTTTCTCTGGGGAGGAATAAATGTATGTGCACTTATAATGAAAAATGTGAATCTGAAATGTTCCATGATAGGGTTTGACTTCACAGACAAATACTCATATTTCACAAGGAGATTATTTTTTAAAGGCTTGTCTCTTTTAGAAAACTTACAATAATATAACTATCAGTTTAAAACCAATGCAATTACACCAGTGAAAACCTCTAATATAGATGCATTACATCCAGTGAATTGTAATTTAAACCAATTTGAGAACATCAGTATTGGAGGTCTGTATTAGTGTAACCAGATTTCATGTTGAATGGACTTAGAAAATTTGCACTGAAGAAACTAAAATAGATGATCAATTTTTTTTACGTAGAAAGTAGAATGAGAGCCAGCATATTCTTCCATGTTTGTATGATATCACAGAGTGAAGAGTACTAAGAGCTTTGCTGTATTAGATATGATTTAGATGTCCAGGGAGCATATGTGACTTACCCTGATGCTCTAGGCCAGGCATGGCCAACCCACAGACAACTCTGGGTGTGACCTTTATTCTTGCAAGCTGGTTGTGAGCATACCAGGCTGAGCACTCTGGAACGAAAGCATTGTAAGGTATCAATAGTGACAGGGCAAGTGGGGACACACCCCTTCACTTCTTTGATTTGCACCCGCAAATCTAGAGTGAACTGTCATCACTCCCCCTCACCCAACACATTTTAAGAGCACTTTAAGAACCGGTTTCCCACATAGCTCCTACAGGGCTCATAGTAATCAGGAACTGGCACCGGTCCATGTTGGTGAAGTTCTGTGTCTTATTCCTTGCCATCAGGAGTCACCTGCAACTCCTCTGGAGGTGTTTTTTACTAAATGAATTGGCAGAAAGTGATTGCAGAAGTGCTGATTTTGTCCATTCATCTTTGTAATCTAAACTACTGACAGGTACAGATACAAATCCCAGATGTACGTGTCTTTTAAGTTGTGGTATCCTAGCACACTGCAGTTCATTGGCTTGGTTCAGTTTGCAAAAAAAGGACCAAAATCAATATGTGCTTCAAATGTGCTCCATTTACTGATGTTTCAAGTGATGAATTGTTCCAAGTGATGGGGAGTTGGAAGGGTTTTTCTTTGCTATCCTGATAAATGCATCCCATTTCTGGAGACTGATAAATCATGCCTTTCTGGGATCCTTATTGCCTTTGCCTCCAAAAGAGGCTTCTTTCTTTTATACTGAAGAAAATTGCGGCTCCTGACAGAACCGAGATGGAACCTGGAACCGCTCAGGTCAGTTGCTCTCATAGCCGGGCCCCTGTGAGCTGCATGCGTGCTCACGGCCTGCGCCGTTCCGCTCACGGCCCCCAGTGCACTACATTATATCCTGCACGTGCAGGCCGGGTCGCATACAGCATCCCAGCCTGCACCTGCTAGCAGCCAGCTGCTGAGCGCAGGCAGCAGCAGGTGCTCCAGGTGCGGTGGCCGCGCAAGCGGTGGCTCCGGGACCTGGGCATAAGGTTAGTGGGGGAGGGGGAATGGGTTAGAGTAGGGAGGAGAGGTGTCTGGCTGGGGGTGGGAGGAAAGGAAGAGGCTTGGGAGGGGTGAGCATGGCGCACCGGCCACTCAGCGCACGCGCCCCAGCGCCTGGAGGGAGATTCATGGCTGTAGCAGCAGCAGCGGCTTCAGGACCCAAGAATTAGGTTGGCGGGGGGGGGAATTGGTATAGAGGGGGGCCAGTGCCTGGCTCTGGGGGGCGAGATTGGGTTAGGGGTGTGTGCCTGGCTCTGGGGAAGGGCAGGGGGATTGGGTTAGGGGTGTGTGTGTGCCTGGCTCTGGGGAAGGGGAGGAGGATTGGTTAGAGGTGGGGAGGTGCCTGGGGGAGAGGAGGGAAAGAGCAGTCAGCGCACTTCCTGAGACCAGGGATCCCCAGGTACTGGCCCAAGCTGTCTCTGTCCCCTCCTCTTGGCTAGACCCCCCACGAGTACCCTCCCCCAGCATCCTGTCTTCTGCCCCCACCAGCACAGTTGGGGCAACATTAGTGAGGCTTGGGGGGTTTTGGAGCGGTTGTTTTTTCGCATCTCACTTGTGTGGCCTCGACTGACTTTTCTGTGGGTGGGTCAGTGACCCCTGACTCAAAACAGGTTCCCTGCCCCTCTCATAAATAAAGACAATGCTGAAACATTTTGTGTTTGACATAATATTTTATTTAAAAAGGAAGCCGGGCCAACCCCCCATGTGGCCGCAGCATCATAACACTCCTGCACCCCCCTCAGACTCCATACCTGAGCCTATCAGACACTGGAACCCCCTGTCCTGAGCCTTTCACATCCCCAAACTCCTGCACCCCACATCCCCAGTCTTCTGCCACACCACACCTGCACCATCCACACACTGCAAATCTGTGTCCTGAGCCCATCATACTCCCAGCCTCCCTGCCCTGAGCCCCTCATGCACCCCAGTCCAAACTCCTGCACCCTCACAGCCACAAGCCTGCGGCTTGCTCAGCACCCCAATCCTCTACCTGACCCCAACACTCTCCAGCCTGGAGCCCCCTCCCTGAGCCAGCATCCCCTTCTCTACTTCCTCCTGCACCCAAATTCCCTCCCAGAGCTTGCACCTCTCACCCCTTCCCAGTGCTTTTTTTGTGAGTCACAATAGCGGTTGAGACAGCGTAAAGAGCTGGGAAAAAGTTGTTAACAAAAAAACCCAAACAAAGCTGTGCCCTATTTTCCCCCAGTGCAGCTTTTTTTTTTCTCAACAACTTTGCCCTGGCTCTTCATACTGTCTCCGCTGCTATCGTGGCTCTTCCTCTGCAACGGGTTGGCCACCCCTGCTATAAGCAAATGAGTAGTTTTATGTCTAGCATACCGATTTCTGTCAACGTAACTCTATCAGTCACAAGTGTGAAGACTATTCAGGAAAGAAAAGAAACTGACTTCAGTGATATTAGTCACATGAATAAAGTTAACAAAACCTGACCAACAGCTATGTCAGCATAAGCCCCGAACAAAGACACAATTATACCAGTAAAACTACGTTTTTAAACAGTATAGCATGTTTTACTGTGGGGAGTGGTTTTACTACTCTGATATAAAGCTCTGCTTTCCCAGTATAGCTGCATCCACCCTAGGTGCTCTTTGCTATTATAGTGTATTGGATAAGCATTCCTACCATAGACGTGGCCTGAATTATAAGTGGAGAGAGCATATACCTGTAGTTAACCTAATTAAAGTTTTTCTCTCATGTATGAAGTTCATATCATGAGGTTTGGTAAATAAGTTAACATACCTGTCACATTCATGCACTCCAGCTGATTTCCTCTGCCCCCACCCCTCCATCATTAAGGTATCTTAATGTGTGCTGCCTCAGTGTGTTAGCATGACAAATTTGGAATTTTTTACCATTTGACAGCAGTTTTCTTGCATATGTGGAAAGGGTGGTGGTTTCAGTTCCATCTGTAGTAGATGTGTTGCTTTTCTAGTAGTGTCTATATGGGTGTTCCACACTAGGTGCACTTACATCTCCTGTGCCCTTGATCAGAGATTTCTCAGAGCAGTGTCCATTTGGCCTATGCATACGTGTTGCTAAGATTCATGCCCCAGCCTGTTGCTATATGGCACTGTGCATGCTCACCATCCTCAGTTCTTTCTCATCTTAAGCTGGTGCAGTTGAAGCCTTAGCAAGTTGTCCATGTTGAATTTTAGCTCAACTGTGTTCTCTTAGCTTTTGTACTTAGTGTATTAAAATAACTAGTTGTATTTTTTAAATACAAGTTTTACTTACCCCCCCCCCGCGCATATATATATATATATATATAGCTTCTATATAGTTCTCTGCCCACAGAGATTGTTTTGCTCTTTCCAAGGGTATGCCTGGTTCTCCCAGATTCAGGAGTTGCTTGTCACACTCGGAGGCAATCCCGGTGAGTGATGGATAGCTCCCAATGCATCCATTGCCATTGGGAATCTCGTATTTCACAAAAGTGGAACTTCTGGCTGGTGTTAAAAAGTAGAGCCAGAAAATACAGGGAGATATTACTCCTTTTGTTGGAGAACTTCGTGCATTTGGTCTCTGACTAGGGATGTTCAAATGCAGTTAATTAAGTAAATGTGTAACCGCTGACAATTTCAGTGGTTACATGTGGGGGCAAGGAGTCGGCTCCCGCCTCCTTCCCCACTCCCCCATGGTGAAAATGGGGAGGGTGGGCTGAGGGATAGACAGCATGAGCCCAGACTCATCGGTTAACAGTGTACACAGTTACACTTTCACAGCCTTGCATCTGACCCAGGTGAGGAGTTCTCTCTCAGTCAGGGGTATTTAGAGGTCTTCCAAAGGGTACATCAACTCATCTAGATATTTAGTAGTTTTACAAGAAACTACATAAAAACCACTAGAGAAGTCAGTACACATTAAGATGTCATGCAAAGATTTGTTTGTCCTGCTTTGAATGCTAGACACTGAAATGTAAGTACAACATATTTATATTCCTGTTGATTTATTTTATAATTTTATGGTAAAATGAAAAAGTAAGCCATTTTTCAGTAACTGTGTACTGTGGTACTTTTGTATTTATCTGATCATATAAGCAAGTATTTTTAAGTGAGATGAAACTTGGGGAACACAAGACAAATCAGACTCCTGAAAAGGGTACAGTAGTCTGAAAGCTACTGGATTGACGAACTACATCATAAGCCTCTTCTGACTGTGTTGGCAGTTAACAAGGCACTTCTGGATCCTGTAGTTGACATCTGGCATGCTCTGGCCTCAATTCTTCCCATGTGCAAAATGGCAGGCAAAAAATATTTCCCTCTAAGGAGTCATAATGTTTATTTTCTCACCCATCCCTTAATTCCTTGGTTAAGGCAGTTAACACACATGACAGGGAGAACTACACTCTGTGATAAATTTCATATTTACTGGCAACATGGACGATTCCCTGCATACAGTAAAAGATTGCAGAGTCACTTTACAGTCTCGGGATCTGCACATCTGCTCTGAACAGAAAATTTAGTAGGTCCCAGAGAGCACAGAGATCCCATCCTGTCCAGTTCCTAAGTTAGTGAAGACCATACAAACCTCACCACAAAAGGCAGTTTTCAGAGGCAGAAACCACACACCTCCCAGCCTACAACTTCACAACCTTATACTTCAAAGGATCAATTCGGATGGTTGAGGTTCTGAACTATCATCCTCTTTCTTACCAACTATAACGTTTCACATTCCTTCCTCCCTTTCCCAACTGAGTTTTAGAGATTATTTACACAGGGTACTCCATCTACTTCAGTTCTCTTCCACTCACAACCCTCCTTCCATTTTCAGACACTCCTGCCTCAGGAACCTGCTATGGCAGGAAAAAGACACTCTTCTACCCCTGTGTGCTATAGAATAGGGATGTAAAAATTCAGTTAAAAAGTTAACCATGTAACCACTAAAAATTTTAGCAGTTACATGGTTATACACACTGGGCTCTGCAGTATAAAGCTTAAATAAGCTTTATACTTCAGAGCTCGCAGTGAAGCCACCTCCCTGGGAGCTGTCTCCACTACCAAAGTGAAGCTACTTCTCTGGGAGCAAGAAATGGCAGGGGCTGCAGACCCCCTCCCGGGGAGTCATTGCAGCAAACTCTGTAGCTAGCTCCCTGGGAGTGGGGCAGAAGCCCCTGCTGGCCCCACTCCTGCAGAGCCAGCTGCTGGGACCCAGTGCATTCCTGGAAGGAGTCTTCTGGCTCCTAAACTCTGCTGCCCAGTTACATCTGTTTTGAAAAGAATACTACCTATGTAAATTACTGTATCGGAAAGTTATATCCCTGTTCTTTTGTATTTTCCTTAATGATGCCGAAAACTTTTGCCTCTGGAAGAACAGACTAAAAGGTAATATGCAGTGTCCCAAAATCCATTTTGGGGAGTAACCAGGTATGGAGTTGAGCTTTCAAAAGTCCATTTTGATCCCTGTGCAACAGCTGGAATTCATAGGGGCTCATCATAACTCAGTAGCAAGAGCCTACCTCCCAATGTACTGATTTATGTCCCTATTCAACTTAGTCAATATGATTCAGATCAGACCTCAAATACCAGTCAGGAATTATCTTTAGCTTATGGTTGCCATCACTTTCATTATTGATTACACATGACCGTGCATGCAGTGTCTTCAGGAATGGCTCAGGACAGTTTATTCACAGAGCAGATACAGCTCAAATACACTGCTTTCTGTACCCACTTCTGTAAAGGAATCTCTCAGCATGTGTGCTAGAGTCTCCTCCCCCCATCCTCTTCCAATGGTTGCCATAGTGACAGATGTTTTTCTGTTAGGATGGGGAGCACAGCTAGAAACCCACACAGCTCAGGATAGTTGGGCATCCCAGGAAGCCAAGCTGTACATCAACCTGGTATTCAGATACATCTGTCCAATTTCTGCCATTAATCAGAGGCAGAGACATAATGATGGACAGCACATCATGCATGTTTTATATATATTGGCAGTGAAAAGCAAGATCTTCCAAGGTTATAAGGCTGTGGTATTGGATTAGATTTAGTCAGATTGTCATCACAGCAGTTTACCTTCTGGGAATTCTGATCATAACTGTGGATGTATTGGACAGGCACTTTTCTTAAGACCTTGAGTTGCAAATTTCATTGTATGTCTCCACATATTTTGGCAATGGGGTACTGCTCAGATAGACCTTTTCCCCATGTGTCCAGTGTTGCTTCAGAGCCTGGATGTGTAACCAACCTCTGGGGATACCTTTCCTCTCTAGTGGTTTCTGTATCTTCTGTATGCATTCCCTTGGTGTCTCTGATATCCAGTGTTTACTCAAAATAAGAAAGGACAGGGAAAGAGGTATTGTTCGTTGTGATGTGGCCCAGGTAAACGTGGTTTCCTTACCTGGTACAGGTGATGGTGTTCTCACCAATCATTTTCTATGCTGTTCCTCATCTCCTCTCCCAGGAGATTGGGACGATCCTTCACTCCAAGTTCAGAATCCTTCTCCTGCTTGATGATTCATGGATATGGAAATTGCTTCTTCAGAGCAAGTAGAAAAAAGTGCTCCTATGCAGAAGAAAACATTCCACATGATGCACTTCACTTGCCCACTGGGGTGATCTCACACACGTTGCACCAGGAATCTCGTTGCTGCCAGCTGTACTTAGCTACATTTTAGAACTAAAGAGCTTAGAGTTATCACTGAGTTCCATCAGAGTTCATCTGGCATCCTTCCATTACCCCATAGATAGCTAGTCTATTTTCCCTTCCAATGACATAGAATCATAGAACTCAAGGAACCTCAGGAGGTCATCAAGTCCAGCCCCCTGCCCAAGGCAGGACCAATCCCAGACATTGAGGTTCCTCAAAAACCTCTCCAAATTTTCTCTGCCAATTAAAAACCATACTTTGGTTTATGACTTCATTTTGGTTTTTAAATACCTTACAAGAAAATATGGCTGCCTGCGCACTCATCCATTTATTGACGAAAATGGAATTTCTGGTTGCCATCATATGGTTGATGTGTGCAGGAGATAGGGGATCTCATGGCATATCCCCCTTCACGACACTGTTCAGAGACAAAGTCATCAGATCCAAGATTTTGCCAAAAGTGCCTCTTTATTTCCATATTAATAAGCCCATTCGCCTGTCCATCTTCTACCCTGAACCTTCACCAGAATAAGAAGGAGGCATTATTCCATGCTTGATGTCAGGGGGGCTCTTACCTTCTACCTACGTGGACTAAACCTCTCAGGAAGAATTCCAGATTTTGTCTTGACTACAGACTGAACAAAAGGAGCTGCACACTGTAAACAGAGGCGCTCTGCATGTATAAGTGATTGTATTCTGCTAGCCATCTCAACCTCAAAACATCTGCTGATATATGAGCTCATTCTACAAAACTCTATGTACGCTTCCTCAATCTTTATGAAGACATTTCCGATCATCAGAATACGTTAAGGCTCAACGAGGACTTCTGTGCATCATTCGCCATAATAACTTGTGATTCTTCTTCTGATAAATGTTTGTCTTAGCTATATTTTCTTCCATATTGGACTAGATTCTGAAGTTCCCTCATCCTTTAGTCGACCACCAAGCTTGAAAAAAAAATGGTTATTCATCCTGTGCAGTAACTTTGGCTCTTTGAGGTTTGTGTTCCTGTGTGTGCTCCTGTTCTCCTTCCCCTAACCTTCCCCTCTGTCATAAGGTTTCATGAAGGTTAGTCTGCACCATTCTATATAGCAATATTGTGAGTCATGAGCCTGAGCAACATGCATCTGCAGCCCAAATGGATTCTGCTATGAAAAATTGCTGATCAAAGGTGCAGTGGTTGCAAGTGCACCCGAAAGTGGAGCATCTATATGGACACGCATCTTGAAGAGCCACAGTTACTGCATATAGGGTATGTATCCATTTCTTTACATTTTGCTAGCACCATACCTAACAATTTCAGCGCAGAGGTAAACGAGAAAAAATCTCTCAACAAATTCTTTAACTTGTAGAGATTCTGTGTTAACATTGTATTTAGGCACATAGAGTAGGGTGTCATAAGGAACCTTGCACTGTGGCTCCAAGTGTGTGGTTAAACAGATATCAGTTTTAAATATTATCACTCTGATACGTCTTGTGATCGCTAAATAATATTTGATTGGTTGTGCTATATTATAAACCTGTTCAAGGCTATTTTATGTATTGAATTCTTATTTGTATTTTTTTCAAAGGTCGAGTAAACATTGTTGACTTACAACAGGTAATTTTTTGTTATAAAAATTATGTATACTTTTTGTTTCTATGTTTTTCCTTTTATACTGCATTAGTCAGTCTCTAAGTAAGTTGTTATGCTGACACTGAAGTGCTGTATAGCAGCAGTTCCAAAATTGGTGGCACTTAATTTCACTAACATTGACTACTTCGTCCTTTTGTATATTGCTTCACAAATGTTGTATTCATGTTTATGTTGATTTTGACATAAATATTACTGTACTCTGTACTACCGTGACACACTTTCAAATTGCCCCTCAAAAGAAGCAATGCTTTTTTGATTATTTTACTGTCTCTGCTTTCTTAAACTGACAAGTACAAGTGGATAGAAATGTCTGTCTTTGTTAAAATTTAGAGCTACAGGGTCATACAGTGAAACATAATAAACTTTGTATATCTCTTTAGGTCCTCTCTCTTCATTCATTAATCTCTTTTCTCCACTATCCCCCAGTAAGCTTCTGTGACTATTTTTTTCTCTGTCAAGCAAAATTGCTTGACATCAGAAAACTTTCTATAAGAAAATGAGTAGTTTCTCTTCAGAGCTTTACAGAAATCTTAATTTTCTAGAGCCCTTTAACCATGTAATTGCAAGAGATTTTTTTAAAAGTACAAATGCTTCTGTTCCAAGCTACAGACTTACTTATTGCCTGCCTGTCTGTCTGTCTAAAAATGATAGAGCAAATCAAAAGCAGATATCCTTTGGAAAGTATAGAATCTTAATGTCTGAAAATTAATTTGAATTTAAGGGACTGATGGATTTATTTTTTTTTCCAGATAATAAACGTAGACCTGGTCCATATTGAAAGCCGAGCTAATGACATTGTTAAATCAGATAGAACTATTCAGCTGGTGCTAGGACAGCTTATAAATGAGTGAGTATCTTTAGGAGAAATTTGTACAGGGTCTAGAGATATGACTTTAGATGTTCGGGTGCAATATAACTTTAGTCTTCCTTTGTTAATTATGCTTCAGAGTTTATTCTTGGGGCAGAGAATAGACATTCATGTGCTAACCCCTGTGACATGATGAGCGCCCTCATTTCCCATAAAAGTCAATATTCAGTTCCTGTTGAGAGGAAAAAATATGTGTGTTTGAATGAGGGGTGGGAAGTTACAACTTATTGTTCCATGTAAGGAAAGAAATGAACAGGTTGCAGGCTAGTGGGTTCATTAGAAGAATATTTAAAATACATTTTCCCTTTAATACTTGTACTGAATTTCAATATCCTATCTCTGTTTTACAGTACAGGTTGTACCTCTAAAACCCAGCATTCTCTGGTCTGGCAACATTGGATCATGGATGCTCCTGGACCAGAGAGCCTGGGAGCCTAAGGGCAGGATGAACAGCCAGGGCTGGGGGGAAACAGGGTCAGAACTAGGGCTGGAGCCTCTGGAGCCCTCAGCAGCGCAGAGCCAGGACTGGAGTCCCTTGGCAGCCGCACAGCAGCATGGGTCTGGAGTCTCCTGACGATCCCCAGGAGTATGGGGCCAGAGCCCCCGCAACAGCCTCCTGGAGCGTGCGGCTGGGACTGGAGCCCCGTGGCAGCCCCTAGGAATGCGGGACTGAGCCGGAGCCCCGTGGCAGCCCCTAGGAATGCGGGACTGAGCCGGAGCCCCGTGGCAGCCCCTAGGAATGTGGGACTGAGCCGGAGCCCCGTGGCAGCCTGCAGCAGCCCGGCGCCAGGGCCGGAGTCCCTGGGCAGCTTTTCTTGGCATCGGGGCAAAGCTCCGCAGCAGCCCCTGGGAATGCGGGGCTGGGACTGGAGTCCCCTAAGAGCTTCCAGAAACGTGGGGCCAGAGCCCTCACAGCAGCCCCCTGGAGCTGGGACCGGAACCCTGTGGCAGCTCCTGGGAAAACATGGCAGGAGCTGGAGCCGGCAGCAGCTGGCCAAGTAGCCCAGCAGTTTGGGGTGGAGGGTGAGGCATGGTGCATGCTGGGGCAGCCTGATGGCAGCCTGTGTTTTAGGGCTGATGGCAGACCTCCCCTTGTACAGCAAATTCTCTTGTTTGGTACCGGTCAGGTCCCGATGGTGCCGGACAAGGGAGTCCAGCCTGTAAGTTCCAATGTGTGTATGCATACACTGGAAATACATTTACTCTGAACAAATACATTAATACTGAGGTAGGATAGTGATACATAAAGAGATACAAATTTGGAACATGACACTAATATTTTTCTTTCTGATTTTACATAAGGAGTTATCTAGACCAATTAGCAGAAGAGATAAACGATAAACTACAGGAAACTGGCCAGGTGACAGTATCTGAACTCTGCAAGACATACGACCTTCCAGGAGACTTCTTGATACAGGTTACTTCATGCTATCTACACTTTCATATAGAAATGACGAATTCTGATTTGAAGAAATATTTCCCTCTTAGAGCAACTATATTATCCCAATGATAGTTATATGAAGTCTTGGGTAGTCCTAAGAAGGTCAGTATTAAAACCCTTAAGTTTGCATTTTAGTGGCTGTGAACTGATTTAGCTTAACATTTGCCAGTACATAATTCCAGTATCTTAAATGAGCTAGGTTTCCTCTTAGCCATTATGATTCTTTAGGAAAAAGGAACAAATATACTTTGAGAATGGGACTAAGGATTTGAAAACTGCCTTAAAGTGAAAGACTCAAGGGGTGCAAGCTAGGGATGTCATAGTATAGTCGATTAACCGATAAGTAAAAGCTTATAGGTTAATGCTATAGACTACACGCATTCCCCCCGCCCCTTGCCAGGAAATTTTTTAGCAGGCTGGCCAGCAGCCCAGCTCAGTCCCAGCTTGAACTGGGTTCTAGACCTAGCCCCGCTGCGGCTCTGCATTTAGAGTGTATTAGGAGCCAGGTGGGTAGGCAGACTGGCTCAGTTCCAGTTTATACTGGGTCCGGGAGCTCAGACCCCTCCCCCCCCGGACAGGGCTGCCTGGGGATATAGAATAGTTGACTGATAAAATTCATGAGGTTAATTGAGTATTCAGTTCACCGATATTTAACTTCCCTAGTGCAAGCTAGTTATCTTATCAAAGAGAAGGCTGAATTTGATCATAGTCTAAATACCAACATGAAGAATAGAAATTTGATAGCAGGAGTACTCTACGCTCTAGAGGAGAAAAGTGGCTGAAAGTTGAATCTAGACCAATTTGGACTAAATATAAACATCCACTTTTTTAACAGGGAGAGTAATTCAGCATTGGAACAACTTAACAACAGTTGTTCAGTAGATCCTCTATCAATGGAAATTTTTAAATCCAGACTGGATGTTTTTCCAGCAGAGGCCATAGTACTTCTCTTGGAACAAAAGCTTTTCTCATTGAAAAGGAAATACTATGATATGTGTTATGCAGTAAGTCAGACTGGATGATCATAATGGTTCCTTCTGGCTTTAATATATCTGGCTTGGTCATTTAAACACTTTGTAGAGAATATATACAGATGCAGTTTCTTTTTTTGTCCCAGATAATCTGAATATTTTAAGTTACTAATTAGAACGCAAATCCTTTTTCTTTTGTCCAGGGGTTTTTGTTTTTTCTTGCTGCTAACTTCTACTTTGACATCTGGGAAGCATGGGCCAGGGACTTCCTTTGACACAGACACAAAGGATTTAACTTGAATGTGAAGCCCCAGAAATCCCAGATCAAATGGGTGTACATTCTTCATTCACCTATAAAGATTGTAATGTGTGTGGGAGAGGGAATAGTCATTAAATAGTTCAGGTTATTGTATGTATGTATTAAGAAAGCTACCAGTTGGGTCAAAATAACACGATCTCACACAATCTTTGTGTGTGTGTTTTATAGCATACTCTCAATATTCTTCAACAATTATCACCATTTTAAATGCATTCTTATTTCTGAATGTGTTGATTATTTAGACCAATTAACTTTTCTAATCTCCAGTTCAAATATATTTTATTTTTTTACTGAATAACTGAAAACTTTTGACCCAGTATTTCTCATGACTTCTGATCACAGACATTGTCCCCCCGTCTGGGTAGGATTATCCATGGCCGGCTAGATCAGGACAACAAAGGAGTGATTTTTACAGAAGCATTTGTAGCCCGGCATCGGGCACGCATTCGCGGTCTGTTCAGTGCCATTACTTGGTAAGCCATATCTGTATGTAGAAATGTGTTTTCCAGCATTATTTATGCATCTGATTTATTTGTAATATACAAAAAAGAAAGTAAAGGCATGTATATGAGACTTTTCCCATTACAATTCATTTACTGAGAGAGAATTTTTTGTACTTTTTTGGAGCAACATATAATGTGAGCAGGAGAAAAGGCTTATTCCAAGAAAAGGGAAGACTAAATTACAATGGGGAAATATTTTGAAAAATTGGCTAAAGCTATGCTGAAACTGATCATGAATTCACTGTGAATTCTTAATTTTCTGGAAAATGTCCCTCTTGTTGACATAATTATAGATTGATACCCACCAACTATGCTTCATTTTTCAGAAATGTGGGTATCAGATTAGTAACCATCTTAAGGTTCTCTCTTGAGCAGGAACTTAAGTTAGTAGAACTTTGAGTGTGTTTATTTTTATTATATTTATATTATATTATTTATATTGTATGATATTTATATTAGCTTAGTTCTGATACAGTTTTAAACCAATATGAATTTATAAACTTCCTAAATTGTTTAAACCTGGCAGTAACTGTCTGGCTAATTCGCTTCATCAATGTTGCAAACAATATCTTTCTTGAGGGGAAAAATCCACAGGTACTTATCTTGTTTGTAGATTCTACTTCAATTTGAGAGTCTTCAGACCTTCTAATGTTTTTTTTTTATTCTTTATAGGCCTACTTCTGTCACTAACTTGATCACTAGGTATGGATTTCAGGAACAACTGCTTTACTGTGAGTTTCTTTCAGTTTTTGATTTTAGATTCTTTATTGGAATTAATTATTTCAAATAAAACTATTAGTGTTTACTTTTGTCATATTTCATTATGTGCTCTCAACTACTAGTAGACTTAATGGAATACATAAAGGCACAGATTTCACATAGCCGAATGATATTAACTGCACAGGATTTTTATTTATTGACTTTATTCTGAGATAAGAGGCAGAGTTTTTGTTATCCTATAACTAGAGGTCTTAATAAGCTGAGAGATAAATCACACTCTTCTTTGTTTATATTTTCTTTTGTTTAAATAAAGCCTCACAAAATTATGACCCATGAAGATTTCCTTTAATAGTCCCTGATAAGGTCTCACCTCAACCATTGCAGCTCCTCTTTGACTATCCAGCTCTCATCTCTGCTCTATTCTGTACAAAATGCTACCTCAGATATCACCTGTCTTGTTTGTGGACTGACCATGTCCTGCTATCTTAATTTGCTGGCTTCTATCTCTTCTTATATTAAAGATAATCTCCTTTTCTTGGCCTTCAGGGCCTCACATGACTTAATTCCATTAATGTCCCCGTGTTCCCTTTCTTCTTTCATTCTACATGGCTAACTGTACCCCTATCAACAGAGCCCTGCCGTGGGGTGCTCCCTAGCTCAGACACCCACATCTCCCACCCACCCAGAGCCCAGCTGTAGGGCAACCTCCAGACCAGAACTGAGCCATGGGATGCCCCACTAGCACCAGAGCACTCTGTACAACCCATATTCCCGAACACCAGAACTGCAGGTTTCCCCTAGCTCAGACACCTGTGCCTCCTATACCCTCAAAGCCCTGCTGTGGTGTGCCCCCCAGCTCAGAAAGTTGCATCTCCTACCCCTTCAGAGCCCAGCCACAGGGCAATCTTCAGCCCAGAACCCAGCCACAGGCAGCCCCCCAGCCCATTCTGCTGCACCCTCTGTCCTCCGAGCCCTGCTGCAGGGTGCCCCCTAGCAAAGACATCCACCTCTTCTATCCCCCAGAGTCCTACCAAGGGGCACCCCACAGTCCAGAGCCTAATTGTTGGGCACCTTCCAAAGCCCCAGCCACAGAGTACCTCCCAACCTTTTCATTCGCATCCACATTCCATATACTCCAGAGTCCAGGGATCCAGAGAGAAAAACATCCTGATGCAGGGTGCCAGACTTGTAAGGCATTTCCTGCACACTGTCTGTCTCTTTTCTTCAGGATGTGCTGGGAAATACATCTATGTAACTCTGCCATAAAATATTTTATTGTCCCATCCTGAGAAAGGTAGCTAGTATATCCACTCTCACGTATCTTGTACTGTTGTGATAATTCTAAGCACACCATGAGTACTTGCATGATGATGACTTTCTAAAACAAGATCCTATAGTGTGTCCCTGCCCCCTCTTTTTTTTTTTTTTTTTTTTCTAGTTGAGTGCTGGGGATGATATACATTACTTCTTTATCCTTTTTGTGAAGGAAGGGGGAAAGCAATTTATCACTTGTTTGCTCTCCTGTCCGTTTCTGTTAGAGCTCCAGTCACAAATTCCCTAATCATCACTTAAATTCAATGGATGCTTGCCATAAGGAAGGGTCTCCATACGTTGCTATCCAGTTGTGTTCCCCTTGCTTTCTGTTTCCATTCTTGTTAACCAGTTAAGGAGGTTCTGTGTTAGGTATTACCACGTTGTGTTTTATTCCAGGATAAATGCATGGCTACTCTGCCTTTTAATGAAGTAGAACTCAACACTTTCTATAAAATAAAACCTAGGGAAAAATCCATAAAATCATAAAAAACAGTGGAGCCTGGTGCCTCCTGCATTTATAGGGGTTTTTTTAAATATAAGCAATGGCTTGTAAAAGAAGCAGTGACAGAACAGAGGAGGATTATGCGATGGTGAACCTTCCATGCAACTGGAATAAATTGAAAATACACTTGACCCTCTATTCTCCAGGTGTTTTTAACTCAGGAACACCTGTGGTATGGAGGAGGAAGCAGCTCTGCTGCTCCCCATCCCACTAGCTGGGGGAACAGCAGCACAGCAATGTGGTTCCTCTGTGGCTTTTCCTCACTGAACCTGTAACAGTGAGGGGGGGACACACATGTGGCTCAACAGAACAGAGCACCAGATAACGGTCCCATCCTTAATGTCCTCATGCCCAGACCCTGCAATGCCCTCTGTGGTCCAGCAAAATGTTTAATCTGGTATACCCAGTTTTCCAGGGTTGCCAGATTAAAGAAGTTCAAGTGTAATATGTGTGTTAAGATGGCCTTCATAATTTAGTACTAGTGACTGCCAATATGTCTCTTGCTTGCAGTGTATATTCATATTAGTGGATTGCTAGCATATCAATGGGTTGCTGATTCTTGGTGTCAAGGGGTTAATTAAACTTAGAAGTTTTGAAGATCAACTGTAGTCACCAGCAGGGACACAGGCTCTTGCATCTGACTTATAGGTATCTAATCTTGCCGTGATTTTAAAATGTTAAGATCAGAACTATTTCAACTTTGGTTCTCAAGATTTAACACCTATCCAAAGGGAAAATTAATAAATTAACTTCATCATGCATTTTATTTGCTGGCTAAAGATCAGCATTATGACCAACTTTCTAGGCATTTCAGGAAATTATCAGAAGCATTTAAAAAAATGTGGGAGCTCAGAATCACTTTGCTAAAACCGTTACTGGTAGTTTCGTGAATGGTTTATTTTGGTTAGCAACAGGTAGAAAAAAAAAGGGAGGAATTACAAGAAGAAAGAAGGAAAAATAATTCCTAATTTTTTGCTGAATATATTTTACTGGAACTATTGCTTCATTTATTTTATTCTTTCAGCTGTGTTAGAAGAACTTGTTAACAGTGGACGTCTAAAAGGCACAGTGGTTGGTGGGAGACAGGATAAGGCTGTGTTTGTTCCAGACATCTATGCCAGAACACAGAGCAACTGGGTGGACTCCTTTTTCAAGCAAAACAGTTACCTAGGTAACTGATCTTCATTCTTTATGAATAAAAGGTCTTTTTGGAAATTGATCTAGGTAACTAAAAGAGCCCTACTGAATCCAGTGTCTGTGACTGAGTCTTATAAGAATAATTGAAGTGCTTTCATTAGGCTTGTTACTGCCTTCCAAAATACATGCATATGTAACTGCGTAATTGCAGTCCCTAAATTTGCAAGCTGTGCTGTGTTTGTATTTGTTCACGTAGATGGCATTGTTGAGATGAAGTCCTGCATATTACTTTAATGATGAAAGAACATTTTGAATGTTTTAGATGCCAACAGATAAATTTATAGGATATCTTTATTTATAATTCTCTTACTTTATATGTATCACACTGAAAACATCTGTAGCACAGTGTGCTAGACCCTTTAATAGTAGATGTCATAAGCCCGACTGATGGTAGAGACTTGGAGCTAGATCAGGAAAGGTATTCAGGCACCTAACTGACTTTTCAGTATCACAGTGATTCCTTCTGGCCTTGGAATCTGAATATCTTCCTAGTTCTTATCAGAAGTCCTAATACTCTATGGCATCACAATGGATTGCTATGGAGGTGAATATAATTTCACAGACGATTATGATTTCTGGTAAGGGATAAACTGCAAATGCGAATTAGCCTTTAAAAAAGAAACACTCTCTTCATTCAAGTGTCAGTGTTTGAAAAATCCATTCAATGTGTTGCCTATCGTGAATAAATAGGAAGCTTTCCTAGGTGAGTGCCATCTTTTTTTCAGAACCTAAGCTTACATTAAAGAAATCCATATGATTGTGAAGATGACCTTCCGGTTGTGGATCATGTGTATGCCAATGTATATAGATCTGCAGAATGATCATCCCCAGTGCCTCTGGTGCAGCTTGAAAAAGAAGCTGCAAAATGAAAACTGACTAGTGTTTATTTCTTTAAATTGCATGAATTGTGGCAGCATGGGTATTTTTCTCCCAGGCTGAGTAGATTTAGCCTATGTGCTAATTACATTTAGGTTAAATTTTTCAGATCCTCTTCTTACATGTAAGAAATAAAGTTTGAAATAATATTACTGGAGTTCATGGTCATGCAATCAGTGAAATGGTTTCTAAATACTATGTTTTTTCATGAGGCACCATTATCTCTTCAAGAATTTTAATGTCTTCCCTGTGAGTGTATTTGTACTTGGAAATTTTGATTTCTCCAGGCCCAATGAATGGATAAAACTTAACAAACTTTTTATAATTTTATAGAATTTGATGCATTGTCCAGACTTGGCATCCCAGACCCTGTGAACTACATAAAGAAAAGATACAAGTCCACAAAGCTTTTATTTCTGAAAGCAGCCTGTGTTGGTCAGGAAATTGTGGATCAGGTGGAGGCTTCAGTAGATGAAGCCATCAGCTCTGGAACATGGGTGGATATAGAGGTATGCTTTTTTTTTTTTTTTCAGTGGGCTGTATTTCTTCCCTTTTTTGTTGGATGTCATCAAGTAATGTTATTTTAAAGCAGAATTTTCAGTTTACTTAGACCCAGTAATGAGTGAAACACACGACTGCTGGTTCCCCACTTTAAACTTGCCTGAAGCTGAATCGAGCTTTGTTGGTAGACATCTATGGCAAACTCATTCCCTGAATCAGTACAGAGTCATTGATCCAGTATTGTGTTAGGGAACATTTTACTTCTGAAGGTACCATTTGTCAGATGATATTTAAAACAGACTGACTGACTTACACTCTTTACCAAAATAGGAGGATGTTGTTGAACATTGTGTTTAGCTAAATTCTCATTTTAGCAATAATATGCTGCCTTATTTCCTAGCCTAGTCTGTTGGGCTGCATTTTTAAGCAGTTGTCATCTTCCATTCTAGAGGCAGCTGTATATCATTGCCGGGTGAAATTAATTAGTGTTCCTGTATTCCTTTAGGATCTTTCAAGATTAAAATTTCATTTAAAATATGAGGACACATCTAGCTCAGATGTAACGGAGTATATTTTAAACAGCTACCAGATGTTATAGGACCTCTTGGTACATGTAAAAGTGGCTTCATAAAGTAATATTTTGTGCAGTGTATATATAAATGATTTTGGTTTTTTTTTAATCTTAGACTCTTCTGCCTAGTTCATTATCCATAGAAGATGCTGGAATTTTGCTTCAGCAAGTGATGAGATCTTTCAACAAACAATTGCCGACTGTAATCTTTAGTGACACTATTGTAGTCAGTGAGAAATTTATAAACAGTTGTACTGATCTGTTCAGCGATTTAATGCACCAAAAAGCCGAAAAGGTATGATATCATGTATATCTAGATGTGTATGTGTGTTTTGTTTCTAATCATATTTGAATTTAGTTGTAATTTTTATCCTTTATATTGTGATTTTGGTTTGAAAACTTATTCCTGTAAAAATGGCCTCATCAGATTCTAAGGGTTTGATATTGTCTGGAGTATTAACACAAGGAAAAATTATTTTAGGAATAGGTTGTGGTGTTGCATGCATCTGTGCAGATCTCCTCAAGTCCCTTAAGGGGCAAATTTAAGTGATATTATTAAGAATCAATTGCTGAGATTTCCTCCAGCATGTAAAGTTCCATTTTTACATAACCAGTTCTCAGATCCTGACCACATAATGTTTGTAATGCGCTAGATAAGAGTAAAATTATCATTCATTATTGAACTCTTTGTAAGGGTGAGTTAAAAGATCTGTTACTGACTCTGATTAAAAGATTCTATCAGATCAATCCATAGACCTCAAACATACAGGTGCACTATATATTTCAGCATGTTTTACATCCATAGCCTTATTTTGATGTCACCTACTTCAGAGTAAATGAGAACCTCATTGAAATCACTGGCATAAAACATGTGTGTGGGATCAGCATCAGGCCCTATTTTAGTTGTTATTGAAATATGGTTTATAAATGTGTTCAGGGTTAATAAGTTGAGGAAATTCAAGAAGAATCTGAAAATTATGTTTACAATTTCACAAAATTTGAATCAGTAATTAACTTGTTTTACTATAGCAAAGTTGTGAAATACTGCCATGCACACCAGATAATAAACTAGATGAACAAGGAATGTAGGTGAGATCAGGGAAATCAAAAGGTGTTGACCAAGGCTGTTTTAGGGAATAATTTGTCTGGGACATTTCCAAGTAAGTCATACAATAATAAAGAGAACATTTTAAGTTACTTTTTGCCATGTCATTTTAGCATTCTGGTTTGTTTAATAAAAAATTGCATTTTATGAAAAACTTGTATTTGCTTATGCTATTTACTTACTGGTTTTAAAAAAGTATGCTTATTCTCAGTTTTGCCTGTGTGAGCTTTTATTTTTCCATATGCAATTTTAATCACATACAGGAAAGCAAGAGTAAATCAGATCAGAATTGTAAATCAGATGGAAGTGTTTTATCCAGGACTATCCCTGTATTTTTAAATCTGTCTGAGTAAAAGAGTCTGTGTCCCAGTTTCTCTGGTGCACCAGCACATACCCCACAACCTCCACTAGTCTCTAACTGCTGGGAGCCCTCCCAGCAGATGGCTGCTTGTTTATCTGACCTGCCCTCAGCACCTTGGATGGCTGTCTGATTTCAGTAGTATCTCTCATAGCAAAGCTTAGCGCAGCTGGTGCCAAGCAGTATCAGATCCCCAGTCTTATCACAGTGAACTGAGAGAGTTTAGGGGCCCAATTTCCCATTCCATTTTGTAACCACAAAAAAGAGAAATCAGGGATTAGGGAGACAGAAAAATCTCATGGTTTTTTTTCCCTGGTGTGAAGTTGCAATGAAGTACTGACCTGGCCTGTCAGGCAAATAGAAAGAGATCAAGAACAGCCTAAACTTATTCATATTTTGGGCCTTGTTTATTTAAGATATTCATATGTACAGTTACCTTAAATTCAGTAGAATGCACACACAAATATCTGGTGTCGAGGGGCCCATGAACACCATATTCTTTGGAGAATTATGTTTTGGAATATAATTATGGTATTAATAGTCTTAGGTTACAAAATGCAATGCTGTAATTCTTCCCAATCTATTTCAGTAACTGCAGGTGTCATATTTAAAAACTATTTAAACTTCAGGATTCATGACAATATTTGAGACAAAGCACTGTCTTTTAGTTTCTTGACTGAATTCATTACTGTAAAACTAAGGTAATTTTTTTACTAGATTTGTTTTATAGTTCAGTTATTTCTTGACCAACTTTATCACATGCAGCTATCAGGACAGAATGTTGGGTTTGAAGAAGGAAAATAAGTGTCTTTTTCCTGTGCTGCATTTAGAACGTACTGTGTTTAAGACAATATTTTTTTTAAATGTCTATACTGCATGAATGGTGCTTTATTAGTCACAACCTTCATTTGTATTTTGAAATTAAACGAATTATCTACATTCCAGGAAATGAAAAATAATCCTGTTAATTTAGTCACCGAAGAGGACCTGAAACAGGCTTCTATTTTAGAAAATGTGTCTGCTAATAAAAAAGACAGAAAGGATGAAAGAAGGAAGAAAGCAATAGGTACGGTACTTGGATTTATTTTTATTTCTGTAAAGGAGCACCTATCTGCCTGTGGTCATACTTTCCCATGAAGTCAGAGTGAGTTTTGAAGTCACAGAGTATTCTCCAAGCATAATTTGGTAGCCTGCTCTCTATTACTACCAGATCATAACTATTTGAAGGTTCACAAGGTTGGGTTTTTTTAATATGTTCTGGGCCAAATTCATACTGGGTCTAAGCATACATAACTCATAGCTCCATTTGTCAATAAAGTTGTTTACAATAAATCTCAGTTTACTCCAGCATGTAAATATATATAAAATCCTTCTGAAATTTATCACTGAAAATCTTAAATCACTGAAAAACTTTAATTAGGCTAAATATAATGCAATAAGTCCTGAAAGTTTAATAGGGCAATTAAGAAATCTGTTTGTCCCACAGTGTTGAGTTCTCTTGCAAGCAACAGAATCAAAACACTGATATATTTAGCTTAATTGGAGATACAGCATAACCAAATCTTGAAATAGAACATTAGTTTCCACTCTAAAGAGGCCAGCACTGAGTTGGCATGGAAACCAAACTTATTTCACCACAAGAGAGACAGATTTTTCTAGGGCATCGTTGTTAAAGAGGAGCTTGAACTTTAATGAACTGTCATAAATAGAAAGCCTTCCACCCTGGCTGGTGTCTTACTCATGCACATAAATTATATGTGTATAAATATAGTCACATGCATACATGCATAATATATCTTGCATCCTGGCAAAGCTGCTTTCGTGATGTGGTGTTTTCTTTTTGGCCATTATGTAGCATGCATCAAGATGATCCATATCATGGTTTAAGGTTCCAGATACCATCATGAAATAAACTGGAAATAATGACAGATGCCACTTATCGCCTGTTTAGCTGCTTAATTGGGAACAGTTTTCTTTGTATGAAATTCTAAAATATACTCATGGTGTATTTTTGTGCTGAAACTGAAAACAGACAATAAAATAACAATAGTAGTTTTTTTGCAAATTCATTCTTTTAAAAAAAAAATCTAAAAAACCTGCCATGGTATAGTTTCTCTAATCAGGCTTTCACTCTATTCATCTTGTTGTCAGTAAATTATAGCACGCATGCTGTCTTGTTTGTGCTTTTCACAGATCATATCTTGGTTGCACTTTTAATAATACAAGCAGTGTGAAAGATAGGATGCAAATCATTAAATAGCTTTTTAAAATAGATTTTTATCATTTCTGCTTATTGTGCTGTTAATTAAAGAATTGATTCCTGCTCAACTTAGTTCAGTCTCAGTTCAAATAAACCTGTTTCTTCTAAAAAGTTGCAAGGTGCTAGGGTTACCCAAATATATAGCTGTTCTTAAGCCACATCTGAAGTATCACAGCTGTCGCTATTGTGGTCCCAGGACATGATTGAGGAGCAGGGCTTCGGAATTCATATCAAAGACATAGCCAGCAAATTTAGTGGCACAAGCAATTGAATACTGTCTTAGTATGTTTTTCGTAAGCAATAGTAGAGTTAATCTTGTTTGAGTAGTTCAGTTGTTCAGGAGCGCTGACCTGCATTAATAAACAACTTATTTTCAGCCATCAAGTTTCTTGTGTTGGGCAATGGTATCTGGTTTTGTTATCTAACAGGAGTGGTTATTTTACTGATGTTATTTACATTGTAGATAGATAGATATTGATATAAGTGTAGTCATATTTTTAGAAAGTTCAGTTTATTTTAATAATGAAGTGACAACTAAAGTTGTGAATCAGCATGTTGTTTTTCTCATATTATTTAAACATCACTCATTAATCTGCATATATGTTGCAAGTGTCATTCATGATAGGTTGATAAGATTATTTCACTAGCGTCTTTGACAGATAGTTCGGCCTCATTTGTTACCATAATTACAAAATGTCATGTTAAGTCATGATGCTTTTCTGTGTACTAAACAAAATAATTTGCCACCAGAGGGCAGTGGAAGTGTAAGAGGAGGAGGAGGTGGAAATGCCAGAGAAATCAGGATTAAGAAAATCAAGAAGAAAGGAAGAAAGGATGCTGACAGTGATGAGGAATCACAAGCAAGTAGCACAAGTTTGTAATTTTGTTTTAGGTATTATCTATGTACACTGGCATGCTCTAGCTTCTGCTTTTGTAAATCTTGCTTTGTTTCTCTATACCCGATCTGACCAGATAAAATATCAAAAGATATTATTCTGTTGATAAGGTTAAATTTTGTAAATTGAAAACATATCTCAGTGTAAATTGCGGTATTGTAATATGTATTCATAGTGAGTATTGTAATCCATTCTTAAAGAAATCAAAGAAAAGGGAGTTAAAGAAGAATTTTTATTAAATTAAGAAAATATAGAAATAAACAACCTTGATTTCAATATGCAGATACTACTTGGTCTTTAAATATCTGCTGATATGATAAACCCACACATTTTCATCTAGTTCCAAGTTTTAACTAGATTAACTGGCAAATTAGAGGAGGTTTTGGAACAAATTGATAAACTTAACAGTAACAAGTCACCGGAACCAGATGGCATTCACCCAAGAGTTCTGAAAGAACTCAAATGGGAAATTGCGGAACTATTAACTGTGGTTTGTAACCTATCCTTTAAATTGGCTTCCGTACCTAATGATTGGAAGATAGCTAACGTGATGCCAATATTTAAAAAGGGCTCTAGAGGTGATCCTGGTAATTACAGACCGGTAAGTCTAACATCAGTACTGGGCAAATTAGTTGAAACTATAGTAAAGAATAAAATTGTCAGACACATGGATGAATAATATATAATGCCAATATATTGAATATATTGCGTTGCCTCATCTCAAAAAATATATATTGGCATTGGAAAAGGTTAAGAAAAGGGCAACAAAAATGATTAGGGGTTTGGAATGAGTGCCATATGAGGAGAGATTAAAAAGACTTGGAGTTTTCAGCTTAGAAAAGAGGAGACACAGGCTAGATGCCACTTTTTTTCGGAAAAAGGTATGCAAATTGCACTCTGCAATTTGCGTACCTTTTTCCAATTGTTTTTTTGGAAGAGGCTTTTCTGAAATCTGGCCCGTCTACAATGGGCCAAATTTCAGAAAAACCTCCTCTTTCAGAAGAGCCCTTCTTCCTTGTGAAACAAGGAAGACAGGGCTTCCAAAAGAGCGCATATGCTCTTCCGCAAAAAATGTCAGAAGAGCATCGTGTTCCCTGGACGTGGCAGAGTTTTTCTGGGATACCAGAAGCTCCGTAGTCTAGACATAGCCTAAGGGGGGATATGATAGAGGTGTATAAAATCATGACTGGTGTGGAAAAAGTGAATAAGGAAAAGTTATGTATTTATTCCCATAATAAAAGAACTAGGGGTCACGAAATGAAATTAATAGGCAGCATGTTTAAAACAAACAAAAGAAAATTTTTCTTCACTCAGCGCACAACCTATGGAACTCCTTGCCAGAGGATACAGTGAAGGCTAGAATTTTAATAGGGTTCAAAAAAGAGCTAGATAGATTCAGGGACGTTAGGTCCATCAATGGCTATTAGCCAGGATGGGTAGGAATTGTATCCCTGGCCTCTGTTTCTCTGGAGGTGGGTGATGGGGGAGGGATTACATGAGGATTACCTGTTGTGATCCCTCGTCTGGGCATTTGGTATTGGCCACTGTCAGCAGACAGGATACTGGGCTAGATGGACCTTTGATCTGACCCAATGTGGCCGTTCTTATGTTCAAATCCTAGTGATGACTAGAAATAACTAATCTTTTTTCCTTTGTAAAGGAAAACATCCAAGCAAGTTTTTAACTTCAGTGACTTATAGTTGTTGCAGTTGAAAAATGAGCACAGTTACAACACTTAAGCTTCTTTTCTAAATTAAGGCAGAAAACTTTGTGTGCTATAAATGTTGGTAAATTCTAACTTTTTAATGGTGACTGTTATAACTGAAATCTGAATGAAAACAATCTCTTAGAAGTTTTATGGTTAAACCCACTAACTCCATTTGTATAAGTCCCTAGAAAATCTAACAGTAACTAAAAGCTGTTTCACTAGATTTGTGTAATTAATATAGGGTATTTTTATACTACAGCTACTAGAACGATGTTATATCAGGGCCACTACTGTATCTTGGTATAGACGCTTCTGCATAAGCAGAAGGGTTTTTTTCATCAATATAGTTAATCCAGCTCTCCAAGAGATGATAGCAAGATCAGTGGAATTCTTCCATAATTGAGCTGCATCTACACCAGGGATTAGATCAATCTAAATATGGCACTCAAGGTATGAAATTTCATAGCACTGAATGACATGGCTAGACCGGGACATAGTGAGATAATTCATCTGACTGCTCATCTACTAGATGAAATGTTGTCACAGTGGAAGGTTTTTAAGTATAATCCTCAATAGTTTAGTTTCAAATCAATCATTGCAAATATTAATATATTGTACTAAATGTGCTCAGTTTAATAGTTTTGAGTGGTGATGGTAGACTTTCATTTACTGAACTCTTTTTCAGGTGCTCAATCAGTTAGACTAACAGAAACCCCTGTATAAATTGAAATTTAACCACGCCCTCACTTCTGAGTCCTTAAATAAATAACTCAATCTTTTCCTGTTTGTCCAACTTTTGTCTTTTATTGTCCCCCACCCCTACTTGCCAGTGTTGCCTTTCCTGATGCCTCATTTAATTGTTTCTTCAAGTAGATCCGCATCTCTCTTTACACTGCACTTTATATGTGGAATCCCTTTCCTAATCTTCATTTCCAAGCTTTGCACACCTATTAATACCTGTAATAACTCATTTCTTCTGCAGTGCCACAATAAATGTCATGCTAAATAAAAAAATCAAAATGAAAAATACAAAGCCACCAAAATACGTTCATGCATAAGCTGAGTATCCAGGTGATTGTATTGCTATAAACCACATTCCTTCCATACTGCTTCTTGTTCTCATTCATTGTGTTTTACAATGAAGATGTTAACCTGAAATAAAACATGCTTTGTCATGTTGTCTTGCTTTTGAGTGCTATAAAAATAATCTCTTCACAAAGTAACAAATGTGAGAGAAATCTAGAACTGATATTTTTACCTTTTGTGGATAATTTATTAAATATATAGTAGTAGTCTTCAAGTCACCTGAACAGAAATATCAGTCTTTTTATTTGTGAGATGGTTGTACCATCATCAGTGGCAAAGTCATATGGCTTGACATTTGCTGCAAATTCTTTTCGTGTTAGGGGTTAGAGCTACCAGACATTACAATGTCCTGTGTCATAGGGTAGCATTAAAGAAATTCATCTCTGTGTTCTGCCATTAAAATGTTGTTCATGGCCATTACAGGAAAGAATAAGCACTTGGAGATTCCTTTCATGACACAGGAAGAGATTCAAGATGTTTTAAGGAGCCATATACATGACTGTCCTGAAGAGCTTATCACAGAACTTGCTGAACATTTAATAAGGTAAGTGCACTAATTCATCTTGGAAAAATTAGATGTGTAATGATTCAGTTCAAGTGAGTCTCCTTCTACTTGCTTTGACTAGAATATGCTTTTTTTTTTCTTTTTTTTTTTTTTAAGAGAAAGAGAAGTCAGAATTGTAGTGCTTGCTATTTGGTGAGGCTCTGTATAATATTGCAAACCTCTTAGTAGGTCAGAAAACTGTGATGATACAGCTTTCTGGGAAAGACTGTTGCTGTGCCACAGCAGTTTGTATTATGGCATCTGCCAGTCAGTATATTCTGTACAAGAAGAGTGACCTCAGAAAAACCACACGCCACTTTAAGTTCATCTTAATTGTCTCATGCTGCTCTCTGATCTGGTATCAGTTCAGTGACCATGTGGAACAGTTTATAAATAGCATCCTCACTGGGAATATTATACCATTTTTTCCCCTCTTGTTTGGATTTAGGGACAAGTTTTGTATGCCTTTGAAACTGAAAACATTGACAAGGACTTAACAATATCATAACAAATTGTGCTATAATAAGTGCCAGAAATATGTAATACGTGCACATTTTAATAATCTATCATCACTAACGTGCTATTACTTTTAAATATATTTCTATATTTTTGTTGCATTCTGGAATGTTGTCCATGTGGAACAGAAGTATAATAATGTTCTCATTAATAATGAATGTATTTGGAGATAAAACTATTAAAAAGAAATCGATTAACAACTTCCTTTTGTTTCCTGTTCTGAGGTCCCTAACAGCAAGTTACCAGGAAGTGGTACGTTCATTGTTTGTGTCTTCAACCTCTTCTTTATCTGGAGCTAGCAGGAGGCAGACCATCAAAGACTTGCAGGATGAGGTTTCAAACTTGTACAATAACATCCGATTATTTGAAAAGGGAACAAAGCATTTTACAGGTACAACAAATATTTCCTTAAACAAAGTATTAACACCTCAGTACTAGAAAGATGACATTTGAATACAATAAGAAAAGAGTGACAGATTATTAAGGATGAAAAACTGTGCTGTCATTGAGTAGAGTCTGCTTTATGTAAATCTAGTTGCATTTACATGGTGTAAATGCCAAGGAGGGAGAGGAATTACACTGGTACTGCAAGAGTGTAAAATGTATCTATAGGAAGATTAGGATGAAACTAAGAATAGGGAAATTATGCTGAATAGTGGGAAAGTATTGCAATTGTGACATCTGTTTCATTATGGAATAATCTCCCAAGTCAAGTAGCAAACCACTCATCACTTGAATCGCGTAAAACACCAATGGACAAATCATTAGGCAATATACGTAGTCAAGGCTTTCCATACTTGTTCACATTATGTATAACCTCTTAATTCAGAAGGTCTCCCCTCCCATTCACACTGACATTGATAGCATCACTGTGGCTACTACACTTCTTTACTTACATGTAAAAAGTAGCATTGGGGGGGAAATGAAATATTTCTAGCTGTTTCTAATGCAGTAAGTTGTCATAAAGGCAGACATATATTAATCATACTTTCTCTTTTTGCCTTTCATTACATTTACCTCAATAAATAGCTGTTCCTCTTTATACTGCATGTGTTTTTGTGCACCTTCTTCCTTCACTCCTATTTTAGTTCCTTGAGTGTGCTGCTTTAACCCCTTGTCTCTAGAACCTTGCTGTTTTAATTCATTTTCTCCTGCTCCCTGTGATATTTCTCTCTTGTGCTGGCTGGCAGCTCCAGTCCCGCTTGTGGTTCAGGAGCTGCTTCTGGAACCAGTTTCTTCTCATTATGTAGCATCATCTCCTAGAAATACCAGTTGCTCTGACTCTTCCATTCCAGTTGCAAGAAGCTGGAGGCTTGAAAATGCACACGTTGGAACCCCTATAGAAGCAGTTGGAAAGAAGAAGCACTTGCACCACATGTCCAGCTACCTTTCTTTGAACCACCAGTAGTCTTTAGCCTACCACACGGGAGCCGCTGTTGTATGGAAATCTGAAATGTCATGTGGATAGATTAGACAACATAATAAACTACTTTCTTACTCTGCTTTTTACTTACAGAAATAAATTGTATCTTACAGATGAGACACAAACTAATCTTGCCAAACACATGCTGAAGACCATTTGTACAGACATCACAAATCTTATTTTCAACTCTCTTGCTGCTGATTTAATGATGGCAACAGAAGATTGTACTGCCATTACAAGTGAGGTATGTAAATACCACTTGTGTTTTTCTTTAAGGCAGTTTCATTTTAATAAACACAACAATAATATTCTCCTTATTTTAGTTATAAAGTACTGACATGAAGATAAGCCTGAAATTTATTCATAAAGTGGTATTATGATTTTTTTCAACAGGTCAGGAAAAAGATTTTAGCAAAGTTACCTGAAGAGACCAGAGGTCCTTTAACTAAGCTACATGCTTCTCTGAATGGCAAGGTAACTTGCTCCAAAAACTTCAAGTTCAGATTATCCATTTCACTAATGCAGTACTTATAACCAGCTAAGTTAAAGATTCTGATAGGTGATTATTGTCACTGTGCAAGTTGCATACAAATATCCTCAATTCAAATTCTTGTAAATCAGTTAAGAATAAGTACATCTTCATTCCATAAACATTTTAAGGGGCTGGAGAGTAATCTCAATTTAAAATGCAGTTCCTTAACTTTTATTTAGAACACTTGATATTTCCTTGATCCTCCCCCTAAAACTCTTGACCCCTCATCTCCATAGGCATTTAGTTATCATACTTATGGATACTCAATTGTGAATTATAGCCCTATTTAAATATATACACTTTTAAAGGTTTATCAGGATTTTTTTTTAAAGAGAATCCTTTCCCCCTGCTTACATTGTTTATGATTTTACATCACTATGATCTGAATGCCAAATTTAGAACAGGGAAAAATGAGATGCTATAAACTGGATTTTTAAGCCACTAGCATAAATTAAGTGTCTAATTTTTTGTAGAGTTTAGAAGACTTTCTTTTGTGCCTTGATTCCGCGGCAGATGCTTGTGATATTATGGTGAAAAAAGGGGACAAAAAGAAGGAAAGGTAACTTTTAAATTGTATTCATTACCTTATAAAATTGTATGAAATGGGATATATAGCACTATTTTGGCATATATTTTAGATAATTATCTTGTAGAAATTTAACACACAAGTAGGTAAGGGGTGAAGAGAGAGATAAGTCAGGGGCCTTCTTTTTAGGCAAAGATGAGGCATTTTTCCAAAGATCAGATATTTAACTTGCACATTGTGTACCATGTTTGAAGCTATTTTTTTCTGATGGCGGAGTTGGCTGCTTTTATATCACTTTTTACAGAGAGATAATTTTAAAAGTCCAGGGTGGGATTTTTCTAAAGCTCCAAACTTGGCTTGTGCTGAGCACTTTCGAAAATGCCATCCATTAATATTGAGAATCAGTCTGTCAGGAGGCAACAAGTTAACATCCATCAAATCTGAATATACATTATAAATTCCAACCTGATAAAGAACAAAAAAAAAAACCAGCCACTATGCACTTCTTGTTTCCTAGGCAAATTCTGTTCCAACATAGACAGGCACTGATTGAACAACTGAAAGTCACAGAGGATCCGGCTCTTGTTTTGCACCTGACATCAGCCCTACTGTTTCAGTTTTCAACACACTGCATGCTTCATGCACCAGGAAGATGTGTACCACAAATCATTACTTTCCTAAGCACCAAGATCCCAGAGGTATTCTACTTATGAAATAGCATGTTATAGTGTCTTGCTGTTTTAAGCAAAGCATGGTACAAAGCTGAATGAAACTGACTTATTTGCTTTTGTTACCATTACAGTAGGTATAGAATATAAAACTCTTCTCTGTTTTATCTGGCTCAATATGTTTATTGGCACTAGCTCCCTAGCCTCCTTCCAAGGAGCGTCATCTGTCACAGGTCATCTGTAAATTACAGTGATCTGTGAGGATGATTCAAAGCTATGAGGTGTTTTGATGTCAAACTCCTGATTATAGATTAAAGGTTGGCATTTCACTGAACCATTCATGGTCTATGGCAGTGGTCCCCAACCTTTTGGGGCTGCCAGGTGCCATGGGGCAGGGCCGCACATGCGCCGGGTGCCCAGGGCGCAAGAATGGCTCGGGCCAGCCCTGGTCACTAGGCGGGCACACATAAATGCCCTGGCGGGCACTGCGTTGGGGACCACTGATCTATGGGATCCACCACAGAAGTCTACGGGTATCTGCAAATTTATTGGAGTCACCTTCCAAGGGTAGACCATTGAACAGGCCTTTAATATTTTTTCCCTCTCAGGATCAACATTCTCTTCTGGTCAAATACCAGGGATTAGTGGTGAAACAATTGGTCAGTCAGAATTATAAGATTGGACAAGGTGATGACAACACAGCGGATAACGTAGCAGAGGAGGAATGTGCAGACACTGTTCGAAAAGAACTTCAAGAAATCACCACCTCTCTCAAAGATCTTGTTCTCAGGCCCAGAAAATCTTCTGTCACAGAGGAGTGAAGGTCTAACTAAACTTAAGTCCAGCAAACAGTCAGAATATTTTTTTCTAAAATGAGAAAGATGTTCACTGTGTTGGGATAGTGGAGAATGATTGAGAGCGCCTTCGCTTCAGAAACCTTTTCTTTACCCTTTAGAATTGCAGTCTGAAAGATAACAGACAGTGATGGATATGAATTTTGATTTACAGTCTTAAAAAAATATTATCACAGTGCATGCATTGTTACCCAAGACATTGATAGCAACACTGGCTATGAAATTAAAATTCTAAGATGACCCCTTTATATAGCATCTCAAGATATTGGTATTCTTTCAAATCATTGATTGAGTCTTTTACAAATATCTGTAAGTTTATAATTTGCTTTACAGACCAGGATTTTTTTTCCTTTTTACCTGTATAGTAAATATCAAAATGTAAATTTGTCTAGATTCCACAGCTACGTTTTAAATTTATGTTTATAGGTCTGTAATAGCATTGAATGAGAGGTCATCTTTCTTTATCGATCTCATGAGTTGGAACTTTTGCAGAATATCCTCCCTCTTCTCTCCCCAGCTATACAAAGGCAAAATATAAAGTGGTCAAGCACACCCGCGTAACATAGTAAAAATATCTGATTGGTTCGAGTAAGGTTTTTAACCAGACAGGTAATAGTGATTAATTAAGGATGGATTTCTTTTTTCAACAAATTCCAGTGAATTCTGCACACACTATTATTTTTCATTTCATTTTCTAATGATTTGCAATAAAATTGTTAAGGTGTGCACGTGATCTGTATTGGGTTTATAGGGATTTTTTTTAGGAGAAATGGGGAGTGACTTCTGTAGTTAATGTACAAGTTAGATTGCTCAAGAAACACTTGCTACCACACAGTTTCAGATGTGACTCCTAGAGAAGTTTCTTAAGGGGTAAACATCCATTACATATGCTGTTTTTATTCGAGGGAGTTTGGTCCAGAACTTTGTTCACTTTACTGTATGTTTCTTAAAAACTATTCTGAAAATAGTAACCATTTTGAGTATCTGCTATGGTGTTTTTTTCTGATGTTAACCTATTCCAAGTGGTATTTGATATTATTTAGCTATATTTTTGTCATGCCCATTGTAATTTATATCCTCATTTGTACATGGGGTATATTGCGTGTCTTAGAGAAAATATATGTAAAGAATACCAACTAAAATCTTGCCAATATTAGTTAAGTATATAATTTGTGTATGTCAGTTGTATATTTTTAAATTTGTTTTGGAGTTAGTGCAGTTTTAATTTAGCAAATCAATTTCAACTTATCACTGGAATATGCAATGATTATACTTGTTACCTAGTTGCTTGCATAAAATCAAGTCTTAATAGTAAGGCAATAGACATTGATATCCAGTGAAAATAATAGTAGTCTAAGTATTCTTTCATTCTTGCCAAAACTCTTTTAGCACTGAACAAAACCTTCTGTAAGAATGCTACTAAGTTGCAGTGGTTGTTAAATTCCTGCAAGATGTGTGCAGTATTGTGCATTGGGTAGAAATCAACCAAAAATGTCCCCAAAACTTTGATTGCAACAAAAGAAAGGTGACTTGAGACTTTTGTGTTCCTGCATTTAGGCTTATTTTAGAATGCAGTTTAAAAAAACAGAATCACTTATACAAAATTACTAGATTACTGTACTAAAGTCAGTAATATCTCTACAAAATAGCATTGGTTCTGTCCAAACTGTAATACAAAGGAGCAGCTCCATCTCTGCCCTTTGGATTTAGAGGCAGAGACAGTTTTGTCCATCATCCTAGTTGGAAGCCTCCATACAAGCCTGTCACCTGGAAATAGCAAAAGAGAAAATATTCTGACTGCTTTCACTTTGTTTAAAAAAATGGTTTGCATAAATATATTTATTCTCTTGTTATTGAATGAAAATAGTTATAATTTTCCTACATTAAATGTACACACTTTTATATGGCATTGATGATTTTGTAAATAATACTCTATAATTTGATATTCTTTATGTAAATACAATTATTTTAATAAAATTAACGATTTAAGTGGTTAAAATAGTTTCTGCTGTTGACTTAACCATAGATATGTTGATTGGACTTGCACTTGTTGCTTGCAAACTACAGTTGTTAATGTGCTCCATTTAATTTGTTATACTTGCCAATTTTGTGTCATTTTTTTTTTTGCTTAAAACTGTTGTAATCATATATATATAGTAGCCCAATGTCTGAGAGTCTGTAACGCTGAAATGCTGGCTGTTCCCTCTGGGTGGCGCTGTTGCCTGAAATGCTGGCTGTTCCTTCTGGGTGGCCCGTGCTGCATGGGGAGTGCGGGGCCCAAACGGCGCTTGCACCACTTGCTCCCCTGCGGCGGCCCGGCTGAGCAGCGCAGAAGTCAGCCGAGCACCACGGCGGGAAGGGAAGGGGGGTGGGGTGGTGACGTACATGGCTAGGGGGCGGGGCCTGGCCGTGTACGTCACCGCCTCGCCTCCCGCCATGGCGCTCGGCTGACTTCTGTGCTACTCAGCCGGGCCGCCGTGGGGGAGCCCAAACGGCCGCTTGCTCTCCCGCGGCGGCCCGGCTGAGCAGCGCAGAAGTCAGCCAAGCGCCATGGCGGGAGGCAAAGGGGGGTGGGGCGGTGGCCTGCTGTGTGGGACGGTGACCTGCGGTGTGGGACAGCGGCTTCAGGCCCCACCCCCTGGCCGTGAAAGTCACCGCCCCACCCCCCTTTGCCTCCCACCGTGGCACTCGGCTGACTTCTGCGCCGCTCAGCCAGGCTGCCGCGTGGGAGCAAGTGGCGCAAGTGACTGTTTGGGCTCCATGCTCCCCATGCAGCACGAGGAGTGCGGAGCCCAAACGTCTGTTTGAGCTCCGTGGTCCCCCAAGTGAGAGGCAGGAGGGGGAGGAGAAGAGAAAGAGAGAGGCAGGAGGCGGAGGAGAGCTGAGAGAGAGAGGGGGGGAGGCAGTAGGAGGAGGAGGAGAGAGAGAGAGAGAGACGGAGCAAGAGACTGGAGGCTCAGGAGAGAAGACCGAAGGGGAGGAGAGACCTGAAAATCCCGTGTTATGACGGGCTAATTGGCTAGTACATAATAATATAATGAACTTAATACAAGTCTTCTATGTAATGCAACAGATTTTTTTTTACAATTATAGGCCACATGATGAGAATAATAAAAGGAACATTCTTTAAAATGGATAGGAAAGAAGTATTAATGTTTCGGTAGTGCTCTCTTCATAGAATTTTCAGTGGTTAATTATGAGAAACCTTCATCGGTATTTCCATGCCAGAAAAAATAAGTATTGAATATCTGTCTATCAAGTGTAGAGGTTAACATTCCTAGATAAAGGTGTCTTTAATTACAAGAGAGAGGAATAAATAAAATATTTTCCCCCAAACACTTTGCTAATGATTTTTTTCCTGTATATGATGGACTTAGCGGCTGGAAAAAAAGGAAAGGATTCATTCTTAGGATTCTTATTTTAATTATCAGCTGTTTAGTTGACAAAGCTGCCTATTTCTTTTTCAGATAAATTTACAGTATAGCTTCATTTAAATTACATTTTTAAAAAGAGCAATATCATGGACAAATTGCCCCCTTGTTCCACTCACTAAAAATACATGCTTCATAAAATTTCTTGTATGAAGTCTCTTCCAAAGACACTTGAAAAAGGGGGGAGAGGAGTGATTAATCTGGGAAACTCTTGAGGTTAGACTTCAAGAAGTGATGACATTTGAAAACTCTTGTAATTGTACTCAAAATTAAATGACTTGCATGAGAGCAGTCAAAGACTGCTGATGTGATCTAACAGAGCTTGTCCTGAGTTTCTCATATTTAGAACTGCTAAAGCTTTCTGTATACCTTTCGATTAATGATTTAAATGGTTTCATGTTTTTTACCTGAACACTTTTGTAGCCTTTTTGAGAGACGTTTACTACTGTGATGGAGAGCATGGTTGTAATTGGAACATAAAAGTAATGATCATCTGAAGCTTCTGGATTATTGACATGCTTTATTGTGGGATCAGAATGCTTTCTTTCTGATATTTTAAATAGCTACTCATTTTTTAAAGTATAAGAATACGTTCAAATAGGTCAAAGATCAATGTAGTAGTGAAATGGATTTTAAATTATTTTTATGAATTGTCAGAGATAGGAAGATACATTTGAGTGAATCAAACAAAATTAAAGGGGAAAGAGCTCTTCGAGAGGCTCATGTTAATGGCAAATACCATGCTAATATCAGTGAGGGCAGAAGTGGAAGTTTAGGTCAAATCAGGGTGGTCCTGTTACCAGGTTGGTCAAATAGTTTATTAAGAAGGGCTATGTGTTACAGTAGCTCATTTGGGTTTAGAGGAAAGGGCACTTAGTTTCCACATTATCCACTAATTAATTCCACTTCATGCTCCTTATTAGTGAAGGTTTTCACTTTGCTTTAAATGCTTAAAAAGACAACTCTGGTAAGTTATACAGGTATAGTCTCCATTCTGCAAGTTTCTTCTGAGAGGAAAGAAAACATGAATTGAAGTTTGGAAAATGCGATGTTCAGTGGAAAATGAGCATATATTTCATACTCTGTATTGAAAAGAACATACTATTTGTGTAATTTGGTGTGCTTATCACAAAAAATGATAGTTCATGTGGTATGGGCTTTAACCAGGCCACTACTTTGAGTCAAATTACATCCAAGCATTCTGTCAGTAGCCAGCCTTGTACAGTCACTCACGGTCCTATTGAAGGTCCACCACCTAGAAACTTTATTTCCTGGTATTGGCAAATTTTACCAAAATCTTTCAATGTAAGATTGAAAGAGAGAAACAGAATTCTACTTCTTGGCAATGACATAATAATAAACAGCTCTTCTGTACACTTGACATGCAAGGCTTGATTAAGCCCAGAGATAAGTTGGTTTCTCATAGTGTAATCTAGGGAATATAATGGTGGAAAGCATGGCCTTGGGTCTGCAATGTCTCAAGCCACAACCAACCATTCCTGTTTTAAGCTGCTTAATTTCAACTGGATATAAAAATTCACTGAAGGCTGGTACAACAGTGCAATGAGTGAACTGTTCTGTAGTGGGAGTGGTGGATAGAGTAACCATAGCCCAAACACTGGTGGGGTTTCCTCTGCTCCAATTCTAATGAGGCCAGCCCTGAGATGAGCATTGAGAGAGGTCCAGAGAAAAGCCATTCACTTTCCACTGATATGAATCTAATCACCAGAAAACTCCTGCACTGAGGGCATCAACCATCCTACTGTATAAATAACTAGCAGGAAGCTGTGATGTAATATCAAATCCCATAGCCCTTTCCTAAATTGGAAGGGTGTGAAATTTTAATGTCTCCCTTCTATCCCTACCCATAAACCCTATGCAGAATACCCCAAAGACTGTAAGCAGGATTTTTAATGTTAATTTTGAGTTTTATCGAGTATCTTGAATGTTTTCAAAGAATCTGTGCACAAAAAAGCTGGAGATGAACATGTTCATTTCTCCCCCCCCCCCCCCCCCACACTGTTGATTTTTTTACTAAAGTGCCTCTTTCTAGGTCTCTGAAACATTGTCCTTGAAAAATGCTCTTTTAAGGACCTCCTTTGTGGTCTGTTTTTGTCTACCATCTGTAAACACAATATGACAAAGAATGATTTCAATCCAGTGACAAGGGAACCAGCTATTTACATGTCATGAGGTCTAAGGGAAACAAACTGTCCCTCGGCTGCCTTCTACAGAGCCAAAATTTGATGGGACCCTCAAATAGCTCTGGCAGAGTATTCTGTTTCTTTTGGACTTGATGAATGCTTATTTCTGTGAAAGCTAATCTAATTATTTTCCCCCTTTATTTTGCTACACAAGTCATAAGAAGCAGCAGCTTGAACCAGTTGTGAGTATTATAGAAACTGCTTTTCCTTATTATTTCTCTTTCCGCTCTTTTATTTGATAAGTTGTAAAATATTTAGGTCAGTTGACCTGGTAATCAAAGGAAAGTTTATGAATTAAGCAAGAACCTTTTCTTTTCGGTCACTGATTAATTCTGATTTTTTTTGTTTCTAGTAGTGTTTTAATATAATTAGTTTATATAATTGATGGAATTTGTGACAGACTAAAAAGAACATTGTCATTAAGACTGGCTGAGGCCATATACTTTGATGAATCTTCTTTGGATTGCCTACAGAATTCTGTGAACATATTCAAACAAGATTGTTGCTGATTCAACTGTTTTCAATTTATTAATTTTTAAAAATTAGATAAGTAGGAATCAACCAATATGCTGTAAATTCTGTTTTCTTCTTCTAGCAAACTTTCTTCCTACCTGCCACTGAGAACAAGCTTTCAAGGAGGCATTTATGATGAGATACCTAAAGTTACTTTTGTTGAAAACAGTGGATTGTTCTTGTTGCTTATTTAATGTAAAATTAACTTGTAGGATTTCTAAGTTTACACATGATATAAATCTAAATCAACATTTTTTCTCCTCCATTATGTCCGAGTCTCAGCTTTTTAAAAGATCTCTGCTGCAGATTTTGTATTTACTGTACTAAGTACTATATTAAGAGGATGTGCCAGTGCTTAGTTAAAAAAAAAAAAAAAAAAAAAAAGCACTACTTAAATGTCTATTCACACGGTTTGCATTAAAAAGCTTTATGGACAATGACATTGAAATTTTCTGTAACAGAATGTCAACAACACAGATTAATTGTTGTACTATCTGGTTTTATGTATGAAGTACATTCAGTCAATTTTTCTTTTACTAATGAGTCCCAAAAATCAAACTTTGATAAAACTATCAAACACAATTTAAACTGTAATCACATACCTGTTCTGAAATACACTATTTTGTATCTTTTCTTATTTTCAGCAGATTAGTTACATGCCTAAAGCTTGACATAGAACCTCTTATATTAAGAAAACAACTTTGTGATGCTTGTCTTGTTCACATCTAACATTTATGCCCACATTTGTCTTCAGTATGTATGATTATTTGACATTTCTTGAAGTATTTTAACAGAACAGAATGGAACAGATTTATGTATTAATGTTATCACATTGCTGACAGTCTTGCCATGTAATTTTATTGCACTGTCACAAAAGGCACTTTGATTTAAGATTGCATAATTTGCAGAAATTTAAGATGCTATACCAATCTTCTTGTAATAGTAAAAAAAAAAATGAAAAAACAAGTTGTTTGAAAAAGACTCTGATCAGTTTTGACCTATGGTGTCTCAAGGTTATTTGCAAGCAAAAAAGCTTAATAATTTTATTTATTGGTTAATTGGTAGACATTGTAAGGTTCATAGTTAGTTGTCCTTTTAATCACAGTTGTTCTTTTGCTAATAAAGGCAGTTTTTTCAATTTTTTGTATTTTACTTTTATGGTTGAATTTTACTTCTCATAAAAGTTGAAGTCTAACAGCATTGGCTAATTGAATATAAAAAAGGGGAAAGTGCAAACTCTCCAGAAGAGTTCTTCTACTAATGGAAAGCCAAAGTCCAGGGGTAAAATACTAGATCTGTTCAAATCAATTCAAAACTCTCCTTGACTTCAATATAGCTAGATTTCACCTGGTTAGGAGCCAAGAACCTTAGGAACAGTATCATCCTTAATTTGTATAGAAATTTCCCTGCTGGTTTGATGGGAGATCAGGTTGTGCAGTGTTCCCACTGAATCAAAGCCCTTCCAATCTAGCTATCTGTGACGCTCCAAATGCTGTGTTTACAGAGAGTGGAATGATGCATTGCAAAATACGTTCTACTTGTCTTTCTCTAGTAGATTTCTTTTTTTGGGGGGTGGGGAGAGAGGAAGGGAGAAGTAGGGACTGGGAGGCATCCAGAAATGTTTAGATGGCTTTTGAAAATCTCAGCCCATATATTTAAACTTTACCTTCTTGTAAAATCTTTTAGAATTGGAGAGGGGTAACATTAATTAAAGTGTACCAGAAATGTAATAAGGCAGCATAGAAGTTATTCCACAAATATAGGGAATTTAATGGCTAATTATATAAACTATCCATTAGAATTCTATAGCAGGGATATAATCTTCTATGAAATAGTACAGTGTGGTCCAAAAAAGTAGTGGGTCAATTCTCCTCATTGTGTCCAGGTTCCTTTTCTTCGAGCTAAAGCTTTTCTTTGACTTTGGTTAATATTACTCTTTCAAAAGTTTCCTTCCATTTGCATCTTGCTCTGTCTCACCTTCACAAACCTCTGCCCTTGAGGTTGTGTTGATTTTTAGTTTTCCCTTGTCAGGTTCTTCATCATTTCAGTGTTCCTTCCTAGTTCCCATCCCAGCTAAAATTCTAGAACTGGTAATTTTAGTAGGGCTTCTGAAATACATAAGTGCTGTCCAATGGCTTATAACCCATTACACAACTTACTAGTTACTACTGAAATGGTATTTGTAAGTTTTTATTTACTCTCTCAACGTGAGGGTACTTCACCACCACTGATGGTTGCATTTTTACTGTTTTAATTTGTTTTGGGTAAATCTGATTTGTTTTACATTCATCGAAGTATTAATAAGATCTCTTGGTTCCATCAGGTATGAGACCTTGGTTCTGAGGAAGCTCCCTTGGCTCAGTGCTAGCCTTCAATCTTGTTCCCTCTTCCGTGACTACTTCTGTAGTGGCACAATGTGCCTTTCTTCCCCCATCCCCAATACCTATAACCTTTTTTCTGTCAGAGAGTGAAACTAAGACAAAGGACATGGCAAAGGTAGGGCCATGGCTTTGGACTTTGGAGACCGGTTCAATGCCATATTCTATCACAGACTTCCTGTGTGCCACTGGGCATGTTAGCTTTTCTGTGCCCCCGGAAACCCCCTCCCCCCGCCAGCTCTGCTTCCCACCCCCCCATCCCCCTCCTCCCATCTAGTCCCACGGCCCCCGGGCCCCCCCCTCCTCGCCAGCTCTGCTTCCCGCCCCGCCCACCTCCCGGCCAGCCCCGCCCCCCTCCCGCCCATGATCAAGTGTGTCCGGTTTTTTGGCAGGGTCTATCTGGCTTGTCTTGGCAGACACAGAATTTGCTCTCTACCCACATGCTACATTGCTGCCCCACTGGCCTTACTGGAGTTCCCCAATACAGAAGTCAAACTAAGTGAAAGGACTGACCTTAGGACTTCCACTATAACCTTTGAAAAGTCACTTAATGTCTCTGTGTCTCACCTGTGAAATAAGGGTTTTTGTTTCCTTTTCTGTAGAAAAAATGAAGATGGTCCCTATCTCACAAGGACACTATGAAGGCTAATTTATTAATAACTGCAAAGTTCACTGAGATCCCTTAGTGGGAGACGCTGTGTAACTGCTAAGCACACTGCTATCAGAAGCTTCTTCTCCTGTCTCCTTTTATCTCAGGGATTAAATGCAGCAGAAATTTATCATGTGTATGTTATCTTAGCATGACAAATGATTCTGTTGTCATCCATGAAACTGCTGCTGCTGCTGCAGCTGCTTGTCCTCACAAAACCCACACAACTGACTGGAGTTAAAGATTTAATCACAATTTGGAATAAGAAATGCCCCAGGTACTGAAGTTGCTCAGCTCCATTCCAGATTTGTAAAGAATTATTTTTCTATTTCTAAAGATCAGACCCACATAATCATTATTATTTTTAACAGCTTCATATCTCCACAATAGACTTCATATTATCTGTATCTAAAATGTTCTTGTATTAAAGAATTTAGTGTTTTGATTCCTGTTTTGCATTAGTATTTCAAAGAGTTGGAGGGATGATTTCTAGCCCTTCTACTTTGTCCTAATCAAAAGTCCACTTTTCTGGAGTCTGGCAACTCTTTATTCCTAACATTCTACAACTGAAGACAATAGAATTATTCCACATTTAACTTGAATTTTATAAAAGACAAGTTTATTTGTAGGGAGGTTATATTTTATTTTATTTGACGTGGTTGGTGGTGATTTGTTTTTACTACTGGGTATTTAAAGTGACTTTCAGTTATGGCTTGCTTTAAGACATGCATGGCGTTTTTAATCTTTTTTTCCTATTGCTATTTTCAAAGCTGCTTTACAGTATGTGCCCTCAGTTTTTAGAGAACCAAGCTAGGAAAAAACTGAATCTTCTAGTTGCTTTCTTGCTTTTTAAAAAAAGATTTAGCTAGCTTGCACTCTCTGTTCTCAGAAGATAGGGTACTTTTCATCTTCCCTTTTATTCCCAAACTAAAATGAAGATTTTTTCTCTGTAGCAGACATTCCTGCACAATGAAAGCCTATTTTGGGGTAAGATTTTAAAGGTTGCATTCAGCTTCAGTGTGATCTACTAAGGCTCTGCTGCTTCTCATCTGTGGCAAAGGCTGTTTCACATTATTGCCTGTGAACTTGTTGCTTCCTCATTTTTTGAGGAAGAAGGTTTATTTCGAAAAAGGGATTTTTTTTTGGAAGAACCGCATCTAAACTGCTTTCTTTTTCAAAAAAATCGCTTTTGAAAAAGCTATCGGAAGAAGATATGCAAATTAGTGCCAAATTTGCATATCTCCTTTCAAAAAAAGAACGTAGTCTAGATGTACCTATCTGAGGCATGGTTTCCTATTTTCTCCTCACGAAGGCTTCCAGTCCTGACGGCTGGTTCTTATTTTGGCAGATGTGTTCCTGCCAAGCAGCATTAGGACCTTCTTAACAAGCTGTTCTTTTCTCCATGGGGTTTCCCTGGTTTGTGCTGGCATTTTTACCTTTTTTTTTATACCATTCGGACAGTGGATTGTGTAATGGACTGTCACATCACTAATACTACTTATGCTTTTTAAGGAGTGGGACTTCTTTGGGGGAAGGGATTGTTCTTACAAAGATTTCTGGATATTTCTCTGGTTTATGTACTATGGTGAAATTCTGGACCCACTGAGATCAGAGGCAAAACTCTCAGGCCAGGAATTTCACCCTATAAGTCTTCATGTGAAACTTTTGCCTCTGTTTGATCTCTGCTTTTGCTTATGTAATTCCTAAATTTTGGGGGATCTTTTCTTTCATTCAACTCAAAAGGCTTGTTCTGATGATATCAATATACTACTGAAAAAGGGTTACTCCTGTAAATCCTTCAGGATCGGGCCCAAAATTGTCAGACTTTTCCACCCCCTCCTCTTTATATCCTGGAGGTCAATTTGAAAAATAAAAGTTGCATAAAAAGGAAAATTTGGAGAAAAATCAATACAATGCATCATTTTAAATCCTTTTTAGCCATCTGTGATCCAAATAAACATCCATTTGCTGCTAGGTCTGGGTGCTCATCTCAGAATACATGTTGCCTTATCTAATATCTTAGAATATTTCTACACAGCAAAGAAAAGCCCACAACTGAAATGGGCTAGCTGTGGGTTTTTCTTTGCTGTGTAGATATACTCATAGACTGCAAAGTAAGGTTGGCCAGAATATGGGGTTTTTTTAACATGGGAATTTTTTACTTTTCATTTAACAAAAAAACCTGAAAACCAAAAATGTTCTGGTTTATGGCAATGAAAAACTCAAACTCAAAAATCCATGTTTCCAAAGGAAAAAAGACAGAAAATTGTCAACCCCCCTACTACAAAAGGTCTTCTTTCTTTCAAGAATATCTAAAGCATGCTTTTTAAAAAAATAAATCTAAATGTATTTAAATTTCAGAAGAGGAATTCTGGAGAAATTTTCACGAGGGGCAGGTTATTGCCAGAGGGTTTCTTGGCCTTTTTGTGGAATAGAAAGAAGACCAAATACTGGACCTGATGGATGTGATAGCAATTCCTACTTCCATCTTTCAGATTTTGACCTGCTGTTCCTTCAGTTTTAGTTCTGTTGCCCTACTGGCCTGAGTCAACCAGCCAGAAATTCTTCCAGCAATGAGGCTCTAAGACCATATTTAGAGTGGTCTTTATTCTAAGACCATATTTAGAGTATAATTGTCTCAAGAAAGATCTATGCATGATAGTCACAGTAACAATTTGCAGCCAATCAGCAACCTTTCTAACTCCTTCCCAGATAGGGTTGTAGTAACTATGCAGAATGTCATGAAATGGGTGTACTCTCAATTTCTCACATGGTTAGGACTACAGCTGGTTGGAAAATGGGGTAGTTCTGCATGAAAAAAATGGCTTTTGGCTGAAACTACTCAACCTCCCCTCCCAAAAAGTCAGTTTTTGGATTATTTTTGGTGGGAAAAATTGCATTTTCAATGAGAACAAGTGGATGCTTTCCACTAAATTTTCAACTGAATCGAAAACGCAATTCTCCATTGAAGAAAAAAGTTTTGAGGGACATTTTCACCTTAACCTATTTACAGCTCCTTATTTGTTTAGAATAAGAAAGATTTTCAAACTTTTAGATTCTTGAAAAATTCTCAGTACATGCAAACATTCATTTTAGTAAAAAACTGAGAATGAAAATGTAGACTATGCTGACTTTTTCAATTCACCAAAAATTCTGAAAAATGTCTAGTTCCATTCAACCCTAACTGAAACTTCTGTTTTTCATAACTGCCAATGAAACAAAAATCCATTATTTGCCCAAGTCTAATGAGCAGTGCAGTGGTTTTTGAGCAGTCAAGGGTGTGTATTGAATTCTTTGGGTAGGTTACTTCAGTGCTGGGAGAGAAGGTACAATGCAGGATACTATATTCCCAGTCTATCTCACTGACAAGCACATGCCTATTTTGGAACAGAAATAATAATGACAAATATTTGTTTATACAGCAACGAGGACAAAGTAGCCCTGAGTCTGACTGCAGTCTCTGGGCATTACTCTAGCATTTTTACAGTGAGGAGTCTTGTGTCACCTTGAAGACTAACATTTATTTGGTCATAATAAACTTTCATGGGGAAAGATCCACTTCATCAGATACCACAGGACTCCTTGTTTTTGGGGATACAGACTAACATGGCTACTAATCTAATACTTGTAATGTTTTTCTTTCAGAAACTATTGCTCAGACATTTAGTCTGTTTCAAAAGTCCAACAAATAAGCTGTGTTTAATGCTTCAGCCTGTCTGAAACTTTTCTGTCTGCTCCCTCCCTGATAGGATTGCCAACTTTCTTTGAAGAAAACTGAACACCCTTGCCATGCCCCGCTCTCCAGCATTCCCTGAGGCCCGGCTCTGCCCCTCACTCACTGCATTCCCCCTCCTTCCATTGCTCACTCTCCTCCACTTTTGCTCACTTGGTCATTTTCACTGGGTTGCGGTATGGGAGGGGGTGTGAGGGCTCCAGCTGGGAGTGTAGGCACTGAGATGGAGTCAAGGTTGAGAGGTCTGGGGTGCAGGAGGGGGCTCCAGGCTGAGGCTAAGGGGATCAGAATGTGTGCGGAAGCTCAAAGCTGGGATAGGGAATTGGGGTGTAGAAGGGGATGCAGACTCCAGGAGAGAGTTTGGGTGAGGGAGGAGGTTCCAAGCTGGGTCAGGAGATGGGAGTATGGGGAGGTTGAAGAGCAGGAGGCTCCAGGCTGGGCCCAAGGGAATCAGTGTGTGGGAAGTGGCTCGGGGCTGAAGCTCAGAATTGGGGTATGCATGGGAGTTTGGGTGTGGGAGGGGGCTCAAGAATGAGATAGGAGATTGGGATATGGGAGGGCTTCAGCATTCCAGCTTCAAGCTCTGGGCAGCTCCCGGAAGTGACCTACATGGTCCTCCAGTTCCTAGGCACAGGGGTGTCCAGAGGGACTCCATGACCAGCCCCCCCACCCTGAATGCTGGCTCCACAGGCAAGGGCAGTGCATTAGGGATGTTAAATATTGATTAACTGAATAGTCGATTAACCTCATGAATTCTTATCGGTGAGTCGACTATTCTATAGTCTCCGGCGGGGGGGGGCTGGCAGCCAGTGCTCTCCAACCTCATTCCCGAGGAGCCCCCTGCCACTCCGTGCTGCTGCCAAACAGGAGCTTGTCCTCAAGGGGAGCCAGTTTAAAAATCAGCTCCCCTCATGGACTGTCTGCTTGTTTTCCTGTGCTGCTACTTCTGATAAAGAGGGAGCAACGTAGGGTGGCAGCAGCCCTTGTCTGGGGGGAGGGTCTGATCTCCTGGATCTGGTGCAAGCCGGAACTGAGCCAGGCTGCCTGCCCACCAGGCTCCTAATACACTTTAAATGTAGAGCTGCAGTGAGGGTAGGGCCAGGATTGGACCAGGCTGCTGGCCAGCTTGCTAAAAAATGTGCTGGTGAGGGTGGGAATGGGGGAATGCGTGTAGTCTATAGCATTAATCTAGAAGCTTTTGCTAATTGGTTAATCAACTACACTATTACATCCCTAAAGTGCAGGAAGTCCCCCTGGCCAGCCATGCGCTTATGAGCCAGGGGTAAGTGTCAGCCCCCTTCAGAAGCTACATGGAGCCAGGCAGGAAGTCTGCAAGCCCCATGCCAAACAGGCGTTAACGGCCCAGGCAGCAGGGCTGACTAGAGTGGCCAGGGGCTCTTTCCAACTTGGCATTCCAGTCAAAAACCAGATGCCCAACAACCTTATTCCAACCTTTGAGACTGCTTCTAGCTGCTGCACATGACACATGCTATTTTGTAAGTCAAATGTCTCTAAACAACTGGTTTACTTCAGCAGCCCTTCTTGAGTCGATCTCTCAAGACACTCCTAAACAATAGAGATCAATTATTTAATATCCCTAATTAAAACCTTCAGTATTATTTTCCCAGAAGGTAAAATTAATATTGGATAAGCTGGTAAAGAAAGGCTCTATGTACACTAACATAGGAGCATAGGAATACTAGCATGCTGTGCAGGCAATGGGAGGCAGACTACTCCATCTGCCTTCTCTCTCATAGGAAGAAAGGTAGAGGGGTAGCTCTGTTAGTCTGCATCTGCAAAAGTTACAGATACATTGGCCCCCATGCCTCGTTTCTCCTGTGGTTTTAGTTCAGCTGCACTAGTGCAAACCCTTCACATAGACATGTTTATACTAGTGCCACTTACTTTAGTTTAAAACTAGGAAAAATAACACCAGTGCAACATTAAGGGTTGTGTTTGGTACAGCCTCACCAGTGGTTGAGATCACATGTACAGACCAAAAGCAATACAAATTAAGAAAAAAGTAATGTAGTTAGTGATACGTTAAATCCTCCTTTTAGCCCAGGGTGGGAAACCTAAGTCCCTAGGGCTGGATGCAGCCCCTGGCTTGCCTGGATTGGCCCCCGAGGCTCAGCCCCCTGCCACCACTTCCGTCTACTAGCCTGGGCCTGCCTAGGCACTGATGTGCCAGGAAATTGTGAGGAGCATTTTTCTGCTTCTCAGTTGGGGGCCACATATATGGGGGGGTTGTTTCTCGGTTGTGTGGCCCCCAATTGATTTTTCTGTGGGTCAACAGCCCCAAAATAGTTTTCCCAACCCTGTTTTAGCCCAAGAGTCCTTTGCTTTTCCAGTCATGCTCTTAGATTCAGCTTGAAATACGTGCTGCTTCTGGTTTAATTTTCGTCTCATGCTATTTTTGGAAAAGCATGGTCCCTAGAATTTGTGCACAAAGCAAAACTTAGGAGTACAGTTGGTTGAAATTTTCCAATTTTTGAGTTTTCTTTCAACAATTTTCTTTGTCAAACACTTGGTTTTCAATTTAAAAAATAATTTAAATGATGGAATTTTGAGTGGGGTTTGGAGAAGTTTGTAATTTTTTTCCAATTTTCAACATTAATATATATCTACATTTTGAAAAAAATGATAAAACATTTCAAATTTCCTTTTTTTTTTGAGCAGCTCTACTGAAGAGGAAATAACTCCTTTCCAGATGGAAAATAAGGCAACAAAGAAAGTGAGCTGTTCACATTAACCTCTGAAAGCAGGAAACAACAAAGTCCTTTGCCTGCTCTTTGCAGAAGGTTTTTAGAAACCTTAATAGAGTGATGTTTGCTACAAGGTGGAGTAGCTATTACCACCCCAAATGTGCTGATTGATTTTGCAGCAATTCTTTGAGGTGGTGAAACACTCTGGGATCATCACCAGAACAGCAAGGGAAATAAATGACAATGATGGATGAACATGCAAAAGAGCAAAACTATATTTCAAGTAGGTATGGAAGAAAAACACAACCTGCTGGAAATAATGTAGATAAAGAATGTTGTCTGGGTTGTGTCTCACACATACAAACGCGGCCCTAGAAACAGGTGTTTTTTTCGTCTCAAGAGTGCTGTTATGATGATTGATGCCACCATTACTCTTTTTTGTTTGTACCTGTTCAATGCCAAATTGAGAACCCTGCTTCATATATTACATTTGATTGATGTAGTTCAAGGACAAACTGATGAAGGCAGATTAGGAAATACTCCACAAGGGGAGCATAAAACAAATAAAAATAGTCTCATTTATATATATTAATTTCTATATAAATAGGAATAATGTACTAAACTCAAACACATCATAAACTCTAAAGAGGAATAATGTATTTACAGGCGATAAAGTAATATTAGATATTTTAACTTATCCCTTAGCTACTTACACAGTGACAGAATAAAATATAAACATAAGAACACAGGGACAGCCATTCTAGGTCAAACCAAAGATCCACCTAGCCCGGAATCCTGTCTTCTGACAGCACTGTACTCGGTGCTCCAGTTGGAATGAGCAAAACAGATAATCAAGTGACCTATACCCTGTTGCCCATTTCCAACTTCTAGAAAACAGACACAAGGAATGACATCCTTGCCTATCCTGGCTCGATGGACCTATCCTCCATGGACTTACCTACTTCTTTTTGAACCCCATTATAGTCCTGGCCTTCACAACATTCTTTGTCAAGGTGTTCCAGAGGCTGACATTGTTCTGTGGGGAAAAAAAAACTATTGCACATTAATTTAATTTGGTGACCCCAAGTTGGTGTGTTCTGAGTAAATAACACTTCACTTACTTTCTCCACGCTAATCATGATTTTATAGACCTATATCATATTCCTCCTTAGTTGTCTCTCTTCCAACCTATTAATCTCCCCTCATATGGAAGCCGTTCCATGCCCCTAATAATTTTTGTTGGAATCTTTTTCCAATTCCAATATATCTTTTTGAGATGGGGCAACCACATCTGTACACAGTATTCAAGATGTAGGGCAATATGATATTTTTTATCTTATTCCTTATCCCTTTCTTAATGATTGCTAAGATTCTATTTGCTTTTTTGATTGTGGATGTATATTGAGTGGACATTTTCAGAAAAATATCCATAATGACTCCAAGATCTCTTTCTTGAGTGGTAACAGCTAATTTGGATCCCTATCATTTTCTATGTATAGTATAATCCCCTTGTTGACTTTCCACCTGGGCAACTGAGGTTTAGTGAGTGGGCTGCATGAGTGGCCCTCCTTCATCTCAGTGTGCCACAAGATTTTTATAACCAAGACAGTCTCCGGGGATTGGGGTAGTTTTGATAACACTGCTCTACAGCCAAAATGCTTCTGAAATAAATGTAGTCAAACTTTACTAATTCTGGGTCACTGAGAACGAAAATGATGTTTAAAATTGTTGATTGGCTCTAGTTTTCAAGATATGCTCTTGGGTCAGTATATACGACCCTTGACTTGGAAATGGCAGAGGATAAGTGCGTTATAAAGGGAAGGGATCTCAATTTAAACCAGAAATGACTAAAATACATCTTTGACTGGATCTATGAATAAATCTATGACTGGGTTTGGACAGTACTTGCTTTTTAGGCAAAACAATGAATGATGCAATCTGAAGCTGGTATTGCGTCATACATGATATGAATTGCATCATGTTATTCCTAGAAGTCATGGATGATGCAATCATAACGAAGCTTACATCACTCTGCTGAACAAATTGTCCTATATCAGCTCTAGAAATCATACAGTGTCATGCTCTCTTATTTGTCAGTGTTTGATTTTGCAAAGGGACACATTTCTGTTTAGCCAAAGTGAGCAGAGATGCCTTGTACTTGTGTGAACAGTGCAGATAACTTCTGCTATGTTTGTGGTGAAGTGACTTTTGCATCACAAAAGCGCAGTATAACCACTATGGTTAAGAAAGCCTATCACCTTTATTTTGGCTGCAAAATTGGAGATCAGGACAAGAGGTGGGCCCCACACATATGCTGCAACACTTGTGCAACAAACCTTCGTCAGTGGTTGAACAGGAAAAGGAAATCTATGCCTTTTGCAGTGCCAATGATTTGGAGAGAGCCAACAGATCGTACCAGCAATTGTTACTTCTGCATGGTGCCTCCAGTTGGGAAAGGTGTGTCAAAGAAGAAAAAGTGGACCTTGCATTATCCAAACATTCCATCAGCTATACGCCCAGTACCCCACGGAGAAGGGCTGCCGGTTCCTGATGCACCAGAATCATTCTCACTTGAGTCAGACGAGGAAGAGGATGAAACTTCTGGTCCTGAACATCAATGTCACAGGACCGACATTTTCTCCCATCCTCCTCCTCTGAACCACACCTCATAACACAAGGTGAACTGAATGACTTTGTCAGGGATTTGGAACTACCCAAGAGTAAGGCAGAGTTGTTGGGCTCCAGACTACAGCAATGGAATCTCCTGGCAGGTGATGTTAGGGTTTCCATGTTCCGTGACCGTCAAAAAGATCTTGTCCCATTCTTCTTCATGGAAGGTGATCTTGTAGCCTGCAACAACATCGATGGTGTTATGGCAGCCCTCAACATCGTTCACGATCCAGATGAGTGGAGACTGTTCATTGATTCATCGAAGACAAGTCTTAAAGCTGTTTTGCTGCATAATGGCAATGTTTTGCCATCAATTCCAGTTGGTCATGCAGTCCATATGAAGGAAACCTATGACAACATGAAACAACTTTTGAGGTGCATAAACTATGACCAACATCAGTGGCAGCTTTGTGGCGATTTGAAGGTTGTTGCTCTCTTGCTTGGTCTGCAGACTGGATACACAAAGTACTGCTGTTTTCTCTGCGAATGGGATAGTCATGCAAGAGATTCCCACTACATCAAGATAGATTGGCCACTCCGACAGTCATTGGAGCCTGGGAGGAAAAGGGTTCAGCATCCACCACTTGTTGAATCAAGGAAGATTTTGTTACCACCCTTACACATCAAGCTGGGTCTGATGAAGAACTTTGTCAAGGCCATGGACAAAACACAAGCAGCTTTCAAGTACCTCCGTGGAAAATTTCCAAGGTTAAGTGAAGCTAAGATAAAGGAAGGTGTCTTTGTTGGTCCTCAGATTCGTGAACTTCTTCGAGATGATGCATTTGACCATGCACTGCGTGGCAAGGAAAAGACGGCATGGAAAGCCTTCCAGTTAGTGGCAATAAATTTTCTCGGAAACAACAAGGCAGACAACTACAGGTTGTTGGTGGAAAACCTCCTCAAGGCATACAAAAGCCTTGGTTGCAACATGTCGCTAAAGATACATTTTTTGTACTCTCATCTAGATTTTTTTCCACCAAACTGCGGAGCAGTGAGCGACGAGCACGGCGAGCGATTTTACCAGGACATCGCAACAATGGAGAAACGCTATCAGGGCAAATGGAGCCCATCTATGCTTGCAGACTATTGCTGGACAGTGACAAGAGATGCTCCATTTAATGAATACAAGAGACAAGCCAAGAAGCGCCGAGTAGACACTGAATAGGACTAAACTATGTACATAATAGTTTTTTGCCTTTTGTTTCATAATAAATTTTATTTATATAACCCTTTTGCTGATTTTTAAAGTGTTACATAAACAGGACAGGTGAAATAATATCATGTAAAGCAACCATAAACACATGAAAAGACCTAGGTTTACAATTTATGATTAAAACTCTACTATCTACACAATATACATAGACGTAAAATGTAAAAACTTAAATATCTTGGAAACAGTAGCCAATCAGTTGTTTAAATTGTCATATTTGAATTCAGCACATCAAAATACATAATAAATAGCACATTTTATCTCTGAAGCAGATGACTTCTAAAAAATTGTAGACCAGTGTAACTGTGCTTGTGTACCTAGAATTTGTGGGGTTTGCTGATTGAACCAAAGCAGCACTTTGACTGGATGCAGCACGGTTCTCACACTCAATGCTGTGTGCAATCAGCATGCACCTCACTTCATGTGCCCTTGCTTTATATGCATGTGACTTTATTAATACCAGTAGGAAAAAAAACCTGAGCAAATGGAAGCCAACAGAATCTAGCAACCCTATGTATGGCCAACAGTAAACAAAATGTCTCATAGGCCACAAAGGAGGACCGCATGTGGCCCATGGGCCACAGGTTGCTTACTACTGTTCTAAATCCAGGTTTGGATAGGCCTCAGAAAACTTCCGATTCGTGCATATATGACTTCCCTTTAACTCAACAAGATTTTTGGACTTGTAAGTCCCTGCACTTTACATAGAACATTTCAACTATGCAGAAATTCTGAGGCATGCATTTGTTGTGTTTTACTTTCTGTTGAAAGTGTTGGCAGAACATCATTAAAAAACAACAAATGATCCCGCAGCACCTTAGATACTAACAAAAAATGTAGATAGTTTCATGAGCTTTCGTGGGCACAACCCACAGAGCCAGGGATCCAGAAGTACAAATTGTGTCCTGCTTTCACCAGCTTTTTAATTTGTACTCTGACTACACTCTCAACTCTAACCCAAAAGCTGCATCCTTGTTACCACAGTAACTTCTCTGTACCCTCATTTAAGCTATACAAGAGCTACAGTTTTTAATACTGTCGCTTACATTATATGTGCTGTTCTGTAAATGAAAATCAACTGCATTTTATTTTTGTCCTCATAATAGCTAAAAAAAACTAATTTTATCCAAGTAATACATAAAATTCAACATTTTACTGTGTCTCGGAAACAAGTATCCAGATGGAATCCTGGAGTCAGCATTTCATTCCATGAGAGTGCATAACATCAGCTCTCCAGAGACTTCTGAGCTGACCTCCCAAAACACAGTCTAGCTTCCAGTAAACACATTTCTGAAGAGATTAGGATCAAAGCATCAGAAAAATATTCCATTTCAACTACACGATGCTCATAACATTATTTATTTATTGACAGAGGCAAGGGATGGTTCAGGGAGACAGATTTTCGTTATTTTTTTATGTTGTCTTATGGTAAAAGTACTTCACAAAGATTTTCCAGAGCTAGTCATAAGATTTGCAAAGTCTGTCATTTTTTTTGCCATGCCATTCCTGCTTTATATCCAAACATGGTATCAGTTTAGCAAGGGCCATTTCCTGAAGTCCTTAGTCAAGCGAACTTATTGTCCTCACTGACAGGCTATGTCTCCACTGCCGGTTTTTTTGGCAGAGGATATGCAAATCATGCTCTTATTGGCATATATTCTGCCAATCCTTTTTGCGGAAGAGGTTTTGCTGCTAAAAAGCCCCATGTAGACGGGGCCATATGTCGGGGGAAAAAAACTCTTTTTTGCAAGATCCCTTATTCCTCAGAAAATGAGGTTTACAGGATCTCGCACGAGAGGGTTTTTTCCCAACAAATGGCCCTGTCTACATGGGGCTTTTTAGCAGCAAAACCTCTTCCACAAAAAGGATCGGCAGAAGATATGCAAATGAGAGCACGATTTGCATATCTTCTGCCAAAAAAACCTGGCAGTGTAGACATATGAGAGGTTTGTTTGAGAAAAGACTGCAAGATGTGGACCCTGCTGTTTGTGGGGGATATGTTGCTGTCACCATTTTCCAAAGCAGATACGGCTTCACCCACAAAGTGTCTCTCTTACTTATTGTGGAAAGGATGGTCAAGTGGTTAGAACTTGAGCTTTGTACTTCAGAGACCTGGGTTTAAGTCCCTGCTTGTGTGTAGTTAAAGCAGATTACATCCCCCCCTATATATTAAATTGCCACCCACATAATAGGACTAAGATTAATTGACTACATGACAGGTATATTGTGATAAATACATTAAAATACTAAGGTGATGGGTGCCAAATAAGTAGCTGAGAGACACATTTACAGCATAGATTAACCCTAAATAAGCAGTAGACTTGTACTTGAAGAAGTGAGGATTTTACTTTTTACAGTAACTTAATAGCAGAATGTCATTTAGTTGAACCAATGTGCATTCATAGCATTTTGTGCATGACTGAAATTATTTGTCAGTGGGCATGATGCTTCACAAAGCACTGCAGGTGTGCATTAGTAGCTCATCAGTGCATGCTCTGTTGTTCCTTCGAAAGCCCAATGGACTTAGCAGAAGCAAATCAGACATATAATTAAGTAAGGGCTTACTTCAGAAGTATATTGCTGTGACTCAAACAAAAACAAGTAACAAATTACCTCTCTGACTGAGGCTCAGCCCAATCCCATGTCCTTGTGTATGCAGGCCTACCACTCCACAGGCATATCCTGCCCAAGCATGGTGCAAGAGGTAAGGGAAGATTAACTAATTTTCACTAACTTTTGCTTTACTGGGGGCTCTATAGTCGCCCTGTGCCCAGTTACCACAGTGTGCATGTTTGTGTATGTCTGAGTTTAGTGGTATGAGTATATAAGATGACAGATTTTATATATTCTTGCACTTATGTTCATTTTATGTAAATTATAACAATATCCTATGTCACTCCTATTAATTTTAGTGGAAGTCAGGCATTTGAACTAACAGAAGAATAGGCATTGAAAGATCAAAGAATTTCATAAAACAGGGTCAACCTTACTTTGCACACCTACATTTGCAGTGACACATCCCATAAAGGTATGTGAAAAGGGAGACTTTGTGCATAAGATGGCCATTTAGAGTCATATGTTTGTGAAAATACCCAGTAATGGTTAGTGCAGGGGTTCTCAAACTTTTTGATACCGTGACCCCCTAAAATGCTCATTGAATTTGTGTGACACCCCCCACCACCAAAATTGTTGAGCAAAAAAAAAGGAAGCCAAGGAAAGTTGTTGAGCAAAAAAAAAAAAAACGCTTGACTCACCCCTCCTGCAGTCACTGTGCTGCAGGGAAGCCGTCGGCACCATGCTCCTCCTCCGGGGCTGACACCCCTTCCCGCAGCTCTGGGAGGGGAGCACACTTCCGGAATCCCCGGAAGTCGCGTGAAGGACCCCAGCAGCTGCGACCCCCCTGTAAGTTGGTCGCAACCACCCTGGGGGTCGCAACCCACACTTTGAGAAACGCTGGGTTAGTGCAAAAGAAACAGCCCAAGTGGACACAGAACTAGGGCTATATTTTATGAAAATCACACTCAAACTATTGTTAATTCTGGCAAGTCTTTCTTCATTTTCTTACATTTTCCATAGTTTTAGCTTCGAGAGTTAAGTATTCCTCAACTCGGAAACCCTTTTGATCAGGAATCTACAGCTATGATTTTTCTTGGGACATTATTTATTGCCTTCTGGCCTAAATTAGCTGGAAATCCTATTAAATACCTATTAATATCAAATTTAATACCTAAATAAAAATTCAATTGCATTTTGAGCCAGACCCACAAGATCCAAGTTGGTGTTTAGCAGCTGAGAATCTGGTAAATGATATTAATAGTATTTTTGCTGTGAGTACTACAGATAATTATATCTCATATGTTTTGATCACATTAATGGCAAAAGGCAAAACATATTTTGTTTGGTTGGAGAGGTGTGTAGATTGGAATCTGTGATGTGTTGATTGACACGTGTCCAGAGGTGGTAATAAATAAACTCCTGCCATTATCCACAGAGTCATTCCCACTCCCCAAAATTTGATTGCAAAGGTATTGTTAGTGCAACTGTCACAGGATGCACTACATGAAAACAGATTATACAGCTCAAAAACTTACAACATGGCAGTCTGCATAGTCTAACTGTTGCTTGCTGTGCTAAAAGTAGGTGGAACCTAAGTATGTGGAAGTCCAGATGCAGACTCCTGTTATAATTATAACCCCAGAACAGGATAGACCAGCGTTTCTGACCAACTTATAGGGGGGTTGCAGCTGCCCGGGTCCTTCGTGCCACTTGCGGGGATTCCAGTTGCTTAACAACTTTCCTTGGCTTCCTTTTTTTTTTTGGTCTCAATTTCGGTGGGGGGGGGGGTCACACAAATTCAATCAGCATTTTAGGGGGTTGCGGTATCAAAAAGTTTGAGAACCCCTGGGATAGACAATAAAACTGAAATATTAGTAAAGAAGCACTTGATTCCCACTGATTTGAGTTATAGATTATTTGACTTTTTTACTGCATCCTGTACTGGCTAGTGCAATGATTTAGTGTGGTTAGAAAGATAGTAAATCAGCTCAACTAAAAATGTTTTCAACACACAAGGACAACAAGTTTTCCACAGCTTGTGCCAAACGAACAAGCCATTATTTCTGGTTTAAGATAAGCATTCCATCTTCCTCCCCTACTCGTTCTTCACAATCATGCCACAACCCTCAGGGAACAGAATAAAAACAGAGTTCTAAGCTTTGAGTTTACTGTTAATGAGGCGATTGTCATGCTTTCTTATAGTTTCAAATATTCTTTGGTATTATGTCTAATAGGCCTCATGAAGGAAGAAAAAACTATAGTGCTTCTGTAAAGCTGCAGTCTGAATATGAGCTGTACAGTGGTTGCAGGAGAAAGATTAGGTATGAGCATGACAGCATAGAATTGATCTAGTTTTAAAGTTATTGGCTTCCTCAAATGTTATTTCTTTTTATTCTTTTCTTTGTTACTTTCACCCTTTGCATCTTGTTCAGCTAAGTTGTAACATACTCTTTGCTTTACACGTGGAAGAGTTCAGTTATAGCTGCCCAAAGTCAATGAGATGTAAATACTTTGAGATCTAGTGTTTCTTAAATCCTCTGTAACTATGGTTGTTGACATTAACTGCGGAATGACCCTAGCTTATGAGCTATTCAAATGTGCAATCTAATGAGTCCAGCAGATGTCTGAGTTTTGCTTCACTGTGAACCTTTTGGAGGAGGTTTCCCTTGTTCCCAGGAACCATGACCCAATTTTAGCAAAAGGTTGCTGATCCAACAAGCAGTAACAAGACTAAAATAAGACTCCTTTCTCATAAGCCTCAAAAGATTCAGTTTCAGACACCAAATTTCTATGCTTTTTAAAACTCTCTTTGGCCTGTAAAACTGAGAGAAGGGAAATGCATGAGATTGAGTGCTCAGAAAATTGATGGTATTTCCTGCATCTGGTTGATATGGAAATATCATTTTTTCTCACAGTATGCTGGCATGTTCCAAGTTACGTTCTGAGTAGAACCTGGCAATACAGTTGCATCTCAGAAAAACAAAAGACTAATAACTTCCAACAATAACAAAAGAGAGCTTGGTCTGATTCAGAGTTTATGTTGGTAATACCCGATTTATCCCTCTCTCCCTTTTTCTTAGGATATCCAAGAAAAGAAAGCTGCTCAAATCTCCCTGCACGTACTAAATACTCTAAGGCTATGTCTACTGCCGTTTTTTTGGCAGAAGATATGCAAATCATGCTCTCATTTGCATATCTTCTGCCGATCCTTTTTGTGGAAGAGGTTTTGCTGCTAAAAAGCCCCATGTAGACGGGGCCATTTGTCAGGAAAAAACCCTTTTTCGCAAGATCCCTTATTCCTCAAAAAATGAGGTTTACAGGATCTTGCAAAAAAGAGTTTTTTCTGACAAATGGCCCTGTCTACATTGAAAACTTTTGGCACACACCTACTTTTTCTTTGGCCTATTTAAATATGCAGTCACTTTGATTTCAGAAAAGTTTTTGTCCACATAGTGTGATTTTTCTGGATAATTTACTCTTCACAATGTTGCACATAACATACATTTTCTCCAGTATGGTTTGGTGACTTGGGAAGCTCACAAACCTAGTTATTTACTGTGAAAGGCTTTGTGTCTTCATGTTCCACCTATTTTCTTCTGAATCAAATCCTCTGACTATGGCCAGTGTGCTCACTTGCAAACTTGCGATTGATTTCCTCCATATATTTTTGACATCCCAAGTTACATTCAATACCCAGGGCATGTTCCACCTTTTTTATGTCTGCTGGATCTTTTTTATGACTGAAATTCTACTGAGAAAATGCTAAGGTTTATTCCTTTCCTTGCAGAATAGTTCTATTCTAAGAGTAAAGTGGGATGAGATAAGAAATGTACATTTGCCAGATTGGTTTTGGTTCTAACAGTGGAAATTTCAGGCACTAGGACTATCAGTATAAATACTAACAGATTTAAACTGAGTCAATCTTCTTGTTTGGGTTTATGAAGACAACCCATTTCTGAATATTACTCATTGCTAAAGACTGCCATTTTGTTGCCAAAGGGCTCCAACATTAGGAATCCCAACCACTGCAAGTAACCGGGGGAATTGCTACTCTAAATTGCACCAATAATGCATTAGTGGCCGCAGAATAATATTGTTTGTTTGGGCCTAAACTCTTCCATTCATCTTATGTATTAATCTTCCTTCTTCTCAAAACAGTTAAAGAAGCCCCCCAAAATGACCAGTAATCACTGCCATTACTGCATGGAATCCCTTCTTGGCAGGAGGTATGCACTGAGAGAAGAGCATTCTTACTGTGTTACATGTTATGATGACCTCTTTGCTAACTCCTGTGAAGAATGCAAGAAGCCCATTGAATGTGATGCCAAGGTAAGCATTTATTTTGGTCTCAATTTTATGTATTTATTGAGATTGTTAAATCACAGAGTATAGGATCTGTCTCTTTAGGGGTGGATTCCACCCAAGGCTCTCTGTGCCACAAATGAATACAGAAGCTCTGCACAGAGCTGGATTTAGCTGTTGTGCTAATGTGAGATGGAGCTTCTGCATCCCTGCATACTAGGGCAGGGGGGTGGTTCCATGCTGTCTGGTAATATGCTGCTGCAGAAGGAAGCTTTGGGGCAGGGACCATAGGAGCTACACTTGTGTGGATTCAGTGACCAATTCCACCCCTCACTGCTAGTTAGCTTCCTGCATAAAGACTGTACAGATTTTGGTTGGTGATACTAGGGAGAGGATCCACCAAGAAAGCAACAGAACTATTGAATTCACTTCCACAATATTTTGTAGTATCCTCAACTTCCAATGAACAGCAGTACTTTATTTATCAATGTTACGGTTTTATACCTCTGTCATGTATTTTAGGACTGAGTGACTTCCATATAAAATCAAATAGCAATAAGAAAGTCCCTTTTGGGGTTGTGTGTTTGCTTGAGTGAGTGTCATTCCTGTGGTGGCAAAAAGGCTTGGTGATTGTAAAGAAATATCTTGGGTTGTTTAACTAACTCAGTGTTTCTCAAAGTGGTGCGTGGACCTCACTTTAAGAAAGCTGCTACCAGGCTGCTCTGGTTTGTCTACCTCAAGGCTCCCATTCACTGCGGTTCGCCTTTTGCCAGTAAGTAAACAAACTGGAGCGCCTGGTAGCAACTTTCTTAGAATGGGTCCACGGACCACTTTGAGAAACACTGGTTTAACTTTTTTTTTCCTCTAGCACTCTCACTAGTTGCAATCTTGCACTCTCTCCCTACTCTACCCTCTCTTGCTGTCCCTGTAATTCAATAGATAAGATCACAGGAAACTGTAAAATAAATGCTTCCAAGGGATGTCCAGGGAAAAACAACTTCACTTTGTCTGTAAATTGGTTTTATTATAAATGTTTAGTCAACACACAGGAGTTCAGCTGGAAGGGAACAATATTTATCATTTTTATGTAATGTTGTCTGTCTTTGTAAACAAGATGCCTTCAGAGGGCATATTTTGATTAAAATATCTTACTTGCAATATGACAGCTTAATTTCTTGTTTATCTCACACCACCTGGCTTATCTCAAAAAGGCAATCTCCATGTTAGATGCAATCAGACAGAACAAACGTCAGTTTTCTGCACTGCTTTCCTTGAATCTAGGCGACTTGCAGAACTTTAATCAGAACTATGATATCCTGAGTAGGTGCAGTTAGTTGTCAGCTGACAGCTTTTTCCCTTTAGTTCTGACTCACAACCCCTGCATTTCACTTTGAGTTTTAAATTCAAATGAACCCAGAAACTTCAAGGGAGGCTATCAATGCACCCATGTTTCACATGGTTTCAAAAGACTTAGACATTTTCCCAGGCTCACTTGTACCACAAACCAGATATATTCACAATGGTTGGGGAAACACGGTGGTGTTCTGCTCAGCAGGAGATCTGAGTTCAGAATCATATGAGGACCGAGGCTCCTTGGAGCTGGTCCCGGAACCCACGAGAGGAAAGGTAATTTTTGATTTAGTCCTAGGTGCAGCACAGCATCTGGTCTAAGAGGTCTAAGAGCTAGATTGCTTGGTAATAGCGACCACAATATAATTAAATTTAAAAACCCTGTGGTGAGGAAAACTACACAGCCAGGCCTACTGATGGACGGGAGCAAACGGGCAACTACCCGGAGACCGGCAATTCAAAAGAGCCTGGGGCTCTTGGCTGCTGTTACTGCAGGTCATTTGACTCTCCACTAGAGCCAGGTGGTACAGAAGGGCTGGTGCAAGGGGGAGGCACAGCATGCTCTGGGAAATGCTGAGGACTGCCCTTATTCCTCCTACCAGTTTACCAGTTATTTCGAGAGAAGGGTTTTCTACACTTCCACTTTCTACACTGAAGTCTTTCCAGAAAAACGCCTGTTTTTCCAGAAAACCTACACTTGTGTCCACACTGCAATTGTGTTCTTTTGACAGAAAGTCAAAAGAATAGAGGAGTTTTTCCAACAGCAGTAAACCTCTTTCTACAAGGAAGAAGCCTTTTTCCAAAAGATTTCTTGTGTGTGTGGACGGGGAAGAGAGTTTTTTCCGAAAGAAGAGACCTCCAGGAAAAACTGCAGGTGCCCTGGCGGCCACTCCGTCCATAGTAATCACAATTTAAATGCAAGATAGCGTCCAATCAGTGTGGATGCTATCTTTCGAAAAAGCAGATCACTTTTTCAATGCGCTTTTGCAGTGTGTATGCTCTCTTCCAGAAGTTTTTCTGGAAGACCTCTTCTGAAAAAGCTTCTTCCAAAAGAAGCCTGCTATCTAAACATAGCCCCACAGGTCTGTACTGGGGGCATGACTATTCAACATATTCATTAGTGATCTGGAAAAAGGGGTAAACCATGAGAAGACAACATTCACAGATGATACAAAACTACTCAAGATAGTTAAATTCCAAGTAGGCTACGAAGAGCTACGAAAGGATCTCACAAAACTAGGGTGACTGGTCAGCAAAATGGTAGATAAAATTCAAGGTTGATAAATGCAAAGTAATGTACATCAGAAAACATAACCATATTACACATATAAAATGATAGGGTTTCAATTAGCTGTTACACAATCCAGTTCTAGTGTATCAAGTGGTCTAGACCCTAGAGGAGTCAGTGTCCGATCCACAATTTGAGCTCAGGAATTCCCAGACCACAGACTTAACATATATACTCAGTGTTGAAGCTAACCTTGGCTTGGGGCAAAGTGGAAGTTAGCTTTAAGCTTGTCCTAGCCTGGACTGTCTTAGTGATGGTTCAGCCTGAGTGCAGGGTAGAACTGCCTGAGAGCTGCCCAAACTTGTGATTTCCTGTCCATAGCCCTAAATGGCCATTGCAGCAGTTTGGACTAGACAGGGCATGGCAACAGGCCAGACACAACAACATCTCTGTCTCTGCATTAGTCCTACAGCATTTCCCCTATGCCAGCATTTCCCAAACTCTGGGCCGCGACCCGGAAAAAAATACCAGGCCTCAGCGTGGCTGCCGGGAGGGGAGCAGAGCGGGGCGGGCTGGGAGGAGGTGTGTGTGTGGGGGAAACCAGCCACTGGGAAGCAGGGTTGGGGGCAGCAGGGCTGTCCCGCGGAGATGGGGGGGGCGGGCGGGTGTCGGAAGCAGAGTTGGGGGCAGCGGGGCTGTCCGGCGGAGATCGGGGAGGGCAGGCGGCGGAACCAGGGCTGGATGGGGGGCGGGAGGGCTGGCCAGGGGAGATCAGGAGGAGGAGGACGGGAGATCCAGTTGCCAGAAGCAGGGCTGGACGGGGGCAACAGGGCTGGTCAGGGGGGTCGTCGGGGGAGCGGGGCTGACTGGGGGAGATTGGTGGGGGGTGGGGGGGAACCGGCCGCCGGAAGCAGGGCTGGACGGGGGCAGCAGGGCTGGACTGGGGAGATTGGGGGGGGGGGAGCGGGATTGACTCGGGCACATGCAGACCCGGGCACACGAGTGAGTCCAGCCCCGGGGATTCCATTTTGCTCCCCCCCCCACATATCCTCCCTCGAGTAGTTGCGAACTGCCTGGCTGGTAGACACACTCACACAGCGTGAGCACATCTACCAGCCAGGCAGTTCGCAGCTAAGGACCGAATGCACCTAATTATAATAAAACTTACCAGACATTTTATATGTCTGGTAATTTCTCAATTTGTTTCCTGGACAAAACCCTCAAATACCAGACTGTCCGGGACAAAACTGGACACCTGGCAACCCTACCCCTCCTTGTACCCTCCCTCCTAGCCAGATACCCTACCCTCAATCTGCTCCTGCTCCCACCTCCTGGAGTGCCCATGCGGCACTGGGTCCCCTAAGCCCTGGCCCAGGCTGGGTGGCGGATGCAGCCGGGTGAAACATTTTTTTTTATATGCATTTATATTTTGGGGCTGCAAAAACCAGTACTGAAAAAAAATGGGTTCCAACTAAAGAAAAAAGTTTGGGAAACCCTGATCTAGCCAGCTTTCTATCCATCTTACAGTCCATTTATCCAATCCATATTCCCTTAACTTGCTGACAAAAATATTGTGGGTGACTGTCTCAAAAGCTTTGCTAACGCTGGCACTGGGGGCTTTGGGAGGACCAGAAACAACTTATTTGAATATTCATCATTTGCTTAATGAATATGCAAATATGCAAATGAATGTTACAGGACCTCCAAAAGCTTGTGAATGGATTTACTGGTCCCCATGTCAAAAAGTTTGGGAACCCCTGCCCTATGCCAAAGGTATCTGCAGCAGATGACCTAGAGGTGTTCGATCACCCTGGGGAAATGCCCTACAGTGGGTGGGAGGATTCCTAGAGGACTGCATCTGGTGGTTTTATGGCCCTGCTACATCAGCAGTGCTGGAGGGGCCAGAGGATAATGGAGGGCAGGACCCGTGCTCTCCAGGGAAGAGGTCAATGGTCCCAATGGAGGTAAAAGATAGAGCACAGCTGTGTATCATATGGCAATTATCAAGGAGAAACTGCTGGTTTGGGCAGAAAACTGCCCCAAAACTCTATGACCAGCATATTCAGCAGCAGATTCATCTGTGTGACCAAAAAAAAAAAACCCCTGTGTTTTGAAGCCCAACCTACCTGTCTGATCCAAAATTTAAAATTAAAACCAACTAAGTTACAGCATCATTTCATGCCCATTATTTTGGCCCCTAGATGGATAGTTGAATCATATTCTCTAAGACTATAAAGTAACTACTTTACAAGCACTACAGCAGCGTAGTTGCACTGTAGCAATATTGACATCTGCTACAGAGACAGAATGGGTTTTTCCTCACTCTAGCAAATCCACCCACTTGAGAGGAGGTAGCTAGATGGCTGGAAGAATTCCACACCGGGACTTAAGTTGCCTTAACAGAAAGTTTCTCATTGTTGTGAATTTTTCACACTGAGCTACACAGCTAGGTTGGCCTAAGTTTGAGATGTGGAGCAGGCCTGAGACTCAGGAAAAGCCAGGATGAAAATATAATAGGAGTGAAGTGAAGAAGATATAACAGATAACAATCAGCCAAAAAAATTGCCCCTTTAGGGTGACAATTGGTTGTTCCTTACAGAATTAAAGGGCCAGCCTCCGCCTTCTTTCGCTCTCCTTTCTATATTTTTGCCTCAGGCTACTCTTTGACAATAGCTTTTGTTTTATAGGCAACCAGAGAAAATGGTAGGTGTTCAGCACTTCTTAAAATCAAGCCTTATGTATTTATTTCCCCTTTTATTACTTTAAGGGGGACTTATACAGTCAATAAAAGACCTGTTTGTGTTTCTTTGTACTACCTTCATTAGAAAGACCCGTTTGTGCTTCTTTGTACTACCTTCATTAGAAAGAAGACCTGGAAGTATTTGATTTATTTTCTTACAGGATATGTTGCTGTTTAGTTGTTTGGGGTTTTTTGTTAATACCTATTTAACTCAATCACACTCTAAAGAGATGGAAAGATATTTTTAAATGATTCAACATGCTTAAGCACTGAGAAAGCTAAGAAAATATACAACAAGGTTTTCAGTTTGTTTTATTAAGAACCAGGAAGATAAAGTTTAACATGCCTCATATTTCTAAGATTAAAAAACAAACACAAAGGGTGTAATAGTCTGAGTAAAGGTTGCTTCCCCCATCATTTAAGCAAGTTTTACTTGCTTGTTATCTGAGAGGCCATAATCCTTTGACTTCTTCAGTTACCCATAGAGTCTTTCAGGGGAAAAAATGGTAAAAAAAAAAAAAAAAAGGCCTGCATTTTTCATGTGGAGACCATGAAAGAAAGAAAAAATGCTTGGTGGTTTTTAATAAAGGGATGAACTCCATTAGTTTCCTGTGACTGTCATCTTTAAAATACTAAGTAATCCTGCCATGGAGGAACAACTATAGCCTGAGCAAAGGAGCTCTTTGTGGTCAATAAAAGTGAACTACAGAATATCCTGCCTGTCTTTTCACTCTGGATAGATTTTATTTGTCATCTTTGACCATTGTTTTCCAGCTAAAGGCACAAACCATTGGTCCAGTCACTCTCCAAGTGCTTTTGTTTAGCCCTTTTTTTTTTTTTTTTTTTTAAAGTGTGGGGTTGTGGTGGAGTAAACCAATGCTTTCCATTAACGTGTATTACTCTCTCAAAGGATCTCTCCTATAAAGGCCACCACTGGCATGCAGCGTGCTTCAAGTGTGCCAAATGCAATCACTCTTTGGTGGAAAAGCCTTTTGCTGCCAAGGATGAGCTCTTGCTGTGTACTCACTGTTATTCTAATGAGTATTCATCAAAGTGCGTCCACTGTCAGAAGGCCATTATGCCTGGTAAGTTAACAAGGGTTCTTCACTAACTCGATGAAATGATTATATTGCACTTTTAATTAAATGCAAGCGCTTGCATAGTTAAGCTACAAGCAGAGCAGAATTCCCTTTCAGTACAGCATGCAGGGGACTATCTTCCCCTCTTTTAATCCTTTTGGTAGTTAGTGAGGTGGGGGAGGGCAGATTTAACATTGCACATGTAATTATATTAAACCTGCAAGGAATAATATTACAATCTTGAAACAGAATCAGATTTTCCCACATAGGCTCACTGACATTGCCTACACTTGCAATTCTCAGGAAATCTACCATTAGACTGACTACAGTGGGAGTGCTAATATGAGTGTAGGGAATGCTGCTACCTGTATTTTTCCATTGTGTCATCTAGACCTTCAGAGATCAGACCTGGTTACAGTTTGTTTGTTTTGTTTTTTGTGAGGAAATTTTTGTTGCTGTAACATGACTTCTTCGAAGATGAAAACTTTTCTTTAAAATATTGTCAAGATATTTTTGGTTTTGTGATGATTAGTTTAACTTAAATTTTTATCAGACTAAGTTTCTCAAAATTGTTTTCAAGATTTTTAATTTACCAAACACTGCATTTTGTTTTGGTTTATTTACTGGTTTATTTACTGTTTTGGTTTATCTCACAAGTGTAGCTACACCACCATACATTTTATACTAATATTATTGTGTACACAGGGGTGTTGTACTTCTTTAACTCCAACAGTATAGTTAAGATGGTACCGCTTGTGTGTAGACAAGCCCCTACTGTAAATGACAAGGATGATGTGTAAGGGCTTGTCTGTACTACCATGTAGCTACAGAGCTGTAAGCTATGCCTGTAGGACCCTGTAGTGCAGACACACATTAGAGAAAGGAGTTTTTCTGTGGCTATGCTAACTCACACCTCCTTGAGCAGCTCAGATGATAGATGTGTTCTTCCATCAACCTAGTCATGTCTACACCAATGAGTAGGTCGGCTGAGCTACATCTATCAGGGTGCGTAATTTTGTACATCCGGAGTGATGTAGCTATGTTCATCCACATTTTAGGTGTAGACCAGGCCTGACTTTAGTGGCCTTACCAATTATTGTCCTTTAATGCTTACGTCTCCAAACTATAAACTGTCCCATAGTCTGGCAAAAAGAAATGCCATGAGTGCTATCAGTCCCTGCTCCATTTGAGGATAGCAGAGAAAAGTTAAAGCACGCTGGCAGGTGACAAAGGTGATGCTTGTCTGTTTCTGTCTTGGACACGGTTAACATCTCTTATTTTTTCTGGTCACTATGATCAGCCCTAGTAGGTCAGGACAGCAAGGCCTTTCTCTTACCTAGGGGAAACGCCAACTCTATGATGTGATTTTGCAGCTTCTCCCTCCATTCAGAATGTGGGCACTCCCTGCAGAGAGGAGAGGCATGGCCTGCTGTTGGAACATGTCTCCTCCTCCCCTACAAGGGGTTCTCTAGGAGACAATAAAAGGCCCCTACTCTTTCAGCACTGAGGCACCAGCAGAGGAAAAGGAGGAAAGAAGCACTATAGTATGTGGATGTGGGTATGGATTATGACTTTGTAGTTGAATTGGATGTGGGGTGCAACGGTAGTCAGGGGCTCAACAAAGCCAGTTGCAAGTTCATCTGGATGCAGGGATCTTGTCCTTCTGCAAGGTGATCCCTTAACTTCAGTGGCACTCACATGCTTGTATTGGTTTTCAGGTTCTCGTAAAATGGAATTTAAAGGAAGTTGCTGGCATGAAACCTGTTTTGTTTGTCAGTACTGCCGGCAGCCTTTAGGAACAAAGCCTTTGGTGACCAAAGACAATGAGAATTATTGTGTGCCATGTTTTGAGAAGCAGTTTGCACACCACTGCTATGCCTGCAAGAAGGTAATTAACCAAACATGACTAAAGGGAAGAGCTAGAGCACTACAAGACACTACTATGCTCGTTTTAATGCAATTCTGGACAAGGTAGCCAAATATAAATCATTATGTACATTAGGATACTATAGGCAAAGTCTGATTACAGAAACTACAAGGTTAAAATAATCTCTGTAAACACCAAGCATTATAGACACACAGAGGTTTAAATCTGAACTTACATGAAACAGCAGGAAGGGCACAGGACATACAAATGAGCTTTTCATAGGATGTCACCAAGGGAGCTAATCTAAGAGCAAAGTTAGAGTTGATAGTAACATACCAGAACATAAGAGGATAACTGGTACAGCAGAATGGAAGTTCATACTATGTTCTGCTCTCTTAAAGGGCAAAAGAATGTTTTACCACAATGCTTACTTAGACTGTGGGTACGTCTAGACTGTAAGGTATCCTGCAATAGCTACCCCGCATCCAAGGAACATGTGCACTATTTCAAAATATTTTTTGAAATAATGGACATGCTATTTCGGCATCCCTGTAAACCTCATTTCATGAGCAATAAGGGATGTCTCAAAATAGTGCTTTATTTAGAAATTTGGAGCTGTGTAGATGTGTCAAATTTCTAAATAGGCTATTTCAAAATAAAATTGAAATAAGATACGAAATTTGCATAGTGCAAATTGCGTATCTTATTTCGATTTTAGAGTGCAGTCTAGACATACCCTGTCTACTTCTTACTAAGATAAAATAAAGTATTTTTGAAAATATTTTAAAAGTTACCTAAGAGTTGCTGAAAGGTTGAAAATGAGCCTGTAATTAATAGAATTCTACTATCATCCACATTTAGAGGCCTAATTTCTTCTGCTGTTCTTAATTATTGGTATTACAGTAGCACCGTAGAGTCAAGAAGTGGTCCCATTGTTTAAGCACAGTACATGAGGGTATGTCTACACTGCATCTAAGAAGTGTGATTCTCAGCCAGTGTAGATAGACTTGCCCTAGCTCTGCTTGAGCAAGTGTGCTACAAATAGTAGTGCGGACACTGCAGCACAGACAGGCGTTCAGGCTAGCCACAGGAGCTCAGACAGGGTTGGACTTGGGCAGTTAGCATGAGACACAATGTCCACAGTGCTATCTGTAGCCACCCAGCTTGAGCAGAGCTAGTTCAAGTCTATCTACTAGCGATGTTAACGAGTAATTGAATAGATGTATAACCACATCAAATATTATAGTTACACAACTATACGATAGTCCCTGGGGGCAGGGCCGGCAGCCAGTGCACTCCCAGCTCCACTCCCATGGAGGTCCCTGCAACCCCGTGCTACTGCCTCTGTATCAGAGGCAGCAGCGTGGGGTGGCAGTTGGGAGCTGGTCCGTGAGGGGAGCCGATTTAAAAACCAGCTCCCCACACAGGCGGCCTCCCGCTTGCTGCTCCGTGCTGCTGCCTCTGATATAGACACAGTGAGGGGAGGCTGGTACAAGGGGAGAGACACCTACCCTGCCCCTCTGCCCATTGCTGCTGCCTCTATTAGAGGCAGCAGCGTGGGGTGGCAGCAGTCCCTGTCCGTAGGGGGTCTGAGCTCCTCACAGACACGAGATGCACCGGCATCCCACAAAGGAGCCTTCATCCGCGGTGAGCCTGGACAGAGACTGTTCCACGGCAGCTTCCCCTGCCGCTACACTGCTACGCCTAATTGGGTGTTTGACTACACTATGACATCCCTACTGTCTACCTGAGTTAGGAATCACCCTTTCCAGCTGCAGTGTAGACATATTCTTAGAGATATTCCCTGTCCTGAAGAGTTTATGTTCTAAGTAGGAGGGATGATCCAGTGATTATGGTACTAGCCTGGGAGTTAGAGAACCAGGGTTCTATTTCCTGGTTTCACAGATTTTTTGTGTGGACTTAGACAAGCCACTTAGTGTCAGTGTATCAGTTCCCCATCTGTAAAATGGGGATAACAGTTCTTTCCTACTTCACAAGGGGTTGTAAGAATTAGGGATGTGAAGGACTAGTCAACTAGACACTTCCCGCCCCCTCTTGCTGCCTCTATCAGATAGAGGCAGCAAGGGGGGAAAAAAGGGAGGTACTTCAAAGTGGCAGTGTTCCATGGAGCCCAGAGTCAGCTGCTCTGTTCAGCGCTGCCACTTTGAATGCCATGGAAGCCCAGCGTCAGGCTCCTCACAGCATTTCAAAATGGCAGCGCTGCGTGGAGCCTGGGATCAGCTGGGGAGTCCCCAATGGACCCTGGGCTTCGTGCGGCACACTGGCACTTTGAATGTCATGGGGAACCCAGCATTTCAAAGCAGCAGCATCGCAGGGAGCCTGGGGTCCACTGGGGAGACCCCAATTGACCCAGACTCCACGCAATGCTGCCACTTTGAATGCTGCAGGGAGCCTGGCATTTCAAAGCGGCAGTGCCATGCAGCGCCTGGGATCAGCTGGGGACTCCCCCACTTACCAAGGGCTTCAAGTGGCACTGCCGCTTTGAAATGCCGTGGTGGTGTTTCAAAGCAGCAGTGCTGGGCAGAGTCCGGGGTCATTGGAGGAGTCCTCAGCTTACCCTGGGCTTCAATGTTTTTGTCTTTGAAGTGTAGCAACAGCCCTACACTTCAAAGGTGGAGGCGCCCTATCGACTAATCAAATAGTCGATGCAAAAATGCATTGGCTATTCGATTAATCAATTACCCAATACTTAACATCCTTAGTAAGAGTAAATACACTAAAGATGATGAGGTGCAGATCTGCCATGGAACCGACATGAATAACTCATGCAGCTGCATATTCATGTCAATCAAACTCAGTCAAGATTAAAATCCAAACTGCAGAGAGGAAAGAACTAAGAGGATTTATTTTAAAAAACCCCACGTGCACCTTGGGAATTCCTATTTTAGACTACCCTTCACATGTTATCAGAATTGTGAAAATAAGAGAACATTTTTGTTTTGCAGCTGATTGCTATAGATTCATGCTTTCATTCCTTTGTTTATTTGCTTTTTGTTGCTGCATCAGATAATAACGACTGGTGGAGTAACCTACCACGACCAGCCATGGCACAAAGAATGCTTTCTGTGTGCTGCATGTAAGCAGCAACTGTCTGGGCAACGATTTATTTCCAAAGATGATTATCCATACTGCCTAGACTGCTTCAGCAAGCTTTATGCAAAGAAGTGTGCAGCCTGCAACAAACCCATTACTGGTGAGTCTAGCTATTTAAAGTAGATCAGCCACTAAAAAATTATCAGTGCTGACTCAGCTCAGATATCTGTTAATTCAGCGGTTTTCAAACTACAGGTCTCAACCCAGTACTGGGTCATAGAATGGCAGGCACTGGGTCTCATTGCTGCAGGGTGATCAGGTGACCAGTGGGGATGTCTGTCCTGGCACTGCAGAGTGTGCCAGACCCTAAAAGTGGCTGGCAGCAGGCACAGCTCCTAGGAGCGGGGAGAGGAAGAATGCACAGGGCTCCTCACACGGCCCCAACCCAAGCACTAGCTCCACACTCCTATTGGCTGGGAACCTGCCGCTGGCTGCTTCTCGGGGCAGCATAGGCTGTGGTGCCAGGAGAGGCAGGAAGCCTGCCTTAGCATCCCCGCCACACTGCTGACAGGAAGCTGCTCAAGGTAAGCCCCTCCTGTCCCAGCCCTGACTCCCCCACCCCACAAAGCCAGAGTCCTTTCCTATACCCCAAAGCTCTCATCCTCGGCCGCACCCTGGAGCCTAGACTCTAGTCAAATTATGTTGGGTTGCAAGCATCTATGATTTTCTTCAACCGGGTCATGAGAAAAAAAGTTTGAAAATCACTGTATTAATGAACATAAAATATTCCACTTGCAATTTAAAAACTGCACTTATTGTGAATGTTAATGGTCAGTTTGCTTAAAAAGTACTTTCTGGGTATGACTACACCAATAGTAGAACATGTGTTAACAGACTCTGGATTTGTTTACCTAGGGCTTGAGGTTAACCTAAGTTAGGAATTGTTGAACTATGAGTTCCAACATGGATCTCCAATGTCTACACTACGGCATATAGGCCTGAGTCCAACCACTCTCCCCAAATCTGGCTGCTCTAGTCCTTTGTTCATGGTGCAGGATATGAAAACTTGACTGTCACCAAATGTAACTGTCCAGAGGAAAAGAAAGTGTTGTTATTATTAAACAAGGTACTGGTGAGACCTCATCTGAAATACTGCATGCAATTCTGGTCTCCCATGTTTAAGAAAGATTAATTCAAACTGGAATAGGTGCAAGAGGAAGACTACTAGGATAATCAAAGGAATGAAAATCCCTACTTATGAGAGGAAACGCAAGGTGCTTGGTTTGTTTAGCCTAACCAAAGGAAGGCTTAGGGGGGATTTGACTGCGCTCTTTAAATACAGTAGGGAGAAAAACCAGGGGAGCACCGATGTTGACACAAGAACAAATGTAAATAAAGTGGCCATTAACATGCTTAGGCTTGAAATTAGATGAAGGTCTCTAACCACCAGAGTAACGTTCTGGAACAGCCTTCTCAGGAGAATAGTATGTGGCAAAACAGTGGGGGCCAAAAAACCTAAGTCTCTTCAAGCCTGAACTTGATAAACTTATGTAAGGTACAGTATAATGAGATTGCCTACAATGGCATGTAGCTAACTTGTGACTGCTAGTAGCAAATATCCCCAATAGTCAATGATCATTTCCCAGGTGTCTATCTCAGGGGTGGGCAAAAGGGCCTCTGCGGGCCTGATCCGGCCCGCCAAGTGGGTTGATTTGGCCTGCGGAGGCCCTGCTGCTCCCCTGCCCCCAGGCCAATTAGGGCCTGGGGACGGGGGAAGTGCACGAAGTTTCCTCCACCCTGCCAGGAGCACGTAGCACTTTGAAGTGCTGCATGCTCCTGGCAGGGCAGGAGGAGACTTCACGCGCTTCCCCCACCCCCAAGCCCTAATTGGGCTGGGGGAGGGAGGAGTACATGAAGTTTCCTCCACCCTGCCCTCGCCCTGTAAGGAACGCACTCCTGGCAGGACAGGAGGAGGCTTCGCATGCTACCCCGCCCCCAGGCCAATCAGACCGGGGGGGCGGGGGAGCACATGAAACTTCCTCTGCCCTGCCCCCGCCCTGCGAAGAGTGCGCAGCACTTTGAAGTGCCATGGGCTCCTCACAGGGCGGGGGCAGGGTGGAGGAAACTTTGCGTGCTCCTCCCGCTCCCAGGCCAATCAGGGAGCGCGTGAAGTCTCCTCCTGCCTTGCCAGGAGCACGCGGCACTTCAAAGTGCTACGTGTTCCTGGCAGGGCAGAGGAAACTTCATGTGTTTCCCCGCCCCAGGCTCTAATTGGTATGGGGGTGGGGGAGCGTGCGAAGCCTTTTTCCACTCTGCCAGGGGCGTGGGTGCTTAGTGGGAAGGGGGGGGCAAAGGGACTCCCTCACCCCCAGTCCAATCATGGTCTGTGGGTGGGGAAGCCCAGAAGCATCCTGGCCCCACCCCTTCCACTTTAGCCCTGCCACTTCCAGGGTGGTCTGGGGCCACTTCAAAAATTTTTGAAGTGTCCCCCGGCCAAAAATTATTGCCCACCCCTGGTCTAGCTGGTGGGACTTACTGGAATGGTCAGGTAAGCTCAGGAAATATACATCAGCTAAAAATAAGGTCAATGTTGTCTGGTGACACAAAAGGTGTCCTCCTGTATTCATCCTCCAAATCACACAAAAGGAAAAAAACAAAATCTATTTCATGCTCCCTGTAAAGCTCTTTGTTATAAAACTTGCCCCACTGAAGGGGCAGTATGTAGGCTCTCAGCCATATGCAAGTGAGTTCCATGAATCAAATTCTGTTCTTAGCTATGTAAATGAAGATAAAATCTGAATTCGGTCCGTAGTACATGCAACATAACACGTAAATCTCACATCATTCTACAGGAGCTACTAAGCATTACATTATTTTCATGTGCTAAAAAGACTTTTCTTTTGGCTTATATACATTCTTGGATGGAAGAACTGCAAAGTGAAGTTGAGTGACTCACGTCCCTAAGGATACATGAAGAGACACTTAGGATACGTCAAGACTGCAAGGCTATTTCGGGATACCTCCTGAAATAGCTACCCCTCATCCAAGGAACACGTCCGCTATTTCCAAATAATTTTCAAAATAACAGACACACTATTTCAGCATCCCTGTAAACCTCATTCCACAAGGAATAAGGGATGTCTCAAAATAGTGCTTTATTTCGAAATTTGTGTAGCGCAAATTGTGTATCTTATTTCGATTTTAGAGGGCAATCTAGATGTACCCTCAGTAGCATCCTACCTCTACCGTGAACACAAACATATTGTATATTATTCCTGTAATAGTTTTTTTTCAGACATAAAACTAGTACAATTGTATCTTAATTAGATATAACTGTTCTGTTTAGCTAAGGCACATTTAACACATTAAGGGTGCATCTACATAGCAGGACATAACTTGAAATAAACTATGCAAATTGAGCTTATTTCAAAATTGGGAGCGTCTACACAGTTCTTATTTCGAAATAGAGCACTCTTCCTCTGACTTCCCTTACTCCTTGTACAATGAGTCGGAGTAAGAAGTCCTCCAGCTTGATAGTATTTCGAAATAACTGCCTGCTGTGTTGATGCGGACTAAGTTATTTCAAAATAAAGTTGCTGTGTAGACGTACCCCAAGAGATCTAGCCACTCATGGAACGGTTGTATTATGATTTGGCTCTCTGTCCTTAGATGATTTATAATTCAAAGTCAGGTCCATACCATGACTATTCTGAGACCATTAGTTGAGACGATTAGTAATGAATCCTCTACTCCTGTAGCCCAATGATGAAGTGTAATGGAACCAGCTAATAACAGTAGCATGCTACTCGTATAAATACATCAAAAAAGTGAGGGGAAATGCAATCAACTGTGATAAGATTACAGGGTGGAGGCAGTAACAGATTTAGGAATATCTGAGATTAACAAAATCTTCACTCACATGTTAAGCTATGGAGTTCCAAAATCCACCAGTATACCTACCTGAGGGTATGCTTTTTCTGGGACCTTATATTTCACGTAGCTCAAACCTAGTGATTTTCGGTTTGAGTCCTGGACTATGAAAATCCCTAAATCTCAGAGATGTTCCATTGAAATATCTGAATTTCACTTTATTTTGCACTGGAACCACAAAAACTCACATAATTTCTATCAGAGATGACTCCTGCCTCCAGGTGCAAAACCCAAAGAGGACAACACATGACCACCCCAGTGTCTCCTCCCCTGCCATGTGCCCAGACCAAGGCCACTGAGCTCTCCCCACCCACATTTCCTGAGGAAAGAAGGGGGCTCTGTCCTTCTGCTTTACCTCCCCTCCAAGCAGGACCAACCCTAGGCATACATGAAATACGCAGCCTGCCACTGGCAGAAGCCATGCAGGATTGGGCTTTAGTTGCGCAGGGCCTCATAAATTGTAAGGATGGCCCTGCCTCCAGACACATTCGGACATTCTCCCTGGCAGCCGGGCCTGGCATCCCACTTGCCCTTGCACTCCACTTCCCCTATGGGCTGTGCAAGGGAGACGACCGCTATCGCCGCATCAGGTCCTCCTGGTGATCCTTGGGGATTGAGATGCTTTGTGGGGGAGAGGGCAGGTGATAGTGGGAAGGGCTTGAGGGATGATTCCAACATGCCCTTGCCCACCTCGGCCCACCAGTACTCCCGGGCCAGATGGTGCATTCACTCCAGCCGGGGTAGCCCATGGGCTGGGCATTTGAGACCCCTGCCTTAGTATATGAGTCACATCTATGCTTAGAGGTCATAATGAAATATGGAAACAGGCAGGTATCTCACAGTTTGGAACTTTGTTGCAAATATTGTCCTCATCTTTCATTTTTAGCACCTACCATGCATATGTTGGGCAAATCTATTTTTACAGGATATTTCAAACTGCAGGATGCCTGTAGATTTCAGTGTGAAAGAAGACAACATGATGTATTCAAAAACAGGCTATTGAATTTCAGATCTCTTTTGAAATGTATTGAATTCCCCTTTTTTTAATTTCTTTTTCAGCTCTTGGAGATGCCAAATATATCTCATTTGAAGCACGGCAGTGGCACAGTGACTGCTTTCACTGTGTAAAATGTTCCATTTCGCTGGTGGGCCAAGGATTTCTCACACAGCAGGATGACATTCTCTGTCGCGAATGTGGCTCTGCTGTATAGTTAGAGAGACACACACATTATTCTCTCATGCTGTAACCAAGTACTTCATTAGCCTGCAGTCAGAAATTCATCTAAAGGCCCTAAGAGTTATTTAGTCATTCAAGTTACTTTCTAACAGCAGTTCAATTCTATCACAGTGCTCAGCTGCTGCATGCATGCCTTGTGTCTTGTAACAAGAGTTTTACACAGTTTTGGTTAAGAAAACATTTCAAAAGAAATGTCTGCATATATTTTAATGGAAATATAGTATGTTCGTCCTTGTAAAACAGTGCACTCTGCCGTTGGGAGCTTTAGGGTTTTATATTACATAATCCAAGAATTACTATGAAAAATCTTTATTGGGAAGACATAATAGGTGACCTTAATGAATATAAATTATACCAGTACTCTACTGATCCAGACACTGAGGTGTAAAGTGGTGGTGACAGTAGGGAGATGCATTCCCCATTGGGTCACAATATTTAATCTGAACAATGCCCCTCTGCACTCTGAACCTCAAGACTGCTAGACAGACAAAGGAGGCTGCTGCCAAAGTAGTCATTCTGCTATGTACAGGAGGTGGGGGGTGGGGGGATAGGAGGGTAGTATAGAAAGGGAAAGAGTCTTCCACCATTCCAGAGGGAAGGGGGGGGACTACTTCTCTGCCTTGCAAATAGAAAGGAATAGCAGAAATGGATACCCACTAACACAGCGAGACGAGAATCCACTCCATGGCCAGGAGGGGACAGAAGTCCATCTCCTCCATAATTTGCACCACCAGCTACACTATTAAAAGCCCGTTTAATGCTTGTTCCAAATTGTACATGAAATCAGAATCCCCTTACACTGCTCTACACTTAATCAGCAACTCAATTGCTTTTTTCCAGTTTTCTGATTCTCATTATACTGGATGTTAACTAAGCAGTTTGCAAAAATGTGGGACTTAGCCAAGCAACTAAGTATGGGTCCAAAATTACAGGTGCATGTTCAGAGATAATTTTTGGAAAAGGTGACTGTAAAAAAACCATTTTTGTTATTTCACGTCATATTTGCTTGTAGCAACAAAAATCTACATTACTAAGCACTATACATAAGTTGAATTATATGGGAGAAAAAAATTCTTTAAATTTTTTCATGCATTATGATGAAGGAAAAGAGGAATTGCCAGATAGTATCTGATCAATGGACCCATCTAACCTAGTATCTAGTCGTCAACAGTGGCCAGCACGAGCTGCTCCAAATGAAAATGCAAGAAAATGCATAATACACAAGTATAATGTATGTTGCTAGTCTTGTAAGTTTCTTACTAACACTTAGCACCAGGATGAGCCATAGACCAAATGTCACCCCAGACCATTTATAGCCCATTTCATGACTTTGATACATAATGTTCATGTGTCATTTAAGCCTGCTTTATATGATAAATTTGCATGCTGTAAATCTGTATTTTTTTCATGTCATGTAAAAGAAAATAAAAAAATTGTTTCCTGTAAGCTTATAGAAATTTTAATTTTAAGACTATCTGAAATGTGCTGATATCAAAAAAATTGAATTGTGCACCTACATTGAAAAGTTTTAAGTAGGTGACAGCCTTAGAATGTTAACCCTAGTTCTCTAGTTCCAAAGTTTGCTTTTCTCACCAATCAAAGGTACATTTTAAAGATACATTTCAAAAGGCCGCACTCACCATTGGCCGTGTAAGCAGAATCCTCAAAGCTATCCATGCACTAGGAAAAGTGTCCTTCAGCTCTGCACCCTGAATGAACTGGAGAACCTGGAAGGGAGAGTGCTTGCCATGTGCTAAAACATGACATGTTGTCCAATTTGACATAGGGGGTCTTTATCAATGGCATCCAAACATTTCCCATGTGCCAGCATCTGGTGAAATCTACACAATTATTCTTTTCTTGTCTGCTGGCAGCTTACTAAGGTCATACAGCCCCTTTCCTCCAAGTCATGTTGTGGTGCTTTATTTGTCCAAACCTTCCAAAGGGCATTTGAGCACTCTCAATGAGCAAGCAAAAAAACCTCTAGTTTGAATTTTTCTTATGAACTTCCCATCACCTCATCTCTGCCCTCATAACAAACTCTCTCTTGTCCTGATAAATACACGTTTCTTTGAAGACAGGTCCAATTCCTAAGTTTTCTGCCATTTCACTTCTTTGGCAGCAGGGATGGCATCTTCAAATCCATTCTCTCTGTAGACCACAACAAAATCAAGGCAGCTTCTTATCAAAGTGGTAGCAGTCATAATATCCATCAACTTAGTTTGTGATGCCTTGCTTAACAATGAACAGGATATCATGCCAAACCACAGCTGAGACCAGAAATTTAAAGTCACTAATCTGGTTTGCCAGACTTTGTGCCTCGTGTTGGATTCCAGCCTCAGCTCTACTTGACTACTCTAGTTCCATCAGGGTACTGTAAACTTCAGTCACTCTGTATCTCCCTGGTCTTAGGCTAGCTTTGTAACATTGTCCATGAGGATCTTCCACCTGATGCTGAAAACAGGCTCGATATCCTTTGCAGTGTTCCAAAGAGAGATACTGCATCTAAAGAAGGGAACACTACATCTAACATAACCAGGTTGAGGAACTGGCCACCACAAGGCACAAAAAAAGCACTTGGATTCCACACCGGATCCTTGCCTGGATACCACTGTTTCTTCCCTTCGTGTTCACACCATTGTCATAGCCTTGGCTGCAGCAGTTGTTGAACTTTATTTTATTCTCCTTAATATGTTCATAAATAGTTCTGCCAGGCTTTTTTCCCACTGGAGTCATCCACAGCCCAAAAACAGATAGTGTTTCTTTGCTTAAATACAGCCATCCTCATGGTCAATAAATCTTATTGTAAATAACATCTTTTCACTCTGACTAACATTGGGAGTGTCGCCCATTATTACAGCAGGGTACTTTGCTTTGCCAAACCAACAGACAATACTAGGGAGAGCAAAAGTCTATGATCCACAAACTTAGAAAGTCATCACACATTACATGTTAAGTATGGCAAAATAAGTAACAATATTTCTTTTATACTGTTGGGTAGATAGAGGTTCAATGGATATCTCTGGTGTCTCATTAAATATGTCCTTTATTAGTTAGTACTTACACTCTTCAAGTTTTCAAACACAAGTATATTTTCACAATTACACAATAAAACAAGGTTCGCAATATTGCAGCTGGGCTCTCACATCACTTCTGTTCTTCCCCAGCCCCTTATGTACCTGTGAAGGCATGGCTGAGAACATTGGTTCCAGGAAAATGTAGTTCTCAGAAGAATTAGAAGGTTCTATGAGATTCTATAAAGCTCCACAAAATAGTAGGAGGTTAGTGAAAATGAACCCACATATAGAATATCTGAAACATTTTACTTCAAACATTGTTACCTTTTTGGTTATGAACAACAAAAACGGCACCTTGAGTCTGGTGCCCCCAAGACTGGAGTTGCTTGCCCATAAGTCCAGCCCAGCCCAGACTTCCACTGAGTAGTTACATTCTGAAGCATCAAGGCTTATCCTTTCTTAACAAACAAAAGTCTGTTGCAAAACTAGCGATTTGCAGAGCTGGACTACAGTCCCTTTACCAAAATGAGCTAGTTTTATATGAAGTATTTTTTCTTTGCTATGTCATCTTTTCAGAATACAAATAAATAAAACCACACTTTAGTCTGCCACTGGAATCAATAATCTCCATCAATCAAACAGAGTACTTGTGTATAGTTTCCCTCAACCATGTTTATAACATGTTATAAAACTGCCACTGCCTTTTTCAGTATATACTAAACATACACTTTTTTACCTTGTATACACATGGCCTGAGATTCACCTTCCTGTCTGCCACACAACCTCTCACCTTCTGAAAACCAATTTTCCAGAAATTCATTTGTCCTTCTCATCATGAATAGTTTCTTCTTGGTCTCTCCTCTTTGAACTGTTGTCTAATACCTTTTCTTACATGTGTTTCTTGTCTCTATTAAAACTGTCAATGCTTTAGAAAAACCAGCAGGTCTTACTCATTTTGTTAAGTCATGTACATTTATTATCATTATAGCAATTATTTTTAATGATATATTTTCATTACTCATAGACTCATAGACTTTAAGGTCAGAAGGGACCATTTTGATCATCTAGTCTGACCCCCTGCACAATGCAGGCCACAGAATCTCATCCACCCACTGCTAGAATAATCCTCTCACCTATATCTCAGATATTGAAGTCCTTGAAACGATGGTTCAAAGACCCCAAGATGCAGAGAATCCTCCTGCTAGTGACCCGTGCCCCATGCTACAGAGGAAGGCGAAAAACCTCCAGGGCCTCTGCCAATCTACCCTGGAGGAAAATTCCTTCCTGACCCCAAATATGGCGATCAGCTGAATCCTGAGCATGTGGGCAAGACTCACGAGCCAGACACCCAGAAAAAAGTTCTCTATAGCAACTCCTATCTTCCCACCATTGGCCTATATACCACTGATAGTGAAAGGTCAATTAACTGCCAAGATCATGTTACCTCCTCAAACCATCCCCTTCATAAACCCATCTAGCTTTATCTTGAAGCCAGATAGGTCTTTTGCCCCCACTACTTCCCTTGGAAGGCTGTTCCAGAACTTCACTCCTCTGATGGTTAGAAACCTTCGCCTAATTTCAAGTCTAAACTTCCTAATAGCCAGCTTATATCCATTTGTTCTTGTGTCCACACTGGTATTGAGCTTAAATAATTCTTCTCCCTCCTTGGCATTTATCCCTCTAATATATTTAAAGATAGCAATCATATCTCCCCTCAGCCTTCTTTTGGTTAAGGTAAACAAGCCAAGTTCCTTGAGTCTCCCTTCATAAGACAGGTTTTCCATTCCTCGGCTCATCCTAGTGGCCCTTCTTTGTACCTGTTCCAGTTTGAATTCATCCTTCTTAAACATGGGAGACCAGAACTGCACACAGTATTCCAAATGAGGTCTCACCAATGCCTTGTATAACGGCACTAACACCTCCTTATCCCTACTGGAAATACCTCGCCTAATGCATCCCAAGACCGTATTAGCCTTTTTCACAGCCATGTCACAATGGCGGCTCATAGTCATCCTGTGATCAGCCAGGACTCCGAGGTCCTTCTCCTCTTCCGTTACTTCCAACTGATGTGTCCCCAGCTTATAACTAAAATTCTTGTTATTAATCCCTAAATGCATAACCTTACACTTCTCACTATTAAATTTCATCCTATTACTATTACTCCAATTTACAAGATCATCCAGATCTTCCTGTATGATATCCCGATCTTTTTCTGAATTGGCAATACCTCCCAACTTTGTGTCATCCACAAACTTTATTAGTACACTCCCACTTTTAGTGTCTATTACAATCAATAGAACAATGTAGTTTTGTTCCTAAATCTCATTTATGTCACTTTACGAGGATTTCATCTGCTTACTGAGCTTTTAAAATTAAAGTGTCTATATTAAAGGCCATCTCAGTTCATGTTACAAATGCTTCTTCCCTTTGTTGTTCCATGCTTTCATGTAATTAAACTACCATTATACTAGGCCATTGAGAATGGTGCAATTAAATACTTGAGAGCAGATTTCATACCATTTACCACATTCCTGTTTTAAAGCACACCTTACTCATATTCACTCAGGAGCACAAGTGTCCTTTTAGGTGCTGATACAAAGACTGTTGCAGTTAATAGTAGTCTTTTCATTGACATTAGTTGCATTAAGATCTCATTCCCCTATTTCAGTGAAAGTGGTGATTACATTTAGAAGACATAAAAAGAAAAGTACACTACAGGAAAATAAGCCATTGCCAAACTGGATAATAACTAACTACAAGTATATAATTCTCTGGGTTTTTTTAGTCAATAGAATGTTGATTTTTTTTTCTTAATGTGGTGTTGGTTAAGATTTTAATCTCTTCTGTGAGGAGAGATTTTATCAGAGTTTATTTTCTGATTTGCTTCTGGCCTTTTTTGTTTTACTCTATCTGCTTGCCTTTCCTTTCTTATACATCAGGTACCGAATCTTGATAAGAGTCAGGATACCATAAATAGAACTAGATTGTGTAGCCAAAAAAAGAACATAAGAAGGGACACACATTCTAAAATTTGCAGTGAAATTAGCCCATTGGGAAATGTCAGTTGACCTGCAGAATCATTAAATAAATATTGACAAATCACCTGAAGTGACTGTGTCTACAGGATATGAGATCTGAATGTTATTTAGTTATATGAACCCGCGAGGGGCGGGGAGGGAGGGACTGTAATGATAATGGTTTAAGCCAATCTATTCAACCTTGTCTGAATAATGCTCTTATTCAACCACAAATTGATGCAGGATTTACAGGGTGAAATTCTATGGCATGAGATATGCAAAAGATCAGAACAGATTATCACAGTTATTCAAGTTAAGTTGTTTACCTACTTTCCACAGAATATACCATTGTTAGGTGAGAAGATCTGAATGCTTTCACATTACATAAAGGAGTGCTAATAAACCATGAACTAAACTCCAACAAATGTTGACAAGATTTATGTCTATGATCAAACTGAGACTTTTCTGGTATATGCCACCAGTGAATGGGATTTAATAAGAGAATATTATTTACTTTCAGATTGCTAGTGATTAACCCTGAAACTGATTGTTTTGTTTAACTGAATTTCAATGTTTAGAAGCTGCATTTGTTTTTTCTAAGCCATTTGGGTAGACATGGGCAGGGACAGCAGAAAACCAAGTGCATAAAAATCCTGGCTTCTGCAATTTATTATTTCTTTCCAAAACTTTTCTTAGATTCTCAAGTTTTATTTTTTATAAGTGTCTAGTCCTTTTTCTTGTGTTAGTACAACTGCCCAGTGGACGATATTTGTGTTGCTTTTTTGCACGATAAAGATAATTCTTTCTATATACACTGATGCATTATGTCCTGTTCACTCCAGTTCAGAACATAGCCTTGCTGATAAAGGTGTCTTCAAATATATATGATTAATTGGTTTTGGACTTTTTAAAGTATTTCCCCCCTTTCTTATTTTTTACATTAGAAATGCTGATCACATCTATCTAGAACTCTGTGGGTAACTTTGGAGATCTTAATTCACATCACACGTACCTAGATCTCCATAGGTAACCAGAGAAGTTAGTGGGATTGTAAATTAATGAAAAAAAAACTGTCAGCAGAGTAATTGCAAGGTGGAGACAGGCTTATTTAGGCCATTTAAAACTTGTGTGGTCTTTTAGGGTTTTTTAAAAATTTGATTATGATTAAAGCCCTACCAAAGTTACAGTCCATTCTGGTCAATTTCACTTTAGGATTTTATAAATTGTAAATTTCATGATTTCAGCTATTTAAATCTGAAATGTCATGGTGATGTAATTGTAGGGGTTCTGACCCCAAAAAGGAGTTGGGGAAGGGTTGCAAGGTTATTGGGTGGGGGTTGTAGTACCGCTAACCTGCCCTGTGGCTGCCTTTAGAGTTGGGCAGCTCAAAAGTGGTGGCTGCTGCCCAGGACCTCAGCTCAGAAAGTAGAGCCACCATCAGCACCAGCTCAGGAGTAAGGATGGCATGGTATGGTGTTGCCACTCTTACTTCTGCACTGCTACCTGCAGAGCTGAGCCCTCAGCTAGCAGCCACCACCCTCCAGCCACCCAGCTTTGAAGGCAGCAGTTCAGTAGTAAGAGAAGCAATTTTGTACTATGCTACCCTTACTACTTCACTGTGCTGGCAGGGAACTGCCTGCGAGATGGGTGCCGCTGCTCTGTGGCCCCTCAACTCTGAAGGCAGCACAGAAGCAAGGGTGGCAATACTATACCCCCCATAAAATAACCTTGCAACAGCCCTCCAGCTTTCTTTTGAGCCAGGATGCCCGTTTGAGAAACTCTGGTCTCCCCAGTGAAATCCTAGTAAAAGTGTGCACATGCACACACACACACATTTCATAGGAGGAGACCAGATTTCACTGTCCGTGGTACATTTTTTAAGGCCGTGAATTTGGCAGGGACATAATTATGGACTAGAACTTAGGCTAGCTGGGTTTTATTACCTGCTCTGCTATTGGCTTTCTGGGTAACTTTAGGCAAGTCACTATGTCTCATTTTCCCAATCTGTAAAATGGGCTCCTCCTTTATGAAGTACTTTGAGATCTATACAAGAGCTATGTATTATTATTTATTTTGCCCCAATGCCTAATAAACACTTAGCAGAAAGATATTTTTGTTAAAGACTGGCCACCCTTTCATGTGGGGGTGAGCTGGCTCCCAAAAGTTCTCAAGCAATACTAGGAAAGCCAAGACTTGATCATTATAGCGCTTCAAAAATGAAAACCTTCAACCTTCAAAACCAATGAAAATAAAAGGTGGAGGGAGGCTGAAAGATGGAGCTACGATGGCATCATAGTAGCAGAGACACAAGGGCTATGGCTAGACTGCAAGCCTCTTTCGAAAAAGAGCGTCTAGTACAACCAGTACTTTCGAAAAAGCAAGCCGCTTTTTCAAAAGAGAGCACCCAGGCAGTCTGGATGCTCTCTTTTGAAAAGCACAGTTTGCATTACATATTGCCTTTTTTCGAAAAAGCACTTTCGAAAAAAGGCGTTCTGCCTTGTAAAACAAGGTTTTCCACAGTCGAAAAAACTGCCACTTTCTCTAGATTTACTGCAGTCTAGACGCAGAGGAAGTTTTTTCAAAAAAAGGCCACTTTTTTTAAAAAAAACCCAGGAGCGTGAAGTAATGTCTTCTATAGAACCAACTTCTGTTTGTGAGGAAACTTGTCTCTCTCATCAACAGATGTTCTAATAAAACTATTACATCACCCCCTTGTCTCTCTAATATCCTTTGTTATTCATCTTGAACAATAAAGGTAGCAATAGTATTAACTCACTCATCCCCACCAAACTCACCTCCATGAGCTGAGCCAAATTTCAGTGCCTGTTGGGAGCCATGTGAAAGTTAACTTTTGACATGATCATTTGATGGGGGAGAGAGAGAAAATGAACTGGAGATTGAGCAATATTGGAATCTAGGGCATATCCTGTAACTGCACAACATTGTTCTTAGAATAGATGTAATGGCATAACAAACATGAAAGATGAAGAGAGGGGGACTTATGTTTACTTTTCACAACTAGTGTTTTGAATGTACAAGATTCATTTCTCTAGCTAAACCCCCAAACTCCTGTTTCACCCCAGTGTTACACTGGAAAAGTAACAATAGCTCATGACAAACAAACCTGCATAGTACAGAACTGAATGGGGATATGTGGAGTCCCATGTGCATGGAGGAGTGTAGCTTTGAATTATGTTTTTAATTATGTTGAGGCAAGAGTTGGCCACAAGATTCTCAAGGTGGAGATTCACAAAAAATGGATATAGGCTAGTACTACTTCTACTTTAAGATCTGCTGGTGATGTCCCTAGAGCTGTGTGCTCTAAGAGCATGTCTTCTTTAAAGAATTAACTCAGCTGTTGCCCCTAGCACAACTCCGTTTTACACATCAAACCCTCTGGCCTAGTGTGTTGGTGTTTTACTCCTAGGCTAGCTGGCCTACCCTGGGGTATAAGCTAAAGTCCCAGTCTTGCATTCACACAGGTTGGTATTGGTAACCCACCCACGTTATAGTGAGGACAACAGAGTAAACCACTCAAAGTGTGAGTAGTTCTCCAGAGCCTTCCCATGATAATAATGCCCCCCCTCCCACACACACACACACACACACTGCCATGTGCCCAAAGGACAGATGAGTTCGCCCACTATTCACTGGGAAGAATCATGAAGCACTAAGTAGCATGGGTTGTACCCTCCAGATATTCTAGTGATACACACAAGTGAATGCAGCATGGGGGACACTAATGCTGAGACAGATTTGTAATGTGGCTATTCACACCCAAGCTCGGCTAATCCATCCTGTGGTGGCAGTCTCCTAGATTAACTCTGCAGTGAAGACGTAGCCCAAGTACCATTAAGCCATTGTTGTGGGAAGACCTTCACCTGACCACCCCAAGCCTCAATAAATTCAGCTCTAAACTGGGCTTAGAATTCAGAAGAGCTACTGGAAATCAGCGGCTGTGAATGTTGCTCAGTAACACTCAGCCTGAGGAGAGTGAAAATGGTGTTTCTCTCCCCCACCCTGGGAGAGGTGGGCAGGTGAAGAACCTGTGAGCTGCAAAAATGAGGCTGGGTAAGCAAATCTGAAGGGGGGAAGGGAGCAATGGCAGGAAAGGGCAGATGTGGTGCGGGAGAACTGATAGGGAGTTGGAGGAGGCAGATGTGGAGGCAAAACCTCTTGCAGCAGGGATCAAAATTAGCTTAATAAATTTGGGCATGTTGGCAATACCAATTCATACATACACGTAAATGGTGAAGGAGGGGGAGATCAATGGACAAACTAAAATACAAAATATAATATTTTTTAAATCCCATGGTTTTGTGGCCAGGCTGATGAATTTCAGGGATCCGTGCATGACTTTTTAACTTTTGGGATTGGCTGTACTGCTTACTACTTAAGAACATGAACTCATTTATTTAAAATAACAACAACAACACAAATATACACAAGAATGTAGTCAAACATTTTCCCAGAAAGAGTAACAGTCTTTGAGTAGTGGGCTCTGGCTATCATGCACATGGCCATAAAAGGGTGTGAGTATGAGGAATAGAACTGACCCAAATGTGTAACCCAAACCATGGGCCAGATTGTGCCCTGTGGGACTGTGCACACAGGAAACCTTGGCATCCTGGCCTCTGTATTTCAGCTCAGGAGGCAGGGTTAGTCAAGCCTATTTATGGGCACAGAGATCTAAGGGTATTTGGGTTTGTCCTTAACTCTTGACTTTCCAGGCTTTTTAATGATGGGGGTTTTGTTTCATTTTTTTTCTCAATCACAACCCTTAAATTACTGATAGGCAGTCTCAGCCTTATTGGCATTTTTTCCCCTGAGTGTGTGTATTATTAAAGTGACAAGCTGGGTGAGGCAATCTTGTTTATTGGACTAATGTCTGTTGATGAAAGAGACAAGCTCTCCAGCTACAGAGCGTTCTGCTTCAGTTGCCCAACATTACTATTATAAGACCCTTTTTACTGTTGCTTTTATCTTTGCTAAAATCTAATCATTTTGGCTGAAATTTCCTATGCTGAGTACCTACCCTGAGGTTAATTTTTTTGGGGAGGGAGGCCTTTCAGACCAAATTATTCAGCACTTCTGAGAATGAGGCTATTGAAAATTACAATTATTTGCCATGTTAAAAATTCTGGTGGTTCCTTTCAAAAAAGAAAAAAAAAAAGAACAAGCGTCTTCCTCCTTTGCACAAGGTAGTTATTTTCCAAGGAGCAGTGTTTGTCTCAGGGACGTACCTTTTTCCATCCCTGGGAAATGTGCCATGCATACAAATGTGGCCAAGTACTAAGTCTTTGAAAAGTTGCAGTACACAGAGGGCTCAGTAGATACTGAAGAAATCCGCTAAACTCTCCCACATTTCTATGCACAGTGAGCATATGTGAACTTTCCACAGCTCCTGTTGTTGACCAGATTGCCAAGGAAGTGGGCATGCTCCAGACCCAAGGCTATGGGATGAGAGGGTTGGAGCACTGGCACTATAATAGCTGCTCCAGGCTCTGCACTAAAATTGACATCAGGGAGCCGGTCTTTCCATGCTCTCAACAACACTGCCTGCTGATGCCCAGGAAGAATGGAGCAAGAAGCCCTCTGCTTCAAATGCAGAGGGAACAAAAGGCTGACCAAGGGGAGACAACTTTGTGCATGTACATTGCGATGCCGTCTTCAGTTACTTGATTACATATTGGCTGTGTCTATACTGGCACGATCTTGTGCCAGAGCTATGCAAATGAGGCTCAGCGTGGAATATCGCCGAGCCTCATTTGCATAACTAATGAGCTGCCATTTTTGCGGAAGAGGCTCTTGCGCAAGACAGTGCTGTCTACACTGCCCCTTCTTGCGCAAAGCCGTTATGCTGATTATTTTCAGGCATAATGGCTTTGCACAAGAGGGTTTGTCCTGCGCAAGACGGGGCAGTGTAGACAGCTCCATCTTGCGCAAGAGCCTTTTCCGCAAAAATGGCGGCTCATTAGTTATGCAAATGAGGCTCGGCGATATTCCACGCTGAGCCTCATTTGCATAGCTCTGGTGTAAGATCGCGCCAGTATAGACACAGCCACTGTGTTTTCCACAGGAACTGTAGGCAACACGTGGAGTACATGAAGGGCACATATGCCCCCCAAACACCATGGGCAGGAGGGGCAAGGAGCCAGTGGGGAGCCTACTGGGGGGGGGGGGGAGGGCAACCCTGCATTCACTTGCTACCTTGCTCACTTGCCCTGCTGCTGCTGCTGCTGAATGGGAGGAAGGGGGGGGTGGACCCTGCTATTCCCCATGGCCGCATCTCTTAGGGAAGGGGGAAAGAGGCAGGACAAGGGTAGAGAAAGTATGGGAAAGAGGCAGGGACAGTGTGGAGCAGGGGTGGGGAAGGGTGGAGCAGAGACTGTGAGTGATAGGACTTAAGGCATAGGGAGGTTGTCCCAGCCCCTCACCGGGCGGGAGGGGTGCCACGTGGCTGGTGGTCCCCTTGCCCAGCTTCACCAATTGCCTCGGACAGGAACCCATTCCTTATTCAGTGCAGGAGATGGACCTGTTCAAGGGATGAATTGGGGTTGTATAGTGAAAGAAGTTGTTGTGTGCAAGACCCCTTGCTTTGTTACAGAGATGGAAAGACATGTATTATGTGAGGTGAATAAGGCAGGGCTTGCAGGAAGCGAGGGGATTGTCTCATGGCTCTGGTAGCTGATTATTGCCCTGGAGAACTAAATGCTATCCTGCCTCTGTCACAGAGGCCTAAATCCTCCAAGGTGTTTAGGTATGTTGATCCTACTGAAATGTTCTGAGTGCTTGACTTTGCAACACTAGTAAAGTTCTTTAAATATAGTTCTTTAAATATAGTTGTACCTTAACATGGTGATTTGTTCCCTTAAGGCTGGGATCAGCAACATTTTCAAACCAAAGAGCCAAACTACATCAAAATTCAGAACAAGTGGTCAACAAAGAGCCATATAAGAATGCCCATTTGCATGACTGAAAATATACAACATAATATTGTTGATAATTGACATGATTAATAATAGCGTAAATGAAACATTGTACTAACAGACTATTTAATGGGACTTCTGCTGCTGCAGCTTTCCGCACAGTTCTTTGAAGTTTACATCATAGCTGGTCAAATCCAACTTCGTTCATGCAATCAGGGCTGTCTTCTGTCAATCTTATGGCACGGAGCTGGTGATGTGGGGATGCAGAAGACTGGGTTGGAGTGTACTAGGGGCTCAGGGCAGGAGATTGGGTGTATGATGGACTCAAAGCACAAGGTTGGGGTGTGTGGGGTGTGTGAGGGTGTTATGACAGGGGACGGGGGATGTGAGGGTGCAGAAGTCTGAGGATATGGGGATATGAGGGGCTCAGGACAGGGGATTCAGGTGTATGATGGACTCAGGGTTGGTGTGGGCAGGGGTGCAGGAGTGTTACAATGCTGCAGCCAGATGGGGGCTGGGCCCCAACTGGGAGCTTGTTGGCCGGGCTTCACTTGTAAATAAAGTAAAATATTATGTCCAATACAGAAGGTTTCAACATTGTCTTGATTTATGGCAGGAGGGAGGGAACCTTTTTTGGGTCAAGGGCCACAGAAAAATCAGTCGGGGAACACACAAGTGAGAAGCACAACAACAATAAAAAACCTCCAGAGTTAGTGGATTTTGCTTCCTGCAGCTCCCCTTGGCTGCAAAGGAAAAGCGGAGCCAATGGGAGCTGCGAGGCTCCATGGCTGCGGCGCCGGTAAATAAACAAAACAGGGCAGCCAGTTAATGTGTTTCTCAAAATGATTCCACACAGCACTTTCAGAAACATTGTTCTAGATCATTTATAAATAAATTGAATAGGATTGGTCCCAGGATAGACCCTTGGGGGACCCAGCTAGTTACCTCTTTCTATTAGGAAAACTTACCATTTATTCCTATCCTGTGTTTCCTGTCTTTTAACCAGTTATCAATCACCGAAAGGACCTTCCCTCCTATCCCATGACAACTTACTTTACTTAAGAGCCTTTAGTGAGGGATCTTGTCAAAGGCTTTTTGGAAATCTAAGTATACTATATCCACTGGATCCCCTTTGTCCATATGTTTGTTGACCCCCTCCAAGAACTCTAGCAAATTAGTAAGGCATCATTTTCCTTTATAGAAACCATGTTGACTTTCCCCCAACAAATAATTATGTTCACTAGTTGTCTGACAATTTTATTCTTTACTATAGTTTCAACTAATTTGCCAAATACTGACGTTAGACTTACTGGTCTGTAATTGCCAGGATCACCTCTAGAGCCCTTTTTAAATATCGGTATCACGTTAGCTGTCTTCCAATCATTAGGTACGGAAGCTGATTTAAAGGATAAGTTAAAATCCACAGTTAATAGTTCTGCAATTTCCCATTTGAGTTCTTTCAGAACTCTTGGGTCAATGCCATCTGGTCCCAGTGACTTGTTACTGTTTAGTTTATCAATTTGTTCCAAAACCTCCTCTAATGACACCTCAATTTGGGACAATTCCTCAGATTTGTCACCTAAAATGAATGGCTCAGTTTTGGGAATCTCCCCAGTATCCTCAGCCATGAAGACTGAAGCAAAGAATTAATTTAGCTTCTCTGCTATGACTTTATTATCTTTGAGTGCTCCTTTAGCATCTCGATTGTCCAAGGGTCCCACTGGTTGGTTAGCCGGCTTCCTGCTTCTGATGTACTTAAAAAAACATTTTGCTATTACTTTTTGAGTTTTTGGCTAGCTGTTCTTAACACTCCTGTTTGGCTTTTCTTATTATATTTTTACACTTAATTTGACAAAGTTTATGCTCCTTTCTATTTTCCTCACTACGATTTGATTTCCATTTTTAAAAAGATGTCTTTTTATCTGTCTCTGCTTTTTTTACTTGATTGTTAAGCTACGGTGGCACTTTTTTGGTTCTCTTGCTGTGTTTTTTAATTTGGGATATACATTTAAGTTGGGCCTCTACTATGGTGTCTTTGAAAAGTTTTCATGCAGCTTGCAGAGATTTTACTTTTGTTATTGTACCTTTTAATTTCTCCTTAAGTAACCTCCTCATTTTTGTGTGGTTCCCCTTTCTGAAATTAAATGCCACAATGTTGGGTTGCTGAGGTGTTTTTCCCACTACAGGGATGTTACATTTTATTACATTATGGTCACTATTTCCAAGCGGTTCAGTTATATTTACCTCTTGAACCAGATCCTGCAGTCCACTTAGGACTAAATGAAGAATAGCCTATCCCCTTGTGGGTTCCAGAACCAGCTGCTCCAAGAGCAGTAATTTAAAGTATCAAGAAATTTTATCTTTGTATCCCATCCTGAGGTGACGTGTACCCAGTCAATATGGAGCTAGTTGAAATACCCCACTATTATTGAGTTTTTTATTTTGATAGCCTCTCTAATCTCCCTTAGCATTTCATAGTCACTTTCACTGTCCTGATCAGGTGGTAAATAACATATCCCTACTGCTATATTCCTATTATTGGAGCATGGAATTCCTATCCATAGAGATTCTATGGAACATTTAGGCTCATTTAAGATTTTTACTTCATTTGATTCTACATTTTCTTTCACGTATAGTGCCACTCCCCCACCAGCACAACCTGTTCTATCCTTCCAATATATTTTGTATGCTGGTATGATTGTGTCCCATTGATTGTCCTCATTCTACCAAGCTTCCATGATGTCTATTATATCAATATCCTCCTTGAAAACTAGGCACTCTAGTTCACCCATTTTATTATTTAGACTTCTAGCATTTGTGCATAAGCACTTCAAAAATTTGTCACTATTTATCTGTCTGCCATTTCCTGATGTATTAGACTCTTTTTCATTTTATTGTCTTATCTGATCCGACCCATACTGCCATCTTCTCCTCCTGACTAGAACATACAGCATCTCTATTAATAGACCCTCCTCCAAGAGATGTGTCTGTCCGACCACGTGCTCCTCCCATCGGCTTTCCCCCATCTCTTAGTTTAAAAATTGCTCTGCAACCTTTTTAATGTTAAGTGCCAGCAGTTTGGTTCCATTTTAGTTTAGGTGAAGCCCATCCTTCCTGTATAGGCTCCCCCTATCCCAAAAGTTTCCCCAGTTCCTAATAAATCCAAACCCCTCCTCTCTACATCATCATCTCATCCACACATTAAGACTCTGAAGCTCTACCTGCCTACCTGGCCCTGCACGTGGACCTGGAAGCATTTCAGAGAACACTACCATAGGGGTCGGACTTAAATCTCTTTCCTAGCAGCCGAAATTTGGCCTCCAGAACCTCTGTCCTACCCTTCCCTATGTCATTGGTACCTAAATGTACCATGACCACCAGCTCCTCCCCAGCACTACACATAAGTCTATGTAGATATCTCAAGAGATCTAAACCCTTCGCTCCAGGTAGGCAAGTCACCATACGGTTCTCCCGATCATCACAAACTCACCTATCTACGGGTATGTCTACACAGCAAAGTTATTTCGAAATAACAGCCCTTATTTCGAAATAAGTTTCCTAGCATCTACACAGCCAAACCGCTATTTCGAAATAAATAGCACTTATTTCAAATTTGGTAAACCTCATTCTACGAGGAGTAACACCAAATTCGAAATAACTATTTTGAAATAAGTGTTGTGTAGACACTTATTTCGAAATAGGGGGCCTCCAGACTTCCCAGGGTGCCCTGGTGGCCACTCCAGCCTCAACCAAGAATACTTCTCTCGCTCCCCCCTCCCTGGAGCCCTTAAAGGGGTAGACTCTGGCCACAGTGCCTGTGCCAGCTCCAAGCCTGTCAGCCCAGAGCCAGCAGTCACTGCCCCTGACCCAGGGGCCCCAAAACATGAGCCAGCAAGCCACTGGCAGCCAGCTCTCCACCACTCCCCAGGAGCAGTCTGCCAGCTCCCAGGAGCGGAGTAGGCGGGCGCCTTCCTGGTCCAGGGTAGAGATCATGGACCTGATTCAGGTTTGGGGGGGGATGCCCCCAACATCCATGATCTCCACACTAGATGGAGGAACGTGGCCGTCTATGGCAGGATAGCTGCCACCCTGGCTACCAAAGGCCACATGCGAACCCAGGAGCAGGTTTGCATACAATCAAGTTGGTTCGGCGAGACCCCCAACCCTGAGCTTCCCCTCCCCCTTCTTCCCCTTGCTTCCCCCTTCCAGCTCCCTCCTCCCAGGTTTCTCCCTCCCCTCTCCCACCCTCTCTTCTCCCCTCTCCTGCCTTCTTTCCCCAGTCTCACCAGAGTTTCAATCCCTCCCCCCCAGTTTTGTTAAATAAAGAGAGTTTGTGTTCATGAAAATAAGTGTATTTTATTTGACATCAGGAAGGGGGGTTAGAGAGGGATAAGTGGAAGGACTTGGGGGAGGAATGAGGCACAAGCCCCCAGTGGGGCAGACCAGGGAGGCTCTTAGTGCTCCTCAGGGTGGAAGCTCTCCCACAGGGCCTGCTGGATACTGACAGCCCCCCAATGGACCTCCCGGATGGCAGCCTACAAAAAGTGCAGCCAGACTCAAAGAAGCGTGTCCAAGAGAAGCACCAGAGTGCCCGGGGCAGCTCTGGCTCCATGTTGCAGAGTGCTGTGGTGTACCGAGTGAGGGCAACCACAGCACACAGAGACAAAATGCTTTGCTGGCCCTCATCGAGGTAGACAAGCAAGCAGGGAAACATGAAAACTTAGGGCTTTGGAGCAAAGCCCGGAGCTGGAGCACGGAGCAGTGGAGCTGCAGGTTTTTGCCCGGAGCTGGAGCGGAGCTGGAGCACAGAAAATCTTGACTGTTCCACTGCACCAGTTTTTTTTTTCATTTTCAATACAAAATGAATGATATTTTAGCACGAAAGTCCTAAAGGTGCCAAAAAGTTTCAGATTGTATAACAATTGATATTAACATCTACTTTACCATTTTACGTAATACGTCACAGTTATTCTCACTTTGGCCAAAATCAAGATTTAATGTACAGATACAAAATTACAAAGTTTTTTGGAGATGTGTTTTATTAAAGAATCAGATAATTATCAGACATCCGGCAACACTGCAGACTGCTACCACCCTTGTGCCAAGGTTAGGCGAGTACGTACTCGCGTAGATTAGTTAGATAGTTAGATTAGTATGTGTTTATTTTCAACCTTGTAATGTGTAGCCTCATTACTTCCCAACAATTAATGTTGTAGAACAGCGATAGCATGTACTAATGCTACGGCACATACCAAATTTCATTGATATATCTATATTAAAGCATTTTTGAGATATTAATTAAAAACTTGGAAAATATTTTGAATATTTTCCTGGCAAAATTTCATAAATAAAACTAGCAATTTATAAATAAAAATTTATATTAATTATGTATATTAAAAATACTACTTACTTCATTAAAACTGCAAGAAACATGTTAAAATATTAATATATACTTTACTTTAATAATAATTTTGTGTAAAAAGAAAATGCAATCATTTTTGTCCAGAAAATCCAAAATAAATTCGAAGTACTTTAAGTGGTTAAGATATCACAAGCAGGTACATTATAAAAAAATTTAATGCTTTTGTTCATTGCTTTTCGAAGATCATAACAAGAATTATTTGGATGCGGTAGCAGCACAAGAAGATTTGGCCATGGCTTCAACAAAAAAAAAATCAAATCTGCCCTGCATGATTGATAGCCGATTTATGGAAAAGGATCTCAATGACGTCTTTACTTTTGAATTTGAAAAGCCCAAATTTGGGCTTTTGGGAAAAGCAAAGAAGAAATCGGCAACATGCAAGGTGGAAAAGAAAGTGAATGGCGAGCTCAAACCATGTAGCTTCAAGACAAGTGAAGCAAGTGCCATGAAAAGTTTCAACCTTTGGTGACATGTAAAATGTAACAATCCTGAAAACTATGCAGCTCTGGTTACAAAAAAGGACCAGGAAGATGAGGCAAAATCTGACGCGGCTAAATAACGTTCATCTGGCTCTTTGAAAACTCCTGGAGAAAAGATTTTTTGTGGAGCTTCATCTGAAAAGAAACCCAAAATTGAGCAAACAAAACTCGACTCATATTTGAAGTCCTCAAAGGTTACAGTCACCATGGATGCCAATACTTTCCGTGAGGGGCTGATGGAAATGGTTTGCTTGAGTTCAACACCTCTCACTACCTTCAGGCTAAAGAACAAAGGATTCCAAAAAATTTCAGGTGAAATGGGTCGGCAGCTTGGCATTTCGACGGGGCACGATGCGGTTCGTCATTTAGTTGTCAGGACAGCTGAGTCTGGTCGCAAAAAGCTCAAGAAAGCTTTGAAGCAAAAATTGTGCTACCTTAAAATGGATGCGGCAACCCATGGAAACAGAAATTTCCTTGCTATCAATGCTCAGTACTACGAAAAAGGAAAAGATAAAGCTGTGGTAAAAACCTTGGACATAATCGACACTGAAGGGCATCACAATTCTTCCTACGTGAAAAGTCAAGTAAAAGCTATTTTAGAAAAATTTGGGATCAGTGATATGCAAGTGCTGAGCATTTGCACTGACAATACAGCAAACATGAGATGTACCATCAAAAATTTCAGTGAGGACAACGAAACCATTTCTACCTCTGAGAACAGGGATGTGGACAGAACTGAAGCTATTTTGCCTGATGAAGGAACTAAAGGAATGGATGAAATCGAACTCAACATGGATGCTGCTGCTCAATGGGTTAATGACACTAGCCTCATACTTCCAACATGGCTTCATGAGGACGACTCAAAAGTCCAACTGATGAGGTGTGGTATTCACACTCTTCAGTTGGCAATCTGGGATGGACTGAACAAAAAACATGCAAAGAAATTTCTGGCAAAAATTCAACAAGTCGTGGTCAAACTACGAACCCCAAGTATTCAAAGTGTTCTGTTTGATCTACATGGGGTAACTCAATCATTGGATACTGTGACTCACTGGGGTTCAACATTTGCGATGATTGATTGGCTTTTCGTTTTTCAATCTTACTGTGAACAAGTAGCTGCTGCTGGAACAAGAGAACTCAAGTTAACAAAAGCTGAATGGGACGAAGTGAAGAACCTGCGAGACCTCTTGGCAAAGCCAAACCAAACAACCGTGAATCTTCAAGCTGTCGATGTAACCCCGGGAGTTTTAATGAAGAAATGGCAAAAACTGTCAAAATTCTTGCAAGAAAATGGTGGACAAATTGCAGAAGGAATTCTATCCTCCATGCAGAAACATGAAGAGAAGCTTTTTGACAATATTCATTTCCTTGCTGGAGTTTATGTTGACCCACGGTATCGGATTCTTCTTACCTCAAGGGAAATACCAAAGGCAAAGGAAGGGCTCCTTGATATTGCTTGACGACTTGAAAAACAAAATCTATTGCTACATTTGAACTCAGCGAAAGAGTTTGAAGAAAATGAAACACAACAAAAGGAGTCATCAACAATCGAATTTGCGGTTTTGGAAGGTTCACATCCTTCGGAAATAACAAGCTGTTCTCAAACGTCCGTCTCCACTCTGAACTTGTTCGAGTGTCCATCCCTGAGACGTCTTCACCATCACAGGGAAATGGAGATAATTCAAGCACCAATTCTTCAGAAGATGATGACTTCGAAAAGGAATTGGATAAACAAGAAAGATACCAGTGAGTTTCTGCGATTCATAATTGTAATGAAGCATTATTCGAGAGAAACTTTTGGGAAGATTGTGAGGCGATGTAGTCTATTGGTAGGCTAAAAGTTAAGTCTGTTTTTGAGGCCTTTCACAGTTACCCACACCGCATTCAGGCTGCCTGTAGAATTGCTTCGAGCATGCCAACAACTCAAGCTAGTGTAGAGCAACTGTTTTCGGCTTTAAAGTTAATTTTAAATGATCTGCGGCAGCTATGAAAGACGACTTGATTGCTGCAATAATTTTTTACAGATTGAATTATGAATGATTCTAGTTTGTATCATTGTTGATGACATTTAAATTGTTTTAAAACTCTGAATAAAAATAATGTTTTTTCAAAATTACAGTATGCACTTTTTTATTTAGTTAAAAATTAATTTGAGTCAGAGCACGGAGCGGAGTTGGAGCAGAGCTGGAGCAGTCACTATTGATGCCGGAGTAGAGCTGGAGCAGAGCACTTCAAAAATTTGATTGCTCCAAATCCCTGTGAGAACTGGCTGTCCGGGGGGGGGTCCCTTTAAGCACAGACCTCAGATAGCAGCCCCACACAGTAAGTCCTGACCTGGTGCCCGCCCGGAACTGGTTGCGGCCAGCCTTAAATGTGATTCAGAGTCCACTCAGTGTGGACGCGCTATTTCAAAATAGGAAAATGCTATTTCGAAATGCATTTTGTGTGTAGACGTGTTATTTCAAAATAAGCTATTTCAGAATAACACTGTAGTGTAGACATACTCTATGTTTCTAATGTTCGAATCCCCCATTACTAACACCTGCCTTTTCCTAATGACTGGAGTTCCCTTTCCTGGAAATGTATCCTCAGTGCGAGAGGATACCATAACTTCCTCTGGAAGGAGGATCCCAACTATGGGATCATTTCCCTCTGATCCAGTTGACTGTTCTCCTCCCTGAGCATTTTATCCTCCTTAACAGAACAGGAGCTGTCTGACTGGTGGTGGGGCAGTTCTACAGTGTCCCGGTCAGCCTCATCTATGTACCTCTCGGCCTCTCTTAGCTCCTCCAATTCATCCACCCTGGCCTCCAAAGCCCATACGCGGTGGTCTCTGAGGGCCAGGAGCTCCTTGCACCGAATGCACACACACGCCACCTGTCCATAGGACAGGTAATCATACATGCTACATTCGGTGCAGTAAATGGAACAACTCGCATTCTGCCTGCATTCTCTCCTACAGCTAATTAGATTATTGATAGGGTTTTTATTTAAATCAGGCAGTTCTGGTTTTAATTTAGTCTAAAAGTTTTAAAGAATGGCAACCCTTCTAACTCCCTCACAGAACTCCCTATTAGCTGCCTCTATTCGCAAAGCTCTCTGGTCACTTATTCATGAGCTTTATTTATGGCCTTTCTGATAGCTCCACCCCCTGGCTAAGGCTTGACCAATCTTCTTCTTTCTTCTTTCGAATGTCGTGTTCAACGCTGTATTTCTTCATCAGCGTTGGATGTCCAAACTCTCTAGCCAGCGAACAGCATCACTGGTTAGATTGTGGATATCCTCCAATGAGCCAATAAATTTTCGTGTTGGGCATTCCGCAATCATGTGGTGCATAGTTTGTGGACTGCCACAATCACAAAGTGGAGATGGCAACAAATTTCACTTATGCAGTAGATAACCACACCTGCCCTGACCGGTCCTAAGCCAGTTTAGAACATACCACAGTCTCCAGGGAAGATCGAAACCTTTCTGCTCAGTGGTGGGATCCGACACATGGCTTGACCAATGAACAGAGGGTTCTAAATTTCAAATCCTCATTAAGAAGCTCACAGCTTCCAACTGCCGGCCACAGCACACAGTTCTTGAAACAAACAGTTCAGTACTTGAATCTCCAAACAAACAAACGGACAGAAAGACAGACAGACACAAGCTCAGCACATAGTTTCTTTCAGGCAACCAGCAAGTAACCCACAAACACAAACACACACACTACAGACAGCCACTTACCTCAAGGGTCCTGTAATCGCTCCTCCTTCACCTAGAGAACTCCCTCACAAAACTCCCTATTAGCTTCCCCTTATGTTCTTATATATTGCTGGGGAGTCTACATATGGTCAGCCACACTGGTTTTGTGATTATGGTTTATATCCATAGATTCTCTCAAGTTCTGCCAGCATAAGACATTCAGCTGTAAGAGGACAGAAAAGGAGCTCTGTGAAACAGGTCTGGAACTTGGTTACTGGTTTGTTGGGAAAGTTGGCTGGAGCTATAGCACCACCCCAGAAGGAAAATTCCTTCACCAGGGTGAAGCAGTGATCAACCCCACAAAGGATGGCTGTGGAAACTCCTAACTAGGGGAAGGGTTTGGGCCAGGAAGGGGATAAGTACTTGAACTACTTTGGTATGCAAACAAGTTATGTGGAAAATGGGAGAACTAAAAGGGAGCTGAGGATGACATGCTGCAGTGTCACAGAGGAGAGCTCCAAAGACTGCGCAGTGTCTGTCTGTCTCTGTCTCTCTCCTTCCCCTGCCCTCCCCCCCCCCCCCCCCGCCCAAGTCTGCCCACTGTACATATTTTGGTATAACTGCAAGACTTTTCAAAATGGTAAATAATTAAGGATTTACATTAGCTATCCAGCCACTTTGCTAAAGAGCAAAGTGATGAAGAGCTAAGTGGCCCTATGATAGATTTATTTGTATTCTGTTTTGAATATATCTCTTGTATATTCTATCACTTACCCACTAGATGGCACAAAACTGCTGCTGGCTAAGCAGTAAACAATGCATAAACATGTTTTCTTCTTCCATTAAGCAACCATGATGTTGCAAGGGTGCAAGCCTGATATTGAAAAGAAAATGTCAAACACTGCCTCAGATGTTTAAATCACCATAGCACTACTGACTTCATTAGAGCTTCACAGCTTTACACCAGTGGAAGGCACAACTGGTCTCTAACTACAAACTTGCAACCTTGACTATTTAGTTCTCGATGTAGAAATAGGCTGACCCTCCATGAACTGCCCAGATTCACACATTAGCAACTTTGTGCATAGAAACCAAGCTAATGGGTGCTATAGAACATCCTAAATTAGAGCCTGATTCTGCCACATTGAACAGGACTATGTTGCCTGAGTAGTCCCATGGACTTCAAAAAAATTATTCCCCGAGTCTGGAAATACTCAGCATAATTTAGATTTGGCCCATTAAATTTGGTGGAAATATATGTTGCCATACTGTTCTTCATATATATCTAATTGCTTTTGTATTGAAAATAGAGTGAAGTTGCTTTTTATAGTGGTGCAAAGTAATGGTCAATGATGCAAATTCATCAGTGACGCCAGGCTGATTGCAAGCCCAAAGAAATACTGTTAAAACGGAAAAATAAAAAAATTGCAGCTGTGAGCCTCAGAGCCCAGGTCAGCTGATTTGGGCTCTTGCTACAGGGCTAAAGATGTTCCTGCTTGGACTGGAACTTGAGCTGTGAAACCCCATGAGGAAGGTGAGTCTCGGAGCACTAGTTTGGAGTTTATCAGACAAAGTGGCCAGATGTTTGGCAGAACCCAGACTGAAATTCAGTCGTTCACTGAATAAACCACCATGATATGCAGCCAAATATATCATAGCTATATCTTCTCTGCACACTTCCTACTCTGTGTGTCTCTTGCTCAGGGATGCACAGGAAGGAAATTGTTGAAGCCCTTAAAAAAGATGCAGCTTATTTTTCCCCTTGCTGACCAGGGAAGCTGATCCGTTGGAAAGATGGAATCAAGACCATGCTCTTTCATTTAGCTCTTTCCACTCACTTCTTTATAGTGAATAGTAAAATCAGAGACTGGCTTTCAACACTGAATATAAGATCTAAACCAAGCAAGGGCTAAGTAAGGAATGTGTTCCCTTTTATTCCCATGCTCAGGTGAGTAAGACAAAGACAGTGAACAGCCACAGAATATCACTGGCATTGTTGTCATAGCTTGGAAGTAAACACAGCACTTTACATATATAATGAGGCTAGTATATCCATAAACACAGTCCTAATGATCTGATCTTTTTTCAGTTATACCAGATTGTGTCACTAATACAAACTCGTATAGTCCCGTTGGTGGGTTGGAGAACCTCACAGTCTTTTTCATGCTGTGATGGGCATTGACTTCACACTGGCCTCTAAAGGGTTAATAGGGAAGCTGCACAGAAAGCAGCCAATGGGAAAGGAGCTGTGAGGGACAGCCAATTGGGCCCTAGCTGGCCCATATAAAAAGACTTACAGGGCAGAATGGGATCAGTTACTCCCTGGAGCTTAAGGAGAGAGATCTGGGTGCCTGACAGGCAGAAAGAACCTAGCACCCTGAACAGAGCAGTACTGCTAGCAGCAACTAGGATAGCTAGAGAGAACTCCTGGCTGGTTGCTGGGATTGGCAGGCTGAGGCCCTGAGGCAAAGACAAAGAGGGTGCTGTGGCCACGGGTAAGTGGCCAGACAATTGGCTGCAGTCACTACTGAGGAAGTTGCAAGACAAATGGACTACAGCACTCACTGCTGGAAGAGGAAAGCACAGATTGCAACTCAGCTCAAGAGCTGTGTCATGAACAGGGTCCTGCGGTCATTAGAGTGATGTGGGTCCAGAAGCAGAAGTGACAGCAGGTGAGGCACCATTGGGATGTGGCCTACTGACAGGCAGAGCTAATCCCCAAGACAGCCAGCAGGATGCACCAGTGTGGTGAGAGGAACCCCATTGTGCCTGCCATGGTGGCACTCAGAACATGGCATTCATTAGCCTGTTCAATTCCAATCTTCTACAGAATGGAGCCTGAAATTAATATTCAGAGAAAAATAACCGAAGGAGTCACCCTTTCCACTGATTTTTATGTCCAGTTTAGAGGTTTTAAATGATGGTTTTTATCTCATGGTGAGCATGTAATACAGGCTATTTTCAGACACCATGGCATACACAAGGTTTGGGTCAGGGGATGGAGAAATAGTATCCCTGATAGGAGTGGAAATTATACTGTAGTTCTGCCTTGGTAGCATATTTCTATAGTCAATCTGGAGGAGGCAATTCATGCATTTTATCAGGTAATTGGGAAACCTTTCAAACAAAATCTGCTCTTTGCCACTCAATTTATTTAGTGGAATGGCAATTTTTCAATTGGACAAAGTCATATTAAACAACTGAGGATGGCTCTTTCAAGCAATCTCTCTCTTTTCTGAGGCAGTGTGGTGGTAAGGAGAGTTATCTGTTCAATGTAGATAAAATAGAACTTCCTTCATAACACACTTGGTGGTTGCTAGGCTATTACTGGCTAACTGGTGGAAGAAAAGAAAGCCTCATCTAAATATTAGTGAATGGTGTAATAGGATATGAGGAATGGTAATGGAAAAATAAATTCATCAAGTATGAAAATATTAAGACAGACTAAAAACAAATTATCTGATCTTCACAAGCAGTAAAATTAAAGCAATCGTGTAATTCATTTTGATATCAAATATTAAACATGGAGTTCCAGAAATGGTGAGCCCAGCAAGCTGAAAGGCAATGGGATAAAACATAAAAAAGGAGTTTATGCTGATAAATTTATGGAATAGCATTAATCACAAGAGCAAAAGTACTCTGACAATACTGACTGATTCATGTAGCAAACTTGTCTATTATGTTTGGAATTGAATCTTAAAGTAAGATTTTTTTCTGTCCCAAATGGATTTTCTGGAAATCTGAAGACCAACTCTCACAGTCTGTGTTACTACAACCTGACCTTTTTTTTTTTTTTTTTTTACTGTAAGCTATGTATGTTGCAGTTGGAAGCGTGATGGCAGCCCACATAGTCTTATTCATGCTAAATTATTCTACCTAGCACAGCTAAAAATAGCACTGAAGACATGGTGGCACAGGCTTCAGCCTGGGCTGTCCAAGGTCTATCAAAACTGTGGGTACATACACACTCACTTCTCTGATATTTTTAGCCATGCTAGTCCGATGAAAGCTTGCATGCATGCCCAGCCAGCCAACAATCACATCTTGAATAGCAGTGTAAATATATCCGAGGTGACAAGTGAATGGAGTGAAAGAAAATGACTCTCTCTGCATTTCTCCCTTTGGGGGCTGGTACATTTACAATATGTTTAATTGTATATTGTATAATATAAAGCAGGGAGGGCTAGAGATGTTCATCTCTATAAACCATTCTAGTCAAGTAAGATGGCTGTCAGAGGAAAGTGTATTGTGTTTTTATAAAGGGGCAAGAAGTAAATTACGTGAATGTACATCTTTTCACGCAAAAAGGGCTGTTCACCATCCTGTTATCACAAACTGCTTTTAATGATTTTATTAATCAAAATATATTTTGGCTAGAGGATTTCCTCTGTTCGAGAACAGCCACTTAAATCAGGGCCTTTAGTTTTTTACGGTTGTACTTAACATAAAAGATGATTTCAGAGCAGCCTTATTCCATCCCCCTTTGGGAGCACACCACTACTGCCCCTACTTCACTTTCAAGTCAGTGACACCTATGCACAGCATTGATCAGGACCACACAATGCACTAAAGGCCCAAGCCAACAGATGCAGCTCCTGAAGTCATGTAACTACATCAGATTTTTTTTTAAATTAGATTTCTAGTCCTCATAGTTTTGAAGAGACTATGTATAACAGATGTGGCAGTGTCTGTCTGATCACTTGTTTACACACAGAAATTACATCAATTGAACTAAATCACTTTCTAAATCCAAGTATTTAAATCAACACAATCCCTTTTGCAGACCTCTAAAATCAGTTTAAAACTGGCTATGACCAAGTTAGCTTGATAAACTGAAACATTTACATTGATTAATTTCCTTGGACCAAATTCTGTCTTATTTAGGCTGGAGTAATGAAAGTCAGTGAAATTACTCTGGATTAACACCAGTAGAATGAAGCAAATTTTTGCCCTTTTATTTGTATCTAAAGCAAATACAGGGGACAAAGGGCTTTTCCAGATGCCAACAAGGGTTTGAGAAGTTTGCACTTTTCCTCTGCAATTAGCCCAATGGATCACCAAAAGGGGATGTGGGTAAATGGGTATTTTTAGCCATTACACAGTAAATAGGGATTTTACTGACTTGACATGAAACTATCAGACAGATTATCCAATACTATGAATATTACAGATTATCCAGTACTACAAATAAGTATAAATATTAACAGATGCAGTCACTGATGTGCACCAGCCACCTCAGAAACAGTTGCCAGAGGCAGATAAATGAAAACATCCAGGTAGACCTGCTAATATAAAGCTCACAAAGCAAACATTAGCAGCAATGTCCATCACATTAGCTATGGACAATCCCTTAAGGACTGTATTGTCCAACAACCACTAAATTGTTTTGTCAGATTGTGAAAGATACAATGCTGCTCTGACAGGTGTAATGCAAAACCACAGCAAACTGCACCTATGCTCCTCACATCACCGCTCAAAAATGACCAGACACTCACCTTTCAGCATGAAAAAACAGTGATTCAAGTTACTTGCCATCATCCCTTATAAATTCAGACCTTACTGAGTCAAAGATGGGAAAAGTGGGTTATGGTTAAATGCTATCCACAACATTGTACTTTGCTTTCATACTGTTGGTACTTTTTGCCACACTGTTATGAATAGGCAATGGTAACCATCTCTTTTGGTTTTCTCATGAAACTCACTGGTTACCCTCAATCCACTATAGCTAACTTCAGTCCACTTAATCAGGATTCCCACTACAAGTCACAAACACAAAGGTGTGTGCCACTTTCTTTCCATGCACGAAGCCACAAAATCTCACAATTGTGATATTGTTCCTTTAGAATCTAAAGCTGTGGCAACCCTAAATTTGACATAACAGCTGGCCTGGCAAATAATTACATGATCTGTGGGCTCTGTGTAATCAGGGTCCAGACTAAACAATGTGCATTAGAGTTCCTATCTCAGCAGAGCCCCTGACCACTGGAGGAGGGGATAGGGAGCAGAAGAGAGGGAACAGACACACATGAAATGAGCTTAAGCCAGGAAGGGGGCATCATGGGTGGAGGGCCCCACCTGCGTGCAGAGAAAGAGCCACTGGGCCAGATCAGGGAGCTAGACCAGCCCTGCAGCCATGGACCCACTGAAGGGTCACTCTGCAACACAACCCCAAGTTCATGAACAAGATAAGCACCAAAAACATTGTTAAATTTATAGATAGATAAACAATAATAGTGAAATTGGTCTTTTCTGCCAGCTATCAGCATAGCCATTTTTAAGACTGAAAAAAATATAAAAATAAAAATGCAAATGAGTTGAAATAGAAAACAGACACTTTGAGTCAAGATTTTAAAAGCAGATGCCTAAAATATGAGTGTACATAAAATATGACTACAGAACATGATGTGAAATCCATAAAATGGGTAACGAGCTATGCAGCAGGACATTTGCGTTACACAATTACCAGGATATACAAGCTGGGAATCTGCTTCAACTGCGAATCGCATTTAAAACACTCACATGTGACACACACACAAAAACCAAACAAACCTTTCTGCAGACTCTGGTTTATGTGGCTGCATGGTGGAGCTAGTTAACCAAAATGAGGGTATGTCTACACTACAGAGTTTTTTCGGAAAAACGGCCATTTTTCTGAGAAAACTTCAATTACATCCACACTGCAATTGCGTTTTTCCGAAAGAAAACTGAAAGAACAGAGGGGTTTTTCTGACATTGGTAATTCTCATTCTGCGAGGAAGAAGCCTTTTTCCAAAAGAGCTCTTTCGGAAAAAGGTATTTGTGGATGGGGAAGAGGGAGTTCTTTTGAAAGAAGAGGAAAGAGGAAAAAGCACAGGTGCCCTAGTGGCCACTCCAACCACAGTAATCACAGCTTAAATGTGAGATAGCACTCATTCAGTCTGGACGCTATCTTTCGAAAAAGCAGATTGCTTTTTCGATGTGCTTTTGCAGTGTGGATGCTCTTTTCTGGAAAAGCTTCTTCCGAAAAAGCCTGCAATCTAGACATAGACAGAGAGATACTTGGCTGTATTTTTTCCATCACAAAATAGAAATCAGCAAACAGGATATGTATTATGTTTTCTGTAAGCTGTGCACTTTTTACAGCCACTCAGGAGAGATTCAAATGAGACCTAGTTGATTAGCAGAGTGCCCACAGCTGGGTTTTTTGTTTCCACTGATGGTGCACAGTCACCCATGCCGCAGTGCACATAAAAATTATTCCACACATGGATGGAAAATGATTAGAGGGAACACTGGTCTTATGTTTCCTTAGAGCACCATTCCCTGGCTTCCAGTCAGCAAAACCCCTGTCTGTGGCTATGTCTACACTGCAGAGTTTTTAGGGATACTGGAGGTATCCCGGAAAAGCTCTGCCACATCCAGGGACCGCATCTGCTCTTCTGAAATTTTTTTTGGAAGAGCAGATGTGCTTTTTTGTCATCCCTGTAAACCTCGTTTTACAAGGAAGAAGGGATGTTCTGAAAAAGAGTTTTTTTCTACCATTTGGCTCAGTGTAGATGGGCCAAATGTTGGAAAAGCCTCTTCCGAAAAAAGAAGTGGAAAAAGCTACGCAAATTGCAGTTCGCAATTTGTATTACTTTTTCTGGAAGAACAGTGCAGTGTAGACATAGCCTGTCTGTCTCTCTCTTTCTTTGCCCCCCCCCAAGCTCTCTCCATGGGAGTAACCCAGCCCATCTCTCATGTGCAAAGCCTAACTATAGGAACAGTCACACAATTCAGGGCTTTGTCTTATACAGGCACCTGTTGCCCCTTATCCCTCCTTCCTTCCCTCCCACCTTTTCACACTTGCTCTCTGGTCACCCCTAGCTAAGATCATATGACCCGAATTGGCAGCCAGGTGGGAGTGCCATGCTGAGTTGTCTCTGAATCTCTGCTGGGACTCCTAAGGGTAACACTGAGGCCAGGGCTTCAGAAGCCACTGAAAGACACACATAATCCCACCAGCACCTATATACCCAATCTCTTACTTATACACATGATTTTCTGAAAGCCTGGCCCTTCACTAGGGTATATTTTCTATGTCACTTGGAATTTACAGTTGTTTAGATCACTGGGGTGTACCCATATTGTAACAGGAATGTTCTACAGCGTAGGTTCTCAAATTGGGCGTGGCATGAGCCCTCAGAAAGTTGTGAGGTTATTACATGGGGGTTTTGGATATTTGCCTCCCAACTAGCTACTAAGTTTGCTGTGAAAAGCGATATTAAAAACTTGCAGATATCACTTCTGAATTGGGTTAAATATAAAAATATGGGTTTTAGTCTATATAAGGGTCACCTGTACAAAAAGTTTGAGAACCATTCAATAGCATAATGAATATAACAAATATAAATGCTATTGTAACCCACACACCTATGGGATGTGGTTCACTGTCCTAAGTAGTGGCATAGACCACTTATAGCAGAGAGATAAGAATGAGTGAGCTCTACAGCCTGAGAGTAGAGCTAGCTGGCTTTATAGCTCAAGTTGTGAAGGCTCCTACAATAAACTTCAGAGGTCTCAGGTTTAAATCTGCTTGGTGGTGGTTACAAATAGGGGCTTGTCTGGGATCTCAACTGGGTCTCTGAAGGTTAGGATGCCTTTTCTCAGCTAGGGGAAGTATGTAATACACACACCTATGGGGTGTGGTTCATTGCCCTATCCAGTGGCACTTAGAGCAGAGAGATAAGAATATGTCAGCTCTACAGCCTAAAGTAAGAAGCAGATGGCTTTATAGCTCAAGCTATAGAGGTTCCTGCACTACGCTGTGAAAGGCCCTCATTTGAATCTGCCTTCAGGCAGTAGCACTATTTTATTTTTTTCTTGAACATAGCATTTAAGGTGTTTTCATTAGCTAAGTCCCAAACAAAAATGTATTACAAGCACCTGTTGCCCCCATCCCTCCTTCCTGCACCCCCAACCTGCTGAGCCAGCCTGGTAAAAAAGAGCAAGTGAGGGTGGGTGGAGTGAATGACAGAGGGAGAGGAGATAGAGAGTACAAGTACACTGCAACATTATTTCAGGATACCAGAGTATCCCAAAATAGCTATCCCGTGTCTTCACAGCAAGCCCGTTATTTTGGGCTCGCTATTCTGATGTCTTTGTAAACCTCATTCTACCAGGAGTAAGAGACATTTGGGAATAGAGCTTTATTTTGAAATTTGGCACTGTGTAGACAGCATCAAATGATGAAATAAGCTATTTTGAAATAACATTGAAATAAGATATGCAATTTGAGCTATGCAAATTATGTATCTTATTGAGTGTTATAGTGCAGTATAGATGCACTCAGAGTGAGAATGGGCAGGACCTTAGAGAAGGCGAGGGGCCTTAGAGGAGTAGTGGGTCAGGGGGCAGGCCAAGGATGTTCAGTTTTGTATAAATAAAAAGTTGGCAACCATTCTGGACACAGAAGCCAAAAACTGGACTGTCCAACCTGGACTTGTGGCAACCCTTCTGCAGCCCCCCACTATCATGCTCAGTACATGCTCTGAGCTTTTACAGAATAATTTTTTTACATACCTAGAAAGAAAATTATAAGCTAGCAAACACATTCTGGAAATGCTTTATTTCACAAATCACATTGATGTCAAAGCACTTAATAGTCTGAAAAATAGGTAATTTACAAAAATCACAGCAATACCAGGAAAACATTTCTTCATTTAGTAGGAGATTGAGCCCTTCTGTTTTCAGCGTGATTGGAAACCAATCATAGACCAATCTTCTCGAACTTAATAAATACCATTCAAAATTCATGATTCACAATTCAAACAAATGAAAGTTTCAAAAAGAAAAATGAAAGTCATTCTGCCTAAGGCTAGTAATAACAAAAAATCTTGATAAAAACTAAAGACTCAAGAGTTTTGATGGTTCTATTTTTTGGCCTTTCCTGTTAGTTAGGTGCTAAGACACCATAGTTTTGGGCTCAATATAAGAACCAAGAAAATTGAGTGCATTGTTAAGGCACTATTCAGGAACTCTGAATTCAATTTCTAGCTCTATATAATTTTGGAGAACTGTGCTTCAACTATCCAACTGTAAAATGATAACAACAGTGCTTCCTTTCTCCTACTCATTGTCTATCTTGTCTATTGAACTATTGAGAACTTCATGACAGGAACTGTTTGTTACCATGTGATTGTACAACACCTATCACAATGACACCTCATCTCAGTTGAGACATCTCTATGTTCCTGGAGCACAATTAATAATCGAGGGTTAGACTAGACATAAAACTAGTTTGGATGGAACTGAATCTCTGTTTCATTAGCACAATTGTTGAGGGTGCTTTTACAAGGATGTATGGAGGTTGGTTTATGATTAGTTAATGTCTATTACACCCGCTGGCGTGTAGGGCAGCAACAAAGGTTCTCCATTTTTGTTTGTCTTTGGCCATTTTCTCCAGTGTGTCCCAGTTGTAGATCATTCTCTTCATTTCTGCCTCAACAGTACGCCACCATGTTGTCCTGGGCCTCCCACATTTCCATTGTCCTTCAGGCGTCCAGTGAAGTGCTACCTTTACAATGGCGTCTGCCTCCCTTCTCATCACATGCCCTATCCATCTCCAGTGTCTTCTCATAACTATAGTGGTCATGTCCTCCTGGTGGCATTGCAGGAACAGGTCGTGATTGGAGATTGTTTTCGGCCAAAAGATGCGAAGTATCTTAGGAAGGCTGGTGGTGTGAAAGGATGGTTTATGATTGTTGAATGTAATACAATATTAATGTCTTTACAAAGGCAAGACTTCTATTTATTTCAATTGAATTTTTTTCTTATTGAAAATTGCAGCTTTGAGCCTATTTTCCCCTCTCCACACACACACTCACTTCTATGATAGACAACACATAATGATCCTGTATTTATTCAGTTCATGTATTCATCTCATACTGCACATTCAGAGAATTAGGTTAATTGCAGTTTATTCAACACTTTGAAGATGTTGAAGTGCTATAGTGAGTAATTACTGGTGTATTGTTACCTATAAACTTGTGCTTTTTTAATTTAAAATTTAAACCCAAATGCCTTTTAAATTATGAATAATAAAGGAAAGTCAGTTAAAAGAGGTAACATTCGTATGACATCATGATTACAATTCTAAGTTCTCCACAGTCAGAAAAGTCTTAATTATCCTTTCTATAATGGTTCTGAGAACAATGACATCCCAGAAAGTGCCACCAATTGCACTGTTTTCATCACTGATTCACAGGCAGCATTCCTGACAGCCCTTATCAGCAACAGGTCAATGTGCTAGTGCTTACAGACTTGAAGTGGGAAGTCACACAAATTCCCCAGTGATGCTTATGAGCTAATTCATGCTCTTGTAGAAGAGCTATTTGAACTCAGCTTTTTCAGTGAACGCCAACTTTTTTTGAAGGGGAGAGGATAAATTCAGCTTAAACACTGGGGAGAAAGGGCAAAGGGAAAAGGAACATAGAAACTTCTTTACCAAAAAGGTTCCCCATACTGTCCAGCCAAGGAGCATAAAGGTCAGAGGACAACGATATATATTTAAAAGAAAATTATTGCGCATTCAATAAGCTTCTGCTTGAGGCTGCATATTCTTGTGTTTTAATTGCTAATTTCCAGCAGTCAAAGGGATTACTTAATGCTCTCAACCTCTCTCTCTGGGATCTCTCGAATCAAGTAAGATTTCCTCTTGGACACCTATAACTGATGAGTGCAAAGATGAGAAATTAGGCCAATTCTGGCAAGAAACACTCTCTGGTAGTGGCTGCATGTGAGGTCTCTATCTCCATCAATGCCAACCCCAGCAGTACCAATGCGGGCCTGGGCATGGTCCTTACATCGGGCTCTCTGATCTTCTTCATGGAGACAAACACTTGATCTCAAAGTGTCGAGCACCGTTCATGATGATGGTCCTCCAGGTTACCTGTTCCTCCAGCTGCTTCTCTTAGGTGTCAGCGTAAATACTGCACTTTACCAAGGTGTTCTGAAGGACGTTTCTTTAGCGCTTCCTCTGCCTGCCATGAGACCTCACCCTGCTCCTCAGCTGGGTGTAGAAAATCTGTTTAGGCAGACGTGTGTCAGGCATCCTGACCAAGTGACCAGACCTTCGTAGTGGCCTGTGGGCAATTATTGCCTCAATGCTGCAGGAATCAGCCTCTGTGAGGACACCAATGTTGGTCTGTCTGTCCTGGCACGTGATGCCCAATACTCTCCTTTGGTGGAATTTCTCCAGATCTTTAATATGACATTTATAGGGAGTCCAAGCTTCAGCTCCATATAGCAATGTTTGGATGACTACGGCATTATAGACATCAATCTTGATCTGCATCTTGATGTCACAGTCATTGAAGACTTGCCTCTGTAAACCTCCATAAGCCACACAGGCACTGGAGATTCGGTGGCAGATTTCATTGTCAATGTTAGAATTGCTGGACAGATAGCTTCCGAGATAGGGGAAGCTGTTGACATTCTTCAGCACTTGTTGTCCACTGTGATAGTTGTTTTGGGTAACAGTATGGTGGGTGTTGGCTGACAGAACCTTGATCTTTCATGTATTGAGAGTCAGACCCTACCGCCTCAGCAAAAATGTGGACGATTGTTTGGAGACCATCTTCTGAAGTGGCACTGACCTCAGTGGCATCAGTGTACTGAAGTTGTACCACTGACATTGTTGTAGTCTTGGTCTTGGTTCTGAAGTGGCCCAGATTGAAGAGGCTACCATCCATCCTGTAGGTTATCTCCAGTAACCTGGAACATGGCTGCCAGAAGATATTAAATAGCATAGGTGCTGTCACACACTCTTGCTTGACTCCAGTCCTTACGTCAATTGGTTCAGTTACAGCGCCATTGTTGAGTATCACAGACTGCATGTGGTTGTACAAGAGACATATGATATATCAAATTTTGGTGGACAGCCAAAGTATCGCAGGATCTTCCAGAGGGCCTTGCAGTTGACAGAGTCAAATGTTTTAGTGAAATCGAAGAATGCTATATACAGATGCTGATGTTACTCCCGACACTTCTCTTGTATTAGGCGGGCAGAAAAGATCATATTGGTCATTCCTTGCCCCGGTCACAAGTCACATTTTGACTCGGGAAGGCCTTCTTCAGCCAGTGGAAGGAGATGGTTCAGAAGGACTTAGGCGAGAATTGTACCAGCAACTGAAAGCAAGGAGTTCCCTTGGTAGTTTCCCAAGGTAGACTTTCCTGTCATCCTTCTTAAAGACGTTCACTATGATGGTGTCTCTGAGCTCGCTAGGTATGGTTTCTTCTCTCCAGCTCAGTAGAATGAGGAAGCATAGGCGTGACAGCAGGAATGGACCTCTCTGTTTGAATATCTCAGGGGGGATTCCGTCAGTGCCTGTGGCCTTGTTCTTTTTTGTGTATTCTTGTATCTTGTAGATGGAGGGTTTATGATCCATATTGATATGGACAGGTAGACTGATGATCACGTTTAAAGTGCTGTTACAGATGGCTGAAGTGTTCCGGCCACTGGCTACTGATGCCATTTTTGGTCTTGACAAGTGATGTCCTGTCTGCTGATCTTAGACGAGTGGCACCATAAGAACATAAGAATGGCCATACTGGTTCAGACCAAAGGTCCATCCAGCCCAGTATCCTGTCTGCCGACAGTGGCCAATGCCAGGTGTCCCAGAGGGAGTGAACTGAACAGGTAATGATCAAGCAATCTCTCTCCTGCCATTCATCTCCACGCTCTGATAAACAGAGGCTAGGGACACCATTCCTTACGCATCCTGGCTAATAGCCATTAATGGACTTAACCTCCATGAATTTATCTAGTTCTCTTTTAAACCCTGTTATAGTCCTAGACTTCACAACCTCCTCAGGCAAGTAGTTCCACAGGCTGACTATGCGCTGTGTGAAGAACTTCCTTTTATTTGTTTTAAACCTGCTGCCCATTTTTGATTTAGCAAATATCCCACCAACTTTTGAGGAATATTGGAGTTTTCTGATTGCATAGCTGTCTTTTAGGAAATTACTGCTAAGGACCATTGTGCTCAATCTGAAAAGAAAAATGGGCAGCATATTTGTGAAGGCCCCTAGGAGTCTTAAAGTGTTGACAAATGAAATGCCACATGCAGTGGCTTGATTAAGCAGAATTACAACTGACTGATATGGTCAGTTTCAAATACAGAGTGAGTTACAGGTTAGTTTACATTTCTTCCCAGTCACTATGCCTTATGTGGCCATTTTCAGAATGTAAGTGGTACTGTATTGTCACACTTAAAGGTGAACTAAAATCATTTCTAAAAATATAGCTATAAGTAGAACTACAGGTTCAGACTTAAAAATATAAATACACAGGGGAAGCAAATTCATGAGTGGTGAAACTGAATGACTCCCTGTAGGCTTCTCTGAGGCTCAATTCTATTAACAGTCAGCATAGATTCCTGACTGAGACTTTAAAAAAAAAAAACACCCTCTCCTGGAACAAATAGGTATCAAGAAAAGAAATACCAAAGAATGGAAGCCGAGCGTTCATGTCATAGTATCCAACCACCTCACAAATGAATCCTCAAGACATCCCTATGAGGCTGGGAATTATTCCCACTTTGAAATGGGGAAATGCAGTGTTAACTCTGAAACATAATATAGCTGGTTTAAAAGTCAGCAAAGTTCACTATTTCACTGTTACTCTGACGTTATCATAAATATCTAACTCAGTGATTCTCAACCTATTTACCATCGTGAGCCATGTAGGTAGCCCCCTGTGTGCTATGTAGGCCTCATCCACACAATATACACTACCTGTATGGATGGGCCTCAGCTGTGTGCTGATTGTGCAACAAGTGGTCCACAGCCACAGGCTGAGAATCACTGAGCTAACTGATGTAATGAGCCATAATTGGGTTCAGTAGTGGAATATGACTCTAGCCAATTACTAGAAAGAAGGTAAAGTCTCCTTACCAAAAATGTCAAGGTTCCTCTAATTCTGTCGCCAAAAAGAAAGAAAAATAGACATTTACTGCCAAAAGCCTCATCTTTCTCCTAGCTACCAATAACCCCAAACCTTTAACACTTTCTCTGGTTCCAAAGCCCAAATTACTCCCTACCCAGGTGATAAAATCTCCATTTTCTTCTAGACAATTTCTACAGTGCTATAGAAATGGTCTCTCTTCTCTCTCTCTCATCCCTTGTACATATACATTACAATCGTTTTTAATTATAAAGTGACATATGCTATTTCTCAAATAATACCATTTAATGCTGGGAATTATTTTCTAATGCACTTGCAAGGTGCACTTTGTAAGCTGTGCAGTGAATGAACCAAGATTCTATAGAATTCCCTTCCTTATTTGGTGTATAAAAGACTTTTATGGGACTTCACTGTCCGGTAATATATAGTTGAAGTAATGCTCACTCTGAAGAGGTAGAGTGAACAATACAGAACAAGCATCCTGCTCATATGCTTTACAGATCAGGTAGGTCTTGTACTAATATAGCACTTATTGAGCAGACACAGGAGCAGCACCATTGGAGCCTGTAGCGGAAGGCTTGTATGGTAGTTCTTGCGGTGTAGGTTTTATGCTATTATGACAGCCACCCTTCTTGCCTGACCCAGTGGATCGAATTGGAGACCCTTGGTCCCGAAAGCATAGACTGTTACAGTTTAAGCTAAAGTTTCCTCGGTAGGAAATGTAAGAAGTCATATCTTCTGTAGATGGTGCACAACAGGGGCTACACTGATATCACCACATGGGACATCCTGGGGTGATGCAAGGAATTTTCTCTATTTTGTTGGTGTTTTGAAATTTTAGAAAATGCTTTCTTAAAATTTGTCTGAAAAGCAAAATGTCCTGCGTCTTTTGAGGAGGGAATTTATTATCCATTTCAAACAACGCTATTATCAACTCCTGTGAATTGAGCACACATCACTTGCAGTTTAGGTTTTTTCTAAAAGCCCCAGTTCCTGGAGTCATGCTATTTTGTGACACTCTTGGTTCTTAAAAATGTAAATTAGCAGGAGACAAAAGTTTAAAGTTATGACTTGAATGCCCTCTAAAGGCTCAAAACCCAGTAGGAAATAAAAAGAACCCAACATCCATGAATCAACATTTATTTGGCTTGTATGTCCTTGATGTTAGATAGTGAGTATTTGAATAGTCATATAACTTCATGAAATCTTTGTGGTTACATGACTATTTGATAGTCCCCAGGGGCAGGGCCAGCAATGAGTGCACTACCACTCCGCTCCCAAGAAGCCCCCTGCAAGTCTGCACTGCTGCCTCTGTATCAGGAGGCAGCAGCATGGGGTGGCAGTGGGTGCCAGCAGAGCTGGCCTTACCATGAGGCGAACTGACGTGGCCGCCTCAGGTGCCAGACTGTGGGAGGTGCCACTAGGACCCAGAGTGTAGAAAATTGTGTCTGCTGCTGGTGCATATATATTCTCTCTGCTTTAGATGCACAGAGATGGTGGAGTGCTGTACTGGAGGAAGGAGGGCACAAGAGACATAACAGGCAGGAGAAAAGGTGCCATGGGAGCATCATTTGAGCTCCCCGCCTCAGTTGCCAAAATGTTGTGGGTCGGCCCTGGGTGCCGGTCTGAGAGGGGAGCAGCATGGGATGGCAGCAGCCTCTGTCTGTGGGGGGGTCCGAGCTCCCCATGGACAGAGGCTGCTCTGTGGGATGTGGAGCATTCACTGTCCGCGGGGAGCCCAGAACCCCCATAGACAGGGGCTGCTATCACAAAGCAACCTCTGCCCACAACAAGCTAAGGCCCACTGTGGACAGAGGCTGCCCTGCAACAGCCTCCCCTGCCCCCCCCCCCCACTGCTGCCTCTGATATAGGCAGCAGCATGGGGGGGCATGCTGCACTTGGGAGCCGGTGCTTGGGCAATCCGGCTTTTAAGCTGGCTCTCCCCAGCACCAGTTCCTGCTTTCTCCCCCTTGCTGCCTCTAACACGGAGGCAGCAAGGAGGGGATGCAAGTAGTTAACAAGATTAGCGGATAAGTCTAGGCTTGTTGGTTAATCGTCTAGTCGACTACTCATTGACATCCCTATTGACAAGTCCTGATGTCCAGGTTTTTTAAATCCGGGAGCAAGAGGTGGAGAAGGGGTAAAGCCTCAAGGGAGGAGGTAGAAAAGGTGGTGGAAGCTTGGGGGAATAGGTGGAGCAGGGGCATGGGCTTTGGACCTTGGGGAAAGAGTCAGAGAAAGGGTTGGGATCTGGGGAAGAGGCAGGATTGGCCAGGGCTTTGGGGATCAGGTTATCAGCCGTTAGAAAGGTGGCAACCCTACACTTAACCAGGATGTTGATCCAAAGTGTTTAGAGAAAGGAGCGTTTGAAAAAATGGGGAAGTGCTCCTGTTTCCTACAGATTCTTTAATCCACCTGCTGATCAGAACAAAATTCACAGGAGAAGCAGTAGCTGCTCACGTGTGGTGCTGCAAGCCTTTTAGTTTCCGCCAACCCCCATAAGAGCTCTGCTTCTTGCTACTACTTTTCCAGGAGGGTACATCTAGACTGCGAGGATCTATCGGAAAAAGATACACAAAGTGCACACCGCATTTTGCATATCTTTTTCCACTACTTTTGTTGGAAGAGGCTTTTCTGAAATTTGCCCCAAATTTCGGAAAAAAACCCTCTTTCGAAAGCCCCCTTCTTCCACGTGGAACGAGGAATACAGGGGCTTCCGAAAGAGCGCGTCTGCTCTTCCACAAAAAAAAGTGAAAGAGCAAATGTGTTCCCTGGATGCAGCGGAGTTTTTTCAGGATACCTCTGGTATCCCGAAACCCCCCCGCAGTCTAGCCATACCCGAAGCTAGTGTGTGCACCACATGTCACCCATCCCCCATTTTTGTAGGAGGATGTGGCTTATCAGAGGCAAATATACTCTAAACACTGCATCAGGACAGCTGCATTGATGCTGCTGCACTACTCTAGCGCTTGAGTGAAAACACTCCTATGCTGAAAGGAGAGCTTCTACCTTCAGAGTTAGTTAATCTACCTCCCAGAGTGGTGATTGCTATGTCAATGGGAGAAGCTTTTCCAATGACATGCCACTGTCTGCAAAGGGGGTTCTCTTGGTATAATTGCATCACTCAGGGGTGTGGGCTTTTCTCACCCATGAGCGACATATTTATACCAATATAAGTCTGTAGTGTAGACCTGGCCTAAGCCATTTTTCCCTACAGCTGTCCCCTCTATTTCCTCTGGTTAATAGACAGCTAAATTAAACTAAAGCATGATCAAAAGTGGCACAATCAAATAGAGAGGCAGATAGAACCAGCATAAAATAATCTAGCCTGGGAGACGTGGAGAGTGGGGAAGCGGTGGGATTTTGAAAATTTAGAGAAACGGGAAATTAGTGGGAGTCTGAACCATGAGGTGTAAGACATAGCTGCAGAGTGCTAAAAGCAAGAAAGATAGATTTTTATATTCATTCAGTATTATGCAGTGTTATTGTAGCCCTCTTAGTCCCAGGGTATTAGGGAGACATGCTAGGTGATGTAATATCTTTTATTGGACCAACTTCTGTTGGTGAAAAAGACAAGCTTTCAAGCTTACACAAGGACCTGAGGAAGAATTCTGTGTAAGTTCTAAAGCTGGTCTCTCTCACCACAGAAGTTGGCCTAATAAAAGATATTACCTCACCCACCTTGTCTTTCATTCAGTATTTTCAGAGCCAACAACAGTTCACTGGAGTAAAATATGGGCTTCATTGAAATCACTGGCAAAATTCCCATCCAGTGAGACTAGGATTTCATCTCAAAACCATAGATGGGGGCTTTGGGGGAGAGGAAGAAGGAAGAGCATGTAGAGGAAAGGAAAGGTTTACTTATGCTTCCTCTGCTCCTCTTGCAAAGGACAAAGTGTGAATTGTGCTAGTATCCAGTCAGTTTCACTTTGCTGCTGCCCAGCAAGAGCAGCTGTTGGTGGGAGGGCTAGGCAGGCACTAAGGAGAGCAAAAGAAGAGGTGGCTACTTTTGTTTGGAAAGAAATCCAAGTCTTTAGGCCAGCAGAAGGTGGCAGCCCAGTGGAGAGAATACACATGCTGTCATGGTGACTAGGAGCTTTATAAATTGCCTCAATATAACCTAAGTGTTAGCTTTGTGTGTACCATAAGTTCCTTCTGTGCACTGACATGGAAGGCTGGGAGTGCCTCCTCAGTGAACCTGCTACACCTGAATTATATTTTTTAAAATGTTAAAACAACATGAAGTTTGCAAAGACAAGCATTCAAATGTTTGGAAGAATACATAGTCTGCATCCCTGTATGGTGAAAGGTAAGAGTTTCATCAGTCTAGTGATGTAGACCCATGTTGGTGTGGCTGACTGAAGAAGCAATGGTTTAAGAAGAGAAACACACCCAACTCTCCTCTCAGGGAAGAAACAAAAAGAGAAGGAAAATGGGGATACTGGAAAACCTCCTCCTAAAACACACAAGAGCAGAACTTCATTTTGTTCAATTTCTACCCAGTTTTGAGAAATCTACAAGGGAAAAAGGGGGAGCATTTAAGAAACAAGGAACAGGTAAGGAATTGAAATCCAGAAGGTACAGAGGAGAGAAGAAAAGGTGTGGGGGGGGGGCGGGGAGGACTGTCTATGTATAGACTGGTTGCTTTAAAAAAATTAGAAAAACAAATTTTACACTCCCCCGCCAATACTTTTTCACACTTATAAAAGAAAATATATTAAACCCTGTCAAAGATAAGGTTTCCCCTCAGATATTGGGGAAGTTTATGGGTAGAGAGCCAACAGCATATGGAAACATTTAATGAGGCTCAGGGTAAGGACCTCTCACACTCCCCACCTCCATTTTCCATTTTTAATTGAATGGCGGCTCAGTGGATAACAAGGCACCTATGTGGATAGCTACTTTTAGATTATCCTACTTGTCTATTTTCCTCTCTTTCTCTCTCCTCTCCCACAGGTTTGCCTTTTCTTCTGGCCTTTTCTTCTATTTTCTGACAAGCTGATGACAGCTACATTTAAAATGGTACATGGTTCTCTAGCACAGAAAGGCTTTACATGCCCAGAATAGGCTGCAATGTAAAATTGGCTAAGATCTCATGTTAAGTGGCTGTACATCTTAAGGCTGCTGACACCTGTTAGACTGCAGCAATTCATGGATTTGAGAAAACTGGGGCAGAAGGCTCCAAATCAGTGAGTGTTTTAGAAGAAATGGTGTCTGACAGGTAAAAAAAAAAAAGATTTTTTTCCCACTCCTCACCAAAGAAAAATTTTGTGCATGTATCTATTTTTAAAAAAGTAAATTGAACTGATGGACCATAAGTTAAAACTTTGGAGCATTTTAAAAGTTGGAGAAATAAAATAGCAGTTAACCAAGGTTCTTTCCCCTCCCACTTCAGCATAACCGCTGCTTTGGTTAAATGACCACACTAGACACTCTTCAAGAGTTACTGCCTCCAAATGAAAGCATAACTTCAAAGGCAGCAAAATCACAATATGCTTCTTAACCACACCCACCTTGAAACATACAAGGCAAGTACCTGTGCAACAACTTTAAGGCTGTTTGTGAGTCAACTGAAGTAAACATGAGTAATGACAGCACAGTTGAAGATAGAGGTGGAACCTGATGAAAGAGTTACTTAAGGAAAGAACAGCTGGAAAGATCTCAATGATTAGGATTTCTCTTTTGCTTAATATAGCACCCCCTCTCCACCTGGTTACCTTCTTTAATGCCAATCTGCTTACAGGTTTTGATGGACAGGTCTGGGTTCTTCTGGATCCCACTCAGCAGTGTGTATCTTCTTTATTTTTTCCTATGAATTTATTTGGCGGTGCCTCCACCCCCCTCACTCCTTCCTGGCAGGGTCACCAGGGCAGCTTGGGAGGAAAATTCTAACCACAGGGTAATCCCCACTTACTTGCCAGATAGTTGGAGACTTTGAAAAAATAACACAAACACATACAATATATTCAACACAATAATTATATTAAACAGGAGACAAATATAACATAGGGTAAAACACTATTTTTAGGTTCACTGGTGCCCACACTGCTAATACCTGTGACTTGCCCCAGTCACGTGACTTGATGTAGCAAATGTAAGATTAGTGTCCCATTGGTACACATACTTTGTTGGGGCCCTATGACCACAAAATTCCTCTCTGCAGTGGTTTAGCAGTGTGGCTGACTGGGTTCAGTACAACCCAAAGGACTCACAAGTGGGAGAAGGTGTAAATCCCTCCACAGGTTTAATATGCAGCAGGTTATAAAATCCCCAAGCCCTTACTCCCTGGCTTAAAGACACAGTTCAGGGAGTAAGGGGTCTCCAAAACAAATTCCCTGACTAACTAAAAGATGATGCGCTCACAAATTCCATGTATGATCCTCAGGTTCAGAGATGACTCTGGTCTCCTCAGTCACCGCTGAGGGGCTGATCTCTGCTAGCAGGGATCTTCTTGAGGCAGGAATCAGGTGGCTTCGGTCCCAGGATTTTCCTTCACCACAAAGGGGAGCAGGGCTCAAGGTGCAGATTACACAACTGTACTAAAAGCCAAATTGTAGTCTCCTAGCCTAGCATCCATACACACACACATAGCAGGCAGCAGCCCTGAACTAGCAGGCAGAGCAGAGCTGACCATGTGGTGACTGGTCTCACCTACGGAGCTGGAGGGCTAACTCAGCCTGACTGGGAAGTTTCCCAGCCTAATTCTACAAACTGGGAATCCTCAGGGGAGAAGGAAAAGCCCAGTGGAGGGATCTTTCTTTCAAGACCCTAGAGACCAGTTCTCAGGGGGAACCCTGCATGCAGGCCTGGGGCTTACCAGCTCCCCACCCAGCCAGTCCTGCCCTTGCCCTAGCTGGTTCCAGCCTCACTCCAAAAAAAAAAAAAAAGGCTTCTCTCCTTTCCTGAACTCCCTGGGAGGGGCATCTCACTCCCTATTGGTTGCCAGGCAGACTCTGAGTTTGCCTTGGCTCCCCCTCCCTACTAGGAACAGTGTGCCTCTCCCTGAGTGCCAGCAGACAGAGCCCCAGGAATCTAGGTAATCTCCTTGGGGGTTATGTCAATAAGAGAATTGCACCATCTGGAGAGTTTTTTATGTGGCGCTCTATAACTGCTATTATTTTCCAAAATCTTTCTGCAGTCCTAAGAGTCATTAATACTAAGAAGAGACCCATGTTCAGCAACCATATACATGCTCCTATCCAGCATATCCTTGTTGGGCTATGACTTTGAAATTTCTACAGGGAATTTATGCAGGGGAGAGGTGTTATTTCATTTCTTTTCATATAAGCTGACCACAGTGACCATGATTAAGATGTCACACTATTTATGGTGAAGGTGGTCATCAATCTAGATAATATATCAAATAGAGCTGTTAGAAAGCAGAAAATGCTTCAAAATTATTCATGAAAATTATGACTTGTTGAAAATCTTGATCACTGTATACCCTGGTCACAAAACAGCAAACATTTTCCACACAGAAATATGAAATTTGTCTGCAAAAAATGTTAAATTTAAAAAAAAATTAAAGAAATTCATCCAACTCTAATATCAAACGTTTTCCTGTAGCAACTGTCATAGCTAAAGAGGAAATTGAGGTATAAAGAGCTGGACCCTAATGGATTTTAAAAATTTTGCTCTTCACCTGTCCCAGGTTCCAGGAGTTGTTCTTTGGGCTTATATGTGTTAGTGTTTCCTCGTCTCCTATTATAGCAGGAAGACTTTGATTAATAGTGAATCTTGCTTTGACTTATCTACTTTTATCTCATGCCAAACTTAAGTGCCTTGACTGAGATATTATAAATAAACTATTTGTAGTAGCTGTCTTAATTGTTTACTTATTTTGGTTTGGGACCAGTTATTTTACAAGTATGTAAAATGTATTTTACACGAGACTATGTGACCTTGAAAAACTGGATACAAAGCCCATGGTCTGGGAAATACTTCTGTGTGGCTGGGCCTAGCTGAACACTGTGCGGAACAGGCTGACTCTGACCTGGATTACGCTTTCTTCAAGTTTTGTCCTTTGCAGTAACAGGCGTGAACATTCTAGCAGTGTGGTGATCATGCATAATATTTCATAAAAAGCCTCTCAGGTGCATTTGTGTGACTAACCATTTATTATATGACGGGGCAGTTCTTAACAGTGGTAAACCACAGGAAATAAAATCAGTTCCTTAGTGTGGTAAAAAGCAGGAGAGCTATGCTCTCCCCAACCCCTTTTGGCACCCTGACCAGTAATAATGGCAATTGGAAGGTTGGAGTGTTTCACGCTTCAAGACAGGAATAGCTGGCTGGTGCCCAAAGATACACTGAGCAAGTCAATCTGCCCGGAAGCCGAAAGTCTGTCTGCACATCCCATGCTCAGAATGAAACAACAGCTTCCAGGAAGTGGATGATGGGAACAACTTGTACACTTAGGAAGAGCACATCAAAAACACAACCATCATTTGTGGGAGTTGTTTGAACATATATAATCTAGTGCTTACTGTGAAACTATCAAGTTCTAAGACACAATAAAACAGAGACTTTAAAGAGGAGGAGTATTTACTTAGTAAAAGAAAATATGCTGTCTGGATTGCAAATTGCTTTTGCTGCTATACTCCTCGATTAGGGAGCATATTTGTCTTACAATAATGCAGAATATAAAGAGCCTTAATATCAGAGAAGTTCTGCAGTCAGATGTCATATGTATGGAAATCATAGATATTTCTGGCCAAGCAGATTAATTTAAAGCAGACTGACAGCATCAAATAAGTTTGTCTTCTAATCTGTCTTGCCAGAATAAAAAATAAATTGAACTGCAGAGCCATGTCAGTTCATAAACTGAGAGTGTTCATTTGGTGAAAGCAGCCACTTATATTTTTCTTGACCATTTGTAATAGGCTTGGAGATTACAATAGCTACTGGAACCAGCTCTGCATTGTTGTCTTGTCTTTTATCTCATGAAGAAGATGAACTTTTCCTGGTACAGAATTTAATTGGGTTTTACTTGGATGGTGCTTCTGTAATATTGGGTGATCAATCCATCATATTCACTAAACTGAAAGAAAAATTCCCTTGACTGATAGGATGGCACTGCTCAAATGCCAAGTTGAAGCCATCACTAGATGCCATATGAAACAATACAAAAATATACCACCTCCAGTTTTATAGCCAGATTGTCCGGGGAGTGGGGATGGTTAGCAAGTCAGCCAAAAACCAAAAAAGGGCTTGCAAAGGCATTTGCTGAACTAAGAGTATGCATTTAAAAAATAGAAGCAGCAGCAAGGAAGACATCTGGTGTGACATGGATTAGCTCCAGCTTCAAAATTGTAAATGCTACTTGGCATTCATATTCAGTTTTCTACAGCCAAAGATGACAAGTCAGAAGACAAGCAGCACTTCAAGTTTATGGAAGAGCTATCTGCCAGGTCTTCTTAAATCTAAGCTTGATATTGGATTCTCTGGAGAACTGAAAGGTCTGTCTCAGGTTTTGCAGGCAAGAGACCTAATGCTGACAGCTATAAATAAACTCAGCCAAGACAAATTGATGCATTTGAAGGGTGAAAGGAAAACATGGACGCTCATCAGCAACAAGCAGCTGCTAAGGAAGAACTACTGTGAATTGGACAGCACAAATGCCAAAAAACAAATTAAAGTATGAGAGTTGTTCAAGGCTCTAATTAAGGCTGTGATTATGGGGATGATAAGCCATAATATGACACCAAGTCTATGGCCAAATAATTTGCCATGATTCTTTAGAGAGTTAGACCTGCAAGACGAATGTGATCTCTTATGTGATAAGTGATCTAAAAGATGACAGGACTTGAGAAGCAAATTTAGGAAACAGGTACATTCCATCAATTGCATTCAGCAGAACAATGACTTTCTTTATAGTCAGTAGAACCAAACCACTCCTCAGCACATACTTCAAGCATGAAAAAAAAGGCAAACTTCCAGAAGCCTGCATGATCATATGATATTCTAGTCAGGAAAAAAAGATTCTAAGACCTGTGGCAAACCCTATATGGCTACTCTACACCAACAGGAAAACGGGGGTATGAATCTAACACTAGCCTTCCAGTGTCTATTTTTTCCTGTGTACTCTGCTGATGGGTGTTAACAGTTCATTAGAGCACTTTGCATTATTCTTCTTTGAAGCTTCAAAGTACAGTGTACTGTTTATGTGCATCAGGAAGGTACACACAAGCATGTAGACCATGGCAGGCTATGGTAGTCTAGATTCACGCTACAGCTTGCTGCAACCTAAGGGTATGTCTAGACTACATGGCTCCATCGACGGAGCCATGTAGATGAGGTTTCTAGACATAGGGAAATGAAGCGGCGATTTAAATAATCACCGCTTCATTTACATCAAAATGGCTGCCACGCTGTGCCGATCAGCTGTTTGGCGGCACAGCGCAGTAGTCTGGACGCTCCAGATTACTTCGTGGAATGAGGTTTACTGGGGCGGTCGACAAGGGCTTCCCTTGTCGACCGCAGAGCGTCCAGACTACCGCGCTGTGCTGCCACACAGCTGATCGGCACAGCGCAGCAGCCATTTTGATGTAAATGAAGCGGCGATTATTTAAATTGCCGCTTCATTTCCCTTTTTCGAGTACACTAATCTACATGGCTTTGTCGACGGAGCCATGTAGTTTAGACGTGCCCTAATTGTCAAGAAAAAGCCTGAGCAATTGAAAACTAGATTTTTCTCCTTCACGTTCTGATGTAATTAATGCTCACCTTGAATTAAGTTGAAAAACTAATATTATAGTCGAAACTGCATCCTTTAGCAATGGAGGCTTCTGAACCTAACTACATGGGTTCCTGCCTCTAACTGTTTTCCATGTTTTAAATTGAAATTTGATCCTCCTGAATGAATTCCTGGCATTCTAGCCCTTATGTTAACAATCTGACAAAGCAGCAACATCATTATTGTAGCAATTTGTGCATAAGCAGAGCTTTTTTATTTTGGCCAACTCAAAAGAAATATAGATAAGAGCAGAATATATAAGCTGTGTACTGTATTTGCAATCACATAACCTATTCCTTTGTATTTTTCATGTCTGTTGAACAAAAATGCCCCACTTCAGCTATTTTTAACTGTATGGAAAGTTCAAATGAAGCAAATTATACTGAGGAAAGCAGACAGTGATAAATGCCTACTCCCGGAACGCTGTGTACCCTTTCTCTGTTCCCTATCTTACTGTATGTCAGAGACTTTGAATCATTTTGTGTATTGTCAGACAACACCATTGTTTTTTTGCCCGTAGTCTGCATAGTAGCTGTTTTAGTGACCCCTGCATTTTCATGCTTGTGAGGGAGTGGCAGGATACGCGAAAGAAAATATAGAATCAAATGAAGTAAAAATCTTAAATGAGCCTAAATGTTCCACAGAATCTCTATGGATAGTAATTCCATGCTCCAATAATAAGAATATAGCAGTAGGGATATATTATGGACCACCTGATCAGGGCAGTGATAGTGACTATGAAATGCTAAAGGAGATTAGCGAGGCTATCAAAATAAAAAACTCAGTAATAGTGGGGGATTTCAACTATCCCCATATTGACTGGGTACGTCACCTCCCTCAGGGTGGGATACAAAGATAAAATTCCTTGATACCTTAAATGACTGCTTCATGGAGCAGCTTGTTCTGGAACCCACAAGGGGAGTGATTTAGTCCTAAGTAGAGCACAGGATCTGGTTCAAGAGGTAAATATAATTGAACTGCTTGGAAATAGTCACCAAATGTAATACAATTTAACATCCCTGTGCTAGGAAAAACACCTCAGCAGCCCTACACTGTGGCATTTAATTTCAGAAAGGGGAACTACACAAAAATGAGGAAGTTAGTTAAACAGAAATTAAAAGATAAAGTGACAAAAATAAAATCTCTGCAAGCTGCATGGAAACTTTTCAAAGACATGATAATAGAGGCCCACCCTAAATGTATATCCCAAATTTAAAAAAACACAGTAAGAGAACAAAAAAAGTGCCACCGTAGCTTAACAACCAGGTAAAAGAAGCAGTGACAGAGAAAAAGACATCTTTTAAAAACTGGAAGTCAAATCGTAGTGAGGAAAATAGAAAGGAGCACAGACTTTGTCAAATTAAATGTAAAACTATAATAAGAAAAAGCCAAACTGGAGTTTGAAGAACAGCTAGCCAAAAACTCAAAAAGTAATAGCAAAATGTTTTTTAAGTACATCAGAAACAGGAAGTTGGCTAAATAAGCAGTGGGGCTCTTGGACAATCGTGATGCTAAAGGAGCACTCAGAGATGATAAAGTCATAGCGGAGAAGCTAAATTAATTCTTTGGTTCGGTCTTCATGGCTGAGGATATTGGGGAGAGTCCCAAACCTGAGCCATTCTTTTTAGGTGACAAATCTGAGGAATTGTCCCAGATTGAGGTATCATTAGGGGAGGTTTTAGAACAAACTGATAAACTTAACAGTAACAAGTCACTGGGACCAGATGGCATTCACCCAAGAGTTCTTAAGAACTCAAATGGGAAATTGCAGAACTATTAACTGTGGATTTTAACCTATCCTTTAAATCAGCTTCTGTACCTAATGATTGGAAGATAGCTAACGTGATGCCAATATTTAAAAAGGGTTCTAGAGGTGATCCTGGCAATTACAGACCAGTAAGTCTAACATCAGTACCGGGCAAATTAGTTGAAACTATATTAAAGAATAAAATTGTCAGACATATAGATGAACATAATTTGTTGAGGGAAAGTCAACATGGTTTCTGTAAAGGAAAATCATGCCTTACTAATCTGCTAGAGTTCTTTCAGGGGGTCAACAAACATGTGGACAAGGGGGATCCAGTGGATATAGTACACTTAGATTTCCAGAAAGCCTTTGACAAGGTCCCTCACCAAACGCTCTTAAGTAAATAAGTTGTTATGGGATAAGAGGGAAGGTCCTTTCGGTGAGTGATAACTGGTTAAAAGACAGGAAACAAAGGGTAGAAATAAATGGTAAATTTTCTGAATGGAAAGAGGTAACTAGTGGGGTCCCCCAAGGGTCTATCCTGGGACCAATCCTATTCAATGTATTTATAAATGATCCAGAGAAAGAGGTAAACAGTGAGATGACAAAATTTGCAGATTATACCAAACTGCTCAAGATAGTAAAGACCAAAGCAGACTGTGAAGCGCTTCAAAAAGATCTCACCAAAATAAGTGATTGGGCAACAAAATGGCAAATGAAATGTACTGTTGATAAATGTAAAGCAATGCACATTGGAAAAAATAATCCCAACTATACATACAATATGATGGAGACTAATTTAGCTACAACTAGTCAAGAGAGAGATCTTGGAGGCATTGTGGATAGTTATCTGAAAACATCTACTCAGTGTGCAGCAGCAGTCAAAAAAGCAAATAGAATGTTAGGAGTCATTAAAAAAAGGATTAGAGAATAAGACAGAGAATATCTTATTGCCTCTATATAAAACCATGGTACGCCCACATCTTGAATACTGCATACAGATGTGGTCGATTCAGCTCAAAAAGGATATATTGGTATTGGAAAAGGTTCAGAAAAGGGCAACAAAAATTATTAGTGGTTTGGAACGGATCCCATATGAAGAGAGATTAAAAAGACTTGGACTTCTCAGCTTAGAAGAGAGGACTATTTAGAAAAGCTAAACTATTTAGAAAAGCTAAACATACACAAATCCATGGGTCCGGACTTAATGCATCCAAGGTTACTGAGGGAGTTGGCAAATGTCATTGAGGAGCGTTTGGCCATTATCTTTGAAAAGTCGTGGAGATCGGGAGAGATCCCGGATGATTGGAAAAAGGCAAATGTAGTGCCCATCTTCAAAAAAAGGAAGAAGGACGATCCAGGGAACTATAGGCCAGTCAGTCTTACCTCGGTTCCTGGAAAAATCATGGAAGGGATTCTTAAGGAATCCATTTTGAGGCACTTGGAAGAGAGGAAAGTGATTAGGAATAGTCAGCATGGATTCACAAAGGGTAAGTCGTGCCTGACCAATTTGATTAGCTTCTATGATGAGGTAACTGGCTCTGTGGATGTGGGAAAGTCAGTGGATGTGATCTACCTTGACTTTAGCAAAGCTTTTGATATGGTCTCCCACAATATTCTTGCCAGCAAGTTAAGGGAATGTGGATTGGATAAATGGACAGTAAGATGGATAGAAAGCTGGCTAGAAGGCCAGGCCTAGCGGGTAGTGATCAACGGCTCGATGTCAGGATGGCGGTCGGTTTCTAGCGGAGTGCCCCAAGGTTCGGTTCTAGGACCGGTTTTGTTCAATATCTTTATTAATGACCTGGATAAGGGGATGGATTGCACCCTCAGCAAGTTTGCGGATGACACTAAGCTAGGGGAAGAGTTAGATATGCTTGAGGGCAGAGATAGGGTCCAGAGTGACTTAGACAAATTGGAGAATTGGGCCACAAGAAATCTGATGAAGTTCAACAAGGACAAGTGCAGAGTCCTGCACTTGGGACGGAAGAATCCCAAGCATAGTTACAAGCTGGGGACCAACCAGTTAAGTAGTAGTTCTGCAGAAAAGGACCTGGGGGTTACAGTGGATGAGAAGCTGGATATGAGTCAACAGTGTGCCCTTGTAGCCAAGAAGGCTAATGGCATATTAGGTTGCATTAAGAGGAGCATTGCCAGCAGATCCAGAGATGTGATTATTCCCCTTTATTCAGCTCTGGTGAGGCCACATCTGGAGTACTGTGTCCAGTTCTGGGCCCCCCACTACAAAAAGGATGTGGGCACATTGAAGAGGGTCCAGCGGAGGGCAACCAAAATGATTAGGGGGCTGGAGCATATGAGTTATGAGGAGAGGCTGAGGGAGTTGGGTCTGTTTAGTCTGCAGAAGCGAAGAATGAGGGGGGATTTGATAGCAGCCTTCAACTTCCTGAAGGGAGGTTCCAAAGAGGATGGAGAGAGGCTGTTCTCAGTAGTGACAGATGGCAGAACAAGGAGCAATGGTCTCAAGTTGTGGTGGGAGAGGTCCAGGTTGGATATTAGGAAAAACTATTTCACTAGGAGGGTAGTGAAGCACTGGAATGGGTTACCTAGGGAAGTAGTGGAGTCTCCATCCCTAGAGGTGTTTAACTCTCGGCTTGACCAAGCCCTGGCTGGGTTGATTTAGTTGGGATTGGTCCTGCCTAGAGCAGGGGGCTGGACTTGATGACCTTCTGAGGTCTCTTCCAGCTCTATGGTTCTATGATTCTATGATTCTAGGACAATAAGGGGGGATATGATAGAGGTCTATAAAATCATGACTGGTGTAGAAAAAGTGAATAAGTAAAAGTTATTTCCTTATTCCCACAATATAAGAATGAGGGGTCACCAAATGAAATTAATAGGAAACATGTTTAGAACAAACAAAAGGAAGTTTTTCTTCACTCAGCACACAGTCAACCTATGGAACTCCTTGCCAGAGGATGTGATGAAGGCTAGGACTTTAACAGGGTTCAAAAAAGAGCTAGATAGATTCATGGAGGTTAGGTCCTTCAATGGCTATTAGCCAAGATCAGTAGGAATGGTATCCCTAACCTCTGTTTCGCTGGAGGTAGGTGACAGAGGAGGGATCACGTGAGGATTACCTGTTGTGATCTCTCCCTCTAGGACATCTGGTATTGGCCACTGTTAGCAGACAGGATACTAGGCTAGATGGACCTCTGGTCTGACCCAGAATGGCCATTCTTATGTTTATGTTTTTATTGTGCGCTACTGTTGTGCCAACATTAGGTGACAGAGAACCTCTGTGATCCTGAATCTTTTTTCACGGACATTTGGTTATTTGACCAAAACCTTTTGACACTTTGTTGCAGGTGACCCATATAGGAATTGTTTGCTATTAATTCAGCATCTTGTTATTTCTCTGTCAGGTGGCTGGACTAGTCAGGCCCCATGCAGTTTGAGGACCACAATCACAGTGCTGTATAGGTCTACTTACGTTTAGTATTACCTGCTGCTAATCTGAACCCCAGAACAACATTTGTGCTTATATCCCATATCTTGGCAACATTGGTCATCCATACAGCTTTTACATAGCCCTAGTACCCTCACTCTGTCTTCTCTGCAATTTTTATTTGTTCCCTGCACAGCTCCTTGTGTATCAGCTTTACTGCAATCCATGGTTGCTTTGGCCATTCTGCTTCCCATGGTTTTCTATGGCTGAATTTCCCTGGGAGCTCCCAACCATTCTTCAGTTTCTTATTAATATCTGCATGCAAGCCAGTCTCCTAAAGATTGCCATTAATCTTTAGCATGAATGTATTATGATTACATTATGATAGTTTTCAGGAGCCCTAGTTATAGACCATTGTGCTAGACACGGTACAAATAAATTCTGTGTTTTATTCAATGGCTTGTAAATTGTTCTGTGATCATTTAGGGTGAAAGGTGCTACATATGGATGGGGGTATTTTTGCCATTGTTGGCACTCCAAGGTACCTTCTTCCCAACTGGGAGTAGCTGTGCAATTGGAAAAGATCCTATGGCACTTTTGAAGTGAGTGTTCCAGCCAACAGGCTGTCCTTAAGAAATAGTCTTTAATGTCCAAAGCTCTTTGAGAATGCATAATGGTTGCTTTGTTTGACAATACGGGTATCACAACTCTTGGAGAAAGCTTGAAGATGCAAATAACTATATAAAACCAAATTCTATCCCACACTTAACCTGCAGAAAAGCATCATAATTCTAGCTTGTCTTGAATGAAAGCAAAATAACCAGTGCTATGGGAGCAGACAAGCGTAGTCACACAAGTCAAGCTGCAGGCAAGCTCTAAAAGAAATCATAAATCTCTTCCTGTGGACTTCCTCCGGGTGTATATCAACAGAAAAGTAACTTCAAGTTGCAATCTTGTGTGCTGGGGACATAGAAAACAACAGATAAAAGCAAAACATTTATTCTCCATGTGATATGCATGTATATCATGCAGGGCATAATTGTCATTAATGCCAGTTGCACAGCACTAGAAACTTACATAGACATCCACATTAAATATCCTCACGCATCCATAGTTACATACATACAAATAACATGGGAGATCCCTGCAGGGTTAAAGCAGCCAAATGTATATAGACAAGAGAGATACAGTCTATGGTTTTAAAAAGTGACTGAGATGTAGTCATCTGTCAGCTCTGAATGGCCAGGCTGACCATGGGGATATCTGCTTCAGTTTTCTAGCTCCACCCTTTGAGAGTTCAAACAGCAAAAGAGATGACTGATTTTCCTGGCAGCTACTTTTACTTTTTCCAGAATTTACATGGATGGGATATGCCCATTTGCACATAGCCTGTTCCTAGGTGTAAGGGGCAATTAGCGGTCTTTGTATGATGATGTTCCACAATGGCCCATTTCATTTTGATAGGCCTACTTGATGGGCGGAGATAATCCTGCCTGATTGAGGCTATGTCTATACTACAGGCTTCTTGTGCAAGAAGCTTTTTGCGGAAGAGATCTTTTGCAAAAACTTATTGTGCAAGAGCACGTCCACACTGCAAAAGCACATAAAAAAAGCAATGTGCTTTTGCGCAAGAGAGCGTCCAGACTGCATGGACGCTCTCTCTCGAAAGGAAACTCTGATTGCTATTTACAGAATGGCCACCAGGGCACCTATGCGTTTTGCACCGATTGCTTCTTTTTGCACAAAAAATCCCTGTTCCCCGTCCACACACACGTTTTTGCACAAGAACTCTTGTGCAAAAAGGAATTATTCCTCGTAGAAGGAGGAAAACTTAAACCAGAAAAACTCCTCTGTCGTTTCGTTTTACTTGCGCAAAAATGTGCTTGAGGTGTGGACGCTCTGCGAGTTTTTACACAAAAACAGCCCGTTTTGCTCAAAAACACTGTAGTATAGACCTAGCCTGAGTTCACAATGCCAGAGTTACCATTTTTACAATTACAAAGCAAAAGCTTATTGTACAGCATGGGATAAAGACATTATGTGAGATTAATGGATGCAGCAACTTACAAACATTTCATAAAGTCTAAATATATTGTTACAAGTCCAGTTCTCCTTTTTAATATACTAATGAACGTGTCAATGCTCAGCTAAGGCACAAAGCCTTGGCAAAAGCAGGTATCTGCTCTGCCAGGGATCCAGCTCTGTGTTGCACAAAAGATGCCATCTGGAGGAAAATAGGGGCATTTAGGCCCTTACAATTATGGGCCTAAGTCCTCTAAAGTATTTAGGCAACTTACTCCAGTTGAAATCAAGAGGTATTTAGATGCCTAATTCCCAGAGATTAGGCACCTAAATAGCTTTGAGGATCTGAGTGCAGGGATGGATGGGGGTCAGCGAAGGTCCCAACATAACTTTAAGCAGCCTGGAGAGTTTATGCATGCTGACTATTGGTTGTGTGGCAAATATTGCTGTAAAAATATTGGTTGTAACTGTATGGAAATGAGTAATTTGATTTGTAGTGCTACTGCCTTAAAATGGCAATTAAACTCTTCTCCCATGTATTTATTTAAAAGCCCATGATGTGTGGCTCAGGGGAAAATATATGGTATATTAATAGTCCTTGCCCTTCTTGATCAGTCGAACCTCTAATTTTTTATGTCTAGCTACAGACTGACTTTTGCCATGAGCACCAGTATGGAGGTGATATATCATGTAACAAAAGTCAGTCTGCACACGGACAGTGTGTGGCAGGGGTGGAGCCAAGGGCTTGGACTGAGGGCTCTAAATAGGGGTGCAGCTCTACATGGGTGCTGCCAGTGTGGGAGAGGATTCTGGCTGGAGGTGTGGGCTCTGGAGTGGGGCTGGGATGACAGGTTTGGGGTGTAGGAGGAGGCTCCAGGGTGGTGGAGGGCAGTGGGGTTGAGGGATTCAGAATATAGGAGGGAGCTATGGGTTGAGGCAAGGAGTTGGGGTGCAGGAGGGGGTGAGGGCTCTGGAGTATGCCTGGTGATGAGGGATTTGGGATGCAAGAGGGGACTTAAGGTTTGGGGAAGGCCTCAGGCCTGAGGATTGGGGCGCACGAGGGGGTACAAGCTCTGGAATGGGGATGTGGGCTTTGGGGTGGAGCCAGGTATGAGGAATTGGGTTTTGGGGGGGACTTAGGCTTGGGCTGGGGGTTGGGGTTCAGGCTTATCTGGTGGGCTCCTGGTCAACAGCACTAAGGCAGGATGCCTGCTGCCTGCCTGTCCTGAGGCACTGCACTATGCCCCAGAAGTGGCCATCAGATCTGGCTCCTGAGGAGAGAAATGAGGCTCCACACTGCACTACATGCACGGTTCTTGTCTGCAAGCAACCCCATCCCCAGCTTCCATTGGCCGGGAACCAGCCAATGAGTTTACAGAGCCAGTGCTCAGGGTGGGGGCAGCCTGTGGAGCCCGATGACCCCTTGCTTAGGATCTGGACCTGCTGCTGGCCACTTCCCCACAAGCCTCAGCTCAGGGCTGCCCCGGCTGTGGCAGCTCCCTGGTGGGGCTGGTGGGTAGAGGCGCCTCTCCCCCACAGCAGCTTCAGGGTTTGGGAAGAGGTATCTCTCCCCACTGTAGCCCTGAGCCTCTGAGTCCCTGCATGGGGCTTAATAGGAAGCTGTGAAGCCGCACAGCTTAGAGGGAAATTAACTCTTGATCTTTTGTTAATATTCTACACAGCTACTTGCTCTCATTTTCTCTGCATGATAGGCTGGACTATCTCCTTTCCTCCGTAGTTGCCCTGATGGCTCCTAAGACACTCCTAAAGATACTACATTACCACCATTCTGTCAGATTGTAGAATTAACTCATTTTAAAAGATCTGAATCTTTCCCCCAACTTTTCCAGTTACTCTTCTCCAGAATGCCCAGCAACTCCCCATCAGTCATTTCCAGAATTGTGCCCATCTCAGTGGGACCCAGTAGGAAGTTTGTTTCTATGTCCATTATTCATTTTTGTTTGATTTTTCCCCATGTACCACAGCACTCAAACACCTGAAAGACATGTTGGTGCTCGATACCACACACATCTTTACTTTTTAGCTTTAGAAATAAATTGCAGGTGAATTGTTTCCTATGTCCATCCAGCAAGAGCTGAACACTTTCTTACCTCAGAATAGCTTACCTTTTATTTTCCTAAATCAGACACTCTTGGGGTAGAAAAGAAAATAAATGGAACATGAAAGAGAACACTCCTACAAATTCAGCTAGTGTACTACATTTGTATGTGCTGTTTTGGTGCAAAACACCCTCATTAACACTGCACTTGGGAGTCAATAAACATTCTGAATTTATAAAGAATGGATCTTGTAACAAAGTTGATGCTGCATACAATCAGAGAGAGGTGCTCTCTGAGCCTTTTAAGGCGCATGGAATGTCTTTCAAATCCTGCAATACTGTGTCATATAAGCAATAAGTATGCAAGATTTAGAAAATGTCTAAATTCATTCATTCACTGCACTCTAAACGCAAAACACACTTCAATCTCTGTCCCACATGTGGCCATTTGTGTGCATTTTAGTTAAGGCTTTATTGTTCCTCTTAAGAGAATGCAATAATTAGAAGTTTGTCTCATTCATGTATTTTCCTTTGGGCCACATCGCTCTCTAGCTACTGTTGTTAAGGATTACAATGGACTAAAGTGATAATCTAAGTCATCCTGTGATGTCTAGGATTAAAAGAAAAATCACAAAGGACAAGGTGTGTAAATTGAGGCAGACACTGAAGGGAAAAGATTCTACCGAAAGAAATGGAGAGAAAAGGCTGCCACTACCAAGTGTTCTAAAATCAACTGTTCATTTCCTGAGAGATTCAAGCCCCATTGCCTGTAGCATAATGGTGTGATTTGAAACATGGGCAGATAGGCCAGTGCTTTCAATGAGCTAAGCAGAAAGTGTATCACTTTCCAGTGGGGTTTTGCTCTTTATGTCTCTTCAGAAAGTGTGGTAAGTCAACTGGGGGAAACTGCTGGTGGGATGCTCATGTAGGCCCTGGGTCTGCCAGCGGGAGGAGCTCTAGTGAATGGCATGAATGCTCTAGCTGTGCAGGAGTTACTGTTAGACATCTCTTTGCCCTATGTTGGTCATCTGATGGCATAATATTTCTTCATCCTCTTCTCTCTGGTTTGACAGGCAGCTAGGGAAAGATGACCCTGTTGTGTACAGATTGGACGTCCCTGGTCCGGTACCCTCAGGAGCTGAGTGGTCCCAAGCCATGGAATTTGCCAGACCAGGGGAGGTCAAGGTTCCCCTCTGGGCTGTGAGCATCCCCATAGCCTGGGTTTTTCTCACAACTGCTGGCCCCATGCTGGGGCTCCCAGGATTAGCCTCCCCAGGCTGGGATTCCCCCCAACCCCTCTCTGCTGAGGCTCCAAGCTGGGCGGGACTTCCCCCAGCCCCACTGCTGCTGGGGTTTCTGGCCAGGGCTGGGGCTGGAGATTCCCAGTGGCTGCCACCAGCCGCACTCCCACCAAGGATCCCCCCCCCAGCTGCCACCAGCCCCACTTCCATCATGGTTCCTGGCTGGGGATTCCCCACACCAGCTACTGGCTCAGCTGCCGCCTGGGTTCCCAGCCAGGGCTGGAGATTCCTTTCAGCTGCTGCAGGGGCTCCCCAGCCTGAGGCTCCCCAGGGCTGGACTTCCCACCCACTGCAGGACCAACCCCTGCCAACCCAGCTGGGGCTTCTTAGCACGGGTGGGACTCCCAGCTGACTCGTGCTCCTTGCCTCCAGGACTCTCTTGTCCAGCAACATCTGTGGTCCCTCCTTACAGACCACAGATGTTGCCAGACCAGAGCATCCCAGATTTCAGAGGTTCAACCTGTATTTAAAATGACCAGAAAATACCTGTAAAAGTCATGTACATTGGATTGCATCTCTTTACTCACCCACACCCTTCCTATGTTTCTCGTCAGCATATGCTGTAAAATTTCCAAGACACTGCCTTCAGTTGCACTTCTGAAACTCTGGCACTCTGTGGGACTCTAGGAGTGCATCTAGACTGGCAAGATTTTGCGCTAAAGCAGCCACTTTTGCGCAAAAACTTGCCGCCTGTCTACACTGGCCACGAGAATTTGCGCAAGAACACTGACTTTGTAATGTACAATATCAGTGCTTCTTGCACAAATACTTTGATGCTCCTGCTCAGGCATAAGCCCTCTTGCGCAAGAATACTTGCGCAAGAGGGCCAGTGTAGACAGCAATGTTAATTTCTTGCGCAAGAAAGCCCGATGGCTAAAATGGCTATTGGAGCTTTCTTGCGCAAGACAGCGTCTATACTGGGCACGGATGCTTTTGCGCAAAAGCAAATCTTTTGCGCAAAGGCACATGCCAGTCTAGACGCTCTCTTGCGCAAATACTTTTAATGGAAAAACTCTTCTGTTAAAAGTATTTGCGCAAAATCATGCCAGTCTAGACGCAGCCCACCAGTGTAACCCTAAGCAAAACTTGATCTCAGACATTTGTATGTCTATATTGCACATTAAGCCCATGTCCCATATATGTAGTATGGAGGCTTGTTTCCAAGCCTATGCTTGCACATCTACCCTACATTGTAAAGTTGTGTTTTTACATGCTGGATCCCAGTCCAATAGCCATGCTAATACAACTATACTACATTATGCGGATCTTCTGACTCAGGTTGTGACTTGAAATGTGTCTACACTGCTACGGGACAGGACTTAGACCCGTAACTGAGCAGGACTTGGGAACCCAGGCTTTCTATACAGTGTAGGCATATGTCACATTACTCCTCTTTGCTGTGATTTTACACACCACTTACTCCTGAATAAAGTTACTAGCATTTAAACTGCATACAAATTTCATGTAAAACTCACTTTAAAGGTATTTCATCACCTTCAGAAAAAATATTTTTTGCCTCAGTTTTCAAAATTCCCCCCTCCCCCCAACATAACATGGTGTCTTCATTTTTGTCAAAGATTTTCAGACTATGCATGTGTTTCAGATATTGCTGCCCGAAATAAGTGGCATGTTAAAACTGTTCTTTCTTCATCCTACAAAACCCCACTCTGTGCATCAGATATTGTGGAGAAGAGGCAGAACATCAGAGCATTGTGTGTCACAATTCAGGGCAGTTACACCAGTCTTCCTTCTCTGTGGTCCCGTAAGAACACTCACTCTAGGCTCCGAGCTCCTGAAACATCACCTCTTTTGATGAGAGACCTGCATCTCTCCACTTCCTGATTGGGGTTTCTCCAAACTACATAGTCTCTGTCTATACTCTGACAGGATAAAGGCTGGCTTGCTGAGATTTTCTCTCCAGAGGCTGCCCCCAATTGTAAGTCACCACACAGTTCTTTATAAGCAAGCACATTTATTTTTAAGGTGAAAGCATTACACAGAGAACATTACAAATAAAAAAAGAACCTATGCACATGCTAAAAGTTTACCCTAACTCCAGCATTGGGCTCTGGTAAGTGTCAGTCCTTCAGAATTCACCACTTGGTTTTGCCCATTGTTGCAAGTTTATAACTGTCTCAAACCAACCATAAATAGTTCAGTTTTTCCTTTACGTGGCATGGGCCTTTGATTTTGACTTCCTGTGGCAGGTGATGAGAGGCCATGGGTCTTGGAGTGCACAACTCCAGGCATGTTTGAGGCACAGCTGAATTTCCAGGAAAATTTGAGCAATTCCCCTAGTCTGGCCTCAAGCTTACCAATGTAGCTCTCTTGCTGGACATTAGCCATTGGTTACTCTCCTTACTGTTGTCTCTGGGAAGCTAATATCTGGCTGATTCTACAACATGTGTTAGTGACAACCATACAAACACATTCACATAATTTTGTATGAATTGATGATATACATACGCAGATAAATGACTTTCAGCAGATCTTAACCTTTCCCCTGACACCTTACAAAGCATGCTTTATATGCAAGATCATGTTGATATAAAAATGAGAAATATGGGGATTACAGGGCACTCCCCCAATGTATACAATGTCACACACACCTTTTCCTAGAGTGACAACCTTATGGGCATTCTGGCTTAGAAGTTACTTTTTCAGGAACACATAACTGTTGGAGCAAATAGACATAGAATTTGCCAGAAGGATTTTTTTTGGATCACTCTTTAGACAGCACACAATGTATATACTGGTGCGGGACTCTCTGATCTGGCAACTTTCAGTAGGACCACAGATGTTGTTGGACCAGAGAGCCCTGGCGCAGCAGAGCTCCAGCAACCCCAGGGTTGGCCACAGAGCTGGGAGTCCAGGGGCCCAGGGCAAAAGAGTCTGGTGATCTGCTGACAGACTCCCAGAGAGTCCAGCGTATATCAGCAGAAAGGCCAATCTCCATGGTTCCAACCAACTCCCTCCTTCATGACCTGTCAGATCCCAAGGGTACCAGACCAAGGAGGTCTAACCTGTCGCTCCAACAAGTAAATACCTTTATGCTTTTCACTTCTCCATTTCCTCACCACTTTTTTGCATTCTTTGGGATTTGGCAGAGTTCTCTAGTGTGTCTAGGACACCTGCCCTTTTGCTCATGGCTTCACCTCACCTTCTCCCGGACTCCTGCAGTTTAGTATCCTTCCACTTATTCAAGGAGATGGTGAGAGACACTTCCTTTTATAACATCAGCCCCCTTTTATCAGGAGACTCTCCAAACAGCTTCATAGGGGAATCAAAATCCCCTATCAGGTAATGCATTTGCTTAATTACAGCCTAACTGGTAGAACTAGTGTTCTTAATTTGGCCATCTACTTTAGCATATCCAGTTTACTGTCCAGAAAGACCTTTTTATAGTCCCTTCTTTGAGCCCCTACATAGCCCCACATCACACACACAATTGATTAATCACTCTCAGAAAGTGTCCTTGTAAAAAAGTTAATTCCTTGAGGTTAGTAACTAAGCAGCACAAAATTAAACATCTAAATAGAAGCACACAGAATATTTCATAAAAGTGCAGAAATCTCTTACATTCTCCACATCTAGTCATCCAGGCTGAGTTAATGGAGGTGTTGATCAGTTCACTATTGCTGTACTCTCAGGGCTCAGTTCAATGGAAGACAGATCTACGTAGTGGTCAGAGGAGCTCTGATTTGGCTACAAGATACACTGAGACAGGTCCAAAGTAAGGCCACTCTCCTGATCTTAAGAATAGTTAAGGACAGGTTTGGTTCCTGGCAAAGAATACAGCAACTGCAGAACTGCTGTAAGCTATGCTGAAGCAAATAACTCCTCTGCAATACTTCAACAGATCCTTGGTTAACTGCACCTGGAAATCCTTTGAGATCTTTGACCTCTTACGCCCTGGACCTTTAAAGCCTTGATCAGACCTACGGTAGCAGACTTGCCAAAACCCAATGTGTAATTGTTGCAATGAAAGTTTTACCCAACTCTAACTTCTACATTTGCTGACTGCACATTAAAAAAAACAATTTGCAATTTACATTCTCACCTTTTCAGATGTGTGTTGCTAATTAATTCAGAGTGATAGCACAATGGCTAAATATACTTTATGTTCTCTGGCTACAAATAGTTTGTACGCAGACACAGAAAACCAGTGTAAGCTATTTTAAAGTTCTTACTCTCTGCAAAGAAAAAAATCAGGTGTTTGGGGGGGAAGGGTTGTACCATTTATTGCTGAGAATTCTCTGTGTCTCACTGAAACAAGTTCCCTCCTGCTCATGAACATACTTGCCTGGGTTTCAGGGAGAGATGATCTCAGTTACAGTAGCTCCGTGATCGAGCTCTGATTCCCTTAAACCTTTTCTTGCATCAATTTTTATGGTAGATTTCCAAATAAAATACACTAACATCCAAAGCCAGCACAAAATGCAGCTGTACAATCAGACATTGGGGAATGGGGCGTGTGCTGCTGATAGCACCATCCTATGTCACAAGTGCCTGGAAAGGCCTAATTTCAGTTTGGAAAGTGCTGTCAGGTCTTAAACTAGAAAGTAATAAGGAGGAAGAATAACCATCCTCATTATTGAAATAAGGTGTAAGACTGAGGTTCTGACCGTTTGTTAAAGAACCTGTGATGATTTTCCCAGGAGTTAGAATGTTAACACTAGCCACATTATTTTCTGTCTATCTAAAGTTGCCCTGCTAATTGCAATAGGATAAAATGCTCTTCTTTTAGCCCCAAATAGTTGTGTAAACTGCTAGATGTGAACTGTTAAATGTCTATTGCATTGTATCCCAGAAATGGCCTTAAAAATATTATTGTAACCTCCTGCCCCCAGACACTGAAGTGTGTAAGGGCAATACTTTAGAATACTGTTGTACTTTGTAAGTGGCAATCATTTAAAAACAAACAAAAAATTTAACTAACTCCCAAAAGAAAAAGTAAATTAGACAGAAATTTGCAAAGCAACAGAAATTAGCAAAGAAAGAAAGAGAAAAGACCAGTGGAAGAATTATTTCTTGTGTCTTGCTTACAACACGCCTGCTGATACATCCCCAAAAGATTATTTTTAGCAATAGTGTTACACTGTTGACTCATATTTTTCTGGTGATCCTTTATAACCCCAGATCTTTTTCTGCTGTACTCCTTTTTAGGCAGCCATTTCCCAGTTTATATGCATGCATGTTCCTGATTTGCATGAGTCCTTATTGAATTTCATCCTATTTACTTCAGACCATTTCTCCAATTTGTCCAGAGTATTTTGAGCTATAATTCCATTCTCCAAAGCATTTACAACCCCTCCCAGTTTGGTATCTTATGCAAATTCTATAAATTTACTCTCTATGCCATTATCTAAATCATTTACAAAAATATTGAACAAAACCAAAACTAGGACCAACCCGTGTGTGATCTCACTTGATATGACCTTCAAACTGGATGGTGAACAACTGGCAGTTACTCTCTGGGAACAGCTTTCCAACCAGTTAGGTGTTCACCTTATAGTAGCTCCATCTAAGTTGTATTTCCCTTGTTTGTTTATGAGAAGGTCATGCAAGACAGTATCAAAAGCCTTACTAAAGTTAAGATATACCATACCTACCACTCCCCCCCCCCCCATTCACAAGCCTTTTAGACCTTGTCTATTCTGCACTGTTGACAAATGTCAGGTTTCATTGATAAAACAGTGGACATGTACACACAACAATGCTCCTCCTATCAATTTAACTCTTCAGCCACACCAACATAATAAAACCTCAATGAGTGGCAGAGAGCTTTTTGCAGCAACTTAGAGTGATGTAGTGTCAGTGTAAAAACTATGAGGAGTCCTGTGGCACCTTAAAGACTAAGGGTATGTCTACACTTGCACCCTCTTTCGAGAGATGGATGCAAATGAAGACATTCGAAATTTGCAATTGAAGCCAGGATTTAAATATCTCATGCTTCATTTGCATATTTGCATTATGGCACTATTTTGAAATAGTGCTATTTTGAAATAACAGATGCTGTTAAGACACGGTTATTTTGAGAGAAAACCCTTCTCTCGAAATAATCCTTATTCCTCATACAATGAGGTTTACCAGTTATTTCGAGAGAAGGGTTTTCTCTCAAAATAACCATGTCTTAACAGCATCTATTAGTTCGAAATAGCACTATTTTGTAATAGTGCCATAACGCAAATATGCAAATGAAGCATGGAATATTTAAATCCCAGCTTCATTTGCAATTTCAAATGTTTTCATTTGCATCCCTCTCTCGAAAGAGGGTGCAAGTGTAGACATACCCTAACAGATGTATTTGGACATCAGCTTTCCACTCCCTGCATCTGATGAAGTGGGATTTTGGCTCACAACTGATTATGCCCAAATAAATCGTCTACACTGGCATGATCTTGCGCAAGAACTCTTTTGCGGAAGAGTTCTTGTGCAAAAACTCTTCCAGAAGAGAGCGTCTACACTGGCATGTGCGTTTGCACAGGAGATGTGCTTTTGCACAAGAGCATCCGTGCCAGTGTAGACGCTCGCTTGCTCAAGAAAGCTCTGATGGCCATTTTAACCATAGGGCTTTCTTGCGCAAGAAATTCATGTTGCCTGTCTACACTGGCCTCTTGCGCAAGAACAGTTACGCAATCGGGCTTATTCGTGAGCAGGAGCATCAGAGTTCTTGCGCAAGAAGCACTGATTTCATACATTAGAAAGTCAGTGTATTTGCGCGAGAACTCGCGGCCAGTGTAGACAGGCAGCAAGTTTTTGCGCAAATACGCAAGATCGTGCCAATGTAGACACAGCCTTAGTCTTTAAGGTGCCACATCTTCCCAGATGACCAATCCAGTTTTCCACAGCAAATGGGCTTCTGCATGGAGTTGCTGAATCTGTTGTTTTGGGGAGGGGGGAGACGGGTATAGGGGGAGGAGGGAGGTTGCACAGTCACAGCCCCAAACCAGCCATAGGAACTTTGACACCTATTATTGTGCATGGTCTGGGTGAGAAGGGGCACAAAAGGGACATTGTGCTAAAAATAAAGGAGCTGAGGCAGGAGTACCAAAAGTCAAAGGAGGCCGTCACTCTGATGCGGCGCTGAAAATGCCGCTTCTACAAGGAGCTGCATGCCTACTTAGTGGTGACTCCATGTCCACCACCAAGAGTCTGTGGATACTTCAGGGGGACTTTACTCAGTGCTCAGTGGAGTCAACCCCAAGAATGAAGTGGTGTGAGAGGAGGTGAAGTTGGAGGACCAGCAATAGGTTTGTCCGGTGGCATGGTGACAGAGGACCTCTTTTTGACACCAGAGAGGCCTAGCCATATCCAGCAGTCCAACTCCAGCTCACCTGAAGCAGGAGAGGGGACTTCTAGCAAGTACTCCTTTTGCTTTGATACTCTATGGTTATATGGGGTAGAGATGTCCTTCATGCTGTTGCATGGTACACATGGGAGAGGGGATCAAAATTAACAATACTAGGTACTGTTTGCATCTGCTTTGCACTATCAGTGCAGCTATACAGTGGGGGCCGTTTGGAAAAATTTAGTATACATCATTATCTCCGGGAAACACTCCTAAAGATCTTTAGGAAGCTTTCCTTCAGGGACTCTGCAATTCCCTGCCAAAAGTTCCTTGGTAGATCAGCTTTGTTTCTTCATTGTTGTAGGAAATGTTGCCATGCCAATCAGAAATTACTTCTGGAGGAAGCAAAGCAGCACACAGGAGAGTAGCACCTTGCCTGATCTGAAACTGCATCCTTGCATCTTCAGTTACTCTCAGAAATGTGATTTCAGTTTTGATCACCCCTGCTTGTGAAAATGGTTCCAGTATTTGTAATGACATCACCAGGCACTTGTATTGACTCCCATCTGAAATCACCCAGACACTGTCTTATCTTTCATCCCCCCTCCCAGGGCCAAGTTCTCTGGTCATACTGTGTGCTTGCCAAGGAAAATGAAAAAGAGGTGCATGTAACTTTTATTATTCAAGACTGAGTGCACACACAATAGTGATTCTATGTGACTCTTGAGGGCAGTTCCTACCCCCTGTAAGAGCAGCTCCTTCAGATAAGGAGGCAAACAAGGAGGAGTAAGGAGATCACAAGGAATTGCTGCAAATTGTCAGCATTTCTACTGAAGGTCCTAGAATGTACTCAATATTCTCCTGGCCAGCTTTATGCCTACCACGTAGTAAGCCATTCCCTACTTTAAATCTGGTTCTCTTTCCCCTGAGCACCTGTGCTCCTTTGCCATGCCAGAAAGGAGTCAACATTATCATCATTAGGGCTTAAGAAAGGTAGTGAACTGCATAGAAAATTGCAAAAGCAGGTTTTGGATGAACACAGCTGCCATGATTCCTTTCAGGGTCACTGAAAATTTTAGTCTGCTCAGTTTGCCAGAAATTCTTGATAGGCTCAGAATAATTGGGTGAACCACTCCATATAACCAGAAACAAAGTCTAATGTTTTTTTAGTAATGTGACACAGGTGCTTGTTTTTGATACTGGACACCAGAACTTAGCAGGGACAGTCCACTGATATGTTTCATGCTGATAGCATGCAAGGATTTATCCTAGTCTGTGCAAAAAACAACCCATCCAACTAACACCATATTTTGAAAGCAATGACTTTTTCAAAAAGCTCCTTCGTCCCCCACAAAAAAAGTGATCTATTTCAGAACACCCTTAACCAATTGACTCCAAATTTTCACCAACTGTAACCAAGGTCCGGACCTGGCCTACCAATTTTCCAGCAGACTGTATTATGTGTGTGGATTTTCGAGACTTTTGGAAAAGTCACCTTGAAAAAGCAATGCTAATACAAACTGAGGTATGGAGCAACACTTGCACTATAGTGCAGTACTCAGGTTATCTGTTTATATGCAGAGTTACTACTAATCTCTCTGCATGCTTAATACTGCTCATGATTCAGACACGATTTATTCAATAGAAACAAGACCACCAATGAAGATTTCATTTTTTTCATAGTTTGTGGAGCTTTTGTTTATAGTTCTGACCATTATTATACCTCCCACAGCAGTTTATATGTCTAGAAAAATGTATAATGTTTTTGAACAGTTTAATAAAAATTAATCCTGGCAATTAGAAATGGAGCATGAAAAACACATATCCAGAACGTCCGTCAGATATTTTTATGCATCGTACATGCCCAAGCCATATCATACAAAACCAAGCATAAGTGTGCTATTATCCAGGAAAAGTCTAAGCTTGCCTTCATGCTGTAATAGCTCCAAAGTGATCTGTATTTTGTGGGTAGACTCATATTTTAAACTCATAGGAAACAGCCAGAGCCTGGAAGTAAACTCAGTAGTATCAGCAAGAGATAAAATTGACTGGGCGATTAAGGGGCAATTGACTGAATCAGTAACAAGAAAGGTCATGTATGCACTGTAGCATTGTGTTCCTTTTCATTGTTCAACAGAATTAATGTTCTTGAAATGTGTATGATTTTCCAGAGGTAGCCAAGTTGCCACAACTCGTAACTTTGCCCTCATCTTGCAGTGAGCTCTGTGCCCGTAGGCTCCTGGATTTTAGCAAGGCTGAACTTGCATATAGGGAGCTGCCTTCCTGGGATTCATTCAGGGCTTATTTTGAATAAAAAGGTGTCATCTAAACAATATATAATCCCTCATTATGAAGGGAATTGAATGCCTCAGCTTTGAATGAGTTTATCTCTAAATCAGTGAAGTAGGGAAATACTCTTATCATTTTACTGATGAGGAACTGCAGCACAGATAAATTAAGGCCAGATCCTCAAAAGGTATTTCATTGCCTTTGAGGATCTGGCCTAAGAGTGTTTCTCAAGATAACACCGGAAGTCTGAAGCAGTAAAGAAAATTGAGACCATGTCTCCTGGGTCCCAGGTCAATCCGCTAATATACAGACCCAAACATCTGTACATTTTCCCTTTATCTTGCCACCCTCTGGGTTAGAATATTATATTTGTCTACACTGCAAACTAGTAATGTGACAAGAGTTGCCAGTGACAGCACACACAAGCTGGATCCTTTTGTTCTCCTTGTTTCTGTATTTAGATGCATGTTTTACTGGTACCATCCCTTCCTGTTTTGATATGATTCTAAGAAGAGTCAGGCAAAGAAGAAACATTCTAAAAAGGAGCTGAGAAGGCCTAGAACCTCGGGGTGGGGTGGGGTGCGGTGGGGTGGGGAGGTGGTGTTGAGCATTGGAATATCTGAGAAGTCGAGACTGGAGGCATGTGTTTTACTGGAATATGCTTTTAAAGAGAAGTCTTATCTCCTTTAGTTCTAGAAGTAACACAGAGGAGCCCTAAAAGCACTGTCTCTACCAGATGATTAGTGAACAATTTGAAAAGCAAAATAAATGACAGTCCTTCTTCTCCCTAATTAAAAGAAATTAGTTACAGCAACTTGCTGTCAGGATTAATACTGCTTCTGGCGGGTGGATGGGATCTATTTAAAGGACCCAAGTTTCTGCCAAAAAGAGAAAAATTGACTTGGTGCCGCTGGATTTCATGAAATCTCCCTGACATCTGAGAACTTCACACTATGCCCTTAGGGGTGGGGATGGGGGGTATTTTTAAAATGTTTTGTTCCAGGGAATGTTACAGGATTTTGCAGGGTTCAAAATGAAATGCCTCTTTATCCAAGGCAGATAGTTGAAAGGTAGTTACAATGTAAGGATTGCCTACACTGCCAGTGCTTCAACCATCATGTGAAGGGGTTGATTCACCTGTGGCCAAGCGTGATATAGCTGCTCTCCAGCAGTTGAGCACCTTCTGCTGATGGTTACTCTGGGCCTGTACTGACCTGCCTCTTCCTGTTCTTGGCTACTTTAAAGTCATTCCTCTTTCAGAGTTGTAAAGAAACAAAAACAAGGGAAATTAACTCAAATAAACTGAGTTAACAGGTAACAGAGCCAAATGGTTCCCTTTCCTCAAAAAGGGGCTATCAGGCAGTTCTTGGTTGGGGACATCCTTCCTTCAGTCAGCCTCTCTGCTGGGAACTGAAGGTCAGCTCTCCTTTCTGATCTACCATCAGTTGAGTTGGGGCTTTTCCTCCAAGCCTGCATTTCTCACAGGTGCCATGGACCAAAGCCACCTGATCCCACATTAGCTCATTAACTTCATATTGTCCATCGTAGGGTTTGTATAACCCATCAAGGGAGAATACGGCATGTTTCTGGAACACAAGCACAGTGATGTTTCTTGGTGGCATGTCCACAGTGTTTCTGAAGATTAATTACTACTTATGGCAGCAGAGCTGACAGTAGGGCTGTCAGATGGTCTCCCAAAAAATACCAGACACGCGGTATTTTTTGGTGGAGCAAAAAAAAAAAGAACGCAGGATAATAAGCACCCCTGCCCCCCGTTCTGGGGCGCCCAGAGTGGCAATCGCAACCCTGCCTCCCAGCTCGGACTCTCAGGCTGGGAGGCAGGGCCACGATCGGCATTGGGAGCCTGTGATTGTGCAGAAGCCTTGTGGGGGCGGGGGGAGAGGCTGGGACTCCCAGCCACTCTCCCCACCCCGGCTAGGCTTCTGAAGTGCCCAGAGCGGCGATCGAGGCCCCGCCTACAAGCTAGGACTCTCCACCTGGGAGGTGGGGCCACGATCGCCGTGCTGGGCGCTTCAGAAGCCTTGTGGGGGCGGGGGGAGTCCCAGCCTCTCCCCCCGCCCTGGCTAGGCTTCTGAAGCGCCCAGAGCAGCGATCGCGGCCCCGCCTCCCAGCTGGGACTCCCAGGCTGGGAGGCAGGGCCGCCATCGGTGCTGGGAGCCTGTGATTGCACAGAAGCCTGGCAGGGGCGGGGGGAGTGGCTGGGAGTCCCAGCCACTCCCCCCGTCCCTGCCAGACTTCTGTGTAATCACAGGCTCCTAGCGCCGATCGCGGCCCCGCCTTCCAGCGGCTCCCCCCGCCCACGCCAGGCTTCCATCCAGTGCGCAGCCAGAAAAATCAGAGAATACCAGACATTGCACATGTCCGGTATTCTCTGATTTTTTTTACCGGACAAAGAGTGCAAATACCAGACTGTCCGGTAGAATACTGGACTGTCCAGTAGAATACAGGACACCTGGCAACCCTACGAGCCTCCACAAACTTCTGGACAAGCTAAGGGGAAGCCAGCTCCATGCTCCTAAAAGGGGCAGGGCGAAGGGCAGAAGGGACAGGGTTGAAGGCAGCCAGCCTTCATCACTGCCCAGAGTGCAGCATGCCTCCCCGCTGTCCTTAGCTATTTAAAAGGCCAGCCACCGCATCACCAGGCCCGGGGCAATTACCCACTGTGTCCTCACCCCCCCACCAATTGGTGGGCCTGACTTATGAACATAATCATCTTGCAAATGCAGTAAAGCATAATTTTAGGTGAGAAAGAATTTCATATTCAGAGCTCCGATTAAAGGCATCAAATGTTCTGGAATATTTTTAGGAAAAATTGAGATAGCAAATCTTCCAATACTCGGGCATTTGTGACTGATGCCACTAATATTTTTGCAAAGTTCTTTGCCAGATCTTTTGGTCATCTCTTAGGAAGTGAAATGCCTCCTCCCCCTCTGTGAACCTCACAATCTAATGTATTTATCCTGTAATGTAGGGAGTACTACCATCCTCATTTTGTACAGGGGCAGCTGAGATTTAGGGCCAGATTTTTAAAAAGTGTTTAGGCACTTTAAGAGTCCCGTAAGCTTGGCTCCACAAAGGCTTTTGGATACAATCGGGAAAAAGAGTCTAAAGAGCTTTGAGGATCTGTATCCTATTTGAATTTTCAAAAGTGTCTAGCCCAAGCACTTTTGAAAATTTCTCCAGGTGCCTATCTACATCATTAGTCTCCTAAATCCTTTTAAAAATCTAGCCCTAAGTAGACTTGCCCGACATTACACTGAAGCCCTAGAGCCTGAATGAACCAGGTATCTCAAGTCCTAGGCTTATGTCTGAGTTCTTAGGCAATCCTTCTAGGATACAAAAAAAAAGTATCTAAATATCTGTAACAGCCAGCAATGATGCTGCTGTGGTGGTGCTAGCCCATTAGTGTAGCCAGGGTTCACCTGTCTTTACCACTCACTGTCTGATAAACACCTCATCAGAGCAAGTTTTCATGATATGATTGAAAAACCAGAGCCCTGTGTGTGGTAGGACTATGCTTTTCAAAGCTCGATCAAAGATATGGATGCCGAGTTCCCATTACTCTCCTAGGCAGTTTAAAGATCTGAGCCTAGAGCTTTTTATTTTGCTACCACTGATGTTTCTGGTAGCTGCCTAAGTATGGCTACTAATTTTTCTAGGTTAGATAAGATCTTTGTAATTGCCTGCCTCACTGCTTTGATCTTTGAAGGACCACGCATATATGAAAAAAGTCTCTACATTCATGTAAAAAGAAGAATATGTTCTATAAATAGTGAGACAGTTTGGGCTTTAAAATAAGCTAATTGATTTGGAAGGTAATTGATAAAGCAGCATAACATTTTCAAAGGAGATTTACAAAAGGATGTAGTTCATTTACTGTGAAAGAAACATATTCCCAGTGCACACAGCCATACAGAGACTCAGAAATCAGCAGAGCTTGTTTTTATGACATGAGATTAATTTTTATTGTAAAAGCATCTTCTATTTTCTTGTACTGTTAGATCACCCAAATTCCTAAATATCATTTCCTTTGCATGATAGAAACCATGACAGTGAATACAGTGTTCTTTATGCCTATAAATAGCCTTAGCATTCATCAGCCAAGTGTTCTTAGTGAGACTCACATCCCAAGTTGAATTAGCACCTGTGTATTTGTAGAAAAAGCCAATATGATTGTAAAGTCAATAAGCTTAATTCTACACTGGTATCCAGACGCACGGCCAACTGAAGTCAATAGACCTCTGAATCCTGTGTGCCTACACATATTCATATAAAAATGGGCACATTTTTACTTTTTCTAGATTATCATCATTGTCTACTTACCAAACATGCTATAACATTGCTTGCCACAGGAACAATGCTGTTGCCTTCAGTCATAAAATGCTGTATTAACATTAAGTCTGGTTATTAGAAGCCTTATCCAAAGTCCAAGAGTGTCAATTTATTTCAGTGACTTCAGATCAGGCTATTTTGAGCTTATGCCGTTTTCATGCTAACATCTCCTGACTCCATCTTTTATACCTGTTTATTTACATGTCCAATTCCAACCATGTCCCAACCAAGTGTCTAGGTATTTCTACTACATTTGTATTTACACCACTGAACAATAAAGAGTGTTTGTTGAAAGTAATCTACTGTATCGTGAAAAGGGTTTAGGGGTGATACTCCAATCCTTACTCTTGCTGAGTAGTATTTACATGAGTAATTCAACTAGCTTCTCTGAAACAACTCATGATGCATAACACTTTAAGGGTTGCAGAATCAAATCCTTAAATGTGACATCTCTACAGTCATCATTTGGGGCCCAGTACTGTGTCCAGTAAAGTCATTCCGGGTTTTGCTATTGACTGCCTCTACTTTAGATAACTTAATGCAGGACTTACCAGCTTAGGAGATCCCCACTGTCCTTAAACAAACAAGCAAAGAAACACCAAAAAACACACCCCAAGATATATGCACTGTGATAAATTTCCTATGCTGTGCCTCAACTCAAACCATATCTAATGCTCAATTTTCACTACAATACTCAAGGGGCTGTGTCTAGACTGGCAAGTTTTTCTGCAAAAGCAGCTGCTTTTGCGCAAAAACTTGACAGCTGTCTACACTGGCCGCTTGATTTTGCACAAAAGCGCTGATGTTCTAATGTAAGAAATCAGTGCTTCTTGCGCAAATACTTTGACGCTCCTGTTCGGGCAGAAGTCCTTTTGTGCAAAAGCTTTTGCGCAAAAGGGCCAGTGTAGGCAGCTCAGATATGTTTTGCGCAAAAAAGCCCCGATGGCTAAAATGGCAATCGGGGCTTTCTTGCGCAAAACCGCGTCTAGATTGGCACGGACGCTTTTCCGCAAAAAGTGCTTTTAACAGAAAAACTTTTCCATTAAAAGCATTTGTGGAAAATCATGCCAGTCGAGACGTAGCCAAGGGTTGCTACAAAAGATTTCACTAGATTAGATTCCTCTGAATAAGTAAGGATGCTGATCTAAGTATTAGTATAGACTGGACAAAACCATTTCCAATACTCATTCAGTGAACACAATTAACACTTGTTTCAGAACCTTAAGTCAGGCGACATGATTACACAATCACGGCCATTATTAAGCTACACAGCCAACACTGAGGCTACGTCTACACTGCAAGGTTTTTGTGCAAAAATGGCCATTTTTGCACAAAAACCTGTGGCGCGTCCACACCTCAAATGCACTTTTGTGCAAGTTAATCAACAATTAAACAGCAGAACAGAGGGCTTTTGCCAGTGTAAGTAAACCTCCTTCTATGAGGCATAACTCCCTTTTGCGCTACAACTATTGCACAAAAAGGCAGGTGTGGATGCTCCAGAGTGGTTTCTTGCACAAGAAACCCTGATGGGAAAAAGCAGAGGTGTTCTGATGGCCATTCTGTGAATGGCCATCAGAGCTTTTTGCGCAAGAGCATCCATGCAGTGTGGACGCTTTCTTGTACAAAAGCACATCACTTTTGCAGTGTGCTTTGAGGTGTGGACATGTTTTTGTGCAAGAACTCTTCCGCAAAAGACTTCTTGCACAAAAATCTCGCAGTGTGGACGTAGCCTGAGTGATCACCAAAAGCTTCAAATGACAGGCATAGGCTTTGTCTACGCTGCAGGGTTTTTGCGCAAGAAGCTTTTAGCAGAAGAGATCTTCTGCAAAAACTTTTTCCACAAAAGTGCGTGCACCTCAAAAGCACATCGCAAAAGTGATGTGCTTTTGTGCAAGAGAGCGCCCACACTGCATGGATGCTCTTGTGCAAGAAAGTTCTGATTGACATTCACAGAATGGCCATCAGAGCACCTCTGCTTTTTGTGATAGGCTCTTTTTGCCCAAGAAACCCCTGTTGAGCGTCCACACACACCTTTTGGTGCAAGAACTCTTATTTAGGAGGTTTGGAGTGCTTTTCGCAGAGCACTTTATCATTCACTGACAGTTAATCTTTCCAAAATGTCTTTCTTTAAGAAAGAAACATCTAGGTTTCTATCGTGTCTATTTTTTAATTTCTGGAGGTTTGATAGTGAAGAGATAACTCTCCTACCTCCTCCCTCCCCCCAAAATTTTTAGCTTTAAAGTGTGAGAATTCATTTGGAGAGCTCAACAATGACAGGAGAGCTTTCTTTAGAATAAGATCGCTTCCCTCCAGGGCCCCCTTTACACTGTGCAGCTAAGACTAAAAATAACACAATGAATAAAGCTGCTGAGCGTGGATAAGATTAAGCAAACCATTCTACTTTATCTCTCCTTTTCCATGTGACCTGGGCTTCTTCTTTAAACACTGTTCTCTAGGCCTAATAATCCTGTTGCTTTCCATTTTTAAGTTATTGCTCAGTGTGTCTCTGCACCATTTCTCAGTCTCCCTTAGAATTTCTTTTCCAGCCTCAAGATGCAATTTGGTTGGTCATAAAGCATTCTCTGTACCAGGTCAATTTCAGCATCAGTGTGTAACCCTTCTTGCCAGGTGAAGCAAGCAGCAATAAGGGCTGGGTTCAGAATCTAGAGGTTCCTTTTTAACAACACAACCCAGAACTGGCTCATGTCCCCACCCAATAACCTGGGAAATTACACAAGATTCCCAGGCGCTTCCAAGAGGCAATATGTCCCACAAGCACGGAGTTTATGTAGGGAAAAAGAAAAAAACTATTAATAAAAAGTTGAATGAATCCAGCATCTATCTGGGAAAACACCACAAGCATGATTTGAAATTATGACCATGAAAACACCCAACCCAGCATATGTTTGGGAGGATTCTTTTCTCAATATCTCATCTTGCCATGTGAAAGTCCCATAAACACATGTCCTTTAACACCCATGTCACGGAGTTACAGACCACAATTAAGCCTTCTGTCAGGTGTTTTGGGAATTAGCTCAGTTCCAGCGCATGTGCCTTTAAGCAGTGGTGGCTTTCCTGTCCTTGACTCCACCTGCAGATCCATTATGGTTCCTTTCTCTTGCTGTCTGCTCCATGGCACATCCCTCCGGTCATGTCACCATCCAGTTTCCCTTCTGGGGGACTCCTCCAACAAGAGTCCAACCACTCCTCACAGCAGATTGGCAATCCACAGCCAGGCTACTCCTTCAGCAGCTAGTGAGGGGAGGGCCAGGCCCACCCACTACTCACTGCAAACAGCAGCTTCCTGCTGCCTCTTCCTTCCTGCTCTCTGTCTCTATTCCATGGCCACTTCCCCGTTCATTCTGTTCCTGCCTCTGGCTTCTGCACCTTTGCCTTCTTCACAGGGTCTCAACTGAGTAAACGCCAATAGCTTATCAGGAGCTCTCCTTAACTCAGGGGTGGACAAAAGCACCTCTGCGGGCTGGATTTGTCCTGCCAAGTGAGTGAATCTGGCCCGTGAAGGCCCTGCTGCTTCCCCGCCCACAGGCCAATTAGGGCCTGGGGGCGGGGGAGAGCACATGAAGTTTCCTCCACCCTGTCAGGAGCATGCAGTGTTTGGAAGTGTCATGTGCTTCTGGCAGCACTGGAGGAGGCCTCGTGCGCTCCCCAGGCCAACCAGGGCCTGGGGGTGGGGGAACGTGCAAAGTTTCCTCCACTATGTCTCCGCCCTGCAAGCAGCATGCAGCACTTAGAAGCGCCATGCGCTTCTGGCAGGGCGGGAGGAGGCTTTGCACGCTCTCTCACCCCCAGGCCAATCAAGGCCTGAGGGCGGAGGAGCACACAAAGCTTCCTGTGCCCTGGCCCCGCCCTGTGAGGAACACACAGCTCTTAGAAGTGCCACGTGCTCCTGGCAGGGCGGGAGGAGGCTTCGCGCACTCCCCTGCCTCCAGGCCAATCATGGGAGCGGGTGGTGCTTTTAAATGCCATGCAGGGCGGTGACAGAGCGGAGAAACTGCACACACTCCCCTGCTCCCAGGTCCTGATTGACCTGGGGGTGGGGAAGCATGGGAAGTCTCCTCTCAGCCAGGGGCATGGGCACGAAGAGGAGGGGTGGGCAGGTAAAGGCGCTCCCCCACCCCCAGACCAATCATGGTCTGGGGGTGGGGAACCCGGAAGTATCCCGGCCCTGCCCCTTCCACTCAAGGCCCCGCCCCTTCTGCTGGCAGCTACCCTTTCCCAGGTAGCCCTTAAGAAACCAATCTTTTCCCTAAGTCTCCCTGCAGCAGACCTCCCCACACTGGGCTGCAGCTTCCTTTTATGTGGGCCAGCTTGGCTCTGATTGGCTGGTTCAGTTGCCAATTTAATTGTCTGCATTCACTGCCCTCATTAACTGTTTCTCCTGCAGCCAGTCCTTTGGTTGCCTGCCAACCAGCCATCCTAGACTGATTTTAACCCTCTCAAGACCAGTGTGGGGCAGGTAACCCCTCACAATAACACTCTCTTTCCTTCCACACACGCCGCTCACTATTGTTGTCCTTGGTCAGTGAAGATTCCGAATTCAGAGGTGCATTCCCACGAGTTCACTTCCCTGTAAGTGGTTAAGAGCTGCACTTTTTCCTATATTAATGGAGGAGGTGTGGGGTCTGGGATGGTGGTTGGGTGCAGAAGAGAGTCTGGGCCAAGGATTGGGGTGTGGGATCTAAGGAGTTTGGGTAACCTGGGACAGGGGATTGGAGTGAAGGGGGTTTGAGGAGTATTGGGTACAGATTCTGGCCTTGGGGAGGGGTGTAGGAGGAGGAAATGCAGTGTCTGGGAGGGAGTTGTGACTTGGGGCAAGGTCTGGGAGGGGATTGTAACCTGGGCAAGAGGAAGTATAGGGATTTGGGTTGTGACCAGGGATAGTGGATTGGGGTGCAAGATCTAGGAGGGAGCTATGACCTGAGGAGGGATGTAGGAGGGGGTTCAGTATCCAGGAAGGTGTATGGGGGCTGTAGCAGGGGCACAGGTTTGGGTTACATGGGGTAGGAGGGAAGAGGGTTGGAGGAGGGAGGGTTGGGGTCCCAGAGGCAGGCTCTGGCTGAGAGACTGTACCTGGGCAGCTACCCAAGCAGGTTCCTTAGCCAAGGTCCCTGCCATCCATGCCCCTGTTCATGCTCAGAGCAGCTGCAGGTGCCATGTTTGCTGCTCTGAACTGAATGCTGTGAGACTGGGAGATGAGGGAGAAGGGGTACTTCACATGCTGCTTGTCCTACAAATAGGCAGTTGCTATTGGCCAGAACCTAGCCAATGGGAGCTACTGGGGGCAGGAGCAGTGTGAGAAGCCTCTCCCCTCTCCTCCTGGCTCTCAGCATTCAAAGATGCATGCCTGGCCCCACAGCTGGCTTTTCTGAGTGCTGAGTGAGGGCTGGGTAGGCAGGGAGCTAGCTGAGGCTCACATGGGCTGGATCCAGTGGCTTGGCAGGCTGGATCCAGCCCACAGATCATATTTTGCCTAACCCTACCCTATGCCCTCTCAGGAAATGGGTGATCCAGGAATTCACTTCCCTTTGTATTGCTTCTGTGGCAATAGCAGGGAGCTGCAGCATCTGGCTCAGTCCCAGCCACAGGAAGCGCTGTATGTTTTAACAATCATAGCCACCCAGCCTTTGCATCTTTGGACAGGCTGGTGAAATCACTCCCTCTCCATCTCTCCAAAATGTAATCAGATCTTCTCCACCATGAGCTCACCGGTACATACAACACTTGCTTAAGGATTTGTGGCCAAATAGTCAGAGCAATCTCTAGACTAGCTTGTATCCTAAACTTTACCAACTTCTTTTTTACATTGAAAGTGTTCTGGAGAAAGGTGATTTCTAGGTCAACCCAACCCCCACGTTCCTGCCAGAGAAGTGAAGCCCAGCTGCAGTTCTTCAGCTGTTGATTAATATCAGTTTATATTTCTGAGGCCAGTTTGGCAGGAGAAAAGATCGAGAGACCCAGTTTGCAGAGGAGAAAGCAAGCTGAGATTCTCCTTTGTGAATCTGAAAGGCTGGCTCTGTTAACAAGAATCATACAGTGTCTTTGTAATCTGCTGCATTTTATAAGCAAAACACACAGCATAAATAGGGCAATAGCATTTAGATTTTTAAAATTCATTCTAATTTAATAATCCTAGGTATTTGTAACACAGGCTTGGGAATGTGTGGGCTTTTCAACATATACATATGTATATATGATTTTAAACTTGTCTCTAACTAGCAAATCAAAATGAAAACTACTAAAGGAATATTATGTTTAATTGTATGGAAATTGAATGCAGAAATCTACAAGTAAAAAACTGGACATGTAATTGACATTGTAGTAACATGTATCTCCATCTGTGATAACTCCCTTGGATGTAGCATTCATCTATCATTAAAAATCCCTTCTAATATCACCTACAGACTTGGGAATCTTAAAATAGAGCTGCTGAAACAGTTTGCTATTCTTAGTTCTGAAAAAAAAAAAAAGGATCCTTGTCATAGCAGAATTCTCATGTTGCCACAATTACTCTATTAGGACATATCCCTTTCTTACTACCCTCCCCATTCGAAATGAAGACAGTATGCAGATACCAGATGGATACCAGCACATTAATAAACTCCATGCAAAAAATGTTGAAGATATAAGGATTAAGAGGAGAGAGTGTTGATACATAAAGCTGCTCTGTTAACAAGAGTTAATTCTGTTGAGTTACACAGACCCTTTTACCCTGTTGTCATTCTGTAATGATGATTTATGGTATTGTTTCCCTTTTAAGCGGTGCGTTGTTAAGGAATCCTTCTGGGCCCAAGGTGCTTGAAAGAGATCCTCTTTATTTAGTGATTCAGATCCAGCTGCCTCTGCATGCCAAAAACGTGGACTACTGCAGATCCCGGCACCAGACTTCCTCCGCAGGAAGTTAAACCACTTAAAGGGACAGTTCCCAATACTAATAGCAGTTAGCTAGGAGGAGAAATTGATTATAGTTATTTCTTTGATGCACTCTTGTTTATTTACAAAGAATGCACAAAGTCCTTTTTCCCCCAGCAGGAAACAAATATCCATGGAGTTTCTTTGTTCACAGTGCCAAGCCTCTTTCCAGGCAGCACTCTTCCCTAAAAGTCTATTTTTTCTCAGGGTCATGTTACCAGCACTTCTTTGGCTCTATCTGGTGCCTCTTTGCAAACTTCTGTGGCCTTTTGTGACTATTTCTCCTACTTCTCAATATCTTTCTTTCCCACATACAGCCCCTCTCCTCACACATTTCAAATTCCTGAGCACTGCCTGTGTTTTGAGTGAAGGCTGCTATTGTTCAATTTCCAAATTCCATAAAGGAGTTCAATGACTTAGTTGAAACTATAGTAAAAAACAGAATTATCAGACACATAGATAAACATAATTTCTTGGAGAAGATTCAAGAGGGCTTTTGTAAAGGGAAATCATGCCTCACCAATCTACTACAATTCTCTGAGAGAGTCAACAGCAAATGGACATGGGGGAATCCAGTGGATAAGAAATTCTTTAACAAAGTCCCTCACCAAAGGCTCTTATTCAAAGTAAGCTGTCATGGGATAAGAGTGAAGGTCTTCACATGGATTGATAACTATTAAAAAAGATAGGAATCAAAGAATAGGGATAAATTGTCAATTTTCAGAATGGAAAGAGGTAATTAGCGGTGTTCCCCGGGAGTCCGTAAAGGGACCAAGACTATTCAACATATTCATAAATGATCTTTCAGGTGGCAAAATGTGCAGATGATACAAAACTATTCAAGATAATTAAGTCCAAAGCAGATTGTGAAGAGCTTAAAAACAAACAAACAAAAAACCTCCCAAAACTAGGTGACTGGGCAACAAAATGGCAGATTAAATTAAATGTCGATAAATGCAAAGTAATGCATATCGGAAAATGTAATCCCAACTATCCATATTAAATCATTGGGACTAAATTAGCTGTTACCAGTTGAGAGAGATTTTGGAGTCATTGTGAATAGTTCTCTGCAAAAATCCACTCAATGTGCAGTGGCAGTTAAAAAAATCAAACAATGTCAGGAATCATTAAGAAAGGGGTAGAGAATAAGACAAAGAATATCATATTGCCTCTATATAAATCCATGATATGCCCACATCTTGAATACTACATTCAGATGTGGTCTCCTCATCTCAGAAGGATATCTTGGCATTGGAAAAAGTTCAGAAAAGTGAAACAAAAAGGATTAAGGGTATGGAACAGGCTGACATATATGGAGAAATTAATAAGAATGGGACTTTTCATCTTGGAAAAGAGATGACTAAGGAGGGATATGATAGCGGTCTACAAAATCATGACGGGGTGGAAAAAGTTAAATAAAGAAGAATTATTTGCTCCTTCACATAACACAAGAACTAGGGCTACGTCTAGACTGCAAGCCTCTTTCGAAAGAGGCTTTTTTGAAAGATACTTTTGAAAAAGCCTCTTTCGAGAAAGAGCGTCGAGACTACAACCAGTACTTTTGAAAAAGCAAGCTGCTTTTTTGAAAGAGTGCACCCAGGCAGTCTGGATGCTCTCTTTCAAAAAAGCACAGTTTGCATTACATAGCACTTTTTTTCGAAAGAGTACTTTCGAAAAAAGGCGTTCTTCCTCGTTAAACGAGGTTTTCCGCGGTCCAAAAAACTGCCGCGTTGTTCGATTTACTTTCAAAAGAACACAGCAGCAGTCTAGACACAGGGGAAGTTTTTTTCAAAAAAAGGCCACTTTTTTGAAAAAAACCCTGTAGTCTAGACACACCCTAGGGGGCACCAAATTAAATTAATAGGTAGCAAGTTTAAAACAATCAAAAGGAGGTATTTCCTCACACAACGCACAGTCAGCCTGTGGAACTCTTTGCCAAAGGATGTTGTGAAGGCCAAGACTATAACACTATAACAGGGTTCAACACCACCCACCTCCCCGCCAAAACTAGATACATTCATGGAAGATAAGTCCATTAATGGCTATTAGCTAGGATGGGCAGGTATGGTGTCCCTGACTTCTGTTTGTCAGAAGCTGCAAATGGGTGATAGGGGATGGATCACTTAATAATTACCTATGTTGTTCATTCCATTTGGCACTGACCATTGTCAGAAGACAGGATACTGGGATAGATGGACCTTTGGTCTGACCCAGTATGTCCGTTCTTATGTAAAACAGAACAAAGGCAACTGAACCTAGCATTCATTTCTAAACATTGAATAGATATCCACTGGATAGTTAGAGATGTATTCCTTAGAAGCAGTTTCCTACTGTCCCAAAGCCCAGTCCTGCAATGAGCTGTGTGTGAATGGTTCTCTGTAGGTGCATACAGCTTTATGGAACTATGCACACGTGTAAGGGTCCACCTACCTGTTTCACACTTAGCTTAAGGCTTCATGTCTCTTTCTTCATCTTCAAAGGAGCTCTTCAAGGACGAAGGGGCTGTGCTTGTCAATGCTTGTAGCCAGCGTAACATGGTAATGATTCATGAGATTCAGGACTAAGGGTGATGCACTGTTGTTGCATTTGGCAGGGCTAGGCCATAAGCCTTTTTGGGTAATCCAGAATCATAGACGTTTTGCTTTGCCTGATACCTGAGAGAGTTCTAGCCAATGTGTCTTGTTGGCATGATGGTCTGCGAGCAGACAGTGGCTATACTTCCTGTGGATGTTGACATCCGGTTCAAATATCAGGAGGTTGGATCAAGGGTGTGACCATGAGGGCTAACTCTGAGAGTACCTTGGAAAGTCCCCAGACACAAGGGAGGAAAGAAGTGTTGAGATTTTTGCACCTGAGGCCTTGTCAGCTGTATGTTGAAGCTTCCCAAGACTCTGGCCAGCTCTGTTATGAGCCCTGCAGACTTTGGTGAACAATACATGAGTACAACATCAATGTTAGCTTTATATCTGATTTCTCCATGTCAGATGGGTAAATTCAAATGATCTTTTCTCACATATGATATCCTTTTTGTAAATGCTTCCTTCCAGTCCTAAGTGACTGTTGCTTATTTTCATGCTGTGACAATCAGCAGGGCTATTTCGTATTCTGAGCAGTCTGATTAACCTGGATTTCTTCTACTCAGTGTCAGAGTGGAGTGGCTGGCCAATCTTGTCTTCCAGAAAAATGAAAGTCGTAAAACAGGTACATTTCTATGCAGGACATAACTAATGATCACAGATTGTGATAGAAAGAGGCAAAATGAAAAAATAATTACATTCACAATGCTGTATGCAAATTATTGTACACAGCAGTGATCTGGGCAGCACATTTACAGCTGGAAAGACATTTGTCCTAGTACAGTACTTTGCTGAATCTCTTAAAGCCTCATTAGTATTTCTTCAATTTGAAACTGCAAGAAACTTACAATGGAATTTAAATTTCTTACTTGAATTTTTAGTTGTCTGAATTTGGATAAATATCAAGCTTATACTACACTAGGTTACAGCATATTCTGAGAAGGGAAGCCAAAGGAGAAAAGTAATGGATATGAAATATGAAGAAACTGCCAATAATAAAAAATATCATGCTGGGAAACACAGATTCAGCAGTGTGATCGATGTTAAATAAAATAAAATCATAACTTCTGGCCACATCAGATTGGGAATCCCCAATGATTGCCTTTCTGGTTTCTCAATGGAGGACAGCAGATGGGGAAAGGATAAAGAGAGCAAGCTTGCTTTCTCTGCCTGGTAAACAATTTCCTTTTCTGTTCATGTATTTTTGCTTGTCTTTCACTTACAGCTCTATTTGCCATAAATGATCAGGGCTTTCTATGTTGCAGAAGCCCAAAGGAATCACACAAGGTGTATTTTTCCTACTACAACCAACTGTTGGGTTGTCACTTGGCCATTTAATTTACTAGTGGTTTGGCAGTCTTTTTTTTATAAGCCAGATGGAAGTAAATAGAAGCCAGGTTGCTTATTTTCTGTTTTCCTTTAACAAACTAAAACAATAAAAATCATGGGACCAATTTGGTCACCTCTATTCATGTTAAACCTGCTTTACTCTACAAACAGTCCCATTGGTTTTACTAGAATCTTGAGATTCCACGTAAGTAAAGGTATCAGAATCTAGTCCTAAAAGAATAAGGCAACATATATCTTCCAATGTACCTTATTTTCATATTTATCTAAAGTACTATGGCCCCATTACAATAGTAACTAAGCACCTCTTGATCATTATTTATCCTCATAATACCCTTGGGAGATAGAGAAGTACTATTATTCCATTTTACAGGTGGGGACCTGAGGCACAGAGGGTATGACTACCCAGCAGTGTTATTTTGGAATAACAGATGTTATTCCAAAATAAAATAGTCCATGTCTACACTACGAGCAGTTATTTCAACATTCTTCTTACTCTGGCTCCTGTAACCGTCATTTATGAGGAGTAAAGGAAATCTGAGGAAGAGTGCTCTAATTCAGCCTTCCTGCTGTGTAGACAGCATCAAAAGCCGAAATAAGCAATTTTGACTGAAGCTATGCAATTGATGTAGCTGAAGTTGCATAGCTTATTTTCGCTTTAGCCCTGTTGTATAGATGTACCCAGAGAGACTAAGGGCCTGTCTACATGGGAAATGTACTGACATTACAGCACTATAGTTATAAGTATATAACTCCCAGAGTAGACGCTCTTCAGAACAACAATGACCTTTCTTGGTTTAGCTTATGTAAAAGTGGCATAAGTTACACCAAAAAAAGAAAAAAAAGCTACCGTTATTCTAAATAAGAGTGTTTCAAAGTATAACTACAGCAGTCAATGTCTTTGTGCTGCTAAGTCCTTAGTGACCAACTCAAGGGCAGGGATACATTCTGTGGCAAAGCAGCAAATTGAACCCTATTCTGCAGTTAGCATTCTAGTCACTGGCCTATCCTTCAGGATGAAAATCTAAATTATAGCTGAACTCTTCCAAGTGCTCTCAGATCTACCCAGTTACTCTGATTGCCTTGAAATGTGTTGTGACTCTTGGAGGGTGCGGGGTTCTGCTAGTGTTCTCCATTTGGAAACATTTGAGATGAAATAATTGAAAAGAAGAATAGCCTTTTGGTTTGGGCACTGCATAGGGACCCAGAAAAAATTTCTTCTGTTCCTGGCTCTACCACAAACTTCTTGGGACACAATGTGACTCCATTTTCCTTGGTTGCACCTGGTGAACTTGTAGTTAGTCAGGTACTAGGAGACATGTGATGATATTTTCACCTGATGGCACACTGGCTGATCCACTGAAGTTAACAGCAGGTATCTGTGGCTAGTATGCATAGAATGAAGAGTCTCCATGGTGTTACCTGCTACATACACTCTCTCTCTCTCTCTCCTCCTCCTCCCCTCAGGGTACGGAAGATATAGTAGAAAATAATGTTGGCTTTCAGAAGTAGAAAATTGAATTCTGAGCTGTGGATAAGCAAAAGTACAGTTAGAAAGTGTAACACGCATGGGGGGGGGAGTATTTATTACTTCAGAAATCGCACCACAGCAAACCACTTTGGCCATCACTTTATTTTTAAGTTGAAGGCTGAGATTAATTTTTCTCACAGGACTTTTGGTTAAATCAATAGACTTTGGGACTCCTTGAAACATCCAGACTTGCAAAAATCTACACTAGCAAATATTTCCAAAATACTGACATTTCTAGGTCAAGTTGGCATTGAGATAAGACTTTACAGAAAACAAAATAAGCTTTTTCGAATAGTAAACGTTCCTGTCAGTTTTCTTTTGAGTTCAGTGTCTGCAAAACAGACTGTCCAATTAATCTGAAATTTTCCCAGGAAAATTTTCCTGTACCAAGTGTCCATACTGTGTTTGACAATTTCAGGACTTTATAAAAGCAATTTGTTGATTGGTGTGGGGAGGTGTTCATATTTGGGCTCATGTCATGGCTCCTTCCCCATTCTGGCACGATAAATGCAGAAGTGGGGGCCCACAAAAGTACCCCAAAACCTTATCTTTCCAGGCTTTGGTAAAAAACTTCCCCCCAAAATCTTAACCTAGATTTTGGGGATAAAAACTCCACTGCCACCACCCAAGTAATGATAAGAAAATCAGGGGAGAGATCACTTGAGAAATCTCACCCCTAAAGTACAAACCAGGACACAAAAATTTACCAATACCAGGTTAATAAAAAGGAAAGAGAAAGAACGTTTATTATCACCACAATATTCCTGTTGCAAGCGTAATGACTAGATGGAAAAGTAACAAGGTAATATACTAATGGAGGGGAAACCCACCACGGGCCAGGAGCTTAGTTACAAAGGAGAGCAAAACCCATTTTTAAATGCACAGACATCAGATCCCATTTCCCAAACCATAAAACAATAAAACCTAACGGATTTATCTGAACTTTACCCTACTTACAGAAGAGTGAAGAGTCTATTCTTGGAGGGAGACATTCTGTCTGACTCCCTCAGTAGCTGGAGAGAAACAGCCCAGGACAAAGGAGGGAGAAACCAAACATTCCTTTGTCCTAGTTTGAAATTCCTACCTACATTCCTATTGGCCAACTCTACCTGGGTTAGGTATGTTAACCCGTTAGTCCCTAGGCTGCTGGCTAACCCTCATGATCATGACAGCTCATAACAGGTGACTTACCGCCTTAACTTTGAGGTCACTACAATGAGTCTATAATAAAATCTTTGTGAAAGAACAGAGAGAAGCAAAAAGGGAAAATAGGAGTGTTAGAACACAGGAGAGATGAAAACATAACATACCGGCTGATGCATACTTATGGATACAGTCATCTTCTCCCATTTTTCTGGAGAGATGAAGCACACAACTGAGATCTTCACTCGTGGGAGTGTAGTCATTAATTTCAAAGAAAGGCAGTTCAGGCAATTCCAGAGAGTTTATCACTTAGTGGACATCTTGTCTGAAGAAAAGTCAGTTACCTGTTTCCGTAACTGATGTTCTTTGAGATGTGTTGCCCATGTTCATTCCACAGTAAATGTGCATTCTCACCACGTGCACTGATGCTGGAAGTTTTTTCCCTTTGCAGTACCCACAGGGGAGCACCTCTAGTGATCCCAGGAATGGTGCCTCCATGGCATGGTACAAGGGGCGCCACCAGCTCCTCCCACACTCAGTTCCTTCTTGTTTGCCAGTCATGGTGCACAGAAGTGCCTTTGTTCCAGATACCCACTGTAGTCCTTTGTTCTTACATTGTTGTTATTCATTGGATAATGAATGAAGGAAAGGTGAAAGTAGTGAATGGAAGGACAGCACTGCCCACTTTAAAAGGTGTTCTGCCTTCCCTCAAATGTTAATTTATTCCCAAGCAGATCATTATTTTCTTGTCTCAGGGAGCTTCTGTGCTCTCTCACTTTGTAACAAACTTCCAAGATACTGGGTGATGGCTATGTAGTTGATTGGGATTCTAGTCACTGTGTCACTAATCTTCCCCCAAGAATGCAATTTACTTTGAGGAAGATAAATCACTCCAGCTCAATGCCAAAGGCTACTTATGGCTTCAAGCAGGCATAATTAGTCTTTCCCAAGTACGACCACTGTGTAATGGTGCTACTGATACTGAAATCTTGAATCCTGAGTTGCATGTAAAATAGCAAAGTTTGATCAACCAGCAACAGAATAGTCAATAAAGCTTCAACACTTTCAGTTATGAAAGGATATGCAGTGGATAGCTTTTTTCTCTCTATCAAGGTTGTTGAAATTGTCATTTTTTTCACATAAACTAGTTAAAACATAATCAAGTCTTAGACCATGTAAATAGAAATACACTATCAACATGTAATTCTGTCTTTCAGATGAAATGTGGAGAAAGTCTACCCTTCTGTTCATCTTTAACTTCCATCTGGACACTCACTAAAGTATCAGTGCCAAATTCTGTCTAAAATAACAGTAGTGTAAATCCAGAATAATTCCTTTGCCATCACTCCAGATTTATTACAGAGTAGAATTTGGCCCTGATTGGCCAGCCCTCATGAAGACTAGTGAATTAATATTTTCTCTCTCACATCCTCTCAGTTCAGAAACTGTTTTAGATATTAAATAGTGTCAAAGTCAGACACAGGACTCACAGATTTGTCCGACCACTCTGTTTATTAGCAAAGCCGCTCTGCTAATACACCCAGAAAATGTGAGTACCATATAAGGTTCAAACCCCTTGATTTATACAGTCAAAAGAAAGCCAAATTAACAAGATTAAAAGGGTGGCAAAACTTCACATGATTAGTATGAGGCTAGTCAAGTATCTTCATTTCCATATCAAGCACACAGCAATCTCCTGTCCATATCTCCCTGGTTATCTCAATTACTTTCTGCCTAACACCTAATGTTTCCTTTTCCTGTTACCCCAAGCATACCTGGCTCGCACTCTGATCTGCATACCTACAAACAACATTAACAACATTAACATAATTTCCTCTTTCCTGTTCAGAGACAAACAGTGTTCCTTCAACTTATTCAATTATTACAGTATAATTCATCTTTCTCTTACAATATAGTTCTTTCTACTTTCACAATCCCTCCTTTTGGTCAAGCCACGCCTATGACCATCAATTACTGGGTTCCATACATTAACCGTTCTTTGTCTCTCTGTTCATCACTGATATTTAAAATCATCAGATTAGCACTCTGTTTAGGGGTAGCTAGCTGTGTGACGTGTCTTGCACAATTTTGGATACAACAGGAGATTAACTGAAAACACACAAAAATCATTAAGATCCCAAATAGGATAGTCAGGGCTCCCTGAAACAACCAGTTTCCTATGCCAGAGAAATTGAACAAGCCACTTAGCCATTTCCACAGGGAACTCGGCTCTTCTAGGGGAAGATATGCAATCTGTTCCAAGTGGCTAGTGCGATCTATTACATCATTGGTGTTGTCAGGTATATACACACAACATTCTTTTCCAATGAGAGCACAGGTCCCTTCTTTTGCTGCCAGCACTATATCCGATGCCTGACGGTTTTGGAGGGCCACCTGTCGGATCACTCCTGTTTCTTTGGCCAGGGCCCTTAAACTTTCTCCGGTTTCATTTGCCATGATTTCAACTACTGCTTGTAACCTCAGGAGCCTTTTTGCATGATGTATTACTCCCCCAAATGGGATAAAGGAACCACCAATAGCCTCTTCCCAAGTTAAGGGACTTATGTGATTCACATACCATTGGGCATTTGACAAGTCCCTCCTTTTTCGCCTAAAATTACGGAGGCGTTCTCATGGGAAGGACTCTAGCACTCGCAATTGTGGGAAGAGTTGGGCGGGATAACAGATACCTGACCAGTTAACTGGTAACGTGGTATAGGCTATTGTCCCACAGACCAAATGATGCCCTATCAAAGCCGGGAAGGGTCGGTTGCACCCATTTGCCATATAGGTGTCTACAAAGGAGGAGTAATATCCCCGGAAGGGCACATGGTAATTCTCCTTACGGGGAGTGGTGTTATTTGCATGGCATTGAAAGATTGTACTGTTCTCACAAGGGTGGCTGTAGGGGGAGCATGAGAGTGATTTCCCTGTTTGATCCCAGGTTGAGAAAAAATTCATATCCCCATACCCAGTTCGCCATTCTCCAATCTTGTTTGAATAATCCCATACACCATTGGTTACAATATGCTGGAGACAACTGCTCCTCCCCAGATTCAGCCCCGTCCCATTACACACCCAACACCAGTGACCTTTTCCCTCCACCACACTTATCCATTTAGATACATTTATTCCCACTGCTTCCCAAGTGTCATTACTGTTCCATGTCTTGTTAAACAGATGAGGTCCTCTGGTGAGGCCTGGGGAATTAAGTGGGATTGCCAAGACAGGAACACCAGCTTGTGAGTGGGCTGGGATGTGGCTGCAGACCCAGCAATTAGAGATATTAAGGGTCTGAGTGATCCATACTTGCTGGTGAATAAAAGAATTGTCATTGTCATTGTGGATTCCCCAGACCTTAAGACACTAGTGGCTGAGGAACAGGCACCACCAGAGGCACATATTGAAGGCAAGACCCTTTTGGTTCTGACAACCTCAGCTGAGGGAACCGCAGTCACTGTTTTATGTCCACCAGGCAGCAGGCGCTAGGCTCGCTACAGCTTCTTCCCGGGCCTTGCTTTTGGTCGTCGTCTACTTCTGGCAACCCTTACACGAACGTAGGTTGTAAGGTATTGCAGGCTGTTCCTCTACGTCTTCTTCTGGAGTCAAAATTGACCCTGCGTGGTTCTGAGGCAATGATTGGTTCACTGGGGGTGGTGTCTTCTTACACTGCGAAATTTGTATCCACACTGTGATGCCGGATAGCTTAACAGCCGTCTGGGTAGTGAGCAGCACCTGATGCGGGCCCTTCCACCGGGGCTCCAAGGCATGTTTTCGATGGTGGCGTCATACGTAGACCCAATCACCTGTCTCGAGGGCATGGCAGGCGTCAGAGGTGGGTTCCGTCGGCCAGGCGGCTCGAACCTGTGAATAAAAGTGACTTACAGCTTGCATTAGTCCCTTGCAATACTGAAGGAGTGTACTGAGTGTCTGAGACTGGAGTAATGGTAGCCATTGTTCGCATAGAGCGCCCCATAACAATTTCAAAAGGACTTAATTTATGTCTTTGGGATGGGGTGGATCAAATTTCCATAAGGGCCAACGGTAAGGCCGCTGGCCAGCTTAACCCTGTAGAGTCACAAATTTTTGCAAGCTTATTTTTTAGCACACCATTTCGTTTTTCAACTGCACCTGCACTCTGTGAGTGGTAGGGACAGTGCAGCAGGTGCTGACATATAATACACGATCCAGGTGCTGAACAAGTTGTCCGGTAAAATGTGTACCCCGGTCACTGGACAGAGTGGCAGGAATTCCTTTGGCAGGCATAATATGATTTAACAAACATTTGGCAACAGACAGTGAATCAGCTTTGCGACAAGGAAAGGCTTCAATCCAACCCAAAAATAAACACACCATAACCAAAATGAATTCATATAATTGACACTTAGGCATTTGTACAAAATCAAGCTGCCAATGCAAGAACGGTGCTTGGAGCAGGCCCCGGAACCCTTGAGCTACCTTTACAGGTCTGCCAACATTGTAGCTTTGGCAAGTGGTACAGGCGGCACAGTGGCGGGCTACAAAAGAGCTGAAATGTGGGGGCCACCATCCTGCCTTAGTTACAGCAGAGACCATCCCCTCCTTTCCGACATGCAAAACACCGTGAAGCAGGGCAGCCAGAGATAGGTAGAGTGAAAAGGGGGCCACAAAGGCACCAGTAGGCACGCGCCAAAAGGAATCGGAGTGCAGAGAGCAACCTTGGGCGACCCAGGAGTCTTTTTCTGCTTCTGGGGCAGAGTCTTGGAGCAGGGTGAGGTCAGAAAGGGACGGCGGTGGTACAGAAACAGAAAGGGAACTGAGAAACGCATCTGGGGAAGGTTCTATGGCAGCAGCATGTTTAGTAGCGGCATCAGCAAATACACTAGCAACATCAGTATCTGCTGTCGAGTGGCCAGGGCACTTAACAATAGCCAAGGTAGATGGGAGTAAAACTGCATACAGGAGAGCAGCAATGTAGGGGCCATTCTTGATAGGGGTACCAGCAGAGGTAAGGAAACCCCAAACTTGCCAGAGGGTGCCAAAGTCATGTACAACCCCAAAAGCAAATCGGAAATTTGTGTAAATGGTGGCAGAGCGTCCCTCAGCCAGAAAGCAAGCACGGGTTAGGGCAACTAGTTCAGCAACTTGCGCTGAGGTGACAGACGGTAACGGCACAGCTTCTAGGGTTTCAGAGAGTGATACCACAGTGTATCCTGCAAGGAGACGACCTTGGTTGTCTCGAAAACAGGAACCGCCAGTGAATAACACAAGGTCGGAGTTAGGGAGAGGGACATCAGAAAGGTCGGGGCGCAGGACGGTGACAGCAGAGACAGTCACAAGGCAGTCGTGGGGTTCACCGTCATCGGACAGAGGAAGGAGAGTGGCAGGGTTCAACTGAGAACAGCACTTTATGGTGATATGCGAAGCCGAAAGCAGTAAAAGTTCGTACCTAGTGAAGCAGGCGGAGGAAAGGTGAACTGTATTACGTTGTAGCAGGAGAGTTTCTATAGACTGAGGGACCATGAGAGAAAGAGGAGAGCGGAGGACAAGGGACTCAGACATTTTGACTAGGCGTGCCGCGGCAGCCACAGCACACAGGTGTCCAACCCCGCCAAAATGTTAGGCTCGAAGGGGATGCTGGAAGGATGAGACTACGACTCAAGACTAAAGAGCAATCCTGGTTTTTATTATTATTACAAACACTGGCACTCTTAACTCTTGGGAGAGTACACCTGAGTATGATTTACAGTCAATTACATTTACATATGTGGACGCCAGATAATCATTAAAATAAAAAACAAACAGATCACCAGGCAATAGCAAATAATTCCCTGGGGTTTTTCTAAATCACAGTAATTGGTGAAGTGGACCCAGGGGGTGACAATGGCAATGTTAATGCTGGTTTCATTCATGGAGGTAACTATTTCACTAATTATTTAAATGTGGGATAAGGAAGACCATTAGTGGTCAGTTATTTGTGAATAGGTGACTAACAACCCTCGTCACCTTTAAACTAAACTTCCAACAAATAACAATCAATGAACATCAAGGGGGACCAAAGCAGGTCAATTACAGAGTTGAAGGCAAACAGTGTGGGAGGGGATTATACCGTTTCCTAAGACAGCAGGAACACAAGGGCCAGCCACATGCTCTCTAACTGCCTCCACTTGGGTGGACCAAACTCAAATACGCTCAGCAAACACTCGGGAGCGGGGGGGAGCAAGGCGTCTGGGTGAGCAGGCCAGGCGTTCACACGATGCAATTCCCCGGTGAAAAAGGGGTCGCCTGCCTGTTTTATCACCTGCTTACAGATCCAGCTCATTGGCTGGTTTTTGCCGCAGTGGGAGGCGTGAGCAGGGGAGAATAATTATTCTGTTTAAGTTTTTATGCCCTTATATAGAAGATGTTCCACCCTTCTGACAGAGCCCCCTATACCTGCTCCTACTTGTGAGATCTTCTGTGGCCAGCTCGCGATGGGCAGCCATTTTGTATGGTTCTGCCCTGGACAGCAGGCAGGGGGGTAAACCCTGGGCAACAGAATCCAAGGTGGCAGAGAAATAAACCACTGGATGATTTTTGTCACCATGCTCCTGAGTAAGAACCCCAAGTGCACAACCAGATTGCTCATGGCAGAAAAGAGTAAAAGGCTTACAGTAGTTAGGTAACCCTAAGGCGGGGGCAGTGAGAAGCACTAAAGAGTCAGTTTCTGAGGCAGATAATGAAGGGGAACAGAGGAGTAGGTCATCTACATATTGAACCAGTGTGGACCCTGACGGGAAAACCAGGTCAGCGAGGTCTCTGGCTAATGCTTGGGAAAAGTAAGACGGGCTTTCTGTGTACCCCTGGGGAAGCGTGGTCCATGTGTACTGCTGCCCCTCGTAAGAAAAGGCAAAAAGATATTGGTACTTAGGGTGAACCGGGACAGAAAAGAAAGCAGAGCACAAATCTACAACAGTAAAATGAGTTGCATCTGGTGGGATAGAAGCCAGAATTGTAGCTGGGTTAGGGACTACAGGAAAGGTGGGTACGACAATGCAGTTAATGGCTTGAAGATCCTGAACAAACCGCCATGATTTCCCATCAGCCTTTCAAACTGGGAGGATAGGGGTGTTACAGGGGCTGGAACAGGGGACAATAATGCCTTGTTCCCACAGGGTGGACAGGACCAGAGCTGGAACCTCTAAATCCCAAAAACCCAGTCCCATGACCCCTTCCCCGACCGCATCCCCGTTCTTGGTACCCTCCCCGTTCCCAGTACTGTCTGCCCTGCCCTGAATAATGCTGTATTTGCAGAGCCATTAACTTTTGTGAGGACTGTTCCTCTTTCCCTTTTAGAGTGCGGTGGCAATGCTCTGCCACTGCTTGCAATTTGTCCATGGTCTTGGCCTCCTATCCAACACTCATTCACTTTAACATACTGCTAATAGCAGGTAGGAGGCCATTAACAAACGCATGCGCCAGGGCACCCTGTCCATTTTCACCCAGTCGCTGTATACCAGAATGTTGCAGAAAAAAAAACATCAGTCAGTCGGGTGTGATAGTTGCCCGGGCTTTCTCCCTGTTGCTGTTTACAGCAATGTATGGCTATCCAGTTGGTTTTTGGAGTCCATACTTGGGGAATGGCCTCATGCAGGTGCTTAGCTTGATTCTTACATTTGTTCCGGTAGGCAGCGTCGGGACCAGTGTCTGGCAAATTAGAATGGTGCTCAGCGGTGGGCCAATTTGCTGTGAGGAGCCATTTTTTCGTGCTCGCTAGGGGTTACAAGTAGCTTACACAGTTGCAGGAGGTCTGCCTCAGAGGATTCATAGGCATTGCACACGAGCAAAAATTCCTCTGCAAATTTGGTAGGGTTTTTCTGGGGCTTTGGAAAACCTTTTACAATTGAGTGGAGCTCCGTGTGGGTCCAGGGTTTATAGCTCCAAGTGGGACTGGCCTGGGTCTTCTCGGAGGACAGGGTAAAGGGGAGCGCTCGGTCTGGTGGTGGGAGAGGAGGTTTCCAATAAAGCTTTTAACTTATCATTAAAATTTTTAAGGGATGCGAGCTTCAATTCGGTCCATCTACGATTTGCCTCTTCCCACCACTGCATGAAGCAATCTACCTCTTCTCTAGCCAATTTACTTTTGGGAAGGCCAAGTTTGTCTTTTAAGACATCCACTCAGTCTTTGTTCCAAGATCCTAACAGTGGCTACTGTGATCTGGGATCCCCCCCGAGTCAATCTAGACCATTTTTCCAGAAATTTACAGGGGTCTGGACCCTTTCTAAAATATATAAACTGAGCTGGGGTCCCTTTAGGGAACTGCCCCCACTTAGACGTCTGGTTATCCATACAGGAGGACTTTACACACCAATCACACAAGGAGGAAATTCAGGTTCGTCAGAGCGGTGCCCAGTGCAACACACAAAAGAAGCCCACAGGCTACTGCCTCAATCGCCCTTGCGTTCACTCCAAGGATTTTATCCAAGGCGTGGTGCGGCTGCAATTGTGCAGATTTCAGTCACACAGACCATGGGGACAGGAGCCCCTTGGTCGGCCAGTCCCCGGACAGGGATGGCTCTGAGACTCACTCACACCACCGGGAAGACGGATAGACACAGAGACAAGACAGTCCTCAGTCCGGACAAAACATAGAAATAATTACCTGACCAGAGTCCTGATGTTAGATCCCGGGATCCCTACCAGAACAGAACGGGAACCAACAGGTTCGATGGCGTAGACTTCGCTGTGGTTGTGCACCTTTCCGTTCTGGCAGAGGACCACTCGGGCCAAATGCCCAGGTGCCAGCTGCCACGGTCGTCCTGCAAGACGGTTAGGGATCACACAGCCTCAGCGAAGACGGTTGCCATCTCAGTGGGACCTCCAAATTGTCAAAGTCAGACACAGGACTCACCGCTCTGTTTATTAGCAAAGCCGCTCTGCTAATACACCCAGAAAATGTGAGTACCATATAAGGTTCAAACCCCTTGATTTATACAGTCAAAAGAAAGCCAAATTAACAAGATTAAAAGGGTGGCAAAACTTCACATGATTAGTATGAGGCTAGTCAAGTATCTTCATTTCCATATCAAGCACACAGCAATCTCCTGTCCATATCTCCCTGGTTATCTCAATTACTTTCTGTCTAACACCTAATGTTTCCTTTTCCTGTTACCCCAGGCATACCTGGCTCGCACTCTGATCTGCATACCTACAAACAACATTAACAACATTAACATAATTTCCTCTTTCCTGTTCAGAGACAAACAGTGTTCCTTCAACTTATTCAATTATTACAGTATAATTCATCTTTCTCTTACAATATAATTATTTCTACTTTCACAATAGCTTTTAATATCTAAAGCTGTAGCTGAACTACGGTGGAGCTCAAAATAACTACAAAGTATAGCTGTATAGTAGAATATTTAATACATCGGTGGATTCAGTGCTTTGGGGCATCTTAACTAGGAAAAGCATCATACAAAGCCACTATATATTGTTTTTTCTGCTATAAAATCTTTTGTTGTAGAGTAATTGCAATCCAAAAATATTTAGGGATTCACTTCTAGAATTTGCTACCTAGACTGAATTTATAATATTTGTGACACATTTAGGCACTTTACAAATTTTCACTGCAAGCATCTAACTATATCCTATAAGATAAACCTAATCCTAAATTATCTTGGATGGTGGAATGTATTTTTGTAACTAAGTACTAGAAGTGGCTCTAGTAGATTTCATTTTCCATATGATGTACAAATCTTTATAGATGTCTTAAAAGACCTTCTCCAGCTTGCTTTAAATCAATCCATTTGGCAAATCGACTAGTTTCACAAACACACCAAACCCATAAGAGATTTGCACTGCATAAAATCTCTCACCCAGGATGTGAGAGACAGGGAAGAGGAATTTGAACCCTGGTGGCCCATTCTGGGCTCAGAGGCCTTTACACAACTGCATCTTCCTCCTCTTGTGCTTTGTACACACAGGTCAGATAGGAGCAGGAACATTTAGTTTGTGACTCCCACCAACCCTAAGGCATGAGGTACGTGCTGGGCTTCAGGACTGAGGCAACTTTTTGTTCCTACTCTCCAGCAGAAATATAGGTTTCGAGGGAATTGTAGCAGCAGAAACTTAGGTGCCATGGGAATCTAGGTACCTACAAAGTTAGGCAGGAGCCATGTTTTGAGGATCTGAATTTTGGGGTTAGGTGCCTAAATCACTCTGTGGGACTAACAAAATATAAGTGCAAAATTTTACCTGCCCATCTTTACTGTTATGCAATGGACTATGCAGCACTGCTATCCTCCATCTCAGAGGTAGCATACTTCACTCACAATGTATTAATACCATTTATGATTCATCAGGGTTAATAGGGATAAAAAAGGCTTCCTATATTAAGATAATGTTTCAGATCTAAACTCTGCTCTTCCCTTATCTGTCCCCTTCCTCAGGCATACACGGCCCCAAAAGATAAAGAATTTGATGATGTATTCTGCACAAAGCAGAAATCCCGTAATGGAGGGTCAGAATTTCTTATGCTCCATGGGTCCCAAATGTAGTAGTATTGAGAATCACTGGGAGTATGGAAAGAGGGTTGTGATCATTTGCACCCACCAGCAAAAACTTGGTTGCTTTAGTTGCCACAAGAAAAGAAAAGGATTCTGTTCCCCATATCAGCTTCCATGAAGAACTCGTGCAAAGTTCACTGACTTTGGATTTTTGCAAAGAGGAAGGATTTTACCCTGTTGTGCTACTTCTCAGAATGGTACGAGCCAACTGAATATTTTCTTAGTCTTGGAAGAATTTATATTTTAATCTGTAATGTCAGTAGTTGATTACTTTCTCCACCCAAAAGCTGAAAATTTTTATATGGTTAATTATCAAATATTGCCACTATTATAACTTGCATTTGTAGTTCATTGATGTATTCATACTGTAATTTCTATCTGATAAGAGGATATACCTTATTTCTGAAGCTAATTTCAGACCTGACTTCTGAAATCATTACATTTTGAAGAAACAATAATTTTTGGATACCTCCATAAAAAAGCTACTTTAAATTAAATTACCCACTGAAATTAATAAAAAAAATACCTATGTCCTTCTGAACTTCATCATCATCAACACAGTGACCCAAATTCATCCCTCTTGTGAAGGACCTTACACAAGGGGTGAATTTAGTCCAGGACCCATAGCAATGATTGAAGTAGAGCTGATGGTGCGTTTTGACTCCTCCTAGTTCTCCTTGCATTGAAGGAACAAGTGAAAATTCTTAGGTAAGTCAGAGAAAGGAAATAGCTCTTGACAGAGATTGCAAGCAAACCAATGCCACTACCTAGAGAAGAAAGGAACAAGCAGTGTCAAAGATTTAATAGGTAATCAGGGTGTTGTAGTTCTGTTGTAGTGAGGATATTATTCAGCTCTAGGTTTTCTTGAGAATTTAGCAAAACCTTTACATTATCAAAACAGGGGATGGAGATTTCACTGTATGAGTCTGTGGTCTTTGATGAAAATTTTGCAGCTAAACTTTAAGCACCTTTATGAACATAAAGAGATTATTTTAATGCGTGTTTCCCATAGCTGACATTGATTGTGCCTTTGCAGTATTACATATTTTGTACGTCAATTGTGTAGCTTAAGTCAAATTAGCTTATTTTAGCTTTTGGTGCTGTCTACACAGCAGGAAGTCCGAGTTAGAGCACTGTTCCTCTGACTTCCCTTACTCCTCGTAAAATGAGGGTTACAGGAGTCGGAGTAAGAAGTCCTCCAGCTTGACATTATTTCTATATGATGTCAAAATAACTGCTTGCAGACTATGTTATTTTGTAATAACATTAGTTATTCCGAAATAACGCTGATGTGTAGACCAGCCAAATGCACTAAGTGGAATCCTTTCAGTGGTTATTCTAATATTAACAAAATGAAAAAATCATCTGTATTTTTAATTAGATAATGTATTTCTTTTCCTTCTCATCCCCCTTCTTTAAAAATTTAATTTTAGCCCCTTGACAGCTCAGAAACTGATGTCTGTATAGACACGTAGACCATACTTTCAAAAAAGATCTGCAACCTGCACCTCCCAAAGTTCTCAGAGACAATCAGCACAGTTGAAAATCTGCCCCAGAACATCTACACCTGGCAAGAGCCATACACACTAACTAAATACCTATTCCTGCCTTATCAGTGAGCTTTCATTCTTACCTGTAATAAAAGGGTGAAAGTATAATTCAGTATCCCCATTCAATCCTTGGGGAAGAATCTGTCTGATGAGACTGCAGACCTGCCTGCTAATTAGTCCCAGTTGTGATGGCAGGTTTTCCTTGGAAATGGCTCCTAGAAATGTATCTTGCCTGGTCTACTGTAGGAATAGGCTAGTTGGGAATAATAGTGCATGAAAAGAGATATTTGACAGCATTTCTTCCACCTTATTTAGCACAGCACTAGGTTAGAGCTGCCTTGGCTTTGGTATATTGCGAGTTCACGTTGTTTCCCATCACAGACTATATTTAGGTTCTCATGCACACTGTCAAACAACGACGTTCATTCCTCTGGTGTATGGATTGTGAGAACAATTCTCCATAGGAACAACTGAAGGGGTAATTGACTGAATGTGTTAGAAATTTGGAGAAGGCCTAATGATAGCTTGGAGTATCAGATGCAAAGCTGTGATTTATATGTACAGTATTTTCTGTTATTTTACAAAAGCAATACAAAATTAATGTATACAAGTTCTCTCGCAGGAGCAGTATAAAAGGGGGCTTCTGTAAGTAGGATACAGAAGACCCTTGTGATTAGCAGAATCACTATTCATGGTTCCGTGTATTTGCAGGAGTCTCCTGTCTCCCCTGGGGTGGGCGACAGGGGCTGGGAGCCATGGGAAACTCACCATGACTTCTGGCCCCAGCAATGAGTTCTCTGAAGCTCCTGGGAGCTGCAGGGAACTCACCACAGCTACCAGGAACCATGGGGAACTCACTGCAGCTCCTGCCAGCTGCAGGGAGTTCACTGTGGGGGATCAGGAGCCATGACTCCCAGTATTCACGAATTTCACCATTCGTAGTGATGTCAGGAATGCATACACCATGAATGGCAAGGGTTTACTGTAATATTAATTACACTGCATAAAAGAGTAGCTAGAACATTTGATAATACTCTTAATCACCCCACAATACAAACCATGACAAAAGCTTTAAGTAATCACTTTTTTAAAATTTTATGTTTAAACCACTGCAAGCATCAACGGAGTAAATTGCATTAAGAAAGTAATGTGTGGCAGTTCAGAGAAACTCTAGCTTTTCTGGAAAAACCACACTGTTATACCTGAGAACTGTTATTTCAATAATTTAGGGAGCAAGAGCTTAGGAATGTCAGCAATTGTGCCTACCCTTGAAATCATGTAAATTACATTCGGGCTCAGTTAAAGGGGAAACCATGGCCTAAGCACCTAACTGTACCCAAGAAAGCAGACAGGTGTTACAACACACTGACCCATCATGTTTCAGTTGAAGTGACCTTCAAACCCTTTATACCTCTGAGTGCAGTCTTATTGCACCGGGTAAATGCACTGAGTAGGTGGTGTTTAAAATTCCTAGCTCGTGCCACAAATGAACCACACCCACACAGGATTCTGACTCCTTACAAGTACATGGTATGGACCATGTAATAATCACAGGATAATTAAGAACATAAGAATGGCCATATTGGGTCAGACCAAAGGTCCATCCAGCCCAGTACCCTGTCTGCCGACAGTGGCCAATGCCAGGTGTCCCAGAGAGAGTGAATCAAACAGGTAATGATCAAGTGATCTCTCTCCTGCCATCCATCTCCACCCTCTGACAAACAGAGGCTAGGGACACCATTCCTTACCCATACTAGCTAATAGCCATTTATGGACTTAACCTCCATGAATTTATCTAGTTCTCTTTTAAACACTGTTATAGTCCTAGCCTTCACAATATCCTCAGGCATGGAGTTCCATAGATTGACTATGCACTGTGTGAAGAAGAACTTCCTTTTATTTGTTTTAAACCTGCTGCCCATTCGTTTCATTTGGTGGCCCCTAGTTCTTATATTATGGGAACAAGTAAATAACTTTTCCTTATTCACTTTCTCCACACCAGTCATGATTTTGTAGACCTCTATCATATCCCCCCTTAGTCTCCTCTTTTCCAAGCTGAAAAGTCCCAGTCTCTTTAATCTCTCCTCATATGGGACCCTTTCCAAACCCCTAATCATTTTAGTTGCCCTTCTCTGAACCTTTTCTAATGCCAGTATATCTTTTTTGAGATGAGGAGACCACATCTGTACACAGTATTCAAGATGTGGGTGTACCATGGATTTATATAAGGGCACTAAGATATTCTCCGTCTTATTCTCTATCCCTTTTTTAATGATTCCTAACATCCTGTTTGCTTTTTTGACTGCCGCTGCACATTGCGTGGACGTCTTCAGAGAACTATCCACGATGGCTCCAAGATCTCTTTCCTGATTAGTTGTAGCTAAATAAGCCCCCATCATATTATATGTATAGTTGGGGTTATGTGCATTACTATCCTATGTGCATTACTTTACATTTATCCACATTACTTTTATCCACATTACATTTCATTTACCATTTTGTTGCCCAGTCACTTAGTTTGGTGAGATCTTTTCGAAGTTCTTCACAGTCTGCTTTGGTCTTAACTACCTTGAGCAGTTTAGTATCATCTGCAAACTTTGCCACCTCACTCTTTACCCCTTTCTCCAGATCATTTATGAATAAGTTGAATAGGATTGGTCCTAGGACTGACCCTCGTGGAACACCACTACTTACCCCTCTCCATTCTGAAAATTTACCATTTATTCCTACCCTTTGTTTCCTGTCTTTTAACCAGTTCTCAGTCCATGAAAGGATCTTCCCTCTTATCCCATAACAACTTAATTTACTTAAGAGCCTTTGGTGAGGGACCTTGTCAAAGGCTTTCTGGAAATCTAAGTACACTATATCTACTGGATCCCCCTTGTCCACATGTTTGTTGACCCCTTCAAAGAAATCTAATAGATTAGTAAGACATGATTTCCCTTTACAGAAACCATGCTGACTTATGCCCAACAAATTATGTTCTTCTATGTGTCTGACAATTTTATTCTTTACTATTGTTTCAACTAATTTGCCCAGTACTGACATTAGACTTACCGGTCTATAATTGCCGGGATCGCCTCTAGAGCCCTTTTTAAATATTGGTGTTACATTAGCTATTTTCCAGTCATTGGGTACAGAAGCTGATTTAAAGGATAGGTTACAAACCATAGTTAATAGTTCCGCAATTTCATATTTGAGTTCTTTCAGAACTCTTGGGTGAATGCCATCTGGTCTCGGTGACTAGTTACTGTTAAGTTTATCAATTAATTCTAAAACCTCCTCTAATGACACTTCAATCTGTGACAAGTCCTCAGATTTGTCACCTACAAAGGACGGGTCAGGTTTGTGAATCTCCCTAACATCCTCAGCCATGAAGACTGAAGCAAAGAATTCATTTAGTTTCTCCGCAATGACTTCATCATCTTTAAGTGCTCCATTTGTATCTTGATCATCCAGGGGCCCCCACTGGTTGTTTAGCAGGCTTCCTGCTTCTGATGTACTTAAAAAACATTTTGTTATTACCTTTTGAGTTTTTGGCTAGCTGTTCTTCAAAGTCCTTTTTGGCTTTTCTTATTACATTTTTACACTTAATTTGGCAGTGTTTATGCTCCTTTCTATTTACCTCACTAGGATTTGACTTCCACTTTTTAAAAGATGTCTTTTTATCTCTCGCTGCTTCTTTTACATATTTGTTAAGCCACGGTGACTCTCTTTTAGTTCTTCTACTATGTTTTTTAATTTGGGATATACATTTAAGTTGGGCCTCTATTATGATGTCTTTTAAAAGTGTGCATGCACCTTGCAGAGATTTTACTTTAGTCACTGTACCTTTTAATTTCCATTTAACTAACCTCCTCATTTTTGCATAGTTCCCCTTTTTTTGAAATTAAATGCTACAGTGTTGGGCTGCTGAGGTGTTCTTCCCACCACAGGAATGTTAAATGTTATTATATTATGGTCACTATTTCCAAGCGGTCCTGTTATAGTTACCTCTTGGACCAGATCCTGTGCGCCACTCAGGACTAAATCGAGAATTGCCTCTCCCCTCATGGGTTCCTGTACCAGCTGCTCCAAGAAGCAATCATTTAAGGTATCAAGAAATTTTATCTCTGCATCTCATCCTGAGGTGCAATGTACCCAGTCAATATGGGGATAGTTGAAATCCCCCACTATTATTGAGTTATTTTGATAGCCTCTCTAATCTCCCTTAGCATTTCATAGTCACTATTACTGTCCTGGCCTGGTGGTCGATAATAGATCCCTACTGTTATATTCTTATTAGAGCAGTGAATTACTATCCATAGCAATTCTATGGAACATGTTGATTCATTTAAGATTTTTACTTCATTTGATTCTAAATTTTCTTTCACATATAGTGCCACTCCCCCGCCCGCATGACCTGCTCTGTCCTTCCGATATATTTTGTACCTAGGAATGATTGTGTCCCATTGATTGTCCTCACTCTACCAGGTTTCTGTGATGCATTTTATATCAGTATCCTCCTTTAACACAAAGCACTCTAATTCACCCATCTTATTATTTAGACTTTAGCATTTGTGTACAAGCACTTTAAAAACTTGTCACTGTTTATTGGTCTGCCCTTTTCTGATGTGTCAGATTCTTTTTTACGTGAATGTTTTTCATCTGATCTAGCCCATACTTTATCCTTTTCCATCCTCTCCTCCTGACTAAAACCTAGAGAATCTCTATCAATAGACTCTCCTCTAAGAAACGTCTCTGTCCGATCCACATGCTCCTCTGCACCAATTGGCTTTCCCCCATCTCTTAGTTTAAAAACTGCTCTGCGACCTTTTTAATGTTACGTGCCAGCAGTCTAGATCCACTTTGGTTTAGGTGGATCCCATCCTTCCTGTATAGGCCCCCCCATCCCAAAAGTTTCCCCGGTTCCTTATAAAGCTAAACCCCTCCTCCCTACACCATCATCTCATCCATGCATTGAGACTCTGAAGCTCTGCCTGCCTACCTGGCCCTGTGCGTGGAACTGGAAGCATTTCTGAGAATGCCACCATAGAAGTCCTGGATTTCAGTCTCTTTCCTAGCAGCCAAAATTTGGCCTCCAGGACGTCATAAGAACATAAGAATGGCCGTACTGGGTCAGACCAAAGGTCCATCTAGCCCAGTATCCTGTCTGCCAACAGTGGCCAGCACCAGGTGCCCCAGAGAGGGTGAACCGAAGACAATGATCAAGCAATTTGTCTCCTGCCATCCCTCTCCAGCCTCTGACAAACAGAGGCCAAGGACACCATTTTATCCCCTGGCTAATAGCCTTTTATGGACCTAACCTCCATGAAATTATCTAGCTTCTCTTTAAACTCTGTTATAGTCCTAGCCTTCACAGCCTCCTCTGGCAAGGAGTTCCACAGGCTGACTATACGCTGTGTGAAGAAGAACTTTCTTTTATTAGTTTTAAACCTGCTACCCATTAATTTCATTTGGTGTCCTCTAGTTCTTCTATTTAGGGAACTAATAAATAACTTCTCTTTATCAGCCCTCTCCACACCACTCATGATTTTATATACCTCTATCATATCCCCCCTCAGTCTCCTCTTTTCTAAACTGAAAAGTCCCAGTCGCTTTAACCTCTCCTCATACGGGACCCTTTCCAAACCCCTAATCATTTTAGTTGCCCTTTTCTGAACCCTTTCCAAGGCCAAAATATCTTTTTTGAGGTGAGGAGACCACATCTGTACACAGTATTCAAGATGTGGGCATACCATAGTTTTATACAGGGGCAGTAAGATATTCTGGGTCTTATTTTCTATCCCCTTCTTAATAATTCCTAGCATCCTATTTGCCTTTTTGACCGCCGCTGCACACTGTGTGGAAGTTTTCAGAGAACTGTCCACGATAACGCCAAGATCTCTTTCCTGATTTGTCATAGTCAAATTAGCCCCCATCATACTGTACATATAGTTGGGGTTATTTTTCCCGATGTGCATTATTTTACACTTATCCACATTAAATTTCATTTGCCATTTTGTTGCCCAATCACTCAGTTTGGTGAGATCTTCTTGGAGTCCCTCACAGTCTGCTTCTGTCTTGACTATCCTAAACAGTTTGGTATCATCTGCAAACTTTACCACCTCACTGCTTACCCCTTTCTCCAGATCATTTATGAATAAGTTGAACAGGATTGGTCCCAGGACTGACCCCTGGGGGACACCACTAGTTACCCCTCTCCATTCTGAAAATTTACCATTTATTCCTACCCTTTGTTTCCTGTCTTTTAACCAGTTCTCAATCCAAGAAAGGACCTTCCCTCTTATCCCATGGCCATGTAATTTACACAAGAGCCTTTGGTGAGGGACCTTGTCAAAGGCTTTCTGAAAATCTAAGTATACTATATCTACTGGATCCCCCTTGTCCGCATGTTTGTTAACCCCTTCAAAGAACTCTAATAGATTAGTAAGACAGGATTTCCCTTTACAGAAACCATGTTGATTTTTGTCCAACAAATTATGTTCTTCTACATGCTTCACAATTTTATTCTTTTTACTATTGTTTTGACTAATTTGCCCGGTACTGAAGTTAGACTTACCGGTCTGTAATTGCCCGGATCACCTCTAGAGCCCTTTTTAAATATTGGTGTCACGTTGGCTACCTTCCAGTCATTAGATACGGAAGCCGATTTAAGGGATAGGTTACAAACTACAGATAATAGTTCAGCAATTTCCCATTTGAGTTCTTTTAGAACCCTTGGATGAATGCCATCCGGTCCCGGAGATCTGTTAACATTAAGTTTTTCTATTTGTTCCAAAATCTCCTTTTATGACATTTCAATCCGGGACAGTTCCTCAGATTCATCACCCACAAAGGACGGTGCAGATTTGGGAATCTCCCCAACGTCCTCAGCCGTGAAGACTGAAGCAGAGAAATCATTTAGTTTCTCCGCAATGGCTTTATCGTCCTTGATTGCGCCTTTTATAGTTCGATCGTCTAGGGGACCCACAGGTTTTTTAGGAGGCTTCCTGCTTCTAATGTACTTAAAAAACATTTTGTTATTTCTTTTTGAGTTTTTGGCTAGCTGTTCCTCAAAATCTTTTTTTGCTTTTCTTATTACATTTTTACACTTGATTTGACGTCTCTGCTATCCTTCCTTATGTCATTGGTACCTACCTGTACCATGACCACCAGCTCCTCCCCAGCACTACACATAGTCTATCTTGATGCCTCGAGAGATCCACAACCTTCACTCTAGGCAGGCAAGTCACCATACAGTTCTCCCGATCATCGCAAACCCAGCTATCTACATTTCTAATGATCAAATCTCCCATTACTAACAATTGTCTTTTCCTACTGACTGGGTTCCCTCCCCCAGAGAGGTAACCTCAGTGCGAGAGGATACCCCAACATCTGGAAGGAGGGTCCCAACTATGGGAAGGTTTCCCTCTGCTCCCGTTGACTGCTCTCCTTCCCTGAGCCTTTCATCCTCCTTAACAGTGCAGGGGCTGTCTGACCAGAGGTGGGACAATTCTACAGTGTCCCAGAAAGCCTCATCTTCATACCTCTCTGCCTCCCTTAGCTCCTCCAGTTCAGCCACCCTGGCCTCCAAACCCCGTACATGGTCTCTGAGGGCCAGGAGCTCCTTGCACCAAATGCACACATATGCCACCCACCCATAGGGCAGGTAATCATACATGCTACACTGAGTGCAATAAACAGGATAGCCCCCACTCTGCTGCTGGGCTTCTGCCTGCATTCTCTCCTACAGCTACCTACGTTACTGATAGGGTTTCTAGTTAAATCAGGAAGTTTTGATTAAAACCTTTAAACTAAACTATAAAGACTGGGAAGTGTACCTTGGCCCCTTCCCACCTCCTTCTCAAAATTCCCTGTTTGCTGCTCCTGTTCACAAAGCTCCCTGGTCGCTGACTCTGTTTTATAAAGCCCTGGCCTTCCTGATAGCCCCGCCCCCTGACTAAGGCTCAGCCAATTAACAGAGGCTTCTGGATTTCAAATCTTAAGAAGCTCACAGCTTCCAACTGCCGGCCACAGCACATGCTCCTTCAAACAAACAAACCAAACAGACAAACACAAGCTCACCACACAGCAAGTAACCCCCAAACACACACTACAGACAGCCACTTACCTCAAGGGTCCCATATTTGCTCCTCCTTTACCTGGAGGACTCCCAGGTGTGTATTAATTATGTGTATTTAATAGTTGCTGGGTAATTATGTGGTTCTGTCTTTGAAACTAAAGCATAATCACAATATGTTCTTTTTAATAAACAAGGTACCTGGTAATTAACCTTTGAATTACTTGATATTTCCAAGTGTAATTACCCGCTAAATCTTCTTAATTACATAATTACTATGTCTACAACATATGTAGTGTTTGCCCTATTGCTACAACGTAGGGGCCAGTTCTACAATCCCATACTCTCATGACTAGTCCCCCAATCTGAGAGTGCTCAACAGCCCCTACAAGATGAGCTCCTAATTTTAGTATATTCATATGAGTGCCTTGTAGGGCCAACGATAACTACAGGTGCACTGAGATTGCATTCAGCAAAGTAATTAAAAAAAAAAACCCTGGCGCTTCATAAAAATATCAATGGTCATATCGAATAATCTTAAATGGCACAATCCATGTAGAAACAGAAGCTTCCATCTTCTCTGTGTGTTGAGACCATTTGTGACAGAGGGAAGTGCCGCCTGACTGATTAATGGATAGAGAACTAGAAACTTTCACACATGGTTTATTCTTATAAACTATGGGCTAGATTCATTTTGTCTGCCCATGTGCCACGGATGATATAAAGTAACAGTGAACCCAGTTTAAGTAGCTGGGTAGGCTGGGCTTATGGCTGCTTTGCAACACTGAAGTGCATAAAGGAGTCAGAGCATCAAAGGTGGAAGTAGACTGGTGCACTTTAGTGCACTGCACCCGTAAAAGAGGGGCTGGTGCTGAGGGCCCTTAGCTGCAGGTGGAGGCGCATGCTCCTAGCTGGGCTCTGAGCTTGTCCTACCGTCTCCTCACTGCACTGTCTGGATGTGGGGAAGGTGCATGCTTTCCCTGCAGTGTGTGACCCTGGGGGAAAGAGGAAGGGAGTGGTAGGGGGTCTTTGCACATAGGGTTGCCAGATGGTTTAACCAAAAATACCAAAACCCCCCCCCCAGAAAAAAATCGGGGAAAAAATTCTGTTGAAGGAAAAAAAGGGGGAGACCAAAGTTGTTGACCAAAAAAAAGGGGGGGGAGGGACCCCAACAGCAGTTATTAAGCAAAAAAAATTAAAAATAAAAAAATCAGCATGGCCCCTTTAAGAAGAGGCTTTTTTGATGGTGGCCATTTTGTTTTTCTTTACAACCACAAGACAAGCTACTGTGGAACCAGGTAAGTGGGGGGGGGGGGAGAGAGGTGCCCGGCAGGAGTTCTGGGTGGGGCCGGTTGCTGAGTGTGTCATAGGGTTGCGAGGAAATAAAAATCAGAAAATACCGGACATTTTAGGTGTCTGGTATTTTCTGAATTTTTTTACCAGACAGGAGGCGAAACTACCGGACTGTCTGGGTCAATACCAGACACCTGGCAACCCTATTGCACATTGCCACCATTGCCTGCATGCAGCACCCCACAGTCACAGCTTCCTTTGGTGGGAAACAGGCGCAGCAGGGTGCTGGGACCATCAACCATGAGTAGGACTTTCTCAGCTCCATGTCCCTCTCATCCCCCTACACACACACACAAACCCCAACACCCTGCCCTGAGCCCACCCCATGCCCCAGCCTCCTGCCCTGAGCCCCTCCCTGCCCACACCTGATAGGGGTTTGTGATACAACAGTACCTGTAAGAAATTTAAGTTACTTTCATCCCTGGGAGCATACTGGTGAATCTGGCATGCTGAGTTCTTCACCCCTGCAAACAAGACTGATATTGCTGGCCACTGTAAGTGCAGTATAAGGATGAAGGATTTTTTTTTTTAAATATACATATGCATTTCCTGTACTGCTGCTCCAGCTTGATATCTGAAATTCAAACTGTGTTTTTGGTCAGTTTCCCACAACAGTCACAAAGATTCTAGAATAAGATAGCTGCAAAAGGTTCATGAGAAGAAGGCAGATTGAACTCTGCTTATTTCTCCACACTTGTATTGCATTTGAAAGGTTGACAGCAATTAAAGCTTTGCTTTTGGCAGTAGACAAAGCAGGTGCAATTTGGTAGATGTGCAGGGAGCAGCTAAGTACAATAGCAAGGAATCATTTTAACAGTTAGTTTTGTGTCTAGGAAGTAGACAAGATGTGATGTTAAAGTAGAAAACATGTTCAGAAAACTATCTGTAATAAGCCCTTTTGCTACATTACAAATACCAGTTTGTGAAAACAAACATGTACTTGGTTATAGTGAATGAAAGAAAATATCGATGTTGATTCACCAGGCAGACATTGAAAGCCATTAATTTAGGTGCCTAACTACTATTTTAAGTGTCCAAGTCTAAAATTCAAATGCTAAACCTTCATTCAGCTGACTCCTACCCTATAGGTTTCTTAAGTCTAAAGGCACCTAAGTTTCTGTCAGTAAAGTCCACAAGGCACCTACATCTCTGTCAGCATGCACATGCACAGCCACCTGATCCTGCCAAGGAGCTCAGTCCCCAATTCCCAGTGCCATCCTCCAACTGGGCATCCCCCACATCTCACCTGTGGCCCACAGTCCAGCAAGCATTCTCAGAGGCTAACTCCCACATTAGTACCTTCAGGGTGTAGCCGAGTTCGTCTGTACAGGATAAACTTAAAAAACAACAAATGGTCCGGTCTCACTTTATAGACTAACAAAACAGGTAGCTGGTATCATGACCTTTCGTGGGCACAGCCCACTTCTTCAGATGACCAGTCATCCATGAAAGCTCATGATACCATCTACATGTTCTGTTAGTCTATAAAGTACGACCAGACCATTTGTTGTTTTTTAAGTTTTACCAGATTAGTGTGCAAAAAATAAGAAGGCAGTAGCAACCTCCTTATACTCAATAGCCTAGTGGGAGAGGATTCACCCTCATGTGGAAGCCTCGGATTTAAATATCCACATGGACCAGGCAGGGATTTTGACCCAGGTGTCCTACCTCCACAAAGAGATGCACTAACCACCGGACTAAGGGATATGCTAGGGAGGGTTTCTTACCTGTTGAATCTGCTCCCTTTTGTATGCATTATTTAAATATTAATTGGGCCAGACAGAGACAACAATTTGGAGAGACTGACTCCACAGCCTATTGGTTAGGGGAAATCATATGACAGACCCAAGTTCAAGCCCCTGCACTACTGAATATATAAAGGCACTGATAATATATTTGATCTCTAGGTACAGAGATCTAGCTGGTGGTAAGTAATAAATATCCATATTGCACAACTAAGGGAGAAGCTCCACCTTCAATGTCTCCATTTGCACTCCACCCAAATATCTTTTTCTGCTGGCACTCTAACGTCCCAACCCTTCTTCAGCTTTAAACAGTTGCCTTTATTAAAAAAAAGAAAACACAGGCATTACACAGGCTTACAAACATCTGGCTTACCAACACCAGCACGGGACCAGGCAAAAGGCACTCGTGGTGGCAAGCAGTGCAAGTGCTGGCCCTAGGACTCCAGAGGAGCAGGGGGTGGTAGTGCAGTGAGAGGCTGGAAAGAAAGAGGTGGTTTTCCCTTCAAAGACCCGCTGTCTCCAGTTGCCAGCTGCAGGGCTGCCCCCTGCTTCTCTGGTCCTCTGGCCCATGCCACTGACTACCTCCTGGTGAGCAGGGGCTGGATGCAGCCCATGGGGTGAGGGAAGCAGAGAAGCAGCTGGTGGATGAAGCTGGCTGCAGGAGGTGGCACAGAGCCTGCAGGGAGGGTGAAGGTGTTGGTAACTGGGGAATGCCAAAAATCCCCTTCAGAGTCTCAACCTACCTCCTCATACTCCTCTAATTAAACCTGTCTTTCCGCCAGCCCCAGTATTCAAAGTTAAATAAAAAACTATTTCTACTATTTTTCATTGCAAATATGCAGTATTCGGGTCAAATAGGCTTTTGTGGACTAGCTTGGGAACCTAACTACCATTAATAACTAGGGTGACCATATTTCCCTATGCCAAATATGGGACACCTGGTAAAATTGCTCTGATTTAAGTGAGTTCAATAGAAATCAGGATGCTATGCAGTACAAACTTTCAAAATAACTTTAAATTGATTGAGTACCCATTAAAAGACATACTGCATTATCATCTTTCTGTCCATCCATCTGTCCATGATTCCATTTGTTCAAGAACTACGCCCTAAGCAGTAACAGCTAGGATCACCAAATTTAGTATGCAGCTTCCTGTTAAAGCAACCTCAGAGTTTGGTTGTGCCAGGAAAACAGGATGTACCTGGACTTCTACTGTTTTCTGTAATGTGGAAAGGGAGAGGGCTGATGGGAGGAGAGCTGTACTTCCGAGTGATCATGGGGGGAGCTGCACCAGCAAGACAGTGGCCAGCTGGGGACGGGGCTCACAATCTTGCTGGCCATTTGGACCAGATAAGTGGCCCCCATGCACCAAACCTTTCCCCTGGATATCAGTTGCAATGCCAGACTTGGCGGGAGCCAGGGGAGAGAGGGGAGAGCCCTGTTGGCCACTGGCCCCACTGCTATGGCCCCTCCTAGGGCCACCCCGGGGCTGGACAGTGCAGCCCCACCACCCAGGAGAGTAGAGTCTGGAAAATGTGGGCATCCAACCCCTTCTCCCCCAAGGAACCATCATCTGGGGGAATTAGACAGTGCAGCCCCAGCTTCCCTGGGATGAGCCATCCTCCTGCCCTCCTGGAGGAGCCACAGCTGGAGCAACACCGCTCTCTCCACCACAGGTGATTCTGGTAATCTGCCACCTCCCAGTCTCCTGCCCTGAACCCCCTACACCTCCCATCACGTCCCATGAGCCCTCACCCCCTGCCTTGTCTCCTGCACAACCAGGCTTGGTCCTCAGCCTCACCAGACTTCCTCTCCGCTCCCCTGAGTCTCCACCCTCTGCCCTTATTCCTGCACCCCCCCCCAAACTCTTCTCTGAGTCCTGTACCTCCCATACCCTGCTTGTGAGTCCCCCACATACTGCCCAGCTCCTTGCCTTGACTGCCACATCTGACCCCCACAAGGACCTGTGTAAATCCTCTAGTAACTAATAATAGGTAAAATAGAGGATAGGAACTTCAGCCCTCAGGTCCTGCTTTCAGCTGTGCAGGAGTTGCCTGGGCTTGTGTCTTCAGCCCTTGGGGGAATGCAGGGGATTGGAGCTTCACTTGGGAGGAGGAGCATGCCAGGGATTGGGACCAGTATCTAAAGGGGAGGGTTGCACTTGAGATCAGGGCTTCAGCCTGGGAATTCGGAGGATAGAGGATAGGAACTTCAGCCCTCAGGTCCTGCTTTCAGCTGTGCAGGAGTTGCCTGGGCTTGTGTCTTCAGCCCTTGGGGGAATGCAGGGGATTGGAGCTTCACTTGGGAGGAGGAGCATGCCAGGGATTGGGACCAGTATCTAAAGGGGAGGGTTGCACTTGAGATCAGGGCTTCAGCCTGGGAATTCGGGGGGTGCACCCCAGACCAGGACTTCAGCCTTGGAGCCACTGGGGATCAAGATTTCAGCCCCACAGCAGGTACCAGATGTTAGAGAGGAAACAGGCGACCTAGGAGTGGATGGGGTAAACGGAACCTCTTTATTGCCCATGCACGTTTGCCTCAGACATTCAACACAATGTCTGAGTGGCAACAACCTGGCATTAGTCAAACCCTTTTATCTATTTTAGTATGTTGATTCGCATGTCTATCACTACTTTTCCTAAAGCCTTATTTAGTAATGTTAACTCCCATAAAATGAATATGAATAAGCAAATAATTAATACAATTATACCTGCCCCTAATTACTATTTACAGAATTTCTAATTCCTATGCTACAAACTAAAAGGTTACAGAGATTACAAGGATTTTAACTCTGAAGAGATTTATACAGTGCCAATGAGGATAAGCAAAAGACACAACAAACTAGAGCAGCTGCATGCTTATCTATTTTCCTCGGCTGCAAAGAGAAGGGGAAAAGCATGTTTAAGCGTAATGCTGTGGCTGAACCCTGAACCACAAATGCAACAAGACCATTCCAGAGCTCTATTAATTTTACACCCTCCAACACCGGGGATTGTGGCTTCAGTCCCACAGCCTGAAAGTACCAACAGACTTCCCCCTTGAGAAACCCTGCTTTAGGGTGCAAATGGAAAGAGGTAACACACACCCGTCACTCACCTCCACACCCTTACCCCTCTATCACTCATAGGCTCCCTCTCTCTCCTACTGCTTCCTGTCTTTCTGCCTCTGAATCCTTCCAGAGAGCACCATCAGCTGGCTACCACCTGTTGCATTCACCTGACAGCCACAAACAGGAAGCTGCTGTGGCGGCGCTGACCGTGACTGACCAGCAGGGGGAGTTCTACAGTGGAAAATACAGGACAATTTGCCCCCAAAAAGTTGGGGCACCTGTAAGAGGGCTTAAATAAAGGACTGTCCTGTTAAAAATGGGATGGATAGTCACCTTATTTATAACAGTATTTCTATGGGATTATGTGTTCCAAGTTCCAAAGAGCTGAGTTATAAACAAACCTTTGGAACACAAAATGTTCATAAATTGTAATAATAAATAATAATAATAATAGCCACATAAAGTATTTTCTCCTTTTCTCCAAAAATTATAAAATAATGTAAAATAGAGGCATAAGGAACTTGCGCAAAAAGGGGTTTTTGCACAAAACGGACACATCCACACTGCTTGTTTTTGCGCAAAAACCTCTTGCGCAAAAAGGATCAGAAGAGATTATGCAAATGAAGCACAAGAAAATGCTAATGAGCACTTCTTTTGCATTGCCTCTTCCTCAAAAAAACGTAGTGTAGACATAGCCAATGGGAAGTGACTGTCTAGGAAGGAGTACTGCAGAAAGGGATCTAAGGGTCATAGTGGACCACGAGCTAAATATGCATCAACAGTATAAAACTGTTGCAAAAAAAAAAAAAAAAAAAAAAGGCAAACATGATTCCAAGATGCATTAGCAGGAGTGTTGTGAGAAAGACGTGAGAAGTCATTCTTCTGCTCTACTCTGCATTGATTAGGCCTCCGTTGGAGTACTGTGTCCAGTTCTTGGCAACACCTTTCAAGAAAGATGTGGAGAAACTAGAGAAGATCCAGAGAAGAGCAACAAAAACGATTAAAGGTCTAGAAAACATGACCAATGAGGGGAGACTGAATTGTGTTTGTTTAGTTTACAAAAGAGAAGACTGAGAGGGGACATGCTAGCAGTTTTCAAGTTTCTAAAAAGGGAGTTAAAAGGAAGAGGGAGAAAAATTGTTCTCCTTGACCTCTGATGATAGGCCAAGAGGCTTAAATTGCAGCACGGGAGTTTAGGTTGGACGTTAGGAAAAACTTCCTAACTATCAGGGTGGTTAAACACTGGAATAAATTGCCTAAGGAGGCTATGGAATCTCCATCGCTGGAAATATTTAAGAGCAGGTTAGTCCTGCTGTGAGAGCAGGAGACTGGACTTGATGACCTCTCAAGCTCCCTTCCAGTTCTAATATTGGTTGATTCTTTGATTCCTCTGCCTCTGAGATCTAAACTGGACTGAACTCATGGAGCCAATCTTACTGAGTTATACATAGGCAATTCCAGAGCAATTATACTGAAATCAATTAATAAGGTCCAGATTTACAATGTTGTAAATCGGAGCAGAAATTTTCCCATTGTAACTAAGGAATTTCTGGTTTTATAGATGGAAATATCAAAAAAAATCCTGAAAATGTTTCATCTCTCTAAAACATTTCTAAAATCTTTTACAATAAAGTAGGTGGTGGACAGAGAACAAGTGATGCTATGAGATGGGATCACCTAAGTAAGTCATTTGTGGCATGGATGAAGCCAGGATTTTAAAACCACCAAAAATTGAGAGACTATTTTCTCCACAGTGTTTTCAAACCATCCTTTAAAATTTCATATAATGTATTTTAAAGGATGATTTTTAAAATGAAGAAAAACTATTCTCTCAAGTTCTAAAAGACTTCTCTGTATGAGAAAACTCAGGCAAAAACAAGACAAACAAAAAACCCTTTACACTACACAACACCTCTCTCAGATGCCCAACAAAAGGACCTTTGAGCCATTTAAAGCCATCTAAAATCTGCATATGGTTTTAGATCCAGAAGCTTATTCTTCAGGAGTTCGCTCTTATCTCTAGATTTTTATACCATAGTCACCATTTCACAAATCACTGTGGATTTCAGGTTCCTTTAGATCCAATGCATGAGCATATTCTGTAACAGACTATGGCAATTTATACTTGGGAGTAATAAAAAGAAACAGGAAATATCACAGCCTGTGTAAAATGTTAACTGCTCTCTGATTAAATCCAACACACAATATCAAAAGGGACGTTGACTTCAAAGAAGCAAGTAGAAGGAGACACTGAATTATGTAGATATTTAAAAATGAAGTAATTTCACAGATATTTGTGACCCACACTTTTCTACAATAGCAGATATTTACAAGATTTATAGCAATATTTTGAACTGTTAATTGTGCCAGGACTGGACATAATAATCTGTACAGTCAATTAATCAGTGAGTATACCTTACCTCTTATTTTAAAATTAAAAGGATCCAGAGGTTGTAACAGAGGGTACGTCTACACTGCACATTTATTTCGAAATAAGCTATTCCGGAAGAGATCTTCCGAAATAGTTTATTTCGAAATAGTGCGTCTACACACAAAATGCGCATCAAAATAGCACTTAGCTATTTGAAAGAGAGCATCCACACTGATTGGATGCTGAATCACATTTAAGGCCACCCGGGACCAGTTCAGGCTGGGCATCAGGTCAGTAGTTACTTTGTGTGGCTGCTTGCTGCATGAGGCTATCTGAGATGCGTGCTTAAAGGGACCCCCCTGGACAGCCATTTCTCAGGTTCTTCTGCTTGTTTGTCTACCTCTCTGAGGGACAGCAAAGCATTTGCACTATGTGCTTTGGTTGCCCTGCTTCTGGACACCATAGCACTCCCTGCTATGGAGCTGGATCTGCCTCCAGGCAGTCTTCAGCTATTGCAGCTTGTGCTGCAAGTCACGCAGGAGTTTCTGCAGCCTGCCTCCCAGGCTTTGCAGGAACCCAACCTCTGGCTCCACTTGGAGACCCTCCTCAGCTCTCTGTGGGCACGACTCATGCTTCTGGATCCTGCCCAACCTCCCCTGGACACCGTGCACCACCACATCTGGAGTCTGGACACCAGTGCAGACTGGTGGGACTGGATTGTCATGGAGCGGTGGAGAGACCAGCAATGGCTCCAGAACTGCAGGATGAAGAAGGACATATTTATGGAGCTCTGTGAGTGGCTCGCCCCTCCCCTCAGGCTATGGGACATTCATATGAGACCTGCCATCCCTCTCCAGAAGCGTGTTACCATCACCCATGGAAGTTCTCCACACCAGATAGCAACTGATCTGTGGGGAAACAGTTCAGCGTGGGGAGATCAACCAGTGGAGCCCTGGTCATGCAGGTATGGCATCCTCAGGCTATTGTCCCAGGAGGGGGGGTGGACTGAAGGAATGGGCTTCCCTAGGGAAAGCGGGGTGGGGGGGGAGGGTGGTGCAAGCCCCTTCCCCAGGAGGTTTTTTCAGTCCTGTCCTCACAAATCCCTGCAAGGGGTTCAGGTGATTGGGGGGGGGTTGCTCCTGAATGGTGGGGGGGAAGGGGACCAGGAGGGTGGACCTGGAGAGCTCTCAGGGGCCCTGGTACCCCTGTGATTCTCTGTTTGTCTCCTTCTGCAGGTGGTCAGGGCCATCAACACCATCCTGCTGCACAGAGTCATCTGCCTTGGAGACATGGACGCCATCATCGCTGGGTTTTCTGACATGGGTTTCTCCAATTGCAGGGGGGCTATTGACGGCACCCACATCCCCATCTGGGTCCCTGACCACTGGGTATCTCTATATATCAACCGCAAGGGATACTTTTTAATGGTCCTGCAGGCCATGACGGACTACCAGGGAAAGTTCACCAACATCTATGTCGGGTGGTCATAAGAACCTTGGAGGAAGGAGGAGGAAGCTGGAAGGGGGAGAAGGGGTGAGGAAAGGTTCAGGCCTGGGACTGGGAGTGGTGCCTGGCTCTGCTGATCCCACTGCCACGTGTGCGGGGACCTTGGCATCCACAGGGGGTGGGTGGGACAAGGAGTGAGTGGGTGGAGGAGCTATAGAAATGGCAGGGGTGGGAGCAGAAGCAGGAGGAGGCATCATGCTGACAACACGGAGTGCACATCCATGGAGTGGCCCTGCTCCAGCAGCTCCAGCCAGATGTCTCACCACAGCTGGATGTCCTGGAACCTGTGATTGATGGTCTGCTCCAGGGATCAGTGTGCTGCGAGGTGGTGCCTGTGGAACTGATAGATGGGTTTGTGGCACCTGGGTGGTATTGACTGCCCCAATCTCGTAGCTCGCCCAGCTATGGAGAATAAAGAAAGATGGTCAGTCATTCCAGGGGATACTGTGCCTGAAGCCTAGCTCTCATTTGTGAGCTGAGAGCAACAGTTCTCAGCTCGGTGGAAGGCGACGTGCTTGGAGAAAGGCCATGTGCACTCTGGCCAGTGGGCACATTCCTACGGAGGCCCAGATGTCCCTAGGAGAGTGTGCTGTCCTGAGAGTGTGAGCATGCCTGTGTGCTGTGTGTAGAACTGCTGAGAGAGAGTGAGTGAGTGAGTGAGTGTGTGTGTGTGCGCGCGTCAGTCGATGTCCCTACCCTCCTTCTAGAGTTGGCTTGTGATGGGAGGGTGTCTCATGTCCCACCCCAGGGTCTTGAGCATTGCAGGTCTCTCCAGACACCCAGTGGCCAATAGCACAAGGGTCCTCTGTAGCAGCTGCCTGGGGAGGTATGGTCAGGAATGACGCAACACTTACTCCCACATGCACAGGCTGCTGCATGATCCCCAGCCTCAGATGTCGCCTGGAACACGGTACACAGGGAGGGGTACCAGCTCCAGGGTCAGGAAGGTGCTGGCCTCGTCCAGCTCCTCCTCCTCCTTCTCCCCCCTCACCCCCCCCCCCCCCCGTGAGGATGATGACAGGTGTCTTGAGCCTGGAGTCCACAACCGGGGGGGGAGGGAAGGGATTGTCCCTCTCCCCAGGCTGCAGTACAAGTCTTTAAAATAAGGGCAGGTGTGGGGTTCTGCCCCAGAGCGGGAGCTGCCCTCCCTTGCCCTGGCATATGCCTGGAAGAGCTCCTTAACCTTCATCCACACCTTCTCCTGTGTGTGGATGTGCCAGGCTCTCAGCCATCCGGCCACAGACATCCGCATTCTTGCATCTGGTGTGGAGATCCTGGAGGTTGGTCTCATTGCCCCAAACCTCAATAAGGTCCAGGATCTCCGCACCAGACCAGGAAGGTGCACGTCTCTTTCAGCCCCTGTTAGCCTGGCAGGCTCCTGGGAGCTGTCTGACTGCTCCCTGGGAGCAGTGAAGTGCTCGGTGGGAGCAGCAGACTGGTTCATATTGGGGGAAAAGCAAGGCAGGTGCAGCTGCAGGGTGGCTCAGGGCTGTCAGGGACTCCTGTGTGCCACAATCCCTTTCTGCAGAGGCTGCAGCTTTAAGGGAGGGGGGAATAAAGTTTGGCTGAGTGTAGACAGAGCAGCGAGCAGGGCACCCTGGGAAGGGCTAGAGGCCCCCCTATTTCGAAATAACAGCTTTTGCCCTGTCTACACAGCCCCCTACTCTGAAATAACTTATTTGTAGAATAAGGTTTACAGAAGTCGGAATAAGCCATCTGTTATTTTGAAATAATTTCAAAATAACAGAATTGCTGGGTAGATGCTCGCATAGTTATTTCAGAACGGCCGTTATTCCGAAATAACTTTGCTGTGTAGGCACACCCAGAATGATGCTACATTCAAAAAGAGAACTCCTGTTTCCTACTTTTGAATAATTTTTGAAAAGTTAATTATATTTGACATACATAATACATCCAACAGATACAGAATGTGATCTTTAAATAGAAGCAAGCCCAGGCTGTGAAGTTCACATACAGATGTAGCTCTGAACTCCTGTAAAGTTAGAGGATTCAGATTCAGTTATTTCCAAAAATCTGTGGCTTGAAATATTCAGCCTGGCTTCAGTTCAACCCATATATAAATGGGGGGGAGGGGAGGGGCAGGGGCTTGAGCCATGAAGTCTGGATCCAGTTCACATCTGAACTTCCACAACATTTGGACCTGTGGGTCAGAAACAAACCTATGTTATATTAAACAAAAAAATGATTTGAAAGGCCAACATATTGAAACAGCAGGGAAGACAAGAAGTCAGTATTTATGCTTTGAGAAGGTAGGTGTGTTTATACCAGCTGGAGTGCTGTGCTGTAGCTTAATGATACATTTTATGCCATTGTTAATCCCCTTGGGTTTGAGTCTGATTGTCTCAGCTTTATCCTTATAATTTGTGCACCTATAAAATCCACAGCCCAGTCTGGAACAATTTGTCATAATGGGCAGGTGTGATTCAATAGATGCCTCCCATCAGAGTAATGGCATTTCAGACATGGGTGTGTTTGGATTTGTTTTGCTTTGCTTTGCTTGTAAGGGGTGGGAAATATTATAGTAAGAATCTAGCTGTTTTCCTTTCTAGAGTGCATATTGTATAGCCATATTTTTCAGGGACTTCTCAGTTGAATGGTAGCCCAAATGAGATTTGTTTCTTGCTGCTTTAGGGCACGATTGGATGTTAGACTGGGAGAAAGCAATGTAAAACCGGAAGCTTTGAATACTCATTGGTTCATCTAATCACTGGGGCTACGTTTCTACACTGTGTGTTTTTTGCGGAAGAGGAAATGCAAATGGAGCACTTATTTACATATCTCACACTCTCTTTTGCATATCTTACGATCCTTTTTGCAGAAGAGATTTTTACGATAAAAAGCCCTGTGTAGACGAGGCCATTTGTCAGAAAAAAACCATTTTGTGCAAGAGCCTGTAAACCTCATTTTTTGAGGAATAAGGGCTCTTGCACAAAAGGGTTTTTTTCTGACAAATGGCCCTATCTACACGGGGCTTAACAGCAAAACCTCTTCTGCAAAAAGGATCGGAAGAGTATATGGAAACGAGAGAATGAGACATGCCAATGAGCGCTTCATTTGCATATCTTCTGCCAAACCCCCCGCAGTGTAGACATAGCCTGGATGACCACCTGTTTGTCAAATATACTGTAGATTGCCTCTCTCTCCCCAAAACATTCATGACTAGATTGTGATATGCTTGAATGTACTGACTATTCAGATTTGTCAAACCTGTCTTTTAGAATGTTTTATTTTGTAGCTTGATCATAGTTATTCAAAATGTATTCCAGAGTGCTTATTTGGAATTAGTCACCTAAATCACATAGTATGGCCTTTCTTACCTGATTGGATTACTATATAAAACATTTCTGCCATGAATACTGACATTCACATAATGCAAAATTTGTACCAGTAAAATACACAGAGCTTGAATGTTGGCTCAAACAGAACACAAAAATGTTTAAAAAAAATTATGTAAAAATGCAAACACATACTCACAGTGAAACATGGGGGTGGGAGGCAGAGACTGTTTTGTTTTCTGCATGCTTACCTGCTTCTAGGATGTAGGGTGACCACTAGGACAAAGTGAAACAAGTACACAACTGTCAAAGATTCTAGAAAATTTAACCGTCATAATTCCAACCATGCTGTATATACAAGTTGCCACTCTAATGTAGGCCATGTCTACACTAGCAAGCTTACAGCAGCACAGCTGATATAGCTGTGCCACGGTAAGATCGCTCATGTAGTCGCTCTATGCCAATGGGAGAGATCTCTCCAGACAACGTAATTAAACCACCTCCAAAGAGCAGTGGCAACTATACTGGCAGGACAGTGTTTTCTACCAACAGCCCTGTACCCACTGGCACTTCTGTTGGTATAACTTTTGTTGCTCAGGGAGACTTCTTTCCCCAGACCTTGAGGGTACGTCTAGACTACAGGCTTTTGTCGACAGATACTGTCGACAAAGCTTCTGTCGACAAAGAGCGTCTAGACTACATCCAGTTCTGTCAACAAAGCAAGCTGCATTGTCGACATGATAGTGTAGACGCAAAGGACAGTGTAGATGCAATAACGCCTTCTGTCAACAGAACTCTGTCGACAAAAGGCGTTATTCCTCGTAGGGTGAGGTTTACAGCCGTCGACAAAACTGCTGAGTTCTGTCGACAGAACTCAGCGGCAGTGTAGACGCAGGTATAATTTTGTTGACAAAACTCCATAGTCTAGACACACCTTGAGTGACAAATTATACTAACAGAAGTGCTAGTGTCAACTTGGCCACAGTAAAGCGAGACAGCAACATCAATATGGAGAAGTGACATTATGCTTTATGACCTAAGAAACAAGCATTCCCATATTCTATTTCATTCTATATAGATTCTTATATCACCCTCATCACCATAATATCTGTGTACCTTCCAGTAGTTCATTAAGTGGTGAGACTAACTTGTGGCATGTATGGTTCGCTTTCCTCTGGGGGAGAATTGTGTGCACAACACAGAGCTTTGCTTCCTTAGGGTTTTTTTGAATTGTATATGTTGCTATGGATTTATGTTAGAAAAGGCAAGGTCAAAGAAATGCATCTTCTGCTTGGAACAGAGGTGATGATATTTGTCATGGCCCTTAGTTCCTGGAACAGTTCATTCCACAGTACAGTACTAGCCTCATGGAAAGATATGTTGTTTGTGATGTTAGGTCTGATTGCTCTATCGAGGATGTCATTTCATCAGTTCTTTTCCCTGCTACTTCTGGTGTTGGATTTTTCTTTTACTTGTATCTACTGTCTTTCGCCCCTCGAGACACTCCACAGAATCTGTTGCTTAGTAATAGTATCCTTCATGGAAATTAGTTGAAATTCAAAAGCTGAAAACATCTCTTATTAGTCACAAGTTTCAAGGTAATGAATTCCTCTGAGAAAGCTGATTACGAAAACCAGCCTTCTGCAATCAACACCACTGAGAGAGGCCTTCCATTGTGCATACAAAGACACTGAAGTTTCCAAGCACCATTGTCAAGGTGAACCTATGAATAGAATCTCAAAAGTAAATAAAGAGATACAAAAAAATGGCCTTTTAAAGACCATTAGTAACCTTATAAATTCAACTATGAGCAACAATACATTTCAACAGTGACAATTAAATATAATTTCTGATATCGCAGAATAAAAAAATTGCCACAGAGGAACAAACTAGAGGCCTGTCCAGTGTGGTGCCCAGTCTTCTACAATAGCAAAACTAAGTATTCCTAAAGACATTATATTTATATATGCATCTACAGAATGGGGTGATGATCTGGTTATTTTGATTACAATAGGATATTGCTATAGGGTGAGGTTAATTAGAGTGTTGAGAAACATACAAAATTGTACAGCACAATAAAATTGATAGCCAAACACCTAGATCTTTTAGTTTTCAGAATATGAAAGAAGTGCAACTGTGTATTCCAAAGACAAAAATAAAACAACGATCCAATCATGTTTACTTATAAAACGCCTCTACAAAGAGCCTTGCCATTATGGTGACAATTAGACTCTAAAGTTGCTCTATTACATTAAGGGCTTCACAAGAGTGCTCAGGAAAGACCAATTCACTAATAGTGTGAAGTTAAAGAACATTAACTCTCCTGTGCGGATATTCTCATATTCAGAAGTGGCTTTAGTTTAGGCCTAGTTAACACTTAAAAATTAGATTGAGTTGTTCAGGGCTGTAAAAACATTTCATAATGAGCATTGTATTTAGGTGGACCTAACCCCAAATGCAGAGGCAGCTAGATCAATGATGGAACTCTTCCCCTGACTTAGCTACCACCTATAAAATAAATGGATTACTTACACTGATGTAAACATCTTCCTTCCATTGATGTAGGAAACATCTATACTACAGTTGTACAGTAGCACAGCCGCAGCCCTGTAGCTATACAGCTGTACTATAGATAGGCCCTTACTACCAGAGGAAATTGTAGGATTAAGCAAAGTAAGGCCTGGTCTACACCTAAAATTTAGGTTGATCTAGCTACATCACTTAGGGCTGCAATACAGTCCACTTTCACAGGTTTCACACAATCTTTTTGTGTCACTCTTACAGACATCCCAAACACATAAAAATGTCAACGGGTCAAATAAAAGGGGGTCCATAGCTCTGGAAAATGCTGGAAAGGGAAGGTGGGTTAGGGTGGTTATGGGCAAAGAGAATTACAATTTGTATTATTGATGAGCTAAACTACATTATATCAAACCAACCACAGAGGTTTTCCATGCAACAATCTGCTTGAATGTCAGGTCACAGCTACAAGTATGATTGCCCCCATTGTTGCTACGTCCTTCACTCACATAGCAGTAAACTGATTAGACACTGGCAAATAAAATATGCTGCTTTAGAACTGTTACAGTATGCAAATCTCACCGTTGTAGAATATTATATAATCTGTAATATTTCAATTCTGAAGATTTTAATATAGTGTGTTATAAAATGGTTGCATGACTTACTTAAAAAAAACATTTGTGCATAGAAGCCAACTATCGGTATCTTTCATAATAGCATCTGAATTCTGTCACATTCTTCTGGTAGCAATCCATAATTCTGTCGTTTTGCTAAACCTGCGTAAAATTTTAGAAGTATGCAAAAATACCAATATTGATTTGTTTTTAAAGTATTAGCCATGCCATGGATTTTGTCTCTTTTCAACTTTTTTGATTGAAATACAGAGATTACTCTATTTGTTCAGACTGCACAAAAAAACAATACTTGCTAGAGACAACATTTGCTATTTAGAGCAGATGAGCTAAAGGGAAAGTATTAGTTTTTACCAGAAATGAATTGTAGTTCATCACATTTTCTGCCAGACATGTTCATACTGGCAATTTATTAGAATCGTGCACATTTACTTATACTCTAAGGGACCAATACAGAAAAACACTTATGCAAGTATTTTAGTCCAACTTAAATCGATGGTATGTAAGCACAAAATGCTCTGTTAAACTGGGACCTATATTGGTGAACATAATCTGTTATCTATACACTTCTTAGAGTCACATAATTTACTGATAACAGAGACATATCGGATCCCAAATCCTGCATTAGATCTCTGCTTAAATGTGAGCAGAATCCTGTTTAAACCTGCACTCCCACTACAGTTACCAGTTGCAAAGTTTCCCTCTGTAGACAAGTCCTTAGACCAGTATCACTTCACCTTGCACTAGTCTTTTAGTGCAACATGCATTCTCCATAATTTAAAATATATATATCGGCAGAGGCATTTACTAACTGAAAATTCTCATCAAACCATGAGCAGTTTATCATCCAGTTCACCCAATTCTTACTTCTACTACTGACTAAAATAATCAGTCAGTTACAAATAGGCAGAAATTGAGTCATAAAGGTTGCTGTCGTGTGTGGAAATAAATCATACTCTACCGTACCACTGCCCGGGGCATATGTTCTATTTATTCCACCTCACAATGATTTTAATTACTCAGCCACAGCTAAAAAGGCAGCATATCTACTTAATATGGAAATGAAGTTATGTATCCTCCTTTAGGCTTTCACTCTTTCCTTAATTAACAATGCTAACATATGTTTCAGATATATTGGTACCATCTCCATAGCAGTTTTAGCATTACTGCATTTTGTTGTACACTTGCCATCAAGGAAAGAATGTTTTCGGTTAAACAAAAACAGCTATAAATGAGGAAAGTTTCGACTGATGTTTTCACCATTTGCCATTATATGAATTACAAAGAAAGCTTTAAGAATATTTGAAATGATAAAAACAAATATTAAAATTACAGGCATTTGACAGGCCTGCATTTGAGTGCAAATATAACAACTTAATGTCAGAACTTTTTCCACATGGTATCAATGTTTATTTTTCTTTTCTGTTTTTCAGTTATTTTCATAAGTGTGATTTGTACAGAAAAATACAACACAATCTACTTAACAATTTGTTTTTAAAACAATGAATTCAAGGTTTTTCCACATAGGTAAAATTACTAATGCTCAAAAAGATTAAACCAGTTCGTAATGATAAAGTAAAGGCTCCAGGAAAAACTGACTTTTAAGAAAATTCTTCACCCCTCTGGCTGCAACAATGTGTGTTCTGGAGTTCTTTCACATGAAAGTAAACCTATACATATTTTAAGGAGGGCTACATTACATGATTTGAGAGTGAAAAATCTCATCGGTTCTTAGAAAGAACAAAATCTGGCAGTCATTTAAACATAAAACCAAATAATAGAAATTATAAAAGTATCAGGCATAAAAGTGAAAATCAACAGAGGAAGAAAAAGACAAAAGCATTTTCCTCTCTCTGTGCCTAAATACCTTTATATAAATAGCAAAAGCTATCAAAGAATATGCTTTGATGTGTATAAAAAACTCATTTTAGCAATAGATTTGTATACATGAAAGTTGTGACTGCTTCATGCTTTGACTGAACAACACTGAGATAATTGAAAAGTAATAGAAACACGTTCATCTTCATCACCAAGGAATCTTCAAAATATAAATACAAGTATGAGTAAAAAAATCATTTTTGGAGACGATGAAGAATATTTTAATCCCCTAGAATTAAAAATTACTAAATTTATTTCAGATTTTAACCTCCCCTTCCCCACAGCTAAAGTTTTTTCTTACAAAATGGTCCTAATACTGCAAACACTTGTGTGTAAAGTTATCATGTGTTTGAAGGAGCACAGCTGTGAGAGTAAGCAGTTTATCACTCTTTAACTTGATCCTAGGAATTCAACTGAAATTAACAAGGCACTGCTTTGTAACAGCCAATTGAATACAATAAGCCAACTGGTGCCGTAAATAACACGCTGGTAAACTGGCCTGATTTATGTGGAAGACACCTTTAGTTTATTGTATTCCCTCTTAGTTATCTGGTTTGTTTTTTTCTGCTAACCTCCCATTCCCCAAACTCTATTCAAAGTGTATGTTACATCCTGCTATAAGACAGCTCTGAATCTGACCCAATTCAGAGTTGACATTAACAGATCAAGCACTGAGAAAAAATATTTCGGCTACATCTACATTGGCAAGATTTTGCGCAAATACTTTTAACGCAAGAGTTTTTGCGTTAAAGTATTTGCGCAAGAGAGTGTCTACACTGGCATATGCTTTTGCGCAAGAGATGCGCTTTTGTGCAAAAGCATCCGTGCCAGTGTAGATGCTCTCTTGAGCAAGAAATTCATGTTGCCTGTCTACACTGGCCTCTTGCGCAAGAACACTTGCACAAGAGGGCTTATTCCTGAGCGGGAGAGTCATAGTTCTTGCGCAAGAAGCACTGATTTCTCACATTAGAACGTCAGTGTTCTTGCACAAGAACTCGCGGCCAGTGTAGACAGGCGGCAAGTTTTTGCGCAAAAGTGGCTGCTTTTGCGCAAAATCTTGCCAATGTAGACACAGCCTTCCAGTGTAGGCTTAAACATTACCAAGACACATCACATTTTTGACAGATGCAATTTCTACTTCACAGTTTGCACTGATCAGAGATTATGGAATCCCCAAAAGATAACATTCTCCCTTCAAGGAATGATTTAACCAGCCTCACTGGATTACTTCTCCTCTTTTCCCTTTCAATTATCATATTTTACTACCGGTATATCCATGCAAACGAGTTTTGTTTCTGTGGAAGACAGAGTAAAAATATGTTCCTGTTAGTGGTAAAGTATATATACTCCCAGTATATTACATTAATTAAAGCACATTTTATTTCTATTTTCAGAGAGAAAAAAGGAGGAGTAACTCTGAAATACAACATCTATACGAAGCCCAGCCATAAACTGGAGCCACAGATGCAAAATGAATTAAAAATAAGAGTTCTATTCTAAGAGGCACACAAAATCCAAGTTGCTTTGCACTAAAACTCCAGTGTTGCCTGCTATCTGATCAGAGGATTATTGTTTCAATGGTATCACCAGTATAATTAAATTTTGATGTAAGAGAGGATTTCAAGGGGCCTTTTTGTTTTAACAACACTTTTGCCCTGGTGCCTTGTCTTGAAAGCCGACAGCCTTGTCAAATCTGAATCAAGTGGCAGAATTCATTTATTTGTTCAAAGCCAGATACTCTTAAAAATGAAATGAGCCAAGGCAAAATTCCTCCTTTAAAGTATTCAAAATACAAATACCCTTCTTTGAATAGCTTCATAAAATCTAATCCAGGACACGTTCTCCAGAGAGTCCCTATGCATTCATTTAGAACAAGAAGATTTGTGCATGTGTGCATGCACACACACACACACACACACACACACGCCTCATGCAGCTCAGAAAGGGACACTCAGAATGGACACTGTACTCAGGAGATCACAGGGACTCAACATCTCACTCCTGGAGAGCCTGGGAGTAGGCAGGGTGATGACTATACTACATACATAGAGCAGGGTGGTGAAGCAGGCTCCGTCAGTTAGCAGCCAGTGGGATTCTGTGAGGATGGAGCAGGCCGCAAACCTCCCATGCACAAATATATAGCCCAGTAGACAATGTACCTTCCACAAACACAATGTTCCCTGTTCCTTTCCACCCCAGTACCCAATTCAGGACTGTCTGTTAAATGCCATAAATTTGCCCTGTTTATCTGATTCACCGGTCATATACAAGTTTTTGTAGTTGATAAAAATACATAATGATCACTGAGGGAAATCCACCAACATTTTTCCTATTCTCAGATAAGAATGGATGTTTTCAAGGCAATTATCAAGAAAGGCAAAGTCAGTATCTGATGAGAAGCCAAAAGATGGTCTGGCATTCCAGCAAAAGAAGCTTCCACTGAACACAAGCGGATTTGTAATACATAGTAAATTAGAGGGGTATTAGAAATGGGAATGAGAGACGGCAAAGAAAAACAAAGAAATGCAGGAGAGAGGCAGCGAATTTGACTAATTTGATCCCATTGCCAAACTCTCCCTCAAATTCTGAACTAGCTTCCCAACCTTTCCCCATTTGTTAAATCACCTTCCCAACTTCTTATCATTAAAAATCAGATTCTTTCATTAAAAGACTATCTCAATTTTTGTCATTGTTATACATTGTAGAGCTGTGGTGAAGAATATTAGATGAAGATGTTTATTATTGCCCCTGTCCAAACATGGTTCATGCACATTTTTTTTTGACCCCAAAACACCCATTCCAATTATCCATTGACCACAGACTCTCAGAGGCTCTAATCCTGCCCATTTAGTCTATGTCTATACCACAGCTCTTTTCCGGGATACTGGAGGTATCCCAGAAAAGCTATGCTGCAACCAAGGAACGCATCCACTTTTCCGAAAAAAAAATTCAGAACAGCAGATGCATTCTTTTACCATCCCCGTAAACCTCGTTTTACTAGGAAGAAGGGATGGCTAAAAGGAGGTTTTTCTGAAATTTAGCACCGTTTAGACTGCTAAATTTCAGAAAAGCCTCTTTTGAAAGAAAAGTGGAAAAAGTTATGCAAGTTGCATATCTTCTTCCAACTTTTCTTTGGAGTGTAGACCTAGCCTTAGAAAGTCTTGGTGCAGCATTTCACTCAGACGCACACTGACTTCCTTAGGGCTCTGAAAAGGAACAGCCATCTGTCCATACACCATAAATAAATTGTAGGATAAGAGCCATAATTTATACCTGCCTTTGGACACAGAAATAGATCTGGAAGTTTCATAAACACCAACATTTTAAAATGCATGCAATGATCAAAAATATTAATTTTTGTATGGGTCAATTTTTTCAGAACTTGTGTCAGCCTTACATTTTGGACATTATCTTTTTTTTTTTTTTTTTTTAAATTTTGCCTCCATTTTCCCATCCACCAGGGTTAAGGAATTAATATCCCACTAGGTTAATTTTCAGAAACAATATCCAGCAGTATCTGTAGTTGTAGATGCACCAGTGTAAATTTGCTCTCCTAGAAAATAAACAGATCTTCTATTAAACTGCCACTATAACGTGTAGAAACAACATTTTAAAACCTCCTGTACAGGCATCACAAGAATTCTGAAAAACAGATTCTGTGGTAAGTTCCATAAAGTGCACAAAATATTAATGGAAATATTTTTAAAGGGTTCTCATTGTCATCAAAACTCTTGAAATTTTGTTAAAATTAAATAGAAGTTACCTAAATGTGACTTTTTTGGCTCTAATATCTTGGCAGAAAGCAGCAACATCTCAGCAAAATTACACCAACTAAATACACTGTGCCATAGCAGCATTAAAAACCCCTACAATTAGATGCAATTGCAGGCTTAATAAGCAGAAAACTGACAAAATATTAGAAATGTAATTTTAAAAAGAAGTCTGGGTTTCCATTGAATTCTGGAGGTAATATCTGTAATTTTGTTTACATTGTTTCTGACAGTAAACCCAGTTCTAATCAATCACTTTTCCATAAAATTGCACAAGATATTGGAAAACATACTCAAGTTATAAGATACGGCAGTTTAAGGGGCATATTCAAATAAAACAGTACATAAAAACAAACAAACAATCCCAGAAAACAACTGTCATGTCAAATAGTTCCAATTTTTACACGACTGACCGGTGCTCCCCACACACATAGATAGCACTGGGCCGAATGCGTCTTCTTGTGTGACCAGGGAGCTGTGGCAAAAACTTGAAGTACTTGGGCATCAAGTCTAAGCATGCATCATGAAATTTCTTAATCCTCCAGTAGTAAATCAATGGGTTCAGTGCAGACTTGAGGTAGCAGAGCCAAAGGAGCCAAGTGCTTATCTCAAAAAAGTTGTGCTTGTAGTAAAAGTGACTGTTGAATGTGGCAATAAGGCTGTATGTGGTGAAGGGTGCCCAACAGACTATGAAAACGATGAACAAAATCAATATGGTCGTAAAGGCACGAGTTTTAAAGCTCATATCAATGCTCATTTGAAAAGGTCTCTGAAGGCTCATAAGACCAAGCTTGCTAGCCTGGCTGAGGCATATGCTGTCAGGATGGCTGTGGATACGCACTGCATTGTGGCGTACAGTGTTGAGTATGCCCATAAAGGAGTACAGCATCACCATGAATGGAATAAAAAAAGAAATTAGTACAACTAGAATCACATATGCCTGGTACGCAGGACTAGTGGTGTAGCCAAAAACACACTGAGGTGCTCTGGAAGGTATCTGCAGGTTGGGGTTTCCCACAGATAATGGAAAAGCCACAACAAAGGACGCAGCCCATGAAACAGCAATGAGAATCTTTGCACGGTAAGGATTCAGCTTATCTTGCCTCTGAACTATAATTAGGAATCTATCAATGCTAATAATGAGTAGGATGGCAACCCCCTCTATGACAAACAGCCAGAAAAACATGGCAGAGACTCTGCAGAATATATCCCCAAAAATCCATCGCGTGGTAATGATGGTTATCAGAGCAAAAGGCATGTTCAGCACTGCAAGCAACATGTCTGCAAAAGCCAGGCTCGCTAAGAGAATATTAATTGCAGATCGCATGGCAGCCTTCTGGTAGACCATGAGGCAGACAACAAAGTTTCCAAGAAAAGACACCAACAGTATAAATACCATAGCAGCAGACAGAATGATCTGGAGTGGCAGACTCAAACTCTTGAAAACTTCCTGTGTTGGCAGGATAGCTGGGCTGGTCACAAATAAAGTACTTATCTCAGTGGTGACCATGGCCCCTGAACTGTGCATCAATGACTGTGTTGTGCCACTACGAAGCAAAAACTGGGGAGTGGTAAAATTCATGTAGCCATTTTCATAGACAATAAAAGTAGCATTCAGTATCCTAGTGTGGGCAGATGTCAACATTGCAGAGAAAACCATTGTTACAGGAGGAACGAATGCAGAGCCAAAGTCCTCAAGGCATTTCAGCTTCTAAGGGCAGTATCATGTTCCTTGGCCATGAACCATATCAGGATTACACAACTGAAAACAGCAGAGCTCCAACTTTCGTGCCAATATTTATGCCTGAGAAAACAAAAACAAACAAACATAGGAATGAAACTTAACATGAACAGAAAAATAATTGGTTATTAGACATCATTAAGCACAAGTAATATAATAAGTTTGAGAACCCCTGTCTTCTGATGCTGATAGAGAAATTAACAATAATAAAAACAAATCATGAACAATAAGTCCAGATTTTTCTCCAGGCTTCTCCTAGGGTTCCTAGTTGTTTAGGTCTTCTCAACCCCCAACTTCCTCCACTTCAAATGCCCCCAGAAAGAATGGCCTCCCTCCAAGCTTGATAATGCTGGGAGGTGTTGCAGGACCAGGCCACTTTCAGCTTCTGTTTCAGATCTTTAACCTCTTCCTATTCTAGTTCAGTATGGTGTTTGTTCACTCCTTTACAGGAAGGTACAGTATTACTATGAATGTAACTATACTGTCAATTTGCAAGTTTAATTATTTTCCCTTACTGCTTGAAGGGAAAAGGATATTTTTTCTTCCTATCCTTTATTATTTCAGAGTCCTGATGGTAGCTCAAGGAAAGCAGATTGTTCTCCTAAATTCTGTACTGAGATTGTTTAAAAATGCCAGATAAACTAAGTTTCAAATTTCTTCTCCTTATTTCTCACCTTTCATTTCTATTTTATATTAACTCCTCTGAAACAAGCATGAATGTTAATAATAAACTAAAGCACAAACAGTAGACCCACAGTGAGCAAGTGCTCCAGGACTTACTGAGAAAAAAAAGTCAATTTAGAAATCTTTCCTCGAATACAGGTTGAACCAGTCTTGTCCAGGACTCTTCAGTTCAGCAACATCCATGATCCAGCATGATTTTAGTTAGCTGGATGTCAACTTAACATGGGTATGGCCAAGTTTTCCATGGCCCCATAAAGTTTGTTTACAGCCACTACTTCTAGCTTTCAGTGTTTTGTGCTGTTATTTAGCACTATTTTGTCTTCTTAGAACTCAGTAATCAGTGGAAGTGTTGTTAATGCTTTTAGACAATACTGACCTCCTAAGGTCCAGCAGATTCTCTGTTTCGGCACCAATCAGGTCCCGAGGATGCCAGACTAAAAAGATTGAACCTGTAATCTTCTCTACCAAAATGTTAGAATTCTGTTGGTAATCAATGTCTAATAACAACTGATCCCACTGTTTTCTGGTTCAGATGAATAGTAATTTTGACAGTATAAGCATCAAAATCCTGATTAGAAGACTCACAAAGACTATTACTTAATGAACACTATGAAGAGAGAAAGTAGCATCAATGTTCCATAAGATGTGATTTGAAAGGAAGCATAAAACCCACAAATAATTCATGGTTTAGAATGGTAAATAACTGAAAATAAGGTCTCAGTAGCGATGTCTGGTAGGCCTCTATAGGGTATGGGAACTGGAAGTCAGAGTGGATAACTAGGAAGGGGAAAAGCCTAAGACTCTGTATACATTATGAATGGAAAATGGAAGATATCCTGTTCTGATTGGAGGTGAGGGCTAGGAGTTCAGTATGAAAGTGTTAGTAGGCCCACCTTCAAGCTTCAGTTAAGCAAGGTACTTAAGCTTATTATTAAGCTTTATCCCACTGAAGACAATAGGACTTGCTGAAAGTTAACCATCCAAGTCTGCAGGATCAGGGCTTTAAACAGCTTCATAAATCTAATCCAACTCTAATGTTTTAAATTTAGGATATTGTTAGGTGCTCAGAGGGTTTTGCACAAAATGTTAGACAGAAATCAATCAATCATTCTAAGGTATTATTATTTGGAAATAGGGAGTTTAAAAAATATAAAGTTTGTATGATTAATTACCCTTTAACAAGAGCAGAAACAAGTTTGGGAAAAAAGTACAAGCCACAAAGCTTATTTTACATATCCTGTACCAACTCACAAGCATACATGTGCTGTTCCTTCCTGTCTATTTAAATCCTAGTAGCTAATATATGCAACATAGAAAGGGTTACATTCACCCAAGCAAAGAGCACCATTGAAAGGTTTTCCTCACCATTTAATCCCTTCTGAAAGGCTGTGTTGGGGGGTACCTCTAAGCCTTCTGAATACCAGAATATGGTCAATGGAATTGGAGACTGGAGGACCCATGTTCCCTAGAAGGACTGCTATCATTGGTGATGGGACATCAGAAAAACAGGCAACATAATAGTTACGCTAGAAGCAATTCAGCCATATAGACAAAGCAATTCATGGAGTTTAAAGCAGCTTCATTTGTTCAATTTACTCTGCATTCAGTTTCACTCCTTGCAAATGAAACAGGTATGGAGGGCATGGTCTACTCACTGATTCCCAATAAGTTAGAATTTTGGATAAGCTGCTATGTTCATAAGTAAAAACAGTCATATAGGTCCACAGAATGGCTTTCGATCTTTTCCTAGCCCATGGGGATTGAGTATGTTACCCTGAAATGGCTTTTTGAATGTTAAAAGGTTTGTGTTTAACATTAGGTTCGATGTGCTAAAGAGTCTAAGGGCTTAAAGTCTGGACATTAGTTCGAGTTGGCTGATCGAACTAAGGGCTAGTCCCTTTGCTAGTTCGGATTAACTGTTAGTTCGAACTAAGGGAGTAACTGCCACTTGGAATTCCCGCCTTTATTCAAAATTCCTCTGCACACGACACCATTTTGGCTCTGCACACGGCTCAATACCTGTGCACTCAGCTCAAAATCATTGCACTAGGCACCAATCTTTGTGCACTAGGCACTAAAACTTATGCACACGACCCTATAGGGATTTTCCCGCCTAAGTGTCAATATAAACCGCTTTTGAGGTTTGTTCGTGTTCTTCGTTCGTTCCATAGGTTCGTGCGTGATTCCTTAGGTTTGAATGTTGTTCGTCTATCCTGTTTGTTTGTATGACTGAGGTGAATGAATGATTGGATAAGTGTGGGTTACTGTCTGGAAGGCGCTTGTCTGTGGGAAATCCCAGGCATATGACAGCCTATGTCAGGGAGACTCTGAAGAAGTCAAGGCTCAGACGGAGTGCGGAAGGCCTTCGTACCTGAATCCTGTTAACCTGACCGTGCAGACCAGTGACCAGAGCAGTGTCATCGAGGGATCGCCTCACTGTTCCTCCGTGGCGGCTCGCACTGAGCCAAAGCGTCGAGGTCATGAGCACCCCTTCTTCTGTGGCTTATCCGCGATGAATGTACAGTATATTCCTGTATCGGGGTCTTTCTTTCATTCTTTACTTCTGGGTTAGGGTGGACTTGGTTAAAGCATTTACTTGTTGGCTATTGAAATTCTTATAATATATGGTTTGGCCCTAAACTATGTCTCTGACTCGTTTGTAAAACCAACAAGCCGGTGATAGATACGGCCTCGGGTCATTCCCGTCTTCTGGGACTTGGGACTTTAACATCATAGAAAGCCAGAGCGTGCCAATTAGACCTTTTAAATTAATCGTTACCGCATCCCAGGGTAACAAGTACGAAGCAAGGAAGAGCTGAGCTTCAGCTCTATGCCCTGTCTGTGAGTTGAGGGAGTGGGTAGGATTCCCTTCATCCAACCCCACGGAGTTCCTCCCACAAAGCCTGAGCAATCAGGTTTTTTGCATAGAGAGAAACTTAGAACAAACATGAGTTGTTCTCACCTCTCACCATCAAGCACATAATCATTTCTATCACCCATCTTGTGTTTCCCAACGCAAAAAAAAAAAAAAATTGGTAACAGAAACAAAAGTTGAAGTGAAGTCAGAAAGGAGCTAAGAGGAATTCACAGAGATTTTGTTTCATTCTCCAGTAACTAGCCATGAAGACCAAATCCTACAGTTTCAGACCGAGGGGTGCATTGGACAATGGTTATTGAATTGAGTATAAATGAGCCTATGGATTTAAGATAATCTAAATCAGCAAACATATTCTGGTAAAAGTGGACAAACATGATGCTGATACATTTTTCTCACTGTATTCTTATTTTTGGAAAATGCGCTTTCATTGATTCTTTTCAAGTGCAGCAAAAAGCTACAATCCAAATTACTTTTTCCCTTTTCAATGCAGAAAATTACTGGGTATGCACATTTCCTCTGAAGCAAATTTCTTATTCAAATGCAACTTTCTTTTTATGGAGCATTATACATATGATTGCTTCTGATGTAGTGTAAACTTATAGATAAATCTCTCACAAATTTCATTCATCAAATATAATTATTACTAGATCTCTGTTTGAATTTAGCAGATTTTGAAGCCAAAGGCAAAAATTTATCTGTTAAGACTTTGGATAGTTTGCCCAACTGTCAAAGATTATGTTTCATGTAGAAAGCCAATAACCATCAAATGGTGGAAGACTTTTACTTGTAAATACAGTACTGCAGAAACAATTGTGTTTGGGACACAGTACATTTAGTGTTGCTCAACTATGCCATTAAATTTAAGTTTCACCTGTTTATATGCCAAATTCGAGCCACCTAACAATGATTTTCTTCAAAAGTTTAAAGATGACAGGTGATTTAAACACGTAAAGGGGAAGAACCGTAACATGCCCCTTTTATATGGTCCCACTTGGGTTTTGATTTTTTTTATAATTGCCATGAATGGTTAATTTTAATTCACCTTTGGTTGTGTTAAAGATAATCTGTTCTGTTCATTTTTTACTGTGTTTATTATTACTTAAGTCTATGTCCTCACTATACTAAATAACCAGGGTAACAAATACATTTAGCACAAACAAGGATATAGGCATGTAGTACAGATTAGGGAAACATTTTTTAAACACAAAACCAAAATGTTATAATTAATGTAACTAAATTGTATCCTTTCTTTGATTTTCATACCCGTGTCAGAAGACCTGGCAGATTTTTTTCATTACACAGGTGGGAAAGGACTTCTTGCTCTGAATTGAATATTAAGGCATTGAAGGAGAGGGGCTTAATAGGACTGGGTGATTCATTTGTCAACCTAAGTGACTTTCCACTGGTTAGACAATTGAATTTTCATAGCTAGTCTCCAATCATGAAGACTTGTATGTGTAGTACCACCATTAACTCATCCATCCATCCACCTCTTTTTCAAATACCAAGATAGGGCCAAGGCTATGAACAAATTCCATCCATATCTGTTCTGAGTCACCATTTCCATTTGAACTTGTTGGGGTGTCCTGTCTGATCCTGGTTGATCCTATATACCATGTTATACCACTGCCTCACTGGATATCCACAGATTCTCTCTCCATGAACTCTTCCATTGTGAACAAATTTAGGCAGCCAATATGGGTGTCAGTGTAGAAATATAGCCAAACCATTGTCGTTTGAAATTTTAGAGTCATCAAAAAATGCAGTCCTTTAAGGATGTAATCATTTCTTAGTCTATCAAGCCATGTCATTCCTAGGATATGGCACAGGCACATTAGTACCAACGTCTGCAGCTTTTGCTCCGTGTTTCGCAACCATAATGTAATGTGGGTATACAATGAGTGCTGTTTTACATTCCAAGCATTTTTATTCTGTTATATGAATGGTCTCCAGGCAGTAGCTAGAAGCCTGTCAATGTCATCTTCATGGTAGCTGTCCACTGTTATAATGAAATCCATATAGCAGAAACCGTCTACTTGTGTGAAGTCTACACCATTAATGTAGTTTATTAAAATGACTAATTTAGTCAGTTTCTGATCTCATTAATTTCACATGAGTTTGGGGGGTTTTTTTGTTCATTTTTAATCCCATTCTCTGGATGGTATGCACAGATTAAATGCTGCTCCTTGGCTGCAGTATCATTATGACCAGCATTATCATTACGATATCTGGAAAGTCAAGATGATTAATAATTTGCCAGGATATCCTGCAGCCTCCACCAGTGTTAATTAAGGAAACAAAACGGGGTGTTTTCTAAGGTCATATCTACACTACAGAAGCACTACTTGGGTGCTATAGTTATCCTGCCTTAGTGCCACAGTTTAGATCCTTACTAATGTGATGGAAGGGAATTTCCATTGTTGTAGAAACTCCACCATCCTGAATGAAGGCAGAAAGATCAACAGAAGCATATATCTATCAGCATAGCTATGTCTACACTGTGGCATCAGATGGCAAAGTTATGGCACTATAGAGTGTGGATTTTTCACATTTCTGAGCATTGTATCTATGCCGACCTTTAGAGTGTAGCCCAGGCCCAACTGAAGAGCAAAAAATCTTGGATTGAGCACACAATCCCTGTTTGACTTCAATTTTCACTTCAAACCACTATGTCGACTCATCACTGCCTTGTATTGCATATCTGAATCAACTTGCTTCTAAACCCACACCACTATCAGGTTCTGAAAACAATCAGATCTCTAGAAAAACAACAAGGCACTTGGTTCAGATGGTATCCACCTGAAGTGTTAAAACATGGGCAGAACAGGCACAGTCATGCTCTTTTGCAAACCACATTTTTTATCCAAATGAGGTAAGTGCTCAGTCACTGTATCACTCTTTAAAACAGGTGACACAACATATTGCAACAACTACAGAGAAATATGTCTTGTAAGCATTCCTTTCAAAGTAGTCTGTAGACTGATTCTCCACCAAATGCAAAGAAGAGCATAGGAAATCCCTTTGAGTTGCAAGCTGGCTTTAGATATGAACCTGCATCGTAGATAAAATACTTGGTTTTTTAAATAAAATCTTGGAAAGATGCAGAGTTCAATTAACCTCTGTTCTGGAGATTCATTGACTTTAAGAAAACATTTGATTTCATTAACAGAGAAAGCACACAAGTGGTATGATTTTAGCAGAACTATTCATCAAAAGAGCTTATTTAAAATAAGAGCATTTTTGTCTTTTCCTCTTAAAACTACAACTATGTATTTTCAAAGTAAACAAGTACTCAGGCAACAACTACCACCTCTGCACTGAGTAATTAGTGATACTTAATTATCCTCTGGAATAGTATGCCTTCTGTCCTTAAGTCAGATGATGTTTAGTGGTCAAGAAGTGCCCAATATGGAAGTGATATTATAAACCATGTATAGATACAAAAGGTTAAAAAAACAGCATTTACTTCATTCTATAGAAAGAGCATGGTATAGTCTATAGATCATGAGAAAGGACATCAACATTCTGGGTTAATTGCTAGAACTGCCACTGACTTGCTGTGCCCCAGTTTCCCGACTGCAAAACAATTGTTAGCCTGCTTCACAGGGATGTTATGATAACTAGAATTAAGAGTTTAGGACTCTCTTCAGTATCATCAAATAAAATGCATTTGAAGTGCAAAGTATTGCTGAAAACTTGCACTGCCAGTTACGTGGTGTTCCATGGCCTTTGCCTAGTTGCTAGATGGATTCTCAAACCTCATTCTCAAATTTCCACTGGATTTGTATCCAATGTATATAAATTAGATATTTAAGTATAGCTTCAGTTTATACATGCAACGACATCCTGACACAAAATCCAAAACATACCAACCAGGCAGGATTCCTTGAACAGAATACATAATAGTGTGAATAAGTCATCCTTTGGTGCTCTTTGTGAGACTGCATGCACCGGTGTTCAGCAGAGTCTTCCCTTTCCAAGCAACCTGTTAAAAAATAAGTAAATCAATACTACTGACACAGATAAGACAAATACAGGCCTCTCTTGAGGTGACTGTATTAAATGTTATGAATGTTATCTGAATGTTTGAGCCAACTTTGAAAGGATGAAAATGTCAAAGACCATTATACTGAGATGTGACAGATGATACAAACCTATAGAATACCCATAGCCTTTTGTATCAAAATATACGTTATATGTATTGTGTATTCCTGGTCACTGGGGGAATCTGGAATGACTAGGTGGTGATTAATGCAAACTCCTATCTCTAATTATGCAGCCTTCAAAGTCTTACCTCCCAAGGGAAGGGGCACTAACAGGTTTTTACCTATTTTCAAGAGTCTGAAAGACAATGATCTGGGGGATACAAAAGCCGAGATTAAGCAGACTCAGGGGTCTTCTTTCTGATCTTTCCAAACGAGCATGACCTTTCATCCAAAGCAGCATCACAGCCTGTTGAAGGTTTAGAAACACTGGAACCTGCCAGAGTCTACTGATGAGCATCTACTGGTATGATTAGTATGCATTGATACCATGTATTTGTTTCACATGTTTTCACTGTACATTTTTGCCCTCAATTAAATGTACTCTGCTAAGAAAGATTCGGACAGTCACTTATAACCTCTGGTAAACCACTGACATTGTCCTTGAAGAAAAAGCAAAGTCCAGAGGCTGGATGCTAGTCAGACCTGATTGGAGAGAATCACAGTGAGTGCCAAGGGACTGTAGCCTAAAATATCAGTCTAAACCAGGGGTGGGTAATAATTTTCACAGGGGGGAGACTTACAAAATTTTGGTACGTGGTTGCGAGCCAACTCCGGGCCCCCTGGAAGGGGCAGGGCATCAGGCAGAAGGGGTGGGGCTGGAACTACAGAGAGAGAGAGACAGACATTTTGTGTGTGTGAGAGAGAGAGAGAGACTCTGTGACACAGATTGAGTATGTGTGGCAGTATGTATATGACAGTGAATGTATGTGTGGCACAGAGACAGTGTGGCACAGACTGGGTGTGTGTGACAGTGACACAGAGTGTGCATGCTGGCTAAGTTTCTTAGGGTATGTCTACACTACCACCCTAGTTCGAACTAGGCTAATGTAGGCATGGAACGAGGTGTACCGGTAGTTCGAATTAGAGAACCTAATTCGAACTACCTACTCCGTGCCGCGTGTAGCCGCGGGCACGGAGTTCGGACTAGGGGACTTTTAAAAATGGCGGCACCCGGGAAGATGCAAATGAAGCCCGGGATATTTAAATCCTGGGCTTCATTTGCAACTTTGAATGCCTATATTAGCCACCCTAGTTCGAACTAGGGTGGTAGTGTAGACATACCCTTAGAGAAGCCACACTCTGTCTCTAAGGGAAATCTGTCCTATTCTGTTGTCTCTCCACCCCCACTTCTCTAAATCACATGCTTCAGATTGGAGCAGGTCTGCTGTGTGTTTCTGTTTATGATGCTGAGATGGAGTACAGGGGCAACGGAACACACCTAACTTCAACACTTCCCTCTCCCCTCCACCCCCTGCTCTGCACAGCTAGCAGAAGACTCCCAGAAACAGCTCTACTACAGGGTGGAGTAAGGTCTGCTGGTGGCTGTAATAACGCACCTCTGCTAATCAGCTGGGCAAGCTGGAGAGAAATGCTTGGTGGGTCAGATCTGACCCCGGGCCTGAGTTCGCCCAGCCCTAGTCTAAAAGAAGCAATATGGGTCCCTACCTGGAATAGGGATGTTAAATATTGGTCAACTGAATAGTCAAGTAAACTCATAAATTTTTATCAGTTACTCGACTATTCTGTAGTGCCCAGAGGCGAGGCCAGCAGCCGGTGTGCACTGGTGCCCCTCCCATGTTGCCTCCTGACACTGTGTCACAGAGGCAGCAGTGTGGGGCGCCAGGTGGGAGCTGGTCAGTCAGGGGAGCCAGTTTAAAAACCAGATCCCGTCATGGACCAGCTGCCTGTTGCCCCATGCTGCAGAGGCAGAGTGCAGGGCGGCAGCAGCCCATTGGGGGGAGCGCTTTGAGCTTCTGGACCTGGCGCGAGTTGGAACTGAGCAAGGCTGCCTGCCCGCCTGGCTCCAAATACACTTTAAATGCAGAGCTGCAGCAGGGGTAGGTACCGGACCTGTCGCAAGCCAGGACTGAGCCGGGCTGCTGGCCAGCCTACTAAAAAATTTACTATCGGGGGGCAGGAGGGAAATGTATGTAGTCTATAGCATTAACCTATTAGCTTTTGCTTATCTGTTAATTGACTATACTATTACATACTTAGCCCAGAGGGGGGGACAGCTAGAGACCTCAAAGAACATTCTGGCCCTGGATATTGTTTAAAAGGCAGTTATTCTTAAACTGTAACAACTAATGTCTAAACATAAGGCAGAATGGCAGCAGTTTGCCCTTCCCAGTAAAAGTGAAAAAGATACTTTTACAACTAGAAGTAAAAGTACAACATTCTGTTAAGTATATTTTATGCCCCAGTTCTGCCGGGAATTTAAGCATGTATCCTAACTTTAAGCACAAGAGTGTTCCAATTGACTTCAAAGTTAGGAACATGCTTAAAAACCTAGGGCTACACCTATACTGCCCAATCTTGCACAAGAACATGCTTAAAAACCTAGGGCTACACCTATACTGCCCAATCTTGCAAATGAGGTCCAGCAATGAAAATAAGCGGCAGAACGGCTCCTGCAAAAGAGGAGTGTAGACTGCTCCTTCTTGCACAAAAATGGCAGCTCATTAAGTATGCAAATGAGGCATGGCGAAATTCATCGCCATGCCTCATTTGTGTATGTTCTTGCACAAGACTGGACAGTGTAGACATAGCCTTACTATGTTAAGGGCCTGATCCAAAGTACTCTGAAATCAATGGAAAGAAACAGCATTTAAACAAACAGGCTGCTGTGAAATTTCACAAGGACATGGAATGAAGTTTCCAGAAAGTACCACCACCAACACAACCATATTTGAGGAGTGAAAATTCCTTGACAGCTACAGTAATAGGAATGGACACTACTGAGTTTCACTCACATTATCAGTGTGCCTCATATTTTTGTACATCTCATCAGATTCTAGCCACCTCGCCATCAACAGAATATTGTTCTACTTTAACAAATATCTAATGTGACATCTGTCAAATGGGCTAGGAGGCTTGAGTATTACTTTTTCATATGGCTCTAGTGAATTCACGCCATTCATTTTCAAATGAGCTTTTTGGCAGACTCTTCTACTTATTCTCAAAGGGAAATGAGAGAATATCAGCAAACCCTGAAAGCTAAAACATCTTAATTCTTTTTGGCAGCTCCCAATGATCTCAGTTATTTATAATTATTTTTAATACATAAAAATCAAAGCACAAAGCAAATGTAGAGATTGATAGAATTGCATTTGACTGGAATGTTTATGGACATGTGTCTTTCTGATTTTTAAATGGCTGGAAAGGCTTTGACATGTTTCACAGTCCCTCTGTCACCGTTTTCCCAAATGATTAGAAGTCAGTACTAATAGATGTTATTTTGCAATCAGCTCAAAATTAACAATTTATTTATTCCAAGGATAAGAGGGTATATTATTTAGTCATGTATAAAAACACATAGATAAACTGCAGTGCTAAGATTATGAGAGGCTTTCATCACTGAATCTACAATGCTGATCTTGTTAAACAGGGAGCAAACTGTTAATCTTTTCTCCCAGCATCACTAAAGTGTTAGCTAAGTGAACAGGTTTGCCAGCAGGCAGGTTCTGCCAAGAACTTGGAAGGATTAAATTTAAAATTCAGCTTGTCAGATCTTCCAACAAAGTAACCATATTATGTGGATTTTTTTTATTTCTTCTCATTACTTGCCTGCTAAGAGAAGATGCCATCAGTAAGAGCTGGTAGTGTTTTTAAAAGCCAATTAAAAAAAGTAATCTAGAATATCTGACACACCTAGGAATAACTTTAACCTCAAGCTGTCAAGCAGGTGGATATAAATGAAGGATTTTTCTAAAAGAAATGAAAGTGAATCTGAACAGTTTGAACCGTGTCCAAATGATATTCCCAGTTGTATGTACTGAGAAACTCTTGTACAATCTATCAAAATGGAAAAAAATTGCCCTGATCCTACAATGGAGTTCTGCCTGGACAGAACCCCATGGACACTGCCCACTCATGTCAATGGGGCTCTGTGAAGACACACAAGGCAGCTTGCCTCAATTCAGCTACCGTATCGTATATTAATGGAGGTATTCCAAGAAATTAGAAGAATACCCTAATTACTTTGATGTCAAGGTCAAACCCCAATACCTTACTGCACTAATAATGTGCATTGGATTACTTAACCTCTCCTTGCTCTTAAAGATAGTGACTGTCTCTTAGGGTATGTCTATACCTCAAATGCTACTGATTGTGCTTCAATGTAGACACTCACTACAGTGATGGGATGGATTCTCCCATTACTGTTATTAATGCATCTCCCAAGAAGCAAGTAGTTAGGTTAACAGAAGAATTTCTTTGCCAACCTTGCACTGTCTACACCAAGGACGAGGTCACCATAGCTACATCTCCTCAGAAATGTGGAAAATTACCAGTGTAGGACAGTTCTTACTATGTGTCTAGACAATGTCAAGCACAAAAGAGCTCCAAACACAGATGATGGCTTTAGAAAACGGGTCATCGCTTTTAACAAAATTTTATTTTCTGACCATTTTCCATGCTTGGTATCAGTCCAACAAAAATATTTTTGATAGGTTTCATTAAATTGGTTTGGGCATTTTGGGAATGTAACAGATGGTACAATGTCTGAACTCTTATACGTAAATAAACTATGCTTACCTTGAATACCTTAAACTGCACAATTAAGATCAAATAAAACCTTTCATGCCACACCTAAAAACTTGGTCTGCACACTGAGAAGGTGATAGGCATGTTTAGGAGAAGTCCACTCTAGGCTGCAAAGCAACTGCAGAGCTGTTCTCAAAAAGCTATTTCAGCCTCCTGGCTGAGACAGCCTACATATGACCTACCATACTCTTCTGTGGCATGGGATTTTGGGAAGATCAGATGATCCATGTGGCTTTCTGTCTTTGACCATTGCCTAGCACAGGGAATCTACTGATCCAGCTTCCATGGAAGGAACGAGGTGTATCTCTTCAATGGCTCCCCTCATACTTTTACACATTTGCATCCTGGAAGTGTACCTACTCTGCTGCCAAAAAACAGGGAGCTGGCTGGATTTACTCCTTAGTCATTAATAGTTTAACAAATTGTTAGCAGCTATTTGTGAATGAAACTTAACATGCACACCTGTCTGTCATTTTTGTGAGATAACAAGCCACTATTGATAGGTCTTAACTTTCATTATTGACAGAGTTAGGCCACATATGTACATGTATCTCATTTTTGCTTTCATAGATACTTGCCTGGCTGTGAAAGAGTAAGAATTTGTGATTTGGGAAGGATGTAGGGGTGGAATGGGGGCATTAGAATGACTAAAAAAAGCATTACAATTTTGTATTCTTTACAAATTGTAGGCTGGGTATGTTGGTCACATGGTGTCTAGTGAATGACTGAGCCTGCTACCTGTGGCACAGAGGGTTCACAAAAGCCTTTTGGCAGTATCTGTACTAGCAAACTGCAGCCACAATGACCCACCCACGACAATAACAGCGTTAACAGGACTCAGCTGTTGTCATCACCATGGTGATGACTTTTACCCATTGCCCATTGTTTAACTGATTTTTCTCCTATTGCCTTTTTTATTTTTGTTTTAAACCTTTTCCTGTTTTTTTCCAATTTTATTATTTATTTATACACTTTCCTGTTGAGTTACATCCATATTTTTTTTTTATTTTGACTATTCATTCTTTATTTCAGGGTCCTTGTTTCCTAGGCTATAGCTTTAACATGACAGTAGTGTCCTGGCTTGGCAGTGCAGAGGTTGGAAAAGAACGCTACAGCCCATGCCATTATCATTCTTGCTGTAACCATCACTAGAGACAAAATTCTGCTGCTTCCCAGGACTTTTACCCAACCCATATTCTAAGGAAACAGATATTAGCATTCTTGCCCTTTGTTAATATTTCAAGCCCTATAGCGTTTGGGTCAAGAAAGTAGGGTGATTGTGGCTAGCCAAGTAGCATAGGTAACTGTTTCAGTGATAGAAGAGTGCAGCCTGCAGACTAGAAAGTATCACAGAATCCTTCAGAATAAAAAGGGGTAATATACAGTTTGTTATTTGTTTTGTATGAAATATATAGAATTTCTTTTTTTAAGTACAAAAATATAAAATACTCTCCCAAGTCATTATTGTTCACCTGAATTCCAACAATAATGACTTTATGCTTAATTTGCTAAATTAACCTAGGATAGTCTACAAAGTCAGAATCATGCTGGAACATTAACCTATTTGTCTTAATGCAAAAATGTAGACTCTAAATAAAAGCTATAGGCGTCTATTAAGTCAAGCTATTTAATTGCTTGAATAATTTGTGGACATGTTTCACTTCTCAAACTAACTAATATGAATAATTCTTTCAAGACAGCAAATTAAAAAAAGGCACTAAAATGAATCAGAGGAATAATTCCAAATAAGTGTGTCCATACCAAGGGTCATAAGAGGACAGTTAAAGAGCATTTCCATTTGCCTGTCAGAAATTACTCCAGTACAACACACAGGGGGTGGGGTATTAAAGTTATGTTGTTCAAGGAGTCTTGAAAACTCTTTGCCTTCACATCCCCATAGACGGGCTGATGGCCCCACATCAGAGCACACTCGGAAGAGTAACTATGGGGCTGACAGGAATTTCTGCCGCATTCTTCCCCTCACTTGCCCCCAGGACCATTCCTAGTGTTCCACTGCTCCCCTCCCACTTCCCCAGTCCACATCCCCTCCCATCACCTGATACCTAATCCCTTTCCACCCCAAATCACCTTACCTTCCCAGTAAGCTTGCATAGTTTTATTTTCTTCTCAAAACAGTCTCAATGCTTTCTAAATATTGTGCTGTATCCACATTACATTTCCTCAAAAATAAAAAATCCCCCTTTGACAAAGACATTTTAGAGCAATATATCTGCTTTTAAAAAAAAGCCAAACAACTCCAGATTCCTTGCTTGGGTGATACTAGAACTCTCAGTGCCTGGGCTGAAACTTAGTTTTAAAGAATAATAGATCCTCACAGCCATGAAAATCCTGTGAGAGAAATGGGCTAACTAGCTGGGAAGCTCTCATGCTGAACATGTTTGGCATAATTTACTAGACATGCAAATAGATGTGCAAGCCTTCTCAAATACTTAAGTGGAGAAGTGAGCTGTTTTTGAAAATAATATATTAATTTGATTTCCCCCAAAGTGTGGTGGGTTCTGTTTGGAGTAAACCTTGATAATCTGAAGTGCTGGTGTGATGATCTGAGCTATGGTTTAATTTCTATCTGTGAATAAAAATAAGCTTTTTTTCTTACAAAACACAGTAACTATGTACTTTTTGGAGCACTTGGGGTATAGCTTTAAACAGAAAGCTGATCTTAATCTTAACTATAGAAAGCTGCTGTCCTGCTATGATAAATTCTACTAATACATTGAACATATTACTGTGGATTGGGCAAAATGTGCTGAAACCGATAGGCATAACTGCCACTCTTTCATTTAAAATAGCTGTAAGAAACACAACCGGTGGCTTCCATCACAAATGTGGATACATTTCACCACTCCAAACCAATGCACATGGCAGCTGCTCAGGAGTTTGAATTATGAGGAAGAGGTACCATTGCCTGGCTGGATACGGTTTGTAGTAGAAGTCAGTGTGCGTAAGGCCAATCTACATTGGCAAGTTACAGCCCAGTAAGTTAGCTCCCAGCGCTGTAACTCCCAGAGTGTCCACACTGGCAAGATACTTACTGTGCACGAACTTTGGTAAACCACCTGGACAAGAAGCTTACCATTTTCTGCACTCTGGATACAGCACTGGGTGATAGTGTAGACACTTCAGTTGAGTTGTGACTGGGCTCTGGAAATGGAATATGGTGGCTTACAGTGGCCACTCTGGAAAAACTTAAAAAACAACAAATAGTCTTGCAGCACTTAGAGACTAACCAAACATGTAGATGGTATCATGAGCTTTCCCGGGGTCATTGTTTTGAACTCAGCTGACTGTCCTACAGCATGTGCATATCCTCTTTCAGAGCTTTCTTTCAGAAAACCTGCATGCTGTGCTGATCTGTTCCCAGACACAGAGCAAACCATTCACGTGGAATGCTTGTGCTGTTGAACACAAGAGGTGTCTGTGTGTGTGAGTGAGAGAGATGCTATGCAGAGTGCCGGGGAGAGAGGCAGGGGTTGGGGTGATGTTGGGGTTTCTCCCTCCCCCTGCCTCAGGATGGGTTGTTTCCTGTCACTGTCTGAAGTTACAAGACAGCGGATGTCCCTCAGAACACATTGGTTCTCCCTTCCCCCGCCAAACACACACACACTCTTCCCCTTCCCCCTGGACTTCAGCTGGAAAGTAGCTATCAATGTAGTAGGATGACTATGGAGCAATATGATTGGCAAACCTGCATCATGGGATACTGACTGCCCTTTCCAAAGCACCCTGTGGCCAGTTGCACTGTGGGATAGCTATCATAATGCACTGCTCTCTACGATATTGCAAGAACTGCTAATGTGGATGCATTCCACTGTCATAAGGAACGTAATGTGGACACACAACAACAGTTTCCCTGGAGCACTTTGTGAGCAGTGCTGTAACTGTCAGTACTCTACATTTGTCAGTGTGGACATAGCCTAAAAGAAGCAGGAGAGAAACTTCAAAGACTACAAGAGAGAAGGCAGCATAGAACACCAGTCATCAGCACTGAAAGTGTGGCGCTGGAAAAAGTTTAGAGAAAGAGCTTTTGGCTTGAATTTTGGCTGAAAGGGGGCTTCAAACAGTTTCTACGTGCACAATCTCGTTTGTTATCTCCAGAGTTCAGGGGGGGACGGTTCTTTGTACAATCTATAAACAAACAGAATTCTATCAAATACCTGACTCCATTAGCAATTTCTCCTCCTAAAAGGAAATAACCTGGAGGGCCCCAAACTTTCTCAATTATCCTACCACATCTCCACTGACTCTTACACAAATGAAATCAAAAGAATGTTCAGACTTCTTTCTGTAATATTAATTAAAAGTCTGGAAAGGTCAGGAATCCATAACTGGAAGCAGTTATACATTAACTCATGTGTTTACACTTTAGTAATGCAAAATCATTACAGCTTAAAGGTATTTCAGTTAACTCATGCTGCCAATATTAAATTTAACATCTGATTCTACACAGATAATTTCTAGAATCTATTGACTTATTGTATCTGCTACAATTAAATACAGTAATGAAGGTAAAGCAATAAATGGTGTCAAATTGTGGTGCTCATCATCTGCTGAGATATCTGTCTGAAAATTATTCAAGTTGTACTCAAAAATTCTGTTGTCTACTTGAAATTTATGGCCTGGGACAACTGGGGAAACAAATGAAATGACATCATACAAAACTAGAGAGTGAACACCTCATATTTTAAGCAACTGGGAGGGTGGTTTAATCTGTTTAAAACTCAATTTATGTTATAACCTATTTTTAAAAAAATGTTCATTGCAAATGGTTTTCCATTGAAAAAAGTTTTGTCAAATAAATACTTTTTAGAAAATGACACATTACCACAAAAAGTTATCACGAAAGAAAGTAGAAATGATTTGCTTTGATGTTCTCCATATGTTTATGTCAAAACTGTTCATTTAGACTCATTTTGTGTGTCAAAATGTTTCACTTTGATAAAGTAAAAGCACTACTTTTCAACCAGTTTTATTTTGACCCAATATATAAATATAAATAATACAATGATGTTTTGAGGTTATCAAAATGAAACATTTTAGCTTATTGAAGCAAAACATTGAAATGTTTCCAAAGGACATTTTTTCAAAATCTTTATTTGATGACAATTTGTTAGTGTTACTTATGCCTTCTCCCTCTCCAGCAAGTCCTCTGGATGTGTAATGATACAGCAGCATACCTTAAGGACGGACGCACACACACACACTCCCCCTCTCCCAGTCATATACACCAATATGTTCAAAAAAAATCTACTATATAGTGCTGGGCCAATATATGAGAGTCAAAGTCTATGGCCTGAACTTGCAGACTTCATACCTTCTCAATGATAATCCTTCAACAAGCTGTCAAACTCCTTTTCTGGCAGGGCTGTCTGGAGTGCAGTTTGAACAGGCTGTTACAAAGACCAAACAGTGACAAATTGTAATACAGCCATATCGCTCTCTCTATCCTCCTCTTTGGTAGCTCTACCTCTTCTACACTTTAAGTATATTCAATTCTTCTCTGCCCACAAAGGAATTTTTCCATAGGACTACCGCTTTTTGTTTTTATATCTTTACCCATCCATCAAACAATAAATTTGAGGATTCCTTTTATGGTAGATGTTTTATTGTCATTTCTTAATGTTAATTTTACCATTTAATTGTAAGCCATAGTGAAATGCCCCATGTACCTTGGAAGGCACAGTAAGAAATTGATGCACCTTTAGTAAATATAAAATAAGCAATAAAATTAATGAAGTATAAACCCAGGAAATTAATATTTCATAATTGTATGCATTTTATTTGTTTACCTGCCTACATGGGTTAAAATACTGGCTTCAAACTGTCTGATAATTCTGGGGACATTCAGCTATCACTACATTTATAGGAGTTTCAGGGGGTAGCCGAGTTAGTCTGTTACAGAAAAAAAAACAGCAAGCAAATGGTCTGGTAGCACTTTATAGACTAACAAAACATGTAATGGTATCATGAGCTTTAAAGCTTTAAAGCTCATGATACCATCTACATGTTTTGTTAGTCTATAAAGTGCTACCAGACCATTTGCTTACTACATTTATAGTCTGTTTTCCTTAGCAACACTGTAAGCCATGCGGCTGCACACAGCTAAATTCTAATACCATATTCTCATCTATAACACAAATAGACTAAAAAGGCATTTATATTTTAAAGTATGTAGTTACTATGATAACTGAGTATGCTAGTAACACAAAAAAGTTATTGGTATTCTTGAGGGGGCAAAAAGTACATACGTTGGCTTGATGGACTGGATGCCTCAGAGAACTGATGACAGGATACAGTCTTTCACTGGACTGCCTGAAAACCCTTTCTCCTCTCCTTGCAATCAGCAGAGTTGCTCAAGATGACAGTGCCTTGGTTACAAAGCGAGAGAGATGCTGACAGGTCATTTTCCAAGAATGATTTTCAATTTTAGAACTCTTCCTTCATGTTCATCCTACACAACCCAGATTTAACAGCCTTCAGGAAGCACTACAATGCTCATTTGTTTTCTTGGGCCTTTCTGGGACAGGCACTTTTGAGGAAGCTGGGGTATGGTGATACATATGGCGAGCTATTAAGTGTCATACAGGCTTCTCATACAACTAAGCAGGACGTGAAGTGGCCTGGAAGCAAAATTATTTATGGTAAGGATATTTCGACTTGAGTTTTTTTTTACTGGGAGAATGTTTAAGATAATTGTACAGGTACCTAGAATTTGCTAAATATAAATAAACAAAGCCAGCCCAGATCAGTAGCGCCCATGCACTGCTACAAAACTGATGTTTCCTAATCTCTGTGAAATGAATGAATGGATATCATCTATTTCCTGGTAGACAGGCATCTACATAATAGCTGCAGTGGAAACCTCTCAGAATAGAGAGAGAAGGTTTGCCTGCCCAGACTTACAAGTCAGGCACAGTATAATATTTCCCTGCTCTCAAACACTTAAAAATGCTGAAGTGAGTTAGTATTGAGTATTGCCAAAACTTTCAGCTGACATCCACCTTCACATCACAAACACCATCTTGAGTCACAGGGCTGGTCTATACTACAGTTAAACAGTAACAGAGAGGTAGCCGTGTTAGTCTGATCTTGCTAAAACAAATGGAAAAACTATGTAGCACTTTAATGACTAACAAGATGGTTTAATAGGTGATGAGCTTTCGTGGGCCAGACTCACTTCCTCAGATCATATTCTGGAAGAGAACTGGCATGACCATATATACCAAAGGAATACAATGAAAAAAGTGAACACATTATTAAACTGACAAATCAGATTTAGTACAGAAGGTGGGGCGAAGGAGAGGGAGGGAGGGAATAGTTATTTATGAGTCAATGAATGGCTAATCAGGGGTGATAAGTGGGGAAGCTATCTTTGTAATGTGTAAGGTAATTAGCATCTTTATTAAGGCCCATTCGTAAAGTGTCACTTTTAAGCATGAATTAAAGTTCTGAAGTTTCCCTCTGTAATCTGGTGTTAAAGTCTCTTTGAAGTAAGATGCATGAAGTAAGGTCGTTAAGACTATGTCCAGGTAGGCTGAAATGAAAACCAACTGGTTTTTCCTTGTGAAGATGTCTGATGTCTGATTTGTGGGCATTAATTCTTTGGCGAAGTGTCTGAGAAGTCTGTCCAATATACATAGCAGAAGGATACTGTTGGAACATGATGGCATAAATTATATTTCTGGATGAACAGGAATGTGTCCTTGTGTTCATCCAGAAATATAATTTATGCCATCACGTGCCAACAGTGTCCTTCTGCTATGTATATGGGACAGACTTCTCAGACACTTCGCCAGATTACAGAGGGAAACTTCAGAACTTTCATTCATGCTTAAATTTGACACTTTACGAATGGGCCTTAACAAAGATACTAATTACCTTAATAATAGAATCATAGAACCATAGAGCTGAAAGACCTCAGAAGGTCATCAAGTCCAGCCCCCTGCCCTAGGCAGGACCAATCCCAACTAAATCAACCCAGCCAGGGCTTTGTCAAGCCGAGACTTAAAAATCGCTAGGGATGGAGACTCCACTACTTCCCTAGGTAACCCATTCCAGTGCTTCACCACTCTCTTAGTGAAATAGTTTTTCCTTATATCCAAACTGGACCTCTCCCACCGCAACTTGAGACCATTGTTCCTTGTTCTGCCATCTGTCACTACTGAGAACAGCCTTTCTCTAGCATCTTTGGAACCTCTCTTCAGGATGTTGAAGGCTGCTACCAAATCCCCCCTCACTCTTCGCTTCTGCAGACTAAATAGACCCAACTCCCTCAGCCTCTCCTCGTAGGTCATATGCTCCAGCCCCCTAATCATTTTCGTTGCCCTCCGCTGGACCCTCTCCAATGCATCCACATCCTTTTTGTAATGGGGAGCCCAGAACTGGACACAGTACTCCAGATGTGGCCTCACCAGAGCCGAATAAAGGGAAATAATCACATCTCTGGATCTGCTGGCAATGCTCCTCCTAATGCAACCTAATATGCCATTAGCCTTCTTGGCTACAAGGGCACACTGTTGACTCATATCCAGCTTTTCATCCACTGTAACCCCCAGGTCCTTTTCTGCAGAACTACTACTTAGCTGGTTGGTCCCCGGCCTGTAACAATGCTTGGGATTCTTCCGTCCCAAGTGCAGGACTCTGCACTTGTCCTTGTTGAACCTCATCAGATTTCTTGTGGCCCAATCCTCCAATTTGTCTAAGTCACTCTGGACCCTATCTCTGCCCTCAAGTGTATCTACCTCTCTCCCTAGCTTAGTGTCATCTGCAAACTTGCTGAGGGTGCAATCCATCCCCTCATCCAGGTCATTAATAAAGATATTGAACAAAACCAGTCCTAGAACTGAACCTTGGGGCACTCCACTAGAAACCGGCCGCCATCCTGACACCGAGCCGTTGATCACTAACCGCTGGGCCCGACCTTCTAGCCAGCTTTCTATCCATCTTACCATCCATTTATCCAATCCACATACCCTTAACTTGCTGGCAAGAATATTGTGGGAGACCGTATCAAAAGCCTTGCTAAAGTCAAGGTATATCACATCCACTGACTTTCCCATGTCTACAGAGCCAGTTACCGCATCATAGAAGCTAATCAGATTGGTCAGGCACGACTTGCCCTTTGTGAATCCATGCTGACTATTCTTGATCACTTTCCCCTCTTCCAAGTGCCTCAAAATGGATTCCTTAAGGATCCCTTCCATGATATTTCCAGGGACCGAGGTAAGACTGACTGGCCTATAGTTCCCTGGATCATCCTTCTTTCCTTTTTTGAAGATGGGCACTACATTTGCCTTTTTCCAAGCATCCGGGATCTCTCCCGATCTCCATGACTTTTCAAAGATAATGGCCAAAGGCTCCTCAATGACATTTGCCAACTCCCTCAGTACACTCAGATGCATTAAGTCCAGACCCATGGATTTGTGTATGTTTAGCTTTTCTAAATAGTTCCTAACCTGTTCTTTACCCACCAAGAGCTGTCCATCTTCATCCCATCTTGCATCACTTAGCGCATTAGTCTGGGAGCTGACCTTGTCCGTGAAGATAGAGGCAAAGAAAGCATTGAGTACTTCAGCTTTCCCCATATCATCTGTCACTAGGTTACCTCCTTCATTCAGTAGGGGCCCCACACCCTCTCTGATCACCTTTTTCTTGCTAACATGACTGTAGAAACCTTTCTTGTTATCCTTCACATCCTTTGCCAGTCGCAATTCCAATTGCACTTTCGGCTTCCTGATAACCCCCCGGCATTCTCGAGCATTTATAGCTCTCCCTGGTCATCTGTCCAAGTTTCCACTTTTTGCGGAAACCTTACACATTACAAAGATAACTTCCCCACTTATCACCCCTGATTAGCCATTCATTGACTCATAAATACCTATTCCCACCCTCCCTCTTCCTTGCCCCACCTTCTGTACTAAATCTGATTTGTCAGTTTAATAATGTGTTCACTTTTTGTATTCCTTTGGTATATATGGTCATGCCAATTCTCTTCCAGAATATGATCTGAGGAAGTGGGTCTGGCCCATGAAAGCTCATCATCTATTAAACCATCTTGTTCGTTTTTAAAGTGCTATATAGTTTTACACTACAGTTAGGTCATCTTAAATGCATGCATAAGGAATAAAAAAAGATTCATACTGTGTAATGTAATCAGGTTGACCTGAGCCCCACTGTAGACATTGCAAAGCTGAAAGAAGAATTATTCCATCAACCTAGCTACCACTTCTCACTGCATGTCTGCAATGCAAACCTTTACCAATGCAAATTGCATCAGCATAATGCCGCCACAGTGAGTATATCACTTATGCATGTGCATACTTGGCTCCCTTTGTTGGCACTGCGTGTACTCAGCAGCCATGCTTGTGTCAATACACAGTGTGGTACACCAAGTCTAGGTACACCAGCATGCAATTCATCAATTATTGCCCCATGTACTTTTTGGGAAGTTTTGACAATGCAAGGGGGGAGTGGGGAGGCAAAGTAGTGAGTTATGCTTTTCTGTCTAGATGCAAGGAGTCAGCTTCCCAGTATGCAACTTTCTTCATCTCATAACATCTATATCCCATAATTTTTGTACCTTTAAAAAAACAAAACAAAACCACCCCTCAAATTCATCTGGCCCTTCTCACTGTTCACCCTCACTGACAGAAACATGGAGCCTGCACAGTTTTACACTACTGTCATAAGCTGCAAACACAGTGTGCACAATCATTCAGTATTTGTGGAGCCACAAGAATCACCAAATCAGAGGACAACATGATGATTTTGTGGAGGACAGATTGCTAGGGAACACAGCAAGATCCAGTTCAAACTGTTGGTAGTATTTAAAGAGCAGCTGCAGCTAGTGGAGCATTACTTCTGGCTCTGAGAAACAAGCACAAATTGTATTACAATGTGATCCCACCAGATTTGGGATGACATGCAATAGCTTCAGAATTTTTGGATGTGCAAGGCCACATTCCTGGATCTATATGGGAAGCTTGCAACAGCCCTTCTACATAGGGACATCAGAATGAGAGTTTCACTGACAGAGGAGAAGCAATTGGCAATCACTCTGGAAGCCTATAACCCCAGAATGCTAAGTTGGAAAATCCTTGTCTTGCCAGCCTGTAAGACCATTATCTCCTGCCAAGCAGGACTGTGACTCTCAACTATCTGAGAAAGATGGATTTGTAGCAGTGGATTTCCTGAGCTACAATGGAGCAACAGACAGAATTTGTATCTATTTTGGCACCATATCACCTTACCACAGATGCTCACATTTTTAAGAGCGTAAGATTGTTCTGAAAGATACTAGCAGAAACTCTTTCCCCATTGGTGGGCTACTACTGGTGATGTTGCAATGTCAAAGAGATCCTGGGCAGCCCAGCCTACCTAAACTCAGTAATGTGAATGCCTGCCACCTTGACAGCATGAAGGAAAAATTAATCTACTGCCTCAGCAGGTGCAGAATGATAGTTGAATGAGCTTTTGGTAAATTGAAGGGAGGCTGGCATTGTTTACTCACAGGGCTGGATCTGAGTGAAAACAACAGCCCAGTGGTTATAGCTGCCTGCTGTGACCTGCATAAGAACATCTGTGAAGCAAAGGGGAAAAATTGCAGCCAGGATGGTAGATGGAAGTGGAGCAGATGTCTGCTGAATTTGAAGAGCTAGACACAAAGGCAATTAGAAGAACTCAGTGCAATGCTGTGCAACTCAGGGAGGCTTCTAAAGAGCTCTTTAGTAGTAAGCCACAGTAGTGCATTGTGATGTACTGTATTCTACCTCTCCCTGCTGTTTTGGTGCCTGTTAGGAACCCTGTGGTGCTTGTTGTACACGTATGACTGTAGTGTCAATGCACCTATTAATTTTATGGCATTTGCTGTGCCTTTATCATTACACTGTGTTTGTTACTGATCCTATATGTTGTGTCACACTGACCACCACCAAGGAAGTGGACGCTTTCAAAACTGCTAGCCATTTGGCAGCAGATGTTGGGAGCTAATAAGGATGGATTATTTTTCCAAACAATAGAATTTGTACTGAGTAACAAAACCACTGCAAAATTATGTGCAAGTTAAAAGCAAGTACATTAAAACACAATAAACTTGTGAAACCAAGATTAAGAATATTTATTTTTATTTTAGTAACTGCTGCTCTCACAGGTCAGCGTACATGAAGATGTGTTTGTCCCAAGTCTCCCCTGGTGTGGAACTGCACCTCCAGATGCTACTTGGAATGTTGAGGAGAACATAGGGAGGTGCTATAGTGCAGTTCTCCAGAGGCTGACAAGGCAGATGAACCCATGACTGTTGAACCTTTAGATCCACAAGAATTTGCAGTAGCTGTTTTAGCTGTTGGAGAAGCTCCATTGTGTACTGCTGCATCTCCTTCTCCTCTTCCTGATCAGAGTTTCTGCTCATTCCTTCTCCATATAGTCTGCAATAGTGACCCTCCATGCCCTCTGCTCATAGTCTGATACAGCACTGACTCGCAAGATCTCACTGAACTTATCATCCCAAGTCCTCTTCTTTCTCTTAACTGGCTCAGGCATTCTGCAGGTGTGGAGCAGAAACCACTCAAGGTCATAAGAGCAGCAACTACAGATGAAACACAGAGGTATCATTGTGAGTAGTCACAGTAGAAAGCAAAAGTAAAGAGTCAGAGCTTCCTTTGCTCCCCTAAAATGTTAACCAAACATGCTTATTGATACTTCTGCGTTGGAGAGCTTGCGCACTGCACCACACACTGCACCAGCCCTGGTGAGCATAGCCTGCCACAAGTGAAGGAAATGAGAAGGGAATAACTAATGGTTTTGAGCAACTGAGCAAAGGGAAATGGTACTAAATACTGACACCATTTTCACCAGGCAGTGGTGATTTTAGCTGATCTCTCACTCCGAGATTGATGAAGCCACTAACAATACAGCTGATACTGGCATCCCAAAGCTGCCAGGATCCACATGCTGTTAGCCTGTTTACTGCCATGGTGACTGCCAAAGTTATTGTTGACCAGCATGGGAAAGTGCCCTACTGCGGAGAAAGAAATAGGGATGCCATTCATAGAAACCTTCAGGAAAGGATTAGAGAGTATTTCATAACAGTTTTATCAATTTCTCTCAGGAGGATTCAAGGGACATCCCTGCATGCATAAACAAACTGCTCTACATGCCCATCCACCCCTACCTAATCCCACAAGGGAACAAAAAAAACAGATAACAACATTACCTCTCCTGTAAAAACAACAAGGAGCCGTATGGCACCTGAAAGGACCAGTGACATTAGCCAAACTGGACTGTTTCTATGCAAAATAAGTAATCAGGCATCAAGAATGGTAACATTCAAAATGCAGTTCAGCACTTCAATCTCCCTGGACACTCAGTAACAGACTACAGCAAACAAAAAAAAGCAAGCCGGAACAAACAAAACGGAACAAAAGAAAACCTTCACAACCAGACTGCAGCATAAAACTGCAGAGCTGAAATTCATATGCAAACTTGACATAATCAAACTGGGTCTGACTAGAGACTCGGAGTGGCTAGCTCACTACAAAAAGTAATTTTCCATCTTTTAGTATTCACACCTCAACAACTGTTAGGAATGGGCCACATCCACCCTGACTGAATTGACCTCACTAGCACTGGTCTTCCTCATGGAAATGTAACACTCCCATCTTTCCACGTGTATGGAAATGCCAGTTTGTCAGATGCATGAAACAGATACTTGCCAAAGTGGGCTCCAGCCCATTAAAATGTATGCCCAAATGAATTTGTTAGTCTTTAAGGTGCCATAGGACTCTTCCTTGCTTTTGCTGAAGCAGACTAACATGGCCACTCCCCTGAAAGTTGATCTCTCTCTAGGTATACTGCTATCTCTTCTAGTAGGAGTAAAACAGTGAAAAGTCAGTAGCTGCACCCTGTTAAGTTTGGGGCATCATTAGTATTTCATTGTAATGGGAAATACATTTACACACTTACCTAAGGTCTGTTCCCCTGCATCAGGCTCACCTGAGCTTTTGCTGGACTATGGTGGAGTCCCAAACAGGTGTTTTTCTTTTAGCACAGTGAACCCCCTACTCCTTTCTCATGCTCCCCTTTCTTCTCTTCTTCTGTGACACCAGCTCCTCAGAGTTATACGATGTGAAATGCTTGTAGGGTCTCTGCCACCAATGGCATGCAGCTGTTTGTAAAAGCAGTTGGTCTGTGACTCAGCACCAGACTGACTGTTGGCTTCCCAAGCCTTCTGATATGCCTGCCACAGCTCCTTCACTTTCATGTGGCACTGCTGCTGTTCTCGGTCATTTCCCTTCTTCTGCAACTACTGTGAGATCTGCTCATAGAAGTCCACATTTCTGTGGCTGGTCCAGAGCTCTGCTTGCACAATCTCTTCTCCCCACAGGTTCAGAAGATCTAATATTAGTTGCAGACAACAGTGGAGAGCTGCTCAGTAAGCTGGACAGTCAGGAGAAAACATTTTAAAAATGTACGAGCTTTTGAAGTGTGAGAGGGCAGGGTAGAAGAGGGAGAAAGTTTACATTCTCAGTGACTCCTGAGCAGCAGAGTTCCTAATTGTGACCAGAGTGGCCACTGTCAGATATTGTGTGGAAGCTGCTGAAGAACTAGTAGGGTTGACACAGGTAATGCAGTATCTGCATATGTTGTGTTGCCCTCAGTACCTCACATGGATGCCAGTGTAACTGTGTTGCCCTTATAGAGAACTTACGTTAGTGGGAGAAAAACCTCAAGTGTAGACACCTGCACAACTAGGTTGATTCAAGATAACTTACATTGAATTAACATAACTTTGTACCATAGACCAGACATCAGAAGGATAGATATGCTAAGCAATAGAAGAATCATTGTACTAAGTGTCTACACTAGAAAAACCAAAGTATTTCTAGCCTAGACACACCCTTAGCAGATACTCCAAAGACTCAAGCCAGCCCACCTTTAAAATTTAGGCTGCAAAATCCACACCCATGCTCCACATAAACTATGCTGACCTAACTCTCGTGTAGATGCAGTTGCGTTGATGGAAGAGTGCTTCCATTAATGTTGCTACTATTATTCAGGGAAATTATGATGTTCCCACACAGAGTGCATTAAAAAAAAAAACCTAGATTTATTTAAAAAATTATTTTATTTAAAATTAAATTTGAAATTGAAAACATAGGTGGAGGCCTAAACCTATTATAATCTATTAAAATTATTTCAATAAAAATTATAAAGGAGTGTATCTTTGCTACCAAGGTTTAAAGAAAGTCAAACTACTTAACTAGTAAAAGTCATGGGCTCAGCACCTGGAATCAGAGTTTGCTCATGTGCCTCATCTGCTTTTGACAACAGTAGTCTCTTCTGCAGGCTCACTGAAAACATTTTCTTCAACTAGTTCAGTTCAGTGACTACTTCATTGTAGGGATGTTAAATTTTGATTGAACAACTGCTGCGCCTCTGCCTTTTAAACTACATTTAAGCAGTCCACGCTCGTGCTGGGTCCTGACTGCTGCACCTCTGCCTTTCAGCTCTTACTACATTTAAAGGGCAGAGGCGCAGCAGTTGGGACCTGGTATGAGGGGAGACTGCTTGAGTATCTGCTCACGCCGTTTCCCCCACTGCAACTTTGTCTCTCCTGCCCACCTGCAGAGATGGTGCTGGAGGGAACAGGCTTATAAGATACAGACGCAGCAAAAGGGAGGGAAGTGACTAGTCGAGTAGTGACTCGACTACCCGATAAGCCTAGGCTTATCGGGTGGTCAACTCGTCACTTACATCCCTACTTCAAAGTTAAAAATCAATTGATTGGAAAAAAGTATGTGAGAGGATGAAATCTACCAATTCTAAAATCTTGAAGGCCATGGGCATAGGAAACGTGCAGTTCAGTTGACTATAGATAATATTTATTTTGCTTAAGAAATACATTTTCAATGCAAAATTCATGGTTTACATCCATGAACCCTAGTTGTAGCATTTTTCCAAATTAATGCTGAGTTACTTCCCTCCTTTTATTAAAGTTTTTTTGCTACACTCTGACTCTGTGCTCGTGAGAAGGGAAGTATTGCCTTTTGAAGGTGCCCAGAGTGTGGTGTGTGATTGTCCCAGGTCATTGGATGGGGGCTCAAGCTGGTTTAGGTGTTGTATTATTGAAAAGGGTCCCTTAAATATTGAACCCGACCCTTATTGCTGCCAACTCTACCTGGCAGAAGGGTTACACTAACTTTTGAGCTCTAATGGTGAGCCGCTAAAATGAATTAGGGCATTCTGGGAGAGGGAGCTTTCATTTTCACTAGATGTATGGATTCTGCTCTGTAAACAAAGAGGGAGTCCATTTCTAGTGCTGTTGCTACATACACCTTTCTAAAGCACTTTCTTCAAATACACACATGCAAATGTCTGATGATAGATTGAGTGCAAGCATGCCTGAGTGCCCTCTTTAAATGCCTCAAGGAAGGTTTTTGATTAGTCTTTTGTAAATTATGATCTAAATATAATTTAAAATATTCAGGACAATATAATTTAATAGCCACCGACCATCAACATGAAAATAAATAAATAAATAAATAAATAAATAAATAAATCACAGATTTTGATGGAAACTTCAAAAGTAACAAACAACACAGACGACTTTAAACCTAAGTGATTTGATAAAATACAAAGCTCAATGGAAAAAGGCTAAGTAATAAATTGTCTGAAGAACATCAGAATGTAGAATAATTTTCAACATTTTAAAAAGGCATTTTTACTATTATTGGCACTGGAAAAAGTTCAGAAAAGGGCAACATGATGATAAGGGGTATGGAACAAGCTGCCATATGAAGAGAGATTAATAATACTGAGACTTTTCATCTTAGAAAAGAGATGACTAAGGGGAGATATGATAGAGGTCTATAAAATCATGACTAGTGTGGAAAAAGTGAATAAAGAAGAGTTATGTATTCCTTCCCATATCACAAGAATAAGGTGTCATCAAATGACAGTAATAGGTAGCAAGCTTAAAACAAGCAAAAACAAGCACTTCTTCACACAGCGCAGTCAACCTGTGGAATGCCATGCCAGAGGATGTTGTACAGAACATAACTAAAATAGGGTTAAAAAAAAAAAACCCTAGATACATGTATGGAGGATAGGTCCATCAATGGCTATTAGCCAGGATGGGAAGGGATGGTGTTTCTGACCTCTGTTTGCCAGACACAGGGGATGGATTGCTTGATGATTACCTGCTCTTTTCATTCCCTCTAGGGCACCTGGCAGTAGCCACTATTGGAAGACAGAATACTGAGCTAGATGGACCTTTGGTCTGACCCAATATGGACTTATAATAATGGAAAAGCGTGATTTCAGAAATAAACAAAGAACTATATAGCTTTTTGAACATCTTACAATTTTATGGAGTACAATAAATCCTAATGCAATAAACTGCTCTAATAGTTTTTTTATAGTCCAGTCAATTCAGCCTTAGAAAGTATAATTTTTACAATCTTCATGTAAAAATCTGGGGGGTTTTTTATTTGTAGGTCTGTTGCATAAATTTTCTTCTGTAGACTTTAAAATAACTCAAATTGAACACCCTAAATTAGTGGACACTTTTGACCTTCATTTTTTCTGTTCTTCAGCTTCCCACCATAAAATGTACCACCTCCTGGCCTCACAGAAGTGTTCTGAGCAGTGAGGATAAATAAATTAATGTTTACAAAGCACTTTGATAGTATAGTGAACGCTATAGAAAATTAATGATAAAATGAATAATTCTGTCTTCAGAACATGGTTTGAATAGTGTGCAGCACAAAGCATGGGACCACAAACTGAACAAAGAGGAGAAAACAAAATATTGAATAACTGCTCATTAAGCCATCCTGTGCACCGAATGAGGAAGGAATCTTGTGGAAATAGCATGTGATCATGTAATTAAAGACTGTGCTGGCCTGAGACCAAATGGGACCCTGGGCGAAGAGGCTCTTTAGCACGCCAACCCGTTTGTTAAACTTTTTTAAATTGAATTTGTAGCTCATTTAGTAATTTGGATACATGATTTATCCCTTTCATACAAGATGCCAACAACAAAAAACAGCACCCTGAGCCAGATGCCCTCCAAGCATGGCACCCCTTGGGTCTCCTGCCTCTAATATGGTCCAGAATGCATACAAAGCTGAATTAACGCTGCATATGCAACTTTAATTCTAGGATTTTTCCTAAATTCTGAGTTCTTGATTTTGCAACCTTAATGTTTAACAGTTTTGTATGTGTGATATTATAGGCAGGGTTGTTACTACTGCTGATTGAGATTGCCAGATATTTCCCATTATAAGATCCTGTTTTCACTTGCTTTTGACTTTGCCAGAAAAACTCAGCTCAATATTTCTGGGAAAATTCCAGTGAAAATAGTTCAGTGACTTCCAAGAAAAAAGGATAAATATGCACATATTACTGAGTAAATTCTGCACCACTGTGCAATAAAGAATTTTGCAGAAATTAATATTATGTGCATAAAATTTATTTTCCCCACAGAAATGGGCTACAGTGCTGCTAGCCACCACAAGGGGCTACTGGACCTGACAGAGCACAGCTCACACATAGAAGACATGGCTTGAGGGCAGTGTACAGGAAACTCCTTGCAAACCTGGGACAGACATCAGGCTGTTTCTTCCTCTGGATCCCTTGGTTCTGGGGGAGGGAGGCAGGTGTCTTGGATGGGGGGGGGAGACATGTCTGAGCTATGGGGGGGGAGGGAGGGTGCAGGTATCTGTGCAAGGGGGACTAGGGTTGCCAGGTGTCCGGTTTTGAACTGGACAGTCCAGTACTTGATATAAACGAGAAAATATAAATGTATTTTCTAAATAAGATATAATGTAGACTGTGATGTAATGTCAAGTGTGTCCGGTATTTTTGTTGAAATCATCTGGCAACCCTAAGGGGGACCCCACAACTAGCTCGGGGATGGGGGGGAAGATGGGGAAGAGGTCACAGGAACTACATCATCATAGGGGTTTCTTCAATTCTCTGTTCAGGGAACAATATTTTGTGTGTGTCTGTATTGTTACGGACATACTGCTGACAAGTATTTGGAAATAAACAACCAAAAATAACTGAAACCGGTGTGATTATTTGGGTGATATTTTGACAAAAGTTGCAGAATTTTAAAATATTGTGGGCAGTATTTGTAATTGGTGCATAACTTAAATTTTTAGGCACAGAATTCCCCAGGGTACCTATTAAAAAAATCCAGCATCTTTCCTTTGAAAAGTTCTCATGCCACTATGTTTCAAAGCAAGGATTTTAAACTTGGCAGAGGTTTGGTCTTTGCACCATCAATGTGCCCTTTGCTGTCACCAAGAAAATCCACACAGATCTGGCTAAATTATAAAACTGAGGGGGGGGGTATTACCATATGAACATGGTCAGTATTTTAGCTACTAAATTCCCTAAGATTCCCTCCACACTGGCAATGCAGGCCTGAGTAAAACTTTCCCTAAAATTGTAATTTTGGGCTATTTTAGGCCCTGCTAGGTTTGGGTACAGAACTGTGAGGAATAGGATGCCTGATTTGAATGTAGAGGGGGGAAAACAGACAGACTTGCAATGAAAATAGGCAGAACAGCTGGAAAATGGGGGAAAAGGGACTAAGAGCAGAAGCTGTGGAGACACAGAGGCTACCTCTACACTACAAGCTTTTTGCGCAAAAACAGCTGTTTTCGTGCAAAAACCTGGGGAGCGTCCACATCTCAAATGAGCTCTTGCACAATTAAATGGGCAGTTAAACGGCAGAACAGAGGGTTTTTTCTGCTGTAGGTAAACCTCCTTTTCTGAGGCATAACTGCTTTTAGTGCTACAGCTATTGTGCAAGAAGGCAAGTGTGGATGCTCCAGAGGGGTTTCTTGCGCTAGAAACCCCTATGGCAGTGGTCCCCAACGCGGTGCCCGCGGGTGCCATGGTGCCTGCCGGGGCATTTATGTGTGCCCGCCTAGTGACCAGGGCCGGCCCAAGCCATTCTTTTACCCCGGGCCCTGGCGCATGCACAGCCCCCATCCCGGGCGCGCGGCGCATGTGCGGCCCTGTCCCCGGGCACCTGGCAGCCCCAAAAGGTTGGGGACCACTGCCCTATGGAAAAAAGCACAGCTGCTCTGATGGCCATTCTATGAATGGCCATCAGAGCTTTCTTGTGGAAGAGCATCAGCAGTGTGGACGCTCTCTTGCGCAAAAGCACATCACTTTTGTGAAGTGCTTTGAGATGTGGACGTGCTGTTGCGCAAGAAGTCTTTGTGCAAAAACTCTAGCGCAAAAGGCTTCTTGTGCAAGAAGCCTGTAGCGTAGACATAGCCAGACTGTGCATGAAACCAGGAGGGGTTATAAGGACATGTTTTGGGAAGGAGACTTGGACCTACTAGGAAATGGGCGCTGTGGGCAAACTGATTGGCTGAGCAAGGAAACTGGGATGAAAAAAAAAAAAACCCTGAGGAAACTGGGACTGGGTAGACAAGGAGAATGGTATTAAGATTGAGGAGCCAGATGTGGGGCAGAGACAGGTTAAAGGGGATAAGGCAGAAGGGTCACACTTTGGGAGAGAAATGGGCAGAAAACAGGGTGGATAAAAATAAATTATTTAAAAAAATATTAAATTGGATTTTTGATAAAATGCTCTGAGGAAAAACCTATGTAAAGACAATTTAATTAAGATACATGATAGCTTAGAGATCATCATGGAATAGGGATTATAAATTCTAATCCATGTACTTTTTAAGAAAAAAAACTGTAAATGAGTTCCAATAGTTCATGGATTAGGGATTCAATCTTATGGGGATTCCAGGGGCTTCTGATTACATTAAGGTTTATCTTTCTGTCTACCCAATGGGAGTCAGTGTTCAATAGATACCATCAGATATGCACAGTTTTGCAGTTCTCAAACTGTGGATGTGTCTCCAGAAATAATATTTTTGCTTTCAACAAGCATAAGAGAGAAAGAAAGATGTGAGAAGTACCAGACAATCCTATTGTCCCTATCCCCATTTTAGTTAAGAACAGTTTTAACAAAACAAACCTGATTTAAAAAAAAAACTTGAATGTTTAACTGAATTGAAAAAAACATACGCTTGTTTTGTTAAAATATTATATATTTGCTGTTGAAGGAAAAAATCCAGAATACATAATATTGTTGTTTTAGTTAAATAAAACAATTTAAATGTCTGTCTGGTGATGTTCTCCTCCCAATATAGCATGGCAAGAAAATCCTCCAAATATTAATGATTAACCTGTTAAATTGGAGATAGTTCACCTCCCAATGACTCCATAAGTATCTGCTTCGATTACCTTTGATAAATGAAATAACAATCATTCATTTTCTCATATATCTGTAAAACTAATCTCAAAAGTTTTCAAAACACTGTTTAAAAATGTACAGTGTCTACATTCTAAAATGAAACCTACATCTATGTCTGAGTTGTGAAGAACATGTATCAAGGTTATGACAACCAACAAAAATGTACTTATGTAGAAAACCCATGATTAAGTTGAGCCTTTCTGACTAGTGATTTAAATCATGGTTACATCATGTCTTCCTGACTAAAGATTTAAATCTTTAGATTTAAATCTAAAGAAAATCTAAAGAAAAGCCTGCACCCACTACAGCATACTTCCCATCAGAGCCTCAAATGGATCTCAATTTTTTGGAGTCTCACCATTCCTTTGCTGTCAACAAATACCTGTGAAAACATCTTGCAGAATGACAACATAGTATTACTATCAGTTAGCCCATTAGCTTAAGTGGCACAAGTCTGCATGTGATTCAAGCTTCATACCCTACACATGTCAACGGTCCAGGCATCAACAGGATGCAACATGATGGAATTTCTACTTTTTCAGTGTGCTTTTTAGAAAGCCTACGAATGACACCCACAGACTAAGTTAAAAGAACACAGGCAACCCCTAATGTTTGAGTTCTTGCCTTTGCAATCAATGTTTATTTCAACAGCAAATTATACCCGATTCAGCAAAGTACTTCAAAAGTGCCATTAAAGTCAATTGGATTACTCCCATATGTCAAATTAGGCGTGTCCCATTTTCACCGAGAATCTCCCAGATTCAGGCTCCATCTACCAGAGGCTACTGCAGCCAAACTGGGAGATTTTGGGCACTAACAGTCCAGCAGTGCATCAGGGAGAAGGCAGGCTTCCTGCTTTCCCTCCTTCCATGCTGTTCTCAGAAGCAGCTGGCACAGCACGGTCCCTACAGCCCTGAGAGGGGGCATGGAGTCTCTGAGCACTGCCTGTGCCTCAGGTGCTGACTCTGCAACTTCCATTGGCCGGGAACTGCAGCAGCAGGAGCTGCAGGGGTGGTGTCTGCAGAACGGAGCAGCACACAGAGCTTCCTGGCCCTCCTTGCCTAGGAGCCGCTGTTGAATAACACCTTACTAGAGAGTATAAATCACTGCCAGAGGGATCTGTCCGTTGCTTTTAGGAGCCACACATGGCAAGCACCACCCTCCACAGCCCCTCCTGTACCCCAACCTCTTACCCCAGGCTCAGCCTGAAGCCCCCTCCTACATTCCAAATCCCTCGGCCTCACCCTGCAGTTCACACTCCACTCTGACTTCCTTTGCAAAGCACTCAGTGCTTTTCATCAGATGACCTCAATGTAAGAACTAGGACTATTATCTAGACACATCGAGATATCTTCCATTACTATCCTAATAAAAACAAATCCAAACCATAATATACTGTGCACACACACTCTACAATCAAGATGTGACCAAGAATCTGCAAAACACCATAGATTTGAACGAAAAAGCAAGATGCAGGTTTACAAAATTCCAGACTGATATTCACATGCCCAAGATTTGTTCATAATTCTGACGGAAAAGAATATGTGCATCAAGAAAGCTTCTTGGACTTCAGCCATGCTAGCTACTTTAAAACCAGCTTTGAACCATTTAGCCCAAGCATTCTGTCATGCTAGTTGTTGCAAAGTAAATAATTTGCTGTCAAGTAAAAAAATCTGTTCTATTGAAATTGTTCCTTGCAATTAAATAAAGGCATTGGGGTAAGAATATTGTCAAGCTTTGGGGTTGGTTCTAATACCCTTACTCACGTTGAATCAAGGTAGATAAAAATCAATTATTTTTTTAAAAATGTAAAAAAAAAAAAATCTGATTTTACTTAAATTGGATTTCTTAATCAATAAAATACTAAATTTCTTGTTTACAATTAAATCTCATCACAAACACACTACACATACACTTGCTGTCTCAAAAAATGAATTAATGGCCCTAGTCTGTCCAGCCTAACTATTAGCTCTTGCTTCTTAGAAGTTCTGGGCTTTCAATTTCTGTTTCTCAGTAGACTAAAGTAACATGTACAAAGGAGGAGCCAGGTTGGATAGGATTGTTTTTGTTCTGTGCTTATGTGGTAGTGGACTTGAGCCAAGCACAGCAGAGGAGTTAGTTAAGATGATTTAAAGACAGAGACACAATATATAGGAAAGGAGTAGGGTTACCAGATGGTTTCAAAAAAATACCAGACACACTTGATCTCAGATTTGGAGGAGTGGGGGTGGACCAGCCGGGAGGCAAGCAGGGCTGGCTGGGAGGAGGTCGGGGGGAGTGGGGATGGCTGGGAGGGGAGACCGGCTGGCCAGGGGGAGCGGGGCTGGCCAGGGGGAGCAGGGCTGGCCAGGGGGCAAGCAGATCCTGAGGTGCTGCCCGTCCCGTGCACAGTCCCAGCGGGGTGCACAGGAGAGTCCAGCCCCGGGGATTCCATCCTGCCCCAGCCCTGCCCCTCTCCTCTCTACTGTGTAGTTGCATACTGCCTGGCTGGTAGACACGCTCACGCAGCGTGAGCGTGTCTACCAGCCAGGCAGTACGCAGCTACATACTGATACTCATGATAATAATAAAACTTACTTAATTAGAAAATACGGGACATTTATATGTCCGGTATTTTCTCAATTTGTTTCCCGGACAGAAAGCTGAAATACCGGACTGTCCGGTTCAAAACCAGACACCTGGCAACCCTAGAAAGGAGAGAGGCAGAAGAGAAAGGAACAGTAGACTGGACTAGAAATGCAAGCAAGTAGTCAAGTTGGCTACTCACTCCCCCCCTACTTTGTTGCCTCTGTATCAGAGGCAGCAAGGGGGGGAGGGGAACAGGAGCCGGTGCTGGGGGAAACCGGCTTAAAAGCTGGTTCTCCCCAGCACCGTCTCTGCAGAGCCACCTCTCCCCCCCTCACGCTGCTACCTCTATCAATCAGAGGCAGCAGGGATGGGGTAGGGTGGGCCAGGCTTGCCGCAGGCAGGGGCTACTGGACCCAGCACAAGCTGGGACTGAGCAAGCCCAGCTCAGTCCCGGATTACGCCAGGTTTGGGAGCTCCCACTGCTGCGGCTCTGCAATTTAAATGTAGTAGGAGCCGGGCTGCCTGCACGCTCAACTCTTACGACATTCAAACTGAAGAGCCGCAGTTGGGGTAGCTCAGGGACCTGGCGTGAGCTGGGACTGAGCGTGCCTTCCCTTATCGACTACATGATTAGTGAATTACCTGCCTCTTAACATCCTTAGAATGGACTGGAAAGCTTCCTATATTCCCCACACTTTTACTGTCCTGGCTTCTAAGTGTAAGGGAGACCATAACTGGGTAAATTCACTCCCTGGGTAAAAAAGAAAAACATGTCAAGTGTAAGCAGTGCAAGATGATGATGTAGGGCCTACTTGCAGGAATGAAGCATTACCAGGAAAACTGCTTACTGGGAGAAAATGATGTGGATGAAAATGTGGATATGTCTGAAGAACAATGCAGATCAACTGCTTAGTAACTTAACTAATTAAACAAGCCATAAGGATTAGCTAAGATAAACTTTTTTTTTCTAGCAACATCCAATGTAATTTGGAAATTTACTTGTTAAATCACACTTATACTAAAAGGCATAAAGAGAGTCTTGAAGAATGATTCATTGCAAAGTGAATTAGTTAACTAGGTTTAGAATCTATCACCCATGTATATGGTACAGAAAGCTGCAATAAAAGAAATTTAGAAGTGACACTCTGTGGCAGCTGACATTTTATTATTTTATATTACATAATACATGCCCCTTATTTTGGAACATCATTGCTACACACCATAATGGTGATGCCTTAAATCTATTCCCTATTTAACTTAAGCTTATCTCAGCTTTCCTAAAGAATCTCCATCCTATACTTGTTTTGGTGTAAGTGCCTTGTAAGCACAAGTCCATCTTAGCCTTTTTGGTAACGTGGAATAGTATCGGCATCCTTACTTAAAAAAAAAAATGTAAATGATTAACTGAATTGAGTGAGAAGAATGACTATTAAAATCATTTTTAAAATTTATTTCAAGATCCTATTTAAGCATAAGATACTTTGACTGTCTATTTGCAACAACTTCAGAGTCATTGGTACTTTTAGCAGCAGTGCTGCAACTAAACATATTTCAGACAATGAAGTAGCAGCAGCAAACAAAAGATTTCAAACATCCAGTAAAAGTATCACCATGGATAAGTTTGTAGTAAAGACCAGAAAATACCATCAATATATAATAGATGAAAAAGACTGCCTGGCTCATTTAAGCCACAAATTCTCCTTTTCACATTGTTAACAATAAAAACCTTTCACTGACATTGTCGAGTCCTTATGACCAGGCTACACACCTGGTACAGCAGACATTGGTGGAAGGTTGCTAGATACACTGTATGAGAAGGAACTTGAACAGTGTGCAAGAAATACATACAGGAAATGTGCCAGTTTAACCCTTGATGAGTGAGGCACTTCAAGAGATATTAACAAAATAAATACCTCACAAGAAAATGGAACTACAGGCATTAAGAAAGCAAACTGATCAAACACTAACTCCACCCCCATTTTCTTGCAAATATTCTTAACCTCCCTCGCCCCACCATATAAAGGTAGCTACCTACGTTCTGAAGATGATGCTCCTGCCATGACATGGGCATCTCAAAGTCACTCCTCAGTGATGCCAGTAATAATGAATGTCAGGGCTGAAGCAAAACCATTTAATCAGTATATGTTTACTGATGATGATTTGAACAAAGTCACTCCCCTGAATTGGTGAAAACGATTAGCCAGGCACCTTGAAACAGAGTTCCTTCAGTTGCTAAGACAACTTTTCACGGCAGTCAGTTTCTCTGCAAGGACAGAGATTATTGTCGTCATTTGCTATTATTCACTCAAAGCTTAAAAAAAAATTGACTGGGAGTTGAAAAAAAGCAGGAACTCTTATTTTTTTTCAGTCTATGAATCAAAATGACAGAGGGAGTGTGGAATACGAGAGCTAGCCGTAGAAGTTTTAAGGGCACTGCACAATTACCGCTCTGAGGACGTGTCTGTTAGAGTTGATAAAATTTTTTAAAAAAAATTTTAAAAAGTTTAAGGACTGCCCCCAGCCGGCAACTCAGGAGACTGCTGCAACTGAAAATGTGAAAAAAAATCATGTAACATTTAATATTTAGTTTAAAAAAATATTGGTTCTATTGTGGTTGTGTGTATGATTTAGTTCTTACCATTCCTAATGTACTGCTGCTGCATCTGCAGCTTGATACAAGTAATGAGCATTAGGTACTATTCCCTACATTAATAGAAATCAAGTTACATAAAAAAACCCGGTTAGATATTGTAAAATGCTGTACTGTGTGGTAAATTAACATATTTTAGTGATCAGATTTGCACCATTGTTTAAGAAATATGTGAAGTAGTATCAGTAGGAAACTTGATTTAAAAATTAGTGATTTAAATCATGATTTAAAATCAGTCCACTAAGTGCTGAATAGAATCTTAGCAGCCCAGTGGGTCTGTCTCAGAAACAAATTTGGAGTGGGAGGAGGGAAAATAAGTTGTACCAGCCCTTTCCTCACTAACACAGCTTATTTCCCCTTCTGCTGCACAGGACAGTATATGAGGTGACGGTGTAGAGAAATGAAGCCAAGCCTTTCCACCCCTTGTCTGGTCACCTGTGCAAGAGAGAATAGCATCATAAACACAGCTGCTTTCCCCACCTCTCCTATATAACTTCATCTTATGGGTAGCAAACACAGGGGAATAAGAGACAACCTTTGAGTTTCTTATGCCCCCACACAAGTGCATCAGCCACTTAGAAGTGAGCCCATTGAGATCAATGGGATTACTTACTGATCAAGGTATTACTCAACATGGACGGGAGTATCAGAATGTAGCTGAAATGAGCAAAGGCAAATTCTACACAATTAAATATCTTAATTTATCTTAAGATAGATCTTTTGTTTGTTCAAATGAGAACGCAATATATATTGGAGTGAATATGCAAAATGTCTACCGTGAAATAAGGCAATCAGAAGCATGTGATAATCCCTATGTTTTAATGCCCTCATCATATCTACAGCACTTCAAAGAAGGACCAATGTCCTACACAGAATATAAGAGACTCATCCATGTTTCTTTCTACTACAGTAAATAAAGCTATCTACACACAAATGGTTACACAACAGTGCTACTTGTCCCCAGCTTCAAAACTCCAAACCTCTTCTCCTGTTTCATCACTGAGGGTTAGTCTACAACAGCACCAGTACAGCTGCACCATTGTAGCATGTCTGGTGAAGAGATCTCCCACCAACATAATAAAGCCACCTCCATAAGAGGCAGTAGCTATGTCACCAGGAGACGTTCTCCTGCTAACATATGCTGTACATACGGATGCTATCCATATAGTGCTGTCCATACTGATGTCACTCAAGATGAAACAGGAGGAGGGGGGAAGAGTTAATTCACACCCCAGAGCAACATAAATTATACTAAGTGGTAGAGTATAGAAAAAGCTTTTAATATGCTATGCCTACAAACATTACTTACTCTTATTATTAAACGGAGATTTTCAGAATAGCACAAAAATGAAATGTGCAATTTTATTAGGCATAATCCTAACAATGTCAACATCTCTTAAGAGATGAGCAGATAATGGGAAATGAGTATGTCCCTGTCAGTTTTGTCCTTCTTGGTTAAAACTGTTCGCATATAGATTTTGCATGTGATTCACTAATGTTGACATGATTCATATACTTTTTCTCATTTATAAAAAGGCAGCTATACATTTGACACACATTGATATCATAAAGACACTGCCTAGTAACTTATGCATGTAAACTTGCATAAGCAAAGCATCTTGGTTTCTGATGTGAGATAATGAGTGCAAAAATTCAATATTTCAGTTATGAAAACCAGCAACAAATATTCAAAGATGATCACACTGAATAAAAAACACCCTAATACTACTGGTCAGTGTCAAATCTGCTTTTGTAGATAGGTTCATTACAATGATTTTTTTTTAGTCTAATATGACCTGTTGAACCTGACATCACTGACAGTAGAGAGTAGAACACTTTGCAAACACTGAAGCAAAGCCCATTAAAGAGCTGGCAGTGCTTAGTTTTTCCATGTAACTGCCTTTGAAAAACAGCTTTTAACAGATATTCAAAAATGGTCTATTTAATCTGTGAGAAATTGTCTCTCATAAGGTAAGCAATGCACCATATATCCCTCACAATAGCACAGAATCATTATACAAAATGTATTTTCCAGTATTTAAACATTTATTCTTCAATAAAAATGAACAATAAAAATGAACATTTGACAGCCCCCTCAGCCACACACACACACACACACACACACACACACACAGAGCTTGGTTGCCACATCTTCTCCTGCCCCATTTTGCAAACAAAGGTGTTACCTGTAGCTTTATGCAAATATATTCCTTTGTTTTACTCCATTTTCATGGGAAAATAACTATACCGTAACTGATTTGTTAAAAGTGACTTACTATTCTACTTATTGAAACATTTTATAGTGTGCCTTGTATTATTTGACTTTGTACAATCATGTGTGAAAGATGCTAGGCAAAAAGTTGCTTTGTATACACAAAACCCACAAATAAAACTGTTCTAGCCTGATCGGAAATGCAATTTCTCATGTTTTCACATGGGGCACTTTTTTGGCTAAAAGTTACTCTTTAATCAAAAATATATCAATGGGTGCATATGTTTGCCTAATCAAAAACTTTGCACAATCAAGATCTTAGATAAAAAATACTGCTGGCAACTACAGAAAATTTTAATATAACTAGATTGTGTTGCAGTTTTCACAAAGAATTGACAATATTATTTTCTTAGGAAATAAATAATATGAATTCTCTGGTAAAAAGTATTTTGTATTTCAAAACTACAGAATATATTTTAAAATAGAAATTGGGTCCCAAGCCACCCAATTTAATCAGCAATTCTGCAGACAAAGTGGACACAATACATAAGAGGGAGAGAAATGGAAGAAAAAAATAGAGAAATATGGACACCATATAAGCTATAAAATTAAATTTAAAAAAAAATCACAATTGAAAAGGTAAGCAATGATAAGAGATGACATTGAGCTCCTTAAATATCTACTATAAATGTATCTTCTAGAGCAGTGTTTCTCAACTTTTTTTATAAAGTACTCCTTTTTCAAAGAAAAAAATATATAAATACTCCCAGTACCTACAGTTTTCAGACACACAAAATTTTTTCTACCATTGCAACACATTCGTTTAAACAACTTAATCATAGCCGGGCGGGCAATGAAATTTTTGGATGTAAAAAGTGCAGAAATAATGAAGCGTTGTAAAACTTAAAACAAAAATTCAGTTTTCTCCAAATTTCTGTTGTGTTGATGTACCCCCCCCCCCAAAAAAACGTCTCTCGAGTACGCCTAAAGGGACTCGTACCACTGGTTGAGAAACACTGGTCTAGAGAATAATAGGGAGCTTTAGTGTTTGGATCACATACTGACCTACAGCTTTTATTTAGCAGCCACCCCACAGACCAAATCCCCATCTCAGGCAATAAATGAAAACATATGGTCTGTGGGTTCTTGGCTCCTTTGCAAAGATCACTAGGAGCAAGTTTAAGCAGATATAAAATAATGCCAGAATCTGAAGGGGCAGCTGAAGGAAACAATGAAAAAATAGAAAAAAACTGAAAGGCTTCATGTGCAGGTTTGTCTGGGGAAACAAGTGTGTGTGAAACCTGAAGTGCCTACCTCATGGCTGACAAAACCTCTCCTTTTTAGCACCTTTAGATTTGGACAGGAGTCCGTGTCTTCCGCTGAACTCCCCAGCAGTGCAACTGCATAAGACTGTTACAAAACCACTCTGCCTATTAATTTAATAGCTAGATAAAGGGGTCCTGGAGTCAGGGATTTCCCTACACGCCCCCATCGGGGTGTATACCCCCCCGAATTTCCCCAGCAGCCCCCCCCCCCAGTTTTGTGAACTATGGTGCCATACAGCCCACCTTCACCCTCACGGTGTCACCCCTCATTGGCCCTGACACCCCCCCTTGTAAATTCGAACACCCCCCCCCCCATTTCAATTCCTGGGGAGGCTACTGCCTGGAGTAAAGCCAGGATGAAGCAGATTTTCCCCACCTAGAAGGCAGGCTGGAGAGGATCGGCAGCTTGCGTTGGGCCTGACAGCCAGTCGCCTGGGGCCCAGGAGTCTAAGTAGTGTTTCGGGTACAGATTTCTAAAATGGCCTAGCTGCTTAGAGACCACAGCCCGAGTGGAAGAGCCCCAGGTGCCATGGAGAAGCTGCATTGCTAGCTCAGCCCCAGTCAGAGAGGAGAGATTTCGGCCGGGGACTGGGTTCCCATGGAGGTGCCTCCGCACTGCAAGTTACATAAAACAAATGCTCCGAGGAGAATTATGCAGGACTCTCCTCGAAATCAAGAAAGCGAACCCGGCACAGTTCTGGGGTTCCCCTCTGCCCTCTCTCCTATTCCACTCCCGCTGGCGCACACACACAGGCACATCCCCTTCCCCCCGCCCCGCACCCACAACTGGAGCGAGCCACTCGACTCGAACAGCTGGCGAAGGGTGCAGGAGAGAACAAAGTCTCACCTCAGAGCACGCGCCGCGCCTTGCAGATCCCGGCGGAGCAAACGCCTGGCCTGAGCCGATGCCTCCCGGAACTTTCCCGACATCGCAGCAGCAGCAGCAGCTCGCTGCCCCCGACTGGAGAAAACAAAAGGTTCAAAGCTGGGAGCAGCAGCAGCAGCAGCAGCAGGAGGCGGCGGCGGCGGCGGCTGCAGCGGCAGCCCGCGAGGCGCATTGCTTGCGAGCTTGAGCTGCTGTCTCGGCTTGTGGCTGCCCCCCACGGTAGCCCGCCTGCGCCTCACTCCGCGCAACCTCCCCCATGGGTTTGAGGCTGGATCTGCGGCTGCTGGGCGAAGCGGCTGGAAGCCTGCTCGGGGGAGGGAACGTTTCCCTGCCAGCCGCCTCCCTCAGCTAACCGCTTCCCTGCTGTTGGCGGTCCCGGGCTAAGCAACGCTGCTGCTGCTGCTGCTGCTGCTGCGGGGGCGGGTCCCGGCCCGGGAGGGGAGGAGGCTCCGCGCTCCGCGAGCCTGCACCAGTGGCCGCGCGCTCCGCCGAGCATCCCCCGGGCCGGGCTCGGCACGCCGGCCGCTCCAGGTATGTAGGAGCTGCGCACCTTGCACCTGCGTTAGCCGTCAGAGGCCCGCTGAAATGGAGGAGCTGGTGCTTCCCGAGGGAAAGAGCTCGCTGCCAGCCAGGTGCTGCTCAGAGCCGGAGTGGACCTGCCTGCACCGGCGGGGGGAAGGGAGGCGTGCAATGGAAAGTCTGCTCTGGGCACCCCCTGCAAATTAGCACCAGCCTCTGCTATGGAAACACTGTGTGTGGGTGATCCTGCTTTTATTTGGTCCTCACCTTCGCATTAAGTTCTCTCTATTAAATTGGATGCTTAAAGCACATGCACACATGGCATTCCCATTAGGGGAGATGGATGTTGCTGCACGCTATTTACAACAAATCATTTGCCTCTCATTGGCTTCCCACATAAATATGCTCCATTTCTCTAATGTTGGATTCCCCCCCTCCCCATCCTAACTGTAGTTATGATCAGAAAATTGACTGTAAAAATAGTATTTCCTCACTCCATAGGTCTGCTTCCTTTGTACATTGAGTCATGTATGCTGACTTTAGTGACTAAAATAATTTTTATTGCTTTTGACTCCCCACAGAGCCAGTACAAGCAAGAGGAAGAAGGTATATTCAGTTTGGCTCATACATCATCAGTAAAACTGTTAACTAAATCTAACTGCAGAATCTTCAAACAAGATGCATGTTAATTGCATCAGTAACACAATTCAGGCAGAGGATGAGCTTAGCTTTAATTAATTAATTGTTACATCATATTTTCAGTTAAAATATTTTGTGGCAAGACTAGCTGTTTTTATAGGAGCAGTCTCAAGACTGGAAGGATATAATGCTGCTATGAAAAGTCTTCTCTTTTTAAGTTATATTGTATTTCATCTCTCAGGGTATGTCTACACTACAGCACTATTTCGAATTAACTTATTTCAAATTAGTTAATTCGAAATAAGCTAATTCGAAATAACGCATCTAGACACAAAAACTAATTTGAAATAGCGTTTTTCTAATTTGAAATAGCACGTCCACATTGAGTGGACCCTGAATCAAAGGTAAGGCTGGCTGGAACCAGTGCCAGCAGGGCATCAGGGTCGGACTTAGTGTGTGGGTCTGCTGCCTCAGGCTATCCGAGGTCTGTACTTAAAGGGACCCGACCCCCCCCCCATCCCGAACAGACAGTTCTCAGGTTTCTCTGCTTGCTGGTCTACCTCGCTGAGGGACAGCAAAGCATTTGTGTCTTGGAGTGCTCTGCTTGCCCTCACTCGGGACACCACAGCACTCTGCAGCATGGAACCAGACCTGCCCCATGGGACTCTGCTGTGTCTCGTGGACACGTTGCCAGCAGCCTGGCTGCACTGTCTGCAGGCTGCCATCTGGGAGCACCATCGAGGGGCTGTCAGGATCCAGGGGGCCCTGCGGGAGAGCTTCCACCCTGAGGAGCGCTAACGGTCTCCCTGGTCTGCCCCACTGGGGGCTTGTGCCCCATTCCTCCCTCTCGTCCTTCTACTTACCCTTCCCTAGCCCCCCCCTTCCTGATGTCAAATAAAATACACGTATTTTCAAAAATAGAAACTGTCTTTATTTAACACAACTGGGAAGGGGGAATGAAACTCTGGGGAGACTGGGGAAAGGAGGTGGGAGAGAGGAGGAGAGAGGGTGGGAGAGGGGAGGGGGAAACCAGGGAGCTGGAAGGGGGAAGCAAGGAGAAGAAGGGGGAGGGGAGGCTCAGGACTCAGGGGTGGGGGTCTCGCCGGGCCACATGTCTCCCAGCATGGTGGGTGCGGGGTCCTTGGCATCCCCAGAGGGATGGGGAAGAGGGTGTGGAAGTTGAGATGGGGGGTGTGGAGATTGAGGAGGAGGGTGTGGAGGTTGAGGAGGAAGAGGTGGGGGGGCAGGAGTGGGAGGAGGAAGAGTAGCTGGGGGGGGGGGCAGCAGGCGCAGGACCGGCACGGGGCAGCACGCTCTGCAGCAGGGCCTGTAGGTTTGAGCACATGGCACGGTCCTGAGCAAGCTGCTCCCGGCGGAGCTGCAGGTCCTCCTGCATCCAGGCCTGGATGGTGCGGTGCAGGGCTCACAGGGCCCCCAGGTGCTGGTCCTGGTAGCCCTGCCACGTGGTGGTGGTCCTGCTGAGGCCGCGGGTGCGGGAGCATGTCCCGGGCGGGGTGGTGCGTCCTGCACAAGTAGCTGATGCAGCTGTAGAGAAAGAAGAGAAGTGGTCAGTTCTCCCTGGGGACACAGTGGATGATGCCCAGCCTCCCCCCCCCCCCCCCGGCGACGTGAGGGCGACCGTGCCCTGCACCGTCAGAGCCGATGTGCTTGCACAGAGGCCATGGTCAGGATGTCTGGCTCTCCCCAGGACTGGGAGCTGCCCCAAGACTGCACCCATGTCCCTGTGCCATGTATAGTGCGGCTGGGGCAGGGGGGAGATGTCCCCTGCCTCTGTGTAGAGGGGGCGTGTGAAGGGAGAGCATCCTGCTGGGTCCCGCCCCGGGGTCGGGAGTGTGTCAGGTCTCTTCACACACGCATGTGCCTATTGGGCCATGGCCCCTGGGTGTGTCGCAGCTGGAGCCACCTGCCCAAGGGTGGCATGGCACGTGCCCGCACGTGCACAGGTGGCTGCGTGATCCGTGGGAGGCATGGCCCACGCGCACGGTCCCTGGTCTCCCTTTCCGCCTTCCCCCCGGGTAGGGGACAGTGCTGGCACTTACCTGGTATGGCCTCTCCAGATGACCCTGCCGACTCTGGTGCCAGGACAGCTGGTGGTGGCCCCTCTGCTGCGCCCAGGTCAGGGCCCTCAGCTCCCGGCTCGCTGCCCCCCGGGCTGGTGCGGACCACCCCGCCCCACAGGATTTGGTCGAGGGCGGGGAAGAAAGGGCAGGTGGCAGCCCCTGCTGCAGCGCCGCCCCTGGTGGCCCTGGCGTATGCCTGCCACAGCTCCTTCACCTTCAGGCGCACCTGCTCCTGGGTGCGCCTGTGGCCTTTCCTGGCCATGGTGGCCACTATGCGGCCATAGATGGCCGTGTTCCTCCACCTAGTGCAGAGATCGTGGACGTCGGAGGCCTCCCCCCCAAACCTCAATGAGGTCCATGATCTCCGCACTAGTCCATGAGGGCGCGCGCCATCTACGGCCCCTGGCTGGCTGCTGGGGGACTGGGTGGGGGCTGCCATTGTGTGGCCACTGGCTGAGAGTCTGTGGCTGCTGGCAGGCCTGGCTCTCGCACGTGCCCAGTGGCCAAAGTCTATCCCTTTAAGGGCCCCGGGGCTGGAGGAGAGGAGAAGAGTTTTCCTGGTTTGGCCCAGAGTGGCCACCAGGGGAAACTGGGAAGGGCTGGAGGCCCCCTAATTCGAAATAAGTGTCTACACAGCACTTATTTCGAACTAGCTATTTCAAATTTGGTGTTATTCCTCGTAGAATGAGGTTTACCAAATTCGAAATAAGGGCTCCACTATTTTGAATGTATTTCGAAATAGCGGTTTGTATGTGTAGACGCTATTAAAGTTAATTCGAAATAACGGCTGTTATTTTGAATTAACTTTGTAGTGTAGACATACCCTCAGAAAGAGCCAAAATCTAGAATGCCATTTTTACACAGACAAGACAAGTGAGTTAATATCTTGTACCGGACCAACTTCTGTTAGTGAGAGAGACAAGCTTTCAAGCCACACGATGCTCTTCATAGTCAGGCTGCACTATGGCTATTACAGTGAATATAGCAGACATTCAACACTTGTCTCTATCCAATCCCAAAGTATTGGACCATAACCCAAAATGAAAGAGAGAAGAAAATGAGGATTACAGGAAGATTCAAGTTCCCTCATATTAATTTTTAACACAGTACAGATGGTGGAATTGTAACACAAAGAGGTAAGAGCCAGCGTTCCTTCTATTTTTTCATGCCCGGTGCAGAATCATTTTTATGTGCATCAATATGAAGGTGATAGGTAACACATAATGTTCACATTGGTGCATATCACAAAACACTTCCACATGTGGGTGGTGTGTGGCTGGAGCAGGCCAAGGGGTTAAGAGCGTGGAAGGGGTTCAGGGCTAGGGCAGAGAATTGGGAGGTGAGGGCTCTGGCTGGGGGTGCAGGCTCTGGGGTGTGACCAGAAATGCAGGATTGGGGGGGGGGCAGCTTCTGAAAGGGGCTCAGGGCTGAGGTGTGGGATTGGAGTGAGTGCTCCAGATTGGCATGTGGCACTAGGATGGGATTGGGGATGAGAGGTTTGGCAGGGGTGCAGGATGCTCTGAGGAGAGAGGACTACCCCCAGCCCTCTCACCACAGCCACTTGGGGCCAGGTGAGATGTGCCTCTCCCCAACAGCAGCTCCAGCAGGGTCTGGCTGGGGAGAGACAACACTCCATGGCCCTAGCATGTCTGACTTAGGCTGGGTGGGAGCTGGGGAAGGGACACTTCTCCCCTGCTGTGGCAGGTCTGTGCCAGGGGCTGGGTTCGGACCAGGAGAAGGGTGCCTCTCCCACAGCTGCAGCAAGTCCAGGGCAATTCCACCCTGGGGCCAGCAAGCAGAGGCATCTCTCTCTGAAACAGCCCTGAGGCTGTGTGGGGCTTAATAGGTAGCTGCACAGCTCACTGAGAACGTAGGCAAGGCATGTGCTTTGAGTAGTAGCTACTAAATGTGACCAAGCTGGGACAGGGTATTTTTGGAGGGGGGCTGTTTTAGGTGCTGAGCACCTGTAGCTTCTGTTAAGTTTAGGTGGAGTTGCAGGTACTAGGTACTTTGAAAATCAAGTTTGGGCACACTTGATTGAAGGCACCTAAAATCAACAACTGCTTAGAAAATTTGACCCAGGTGACTTTTCAGATGCCCCACAGTAAACCATTGACAGAATTAGGTGTAGAACTCAAATGAAATTTGTTTCCTGTAGAAAATCATACTGCTTTTCATCTAAGAAATAACATCTTCATTAATTTAAGTATTTTAGCTGAAAATAACTTGTGAGAGTCAAAATGAAAGAACCACAATTTTGAATGAATCATGGTGGCACACTCGGGCATCCAACAGTATCCAAAAGTTACAAAAGTAAGTATCTCAGTGGTAGCACCAGATCAGAGGGGAAAAAATGAAACTTACATACAAAACCATATTTGTTTATGTATGTCTCTAAAAGACTATTAGAAGTGATTTATTTGAGTTCACTGTCAGTGAAGACTTTAAAATCCATCATATGTGTTCTTGCCTTGTAGCTGCAAGGCAAGAGTGGCTGTAGGCTCCATTTGGTTCATAGGATGCACTTTGTTACCAACACATCTGAAATGAAACATAGCTGAAAAGGGAGAAAAGTACTTCAGTGAGGCTTCTGATCATGATGGTTAAAACCTTTAATGGTTTTTACTTGTGCAAGAAAGATACATTGTACTGCTTCCGTTTGAAAACTCTCAGATTTTTTCACTACACTGCAGCTCATGGAAAAACAACAATATCGACACAAAGTAATTATTTTGAATGATCAAAACTAACAATCCCAATGGGGAAGAGGGTTGGTTAGTCCCTGCCAAAATAGAATAAATAAGTTGTGATTGGATGGATAATTGGCTATGCAGATGGAAATTAACTCCCTGAATATTCTTAAAACATCTTCAAAGCTTGTTTCATTGACAGCCTGTACTGCACAAGATCAACATTCCCACAGCATTCTGCATTTATTCACTGGTTTTACTATATGCGTACACAGTTTGGGCTTTACTTGAGAGATGCTTCAGTTGAATGTACCTGAACAATTAACTCATCAGGCCAGCATGGTTAGTGGAGTTTCATCACAGAGAAAAGGTGATGAAAAGGTGAAATCTTGCCTTGACCTTTATATTTTCTGTCCATCAGGATAGAATACAATGGGCACATGGTGTTCTTCTTTGTTACCCTGAATTAATGCATCAGCTTCACTTGTATTTCTTCCTTATCTGAGGGAAGAGCTTTGTCATTCCAGGGAGGGCTATATATCACCCTTAGAGCAACACTGCTGTCTGGTGAATATAAGCTATGCTTCTCAAAAGAAGGTTCCCCTTCTTAAGTGCATCTTTAAACACTCATACAGCTGGTCTTCCCAACTGGCAATTCAAAGTGCCTAAGGAGACCAACTGGTAGATTGTTAGTCTTTCAGAACTTAGCTTAGGAAACTCCTACAAAAATATTATTATGGCAACACTGATAGGCCCTGTAATAGGTAAGCTGTCTCTTCATTGGACCAACTATGCAGTCAATACCCACAGAGCTGGTCAAAAAGTGCATACAAATGGGCTCTTTCCCCCCTAACCTTTCCAATAGCCTTCAGTGAGTATGGAACCTTTTACCCATGATGCCCATTCAGAGCACACAGAACAGCTCCAGATAATGAGAAAATGATTGTAGCAATAAATATTTATGGCATATTCATACCTAGCAAGTGCAGGAAGGGATTAACAAATTTCCCTGGAATCGGGAAATAGAAAAGCCAATCGCATAATTACTGCCCAAGATAAGATACCAAGTCTGGAAAGAGAGCTCTGACAAACTAATAGTACAAAAAATACAGGGAAGCATTACTTTTGGCCCCTAGCTGGAGGAAAATTTGGGTTTTTAGGCTGGTATGCCAGGGAAAACACATTGTCTTGAATAAAAAATAACTAAGAGAAGGGTCTCAATAGACCTGCTAATGCCTTTGAATAAAAAGGGATTTTTCTGGTGATTTTACCCCAGAAGCAAATGTGTGTGTGTGGGGGGGGGATGGAATGAGGGGGAAGAGGAGGGAAAGTTTCCCTCTATATCTACATGGGTGGCTACATCTACATGGAGGTGTTTTGAAAATCCCATTGCCTCAACATTAATTCAGATTCTCCAGTGGTGAGAGTGCAAGTAAAGACTGGCTATTGGCATTTTTACTACTGTGTCTTCTAGGACTGCAGGTTTAAATAACATAATGCTCAAAATACTAGTGATGCTCCATGTCAACATTCCCACCTTTGTTAGCATCTGTAGAACTGAAGCAGTGGACTAGTATGTTAGTAAAGAATGGTCTATATTAATTCCTGATCTATGGGAATAGGCAATTATGACTGGAAAGACTCATTTTAGATTTGGTACTTTGCAGAATGCTACCCCACAGTTAAGACCTTTGTTTAGCCTTAACCTGGCATGGTTTTCATTTTTAAAGCAGTGGGTACGCATCTAAAATACCATTGGCATGTCTTACTCACTGTGCATAATGTACAATGATTAGCACAAGTACTACGCAATTTATTTCTATGAATACAACTGTCAGAATCCTTGAAGCAATCACTACCCACAAATATGTTACATGAGCATATTTGTGTTTTGTTTAGACGTTTTGAATTATGTTGCTCACACCTGCATTAATATTTCTCTTTGATCTACAATGTTGTTTTTTCAATCATGCATAAGAGGTGGCAGTGGGAGGGTGGCTTTCAACAGTGAAAGTACTATTCTGAGCCATATCCCATTCACAATGGAGCTTAACACAATTTAAAAGATTTTGCATGCTTTTTTGGAAGGAGAGAGAAGGTAGATGCATAAAGTGGCCAAAGATCAATAATATAGGAAAGTCTGACATCAAAATTACACCTCCCCCCCAAAATAATTTGGAAATTGTCAAAATGTGGCTCGTGATGGAATAAACCAAATATATTTTGTAATGGTAGCTCTGGATTCAGGAAATAGGCATACAAGATGAGGTGCTGCATAGACTTCAGACAAGAGCACTTACTGTATTATGAAGTAATTGTATAATATTAAATATTCAGAGTCCTTTATAAAGTACCATTATGTACTAACCAAAAACAGCATCTGAGTTTCCATACTTGTTCTGGGTCTGAACTTCTTTCCCTGTGTGCAGAAGTTTGGATCTGGGGGGTTTGGTTCTTTCATGTCTCTAGTGCCTAGAATTTATGGTGTCCACCCTCTTACTGTCTGTTTGTTCAATGTACTAGTGGATTAAATTTGAAGATAATGAAAAAAGTAAACACTTGCAGCAACAATTAGGGTTCCAGTCTAGCACAGCCCATGAACAATTACATGAACTTGAAAATGACGACTCATACCTAAAATTATACACACGATTAAGTTATTTTGCTGAATCTAGGCCACAGATGCATTCCACAATAACTGAACCAAAGGAAGAAAGATTAGATGAATAAGGGTTATGTTGAAAAAATAGACTGCTATTTTGCAGTGGAAGCATATGACATTTATCTGTTAACTGATGCAGAAGGCTGGTGAACTGGAGCTGAGCTTGAAATGTAGCATGAAAATCATTTCACACATCTCAAAGCCATCCTGTGATGTGTTCTGAAGTTGCTGTTGCTAAAATGCAAGCATCCCATTCCCACATTATTTCTTCACAGTTCTAGTATTCTCTCTCCCTTAGTAGGCAACAAAACAGAAAGACAGAGATAGTGGTCATACCTTCAGAAACCTCAGATTAAAAAAAACGTTATTGACAAAACTTAAAAAACCCAAAAATAAATCATATCCTCTTTTTTAAGAATAAAGAGGATAGAACAAAAGTGGCTCTCTTGTTTCTTCACTTGCCTTTAGACTCAGATTTCCACAGCAAGGATTTGTAAATTAACCCCTTTTCAATGAATCTGAAAAGAATGACAAAGCTGAATATACTATATGAAATAATATCCTGCCATCTATCTGTGCACAGAAGTCAATGGGACTTTGGCATAGATGAACGTAATTTGTTGGGGGGAAAGTCAACATGGTTTCTGTAAAGGGAAATCATGCCTTACTAATCTACTAGAGTTCTTTAAGGGGGTCAACAAACATGTGGACAAGGGGGATCCTGTGGATATAGTATACTTAGATTTCCAGAAAGCCTTTGACAAGGTCCCTCACCAAAGGCTCTTATGTAAAGTAAGTTGTCATGGGATAAGAGGGAAGGTCCTTTCATGGATTGATAACCGCTTAAAAGACAGGACACAAAGGGTAGGAATAAATGGTAAGTTTTCAGAGTGGAGAGAGGTAACTAGTGAGGTTCCCCAAAGATCTGTCCTGGGACCAATCCTATTCAACTTATTTATAAATGAGCTAGAGAAAGGGGTGAACAGTAAGGTGGCAAAGTTTGCAGATTATACCAAACTGCTGAAGATAGCTAAGACCAAAACACACTGCGAAGAATTCAAAAAGATCTCACCAAATTAAGTGATTGGGCAACAAAATGGCAAATGAAATTTAATGTCGATAAATATAAAGTAATGCACATTGGAAAAAATAATTCCAACTATACATACAATACAATGGAGACAAATTTAGCTACAACTACTCAAGAGAGAGATCTTGGAGTCATTGTGGATAGTTCTCTGAAAACATCCACACAGTGTGCAGTGCAAGTCAGAAAAGCAAACAGAATGTTAGGAATCATTAAAAACGGGATAGAGAATAAGACAGAAAATATCTTATTGTCTCTATATAAAACCATGGTACACCCACATCTTGAATACTGTGTACAGATGTGGTCACCTCATCTTAAAAGAGATATATTGGCATTGGAAAAGGTTCAGAAAAGGACAACAAAAATGATTAGGGGTTTGGAAGAGGTCCCATATGAAGAGAGATTAAAAAGACTTGGACTTTTCAGCTTGGAAAAGAGGACAGTCAGGGGGGATATGATAGACGTCTATAAAATCATATATGGAAAAAGTGAATAAGGAAAAGTTATTTCCTTATTCCCACAATATAAGAATGAGGGATCACCAAATGAAATTAATAGGTAGCAGGTTTAAAACAAACAAAAGGAAATTTTTCTTCACTCAGTGCACAGTCAATCTGTGGAACTCCTTGCCAGAGGATGCGGTGAAGACTAGGACTTTAATAGGGTTCAAAAAAGAGCTAGATAGGTTCATGGAAGTTAGGTCCTTCAATGGCTATTGGCCACGATGGGTAGGAATGGTGTTCCTAGCCTCTGTTTGTCTGGAAATAGGTGATAGGAGAGGGATCATGTGAGGATTACCTGTTATGTTCCCTCCCTCTGGAGCATGTGGTATTGGCCGCTGTCAGCAGACAGGATACTGGGCTAGATGGACCTTTGGTCTGACCCATTATGGCTGTTCTTATGTTCTTGTGGCACCTGTGATGGTAACAGATTTGCCAGCTACCACCCTCTCAAAAAGATTGGTGCAGTATGGATCTGCTTGCCTTTGAAATAGTCTAGACCAGTGGTTCCCAATCTTTTTTGATACTGGGGACCAGTAAACCCATTCACAAGCTTTTGGAGGACCGGTAACATTTATTTGCATATTTGCATATTCAGTAAACAAATGATGAATATGCAAATAAATTGTGTCACTGGCCCTACCTGTCCAGCGGATTGTTCTGCCCCCCCTCCTGGCCCCAATCCCAGCCACTTTATCGGCTGGCACCGGCTCCCCCGGCTGCATCCGGCGCCAGGTGTTCTGTGTCGGTGCGCCCGGCGGCTTGTTCCGCTCCCTCCCTCCCCCCCCCCAGCCCTAATCCCAGCTGCTTTATCGGCCGGCGCCAGGCATTCTGCATTGGTGTGCACGGCGCACGGCCTTCTCTCTGGGTCCTAGTACCCGCCAGATCTAACCCCGCCACCCGGAAGCATGCCCGGCAGAGACATGCTGCTACCCCATCACACAAATTAATAGGATCGTGCATGATAATTTTTCTAAGGACCGGTACTGGGCCGCAGACCATACTTTGGGAAATGCTGGTCTAGACGAAAGAAATCCTGTTGTGTATATGTGCCATCTTCATCATCTTGTTAATCTGGTTGAAATTCAAGGTGCCATTTATGACCTAGGAAATTCTAAAGAGCCTTTCCCTCAACTATGTCAAAAGTCCATCTTCCACTTTTATGCCCTTTTATGACAATGGAGTTGGGAGCCTACCTGCATCTTCAAGTGTCTGAATACATTTACATATCTACCCCTTTGTCTTCCTGTGTGTTTGTAGAGAGCCTTATACAACAGGCTGCAGTTCTTGATCCTGTAAGAAAAATCATATGTGACCACATTTTATTTGGTATTGTTATGGCACAGGACTGCCTCAGGGAAGAGCTGAGTGCTTGATTTAATTTGAAATAGAGCAGTTTCACTCACTTAAGCAATCACAGCTCAGTCATCAACATATGCTTCCTCATGCAAGCTATGATCTATTGTGCTAATACCCTCTTTAAATTCTAGTCTTTTTAAATAAAGCGATAAGTCTAAGATTAAGATAATTTTAAAAGGACCATCTAATGGTTCTAATAGTTCAGAGGTGGAAAAAAGAACAATAAAATATAACAACACACAACTAAATAATAAAGATCTGGAGAGAGATTACTGAACATTTTATCCCAGACACACACTTCAAACCCTGCTCACTTTATTCACACAAGTCTTGACTTCACTGTTTTAATTGTTCCTATTTATAGAAATACTATTTTTGTGCTAGTAATTCAAGTACCTGAATGGTAGAATATTCTCCACAATGAGTTTTCATCTATGAAATCAGCTTCCATCTTGGTCCTTATTAGTCAGGAATCATTTGTCTTCTAAACGTGTTGCAGTGATTTTTCTTCTGAGTGGATGAATAAATTGGGACCTGATGGGAAGGAGATTTAGTGGAGAAAGTCCCATCTAGTGTGTTGTATAGGAGTTGTAATTTTTTCTAGGAGGTTGTTACTGGTTCTGTTTTTTATGGGTTATTTAAAATAATATCTAAAGCACCCAGATTAACAGAAAGGTACCCTCTCATATCTTGTAAATGGCAACAGATACATAAAATAAGAAATTCTTCTAAATTATAATAGTGGAAGGAAATTATAAATCACTGAAACAACTATTAGAAACAAACTGCCTTTTACTCTCAATCATAACTATGAGCACTGCAATTGTGATGCTACTCTTTGTGTATGTGTTTAATATGCACTTTTATATCTTTCTTGAATCTGTGAAGTTCCAAACTATAGAAGCAGCATAAATTCTGAAGAGCCTTTACCTCAACTTTGTCAAAAGGCTGACCTCATTGTTACCATGGGAGCTAATATGCATCCAAGACGGAAATTTGAACTAATACATTAAAATATTCTGCTTTATAGTTTTCAAGTAAGGAGTAAACCTCCAGTGGTTCTCTTCTAAAAAGTTGTGATGGTCACCTAAACCATTGGAGATCCCTACACAACTGCTATCAAATCCCTCCATCTTACTGCCACTTCTATCATTTATGGTTGGAGAACAGAGTAAGGCCTCACTACTGGGTTCTAGTACACTACTCTGCTAATATGCCAGCATCTGTGACTTTCTTGTTATTTGTACTTTCCAGGCAGTCTAATAACAAATATGTTTGAAGTAGAAACTCAGATTATGGAGGTTGTTGGAAGTGTTTTGGTTTGGTTTGGTTTTGGTTTTGGTTTTTTGTGTCCATGTTATTTTGTTGCTCATTCCTTGTAAAATCAGGGACAACAAAGAAGAAGAATACAGAATAGTTCCACTGGAAGCCAGAAATTACAAGCCTGATTTTCTGCTGCCTTGAACAATCATTTACATTTCTGTAAAGCTAATACATTCAGGGTGTTAATGAATAACAGGTGCAAGGAACCCTTTACTTTAAAACACCCTCAGTAGCAGCACCATATAATCTCAAAAGGCACTCCTATATCATGGTGAGGAATACCATCTAAAACCCCTTATAGATGGACTATGTGCCTCACCACAAAATTCAAAGACCTAAGAAATAGCCTCCACAAATTATAATGCATAATTGTGGTGTTCTTGCATCGTACAGGCAAGTCTTCACTTAGTAGAGTAAATGAAAAAATAGAAGGTGACAATAAAAGTATGTGATTCCCTTAACAGAATTGGTTAATTCTGTTCTTCATCATGTTCATGTGCATGACAAGGGCAGTTATTGCACTTGATTTAGATGTTCATGAGTACTGTAATGAACCTCTCATGTGAAATGGTGGGGGAGGAGAGAAAGCGAGGATCAGCTAAAGGCAGGGCAATGTTTCTTCCAATCTTATGTCAATATCCAAGTGAGAAAAAATGTTCAACATCAAGTCCTATCAACGATCATAATCAGCCTTCACACACATCCCCTCACCCCACACTTGTAAACCTGCCTTTCCTTTATGGACTCCCAAGTATTTTGGAGGCCAGCACACGAATATCACTACAAAGATTTTAATCTCTTAATAGATATCAGATGCGGGAGAGGAACACAGAGCTACATATAGGTGGAAGAAGTGAAAGAGGGAGACCAATAAAGAAAAATAGCATTTTGGCAAATATCAGTCATCCATCCAAATTCTCATGGGCTTTTATGGAGCAAAAAACAGGAAGAGCAGGCTTCTCAAAGCACAGCAAGGTGGAACAGATCCCTGATTATATGCAACTGTGATTTTAGTAAGCAGATCTTGCCAGGAATAATTTAGTTTCTTTGCCTGCTAATCTAGAATATTAGTCAGAGACTAATATGGATTAGCCCAATTCTCAATAGCACTTTCATATTACATTTCAGCCTCTGATGTTTTTTAAAAATTTAAAATCTTGTCTTTCAAACAGAAAATTAAATATTCATCACTATGATGTGGGAGAGATCTTGGAGTCTCTGCATTATTGGTTGGTGAAGATTGAAAAAGTGACATTCTAATGACTTAAAAACAACGGAATCCACCCATAGAACTCTTCAAAAATCTCTGGAGTTTTCCATAGGCAAAATCATAGCTATAAGATGAAAGCATGTACAGTAAAATAGGACAGAAAAATAGCAACCTCCTTTGTTTTTATACATAGCATGGAGACTACTTGGAAAACTAAATTTTGCCATAATGCTAAAGTTGTCTTGCATACTTTAGCATAGGCATTCTCAACCTTTTTCTTTCTGAGTCCCCCCCCCCATGCTATAAAAACTCAAGGGGTACCTTTACACAGCAGCGTAATTTCGGAATAACATATCTACATTACAAGAGTGCATATACACTACAAGCCTTTATTTCAAAATAATATCAAGCTGGAGGACTTCTTACTACAACTCATGGTAACCTCATTTTATGAGGGGTAAGGGAAGTAGGAGGGAAAGTGTTCTTCCTTCAACTTCCTGCTGTGTAGACCACACCAACAGCCAAATTCAGTTATTTTGACTTCAGCTACGCAGTTGACATAGCTGAAGTTCTGTAGCTTATTTTGACTTTAGCCCTGGGCTGTGTCTAGACTGGCGCGATCTTGTGCCAGAGCTATGCAAATGAGGCTCAGCGTGGAATATTGCCGAGCCTCATTTGCATAACTAATGAGCTGCCATTTTTGTGGAAGAGGCTCTTGCGCAAGACGGAGCTGTCTACACTGCCCCTTCTTGCGCAAGAAAAACCCTCTTGCGCAAAGCCGTTATGCCTGAAAATAATCAGCATAACGGCTTTGTGCAAGAGGGTTTTTCTTGAGCAAGAAGGGGCAGTGTAGACAGCTCCGTCTTGCGCAAGAGCCTCTTCCGCAAAAATGGCGGCTCATTAGTTATGCAAATGAGGCTCGGCGATATTCCACGCTGGGCCTCATTTGCATAGCTCTGGTGCAAGATCGCGCCAGTCTAGACACAGCCCTGGTGTGTAGACCCAACTGGGATAGGGAATGACTTGGGCTCTATGCCGAGGTGGGACCCTTTCACATAGACATAGTTTGACTTCTGCTGGAGGGGGAGGGGGGCAAGGGCCAGCAGGGCTGCACAGTGGTCCAGGGAGGGAACACTACTTCCACCCCAAGTCACCTCAGCAAGTCACCCACCTGTCTGGGACTGTGTAGTAGTGGCTGCTCCCTGATGGCTCTGCTGGCTCCAGAGCCCAATCTCTGCCTGGACAGTTGTAACTAGCTGTGTGAGCAGTCAAATAGGGTTGGGGGCTGAGGAGCAGCAGATGAGGGAATGCCATGGCTGCCACTCTGTGGCTGATGCTACAATCCCACTCCATGGCTGATGCTTCACCAGCCAGAGGAGCAGCAGCCCCCCATTGCCTGGCTCTGACTTCCCACCTACAATCTGGCCAGGGGATGGGGCCTGAAGGGGCTAGGGGAGAGCAGAAGATGGAGGGTGGAGCTTCCTCAGAACTGCCCCGCTCTAGGTAAGGCGCTGCAATTGCAGTGGCAACACTCTCGTGCTCACTCAACTCTGTCCATGGGCTCAGAGCTATTGCCCATGTCAGGGATGGGGGGTGAGGGGGGAAGCTTGGGATTTCAGCTATCTGTTGCTCCAGGTTGGGGAGGGGAGCTCAGTGTTTCAAGCTCTGTGCTGATCTTGGTTTCAGCCCTGTGGGGTGGATCTAGGCTTCAGCCCTGTGTTGCTCCCAGCTTCAGCTCCACACAGGAGCACCAGGGATCTGGGCTTCAGCCCCACACGACTCACAGCTTCAGCCCTCGGGTGGGTGCTGGGAATCAGGGTTTCAGCCTGACACTCCTGGTTTCAGCCCTGAGGAAGGAGAATGCCAGGAATCAGGGTTTCAGCAGTGGGGTCCTGAGGCCTCCCTGAAAGATGCCCATTGTCCCACCATGAGGTTGCAATCCCTAGCTGAGAACTGCTGTGTTAGCACACTTTTACAAATGCCAGAGAGAGAAAACACTGTTTTCCTGGTTTCACAGAAATCTCTGCATGCTTGTTATACAAAACACTTACTGTGTTGAAGAAGCAAATCACGTAATAAAGTGGATCACTGAAACATTGACAGTTAACAAATATCCTCTCCTAGAATCCTTGTGCTAACCAAACAAAAAAGGTTGAGTGTTTATTTATAATTGCAGACCAACATCGCAGTAAATTAGGCAAACCATTCACCATCAAGAATAATCTGTTCAAGTCCTTGTTCTGTGAACTGGAAAGTAAACATTAAAAATCATAAAGTTTTTCACCATCCCTGAGCGAAGAATGATGAGGAAATAGTGCATCTTGAAGCAAAGCTCTGAATAAGAAGAATCTAACAAAAATATAAATGTGTTACAATAGTACTGGCTACAATTTTCAATTAAGTCTCAGAAGAACTATTACTCTTCTGAGAAATCAAAGGAGGTATTAGTTGCTGACTTTCATTAGGAACAGGGGAGCTTGACTACAAATGTTTCTCAGGGTTCTTACAGAACGGTACTAATCAACTTTCTGACAAAGTTTTCCAAGGAGACTTTTTAACTCATATACTTAGTGCTAGGTGGTACTGAAGCATTTTAAGGAATCTACATACTTCAGAGGAAGGGGACAAATCTAGTCAATTGTGCAGTTATGTAAATTGGTAGGAGGAAGGGAGCATCCCTGTGATCTTGAGTCCTGACTGTGATCACTGTTGGAACAGTGCCAAATTATTATGAATTACTGTGATTGATATGAATTAATGTAGTGAACATAAGTTTTGTATGACTTGATATGTCTGAGTTTATCGAGGACTCTGGAAGCAGCATTCTTTTAGCATCAGACAGTTGGTATGGAAATTTATTGAGAGTTATTAGAGAGTATGTGGGTGTATTTCAACACAGAACTTTGGTCATATCAGCCGGGGGCCAGCTCACCAGGTAAAGAAAATGTAAAAACACACAATCAGTGAGCTTGGCACAGGCTGACCAAGGTCAAAATGACCCTTTTGGATAATACAACAGTAAGAACTCAAATGGTAGACTGATGACAGGGGCTAAACTTGAACTTCAGTCTTTGTTTGCAGCCCCTTCTAAAATATTAATTAGAAAAACCAGTAATGAAGTGCCCACTGGGCATATTTCTGCAACTTGTGACTTCTTTATGAAAAGGGGTATAAATGCTAAGCAGAATTAATTAGCTCCCCAATTGCCATCTAAAGAGGTCCATGATGCTGAGAGACAGAGGGCCTCAGGGTAACCAAGATCCTGCTTCAGGGGATATTTGACAGACCAAGTACTTGAAAGGAAAGGAAAGGAGAGAACTCCATCTAGGACTGGTAGCTAAACCTGCTTTGTTTGCCAAGCAGACCGGTCATCTGAAGAAGTGGGCTGTGCCCACGAAAGCTCATGACACCATCTATACGTTTTTTTAGTCTTTATAGTGCTACCAGACTATTTGTTGTTTTTTAAGTTTTTCCTGTTACAGACTAACTCGGCTACCCCTCTGAAACTTTTGAAGCTTATAAGGGAGACATATTATATAACGTTTTATTGCTTGTGTGATTCTCTCTCACATGAGCTGCTGTACATTGAGCAAACTGAATCCAAATTTTCATTGTTAATGGTAGCAATCTGCTCAGCTGTGGGTCTATTTCAGCAATCACTTTACATGAAGCATCAGATATGACAATGGAGTAGCCTTTCCAAATGTAGTACTCCCATTGAAGTCCAATAGCATTTTCAATAAATGAATAAAAAATTATCAACTCTGCTTCTGTGAGTAGAGGAAATGAAACACAGTGGATCCCTTACTGGGAAAGGGAGTACAAAAGAAAGCAAAATAGAGTTATTTCTGCAATGTCTTTCCTCTGAGCCCTATAATAACCTTTCTCTGGGCTGCTGAATACACAGAGGAACTGAACTGGGGCATTAGTGTGGCGACGGTACTCTTACACATTGGCATCCCACATATCTATTAGTGTTGAAGTAGGCGATTTTTTTATTTCATTCCTATAAAGGGCATTGATTCTGTATGCACAGTTGCCACTTATGGTTGGTAGTTAGTATAATTATTTTTATTACAGGAGCATCTATTGTAGAGACTCCATCTGAATAGGGACCCACTGAACTAGGCCCTCTACACATCATGAGACAATCCCTGATCCGAAAATCTGACCAGTTAAATAGACAAGAGAAACACAGGGTGGGAGAAGGGAGATTCTCTTATATCCATTTTATCAGTGGGGGAATGGAAGGAATTATAGAAATATTAGGTGATTTGCCCAAAATCACACAAGAAGTAGATGACAGAACCCAGAACTGAATGCAGATCTCATGAATCCCAAGTCAGTACCTTAATCACAGGTCCATGGCTCCTCTCCAAAGTTATGGCAAAGCTTCCTGGAATCAACAGAAATGGAAAAGCTGATTCATAGTTTTATTTCTTTAGCTTCATTCACATGGTGGGAGGAGGAGGGAAGTATCTCCTATGGACTGCAATTAAATGGCATTACATTTTTTGTGTTTCACTTTGCTCATTAATTCCTGGCCACTCCTCCTCCACACAAAAGAGTAACACTTCCTAATGAGACTTGTGTATAGTGAAAGTACACAGCCAGTTAATAAGCTATTCCTATGGTATACATTTTTTCCCTTTGCAATCTGTGCTTTTAAAAAATTGGCATTTCAGAACAATTTTCCATTAAGAAGAATATGGTGCTGTTGTTTGTTTGTTTTGTAAATCATCCAAAGAACAGTCTTTGTTAGAAAAGAAATTACTTTATCACACTGTTCCAATCTCATGAAAGTTGAACCCTCCAGAAAAACAGTGTCTTCTTATAAGAGACAAGGTAGGTGAGGTAATATCTTTTTTTGGGTCAACTTCTGTTTGTTGATAGAATGCCTATTTTGTATTCCTCTTATCCTGGGAGCAACACAACTATAACAACACTGCAGACGGTATATTAATTTGTAAGTCAGGCACATGCCTTTCTATTGCAACTCTGTGCTACTAAAATAAATATCCTAGGGTCAAACAATACTGCAAACAATTTGCTATTGTTGATGACCATAGTCCCTTTTCTTCTGTCTTGGAATTGCTTCCTACAGCCACCACCAGCTGCGAACATTTTAAGGAGAGTAAGGGGAACCATAGAAAATATAGGTTTTGCAAATATAGCAACACAAATTGAGGAAAAATAAAAAGTGTCCCTTTTGAAACCAAACCATGTTTACTGACACATCAGCCACACTGAGATCTCAGGGCAGCAGCAAAATTGGCTTAAGGAATCTTTGTTTTCATATAATAAATGAGAAAAGACAGTGGACAGCAGGAGCTTTCTAAGGCTTTATAATAGTGTCTTTAAAAAATATACTTCAAATAGAAAAAACAAACTGAAACCTTATCACACACAGGTAAGGTTTCTTCTGTCCTCTGTTTTGGTTTTTTCTTTAACTCCTTATCTAGTTTTGTTCTTGGCTTCCTTCCTTCCAGCTTGTGAATACTACAAAACCAAAAATAACACAGTGAAAGTAGGAGATGTCTGCAGTGTTCTTGTAACCATGTTGGCCCCAGGAAACTACAAAGACCTGGTGGGAGAGGTAATATCTTTTATTGGACCAACTTCTGTTGGTGAGAGAGAAGCTCTGCTTCAGGTGATCAGAAGGAGTTACTTTCAAAAGTTACTCCATATAAATGGCATCATGGAGTTCCTTGCCCATTGTCTCTCAGTGATTCCAAATCAAATGTGTTTTCTTCACAGCATAAAGATGACTTATTGCAGGAGGCCAAAATATGTGCATGTCTATTCCCGTGCAACCCATTGTCTCCATTAGGATTCCTCTGGAAACAGAATGGTATTATAACTTGAGTGGACAAAGAGAAATAGAATCCAGCTCCCACTCTTTTAGTTGTAATGACGCTTCAATGCTACCAGAAGTAAAGGAGTAATACTTTTTTATAACTAAAATGGACAGATAATGTTCTGAATACACATAGGAATTAGGGTTATAAATAGTTAACCAGCGGCCAGGCAAGGCCAGGCCAGAGCGGTCCCTCATCTATGGTGTGGCAGGGTTGGCCCAGCCTGGCTGGAGCAGCCTGAAAGGCCCAGCTGGACTGTAGCAGCCCCCTGTCCAGAGTGCAGTGGGCCCAGCCCTGCCAGAACAGTCCCCCTCCCCACAGCGTGGTGGGCCTGGCTCAGCACGAGCAACCTCCCCACTCAGTGTGATGGGCTCGGCCCAGCCTGGCTGGAGTAGCCCACCACACAGCAGGCCCAGATGGGCTGCTTTAGCCTGGCTGACCTCCCTGCCCACGGGATCCCAGTTAACCAATTAAATAAAATGTTTAACCAGTTAACTTCTTCAGTGGGATTTTACATCCCTAATTGGAAGCAGATGTGCCAAGGAGGAGTCATTTTTGCAGTATTTTTTGAGTAGGAGCAAATTTGATGTCAGTGATTAATTTAGTCCTATTTCCTTGTGTGACAAGTGTAATGGATTTGGATTAATGTGTGAACAACAGAAAATGTACCATCAAGATCCAGCAAAGTAACAGAGAAATGCTTCTTATCACCAGGAAGTTAGCAATCTGCTATAGAGACTAAGGCAGGATATATACTGGAAATATGCTGGCTGCCTCCCGGGGAGTGCAGTCCTGCAAAGTGTTATACCCTCCATTCTAATAAACATGTAGGGTGAACAACAGGGGTGAAAGAAATTTACATTTCTTACAGGTACTGTTGTAGTGTCTCCCTCGGGGGGGGGGGGGCCTCAGGGCAAGGAGCTGGGGGTGCAATATGATGGTATCTGTAAATTTAAAGTGTGGGGTGGATTGCAGGAGGCTCAGGATGGGGGTGTGTGTGTATAGCTGATAAAATTAACCGATAAGCCCAGGGTTATTGGTTATTCATGTATTCAACTACATATTGACATCTCTAGCCTGTAGGACAGCCCCTGGATTCCAGCTGGGAGCATGCCCCACCTCCTCCTGCAGCAAAGCATTCCAGCTGGCTCTTACCAGAGCGGCACACCAAGGCTCACTGCTTTACTTTCACCTCTGCCAAAGAGCCAATGTAAGTAATGCAGTTCCCCTAGCTACACTGGCATAAGCCATACACCTCTTATAGAGGTGGAGGTATGATGTGAGTATAGTAGAGCACTTACAGCAGCAGGACAAGTCTGTAGTGAGTACACTTACATAATTAGCTTGAGGTGTGCTGCCTTACATCGACCGAACTAAGTAGTGCAAACCAGGCTCACGTTTCCTTCATGTAATACTGAAGAAATAATGGTTTGCAGCAGGACTGGGAAAATACACAGACATATATTTCTCAGTCGTTATTGGCAATTAGTGTATTTACTTCAAAGTTGTGCCTACAAGATCATGGCATCTAGAAATGGAAAAGATCCTTTAATTCACAGAGTTCATCTCACTGCAATATAAAATGTTAAAGTCACAGTTTGACATAATACCACCAGTGCACATAAGAGAAAGAGCAAGTCCCAAAGTAGTTAAAGTTTACAAAATATCTTCTACAGCCTCTACTGTGTTTCTATTCAATAGAGAAAAGCGGCTGGAATTCACATTAGAGTTATTGCTAGTACTTTATTTTTTGGAATAGGTAAGACTTTTGTTGGGCCTGTCATTTTTACAACAGTTTTAGTTTTGCAAATAACTTTTCATTCTTGTTCACAAGCAGTAATTATTACACAAATTACTGTACATTTGGAGGTAATGAGTATCCCTATACTATGGACTGGATAGGAAGCTTTTTCAGCACTAATAATGGCAATTTTGTTGTATTGAATAAGGTGTGTGAAGTCAACAAATATCTCCCATAGAAGTACCATACTGAAATTCAGTAGAATTGCTATATGAAGCATTTTAGAGATTGATAGAGCAGTATAATCTTCTATTCTGTAGCATTACTATGTGCACAGACTGTAAGTACATAAATGGGCAACAGAAATTTAATAATAGAGGGCTCTTCATTCTAGCAGATAAAGATATAACAAGATCCAATGGCTGGAAGTTGAAGCTAGAAAATTGAGACTAGAAATGAGGTAAGGTGTAGACTTTTAATAAATAAAAGTAACACATTTTATTTGTATAAAGTTTTTTATCTAGGGGGATCCCATAGTGATATCTGGATTGCACACAAGGATTGCTTAATTCACTACTAAAATGCAAACACTTCTGGTATGGAAATGGGGCAGCTATTCTCTATCCTCCACAATACAGCATTTGGGAGGGTGTAGGAACTGCAAGGGCATTTCGAATAGGAGGAATGTGAATACCTCTGCTGGACCCAAGAGCTACTTCCTCTTCCCCTACATGGAAATTGCTATGAGGAACTGTCATGCTAATAAAGTAGCAGATGTTGCAGGAAAAACTAATTTATGTGCTGAATGAGCTCATTAGGTTTCATTTAGGTGGAAGATGCAAGGGGCCAAATAAAAAAATATCAATTTTAATTTATCCCAGGATAAATTTTTCTGGGAGTACAGAAAAGGAGGATGGTACAGGTATTAGCTTAAGATCTGGGAGACCCGCATTCATTTCTTGGCTCTGCCAAGACTTAGCATGTGACCTGGGGCAAATCACTGTGGCCTGATTCCACAAAGATTCTTGGATATCTACCCCCCCATCCTTAGATCCCTAAATTCATGCAATCCACCCAATTTCTATTGAATGCTCTTATCATCTAAACTCACTCAGCACCTAAGTTTTCAGAGCAAAAGTCCCCTAGGCAGCTACATTTTGCTATTGGCCATGCACCTGGTTGCCTCACCATAGGCATCTAAATGCTTATCTCCCATCTAACGCCCAGTATGGTACACAAACTATGGGAAGATAGGCATTCACCTGCCCATCTCCCATACAAGGCCTGATCCAGGAGGTGGACTCTGAGGAAGTCCACCAAAACAAGTCCCATTCAGTTTGTCGTGTCAGCACAGTCTGGCAGCCTGGCAGAACTATCAGTTGCTGGGAATATTCCTGACAAAGTATTGATATTGAATAGACTGGAGTGGATGCTTGCATTAGGAGCCTAAATACCTGTTTTAGGGTCACCTGGCTAGACCTTTATTTCTGGATTGGTTATAGAAGAAGTGGAAACTTGGACAGATGACTAGGGAGGAATATAAATATATTGCTTGATCATACCAAAGAAGGTATGGTACCCTTACTAGGTGAGGGAGGTAACCTAGTGACAGCTGATGGGAAAAGCTGAAACACTCAGTGCTTTTTTTACCCCTGTCTTCACAATGTCAGCTTCCAGACTACTATACTTGGCAACACAGTATGGGCATATCTACACTAGGAAATTATTTCAAAATAACTTATTCCAAAAAATAACTCCTAAAATAACTATTTTGAAATAAGCTTATTCCCCAAGGAAAGCAGGAGTTGTTATTTCAAAATAACCAGACCCTTATTTAAAAATAATGGGCTGGGTAGTGTAGACGCTTGCCTTGTTATTTCAAAATAACTCCCTAGTGTAGACCAGGGCTATGGGAAAGTGGTGGGCAGCCTTTGGTGGAGAAAGAACAGATTAAGAAGTATTTAGAAAAGTTGGACAGTCACAGATCCATGAGGTCAGATCTCATGCATCCAAGGGTGCTAAGGGAGTTGCCTGATGTGATTGCAGAGCCATTGGCCATTATCTCTGAAAACCTGTGCCAATCGGGGAGGTCCTGGATGATTGGAAAAAGGTAAATGTAGTGCCCATCTTTTAAAAAGGGAAGAAAGACATCCAGGGAACTACAGACTGGTTGGCCTCACTTAGTCCCTGGAAAAAATCATGGAAAGGATCCTCAAGGAATGCATTTTGGAGCACTTGGAAGAGTGGAAAGTGATCAGCAACCATCAACATAGATTCAACAAGGGCAAGTCATGCCTGATCCACATGATTGCCTTCTATAACAAGATAACTGGCTGTGTGGATATGGAGAAGGAAGTGAACATGAGATATCTTGATTTTAGCAAAGCTTTTGATATGGTCTCCCTCAGTATTCTTGCCCACAATTTAAGGAAATATGGATTGGATAAATGGACTGAAAGATGGATAGAAAGCTGGCTAGGTTGTTGGGCTCAATGGGTAGTGATCAATGGCTCGATGTCTGGTTTGTGGTCGGCATCAAGCGGAATGCCCCAGGAGTCAGTTCTGGGGATGTTTTTGTTCAACATCTTTATTAATGACCTGGATGAGGGGATGGATTGCACCCTCAGCAAGTTCACAGATGACATTGAGCTATGGGGAGAAATAGATATGTTGGAGGGTAGGGAAAAGATCCAGAGAGACATAGATAAATTGGAGAATTGGGCCAAAAGAAATTTGATGAGGTTCAACAAGGACAAGTGCAGAGTCTTGCACTTGGGACAGAAGAATCCCAAGCATTGTTACAGGCTGGGGACTGACTGGCTAAGCAGTGGTTCGGCAAAAAAAGACCTTTGGATTACAGTGGATGAGAAGCTAGATATGAGTCAACAGGGTGCCCTTGTAGCCAAGAAGGCTAACAGCATATTAGGGTGCGTTAAGAGGAGCATTGCCAGTAGATCTAGAGAAGTGATAATTCACCTTTATTCAGTACTGGTAAAGCCTCATCTGGAGTGCTGTGTCCAGTGTTGGGGGCCCCCATTACAGAAAGGATGTGAACACCCTGGAGAAGGTCCAGTGGAGGGCAACAAAAAATAATTAGGGGGCTGGAGCACATGACTTACAAGGAGAGCTGAGGGATTTGGGCTTATTTAGTCTACAGAAGAGATGATTATGGGGGGATTTGATAGCAGCCTTCAACTACCTGCAGGGAGGTTCCAAAAAGGATGGAGAAAGGCTCTTCTCAGTGGTGACAGATGACAGAATGAGGAGCAATGATCTCAAGTTGGGGTGAGGGGGAAGTGTAGGTTGGATATTAGGAAAAACTATTTTACTAGGAGGGGGGGTGAAGCACTGGAATGGGTTACCTAAAGAGGTGGTAGAATCTCCATCCTTAGAGGTTTTTAAGTCCCAACTTGACAAAGCCCTGGCTGGGATGATCTATTTTGATTGGTCCTGCATTGAACAGGGGTTGGACTTGATGACCTCCTGAAGTTTCTTCCGACCATATGATTCTATGACCCTCAGATGACTCATCAGCCTCAGACCTTAACTTGTGGAGGAAGGGTTGATGGTGGTGGTTCTACCACCCACCTTCTTGCTTGTAGACCAATGGTTAGCACAGGCACCTGGAAGGTGAGATAGCAGGATTCAAATCCCCCTTCAAGAAAAAGGGTAAAGATTTGAACATGGAACTTCCACCTCTGAGGACCAATGAGCTATAATATACTACTGAGACTACTTTCTTCAAGCTCTCCTGTTTGTTCTGTGTAGTCTTACAACAACCCCATGTTTATGGCAACTGAGTAACACTGCTGTAAGTTATACAGCTGGTACAGTGAAAAACTATTGTTAATTTGTAAATCCTTAGCTGGACTGGAAATTAAGTCTAAATTTGTCAGCCAAAACTCACATCAGACAGATATGTTTTTACTTAAAAATCCATGTTAACTTTTAATCATCATTAACTGGTAGGCTACGTCTACATTGACATGATTTTGTGCAAATACTCTTTAATGCAAGAGTTTTTGCATTAGAGTATTTGCGCAAGAGAGCGTCTACATAGGCACGTGCCTTTGTGCAAGAGATGTGCTTTTGCGCAAGAGCATCCGTGCCAGTGTAGACGTTCTCTTGTGCAAGAAAGCTCCGATGGCCATTTTAGCCATTGGGCTTTCTTGCACAAGAAATTCATGTTGCCTGTCTACACTGGCCTCTTGCGCAAGAACAGTTGCGCAAGAGGGCTTATTCCTGAGCCCATCATAGTTCTTGCGCAAGAAGCACTGATTTTACACATTAGAACGTCAGTGTTCTTGCACAAGAACTCCCTGCCAGTATAGACAGGCAGCATGTTTTTGCGCAAAAGCGTCCGCTTTGGCACAAGATTGCACCAATGTAGACACAGCCCCACAGTTTACATACAACTCTAACTATAAAACTAGATCACTTATTCATATTTCAATTTACCTAGCCCATTTTTGGGTGGACTTGTTCACATTTTAGTTTATTAACACATCTTTATAAATAGGCTTGGCAGAATTTGATTTTTTTGGCAATTTTGATGGTTAATTATGTTTATTTTAAGCATTTTTCTATTTTAACTATTTAAATATTTTCAGTTGAACAAATAAAGGGTATTAAGCATTTTTCCAATGTTTATCTATTTAAATTTTCAGTTGTAGAAAATTATGGGAAGGATCAGACAACTTTTAAATTACAGTAGGTGTTGAGATTCAAAAAGATAAAGTTTATACCCATTAACACACAAATTGTCAACATGTCAAAATATACAAAGTAAGTATTGTTAAATCAAACTACAATAAGATCTCAAGTAGCATTTTTCCTACTTTGCATATCTGTACATTTTTTATTGTTATCAATAGAAATATTTTTTCAGTGCTTTGTGTATGTATCCAGTAACAAAACAATGCTAACCAATAAAAATCTAATCTTTCCAAGCTTGTGTATAAATAACTATAGGCAGTGCTACAACTATTAATTGGTTCACAGAGAAGATTGACACCTCTGGGTCACCAACATCACTTCCGTACATTCTTTTTTGTCTTTGAAATCTCTTCCACCACTGTACTTCTTCATCCCTACTTGTATTCTCATAAGATCACAGCTCAAAACGGTATAGCTACTTTATTCAACACTCGCAGCTTATATTAATTGGACACTCAACATTTTTTTCCAGTAAAAATACTGATCCAGGTGTTTGTGCACGACAGAAGATTTTTTCCCCCTAAATACATGTTCTGCTATGATAATTATCCCTTCTGCACTGTAATTTCCTTCCCACAACCCAAAAGTTGATTTAGTCTCCATGTGTCCTTTGTTATGGAATTAAAAGGGTAGTAGTTGCAATAGAGTTATTTCAAGCAGAGCTAATCTAAACAATTGCAAAAGTGGCTTTGTGTCTTCACAGTTCATGAGCACAATTAAATTGTCAACATTTGCCAACATTTACTTACTACAAAGTTACCAAAGCTATTTTCTATTTGAAATAAGGGTGGAGAAGCCCTTTAAACAGGGACCATTTCTTATTACCTGTTTGCATAGCACCAGCACAGTAAGGCACTCTAAAACCAATCCTAATACAGAAACATTATATAATGTCCATGCAACCCTATGGACTTCAAAAAAAATCCAAAATTTAGTACACTATTTATAGCTATAAAGGAAGTCCTGTGAACACCATGAATCTACTCCTTGCCACATAACTGTGCTCCGTAATCTAACTTTTCACAACCTTAGATTTGTGAAGATAACCCTGTAAATGTGAATTAATTAGATACCAAGGGAATGTTTGTTGTCTCCTTGAAGATCCAGGAAGCTTGAAACAGTAATAGCTCTGAAAGGCATGAATGACTTCATGTATGACAATTGCATGTTAACTCTGAGGCACAATAACATTGACGGAAAAGTTGTCACTATTAACTACTTCTGTCCTGATTGTTAACAAATACAAATATCCAGCATGTGTGTTTATCTCAGCCTCAGAATAGTTATTGTTTTTCTTCAGGTGGATAATTTAATTTCCAAAGGTCAGATTATGCTACCCCTGCTCAAAGAGGTATTATATTCTGAGAAAAATTCCTATGACCCTGGGTACCTCTGTGTTTTCACTGACACACTACTGCAATGTTATTTGTATAAAATATGCCTTCTAAGGCATGATTTAAAAACGAATGACACATGAGGTGTATGTGACAATGTGTGTGGAAGCATGGATATTCACTGATCCTGTGCTTTAAAGTCTGTTATGAAAATGTCTTTAAACTTGGCATGTGCAAGGAAATCGATGAACAGGTTTTCTGTGAACAAAGAAAAGAGGCTGAAACTAGATGTGGTCAAATTAAGTGTGCTAAAGTTTCAGGAAGAGGACATTTACGCTGTAAAACTTCAGGAGGAAGTATCACGTGGAAGTACCCCAAAGGACATCATAGTCAAGATGGAGGCAGCTTCTGAAGGAGATGCAAGACCAAATGCTAGGGAATCAGATTGACCCTGAAACAAAGGCAGACACTGAGATATAAGGAGACAGAAAAACTGGGTATTATTGTTCACCTGAGATGACAAGGAAAACTAGAATCTTAGATTTGGTGAGGTAGCCAGCTATTGCTGAATAAGAATACTTAGAGAAGAAACTACCCTGAAGGAAGACAGTAGTTTGTTTAAGACTATTAGCCATTAGAAAGCATATTTTTATTTTATTTGTTTGTAACCATTTCTATCTTTATTTCTTCTACTTGGTATCACTTAAGCCATGTATTTTATTATTAAACTTGTTCTATTTTTTACTATGAAGCAATTCATTACTGTATTTGAAGGGAAGAGTATGTTTCCTCCAGTTAATAAGATGTAATGTACTAACACTTTGAAAGAGCAGCAAAATTATCTTCTGTGAATGTGTTGTGCGTTACAGACAGGCATCTCTGGGGAGCCTGGAGGAGTTTGCTGGTGAGGAAGACAGACTGGTGTGGCAGGGAGCTGATGCACAGTCTAATCACCAGCAAAACTAACCATTGCTGAGGCATAGAGCACAGTGATGGCTCTGGGTGTTCCCAGTAGCAGTTACATTGGAATTAATAATGCTATTTGGGGACCAACGTACTAATTGGTGTGATTATATGGTGGAAGAATCTGGGCAAAGGAAATAACACAAGGTGTTACTGACTCTATTATAAACTTTTTTCCTCCCAAATGAACTTCTGTAGAATTTCCCAGCAGAATATCACAGAAACTATTATCAATAGCACAAAATTTAAACCCAGCTTGAGAGCACAAAGGGGGCAACATTTGTCAAGATGACCAAACTTAACCTTAAATTTGCTTATGCAGTTCTGCAGCCGTGCTTGGGTTCAGACCCTGAAGCCGTTGTAAAAAATGTACATCACCTCAAAATTTAACACCTTTGATCCCAAAATTTGTAATGCCTGTAAAGCAAATATTGTATTTGAAATGAATCGGTTTTTACCTTATCAAAACACTGCTATTTTTAAGGAGGGGAAGCATTTCTCTTTTAGGATTTTTCATCAAAATAAGTCTTTATGCAGTGTTCTGCCATCTTTGTAGTTGGCTGAGATTTTGAAATTAGGGTTGCTGGAAGTTTCAGGCAATTTATTCTAGTCTGCAAGCCAATTGTAGCCTGGTGGTAATTAGAAGATATTGTCAAGCACTAAATCTGAAATGCACAATCCATCAGTTTTCACAGTGACTCATCACCTGCAATTTTCAAAAGACTGCACATACAACTCAGCTCTCTTTAATGAAAGGAATCTTGTAAAAGTATTTATTTTTAAATTCCTTTGGGGGAAAATTCAAGAACATTCTATGTCTGTGAAAGTATAAAATTCATGTAAGAAATCAAGTCATAAAAATGTTTCCATGTATGTTAGTTTTCAATTCTTTTTTAAAGCCATCTAAATGATTTAAGTAATGAATATAAAATTAAGCTTAATTGTTTCCTTTCTGAGAGGGCACTGTGTCTGCATGGAAACCATGGTAACTAGGATGGCATATGCTGGTACCTTGTTCCTGAGTGATAACATTGCATATAGAGTAGGTTTCGTGCCTAGCAACAAAGCCTTGCCAACTGAGTTTTTAAATAGCCCTTTCCCCCTCTACCAAGCCTTTTTTTGTCCCATGCTATACATATGCACATTCATGGCACCCTTACATTAATTAAAGTGCTTCCTAAGCATACAATAAACCTCATAAAATACAGCATCACACAAAAGACAGCAGTGTATTCACATGACCATTACTTTGAAAGACTAGAAGACTCAAGTCCCCTTCCCTGTAGAGTTGTTGTGAAGTATGACTCATCCTTGGCCAACATATTAGATGTTCACTTTGATTAGAATACGTAATTCAGAAGATTGCTGAGGACATTTGCTGCTAATAGCAAATCACTATCTGTCATATGACTGAGGCTATGTCTATGCTGCAGCCTTCTTCCGCAAAAGCTTATGCAAATGAAGCATGAAGTAGAATATCACTGCACTTCATTTCCACAATTAATTAGAGGCCGTTTTTGCACATGAGGCTTTTGCGCAAAAAGGAGCTGTGTAGATGGCTCCTTTTTGTGCAAAAACCCCCTCTTTCACAAGAGCCGTTCTTCTTCATTTTTTCAGGAAGAACCGCTCTTGCATAAGAGGGTTTTTTTGCGCAAAAAGGAGCCGTCTACACAGCTCCTTTTTGTGCAAAAGCCTCTTGTGCAAAAATGGCCGCTAATTAATTATGCAAATGAAGTGCAGCGATAGTCTACTCTACGCTTCATTTGCATAAGCTTTTGCAGAAGAAGGCTGCAATATAGACATAGCCTGAGAGTAAAAATGACTTCCATAAATAATGCTGTACTTTAAAATCATTTTAGGACAATATGTGGACAAAAATGAATAAGGGGAATGCACTAACTTGCATTACTCCCTTACCACTGTATGCGGTAGTCTATACCACATACATCGTATGGACACCGAAAAGTAAAAATGAAGCAAGTTGTGCCACCAAGTATTTGTTACATATTTTTTCAACATTAAATACTTACACATACAAATCTGCAAGCTCTAGTAGGTCGGACAAACCCAGATGAGGATCCAATTTGCATGTATAACCTTGGTAGATGAGAGGTGAACAAACCAGTGCAGCTTTCAGACTGTTGCTGATGCAAGCTAAAAAGCTGACTTTAAACTTGCATACAGATACCTTGTTCTATAAAGCCAAGTGAGAAATATGAGTAATGCAAGTCAGCTTTTGTGTCATTCACTCAGGGTCTAACAAACTAGCATGTATACATAACAGTGCTGCATTCTAGTAGCTGAAATGTCAGCTGCAAATAATCCACATGAAACATGCTATTCAAAAGCTTATATCTATTCCCACCGGTAGCACAGGACACATGATATGGGCAAATCCTCACCCTAGTTCTAAGCCAACCCAATGGAGTTAAAATGTTAATGTTCATGTGTTATTTGCTGAGAGTATGATGGACTCTGGGGTGGATGTTCCGGAGAATCCACATTGTGTCATGGAGGCTATGTCTACACTACGAGTTTTCTCAGCAAAAAATATGCTACCGAGGATTCATTTGCATGAGTCGCAATCTCATTTGCATATTTTCTCCTTATCCGTTTTTGTGCAAAAACAAGCAATGTGGACATTTTCTTTTTGCGCAAAAACCCCTTTTTCTTGGGGCATAAAGATCTTGTGGAAAAAGGGGTTTTTGCACAAAAAGAAAATGTCCACGCTGCTTATTTTTGCACAAAAACCCCAGCGCAAAAACGGATCGGCAGAAAATATGCAAATGAGATTGTGACTCATGCAAATGAGTCCCTCATTAGCATATTTCCTGCTGAAAAAACTGGCAGTGAAGATGAAGCTGGAGAGGCCCAGTAGCAGGGGTTCACAGAAATACAACATTTTGCTGCCCCCCACCAAAAAAAAGACAATGCAGGTGTATGTGCAAATTGGGGGTGAGGTGCAAATGGAGCTATTGGGCGAAGGCAGACTAAACAGATTTGGGGATTCAAAAGCTTTAATTAAGACTTGAATACACTTTCAGACTTTAGCCTGATTGTCCAAACTGGTTCATAGAAGGTTTCCTGAACATTCTTACAGGACAAACACATTTCAAAGCACTTTGATATACAACTATATCACCCAGGTAGCCACTGATTCATTCATTCATTCCCCCTCCCTCAAGTGATAAACAAAGCTAAATGAACATTTCAAGTGGTCCTCTCAGTCAGCGTTACTGTTTCTGGTTTAGCCTAAACAATATCTGGGAAGAGTCAGCAGATATTAAAGATCAGCTGGCATGGGTGGAATCCCCATCTGACTTGGTTGCCTTATCAACCTAGCCATCATGATTGATGACCACCAGACCAAATGCTGCCAAGTATAATAATGCTCTCAGCTGGCAGCATGATTTAAGATGACTGGTTTCCATTTTGAAAGTGGGATTTTGCTATATGGTACCACTAAAGTTATGCACTGCAGAAGAAGACCGAAATCTCCATTAAAATTCACTAGGTCAACTGCAAGGTGGGTATTTATGTCAAATAAAATTCATATTATTTACCTACATAATATACATATAAAATGACAGACTTATCACAATTAGCACAAAAATGCATTTAATTCACACAGAGGGGAAAACTTTGAATGAGATTTGGACACATGCCATGCCTGTTCAGGAAGCTTCTTATGCTTTTTCACTAAGTGTGAAAATAGCGTGACACAACTTTGCTTTAGACTCTAAGCCATGATTGCACCACCAGCATTTTTCCTGCAAAGTATGGTTAATGTGTATCCAGTATAAAGTAAAGCTAATGTTTTCCTAATTTATTTTTCTTGATCTGTTCCAAGAATGACTCACTACCATTTGAATTTACTCAGGATCCTGGAAACAAAGTTATTGAGGGAAACATTCTTTTCTGTTAGTGTAAACAGCAGCAAATATTCAAGTCTCTTAATTTGCTAAGACAGTTTTCACTAACGATAAGGGCATTCTCATCAATAAATCATAAGTATATATGATAAGATGAGGAATATTTAGTGACCAAACAATTCCAACCTATGTTTGCCAGTTGAAAAAGTGGCATTCTTAAAAAAAAAGGTGTGTTCTTAAGGTGGATTAGGTAACCCACATTAGCTAACTTGGGTTCAAATACTATTGTGAATCCTGTGGCCTTCAGGTGACAGCTGCCCAAGTTCTTTCAGACCTGCCTTTCACATCTCATTTCTAGAGCTTTACACTGAGAAAGAACCCATACTCAAACCACTCCCACTTGTCGTTACTAATAACAACAGTCCTTGAACAGGAATTCCTGGTCCTCCAAATTCTCAGCAAGTTAAGGGAAGGCTGCAGCATATGATGACCTGGGAAGGCTATGGCTCAGATGAATGGTCTAGGGAACCACTAGAGAACACTCATGCCCCAGACCTACTGCGAGAGTTCCATCAGAAGTCCCTTGAGAAGCTGGGCCCAAGTGGGGGTGGAGGAGGTGTCCTTGTGTGGTGGTGAGGCATGTTGTCAGCAATCAGGACCTGCAACAGAGCCAGGCTCTGGGCAATCTAAGAAGTACAGCTAGCTTTTAGCAGGCTCCCTAATTGGCTATGGGAAGAGTCAGCAGACCAGTTCTTAAGCAGATCAATGTCTGGGATAGCTCCTGTGCCTGCTTGTTCCCTGCCTTGCTGCTTCCTGTTCTAGCCTTGCTCCCTCCCCACACATTTTGGACCCAGCTTCACTCCAGGTAACTCTGACCACTAACTCCTGCTCTGACACTTGTCTCTGGCTCTGACCTTGAGCTTTTGGCTTCTGACCCCTGCTCCCACCATTTGCCACAACCATCTGTGTTTTGTTATGTGACAGTTTGGGAGCAATCTGTCTTAAGACTCTTTCAAAACAAGACCCACAAGCCCTTCATACATCAGAGATCACTGTTGTCATGGTTTTGTAAATTTAGCAATGGAAATTACTCCTTGTTAGAAAGTAGTCCATAAGACATTATGCTAGGACTCAATTTCTAAGCATCATGTATATTTAAAAAATGCACTCCACATGGTCAGATCAATAACATATTTTGTCCAAAAATTACCATTATGACTCTCATGTGTCAAAAAAATCTGCACAGCATTTCCATTCTCACTCCTCCAGCAGAGAATTTTCCTTTTAAAACTCTTGAGATTAAAAAAAGAAACACATCAAACCATAGTGTGACAGAAGCTGTCACGGGCCATAAAGTTAATTTCAAACTAAGGCTTCAGTCTTGCAAACTCTTATACACATTTGACTTTACGTAGGTGGCTAGTCTACTGACATCAATGGGAGCAAGCACAGTAGTAAAGTGAAGCACTTACATAAGTGATTGCAGCATCAAGGCCTAATAGTCCATCCTTAACCCACCCCATTAATAGGAATTATGATTTAGTGCTGGCAAGCGGTTCCAGTTTACCACTACCATCACCACTCATTCACAGAACAATTATCAGTTAGCAGCACCACAAGCTTTTCAGATTACTCTCCCACCACTCCTCCACCCTGGGCTGGAGGCACAATCTATCTCAGTGCCTGTTCGATAAATGGCCTCCCTGTGGAGATTAGAACAAGAGTACTGCTATTTATTAAGAGCTTATTGAGGCTAGGAGAATGTTCGCCCATGCTACTTTATCTATATAGTTACACAGTAAGTTCCCTCTTGTGCACATTGCACTGGGGATTTACACTGGTGTAGCAACAGCAGTGTATGTAGATAGGTGCCAAAAAAAAACAACCCAACAACCAACAGTAGAGACAGGGTCTAATGTCAGCTGTGTGTTGGTTTTGCCCTTAGGAAATCTCTGTCCTGTAGGAACTAGGGTGCAGCTGAAGAATCATGTAATGTATGCTGCTAAACATATGTCAGAAATTTATAGCGTTACATTCCTATCCCCCAGAGCCTGATTTGAACCATTATCAGCAATCATATCTCCCTACAGCTTCACTGAGCCATTAGGTCCCACAGGAAATCTCTATAATCAATAGTTAATAATTACTTGGTCAACATTGCTACAAGAGTTATTCTCAGAGTAAAGATTATGGGCCCAACTGTCAAAGGGGCATAAGCAAAACTGTGCCAACTGTGCACACACATTTGGGGATATCCAGGTAGCCATGCTATGTGTATTTGAGGACTCCTGTGCACTTGTGTGGGGGCCCTTTGAAAGTTTAGCCCCACTTAGGATAGAGGTACAAAATACTATTCACTTGTTTCCATATTGCATCCAAGTTCAACAATGCCTTTAGAAAGCTTCATAAATACTTCAAGGTTGATCTAAGAGTGCCTGAATTCTAACTTTTCCAGAAAGTTTCTCTTCCTCCACACCTTTTCTTAAGAATAAAGTACAAGAACAACTAGAATCTGTCAAATTTGCTACACGTGATTAATTTCTATCATGAGGTCTTTCTAAGGTGTTCCCCTGTAGTAGTGCAAGTCTCTTTCAAGCATTATTACATGGAAATGTTAAGGAAGGATTATTACTATGAGGCCCTGACATTGCACACAATTTTCTAAGTTACTGTTAATAAAGTGTACATTTGTAAACAAATTGAACTACAGATTTTCATTCTTTTTTTGTAAAAACCATGTACAAGAAATCTCAAGTTTTTTATTCACAAATTTGCCTGACTCAGATCTTAGAAAGAAAAAAAGAGTTATCCTGCAAGGAATAGAAGAATATACATTTAAAAAGCTATTACCTCTAATGCCTAATCAGAGACAAGGAATAAATATTCAACAATTTATGTGAGAGTTATCTAGGAACCCTGGGCTGTCCTCTGCAGCATATGGGAAAGTTGGGGTTTTTTTGCTATGTTTAACATATTCCTCCTTGTTTGTAAGCTGCTTTCTCCCACTATGTATACATATACAGTCATCCTGCTCCTGAAACTCTAATAAAAACAGCCTGTTGAGGCATTATATGCTTTGCCATATAACCGCAGTACTAGTTTTACAAATGGGGAATAAAGAGCAGCATGTTCATATCTAGAGGGAAAAGTCAGAATGATTCTGCAAAACATATGATCAGCACTTCCTTCTTAGCATGGGACCTTATCGTACTCTAGTGGCAGAGCCATTTCTTGTGAAATTACATGAAATCTCAGCTGCTCACTGCTTCTAGTTTTCGAGGGTACTGGTCTAAGCTCAACCAAGGCATTGGTGTCCTCTCCAGCCGCCACTCCATTATTGAAAACAGCTGGATCAGCTTCAATCTTTATTAGATATTTTTTCTGCAAAATAATCAAAGCTCCTTGTAATAGGAAAAACCTGAATAAAGCACTGAGTGAAGGCAATTCAGATTAACCGAGTTGTCTTCTGCCTGAAACAAATCTAGCAGTCAACACTTTGCAGACACCTAGGGGAAAGCAAAGGATCTCTTCTTTGACTCCTTCACAAAAATGGCATCATGCATTATAAAGAGTTTTGGAATTTAAAGTCAACATTTCTCAAAATTTCTGCCTTTGTAACTTAAGCCATTTTCCCTCTGACATGTTTTGTCTTTGGTCATTTCTAAACTAAAATAATCTATGCAGCAAAAGCCAAAGGAGTAGACACCTGGTAGCCAACCTGCCACTGGTTAAGGATAAGAATTATTATAAAGAAAGGCCCCATATACTCTGTTGCAAGCTGGACCTGCAGTCTACAGGAATAATCCTAAATTCTGTGGCAATCTTGATTAATTCAATACGTAAAGAAAGAATACAAGCACAGAAGCTTTAAGAGATCTATTAGTATTACATTGTATTTATCATAGGTTACCACATTTTCAATGTGTCTTAGATTTTTACCATTAACTTTCAAGCATTAATGACCCATTAAGGCAAAATGAGCAATTCATAGCTCTCAGAACTATTGCTTCAGCCTGCCACAGACTCAGGAAGCCATCAATGTACTGATTTACACTGAGGTCACATTTGCAAGCTTTTCTTTGTATCCATGAGGGCTACAAACGGACTTTGAAAAAATGAAAGCTTAGGTTCTACAGCACAATTTCATGGCAAAAGTTAGATGCTGGAGAATACTCCACAGCAGCAACACAGCAGAAAGCAGAAGGCCCTGAATACAACAGCTTAATGAAGATCTGGCAGAGTAGTCTGTCAAAGAAATAATGTTTTATCCTAAAGGCCTCTCAGAAGTTTTGTGGTTCCATTAGCATTCAAGGGCTAGACAACTATTTATGTTCTGGGGCCTATCTATTACCAACAGATATGCCTGGAAAAAACCTGAAAGCTTGTCTTCACTATTACCGCAAGTGTTTAATCACAAGAGTATAGATTGGACTACATTTCAATTTTTTTTTCAAAGAACAAAAATAAGTTTATTTCTAAAACTTATCTTTGTTGTGAATAAATGTACACCAGTCTTACATTTTACAAGCTCACACACTAATAGGGAGGAATTTTACAACATAAAAGATGTCAAAGCATAAAATACTGAGTGTGCATAAGTGAACTAACTGATAATAATTCATCTTCGTTAGGTGAGGACAGCAACTATGAATTTACTCCCACACAGGAAATCTTAACTGCTGACAGCTTATAGCGAAAGGCAGAAATATAGCATACAATATATTCACATATTCCTCCTCTGTAGAGAAACAATACCAAGAGTGACATTATTGTGTGTTAGAAGACATCTTCTAGTCTTGTTTGCTTTGATTCATTGCTGTTTAATGCACTTACTTCCCATTTATCTCAGTTTCATTGTAGCTTTAACTACACAGTAAATCAACTTCATCCATTGTACACAGTCAATTAAAATCCATAAAATAGTGCCAGTGACCTGACAGATGGCATTCAGCAGTAAACTACCAGGGAAAATTAAGAGCATTCAATGTAGTTAGGGAGTGGCAGATGGTAATAGCACTGACTACCTTCATAGAAATAATGTTAAAATATATACATTTCCAATAATATCTTGTGCAGAGAGAATTTGGAATTTCTGTGACATTTCCTTATTTTCTTCCTTTTAAATGTGTATATAAATCTTAGAAAAGTATGTGTACACTAGGCACAATTTTCAAAAGCACCTAAATCCCATTTTCAGATTTGAGGCACTTGGGGACAGATTAGGTACTTCATTCCCATTAATTTCAATGGGAGTTAGGAGCATAAATACTTTTGATAATTTGAGACCTATCAGCCTAAATTTAATTAAAAGTCATCAGATCTGTTTCATAAGTGCCTATCACATTTGACAATTTGGTTGAAATTATAGTAAAGAACAGAATTAGCAGAGACATACACGAGAATACTTTAGGGAAGAGTCAGCATGACTTTTGTAAAGGGAAATTATGCCCCCCCCCCAATCTATCAGATTTCTCTGAAGGGGAAGGTGGGGTCAACAAGCATGTAGACAAGGATGATCAATTGACATAGTATACATGGAGTTCAGGAGTTTCTGACGAAGTACCATGCTAAAGACTCACTTATAATAAGAAGTCATAATATAGGAAGGAAGGTCCTCTCATAGATCAGCAATTGGGTAAAAGATAGGAAACATAGGATAGGAATAAATCATCTGTTTTCACAGTGCAGAGAGGTAAATAGCAGGCGTTGCTAATATGTACTGGGACAAGTGCTGTTCAACATATTCATAAATGATCTGAAAAAAGAGATGAACAGTGACGTGGTCAAATTTGCAGCTGACACAAAATTATTTAAAATAATTAAATCCCTAACTGACTGCAAAGAGTTACAGAAGGATCTCAAAAACCTGGGTGAGTGGGCAATGAAAAAAATGATAAAATGGCACATGAAATTCAATGTTGATAAATGCAAAGTAATGCACATAGGAAAATATTATCCCAAGTACATATACAAAATGATAGGGTCTAACATAGCTGTTATTGCTCAAGAAACATCTTGGAGTCATTTTGAAAGGTTCTCTGAAAACATCCATTTAATGTGCAGTGGCAGCCAAAAAAAACCTAACAAAGGTAGGAACTTTTAGAAAAGGGATTGATGAGACAGAAAATATCATTAATGCCACTACATAAATCTATAGTATGCCCATAATTTGAATATTGCGCACAGTTCCATTTGCCCCATCTCTAAACAGATATACTAAGATGGAACAAATGCAGAGAAAGATGATAAAAATGATTAGGGGTAGAGAACAGCTTTCATATGAGGAGAGATTAAAAAGTCTGCAACTGTCCATCTTAGAAGAGAGATGACTAAAGGGGCATATGATAGAAGTCTATAAAATCATCAATGATGGAGAGAAAATGAATAAGGAACTTATTCATAACATCATAACCAGACATCACCCAATGACTTTAACAAGGAAGCAGTCTGAAAATAAACAAAAGGCAGTACAGATTGAACCTCTCTAAACTGGGTCTCTCTGGTCTGGCAATGGCCATGCACCAGCAGGACCATGGATGTTCCTGGACCAGAAAGTCCCAGTGGAGGGCCAGCAGCTGGGAGTCCTGCAGGGACCAAAAGCCCAGACAGATTGGAGGCCGGCAGGGCAGTAGAGCCAGTGGCTAGAAGCCCTGCTGCAGGAGTCTGGCTGGGCCAGCAGCAGGGTAGCCAGTGCAGCAGTGAGCTCCAGCGTGGCCAGCAAGGCGGCAGAGCTGGGCTGGGAGCCTGGTTGGGCTGGTATCCAGCTGCCCAACGCAGCAGCTGGCTCCAGCAGGACCAGCAGGGCAGGTGTCTGGAGGCTCAGCACAGCAGCAGGGCCTGCATCTGGGAGCCCGGCTGGCCAGCAGAACAGCGGGCTCTAGAGGGGCCGGCATGGTAGCAGGGCTGGCAGCTCTGCTATGGCCGCAAGCCTAGCTGAGCCAGTGGTATGGGAGGACTGGCCGGGAAGCTGGCGGCCAGGCCAGCAGAGCCAGTCTTGGGGGGGTCAGAATTGACCTCCCCTGGATCGGCAAACTCCCTCATTTGGGATCAGTCAGGGCACAAGGCTGCCACACCAGGGAGCTTAACCTATACTTCTTTACACAACAGAGACTCAACCTGTGGAATTCATTGGCAGGGTTGTTGTGAGGGACAACAGTTTTTGAATTGGGCTAAAAAAAATGAGGTAAGTTCATGGAAGATAGGTCATAAGAACAGACATACCGGGTCAGACCAAAGATCCTTCTAGACCAATATCCTGTCTGCCAACAATGGCCAATACCAGATGCCCCAGAGGGAGGGAATACAACAGGTAATCCTCACATGATCTCTCTTCTGTCGTCCATTTCCAGACAGACAGAGGTTAGGGACACCATTCCTACCCATCTTGACTAATAACTATTGATGGACCTAACCTCCATGAATCTATCTAGCTCTTTTTTTTAAATCCTGTTAAAGTCCTAGTCTTCACAATATCCTCTGGCAAGAATTTCCAGAGGTTGACTGTGCTGAGTGAAGAAAAACTTCCTTTTGTTTTAAACCTGCTGCCTATTAATTTCATTTGGTGACCCTTAGTTCTTCTACTGTGGGAATAAGTAAATAACTTTTCCTTATTCACTTTTTCCACACCAGTCATGATTTTATAGGCCTCCATCATACCCCCTTCCCCTTAGTCTCCTCTTTTCTAAGATGAAAAGTCCAAGTCTTTTTAATCTCTTTTCATATGGGACCTGTTTCAAACTCCTAATAATTTCTGTTGCCCTTTCTGAACCTTTTCCAATGCCGATATATCTTTTTTGAGATGAGGCAACCACATCTGTACGCAGTATTGAAGATATGGGCATACCATGGTTTTATATAGAGGCAATAAGATATTCTGTCTTATTCTCTACCCCTTTTTTAATGATTCCTAACATTCTATTTGCTTTTTTGGCTGCCGCTGCATACTGAGTGGATGTTTTCAGAGAACAGCTGTGTTGTGAGCAACACATGAGAAGTCATTCTTCTGCTCTACTCTGTTGGAGTATTGTGTCCAGTTTTGGGCACCACATTTCAAGAAAGATGTGGAGAAACTGGAGAAGGTCCAGAGAAGAGCAACAAGAATGATTAAAGGTCTAGAGAATATAACCTATGAAGGAAGACTGAAAGAATTGGGCTTGTTTAGGTTGGAAAAGAGAAGATTGAGAGGGGACATGATAGCGGTTTTCAGGTATCTAAAAGGGTATCACAAGGAAGAGGGAGAAAACTTGTTCTTCCTGGCCTCTAAGGATAGAACAAGAAGCAGTGGGCTTAAACTGCAGCAAGAGAGGTTTAGGTTGGACATTAGGAAAAAGGTCCTGTCAGGGTGGTTAAACATTGGAATAAATTACCTAGGGAGGTTGTGGAATCTCCATTTCTGGAGATATTTAAAAGTAGGTTAGATAAATGTCTATCAGGGATGGTCTAGACAGTACTGGGTCGTGCCATGAGGGCAGGGGACCAGACTCGATGACCTCTTGAGGTCCCTTCCAGTCCTAGTATTCTATTATTCTATGAACTATCCACAATGACTCCAAGATCTCTCTCTCAAATAATTGTAGCTAAATTAGTCCCCATCATATTGTATGTATAGTTGGAATTATTTTTCCCAATGTGCATTACTTTACATTTATCAACATTAAATTTCATTTGCCATTTTGTTGCCCAATCACTTAATTTGGCGAGATCTTTTTGAAGCTCTCTGCAGTCTGTTTTGGTCTTAACTATCTTGAGCAGTTTAGGATCATCTGCAAATTTTGCCACCTCCCTGTTTACCCCTTTCTCTAGATCATTTATAAATAAGTTGAATAGGATTGGTCCCAGGACAGATCCTTGGGGAACCTCACTAGTTACCTCTCTCCACTCGGAAAGCTTACAGTTTATTTCTACACTTTGTTTCTTGTCTTTTAACCAGTTATCAATCCACGAAAGGACCGTCCCTCTTATCCCATGACAACTTACTTAAGAGCCTTTGGTGAGGGACCTTGTCAAAAGCTTTCTGGAAATCTAAGTACACTATATCCACTGGATCCCCCTTGTCCACATGTTTGTTGACCCCCTTAAAAGAACTCTAGTAGATTAGTAAGGCATGATTTCCCTTTACAGAAACCATGTCCACTTTCCCCCAACAAATTATGTTCATCTATGTGTCTGAAAATTTTACTCTTTACTATAGTTTCAACTAATTTGCCCAGTACTGACATTAGACTTGTCAGGATAAAATCCAAAATAGGCTTTTTACAAAAATATCTACAATTTTCAAGCCAATTTTATGACCGTTTTGGGTCTGCCTTCTGATTTTTGAAGGCTCAGGGTTAGCAGGAACATAGGACTGAGGTGGAAAGGACACACATCTTTTCCCACCCTGCACAGAAAGGGTGTAATCTACAGGGTGAGAAAATACAGGAGGTTTGGAGTTCAGTCATTCTCTCTCCCAGTTTGATAGATCCAATATTGCTACTTTAGCACCAAAACTGAGAATGATGAGGCTGCAAACATCCACAGCTGGCCCGTGTCAGCTGACTAAAGCATCTGGGGCTTGGGTTGTACAAACAAACTATAGGTATTTGGGATCAGTCTGGAAACCAAATCAGCTATAATGTAAGTGGAAAGGATTTTGCTGTGAAATGGCAAAGCTAATGTTAGTCTTGCTAGGAATTTTACTTAATTTCTGATAATCAAGAAGCCTTCAGGAAAAAAAACAGACATTTTTCAAAGAAGCACATCATAGACCTGTTTGTATTCCCTCCTTCAAAATTTACTTGATTTTAAGTTCTAAATTTAGTGGATGTTATTAATCCTAAAAGACACTATCATCATATATATAGTGGCCCAATGTCTGAGAGTCTAACACTGAAATGCTGGCTGTTCCCTCTGGGCGGCGCTGTTGCCTGAAATGCTGGCTGTTTCCTCTGGGCAGCCCAAACGGCCATTTGGGCTCCGTGGTCCCCCGAGTGAGAGGCAGGAGGGGGAGGAGAGCTGAGAGAGAGAGAGGGGGAGGCAGGAGAAGGAGGAGCAAGAGACCAGAAGCTCAGGAGAGAAGACCAACGTGGAGGAGAGACCTGAAAATCCCGTCTTATGACGGGCTAATTGGCTAATTACTTTAAGAATGCCTTAGAAACTGAGATGTAAAGTTGGCAAGGTTTGTCTCTTTTCCTTCCAAACAGAAAAGATACTAAACATAAATTATAACATTGTTCACATCATCATGAAAGTCCATATTATTTGGTCACCCATGCAAAGCAATATTTTCTTTATACATTTGGATGAACAAACATTGTATTAAAAGGTTTACAACTAGCCTATGCCTAGTTTAGAACACACAAAAAATGCTTAGCTAAGAACAATAGATGATGCAGCTTACCTTCAACACGGTAATACATACATGCATAACAGCAGTGGGATCTATAGAGATTTCTACCCAGAATAGGGATGTCAACAAGTAGCTGACTAGACAATTAAAATTTCCCACCTTCTTACTGCCTCTGTATCAGAGGCAGCAAGGGGGCGAGGGAGAAGCAAGAGCCAGCTTAAAAGCCAGTTCCCCCAGCACCGGCTCTGCGGTGCTGCCTGTCCTCCTCTCCCCAAACACTGCTGTGTGTATCAGAGGCAGCAGTGGGGGCGAGGAGGTAGGGGAAGCTGCTGCGAAGCAGCCCCTGTCTGTGAGGGGTCTGAACTCCCCACGGACAGAGGCTACTTCGTAACTCCCAGAGCGACCTCTGTTTACGTCAAGCCTGGCCCTGCCGCGGGCAGAGGCTGCTTTGCGGTAGCAGCTACTGTTCACAGGGTGTCTGAGCTCCCCGCAGACAGAGGTTGCTCTGCATCTCCCGTAGCAACCTCAGTCCATGGGGAGCTTGGACCCCCCACGGATAGGGGCTGTTGCCAGAGCAGCCACTGTCAGCGGCAGGCCCAGGCTTGCCACAGATGGAAGCTGCCCTGTGGGATGTGGAGCAGCCTCTGTCTATGGGGAACTCAGGCCCCCCCCCCCCCCTCATGGACAGAGGCTGCTGCCACCCTGCACTGCTGCCTCTGTTTCAGGCGGTCTGCACGGGGAGCAGTTACTCAACTATTCCTTACCCATTATCAAACATCTCTAATCCAGAAACTGGTTACCTGAATTTCTAGGCTAGACTATATAAACACTTCATGGGTAAATAAGGATACCAGAAGAAGTCATTTGGGCCTCCACAGATGTTTCTATTTATAGAAAAAAGAAACCAGCTGAATTTGAAAGCTACCTACTAATCTTGCTTACATGAAATGAACCACTGTATCACACAAAGATACAGGAGCCAAGGAAAGCTGCAATTGGTTCAGATACTACCACCTGACACTCTCCTGTTTATAAACTGATGAATGGTTTACAAAAGTTCACCCCAAAAGTGGGGCTAACTAGAATGGAATGGATGCAACTGAGCTGACCACCCTACCCATTATGGGTCCATATTTAAAGAAGGTGTAAAAGCTATCTTCCCAGGTACTCCCTTTTGCTTTTAAGATCTAGACATACTTGAAAATTCTATTTCCCCTGCAATCATCTTTTTTTTGTGAAGCAGACATGCTCTCCCAACATTTTTTTAATACAGGAAAAGTGGCTCTGTTGTTTTGTTTGTTTGCATGCAGATTACACACAACTGTATGAGTAAGAGTAGGTGCCATGATAAAGACGGCTGCAGAATAGGTAGAAAATGAGGGTTGAGTCAAGTCCAAAGACAACACAGTCTCAATTTGAATCTCAGTAACAGGTGACATTTATTTAAAAAGAAATTCTTTCTGCAAACAAGCAGAACAATTTAAGTGGCTCATTTCTTGTCCTGGACAGATTTCACTGATTTCTCCTTATCAGGCATATATAAGACAGGTTATGAACCAGAGTATATCAAATACATTTTTTTCCCATGCAACAATCACACACGGAATGCAGTCATATAAATAAAGCATCTTATTGCTACAAGAGGACAACCTTTAAGCGCATGTGACTGAATTCCTACACAAACTGTATGAGAAGTGTCAAAGGAAATCACCATTGTTAAGAAGATTTTAAAGCTTCTTTGTCTTTGGAAGGGGAGATTTCTACATCAAAAGGTATGAAGAATTCTAAGAGAGCGGTGACCTCCTTCACATCTAGACTGTATTCCTTTGCTATTTTCTCTGCAGTCCATACTTGTGGAGAAAGTTTATGATTATTGAGAAGAGTCAGAGCCTCCACCAGAGAAATTTTGCCTTTGGGGATCTTCTGAACATCTATTTTGCTTAAATGAGCTAGTTTTGTAAGTCTGTATTCCTGCTGTAAACTTGGGATACTTCCACCTTCATCTTTTACCTAGTGTGGGAAGAGAAAAAAAGTTCAAGTCAATCAGAGTTCTGTTTATTCTGTGCAGTACACATTCCCTGCCTATTTCTTTCATTAAAGATTTTCCTTTTAATTAAATAGAAAATACTCTCCAGTTTTTCCACTGCGAATACTTTGATCCTCATGGATTGTCTAGGGTTGCCAACTTTCCTGACTGGATGAACCAGACACCATTTGTGGCAATGCTGTCTGGTCGGGAAAGTTGGCAACCCTAGGAATGCCTCTCTTTCTTAATCTAATCCGGTAGTTTTCAACCTTTTTCATTGTGGACGCTTAAAAAATTTCAAATGGAGGTGTGAACCTTTTTGGAAATCTTAGACAGTATGTAGAACGCAGAATGAAAACCACTACCATAATCCAACACTATTTTGTTCTCAAAGCACCATGTTTTACACAGATCAGTTTCAGCAACAGTTATCATGGCCAAATGCTTAGCACCTAAATCAGTATCTTATTTTTCTGGATAGCTGAACACCCACCATTCCCACGGAAGTCAATGAAAGCTGCTGATGCTCAGCCCCTCTGAAAATCAGGCTGCCGATTTAGGTAGTAATGTGAATGTAGATTAGGGACATAATAACGTAATCAATTAACCGATAAACAAAAGCTTATAGGTTAATGCTATAGACTACAGTAGCGTTTCTTCAAGTGTGTTCCGTGGCACACCAGTTGGAGGCGTGCCAAGGAGAGAAGAGAATTCAAAATGGCCACCCTTAAAGGGGCAAGCCTCCCTTTTTTTTTTTTTCCCCCCCCCCTCAACAACTTTTCTGTGGGGCAGTGTTTCCCAAAAAGTGCTCCGCAGAACCCCGGGGTTCTGCGAAGTGGAACTCAGGGTTCCGGAAAAAATTCTCCTCCCCCACCCCCTGCAGAGCCCTTAGGCAGCTCCCGCTGCAGCTGCCCCCTCCCCAGCCTGCAAGATGACCCATGTCCCATGGGGCCTCCAGTGTTGCGCAGCCTCCTCCTCCTCCATGTGTGCAGGCAGCAGCTTTTACAGCGGCCGCTACTGCTGGGAGGGGGTGGGGGTGGCCAGAGCTGAGGAGCCACTCCTGGACCTTGGTGTTTTAAAACTGCCACCTGTGGGGAATCCGGCTCAGGCTCTGCCACCCCCCCCCCACCACACACACACACACACACACACACACACCCGGGGCGCGCTCGGGCTCTGTTCCCCCCCTCTCACCTGGGGCGCACTCGGGCTCTGCTGCCCCCCATGTGCTGTGCTCTCTTGCTCCTGTGCCCCTCCCCAGCCTGCTGGGGAAATAGCAGAGTTTAATCTGGCGGGGACGGTCGGGGTTTCTACCCCCACCCCCCGCCAGTGGGAAGCCTGTCCTGGTGCTGCAGCTGCGCTGGGTTCCCCGCTGCACGGGCCCGGGGGGAGGAGGGGACTGAGTGCTCCCCTCCCCCCCCCGCCCGAGCAACAAGAGCATGCTCCCTGGAGGCTTTCCCTGCTGCAGCAGGGTGCCAAGCCAGGTAAGCTTCCCCCCTCATGCCCAGACGCCGCACCCAAACCCCCTTCACTACCCTCCCCCTGCCGAGACCCCGCATTCCCAGCTTGTTCTGACACCCTGCCCCAATACCTGCTCCTCGCCATACATTCTGCCCCAAGACCTCATCTCTACCTCTCCTCCTGGCCAGAAACCCTGCCCCGAGACCCTCCTCTACCCTTCTTCCTGGCCAGACACATGACCTTGGTTTAGCATTTGTTTATTATTATCCTTACTTTTTTGTGGTCTACGTTTTCAGCTCCATGTACCAGACTGTTATTAGGGCAGTCTTCCTGGGGCAGCTGCGGTGCATTTCGACCCCCAGGTCTGGTGGTTGGGGTTATTTTTTTTTTTTTTGGACAAAAAAATCCTTGGTGTTCCCCATAAAAAAAATTGTTTGGTGTTCCTCAGTCTTAAAAAGTTTAAGAAACACTGGACTACACGCATCCCCCCTACCAGTACATTTTTTAGTAGGCTGGCCAGCAGCCCACTTTTAGTAGGCTGGCCAGCAGCTTGTGCCAGGTCTGGGACACACTCCCACTGTAGTTCTGCATTTAAAGTGTTATTAGGAGCCAGGCAGGCAAGCAGCCCAGCTCAGTTCTGGGTTGCACCAGGTTCAGGAGCTCAGACCCCACCCCGCACAGGGGTTGCTGCCACCCTGCACTGCTGCCTCATTATCAGAGGCAGCAACGCCGGGTGATAATCAGCCGGTCCATGAGGGAAACTGGTTTTTAAATTGGCTCTCCTTGTGGACCAGCTCCAGCCTGGCACTCTGTGCTGCTGCCTCTGATAAAGAGGGAGCAGAGAGGAGTGGCAAGGGGCTCCTTGGGAGTAGGGCTGGAATGCACTGGCTACTGGCCCCTACAGAACAGTCAAGTAACCGATAAGAATTCATGAGATTAATCAGCTATTCAGATAACTGATATTTAACATCCCTAATGTAGATGCCTAATTTCAAGAACAGACATACGAAATATATGCACAAAATTTTCAAGGTCCTGAGCAGCATCAACTTCCATTGAAATCAAGTTGTCAGCAATCTCTATCACCCAAGTAAAATGGAGATAACACTATTGCCATATCTCACAGGGACACTACTAGAGATTCATTAACATTTCTGAAAAGCTTTGTCTTAGATGGAAAGTATTACAGAAATGCCAAATATAAGAGACACACAAAGTGGATGAGGTAATGTCTTTTACTGGATCAAATTCTGTTGGTGAAAAAGACAAGTTCTTAGTCTACACAAAGCTCTTTCTACAAGTCAAAGTATTACCTCATCTACCTTGTCTCTGACATACCTGGGACGAATACGGCTACAAACACTGAAAACAAAGCATAAAGGCAGACCTAGGACTCACTTCTTTAAATCTAATGCCAATATGCTCAGCCTTATATTAGAAATGTAAGCGATAAGGCTGGGCTTATCAGGTAGTTGAGTCAACTACTCACATCACACCCACCCCCCTTGCTGCCTTTGTACCAGAAGAAAGGGGAAGAAACAGGAGCCAATGTTGGCTTAAAAGCCGGTTCTCCCCAGCACTGTCTCCATAGTGCTGCTGCTCCCCCGTCCCTTGTGCTGCTGACTATCAGCCCAGCTACTACTACATTTAAACTGCAGAGCTGCAGCGGGGATAGGCCCCGGACCTGGTGAGAGCTGGGACTGAGCAAGTCCAGCTCAGTCCTGGCTTGCATGGGTCCGGACCCTACCCCGCTGCGGCTCTGCAGTTTAATTGTAGTAAGAGCTAGGCCAGCTCTTACTACATTTAAAATGCAGAGCCGCAATGGGGTAGGTTCCGGACCCATGCAAGCTGGGACTGAGCGCCTTCCCTTATCAACTAATCATCTGCTTGATACAAATTGTATCGACTACACTATTTGCCAATTACTCGCCTCTTAACATCCTTATTTTACATGCATATCACGTAGACAACTGCTGTTAGATCATCCGTTTCATACAAAAAAAATATAAATAAAACATCTTACCATTTCCTTACCCAAAGAGATACACGATTTCACTTAAAGGGACACCAACATTTTAAGTGATATTTTAATAATTTCTTTATTTCTGGTACTAGCTTCTTTGCTCTCCCACACAAGCTCCAATTTCCTCTACCACATATAGAATCAATAGGAATTCTATTTCCTGTCTAATTTCTTATTTCCCTTCCACAGACTGGCTGATTAAACTTCTGGAAACCCAAATCTGTGAACATATTTTAGGGGCTGTGGAACAAGGAAGGTGCACTCATATAAGAGTCTCTGTGATAGATGAAGATGGCTGTATAGACAACTTCAGAGAGAGAAAGGAAAGCTGGAACCATAAACAGAGGCTGATGACACTCTTAAATAAATAAGGTGACCCTGAAATTATAAAACAGCAATAAAAAAATCTCAGTTTAATTTATTAACAGCTACAGGCTGGACCTCCTGGTCTGACACTCTTGGGATCAGGGCAGTCCAGCCATAGTTGACAGGGCTGCCTGCCCCCGGCCACTGGGGCTTTTCTCCAGGCTGGTCTCACTCAATCTGCTGAGGCAGGACTCCCTGCCCCCAGCCACTGGCCTGCTGGATGGGCTCCCTACCCCAAGGCTACTGGCCCTGCAGGCTGCCAGCCACAGGCAACCTCTGTGGCTGGGGCTCTCTGGCCCTGCAACATTGGACCACAGACGCTGCAGGACCAGAGAGCCGAGGACCACAGAGGTTCAACGGTGTAGTAAGCTACTAAGCCTATTCATCACATAAGCATTGGTATGTTATTAATTTTGTCATCTGAAAAAAGCTTGCTGCTATAATCATAGCAGAAAGAAGACATGCTCACTTGTACAGGTGGATCTCTGGAATCAACATAAACTTCTTTCAGTAAGGTAAGAAGTTTGTCATCTTTTCTGCGGATTTCCTCTTGGAGGTCTGAATAGTCTAAGAAAAAAGATTTAAAGCAGAAAATCATTTACTTGCGCGCATATTCTTGTTGACTTATACTTCATGGTTTATAATCCCCCTAAGACATCACACAACTCAAGTGAAAATTAATGCATGTGAAGACAGTGTAACTACTTTCAGGGAAATCAGATTTCCATGTTACTTCTAATATTCACAATACTTAATCTCTCATACATAAGGAAAAGAGAATTTATTATGCCTATTCAAGAGGAAAAGAGTAGCAATATTAAGCAATTAGGCCAGGTCTATAATAGGGATGTCATTGTGTAGTGGAATAGACTATCAGTTAATCTTATTGACTACATGCACCCCTACATCAGGAGCAGCATTGGGGAGGAGGAACTGGTGCCTGTGAGGATTCAGCTTTTAAGCTGGATCCCCACAAGCAGCAGATCCACAGAGTAGGGATGTGAATGACTAATCAACACACTAGTTGACTAGATGCTCCCCACCCCCTTGCAGCCTCTATGAGAAAGAGGTAGCAAGGGGAGCAGGGAGAGGAAGGGGTGCTTCAAAGCAGCAGTGCTACGTGAAGCCCAGGGCCAGACCCTGGGCTCCACACGGTGCTACCATTTTGAAATGCTGCGTGCAGCCTGGGGCCAGCTGGAGTCCCCAGCTGGCCCAGGCTGCACGTGCCATTTCAAAGTGGCAGCCCACGTAGAGCCCAGGGTCAGCTGCTTTGAAACACTGCGTGCAGCCCAGTGTTGCAAACGGCATTTCAAAGTGGCAGCACTGTGTGGAGCCTGGGGTCAGATGGGAACTCCCAAACTGACCCCAGGCTCCATGCAGCACTGCCGCTTTGAAATGCTGCAGGGAGCACGGGGCCGGGGCGGGGGGACTGCTTGAGTCCCCCACTGATCCCATGCTCTCCGCAGCACTTTCACCTTTGAAGTGTAGCAACAGCCCTGGAGACTGTTGCTACACTTCAAAGGCACCCTTATTGACTCACTGAATAGTCGATGCAAATTGCATGATCGAATAGTTGAGCCAATTAAATTAAATATCCCTGCCACAGAGCCACCTGCCGCCCCCTATCCTCCCATGCTGCTGCCTCTCCTAGAGGCTGAGACAAATTTCATACCCTGCAAGACATAATTAGGTCAACCTAACTAACACCCAGTGTAGACACAGCTGGGAATTATCCCAATGACCTATCTACCTACCACCTTTTGGAGAGGTGGATAACTTTAGTGACTCTTCATTAAACGTTATCCTGGTTAACGCTGTTCCATTGCTTACTGATTAGAGCACATGCTCGGTTAGAGATGTTAAAATGCGTTTAAATAACCATGTAACCCTCCTCGCCTGGGAGGGAAGGCTGGTGGGTTCAAGTCCCAGCCTGTCCCATGCATGGGGCAGTCGGCTCCTCAGGAGCTGGTGGACAGACTGGCTTTCCTCACCAAGTCACAAAACCCACAAGTAAACTTGGCTGAGAAGCGAGGACCACACCTGCCAGCCTATGCGCTGGATCAGCAGCGTCCAGCCAAACAACAGGGCTGAAGGTAGCAGCGGGCAGGATTAGGGGTCACCGGCCACAGCAGCCCGCAGCCGCTCCCATCTCCTGGGCTCCTCACACCCTGCAGGGCTCCGCTGGAGGACACAACTAGCCCCTCCTTTTAACTGCCCCCTCCCCCGCCCCGTAACCCGCCACACGCACACACCCTGCACCCCCGCGTCCTGCCCTGCACCCCCCTCCGCACCCCGTTACCCCCCCACCTGCCGCCGGGCCCCAGCACTGCCCACTACCCCGCACGTGCCCCCAGCCACCCCCCCGCGCAGAGCGTGCCCCAGCCTCCTGCAGCCCCGCCCCCGCGGCGCGGCGCGGGCGCTCACCGGGCAGTGGGCGCGGCGCGGCGGCGCGGTGCCGGGGGGCCGGCGTGGGCTTGTTCTTGCTGATCTCGCGGCTGGCCCGGTTCTCCACGTTGAAGTTGCGGAACGCGCGGGTCACCCTGGCACCCATCGCCTCCGCGCAGCACCGGCCCGCGCATGCGCCACCGGGCCGCCCGCCAGCGCCCCACCTAGTGGGCTGGAGGACCCCTCGCAGCCACGGGGGCGGGGGCGGGGCTCAGCGCTCAGGCCGCTCAGCGGCGGGACCTTGGGCCTGCGGAGCGTCGGGCTTGCCAGCGCTGGCCCGTAGGCTCCGCAGGGCACTGCGCCTCTCTGCCTCAGTTTCCCCATCTGTAACTTGTGCGGCGGCTGCGGCTGCGGCTGCGGCTGTGGCTACTGCCCAGGGCAAGGGCTGCGCGAGCGCCAGGCAGGCGCGCTGTGGTGCGTGGCCGGTGTAGCGATAATCTGAGCCCGGCGCCGCCGCCCGCTGCGGCCCCTGGTCGCCTCCCACCGCTCGCTCGCTCGCTCGCTCCTCCCGCCCGCTGCAGGGTATCGGGCCCTTCCAGGGCGAAAGTGACTTAAACGCGGCACGAGCGCGGGCCTGTCGCTGCGGGCAGCCCGGGGGCGGGCTGCGCTGGGACAGGCCAAGGCATGTAAGTGGAGTGCTGGGGGCGCCGGGCCGGGCCGGGCCGGGCCGGGCGTGGCGGCAGGTGTGCCTGGGGGCGCGGCGCGGGGCGGTAGCTGTGGCTGGGGGCTCGAGTCGGGCGGGGAAGTGTGGGGGGGCTCGAGGCAGAAATGTGGGAGGTGCAGGAGTCAGGGCAGGAATTGGGGGGGGGTACTGGAGGCTGGATAGGGCAGCGGGGACCATGCTGCTGGATCGCCGGGGCTGTGGCACTGGGCTGCCTAGGGTGAGCTTACACAGCGCCCTTACCTTGAAATGAGCTACTGCCATTTGCACTATGCGAATTGCAGTAACTTATTTTGAGAATGAAGCGCTAATCCAAAACGTCCCCTAACCCTCCTGGAATGAGGGTTACAGGGATGCCGGAATAGCGTGCCTGTTATTTTGAAATCTATTTTGAAATAACAGACTGCTTTGAAGACAGGGAATAGCTAATAGCTTCTGGTATCCTGAAATAACTCCACAGTGTAGACGGACCCCTTAGCTGTGCTGTGGCCACGCTGCCCAGGGACTGTGGCTGCTGGCTTGGGCTAACAGGGCTGGGTCCTTGCCTTCCCCACACCCAGCTGTCTGATGCTGGGGCTGACAGCCATGGGGGGGGGTGGGGGTGTGGTTTGGGCTTTGGCTGTGGAGGATGGGGGCCAGAACAGGAGGGGTGAGCCAAACATGCCCAGTAGCAGGGCTGGAACCTTACCCATGTACAGTGTCCGACAGCATCCAGAGCCCCACCCTCAACCGGCCACTCTCTTAAGGGTTTGCCGTACTGGGATGCACCAGTTTATTTTCACCTCTGGTTCAGACTGATCTCAGCAGAGGCACTTCTTTTTCAGGTTACCTATAAATATACTGAAACAAAAAACAGGACTATGTAGCACTTTGAAGACTAACAAGTATTAGGTGATGAGCTTTTGTGGGCCAGACCTAATAAACCATCTTGTTAGTCTTTAAAGTGCTACATAGTCCTATTTTTTGTTTCAGCTAGACTAGACTAACACGGCTACATCTCTGTTACTATAAATATACTGTGAGTATGATGTCTCTAAGGCAGTGTTTCTCAAACTGTGCTCCGCGGAGCCCCAGGGCTCCAGGAGACATCTCCAGGGGCTCCACGAGGTTGACAAACTGGAAACATTGATAGGTACAACACATACAATCAGTGGACCGCTGGGGCTCCGCATAAATTTTTATGCATGTAAAGGGCTCCGGAGCCCAAAAAGATTGAGAACTGCTGCTCTAAGGTTTAAATTAATTTGTAAAAATAAAAGAACGTTGTTCTCCTGCCACAGCAGTAACTGTGAACTCCATTATTGTTTCATATGGGGATATTAACAATGCATGCAGTTTACATATATTATATATGTATTTCTATGCTATATGAAAACTCAAATGCATTTTTAATGTTATGCAATAACAATAATAGATCGGTCTATTAGTGCTGATGTGAAAGAACATCTTTCTTTCTTTAGGCCTACAAACGCTTATGAACATGACATGAGTGGTCCTATGTCAGTCAACAGGGCTTTTTATGTGGCTAAAATCACTGATGTTCATGAGGGTATGTGAGACTTGGGTTTTTTCCTTGATTTTTAGCTATGCCAAACACCCAAATCTCAGATTGAAGTCAATGGAAGCTGTGAGTGTTCATCTAATTGAGAATCAAACCATGTGTTTGGTCTTGGAGTCACTTTCTTGGGATAAAGTTGGAAATATCCTCATGGTGTCAGACTGGGGTAGGTTTTCCACCTTCCAGAGTTTTGATCACTAGAATGCCTACATCTTTTCGGTGTCTTAGTATTAGCTTTGGTACAGCATAGGAATTAGGGATGTTAATGTGTATTTGTGTACATGGTTAACTGATGTGCTTTGGCTCATCAATTACAGGGGGTCCCTGACTTGCAACACGATTGGTTCCACGGGAAACATCGCAAGTCGGGGGTGTTGTAACTCGAACCCTCATTTATGATAGGCGCCGTGCACCATCGTAAATGCGGGCCGAGGACGTAAGTCAGGGGTTTCCGGCCCTTTCCGCACTTACAACCATTTTTGTAAGTGTGGGGGGTCAGAACTCAGGCGGTCGCAAGTCGGGGGCCTCCTGTAATCTGCACCATTACATGCACCTCCCACCCCCACCTCTGTATCAGAGGCAGCAGCACGGGGTAGCGGGGAGCAGGCAGGAGCTGGTGTTGGGGAGAGCTGCCTTAAAAGCTGGTTCCTCACAAGTACTAGCTCCTGCAGAGCCACCAGTTGCCCCATGCTGCTGCCTCTAATTGAGGGGGCGGGGGAGCCAGTACACGCAGGAAACCGACTTTCAAGCGAGCTTCCCACATGTACCATCTCCTGCATAGCTGCTTGCTGCCTCTGTATCAGCATCTACATTAATTTTAAACACCTTCTCTGTGCTTTTTCATTGGTGAGTTTGTTTATTAGGATAAAGGTACCATTTAAGTATTTCTGATGGCTTTTCTCATCACTGTGATTGGAAGTGTATGATTTTTTCTATACAGGTACATCATTGTTCTCATCAATGACATTATGACAGTTTTAGGAGGCAATGCTGTATGGCAGGGGTGGGAAAACTTTTTGGGGTCAGGAGGCACTGACCCGTAGAAAAATAAGTTGGGGGCCACACACAAGTGAGAAGTAAAACAAAACAAAACAAAAACAAATTCAAAACTCACTGAGGCGGCCCCTGACTGAGAAGAAGAAAGATCGTCTCCACATTTCCTTCGCTCACCAGAGCTTTGGGGAGCCCAGGCTTGTAGAATTTGTGTGTTCCAGCCCTGCGGAGGGACAGTAGGAGGGCTAGAGCACCAGTGTGGGCTCCCCAATGCTGGGGGGGAGGGGGAGTCCTGAGCCTCGGGAGCTGGATTTAGGCAATCTGGGGGCTGCATCTGGCCCCCAGGCCTTAGGTTTCCCCACCCCTGCTGTATGGATACGTTATGTGCCCTATGTTGGAGCTTTTCAGAACAACAAATTATTATAGGATGGCAGTCTGTGGGCTAGCTTGTGTCACAGGCCTGACTAAGGACAGTGTGAAGGTACAGTACCTCTCTCAGATCCTCACTGAGCAAAGAAAATGCAGTATTTGCTCTCAGCACATCCATCCAGTTCTACTGACCTACATGCCAGGGAATTGGGAAGGGAGTATCTACATCAAAACCATAACTTGTGGTAGTACATAAAGATTGCTACCAGCTTGGGCCCTATTGTGTTATCAATATATGTATTTACACATAATAAATGCCAGTCTTTTCCCCAATGAATTTACAGTCTGAAAGACAAGACATAATAGGTAGATAAGATAAATGGGGTGGCAGAGAGAACAAGTAGCAAATAAAACAGGATTTGCATCTGGGGTTACTAAGCTCTTTCTGGGGTCCTGGAAGAAGTAGCCATTGTATTCCCCCAATTCAAAAGCTCAGATCTTCCATCTCTCTTCTTATGTAATGATATAGACATAAAATTGCCCTAAAGCCATATTCTGTTGGGCTCTAGTTTAGAAACCACTACACAGTATACATAGTAATAGGAACATAGGAATTGCCAGACTGAATCAGACCAACGATCTGTCTAGTTCAGGATCACTAGGAAGTTAGTGGGTGGCTTGGTTATGCTTTGAAGCACAAAGATTTCTAACTCATAAATGTTAGATTTCTAACTCATAAATGTAACTGTCATTTCTTGTTCATATGAATGTCTTTTCTTGGTGTTCGAGATCATTGATGGTACAATATTCATTACTATCCCTTTAAGAGAAGTCACAAATCATCCATCTGCCTATTGACTGAAGGCACTGACCTTAATTTGAAACAAAAGAAAGTGCCTTTTGGCACCAGAAACTTCTGGCTACTGGAATCAGACTCAGCACAGTACTGCTGTGCAGTTTCTTTAAAGCCTGATGTGACTAACACTCCTGTAATATTGCCAGCAGCAGACAAACTCACCAAAAGGCAGCCAGTTAGTTAAAAATAAAGAGTGATGTCATTCTATGTCTGTCATTTCCCATCACTAAGCATGGTACCAGGCTGTATGTTTCATTGATTGGGAATGTCCAGGACTACAAGATTTTCATTCTAAGTCTGGAATCTTTCATACTGACTGCAACAAGTAAAATATTTGAAATGTTTGAATTGAAGATATTTTCATGGCATAATTAGGCATTTTATCAATGTAGCTGTATAATTGATAGAAACACTTTACCTAGTCCCACACCTGCATTCTTAGTTGTTAAAAAGTTGTGATTATATTTTTTCTTGTAAGATAAAGTCTGTATATATTCTATTTGTCCCGTTTTATAAGAGTGTTTCATTGCCACTGAATGAGTAAGCTTATTTGAATTGTTCTGGGGTATTTGTAGTAAACAGTGTGATTCCTTGCTTTGCCATATACCAAAATGAAGACCATAAGCACATAGGAACTGCTGTGCTGGAACAAACCAGTGGTTCTAGTCTGATATCTTGTCTCCAATGGTCGCCAGCAGCAGATGCTTCAGAGGAAGGTGCAAGAAACTTTGTATTAAACAGATGAGGGATATACACACACACGCATGCCTGGTCTCCTAATCCCTCCAACATCTACAAGCAGACTTATTGAAATTGTTCAGCAATTGCAGGAAACAAAACTGTCTGGAGAATGAGAAAAACACTGGTGAACATTTTCTTTTCCATTTTCATCAAAGTGTTTGAATTTTTTTTCCAGCCAGCTCTGTAGCTGGATGGAAAATGGATCAGATATTTATTTTGTGAGTTAATTAACGTGGTTTCTTTATTACTGGTTGATATATTGTATGTTCCTCTGTAGGAATATAGGCCCACATTAAATTTAGGTGAACTATGGTTTAAAATTGAGTTGAGAACCTGGCATATGCAATACGTGCAAATCATGCAACCAAAAAGCATGAGATCATGAGAAAGAACAGTTATGTGTTAAACATGCAGTGAGCCTTTGAAATAACTAGTGTTACCTTATTGAAAGTTTGGCTGAAGTAATAGAAATAAAACATGTTAATTGGGTACCAGGTGCAGTAAGTAATTGCCTATGCAAGAAACTGTTTCATCTGGTTTGAGCTGAAGTCTGATAATTAGGAATGACATCATTTGTTTGTTAAGGAGTATATGAGAATGAATATTTAAAGGGTTCATTAATATTATCTGCTCAAGTTAGAAATGATCAATATGGGTCTAAGTACCCTGGGGTTTAGCCTGCTAATAAGTATCTTGATCAAATGCTTATAAATGTTGTGTTACTGCTTGGATGCAGTAATTGTTTATTACAGTAAAACTCCAATTGTCCGGCATCCAGTGGTCTGGCACTCCCAATAGTCTGGCACCAACTGGAACCCGGAAGTGCTCCGGCCAGCTGGACAATTGGAGCTGCTGTGAGCCCCATGAGCTCATGGCTGGGAAAGGGAAGGGGAGAAGAGGGGAATGGGGTTATACCCCTGTGACGGGTCTGCTGGGACCCGCACTGCGTCCAGCCGGGGGGTGGGGGGTGGGCCGGGAATGGTGCGGCGAGGGGAAAACCCTCCGCCATTTTGCAGGAAGGCCGGGGAAGCCCCACACAGCCACCGAGAGTTTCCGGGAAGGGAGCGGGTTCCCCACACCCCAGACTGCACTAGTTATCACTGAGCAGGGGGGTGAGGGGCGGCGCTGCAGGACCAACCCGGCAGCATCCCAGCTGCTCTGCTCCGCTGCTTCCCCAAGTCCGCCGCTGCCGCTGCTGAAGCTGACGAGTGGCGGACTTGGGGAAGTGGCGGAGCAGAACAGCTGGGGTGCTGCCGGGTTGGTCCCGCAGCGCTGCCCCTCACCCCCCTGCTCAGCGCCCGGCAGCACCCCAGCTGCTCTGCTCCGCCGCTTCCCCAAGTCCACCGCTGCTGAAACTGATGAGTGGCAGACTTGGGGAAGCAGCGGTGCAGAGCAGCTGGGGTGTTGCCGGGTTGGTCCCGCAGCGCTGCCCCTCACCCCCCTGCTCGGTGATAGCTACTGCAGTCTGGGGGGTGGGGAGCCTGCTCCCCTCCTGGAAACTCTCAGCGGCAGCGCAGGGCTTCCCCTGCCTTCCTGCAAATCGGTGGCGGGTTCGCCCCTCGCTGCGCCGTTCCCCATCCACCCCCCGGACGCAGTGCGGGTCCCGGCAGACCCGTCACAGCCCCCCACCAGAGTACCTCCCAATACTCCGGCATATCCAATAAGCCAGCACCACCTAGGTCCCAAAAGTGCCGGATTATTGGAAGTCTACTGTACATAGGATTTTGGGGCACATTTAGAGCATAAATAGCATTCAGCCTTTGAATTTAGTAAGGGAATTTGTATTAAATTAGACTTGTGGTAATATACTGCATAAATAATAATTAGGGTTCGTCTGAGGAAACATCAACTATCTTCATTAAGAGTTGTGAGAGGCTTGCTGCTTCCATCCAGGAAGGTGAGGTATCATAGTAGCCCATAAGATATGTGACCTTCTCTGAGAAATATTGATCTTCTCAGTGCAGTGTGGTGGGCTCTCAGGTGGAGTGGAGGCAGTCTGGGGTTACTCCATGACTTATTGTCCAGAAAAGTTTTGAAGGATGTGACTTTGCTGCCTTTATGACAGAGGAGAACTAATATCTGTTTGCTTCTTCTATTGCAGTGGCACAGGTTTATGTCTGCCTTTGTATCAAACAATGTTTTCTGCCACTGACACTCAATATTTTTTCTTATGTTTTCTTGTCACAGGTTATTCAAAGATTATAGCAGTCTGTGTGAGCAATGAAGTAGGGGTGTGTATGCTTCTATCGTAGAGAGCATCTAGCAATAGCCAAGAAGAAGTGGTTGTTGTTATGATATGCAGCAATGGCTATCCCATGCTGTTAAAAAGATAAAACTAAGAAAGACCGAAGCACTGATTATTATTCTGTGGGCAGTCAGTGCTCCTGTCTTGTCCGTTATATTTTGTTAAGTGTACTTGTTTTTTTTCCCAACAACTTCTCACTGGAAGTATTTATTATTTATTTTATTATGTGAATTATAATAGTGCCAAAAGGCCAATGAAGAATGGGGCCCTGGGATGGAAACACAGAGCTATAGACAGTCTTTGCACTGAACAGCTTGCAATCTAAATTATGAATGCAAATACCAATTAACAGTTAACTGGTTAAGTGATTAAAATTATGTTGTTTAACCGATTAACTATTAGAGGACTGGTACATATCTGCTGGGGCTGCGGTCTTGCTGCTTCTGTGGGGCAGAGATACAACAGGGACTGCTTTAGACAGGGGCCACCACAGCATTGGTCCTGTCCCAGCCAGTCCACTACAGGCAGGGGTACTGCTCCAGCCCAGCCTGCTGCACAATAGCTGGGGTCCAGCCAGCCACCCAGCCGTGCCTGTGGTGCTGCAGACAGGGACTACTCCAGCCTGCCGCACCATGAGAAGCTGCTTCAGCCAGGACAGTTAGCCTTTTACACCCCTAATCTACATAGACAAAATATATGCAAGGCAGAGGAAGTTAAGAAGTCTAAATATTATACTAGCCTCAGATATATTAATGGGCATGTACAACAGGTCAAATACTAAGATTTTTATCAAACTTTTCTGAAATATCACCAGGCTAAATTTGGAACTACTAAATGTGTCTCTGCACATTTATTGCAATGTGTTATTCTTGGGAGACTCTTCTTGCATCATTAGTAGCATGCACAAGCCACTGTACCTGCCCCAAAGTATTTCTCTGCTTGCATAGACTTCTTGGCAAAGCACATTGATTTCAAAGCTCTTACATTTAAAATCCTGAACGGATGTGCCTCTGTGTACCTAACAAAGCCTTCTCATTATTTCCCTGGCTGATTATTATAGTATAAATTAGCAGGTTATTTAGTTTATCTTGGTTATATACTTAAAGCAATAGGAACTAAAGTGTTTGAAATGAGGCACCATGGTTGTGAATTCATTGCTTATTGCAATTAGAAATTCTCATTTATTCTGTTAGTCAAGCAAGACTAAAACAGATATTGGCTTCATTCTTAATTACAATAAGGACTTCAATGTGGGTAAATTTACATCCACTTCATGGCCCCTTTATCCTGCCAGAGCTGTGCTAAGGGAATTTAGTGTAGATGAGAACAAGGCCCTATCACAATAATATGTATGTTCTATCTTATAATAAAAATTACCTGCACTTAGAAATATAACTGATCGGATAGTGCCATGAAATATTGTTGCAATGGCCTCCATACAAATACAAGTTGTTATAACAAATACAGTGGCCACAGCTAACATGCTATATTCTGTAAATATAAATGGTTGTAGTAGCACAGCATTAGGCATCTACTTGCAGACGAAGCACAGATGATTCCTCTTGTTCCAGTTAGATTTTGTGTAGCCAGTGAAGCTCGCCCAGGAAAATCTTCTCTCAAAGAAAACAGACACTTCAGCTGCGTAGTTGTAAATATGCTCAGAAAGATGGGATTTTTATCAATAATTGTTGATTTCATCATACACATATTGACAAAAATATTATTAATAATCAGAACTGAGAATTTATAAGTGTTTGTTTCATGGATATTTAACGTGATGTTGACAATTTGTGTCTTAACAATTATAAAGCTTTAACTTTTTGAATCTTGGTGTCTACTGTTTTTAATTATTGTTTGACTCTTCCATAATTTCCCCAAGTATGGAAACTTACAGACACACAAACTGGAAAAACAGCTAAAAAACACATGTTGATATTATCCATCAGTACTGTCAAAATCAAATTCTACAAAATTGTAAAACTTAGTTTTTGTTTGCTGCCTAAGGCATCTTACCTTGAGGCCAGAATATATTCAATACGTCATGTACTGCTGTCTTCCAGCTTTGGTTTAGTGGACAAGTCCTCAGCTGGGGTAAATCAGCATAGTTCCACTGAAGTAAAGGAATCTAGGCTAGTTTATACCAACAGAAGATCTGGCCTGTAGGAATTTTGCATGTGTCCATTTCTATTATATCTAGCTTCCAGTAATAATAGTCATAAGTAGTGCCTTGATTTTTAAGTGTTCAGCGTGAGACGTTGTTCAAGGGTCCTGATTTGCAGATGTGCTGAACACCTACCCTCTGAAAATTAGGTACTAGAGGCAGCAGTGGGGGACAGCAGCTGGCTACCCGGGAGCAGGGCAGCAGGCGGGTGCTGGTACTCACCAGGAGCTGTCTTAAAAGCTGGCTTCCGGTGCACACCAACTCCCAGAGAGCTGAATGCTGCCCCTTGCTGCTGCCTCTGTATCAGACACAACAGTGTGGGCCAGCAGGCAGGAGCCATTAAGCACAAGGGGCTGTCTTAAAAGCTGGCTCCTGACATGCATTGGCTCCTGGGGAGCTGCCTGTGGCCCCCCCCTGCTGCCTCTATACTAGAGGCAGCAGCACAGGGCAACAGCTGGCTTCCTGGGAGTAGGATGGCAGGCAGGAACTGGTGTGCACTGGGGGTGTGTCTAGACTACATGGCTCCGTCGATGGAGCCATGTGGATGAGTTTACTAGACAAAGCAAAATGAAGCAGCGATTTAAATAATTGCCGCTTCATTTACATCAAAATGGCCGCCGTGCTGTGCCAATCAGCTGATTGTCGGCACAGCGTAGTAGGCTAGACGGGGATCAGCCAACCCCAGAACGCTTTGTCGTCAGATCCTTTATGCCTCGTGAAACAGGCTTATAGGATCTGATGACAAAAGATGCTGGGGTCGGCTGATCCCTGTCTAGACTACCCCGCTGTGCCGACAATCAGCTGATTGGCACAGCGCGGTGGCCATTTTGATGTAAATGAAGTGGTGATTATTTAAATCGCCGCTTCATTTTGTATGTCTAGTAAACTCATCGACATGGCTCCATCGATGGAGCCATGTAGTCTAGACACACCCTGGGAGCTGGCTTTTAAGACAGCTTCTGGCACATACCAGCTCTCCGGGAGCTCACTGCCACCCTGTGTGTAACAGTGTAAGTGCTGAAATTTTCAGCAGATAAATGGTTAACCAATTATACGCATTTTAACATTCTTAGTTTTCAGCAAGATTGGACACCAAACATAGTGAATGCCAGTGAAAATAGGATAGGATCAGAAGCTAAAATAGGGAAAGTACAAGTTTAAAAATTACTAGGATAAGTTTAGATGTCTTCAAGTCACTAGGACCTGTTGAAATGCATCCTAGAATACTCAAAGAGCTGACAGAGGAGATAAAAACATAAGAACAGCCATACTGAGTCAGACCAAAAGGTTTGTCTAGCCCAGTGTCCAGTCTTTGATGGTGGCCAATGCCAGATATCTGAGCCATTAACTATTATCTTTGAAAGTAAAAAAAGACAGGAGAGATTCCAGAGGACTGGAAAAGGGCAAATACAATGTTCTTCTTTTAAAAAAAGAAATGAGGACAACCCATGGAATTATAGACCAGACAGCTTAACTTCTGTACCAAGAAAGATAATGGAGCAAATAATTAAGGAATCAATTTGCCAAACATCTGTAAGATAATCTGTCTACATATTTTTAAAATGTGCATTTGTCTGTCCATTTGTTCAAGAACTCCTAAATTGTAAGATCTAGGACCACCCCTGGCCCGACCCAGGGAGAAGCCAACAGGCCAGCCCTAGGCAATACTGTATAAGCCTTCTAGTAAGGTAATAATAGTCAGCATGGATTTGTCAAGAGCAAATCACATCAAACCAGCCTGATAGCTGTCTTTGACAGGATAACAATCCGTGTGGATAGGGGGAAGTGGTAAATATGGTATATCTAGACTAGTGTAAGGCTTTTTCAATGACCTCATTATCAAAGTAGGGAAATACAACCTAGGGCTATGTCTATACTACACTGTTCTTCCAGAAAAAGCTATGAAAATTGTGAACCACATCTTTTCTGCTTTTTCTTTTTTTTTTTTTTTGGAAGAGGCCTATCTACACTGGGCCAAATGTTGGAAATCCCCCCTTTTTCAGAACATCCCTTTTTCCTCGTAAAACTGGAAGAGCATAATGAGTGGGTTTCCATAGGAATCAGTTCTGGGTCCAGTTCTATTCAATATCTTCATCAGTGATTTAGATAATGGCATACAGCATTTCTCAAAGTGTGGGTCACGACCCCCAGGGGGGTCATGACCAACTTACAGGGGGGTCACAGCTGCCGGCTTCCCCGGGGTCCTTTGCGCCACTTCCAGGGATTCCAGAAGTGCGCTCCCCTCCCACAGCTGCGTAGGATGAGTCAAGTGCTTTTTTTTTTTGCTTAACAACTTTCCTTGGCTCCCCCCCCCCTTTTTTTTACTTAACAACTGGGGGGGGGGGTCACACAAATTCAATGAGCATTTTAGGGGGTTACGGTATCAAAAAGTTTGAGAACCCCTGGCATAAATAGTACGCTTATTAAGTTTGTGGATGATACCAAGCTGGGAGAGACTGCAAGTGCTTTGGAGGATAGGATTATAATTCAAAATGATCTGGACAAACTGGAGAAATAGTCTGAAATAAATAGGATGAAATTCAGTAAGGACAAATGCAAAGTACTCCACTTAGGAAGGGACAATCAGTTGCAAACATGCAAAAATGGGAAATGACTACCTAACAAGGAGTACTGTGGAAAGGGATCTTGGGGTCAGAGTGGGTCACCAGCTAAATGAGTCAACAGTGTAACAATGTTGCCAAAAAAGTGAACATCACTGAGGCTAGGTCTATACTACAAGGTTTTTGCACAAAACCGGCCGTTTTTGCTCAGAAACCCACAGAGTGTCCACGCCTCAAGCACGTTTCTGCGCAAGAAAATATACAGTTAATCGACAGAATGGAGGGCTTTTTGCAGTGTAGGTATACCTCTTACTATGAGGAGTAACTCCTTTTAGCGCTACAGCTTTTGCGCAAAAAGGTGTGTGTGGATGCTCAATAGGGGGTTTGGCGCACAAATTGGCCTTCGGGGGAAAAAAAAAGGTGGCCTCTTGGCCACTCTGGCTAAGTTCATCAGAACGCTATCGTTTCTGTCTGCTGCCCCCCACTTAAAGCCGCAGGCACCCTACACAAGTCTTCTGGCAGGAAGTTTGCAGGGAGCAGGTGCCTTCACCGCATGGCTCTCCTTCTGCCATTAATGGCCTCCCAGGAAACTCCCTGAGACCCTTCATGCCCTTCCAGAGAGCAGCCCCAGCGGTCACAGGACCTCCCCCTTCCCTCCCCCGGCGTGCCCCCACCTGGAGTGGCCCTGAAACCGCTACCCTCCTTGAGTTGTGGGGCGAGGAGGAGTCGCTGTAGGATTTCCGAGCCAAGTGCCGCAATATAGAGATCTCTCCCACATGGCTGTATCCCTGGCAGAGTGAGGTCACCCTGCCTGGACTATGGAGCAAGTCCAGGCAAAGGTGAAGGAGCTCCGTCAGGGGTATGTAAAGGCCAGGGAGCACAGGGCACGCTCAGGGGCAGGACCCCACACCTGCGCCTACTATAGGGAGCTCCACCACAATTTTGGGGGGGGGACTCTCTTCCCCCTCCATCGTGGTGGACTCAGGGCTGGAGCAGCCCGTACTCCAGCGCCCAGAGCCTGTCCCTGAGGCAGAGGAGACGGAGGGGCAGGTCCTGCCCCTGACGGAGGAGGAGGACCAGGACAGCAGGACCATCACCCTGTCCCTGGAGCCAATCCCTGCCAGCATGGACGTCTCCCAGGCCTCCTCGGAGGACTGGGAGTGATCTGGTATGTTGGCGTACACACACACACACACACACACACACACACAGAGGGCAGTGGAGGTGGGTGCACAGGGGGAGTGGAGCGCAGTGTTGTGCGGGTGCAGCAGGAGGGTGCAGCACTCAGCCACAGCAGCCAGCCCCTCAACATGCCTGGGAGCCTGCTACCAGCCTCATGCATGGCCACACAAGTCCTGCCCCTAGGGGGCAGTGGGGTCACACCCAGCTACAAGCAGCCTAGCTGCAAGGGCACAGGCACAACCCCCCACACACACCCTGGAGTGCTGCACACAGCACATGGGCATGCCGGCACGTGCGAGGCAGCAGCCACTCCCACTGATAGCCCAGCGAACCACATCTGTGTGTGCAGACCCCTCTGCTGCCCATGAGGGGATCTCACTGTGGCCGCACGCTTCCCTTGCCTGCCTGGCTGTGGTGTGTGTGTCTGGGGAGGGAGGCAACACAATTCTCTGGCCCCATCGGGGCACATGTGACACAGGGCGTGCTGTGCATAGGGTTGCCAGGTGTCTGGTTTTGAACCGGGCAGTCCGGTATTTGAGATTTCTGTCCAGGAAACAAATTAAGAAAATACCGGACATATAAATGTCCAGTATTTTCTAATTAAGTTAGTTTTATTATCATGAGTATCAGTATGTAGTTGCGTACTGCCTGGCTGGTAGACACACTCATGCTGCTTGAGCGTGTCTACCAGCCAGGCAGTATGCAACTACATGGGAGGCGGGGAGCCCGGGCAGGATGGAATCCCCAGGGCCAGACTCACTCGTGCTTTGCCGGGACCGTGTGCAGGATGGGCAGCACCTTGGAATCTGCATGCGCCCAGGTCAGTCCTGCTCCCTGCTGGCTGGTTCTCTCCCCCAGCTCCTTCCCCCGGCCAGCCCTGCTTCCCACCGGCTGGTTCACCCCTCTGACCTCCTCTCAGCCAGCCCGCTCCCCTCCCGGCCAGTTCCCCCCCCCCCATCTGAGATCAAGTGTGTCCGGTATTTTTTTTGAAGCCATCTGGTAACCCTAGCTGTGCAGGCCACACATGGCCTTGCACCTGGGACCTCCTGCGGGTCGTGGAGTGGTGCGGTCACCGCTCACAGAGGAGGGCATGGCCTCAGGGAATGTGTGTGCAGGGAGGACTGCGCTCCAAAGCTGTGGCATTCCCAAAAAGCACAGGACAACCACAGCAGGCACTGCTGAAACTTTGCTGTCCCTCAAGAGAGGTCCGCAAGCAGGCAGCAGAAACAGAAACTTTAAGCACGTGTCTCTGCAGGGCTCTGGCAACAGCACTCGAGAGCAACTAGTGATCTAAAGCCTGGTTAGATCCGGTTCCAGGGGGGGCTTTATATGCGAGAGAGCATCCAATAATATGGACACTCTCTTGTGCAAAAGCGCATTGCTTTTGTGATGCGCTTTTGAGGTGTGGACTCATTTTTGCGCAAGGAGTTTTTGCGGAAGATCTCTTCCGCAAAAAGCTTCTTGCGCAAAAACCCTGTAGTGTAGACGTAGCCTGAGGGATGTTTTAGCAGGAGTGTTGTAGGTAAGAAACAAAAAGTAATTCTTCTGCTTTCTTACACGCTGGTTAGGCCTGAACTGGAGTACTGTGTCCAGTTCTGGGTGCCACATTTCAAGAAAAATGTGGACAAATTGGAGAAAGTCCAGAGAAGAGCAATAAAAATGATTACAGGTCTACAAAACATGATCTGTGAGGGAAGATTGAAATAACTGGGTTTGTTCAGTCTGGAGAAGGGAAGCCCAATAGGAGAAATGATTACAGTTTTCAACTACCCAAAAGGTTGTTACAAGGGAGAGGGAGAACATTTTTTTCTCAACCTCTGAGGATAGGACAAGGAGCAATGGGCTTAAATTGCAGCAAGAGAGGTTTAGATTTGACATTATGAAAAACTTCCAGTCAGGTTGGTTAAAACTGGAATATATTGCCTAGGGAGGTTATATAATCTCCATTATTGGAGATTATTAAAATCAGATTAGACAAGCAGCTGTCAGTGATGGTCTAGACGTTGCTTGGCCCTGCCCTGAGTGCAGGGGACTGGACTTGATGACCTCTGGAGATCACTTTCAGTCCTGAGATTCTATGACCTGTCCCTGACTTTTACTAACAATACCTGTGACAAAATGGGGAGGTGTGGAGTCCCCACACTGCCTGTAGCAGCTGGGCAACTGCAATGGCTGTGGTTCAGAGTTCTTGGCTCAGACCACCCTCTTGGGCTCAAAGCTCTGGGGTTCCCTGCTGCCTGTGGCTTGGAGTGGTGGGGGCCTTTGCCATGTACAGAAGCTGGGAGTGACAAGGTTACCCTGCTGCTAGGAGCTCCTGGGCGTCCTGCAGTGTTCTCTGTGGGTGCATCTACACAACAGGGCTTAACTCAAAATAAGCTATGCAAATTGAGCTAAGTCTATTGAGTAGCTTATTTTGAAACCGAGAGCGTCTACACAGCGCTTATTTTGAAATAGAGCACTCTTCCTCCGATTTCCCTTACTCCTCATACAATGAGAGTTTCAGGAGTCAGAGTAAGAAGTCCTTCAGCTTGACAGTATTTTGACATTATTTTGAAATAACTGCCTGCTGTGTAGATGCGGACTAAGTTATTTCAAAATAACGCTACTTATTTCAAAATAATGTTGCTGTGTAGGCGTACCTTGTAGGTAGAGCACTTGGGCAGCCACCCAGGAAAGATTCAAATGCTGCCTAGATGATTAGCAAGTTTATGTGGAAGTTCTGTCTACAATTCAGCCACAGAAATGTGCTGGAAATGAACTGATGTACATAATGGTTACATGAGATACATCTAAGCCTAGCCTGCTTGCTTGCCTAAGTATCTTTTTCTTATAAATTACTTATGGTTTGATTGTTTAATTATAATAGTTATATTAGAATACATTTTGGCTGTAATGCAAGGGACTTATAGGCCATGCCCTTTTATGTTTAAGCTAGGGCAAAGTTAGCATTGATATGTTTGTGGTCTTTCATGTAGATCAGTGGTGGGCAACCTGCAAACTAAGGGCTGCATATGTCCCATTGGGGTTGTCTGTATGGCCCATGATACATTTTGTTTACCATTGCCCACACACTGAGTTGCCAAACTCCTTTGGTTTCAATCCATTTAGTTTTTTTTACTACCAGTGTTACTTAAGTGACACATGTAAAGCAAGGGCATATGAAGCGAGGTGCATGCTGATAGGACATAACATTGGCTGTGAGAGCTGTGCACTCCTGCTGCATCTAATTAAAGTGCTGCGACGGATCAATCAGCACACACAACAGATTCTAGGTATGCAAGCACAGTTAGCAAAACTACCCAATCCTGGGAAGCCATGTTGGTTATGACAATCTTGCAGCCCACTCACTAGTCTAGGCTGCCCATTGCTATCCTAGATAGATGGTGATGAGCTAAAGCACAAGGTCCATATATGGATGTAGCCTTTGTCATAGATCAGTAAAGGATGCATTAAAGCTGTTTGGCACAGGGGTTTTCCGAAATGCATATTCTTTTAAACTTAACATGCAACTTGGAACTTGGAAAGAACAAAAAAACTGGTTAGGAAAAAAATCACAAATGTGAGACCTAACCATTTAAGGACCATGGTAACAATTTATATATATAAGATAAGATAACTTATATACTAATCTATATGAAAAAGAAACTCCAACCTTAGTAAGGTGGGGAAATACAAATAAGGAAAAAGGTAAAAATCCCCTACCAACATCAAACATAATAGCATCAGTATAATGTGTTATAAAAGTGGCATCAGAGCTGAGAAGAGAGAGATGTATCTTTCGGAGGTGTCAGAATGATGGCCACTGGCGATGATGGGGAAGGTGATAGTGATGATGATGGGTAACATTTCCGGCTGTTCTACAAGGCATGGTGAGAGTATTTGGATATGCAAATGTACATTGTGTAGTAGTTCTGTTACTAAACTGGGGTGTTTGTGACTGTCCCCAATGTACAGTATTATTACATTATTTGTAAATATAAGAGTTCCTTTCATGTGAACATTGCAGCTGTGCACAGCTGGGTTCCCAGCTATATAATAATTTAAATAAACTGGGCCTGATCTTCGGACAAGAACCTATCAAACATCAAAGTAATAACTGGGGATTCTTAAGTAATCAATATAATTAATATATACTTTAAAGATTGGGCAAGAAGTAAGAGTCTTTTTTCAACTACATGTTCTTATCCTCTAGGAAAAGTAAATTCTCAAGGACAAAATACTTCAGAGCAGAGGCAAATAATTGATTTTTCTGTTAAGGTAGCAAACTGAAAACTCCCCCGCATTTTTAGTTTTGAGTCGAACTAAAATGGATTTTTTTGTTTTCCTCTCCAAAACAAAAAAATGGAAAGTGAAATGAAACATTATGGGTTTTGATTTTTTTTCTGTAATTTGTTCTTTGCTTTAGTTTTGGGTGTCTTTTGCCCTTTTATTGTTTTAAAAGAATCTAGCTAACTTTCCCTCTGAAAATGTTCATCAAAATTTGACCTGAATATGTGAATAGATTTAGCTGACTTGAATCTGCATTTTTTGGCAGATAAGCTATTAATAAAAAAAAATATTTGTTTTGCATGGTTTTATGTCTTAAGATAATCTACAACAGTAACCCTCAGATAGCATATGTTTTTAAGACAACTTCACTACTTTTTTCAAAATACTGAACTAAAATTAGCCAAATATCAGTTTCAATTGCCCATCTGTCTATTTCTATCTCCTCTCTTCTTCCACTGATATTGAGGGGGGGGGTTGCCATGTAATTTTAGAAAAGAATCTATACTTAGTTTTTAAATGAGTAAGTCCAATTTCCACCACATACCATATGCTGTTTAACCATTTATCACGAGAATCTTACAGGCTCTTTTTATAGTAGCATTTTCTGCTTGAAGTTGCCTTTTGCAAGTTTTTGTGTTATTACATTCATTATTGTGATTGTTATTTGACATTTTGAGTTTTTATTTAGGCTCTGTTTGACAAATAAGGAACAGGGGCATTCTGGACAGTAGAAAAATTATATGTTCAAGAGTAATACACTTCTGGTGCATCTAGGAAATGTGCATTATTAGATTTGCAAGAGGCATGTCTTCAATAAAAAAAAGTTAAGAAAAAACAACAATGCTGAGGTTCAAAAGCAGATGAGATTAGGTGCTTTTGGGGGCACAGCATATATGCAGGCACAGGCCAGAGGAAGGAAGAGTAAAAATGGTTTTAATCCATGTTTGTTCCTCTGGAATTCTGGACAAGTTGGTGGGTAGTGTGTTATGGGAACTTGCCTCTGATTAGCTCCACAACCTAAAATTATTTTGAATAGCCATATTAGTATTTGCTCTAGTCCCAGCCTTGCCATCAACTTACATCCCACATTGGAGTGAATTCCATGTAAAACAGCCTAAACTATCCATCGATCAGGAGCCTTGTTCCTGCCCTGCCGAAGGGCTTCTATATCCTACTATCCACTGTCAGAGCAGCACATAGGAGCTAGCCAGGAAGTAATATCCTTCCCTACATCTTTAAGATGACTTGTTTATGAGCCCTTTTAAGCAAGGAGCTCCAGTTACGATGTACTTGGTATTTGGTTCAGTTGCTCATTTTGTTTACTATCACAATATTTTGAGGCTTTGCTTTTAAATTTAAGACATTTTTGGACAATTTTTAACTCCCTGTTAATGTTGAAGGGTATGTGATAAATCAAAAAATCAGGGAATAAGAACCCCATCCTTCAAGATGCTAAGGACCTTCTTCAGAGTGCTAAACTACTTCAGCCTCCATGTTGAAACAGACTATTTGCCTAGCCAGTTTAGTGTAATATTCTGCTTCAGGTTGTTGCCAATAACCAGTGTTTCAGAGGAAAGTAAACACCTTCCACTTCACTCCATTTTACTACAGCCATCCTGATTCTTCCCCAGGTGCCATCAAATAATACCTTCTCTAGTCTTCAATTTGGGTATGCAGCCAGGTTTTTTTCAATATTCCCTCATGGGTCATGTTTTCTAGGCCTTTAATAATTTTTGTTGCTCTGCTGTGGACTTCCTCCAATTTGTCCACATCATTCCTGAAATATGGCACCCAGAACTGAACACAGTACTCCAATTGAGACCTAATCAGCACAGAGTAGAGCAGAAGAACTACACCAATAATTCAATATAACTCAATCTTAATCATTTAAATAATTCTTAATAATGCAAACATTTCTGTCTTTGTAATCAGTATAATGTTTAATGATTTGCTGTGCAAATGACTGAGATGTCCGTGCAGCAGTCACACATTAACTAGGGTGTATCTACACTGCACCGTTATTTCGGAATAACTAGCATTATTCCAAAATAACATTGTGAGCATCTACACAGCAACACTGTTATTTTGAAATAAATTTGAAATAACTAATGGCTTATTCTGAGTACTGTAAACCTCATTCCATGAGGTATAACGTCTATTCTGAAATAGCTATTTTGGAATCGGGTGTGTGCGGACATGGCACAGGGAGTTATTTTGAAATAAGGGTCCTCCAGGAAATCCCACAGGTGTCCTACTGGCCACTCCATCCACACTCTTCAGGACTCTATAGTTCCTCTTCCCCTGCAGCCCTTCAAGCTGCAGCCACAGGGAAAAGGGCTTGTGGCAGGAAGCTGGCCCTGACAGCCACCAGCTGAACCTGACACCGCAGCTGCCACAGCGACTCAGTGGGCCACCATGGCAGACCCTCAAGCCCCCCAAGAGCCCTCCCTCACTTCCAGGGAGCAGGCTGATGGCTCCCAGGAGTCTGCCAGGTGCCACAAGAGGCGTGCACTGTCCTGGTCTGGGGCGGAGATCCTGGCCCTCATTGAGGTGTGGGGCAACGAGGAAAACCTCCAGGATCTCCGCTCCAGACAGTGCAATGCCAACATCTACAGCCACATGGCTGATGGCCCTTGGTGGCCAGGCTATGTCTGGATGGAAAGAGCGTAGACAGGAGTAGATCCAGATGAAAGTGAAAGAGCTATGACAGGGCTACTCCAGGGCGAGGGAGCACAGCTCGTGCTCTGGGGCAGAACCACAGCCCTGCCCCTATTATCAACACCTGCACTGCATCTTGGGGGAGGGGTGGGGGATGGGAGGGTGCAGCCCCTTCCATATCCCTGGTGATAGACTCAGAGCTAGAGATGCCCATTGTTGTCCGCCCAGGGGTTAGAGCCAGTGAGGAGGAGGAGGACCTTGTTGCAGTGAGCACCATCACTTCAGTGACCCTGGAGCCAGTTCCCATGGCCTGGATGTATCCCAGGCATCCTCCAAGGCCAGAGAGGGAACATCTGGTGAGTGACCTTAGTTTTCTCACACATACAGTGTGGAGGTGACAACGGGCTGGGGGGGCTCTGGAGAGGCATAAGGATCTTGCGCAAAAGGGTTTTTTTGCGCAAAATGGAAGCGGCTGCACTGCTTCTTTTTGCACAAAAACCCCTTGTGCAAAAAGCATCGGCAGAAAAGATGCTAATGATATTGTGACTCATGCTAATGAGTCCGTCATTAGCATACTCTCTATCACAAAAACTTATAGTGTAGATACAGCCAAAGTGTTTCTTGTCATCCATATATTCTGTTGTAAGTAATGGTCTAGTCTGCATAGCTGCAGTTTACCAGGGATGTGACTCTACGTAGTAACAGTAGCCATGGTTTTACTGCATTACAACTGCAGTAACCATATGATGACATAGAAGAGAACTGACATGCTAAGCACACTCACTGGCTCTCTTTCAGTGAGCTGAAAGAAATGTGGGTGTTGGAGAAATGCTGCAATATTGATATAGTTACACTCCCCCAAAACCAAAATATGTCACTATTTGTTTTTAGTTTGTGTTCATGAATAGATATTGGATATATGTGTTATACAGAATGTATATGGAACTGTCCAACTTAATTCTATTTACTGTGGTTCACTGTGACTTTTGAGATGTGGCATTTACTTAACACTTCTGTAGTTGGCTGCAAATCTATTTGAATGTTCCATTCATAGTCTCATTGCAGGCTTGCATAATTTGCAAATTGTACATCTGAATGTTGGCCTCTTGAAAACTGGAAATCTGTTCTGTTGGGAGACTGTTCTATTTGTATGTCAAGAAGCTGAATCTTTGTAAATAAGAAAGTAAAAAAAAAGGGGGATTCTTCAGTGAATCCTTTTAAAACTGGTACACATAAAAGGAAAGGCAAGTTGAAGTGAGTGAAAAGACAATCAGTTTAACATTTGTCAGATGCTTTTCACTATATTAATCATAACGCTTAAACAAAATCATTTGAGCTGCATCATAGAAAGATGAAGCTAGTTTTTATTCATGTGAAAATTAAACCCATTTAGTGAAGATTATTCTGTTCTCCCATAGTGAAATTCATCCATAGAGCAAAGAGCTAGCATAAGGTTCAGTGTACCACTTAGGGCTCACATAGGGTCTTCACAGGAATTAGGCTGACAAAGTAGCTATTTATGGTGTCAAGTGAGTTCATAGCCTCCTAAAGGGTTGCTGGGGTGAGTGAAAGATGCACACTCAGTGCCTACAATAAAGGTGCCAAATAGCCAATAGCCAACAAACAGTTACTGACAATCTGATTCCTACCACTTGTCTTCTCATGCTGGAGGTGTTCAAACAAAAAGTGGGACTGGGAAAGGCAATGACTGGTGCTGTTTAAAATCAGGTTGCTTGGGGAAAGTGAGGTCCTTTAGCTGCGGTATGCACCTCACCTGGGAGACAAACTCTTGATTTTTAAACTCTCTTGAGGTGAACTTTGGGAAATCACCAGCGTGAATGACTGTTTAATGGCTGTCAGAATACTAGAGAAGGAGTCCAGCTTAATTGTGGCACTATCATTATGCCCCACACCAAGGCTGACCTGAGGATGAAAATGAAGAACTTAGGGAGAGTTTGGTGCTTTTAGCAGAAATTGCCAGACCTAAGGAATTACTGGCCAGCTTGAGAGATTTCAACATTTACATGTTCAAATTGCTCAGACTATGAGCAAAACTGGGAGTGCATTGGCCACCACCCTGCATGACATGTGTTTAGCCAATGCTTTTAAGAAAAGAGAATGTCATCATTGCACATACTGAACCATAGTAAGAAAACAGATTTCTTGCTTATATGAATAAACTGGAAGAAGAATAAACCGGTGGTTAAGGATTGTAAGGTTATTCCTAACAAAACAGTCACACTCCAACATAAGCTATTTGTGCTGGTCTGAATGTTTTTCCAATGAATATTGGGATGAGGAGATAGCATAGTGCAATAGCAGGCAAGTTTAGGGAAATAGTCACAAAGTTTGAACCAAGAAATATACTACTTATCTTTTGCTATTCCAATTAGTGTTTCTTCAATAATGTATTGATCCAAGAAGCTGAGATAATATGTGGATGTATTAGGCTGCACTCTTAAAGAATGATGGTGGAATGAGGAGGTACAAAAAGCAGTAAGAAATGAGAGAAGCCGGAAAGGTGATGGAAAATAATCCTTCAGAAGAAGTGTTTTGCCATCTGTAGAATCTCCACTTGAGCAGCAAAACCAATAGTCAGAAATGTTAGAAACCTAGCTTTAGGGATGCTATATACTATACAGTGGATCAATTGCCCTCTACTTGCCAAAAAGAAAATATGTCTTCAGGCAGATGAACAAAAAAGGAAGACTAAGTGAACATGTCATTCACAAAGACTGCAGGGGCAGACTCCTTGTGTCAGCAGACATGGCATAAGATGGAAAGCATACTGTGAGGTTTTATGTCCCTCTCGGGTCTCGTATTTTAATTTTATATATTTATATTGTGTTTTAAAAATTTTGTAAGCCACCTTGAATATTTTAAATAGAGAGGTGGGGTAAAAATATTTTAAATAAATAATTAAACAAACACTCAATGAGCGTGTGGCATCTGAACAGTTACCATGTGTACTGATGATCAAGGATGTTAATGATCTGACAGAGGCAGATATTCAGCCTACATTGCTGAAGATGAACTTGGAAAAGCAGCAGATCCAGACAAAGTCATAATGAAAATGATCAAAGGCCGTAATGAGGTTGATTTATGCAAATCCTGTATGCAGTTTGGAAAGAAGAAAATTGCAAAAGAATGGAGACTGTCCATAGTACTAGGTCCATTAAACAAACAAAAATTATATACATGACTGTTCACAGTACCCAGGAATTAAGCTGTCCCAGTGCATTGAGCGGTTAGAGAGATACATGATAGTCACATCCACTGAATAACAGAGCCCATTTAAGAAAGATTAATTTGGTTTTAGAAAAAGAAAAGAGACTACAGATGGCATGCTTATCACTAGACAGTTGGTAGAAAAGAAGCTGGAGGGAAACACTGGGAATGGATGGGCTTTCCCCAATTTGGAGAAAACATTCTACAAAATAACTAGACAACTGCTGGTGTCTCTACTATGATTTTATGGGGTACCACACAATTTTTTCCAAATGGCAATGAAAAAAACATTCAATGAAAAAAGTACAGATGCCCTTTGTTGTAATTTGAGGTTCCTCTCAAACATATCTTACTCCTTGTAGCCAGACATGAACCCCATCTTGTTTTTCCCTACCCCCCAGAGAGCAAGAGAAAGGCAATCAGCCTTTGATGCCCTGGGAACGCAGGGGTGCTGCTTGTCCCTGACTCTAATAAACAAAAACCAGACAGTAAATGGGCTAGCTGATGACCAGGGGACCTCCCGCCGCCCTGATGGCTAGCACCAGTAATTGACACGCCTATACTGTCCCAGGAGAGGAATCTTCGCCCATCACATACTAGAGGTGCCCATTGTCTGCATTTTCCCAGGTGTGAATTATGCTTTGCACCCTTCCTGGGAAACTTGGCATTCAAAGCCATTTTCCCTAATTGGCCACTTGAGACCAGGAAGAAGCCTACGTGACCCAAGGGGTATAAAGAGGGGTTTAGTAGCCCACCCCATTTGAGCTCCAATCATCTATACCTGCTGGCAGGTATTGGTGGTCTCCCGAGGTCTGTGGGACGCCCAGCCTCGCTCTACTTCTTCCCGAGGGATTGAGAGAAAGACGCTGGCCATGCCAAGTCTGGAACGCAGGGGTGAGAATATATACCTGCTAGGTGTCTATTTTGCATGCATTTAATAAGAGCTCAGAGAACCAAAAGGGTTTCATGGTACCTGTAAGTGACTTATTAGTGTAATTTCTGTCCTGTCCTTTGTAGTGGCTGTGTGTTATCTGTAACACAGTAGTAGCATTTAACAGCTAAGTTTACCCTGTAACAATAAAATAGTAACTGTTTAAGCTGTGACCTGACTCCTTCAGTTGCTGTAACAGAACCAAGCACAATTTTAAAAGAACTCCAGCCAGTCATAAGGGACAGATATAGGGAGAGCTTGAGCGTTGGATCATGTTGTTTCCAGGGGACAGATCCGTTGGGGCATCTCTCAGCCTCCCCAGGCTGCCCGTTGCGAAGGGATCGTGTATCCTAGCAGTCAAAATCTGAGGTGTAATAAGCTCTCCCTGTAAACTCTGGGGCGTCTGTCGGCCTGTTGGCTGCCCGCCACGAAAGGATCCCGATCCTAGCGGTAAAGACACGGACGTTAAACTCCTCGGGGCACCCGTCAGTCTCACCTAGACTGCCCACTGCGCCGGGGCCTTGTGTCCTAGCAGTTGAAGTCTCGGGTGTATAATACACACACACCACTCACTGCCCTGACCACCGGCTGACACTCCTGGACCATTTTCTCTCTCCCAATATTTCCCAAGTATCTAAAGTCAGACCATTCAACTCTTAGGCTACGTCTAGACTGCAGGCTTCTTTCGGAATAAGCTTTTCTGGAAGAGATATACCAGAAAAGCTTATTTTGAAAAAGAGCATCCACACGCAAAACCACAACAAAATAGTGATGTGCTATTTTGAAATAGAGCGACCACACTGATTGGATGCTGTCTCGCATATAAGGCCACCCAGAACCAGTTCAGCCAGGGCATTAGGTCAGCAGTTGCTTCCGGGTGCTGTTGCCTAAGGCTATCTGAGTTGCATGCTTAAAGGGACCCCCTGGACAGCTGTTTCTCAGCTTCTTCTGCTTGCTTGCCTATCTCTCCAAGGGACAGAAAAGCATTTGCAGTGCCAGAAAGAATGTCTCCTTCCTCATGCGGAAGTTATGAGCCACTGCTGGTCATTTCACCGCTCCAACACCACCTGGTCGCACCAGTCAGAACTGGTGTCCAGCCTCCAGAACCATCTCTTTACCGTGGGGTGTGGTTGCAAGGGCCTAGCTCCCGCCTACAGGCAGAGGTTCTCAAATATGACCTCTGAGTCGAGCTCATGCAGGACCATGAAAACAGCCTGCAAAAACTGCTGCAGAAACTGCAGCATGGCAGTGTGGGGCCATCGCATGTCCAGAGGCAGCTCCAGCTCCATGCTATAGTGCCGTGGAAGGGGGGTCAGGGACAGGAGCAGAGACAAGAGCCAGCTAGGCCATCATCTCCTGGACGGTGGCACATGTTGAGGCCCTGCTGCAGCAGCTCGGTCCTCATCTGGGCCCACCATTGTTCATCGTCCCGGACCTTCTGGGCCAGCATCTACTGCATGTCCTGGAAGACAGACATACACTTCCTCATTAGGTTCTCCTGGACCCTCCGACAGCTGCAGCTCCCCTGGGGTCAGGCGGCTGGCTCTGCTGGTGGTGATTGCCCCACAGTCTCGGCTGGTCCGGCTGGGGAGAATAAAGAGAGGTGCTCAGTCATCCCTGGAGACATGGTCATCAGCGAGCTGAGAGCAACATTCCTCGGGCCAGAGGATGGTGATGTTCTAGGAGCAAGGCCATGTGTGTCCTGGACAGCAGGCTCTGCCTCACAGGGGCCAGAGATGCCCAGGGGACCATGATTCCTGGCCCCTTCCCCCCCATCCAAAGGACAAGCAGGCAAGGGAAGTGTCTGGCCACACTGGGATCCCATGGCTGAGAGAGGGGCCTCGAGCAGCCTGGATTTCCATCAGGGCCGCACACTCACCTGTGCCAGGCAGCACTGTTCCTAGGAGCGGGTGGTGCCTTGAGTGTGCAGGCATGCCCGTGTCCCATGTGTGGCACTCCAGAGTCTGTGTGTACTCTTATCCCCAGCCTCCTTCCAGCAGTGGCTCGTGGTGGGAAGGCGTCCCCCTCCCGGGGGTCAGAAATGTGTCTGGCCTCCCTAAACCTGGTGAGCAGGAGTCCGGAGGTGCTCTGGGACTGCCTCCTGGGGCTGCGTGGCACAGACTGGTGCTGTTCATACATCCTTATGGATGGACTGCAGTGTGAGGGCCAGGCTGAGAAGGCCGAGCAACAATTGCACCTCATCCCCTCTGCACCCGCCACCCCCGCCCTGTGTGCATGAAAAACTAAGAGCACTCACCTGCTGATCCCTCCCCAGATTTGGAGGATGCCTGGGAGATATCCAGGCCTTGGAGTACCGCCTCCAAGGTGATGGTGCTGGCCGTCTCTTCCTCTTCCTCAAGCTCCTCATCCTCCTCCCCCTGGGCTGGGACCCCTGGCCAGGTGACAACGGGCATCTCCAGCCCCGAGTCCACCACCAGAGCCTCTCAGGATGCAGTGCAGTTCATTATAATAGGAGCAGGAGTGGGGTCCTGTCCTGGAGCAAGAGCTGCACTTCCTGGCCCTGGCATAGCTTTGCTGGAGCGCTTTGGCCTTGCTCCGGACCTGCTCCGGAGTGTGGTGATGACCTCTCATGGCCAGGCTCTCATCCATCCGGCTGTAGATATCTGCATTGCGCCATCTGGAGTGGAGATCCTGGAGGGTCTCCTCCTTGCCCCCATACCTCCAGGAGGGACAGGATCTCTGCCCCAGACCAGGACAGCACACGCCACTTCCTGCCCCTGGCAGGCTCCTGGGAGCCCTGAGCATGCTCCCTGGGAGGGCCAGTGGGCTCTTGGGGGGCTTGTGGCTTGGATATAGTGCCCAGATGTGGGGCGTGGCAGCCACACAGTGAGTTGAAGCTCCCAGGGCTGGCTTCCTGCCACAAGCCCTGTTCCGGGTGTCTGCGGCTCTAAGAACTGCTGGGAGACAGGAACTATAGAGTTGTGACGAGTGTGGATGGAGTGACCAGCATGGCAGCTGTGTTATTTCCTGGAGGCCTCTTTTTTTCGAAATAACTCCCTCTTCTGCGTCCACACATGCCTTTTCCCGAAAAAGCTTTAGAATGAGGTTTACCACCATCGGAAAAAGCCCTCCGTTATTTCAACTTTTTGTCGAAATAATGCTATTGCAGTGTGGGTGCAAGTATTATTTTTCCAAAATAATGGCTGTTATTCCGGAAAAACGCTGCAGTGTAGATGTACCCTTATAGTTATTCCACGAGGAAGCAGCCATATGAGGATAGATTTAAAAGACTTGGACCTTCCCAGGATGGGTAAGAAAGGTGTCCCTAGGTTCTGTCAGAGACTGGAAATGGATGACAGGAGAGGTATCACGTGATGATTCCCTGTTCTGTTCACGCCCTCTGAGGCATCTGGCATTGGCCACTGTTGGCAGACAGGATACTGGGCTAGATGGACCTTTGGTCTGATCCAGTATGGCCGTTCTTATGTTTATTTTGTTCTTATGACTGTTCATCTTACAAATGAGATGACTGAGGGGAAGGAGGATATGCTCAAGTTTTATAATTCATGGACTAGTATGGAGAACGTGAGTAGGGAAGTGTTTTTTACCCTTTCACATAACACAAGAATTGGGGGGGTCACACAAAGGCTACGGCTAGACTGCAAGCCTCTTTCGAAAGGGGCTTTTTTGAAAGATACTTTCGAAAAAAGCCTCTTTTGAAAAAGAGCATCTAGATTACAACCAGTACTTTCGAAAAAGCAAGCCGCTCTTTTGAAAGAGAGCACCCAGGCAGTCTGGATGCTCTCTTTCGAAAAAGCACAGTTTGCATTACATAGCGCCTTTTTTTGAAAAAGCACTTTCGAAAAAAGGCGTTCTTCCTCGTAAAATGAGGTTTTCCATGGTCGAAAAAAGTGCCGTGTTCTTTTGATTTACTTTTGAAAGAACGCGGCAGCAGTCTAGACGCAGGGGAAGTTTTTTGAAAAAAGGCCACTTTTTTCAAAAAAACCCTCTAGTCTAGACACACCCAAAATGAATAGGCAGCAGGTTTAAAACTAACATAAGGAAATACTTCTTAACTCAACTCACAGTCAAAGTGTAGAACTTGTTGGCAGGGGAAGCTGTGAAGGCCAACAGTATAACTGGGTTCCATCAAATAGTCAGTTCAAGGAGGAGAGATCCATAAATGGCTATTAGCCAAGAGGGTCAGGATGCAACCCCTGATCAGGGTGTCCCTAAACCTTTAACTTTTTTAGAAGCTGGGAGTGGATGACCACGGATGGGTCACTTGGTAATTGCCCTATTCTGTTCATTCTCTCTGAAGTGTTTGGTACTGGCCACTGTCAGAAGATAGAATAGTGAGCTAGAGATGAGTTACTGAAAATTCTCATGTTATTGTTGTCGCTATAGTTTCATACCAACATCTTCCTGAGAGAGAATGAATCTAATGTACACATAAAGGGAAAACAGAAATAATTCTTCCAAAATGATTCCCACAGTTCAGTATTCTGAACCTAATCACAGATTTACTGATACAGATCAGTTCTTGTATTTCTTCCTTTGCCTATTATTCATAATAATCAGTTAAATATTAATTCCACTTTCACAGAAGTTAATGCAAAAGTTTTTATTTACATCAATAAGACCTGGGTAAGGGAAAGGTTGGTTGATATGAGGGATACTTAGATTTTAAGCTTTTGGGGTCAGGGAAAGTCTTTTGGTTTTATCTTGGAAAAGCATCAAGAGTTTTGGAAGGGATATACATTTTCATCCTTTGGGGCATAAACCAATGGGGATTAGGAGGAATGACCCAATAGGTCATTATATCATAAATGTCTATTACATGGGTTCTTGAATCTTTCTCTTGAGCAACTCTTGCTGATCACTGTCAGAGATAAGGTTCTGGGCTTGAGGGGCCACTGGTCTGATTCAGTATGGTAGTTCTTATTTTCTTCACTGTAATAATATCTAGTCTTTTATCTGTCTTGTAATCACAATGAAAAGTAGTCTTATTCCAACTTTGCTTTACTACCACAAAAAGGTAGTATTGGATTAAATAAGACTGATATTTAAATAGATTAATAAAATATTTATGGGACTTGTTATTGTTCACTTAAATGAGATTTGTTGTACATCTATTCCAAAACATTTTGTTATAGTCCTCCCCAATGAACTGCTGAATTATTCTTTATGGTTGTCTCCCTTTATATACTACTAAAAGACTTATCCGACATTGCCAGGTCTTTCAGGACAAGGAGCTGGCAGTGTGGGAGATGCAGGAGTCAGGGCAGGACCTTGGGGATGGAGGGGGCAGTGCAGGAGGGGTTGGGAGGTTGGGTGGTGAGTAGGGATTCGGAGGGATCCCATCCAGCATGGGCTTCTTCTCTCCCCGCAGCCTCCCTGGCTCCTGGAGTCTTTTTTTCCCTCCCCCCCCCCCCCAGCACCACACTCACTTTAATCTAGCTAGGTAACAACAGTAGGGATCTAAAAGTTTAACCTGTAGGGGCTGGAGCTCCCCGCCTTTTCCCAGGTGGGTGGGGGGGCTGCTTCAGCTCCACGGGACCCACAGGTTACACGCTGGCTCCCTGGAGTGGGGCTGGCAGCAGCCCTTGCTAGTTCTGCTCCTGGGGAGCCCGGAGTGCGTGCAACCGCTATGATTTTTAGTGGTTACACGGTTACATTTGAAACTGCATTTTTACATCCCTAAACAACAGTAGTGGAGACATGGGGGTAGGGGTGTTATGCACACTGGCCACCCTCAGACAAGCATTCTATGGACTGCTGCTATGCATTGCTAGCCTATGCCAAAGCCTGTGTGGCCACATCTTTATTACTTTTGCCATGTGAGCTAGTTAGTTTAAAGCTAGCAGGAGGCTGCCTGTGCCCACCCACGGTGCAATTACACCCGAACAGGAGTGGGGAGAAAGCACAGCCTACAGAACTGGCCCAGGAAGCCTGTGAACCACTGGCCAGACCTTCCTGTCCGCCAAGGCCACATAAAGAATAAGAACACCAAGGAGTCCTGTGGCCCTTTAAAGGCTAACAGATGTATTTGGGCATAAGCTTTTGTTGGCAAGCCCCCACTTTGTCAGAGGTATCTGGTGAATGTCACCTTAATTTGCCGCACCACTGGACATGGCACAAAAATGATCATAGAATCACAGAGCTGGAAGACACCTCAGGAGGTCATCAAGTCCAGCCCCCTGCCCAAAGCAGGGCCAATCTCAACTAATGAAGCATTTGCCAAAGTGGGTTTTTGTCCACTAAAGCTGATGCCTACATATGCCTGGTAGCATTTCAGGTGCTACAGGACTCCTGCTGTTTTTGCAGCTACAGACGAACGGGCTACCCCTCTGCCCCAGAGTAAGGCAGCTCTCTAAGCCACTGGCCGCCCTCAAAGGGCCAGGCTAAGGAGAGGAGGGAAGGGAGGGTGCGTGCGTGCAGGAGAGGGCAAGGGCCGACGCTGCTTAGCGGCCGGGCTCAGGCGCACGCGGGGCGCCCGCCAGCCCTCCCAATGCCCTTGCCGAGCTCCTCCTCTTGCAGGTGCGCGCCGCGCTCGCCGGCTTGTGCTGCCGCTGCGCACTGGAGGGAAGGGGCCCGGGCTGCCGCCGCCTGCGGGGAGGAGGCAGAGGAGAAGCTCCTCCTGCCCAGCCGGCCCATTCAGACCCGCGGTGTTGGCAGCCTGGCCGCCTCGCTTCCCCCGGCTCCCCGCCGCACGAAGAGAGACGCCCGGTCGCGCCTGGTGCAGAGCCGCAGTTGTCTTGCGTCTCCCGGGAGGTGAGCGAGCCCGTCGTGCGCCGGCGGCTGCTGTTACCTAATCCGGGGTGGCTGGGCAGCAGGGGCGGCGCGGGCGGGGGGCACCGCAGCTTGCAGTGCCGGGGGCCAGCCTGCGAGGGCGGCTCTGTCCCTGCGCTCCTCAGTCACCCGCCACGTAGTTCCTCCAACCTGCACCCAGCCCGGCCCGGGAGGGGTCTGTGGGGAAGGTTGCCAAGGAGACGCTTAAACAGCGACTCTGGTGCTTGGGGTGACTGCGCGGGGATGGTGTGGGCTGCAGTGCAAGCCTGCAACGCTCAGAGTCGCGCTGTAGCGCGGCGTACGTGTGTGATCCACAGGGCATTCTACAGGCGAGGGGGCAGCCTGTAGACCGCATGATTAGTTATGCTGGGGGCTGCACTGCTGTATGTCTCCCGCACTTTAGCTCCAACTTCGGGACTGCTACTCGCCAGGAGTGTGTCCTGAAATAACATGGAACAGGACGTTTCATGCGTTCTTCGGTGGCTTCTCTTTGCTCTAATGACTATGGATAGTTGTCAATATTTCTATTTTAATCTCCCTCCGTTTATTTGCCTGAGAGATTTAGAACGTGCGTACTTTTAAAAAAGTTGCTCTGGGCATTAGGTTTTGGGCAACTTTGTTTCTAAAACAAAAGAAAAACAGCCCTTTGTTTCTGCTCTGGAAAGTGCCTGTAAAATGGCATCATCTTACTGGACATAGCTGGTTTTTTTGGTATTTATATTGGTATCTAAATTTTGTAAGAACAATAGGCTTTAGCCCACCAGCTTAAAAAAAAGAGGGATCTGAATTCTTTCTTAGCTAATGCATGTTGGAGGAATGATGATAGATTAAAATCTCCAGTCTCATAACTTCAATTGAACTATTCATGCTTAAATACAGGCAGAATATTTGCAGGATTGGTGCCTTACTTCCAGTTGCAGGACTAAAGTTGGTCCTCAATTGCACTGATAATAACCCTACTCTTGGTTAAACCTGGGCAACACTATTGAAAAATATGGGGTTGTTTAGGTGCATTAATTTTAAAAGTCTAATCATTATGGAATTGCACAGGTGTAACTTGAAGACAGAGTTTATTAGCCTGTGGAGTCTTTATTAATATGGATGGATGAGTCAGAAAGTACACAGGTGGGCTTTCAAGTTCCTGGCTGAATTTGTAGGGATGGCAATTATCTGCACCCCATATACATGGAACATATTTTGTATAAAACAGTTGAGAACAATAAAATCTGGATCTCCATGCTGCCAATTTTGAAAAATACCACACCATTCAGACTGAAATCCCACTTTAAAAAATGGGTATGGGTGACTATGTTTAAAGAACGTTCTTGCATATCTGGCTGAAAAATACCAGTATTGTTGAGCTCCAGTACATTTTGGTTTAAAGATGTAATTGCCAAAATATTAGACTACAATAATTGTGCATTTGCTTTAGTACTGGGTGTGCTTGTGAGTATGTGTGGGAATAACTTGCAAATTAAGCTACTTTCTGAACTGAATAAGGTCTAGTCCTGCTCCCATGAATGTGAGTGGTAAATTCCCCCTTGAAATAAAAGGGATCAGGATTGGACTCTGAAGACCCTATCCTAGTAGCTGTGCCTTATGAGTGAATCACTTGCATTTGCGAAGTCTGGGGATCAGCCCACTTTGGGAAGCTTACAGGATCAGGGCCTGCTGGGGATGTTCAAAAATTATTTCTTAGACAAATTTTGTAAGAGTTTTTTTCTTATTTAGATGAAACTTTAAAGGAATCCAGTGATGGCATGTTGAAGATGGTTGAACATGGTCATGACAAATAATTTAAAATTCAGTATACTGTTGAATAGTAGACCTTTTTGTTTTCCCAAATTTATAAATAATGAAAGAAGTTCTTATTTGGCGTTGAAGAAGTTCCCTTATGTCTATTTTCTGTTTCTCAGATGTTAAACAATTTGACAATGTTTGAAAAGCACTTTGCAGATGTAATATAGCAAGTACTGTATTATTACTGTGAATAACAGTGTGACATCAGAAATACTCACTTTAGAGTAGCAGTGGTAAATATTACAGTTATGTCCGAGAACATACTTTTCAGTATAAACCATTTTTTCTCAGATATTTATAATACTAATGAAAATATAATTTGGGCTGAGATTTATCTTATGTACTATCAGCAAAAAGATTGGTTGATTGTTTCTTTGACAGGGAAGTTTGGTAAAATACTCTCTTTGGGGGTTTTAGCTTTGGGGGCAGGGCTCTCAACCTTTCCAGACTAGGGATGTAATAGTATAGTCGATTAATCGATAAGCAAAAGCTTATAGGTTAATGCTATAGACTACACGCAATTCCCTCCCCTCTGCAACCAGTAAATTTTTTAGCAGGCTGGCCAGCAGCACGGCTCAGTTCTGGCTCATGCCGGGTGCAGGACCTACCCCTGCTATGGCTCTGCATTTAAAGTGTTTTAGGAGCCAGGCAGGCAGGCAGGCCCGGCTCAGTTCCTGTTTGGGCCGGGTCTGGGAGCTCAGACCCCACCCTCCTGCAGACAAGGGCTGCTGCCACCCCGCACTGCTGCCTCTTTATCAGAGGCAGCAGCACAGGGCAACAAGCAGCTGGTCTGCAAGAGGAGCTGGTTTTTAAACTGGCTCCCCTTGCAGACTAGCTCCTGCCTGGCACCTTGCGCTGCTGCTAGCTCCGCCCCCAGGGACTATAGAATAGTCAACTAACCAATAAGAATTCATGAGGTTATTTGACTATCAATTAACCAATATTTAACATCCCTATTCCAGAGTACTGTATCCTGTTCAGGAGTCTGGTATGTCTTGTGTAACCCTAAGTTTCACCTCACTTAAACTACTCTCATACATACATAATCAGACATAAAAATACAACAGTGTCACCACGTACTATTAATGAAAAATGGCTTACTTTCTCATTGTTATAATATCATTATAAAATAATATAATTGGACTATAAATACTGTATTTACATTTCAGCGAATAGTGTGTATAGAGCAGTGTAAACAAATCATTGTATGAAATTTTAGTTTGTACTGATTTCAGAGGTGACTGGTGACAGGGGAAGGATGGGCGGGGGTACCAGCCACATGGCCCCCCCAGATCAGGGAAGGTCAGGGACAACCCCTTTCTGCCCCAGTTGAGGGACCCGGAGGACTAGCAGGGCTGTGTAACTGGCACCAGCAACAGGAGTCCAAGCTTGACCCTCTCCCTGCACTTACCAGTAGCAGCAGCAAGGAAGGTGTAGCAAAGCGGTTTCAGCTCATGTGGTGCTGCTCTCCAGCTGTGCTGCTCCAGGGGAGGGGTGGAGCACCCCAGCACTCCCTGGAAGGAAGAGGCATGGCTGGAGATGCCTTGCTGCGCCTTCCTTGCTGCTGCCGCTGATGAGTGCAGGAGGGGCGGTGCAGCGTCCTGCTGCTGGCACAGCTCCACAACCCTGCTAGTCCACCTGTGTGTCCACATCCCCAAACTTGCCTGCAGCAGTGGTGGGGAAGGTGTTGCAAGGTAGCTCCACTCACATGGCACTGCTCTCTGGCTGCCTCAGTACAGTCCTGCCCCGCCACTGGCACGTATGTATGAGAGTAGTTTAAGTGAGGTGAAACTTAGGGTTACATAAGACATACCAGACTCCTGAACAGGATACAGTAGTCTGGAATAGGGATGTTAAATATTGGTTAATTGATAGTCGAATAACCTCATGAATTCAGGACTGTCTCAGTACTCCTCAGAAAGAAGTAGCATGGCCAGAGTTGCCTTGCTGTGCCTTCCCTGCTGCCACTGCCAGTGAATGCTGGGGTGGGGGGATGCAGCATGGTCTGCTGCTGCCAGTGCTGGCCTGCTAGCCCTTCTGCCAACTGCTGGCTAGCCCCTCCTGCTTTAGGGCGAGGTGCATGTGGCCCCAGACTGACTTCACTAGTACTTTTTATTTAGCCTGGGCAAATATCTAGAAGAGTTGATGAAAGCCTCCAGAAGATCTCTGCATACCTGCATCCCTGTTTGTGAACCACTGATGTGGAAGAAACAGTTTTCAAATCTGTTTTCAAAATTTCTTTATTAGGGTGTGTATACCTCAAATACAGCAGAACTTAAAAACCTTCAGTTTAGAATGCTTGTTGAAGAAACTTGTTATATAAATAATGAAGTTACGTATTTAAAACTTTGTGGACTATACTTGATTTTTTATTAGCCTAACGTATCAGTCCATACCAAATGCCAGATAAGGTGCTGTCCTGCCATAAAGTTGGGGATACCACAGAACTTGAGGTAATTGGAGGGTGGGATAATCACTGAAACCAGCAGAGCAAGCTTTGAAGTCACAAACTTGAAATCAGCAACTTGGCGATTAGAAGGTTTCGGGGACCTTCAGTAACCTTAGGCTAGTGAGGACTTGAATCAATCTGTGAAAGATCCCTACAACTTTGCGTAAGTGCACCTCAGCCATACAAAGAATAACTGGTCAAGTTCAGAACTAGTGTAAGTGGATATGATCCCAGAAGTCAGGGAGATTGCTCATTAGGTCTGAATTTGTCTTCTGAGTTGAATTTGAGTGCAGGAAGAAAATAAAATACTGAGAGCCCATTTGTGAGTCCGTCAAGTAACTGAGATGTACAGAAATGGTTAAGGAGAAGATTAGTGGCAGTGAAGAACTTGAGAGAGTTGTATTCAATTGGTGTAGGCACACATACTCTTACTGAAATCTACCCTTTAAATAAGGGGGACAAATGCTATTAAAATGCATATGCCTAAAGATATTGGATCAGTGGATACTTGCATGAGTAACGTGAACAGGATTTGACCCCAGATAATTCCCAGTCAGTTAGAAACAGGATTCTTTTCTTACCACTTTTATCTTCTCTACTTTTCTTTCAGAATGTGTTACTGAAGCTACTGCCTGAAAATCAGATATTGATAGTGTGTAGCTTCTGGCATTGACAAAGTGATGATTGGTGTTTAATGTCAGTTTGAGATGAGCAGCTGCAACCTAATGAAAAGGAATTTGCTTAATATGAAACCCATGGCACTGTAACAATGCTCTTAAATTGACTTTCCTGAGTGGAAGATGACTGACTTAAAGGCCAGGAATGGCAATAATGTATTGCCACAGTAATACAGATTATGTTGATTATAGCTGGATGAGAAGTGAGAAAAAAGAATTGAATTTAAACTCTTAGGCTAGGATACTTGACAATTCTTTTGGCAGCAACTGACCAAACTTAAATGTCATCCACTATAATTATGCTTTCCTATTAGATATGTGATTCTTGTTCCTCATTTTATTTTTTTAATATAGGAAAATTCCTATTCTTGATATTTCCAATCTTTTCAATTTTGTTTAGATTTTCACACCACACATGTCACGTCACTGTGGTATCTGAACACTTTTAACTCCTTGATAAATCATGGAAGATGGATTACAGAGGACTGGAAGATTCCAAATATAGTGCTGAGGTATAAAAAGGGAAATAAGGATAACCCTGGGGAATTACAGACCAGTCATCTTAATTTCAGTATCTGGAAAGATAATGGCACAAATAACTGACACCTAGAAGATAATAGGGTGATAAGTAACAGCCAGCATGGATTTGTCAAGAATAAATCATGTCAAACTAACCTAATAGCTTTCTTTGACAGGGTAGCAAATCCTGTGGATGAGTGGAAGGTGTAGAGGTAGTGTGACCTACTTAGGGATTTGATATTGTCCTGCATGACTTTTCTCATAAAAAATTAGGGAAGTGGATGGAGCTACTATGAAGTAAATGTTTAACTACTTTCTGAGACAGTTATCAGTGGTTCACAAACAAGCTAGAAAAGCATATCAGGTGGGGTCCCACAGGGATGAGTGCTGGGGCCTATTATTTTTAGCATCTTCCTCAGTGATTTAGGTAATGGCATAGAGAGACATTTATAAAGTTTGTGGATGATACCAAGCTGGGAGAAGCTGCAAGTGCTTTGGAGGATAGGATTATAATTCAGAATTATCTGGACAAACTGGAGAGATGGTCTGAGATAAACAGGACGAAATTCAATAAAGACAAATGCAAAGTACTCCATTTAGGAAGGAGAAATTAGTTGCACACACAGAAAATGAGAAATGACAGCCGAAGGAGGAGTGCTACAGAAAGGAATAGGTAGGTCATAGTCAATCACAAGCTACATATGAGTCAATAGTGTAACATATTGCCAAAAAAAAAAAAAGCAAACCTCATTCTGGGATGTATTAGGAGGAGGGTTGTAAACAAAACACAAGAAGTAATTCTTCTATTCTACTCTGCACCGATAGGGCATGAACTAGAGTATTGTGTCCAGTTCTGGGCACCATATTTGAGAAAAGACGAGGACAAATTGGAAAAAGTCTGGAGAAGTGCAGCAACAATTATTTCAGATTTTGAAAACATGACCTATTTGGGGAGACTGAAAGAATTAGGTTTGTTTAGTCTGGAGAAGAGAATATTGAGAGGGGACATAACCTTTTAGGTATTTGAGAACTGTTACAAGAAGGTTAATTTTAACAAAATTAAATGTTCTCTTTAATTTCTGAGGATAGGACAAGAAGCAAAGAGCATAAATTTCAGCAAGGATGGTTTAGCATGGATGTTAGGAAAAACTACCTAATTGTCAGGGTGGTTAAGCACTAGAATAAATTGCATAGCGAGGTTATGGAATCTCTGTTGCTGGAGATTTTTAAGAACAGGTTAGACAAACACCTGTCAGGGATGCTCTGTATAATACTTAGTCCTGCCTTTAGTGCAGAAGACTGGACTAGAAGACCTTTTAAGATCCTTTTCAATCCTATGATTCTATCACTGATTTATCACATGTAATTATTTTTTTACTCTCCCAAATTCAGTAGGCATGATCATCATCTACTCCCATGAAAATATTCACAGAAAGGAGGCTTTGGGTTGGAAACTTCCAGGAGTTTTCCCTTCATATTTTTCCATCAGGAGGCAAGGATTTCCATCCACAAAAGTAGCATTCTGGCTCTCTAGCCCCATGGATCCCCAGAGTTCCACATGAATAAGATTGTGAAAAGACCTAGGACCATTCACCGAATAACTTACGTGCTCTCTGCTATGCTGCCTTGTTTCAATGGAGTTGTGACTACGTGTATCAAGTGTGCATTTGGCCCAATGACTTTAATTTATTGTAATTCTTTCTATGATCATTACATTTTCCAAAAAGTGAACTTGCTTGCTCTTCAGTGTACAGTTACCAGTTTTTGCTCCACAAGTGTTCACAAACTTGATCTGCAGAGGAATTCTGTTATTTCTACTTGTGACTTGTTACCCGTGACATGTCACATTTTAAAATGTCAATTTGTCAGTTACTTTAGTAACTTGAGTCTTATACTTGAGTCTGAGACAATAAAACCCCCAAGTTTTATAAAATCTGGTAAAGGATTGTAAGTTTATGCATTTCTGAAAAATGATTGGTTAAAGGGAAAACAATATTTCTTAAGCACATATAAAGGGGTTTGAAATGTGTTTGAACTGACTGATGGCCTTATTAGATCTGAAACACTTTTCATCAGTGTTCACTTTAGGTGAAATAACGTAAAAGGTCTGTTAGTTTGTTAACTGAAAAAACATTGTATCTGTTTACCCAGATACATAGAAGTAAACCCTGCATCTAGTAAATATTATAATGGTATACAGTGTGTACCTTGTGAAGAATTCATTTTCTTGATGCACTTTTTAAGATATTTTTTTCACAGTCCATTAATTCTAATGAGCAGTGTGATTTTGAACACATTTCTTCTAGCCCATTCCTAATCCCAAATAGCATATAAAAGCTATGTTGTTATTAAAATAGAACTAAAGCATTTTAGTTCCCATGTTGAAAGGTGTTTTTTCTCTCAGAATGAACTGTACCTGCCTGTGATATATTTCACAAAGAACAAATGTTTTTCAAATCTGGATGACCTTTATTTTGAATTGAGAACAAAAGTGAAGCTTTCATGAGTGCAAAGACTGTTGTTGTCACACTGGGGACTGAGAAGAGGATGTCTAGAACTGAAAGTTTGAGCATTTCCAGTGTGAATTAAAAAGAAGAAAAAAAGAGGAGAGGAAGGGTTCTGTAGCCATGGACTACAATAGACTTTCATCTACTATGGATTCAAGAGTATGCAGTGTTGTCTCTCTTACTGTTGCACTGAGTTCTGAGAATAAAATGGCTGCTGAATTCTGTTCACCAAGAAAGTGCTTAGAAATTTAAAGGCACTCTACACGGAAAACAAAAGGTATGTCAGATTTTTCAGAGCTACATGTGCCACATTCTCCAACAGTTACTATTAGAAATGGGAAACTTTAAGAGTTGCTGAACTTTAAATAACAATTAGCAAGATGCTCTCCACTCATTTATGCAGGACAAGGGGAACCATGAATGTACGTGGAACTGGGGTAAGGAATACAGCTATATACCCTGCCTGCTATGCTCCCAGTCAGGGCTTCCACCTGCTACCTGTTCTTGCATCCCGATCAAGACTCCTTATTGAATAACTGGGATCCATTAGTGAGGAGGCAGCTTGTCAAAATAATGCTCCTCTCTCAACCTTTCAAATTTTCAAGGGATCTTCAAATCTGGACCAGTGGCAGAATGGGGAAGGTGCTTAATAGGTTCTATACATTATTGGAGTGTGGATCTTCAGCATTAGGAGACAGGTTCTTCTTACAATACTTCATTTCTGTTAGTTTTAATGAAATTATATTACTGTAAGTAACAATTAGGCCGTATTAGTTTCTTCACCTTGGGCAGTTGTCATCCTCAGAAGGAGGAGGGAGGGGTGAGGGCTGGGAACAAGGGCTAAAATCTCTCCCAGCCTCCTCCTCCTCCCTCCCTCCCTCCCCCCCCCGAAAGAAAGATAGTGCATCAACAGCAGGGCAAGATATTCTGAGTAAGAGGCCTGACCTGTTCGGACTAAGAACTTTCAGCTGCAGGTGTGGCCTGCAGCCATTACCGGGGCGGGCTTAAAGCCAGGAGGCTGCCACTGGCAATGGGCCGCTGCCGGCAGGCCACCTCAAAGGGGTGAGCCTAAGGGGGCTGCCCTTTGGGGAGCCCTTCAGGGCAGACCGAGGGCAAGGGTGTGTGTTGTGTTGTGGTGATGGCTTTGTGTGATGCAGCATAAATTTTGAGTGTGTGTTTGTGTGTGCTGGTGAGAGCAGCACACTTGTTGGTTGTGTGGTAGCCTATTTAGTCCCTAGTGAGAGCGGGGAGGGCAGGGAAGGGTTCTTGGTGAGAGGACGTTCCCCTTATCTGCCTACACTGAAGGTCAAGGAAGGGCTGTGTTTATTCTCTTTTTTCATTATGTGCTTTGGCACAGATAGGGTGGCTAAGGGGGAGGGTTCAAATAGCATTGTGGCAGTTGTGACAGGTAGGGGAAGATATGGCTGTAAGATCTGGACTGGCCAGCCAAGGGGAACGAGGTTTAGACGGTTATGTGCTATTCCTTGTTCTGGTCCTGTTCCCAGCCTCAATAACTCTGGGAATCTTAACACCTGGCCATCAGCCCTGAGGATGCTGCTGCTGAATGCCATGTCGGTATCCCACAAGACAGCTGTCATCTATTATTTAATCCTGGATGAAGGGGCCGACCTGGCTTGTATCACTGAGACCTGGCTGGGAGTGGAGGGAGGCATTGACCTTTCCCAATTGTGCCTGGCTGGGTTCTCGGTACAGCACCAGCTGCAGCTTGATGGATGGGGAGGTGGGGTGGTGATCGTCTATTGGGATACCATCTCGCTGGCTAGGACCTTGGTCCAATGAAGTGTTAGATTCGAGTGTTTGTACCTGAGGGTGGCTGGGATAGGTTGGGCGTGCTGCTTGTGTACTGTCCATCCTGCTGTATGGCAGATGCTCTGCTTGAGTTGGCTGAGGTGGTCTCAGACGTGGCATTGAGGACCCTGAGGCTTTTGGTCTTGCGGGACTTTAATATTCACGCCGAGGCTGTCCTGTCTAGTCCCGCCCAAAATTTTATGGCTACCATGATGACCCTCAGACTACCCCAAGAAATAACTGCCCCCACACGTGTTGCAGGTCATACGCTTGATCTGGTCTTTTGGACTAAGGGTGATAGAGTTCTTGGGATAAGGGCTGTGGTTACACTCCCTTTGTCATGGACTGATCACTACCTGATCAAGTTTAGACTATCTGCTGACCTTCCCCTCCACAGAGGCGGGGGACCAATTAAGATGATCCGCCCTCGGAGGCTTATGGATCCGGAGGGCTTCCTGAGGTCCCTGAAGGATTGTTCAGCCATTATAGCAATGGTTCTGTCAATGCTCTAGTTGATAAACGGAACATTGAGGTAGCCCAGGCAGTTGACATGATTGCCCCTGTTACCTGGGGGACTTAGGTAAACAATTGCTGTGGAAGCCAAAACCTGTAGTGAAGCCTAAGGCAGGTTGCCCCCCCACAGAAGCCAGATTCGTCCTGGTGTTACGTCTCTAGTCACCATTGGATTGGATAACCATAAATCAGGCGAGAGACCAATGATTAGGGCCAAACCATATATTTAAAAGTCACTCACACAACAACAACACTTGTATAAACCCACCCTATCCCAGAAGAAAAAGGAGATAGATAGGTCCCGAATACACAAGGGGTATACGTTACAATGTCCGAGGTGGCGATTGAGGCCTGCGACCTTCAACCCTGTAGCTAATGTGAAGCCTTAGGGGAGGACAGCAGGGAGTCCCTCGCTGACAGAGATCCGTCCAATTGAACCGGGTCCTCTTCGTCGATGGATATATGCCTCCGGTGGAAAAGATAGGTCCCTCCAGGAGTTGGCACTTGATAGTCCTTCGACTCACCGTCCAATCCAGTAGGTAAGGATGGTATTAACAAAGTCCAAGTCCATATGGCCGAAGCCAGCAACCAAATAAGTGGGGAGTTCCCACACTCACGGTGACTACCTCCCCACGACTCGAACTATGATCCTTGTATCAATATCCACGAACAAAAATGGAACACCAGGGGAAACAGACAGGTAAACAGTGACAGACCAATAATGACACAGACGGACAGTGGCGAACCCGAACCTTTCTTTGGTCAGGGCTTATAAGCACTTGAAGGCGAGAAAAGGGTGACAAGGGTTGGGTGCACAGAATGTGCTGAGTGCAAAGCTCCAGAAGGGAGGAGTGCATAATTTCTGGGTAGTGTGCAGTTCATTTGAGTGCCGAGTGCACAGTTTGAGCTGAGTGCATAACTAAGGAGAGGGGTGCACATAGCATGGTGTGGTGTGCACCTAATGATTTGGCGGGAAAAGAGTTGAAAAGGAAAAAGAGACAAGATGGAGTCCAAAAGACTCCATTTTGACTCATAACAGCCTCTAATAATTTTACCCAGGCAACACTCCTAAGCGCCCTCTTTGAGCTAGTCGAGCCAAGTTTGCTCTCTGGTTTTCTGGGGAGTTGATGGCGGCAAAACTGTCTGTGAGACGGATAGAACGCCACATGGAGGAGAACTAGAGCTGAATCCGATCGATTGCGTGTTAGAGCTGAATTGTGAGTTTACTCTGTGGTAGTGCTGACAGCGAAGAAAAGCTATTTTCCCACCCATATCGCAGAATGCCATCCAGCGGAACTGTTTCGAGTGATGCGAGGCTTGTTACAGTCTGACACTCATGATGAAATGGAGGAGTTCTTGGCTCCTCACTGTGATGTGTTCGCAAAAGCACTTTGCGAGCGATCTTATCTGCATTCGGTATGATTTGGACTCTGGCTGCTATATAAGTGGGGCACAGAATGTGTTGAGCTCACCGCTCAAGTCATTTTTCTTTGGAACAGTTTCACCTATTGCAGACTGAGGATGTGGACAAGGTGCTTGGAGGAGTGCAACTGACCATGTGCTGGCTCAACCCCTGCCCTTCATGGTTTATTAAATCTAGCGGGGAAGGGATGACTGGCTGGGTCCAGGGGATTATTAGTACGTCTTTTAGATCTGGTATGGTTCCCGCCACCTTGAAAGAGGTGGTGATAAAACCGCTACTTAAGAAGCCTTCCCTGGACCCACGTGATTTGAATAACTATCTCCCAGTTGCTAATATCCCCTTCTTGGGCAAGGTACTCGAGCAGGTGGTGGCATTGCAACTCCAAGCTTTCTTGGAAGAAACTGATTATTTAGATCCATTTCAGTCTGGCTTTAGGCCAGGTTTTGGAACTAAAACCACCCTGGTCACACTGGTAGACGACCTATGCCAGAGGAGCGACGGGGGAGTGCATCCCTGTTGATTTTTCTTGGACCTCTCAGCGGCTTTTGATACCATCGACCAGGGTATCCTTCTGGAGTGCCTGGTGGAGTTGGGTATCGGAGTTTTGCAGTGGTTTCAGTCTTATCTGTTGGGATGCTTTCAGAAGGTGGAGCTAGGGGGCTGCTATTTGACCCCATGGCAGTTGCGCTATGGGGTTCCGCAGGGTTCCATCTTGTCCCCTATGCTGTTTAACGTCTACATGAAGCCGCTGGGAGAGGTCATAAAGCATTTTGGAGGACGGTGCCATAAATATGCAGATGACACCCAACTCTATTTCCCTGTGACATCAGAATCAGGTGCGGCAGTGACTGATCTAAACTGGTGTCTGGAGGTGGTGATGGTCTGGATGAAGTCACACAAGCTGAAGTTGAATCCAGATAAGACTGAGGTCCCATGGATTACGGGGCCATCTGTTGAGGAATGTGGCATGGCACCTGTTCTAGATGGGGTTACTCTCCCCCTGAAAGAACAGGTACGCAGCTTGGGAGTCCTCCTGGACCCTTTTTAACATTTGAGAACCAGATTTCGTTGGTGGCCAGGAGTGCTTTTGGGCAGCTTTGTCTGATCCGCCAGCTGCGACCCTTCCTGAACAAGCATGACTTGGCCACAGTGATCCACCCTCTTTTACATCCCAACTGGATTACTGTAATGCACTCTATGTGGTACTGCCTCTAAAGAGCCTTCAGAAACTTCAACTGGTCCAGAATGAGGGTGCTCGAGTTTTAACTAATATTCTTTCTATGGAGCACATTATACCAGTGCTCCGGCAGCTGCACTGGCTTCCCGTATGTTTCCTGGCACGATTTAAGGTCTTGGTTATGGCCTATAAAGCCCTAAACAGGTTGGGTCTGGGATATCTGAAGGACCATCTTCTTCCATATGAACCTGCCTAGGGATTGAGGTCAGCTGGGGAGACTCTGCTCAGTGTTCCCCCCACTTATGGAGATAAGATTAACATCTATGCAGAACAGGGCCTGCTCAGCTCTTGCTCCCAGGCTGTGGAATATCCCCGGGATATTCTCATGGCGCCAACGTTAACATTGTTTCGGTGTCAGGCTAAAGCCACGGTTTTTACTCATGCTTTTATTGGTGTTTGAGTCTGTATGTGTGTGTTCCTCTTTTCAAGATGCTTTTAGCAGGTTTTATGTCTTTCTTGGGTCTCGTATTTAAAATTTTTATAAATATTTGTATTGTGTTTTAAAAAATTTTTGTAAGCCGCCTCGAACATTTCTTTTTAGCATGTGATGGGGTTTAAAAGTCCCTCACCACAAACAAGATTTTAAAAGGAAAAATTTCTTTAACAAAGAAAATAGGGGCATGTGTCTGATGAAAGAAATGGGACAGCAATGTATTCCAAGTAAAGATGGGAAGAAGCGCTCCTCAAAAAAAAGTCAGAAGTGAGTCTGAGAGGTTTTAAATGCAAAGTTCTAGATCAATGCTCATATTATTCTTCAGACACATAATTTTGCAATACTCACACCAAAAGAAACAATATCTTTTCCCCCGAATTTATATGCCATAGGGTGAAGCAGAAAATGTAACAAAGCATTATTCTTGGTTGTATGGGGAGCCTCCATCAGGGATAAGAGTGCCATTGATTTAATTAGTCTACGTGTTGTTACAATTAGCTAATGATACCAGTCCATGTAGGTGAGTGATGAAATGCTGCCAAAATAATTCTTTTCTCACACACATAAGATACATTCCTTATATATTGGCTTGTGAACCATTCTCTTGCTGTTTTGTTCAGGTGAATAGAGGCTGATTGGAGGATGCAGGTCAGCCTCTCTGGATATGTGTGTACACTGCATTTAGACATCCACTAGCTTGTACCAGTGGGACTCCATTTAGCCGGCTGTCTGGGACCTTCCCTCCTCCCCCAAGGTTGTAGAGTCCAGGGTTCAGTGCAAGCTGGAAGGTCTGCACCTAAACAGCCTCTCCACCGGGGCCAGGTGCAGGTTGTTAACTACTGTGTCAAAATACTCTCCAAGTAAGCATTCAAGAGTTCACACCCTGCTCTATCTTTGCCAGCAGATAAGCATGCATAGTTCTTTTTCTTGAAAGGGGGAGGGGGGATATGTTAAATTGGTGGGTTTTATTTACAAATGCTGTGTCATTGAATCAGAATAAGCAAATGCTGTTACCACAGCTCTCACAAAAGGTAAAAGATTTCCCAAATGGTGCTAGAGTTCCTGAGCAGCTTTTGTGTAGGAGAGATACCAAATAACAACAAACTTGGTTATGTAAAGGACTCAAAATAAACAAAAGCTCAGCTGTTATTGGTAGTTTACAAAAGCAAAGAGAGATTGTGGCTAAAAAGAAACATTATTTTAAAGTAACTGAAAGCTGTTAAAACAACAAGGAGTCCTGTGGTACCTCAAAGACTAACAGAATTTTTGGGCACACACTTATGCCCAAATAAATCTGTTAGTCTTCAAGGTGCCATGGAACTCAGTATGTATTTGCAAAAACAATGAACACAGCTACCCTTCTGAGACTTGAAAGCTGTTAGTTTGACAGACATGGAAGACCAAGGACAGAGTTGGTCCATTACTTGATGAAGAGGGAAAGGCAATAACAGAGAACTCAGCAATGGCTGAAGTGTTAAATGTCTTGTTTTTTCTTCTGGTTTTTACCAAGAGGTTAGCACTGATTGGATGACTAGCATAGTGAACATCACTGTAAAAGGATGATCTAACAATAAAATAGGGAAAGAACAAGTTAAGATTTACTTTGACAAGTTAGATGTCTTCAAGTCATCAGGACCTGACAAAATGTATCCAAATGAAAAAAAGCTTGAAAACTGCTGATTTAGAAGATCCTAAAAAATTTGATTTGGAGGTGCAGACCTCTTTGGTATTCTTAGACAATGTCTGTGGACCGTATCTTGAAAAGCACTTTTCTATGGTAACGATAGCCTTTTTCAGATCTCCTTAGACATAGTCTGCAGACCTCTAATTGTAAACCACTGTCCTGGAATACTTAAGAACCTGGCTGACAAGAGCTCTGAGCTATTAGCAATTTTCTTTGGGAAATCATGGAAGATTGGAGAGTTCCAGGACTACTGGAAAAAAGTATTGTATTTGTCCATCTGTAAAAAGGCCAGTAAGGATAATCAGGAAATTTATAGACCAGTTAGCTTAACTTTGGTACCCAGAAAGATAGTGGAGCAAATAATCAGTGGGTCTTATGGGATGGGAGCAGGATTAAAAAGAAGAGTCCTGAGCAGGGTCTAGTAAGGGGCGCAAATATGCTTGCTTGCTCCTGGTGCTAAAATATCTAGTTACAGTGCTCCTAAATGGTTCAGAGTCCAGCTGAAAGAGTAAATAGTGTGAGGTCCCATGGGAATTTGTCTTGGATCTGAGTCTGTTCAATATCTGTAAATGATTTGGATAATGACGTAAGGCAGCAGTCCCGAACCACTGGTCTGTGGTTTGCTGCTGGGCTGCGGACCTCTGGCTGCTGGGCCACGGCGGCTCTGGGAACTGGGGCTGGGGTACGTTGCTCTCACCATGACTGTTGGGAGAGGCGTGTCCTGCCCCACTTCTTAGCCAACTAGCATTGGGCAGGGGAGAGATTCTTCCCGGACATGGAAGAGTGCTTTGCTGCATGGTGGGAGGGCCACGCAGAGCCTGGCACTGCAGCCTTAGAGCAGCCATGACCCGGGCAGCAGAGCTCAGCTGGCGGCTGGGAGGCAGCACAGTGCTAGATGAAGGTGGCAGAGCAGGCACATATAATGAATATGCAGATAAAATGTTACCAGTCCACCAAAAGTTTGTGAATGGGTTTGTCGGTCCCCAGTATAAAAAAGGTTGGGAACCACTGCCTTAGAGCCCCTGCACCTCCTAGTGCTAACCTCCTGTTTCCAGAGCCCCAGTGCACCCCCCCATAATCTCCCCCCTCAGTGCCAGCCCCCCAGCACAAGCCCCCCTCCCCCCCACCTAGCCCTGCGCTACCTCTCAGATGCCACCTGAGTACCGCTGCCTGGGTCGCAGTTGCTCTAAGGCTGCTGTGCTGGCCTCGTTCGCCCCTCCCGCTGCGCACAACTCCCTCTTCTGCGTTCGGGAAGAGGCCCCTGCCCTGCCAGGCCTGGTGATAGCCCATCTCCTGACACACGCATGGGATTGGCAGTGTCTGCGGTACAGGTGACGGGGCGAGCGCATGTTTCTGGTGGCTCGCGATTTCCTCCCCAGGCCATTACCAGTCAGGACCTAGAGGCACAGGATCATTCAACCTGTGCGCATCTCAGGCTTGCGGCACCCACGCGACAAGCCAGGTGGTACTAGCCCCCTTGACACCTCAGGTTTGAGTGCAGGGGGAGCTGGGCTCCCTGACAACTCCAACTGGCACTGCTGGCTCTGGCACCCCGGGATGTTGGGAAGCAGCCAGACACGTGGTGCAGGCTGGAGCCAGCAGGGGAGATCCCGTGGAGGAAGCCAGGCCCTACTGGAGGAAGGACAGAAGTCTCAGATGCACAGCGTGGCTCCTCTGGGCCTCTTAACTGATCTTCTTCAGGATCCTCCTGGCTGCAAAGGCTACACTTCCTGGTTCCGAACATGTTGCCTGCAATGGGAAGGAGACTGGGCAGCCACCGCCATGCAGCCTTGCGGGCTGGGCCACCTGGCTGCTGCTGGAGCTGGAACTGGGGCTGTGGTAAGGCTGCCCCAGCAGGGAGAGCCTCTCTGTGGGCCAGCTCCACTCACTGTGGGAGGAGAGTTTTAACTGCATGCGCAGGTGTGCACCTTATAGGGAATGCAGCTCCCCAGTGGGCGAGGCTCATTAGCAGCTGGGGGCATGGCCTGGCAGAATGGCACAGCCTGGCAGGCAGGGGTTTGTGGCCTACCACTGGTCTGTGGACTGGTGTTTGGGAACCACTACTCTGAGGGCTGGCAGTGGGGGGGCTCTGAGGACAGGAAGCTGGCACTGGGGGGGGGGGGGGGTTCAGTGCAGGAAATTCTGGGGTCAGTCGCTGGCGATGGAGGGTAGTGGAGTGGTGGGGGACTGTAGGGGTTAGGGCTGGCACTAGGAGACTCTGGAGGTGGGGGCTTTTGGCAGACGAGTAACATTTTATTTGAAGCAAACATCTGCTTTTGACAAGGCCAGTGCGGAACCAGCTTTTAAGAAGGCTTCCTGTGAACACTGGCTCCTGGGGAGCCACCTGCTCCCCCCCACTCCTGCAACTGTATCGGAACAGGGGCAGGCAGGAGCCGTACATATAGGGAGGTAGCTTTTAAGCTGGCTCACTGCATGTACAGGCTCCTGTGGGGCCCCCTCCCCCTCCCACCTCTGTGCTGCTGCCTCTGATACAGAGGCAGTAATGTGGAGGGGCAGGTGTCTCTGTGGGAGCCAGTGCTCACGGGGAGCCATCTTAAAAGCCACGTCCCCACGTGCACTGGCTTCATAGGGCCTGCCTCCCCTTCCTCCCCGTGTGTAAAGGTGTACATGTTTACAAAAAAATGCTTTTTAACAACCCTAATTCAAATGCATGTTTTGATATGTAGAAAAGTTCAATGCTACTTGATTATTTAGCCCCTGCAACATGCGCATTCGTTTGCTATGTCCTTAGTTGCTTGCCTTTTCAGAAATAGACACAAAAGGAACTTTGCTGAGTAGGAAGGAATGCTAGGTAAATTTAATGTTTTCCAGCACCACCAGATCCTTGCATAGCTGCATATACATTCTGGACGCTGACGAATAGCTCTTGCACATAGCACCCTCCTTGAGGCCAGGTTTACGTGTGCTGCAGCAGCAATGTTGCCAACCCCAAGCAAAAAACATTAGTTAGCAAAAAGAAATTATGAGAACTTAAAAAAAATAGTATTTGAGGACTTTTGGCTTCTCATTTTAGAGCCTGAAAATTACTAATTGGACCCATTTTTAGGATTTTCCCTATAATCTTGAGGGTTGGAAGCTTACTTTTTTATTTTAGCTTCTGGCATAATTTGCCTTTAGGAGTTGGGATGCTAAGCAAGTCACCAGAGACTTTCTATAACATCTTGAGAGTTGGCATCACTGTGATATTTTAAAAGCTTCAGGGGATAGCCAAGTTAGTCTGTAACTGGAAAAACTTGAAAAACAACTAATAGTCTAGCAACACCCTAAAGACCAACAAAACATGTAGATCAGTGATTCCCAACCTTCTTCCCATGGAGGAACTCCTAAAATAATTTTTCATATCCTGAGGGACCCCTACCTATGAAAACGTTTGCTTGGCCAGAAAAAGTTGACAGCAGGGAGCACAATTCAATTACTGCTAAATTATCGTCAAGAAAATTTATTTGTAAAGAGCTGTTATATTTATACGTCAGCTTACATTGTAAGAAAACATTTATTTATTTATGTATTTTTATTTATTCCACGATTTCTTGCAGAACCCCTGACGATGGTCTGTGGAACCCCAGGATTCCGCGGAACCCTGGTTGGGAAACACTGATGTAGATGGTATCATGAGCTTTCGTCTGAAGAAGTGGGTTGTACCCATGAAAGCTCATGATACCATCTACATGTTTTGTTAATCTTTAAGGTGCTACTGTGGTATTTTAGTCACTGTTCAATTGCTGAAAAAAACTGACTTCCTTGGTTGTGTATGAATGAGGGTATGTAACTGAGGGTGGGATTTGTCTTAGAGCACTAATGTAATCTTTTTTTTCATTTCTGTTTTGTGGGAAGAATATATTATGTCACCAAAAAGCAATTAATATCAACCACAAAATCCAGATAAGCCCATTAGACATGGGAATATACAGAAGATGCAGTATTATTTTGGATATTGTACTGCTGGAGAAATTCTGTGCTACTGCGCATGTGCATAATTAACAAGCTACATGTATTTTATTTTTGTGCAAAAAAGCATCTTCTGAAAAGTTGCTGTAGTATTGCTTTTTTCCCCACTGCGGGCACTGTGGGGCTAGAGCACAGGAGCTGCTCCCAGCCAGCTAGGGCAAAGATAGAGCCTGTTGTAGAGCTTTCTTTACAGCACCAGTTAGGCCTGGTCAATAGACAGGGTCTATGGGGAGACAAACAATGTGGGATTCTTGCAGGGGGGTTAGACAGGGGCTCATACGGGCTAGTAGGGGAGGACAGACCAGAGCAGGGTCTGAAGGGGTGTGGAAGTAAAGAGTGACGGGAGTGGGAGGTGCAGGGCCACATGGTGATGAATAGGGGGTGCAGAGCTACAGAAAGAAGGGAGTGGTTGAGTAGGGGCACAGAGATTCATGAGGATACAACCATATGGGGAGGAGGGAGAGGCTCCTCTGTTATGCCAGCTACTATCTTACCTGCAGTTGCTTTAACTGTCCTATTCTCTTATTTCATCATCAACCTCTGGCAACTTTTAATTAACCTTTGCAGGATAACTCATGCAGATGGCATCTGTCAGTTAGCATTGGTCTGAATAAAGCAGTCTAGCTATGCTTTGCATAAACCATTCCCTGGGTCGCATTGATAAAGAAGGTGGTATCTGACTCAGATCCCTTGACTTCTACAATGGTTGCATACAGTAACACCAACATACAGCTTCTCAACATGTGGATTGCACTTCACATGTTGGTAAATTAAATTGGTGGGTGTCCAGCTTGAATTTTCGCTTTGATACACTGTTGTATGTGTGTATGCTTTTATAGTATTGTTCCTCTCCTGCCTCTTTTGTTACACCAGCCAATATTTAAGCTTACGCTCTCTCCCCAGGAGGATAAAAGGAATCAAGATATCAGGAAAAAGAAGAGGTTACATCAGGCATCTTGTGAGGCTCTGTTAAGAATTTAACTAGAACAGCACATCACTAAATCACTCAGATTAATGGGGAGTATTGAATATGCTGAAATATTGTATAACAAAGGCAATACAAAATCAAGTATAATATAGTTCAAAGGACCTGATTTAGAGCACCATGAAGTCTGTGGAGTGTTGTCACTTAGGCTACACCTACACTACAGCAGGAATCAATACTCTGAAATTGATCGACTGACAGTCAATTTGGCAGGTCTGGTGAAGACCCACAAAATCAACCACAGATCACTCTGTAGTTGACCCATGTACTCTTACCTTACACTTCTCATCCAGGATAGTCGATGGAAGAGTGTCTCCCATTGACCTCCTCTGGTGTAGACCCCATGGTAATATGACCTAAGGTAAGTTGACACCAGCTATATTATTCACATAGCTGGAGTTGCATGCCTTAGGTCGACTTTTTGTGGCAGTGTAGACATGCTTAGTTTTATAGGCTACACGGGTACAGCTCTATGAAGAGAGAAGGTTACCATACACACGTTTGGTATAAAGGCACTTGCAACTTTCTCATTTAAAAAACTGTAGAATAAACCCGAATTTATGCACTAGTTAAAACTGACTTTAGAAAATACTTCAATTGGTCTCAAATAAGATTCTTTGAATTATTAAAAATGGCATAGTTCATAATGAAAGTTTATCTTTATCAAATTAATACTTTATAAACTTTGCTAAAGATATCTTGAACATGAAAAATGCTATGCCAGTGCTAAATGTTATTGTTTAATTGCATGTATGGAATATGTGAGATCAAGGTTTAATCTGGCTACCATTTCCTCCTGGGAATGGCATGTCCTTTTTGAAGTCAGCATTTCCTTTCCAGGGGATGTTGCTCACAGTTGTAAGAAAGATCATAGCAGCTGGAATGAAATGCCTGACATTGAAATACCTGTGATTACTCTACTCTAGTTTATGCTTTGCATAAACCATTCCTTGGGTCGCATTGATAAAGAAGGTGGTATCTGACTCAGATCCCTTGACTTTTACAATGGTTGCATACACTTACACCAGCATACAGCTTCTCAACATGTGGATTGCACTTCACATGTTGGTAAATTAAATTGGTGGGTGTCCAGCTTGAATTTTCGCTTTGATACACTGTTGTATGTGGGTATGCTTTTATAGTATTGTTCCTCTCCTTTACTCAGACAGTAATCACTGATCTTGCTGACACCAGGCAGTAACTAATTTTTTAAAAAACCATTGAAAATACCACATGTGAAGTCTTCATAGCTATACAATGCCAAAACCGAGTATAAAGCTGTGTAGGATCTGTTCAAATGATATCTATATGAAAGCTATTACAAAATGCATGCTTGTATGGAACTAGATTAAAAGGATGACAGTCATATAAAACCACATTTGTTTCTTTGTAACTGCAGACTTGGTAGTGGTTTGTTCTGAGCCCAGGAGCAATGTGGGTCACAGAAGGAAAATGGACTATGATGAATGCTGAAGACCGAGATCTTACACTAAAATCTAACTTCCTGTTGTCTTTTTTTCAATGGTGATAACTCTTGAAAAAATTAAGTACAGTTGGATCGTCACTCATCTGCACTTCACTATACTGCCTATATTGTTTGCCTAGAAAAATGGCCACTTCTCTGCCAAGATTTAATTGCTTAGTGTTATGCTGAGGCGCTGCATTAGGAAGACTTCATTATTGTTTACAAAATATACTGCAGAACATTTACTAGCATATTGTGAAGTATTGCCATAAATAATTCTAATGACTACAGCTGTGGAGAGAAATGGGCGGAGGGCTCAGTCCAACTCCCACTGAAATCAGTGAGTAACTTCCTTATGAATTAAATGAGCAAGGCTTGGTCCCAAGCCTATATTATGATGCAGTACATCATTGCAATTATTGATGTGTTGGGATTTTTCCATATTAAGTCACAGCATTCAATAGTTTGCAATGTTTTTCATTGTCATTAGTATGACATCAGAAGATTTTTACTGTACTCTCAGTAAACTACTCTTTTTTAGGTGGTCCCTGAGTAAATCTCACAAAATTGTTTGACATGTTCCCAACCATCCTGTTGATGCATGATAACCTTGTTATTTAGAAAGGGCAGCTATTTTACGTGTGTGTGTGTGTGTGTGGGAGAGAGAGAGAGAGAGAGAGAGAGAATCCCTTTGGTCTCTGAACTTTTATCTGTGAATGTCTTCCAAAATTATCAGCTAAAATTTAAGCTGTGTGGGAAAACACCTTCTTATTCCATAGTGCTTTCTGCATCAAAAAATTAAAAATTCTGTAAAATTCTGCAAATTTTATTTGTCAGTAAGTGGAGACTCCAGGAGATCACATTGCAGCCTTTCCTTCTTCTGCTAGGATAGGAACTTGGCAATGAGATACCTCTGTGTGCATGTCCGAAGGCCACGGGGAAGCATTTTACAGGATGGCTTGGATGTCAGCCTTAGCCCAAAATCCATTTTAATGACAAAAAAGAAATAGCTGATACCAGTGGCTGAGTTCAGCCCTCATCCAGGCCCTTGACTGGGTCATCAGTCTCTAAATGGCCTTTGCCATTTCTCTCTAAGCCTGAAAAGTAAGAGGTGCTTGGGATGTGCAGTTGAATAAGAAAAGGAATTCTATTTAGGGACCAGTCCTTTTTTTCTGTCCTGATTTACATGCATTCCCAGCAGTATTCCCTGTAAGCTGAGTGATTCAAATACTGCCCAGCTGATTAGCAGAACGCCCATAGTGCCTGCCCACAGTTTTCTACAGGAGGTACACATCCACACATGCTTCAGCATGCATAATAAAATTTATTCTGCCCATGAATGGAAAAAATTAGAAGGAAAATTGCTCCGCAGGTAATCCTGCGGCACTGATTGTTGCTTTTCTGCTCCAGGTACATGGGCCCTTGCATTTTGACTGCTCACTCACTGGCCTGACAATGAACCCTCCTATCCTTTCTCTTCCTGGCCCATCTCCCTTTACTAGCCATCCCCAGCCTGGTAGGGTTGCCAGATAATTTCACAAAAAATACCGAACATGGTGGGGGGAAAAAATTGGTTGAGCAAAAACAAACAAACAAACAGGGGCCGGACTGTCCGGGCAAAAACTGGACACCTGGCAACCCTACAGCCTGGTTTCTCCTCATCCCCTTCCTGAAATCCCATGCCAGGTTCTACTCCCCAAGCTCTGCTGCCCCTTCTCTTCTCAGCCTGCACGTACCCCCCTCCCCTCCAATTTGCTTTTCCTGCTCAATCATATGCTACAGATTTTTGCTCGTGGCCCTGTGGGTGGTGTTGGAGCTCTCAGCTGGTCAGCTGAGGAGTGAGTGGGCAGAGGGGAGAGGGTTGGGCAGAAGTCTGTGAGCCCAGCATGGGGAAGGGGCTTGAAGGGAGGGGACCGGGAGAAGCCTTCCGCCGAGCAGGGGAAAAGGAAAAGGGATGGAGAGGAATCTGTGCCGTAGACAGCATAGCCAGTTAGGGGAAGCCTGAGCCCTTTGTTCCTCCCCCCCCCCCTCGGCCCCAGCTATGGCAGCCTGAGCATGGGCCCCATTTGCCCTGCTCTAAGGCCAGCAGTGCCTTCCGGGAAGAAAAATTCCTATTCTTGCATATGGGAAAGCCTTTTCTGCTTCAATGAAAATAAATTTGTTTCTGAACCCTTAGGAGTATTGTTGGATCAACACTAATTATAGCCAGGGAATCTCAAAGGTCTCTAAATTGGTATAATACCAACCCAGAGGACTGGAACTAATGAACTTTCATCTGTTGCATTTGACGAGACTGTATAATGGGTCCATGTAGTACTCTGCTTTAGAACTTGGACTTTTCCGAGGCTCCCTGTGAACTCCTGTGGATAGCTGCAAAGCACCATTGTGTTCATGGTATCTGTTAGTTATTACATAGACTATTGCGGAGCTAAGGCAGCAGTCGTGGCTGTGGAATCCCTCTGCAGTTTTCTGTATTAGGGACAATTTCGTTTGGCCAATCCAAGATTTCCTTGGGTCACAGATACGTTGGTTAGGATGGGAGCTAGGGATGAATTCATTTTGGATGGGAATTTAACTAACCTTGACATTTGTTTAATATTCTACAAAAGGAAAAAAGAAAAGCTAATGCTTGCATTCTCTTAAGGGGAGAGAAGGGAGAAGTTGCTATCCAATATTTATTTAATATAAATATAAGGTCATATTTCTAATTCAAAATATGACCTTTTCAATTCAAAACTGTATAAATAGGAGCAGCTACGGCCAACCTTTATTATATTACAACCAGTATAATCTGTCTGTACTTGGAGCTCATAGTCAAAGAATGATATTCTTTAGGAATAAATGTTCCTAGCAGTTTTTAAATGCAGAATATTAATCATACAAATTTGGCCTCCTATAAGGTTCAATGTTTTCAATCTAAAGTGCTGAAGAAATGATTCATTTCATGCTATTTTCACATACCATTACAATATATAATGACACCTTTCACTTTTGTCATACATCAGGCCAATACAAAGTGAGAGATGACTTTAAGAGCACAGGTACACTTACGGGGGGGGGGGGGGGGAGTATAGAGCACAGACTGCAGCCCAGCTAGCATGGGTATAAGTAGCTGAATAGACAGTGAGGCGCAGCTTGGGCAAAGAGATTCTAGAGTATATGCCCTGATTGAAAGACAGACAGTCAGCAGAGGAGGCCAGTTATCTTAGTGGAAATATAGAGGGGCTAATTGGGTGGAAATAACCCCAGTAGGTAGGTCTATATAAACAAAGGAAATGCTCAGAGTAGGGAGCCTGCAGGAAGACAGAAATAGGCCAGGATGAGCTGCTGCTACTAGTTTACCCTGCTCCAGAAGCAAGTAGGAAATTGTCTACTGATTGTAAATACTAATATGTAATAAAGCACATTAAAGAAGACTTGGATTGTTTGAGGTAGGTGAGTGGGGTTGGAAATAATTCATGAACCCCCAGTGATGCTCCCGCAGACATAAGCAACAAAAATTGGAGAATGAAACTCTACTACTACTAGTTTGTAGGTTATTTCCCCCCCGAGTATTGATTCACGGTCACTTCTGAGTAAAACACACTGTTTTTTTTTTTTCATTTTGTACTCCTATTACACTGAGAGGCAATGGTGACTACTTGGATCACAAACCTCTTTACAATTAGCTGTGAATATACTTTTCATTTAAATGTTTCATACAGCTATCTTATGGAGCCACATCTAAAATAATATCTAGTAGTCTGCCCAGAAACCCGGCTTGGCATTGACAAAGGATTCCAGTGTGGGGAGGAGAGAGAGAAAACATGCAAAATACTGGGAGAGATAAAAATATAGCCAAAAGACACAGCTGAAATCAGTGTCTGTTCCCGGAAGAAGCTTAGGGAGAAGTGTGGTGGTTTTTTTTTTTTTTTTTTTTTTTTTTTTTTTTGGTAGGGGCGAGGGGAGGGAGTGCAGGCTGAAAAGATTGTTAAAATCAAAGACTCCTAGAAGATCAGGATTGGAAGAGACGTCAGGAAGCCATTTAAGTCAACCCCCTGCTCAAAACAGAACCAGCCCCAACTAAATCATTCCAGTGAAGGATTTGTCAAGCTTGGCCTTAAAAATCTTTAAGGATGGTGATTCCATTGGCTCCCCAGACAACCCATTGCAGTGCTGTACCTCCCTCCTACTAGTTTTTCCTAATATTCAACCTAGATCTCCCCCATTGCAACTTAAGACCATCACTACTTGGTCTGTCATCTGACATGACTGAGAATAACCTCCGTCCTCTTTGGAACCCCCTTTCAGGTAGTTGAAGGCTGCTATAAAATCCTCCCCCCCCCAATTCTTCTCTTCTGCAGATTAAATCAGCCTACTTCCCTCACCCTCTCCTCACAAGTTATGTGCTCCAGCCCCCAAATTATTTTTGTTTCCTTCCACTAGACTCTCCAATTTGTCCACATAATTTCTGTAGTGTGGGGGGAAGGACTGTACATTATTCTCCAGATGTGGCCTCATCAGTGCCGAATAAAAGGGAATAATCACTCACTTGGATCTACTTGCAGTGCTCCTATTTATGCTGACGATGGTTATATCATCATAGAAGGCAAGTAGGTTGGTCAGGCACGACTTGCCAATGGTGAATCCATGTTGACTATTATTGATCACGTTCCTCTCCTCCAAGTGTTTCAAAATTGATTCCTGAAAAACCTGCTCCATGATTTTTCCAAGGACTGAGGTGAGGCTGACTGCTCTGTAGTTTCCCAGATCCTCCTCCTTCCCCTTTTTGAAGATCGGCATTACATTTGCTTTTTCCCAAACATCTGGGATCGCCTCTGATTGCCAAAAGTTTTAAAAAATAATGGCCAATGGCTCTGTAATCACATCAGCCAACGCTCTCAGCACTCTTGGATGCATTAGAGCCATCTTCGTAGGCTTGTGCATGTCCAGCTGTTCTTTCACCCCTGAGGGCTGTTCACTTCCTTGTACTGTGCTGCCCAGTGCAACCATCTGGGAGCTGACTTTGCCTGTGAAGATCAAAGCAAAAAAAAAAAAAAAAAATTGAGTACTGCTTCAGCTGTTTCCAAATCATCTGTCATTAGGTTGCCTTCCCCATCCAGTAAGGGTCCCATGCTTTCCCTGGCCACCTTCTTATTATTAACAAATCTGTAAAAAGCCTTCTGTTTTTATACTCTTCCCTAGTTATCTGTCCAAGTTTCCACTTGTTGTAAGCTTCCTTTTTGTGTTTAAGTTCACTGAAGAGTTCTCTGTTAAGCCAAGCTGGTTGCCTGTCATATTTGCTCCTCTTTCAGCACACTGGGATGGTTTGTTCCTGCAGCCTCAATAAGGCCTTTTTAAAATACAGCCAGCTCTCCTGGACTCCTTTCCCTCTCATATTAACCTCCCAGTGTATTCTGCTCATCAATTCTCTGAGGGAGTCAAAGTATGTGATGTTCTTAGTTTTATTGTTCAAGTGATAGCAGTCTGCACCACAGTGGCAAGAGTTTAGAATTCAATCTCTGCTGATGCACTATGGGGAAATTACTACAGGTTGAACCTTCCTAGTCTGACTCCCTGGGGACCTGACATGTCCCAAATGAGGGAATTTGCCAAATCCCCTGCCACTGGCCTCCTGGGACACTGCCCCACCCTCCAGCTGGCTCTGCTCCTACTGCTGCAGGGCTTGGGCTCGGATCTGGCCTGCTGCTGCAAATCATCTAGGGTTCTCCGGAGATGGAGCTCCCCTGCTGCCATGGCCCCATTTCTGCCCCGCCCAGGTGGGGCTTCCTGGGGAACAGGACACTGTGGCTACCCTGCTGCTGCTGCGCTAGGTCGGGGCTCTGCGGCTGCCCTGCTGCTGCGCCCAGCCAAGGCTTGGTGGCTGCCACCGCCACCTGACTGGGGCTCCCTTGGGATGGGGTTCTGTAGCTGTCCCCTGCTGCCACACCCTGCTGATGCTCCCCGGAGACAGGACTCGCTTGTCCCAATGATGGGGCTCTCCGCTGCTAGACTCCTGACTGGCTTGCACTCCCAGGAGCTGGGGCTCTGTGGTCCAGCAACATCCATGATCCTGCTGAACCACAGATATTGCTGGACCAGAGAGTCCCAGATTTAGGAGGTTCAACCTGTACAATTGCACATACTATAATTGATCTTTTCCTTTAAAAATCAACAGCAAGCCCCTGGCACAGGGTTGGGCAAAATACGGCCTGGGGGCCAGATCTGTCCTGTCAAGCCACCGGATCCGGCAAATGGACCACCCTGCCAGGATCCTCCGGCACAGAGCTGCCACAGTTTAAAGTGCAGTCCCTATGTTTCTCTGCTCTGCGAGGGGGGGGCTTTGTGTGATGTTCCCCGCCCCCAGCCTAATGCTCAGCTCCTATTGGCCAGAAACAACCAGCCAATAAGAACTGATCTCAGGCAATCTCTCAACTCCTATTGGCTGGAAACAGGCAGCCAATCAGAGCTGAGAGATTGGCCTGAGAGCTAGGGGCGGGGCAAGCCTCTTTCCCCACCTGGAGCTGAGAGCCATGTGGGGGGAGCAGCCTGTATTTTCAATTGGTCTGGGTCTGCAGTAGACAGGGAGCCCAGCCTGTGTCGGGGGTGCTGCAGGCTGGGAGATGCTTAGGTAAGCGCCTCCCAGCCAGAGCCTGCTTCTGGCACCCCTACCCCTTCTGCACCCCAACTCCCTCCCCCAGGTCACCATCCAAACTCTCTGTACCCTCTGCCCCGGGTCTCAACCCCCTCCTTCACCTAAACACCCTCTCAGACCCCACACCATGTCCTGTACCCCAGTCCCTTACCCCGTGCGCCCTTCTGTACCCAGCTTCCATCCTAGACCCTGCACCCCCTCCACAGAAAAGTGCGGCTCTTGACCACTTACCAAAATCTTCAAGTGCCCCTCCCCCACCAAAAATGATTTCCCACTCCTGCCCTAGAATTTACATACAAATACAGTAATATAATATTACTTAGGTTGTAAAGTCAAGTTCTTGAAAGTTAAAATAGGAGACTTATAGTTGCCAGTGCATACACATCATAATACAGTCTTTAATTACATGATCACAATATTTTTTTTCCACAGGGCTCCTGCCTCATTCAGTGAACAGGGTGGATTAACAAGGGGGCAGAATTAAGGTAGCATAGCCATTCATATGTCTGGGTCTTCCTAACAGTGAGTGCTGCAATTAAAATAACATTTTTGTGTGTGTGCAGTATGTTAATCAGCAATATAAGGCTGCATTAAAAGTAGACAAATGTAATCAAAACAATGTCATGTCCTATTTGGGGTGGTTTTGTCACATGTTCCCATTATTAGATCACAGCAACTCGATAAGCACCAGGGGGAAGTGAGTCAGTAGCTTGTCTGTTGCAATAATCTCCACTCCGCTGCTGATTTAGAATAAAATTTTTAAATCACTATATTTCTGAATTATCAAGACTTTTGGAAATAATTATGGCCTGGTACAGTCAAAACTATAGTGGTAAGATTGAGAATAACCGTGGATTCATATTTACATGAAGTAAATACATTAAAGTTACTGATCTTAGGAATAACTGTAGCCTGATGAGCTTTGAGTTTAGAAAAGCTCTGCAAGCCATCAGCCATCATTGATTGGGTTTCACATACACAAATGTATTGCTAGCCTGAGACAAAACAGATCTGAATAATGTTTTGAACAAAATATGGTATGTAGAGACTCAGGCACTTGAGTGCTGATGCTGATAACAGTTAAAACAAGTATAAGTAACTTTATAGGTATAAATGGTCCCATTGCACTCTCAATTGGGGAATTTTTATTTAGTTGAAGCAAAGCAACCAATGAGATATTTGCAGTATTCAAATTATATTTAGTTGTGAAGAAGGCTGAAAGAATAAGATTAGAAGAAGGAAAAATCAACAAAAATAAGATCCTGCTGTTATCAATGCTAATATTATTTCTTGGCATTAACAGAAATACTTCCTCTCTTGTCTTGTGGAAGAGATGGAAATAAATATAAACAAATTAGGCAAACATCTGTGCAGATGCACAAATCAAATCCTATTGATTTCAGTACCCTTGAATGCATTCTTCATAAGCACTGATTATGTCTCCTGGTGATAAGTAATATGTTAATGCAAATGTTTTCTGTTCTTTCTTACTCCACAATTAAATTTGTTTAAATGAATAGTTTTTTAAAATAAGAACAGGGCAACTCAGCTCTCAGATATTATTCTGGAAATATATATTTTACATATCATAATTTTTAATGCAGGGGTAGGCAGTCATTTTTGATGGCGGGGGGACACTTCAAGATTTTGGTAAGTGGTCAAGGGCAGCACTTTTCTATCGAGGTGTGGGGTGCTGGGTTTGGGATAGAGGTTGGGTGCAGAAAGGAATGTGAGACTAATTTCACATTTAAGTGTATGGTTCAGCTCTTAGACTCAGTTAAGTTACGTTTGTTTTAAAAAGTTCCAGAATGGCCAGTAGTTTGGAATATAGAATTGATTTTCTTCTTAAGGCATGATGTGGTGCTGCATTGCATCATGGGTGCATATACTCTGCTTTGCTTCACCAATCCAGCCCAGGCTCAGTGCAGAGGCCAGGTATGGGAGGGGGGAGAGATGTCCCTACTCTCTTTATGCCACTGTGCCTATCTAGGGAGTAGGTACAGCAATTCTGTTGGCTCTTTAGAGAGCCAATGTAAGGTGGAAGGAAGAGAAGGAAAAGACTTCTTGTGTCTCCCCTATCCCAAACACATACGTATGTCAGATCCAGACAGAATCTGTCCCTTAGTTAATGTATTATGAAGACATCCTAATCCAGGTGAACAGGAGTTGTAATATTCAACATGCATTAGGGACAGTGCTTAATTTGTAATGAAAGAGGTGCTGGCCTCAAGCAAAGGTGCCAGAGGTCAACTAACTTTAAAAAAAAAAAAATCTTTCCTAACTGATGTGGCAAGTCCAGGATCAATTTAGCCAATAAAGTTTTGTGACAAGGAAGGACAAAAAAATGTGAAATTTCAGTTTGTCCTCCTAAAAGTTTTGATCTTTAAATCCGAAGCTACCTTTGCTTCACATTTTAATATACCTTCTCTCTGTTGGTCTCTTTTAGCTATGATGTTTGCCTTCTCCTCCTCCAGAAGATTTTAAGCATTGAGATTCAGGAGAAGGATGCCATCTGAGAGGTGCCTCAGGTTAGTACATCAAAGCAGTGCAGGATGTTATTATCATTTAGCATGGCATTTACTGAAGCACTGGTCAACATATGATGCATTAACAAAAGCATTCAATTAGCACCTGCATCTCTAAATTATAGCCTGGAAGACATTGCTTTCAGTGTTACTGTTTCCATTATCATTAACAGCATGAAGCATGCATGAGAATGTAGTAATTTACTTGAACCCCGCAATCTTCTCCAATTCCCTATTATTTCTCATAATTTATGCCCTTGTCTATCTTAGGAATTTTCCTGCTGGCTTTTGCAGTGGACATTCAATGATGTCAGTGCATGTCCAAAGTATAGACAAAAAAACCATACCCCCAAAAAAGCCCCAAACGCCCACCTAACTCTGGAGTCAACTGGGTTTTGCATTGGTACAGCTGTAATGGTGGCTGGTGATTATTTGCTAGGACTGGATCACTTTCCCAGTGGCTTTCTATATAAGAAAGCTGCAAGGCATTTTTTTTCATGCACTTTTTTCTGTTTTCTCAAAGTTCTTGAGCCTGGTTCTGAGGCTGCTCTGTTTTATTACCCACTGCCGAGAGCTCACTGGACCAACTTGGCAGTGACATCCCATGATATCTCCTTTTCCTCTGCAATGATTCCACACTGAAAGATTTGTTTACATACTGAGGGGGATAATGAACTGCTTGGATTTGCTAGGATTATGGCCATTTTGTACATGCCTGCAAATTAATGCTCTCGTGTTGATGACTTTCATTTGTAACTGTCCATAATGAACATAAAGATGTATGTATCGTGCAACTATCTAAGGGTGGTGGAAATCAGAAAAATTACTAAAAGTGAACATTGGTGCACTACAAATATTTGTTCCTTCTGTTTCCAACTCTGCTGAGTTTATGGACAAAATTGGTGTTATGTTCCTGTTGATAGTGGGAAGAGAGAATGCACATGACCAAATTGTCTTCTATTCTTCCTCAAGCATCAGTAACAGAATTCCAGTTTTGGCTTTGGGTTCTTTATTGTTCATGCTGATAAATGAAGCTGAAAAAATACAGATGAATTTTTTTCCGTTTTCAAGTTGAGCTTACAGCACTGACTGGTTAAAATAATAAATCTTGACACAACTATGGAATTTACAGAAAATAAATATATGTAAAACGTCAATAAATCACTTTTATAGGATTGCCTTCCCTGACTAATGTGCTTTATTGTGTATATAAATAGGATTGCAGAAGTAGAATAGTGAGAAATTATTTCACACTTCTTTGGTGTGCAAACTAAATAAAGGATTAACCTCTCAACTAAATATAGATTCATATGTATTTCACATGATTTAGTCCAGTAGAGAATCTAGCCAATTGTATGTGGATATCTTTTTTCTTTCTCCATTCTTGTTTGGTTGTTTTATAGATATATACATATGATCAGGTTGTCTTTTCAGTTTCATAGATTGGAGGAGAGTTGGATAAGGCAGAGCTAGGTGGGGAAGCACAGAAGTTCAGGGGCTAGCAGCTGGATGGCTTTGTCCAGACATCAGGAAGCTTCTTGGAAGAGATTAAATGTATCTTTTTGCAAAAGCACCTGTATTGGTTCTTATGTACCTTGTAAGTGTCATCTGAACCCTTAACGCAAACTTCCAAATATCTGACATCTATTCTGAGTTAGGTTTAAAGAAGTAACCTAAAGGTGAAAATCTCTGTTATTAATTCTTCAGCCATCTAGCTTCTACTTATTTTCTGTAAGATATGATCATATTTTAAAAGAGCAAAAATTGATTACTAATTGCTGGTTGAAATCGAGGATTTCAATATTATCAGGGAATAATGGAACAGCATGTTCTCTTGCTTTGAAACTTTAAATTGCATTTATGATCTGAAAAGTACCGGTTAAAAAAACCATTCTAGTACCACAGATCTGTTGTTTGTGTGGGGTTAGAGTCATAGCTGCTTTTTTTAGTGACATTTTTAACTAATGGGAACTGCTTTTTACCTCCATTAGTTCAGCTAAACCAGCGTATCTAAGAGAGAATGAGATGGAATCTCTTCTGGCTTGTACAGAATCAGCAGAATTATGAACAGAGTACTAGGAGTTGAAACTGTTTCTAGTGATAATACATAAGCTAGACCATTTGTACAGTCAAGTACATAAATGTTCAATATTTGTGATATTTCTTTCTACTAATATATTAATTTAGACCACTTTTGGTTTTTAGTTCTCTGTGAAAAGATAAGATCGCAAACCTTTGTACTCCTCTTACTTAACACTAAAATAAATGAGAACACTGAACACTGAACCCAACAGTGTAGCAAACAAAAAAAGAATTAGGATCATGAAGGTGTTGTAAATTAACACATTTTTCTGTCCCAAATAAGCCTAAATTATGTGAAAATTTTCCTGTGGTAAGCACACCACATAAAAGTTTTTCTTTCTCTCTCTCTGGATGCAATTAAAAAAAAAAAGACCGGAAATGTAGATAAGCATTAATTACTAAGCCTCAGAGGTGGGTCTTATACATTTGTTGACAGAATATCTTTGTTTCCTTCATTTGCAGTATTCAAGAAATGCTGACAGGTCAGAGGCTTTGCCAATCTAGTTCACATAATGATGCTGTCTTGGCAGCCCTGAACCAACAAAGAAGTGATGGTATACTCTGTGATGTCACCCTCATTGCAGAAGAACAGAAATTCCATGCTCATAAGGCAGTACTTGCAGCATGCAGTGATTATTTTCGAGTAAGTTTAACTTTGCATTTTCCTCTCTGTATAAAATCACTAAGAGATATGATGTAACTTAGATTAAAAAATGGTTGCAGGTTCTATGCTGAGCAAGTTACAATTTAATTTGGAGACTCTAAAAAGGCTGAGATGGATGTTTTCAGAAATGTACACAATGTACTTTTATTGCATATCATACTATTAAAATATCCATAATTTTTGTAAATGTGAATATTATTTGCATTTTTTTTCTAATTAAGAATATAATTTTCTTTTTGTCTTTAATATGGAATTTGGGCTTTTAAAGAGTGTTCTTTTAACAGGTGGAGGGGTTTGTGTCTGTGTAATTCCCTAGGTTTGAAAAAAAGCAAACTGAAAAAATGGGAATTCCATTATGTGGCATCATATTAAAACATAAGAGCTTCCATATTGGGTCAGTATGACCCATGTTGGTCAGTATCCTGTCTCCGACAGTGGCCCATATCAGAGCTGCAGGAGACGTTGTAGACAACAAGGCAGTTATAGAGTAATCAACTCCTGTCTTTTATTCCTGGATTCTGGTAGTCAAAAATACCAACAGGGAGCTGCATCCCTGACCATAATGGCTAATAGCCATTGGTGGACCTAGCTTCCATGAATGTATCTAATTTTTTTGAGGAGGCCATTTATACTTTTCGCCATTATAACTTCTCATGTGAGTGAGTTTCATAAGTTAGTTGTGAGTTGAAAGAAAAAGGAATTCCTAATATTTGTATTAAAGTGCTGCCAATTTATTTCATCAGGTGACGCCTGTTTTTTCTATTGTGGGCAATTGTGGCTAACCCCTCTCTCTCCACTCTTTCCATACCATTCATACTTTTATATAGTGGTGTTATAATCTTTTGTGTCTTATTTTCTATCCCTTAATAATTCCTAATATTCTGTTTGACTTGTTTTTACTCTATTGGGCCTCTTCTGACATGTCTGGATCTCTTCTGCCCTGTCCCCTTCAGTCTGTCCTTGTCTCTTTCCTACCTCTGGCTCCTTGTCTTAGCCCCATTCTTCTCACCTAGCTAGTTCCAGTATCCTTGTCCATCAAGTGCTAGTTTAATCACTTCAAACTCTCTATTCCAGTCAGTCTTGTTGCTATTCCCAGTTCTCTCTTCCCAGCTCCTCACCCTTATGCTCTGTGTGCAATGTCCACACCCCCTCCTTCTCTAGTGCTTTTACCCAGTCTCTTTGCCCAGCCAAACTGTTCTCCTTCAGTTGCTTGTCAGCTCTCCCTTTCCCTGTCACATGGATTCCGAATCTTCTCATCCTAATTTTTCCCCCAGCAATCATAGAGTCCATGTCCCCAGTCTTCTCCGTACACCTGCTGCAAGTCCAGCTTTTTTGTCCATTCAAACCATGCAGCTTCCTCTTTCAGGCTCCCTTTGCATAGCTGGGTGCTCATTCAAAGCACATTTAAGACAGGTTCCTTGCTTATAGTTCAAGTGGCCACCCCCAGCATGTTCTGTAGTCCGCAGTTGCAGGAAAAAATCCTGCTCAGTCCTAGACTGCAACATGCCCAATGTGGTGGGAATTTTCTGGGAATTTAGCTATGAGCTTCTCGTAAGCCACTACAAAGCATGTGTGAATTGTGGTTTTCTCACTCTTCCCGATCTCAAAGACATAACTTGACCATATTGGGTGGATTTTCACAAGGATGACAAAGCCGCGCCTGTGCCAAATTTAAAACCCATGCTCCAAAGCATTGTTGTGCGAATGCTTTTTACAAAATATTCACCAGAATTTTTTAGCATGTCACAATAACATCTTCCCCTCCCTTGTTCTCAGAAACAGCTGAATGATTTTTGACTGAAATATTCACAGAACATTTCAGCTTGACATAGACATGAAGCATACAAAATTTCAGCTCAAATGATAAGTTGGGTGAAATTCAAAGCAATTGAAAAATAGGTGTTTTAATGGGAAGTATTTGCAAGCTTATTTATAGAAATCGCTACCAGTCCCCCCACCTTGTGTGTACGTGTGTGTTTGAGAGAGATTCTAAACTATCTATAGGTTTATTTTAAAATCTCATTAAGTAGTGAGTCATCTTGACACTATTCTGAGACTAAAGGAGTTAATTGCTTTAAAAGTCTGTTTTCAGTAACAAAACACGGTTATTTAAAATTTTAGCTACAGTAGTTGTAATATTAAACGCCTTTACAGTGACCTTTTCATTCCATTAATGTAATTATATGTTTTAAACACCCACATATTGCTAGCTATTCTGTATCCTTAATTGTCTAAACAGGATCTTCATCCTCCCCTGGAACATGGTAACAGTTTTTGTTAATGTTGCCGTTTAGCTTGCTATATACATATAAGGAACACGGTCAACTGAAATCAGTTACTTCCACGGCCATAACTACTCAGTCAATTTAACTTCCATTTTTTTAATATGTTTCCCCAATTTCTCTCCCTTATTACTGTGGAAGGGACCCCCAAAACTTAATAAGAGGTGAACAGATATATGTACTATTCTTAAGGTGTGGATTGCTGATTCTGCTTTGTCATCTTTTTTGGTCCTCTGCAGTCAAAGCACCTGCTTCTCCTCCTCTTTAAGGTTGCCAACATCGAAATGGGAGAAAACTGAACACCTTGCCACAACCCTTCTCAGAGGCCCCGCCTCCACTCACTCCATCCCCTTCCCTCTTTCTCTTTCTCTCCCTCATCCTCTTTCACTCACTCACTCACTCACTTATTTTTACTGGCTGGGGTGAGGGGTTGCGGTGTGGGAGGAGGTGAGGGCTCCAGTTGGGGGTGCAGGCTCTGGGGTGGGGCCAGGGACCAGGGGTTTGGGTGCACAAGGGGGCTCTGGGCTGGGGTTGAGGATTGGGGTGTAGAAACGGGTTCAGGATGTGGATTCCAGGTGGTTCTGACCTCAGGCCACTCCCGGGAAGCGGTGACATGTCCTTCTGGCTTCTAGGTGGAGGAATGGTCAGATGATTCCTGGTACAGCCCCTGCCGGCAGGCACTGCCCTGGGCAGTGGGAGCTGTGGAGCTGGTGCTTGGGGCAGTATCTGTAATCAAGGGCAGTGTACAGAGCTCCCCAGCCACCTCTTTGTGTAGGCGCTGGAAATGCTGGCTGCCTCCCAGGAGCCATGTGGAGCTTGGCAGGGAGCCTGCCAGCCCTGCTGCAGTGCCTACTGGACTTTTAATGGTCCCAGTGCTGATTGGGACTGCAGGGTACCTTTTTGACTGGGTGTTTCAGCCTAAAAGATGCCTGGCAGCCCTGTGGGGTTAGATTGTTGGAGAACCCGTGTCTGATTTCAGGGAGTGGCTGGGATTGAGGAGGGCAATTTCCCCCCCTGTAGTTTGGTTGTTCTGCTGCTGCTAACTCAGTCTTCTCCTGCTCCAATCTGGTTGCCTCCTCTGGCTTTTCAGAGGGAATAGATGCTGCCTCTTATAACCAGATCATTGCCACAGCCTCTCTTGGCCCCATGAAAGTGTATAGAGCTCTTTCTCCTCCCACTGCTACCTGTTTTTCCCTCACCTCTGTGTTAGGACCCACATCCCTCCAAGATCATGGTGTCTTCCTCTCTGGGTACTGCCATGCTGCAGTGCCCCCACACTCTGGAGTCTTCCCCCACTGGGAACCTCTATCTCCCTATGCCACCTTGCCTCAGTGACGCACTGCCAGTCATCATTTAGCCCCTAATCTCAGGGGCAAACTGCAGTCTTAAATGACCACTCATCATTGGCAAGGGGGTGTGGACTTTCTGCCTTTGCCTACCCTAGCTGCCTCCCCTCTGCAGTCTTAGTAGCCTCAGGCCTTGCTTCAGGCCCTGCAACCTCGGAGCTTCATGGCCAGAGCTTCCCCAGCCCTGCTCTATGTCAGGAAACCTTTAGCTTTCCTGGCAGCTAGGTCCCTCCTGCTCCACAGTTAGAGCAAGAGTGAGTCCATCTCTACGCTTTCAGGAGCCTTTATTTATACTGCCCTCAGATGGGCTCTAACTGGCTAATTCTTGTCACAGCTGCTGGCTCAACAGCGCCACCACTCCAGCACTCTGCCAGGCTGGGTTTTAACCCTTAAAGGGCCAGTGTGGGGCAGATGCCCCATCACACTTCCCCTCCCACCTAGCACACTCTTTTATCTCATTACCCCTCTCTAGTTCCTGGCAAAATCTCATGAAGAGTGGGGTGCTGCCTGTCTGCCTGCCTTGTGTACTGTAGCAGTATTACAGAACGGCTCTGGTCTTGCTTACCTATTGACTGACCTTGAGATTGGGGCTCGCTCGCTCTTTCTCTCTCTCTCTGTTATTACCATTGTTTCCAGTTGCGTTACTTGGTGTTTGGTGAATTATAATTGCGAATTTTTGTCCCCCTACCTGATGGAGGAAAAATAACAATTTTAAGTTCAAATTATTACATCATAAATCATGTCTATTGAAAAATATTAAGGGGATGATTTAATGCAACATTTGAGTAATCTGATTGGCCTGAAAATTTGTTATAATTTAGTAGGACACATTGTCCCCACTTTAAATATCCGCTTAAAAATGTACCATGTCTTTGCTGAAAATCAACCAACAATGGCTGCTATTTGTGGGGTCAGAAGAGTTGAAATTGCATAGGGGTGATGAGTGAGGAAGAGAATAAATGCAGTACAGGAAAACCTAACCCTCCTTAATGTGCTGTGAAATAAAAAATAATGAGATTGGCTTAAAATAATGATTTTATGTAAAGTTTGCCTTCTGAGCCTTTTGGCTTCAGTATATCATGTTTAAAGGTGGGTTTTGTTTTGTTTGTTTGTTTTTTGCAATCATGAGGGCTGGACACTTAGCTTTCATTACTTTAAAAAAGTGAGATTCTTATGTAATCACAGGACTCCAGGTGCTGGGGCTCTAAGAAGAATGATAAATAACATGATGCTCAAAATAAAAGCTCACAGAAATTGGCAACATTGCAAAAATGATATGAAAGCAGTTCCTGCAGTCCTTTGCTTCCCCTTTGCATACTTCAGCAGTTTTAAAGAGCTTTAAGATCTAAGAATTATGGAATGGCTTTTTAAAAAATTCTGTTTGTGTCTCATTACTTTGAGGTATACTATCAGTCTTCCATCCTGATCATACAACCTGATCCTCCCTGATCAAGCCTTCTGACCTTATGAAAATTGGCCACTTTCCTCTCAGCTGTAGGGTTCTGCCAATATGAATCCTTTTGAAATGCCATTAGGTAATTCTCCTTTACATAGGTTCTTGAAGCTTTTCTTTTGCTTGTTTTTGATTTTTTTATAAAAGGAGTAGTACAGTATCTGGAAAGTGGGGTGCATACTTGCTATTAATATCTGCATGAACTTTAGATGGCTTCATTGCTGAATTATGTAATCCTGCAGAAGAGAGCAAGATAAAGTGCACATTTCTTAAAAATAGCTTTAGCATAACAATATCTGCTAGTAAAATTAGCTCCTGCGAATTGAAATAGTGCAGTCAATAGTTGAGAATTGCTTTTTTTCCCCACATAAGTGACTACTTTTTTATCTTGATGTTACTTCTTCACTGATAAATTTTCCAGTGATTTTTTTTTTGACTATGGACTGATTTCTGACATTACTGTTATAATGACTGATCTCATAGATCCCTTCAATAATCCAACCCTAATTATAGGAGTAACTTGTAGACCACCTAAATATAGGCATTGCTAACACTGTGCTTTATAGAAGGTTCTTAAGGAGTCTGGTGGCACTTTAAAGACCAACAGACTCCTTGTTTTTGTTGAAACAGCTACCTCTCTGAAGAGGTTCTTAGAATCTTTTATTTATTTATTTATTTTTGGACAGCTGTAGACCCTCCATTTTTTTGCAGCGGGCCTCTAAAATTGGCCCGGGAGAGGGGCCTGACAGTATGCTGAATAAGTTACATTGAATTAAGTTTTATAACACTGGGATCCATTATACTAAAAATGTAGTTGTTTGTGTTGTTGAGGGATCATGTATGTATGTAAATAGAAGAACAGCAAGTTGCAACATCTTCAGAGAAACTCCACCCCCTGAAATTGGAATATATTGGTTCAAACTGGACTTTCCAGTGGACGACAGAAAAGAATTTTGGATAAATAGCTTGGTTTTAAACTGGCTGATGGCCTCTTTTCTGGTCTTCCAAGTGGATGTGACTTCTGATCCAAGGTGGGTCCCTAATCCATAGGAAAGGGTTGGAAAGACAAATAGCTAATCAGAGCTGGTAGCAGAGTGAGGGGGTGACCACTGGTAATCTTATTAGCACAGATGTATTTATTTTGTGTTTGCTGGTAGTGCTTTCATATTATGAATAAAATGGGCTAGCATAGAAAGAGGTGTGCAGTATGTGTGGGTGTGGGCAGTCAGACTGTTAACCATCTCTGAAGAGAAAGCAAGCAGGTATGCTTGGGAAGCCTCTGCCTGCTGGGAATAACACAGTGAAGGCAGGGACCTGAGCAGTCTGGAAATACCCCAGTCAGAAGGTTTCCACCCATGAGAGGTAACGACTGGGGAAGAGTGGGTGGCCCTGGCTGTACCACTGAGGGGAAATGCATGTGCAGTTACCCTGAACTGTGACAACAGACTACAGGCTGGACAGCTAGGAGCTCATCCAGAAAAATGCAGGGTTACTTGGGGACAGGTGGACTGGCAATGCAGGGACCAAGGTGTGGAGCTGGAAGGGAACGTCACGTGTGGGAATCGAAGGTGCAGAGACTCCCCACTTTGTCCAGTTGGAAGAAGCTATGAGGAAACCAGCATCCAGTATATGAGGGAGATCTGCACCTTCAGCCTGGATGGCCTTGTGTGGGACGGTGGTGGGTGCATAAGAACTAAAGCTAGCTGCTTCCTGTTAACTGGGGCCCAGTGACCTTGGGAGCTGCCCTCATGCTCGTGATTGAATGTTTGACTGTTCCCATCCCACGAGGTTTGTCATCAGGGCCCAGAGGCTTTTGTAACCCAGGCTGGAGTCTGCCCCATCATCTTCCAATACAGCTGCACGGGTTTGGGGGATGGAGATGGCAACAGTGGGGAAGGCACTATGGACTTAGCAGAAACTGCTAAAGGGAGAGAAGAGGAGCGGTGGCAGACTGAAGTTTTTCTGAAGGTGGCCAGTTAGATTGTCTTGAGTAGTTGCTAGAAAGTTGGGTTAGTCAATGGATGTATAATTGCATTGTAATTGTACTAGCAAGCTAAGGATCTCCACAGAGAGAGTCTTCTTTTCTCCAGGGTTCAGCTATGGAGCATTGCTACTAAACAGTGAGACTTTACTACTAGCACACAGCTGGAATGGTAGCTGCTGTTTTTATAACCTAAGATTTTTTTTTTAATTAAAAGCTTCAATACTTCAAAGTCTGAACAGCCCTCTTTCTTCTTCTTTTCCATTTGAATGGGTTTATAGTCTGACCATGTAATTTGTATGTAATTTGGATGATCAGAACAATCTGAATCAACAAGATGAGTTTTTAAAATGCCAGTACTATTTGGATCTTTGATAGTGATCATTTTCAATTCTTAGTTTGAAGATGTTTGAGCAAGATGAACCAAGAGAACTAGATTTTCCAGGGACTTTCTCCTGTAGCTTAGTAGCTGTTTCATAAGCACCTCATTTTTGGAGAGTTTTGAGTCCCCTCTTCCATTGCTAGCAGAAAAAAGTACTGTCCACTGATATATTTTCAGCACACCTGTTTTTATTTTGTTAACCTGTACAATGTACCTTGCTAATGCTAAACTGTGCTCATTAGGCCCACTGATTTCTGCTGTATAAAATAGTTGCAGAGGGTGTTAGAGAAGCTAGCTCAGATTCACTCTAGTGTTTGTACTACTGAAGGGCCTTGGCAGTGGAAAGTCCATTTGTCAGGAGAGAGATTGTGGTGGGTGATAATTTCTGTTTTCCCAGAATCTGTCAGAGAAGTCCCCAAAGTGGCATTTTTGCTGGGTATGGAGGGCATTATAGGATGCGTATTTTTATGGGTCATTACTGCAATCTTTATACGAAGAACTTTTATGGAGCCTCTAGCAGAGATTAAAACTGTCCTTCCGTGTGTCTGGTAACACCAGAAACACTCCTTGCTCTCCACCATTTTAAATAAATTCCCTCAGTAGAGTGGCTCTCACTAGTGCTGCCACAAATTTGTGTGTGTGTGTGTGTGTGTGTGTGTGTGTGTGTGTGTGTAAGAATCCAATAAACTTGAACACCATCAGAGCCTGCTTCCCCTAGAACTGGTGACACACTGCCTCACTTACCTCAAGAACACTTTGTTTCAATTTCCAGGTTCCTTCACAAGACACCCACTGCAACCTGCCCCCAGGTGTGGGGAGGCCTATCGCAGAATGTATGGAGAACATTTTAACTTGCCAAAGTCACTGTATTATTTCAAACCAATTTCAAAAGCCAGCTGGACAGGGAAGATACAGAACTGAATTTCATTTACAAGTTTGATTCCTGCAACAGAAGTCTTAAAGACGTTGGCTGCATGGCCTACTACATTCCACATCCTAATGACATACAAAAATCAAACAAAGGGTACTTAGAGTGGGTACTAAGTATTCTTATCAGCCTCATTTAGCATGAGCACTCTGACAGCTTATTTGACCTTTTCCCCCCTCCTTTTTCCTCCTCTTCACCTTCATCCCTTCTCTGTGCTATTTATTTGAAAACTCGACCCTTTAAGCTCCATTCATCTGAAGAAGTGGGTTGTGCCCAAGAAAGCTCATGATATCATCTGCATTTTTTGTTAGTCTCTAAGGTGCTGCAAGATTGTTAGTTGTTTTTTAAAGTTTTTCCAGTTATAGATAAACACAGCTACCACTCTGAAACCATGGTTTCAAGGTTAGCTATAAAGAACAAAGCCAAATGACAAAATGAGCATGGCCATGTTTAGTGTGCTGACTAAGAATGAAGACATTATTTTAGAGAGCCACTTACTCTTGGGAAAATGAAAGTAGTAGATAGTAGCTTATTCTCTTAATGAAATCTGGGATGACTTTTATTTTATCACTAGTGTGACATTTGTTAGATATTTGGGGTTTTTTTTAATTCTGCCATTATCCTTTAAATACTATTTTAGGGTATCTTGGTAAAGGAGATGAAAAACAAAAGGAAAGTGCTTCAATGAGCAGATTTCACACATGGTCCTATTTATTAAAGTGTTGCTGAACAAATATGGCAATGTAAAGTAAGTGTACCGTCTACTGGCAAATATTGCCAAAATTAAAATTGTTCAGTGTAGTTAGTTAAAACTCTCTTAAAATGGACTATTAGAAGTACAGCCTTTTTGGATTCTCAAATACTATTCCATTGTCACACTGAAGTTACAGGTGTGGAAGCTAATTGCCATATTCTATCAAAAACCACTACATTTGGATTTAAATGAATAATAAGACTTGTTACTCTACTATAAAGCCAACTTATAGTGGTAATTATAAGATCTATAATGAAAAGCTCTTGTTGCCAGAAAGATCTTTAACACCCAGCTCCATCTGTGGAAAGAAAATTGTCATGCCAACAAAACATAGACTAGCTTTAGAATAATTTCGGTATTTTTCTCTTCTAAAGGATGCTGTTATAATTGCCTTATGACTATAAATATGCATAACTCAAGGGTGCTTTTGACATAATACCTCATGTGACCTATCAATTGTAATGTTACAATCTGCTGGATCTGTATATCCTATTTTGGTGTATGTGTTATCCTTGTATGTGAAACTAGAAATATGAAGTGAGAGTCTGTTTATAGTTTTAAATATGGCAATGAGAGCCCTTACTGGTGCCCTGGAAGCCCAATGACTGGGTGATCCATTCAATGACTTGTAAACAGCCTTGTTTGGGCTTATAGGACAATCAGTGGTTGGTGGTAGAAAGATGTATGAATCAGCTGATTCCCGGCTTGTGCCTGGTCCCTAGTACCAATTCTGCCTCCCTTGCTCCCCCCCCCCTCGGGACAGTGCTGGCGGGCTTGCTGCTTCTGATAGAGGCCCCAAGGGGGGAGGAGAAGCAACTAGTCGCAGGACTAGTTGACTAGTCACTTATATCCCTAGTGCATGCAATAAGTTGGAACCTAACTATGTATTTTCTTTTCATTTTAATTTGGTAACTTACTTTAATCTATCTGTTTTCACTTGCAACCATGTAAATCTTTGGTATTTAGTAAAACACAAGTGTTTTTATTATCAGGCCCAGTGTAAATAATTGTTACCTCGGGTGAAGCAACCAGTGTGCATATCTTTGATAAAGAGAACTTACCTGATCAGCTTTTACTTTGTAAAACTTTTACACAGAAACAGACAGATTTATATGGGGCTTTGAGCCCTTTTGGGAGTTGATTTCCTTGTGCCCTAAAACTGCATTTTCCCAGAATGGTGGTGGTTCAGTGTCTGCATTGCTCCGCAAGGGGATAGTAATCCCAACTTTGTGCTTTGTCTGGGGAAGACCAGAGGAGATGTCCCAGCAGGACCTGTTGGTGGGGAGTCCCAGAGAGCAAGAAGGTGGGGGTCAATGGCATGATCAGCACACTGGGGAACAATCCCAAAGGGTCTTCTGTGACTGCACTTCACCACATGTATTAAAAAGTGTTGTTAGCAAATCTAGTGTTTTCCTGTTAGCCATTTTATGTTAAACATTTGATGCAAAATGAAAGCTGAAAATTCCTTCTCAGCATAGTCAAATATTGATAACATTTTATTAACCTTAAGCTAATTGACTTAGACTGTTGGAGCAATTCATTATATCTCCTCTCAAACCTAACTTAACTTTGGAAGAACATAAGAACATAAGAACATAAGAATGGCCATACTGGGTCAGACCAAAGGTCCATCGAGCCCAGCATCCCATCTGCCGACGGTGGCCAATGCCAGGTGCCCCAGAGAAGGAGAACAGAAGACAATGATCAAGTGATTTATCTCCTGCCATCCATCTCCTGCCCTTGTTATGAAGGCTAGGGCACCATACTTTATCCCTGGCTAATAGCCATTTATGGACCTAACCTGCAAAAATTTATCAAGCTCTTTTTTAAACCCTAATAGAGTCCTGGCCTTCACAGCCTCCTCGGGCAAGGAGTTCCACAGGTTGACTGTGCGCTGTGTGAAGAAAAATTTCCTTTTATTAGTTTTGAACCTACTACCCATCAATTTCATTTGGTGTCCCCTAGTTCTTGTATTATGGGAAAAGGTAAATAATTTTTCTATAATCACTTTCTCCACACCATTCATGATTTTATATACCTCTATCATATCGCCCCTCAATCGCCTTTTTTCCAAACTGAAAAGTCCCAGTCTCTCTAGCCTCTCCCCATATGGGACCCTTTCCAAGCCCCTAATCATCTTAGTCGCCCTTTTCTGAACCTTTTCTAATGCCAATATATCTTTTTTGAGGTGAGGAGACCACATCTGCACGCACAATCTTCTGTGCTCTTACATTTTCTGCTTTCTATTAACAATTACTCTACACCAAGTACCAATTTGTGTCTCCTCACTGAGTTATAATTTTTAAAATACTGAAATATATTTCAAGCTTCTATTTTAATTAAGAGGATAACATCCATATGGTAAATATTTTTACAAGTATTTCAATTGTATATTGTTTGCTATCAGCTACTGGAAAATAGAACAATGACAGGATGGGCAAGGTCTGGAGGCCCCCTGGTTGGAGACCTTATGACCCTCCCTCACCTTGCCCCCAAAAAGAGCAGAAGAGAAGTTCTTTGGTTCCATCTGTGCAGCCACTCTAGGTCACCTAATCAGAAGGGCTGGTGGAGTGGCCAGTCAGGGGCCAGAAGGGCCGTATAAAGGAAACAGCAAAGGCAGAGCAGACAGTTGCTGCTTGGTTAGATGGAAGCAGGACCATGGACAGGTCAATGCATGCAGACTGAGCCCAGGGGTCTGAGCCGCAAACCTAGCCAGGCCAGCTGAGGGTACTGTGGTGAGCATGGGCTCATCGGTTAACATTCACAGTGACATGCAGGCTCGGGGTATGCATCGGGAGATGGCTTTAAAAACCAGCTCCCCACATGCATTGGCTTCCGGGAGAAGATTATCTTCCTCCCCCTCCCCCCCACACACATACACACTGTTGCCTCTGATACCTCCATATGCAGGTGGGATGCTCTTGTCCTTTAGCAGGCTTTGGAATTCGTTAGAGTCCAGGAGTCTTCATGGTCAAATCAAAATAATTGGTTTTCCTTGCTCCTTGAGTGCTGGGATGTCTTTTACCTCTGCCTTGAAGTCTAAGACAGTGGCTGGGTTGTAATGACCTCTAGATATATAGGCCAAGGCTCCAGTCCAGGATATAACTGTGTAATTGTCTCTGTAAGCACTGCATGGGCATAGAAGAGGTTGAGGAATACTTCTGGGCACAAGGCCCCACCCCATTTCACTTAAAAAGCCTGCTCCAGCTTTCAGGAGAGAGCATTTTAAAGAGAATGCTAGAGATCAGAAAATGAAAAGATAGTGTCTCTAACCAGGCCCTAGACCGGGCAAGGAAATGGCAAGAACTTGCACAGGCAGAGAGCCTCAGTATTCGTGGGTGGTTGATATTGTTGCTACTCACAAGACCCTGGGTCAGATTCATATAGAGAGTGAGGGTCTGGGCTCCCCTACCAGTCAGCTATGAACTCCCTCCCTCATATTGAGATCAGGGGAATAAAGACACTGTAAACCCTGAGGAAAGGACTTCAGGCTTTTGGGAGTCCATAATTGAACTGAAATTTTTTTTTGGGGGGGGAGGGGAATGTAGGACTCTGTTGGACTCTTACACTAGAAAGGTATACACTTCAGTGTTGATGTGGCTGGGGAGTTGAGTTACTATCTAGCAGGCGAGAGACTGCAATCAGTCTGGCACAACCACCAGGTGGTAACACCAGCAAGCTGACCTCTGTCAAAGACAGGCATAAAGCAGACTGCTCTTGACTATGGATCAGAAGACAAGTAAGGACTTGAACATAAAAGAATATAAATATTGTTCATTATCACGTGGGTAAAATTTTACTGTAGCTGTTGTAATACAATGGGTTTTTATATTTTTCTGATACAGGGCTGCTTTCTTCCAAAATATGGTTGTCCAAGTGACAAACTGTGAAGGTTTTTTGTCTTGGCATCCACCGAATGTGATTTTGATTCAGGTCGGTCTTATGATGTAGTAGCAGCTCATTAGGGGTAGAATGTTACACATATTCCTTTTGCCTTGAGTCTTAAATATATTTATATACTTACACTGATGACTCAAGCTGTGCATTTCACTCATTGTTAAATGTGAGGAAGTTAATGAATGAGCTATATACAGGGACAGAGTGTGTCATGCCAAGAAAATTAAATGAACAAATGTACATGTTTTTTGTTAATTTCCATTGAGGGTATGGACCCTTTACATTAACATAGTATAGAAAAGCTATCTGCCTAAATCAAGTTCCCTCAAACCAGATATGGACTGTATGAACCAAAAAATGGGGGGAGGGAATTAGGGAGCAGATTCAGGTTCACTACTCAGTGAGGGAGAACAATTAGCAAAACATGTGGAAGTAGTGCTAAATAACTTGTATTTCAGTTTTTACCAAAAAGGTTAGTAGTAGTTGGATGTCTAACATAGTGAATGCCAGTGAAGATGGGGTAGGCTCAGAGGCGAAAACAGGGAAAGAACAAGTTGGGTGTCTTCAAGTCCCCAGGGCTCAATGAAATGCCTCCTACTTAAGATTGGGGTAAGACAGGGAGGGAGGCTCCGGGAAAGGGACTGAAGGTGTAGGGGTGCAGGAGTCAGGGTAGGGGGTTAGGATGGAGTGAGGGGTCTCAGGGATGAGCAGTCCCGATTGTTGACCCTGCCCTGCTCCAGTTCCTGGCCAAATGGGAGCTGAGGAGGCAGCGCCCATAGGCATGGGAAGGGAACTAGAGGTGTGGGGTGGGGGACTTTGCTCCCCTCCTCAGCTTGGGGGAGGGGAGAACAGCGGTAAAAGGGTGGTTCTTCAAGTCATGTCCCCGTGGGTGCTCCGCTGTTGGTGTCGGGCTTGTCCCAGTGGTGCAGATTGGAGTTTTTCTAGCAGTATCTGGTTGTTTGCACCTTTGCAATTCTCGCAGCCTGGCTCTCCTCAGTTCCTTCACTACTGCCCTTGGTTGTAGATGGGGCTCTATCCCTCCTCTTCTCATCATTACCTATAGATAAACTAATTCTAACTCAATTTCTTATTAGTTGATTAGTATATAAAAAAACTTCTACGTGTAAATAGTTGGCTTGAACTCTGCTGAGGGATAGTACGCTGGAGCCCCAGGCCCAGCAGTGGCCTTTCCAGGCCCTTAAGGGTTTATTTTTTTTGAGAGAGAGAGACACTAAGAAGAAGCAGAAGAGGAAAAGAGACATAAAAAATCCCCCAGCATACGCGGTTCCCCAGGATTAAAAAATGTGACAAGTGTTGTGACCCAGTGCCCATCTCAGATGGACATGGTTCTTGCATTTGATGCCTGGGTGAGGCACACATTCCTCCAAAATGTGTGCACTGTTATAGCCTCACGACCAGAGCATACAAAGACATAGAACTGAGGCTATGCATGTTACTGTTCAACAAGGCTCTCCAGCCTCAGACAAACAGAGATGAAGGCAGTCAACCTGAACCTGCCAATAAGCAAAAGGAACAGGCACACTCCCCTTTACCTAAGCCACTTGCAAAAAGAAGGGCCCCACTCCCTACCTCCCAGAGTCAGCATGGGAAATAAGCCAGGCATCTCTGGCACCGGGTGCCCCCATGCCACATCAGTGGTGGAGCTGAAAACACAACCCATGGCACCAGTGCCAACAGCATTGCGGCCCGCCGAAGTCTGGGAACTGAAGTCTACGGCCCTGCCAGTACCACTGGGGCCAAATTAAGACCTCATCACTGAAAATGGTGAGAACCAATTTGGCTAGACCCTTGCCCTGCATGCCGAGCCTGGAACCGGTGCCCTCACCACTGGCACTGATGCCTCCCACATTGGCACTGCACTCGGCGGCACTGCAAGAAACCTTGAAATGCCACAGTTCCTCCGCACTTCGGCAGGACTATGAGGTACCAGAACTGAACTTGAAACCGCAACACAGATCTCTGTGCAGTGCCTTTGCAATACATCTCTCTGTTTCCTTCATAGGCCCAGGGTTCTCCCTGGTCACCACAGTCCCCCTTACTGTCTCACTAAAGTGGCTATGATGATGATCGCAAGAGTGTGTTTTCATCTCAACACTCCTCTCCTGCTAGAGCGCACATATCTTATGACAGACACTGATCTCGATACCCATGTCACCCTCCGTGGGATCTGGAATGATCCTACCATCCCCATTATCCACCATGCTGGTCTCCATACTGTCACTGGGCTCCACCATGCCATATCCCATCAGCACTGGCCCTGAGATTGGTACCTCCCTTGCATCCTTATAGTTCCCCTCCTCCAATGGAGGACCTACAGACCAAAGAGGGACAGATCACTGAGGATGTGGACATTGAACAACCAGATGCCTCACCAAGGGATAAATCATCTTCCTCGCCTGATGAGGTGGTTATCCCAGATAATCCATCACCAATGGATGCCCTGAAACAATTTCAGGGATTATTCAAGAGAGAGGCACATAAATCAGGAGGTAGTTTTATCTGAGGTGCAAGAGAAATAGCATAGGCTGTTAAAGGACCTCCAACGGTCAATGAAATTTGAGGATTGCACTTCTGATTGATGAAGCAGTCATGGAGGCAGCTGATAAGGTTTGGCAAATACTGGTCTCAGCTCCTCTGACCAATAAGAGGGCTAATAGAAAATATTTTGTCCCCCTGAAAGGTAAGGACTTTTTATTCCTCCACCCACAGCCAAATTCTTTAGTAGTGCACGCAGTGAACCATAGGGCCAAGACCCCTCCCCCCAGTAAAAGTCCTTAATCTGTGACAAGGACCATAAATTATTGGACTTATTTGGTAGGAAAACGTATTTGGCCTCGACATTCTAGCTTAGAATAGCAAGTTATTCTGCATTACAGGAGGCCCCTGAGATGCGACCACCGGAGTTCTGACCCCCCCCCCCCCCGCACTTACAACCATTTTTGTAAGTGAGGAAAGGCCCGGATACCTCCGACTTACGTCCTCGGCCCGCATTTACGATGGCTCACACTGCCTACCTTAAATGCCGGTTTGAGTTACAACGCGCCCGACTTGCGACACTTCCTCTGGAACCAATCGCGTCGCAAGTCGGAGGCCCCCTGTAGTTATCAAGCACGACTTCAATAACTACGCCAAACTGACAGAATTAATGTAGCACCTTCCAGATGGAAAAACAACCGATCCCAAAATCCATAGTAAAGGAATGTTACACTACTTCCTGCACTGTATTGTAGTCATAAGATGGACCTTGAGGTTACAAGTGGAAGGCATTCCAAGAGAGCTGCAAAGCAAGGTCAAGGACTTGCCTTTTGACAAGGATAAACTCTTTGCGTCAAAGACAGTTGAAGTCCTTCACTCTAGTAAAGACTCTTGCACCACCCTATGCACTCTAGGGAAGTACACGTCTCCTTATCGCAGAAAGCATTTCACCCCCTAGCAAAGGTATTTCTCTTATTCCAGGTAACAAAGGCCCTTTGACCAGAATTGTTGCAGGCCAAGGAACCAATGCAGACAGGCTCCCAACACCTGTCCGTCCATTCAGCAGTCCTCCAAGCATCAGGTTTGAGGTTTTTGGTTGAGGGCCTGCATGACTTCCCCACTCCACCAGTGCCTTGCAAACATGTGATTTTCTACCATTGTTTGCACCCTTTTCACAATCAATGGGCAGAAATTACTGTGGGCTGATGGGTATTAGAGATTGTGAAATGCAGATACATCATTTCTTCTTCGAGTGGTTGCTCATGTCCATTCGAATTAGGTGTGTGCACCGCGTCTTCCGGAGCGTTTTCCCTAGCGGTACCCTGGAGTGGCGCTGCCATGGCGGGGCATAAGTACCCCTGCCGGCGCTCCCCCACCTCAGTTCCTTCTTACCGCCTGTGACGGTCGTTGGAGCGTGTTTCTCTCTGGGTATGGCTACACTAGCCCCCGAGTTCGAACTAGGGTGGCTAATGTAGTCATTCGAACTTGCAAATGAAGCCCGGGATTTAAATATCCCGGGCTTCATTTGCATGTTCCCGGGCGCCGCCATTTTTAAATGCCCGGTAGCTCGAACTACCTGCCTGCGGCTACACGTGGCACGGGCTAGGTAGTTCGAATTAACACTCTTAATTCGAACTACCATTACTCCTCATTGCAGAACACTTGTACTCCCAACCTGTTCCGGGGTCCTTGGTCGTTCAGGCTGCGGCTCAAGCAATGCTGAGTTGTTATGCTTATAATACATGGCAGGCGGTGGATAAGTTTAAGGATAAGCTCCCTGCCAAGGCCCGTCAGAGTTTGCAGCCATGACTTCGGAGGGCAGAACCATTGCCCGCACGGCCTTTCAGGCTTCCCTGGACGCTGTTGACTCTGCAGCCTGCACCATGGCGTCAGGTGTAGTTATGCGCCGTGGTGCCTGGCTGCAGGTGTCTGGAATACCTCCGGACGTCCAAACTACGATCCAGGATCTGCCTTTTGACGGCAAAGCATTGTTTTCGGAGCACACGGACTCCAGGATCCATACGCTTAAGGACACAAGGTCTACTCTCCGGTCCTTGGGGATCCACATGCTGGCTCCGCAGCGTCGTCAGCTGCCCTACAGACAGCAGGGGAGAACACAGTCCCAGGTCCCCCATGGGGATTACTGGAGATGCCGTCCTCGTGCCCCCAGTAGGGGTGCAGGGGCGGCTGTGGGCCCCTCATCCGCAAGGGGTTGTTGATGTTGCCCGAGAGGGGACAACCCCCGTGGGGTTGGTCAAAGCTTCTCCCAGCAGCCCAAGCACCAGTTTTGATGGTCTGCTAGAGAGTCGCGCACCAGCCTCCCACCCTGGCCCCCCGTTTGGGGCCAGGTTATCCTGGTTTGCCCACGCCTGGGCAGAAATCACCACCGACGCCTGGGTTCTAAAAATAGTCAGAAATGGCTATACCATCCCCTTCCTGGGCTCACCCCTTCCAACCCGCCCGCCCCGTCCCTTTTCAGGGACACCTCTCACGAAAGCATCCTCCGTCAGGAGGTGTTAGCGCTCCTCAAAAAGGGAGCCATGGAGAGGGTCCCCTCACATCTGGAGGGCAAGGGGTTTTATTCCCGGTATTTCATTGTCCCAAAACCCAAGGGCGGGGTTCATCCCATCTTAGATCTCAGGAATCTCAACAAGTCGGTGGTGAAATCCAAGTTCAGAATGGTAACCCTGGCTTCTGTCATCCTGGTTTTACAGTTAGACTGGTACGCAACTCCCGATCTCAAGGACGCTTACTTCCATGTGGCAATAAGACCCAGCACAGGAGGTTTCTCCGTTTTATTGTTTCCAAATGCCACTTCCAATTTACGGTGCTCCCATTTGGCCTTTCAGCAGCACCCAGGGTCTGTACAAAATGCATGGCGGTCGTAGCGGCGTTCCTCCGCAAAAAAGGGGCACACGTCTTTCCGTACCTAGACAACTGTCTGATTCGTGGTCGTTCCTATGAACAAGTGGAGGCCCATGTTTCCCTCACAAGGGCCCTCTTCGTAAGGCTGGGACTCATGCTAAACGAGGAAAAGTCATTGCTGACTCCCTCCCAGCACCTCGAATTCGTAGGTGCCCTCCTGGACGCCAGGGTGGCGAGAGCACTCCTCCCCAGATCCAGGTTTCTGTCCATAGTGGAGCTGGTCTCCGAGTTAACCCGGTTCCCCATCACGACCGCCCGGGTCTGCTTGAGGCTGCTGGGACACATGGCGGCATGTACGTATGTGGTACGCCATGCTTGAATGAGGCTCAGGCCTCTGCAGGCCTGGTTGGCAAGGGCATTCAACCAGTCCGGTGGTCTCTGGGACATGGTTCTCACAGTGCCTCCGGAGGTGATAGCGTCCTTACAATGGTGGACCCAGGAGGCGGTGGTGTGCAGCGGGGTTCCGTTCACTGTACCTCCCCCCTCGCTTACACTGGTCACACATGCTTCCGACCTGGGTTGGGGAGCACACCTGGGGTGTGTCAGAACCCAGGGTTTATGGTCCCCTGCAGAGCGGGCTCTGCACATAAATGTCCGGGAGCTCAGGGCAGTCAGGAGAGCCTGCGAGACCTTCCTGTCGAAGCTCTCTCGCCGCTCTGTCCTGGTTCACCTGGACAACACGGCGGCTGTGTTTTACCTCAACAGGCAGGGGGGAGCTCGGTCGCCTCCCCTCTGCCACGAGGCTCTGTGCCTCTGGGACCTGTGTGTAGAGCATGACATTGTTTTGCAGGCAGAGTACCTGCCGGGGTGCAAAAACTTGCTGGCCGATGCTCTGAGCAGGTCCTTCAGAGCCCATGAATGGTCTCTCAAGGATTCGGCCCTTCGTCAGGTCTTCCACAGGTGGGGTTGTCCCCTAGTAGACCTGTTTGCTTTGGCACGCAACACCAAGTGCCGGAGTTACTGCTCCCTGTTGGGGCTGGGGGAACACTCCAGGGGGGATGCCATGACCATGCCGTGGCCGGCGGGCATCCTCTATGCTTTCCCTCCATTTCCCCTAATTCCCAGGGTTCTGACCAGGGTCAAGACCTTCAGGTCCACGGTCATCCTGATAGTCCCTCGGTGGCCCAGGCAATTCTGGTTCCCTATCCTGGTGGACATGCTCAGCAAGGAGCCTATAATGCTCCCGCCGGTTCGGGATCTCCTGACCCAACTGTGGGACGGGGGGGACCATGGTTCACCCGAATCTCAGCTCTGACGGCCTGGTTTATCCGTAGCTGACCCAACCGGAAAGGGAATGTTCCCAGGAGGTACAGATGGTGCTCCTAAGTAGTAGGAAACCGTCTACCAGGCGGTTGTACGCAGCCAAGTGGCGGCAGTTCTCGTCTTGGGCATCCAGAAGGGGAGTGCACCCGTCCTGTGCACCTGTCCCGTCCATTCTGGACTACCTCTTTGAACTTAGATCCAATGGCCTCTCTACCTCCTCTATCAAAGCCCATGTGGCATCTCTCTCCACCTTCCATGTTGGTTTGGCAGGAGTCTCTCTGTTTTCTGACACTGTGGTCAAAAGGTTCTTTAAGGGTTTGGATAAGTTGTATCCCTCGGTTAGACCCCCTCTCCCCGCTTGGGACCTTAACCTCGTGTTGTCTAGACTTGTGTCGCCGCCTCTTTGAGCCGCTGGCCACGTGTTCTTTGAAGCACCTCTCTATGAAGGTTGCGTTCATTGTGGCCATTACCTTGGCTCGCAGGGTCTCCGAGCTGAGGGCGTTAACTGTAAACCCGCCCTACCTAGTATTTTCTGACAATAATGTGAGGCTCCGCCCTCACCCGGCCTTTCTCCCCAAGGTGGTGTCACCGTTCCACTCGTCCCAAGAAATTTACCTCCCAGTTTTCTTTCCAAAGCCCCACGCCTCCCCTAAGGAGCAAGTGCTCCATTCCCTGGTTGCTAGACGTGCGCTAGCCTTTTATATTGATAGGACTAAACCCTTTCGCAGATCCACACAATTGTTTATTGCTGTCACTGACAGAATGAAAGGGCTTTCCATATCGACCCAGAGGTTGTCCAATTGGGTCGCAGGGTGTATCGGGGAGTGTTATGCCTTGGCTGGGAAGGTCCCGCCCCGGGTTACAGCATATTCCACCAGGACGCAGGCGTCCTCTGTAGCTTTTGGGGCGCAGGTTCCAATCACTGAAATCTGCAGGGCGGCCACGTGGTCGTTGCTCCATACCTTTATGGCGCACTACACGCTGGCACAGCAGGCTAGGGAAGACGCAGGGTTGGGCTCTGCAGTCCTCAGCTCTGTATTGTAAATATGTATGTTTTATCTGTACCACACTGCACTTTTCTACAGTTTTTTCTGTGTTCGGTTAGTTGAATAAATATGTTTGGATTGTTCAACTTTCATGGACTTCTCTTTCTGAGTGCTCCGACCCCTCCTCCTTGAAGTGGGGTTGGCTTGGAAGTCACCTAATTCGAATGAACATGAGCAACCACTCGAAGAAGAAAAGAACGGTTACTTACCTGTAACTGTTGCTCTTCGAGATGTGTTGCTCATGTCCATTTGATTCCCCCCCTACCTCCCCTTCGTCGGAGCATCCAGCAAGAAGGAACTGAGGCGGGGGAGCGCCGGCAGGGGTACTTATGCCCCACCATGGCGGCGCCACTCCAGGAGTGCCCTGCCGGTGCTACGGGTACCACTAGGGAAAACGCTCTGGAAGATGCGGTGCACACGGTTCGCACACCTAATTTGAATGGACATGAGCAACACATCTCGAAGAATAACAGTTACAGGTAAGTAACTGTTCTTTTCCCTTCTCTCTCTTCCTCCAACCTTCCCACCCTTGTGGCCCTCTTCAGAGAACCTTCCCATGAAACACTTCTGTGCCTAGAAGTGTGTTATGCTGAAACGAAGCACATAAGATCTTTTATGGGGGAAAAGGCAGTACGCCGCATTTATTGGGAATACAACAGTTGCATATGCTTTTCAATCACACACACAAAACATCATGCATACATCATCCTGCCAAATGATCTCATAGTTACCAGTCCAGAGTCTGTGTCAATCTAGTGGCTAGCTAGATCGAATACAGGGGGGAGTGGGGCCTTTGTCGGTCGCAATCCGATGCTCCTCTCGGGATGGTGTCTTGGCAAGACGAAACCCAAAGTTCCATAGCAAAACACCCTGCTTTATATAATCCTTCTTCTCTGTTAGAATCCATGGATTCTGCTCTGTCAGCTTGTGACCGGAATGTTATCTTGTTGATATCAGTTGTTCCCAAAACATTTCTCGAAGGTTCATCCTGTAATCAATCGTCCTTTCAGGGTGCGTTCTCCTCTTTAAGGTCGTCAATCTGCCAATTACCCAATCTTCTTGTGAGTAGGGGGTATACACTGGTGGTTATAGATGGCTCCTCTACAACCAGATTGTCTCGTGCTCTGGCCTTGCCCAACCCCCTTCTTTGGCCATCTGGTTCTAAAGCCATATAACTTTGCATCTTATCTTGACACATTCACACTCCTTACATACACAACTTTCCCAGGTTACAGATCTGCATGGCAAAGCAAAAGCGTTGTAAATTAAACAATTAAGGCTTGGCCTTCAACATTAGCAGAATTCCTCTAATCTTATTAACACAGCCACAATACCCAGAACTGTTTTTTCTGCTTTAGAATATTTACAAAACTTCAGAACAAAGAAAATAGACCTTCAACTGAAAGGACTTAATTTGTAAAATATTAAATGTATGTTTATATATATATATATGCCTTATATTGCTACATTACTACTATATTATTATACCTAAGATAAGAAATATAAAAAGAATAAAACTTTCAATCCTAACAAGTGGAACACCTCTTACACATAGGGACCATAGAAAGTGTGCCTAATCAATATCGGGACAAGAGATTTTATTCAAACTGCTTCCTCACAGAGAAGAGACCAGGTGGATGAATACCCATCCTCAACTCTGCCAGCTGAACAAATATCTCTGCAAGCAATACTTCAAGATGACTACACTCGCGTCAATCATTCTGGCACTGGATGAGGGGGACAGGTTTGCAGCCCTCGATCTTCAGGATGCTTATTTTCATGTCACTATCCACCCATCGCACAGACGTTTTCTCCATTTTACAGTCACTTCTGAGCACTTCCAATACCGAGTCCTTCCTTTTGGCCTTTCTTCCACCTCAAGAGTTGCAAAGGTATCATGACTTTTTATTACCTGGATGACTGTCTCGTTCCCAACAGGACACAAAAGACATGCTTCTGTTCACCAAGAGATTCTTTGAATCTCTTGGCCTCATCAGAACACAAGCAAAAATCTACCCTATGTCCCACCGAGTTCATAGGAGCTCATCAAGATTCCAGGACAACATGAGCATGTCTTCCAAACCACCATTTCGATGCCATAAAGAGCCAAGCTTCAGTTATGGCGTCCAGTCCCACTGTGATAATCCTTACCTGTCTTTGGCTCATAATATGCATTTTGATGCGTTTACTAGCTTGAGTTGTTAGAAAAGATGATGATACATGTACTCCAAGGGTAGTGTTAATTTTCTTTTTTATTTGATTTCATATTAAATATTGTAAGCATTGCTCCTTGTAAACTATTCCCTTGTTTTAATATATTTTCTTGAACATCCACACACTACCTCAATATTGGTGTTGCACATAAGAAATTTCAACCTGCCCAAAATAAAATTCAACCTGCCCGAGGATAGAAAATGTTAGAGGGAACACTGGTACTAATAGTCGTCATTGCTATGATAATGCCCAGAGGTGATGACCAAAACATAACCACATTGTACTAGGTCCTCCACAGAGTTACAGGTGTGTGTATAAGTGGACAAAAATGGCACAGCAATGGCTGGCACAGGTCAGCTGAGTCAGGCCTGTGGGGCAAGGTGGAACATTGCTGTGTAGACATTCAGCTTTGACTACACCCGGACAGGATTTTAGTGATTTGGCTCCAGCCTAAGTCCAAATGTCTACAACATCTATTTTTTAGCCCACCAATCCAAACCCTAATAGCCCAATTTAATTGATCTAGGCCAGCTGTAGATTTTTTTTATCATCCCTGTGTAACTATACCTTAACAGACAACTCTTGTTCAGAGACTTACAATCCATCTAGATCAGACTGAAATGGGGTGGAGAGGACTACTTTCAGACACATTAAGGTCCCAATTCAGTAACAGATTTACAGATGTATGTAAACTCTTTGAAGTCAATTGGACTGCTCATGTGCCTAAAGTTATGCATAGGCTTAACTTTAGACTTGTTGCATCAAGTCTTAAAGTGAGTTGGTTGATTTCACACCGGATGTATGACAAAGAGGAGGACTGAAGTGAGATCTTTTGAGTCTTAGTTTAGTTCCTAAATCTTATTCTTTCTCTGTTAGATTATACAAACTATAAACTACTTAAAACAGTGGGGGAAACAAAACTAAAAAGGAACCCAGGGCATAGAAATATATGTACTGTGGAAAGCAAATATAAACAAAATATAGTACTTAGTAAATGAAGGTACTTAAACTATATATATATTTTAGAGTGCATCTATCTGTGTATCTATGAGTTCATTTTTTCAAGAACTCTTTCTAAATCATAAGAGCTAGAACCACCAAATTTTGTATGTAGCTTCCTCTTGCCCTAACTTAACCCCAAAGTCAATGTTTGGTTGTGCCTGGAAAACAGAAAGTGCCGGAAATGGGACTGGTTTCCATAACATGGGAATGGAGGGGGCAGAGAGCAGAGGGATGTGAAAGGGAGGGCCACAGACAGGAGGGAAGTGATACTGAGTATGGCCACTAAGGGCAGCTGCAGCACCAAGAGAGTGGGCAGCAGTGCTGGGACTCTGCCATCTTGCCTGCCAGCACACTGGTAAGGAGTCCCCCTGTACCAATCCTGGAGCTTCCCTCTCCCGGGAGAGCCTGTAGGCCCTGGGGCCCACTAAAGGGGAGGCAACCCCCAGAGCCTTCCCCTTCCCCAGACAGCCTGCAGCCCCTGCAGCTTGGCCCCTCCCCACGCAACCTGCAGGACATGGGTGGGTGGGGAGGGCAGCTGGAGGCCACGGGCAGTCCCCAAAGCCTCATTCCCCCAGATAGCCTTCAGGCCACAAGAGGCAGCTGGAGATGGAGGCAGCCCCTAGAGCCTGGCCCACAACAGTCAGGCTGCAGGAGAGGGGGCAGCTGGAGGGGGGACAACCCCTACAACCTGGCACCTCCCTAGACAGCCTGCAGGACATGAAGGGGGGGACCTGCTGGAGGGAGGGCAATCGACAGAGCCTTGCCCCTCCTACATGCTGCAGGGGGGCCACAGGAGGCCAGGGCAGCCCCCAGAGAGCAACCCCCCCCAACAGGCTGCAGGATGGGGGGCACTGCCCCAAGCAAGACCCCCCCCCCAGAGCAGTTGCAGTCTGGGGGCTATGCCCCCCAACAGGTTGCAGGATCTAGCAGCTGGAGGCTGAGGCCAGCCTGCAGAGCCTCAACTCCCATCTGACTAGCACACAGACTCAGATCCCCCCCATCTCTTGGGAGGAGCTGCCCTCCAGGTGGTGCAGCCCCAATCCCTCTGCAGGAGGCACTGGGTGAGGAGCATACCATGATTCTATTCATCCTCTTCAAAAAAGAATTTTGGCTCACTTAGAATTAGCCCACACATTTGGCTGATGCAAACTACTGCATACATTAAATTAGTTTGTCATGATTTAATATCTGATATTCAAGACACAGCTGAAAGAGTAATATATACAAACAGGGATGAACCTGATATTATCACAGACATTGGACATCTGCTGCTTTAATTCTTTTGAATTAAAATACAGAAAAATATTCCAAGGCAGACAGGAATGTGTTATCCCATCACTTATGACAATGAATTAAATTGTATCTCTTTGGCAGTTGGACAGTGATTTCTATCTGCTTCCCCAGACTGTTTTAAAACCTGCACATTTTGGCCGTGTCTAAACTACACCCCTCGAAAGTGCAAATGAAGCCCGGATTTAAATATGCCATGCTTCATTTGCATAATGGCTGCCACCGCTTTTCGAAAAAAACCTGGAAGTTTAGATGGGGCATTTCTGTCGAACCAGTAGCATTGCTAAGCAATACTGTTCTGATTTGGTAGTATTTACATCCACTATGTATTCACCATGTATATTTGTAAGTTGCACAAGGTAAGGCACTGGAAAAATGAGGCCCAATATCTGTCCAGATTGACATTCTGCTGTATGTAGTAGGTTCTTATATTAGGTCCATCACACTTGTACAGCTCTATATACAGTTCTAAACTCTGATGCTGCTTTTCATTCTGTACATGGGAGAAAGGATGATGTGCAAAGATCTGTTTGACTGCGGTGCTGAGGATCCTGGAAGGGTAGACAAAGGTAGTTGCCCACTACATCGACATATGATATGATTAGGACTGTACCAAATTCACAGTCCATTTTGGTCAATTTCACAATCACAGGATCTTAAAAATGGTAAATTTCATTATAACTGTAGAGGTCCTGACACACAAAGGAGTTGTGTGCGGGTTGCAAGGTTATTTTATAGGGGTTGCAATATTGCTACTCTTTTGTGCAGCTGCTGGTAACAGCATTGCATTCAGAGCTGGGCAGCTGGCGAGTGATGGTTGCTGGCCAGGAACTGAGCTCTGAAGGCAGAGCTACCACCAGTAGCAGTGCAGAAGTAAGGATGGCATGGTATGGTATTGCCACCCTTACTACTTTGTGCTGCTGGTGGGATACTGCCTTCAGGCCTAGGCACTCAGCCAACATTACAGCCACTGCTCTCCAGTTGCCCAGCTCTGAAGTCACTGGAGAAGTCAGAGTAGCAATACTATGACCTCCCCTGCAACTCCCTTTTGGGCTGAAACACTGATTTCCTCCATGGAATCTGTAGAGTATAGGGTAAAAGCACACAGAAGGTCTGATTTCACAGGATACCAGATTTCACTTAAGAGCCAGTTCCCCCCATGGTTTTGCTTCCCCCCCCCCCCAAACACACACTGCAGCATGGGGGGGAAGGGGTGGCTGCCACAAAGCAACCTCTGCCCACAGCAGGCCCAGGCTTGCTGTGGGCAGAGGTTGGCCCCTGTCTGCGGTGGCTGGGGCTGGCTATGAACAGAGGCTGCTCTAACAGCAGCCCCTGTCTGTGCCGGGGGTGGCGGGGTTTCTAGCTCCTTGCTGGGATCCTCTACGGCCAGATCTGGGAGCTACCCCTGCTGTGCCTCTGCAGTTTATATGTAGTAAGAGCTGGGCGGGCAGGCAGCCTGGCTCCTACTACATTTAAATTGCAGAGCCACAGCAGGGGTAGGTCCCGGACCCAGCGTGAGCCGGGCCTGAGCACTTCCTCCCTTATGGTCTCATCTTAGAAATTCTATTGACTACGTGATAAGCTAATTATTCACTTTCTAATATCACTAGTCTGTGATGCCTTTGGCATGGATGTGAATTTGATAGGGCTCCAATTATTATATATAATAATCACCAGCCCTAGATTGGTCAAATTGATTGGGATCAATTTTTCAAGTGTCTACTAATTTTCAATGCATCAACATTTAGATGGCATTTCGGGCTTGCTTGTGGCAACTTCTGTTATTTAGGGCTTGATTTTCAGAGATGCTGGGCATGCACTACTACCCTTGGAGTCAATTGTAGGTGTTTCAAGATCTTTGCAAATACCTCAGCTTGCGCACCCAGAAATTGAGAGCCAGAATTACAGGAGACCTTTGAAAGCCTTTTACCCCTTTTGAACTTCAGTTTCTGTGTGGACAATGAGTGACTCCTGAATTTGGGGAGACTGGGCATGAAGCTCCCTAGAAGTGGAGGGGGGCCACACACTTCCAGACCATGGCCCTGCCCCCTGCCCTGCCTCAAGGTCCATTTCCTTTCAGCCCTTCCATCCAAGGACCCTATCACTTGCTCCTCTGCCCCTCTGAGGTCTCCCCTCCCACTCTTCCCTGCTCCACTCAGGGTTCCTCCCTGCTCATGCCTCTTTGCTCCCCTAAGGCCTGCCAGCTCACAGCTCCTTGGCAGGCTGGGGATGAGGTTTGTGGGGAGAGGTGAGAGCAATACGGGTGTGGGGGTTTTGTGGGAAGAAGCACGAGAAGAGGAGCAGTATGGGCAGGGTCCCAGGGGAAAAGGATAAGTGGAAGCAGGGTCTTGGTGCACAGCATGGGTGGAGTTCCTGCTTGGGTGCTGTTTTGGTGGCAGTGCCCCAAAGTTGGTGGGCTGGTGCGCTTCCAGAGGGAAGTGCGCTGTATACTGTTTTGGGAGGCTTAGCCCTCCCTTGTCACCCATGAGTGTCTCAATCTGTATTCTGTATTTAGACACAACTTTCTTTTAACAATTTTTCTAATCTCAGTCTTCAGCACAGAACTGTTAATTATAGCTGTTACTTTAAGATCAGGAGAAAGTGCAATACAAATATAATTTTTCTGTGGATATATCTAAGTGGTTCCCTTCTCTCCCCCCCCCCCCCCGCTCCCCTCCTGCATGATTGGGCTCTCTTGTTTTTAGACTGCTCTTAAAATTGAGTGTTTTTGAGAGAATTATACTAGATGAATAGAAAATCCTGTTGGTTGCTTTTTTTTCAGATTCCTCTGCTGGTGTAAAAGATTTTAGAGTACATTTTCTTGAAGAAAATTTGCATTTGTAGAAAGGTCCGATGTTTGCTACTGTCAGAATAATTTAAAATAGCCATTGAGAATATGCCTTATCAGAAGGATTATGTCCCGTCTTTCTTTTTCTTATTTGAAAATAATCACTTCCTTTTCCCCATTCCTTATTCCATTTCAGATAAAATTCAGAGCTCAAATTGAGAAAGAAAGGAGGATGGATTTTTCTGTACTCTTTTTAGAGCAGATGTAATTTTATCTATTTATTTTTAAATAGGTACCAACAAGCATGTAAAAAGTGAATGAAACACTTGGGTAGTATGAATTTTCACTCTTAGTATGAAAGCAGATGTATAACACATTATGGGTGGGAGGGGGAAGTTACTATAAATCCAGCCAAGTTGGAAAAATGTTTATCTTGCACTTGAGTTTTGCTGTGCAGTATTTTAAACTTTTCAAGAATATTTTACTATCACCCTCTGAAGTTAGTAAGCTGAAAGAGTTTTGCAATGGAAATTTCCTTCAATAAAAATAGTCCTCCGGGCAGTTGTCTCCTAGCTGTTTTTCTGAAATAGGGATGACTGGAACAGGATAATATCTGCAAGCAGATTGCTGACTTGTTTTGAAGGGTAGCAAAGAGGGGTGTCAAAAATGGTATGTTAGGCACATATTTGCTAAAAATGCATTGGTCTCTGGTGAAACCATATGTGAATGAAGACATATGCAATACCTGAATATTTTTAGCTCTTTCCACATTCTGGCCATTGGATAATGTGGTGTTTTCTTTCAGGATTTATTTTTTGTTTGAGTAAAATAGCAACTCTAGCCTTGATCAGCAAAGACAAGTACTTAACTTTGTGCATTGTCAGTCTCGTCTGACTGAAGGGTGGGGGGTAGCACAATAGCAAAACATACGAACACCATTCCTACGCATTCTGGCTAATAAGTATTGATGGACCTAACCTCCATGAATGTATCTAATTCTTTTTTGAACCCTGTTAAAGTCCTGGTCTTCACAACATCCTCTGGCAAGGAGTTCCACAGGTTCACTGAGTGCTTCATGAAGAAAAACTTCTTTTTGTTTGTTTTGAACCTGCTACCTATTAATTTCATTTGGTGACTTCTAGTTCTTATGTTCTGAAAACAAATACATAATTTTTCCTTATTCGTTTTTTCCATACCTGTCATGATTGTATAGACCTCTATCATATCCCCTCTTAGTCTCCTTTTTTCTAAGCCAAAAAGTCCCAAGCTTTTTAATCTCTTTATATGGCACCTGTTCTAAACCCCCTAATCATTTTTGTTGCCCTTTTATGAAACTTTTCCAGTGCCAATATATATTTTTTGAGCTGAGGCAACCACATCTGTATACAGTATTCAAGATGTGGACTTACCATGGATTTCTATAGAGGTAATACAATATCCTCTGTCATATTCTCTATCCCTTTTTTTTAATGATTCCTAACATTCTGTTTGGGTTTTTTTGAAGGCTTTGATATGTATTTCCAAATCAAATATGATACATTTGATGATGAACAGAGTACATTTAAGGCAAGTTTTGACAACTGTTTAAATGTTTAGTATTTAGTTTTATCTTTTCTGTTGCTGTGAAGTTAGTTGAGATGCCCCCTCCCCCACACTTTAACTGTACTGTGGGGAAAATAAACTGTGATACTAGCACTACATAAAAGCACTATTGATGGATTTACTGAATCTCAGAAAACCAGAAAAATTCAGAGATGCATCTAAAATTTGATTCTGACAGTTCGTGCTTCACTCAGTCCTGAAGTATTGCAAAAGTCTCAAAATGGAACATTATCGTATGTGCATACTGTGTGCCCTATAATAATTAAGCACAGTAGGATCAATTATAGACTGTCTGCACTGAATTTCAACTGGGATGCTGAACTCCCTTGCTTGTGTGGGTCTTTGAGAGGGGATTTCATGCTGGGTTAAACTTTGTGATGGAAAATGGGTTAAACTTTCAGCCTGAGATGGAAATTGGTTGATGGGTGAAGGCACCATGGAAGGATTTACAAGATAAAGCTCTTCTGGGTATGAGATCATTTTCTTGAGGCCAGCCGAAGGGATTGCCACAGGAACCAAGGAGCATCACAAACCGTACCCCCTTCCACACCAAATGCAAGGAATCCATTGTTGATCTTGTCTTTTCCAAGATAAACAACAATATGTAGCTTTGAAAAGGCAAAACAAAATCCCTACCAAAACAAAACATGCTGCTGCACACAGATCACTCACTGGATTCAGTAAGAGAGAGGTCAGTCATATTGTTTAATGCACTCATGAGAGTGGTTTCAGAACTTGAACACAAGAGAAATAGAAGAGCAGACTCTGTAGCCCTAATGCTCAGGTCAGCTCTTTACCGGTTCTGCATAGAAGTGGTTGAGGATCTGAAGCTGAGCTGGAAGTCTCTTATGAATATTCCTACTAAGTCTACGTTTATGTTGATCCAGTGGCAATGAACCCCTACACATAAGATGCATGGTGCACACCTAGAGGCTGTAGTAGCAGCCATGATATGTCTCTGAAGCTGTTCTGCCCCTGCCATTTGAGTCATCACAAATCCCATGTAATTCAATACACAGTCTGTTTATACTGTCTGTTTTGAGTCTAGGGAAGGGACTTCATCCAAAAAGTTTAAGCTTGTTTAGCCATACTTATTTTTCAAGCCCTTGCAACAGTATTTCTAATAAGCATTTCAGATACTTTTATTTAAATAACACAGGGGCATAGGAGTTCCCTTAGTGCATCAGACAAGTTGTCCATCTAGGCTAGTATCCTGCATCTGACAGTGACCAGCACCAGGAGTTTCGGAGGAAGGTGCAAAGAATATCCTAATCCCTAGTAGTTGGAGACTGATTTACAGCCCTGAAGGATGAGTTGTTAAATCACTTCCAATGTATATGTTAGATTGGCTGTTACAACTCTTGATATTCTTGTTATCTAGAATCCCTGCATGACATTCCCCAGTGGACCACTGAACTACTGTGTCATGTTAATTCTCCAGACCAGGCTATTCTTACGCTGTTCTCCTAGTAATAGGCAGCATCTGCAGTCCTCTGTTCATAAAGCCATTAGCAACGGATGCTCTCCTGGCCACTCATTAAACAGGTACAGGGCAGCACTGGTCGTACCTCCCTTAACCAGGACTCCTTGGTCCAGCAACATCCGTGGTCTAGCACGACCACGGATGTTCCTGGACCATAGAGCCCAGGAACAGGGAGGTCCAGTGGCAGGGCAGAAGTGCGTAGAGGGCACAGACAACTCAGCAAGAGGGGGTGTGTGTGTGTGTGTGTGTGTGTGTGTGTGTGTGTGTTCGGAGGGAACTGGTGGCACAGCGGGGAGCTCTGGCCTTAACCCCAGCAGCAGCCAGGGAGCTCTGGCCCCGCCGTAGATCTCTGGCCCCGGCCCTCTGCTCCAGCCTCAGCTGTGGAGCCAGGTGGCTGCAGAGCTTCTGCACTGTGTGTGGAGCTCTGGCCCAAGCCACGGAGCCAGATGGCTGCGGAATTCTACCCCAGCTGCAGAGCTCCAGCAGTGGCGCTCTGTCCCTGGCAGCAACAGGGCTGATGGCATCTAGTGGGGCCTGGGACAGCAGTGGGGCCAGGGTGAAGCCCTAACCCAATGATAGCATGGGCTGGGAGGGGAGGGACCTTCCCTGGTCTGGCAAATCCCCTCGTTCAGGAACAAGTCAGGTCCTGAGAGTGCCAGACCAGAGAGGTCCAACCTCTAGTAGCATATTCTTCAGTTCTAGCCTTGTATCTATGAAATATGCATTTTACACTGTGCAAGGCTCCTCTTCTCCTAAACAGTATAAACTCATTAATGAATCTCAGAGGGTTAGTCTGTAACTTAAAAAACAATGAGTAGTCTTCTAGCACCTTAGAGACTAACTGCAAATATATGTAAAATCATGAGCTTTCGTGGGTAAAACCCACTTCATCTGATCTGATATTTTTTGTTAGTCTCTAAGGTACCACAGGACTACACGTTAATGAATATGCAACAGTTTTTGTAAACCTGAGTAGATTCCCTGGACATTTCAACCAACAGTCTGCTGGTTTTGATGAAATTAAACACATTTCTTAACTAAAGAAAGATAGATGTTAAGTGACTATTTGTGTTTAAGGGATAGAAGACACAATTGGTTGCCAAAGGAATAAAAAGTGAAATCAAAATCTAATCTTTTCCAAGCTAAATAAAATGAAAAAACAAAAAGGTTTCACTCATCCCAAAGTTTACAGCTGTATATTAGGACCATCTCCCTCTCCCTTCCCTTTCACTGATGTTTCTTTGTCTTCCAAAGTGTCTTGCTCCATGAGTAGGCAGTGGGGAGTGGTAATGAGGAGAACATTCTTTTATTTTATACCCTTCTCCTCTCTCAGGATTACTCCCTCCTGGAGTGCAGACCACCAGTATGTGGTATACTTGAGATTTGAAGCACCTTCCATGAACATTGTACATTTCTTATGCATACCTTCTGTGTGTGAGGGATGTTACGCAATATTTTTATTTATAGTGACGCTGATGGTGAATGGTCGCTTTAATAGTTTGTTGATACTGGGGAACTAGTCTGTGAATGTTTCCAAGAATTAAAACACGTTTCAGAAAACAACATATAGCAAAATATTAATTCCATATGCAGTATTGGTATACACATACTAACAGGACAGTGATGCTCAGCCGATTATGGGTTTTAAAATTATACCACACAAGGTATGCTTTGTACAAAACATATCATAACCATATACATGTAATGAATATGGGGTAAAATATTTTCTGAATCTAATTGACTTCAGTAGCATCCTGTCACAGAGTACCACAATTTAGTGATTCATTGTATGAAAATGTATTTCCTTGCATCAGCTTTGGAATTTGCTATCTTTTAATTTAATTGAACGTCCCCTTGTTTCTGTGGTTAGAGACAGGGAGAACAGAAGTTTTTTGTGTGCCTTCTCTAGACCATTCATTATTTTACATGCTTTCATCATGTCCTTTTTCATTTCCTCTCTAAGGTAAACAATCCCAATCATTTCAGTCTCTGTTCAGATAAGAAATTTTCCCTTTCCCTAGTCATATTTGTCACCATTCTCTGAACCCCCTCTAAATATGTGATCTATTTTTTGAAATGGAGATGATCAGTACTGAATACTGTATTCTAGTGGAGTTTGTGCTATTGTTTTATATGAGGCATACAATGGTGTTTACCATAACATTCTTTATGCAGCCTTGCACTCCTCATGCATTCTTGTTTTCTTTTTTGATTGCAGCATCAAACCCTGGTGCTGTTTCATTTAAATTATATTGCTATATTTGAACCATTGTAGCCACTGTCCACACACTCTGATGTGATATTGACTCTGCAGTGAGCTTAAATAGAGGGAGAATCTGGGTTGTGATAAAATACCATTTTAATCCAAATATAAAATGTCTGTAATTAGAGCAAAGTTCTTCTCTCATGAAAGTCAATGGGAGTTTTTTTCCACTGATTTTAGTAGACCAGGGCTTGGCCATAGTAGCCAAGGAATTACACGTGTGCAAATAGTTGTTTCTTTTTTTTACCAATAACAGTAATATTCCCTATAGGTACTTTCAAAATAGCTTCTTCAAGTGTTTACACTGGTGTTTCTGAGCTTGGAAATAGTGTAATAATAATAGGGAACTTCTGGAAACTTCCTTCAGCCAGATCCTCAGTTGGAGTAAACTGGCTATGCCAGCTACAATGGTTCAGAATCTAGCTCTGCATGTCTTAAATGAATTCCATGTTGCTGCTGTTGCTTTTCTGTTTCACAGTTCTACACTTCATACTATGTAAACAGGTAGTCAACACTGCCTGGAGCAAAACCAATATTTACTATAAATAACAGTTGATGCACACATCATCATTCCCGCCAGATAATTAGCAATAATGTGGATTTGCACACGTATAAACAGTTTTGAATAGTACCCTTTTCCTGCTTGCACTGAAGCAGAATAAATGCTGTAACTGTGCCTTAGTTTTCACTAAAACATATTGATGATACAGAATGTAATGACATTATATCATTTGAATATATGAAAGTGTAAATACTTCGTTGTGGTGTAGTGCTTAGAATGTGAATTCTTTCTGAGGAAGTGCAAAATTTTAGCAAAATCACATCAGAAACTCCCCCTCCAGCCATGACATTTCTGAGGAGAAAGTGGTGTTACTATTTTTTTTCTAAAATAATTTTTTTAGTCACAAACTAATGTCCTTAATTTATGAAAAAAAAAACCAACTAGTTTATGACTCAGACAAGGCCTTAGAATAGTTAGGATAAAAAATTAAGGAGCTCATTTCAACAGAACACTCTTATCTTCTAATATCTTTTGACAGCTGGAGGATAGGATCTACTAGGTGTTTGCTCTCTGTCTGAAAAATGAAAAACAAAAAACTTAAGTCATGTTTTGTGCATAACAAAAGCCCTGCTTTTGAATGACAGTGTATTTATTAATTACCAGTCTGTTTTATTTAAAAATCTAGTGTGGGGAACCTGTTGTGCTCCATGGCTTGTGCACAGCTCAGTGTAATTATTTCTGAAAAGAGTGGTGGTTACTTTGAGTCATTTGCTGTATTCCACACTGTTACGGACTGCTGTCTAAATGACTTCACTGCATGGTATGCTGTACCCCATCTCAGAATGCTTTTCATCATTTTGGTCTGAGTGCTTTTCATGCTATATGAAATTATTACCTACAGAGGTGTCTGCAGTTCATATATTTGGAAACAATAGATCCATTCTAGTTTTAATGTTTACAGTAACTCAGTTTGTGGAGGGCAGAGATCGGCTGCTAGCCAGGGGAGCCACATATTTTTAATGTATAAAACTCAGTTCTGACATCTCTGTTAAGAGTCCAGCAGAACAAGCCTGAAGGAAGAGGACAGGCCAGAAAGAAGTGGTGGGATGTCATAAAGACACACTAGCATGTGGTGTGTTAGAGAACACGGCACAGAATAGAGCACTTTGGTGGGAGAGGATTCAGAGTGCAGACCTGTGCTTTGTGATGAATACAGGGAAGAAGATTGTAACTTTAACCAGCTCAAGAGTGAGAAATAGTGAAATGTTGAATGAAATATTGAAAGGCAGAATGAAATAGCAATCCTGGCATACCATATACAAATAAATGGCAATTGGTATTTTGGGTGACATGCACAGTAATTAACAAACTAACTACAGTTTTTATTGAGCTGGACAAGTCACTGAATTTGTCAATTCCGATTTATTTCCAGTTAGGTAAACTTAGAATAATGTTTTGTATTGTGTTAATGTGATAAATAATTTAACACATTATATTCTATAATACTGCCAGTTAGGGAAAACTCTGATACAATTTCAATTGAAATACAGATTGCAGAAGAGTAGAACCACTACCGGAGTAAATGACATGTTTGCATAAATTGGATCATTGCCAGGAAACACATTCATTTCAGAACAGTTAATTTCAGTGGCAATCAGAACAATGGTTTTGGAAGTAGATAGTAATTTGGGGGTTCCAGGGCATTTCATAGCCCTGGCACCTCTGAGCTTGGTGAATCTCAGGTAGGAATGTAAAAAAAACTGCTTGAGCCCTGGCACGTCTTTCATTACAGATTAAGCACTGAATTTTATTCTATAGTAGTCATGGTGATACTGAGGGGTTTTTTTTATACGGAGAATAGCAAGGAGTAAGTAGGAAGCAAACTTCTCATGTTTCTCCCTCAATCTCATTTTTAATGTCTGCAAATGTTTCTCTTCTCTTTTTAGGCAATGTTCAGTCTCTGTATGGTTGAAAGTGGAGCTGATGAGGTGAATTTGCATGGTGTCACAAGCCTAGGTTTAAAGCAGGCCCTGGACTTTGCATACACTGGACAGGTATTGTGCAACTCTTCCAATTCAAACAATTAAATCAAAAAATAAAATCATTCTTGTTACCACAGAAACTAATGCTAAGCCTCAGATATACACATTTTAAATTGATATTATTAATCTTTTGCACATGCAAAGTATGAAGTATTTAGGCCTGTCAGTACAAAATTAATTGATTTTACTTTGGAGTGGATATTATTTTCTGCCTAATATCCATACATAAAAGAAAAATCTATTCTTTATCCCAGTAGTTCTGGTCACAGAATCACAAAATGTAGGGTTAAAAGGGGCCTGGAGAGATCATCTAGTGTAGCCCCCTGAACTGAAGCAGAACCCAACTATGACAATTCTGACAAGTTTTTGTCTAACCTGTTCTTAAAAACCTCAAGTGATGGAGATTCCACAACCTTCTTTAGAAACCTATTCTAGTACTTACATGCCCTTATCAGAAAGTTTTTCCTAATATCTAACCTAAATCACCCTCATTGCAGATTAAGCCCATTACTTTTTGTCCTACCTTCAGTAGACATGTTGGAATAATTGATCACCATACTTTTTATAATGCCCCTTAACATGTATGAAGATTATTATCTGGTCTTCCTCATTCTTTTTTTCTCAAGACTAAATATGCTCAGGTTTTAAAAATGTTTCTGATAGGTCAGGTTTCCTAAGCCTTTTATCATATTTGTTACTCTCGTCTAGACGCTCTTCATAGAATCATAGAACCATAGAGCTGGAAGAGACCTCAGGAGGTCATCAAGTCCAGCCCTTGCTCTAGGCAGGACCAATCCCAACTAAATCAACCCAGCCAGGGCTTTGTCAAGCCGAGACTTAAAACACCTCTAGGGATGGAGACTCCACTGCTTCCCTAGGTAACCCATTCCAGTGCTTCACCACTCTCCTAGTGAAATAGTTTTTCCTAATATCCAACCTGGACCTCTCCCACCACAACTTGAGACCATTGCTCCTTGTTCTACCATCTGTCACTACTGAGAACAGCCTTTCTCCATCCTCTTTGGAAGCTCCCTTCAGGAAGTTGAAGGCTACTATCAAATCCCCCTTCACTCTTCGCTTCTGCAGACTAAACAGACCAACTCCCTCAGCCTCTCCTCGTAGGTCATATGCTCCAGCCCCCTAATCATTTTGGTTGCCCTCCACTGGACCCTCTCCAATGTGTCCACATCCTTTTTGTAGTGGGGGGCCCAGAACTGGACACAGTACTCCAGATGTGGCCTCACCAGAGCCGAATAAAGGGGAATAATCACTTCTCTGGATCTGCTGGCAATGTTCCTCCTAATGCACCCTAATATGCCATTAGCCTTCTTGGCTGCAAGGGCACACTGTTGATATCCAGCTTCTCATCCACTGTAACCCCCAGGTCCTTTTCTGCAGAACTACTACTTAGCTGGTTGGTCCCCAACTTGTAACAATGTTTGGGATTCTTCCGTCCCAAGTGCAGGACTCTGCACTTGTCCTTGTTGAACCGCATCAGATTTCTTGTGGCCCAGTCCTCCAGTTTGTCTAAGTCACTCTGGACCCTATCTCTGCCCTCCAGCGTATCTACCTCTCCCCCAGCTTAGTGTCATCTGCAAACTTGCTGAGGGTGCAATCCATCCCCTCATCCAGGTCATTAATAAAGATATTGAACAAAACCGGTCCTAGAACCGAACCTTGGGGCACTCCGCTAGAAACTAACCGCCATCCTGACATCGAGCCGTTGATCACTACCCGTTGGGCCCAGCCTTCTAGCCATCTTTCTATCCATCTTACTGTCCATTTATCCAATCCACATTCCCTTAACTTGTTGGCAAGAATATTGTGGGAGACAGTATCAAAAGCCTTGCTAAAGTCAAGGTATATCACATCCATTGATTTTCCCATGTCGACAGAGCCAGTTACCTCATCATAGAAGCTAATCAGATTGGTCAGGCATGACTTGCCCTTTGTGAATCCATGCTGACTATTCCTAATCACTTTCCTCTCTTCCAAATGCCTCAAAATGGATTCCTTAAGGATCCCTTCCATGATTTTTCCAGGAACCGAGGTAAGACTGACCGGCCTATAGTTCCCTGGATCATCCTTCTTGCCTTTTTTGAAGATGGGCACTACATTTGCCTTTTTCCAATCATCCAGGATCTCTCCTGATCTCTACAACTTTTCAAAGATAATGGCCAAATGCTCCTCAATGACATTTGCCAACTCCCTCAGTACCCTGGATGCATTAAGTCCGGATCCATGGATGTATGTACGTTTAGCTTTTCTAAATAGTTCCTAACCTGTTCTTTACCTACCAAGGGCTGTCCATCTTCATCCCATCTTGCATCACTCAGCGCATTAGTCCGGGAGCCGACCTTGTCCGTGAATACAGAGGCAAAGAAAGCATTGAGTACTTCAGCTTTCCCCAAATCATCTGTCACAAGGTTACCTCCTTCATCCAATAGGGGCCCCACACCGTCTCTGATCACCATCTTCTTGTTAACATGCCTGTAGAAACCTTTCTGGTTATCCTTCACATCCTTTGCCAGTCGCACTTCCAATTGCGCTTTCGCCTTCCTGATAACCCCCCGGCATTCTCGAGCTATACATTTATAGCTCCTCATTTGTCCAAGTTTCCACTTTTTGTAAGCTTCCTTTCTGTGCTTAAGTTCACCAAGGATTTCCCCTGTAAGCCAATCCGGTCTCCTACCATGTTTGCCTCTCTTGCTACGCATTGGGATGGTTTCTTTCTGTGAGTTCAATAAGACTTCTTTAAAATATTGCCAGCTGTCCTGGACTCCTTTCCTCTTCATGGTAGCATCCCAGGGGATTCTGCCCATCAGGTCTCTGAGGGAGTCAAAATCTGCTTTTCTGAAGTCCAAGGTATGTATTTTACTACTCTCTTTTCTTCCTTTGGTCAGGATCCTGAAATCTACCATCTCATGATCACTGCTTCCGAGGCCGTATCAGTTTGTCCACATGTTTCTTAAATTGTGTTCCCTAAGTATTTGTCTGCTCTAAGTGTACACTTGTCTTGATTGAGTTTCATCTTGCTGATTTCAGCCCACTGCTCCAATTTGTCAAGGTCATTTTGAATTGCTACCCCTCCTAGTTTAATATCATCTACAAATTTTGTAAGCATACTCTGCTCCATTGTCAAAGTCATTAGTAAAAATGTAGAAAAATATTGGATGCATGACTGACTAGATATGTCCCACCCCACTGCATACAGCCTCCCAGTTTGACTGCAAACCATCAATGATTGTTCTGTCTATCAGTCTTTCAACCAATTGTGCACCCACCTTACAGTAATTCTATCTAGACCATTGGTGGGCTATAAGATGGTGGTGTTTCACCAGGGTTAGCCCCTGGTGGACCACTGCTTCTTTATTTACCTGCATTTCCACAGGCAAAGACAGGGGCGGGGGCCCACCAGGGGCTAACCCTGGTGAACCACAGTTACTGCCCACCAATGATCTAAGCCATATTTGCCTATGAGAATGTCATGTGTCAAAAGCTTTAGTAAAATCAAGATGTATCATGTCTACTGCTTTCCTCCATCCGCTAGGCCAGCAACACTGTCAAAGAAGAAAATTAGGTTTGTTAAGGATGATTTGTACTTGACAAATACATGTTTGCTTTTATTTATTACACTGTTTTTCTCTCTCTGATTACAAACTGATTTGTCAAATATTTTTGTTTTAGACTCTTTCTAGGTATCAAATTTAACTGATCTGTAATTCCTTGGGTTGTCTACTTCTGTCCTTTTTAAAGATCGATTTTGTGTTTGCTCTTTTTCATTCCTCTTGAATCTCAGACATCCTCCATGAATTATGAAAGATAATCACTAACAGTTATAAGATTGCTTAAGCTAGTTCCTTAATAGAGATGTTAGATACAGTAGAATCTCCATTATCCGACCTAAACGGGACCAACAGCTGGTTGGATTACCAAATATGTTGGATGATAGGTACTCTACTGTAGCCTGGCCCCATCCCTGCCTGGCCCTGGCCCCTTCCCTCCCTGCAGCTCCCGGGTGCCTGGCCCCGCTCGCTGCCCTGTAACTCTCCTGGAGCCGCTGATGCCGCTCCTGCCGGTGCCGCTTCGTCCCCAGGAGCTGCAGGCATCAGCGGCTCCAGGTCACAGGCAGGGAGAACGGCCCCGCTTGCTGCCCCATCACACTCCTGGAGCCGCTGATGCCACTCCTGCCGGCGCTGCTTCGTCCCAGGGAGCTGCAGGCATCAGCGGCTCCAGGAGAGCGACGGGGCAGCGAGCGGGAACGTTCTCCTGGCCCACGCTGTATCCAACCCTGCAGCTCCCGGGGACAAAGCGGCGCCGGCAGGAGCGGCATCAGCGGCTCCAGGAGAGTGACAGGGCAGCAAGCGGGGCCATTCTCCCACTCCGTGCCCTGGAGCTGCTGATGCCGCTCCTGCCAGCGCCGCTTTGTCCCCGGGAGCTGCAGGGTCGGATAAAGCGGCATGTCGGATTACTGAAGGACGGATAATCCGGACTCCACTGTAGTATGTAATTCAATAGTTGTGTAACTGCAGGTCAGACACCTGCCCCTCTCCCCCCCGCCCCATGGGCAGAGGCTGCTTCATGGCAGCCTCCCTTGCTCCCCGCTCTGGCTGCTGCCTCTGATTGAAGCAGCAGTGTGGGGGGAAGGGGCTGTACCACAGAGCTGTTTCTGGGGGAGCTGTCTCTGAAACTGGCTCCCCCCCCCAGCACCAGTTCCTGCCCCTCCTCCCCCTGCTGCCTCTGTAGGAGGCAGCAAGAAAGGGGCAGGCAAGTCCCCACACATGTGGGCTCCCGCCTGCCCCTCTTACCCTTCGTGCTGCTACCTCTCTGTTAGAGGTGGTGGCTCAAGGGTGGAGGAAGGGCACCGGCTTCCACCTCCCCCTCTCTGAAGTAGCAAGGAGGGCAATGCATGTAGTCGACAGGATTAACCATTAAGCCCAGGCTTATAGTCATCTACAGTTGACATCCCTATTCCTTAAGTACCCTAGAGTGAATTTTATTAGGACCTGCTATCTAGGTTATATCTTTCTAAATATTCTTTAACCTGTTTTTTCCCTATTCTGGCTTGTGTGTCTTCCCCCTTGTTCTTAATATTAATTGTGTTAAGCATCTGGTAATCATTTACTTTTCCAGTGAAAATTGAAGCAAAATAGGCACTTCCTTCTTGATGTCATTGATTATTAGCTTTCCTTTCCCACTAAATAGAGGACCTACACTTTCTTTCATCTTTTTCTTGGTCAGATGTATTTAAAGAATCTTTCTTTTTGTAGCCTTTATATAACTTTTGTGATAATTTCTTTCTGAGAAACCATTAGCTCTCCCCAACAACTTTATCCTTCAGCTCTTTGAGTTTGTTAAAGTTAGCTCTGTTGAAGACATGATTTATCTTGATTTTAGTATGTTTTTTGACCATCCCATATGACATTTTCATAAGCAAACTATGGAAATATATAATGATGGTATGAGTCACTGATGGTGCATAGAACACTTTGTGGTGGCCTGCAGAAAGTTGGCTGATCAATGATTTTAATCTACAGAGAATTTGATCCTTTGGTCTCTCGCTCTCTCCTTTTATAAAGTGAATATGCCCAGTTTTCAAAATCTCTCAAACTCTTTGTCACTTGCATTATTCACCTTTGTGCTTTCCAATTTGTAAGTTTTACTTGAAATGTAGAGACCAAAGTTAAACCACCTCTAAATTATGTCCCGTACACATGAAACTATTTACAAAATGTGCATCTTGTTTATTCTTGCACACATGAGGATTACATAAACTGTTAATTTTGTCTTATTCCTGGTTCATTCAGTCTCTCTAATTTTAGCTGTGAAATTTGGCCAACCAGAATATTCCTAAAAATATAGACTATTTAGTAGAGATCCCATGGTGAACGTTGACTCTTCAATTTTGAAAAAAAAAAAAAGACTCAGTTACCATTTCATTGTTGCACAGAGAATATAGGGCTATAAAATCTAATTACTATATTTTATTCCCAAATGTACTTAGATTATATACCCTTAATTTCTGCAAAAAGAAATAATTAAACACAGAGAAAATTAAATTCTGAATGAAGGAATCTGTTTGAACTGAATTTAATGAAATTATTTTCTTTGTCAGCAAGCCAAATGGCACAGACAACAAAGAAGTAAACAATTTAGCATTAGTTTTATAGACTAACACTTAAATTTCCATATTTCTGTCAATATGAAGAATATAGAAATTCTTCAAAGAAGCTTTCCCTCTGCCATATATATGACTAGAAATACAGCTGTTGTTCATCCATGTATTTTTCTGTGTATTGAAAGCATGTCATCCATACTCATTTTGTTCTTTCTTCAGTCTAAGTATTCTTGAATGCCTTAATAAAATGGAAGATTTTTTAAATGTTTCTTTTTCTAGTGCTACTAGTGAAGAATGTATCATATGATATGACAGTGAAAATGTGTCAAATCATGTGTTGAAAGCATAATTTACTGGTTAAAACATTCTCATTAAGGATCTGGGAATTCCAGGTTCTGTTACTGCCCAGGCTCATTTAATGAACTCCTATTTTCAAAATTATCCTTCAAAGATTTTGAGGTACCTAAAATTACCAGGCACTGACAAAAATCTGTGTCTCAACTTTTTTTATGTTTGAGTTTCTCTGTCTATTAAATGGAGATGATAATACTCACTCACCTCTGAATGGTATTTAGGGCCTTTATTAATTAATGTTCATAAATCACTTTGAGAGACTCTGATAAAAGGACCTGCATAGGTGCAAAGCATTATTTTTATTATTCTGAAATATACTGATATTAAATTGTGCCAGTGATTAAAAATACCAGCATAGTTTCCGGAGTTTTTGAATTAGATCTACAAGAGCTTCCCTAGGGTGATATATCTTCAATCCTCTATTGAAAAATAGGTTTCTTCTAGTTTGTAGCCTTGATCCTGAAATTTCTTACTCTTGTGAGCTATTTTGCATACATGAGTTGTCCTGTTAAATTAAGTGGTACTACTCATGTGTAAAGTTGCTTATGTGCTGAAAGTGTTTTCAGGATTGGGGCCTATGTTCTATCTGTATCAGATCTATCACATGCTAATATGAAAGTGTAAACAAATGAAACATGCCACTGAACAGTATTGTTAATCATGTTTCTGTAAATATAGCTTAGACAATGATATGCAGTCTCAGAAATACAGAGATAATATGATGTTTCCCTAATGTGTTTTTAATGCCTTCTTCCTTTGTGAATTCATAGATCCCAAGACCAGAAGGGATGCTTCTAATCATCTAGTCAGTCACAGTGTATAAAACATGGCACAGAATTGCCTCAAAATGATTCTTAGAGCATAGTTTTTAGAAAAACCACCAATCTTTATTTAAAAGTTTACAGTGATGGAGAATCCACTGTGTCTTTTGGTAAATTGCTCCAATGGTTGATTACTCTCACCATTAAAAATTGTGACTATATTTCTAGTCTGCATTTGTCTAGTTTCAACTTCAGCTTTGCCTAGTTTCATGTTTTACCTTTCTCTGCTAGATCGATAGTGATCTATAGCCTGAAATAACCGCCCCCAACCAACTCTGTGTTAAGATAAATAGATTTGATTTTGTCACTGAAGCACATACTTTCTAAGACTTTCTAATGCAAAGTCATTCTTATGGCTTTTTCCTCTAAATCTGCTTCAATTTATCAGCATCCTTCTTGTACCATACACATCAGAACTGGTCTCAGAGTGCCAGCTGCAGTTGTACCAGTGCCAATATAGAGATAAAATATCCTGTTGACCTTCACACGCTTGAAATTCCCTTGTGTATATATCCCAGGATTGCATTAGCTCTTTTGGCCACAGCATCACACTGGGAGCTCCCATTCAGATGATTATGACCTCCAAATCTTTGAGAATCAATGTTTCCCAGGATAGAGCTTCCCTGACCTGGAACTGTGGCCTAGATTCTTCATTGCTAGATGAATACATATTGCATTCAGTGGTGTATATTGTTTGTGTCCAGTGTACCAACAAGCCATGATTGCTCTACATTAGTCACCCGTACTCTTCATTATTTGTGTCAGCAGCAGCTTTATCAGGTTGTTGATAAAAATGTTGAGTAGCATAAGGTCAAGAACAGATCCGTATGGGACCCTAATAGAAATACACCTGGTTGATGATGGTTCCCCATTTATTACATTTTGAGAGCTATCAGTTAGCCAGCTTTTAATCCATTTAATGTGTGCCTTACTAATTTTATATTGTTCTAGGCATCTTGATCAAAATGTTATATAGCACCAAGTGAAATGTCTTGTAGACATTAAAGTAAACAGTGGATGTAATATACTTAATCAATCAAAGATATCAATTTAGTCTGACAGGATCTGTTTTGCTTAAGCCCATATTGATTGACATTAACTACCCATTACATTGTTTATTCTATTCTATATTAATCGAGTTCTTCATCAGTCACTCCATTATCTTGTCCAGGATCTATGTCAGACTGATAGGCCTATAATTACCCAGGTAATCTTATTTAATCCTTAAAAATTGTTCCTAATATACTTTTTAAAACTTCTTGTTGTTTTTAACTTTGCTGGGCATAGATTTCTCCTTCTATCCCTTTATTTCTTATACCACTGACCAGATGATAAAGGCCATGGAGGAGCAGAAAGGGATGCTCAAGTCTTTAATCAACCTGCAGAGTGAGCAGATCCAGGGTCGACCTCCCTCGAAGCACATGCACAGTTCTTTGTACAGCAAGCCTCCCGCCTACCCCCTGTATGCGGACATTTTCCTTTTCACTTTTTGGGACTCCTCAGTTTCCCCTTCACTCCACCCAGTCTCACAACCTTGACAATGTTAGTTGGACCTACACACAGTTGTGAGGTTTTACCTTTTCCAAGCCCCTCCCTTACCAGCAAACATGTGCGTTGATGTTTTTTATTGTACTTTATTTTGAGCAATAAAGGCAAAGTTTTCTAATGGTACAATGTTTTTATTTTGTGTTACACAAATTCACACAACAGTCACTTCAGTCCCAGGTGCAGGCTGCTTTTACGCACTTTCTTGCATGGTTATATGTAACATGGGATACAGCAGGGAAGCAGCTACAAAAGAGAGATGTTAGTGCCCCTCATTGTCAGTGTGCTTCCTCAAAGCCTCCCTGAGATTAATAGAAGTCCTTTGGGCTCCTCTGGCTGCTCAAACTCTGGGCAGCCAAGCATTGGGCCACTCCCCAGCAAACGTTTCACCCTTACATTCACACAGATTATTCAAAGTGCAGCAAGTGGCCATAACCATGGGAATATTATCCTCAGTAAACTCTCTAGACTGTCAGGGACACCTCCAACTTGCCTTCAGTCTGCCTAAGCTGTGTTCGACTACCAAACAGTTCTTGCTCAGCTTGTTGTTAATACTGTCCTTACTGCTATCCGGGTACCCTGTTTCATGAGCTAGGGCTGTAAGGGGTAAGGCAGGTCTCCCAGGATTACTATGGGCATTTCCACATCCAACTCTGAAACAAAAGTGCCTGCCTGTAGCTTTCTGTACAGACCAGTGTTCCTGAAGATGTGTGCATCTTGCAATCTAAACTACCCCATGCTGATATCTGTCAGATACCCAAAATGCCTGCAGCACTATGGAGAAATATCCCTTCCTGTTGATGTACTCTGTTGCAAGATGGTCTGGTGCTAAAATTGGAATATATGTGCCAGCTATTGTCATCCTCCCCACCCCCGCACAATTAGGAAAACCCATCTCTACAAAGATATTCACTATTTCATGCACATTTCCCAGTGTCGTGGACCGCTGTAGCACAATGCAATTTATTGCCCCAGATTTTGCACACCAGAGACCTGCTCCAGGTAAAAATAAATAGGCTTACTTAGTAGAAAAACCATGGATCCTAGAGATAAAATAGTAATGAACAGCAACCATATATACAAGTTTTATAGAAAATAATCATAATAATGCAATCTTAATCTTTATGTTTTCAAATAAGCCAGGGGCCAGAACTGACCTATGGGCCCGTAGGTTCCCCACCCCTGACTTAACTATTCCAGCACCTGTGATCAGTATAGCTATGTCAGCAAGAGAAACTGTCCCACTGACATGTCGACAATGGTGCTTTTGTTGGTGTAACTTATGTCACCCCTCTGTGACATAAATTATGCAAGTATAAATTGTAGTTGCTCACACTTTGGAGCTTTTGTAAAAATAAAAGGGGAGGAGGCTGGGCCTTGATCTTGGTCTCATGATTCAATGGTACAGATGGACCCGAATTCTTTTCTCCAACTTGTTTTACGCTGATGTAGCTTAACTGTGGAATTTTTCCTAGCTTAGTATCATCAAGATCAGGTCAATTGTGTGTACTTGTTACTCTATGGTATAATACAGGTTGTACCTCCCTTAACCAGGACTCCCTGGTCTGGCAACATCCGTGGACCATGGATGTTACTGAACCACAGAGCCCAGGAAAAAGGAGGTCTGGTGGCAAGGGCAGAAGGCCATAAGGGGCACTGGCAACTCAGCCAGGAGCCCAGAGTGTGTGGGGCTGAAGGGCAGAACGACAGCATGGTGGGGAGTTTTGGCCCCAGCGAGTTCCCTTGCTCCAGGGAGCTCTGGCCCTAGCCTAGCGGAGCTCTGGCTATGTTCTGGCTCCAGCGGCCAGGGAACTCCAGCCCCAGTGGCAGCCAGGGAGCTCTGGCCGAGGCTGTGGAGCTCTGCCCCAGCTGCGGAAGCAAGCGGCTATGGAGTTCTGCCCCTGTGCAGCTCTGACTGAGGCACTCCAGCCCCGGCCATAGCAGGACCAGGGAGAGCTCTGGTGGGGCTGAGACAGCAGCAGGGGCAGGCTGGAGCCATAGCCCAGTGGTAGCACAGCCATGAGGGGCGGGACCTTCCCTGGTTCAGCAAATCCCCTCCTCCAGGACCAGTCAGGTCCCAAGGGCGCTGGGCCAGTGAGGTCCAGCCTGTAGTTCTTTGTGCCTAAAATTGCTTTATATCTTCAAAATGCTTTACAAACATTCAGTAATTAATCTTACTAACCATGCAAAGTTTGTCACTAATAACCCATTTTACTTATAGGAACATTGAGACAGAGAGGGTACATCTACACTAGCCCCCTAGTTCGAACTAGGGAGGCTAATGAGGGCGACCGAAATTGCAAATGAAGCGTGGGATTTAAATATCCCGTGCTTCATGAGCATGTTCCCGGGCGGTCGCCATTTTGGAAACTGACTTGCCCGGAATAACTGCCCGCATGTACATGGTTTAACTGTTAATTCGAACTAAGGGGTTTATGTTGGAATCATGCTTCTCTGCGCTTCTCTCCCGTGCTTCATTTGCAATTTTGGTCGCCTTCATTAGCCTCCCTAGTTTGAACTAGGGGGCTAGTGTAACGTACCCAGAGATCAAATGACTACTCTGAGGCCACAGTATTGGGCTTAGAATTCAGGAGTTCCTGACTTTCAGTCCTATGTGTAGATCACTAAACTATGTCACCCCCTCTTCTTTCACAGGGAATATTATGCTGGAAAATTACTGTAGAAATTAGCCTTGAAATATGTGACAGCTCCCATCAAATCAAAATGAACATGGGTCACATTCTGTCCTTGCTTGTAGATTTGTAACTCTACCAATAGTTTTATGCTTATACCTTAGAGGAGAAACTGACTTCTTATATAAACCCATCTGTACCGTTACCACTGTGAAACCTAGCCTATACACAGACTGTTGAGATATATTGGTAATAGTTTATGCTTTGCTCTGCCAATGAAAGAACTGAAATTGAAACTAAAATATTTATCTCAGAAAAGAAAATGTTAGATGAGTGTATTTTTCTTTATTACAGACCTGCACAACTGACTGAATCCATCTCACAAGTCCCTAATCATATCAGAACAACAATAAACAAAGAGGCCTCTGGCACATAAGATAAATATATTTTAAAAAACAAATCCAAAGGAATAACAACACTGTTTATTCCAGTTTACTCGAAGTGTACATAGATGTACCAAGTCTGTTTATTGAACAACAAATTTGCTCAGGCAATACATAGTCAATTTTAGTAATGTGCTCTATGAAGTAGGTTCACAGTAAGCTCTGTTTAATGAACTTTCTGGCACAAATGCATTAGTTTTCTACTCCCGAGTTATTTAATAAATAACTTATTTAAAAAGAACATAGTGGTCATCTTTACAAAGTTAGTGTCAATTTGAAAACTCTTCCAGTACTTGCATAATGCTATACACACAATGCAACATAGGCACTGCTACAAAAGTCCATTGCCCACACCCTTCCCATGGATTCTTTCTATGAACGTTCTGACTATATGAAATCCCCCTTTGAAAATCGTTAGAGGCAATAATGGATCTTATCAAGAAAGAAGAGTATGTAGACTGAAAGAAATTCATATCCCTGTAAATAATTGTGGCACTCATGCAGCAAAGCCCAAAACCATGGGCTTGAGTCTCATTGATTCAAACAAAAGCTAAAGTGCTTTGTTAAACTGGGGGTCTTTATCCCCACAGCATACATTTATATCACACATTTTTAATATGTGACCATCAGTAATAGTACTTTGCACTGAAATAGCTCCTTGCATCTGAGGTACTTAGAATCATAGAACCAAAGAGCTGAAAGAGACCTCAGGAGGTCATCGAGTCCAGGCCCCTGCTCTAGGCAGGACCAATCCCAACTAGATCAACCCAGTCAGGGCTTAATGTACTTAATGTACTTAAAGTACATTATAAAGGTGAGTAACCAATATTCTCATTTTATTGTAGTAAAGATGCAGAAACTGAAGCACAGGTCATGCAACAAGTTATTGGCATAGTAAGGGTTAGTAACAAGCTCTTCCAACTGAGGTCTGAGTGCTAATGCTTAGGCATGTTAAACAAAATGTCTCGTGGGCCACACATAGAACCCCAGTGGGCTACAGGCTACCCGCCAATAGTTCAGAACTTCTGGAAGTCAGATCCAATATATACATCTTTAAAATCAGCATTTATATTGGAACACACTTTCATTTCTGAAAGCCAAATGGGAAGCAGTATCTACTCTATAAAGAAAAAGCCTTTACAACTATTAGCATACTTTTGCCACAAAAGAGCTAGTTGTCTTTGAAACTCTCACCTACCTTTGTGAATATATTGTTAGCTGTTTATAAGTTTTTTATCTTATTCAATTGCTATTGCAAAAAGAGCAAATGATAGTAATTACATGGAAAAACAGAAGGAATATTCTGTTTTTATATAATATGTATAATATAATATAATTTTAATATTCCTGCACTGGAATATTAAAATTAAAATCTGTCTCTTTTATTAGGTGTGTATTTACAGCTTTATAGCACTGCCTGACTGACATCTGTTTCACATGTTTGGGTTGCTATCAATGTTCTCTTAAAACTCTATTAAAAGTAAGGGCATTCACCTAAGAGGTGCAGTTACACAAGTGGTGTATGTGGCTTTGTCACAGGTGTCTGATGGCTTTCAGCTAACCAGAAGAACAGATTTCATATTTCAGTGGTAATGCCATTGTGTGGTTAGAAAGGTTTCATTACTGAAATCACACACACAAACAAGGATATGAAATGTTATCCTGAAGTTCAGTTTTCAACTTTTTCCTTTGTAGACAGGTATTCCAGTTCATTTATTCTTCTAGCACAGTCTGCAGAGGAATGAGGGAATCCTATCAAATAACAAACAAATCCAGAGCAGGAACAAGGTTTCAAACTCCTGCAATTCACAGTGATCATCTCAGCAGATATAACTTTAGTCAACACCCACAATTCTTTTCTCTCAAGGACAATGACAAGGTTATTCCTCAGCAATGAAGCCAAGCCTATTCATTGAGAACACCAAGCATTTCAAAGAAACCATATCTTGAAAAACAATTAAGAGCTTATGGTCATGCTTAGCTTATTCATAGTCACCCATCATCCATATGGAGACAGATTCTGCTTTAAAGTACTTTTGTTTCTTTCCAAAAGGTATATCTTCGGTCACAGGCTCCTATAAGTTCTTTTATCAAGTGTGAGTGACCATCTCCCAAGTCTGGGTTGTCACTTTATAGAGTTTCAGTTCCTTTGTTTATTATCTAAACTAGGTCAAATGAGTTTGGATACTACTTCTGCAGGGAAATGAAGCTTCAAACACATTTGTTACCTGCATTATATCAGTATTGCATTAATTTGCATAAATTAACCCCACTGATGGTAATTCCAGCAGGAAAGATTCTGTTTCAGACCTATTTAGCCAGGAATACAATAGCTGTCCAACCCTTTAAAGATACATATGACATGTATAAAATCAACACAAAAGTCTTTGACTGTTCCAGTATTCCATAATATTGCACATATAGAGTAACTCTGTGACTCGGATAATAATTTGTAACCATTTCCCCTGCATGCTATAGTTAAAATAATATCACAAGTTGATGATTGAGTTAGGTATTAAACCTTAAAAACACAACACAAACAAGTCTTGAGTTAAGGCCAGCTAAAGAAGTGACACCTAAGTAACATCTTTTTAATGTTAATATGATAGTAGTACAAACAAGGTAGCAAGGTAACTGATTTATTGGCCAACCTCCACTGATAAAAAGAGACAAGCTTTCTAGTTGAGAGTCTGAACAAGAGTGCTCTCCCTCTCTCTGGCTCAAAAATGTGTCCTGTCCCTTTTACCAACAGAAGTCAGCCCACTAAAAAATATTACCTCACCCAGTTTCTCTCTCTACTATTCTGGGATCAGCAACAGTGCAAACAGAAGTACACAAATATATTCTTCTGGTGATGTACATAAAGCCAGATTCTCAACTGGTGTAAATTAGTCAATGGAAATTCTGCCAACTTATATCAGTGGCTCTGATATGTTTAATTGTGCCTCATAATTCTGTTTAATAGTTCACTTTTTAGTTTTCAGCCTAATATTTTAATTAGATTTGTAGGTGTGAATTCAATCAAAGATTAATGGTTTTGCACTAGTGTAACTCCACAGACTTCAGAACTGTTTGCTTAAAAAAATATGAGAGGAGAATTAGACCTACTGCACAAAAGTATATATGTAGTATGGTAGGTGTACTATAAGATTTTGCTGCCAAAGAGTCAGCTGGACATAAACTGATAATGTTTCAGGTTTAATAGCATCTCAGGGAGCCAGGAAAACACTCCCTGGAAGATCCTTTAAAAGTGATCTATTAATTTTTTTAAAAATAGGTCTGGAACTGTGGCGTAAAGTGCTGACTGCTCCAAAGGCAATAAGGCCTTTTTAGTACACTCTTAAATTTACCTAAGGCTTTCCCCCTCTTCTTTGTATGTTGCCCTTCTTTCTGTCTGCTGGTGATTTCACATCCAGTATAAGTCATTTAGTATTTTATCATATCTCTAAGTGTAAAGAAGGATGCAGAACTGTTTAGGGTGCAGTATTGGAATATCAGATCCCTGTTAGCTCTGTTGGGGTGTGTCTAGACTACAGGTTTTTTTTTAAAAAAGTAGCCTTTTTTCAAAAAAAAAAACTTCACCTGCTTCTAGACTGCAGCCGTGTTCTTTCAAAGGTAAATCGAAAGAACGCAGCAGTCTTTTCGATCGCGGTAAATCTCATTCTACGAAGAATAATGCCTTTTTTCTAAAGTACTCTTTCGGAAAAAGCGCTACTGAATGCAGACTGTGCTTTTTCGAAAGAGAGCGTCTAGACTCTCTTTCGAAAAAGTGGCTCGCTTTTTCGAAAAATTTGCTTGTAGTCTAAATGCTCTCTTTTGAAAGAGGCTTTTTCGAAAGATTGTAGTCTAGACATAGCCTTGGTGTGGGAAGCCTGTAAGCACTGAGAAACTTGTCTTCTAAAACCCTGCAAAAACTGTTGTTATAAACAGGATTCTTTTATGCTGTTATGCTAAACAGGATATTTGTGTACTGTTTTGGAGAGTATCAGTCATGTATTTATAAAATTCTGTCATTGGCTTTTTGCAGATCACCTTTAAATTTTAACTCATTTAACCCTATTCTACCTCAACTACAAATGTAACCTACATGATGCCATAAAATGGATTGATAGTTTTAAAATATATTCATACATCAGAGGAAGCACAAATAAAAATGTGTCTTTGTCTGAAAGATTGTAATCTCTTCGGGGCACTGGTTCTCTCTATTTTGAGCCTTTCACAGCATCAATCATGTGTCTGGCACATAACAACTAGTGTGACATCAGCACAGATGATAGGACTTGTTCAGTTTAAAGCACTGTGGAATAATAAACATTGCAAGGTCTACACCCCCCGGAACCTAAGCGTAGGAATGAGAGTGGTTTGTATGGCAGTCTGACACTGAGTTCTCATTTGTCAAATTTGTTCAAATGCTACAGAACACATATTTTTAACATAGCTACCAATTGTCAGATTCTTATACCTATAGCCCAACCCTCTCCAGGTTTTCCTTGCGCCGCATACCATCATGAGTGGAAACCTAATTGGCTACAAAGCTTGGAACCGATTGGGCCTTATGCTTCTTACACTAAGGCCACTTTACTTAAGTCCCTATTCTGATAAGGCAAAGGCTCCATACAGTGAGAATATAAGTAATTAATACCACTTGAAGGACCAGAGGTGTAAAAGGGTTTGGGTGTAAACCAGAACCAAGCCCCTTACCTTTAGTTTTTGCAGCAAATTGTGTAAAAGGCGGAACAAGAAAGTGCAATTTAATGTCACTGCTGAGGATGCACACTTTCTTTTGCCTTTATAAGGGGCATGTCCAGTGTCTCCCCTCCTCCTTTTCTGCTTCTTGCTGCATTTCAGTGGGAGGTCCAAAGACGCAACTACAGGGAAAGCTAGCTGTGTGGAATGAAGTAAAAAATAGCTGAAGGCTTTAGCTTCCTGCTCAGCGGTCAAAGAGTGGCCCCTTGTGGTGCAAAGCCAAAACTGCAAAGGGAACAAACTGAAGGGGAAAATTGATTAAAAGGATGATTGCCAAATGAAATAAAAAATATCAAGGAATACGGTATCCATTGTCTGCTGTTTGATTATTCGAGGGTCAGTGCACTGTTTTTCCTGGATTAATATTTTGGGGGATTTATAATATGATCCCTAATCACTCTTAGGTACAAATACTAAGAATATCTAGTCTCCTAAGAGAGATGTGAGCTAACGATTTGACAAGAGTGAAAGGTCTCACCTGAGGCCATCCTATCCTGGCAGTTGCATCCAGCTAACTTCTCAGTGAAATCAGTGGGAGTTTCATGTGAGCAATGGACAGGGTAATCAAGTCCTTGGGTCTTATTCCTTTTCTGACACTTCCTCAGTGGCACTTTGACTCGGTTCTTCCATTTCCCTATCCATAAAATGGTAGTAATACTAAGAATTTGATAATGTGTTTAAAGTGCTCTGAAAATGAATGCTATATGAGTTCTAAGTGCACTGGATTTCTAACATTCTGCTTACCTTTTGGGACTGGGAGTCCTGCCCTGTGACCTTAATGGCTGTTTGGTGCACCTGCAGCCTTTCTCCATTCTTTGTCTAATTTGTCTCTCATTTTTCCATTTTTGTTCATGTAACAATTTCTTCTTTGTCCGTGTGGTTCACATGGGAAAGAAATCTCTCCCTCAGGAGAAGTGTGGTGTGGGTTTCCTGAATCAGTTAAGATTTAAAGTGTATAATTTTTCCTTCAATGCTGATGAAACTGTGTTGTTATAGTTACTGTATTGCTATATTCTGCTTTCTAGGGTGTTTGTGTGGCTTTTGTAAAAAATTATATGCTCGATAAATAATATGCCTTTTATGATAGTCACAGTAATTACGTTGGTCAAAAGCCTTGTTAAGAACAATTTTAAAAATCTGTTTCACTGAGTATATATACCCCTGAATAGTCTCACTGTTTTTTTTAAACTATAACCCTTAAATCTTCAAATACTGAGACATACACTTAATTTTGTTCACATGCATAGTCAGTCCTATTGCTTTCAGAGTCTAAAAGTTATAAAATCCTAAAATGTTGACTTCCTCTTAATCCATATTTTTTCCATACCTTGGATAGTTCTTTACAACAGATACTAATTTTTTCTGTTTTCAATATAGATTCTGTTGGAGCCAGGAGCGATCCAGGATGTGCTAGCAGCTGGTAGTCACCTGCAGTTGTTGGAGCTCCTTAGTTTATGTTCTCACTATCTCATTCAGGTAAGGCTTCTATACTAAATTAACTGATGGTTTCCCTTTGACCGATTTTATTTCCTAGACTAAATCCCATAATTTTGAGTAAGATATAGGAAGTGTTACAGAACTAGGATACACTCAGTTTCTGGTCAGCATGATCTAGTAGAGCTCTGGACTGGGAGTCAAGAGACCTGAATCCTGGCTGTACTATAGATCTTCTCTAAGGCCTGGTCTACACTAGGACCTTAGTCTAAAATTAGACCCATAAGGTTGGATGTGTAAGCAATGTGTCCATACTACCAAGCTCATTATTCCGGAATAAGGGGCCACAGAATTCAAACTCTGTAGTCCTGCTCTTCATGAGGAATAACACTATTCCCAAACTTGTTAGTCCAAAATAACATTAGTGTGGACGCTCCGGTGCCACTAATTTGAACCTGTTGGCCTCTAGAAGGCCACCTGCAGCTCCCCAGAGTGCTTCCTGGGGCTCTGAGTCCAAGATAGTGCATCTACATTAACGGAGCCTGCTTCAAACTACATTCAGTTCTTCTCTGTAGTGAAGACACGGAACTTCAAATTTGTAAAATCGGGTGCCTAGAAGTTGAACTTAGTAAATTTGGACTAATCTCCTAGTGTAGACATGGCCAGAGTTGCCCAGCCATCCAGTTTTGTGAGATCCTTAGGTAATTGTTCACAGTCCATTTTGGACTTGAATAATGTTGTATAATCTGCAAATTTTGCCACCTTCCTGTTCACCCCTTTTCTAGATCATTCATGAATATGTTGAACAGCACAAGTACCGCTACAGATTCTTGGGGGAGTCTGCTATGTAGCCCTCTTCATTGTGAAAACTGACCATTTATTCCTATCCTTTGTTTCCCATTATTTAACCAATTACTTGATCCATGAGTGGACTTTCCTTCTTATCACATGACAGCTTATTTTGCTTAAGAATATTTTGTGAGGGATATTATCAAAGCTTTTCTGGAAGTCCAAGCACACAGTATAGATTGGATAATTCTTGTCCATATGCTTTTTGACACCCTCAAAGAATCCTAAAAGATTGGTAAGGAATGATTTCAGTTTACAAAAGCTGTGTTTACTCTTCCCCAACATATCATGTTCATCTACATGTCTCATAAATCTGTTCTTTACTCTAGTTTTAACCAGCTTGTCTGGTACTGAAGTTAGGCTTACTGGCCTGTAATTGCTAGGATTGCCCCTCGAGCCTTTTTTTCTTTTTTTTTTTTTATAAAAATCTACATTGCATTTGCTATCTTTTGATCATCTTATATAGAGGCTGATTTAAGCAATATGTTGTATACTACAGTTTGTAGTACTGTCATTTTACATTTAAATTTGAACTCAGAACTCCTGAGTGAATACCATCTAATCCTGATGATTCTTTACTGTTCAATTTATCAGTTTTTTCCAAAACCTCCTGTGTTGAAATATCAGTCTAAGACAGTTCCTCAGGTTTGTCACCTAAAAAGAATGACTCGGGTATGGGAATCTCCCTCATATCCTCTGCAGGGAAGGCCATTGCCAAGAATTAATTTAGCTTCTTTGCAATGGTCTTTTCTTCCTTGAGTGCTACGTTAGTCCCTTTCTATTCTATTAGCCCCAATGATCGTTTGGCAGGCTTCCTGGTCTGATGTACTCAAATATTTTGCTTTTAGTTTTTTGTCTTTTTGCTATTTGGTCTTCAAATTCTTTTTTCACCTGTCTTGTTATACTTATATATTTGACCTGCCCAAATTTATGCTCTTTTCTAATTTACTCAGGATGATTCGACTTCCAATATTTAAAGTGTGTACTTTTGCCTCCAACCACGTCTTTTACGCTGGTTTTTTTTTTGCCATGATGGCTTTTTTTTGTGTGGGGATATATATTTAGTTTGGGCCTCTAGTGCTGTGTTTTTTAATAGTTTTCATGCAGCTTGCAGGCATTTCACTTTAATGACTGTTCTTTTTAATTTCAATTTAGCTACCTTCATTTTTATATAATTCCTCTTTTTTGACATTAATGCCACTGTGGTACCTTTCTTTAGTATGCCCTCCTACAAGAATATTCAGTTTAATTGTCTGATAGTTGCTATTACTCAGCAATTTAGTAACATTCATTTTTTGGATCAATTTTTATGCTTCACTTAGGTCTAAATTAAGAATTGCCTTTTCCCTGGTGGGTTTTTTTAATCTCTTTGCCCCAGTTCATATGGGGATACTTGGAACTGTCCCATTTTTTGTTGGGTGTTCTGTTTTTGTAACCTCTCAAGTATCTCTGACCATTTCACAATCACCACCACCTTTTTGGTTGGTAATATACTCCGACTGCTACAATGTATCATTCAAGCATGTAATTTCCATCCATATCTACGGTACAATTTGTTCCACTTCCTCTGTCTTTCCTATATATATTTTGTACTCTGTATTGCTGTATCCCATTGATTATCATAATTCCACCGAGTTTCTGTGATGCTTATATCAATATCCTCATTTAATAACAGACACTCAGATTCACCCATGTTAGTATTTAGACTTCTACCATGTGTATATATATATGCACCTATTAAAATCTGTCAGTATTTAATTGCCTAATTTCATGTGATGTAACTCAATTGGACTTTTTGTTAACTATTTCTCTTCAGTTTCTACCTGAACTTTATCAACTTCTGTCCTCTCCTCTTTGCTGGAATGTAGAGTATCCTCTTTAATACTCCCCTTAGAGATGTGTCTGTCTGAGCCATGTGCTCTTCCACACTTGTAGGCTTTCACCCAGCACTTAGTTTAAAAATGCCTCTATTTCTCAGGAACACTATATCTTGCACTGCGTCAGCTTTCCCCTGAACAAACCTTTCTCTGCCAGTGTTCTACATCTTTATTTTTTTTTCCAGAACACCTTTCTATTTTTCTAATCTATTTAGGTGCCTTCAGCCCTGTGGTGTAGTGTTAGTACCTTGTTGGTTACTATGCTTGGGCTGTGGGGGACCCCCACTGGCAGCTGTCTGTAAGCACAGCCCAGCAAGGGGTGCCTTATTGCCCCAGGGCAGTGGCTAAAACCAGTTCTACAAGGTAAGGGAAGAGGCTGAACAAAGGAAGTGTGTGCGAGGGGAAGGGGAGTTTTTCTGGCTGAAGCCATGAAAGAGAGAGACTGAGGAGGAAGCTGGGGTTGTAGGGGCCCAGTCACCTCCATCTCAAGGGGGCCTGAGGCATCCTGGCCCCAATTCCTGTAACCAGATTACATCTATGCTGTGCTGTATCCTGGAGAAGCAATACACTCCCTCTATTCTATTGGCTGGTGGAGTCTGTGCCTGCGGCTACGGGAGTACAGGATTGAGCAGAACCCCAACTCGCTATCACAAACCCTCATCACTGTATTATCTCATTGCTTCCTAAGTATTTAAAAAATGGAAATAACAAAAGAAACTTTTCTCAGCTGTACAAGCCTTCAGCAGAAATAGGCCGATTAGTTTACAGTTTTTTGTTGTTGCTTCTGTGTGAGAGCGAGAGCAAATTACTAAGGCAAAGCTAAGTTGAAAAGACTAGTTTTGTATTTACTCCTGAATTGGGGAAGTCCGTGCTCACGTCATCTCTTGTGGGATAGTCTAGATCCAGACCCTATGAGATTTCTGTCCTGGTCACACAAGTCTTTTTGTCTCACCCAGCCCCAGTTGGTTGACTGACAGTTTTGGCTGAGATTTCCCAAGGTGTTTAAGGATGTTGGATACTTATTGAAATTCCTAATTCTTTTAAATTTCTTTGAACATCCCAGCCTTCATGGAAAATTCCAGCTGGTGGAAAATAGGTGAAATAGGAGGCCATAGTTTTGGAGTAGCAAAAGGAAATATCATAGAAGGCTTTTGTTATCTGGACATAGATCTTAAACTGGATTCTGTATTCAGTGGGGAATTTAGAGCAGAGAACAGAGGACAGGATGGTGTGCTCACTCTGTGGCTAAGCAGAAGGATCACTGGATAAATGTGCTCAGAGAGTAGTTATTAATGGTTCACCGTCATGCTGGAAGGGTATAAGAAGTGGCGTTCTGCAGGGGTCTGTTTTGGTACCAGGTCTGTTCAATATCTTCATCAACTATTTAGATATTGGCATAGAGGGTACGCTTAATAAGTTTGCAGATGATACCAAACTGGGAAGTTTGCAAGTGCTTTGGAGGATAGGGTCAAAATTCAAAATGATTTGGAGAAACTGGAGAAATGGTCTGAAGTAAATAGGATAAAGTTTAATAAGGACAAATGCAAAGTACTCCATGTAGGAAGGAACAATCAGTTTAACACATACAGAATGGGAAACAACTGTCTAGGAAGGAGTACTGCAGAAAGGGATCTAGGGGTAATAGTGGACCCACAAGCTAAATATGAGTCAACAGGGTGACACTTGCAAAAAAAGTAATAACAGGAGTGTTGTGAGCAATACCGGAGAAGTAATTCTTCTGCTCTACTCTGCACTGATTAGGCCTCAGTTGGAGTATTATGTCCAGTCCTGGATACCACATTTCAAGAAAGAGCTGGAGAAATTGGAGGAGGTCCAGAGAGGAACAATAAAAATGACTAAAAGTCTAAAAATATCACCTGTGAGGGAAGACAGAAAGAATTGGGCTTTTTTAGTTTAGAAAAGAGAAGACTGAGAGGGGACATGATGGTGGTTTTCAAATATGTAAAAGGGTGTTACAAGGAGGAGGGAGAAACATTGTTCTCCTTGATCTCTGTTGATAGGACAAGAAGCAACGGGCTTAAATTGAAGCAAGGGAGCTTTAGGCTGGACATTAGGAAAAACTTTCTAACTATCATGGTGGTTAAACATTGGAATAAGTTGCCTAGGGAGGTTATGGAATTTCCATCACTGGAAATATTTAAGAGCAGGTTGGATAGACATCTGTCAGGGATGGTCTAGATGGTAGTGGGTGCTGCTGTGGAGCCAGGAAACTGGACTTGATGACCTCTTGAGGTCCCTTCCAGTTCTATGATTTTGTACCTGGTTTATCTCTCATCAGGTTTGTAGCTTCATTCTTAGATATAAAGTACAGTAATAAAGTCTGGAGGCCACAAACACACACTGTGGCTAGGTCTCTGTTTGGGAAGATGGGGTTTAGTCTTCTTGCCAGCTGTAGATGAAACTTGGTGTTTTTTTCTGCCATGACTATTTGGGCTTCTAATTGAAGTGAGGAGCCCCAAAGAACTTCAATGCTGCAATCTGGCTGAACAATGTGAGAGCCTATGTCCTTAACAGTAGGGAATGCTCATTGAGAAGAAAAGTTCTTCATCTCTTCTTGCCAGCATCAATTCAGTCTCTCCTGGGTTGAGCTTGACAGTCAAGTGCTGATTTCAGTTAGGCATTGATAAAGCTGAGAGACGATACATGGGGAACGTAGAGTTAGGTGACTTCTCCATACTCTAGCACTTGCTGTCTCACTAGCTCTACCAATTGCTTCATATAAATGTAAAATAATATGGAGAAGAAAAGAAAGCCTTGTGATCTCTGTAGGTCTGGGCTTTAGAGGTGAAAGAATAATTACCTAACAACCCTCTAGTTTCAGTCTCACAGGAAGTACATGATAGAAATCATTTCACAATATTACCAATCGCCTAGGAGGCAGGTCAGGCATATTAGATAATTGCCAGAATTAACTGCTGCAGAAATGTTCACCAGGAAAGAGAGGTGCCTATCAGCTGAAAGAGAGGTGCTGTCTCTGTACTATGCTCAAGCTAATGCTTGACTGATGGCAGTCTGCATACTGGCAAATAAAGCCTGTCATTAGAACTTCTTTTTGGCTAGCTTTTGTTTACCTTGGTGGAGAAGGGAAGTTCGACATTGGACTGTAATTTGGACTATTGCATGTTTTAGCACACACGCGTGATTCTCCTCATCTGAAGAGGTATTGACAGTCTTTAAAGATAGTGATCTTGAGTTTTTTCTGCTCTCTTAATATCCAGCAGGGGCAGAAGTCCTAATCGCAGGCGGCGGCGCTCATTGCCGTTCATGCTTCCTTAATTGTTAGAATTTCTGATATGTTCCTCTCAACAATGGTTAAAATCTGATGCCAACATTTTATTTTAGGTTTAACTGCCTGGAATTGTGCAAGGAAGAGCATGAAACATTTATCTCTCTGAGTGCTCTTTCAAGGTGTTTATGCCATTTTTGTCACCATAGCATATGAGCACCTTACAGGTGACTTTCCATTTCCTTCAGACTCTCAGCAAGTTACATTTATACATATATTTTCAAGTGGAAAGGGCTACAATAAAAACCACTGCTGTATGAAAAAGGGGGGTGGTGGTTTGTTCATCTTGTGACTCATGGCCAATATGATAAGGTATTAAATCCCATCTCCTCTATCTGGAGTTGTACCCATCACACACTCCCAACCTGGACTACAGATACATTCCTAAAAAGAGAAATTAATGTTATACCAGGGATTGAGAGCATCACCTCTGTATTGTTAGCAGCCCAAGCTCATTTGGGAATTTAGCTCCTGAGGTTTTCATATAGAGCAAATTAAGCTCCCGGGGAGGGGGAGGACTGAAGGTCACCAAGCAACCAGGACATATTCAGTATGACTGTGTTTTTTAAAATGTAAATATATTACAGAGTGTTGCTGTATAAAAGACACATCACCATAAAGGCTAAGTTCACTAGCTTTCTCCAGTGGAGGGAATGGGTGACCCTTTCCAATGTCAAGGATACATCAAATGTACGCAGGAAAAAAAATCTGTTTATACTTCCCTTGTTCACACCATATGCAACCAGTAGCTAACCAACATTTCTGGAAAGAGGATCATGTTCTGCCAGTTATTGAGCAGAAGGGCTACCAACAAATTCATTTATCAATGCAGGAACAAGTAACCCAAAGACAGCATTAAGAACTAAGCTCTGCTGTCTCTCTCAGTACTTAAACTGAGAGACTTAGTGCTGAGGGTATTGTGCCCCACCTTCCACTCATTTAACTTCCTAGTTCCCTTTTCAACTGGTTGCAGCGAGGGGGAAAAATGAGTATGCCATATACATATGATCAAAGTTTTTGTTGTGATGTGCTATCCTACTGCTAGTTACTTACATAAGGTGCTCATGGTGATAGACAATCTAACCCCAGAACATTAGCCCCCACCCACCAGGTTGTACTCAGTCATGTCCCAAAACACTTGAATTTTTTTATTCACATAGTAGAAATAAGAGATGTTTCCAAATATTTTGACACTGGTGGCACAGCTTATAAAATCGGTGTGCACTGTACTATTGGTAACTACATTACAAAAGATATCGACCAGCAGTTGCCAATATGCAAAAACACAGATCATCAACATATTTTATATAAAAAATTGGACTATATTGTCAGAAAACACAGTGAATGTGAATGTTTTCATGTGTCTTAAAGTTCATCTTGGAGTTTAACATTATCATGATATAAAGAGGTTATTTTAGTTCTTCACTTGGGGAAGAGGGAGAAAAAAAATCTAAAGATGAATTATGACTGAGTATCCTGTATGTACTGTTGAGAGGGACAGGGTACAGTACTTATGGATAATAGTGATAGTAGGATGAGAGAACCAGATTCACCTCAGAGTGGTGCAGGAATATTCAATTTACTCTTAAAAAGATAAGAACAGCCATACAGGGTCAGACCAAAGGTCCATCTAGCCCAGTATCCTGTCTTCTGACAATGGCCAATGCCAGGTGCCCCAGAGGGAATGAACAGAACAGGTAGTCATCAAGTGATCCCTCCCTGTCATCCATTCCTAGGCTCTGACAAAGAGTCTTGGAACACCATTCCTACCCATCCTGGCTAACAGCCATTGATGGACCTACCCTCCATGAATTTATCTAGTTATTTTTTGAATCCTGTTAAAATCCTGGTCTTCACATCATACTATGGCAAGGAGTTCCACCTGTTGACTGTGCATTGCTGAAGAAATACTTTCTTCTGTTTGTTTTAGACCTGCTATCTATTAATTTCATTTGGTGACCCCTAGTTCTTGTGGTATGGGAACAGATAAATAACTTTTCCTCATTCACTTTCTCTACACCAGTCAGATTTTATAGATCTCTATCATATTTCCCCCATAGTCTCTTCTTTTCTAAGCTGAAAAGTCCCAGTCTTTTTTAATCTCTTCTCATATGGCAGCCATTCCAAATCTCTAATAATTGTTGTTGCCCTTTTTTGAGCTTTTTCCAATGCCAAGTTATCTTTTTGGAGATGAGGTGACCACATCTGCTGCATGCAGTTTTCAAGACGTGGATTTATAAAGAGACAATACGATATGCTCTGTCTTATTCTCTACTTTTTAAAAATTATTCCTAACATTCTGTTTGGTTTTTTGAGTGCTTCTGGACATCGAGTGGATATTTTCAGAGAACTATTCACAATTACTCTAAGATCTCTCTCGAGTGGCAGTAGCTAATTTAGTCCTCATCATTTTGTACGTATAGTTGACTTTGTTTTCCGATATTCACTACTTTGCATTTATCAACATTAAACTTCATTTGTTATTTTATTGCCCAGTCACCTAGTTTTGTGAGAGAATTTTGAAGCTCTTCACAGACTTATTTGGACTTCACTGTCTTGAGCAGTTTAGTATCATCTGCAAATTTTGTAACCTCACTCTACCCCTTTCTCCAGATCATTTATGAATGTGTTGAATAGGATTAGTCTCAGTATGGACTCCTGTGGGACACCACTGGTTACCTTTCTCCATTTTGAAAACTGACCATTTATTTCTACTCTTTGTTTCCTGTCTTAACTCGTTAATCCATGAGAGGACCTTTCCTCTTATCCCATGATGGCTTACTTTGCTTAAAAACTTTTGGTGAGGGACCTTGTCAAAGGCTTTCTGGAACTCCATGTACACTCTATCCACTGGATCCCCCTTGTCCAGATGCTTGTTGACCCCTTTAAAGAATTCTAATAGATTAGTGAGGCATGCACTGTCAGGCATGTATCTCCCATGCCCCACTTGGAAGAGCTGGCACTGTTTTTTGTCATTGCCTTCCTTCAGAGATTTCTGACAGGAAGAGGAAACAATTTTGGTTTGTGCCTCTCCTTAACTGGAGGAAATACACTGATTTAATGCTGTCTTGACTGGCCTTGAAAGCCCATGAAGGGCCCCAGAGGCAGGATGTGTCCTCTTTGTAACCACAACCATTCCTTGGACGATTTCTGCCTTTTGGATCCTCCATGGCTTTTTATGTGAGTGTAAACCTGGACTAGACTGAGGCCCTGAAATGTTAGGGTCATCTTGTTTTGATTTTATCACTATCTGATCAATACCAAGGTTTTATAGTTCATGTTTTCCCCATGTCTTTAGCCTTTACATTTCTTCTTGCAAAACTGGGCAATTACATGTAAACACATGCAAATCATGTTACTTGTAATTGGCTGGTAAGTGTAGAGATACTACCTAATCTCAAAGCGTATATGGAGAGGCACTGATTTGATAGGAAAAATCATTTGTCTGTATGACAAAAAACCTGAAATGGTAAATGACAGAACTTATTTTAAAATATCCAGGCAAGTGCTGTCAGTACCTACTTCTCAGCAGCAGGTGGCAGTGTGAGTCCATCACTGTCCAGTGGATGAATTAAGGCAAAAATGAAAAGAAAAATGGGGAAAAATGAAAAGAAAAATTATTTATTTTGTTCCATATTAGTCTTCTGACCTAATCAGTAAAAAAAAGTCATTATTCACACAACGCTGGGCAATGTGCATTGTAATTTTTAACAAATAATAGGAAACTGTTAATGTTTTCACAGGAAATACAGTTCTGTCTTGTGCAGCAATGGTCATTTATCACTGCACTTTGTGAAATCACTCATTTGTTCTAATTTGAATGTAAATGACTTTAAGGTTTTACAAATAAGGTGACAGACTCACATAAATGTAATTGCAGGGTTCATCTCTCTCTTTTTATATATCACTCATTAAGTTATGAATTAAATACATCGTATTAAACCAGGGGCATGTCCAATGATGATATTGTAATGGCAAATTACTCTATGCTATTAGAGGTGTATTTTTTATTCATGGACATTAATTTGTCATTAAGCGGCATTAGTTTAGCACTTTTATGTGGAAGACGTGACCTGAAAGAGGAGACTTACTGCTGTAATGTGAGAGAATAGGAATACAAGTACTCGATCTGTGGAGCTTTTTACCTCCTGTAAAGAAGCAGAGTGACATTTTATTTAAGTTTCTTTTGATAGAAACAATTTGTCCAGTTGTTATTGGACACTGTAGCAAAGATATTTCTCAAAAATGAAAGGACTTCAGTTTTATAACCTTTACCAATATGGAAAAGCTACAAAGCTACTAAAATAGTTACTATATATCATTTGTAAACCTAGAAACTTGAAGGGAATGTGGGCCTGAAGAAGCTAATGAGTGAGATGGAATCAAGTTTCATTTCTGAACTATCAGATGTTTCTTAGTTGTCCCTTGTGTTTCATTTTTTACGCTAATCTGGTTAAAAAAGACAGACAAATTCTTTTGATAGGAAGTACATTGTGAAGTACATGATTAAGATTTGCATCTTATATTCTTCTGTGTTTTTTAGAAGCAAAATTATTATAACATTCAATTTGTAGATTGCAAAGGTTGAGCAGGAACAGAATCCTTATCAACAATAGTTACTGAAAAATAAGTGGCAACTGCATCTTTGAAACAATTGAAATGCAACACAGTATACAATGTTTAGCTCAGTATGAGAGAGACATTAAAACAGCCTTCTAGATCTTATGCTCCCCTCACAATCTAATTCATAGAAAGGACTGTGTGAAAATGGTTTTGTCTGTTTATTGAGTTGCAGAGATGGACCCCAAAGCACACAAAACTTGATCTGGATTTAAACATCTGAACATTTGGGGATATTTGGATTTACAGATTTTGTTTTGGACCATAGCTTCTTAGATGGCCTGGAATCTAAAGTTGAATTTTTTGTGTATTTGGTGTATTTTTTGATGCTTTAATTGTTGCTGTTTGTTATTTTTTTTAACTGTGAAGCACTGTAACTGGATAAAAGAAGGGAGGTGCTTTATAAATAAAAATGACAAGATACTTTGATATTTTGGTCTTAGTAAGTACAAAAATAGAGACCCCTAAAATAAATATCCAGTTTTTAAGTTTCATTGTAAATATACACTAAACAATGGGTGTTCCTCATGAAAACATTTAATTTCATGGGAGAGAACATTTAATTTCATTCTAGATAGTTTGCTTATCTAGAATGTCCAAGGCTGTCCATTTTCCATAGTTCTGCATTAGTAACGGTAAATGTCACAGTGTCTTATCACAATCCTTCATCTTCAGCATGTATAGACATAGTACCATTTACGGTCCACAACTAAACTGCAATAGACTTTGCCCTGGGAGCCATCTCTTGAATAAGATCTGTAAGCTTCTACTTAGAAACTTTTCTTTTATCAGCGTGGTAGTGAAGCAGACTTGAAAGCAGAACAAAATGCGAACTTATGTAGCCTGGTCTTCAGCCAATGTGGAACAGTAGCTGTGTGATATGTAAACTGTCCCCATTCATCTCAGTGGGTTTCTCATGCTCAGATTTAAAGATGACAATTTAAATATCAATATTAACTATTTCATTACAGATAATTTTAGCCGAAAGTGCCATCTGATGTATTTATCTCACAATCCAAAACTGTCTTCTGTGCCATCTAGATGCTGAAAGCCCTGGCTATCCCCCATTTTCACATCAGTCAATTCAAAACCTCTGCTTATTAATTTGAATGAAGCATAAAGCTGCTGCAGAATTTCCCATCTGCTACACCAGAGGGTTGCAGAACCTATGAACCTTGCCACAGAATTTAGGTCTAGTTTGCTGTTGCATACATGTGGCCTTGGATGTGGATAGATGTGTACCTCTGCTCTGTTTTGTAGAGCTAAGTGTGTTCTTAACCTAATTATTTCTAGATTGGCACGTTTTGCATTTGGTTGCAATACATACAACAGTTATAACATTCAAACTGTCAAAGAACAGGGAAGTAGGTGCATCTGAAGCAGAAGGGAAAAACATATGGAATTCTCTCCACATATTGTGCCTGTGTAATTTTTATATGTTCTTTGTAGCAGACAGACAGTGGTAACGAGCTATTAATTAAATTTCTAAAATTTGGAACAAAGCATTTTGGGAGGCGATTTCCCAAGTCACTAAGGACAGAGAGGTGTCTAATAGCTATTTGTGTCTTGAAAATCTGCCCCTTATTTACTTTGAACTCTGTCTAATCTAATTATATATTTATAAGATCCCTGTCATCAGAGTAACTAAACCACTTCTGCCCAATGTGTGGAAAGGGTTGTGGCTACTCCAAATACATACATATGAGGTCTCAGTCCTGGAAACGCTTTATTCATGAAACTCCTATTGGCTTCAAAAGCAGTTCTGAATAGGAAGGGCTAGGAGGCTTGGGCCTAAAGTATACACTTTAAAAGCAGTGTGAATGTGTTTTTCTGTTTGAGCACGACAGCCTCCACAATACCTGCACAAACTATTTCTGCTGGGAGCAGGAACAATCTGTTCAGGGAATTGAGTGGGGGTTTAATTACTGGATAGGGGTGTATTTATATAAATATGTGGTGCCTGCTCCTCTAAACATTAGTTTATTATCATTGTTTACCATGTGCATTGTGGCAGTGCACAGCAGCCCTGGTAAGGACCAGGGTTCCACTGGGCTATGTGCTGTACAAACAGATTGAACTATCCAGCCCTGACCGAAATTTGCAGTTTCAATAGACAAACAAATGGAAGCTGTAGAAAAGGGATAAAACCTCTAAGTGTTCAACAGAGAGATATTGTATTAATTCCACCACCTTTTTAAAAAAATACATGTAATCTATCCTAACTTGATATTGATTAACATCTTTGGCAAAGGTTTTAGAGATGGTTGAAATATTCCGGATTTTGAAATTTCAACACAAACTATTTAATCAAAATTGTGACAGAAAGGGACTAGGGACTAATTTTTCACTATTTTTTGTGTGGAAGAGATCCCATTTTTTTCAACCAGATCTGGTCTTTTAAAAGTGTATGTGTTAAGCCTAGCCAAATATTTCTTTAACAAACTCCTCTCTTTCCTTTGAGTGTGCCTCCATGGCTCCTGTTAAAGAGAGCTGGGTGGATTTCAGTACGAGCCAGAATTAGTGTGTACAATTTGTACCCTACAGAGGTGCCTCTGGGATTTTTGGTCAGTGCCTGCGAACAGCACCTGCCAGAACTCGGTCTTAAAATACTGCAACCAACCCATTCTGTTCTAAGTAATGGCAACCATAGGGTTTACACTTAAGAGTTAGAGTGGCCTTTGCCATTTTGCTATGTTTTTGATACTTTATAGTAGTGATAGTCTTGTGGTAAAGGTATAGGATTGTGAGTTGAGTAATGGGGATTCTGTTCCTAGCTGTGCCATGTATTTTTAGTGTGAAACCATGTCTAGCTATAGAAGTTGACCTTCTCTAAACTGTGACTCTCTGTTCTGGCAACATCCATCGTCAGCAGGACCACAGATATTCCAGGACTAGAGAGCCCTAATGGAGGGCTGGCGTCTGGGAGCCCTGGAGTCTGGTGCACCCCAGCAGGGCTGCTCGGTGGAGCCAGGAGAGGAGGGGCAATGGCGCAGTGGGGAGCAGGGAGACTGGCTGGGCTGGGGGCTTGGAGGCCAAGCCAGAGTTGGGGGGCTGGTAGCAGGGGGGCCAAATATGGCCTTCCTAGATATGACTGGTTAGGTCCCAAGGCTGCTGGATCAGGGAGGTCCAACCTGTATTTTAAAAGGTAGCTCTTGATTTTGGATGCCTCCTTTTCTGTGGTCCAATCTTAGGCCTGATTTCCAGCAATGCCAAGTAAATTACAGCCTCCCCCCCCCCCCCATTTAATTTAGTTGGAGTTTTGAATATTCAGCACTGCTAAAAGTCAAACCCAAGGCTTCTGAAGTTGGACATCCTAAAACTAAGGCCCCTCAAATCAGTGGCCACTTCTAAAAAGTTGGACCTTGGTTTTTCTAGGCTTAACTTCCCTGTCTTTTAAAATGACCACGAGACCAGGGGTATAATGAGGTTCATTAATATTTAAAACAGTATGGATGCAATCCTGGCCCCCCTGACGTCAATGGTAAAATTCATATTGTCTTCAGTAAGCTAGGATTTCACCCCAGCAGTTCCTTAGAGGGAAAGTATCATTTTATATAGCAGAACCTACTAATTAGCACAGCCAATAGGCCATACCAAAAATATTGTTTGTTTCCTCTTCTCACAGTAGATTCAATAATTGTGTGTTCTGGAGTCGTTATATATTATGACCAACTGGAGTTTTTACAAAATGCACTGAGGCCTGATTGCTACTACATTTAAGTTCCATAAATAATTTTGAAAAGCTACATTATTATTGGGAAAGGGTTGTCTAGAATGTAGGTGACCTAGGTTCAACTCTTGGCTCAGCCACACATTTCCTGTCTGATCATAGGCAAGCTTCTTAATCCACCCTGTGCCTCAGTTTTTCCTCTGTGAAATGGGGATATAATATTCTTACTCACAAAGGTATTGTCAGGATAAAATCCATTAATGACTGTGAGGTGCTCAGATACCACAGTGATGGGGGCCATATAGGTTCTTAAATAGATATATAGTTATGAAATAAACTAACAGAGTGCATTTGTGAATCCTTATCTTTGCTTTTTTATTGTTCATTCATTTAGGGCCAGGTCCTGATAGGTGCTCAGTTTCTTCATGACTCATGAACTTCAGTGAGAGTTGATGGCAGTCAACACCATGTAGCTTCAATCCCTCACTCACTGTTTCACAAAAGGTCTCCCACAGTCCAACCTTGTAAGGTGCTGATGTGAAGGCCCACCTACCTGCTAATTTTTAAATTCCTCCATCAAAGCATGGAAATGATAAAGCTTCTCAAATAAATGTCTGCCTGAATTTTTTAATATTGGCAAAACAAACGTTTCCCCTAGCATCAGTCCATATAACAGCCAACTGTTTTGGCTGAAATTAAAGAAAATGTCAACCTGAGGCTGGAAAAATTCAGCCTCGATGGTTAAATTTTGGAAAAGTTGTAAACAATTGAAATGGGATCTTATAATAAAAAAATGTAAAGAGACCCCAACATTAGATAGTGCTATCAGTTAGAAATAAAGACTCTAGTTAAGATTCAAAATATTCAAAGTATTATATAAAAATATAGATTATATAAAAAAAAGATTCAAAATATTCAAAGTATTATATAAAAACTCACAAATAGCTGACGCATCCTTCCTCTAGAACTGAAACTTTCCATTCATGATCTCAGTTTGAAGGTAGTTTCTTCTCTCAAAAAAGTAAGGAAAAACTTTCTTCAGGTATTTTTCATTTACAAGAAGGGGAAAACTATAATAAATCAATTAATACATCTAACCATATTTTAAAGACACTATTCCTGCTAAGATTACAGGGGCCTTTGCCACTGCAAAACTACAAAATAAGATACCAACAACTGAAAAATCATTTCTGAGCAGGTAGCACATTTAAAAACTGATCCTAATAAGTCCCCACACCTATTAGTAACATCTCAGATTCATTTTGTCCTGCCTGTCAGGCACAAGAGCTCCTACTGTGTCGCACAGAGGAGCAAAATTCCCCAGACATTCTGCCCTCAATTGTGGTTATACTCCACAAAGTGACTGAAAAATATGGTTTTATGGCATTCCATATTTATTGACTCTTCAGCGGTGTCTATCAAAATTCTTCATTTTATAGGTAGTAAATTTTTTTTCTAACTGCCAGTCCTGTGAGCTCAGCTTTGGATCTGAAAGTCAAAATGTGTTCCCTGGCTCTGACACTAGTAATAAAGATGCTGTAACTGCAAGTGACCTAACAAGATTGTTGATGTTAAATGAGCCAAAATAGGATTCAGCTCTCTCCCATCACTCTGCTGGCTCTGCCTGGCAACAGAAGTAAAAGATATTAAAAACCGTATTTAAGGTCCATAAAAACCACTTGCTGGAGAAGGAGCGGGGGACCAAATCATACCACATGATGCATCCACAACCAAGAGGGAGAATCTCAAGTGCTGTAAAATCTTTTAAGGTCTTTAAACCTCCAGAACCATTCTCTTTGGGTTTGGGGATTCCCAGAGCCTAGGACTGAGTGTGAGAAGGGGCAGGCAATGGAAGAGGTGGCCTATGTGGTAGCACTCACTTTCATTCCATGATAGTTTAAAAAGACAGAAGCTCATTTTGAAAATGTACACACTGATTATTTTACAAGAAACCACTGACATTATTGTACCTCAGAGAGAGAGAGAGAGAGAGATTTCTTCTCTTTTTTGTTCAGTTATTTTACCTTGTGCATTTGGTGGTGACTTTGTGTGTAGTCAGTTTCCCTGTTTTGTTGGCGGTCAGTTGTATTTTCAGTCTTATGGACTAAAATAACATCAATTTCATACCCTGTCCTTGTGGCGATCACAGATCCTCTTTTCCCCCTGCTCTGCAAGAGAGTGCTTACTAGAACAGCTGCAACAAAGCTGAAACTGAAAAGGCAGCAGACACGGTATGAAAGAAAATAACTGTGTACAGAGGAGGAGGGAAATGAATGGGCCTGAGCCTGTTTGATGTTGCTCCTCTTGGGCCTAACTCAAAATATCCTTTAGAACATCAGCGGGGTTGCAGATCAACTTGACACTTTTTTAAAAAATAAGAATTAAAAAATCAGGATATACTATGAAAAGCATGTTCTACCAATAGATTGATTTTTTTTAATTAGTCAGTTAAAAGATAACAAAGTTGGCAGTGCCCCATAAGTCTGCAAGGATATGTGTCTGCATTCAGCCACTGATTGGTTAGCATTCTTATTTAAAAAACTATTGCTATGTCTATGCCATTATATATGGTGTGGGGCCCAGAATTTCAATTCTTCCTCCTGTCAAATTCTTCTCTTACTATTCAAGCATAACCCTGATTCTGCAAAAATGTCTTCCATGCATCAGTGAGACTACTCAGATGCTCAACCTGAGCAAGGGTTTCAGAATGAGGCCTAATGCCACAATCTTGTAAAGATTTATGCATATACTTAAGTTTAAGTTCATAAGTACTACCGGATTTCAAGCTTGAGTGGTTTCATTAAAGTTGAGCACATGAGTAAGTCTTTGTGGTATTAGAGCTTTTGTTAATAATAATGCACTGTGTGTGAAATGGCAGAATTTGACTCCTCTTCTGTAATTATTTTATTTAAAAAGAAAAACTATCTACTAGATTTCTTCCTGTAGTACAGGACCTAATGTATTTTTCCTTGTTACAGATTGCTCATTAAGTTTTCAATAGTGTATTTATGTTATTTCTATTTTAACGTACACCAGAATTACATTTTAACTATTCTGCTGCCCCTTCTTTCCTTCCTCTTTCCCTTCCCATCCCTCCCTCCCTCCCTCCCATGGTCTCCCTAGCCATGTCAGAGGCTAGGAATGGGTGACAGAGTAGGGATCACTTGATGGTTACCTAATCTGTTCATTCCCTTTGGGGGCACCTAGCATTGGCCACTGTCTGAAGACAGGATACTGGGCTAGATGGACCTTTGGTCTGATCCAATATGGTAGTTCTTACATTTCTTCCTTTCTTCTCCATGTCCACGAGGGGTGAGACCGCACAACCTGGCTGCTGGCTTCTCCACATGTCAGCCTAGAGTGTATGTATGTGTGTGTGGAGGGAGGAGGTGATGCACCCCAGCTGCTGGCTTCTTCCCAGTTCCAGCTGTGGGGAGGCTGTGCATTTTGCCTGCCAGCTTTCCCCCTGGTGGGGGTGGGGGGACCACACATTCTGGCCACCAGCTTCCCTCCAGGAGTGGTGGGGCAGGTCCACACAGGCTTCTCACCAGTGCTCCCCAGGCACAGCCTGGAGGCCACACAGCGGCTGGCTGCTGCTCCCTGGACAGCTAGTGGCTTCATGGCACTTGCTGCTCCCTGTCCTCATTCCACAGTAATCTCTTACCAGACAGCTCCCTTTCCATTTCATGAGAAACAGTTGAATTCCAGAAACATCTCATTGCCCTGGTACCACCAATCTCTGACCTTGCTTTAAGAGGAAGCTGGATAACAAATTTGATAGTCCTAACTCTTACTGTTTAGGAGGATTTCTTGAACAAATGGATGTACAGACAGACCAACCACATTTCTAAAATCTATAGATAGATTACTTATTACTTATTTTATTTAACATTTATAATACCATAGTACCCAGATGCTCCAATCAGGAATAGGTCCATTGTGCTAGATGCTCTTCAAAGAATTATGTAGACGGGGCCCCTGTCCTTAAGGGATTACAATCTTAGAACATATTTTTGTTTCCAGTCTTTGGTTGCCATCTCCTTTTGCAGAGGGGAAATAATGCAAAACTATCCATTTCTGTGGCACCAATATAGGTAGTCACATAATACCTTGATTTATAACTGTGTTGTAATCTAAATAGGAAGCAGGTGGAGCACAACTAGGTGTGATGCCTTGGATATTAATGGCTTGGCTCAGCAATGGAATTTCTAAAGCTGTATACACTTTTTCTGTAATTATGCATTCATTAAAAGATTTTATACCCAACAGAATAAAGTAAATATTTTTTGATCTCTGTAGTGTGCTCCCAGACTGTAGATTTGCACAGCAGGGTCCTGATAATCTGAATAAATTGTATTTCCCCAAGGAGTTTATCTTTCAAATAAGGTCATAAAGAAATGCAGTCTCTCTCCTTAGTTCTCCTTGTGATTTTTCTGCTATTTATAAAGCAGAGCATAGGACTAGAGGTATATTGTACTCTTGCGTGCACTTGGTTATGATTAACACTTAATTTATCAATCTGTTATTTCTATCCTTTTCTGTGGCTTATGCAATAAAATTCTTCTTAAAAGTATAATAATGTCATTTTGAAAGAAATTTAAATAGAATATTTCTAAATGTTCTTTCTGTGATTTGACTCTTTTCTGTATTCCTCTATTAAAATACAGTTAGTATCATGTAGTCTTACTGTAAACATTTAATATTTTCTTTCTTTTAGCATATATTTGTCTGAAAAATTGATTTTTTTGTATTTCCCTAAATTTAGATTTTAAATGTGAGCTCATTATTCAATTGTTTTGGCAGCCAAAAGGTTGATATTAATACATAGAAGTCTAGGAAGCTGACCAGTATGGGACAATGGTTTCACTCACTACTAAAAAGGGCCATTTTAAAAAAAATCTTCAGTAAAGTACAGTGGGCTGAATATGTAAGACCAGATAAACAAGTTCATTTTGGAGGTAGACATTAACTAACATTTTGATTAATTTATAAATGTGGTTTATATTCACTATGAAATATGCCAGCCATTCATATTAAAGCTCAGTAATAAAATCTATATAGTAAAAAGAACTCTTAGTCTGAATGTGGGTTAGCTGAGTAACATAGGTCAAAAAGCAAAACATTGGATCTCTTTCTTTCCCTACCATTCTTCTTCAGTTCTTCATGTGCTCTATTTTAGTTGTTTTTCAGCGCTACATAAAAAGATGTAACACATGTAACTTTTGTATGATATACATTTTTTTATATAATTTGCTTATGCCTGCAACTTTCAAGTATGTTTTAAATAGTTTTATAAAAATGTAATTTAGAGTACGTCCCGTAATAGCTACCCTCCATCTTTTGAATGCATCCACTATTGTGAAATTTAGCGGACGTGCTATTTTGATATCCCTGTAAACCTCATTGAACGAGGGATAAGGGATGTCTCAAAATAGTGTTTTATTTTGAAATTTGGTGCTGTGTAGACATGCCAAATTTTGAAATAGCCTATTTAAAAAAAGAATCAAAATAAGATATGCAATTTGTGTAGCACAAATTGCGTATCTTATTTTGAACTAAGGTTGCAGTGTAGACTCACCATTAATGAATAGTAATAGAGAACAGTATTCTCTAATACAAATAAATAATATTTAATTTAAAAAATAAATCTTTTAAATTTATGTAATTGCTATTTCAAAACAATAACATGTAATTTAATTGTAAATCAAGAAAAATCCATTGCAGGTGAATGCAGTTAGAACTAGCTTATAGTTAATTCCAACAGAATTGAGCAGATAGCCCATTCCAGAGAATGTAGACTTCATTGATTTGTTAATCTGAAGGTTTTCATTTAGTTAAGAATTTAGTTTGTATTTAGAGAAATCAGATGTATTGATTAGGATTCTCTTTACTATATATGTGTGTGTCTCTAAGTGGGTATACACCCAGACACATATAGATACATTTTGACCAAAAAATCAACTTTGGCAAAAGGCTTCTATACACTGCCATATTTATGTTTGTTAAATCCTCATCTCTGATTGAGAGATGGATTATCTGATCAGTAATATACATCTCGCAACCTCAGCATGACATTTTTGCCCTCAGCGGGATAGCAATGTGCAATACCAGTGTAATTTTGATTTGAGCAAATGATTGGTATGACAATTGGATGGCTTTCTTTCGACAAAGCTGATAACCCAGCTTCCAGAACTGTGAAGTTCAAAGCTAAAGCCAAATCTGACCTCCTGGAGTCAAAAGTGAGTATTTCTGTTTAGAGGCCCAATCTTTTAAAATATATTGGTAGCTTTCTATATCATCAAGCCCCCATATGGTGATTGATTTCAGTCCCTGTGACAAGCTGGCCTATTCAGAGGAAGAGTCAGCATTTTTCTGAAGCCCAACAGTTAATTAATAAAACTCCGATAAATATCTGCAAGTTGTTGAGCTCCTCAGTTTATGCTAAGGAAGATCACTCTTGACTACAGCTGGTTCTGAATTGTTCATTGAAACTCTCCCCCTCTTCCCATGGAAAATGTCTTTTGGACAAAATGGAAATTTAACTACAAAAATTCAATTGCATTCCTCCAGTCTCACCCCCTCCTCCCACAAATTCCCTGTGTGCCACCTTTTTTCTCTATTTCAGGAACACTCTGCAGTCCTCTTCATGTTCCCTCCTCCTTATCCACCATGCCAGTGGCTCTATATGAACTCCCATTGCTCCCTTGCACCCATCATTCTTTTTTCTTTTTGTTGGGGAAATAAGTTGTCAAGGCTGATTCCCCACTCTGGCACGATGAATGAAGAAGCAGGGGCCCACAAAAGTACCCCAAAATCTTATCTTTCCAGGCTTTGGTATAAAGCTTCTCCCCAAAATCTTAAAAATCTAGATTTTGGGGATAAAAATCCGCTGCCACTACCCAAGTAATGGTAAGAAAACCAGGGAAGAGATCGCTTGAGAAATCTCAGCCCTAAAGTAAAACCAAGACACAAAAATTAACGAATACCAGGTTAATAAAAAAGAAAGAATTATTATCACCACAATACTCCTGTTACAAGCATAATGACTAGATGGAAAAGTCACCAATTAATTTACTCATGGGGGACTCCCATGGGCCAAAAACTTAGTTACAAAGGAGAGAAAAACCCATTTTTAAATGCACAGACATCAGATTCCCATTCCCAAACAATAAAACCTAACAGATTTATCTAAACTTTACCCTACTTACAGATAGGGAAGAGTCTTTTCTTGGAGAGAGACATTTTGTCTGTCCCCCTCAGTATCTGGAGAGTCAACTGCCCAGGAACAAAGGAGGGAAAAACCAAAAATTCCTTTGTCCCAGTTTGAAATTCCTATCTGCATTTCTATTGGCTGAATGCTACCTGGCTAGGTACAGTTAACCCCTTAGTCCCCAGGCTGCTGCCCATCCCTCATGGTTATGACATAGGTCATACAGGGTGTCGTCATTTTAAACTGAAACAGAAGACAGGACTATGCAGCACTTTAAAGACTAACAAGGTGGTTTATTAGGTGATGAGCTTTCGTGGGCCAGATCCACTTCCTCAGATCAATTTGTGGAAGAAATTATTATCACCCCTAATGTCACTACCTCACAGACACTAACCTTCCCCCCTCACCCACATTCTGTTCTAAAATTTGATTTGTCAATTTTATATGTGTTCACTTTTTTTTGATTATATCACTTTGGTATATATGGTCGTGCCAATTTTCTTCCACAAATTGATCTGAGGAAGTGGGTCTGGCCCACGAAAGCTCATCACCTAATAAACCACCTTGTTAGTCTTTGAAGTGCTGCATAGTCCTGTCTTTTGTTTCAGCTAGACCAGACTAACACGGCTGCATCTCTATCACTATCATTTTAAACTGTATTGGAGCTGTGGGCTGAGATGGGGGGATATTGTTATGCCATAACTGGTTCTTTGATCAGTTACAGAGCTGTTTTGAAAATGATGATTCTGCTAACCCAGATACAAGGGACTCCATGTGTTTCCCCATTTTCCTCTTCCTCTTTTCAGCAAAATCAATAAGGTTCTGCCTACTGATTCCTACAACATTCTCTGAAATTTTAGAGTTGATCAGCATGCAGAAATCATGGTTCTGGCAGAAAAATGCCATCAAAATGAGTGTAGGGCCATTTCAGCAAATAAATGATTTCCTGGCCAGCATTACTCATGCTCTCTAATATCCAGAAGGCAGCACATGTGATCTGCTTTGTTTCCCATTGAAATCAATAGGAGACTTTCCATTGACGCTATTGAGTGTTTGATCAGGCTCATCTTTCTTTTGGTGTTAATCTTCAGGTCACAAGGCCTCAATCTTATTATTTTTCCTGCTGACCTTCAAAAATGAATCTATCCGTTACAGAAGAACTGAGTATATTTAAGCTCAGGTCTCTTACTTTTTTTAGATGATTGGCATTCCATCAGCCAGGGAAAAAACTGTCCCAATGGCTCAGAACATCCCTTTCTACAGCAAAGTCAATTAAACAAGGTTATAAGTGCAGAACTCTACTCTGCAAGGTTCAGTTTGACATACATTGCTTGCATCCTTGTCTCAATGCATGGAGATGCCAGTCTTGCAGGTGAGTGGGTTGGGGCCTACAGTACTATCTGTGATCTGTGGAGGAGGAGATGGACATCCCAGAACTAGCATGTACAGCAAATGTGTCTCACATAGAATCCAAGTTTCTAATCCTTATCAGCCTAGATTGCTCCTGTACCAAATTGTCATTGGCTTTCCAGCTGTGACTGTACATTCTTAATAACTCAACTACTGTGATAAGAGGTGACCAGATAAAAACATAGAAAGTAGAAACAGTGTTTTTGTTGGGTAATTCGTATACTTGAAATTAGTCACATACTTTAGTATTAATGGGATTCAGGCTTAGGCCAGTTGACCCAGGGCATGTTATATTGCACTTGAAAACTGGCAACTGGTTGCAATGTTCCCTCTAATTTTTTCCATCTGTGTGCAGAAGAAATGTTATGTGCACAAAGGCATGTGCAGATGTACACCCCCACTAGAACCACAAGCTGCCTGCTGTGGTTGGCTGTGGGTGCTCTGCTAATCAGCTGGGCAGCATTTGAATCTCTCCTGAGTGTCTGCCCAAGCATTCAGCTTACAAGGAATACTGAATGGCTCATGCCAGCTACTTGGGCTTTCAGGGCTGTTCAGTTGTTGTGTGGACATTCAGGTGACCCAAAACATGCTGGAGGGATTATATATCCTGGCTGGCATGCTGGTGAATCCTCTGGAAGGAGCTGGCAGAAAAGGAAGTCTGGTTCTCCCTACTGTTTATGCTGCTGCTGTGACCCTCACCAGGAAAAGCAGCATAAAGGAAGAAGAAGAAGAAAATCATTTGGGCTTGGGGCTGGAGCCTGGTATCTAGGACCTGGAGGTGGGAGGATTCCAAAGCTCGGGCTACAGCTGGAACATACATGTCTCCACAGCAGTTAAAGGGCCCTGTGGCCCAAGACCCATGAATTGGAGTCAATTAACACAGGCAGTTGTGGGTTTCTAATTGCAGTGTAAATGTACCCTCCCTGTGATTCATAGGCTGTGGGGCAAAAAATAAGTGTAGCCCAAACATCTACAGCAGTGTTTCCCTGGGATTCTGTAAGAACCCTATATGTATCTCATAGAGCTGGAAGGGACCTTGAGAAGTCATTGAGTCCAGTCCCATTTGCCCCAGATCCCTAAATGGCCCCCTCAGGGATTGAACTCACAACCCTGAGTTTAGCAGGCCAATGCTCAAATCACTGAGCTATCCCTCCCCCCAGGGGTGGGCTGGCAGGATATTTTTTTTTTTGGTCAACCAGTTTCCCCCAGCATTTTTTTTTAAAGGATTCCGTGGCCAAATAAAATTGGGAAATACTGGTCTACACTGTAATTTTTAACCTTATGAGCCTGGGCCAACTCACTGGGAGCAGCCATGGCCCTGCTGCAAATCTTTTATTCCAGTATAAACATGCCCTTTGTTATGTTGCCAACTCTTGCAATTTTATTACAACTCTTGTGCTATTTAGAATTTTCTATAAGCCCCTGCTCTTGAAGTCATCTGATTATTTGAGTATCTCAGCTTTCATTTAAAAAACAAAAGTAAATTGTAAAAGTAAATCAGGGTTTCAGGCAAAAGCGTGTAAATGTTAACCCTCTGTACTCAAAACCCAGAAGGCAAATAAAAACAACCTTAGGTGTATTTATTTTTTTTAATCTCATTATTTTTCGGAACTGGCTTATGATTTCTGAATGCTTTGGGCTGTTAGTACTGTCTTTGGAATTAAAGTTTGTATTCTGTTCATCTCTACAGTGTAAAGAGAACCAACATAAGAACATAAGAATGGCCATACTGGGTCAGATCAAAGGTCCATCTAGCCCAATATCCTGTCTTCTAATAGTGGCCAATGCCAGTTGGCCCAGAGGGAGTGAACAGAACAGGGAATCTTGAAGCAATCCCTCTCCCTCTTGCCCTGTTTTCCCAAGATTAGGAGCAAAATTGTTTATTGTATGGGAAATAAGAATGTAGGAGACCAGAAATGCCATGAATTTGAACTTGCAGAATTCCAGTCCTAGCCCTTTGTAGAGTGGGAGGATTTGTCCTCACTTCAACTGTCTCATCATGGAGAAGAGGGGGCATCAGAAAACTTGTGGTTCTTCAGACTAGATCAAGCCCTGAGTTTTTATTATGAATATGCATAAACCTCAGCTCTTGATTATTTAAAAGAGAAGGATTAGATTTATATAGAATGTAGTATCTTATATAGAATTTGCCTTTAGTTCACAGCCCCAACTGGAGGACATGAAGGGGGGACCATGTTGCAATGGAAGCCTCACTACGACTTTGGCTATCAGTCAGTCAATGGGGGAAAAACATTGAATTCATTGACCAAGCAGGCTTTATTCCCCAGGTAGCACCGAGAACCTTCTGGAGATTCTCTTTGCCTTTTCCCATCTTCCTTCTGCTCTACTCCATGTGCCAGCAGAGCAGCAAATTGACATTTACAAGATCTCTTGTCAGTTTCATTTGGCTCTGCCAGTCCATCCAGCAGAGCAGCCAAGTGTAATTCAGGTAATTTAGTCTTTTCCTCTTTTCTGCTCCGCATCCTGTGCTAACTAAGTAGCAAAGTGAAACTGACAAGAGTTCTTGTAATTTTCACATATGGAGTGGGACAATAAGCAGGCTGGTGGCAGGGAGCAGAGCAGTAAACTGTGGGAGAAAATGAGGAATGGGGGGGGAGCAAAAACCTAGAAAAGCAGATAAAATTATGTAAATTTTATTTAGGGTCCTTTGTTATTCTGCAATCTCAAATCATATATATTTGATTTTTTTCTTGCTGATCTTTGACCCTTCTGTATCCATATAACTTCTGGAGTTGCTGCTGTTCGAACCTTAGGAAGCTCAGGTGTGTGGCCCAGACTGATTTTGTGGGTGACCTTTCTCAGAGTTGGGAAGGAAATGGTGAAGTTTCCGCTTACTCTCCCTTGACCTTTATTCCAGGGGTTTGTTTTATTCCCCTCCAGATGGTGCACTGGAGAGGACCATTGAACCATTGTTATTTATAGGTACTGGGTATTGCTTTGATACCTTTGTTGCTCAAATGGGTAAAACCAGGAAAGGGAAGGAGAGTGAGGGAGTGTTGTGACAATTGAACTTACAAATTTACCCTAATTGAGAGTTTAAAAGTTAAAAAAAGTAAGTTTATAATATATCATGATAACCTATATTAACAAATGTTGATGGGACTTGTGCAAGAAAACCGGACAGAGAAATTGGATTATTTTAAACCAAAAAGTCCAGGTTGATATAGTCTAAAGACTGTTGAAATTAATCTTGTTAGATATAGATAATACAGAGCTGGAAATTAATGAACCAAAATTGGTATGCGACATAGTAAGCCTAATTGGTGGACAAAATAATGAGGGGATGGGCTACTCCACCCACCATTCTCTTTGTGGATCTTTAAACTGAGATTTTTTTAGATGAAGAACAGATGGAGGCTACTAAAGCTTCATTATCATGGGTGCCACCCCACTGCCTCGTGGGACCTCAGTGTTTCTTTGGCATATTCTTGAAGGATGTCCTGCCCATCTGAGACCAGAGAAAATGATCCAGATGACATCATGGACTCTATCAGCTCCAGATGAAATCCAGACTACACCTTGGATGAAATAGGACCAGACTTTAACAGCAGCAGTTCATCTCAACTAACTTATTATTTAAAAGGACAGTTTGGGATCACAGTGACAACAGGAACAATAGCAGCTTATGCTTATCACAGCCAGCTTCTTTTCTTTTCCCCTAAAAATAGTTGTTACCATATTTAATACTATCTAAGAGACTGGAACAAGGGGTTTTTTCCCCTTCTAAAATCTCTGCAGCTAAAAGGAAAGGGAACACAAAATGTTAAAATGAAGACTTATTGAATACTTTACATTTCAGATGCTTTAACTGTATTTCCTTGTGTTCTGTATCTTTAATGAACAGTTCAAAGGATTTTAATGGTGCATTTTCCATGGCACTAAGCAAGCTGAGGTCTCTCTATACCAAACCTCAGACATTAACATTGTTTAATGCTGGATAGTGACTGGGTTCTGTTAGGACCTTTGGCCTATCTATTCCATCTCAACTAATTACAGGAAGGGGTTGTTTCACATATTCATATTAACCATACATTGAGATGAGGTGTTGAGTTGTTTACAGTCTTTTGTTCCACTACTGTTTGCCTTTAATTATCAGACAGCCTCACATTTGCAGTTCAGGTTACATTTTCGAAAGTCCAGCCTCTCTTTTCATGAGTGCAAACTGTACTTGCAAAGTGGTAACGGCAATTGATTGGGGGGACAAATATTGGCAGTCAGGTGACTAGTTACTTGGTTGTTTATTTTCTAGACCCCTCCCCCCTTTTTTTTTTACTAAAGAAAAGTAATGCCCAGTATACTTGGTGTTCTTCTAACATAGATGAAGACATTATCTTGATATTGAAAAGCATGAGATCTAAAATGATGTTGTAAGTTTCCCAGATAGTAATAATTGCATCAATATGCCAGCCTGAAAATGGGGGCCTTATATTGTATGATCTGTTGATATTTTGGTAGAAAGTACTTTTGCTCTGATTTAGCAACAGAATGTTGTGAATGTTTATTTTTCCACTTTTAGAGGGAGATGTGGCAATCAGGATAGTCTCGATGCAGGAGGTGAAGGGAAATCAGTTTTAATTCACTGATGATATATCTGTAAATGGAAACATATAATTTCAACATAGAAAACAGAAGTCCTCGGTGAACTTACAGTGAAACTAGAAATCCTATTTATGAAAGTACTTCTTTTCCAGGCAGATGAAATAATGAACAATCAATAACGAGCAATTGTTTTGTAACAAAACTTTTTAATTAATGGAAATTTTAAAAAACAACCTATCTGTGCTCCCCTCAATTTTTCCTTTGCCTCATTTTCTGAAATACATTTTTTCTGCTTTGCCCACCCAGGAATTGAATAGCTTTAATTACTTGGACCTGTATAAGCTTGCTGATCTCTTTAACCTCACTTTGCTGGAGAAAGCAGTGGTTGACTTCTTAGTTAAACACCTCTCTGAGCTGTTGAAGAGTCACCCGGAGGAAGTCCTAGCTCTCCCATACTGTCTCCTTCGAGAGGTCCTGAAGAGCGATCGACTCACTTCCCTTAGTGAAGAGCAAATCTGGCAGGTAAGGAAATCAGTTAGTTAGTGTAATGTGTTACACTGTATAAAACCAGGGAACATTTGTTCTGGAGACCTTGAGCAGGTGTGGGAGACACTAAAATGATTAAAAGCTCAGGGAAGCAAGGGGGGAAAAACTTGATTTTGATGATAATACAGGATCTGCTCTGTTTTAATACAATTAGTTAATTTGTAAGAAGACTTTTTGTTGTTTGACTTGTGTGGTGTAGTATGTTAGCAGAAGAAAATTATGACATTGTTGCATAATACCAAATGTGATTTAATAGCTTTTAATGCAACATAGAAACAAAGCTATGGTAAACCTATAATATGTTTTGCTACCAAAAAAATATAAATATGGGAAACAATCTCACTGTGAAATCTATGAAAATGGGAACTCAAGAATATAATGGAGTAAACATCTGCAATATTCATTAGAGAAAGACTTCCGTTTGTTTCTTTTTTGCTGTCATGCAATAAAGGAGAGAGGCAGGGCAGGGTAAGAAAAAATTGTTAAGTATATTGATTTTGGAGAATACTTTTTGTCTTGTAAAAAGGGAGGCACTAGGGACTATTGAACAGGACAGAGAGTCAGAAAACCTGAGTGTTATTTATGGCTCTCTTAATAAGCTACTTATCTGCTAGGTGATGTTGTGTAAATCACTTCATTGCTCCGTGCCTTGATTTCCCCATCATGAAATGGGTGTGGGGGGTATGATACTTGCCTTCCTTTGTAAGGCACTTTGAGATCTGCAGATGAACAGTGCTATGTATACTTCAAACTACTAAGGCAGAGTGGAGATACAGTTCAGTCCTTTATTTTAGTGACTACAACACAGATTTATTTCCCAGATTTTGGGGTAGAATATGGAAGTCATTTCCAAAGATGCTATTTCCAGTAAATTGAGATAAAAAGTTGGACCCCTTTGGCCCATCTCTGAGAGATCCCCTGATGCTATACTTTCTTATAAAGAAGAAGGAGATACTCTGAAATCCTAGCCAGGAATGGAGTTCCAAAGAGCATGGAGAGAGGCTGTTCTCAGTAGTGACAGATGGCGGAATGAGGAGCAATGGTCTCAAGTTGCAGTGGGGGAGGTGTAGTTTGGATATTAGGAAAAACTATGTTACTAGGAGGATGGTGAAGCATTGGAATGGGTTACCTAGGGAGGTGGTAGAATCTCCATCCCTGGAGGTTTTTAAGTCTTAGCTTGTCCAAGTCCTGGCTGGGATGATTTAGTTAGGCTTGGTCCTGTTTTGGGCAAGGGTTTGGACTTGGACTTGATGAGCTCCTGAGGTCTTTTCCAATCCTTTGATTTTATGATTCCCTTGCTCAGTAAAGCAGCTTTGATGAGTGAGGTTGTGGAGATATTGCTGAATGGCCCATTTGCTTTCGTTATTAATTCACTGCAGGATTCAAGAGTTTATAGAATCATAGAATACTAGGACTGGAAGGGACCTCGAGAGGTCATCGAGTCCAGTCCCCTGCCCTCATGGCAGGACACAGTACTGTCTAGACCATCCCCGATAGACATTTATCTAACCTACTCTTAAATATCTCCACAGATGGAGATTCCACGACCTCCCTGGGCAACTTATTCCAGTGTTTAATCACCCTGACAGTTAGGAACTTTTTCCTAATGTCCAACCTAAACCTCCCTTACTGCAGTTTAAGCCCATTGCTTCTTGTTCTATCCTCAGAGGCCAAGATGAACACGTTTTCTCCCTCCTCCTTATGACACCCTTTTACATACCTGAAAACGGTTATCATATCCCTCCTCAATCTTCTGTTTTCCAAACTAAACAAACCCAATTCTTTCAGCCTTCCTTCATACGTCATGTTCTCTAGACCTTTAATCATTCTTGTTGCTCTTCTCTGGACACTCTCCAATTTCTTTACATCTTTCTTGAAATGTAGTGCCCAGGACTGGACACAATAGCAGAGTAGAGCGCTGTTTAGCAAAGTGCTTGGAGATATTTTGGTAGGAGAGATGCTGCAGAAAGCCAAGCTGCATGAAGTAGCCTGCAGGTGTGGGTCATTATGGTATGGCTAGCCCCCCCCCCAAGTTTGCCAGTTCTTAGGTCTCTGGTAGTTTGACGCTGCCCTGGCCTTATAGGACAAATGTAGGAAAGATTTACTTAATGGTCTGTGATACAGTACGGTGGACACTACACATGGCAAATATGATAGCGTCTATGCCAATGTTGCAGGTCATGCTGCAGATACTGGTGTGTACAGGAGTGGTAATGTGCTTCTTTTTGAGTGACAACAAACTCTACACTGTCCATTTAAGTATTATCATAATTGCCTCTCTAAAGGTTACTAATGCTGTTATATAGAATTTTTTAAACTAGTTTTTTGCTCCAGGCAAAATATAGATATATATTTTGTTCCTGGTTCTCCAGAATGAATTAAAAGACACACATAAATATTTACCAATTTAGGCATTCAGCAGGCAATAAGAAACTGTTTTTGCTTTATCTTAGTAAATAAGTAATTCCCTCATAGTCAGCCCAATAGAGGAAAATCAAATCAGATGAGCTATATTGCCTCAAGTGTAGTTAAGTTCATCATTTTTGCTAAGGTTATAGTGGTAATGTAATATACCATGGAAGAATCTAATATTCAGCCCAGGGTGAAGATTGGGTATGCCAGAGGATTAGTGTCAGGGTGCTTTATAGAAGTGAAACTTGATGGACAGGCTGGAGACAGATCTACAGAATCTCATTAAATTGCTGAATTGTTCATTACTGAGCACTCTCCCTGTAATAAAGTGCTCATTGACTTTGACAAATCCCCATCCCATGTCTTGCAGAAGAACAGCAGAGCAGGAGGTGTTGGGGAAGCAAGAGGAAATTGGCACAAAATGGGGCAGATAATAGAAAAGCTGAATGTGTCCTACTAGTAACTAGTGTGGCATCCCAAAGCCACACAGATGTACACACATTATAACAACATTGATTCAACATGTCCCTAAGGCAACTTCACCAGTGGGCCGCACATGAAATTCCAACACTACATTAAACTTACCCTCCCAAGACTGGGTCCCTTGGAAGGATCAAAATGTTCCCAGGGCACAACTAGTTTCACTGTTGCAACAAGATTCACAGCATGCATTGGGTGAATCAAGCCCAATGTATGTAACGATTAAGACAGTTACTGGAAAACAAGAACAGTGGTGATTAGGAGGAGCAGGAAGAAATACAATTTCTAGCACAGAGGATGGCCATGAGCTCCTGAAAACATAAGTGTTAGAAGAGGCCTTCTGGAATCTATATTTTATTGATTTTTTTCCATATACATTTTTACATTCAACTATTACGTAGAATGTTTAAATATTACTTTTGATAGGTCTTTGCATGTGTATATGATTCATAGCTTGTATGTTCCATTAAAGTGTATGTAAATAATGCATTGTGGCAGGAAGAGAGAATTAAATAGAGATACAGAAAAGACAAAGGAAAATCCCAAGTAAGTTAAAACAAAGGTGAATCTTTCTTCTGTCTTGTTCTTTCCTTATATGTTTGACTTAGATGAGCAGCAGAGTTATTTATTCACAAGTTGTTGTAAATGCTATCCAGATGAGGATATAAATATCTAGATTATCATTAGGTGGAAAGTCAATTTTCTCATAATTGGCTATTTCTAAAAGGGCTCATTGGCGCTACTTTAAAGAAGCAGCTGATTTCTTTCCCTTGATAATTTAAAAGGTAACCAACCTTGTACAGTAATACATGTTCCCAGAGAAATCTATTACTATAGGGTTTCTTGTTGGAAACTTAAAGCAGTGATATGCTAAATTTTAGCAATTTTAAGCAATATTTAAGCAATAAACAGATGTTACACTTAATTTTGTTATACACATAAGAATCAGCTACCATCTTAATTCAAAACTTTGATTTTTTTCAAGGGGTTCATTGTTCCTAGGATCATAATAATAGAGGTGGAAATATCTGATAGATCACCACATCTTGTGGTGGTAGTGGTAATAGTAACCCTCCGATGGATGTATCAAAGGATACTACCCTGATACTGTAATCAAAAGGCTAACTCTGAATCATATTTGATTGAAAATGAATATACCAGAGATTAACCCAGATGATTCCCCCTCTTTTACTTTTGCAAAGGGTTGTAAAGTGATTTTTAAAGTTAATTTTGAGAAGAGATCAAAATTAGCCATTTTAAATAATGTATTTGTATAGGTAAGGCTCAGAAAAATATTATTTTTAAAATTTTGCAAGATGGTCCAGCATCACCTTATCCATCCATCATCCCTATATCTGTAGATGTACTTATTAGACCTGGTAATAAAAAATAAGTCAAAACAGCATTCTAGTAGAAAATTCTGTTTTACGAAACCAAAACTTTTTACAAAACCATTTTGACATTTTTGGTGTAAAAAATGTCAATTTTTCATTTCAATTGTCATTTTATTTCAAAATTTACACACACATAAATAAAGGGTCAAAATCAAAACAAAATATTTTGATGACTGGAATCTATTGTTTAAGTATTTGCTTCACAATTTATTTATTTATTTTTATTTTGAAATTTTGGCATTCTGGCTGATTTGGGATGAATTTTTTCTTTTAAACATATCTGTACATTTTTTACCGGAGGGAAATCTGTTTTCTGATCAGCTCTGAAAGATACAGATATTGTTGGCACAAAAAACCCCCCACTGGAATAATTGCCACAGTAGTTTGCCTCCTTACAGATCTTGTCATAATGCTCTATGCCATTTCTAGAGGTGGCCACCTGAGATCTTAAAGCTCTGCTGGCGTGATCTGGTGCATTACTTAGTGTACTGCAGCAGAAATTCTCATTTGTCTGCCTTCTGCACAGCAGCTTTGCTACAGCTGACTGTGTTATGGCTGTATTTGCTTGCTCTTGTTACTATGAATTCAGGGTGCTCAGTCATTCTCCTGCCTTTGTACTTAGTAGAAATAACCATACAGTATTTTAACCTGTATGGGGCGGGTGGAGGTGTACAGTGATGAGAGATCTACAGTGGAACAAAAGTTAGTGCATTAGGACTGCTAATAAAGAGGAAGCAATGGGGCCAACCCAGAGCTCCAAGCTGTACTGACTATTTGAGGCACAATTCAATGCATGTTTGGCAGCCTCTCTTTTAGGGTATTAGTTTATAAACACTAATGGGTCCTCCAAACACACCTTATGGAGAATAATGATCTGTTTTTACTTGCCTCTTTCTCATTGGCTCAGAGTGTGGCTACAGTTCTTTGTCAAACCATTCAGTACTATTCTGAGTTGGTAAGGTTCTAAAAAAAAAACCCAGTGACTGAAGAGTATAAGACCCATTAATTTTTAGTGCAATTTGTGTGCTTTAAGTCACTTATATGCTTCTGAAAACGCACCTTGTATCTATAATACGAAGTTGTTACTGAGAGACAAGAAATTTGTCTTCCCCCTACATCACCTAGGGGCTGAGTGAATCTCAAATTCAGATTGTTGTCCAGAAAAGCTTATTTTTAGAAGTTGATTGTCATTTTGGTTTGTTGAAATGTGTCATCATGCCTGCTCAGATCTGAAGTTTTTCACTGTAAATTATTTGATACCTTAAAGTGATTTTAACTTAGGGTTTGTCCACACTGCAGGGCTTAACTCAAAATAAGCTATGCAAATTAAGCTATGTCAATTGTGTATCTTATTTCAAAATAGCTTATTTTGAAATAGGGAGCATCTACACAGCACTTATTTCGAAATAGAGCACTTTTCCTCCAACTTCCCTTACTCCTCGTACAGTAAGGGTTACAGGAGTCTGAGTAAGAAAACCTCCAGCTTGACAGTATTTTGACACTATTTCGAAATAACTGTCTGCTGTGTAGACGTGGACTTAATTATTTTGGAATAGTGCTAGTTATTTCGAAATAGTGTTGCAATGTAGATGCACCCTTACAGTGAGAAAAAAGGTATTTTCAGAGGCTTGAATGTGTTTCAAAAGATAGACCTAAACTTTGGTAGCTAGGTGGTACCATAAATTAAATAATGACAATACAGAAGAAGAAATAAATGAGGGAGTAAGTGGTACAGTGTCTAAATAGTACACTGAGCTTCTAACTCTGGAGAAATGCTGTTAGGTAATGGGTGAAATTGTGCCTAGTGGTCTAATGTTAGTCTAAGTCCATAGTTGATTTTTATCCTTGACAGTAAACCGCTACAATTAAACATGATTGCCAGCCTCTCCTTAAAAGAAGTCTGTGTGTGTGCGCATGTCTGAGGGCCAAGATGTATTAGAAAATGACCCCATTACCTTTGCATGTTATATTTGGTTTACCCCAGTAATTTCAATGCTTCATTTTCACAAGCAGCTACTTCACACAAAAATAAGAACCAAGACAAAAAACAACTCTAGGGCCATAATATAGAATACAAACATGCTGATTCAGAGTCTCACTTGCACGGTGTACATCAGGAATAACTCCACTGTAATTGATGCAGTTATATTGGTGACAAACTGTTGCGAGATCAGAATCAGGACCACCTTGAAGAGTTGATTTTGTTATTCCTAGTTTATTCCTGATAGACTAATATCTAAACTGTCTTGGAATATCTAAATTGTGGTGTTTCTAACAATCTGTGACTGTTTCTTCGATTGCTTAATAGTAATTAAGTTACATTACTGTAGTTACATTAACTTTTCCCACTAATACACGTTTTTCCTAATACAGTTTTTTATTGTCTTAGAATCACTGACTTCTTTTGAATGTCCTTTTATATGTGTGGAGTTATATCTCCCCTCGTTCACCACAATGGTAGGCTTAACATTCCCTTAATCTTGTCATCAATTGACGGTAAGAGTTTGTGTTACTTTCTTCTGAACTTATTCCAAGTTTGACTGGTTTTTTTTATTGTGATCATTTCCTACTACTACTGAGAACCTATATAATAGAAATATAGGGAGGTTTTATTTTGACATTAAAGAGCAGTGATTTATGTTTTCTATGCCTTTAATTTTCATTTTGATACATGTTGATTCCACTCCTTTTTTTTTCTGCAGCTGTAAGCAATAAAGAAATTACTGGAGTGCATTACTTTTGCCTCAGTGTCCTGCAATAATATTGCCCCACTTAATTTATCCTGGATTAACAGTAGAATTGCATAGAGCATCACACCGGTAGGCAGAAGGGCTGCTGTGTTGGTGGCTCCTGAATTTAGGGCATCTCAGCAGCTAAGAAGGAAACATGGGATTCAGTTAAAAAAAAAAAAATAAAGTGCAGAAAGCTGACAGCAAGGCGCCCACACAGCAGGATGTTTTCTGTGTTGTTGTATTTTCATTGGTCTATCTTCGTGGAGTCTATCATGTTCTGTGTGTCACTCAAGTCTATCACAGAAGATTAACTGAAGTATAAGTGTATCTGTCAATGTAAGGTTGCATATTTTAAGTAAAAAAGAAGTGTTCTTGATGATTTAGTGTTGTTCTGCTATAAAAGCTGCAGACGCAGTGTCAAGATGAGGAACGTTATATTTCTAGGTTTGACTTTAATCCATTTATACATACAGTGATAATACACCTACCAGAGGACATCTAAATACAAGAACAAATAGTAAAAGCAGCCCATCATAACAGATGCCTAAGCAAGGAGGTCATTCAGAACTGTTGTGCCCACATTGCTTAACATCAGCCCCTCTAGCCACACAATTATAGTAAACCTTTGCTAGTTAAAAACCCGGTTAAACAGATGAGTTCTGCACTACTTCTTAGACGTTGCTTAACAGTGCAGTTGGGAGTAAATTCAAGAGTGCCCACCTCCCCATGTCAGCAATTTTATCACCAATGATGTCGATGGACAGCAAAAGCATTCCTGTAGCTCATGCCACTGAGATAACATAGAGAATAGGAGAGAGCTGGATTCTGGGTCATTTAAATATTTTGAAATTAACCTTCTATGGAAATTGTATCATGCTGTTCATATTGGGTAAAATGATCAAAAACACCTTATATCCAAATCCTGAAAATATTTATGTATCCAACTCTGATTGATTTCAGTGGGAATCAGGCACATAAATATCTTTGAGGATATGTCCCTAAGTCCAATTTTAAAAGTGGATTAAGCTCTTAGATAGCTTTCATTGACCAGCAATGAAACTTAGACTTTTAAGTGCCTAAGTCACTTTTTAAAATGTCACTAATCCTATATCACTAAGGTAAAATTTTCAAAATTACCTATTACTTTTTATATAAAAAAATAAGAGCATGTAATAAATTAGTCTGAAGACCATCATGTGGGAACTGACGATTCAGCAGAGTCAACAAAATTGGCAACATTATCAGCAGAAGGTCAGTGGATTAAAATGTGAAATGTTGTATGTTTGAAGAAGACAAGTGAACAGCCTCTGACATACTCATTCTTTTCTGTAGTAAAAAAAAAATTGTGCACTAAGTCCTAAAAGATTTTTTGTATTGCTGTTGCCCTGTCCTCTGAGATGCATTCTTGGCAGGATTCAAAGAAAATAAAAAACAAATTGGCTGCTGACATGAAAATGCATAAATGTTCCTACAGCTAATATTACGGGGCCCATCCTTGTTAGGACTAGACTCCTGCAGTGCTTAGAGATGTAGTGCCAGCCTTGCTAGCTCATAATGTGCTCTAAGTGGACTTCTGCAATCAGATGTCTGATAATGAAAGTACTAAAGAAGTGAGGAGGAAATAAGCAAACTCAGGAAGTATCAGAGTAGGAAATCTAAAAGAGTAGAGTTATGGCATTTTTACCAAAGAACTTGAGTTAGGTTATTTTTAAATAAACCGTGAGGTGGGGGGAACCGTTTCTCCTGCACTTATTGTGTGATTTGTGGTGTGACTGCGTAAAGCTGCCTAGTTATTTCAAGCTATTAAAAAGAGAATTCACATGTTGTGCTCATAAAAAGATGCACACATCTTTTGCTTTCAGAGGACATGCATTTGTAACAGAAGCCACATTTACACATGTAAATGTGTGGGGCTGCATGTTCATTCTTCCATTTTGTGGGCACACACTTTTTGGGGAAATGGCTCTAATATTTTTGTAGTAAGGTGGCAACATAAAATATATATAATTTAATGACAAATATGCATTTCAGTTGTATGGCATGCATAGGGCCTGAGATGGTAATATATAAACCTTTATGGAAAAGTCCCATAGAATGTAATAAAATTATGTTTTCTGTAGATTTGTAGGATCAGCCTTTAAAATTTCATAGAAAACTATACAGCAACAATAAATTTCTAAAGAATTATTCAAAACCTATGACTATGGAAAAATAAATTCCGTAGGTATTTAATTTTTAAAACCCTATTGCACTTCTGTAGCATTTTGTTTTTCTTTCTAATACGTTCTATAACACCTATGCCACAAATCTGTAGCATTTAAAATGTGACTCTTGAAAGTTGTAATGCATTTTGTGACATCTTCGCCTAAAACATTATTTAAAAATCCAATGCAAAACTGAAGCCTTGTCTAATCTAAACTTCACAGAAAAAGCTATTATCATTATTTCATTCCCCGTACCTAAGATTGATCTAATGTAGTTGTTAACTTCAGTCTCTTAAATTGAGATCAAACAACAATAGAGAGTCATGGCTAGGCAAATCTGTTTGTAAGCCCAGAACTGTTTGTTCATGACTAGCTTTTAGAATCTGTTCACCAAATAATTGTTTATAGTGGGTACTTGCTTCTAATTTTTAACCTCTTTTCTGTGGATGGACCTGTTTCAAATGACACCCCAAAGTGCCTGGCCTTTGGTCCCCATTTCTTTATGCTCCCATATGCTGTGGTAGATTGTCACTTGCTGTAATTTTGCACTCTCATTCCTCTGTGACAATCTAGTATAAAGAAAGGGGTATATTGATTGCAGCAGAAAGTATAGGCTTTCCACTGCTATCAGTCCCAACTAATTTATTTTATTTATTTCTTTAAATTTCCAGATGTGCTCATTCCAGAAGCACAGGACTATAGAATGGTCACTAAGAGTTGTGTATAAAAGCTATTTGCTCCAGGGGGTGCTTGCTAATGTAAATTGTCTCCACTCAAGACAGCTAGTGGTAGCAATGGAATTTTATCACCAGGCAGCCCTGCTGTTCCACCACAGTGCAAAGAATTTGCAGGGGGAAGGAAGCCATTTTGAGGTGCCCATTCCTAGAGCCTCAGCGCACATCTTCCCAAAGGGATAGGTCATTGCATAAACAACAGGCACTGAATGGTAGAGCTAGCCAGGTGCCCAGTGGGAATGATTCTGCACCCTCTGAAACTGCGCAGCAATTTTTTCCCCTTTCCTCAAAATAAAGGCTCCAAGGAGGAATCCTGACTCTTTCTTGCAATATGATGCCCTGAAAGCACAAACAAACCTCAAATGATAATGTTAGGTCAAATGTAGTGATCTGATTTGGCTGATCTCATGCACAGATAAAACAGACAAATATCAACATTTTAACAGGCTTTATTTTGGGGCTTGACTCTTGAGTTTTAGTTGGGCTTCTGCAGGGAAGGTTATGATACAAGACTGTAAGCTAAGAGATCTTGATTATATAATGTGCCAATGACGTCTTATGTCAAATCACTTAATCATCCTGTGTCTGTTTTCTTATCTGTAAAAAAGTACTGTACTTCAGAGGGATGCTGTAATTCATTAATACCCATACATTTCTCTGAGAACCTTAGAAGAAAGTTGCTATGTTATTTTAAAATAATACCAGTAAAGCTTTGGGCCAGATCCCTAGCTGGTATAATATAGCCTAGCCCCATTCAAGTAATGATAATCGAGGTGATTGAACATTTACTCTACATTCTACCACCCTCCACTTTATCTTTGTCTACCAGGATAATTAATGAAAAACAATGTGGTGTTATGTAAAGAGAACTAGTGTCTGTGTAGTTATGATTGCAACTTCTGTTCTGTAATGAAGCTGACTTTTAATCCTATCTCCCCCTAGTAAGTCTGGAAAAATAGATCTTAAAGTTTTCAACATGTTAAGCTTGATGATGAAGCAAATTTTTTTTTCTTGCAAATGCAAAGGAAATTAATAATTTTCCTTCAACTGAAAAAGTGCCTTCTTTTTACAGTTTCTGTGAAATGCTTTTTCTTGACCCTTTCTTCTGTAAGTAAACCCCAACTTTATGAACCCTAATTTTATGTCTCAAATGAGTAGCTGTGTTAGTCTGTGTCTGCAAAAATAACGAGGAGTGCTGTGGCACCTTAGAGACTAACAGATGTGTTAGGGCATAAACTTTTGTGGGTTAAACCCACTTCCATCAGATGAATTGGAGTGGAAGTTACAGAAGCATGAGTACCTATAAAGAAGAAATTTCTTGTGTTAATGAAGCTCATCAAGTCAGAGTGGGGTCATTCATAGCATTTGGTGTGGAGATGTGAATATTCAGTGAGATTCTTATTCAGTCCAACACTATCAGTGTAGGACGAATTTGCAGATGAATTCCAGTTCAGCTGTCTCCCTTTTGTAGAAGGATGGCTACTTAGAAATCCATTATTGAATGCCCGGGGAGGTTGAAGTGTTCCCCTACAGGTTTATGTATATTACCGTTTTGGATGTCTGATTTATGTCCATTTCTCCTTTGTCCTAGAGACAGTCCAGTTTGGCCAACATACATGGCAGAGGGGCATTGCTGGCACTTAATGGCATAGATCATGTTAGTGGATGTGCAGGTGGATGAGCCCCCAATGGTGTGGCTTATGTGGTTAGGTTCTGTGATGGGGTTACTTCTGTGGACAGAATGGCAACAGGGTTTGTTGCAGGAATAAATTCTTACATGTAAAATGCCTGTGCATCTCCTAGTCTGATTTTAGGCTAGTATATATACTATCCCAGGCTTATCGATTAATCGTGTAGTTGACTACACATTGACATCCCTAGCTCATTTTTGAAATGCAGCCTGGAGCATATGTTCTACCAGGCCTCAGCTCTAGGGTACGCATTCTCTTCATTCTTGGAGGTGAGGGCTATACCAGACAGTGCATCTGATTCACCCCACAAAGAAATCAAGTAATTAAAAGAGTGATGAATAGTGCCCTAAAGCTGAAACGTTTTCGAGAAATATATCATCTTAACACATGAGAATAAGAGAGAAATTATTTTAATACATTGTGACTCACTTTAACACCATTAATTCTGATTAATTCAATTACTATTAATATAGCAGTATTATATACCTCTGCCGAAATTACATTGCAATTATCATTTATGCTACCAGACTGCAAAACCAACCAGTCAGATTGCTGGCTGACTATGCTATTTGGTGCCAAATAAAATTCCGCCATCAGAAACCAGCTAAATAAAATTCCAACCATCAGAAACCAGCTAAATCCTAGAATAAAGCATGCTTTTAGGTAGCTATGTTCTGTGGTTGTCATCATGAAGGCCTCTAGTGCCCAGACCAGGAATGCAGCAGCCATGTTCATGTTATCTGAGACAGGAAGGTCTGTATTTAGCAGAATAAGGGCTTCTCAAGGAAGTCTCTCAAGAAACTTCACAGTAGCAAATTGCAGGGCTTCCAGGAGCAGGAAGACACCATGCGAATGAGGTCCCTATATCCTGCTCAGCCTCACTCTTGAGACTCAGACTTATCTACCCCTCATTTGAAGATGTATCCACAAGGGGCCTAGCTAATGTACATTTTGGGGAGAATAAGGCTGGCCTTCCCCTCCCTGTACTTGTCAGGCTCTACGACTCTTGAACGTGGGTCTGTGGCGCGCCTTGGGAACCATCATACTACAATCTTCCGCCCAACAGCTCACAGATGGCAGCTGGAACTAGGGTCCAGGAAGCCCATTTTTGGCACAAGCCTCTTCTCCTATGCTCTGATTGGGAGTGCTCCAAGAATTCCAGTTGAGTCGCAACCCCTATTTAAACCAGAGGAGGAATCAGGAATTTGTCTTGTATAGCTGGGCTTCACCTTGCCATGGATGGCTGGTTCCTGTCTTCTGATCCAGATCTCCTGGTATCCAGATAAGCTCTGATAGGTGGTAACACCTTTTCAAAAGGTAAAAGTGGGTCACATGCAGGAGCTGTGCCCCCTCTGTGGTTCTACTACTCCTCTTCCTGCCCCTCTCCCCAAGGCTCCATACACTGGCCAAGCCAGGGCTGGACTGTGGTAAGAGCCTCCCAGAGCCCGGGCCACTGTGGAGAGCCCTGGGTTCTCCACCTACCCTGGGTGGGGGTTGGGTTGCCTCAAAGCAGCCCCTAACTCCTGTTCGTGCTCTGTGTAAGGCAAAAGATTACAGTAGCAAGCCTAATCACAGCCTTTCATGATTTTAGTTGGGGTTGGTCCCACTTTGGACAGGGGGCTGGACTAGATGACCTCCTGAGGTCTCTTCCAACGCTGTGATTCTATGATAAGTCTACTTGACCTATATGTTAGTTGTGCAGAGTAACTTAGGCTTGGGCATGGAATGGGCATGTGCAAAATGGTTAAAGATTGAAATAGAAGGACGCTGGAGCTCTCATCTATGCTAGTCAAGAAGGAGGGGGAGCAACTGAGGACCACAGCTTACCCAGGCCCGCCTAGGGAGCTCCCAAGAGCTTTTAGCAAAAAAGGGGGGGGGGCAGTTTCTATTCCTGCCTAGTACCTTTTACTTTAACCCTGGTCCTGGAATGCCTATTCCTTTTCATCTCGGATTCCATAGCACTTCAGGGTCTGTGAGATTGTTTTGTTTTTTTAAAGGCACATGCATTTTAAAAATGTAGGAATTGCCATATTGGATCAGATCAGTGGTGGTCAACTTGTGGTCCACAGGCAGCATGTGTCCCATGGCGGTTCTAGATGTGGCCAGGAGACATTTTGTTTACCATTGATCATGCAGAGTTGCCAGATTCTGCTGCTCTCTGTCCATGCAGTTTTTTTCCTACTGGTATTACTAAAGTGAGAGGTACATAAAGCAAGGGTATGTGAAGTGAGGTGCATGCTGATTGGACACAACATTGACTGTGGAAGCAGGCGCTCCCTCTGCATCCAATCAAAGCACTGCTATGGTTCAATTGGCACACCTCACAGATCCTAGGGCGGGGGTGAGCAATTATTTTCACAGGGGGCCACTTAATGAATTTTGATATGTGGTGATGGGTTGGCTCCATGTCTCCTGGACTCCTGGAAGGGGCAGAGCCAGAGGTGGGGTTGGGGACTAGCCTCCCCCCAGAGCTGTCTGGGGCTGGAGGCTTTGAATTAAAAACACAACAAAGGGCTCGCGGCTCCTGGCCCTGTGCAGCAACCACCTGGGATTCACTAGCCCTAGTTATGGGGCTCACGGTCCCCTGCCAGGGTAGTGCTGCAATCAGGAGCCCTTTAAATAACTTCAGCAATCCCAGGCAGCTACCCGTCAGTGCAGTAGTGGCAAGGCTGAGAGCTGCGAGCCCTTTAAATAGCAGTAATTTAAACAGCTTGCAGCCCCACCATTTTACGTTGCCTGTCAGCCACCCAGGGTTGCTGTGGCTATTTCGAAGGCTCAGGGTCATAGTGCTACCCCAGGCAACATGGTAGTGGCAGGGCCACAAGTCACAGGCTCTTGAATTACTGCTATTTAAAGGTCTCACCGCTCCCAGCCCTGTTGCTATCGTGTTGCCTGGGAGCCGCCGGGGTTTCTGCAGCTATTTAAAGGGCTCGCAGCTTTGGTCCCTGCTGGGATAGCGCTACAACTGTGAGCCTGAGCCATTTAAGTAGGATCCTGCTACCTCTGCCACAGACTGGAAATTCGTTGGCATGGGTAGCAGGATATAAATAGAAGTGGCCATATGCAGTCTGGGGGGTGGATCCTCCTCCCAGGCAGCATTTTGCCCAGCCCTGTTCTAGGTCCACAAACACAGTTAGCAAAATCACCCTATCTCAGGAGTCTGGGTTATGAAAATCTTGCGATCTAGTGACATGAAGGAGCGTCACTAGTGACTAAGGATGTTAAAGACTAGCAAAAGCTTATCGGATAGTCAGTCAACTAGTCAATTCCCCCCTTGCTGCCTTCGCATTTCAAAGGGAGCAGCCCCTCACAGCTGAGCCTGGGCTCAGCTGTGTAGTGCTGCCCCTTTGAAATGCCGAGGTGGCGTTCACAGTGGCGCTGTGGAGCCCGGGGTCAGCTGGGGACTCGCCAGCTGATCCCAGGCTCCGTGCGGCATTTCGAATCGGCAGCGCAGCATGGAGCCTGGGGTCTACGGGGGGCTCAGAGTCCCCCGCTGACTCCGGGCTCCATGCTGCACTGCGGCTTTGAAATGTACAAAAGCCCCCTGGACACTCTTGTACATTTCAAAGCCGGGACGCCTGCATGCAGCCCGGAGTCAGCGGGACTTCCCGCTGGCCCCAGGCTGCACGTGAAGTTCCGCATTCCTCCTTGAAATATACAAGAGCCCCAGCAGGGGCTCTTGTATATTTCAAAGGAGGAATGCGGTATATTTCAAAGGAGGAATGCGGAAGTGCCTGTGGAGTTGCTGATGGAAATTCCATCGATTACTCGACTAGTCAATTAACTGGCCTAGGTTGCCCATCACTGGATCAGACCCGTTGTCCATTTATTTCAGTATCTCTCTCCAGTCAGTAGCAAATGGTTTAAAAGAAAAACGCGATAGATGTGTGATAATCTTTCTGTTCCTCAAAGACCTGATCAGGATCCCTATCAGGCAGGGATTGTTTTAAGCCTTGAAGCATAAGTTATGCACAGGTGCCCACAGCCTCTGGTTTTCCTAAGAAAAATACACTTTTGTCAGCCATAGACTTCATTATAGAAAAAGGAAATACGAAGAAAATAAAATGGAATCCTCTTTGCCACCAATTAATTTAAGACCCTTTATTATGTGGGTGCTTTCCTCATTAACTTGGATAATGTGTGATATTTCTGCTTAAAATCCAACCCATTCAAAGAATTAAATCTTTCATTATCCAACATGTAACATAACGGACGGGAAACATTACTTAAAGCCTTTTGCACTAGAAACAGCCTCCTCCCTCCATCCCCACTTGAGACAAACATTAATCTTGCTGCTAAGCTTCCTTTTGTTTTGCTGCACTGACCTGCATGTTGATATATGGAAGTGGTGCCTGATTGGTGAGATAACATCTGATGCTGGCCAGGAACAAGGAGGAAGAAAGGATATACCACTCTCCACTGGAAATACCTGCTCTATTCAGCTGTACAAAGAGATTCCCTCTGATTTGTAATGCTTTCATTTCAATAGCCATTGGAATTAGCTGGAGTGCAGAGCTGGGAGAGTTCACAGTGGAACTAGGCTTTGGAACTGCGGAGTTGGAGCTTTACAATCTTTCCAATTTTACTCAAAGCAGGCCAAAATTAACTTTTCAAATTTGTAGGATACTCAGATCCCAGACTGATGAGTAATAATAGTCCCCTAGACAGATAGATTCACTTTCCATCCCTATAGAACTTACTCCTGAATGAACTGCAATCTGCCACAAGCCTGCATGCTGATACACTGAGCACAGTAACTGATTTCCACTTTCATCTCAAAAAACAGAATCTGTTTGATTCTGTGATTCCCTCTGAGAGGGAAAAGTGTATTAATGTGACATTCTTTAAAGTTTTTTGTGGAAAGGGGGAGCAATAATGCAGTAAATGTGTTGGTTAGGAGAAAACATTTGCAGAAGAGCTTTGCCTATCATTTTTGATCTTCTTTCATCATGAAGAATGTTAGCTGTGATAAACTGTTCTGCTAATCAAACACCACTGAAAGGTTAGGTCATTGGAAGTCTTTAGTCATTTTGTGCTTTCAAGAGCGAATTTGTTAAAATTATGGTGAATACCCACTTATAGCTTCAGCTAAAAACCCTACCTGTGTTTTATAACTCTGCTCTGTCAGAACTCGTAATAAGTCAAACATTCTTTCAGAGGTACTCATATGAGAGAAAAAAAAAACCCTGTAAATTTAAGAGTAATTTCAGATTGTAAATGAAAAAGAGAGGCACGACTGTTCATTTGCACCAATCATGCCTTCCTTTCATCTGCTCTGATTAGGCCTGGTGCGGTTTCATCAAACTACTCCATCACTGAGCTGTCACTCCAGCCGTCTGTTGATTGAAAACAATCAGGGCTCTGATGGCACAATTATTCTGACCCTTTAACTAGAGGCTGCTGTGATAATGAAAGGTTGATTATGATAGTTTGTGCCTCTTTCAGTTTGCCAAGAAGGTTAATTTGGGCATCAGACGGATGTTTAATGGGCGCTTGCTGGCTACACTGAGGTAAATGAGAACGTGCAGTCTTCGATATTGCACGGATATAGTTTGGCTGTCAATCATTGTCATTTTGAGTTTGTGCCTCACACTCTGGAAATCACATTTTATTTCTTCCTTGGGATTTAATTTATTCTGTGCCCTGAGGAAGTTCTTTCACTCTGTGACCTTCACAGTAGCTTTCTCTGTCTTTTTCCCCTCTCCCCTCAAATGGAGCCCAAAGGCACAATGCATCCAGAAGAACATTTTTCTTTCATTTTCTCCTAAAAACCCCAGAAACTTTAAAGTCACTGTTTATCCCACACCTTGGATAAAAGTAAATGTTTAAATTTTGATTGTAAAACAAGAAAGTGCAAAGGAAAGTGAAGTTTGCCTGCTTGCTCATGCAGCATCACGTGGACCTCTGTAAGAAGGGGTATATTTTACACACACACACACACACACACACACACACACACACTCTCTCTCTCTCTCTCTCCAGGGTGGAGTGGCAAGAGGCATTTCAATGCAGATTCAAAGATTATTAATATTTACCAATTTCAGATTGAGAGAGTTCTATGCATAATTTTGTAGTTGTGTGGTTCATGGCGTAAAAGAGATGCAAATACATAACAATTTTGATTGTTCTACATGCAACTCATTACAATCTTATTTTTATGCACATTTTTCTAATTCAGAAAAATGACAGAAGGAAAAAGATTTTATATATTTAGCCATATGGTTTGTGAATCCGAGTCACTCGTGTCTAATATTGCGAACAAATATGAGGTAGTATCGGCATAGTACAATTTTAAAGAAAAGTCCAGAGGTGCTGGCTTTCTTCTTTGTAGATGGATGCTCTGTGGCTCTGCCCCTTAGTCTAAGGCTTTGTCCCACCTCTTTCCACCCCATTTCTGCCCCCTCCCTTGAGCATATACTGCCCTCACACCACCTCTACCTGCCCCTGCTCTTCCCCTTCCCCCAGTGTCTTCCACCCATCCCCAAGCAGTGGAGTTGGTGCCTATTGTTAACTCTGTCCCATGAGCTGAAGAACTTTGAGTAAGCATGAAAGCTTATGTGTCTCACCAAAAGAAGTTGACCTTATAAAAGACATTACCTCACCCTCCTTGTGTCTCTAATATCCTGGAACTAACAACTGCATAGGGTTGGCCCCACTTGTTTTTTAAAATATGTATTCACCCAAACCAGAGTCCTTCCTATTTTTTCAGTGGTCTTTGGATCAGACCTCTAATAAACAGTTTATAGGAGCTGGGGTCTCAACCTTCCATCCCCCGTCTCCACCCAGGAGTCGAGGTCACAACCACAATATCCTTTCCATATTGCTACAAGGGCGGAGATCCCAATTAAACAGGAGAGAGGAGTATGGAAAAGGTTAAGAACTCCAGTCGAAAATCAGGGACTTGTCTCCACTACAGGGTGGATCTACACTGAAGCAGTTGAATAGCAAGTGTAATAAAGACCCACTAAATCAACCGCGTATCACTTTCCTATCCACTCCGGTACTCTAGCAGAGAAAGATGAGTATGGGGAGTCGATGGGAGAGTTTCTTCTGTTGACCCCCCTGCAGTGTACATAGTGTGGTAAGTAGATCTAAGCTACAGGTTGGAACGCCCAAAATCGGGATGCTCTAGTCAGGCAACATCTGTCCAGCCTGACATGGAGTATGTGGCTGGGGCTGGCAGTAAAGAGGGGAGTGTTGGGGGACCGGTAGCAGGGGACCTTCCCTGGTCCAGCAAATTCCCTGGTTTGGGACCAGTCAGGTCCTGAGGGAGCCAGACTAGAGAGGTCCAACCGGTACATAGGTTTGAGTTATGCTACCAGCTAACATAGCTTAGAGCAACCTGCCTCAGATCACACTTGTAAATTTTGTTCTGGAGGAATATTTTACATCCAGCACAGCCATTTGCATTATAGTAGGTGCACATAAAAATCCAGGCTTTTAAGTTGGAGAACAAGCAGCCAGATAGAGCAGTAAAGTTATAAATCCTAAACCCCAATTTTTTGACGTAGATTGTGAATGGATAATGCATGGTAGTGGGTTCTATTTCTATAAAGAGTGTGGTGTTTTCATTTCTAGTTTTGTCTCATCAGTATTAGTAGATCTAAAACAGTGTCTGGGGTGTGTATGGTAATTATGACTTTCTTTTGGCTTGTTTGATAACAATTCCACAGTGAGATATAGAAAGGTTAAGAAAAAAATAGTGTGGAAAAAAAATCCCTGCTTCTTATTTCTTTCCACACTATATATTACACACAGACCCAAAATAAAAAATTGAAGTTTGGTTTTGTGTGTCCTCTTTTTCCCCCTCAAACTTTGAGGGATGATTCTAATCTAAAACTGGAAGATTTTTTTCTTTTTGACAAAAAATTATCCTTTTGCTGAAATGAAAAGTTTTGCAGAAAATTCTTACTTCATTTGAAATTTTCAGGTTTTTTTCCAAGGAAGAACAGAGACATTTCAGTGCAGAAAATGTTTCTTTTGCAATTTTTGTTAAATATACTAATTGTTTTCCAACCAGCTCTATCCTGGTGTCAGTTATTCCAGTGTAACTCCATTGCACTGGATCCTCACATGGTGTAAACTGACACAACTCCATTGGGATAGGCAGTGTGTTTGAGTCTGGGGGAGCTAAGCCTCCCCAAAAAAGGCTGGCCATGCAGGATGGCAAATGCTCAGATGTGTCGTGAGTTATCTCCTTTTGGAGGTATGCTGGCTCATTGCCACTGGAGTGCCAGAAGAGAAGCCCCTAGAAGTGGGAGACCACTGGCACCTGGACTGGAGTGTCAGCCACTTCCCTCCTTCCCCCCCTCCCCCCTGCCAAAGGCCCTGTCCTCACCTTTTCCCAAGGTAGGGATGTTAAATATCAGTTAATTGAATAGTCAAATAACCTCATGAATTCTTATCGATTAGTCGATTATTCTGTAGTCCCCGAGAGTGAGACCGGCAGCCAGTGCGCTTCGGCCTCACTCCTGGGGATCCCTCTGCCACTCCACACTGCTGTCTCTGTATCATAGGCAACAGCGCAGAGTGGCATGTGGGAGCTGGTCCACAAGGGGAGATGGTTTAAAAACCTGCTCCCCTCATGGACCAGCTGCCTGTCACCCTGGCAAGCCAGAACTGAGCTGGGCTGCCTGTCCGCCTGGCTCCTAATACACTTTAAACGCAGAGCCGCAGCGTGGGTAAGTCCCGGACCTGGTGTGAGCTGGACTGCTGGCCAATCTGCTAAAAAATTTATTCGGTGGGCCAGAGGCGGGGGAGGGAGGAGGAAATAAATGCATGTAGTCTATAGTGTTAACCTATAAACTTTTGCTTATGAGTTAATCGGTTAATTGACTACACTATTACATCTCTACCCCAAGGCCCTGCCCTCACTTCACCTTATCCCTGGAGGCCCCTCCATCTGCTGTGGAGATGAATGAAGGGCAGGCAGGTGAGCAGCCAGCAGGTTGGGGACCAACATTGAGAGGAGTAGGGAGGCAGGGGAGGCCTGAGTGAAGAAATGGAGAGGAGCAGGAGGACAGAGAATGTCTCAGGAGAAGAAGTGGAGAAGAGCAGGAGTGTTGGGGACTTTGGGGGAAGAAACAAAGAAGAGCAAGTGGGAGAGGAGTTTCTGGGAGGAGGAAGAGAAAAGGTGGGGCTTCTGGATTTCTCCCCCATTTACAGCAGGGAACAGGAGCAAAGGTGGGAAAGGTGCCAGGTGTCTCCCTTAAGAGCTGAGATCACAGAGCTACATTCAGCTCTCATCTGACAGGGACAGCTAAGGTGGATTCCACAGTAGCTTGACTGGGTGGAGCCCTGTCATTAGCCAGGATGGACTATGTCTGAACTTTTCCTTCTCTGTGCTAAACAAAGGACTTACTGGTGCTGTGTTCTAGTTGACTTATAAAATGCACTCTTTGTTGGAAATTCCCAATGGCATGCAAAACTTGGGCTTCAGAGTCGCATAGCAACTAATAGGGATTATACTTCCCATATTTTTACTACTCAGATTAATCTTCATTCAGTGTTCAGAGGTGAGGTAGGCACTTTGGAAATGTACAGCCACAAAGATCTTGCAATAGACAACATAAGGACCACCAGGACTGGGAAAAACAGGGATGCAACACAAGAATGTTGCTTGTGAAGTGAGGGCAGGGTCTTGGGGTAGGGTTGTAATAGTGTAGTCGATTAACTCTTAAGCACCATTTCTTCTCTTGCACCGATTCTCTCTTGTTTTCATTCCACTTATTTTGCACCTAGTTTATGTAGTTACAAACTTACAGGACATTCTCCATTCTATCCAGTTATGGGAAAGAAAACCACTGGGTTGTCACTGCAAATATTAGCTGAGGTGCACTGATCCCTGAAGAGGTTGCAAGTCTGTGTCCAAGAGTCTGTCTCAGTTGGGTTTGTGGGGATGGAAACTGGAGAGCTGGACTGCTGGAACTTGTGACAACAGAGTACTTCACAACTCTGTGATAGCCTTGTAAAATTTCCCAGCAACTTTCACTATTATGGGGATGGCATTAAGGATGTTAAATTTCAGTTATCTGGCTAATCGTGTCATCGATACAATTTGTATCAATGACACAATTAGTCAATAACGACCTCTCTGCAGAGCTGCAGCTGAGGTAGTTTCAGGACCCGGCTTGACTGGGAACGGAGCAGTCCTGGCTCGTGCTGGCTCCGGGAGCCACCTGCGCTGCTATGGCTCTGCATTTTAAATGTGGTAAGAGCCATTGGGCTCTTACCACATTTAAAATGCAGAGGCACAGCATCCTGGCCAGAGCAAGCTGAGACTGGTTGGTCCTGACTCATGCTGAGTCTAGCACCCCTATTCACAGTGGCCAGGGCTTGTCGCAGACAGGAGCTGCCTTTGCCCATGGCAAGCCATGACCTGCCACGGGCAGAGAGCTACTTCACAGCAGCCTCCCCTATCCCCCCACTGCTGCCTTTGATAGAGGCAGTGTGCGGGCGGGGGGAGACAACACCATGGAGATGGTGTTGGGGGAAGCAGTTGTTACTCCAGTTGACTACCCGATAAATTTTCGCTTATCGGGTAGTCGACTACTCACTAGCAACCCTAGATGGCATTGCATGTGCTGTGACTGTACAGACTGGATAGAATATATAGTGAATTTTGTAGCTTTTTTTAAAAAGAAATTTATACAAATCTAATTTTTCAAGACACTTAGTAAATTAACATAACCATTGTTATTACCAGTGGCAAGACAAAGAAATAAAAACAAAAACGTCTGTAAAGTTTGGCTTTCATGCTGCATACTTATCTACCTTCCTAGCAAAAGGCCCAGATGAGGGATCATGCTAGTTGCAAATGTAGGCTTAGATTTACCATATTGGCCATGCTCTGCTTGGCTCAAGCTGGGGTTGGGACCTGGGCAGAGGCAAGAATGATATGAAATCCTGATATGTATGCTGTATGTAGATTGTAAAAAATAATAATATTTTACAAATTTTTAGAGGTATATTTATATTTTATATAAATAGTGCACAAGTCCAATGAAATTTTTATAATGCACCATAACATCATGTATACTCTCACTCTGTGTACCACAGAAGCCACTTATAAATGAAGTTGCTTTTGACATAGATCACGCTGCAGATTGAGTGCATTATAATGGGGATTTCAGTTCCTTGTGCTGCAGCTCAGTAACCCTTTGCATATCCAGATAGTGGTCACAGTGGCAGTGTGTGTACACATATATAGTATGCTATAGAAAAAATCTAAAAGAAGGAAGGGGGTGAGAGTCTAAATAACAAAAAAGATTATAGATCACAAAGAAATATATTTCAAATGTGAACTAAAAGGGCTTTTTGCCTACCCCTGACCAGGTGAAAGACATCTCTCTATTTCTGCAGATGGTGACATCAATGTTAACTAAAGTAGGGTGGAGAGCTGGGTTTTGTATACTGTTTTTGGTGTTGGTGGTGTCAAAAACTGTAAAATGGGAAGATGCCAATATATTAAATTTGAGATATTGTGGATAAACAGAAGAGGACATTACTATAGTACAGTAGTGAGCAGTCCGTGAAGGTTCTATGTGTGGCCCACGAAACATTTTGTTTATTGTTGCCTATGCGCAGGGTTGTCAGAGTCCGCTGGTTTCCATCCATGTAGTTTTTTGCTACCGGTATTACTAAAGTGATACATATTGAAAGCAAACACACATGAAGTGAGGTGCATGCTGATTTGGCACACTCCACAAATTCTAGGTATGCAAGTACAGTTTGCAAAACTACCTTGTCCCAGGAGACCATCTTGGTTACGACAATCTTGAAGGTCACTGAGATGAAGGAGGGCTACTCATGCAGCCCACTCACTAGTTTAGATTGCCCATCACTGCTTCAGTATAGATTGTTCAGTTGGCGATTTCAGACTGAGCCATTTAAAATTGGTTTTAAGTTAGCCTCTTGACTGTTTAACAAGATACATCATATACACATTGGAACCACACAGAGCGTGTACATTACTGATATGCAGTCCTTTTTGCTGTTCTGCTTTATGGCGGCACTAAATGGTGAATGACACTGCATTGCATAGTTGCTGGAGAATTCAGTAGTGAAGGGGTTAAAGCATTTACATTCATTTTTAATAAGAGAAAGTATTTAGTTTCATAACTTTGTTTATTGTCTTAACTTTTATTCCAATTCATTATCCCAGACTAGTATTTTTACCTATTTTTTCAAGAAAACATTTTTTTTAAATTGAACAGGTAAGATACTGACCATTTTATTTTATTAGGTAAAGAATACATGAGGGGAAAGGGCATGATTGTTAAATAATCTGAGTTTTCTCCGCTGTGCATTGTATAGGGAGTGTATACACATTAATATTATGGTTTAAAAATCGAGAAGAAAGGAAATGGATACATTGTATACTTACCTATTTGTTCTTCCATCCGTATTTTGTTATAAACAGGAATGAAAGAGGATGTCGAGGGGAAAAGCCTTTTCTTCTTAAGTCACCCTATTATAAACTTCCTGATTTTTCCCCTCAATGATCACATAGTTTCTGTTCATTATATTGTTTATTCTATTGTTCCAGGAGCTTGATTCTCATGTTAACAGAGATTACTTGGACATTATGAGTTCCTAAAACACTGCTAACTGTTAGCATTGCCTGTTTATTTTGTGTAGCAACCCCCTCATGTTCGAGGGAGATCAGATTATTTATTAATAGCAGTATGCTGATCATACATTAATACTGTAGATAGCCATCATTTTGTTTTTATGTACGGAGCAGATGAAATTTGAGAATGCATCTCATATATTGATATCTATATTAGTTAAGTATCTCATACATTACTCTGTGTGTGCAGTAATTCAAATGTATAGTTCCTCTTTGAATGCAAGCCCTGTTAGAAAAACTCCATCATGACATTAATATAGATAATTGCCTGTTGTTTTTGTATTTTTTTCCCTACCTTTTAGCTAGCTGTGAGGTGGTTGGAACACAACTGTCGTTATCAGTACATGGATGAACTTCTCCAGTATGTCCGCTTTGGCCTTATGGATGTGGATACACTACATACTGTAGCCCTTTCTCATCCTCTTGTCCAAGCTAGTGAAACTGTAACAGCACTTATTAATGAGGCCTTGACGTACCACCAGAGCATCTATGCACAGCCAGTTTGGCAGACCAGACGTACAAAACCTCGCTTCCAGTCAGACACTCTTTACATTATTGGCGGGAAGAAACGTGAGATCTGTAAAGTAAAAGAACTCCGATACTTCAATCCAGTCGATCAAGAGAATGTTCACATAGCAGGGATTGCAAACTGGAGTGAACTGGCTCCCATGTCTGTTGGGAGAAGTCACCACTGTGTAGCTGTCATGGGAGACTTTCTGTTTGTGGCTGGTGGAGAAGTTGAGCATGCCACAGGGCGTACTTGCGCAGTAAGGACTGCCTGTCGGTATGACCCGCGTAGTAACTCTTGGGCTGAGATAGCTTCAATGAAGAATTGCCGGGAACATTTTGTATTGGGAGCTGTTGATGAGAACCTCTATGCAGTAGGGGGAAGAAATGAACTGCGTCAAGTTTTGCCTACAGTTGAGCGGTATTGTCCCAAGAAGAACAAGTGGGCCTTTGTTCAGTCCTTTGACAGATCCCTTTCATGTCATGCTGGATCTGTGGTGGATGGACTTCTTTGGATATCAGGTAGAAAACGTTTCACACAATTTGAGGTACTAACAAAATACCAAATTATTGTCATGAATTAAACCAATAAGTTTTCTTTGGTTTACATGTCTGGAAAGGTTGGGCTAAGCCTTTATTTTAGATCAGTGATGTTGAGACTGACACTCCCAAGCTGCGGGTGACTCTTTCGTGAGAGTCCTGGGGCTCATTGCAACACATGATATTAAAACACTGTGTGACTGAATTAACAACTAGTCAGGATGGTTTTACTAGCTATTAACCAATTGTAGTAGATAAAATAATAATACTCGGTGAGTCATTTTGCTGTGAGAATTGTATATAAAATGAAACAATTCTTGTGTTAGCTCTTTTGGATAATGTTGATTGCTAATTTTGCACTTTCTGAGTATCACTATTTTAGAAGAACTTAGTATGGGTAATAAAACCATGGGAATTTGAGAGAAGCTGCACAGTACTCAAAGTACTCTTCTCTGTACTAAATATGGCCTGCTTCAAAGTTATGTACCATAAGTGGTACCTCTAATCCTGATTCATAATTTGCAGTGAATCAAATCTTGCTGGCAGATACAAGATTAAAAATGCTTCATATTCACTTAAAAAAAAAACAAATTCAGGCAGTTCAATCTATTTAGCTGAACAAAAGCTAAGGGTTATGTGTTTTTATCTGTCCAGTATAACCATCTTGTGCAAGTCAATAAGGTCAACAAAACTCTGTGTGAGTGCCAGCAGTCTGCCCACATGGATCACAATGCAGGATGGGGGATTTTGACATTAAGAAAACAAAACATAGAAAGCCGTTATAGCAGGTGGCCAGTTTATGTACATATATATTCATGAACATTATGTATAAAGGGACTGGAGATAGAAGCATCATAGGATGTCAGAGATCATGGAAGAACAATGTACAGCGCTTCATAGTGCAACATCTTATTGTGGTGTACTAACCTAAATTGCAAACTACCTAACTTCTGATCTGCCCATTGTGATTTATGTATGTTAAGCCCTGGTGCTGTTCCATACATAGTATGGTACAACATGCTCCCTCTGCACCCTTTGTTATTTCTCCTTATCATTTATACTTCTGACAACATCCAAAAATGACTACAGGAGACGTATTGAAAGGATTGAGACTGAATATATTTATTGAGCTATAATATGTCTGTCTAGTCCTGTGTTGCAAGTAAGAACTAAAGACAGACCCCTTGGAAGGTGTTACCTTCCCTGTTGCAGGCAACAGTAAGTATCCAATTTAGCTGAACATCGGAACAGTTAAAAGTGATGTTGAAGCCATCAATATATGCAAAGTAAAGGAAAATAGATAATTATGCTGAAGACAGGATTAAATATGTATTTATATATTTCAATAAAATCCTGATTTATTTAATGTACTAAGGTAGTAGACTGTTTAAAGATATGTATAAAATACATGAATCAGATTGTTCCCATACGGTACCATCCATTTTGCAGCAGAAATTCCAGTGATATCAATATCAAATAGGTGTGACATTTTTTGTTGCCCTGTCCAGTTTTCAATGACTTAAGCACAATTGGGCATCCATCAGATTTCTTGGAAGGCTATTCTACAATGTACTGGCAGTAAGATGAACGAGATTTTCTATCTTTCTGTATTTTTTGATTTGCTAAATGATATTTTCTGAATTACAAAAGCATGTGATGACAAATCCATTTAGTACTGTTTTGATGTATGTTATGGCCTGGCATAGGGTTATGTAATAGTATAGTCGATTAAACGATAAGCAAAAGCTTACAGGTTAATGCTATAGACTAGACACATTACCCTCCCCCCCTCAGTGACAGTACATTTCTCAGTTCTGGCTTGCAATAGGTCAGGGACCTACCCCTGCTGCAGCTCTGCATTTCAAGTGTATTAAGACCTGGATAGGCAGGCAGCCCAGCTCAGTTCTGGCTTGTGCTGGGTCCAGGAGCTCAGACCCCCCCCCCCTCCAGACAGGGACTGCTGACACCCTGCGCTGCTTGCTGCCTCTTTCTCAGAAGCAGCAGCGCAGGGTGACAGGCAGCCGGTCCATGAGGGGAGCAGGTTTTTAAACTTGCTCCCATCGTGGATGAGCTCCCGCCTGGCACCTCGCTCTGCTGCCTCTGATACAGTGGCTGCCAGCCCCGCCTCCGGGGACTATAGAATAGTCGACTAACAGATAAACTGTCATGAGGTTACTCAACCATTCAATTAACCAATATTTAACATCCCTTGACTGGCAGGATTAGTGAGTTATGTACATTGATATAGGGATGTGACCAACTAGTTGAGTAGTCAACTATCCAATAAGCAAATGCTTATCGGATAGTCCACACAGTAGTCGACTAGTCATCCCTCCCTCCCCTTGCTGTCTCGATCAGAAAGAGGCAGCAAGGGAGGGGGGAGGAAAGGAGAGTGCTTCAAAACAGAAGTGCCGCATGGAGCCCGGGGCCAGACCCCACGCTCTTTGCATCTCTGCCCCTTTGTAACACGGTGTGCAGCCTGAGGCCAGCTGGGGAGTCCCCAGGCTGCATGCAGTGTTTCAAAGCAGCAGCACCATGTGGAGCCCAGGATCAGCTGGGGACTTTGAAACATCGCATGGAGCCTGATGCTGGGCTCCCTGCGGCATTGCAAAGCAGCAGTGCTGCATGGAGCCTGGGGTCAGCGGGGGAGTCCCCAGCTGATCCTGGGCTCCATGTGGCACTGCTGCTTTGAAACATCACGGGGAGCATGGGACAAGTGGGGGACTGTCCCGCTGGCCCCATCCTTGCCGCAGAGCAAATTGCATTGATTATTCGATTAGTCAATTAATTGAAATTTAACATCCCTACATTGATAATATTAGTATTTTTAAAGGTAATGTATAGATACTATCTATAGCTTCAGTCAGTTTTCTATTAATTAATTTCTCAGGGCCAGGTAATCGTGTTCTCTGCATACATGCAGAAGAGGTGGAAGGATAGTGCAGATATTGCTATTCCAAAATGTTAGTACTCGACTTTTGAAAAATCCACTTTCCAATAAGCTTGAAGATCAAGTGCAATCAGCTACTGCAGAACGGCCAAAAAAATCTTATAATGTAGATGCCTAAAACTAAGGGATTCAACGAGTGGTCTGGTTTTCAGAGTAGTTGCATCTCCTCTTCACCTCCATGGGACCTGTGCATGCTCATCTTCTGTGGAAATCAGGCCAATTCTATTTAGTTGCTTAGGTATCTAAATCCATACTTCAGCCACAAAGGCCCAGATCCCAAGGTGGCTAACTCCCATTTTTAAATATGTTGGTCTAAGTTTGAAAAGATTGGCCATCTCCTTAAAACAATTAAATTAATTTAAACTAAGCATAAATGACATTTATGCATCTAGCTCCTATGATTGCCAGTAGAATCTTTCAAACATGAACAGAGTGCAAACCATTGAAGTTCTGTTTACTGATCTTGCAGCCAGAACACTTTGGTGCCTTTGTTGCTGCCCGTTGCCTTTCCAACATGCAGCTGATTGAAATCCGAGAAGAGACTCCTGAGGTTTCATTGCTACAATTCAAAATCTGGATCAATTTTTTTTTCTGCTGCTTTAGGGAAAAATATGAGCAGCAGCTAGGGTTGCCAACTTCCTAATTGCCAAAGATCTTACAATCTAAATAGACAAGACAGAAAAAGAATGGGGGAAAGGATCTGACAGACAAGCGAAGTGAACAATGTGATTTCAGCATGATATTATTTACACACTGGCTAATAGATGAATTTCTTAAGCCCTCTTGGTGCTACACATTTTAGACAATGTGGTCTTTCTTCCTTGTTCAGAGCTACATATTTTTATTTTGAAAAGTTGGAAAGCTGAATGAGAATTAATTTAAAAATCAATCTCTCTGGATAGATAGAACAGCTATGAGTAGATGATTTTGTGATTTTCTAGGATGCTGAATTTTACAGGCCTAGTAGCATTTGATGCTGTGATCCAATTCATAGGTAAACTGCTCTTCACTCAGGCTTGAAATATGAAGTATTCAGGTAAAATAGGCATGAAATACACCTAAACCATGTGAATTCAATGTGTTTAACGATCACCTCCTGTACAAGAAAGTATGGTATAGCTAGTGCTTGAAGTATATTAAAAAAAAGCCTAAATCTGTTAGCCTCCATTTTCTTTAATATAACTGACCACTGTTCTTCTCTTCAAGGACAGAGAGAATGTGTCACTCTGGAAAGTCATTCTCTGTGTCATTTTCCATCTGAAAACTGGGTGTAATACTGTCCACCCTTTGAGATGGACAGGTGAAAAGCATCATAAAAGAGCAAAATATTTTTATACTCTTATATTCGGGGGTTGGGTTATCTGACCACAAGTGTGTCTTGGCTAAAATTTCATTCTACCACTCACATGAAATCTCATTTTTTAAAAATACCTTCTTCTCCCCTATGCATTTTTTTAAAATTCGTGACTCAGATATTGATTTTGGTATTTCTTTTTCAAAAAGTGGTGGTTATGACAAAGGCACAGAATTTTGGGAGCCTGTAAAATATTTTGTTGTTAACACACATTGCTGTTTGTTATTATTACATAGCAAGCTGTGAGAAGCTCTGCTTGGAAGGAGGAGATATTATGTCAGTAATTTGCTGTGAAGCTGCTCCATAAAACATAGGCCTGTAATGAATGAGAATCTTCAGCACCCTGGACGAGTTCAGTTCCTTAATGTTTCTTGCTTTGGAACTTATGTTTAACAACAGAAAGAATGATCTCTGAAGCCCATTTTCAATCCATATTTTGAACAGGATATGTCCTGATTAATAATGATAATAGAATCTGCTCTCTTCCTTCCCGCTTCAAAGCTCTGGCTTCTGTGGACTTAAATCTATTACTTCCTTTTCACTATTTTAAAATGAGGAGCTATAATTCTGAACGTTTGGATTGTATAAAAAAAAAAGGAGTAACGTGTTTTGGAGAGACTAGCAGCAGTCCCTGTTCAAAATGAGCTGATCCTGTTGCTCTACAAAAGATTATTGAGGATAGACATGCATGTCCTAACTCACCCATCCACAAAGAACTTAAATATGGACATGGTTTAATCAAACATAGGCGGTTCTAGTTCTACATACCTCCTGTTGAGGAAGGATCATCATGTGTTTAAAAGGCACAGAACTGGAAGAGAAGAGATTCTTTCCTAAAAATAGCAGAGTGTACCCTGGGGTACATTTAAGGATTCTGTATATTCCATGTATTTGCTGGAGGCAATGCAGAGGGGAGCTCTTTGCCAACATGTGGTTTTACACATCTCCTAGCCAACTCAGACTCAAATACAAAACCCAGCATTCAAATGGGTTTGTGATACTTTTTCTGCCATTTCGATTGTATTGCATTCCCCTAGCTATGTAGGGTATCTAGGACATGTCTGTTATGGATAATATTCTGCACTTGGGGTCTGACTGTTTGAGCCTTATTGTGGGGGGAAAAACCCTTCCCGCATTTCTATGAGACTTGCTTGTATAAGGGCTACAGGATGAAGTTATTCAACTCAATTTACAAGTCATTTCATGTTCTACGGGGAAACAGTGTCTTCCCCATGTAGGCTAAGCCAGTGAAAATGGGAGGGAAAGTGATTCTGTGCTAAGCCTTTACCTTTCTACAGAAGGTTCTTTGTGTAAATGGGCATCAGATCTGAATAGTGTGGGGGTGGGAATTTTGGGTAGATGGAGTTGGAAAATATCTGCTGTATTACACTACAGGCCTGGCATGGATTTCCACTAAGAAATCCACACAGGAGTTAGTACTGATTAATGCAGAATAAGGACCTTGACAGCTGGAGTTAATGCTGGTTGGACACCTTCTTTTCACTTTGTCACCTTCAAAAGAGAGATCTGGGCATTGTGGTGTCATGGGTCATGCTCTTACCAGAGAAAGATGCCTCTCCTTGAAGCTTTGGAGCCCAAAATAAAATCGCTCTGTCAAAGTGCAATGAATGTAAGGTGGTATTATTATTTATTATCTAATATTTGGGAAATGCTGACTGGATTTCCCAAACCATAAATTTTATAGTAATTTACACCAAGACTTTCTTCTCACTAGGGATGTTAAGTATTGATTAATTGAAGAGTCGATTAACCTCATGAATTCCTGTCGGTTAGTCGACTATTCTATAGTGCCTGGGAGTGGGGCTGGCAGCCATTGCACTCTGGCCTCACTCCTGAGGAGCCCCCTGCCACACTGCTGCCTCTGTATCAGTGGGATGCCAGGTGCGAGCTGGTCCTCAAGGGGAGTCAGTTTAAAAACCATCTCCCCTCACAGATTGGTTGCCTGTCACCCTGTGCTGCTGCCTCTGATATAGAAGCAGCAATGCTGAGTGGCAGCGGGTGTCTGAGCTCCCAGACCCGGTGCGAGCCTGAACTGAGCTGGGCTGCCTACCCACCTAATACACTTTAAATGCAGAACCACAGCGAGAGTAGGTACCAGACCTGTTGCAAGAGATGGCTGAGCCGGGCTGCTGGCCAGCGGGCTAAAAAATTACTGGTGTGGGGGGAGGGAGATGCATGTAGTCTATACCATTAACCTATAAGCTTTTGCTTATCTGTTAATCGACTACACTATTACATCCCTACTTCTCACATAGGCCAGCTGCTACAGCATTGTTGCTGTACCTTGACACTTGAATTTCATACTATGAATTTTGCTTTTAAGTGAACCTCTGTCAAGATATTATCACTTTCTCATCTTTGTATGTTGAAGAATGTAAAGGGTCGCCCGTCAGCAGGTGGGGCACCGCTGACTCCCTAGAGTGCCCACAAGTGTGTGAGACACACCTCAGCCTTGCTGTTGGCTGAGCGACAGCCCCCTATGGCCCAGCCTGGGAGCAGGGTGCCAGGCAGTGGGGGAACACAAATAGTTTAAAGTCACATTTTAAGGCACAGCCCTGGGTCAGGGCTATAGGCAATGCGGGAAACAGTAGTTTAAAGCTCCGGATGGGTTCCAGCACCCCCACAAGTGCAGGGGTTTTGGGGCCACAGGGGGGAACCTGCCACCCAAAGGGAGGGATTGCAGGGGGGGACATGGGCCCTCCCTACTCCACTGCATCCTAGCCCAGGGCCCTGATAGTGGTGGCCTTGCAGCCACTAGGTTGGCAGGGTTCCAGGCCGTTACACGCCGATGAAATCAAGGGTTAGCGGGGGTCCAGGCCGCAACTCACTGCCCATCTGACTTCCCCAAGGTTAGCTGTCCCTGGGACACTTTCCAACCCCCCGCCCCCGTGGGCCTACCCAGTTCTGGCCAAGCTCTGGTGGGTCCTCAGGTGACAGAGGGGCTGGCAGGGTATCCATGGGCTCCAGTTCAGGCAGGGCTCCAGGTGGGCCAGCCCAGTCATCGGTGCATGGCGAGGGTCCCGGTGGGGTCGGCATCTCAGCAGGCCAGGCCAGGCCAGGCCTCCAGAGTTGGCAGGAGTCCAGGCGGCCCAACCCAGTCCTCTGGCTGCCAAAGCCTTCGCTGCAGGAGCCATGGCCAGGTGTTGGCTCAGCTCAGCTGCCTGGCTCTGACTGAGCCTGTGGCTTTTATAGTCCTAGACCCGCCCTCTGGCTTCCTGTGGGTGGGGCTAGGTGTAGTTGGACCCACCCACCAAGGAATCATAGAGGGTGCTTCCTCTTCTGGGTCAGCAGGTAGCCATGTTGCTGTCCCAGGCTCATTACAGACAGAATAAGGCAGAAATGTTTTAAGAAATTCCATTTTTTATGGGGAAAAACAGCTATCCTTGTTGGTACCATTCAGACTTTTATTTCTCCTTATTGTGTTTTTTTAAGAGACATTTTCTTTTTTTTTTTTCTTCCTTTCCCTCCCTCTTCCTTTTCCTTTTTTAAAACAGTAGTTCAAGAGGCCAGATGCAGGCTTGTTCAATTGGAATTTTGGCAGAAAATTTAAAATTTTCAGTGTAGCACTTCAAAGTTAGTAGAAACTTGGTTTTGAAAACTGTTGCTGATATAAGATGGCATATTTAATGACAGATGTATCTAAAGAAAGCTGTTAAGATGCAGATTATCCCCCTGAGGAGGGGAGATCAAAACTGCCAATCTATAAAATATACTTGTTAGGGAAAGGCATGGAATCTATCTATGCAAGCACTTTGATTGCAGGGGACAGTGTAGCAGCATGTGGCATCATAACCTAAGAGCAGACAAATCAGCTTGATGACTTTCAAAGCCAAGAATACTGCTGGAGGCAAGGGTACTCCAGTCTAGAAGAAATTAAAACATATAGAGACTGTTATTAATTCCATATCTATTTTTGTGTAGTCAAATCTGTATGCAAATTCTTAGCATCTCATTTTGGCAGATTAATCTAAAAGTGAAGAGCGGCATGTGAAAGGAATGTAATGATAAAACACTACCAATGAGTAGTAGTACAGGAAAAAATTGTAAGCTTGTATACTTGGTATGAGGAGCTTTTTAAGGGGAAAAAGAAATTTTTTTTATTTATGTGATTATTTATGAAATATTTAACTCAGAAGCAACCCTACCACCAAGCAAAACAAAAACAAAAAACAATTTCTGGGCTTTTCTTTCTTGAGTGAATTGGTAAGAGGCCTAGCATCATGTTTCTGATCCACCTCCTGTAGTTTAACATTTAGAGGGAATCAACAAAATAGTGATGATTTTTATGTTTCAAAAGAGTAAATAGACAGCCCATTTCTAAATATTAATGTATATGAAAAAAGAAATTTGTAAAAGAATTTGAATTGCAAGACAAAGATTAGAAAAATATCATGTGTAGTTGTAAGTAGAGTTGACAGTAAACAACACAGAGCTACATAATGCATCCCGAGATTAGTAAGGGGAATAATGTAACTTGCCTATATATATGTAATTTACAGAGGTGGTGATAGACAATATTTTCAAAGAACACCCTGTCTGGATTTTCTGTTTCGATTTTAAATGCTTCAGAGCAAGGACTGCATGTCATAATGTGCATTTACAGTACCTAGTACACTGGGGTTGGCCCCCCAAGACATAGCTGTAAGATAAATAATCAGTGTTATCGCCAAGCAGTAAAGGGCAATTTGCTTTAATAGATTTGTCCTTAGTTTCTCCTGTATATGTAAAAATGTCTGGAGCTGCATGAGAGTGAATGGGAGACTTTTCCTGTTAATTGGTTATGCTATTGACATTGTAGGATGTAGCTTGGCTTTTTCCATGATCAGGTGTAATGTTGTTGTTGCCTGTATTATAGAACATAGAATGCGGTATTATAGTGACTTTTGCTTAGGTAAATTTAAAGATTTATAAATGCAGGAGATTAACAAATAACCATGGCAAGGCACAATGAAATCTTGAGGTTAACCAAAATATGGAGACAATACAGATGTTGTTATAAAGTTTCTAAGTATTCACATCCAAAATATCCAGAAATCTCTCTGTTTTGAACATAACATTTAAGTATTACATTTTTTTAAAAAGGAAGATGAGGTTAGAGGTCAAGGGGAAAAGATGATTATAGCTTTCTGATGAGCAGCCAGTAAGCAAATATTGGTAAATGATTAATTATGATTTTTTTTTTTTTTTGAAAGTTACAAAGTACTCTGTCTGCAGGAAGACATCTGCCCAGATCCTGGGCCTCATTAAGCTCATGTTGAGTCAATCAAGTGCTACAAAGGACAAATAAGGATTACCCTAGCACTGGAGACATCTCTGGCCAGCTCTCACCCTAGCCACTGTCTCAACTCTATGGGCATGCCAAGGTTGTGTGGGAGCAAAAGGACACAGAGCTGAAGCAGAATGCAGGACTGGCCTTTTGGGACTAGCCTAGACAACATAAAGTAGAGCAGGTCTCTGGATGTACTGACTTGCACTGAATACTGATCTATCCCATCCTCCCACTAGTCCGAACATCAGTTTAAAGACCACTTTGTCTCCTCTGTGCTCTGCAAAGTTTGTTGTTGACATGAAGAATTTAGTGAAGTTCTGATGCCACTAATACAAAGTGCATGGTGTCCCACTGATGACAGTGTGTGCAGGGCTTCACTTGTGTGGATCAGATTACAGTATCGGGCCCTATGAGGATTAACAAAGAGAGCACGGGGTGATTTTATGTCAAATCTGTCATTTGAAGTATCAGTTTGGGCCAAATAAGCTAGTCTAGGCATTTTCATCTTTGTTTGCAAATTATATTGACCGCTAAGTAGCCAAGATGCAGTATATGGATATGCTTCTTGGCAATGGTTAATGATGTTTCAGACTCCATACACGTACTAGTCATTCACAAGGCTAGTTCCATGGAACAGGGTATTCTGTCCCTATATAAACATCTCATTTTGTTTTTCTTTTGGAATTATGTGTGAAAACAGTTGTTCTGAGATCCAGCACAACGTTTTTTCGAATGAAAATGATGTCCCATAGCACCATTCCTGGTTGGTTACAGTGCTAATCTCTGCCCCCAGCAATTTTCTCCTTTCCTCTCTTTGACTGCCCCTTAGATTACATGCTCCTTGAAGCAGGGACAGTCTAGTCATTTCACCTCTCTGTGACTCATTTTACCCATCTGTAAACCAGGGATAATGATATAGACCTCCTTCATAAAGCACTTTGAGATCTCCTGATTAAAAGTGCTCTATGAGTGCTAGAGATTATTAATAATAGTAATTTTTGTGTCTTGAACAAGGTTGAACACATAGAATCACAGAAATATAGGGCTGTGAGGGACCTAGATAGGATATCTAGTACAGCCTCTTGCACTGAGGCAGGACCAAGTGAACCTCAGTCACTCCTGCCAGGTGTTTGTTTAACCTTTTCTTGTCTAAATCTCCATTGACAAGGATTCCATAAGCTCCCATGAATGCCTATTTCAGAATTGAACTACAGTTACAGTTAGAAAGATTTTTCTAATATCTAATCTAAATCTCCTTTGATGCTGATAAAACTGATTACTCCTGTTCCCTTCAGTGGACATGGAGAACAATTGAACCATCTTCTTTATAACAGTCCTTAGCATGTTTGAAGACTGGTCAGTGTACTCAACTAATAATATTTTTGTACCATGTACTAGTACAAGGAATTAGCTTTACAGAAAGAGAACAGTCATTTTGTTGTTTGCTATTTTGCCTTGCTCTGATTCTGGCAACATGGATCCTCTGTGCTCCGTTATTAACTGGATCAAAAAAAAAAAAGTGTTTCTCTCTGAAAGTAAAACTGGTGAGAAGTAATGTAATTATGTCACAGATTGAATAATGTGATGTATAAAAGTATCGTCCTAAGTGTGATTGAATTGTTTTACTAAGATCTTAGTCCTTTTGTGTACTTGTGAAAATATTTTAACCCATGTAAAATCTGTTGTAGGAGGAGTAACAAATACTGCACAATACCAGAACAGGCTAATGGTCTATGATCCTAAGCAGGTAAGTGTCCATGTTATTGGTGTTTGCTTAGATATTTGTATATAAAGGTATATAAAATATATAATAAAAATAATGGCAAGTTAAAAACACTGCCAATTCAAATGACTAGTGTTTTATACCTACTTTCCGCTATTATAAATGAATATAAATGTACCGTGAAACAAAGAATTAGGGCCTCTGTTTAAAAAAATAATACTCCTTTGTTGCTACTCTAGGATGCTCCTAAGAAAGCATGTTAAAATTCTATGGTATTTATCACCATTTATTCTGCTTTGCCTTTTGAAACTATTAGCTTTAGATAATACAACGAATGCACAATGCGCACATACTGGTTTTCCAACCGTAGCACAGTATGGCAATATTTGTGCTCCACATGCTGTAGGGAATGTGAACAGCCAAACAAAAATGTATTTTATTAACATGAAACCATTTTTATTAATATTAAGGTTTGTAAAATTTTAATTTACCACAAATACATAATTTTGGACCTGTACTGCCCATCAGTGATCTATTAAATTTATGTATTGCAAAGCACTTGATTACCATTTTTTATATAGGTAAGATGTCTATCACTTTATTATCTGAGCATCAAAAGTGTCTGTTAGGAATGTTTTCATGCATAATGTATATGTTTTGATTAGGTCAAAATTCTCCAGTAACAACTTCAGAGCACTTGGACATGGTAATATGCCCTTTCCTCCTGTATTGGGGAAACAAACATCCCAATCCTGCTGCTGTCACAATAGTATGAGTCGGCTCTTACGACCCTATAGAAGAATATTGACTTCCAATTGTTTGTTAGTGTCTTTGAGTTTTATAGTTATAGCCAAAATTTGCCATTGATTTTATGGGGAGCAACACATCTGTATCCAAGAAAATTTGGTCTATAGGAATCACAATTAACCATTTCTTTTAAAGGGCACAATATTTTTATTATTGATTATACAAGCAGAGGTTCTGTTATGAATCTTTGTCCACAGTGATCACAGGCTACAGGCTGATTTTACTCATGATTTGGGCATCATACTTATATACTCTGCCTCCTTTTTGTGTTGTGTATGTTTTGCCTAGTTCCCTTAGTTACTCAGGTAGTGTCAGCAGCTGCATGCTAAAATCTATGGCTTGGCTATTTCAGCATACAGTGCTAATTGCAGGAGGCCAAGTCTGACACACAAACAGTTAAAGTGGAAGAGTGTGTTAGCGTTCTTCAAATGAGGTCTGCTTCATGTTTGTACACACATGCTTGTTTTAAAAATTCTGCTGGCATATTGTTTACGGTGGGTACTGGAAAACATCACATCTGCTTGCGTCTTGCACAGAATCTCAATAACTCCATCATTCAGCACTACTGCTTGTTTCTGTGCTAGGCCTTTGTGGAGAGTCGATAATGCCTGCCATCTGCCACAGAGCACACAGCTACCTGCCAACAAGCAGGCTGGGGTGACCTCTGCTTCCCCACCACTGATTAGTATTCACACGCTGGCTTATTAGGAATGACCCCACCAGGCCCCTCTGTTCCTTTGCCTTTGCAGTGCTTGGCGGCTCACCTGGCAGGCATTGCAGTGGAGGAAGCTAAAGATATAATCAGGGGACGCAGGCAGGCTTTGCAAAGCAGATGGTGTCTATAGTCTGGTGTCAAGGGACTGGACTGCTAATGCAAAAAATAATTCCTAATATTCAAATATTACATATTTGTAATGTATAGCTGAATACTGTCAAGGCCACAGTCAGAAGCTATTGAGTTACTGAGTTACAGGGTGTTTAATATAAGAAATTATATTAAATTATTAGTTGCGCCAGCAACTAATTTTTGTAACTACCCCCCACTAGTAAATTAGACTTTTGTTAGCAGGTTGTTTGACTGTTGAAAGTGGCTGAAGTTGTTTTCTGACTCTTAAAGTTTCATGCTCTTCTCCCCCCCCCCCAAAAAAAAAAGTAGGAAACATTCCTACAGAGCCCCTTTCCTGGTTAATAAATATTCAGAAACATTTTTCTTACATAACTGATTAAATCAAAATATGGAAGGATAAAGAAAGCAAAATGGAATGCACACATACTTTGATAAGATGCTTCACGATTTTGGGTTTTTTTTTCCATTCCTTTGCTCCCTAAAGATGAAAACTAAATAATTTTGTGAAAGGAGGAGAAAAGCTCTCTCTCTCAGCCACGATATAGCTCACTGTTCAAGATTTCAATGTTCTTTACAGAAGTCTAATACTTTCTTATGGAAATAGGCACTGTTTTTTGAAGTGACATGAGAAAGCAACGTAAGACATCTTTAGTCTTTCAGAAATGTTATGACTTTTTCAGCACAGATACATTGATTTTAATATTATATTGCATCAGCTGAAAATTATAATTGTAATTTATACTCTTGCTTGGAATCTATCCCTTGATTAAAATCTATCTGTGAGTAATTCAGATATATCCTATATCATGAAATAATAATTTTCAATATATTATAAGATAAAGATTCAAAGGACATTCATTATATGAAAAAGTTAATGTTTTGGGGGATGGTGGAAGTACTGTGTTGTATCCATGAGAAGAGTCCTTAGGTCACCTGTTCTCTTGTCACATCACCATTCTCATGTGGCAGCTACACTTAAGAAATTAACATTTGATTGTGTCTTCCATCTGTCACCATATCCTACCAAACCAATAGAGCCTGAAATATAACCACATACATATCAAATGGCTAAATTCTAAAGCGGCAGAAAAGAACCTCTGAATTGCTCAAAAGATAAATATTAAAATATAGAGAAAGGGTGGGACACTTAAGGCTGGGGGGCTGGATGCCACCCCCTCCCTCCCCAGCTTGCCTTGATCTGGCCCCACTTGATTTTTCTATGGGTCAGCAGTCCCCATCCCTAAAAAGGTTCCCTGCCCCCGATATAGATATAGGAAGATTGCCTTAGTGTTTGTCAGCTATGGAGTGGGTATTGGAGTCCAATCAACTGACCTGCTGTTCTAATTAACATTCAAATGTATAGCCATGAGGAGGAGTATATGACACTCATAGCACTTGCAAGTTGCCAAGGACTACTGAGAGCAATTTTACTCTGTTTACATTTCTAGAATAAGTGGCTAAGCCGAAGCCCCATGTTACAAAGGAGAGTCTACCATTCCATGGCTGCTGTCCAAAGGAGGCTTTATGTTTTAGGCGGGAACGATTTGGACTACAATAATGATCGGATTCTTGTACGCCACATAGACTCTTACAGCATAGACACTGACCAGTGGACACGCTGCAGTTTCAACATGTTGACAGGCAAGCCTTTTTCATGGAAGGTATAATGAAAGCAGTGCCCTGGGAGGTATTTTGTTTTACAAGTCCAACTCTCCTCCCTTACAGCACTTTTACAGGACCTCAGTGGAAAAACTCCTGATTTAGGAACGGATGCAAAGCCCAGTGATGTCAACAGGAGTCATTCCCTTGCTTGCTCCTCTAAGGCACAAAACATTTCAGAAGAGGGATCTCTTGGAGCATTGCAAGCTACATTTGCCAAACAATGCACCTAAAACAGGTTTAGTTAAACTGTCAAAATAACAAAAAGATTAAATCGTATTTCCCCTTTCATGAGGTGCTTTATTGTACCCCTGGAAATATCTTTTGAGTGCACACAGGTGATTGAACTGCACCTTGCACTCCTTGAAAATATAGTTTGCAGGGTCTGCTGTTAATGATGGTGTTCACAGTATTTATGGAGATGCATAGATGTCCTGTATTTATTACTACACAATAGTTAAGACCAGATACCAGAAAAGGGTTTATTTATTACAACTAAATCAGCTCAGAGATGAGCAGATTAGCACTGATGACTGCTGGATTTACAAATTGCTCCTTGACATGCTTGAGGGACCATTGTACAAATTGAGTGAAAGGGTGTGCCCTCGTATTGATAGATACCTTAAATGGGTAAAAGTGGGGAGGCACTACACTTTTTGTTTTAAAATAATTCTCCCTTTTTATCCTTCTCACCCCTTCCGTGCTTTTTTAAATGTGCAGGATTGGCAGCCTCTGGCTAAGAAATATGTTTGGTTTTACACACAGATCAGGCAGCACATCAGAGCAGTGGCAGTGTGGGTTTCCTGGGTTTGGATGAGTCTGAGCACCTCTGAAGTCAATAGGAACAGAAGCAGGGGCCATGCTTCAAACCTGACCTTCAAGGAATATTTCTAAGGATGAGGATATTTTTCTTCTCTCTGCCTCGAGTGCTCAGTCTCTCTTTTGAGACTGCCAGTAAGGATGGGATGAGAGAGAGTGTTTTAAACAGTGTTTACATTTTTATATAATGACATTAATACATGAATATTCCTTAAACAGGCTCTTGCTATTTAAAATAGGATTGTGATTAGTAGAACAACTTCTGTTTTTAGCTGTACCCATCTAACCCCAGAGAATTCAAGAGGTCGCCCAGTTGCCAATTCGGCTTCATTGATATAACAATGTATTTTGTTAAGGTAGTGTATTTGTATTAAACATATGAAAATCACCCTCTCACACACAGTTATAAAGCACAACAGGCTTATTTCCTACTTCAGAGATGTATTAGTATCAACTGTTTCTTACACTACGGAAAAAAATGTTTTTAAAATATACTTTCCTTTAATATTCTTTAAACTTTGCAGCCTGTTCTCTATTCAAGTGTTATCAACTTGGCTTGTACAGTGTGATTTTTAGCATCTTCTCTGTCCTTCAAATTAGCACTCAAATTGCCTTCCTGGGGGGTAGCACATCACAAGCTCTTCTCTCCACTTTAGCCACCAGGAACTGGTAGCTCTGAAACTGTCAAGTTACAGAAACTCCCTGTGCATCTTATGAGAGAACTGTTCAACTTTTGATGCTAAACAGAGTTAATTAAAAGATGCGAGTGCTTTCGATTTCCTCTTTGCTTTAGGTCAGAATGAGTCTGGTGTTGCTGTCCACAATGGAAGAATATATTTAGTTGGCGGCTATTCTATTTGGACAAATGAGCCTTTGGCATGTATCCAGGTGAGAGATTTAGGTTCCTTTTGAAGTCTCTTCAAGTGCTTCTGCAAGGGTACTTTTTGCATAGCTGTTATCAAAAAGCAAAATTTATTTGAAGTGGTGAGAGAGGGAGAGAGATTAGGGATGATTCTTATGCAATCTCTGAGTCTAGAAAACATACATGGGAAATGTTGTGGTTATTAACTGATTTCCAGGTTAGCAATTAGATTTAATACTTCTGCATAAAATCATCTGCGTCTATGGACCGGAATTCTTCTCTTGACAAGATTTGGGTAAAAAAAACCCACACTTGCCTATTACCAGGTGGTATGACAGTTAAAATGTCTAAGTAGAGGAGGATGTCCTATTAATTTTTCATCCCCTCTTCTTTTCCATACATTATAGATCTACTCTAAGATTTAGCAGGCATTGCTTGGATCCTTAACTTAAATAAGTTTGTTTTTCTCCATTTAAATCACTGTTCTGAGGTGAGACTGAGGATGAGCCTGGGAGAGGGGACAATCCCCGCCCTTTCTTAGTGCAACAGTTTGGGGCCAGGTAAGAAGTGCTTGCCCATGGCCACTGCAGCTGCAGCAGGCATAAACCGGGGCGGGGTGCATGTCCCCCAATTGTGGAGCAGACACACAGACAAACTCTCTCAAATATATAGTAGCTAGCTGTCACTTTCTCCACCCTGGCCCCTTACTGGCCTCCTCCTATAGCTGGCTGGAGATGGTCCCTCCTACCAGATCCCTCTTTCCATTTTATGAGAAGCAGTTGAATTGCAGGTACAACCCATTATCCTGGCACAACCAAACCCTAACCTTGTTTTAAGTTATGATAAGAGGAAGCGGTGGTCAGAGCTCTTACCATTTAGGAGTTTTTCTTGAACAAAGGGACTCTTAGATGGACAGACAGATGCACATTTCTAAAATATACAGAAAAAAGAGGCCAGAAATAATCAGTAATTAATTGCACTAGGTCAAAATTTGGGCTGCCTGAAGCCTGCCTTAGTTTACATGTGCTCATTATTTTGAAGCAAGTTTATAAGTATCCCTGAGAGCTCTGCCATTATAACTAGGTTCTCCAGTAAAGTCTTCTGCTGCTGTAGAGTCTGTCATAAAAAAAGCAGCTGCCCTCTTGATCCATGGACCTTCATAGATCCCCAAAGCTGTAAATAACCTATGAAAGTGGGATTGTAGAATCACAGAATATAAGGTTGGAAGGAACCTCAAGAGGTCATCTAGGCAGGACCAAGGATACCTAGTCTTTCTTTAAATTGTTCTTAAAAACCCTCAGGGATGGTTGGGAAGCTCTTTTGGGAGCTTATTCAAGTACTTAACTATCTATATAGTTAGATAACTTTTCTAATATATAACCTAAATCTCCCTTGCTGCAGATTAAGCCCACTCCTTCCCATTCTATTTTCTACTTAGACATGGAGACTAACTGATCACCATCCTTCTTGTATCAGCCATTAACACATTCAGAACTTATTATCAGGACCCTCTCAGTCTTCTTTCCTCAAAACTAAACACGCCCATTTATTTTAAGCTTTTTGTCATTTGTTGTTCTCCTCTTGATTCTTCAAATTGTGAGCATCTTTTCTATAATGTTGCACCCAGAACTGGTCACAGTATTACAGCTGAGTCCTCACCAGTGCTGAGCAGAGTAGGATGGTTACTTTCCATGTCTTACACAGCATGTCTCATGTTACACAACTGTGCTATGAATACACCTCAGAATGATACTAACTTTTATCACAACTGCATCACATCAGTGGCTCATCCTATAACCCCTAGATCCTTTTTAGCTTAGCCAGTTATTCATCATTTGTATTTATGCATTTGACTTTTCTTTCCTTAGTGTAATACTTAAAATTTCTTCTTGTTATTTCAGACCAATTCTCCAATTTATAAAGGTCATTTTCAATTCTAATCCTGTCTGTCAAACTTTCCCAGCATTTCTGGATAACACCAAGCTATAAGTGTACTCTCCATTCCATTATCATAAATAATAAATAGTACCAAAGACCCAGGACAGGTCCCTGTGGGATCCCACTAAGTAAATCCTCACAGTTTGACAGTGAATTACTGTTAATTACTCTAAAAACAACAAGTAGTCCTGTAGTACCTTAGAGACTGAAAGCTCATGATACTATATATATTTTTGTTAGTTATGAATTTTTGTATGTCTACAAGACACAGAAGATTGACACTGCTACAGTTGATCTTCCGGGGTTCAAATTAGTGCATCTAGTGAAGACACGCTAATTCAAATGGAGAGAGTGCTCCCATTGTCACTGGTAGTCCTGCTCCTCAATTGGAATAAGAGAAGTCGACAGGAGTGTTCATTTCTGTTGACTTCCTGAGGAACAGACAACTCAAAAACACAATTTAAGATACATCGACTCCAGCTATGTAATTAGCGGGAGTTGTATATCTTAAGTTGACTTTCCCCTTCAATGTAGACCAGGCCTCAAGTGCCATAGGACTAATTGTTCTTTTTAAAGTTACAGGCTAACATGGCTGTTTATTACACTTTCATTATGTTTTTACAATCAATTGGTGCCCACCTTATAGTGATTTCATCGAGACCATATTTCCCTACTTATGAAAATGTCAAAATCAAAATATATAATTTCTACAGCTTTCTGGCCTCTGGGTCAATAATCTTGTCAAAGAAGGATAGTAGATTGGACTGGCATAATTTGTTCTTCATAAATCCATGTTGGCCATTACATATCTCCTTATTATCCTCCAGATGCTTATAAATTTATTGTTTAATCATTTATTTTTAGTATCCTTCCAGGTAATGAAGCTAGGGAAATATAGACCAGTCAGCCTGAATCCTCTTTGTTCCCCATTTTTTAAAGTTAGGTGCTACGTTTTCTCTTCTCTAGTCCTCTGGGACCTCACTCATCCTCCATGAGTTCTCAAAGATAATCACCAACTGTTCTGACATTCCCTTGGCCAGTTCTTTATGTACATATGGGTGATTTTTTCAGGCCCTGTTGATGTGACTACATCTAACTTGCCAAATATTCTTCAACTGTGTTTTCCTCTATTTGTGTTCCTTTCACCTTGTTAATTTTAATTGATGGCCACGAAGGAGCAGAGCCTATTGGTGCCAGAGAATAGTGTCTAGGGCTAGGGGACTAGCGCAGCTCCGCTGACCATGCACTCATTGATAGTCCTGGTGACTGGTGTCAGGAAGATGGAGACTGGTGCAGTATTGGTACTGGTTTTCCCAGGGACTGCACCAGTGGTCTCACAGGTGCTGCTCAGACTGCCATGGGTATCTTGTCCCATCTGGGAGGAGAAGGCAGTACCATGAGGGCCATCAAGTCCTGTGCTGCCTCATATGCCTCCAGCTTGGATAGCAAGTCCAAGCAGCTCTCCTGGGTGTGTGCATGCAGGAGGGCGGGGCGGGACATGGAGCGCCAGGCTCAACTGAGCCTGTGATGGGGTAGGCATCAGTGTGGCCCTCATTGCTGAGGTCAACCCACTCAGGTCTCATGGCAGCAGGGTCCTTTGCTGCTCTGGTGGAAGAACGGTCCCTCCCCAGCCTCTTTTTGTGGGGAACTGGTGAGACCAGTGCTGCCCACACTGGTGCCCTTGCAAAGTCTTCCAGTGCCAAGAGTCCTTAGTAGAGTCCCTTCTCTGTGCCACTGCATGGCCCAACAGTGCTGAGCTGCTTGGCCTTGGCTTTGCCAACCCAGGGTCCAAATGGGGACACAAAGCAGTCTCTGTTATCACTCTGAAGCACTGCTTATGCTCCTTCTGTGTTTTTGGCCAATAACTCCTACAGATCTTGCAGCATTCTCTGAGATGACTGTCACCCATACAGGAAGTGTGTGGGTCACTCTTCGGTATATAATTGCTTCAGTCTCTACAAGACTTAAATGCCAGGGATCGAGGAATACCCCGGTGCCGAGAAGAACACCTACGAACTATACTATTTATAATACCTATATTACCAACAAAACTATTTACACTACCGAGGGAAGCAAAGCGAGGGAGTCGCACTTGTGAAGCAAGAGCTACTATCATTTCATCTAACCATCACAGATGGAAAGAACTCAGAGGTGGTGGGTCAGTAGGGCTCAATATTGAGCACCATAAAGGTGTGACTCCAAGGGACGCCCAGGCCAACCTGATGGATGCTGCTAGGGGAAAAAATCTTCCGGCTGCCCTGCATGTGCATGTGCACACACCTGATTGCCATTGACATGAAAAAGCACTCAAAGAAGAATGCATTTTCCTTCATCTTGTCTCTTGCTGCTAATGTATTTATAGAACCTCTTCTTGTTGCCTTGAATGTCCTGTGGTAGATGTAACTTATTTTGTTCCTTAGCATTTCTGATTGCATCCTTACATGCTTCTGCTACTCGTTTGGACTCATCCTTAGCAATTTGTCCCTGTTTCCACTTTTTTGTAGGATTGCTTTTTAATCTGCAGATCGTTAAAGAGCTCTTGATGGAGCAATATGAGCATCTTATTATTTTCCCTCTTTCCTGCACAAAATAGCTTGCTGTTGCACCTTGTCATAGTCTCTGAGAAACTACCAATTCTCCTGAACAACTTGATCCCTCATATTTTCTTCCTATGGGATCATTATATACCAGTTTTAAGTTTGGTGAGGTCTGCTTTTTTTAATGTCCAATATTTTTATTCTGCTGCTCTCACTCCTTCCTTGCCTTAGAACCATTAAGTCTGTAATTGCATGATTATTTTCATCCAAATTGCCTTCCACCTTCAGATTTGCCTCAATTCCTCCGTTACTCAGAATCAAATCTAAAATGGCTTTCCCCTTATTTTCTTTGTCTTTTGGAACAATTCTGTCCCTAAATACATTTGCAGAAGTTACTGGATGTTTTGTTTTGCCATACTACTTTTCCAATAGATATCTGAACAGTTAAAATCCCACACTAATATCAGATCTTGTTTTTCACTATTTTTATTAGAAATTCTCTATCCACCTCTTCCTCCTCCTCATTTGGTGGTAGATAGTAGACTCCTACATGATGTTGCCCCAGTTATTCCCCCATCTGCCCAGAGCCCATTGAATGGTTCAGGGCGGTCACCCGAGGTCCTGTGCTTGGGGGTCCCCGTAAGAGCTAAGAAATTACCCGGGGGGCCTCCCCCACACTCACCAGTAGCGGCAGGAGCCTCAGGAAGCAGAGCAACCCAACCCCAACCTGCTCTGCCATCTCCCAGCCATATCTGGGTTCCAGGCTCGGGAGAGTGCAATGGGTTGGGACCTGGTCGCTCCACTTTCCACTGCCACATTGAATGCTGGGGGGCCACGACCCATGCTGCCAGCACCAGGCCCCTTGGTAACTCCTTATATCGCTCAGGGAGGGGGCAGAGTAGGTGCAGGAATCCTACAACAGAAGTCTAAACAAAGACATTAGCTGGATGGCCCGCTACATTCCACATCCTAATGACATAAAGGTTACTTACCGTGTGTACTAAGTATTCTTATCAGCTTCATTTAGCATGGACACTCTAATGGACAATTCCTCCCCTCCCTCCCCCCTTTTTTTCTTCTTTTTCTTCCTCTCCCTCCAACATTCCCTCTCTGAGCTATTTATTTGAAAACTGGACCCCTAAAATTCCATTCATCTGAAAAGTGGGTTGTGTCCACAAAAACTCATGATACCATCTACATTTTTGTTAGTCTCTAAAGTGCTGCATGTCTATTAGTTGTTTAAGTTTTTCAAGCTATACCCCTTTATACCAGTATTCTAGTCACACAATTTATCCCACCAAGTTTCAGTGACAGCACTTAAACTAAATTACAATTTATGTACTAGTACTTCCAGGTATCCCATAGTCCATGCTTACCTATGGGCATTAGGTGAATGATTTTTATTTTTCTGAATGAAGCCGTGCCCTAGTTTGAGAACCACCCGTGAGGTAATATATTTATATATGATACTTTATCTGTCAATTTTCAATGGAAAATTAATTCACACTGGTTTGAAGAGGAACACCATACAGTGCACAAAAAATTAACAAACAGAACAATATCAAGTTGCGGATTGTACTAAGACACAGTTTATAAGCTGGGAAACCTTTTGAGCACAATGTCATCTCTGTTTAAATCGTACTTGATGGCAAGTGAAAATGCATTTCAGGTCCTGCTTTTGAGTGGACATGTCCCCGTATCACAGAACCACCTGTTAGTCTGCTCAAGAGAGACCCAGGCCAAGAAGAAAAATATATAACAAATGAGAGAGTGCTTTGGCAGAGCGATGAGAGTTGCCTGCGTATGCTCTCAGTTGCTGGCATTCTGCCTAGTTTTAACCAGTACTATGAGCCCTTCTATTTTCAAATTCAGAATGCTTTCCCCTCTTTTTGAAGAAAAGCACTTTTCTCTGTATGTCTTCATTTGCTCTGTCATTCAGCCAGCCCTGAGTTCTCTCGCTTCTCTAAATACCAGTTTGACAAATGATTCATATTTCATAGTGATGGTTTAACGTCTCTCTGCAGAGTTCTACAATGTGCAGCCATGCAAATGCAGCGCTAGTCTGTGGGATCAAATTTTACTATTTGCTTTTAAGTGATGGTTAGAATAATGGTGGGGTGATATGAATAATAAGATGCATAAATAAAATCCGTTGGGTTGAGACAGACATTCTTTGGGTTAATAAGTGTATACAATATGTGCCTGCCAATTAGTTTCCTATTTTTTCTGTGATCCTTAAAATATTATTCTCAATGTTTTGGTCCTGCAGGTGCTGGATGTTAGCAAGGAAGGGAAAGAAGAAGTATTTTATGGGCCTACACTTCCTTTTGCTTCCAATGGGATAGCAGCATGCTTCCTTCCAGCTCCCTATTTCACATGCCCCAACCTCCAGACTTTGCAAGTGCCTCACCACAGGATTGGCACTATGTGAGAAAAGAATGCACCAGCTATAGAAGCAAAAGGGGGAGAGGGAGGGAGGGAATGCTGCATACAGCAATTTCACATGTGGATTAATTAAGCATGAACTGCTTCTTTATCTTCTACACATTTGTCTTAAAGTCAATAACAGGCAAAAAAAATGAACTTTTTTTTTTTTTTCACAAGAGGCTCCACACCACAATATCTGCAGTTTCTCTCTGGTGCAAATTAGGAACATACACTTAACGCCAGCTTGTTTGCCACTTTCTCTGGGTGACAACTTGTATAAGGAACTTAAATAGAGGTGGGTAACATCTTTGAAAGGTATTGTGAGTGTATTCGGCATTGTGCCTGGCCTATTGTTCTTTGCCCATTAAATGGATTGCCAGTGGTACTGTTCAAAGACCATATAATACAATGTTTATAAGCTTAAAAAGGACAATATTCTATTATGCTAAATTATGCAACTTCCTAGGTACCTGTGGCAAAAAGGATAAATGTATTGACCTTTAGTTTCCATCTTCATCAGCACTAAAGCTTATCATTTAACAAATCTTTGTTGGAAATTTAGAGCGTGTGAAGCATAATAAAGCAGAAAACAACCAGAAAAAATTCCCCTAAATATATTATTGACACATTCAACTGATATTTTGCACCTGAAATACAGAAGGACTGAGGTAGCAGTAGCTACTGTTAGGGATTTCAGTGTGTCGATGACTACACAATTAACTGATAAACCTGGCTTATCGGTTAATCTTGTTGACTACACGCATCCCCCCCCCTTGCTGCCTCTGTATCATGGGGGCGGAGGAAGCAGGAGCCGGTGCCCACGAGGAGCTGGCTTAAAAGCTGGTTCCTCAGGAGCACTGGATCCACCTGCCCCCACCCTTGCACTACTGCCTCTCAGAAGGGAGGATGAGGGGGGGCCGATGGGAGCTGACATACACAGGAAGCTGGCTTTCGAGCAGGCTTCCTGCATGTGCTGGCTTTGTGGACGCACCTGCCCCTCCCCACTGCCTCCCACACAGGCAGCAGGGGTGGGGGGAGGTAGCAGGAGACAGTGCTGAGGGGAGCTGGCTTAAAAAGCTGATTCCCTCCAGCTGCAACTCTGCGGTGCCGCCTGCCCCCACCCTCCTCTGCACACACGGGGGGCAGGGTAGGGGAGGCTGCCACAAAGCAGTTTTTAAAGTGTCTCCCCTTGCGGACCAGCTCCCTCCTGCTACCCTGCGTTGCTGCCTCTGATAGAGAGGCAGCAGTGTGGGATGGCTGAGTGATCCCCAGCGGACCATTGAATAGTAATGTAACCACTAACATTTCATGCCAGTTACATGACTGTTCAATTACCCGCTAAGATCCCTAGCTATTACTGTGCAACACTATACTGAGCCTGCTTGTCAACGAAATGAAAGATCAGTCTCTATGTTATTTAAGAAAGTCTACTTTTAAATGTTATCTTCTGTCAGATTATCAATTCTTCCTGACACCTACAATCTTTTAATGGTTGGAATAACCTCTTTACTATATAATTAAAATGCACCATGTATTTAATATTTTAATAACCATTTTGTAAAGAGTTACCATATTTAGAGTTCTCAATGAACAGTCTCATCTTGTCCAACATATGGTAACACAAATCACTGGCCTCTGGAGGGTAACCTGCTGTATAACAAAGTCAATATTTTACTCTTTCAATTTATATAGTGTCTCCATGCAATACTCCAGGCATATGTACAGTTTATAAGAATAAAACCAAACTATTATATTCTGATTTTTCTCTGGCCATTGTGACCCCTGCCCTTTTTGATGCTTTTGCCATTTATTTGCATATGTTTTGTAAATTTTAACCAAGAACACTATTAAATGTCTTGATTGATGGCCTATGGATAAATGCACTTCACTGATCTTTGTCCTTGTAGGGTTGCACCATCATAATATTTGAGCTGATCTCATTACCCAGAATTCCTGTTGCTATTTGTGGTTATTTCAAGTCCAGAATACACAGTACAATTTTTGGAGACCAGCGTTTTGTTCTTATTCTAATTTGATTATACAGATGGTAACTCTTTTTAGGATTACTGTTAATAATAAAAGGAAGCTCCAGTTATCCCAGCAGATTCTCCTTCTTGGAGTTGTCCTTGGGAAACTTCCCCTTTTCTTTTTCAACAATATGTCAGCATAGATTTTGTAACAAAAATATTTTATCAATTAGCCTTGACAGCTTAAGGTAGAAAAGCTCCAAATGCATATTTGTCACCTGAAATAATTATCTGAGCACTGTCGATTTTTTTTCTTTCCATGAACACTCTATTAAAAAAAAAAAAGTTTAGAGCAAGGTATTAGACCCAAGTCATGAGAGCAAAGGTCTAAGAGTCAGGGCCCTCAGATCTGCAAATGCAAGTGTCATCAACCTCAAGGCTGGTTTGCCCCATCTGTAAAATGTTCATATACTACTACTCATTTCCCAGGTGCTAAAGGAGCTTTTTAAAGTTTGTAAAGCACTGAAATATCTTCAGGCAACTGCTCCCAAGCTTTTTTTGCATTTACACATCTAGTTTTCTTGCTTTGGTATTTTAATTTCTATAAAGTCCACAAGTTGCCCATATGGTTGGCTAACCATAGCTGTGACACTGTATTTAAAGAGTTTCTTTTGGAAGGACAGAGGCTTCTATTTATCCGTCTGTTTACCCGTAGCAGCAGGCTGCGTTGAAAGCTTCCAAATCTTGGAGAGTTCAACAACTGACAGGTTGGAGAGTGAATGGCAAGAAAAAGTTATTTATCGTATTTGCTCTGGGCTTTTGACACTTTTACTGTTCTGGTGGTTATCAATTGTGTCTCCTGGTGAAAGAGCAGTTTTAAACAGCTGTGCAACTGAATAAAATTACTTTTAGGGTTCCACAGCCAGAGAGCCTGTTGACAGTGCATGTGCTTCCATTAGTATCAGGCTTCTGCTTCTGCTCCTAATCATCAGACTCCAGCAATCAGACATCTCTCCTGTTGGCCACTTACCTTCTGCATGCTGTGTTATGCTATTTGCAGCTTTAGTTACAGAACATGCAGACTCGCACCTTCCTCCAAGAGGGAGAAGGAATATTCCTTTTTGGTGCCTAATGTTAGTGTGCCATTTCACTTTTTCCAGGTAAGAACATGCAAAGTGTCTCTTCCTGGTGTCAGTGGGGTATATACAGTATTCTTCACTCCTGGGAGGCTTCACTCCTGGGTTGGTTTGTAGAAGGTAGTTTTAACTAACAGCTTGGGTTCTGTAGGAATCCTGTGGGGAGAGGCTGTGCAATGGATGCAGCTGAATCACATGTCCCCAGCTAGTGCCACCCATTTCTGAGGCTGGCCAGGCTGCAGGCTCCTGCCTGTTAGTGGGTGCCTTCCCTAGGCTCAGTCTCCACTCTGTGCAGAGCCTCCAGTGGGGGTGAAATGTACTAATCTTCTGCCAATGCAAATCTTGGAGTGAATCAAATCCACTATCTGTTCCTGCCAACTCATTGTTTTGACATGGGCCACAAGACAAGTCCAGCTGCTATTTTTTGACAGAGCCTTAAGTTGTCACTTTACATTTGGAGTAGAAAAGGAACAGAATGCTTTCCGCATTGCCAGTCTACTCCAGGAGTGAAAAGAGAACACTAGGAAAGATGATAGCAATATAATTTGTGCTTGGGCTTCCAACTGGAGAAGAGTGTGGGTTAATGTTCCAGCTCTCAAACAATAACAACTCACTCCAGCTGTGTCACCATCTTATTAAGGAGAGAGAGAGTTAAGAGAGAATAATTCAGTATTGGGTCTATGACCTGTCGGGATAGAGACCCGTCGGGATAGAGACCATGTGGATATTCATCCTTTTCTTACATTTATTGGCTAAACCTACTAACATCTGCAAGTAGATCTTTGACTATTTATTACACCTCAAGATTGTGTGGTTCAAATACTTAGATATCTCTCCTGTGATCTATTTTTTTTTTAGGTTCCACTGTGGTGGGGCGCTCTCTCTGGCCCCCTCCGGTTTGGGCCAATAAGTCCCATACCAATAAACACAGTTTTAGGCTGCCCCTTTAAGACAAGGCCCCCTGGGCTGAGTCAATAAGCAGAGTCGTCACAAACCCAGTTTAAGGACGGCCCTTTAAGGCAAGGCCTGCAGCAGCAGATCAGTTACAGCGGGGCCCACCCTACTCCACCGGGTCCCGGCACAGGGCTCTGAGAGTGGCCAGATGGCATGCCACTCCCTCGGCAGGGAAGTCCTACCAAAACGTGCCGAGGTTACCAGAGGCGGGGGGGGGGGGCAGCTCCCACTCCTACCCTGGGCCACTTCCTACCTGGTTTGATGGGGTCACTTCCCTCATACTTGCCAGGTTCTCAGCCTTCACAGAGGTGACGTCTCCTCGGCAGGCAGCCTCTGTGATGCCCCCCCAGCCTCGGGGTCTCTGCGGGCTTCCTCTGGGGTCGCTGCGCGTCAGGAGCTTCTCTCAGAGGTCCTTCTCCTCCAGCTGCCGGCCCAGACTGAGCCCTTCCCCAGGTTTTTATAGCTGAGCTGCAGCCTGGGCATGCACAGTAGGGTTGCAGGGGCAGGCCTCTGCAGCCAGGTAACCCTGGCTGAGCCCTGCGCCTTCAGTGCAGGGCTGCTTGGCCCTGTCACATCCACCCATAAAGAGTAATATTTGCCTTTTTATATAGTACATTTCATCCCAAAGGATATAGAGGTGCTTTATCACTTGTACATATAGGCACCACATCACCAGTCACTGAAATTCAGCCATCTTGTGTGACCCTAACAAAATGCTAAGACACTGATTTGACACCAATGAAAAAGCAAAGATAATATGTTTACTTTCCAAGCATCTTCATTTTCCCTTGAGAATTTCACATCCAAGCACTGACCAAAGAAATAGTGAGATGTTATGGCTCAGTTGTCAATATGAAGAAAATGTTGTAGAATATGTATTTGTTTTAAAAAATTGCATTTATCTATTGTATACTATATAGTCATGACTTACTACTTTTCGGATAGAGTCCCTGGACTGGAGACATAATTACAAAAGTTTGTACTGTTTTGCCTTTAGGTTTGCCTAGGACCACCATAACCCTCCCCCGATATATAAATTTGGTACATCAGTTGCAGAATCAGGAAGAAATAGATAATTGAATGTTCACAGGAGCAGAAACAACATAGGCAGTATGCGGAACAAGTGCGAAAAAAGGCGGCATCTGTTTACTGAAAATTAGAATGTAGAATAAATTAGGAGGGCAAGGTTAAAATACTTCCTCTGCAGTCACAATTTGCAGGGAAGGAAGCCTTGGTAAGTGGTTTAAGAATGTAGATTATATAAAGAGATAATATAATTTGTTTTGGGAAAAAATACTTTTTTTTCAAAATAATTTTTGAGAAAAGGCAAGAATACAGTGGTATTTTCAACAGTGATTATATTGTTATAATACAAATCTACAGTAATTTTTCTATGCTAGTACTAAAAAAGGAACAACATATGAAGAAAATCTAGATGGCTTTGACAGGCAATGTTCCTGCAGAAGATATTATTTAGCAACATCACATATATGTAACTTCCATCTTCTATATATGCATGTCCACCTCTCTCCTATATTTCCTTAGTGCATTTAAGTTGCTTATATTTTCAATTTACCGAATGTTTTGCCTTCAGCCAGTTTGACTATTTTCTCATGTGTACCTTTAACACACATCTGTGTAAATAATACCAGCTGTGAAACAAAAGCCTACAGTATGGCAGTCTAATTTATAGCACTAGCTCTGCCAGGCTTTGATGTTGCTTGCAGAAATCATCATGAGGGCTAAGTTGATAATTTTATATTAACTTTTTTTTACCAAAAGAGACAGAAGAGGGAAATCAATTTACAACTGATAAATATGGGGTATTCAGTTGGCACTAGGATACAGCAATGTCCTGTTGTCAGAGGTAAGTTCTTCGAGACTGTAGAGCTTAACAAGTTGGTCTAGAAAAGTCAGTGAATTTTGGCCCCAATGCTATAACCCCTTTGCTGTGGGCAGACTCCTATATATGTCAGAAGACTATGTAGATCAAGTTACAGAATTAGAGTATTTGAGTAAACTGTTGCCTTTCACTGTTGCAGAGGCTCACATCAACTCTCAAAAGGTTTTATTTAAGAAGCTCACAGAAGTTTGAGACAAAGTAACTTTCTAACCATTCATATCTCTGTGTATTCTAAAAAAACAAATCTAACTGTGCTTTGACAGGTTGACACAGATCTGGGTTTTTATCTTCAGTATATTTTTATAACCATTACTAACAAGACTGATTACATCCGTTTAAATACAGTAGCAGCTAAAATGATTTAAAAAATTGTGATGAAATGAAGTTCCTAAAAAAACTGCTCAGCATACCTCATTTTCAGAAGCTACAGAAGAGGGAAAAAGAGTACTGCAGTAACGCTTATTATCCATTTCATGAGAGAAATTGGCAGTGTCATTTAAATGGACAGTTATGGAAGTTTTTATAAATGACATGTAAGTAGTGTATGTTACTGTAAGCTCATGTTCTGTATAATTACACCAAATTCTGTACAGATCCTTATTCTTTGCATATGTGAACAGCTTTATTCCATTATAAAAGAGTAAAATTATCTTCTGACCTACTTCATTTTAGGAAATGCCTCCTCGCTTCATTTTTTGTCAGTGAAAATGGAACCAAAACATAATATCCTGTTTTTGCTTCCCATTAACACCACAAAAATGTAAAATTCTTACAAAATATATGTACATTTCCATGGGAATAATGAAAATTAGAGTGAATTTTTAACAATGCTTTTTTTCCCTTTCTTATTTTTAGAAAGTCATTTTAAGGTTAAAAACCCCCACCCTGCAGTTTCTTGCAGTGTGTTAGAACGTTCTATAGCAAAGTGTGATGTAGCAGAGGAGATCACTATCCTGAATTTTGTGGCAGAGGAAATGTATAAAAAAGCATTTTATTGTTATTGCATTATCAGTGCTGTGTGTCTCACTGAGGAGAGCCTGCCTCATGTACACAGTAACAGTAGTGAAACAGAGTAGAAAGATGTACAAATGAAGCATTAGTTGCGCTGACAAAAACACTCCTGCTGATGTATTTTATGTGGTTGGGGGTAGAAGAATGACATTTAATGAACCACTGCAGTAGTTCTGAAAACTTAAATTTAATATTTGATCAAAATACCACCGGAATACTGCAGTCATGTGATTCATCATCATTCCCAGAGATGATTGTCAAATGTCTTAGGTTTGTCCAGCACAATTTATGAGCTGGTGACTCTCTAAGGCTACGTCTACACTGGCGCGTTCTTCTGCAAAAACTCTTCCAGAAAAGAGCGTCTACACTGGCATGTGCTTTTGCGCAAGAGCATCCATGCCAGTGTAGATACCCTCTTGCGCAAGAAAGCTCTGATGGCTATTTTAACCATAGGGCTTTCTTCCGCAAGAAATTCATGTTGCCTGTCTACACTGGCCTCTTCTGGAAGAGCTCTTGAGCAAGAGGGCTTATTCCTGAGCGGAAGCATCATAGTTCTTGCACAAGAAGCCCTGATTTCATACAGTAGAACGTCAGTTTACTTGCGCAAGAACACGCGGCCAGTGTAGACAGGCAGCAATTTTTTGCGCAAGAGCGGCCGCCTTGGCGCAAGATCGCGCCAGTGTAGACACAGCCTTCGTGTATAAGTCTTTTTGAATTCCACAAGCATTCCTAGCTAAAGTTTTATTCTTCTTGATTACGTAAGTAAGTCAGAAATGCTATAAAATGCTCAAGCCTCCGAGCAGTATTACTTTAACAATGTACTGCAAAACATGGACCATTTTGTGACCATTCATTTTTTGGAGAAGTGCTCCATTAATATACAAATGAGGATTCCAGAGGGGAAACCTGCAAAGGGCTGAATCACAAGGATGGAACACAGCTGGCATAAAAGGATTTAGTACTCCATGGGGCTGAACAGAATCTTCAGTCTCTTGCAGGCACGATGCCTGTAGAGCAGGGTAAAACTCTTGCTGCTGTAAGTGGGGAGGAGAGGAAAATGTGGCCCATTGCTACCCTTGCTTGGGGTTTTGGCTCAGATGATCCACAAAATGCAAAATCAGTTGGGCAAATGCAGGCTAGCCCAAAATCCCCTCGCTGCAGAGACTTTCCTGAGATCTTCCCCATAGAACAGGGAAGGCTCTCCCCCTTGTCTGGAATCTTCTGTGCAAATGGCCCTACATTTAGCTGATCTGCAGGTTTTGAACCTTCTGTACATGTACAATGCCTCCCCCCATTTGGTTGTAGTACCTTATCAATGAATGGTTTATTTAAAATGCAGAAGTACTTTAATATGAACACCACATTTGAATACTTTAAAAGCTAAAGGAAATGTAAGAGGGTTAAATACTCTGTGTACACACATGCAATATTCAGGGTCTTTACAGATACAACTTATAGCAGACATGACCAAGAGACAGTTGGGTTCACAGACTTTCCTTCAATGTATTTTAATTCAGCAGCCTTTTTTGCTAATGAACTGTTTTGAGGGAATAGTAGACAAGCCATCCTATCCCATAATACTTTGCAAAAGCCTTACTCTCTTTATTCTCAAGACTGTCAGTCACATTTGCCCATATCCACACCAAATAATTAAATCAAACCACACTGCCTATTTGGCAGTAGTTGAGTGATATAATGTAAAATGCTTTATTTCTGTTTGCATTAACATTGATACACAGAAGAACAATAATTTCCAAACTTTTTAAATTAGTTCGTCGTGCGTCAAGAGCAATGTCATTTTCATAAAGCAGTGTTGCTATTTTAGAAACTTTACAGACAGTACCAACTCTACCTTTAAAACCTCCCTGAGCACATCATTAAATATTTGGTTATAACATCTGCCCTACCTCTTCTTTAAAAATCAAAGGATTTACTTGAGAAAGTAATACTGAATTCAGACATCTATTCTGCTATCTACTATGTGATACAACTCAGATTTTGAAGGCATCTCTTTATGAAAACTATCCCACTAAGATAAAGGAGGAAAAAAAACCTTTTAGAAGCACAAGCCTCTTGAGATGAATACGACTTCTTCCACGTGCAGAAGCTTACAACACAAGTTCAGTCAGTCACTTTCATAATGAAAAGAGCATCCATATTCTGCTCTATTAAGTAGCCTAAAAAGGCTTTTAGTTACTACACTAGCTGATGCAACAATAGTCGATTTAGGGAAAACATTATCTGTTTCTACTTGATAGGGAGTACAGTAACGTAACAGATGCTGCTCCAACAAAATTTTAGGGACAGTTCTGGAGCTGTAGACAGACACAAAAAAAGACTCTCCCCATTAACTCTGAAGTTAAGGATGAAAATAGATAACCCATTCGATGATGTTGCTAGAATGCGTGCGCACGCACACACACACACACTCTCTCTCCCCCGTGGCCCAGGAATAAGTCTCCGGAATCCATGATAATGAATCAAAAATGTGATTTCTACAGAATCTTAAATGAAGGTTCTGAAACTTTAATTATGTCAGAGAAAAGTGAGGATAGACTAGAGAAAGGATCAAGGACACAGTGAGATATTTGAGAAATCCAGCTAGCACACTGAATTTAAATCACACTATGAACTAATTAAAGAATTTGAAATCAGTGTTTCCAAGTCCACTGGCTTTCTTGCTCTCTCCCTTTAACCTCTGTCTGAGTTAAACTAACTAATGAAATTCAGATCATTATGGAGCCTTACAATAATACTACAAATGTTGTGCATTTTATCAGATTTTTAAATTTAGTTAATTTTTTTTAAGAGGAAGAGGAGGAAATTACTATTTTGGTTAGAACAGGAGATCTCCTTGATATTCAGGAAGCTGAGACTTGCTTCTTCCCTGCTCCCCACCAAGGACAACAGAGATGAGGTTTTGAGTTGGAATCTGAAAGACCCAAAAGGTTTTTAATATAAAAGCAAGGTTAGACACCTGTCTCTATTCTGTGCAACATCTACACAAGCCTTTCTATTAACATAAGCTGGCCTAACCCTGACCCAGCTTTTAGTGAACACATTGCATTCCCTGACCTCAGCATGCTTACATGAAGTGCTTTTGTATGCTCGGCCTGAAAACCTGCTGCCTGACTCCCAGTGTTCTACACATCACACTTATTTCTGATCTACAGAACACATCCCCATTAGAAATTTAAAAATTAAAATTTTCTTCAAAATACATAAATGAGACTTGTGCTAAGTCATTTGAGTGCTACTGAAAAAGCCAAATATTGTATAGTGTCTTCCTATGAATTTTACATGGATGTTTCTAGTATTTAATAGATTTCCAGTATCTTTCAATCATCAACTGAAAGACAAAAACATGCGAATTAGTCTTCCTATCTCTGGCAATATTCAAATGCTACACGTACTATTGGAAAATCAGCTTGTAACTTTGAAAAAGCATTAAATAATTATATTGGTGAAGATAAAAAATTTGGACAGTACATTATAACAACAGTACAGGCACTAACTCCGCAAACACTTCAAGGGGAAAGAATTAATCGCCAATTAATTAACTCGTCTCATTTTCCAGTTTTAGTATCTCGTTTTGACCAGCTTCTGTAAGGTGAGATAACAGTCTTTTATAGGCTTCTCTGTTAAAAACAAAAGAATAGAACATGTTAGTTAAGCAATTCCATAGAACTTCAGAGTAAAAAGTACATAATTTCATGCAAACTATTCATGTAAAGTGATGTAAAACCAGAATCTTTCTTCCTTGCTTCTGCAGTTGCTTTGTTACTATAAACTTTTAGCAAAGTTTGGTTGAAAGTCAAACAGATCTTGAAGATAGTCCACGTCCTAAGTACATTTTCATAGACTTTAAACTGTGTTATTTGTTTAGCTGAAGCCAAAAACAGAATCATGTACAGAGCTCACTGTGTTACCACATATTAAATTTTGGTTGAGGACATTTGTATGTAGTTTATGGAGCGGTGGTTCCAAAACAGCACATGATGACGATCTGCTACAATGGACTTAGAAAGATGATTAAAGACCTTTCCAGATCATTGTCATTAGTTTATTATTTTTCTATATTTTTCTTCACAAAATATTCTTCTCAATCACCTCCACAAATAGGTTGCATAGATTTGCTGTGGTTTTCATATAAGCATAACACATGATACTATCATTACCAATTCAATTTCTTGGCTTTGTTTCTGATTTACATGGGATCTAAACTTTAACAACTATAGTAAGCATGCATACAGTAATGCATAATTATGTACACAGATATTTATGCTTAGATGATCTGGATTTGTGAAAAAGCTTTTTCCTAGGACGACTGTACTTTCATTGGTTACGGATCAACTTTATTAAAGTTTTTACACATTTATGGAGAAAACAGTGTGGAGACCATTAAGACCAGATCTTAGAGTATATATTATGAGGTTATTACTAAAGAAAACTTGACAGTTTAGTAATCCCCTAGTACATTCTTGGGGAAGTTCAAACAACCTGTCTTTTTACTCACTGTTAGCAAATGGATGAGCTTTATTTTATTGACAATATAAAAACGTTATATAAATGTGTCTCCAGAATACATGATCAAAAGGTAAAATTCAGAGAATTTGAAAATCTTTCTGTGAATAGTGGAATAGCAGTCTAACGCAGCATGTACTTATTTAAAATAGAAACAACTATCTTTTGTAGTGAGTAAGGGAGGCTATAAAACAAGAGAAACCCAATAAAAAGCATGGCATATTTTATTTTATATTTAACTTATTTCATTTGTATTCTTTGTTGAAACTGAAACTTGTAGCTTGGACAATGACAAAAATATGCTGATACACTATATATATTTTATGGGTTAGAATTTGCATGACTGTGTAAAATAAAAATTAAATAGAATTTATTGCCCCAATCCTGCTAAGTATTACATACTTGCTTAACTTTACATATTATGGGTAAAATCCAAACTCCACTGAAGTCACATCTTGCAAAGGCTTCAATGGAGCTAGGATTTCACCCTTTCAATAGTCCCAGCCCCCACTTGGCAAGGAATTTAAGCAAGAACATAACTTTAAGCACTGCGGTAGTCCTACAGACTAAGTCTATAAGTGCCCTACAACATTTGCAGCTGTGCCACTGTAGTGCTTGTGGTGTAGATATTCTCCCAGGTTTCTCCCACCAGCACAGCACTGTCCACACCGATGCTTAGGTTCATATAAAAAAAAAAATAAGAACACCAATCTCTTACTAGTGCTTAGAACCACAGCATGCATTCTATTTTCTTGACTTATAGAAGTGAGACAAATTATACCTTTATGCATGAAAAGATGGAATCACTGCTCCTCATTTAGAATCTTCTAAGTGAGCACCTTCCTTAATATATGTATCTGCATTACTGTTCACTCTGTAAGACTGAGTTCTTGACCCTTTCTCTCATGCTCTATTGGGAAATCATACATTACTAGTAAATTTCTGGTTCATTGTAAGGTACAGCGTGGTAACTTTTTAGTATCCTCTTTTTGTTTTAATTCTAGTAATGTATGTATATTTTATATAAAATTAAAATGGCTCAGAGGATTTCACTGAAGGAGCTGAAAACATCAGCTTTTATTTTAAACAGGATAATTAATCCTTAAAATTAATCTATGGATATTTCTTATGCCCAGCCTGGATCAGATATTTACCATAAAGTTGCCGTATAAAGCCTTAAAAATAGGGACTTATAGCAGAACCAGAGAGAGGAACTAAACAGATTGTAAGCTCTTTGGAGTAGGGACTTACTTTCTGTTTTGTGTTTGTATAGCATGTAGCATAAAGAGATCCTGGTCCATAAGTGAGTCCATAAATGCTAATGTCGTGTAAATAACCATTATTTATTTATATGAAAACTACCAAGCTCTGCATTAAATTGTGTATTTTTGTAACCGTGGGCTCAAAAAATCTGATAAACTACTTCATGATTCTTAGCCATCTGTATGTGCTGTATTCATTAAAAAAAAAAAAAAAAGTAAATTTCTGGCTGAACATACCTCTACATCAGTTACACAAAACCTGTGCTGCAGTGCCATCCGTCAAGAGAATATAGCTCTGTTGTTCACTCACAAAAAGCAGTAATAATACAAAGTGTACCTTTGTGCAGTGTTTCTGCCAAGCCCTTGTTTGTGCTCTGAGTCCTTCAGGGACTGTGTGATTGTGGGAATCAGACTGATAACTAGAGGCTGATCCAAAACTGCCACTACTTCCAAGATGCTGTAAACCTGATGATCGTATAGTGTGGTATAATCCTGGATAAACTGCCTGAAGGAAAAACAGGGGCACTCAATGCAAAGTCAAAACAAGTTAGAGAACATTGAAAAGAACCAACACCAAAAGAGTCTGATCAGCAGAAGCATCTAAAATGCATGGAGGTGTTCATTTTTATCCAAGAGACTTTAGGAGCTGCATTTTCAAAGATCACCAAAAGATCAGCATGTACAATTATAAAATTGTCACCAATGAAACTTAAAAGCCCTGAGATTCCACAAACTGTTTCATATGGGCTGACCCCTGGTGCCATGGCACTCTGCCTTGGTGAAAGAGGAGTGGTCTAGTATGCAGGAGCTTGCAGGATCAGATCTTAAAAATATATAACAGACAAAGCCTCCAGGGTCAAGTTACCAGAACTAATAAAGTCTTGTAAAACCCCATGGCACCTCAAATCTATCTTGAGCAGACAGTGTCTCAAAGTGCACATCTTAGCCACTTTGGGTGTCAGAGGACTATAAAATGGCAGGTTATTGGAACAGGAAGTGAGGACGTGATAAATTAGACATAAAATGTCTCCTAAAGAAGGTTACATTATGTAGTGTGGGGGCAAACTGGTGTGCCAGTACAGAGCCCTACTGATTTCAATGAGACTGTGCACATAGCTGTCTGCCTGCATACTACACAGTACAGGATCATGGACTAGGCTTACAAAATTTCTTTTCTTTTGTGCTCATGCAGTTTGTCCACTGTATGTATGTGGGGAGTTGGATACATGGGCAATACAATCCACAAGTTTTGTAAAAAAGCTGAATTTTCACTGAAAAAGCTGAATCTCACAAATTGGGAATTTCAATAATAAAAAATGTAAAAACAAACAAAAAAAACAGCCCCCCCCAAAAATCACAAAGCAAAACAGTCAGATGGGCGGTCAAGGCAGTTCCCCACTCTGGTGCTTTGAGTGCAGAAGGTTGGATCCCATAAGAGACTTTAAGATACCCTACCACTAAAGGCTTCTGCTTAAAAAACTCCCCAAGGTCACATTCCCAGTCCTTGGGTAGTAGGCTGCCACTACCTAAATGCAAAATCTCCTTGGGAGCCCACAAAGACACACTTGGGAAACTTTTTCCTGCTGGATGCTCTCAACTCTTTAACCCTCGTTCTGGAAAGAGTTTGAAAACAAACTGTAATTCTTAATAGCTGACTTAGTAATTTTAGGCACAGGCACACGGAACCTCCTGCCTTCTAGAACACAGCAATGAGATCATAGTCTTAAAAAGGAGATTTTATTAACAAAACAAAGAAGACATACTTGGTAAAGCATTACTTGGCTGCTAGGTGTTACAGAGCAACGGGAAAAGGCAAGATTTAAAACGAGGAGAATTACAATGTACGGGGGAAGTAGAACATGGGCTCAGCAGAGCGGAGTCCAACAAACCCAAAAATAAAGAAAATAACCTAGTCATGTCTGATTAAGGTTGGTGCCTATGGCACCTTAAGGCTTATCTACACTACAGAGAAGATCGAAGCTGCTGCTGTCAATCTTCCAGGGTTCAAATTAACAGGACTAGTGAAGATACATACGCTAATTTGAACTGAGAGGGCACTCCCGTCAGCAGCAGTAGTCCTGCTCCTATGAGACGTAAGGGAAGCTGAAGGGAGCTTGTGCTCCCATAGACCTGCCACTGTGTGGATGGCACTAAAATGTGATTTAAGATACTTTGACTCCAGCTACACAATTAACATAGCTGGAGCTGCATATCTTAAGTCAACTTTCTCGTATACCAGGCCTTAGAGACTAACACAAATATATATAGTATCATGAACTTTTGTGGGCAAAACCCACTTCCTCCCATTCATCACATCTGCCTTTGAATTTGATGTGCACTTTTGGCCTCTGGTATTTTGCTTCTTCACCATTCATTCACCCAAGGAGTGTCTCTCCTTATGGTGGCAATATACCCCGCTGTTTTGTCTTTCAAAACAATATGGAAGCCACAAGAAAATGTGAATTTTTTGCTTTCACTTTTTAGCCAGCCAATGTTTTAAACCACTGCCAAGAACGCAACCATTTAAGTACCATAAACAAGTAACAACACATTAAGTTAGGGATAATTAGTTATTTTAAAAAAATGTTTGCTGTCAAATGCCTTGCAAAAAGCTGCAGTGCTAGCTATTTCTGATTACCTAAACACAAAAGTCAGTTGGGTGGCAGGTTCTCCTCTTGACCCTGCTTGGCAGCCTTCTATCATGTATTGCAGAATCTCAGTAGATAGCTTTTTAACTGTAAATAAAAAAATCACAAGATTCATACAGAGCTCTTGAACTGACTATCTGGAGAATAGTTCTGATGAAGTTTTTAATTGAGAAAAAATGGCATAACCTTCCTTTGATGTAAGTAAAATGACTGTATGAGAGGTTAATTAGGGTGGCTATAAAATCAGAATGAATGACATTATTCAATAGAATTATTACACAGCCCCACTGTTGTTATTTAAATCTGTAGATTTTAAGCATGGTCCCTTAAAAGGTGGAAAATGTATATTTTAAGCAGTGTCTCTTGAAGAAGCACTTGCTCCATGAAAAAGGAGGTTTATAATTCAGTTTAGGTTTTGTTTGTATTATTTGCTTCCTTTTCATGCCAAATGTAATCATGCCATTATACCTGCTCAGTTCCTGGTTTTAGTTTTATCTACTATCACCAACAGTATTTGCTATCTTCTTTCTCTTCCTTGTTTTGTTTTTTAAATACGTAATATATTTGCCCTTCCTTCCTTCCCATTTTATTTGGGATAATACTAATTTACAAAGATAACTTTATTCTTTCATCAACTTGGAGCGGTATTCAACACTTGGTTATGTAGGGGTCCTGGCCTTGGCAGAAAGTCAGCCTACATGCCAGGGTAAGACTTAGCTAACTCATGCTTCAAGAGAGGGTCTAAAACTAAACAGTTCAGTAGCGAAGTGGATGGTGCAGGCTGGGAAACAGGTAGCTATGGCTGGTAGAAGGTTACTGGTTCAAGTGCATCTAAAAAGCTACTTGATCACATAGCACCCTAGGAAAAGGCAGGGGGGAAGCTCCCAGTGACAGAGGGAAGTGAAAATTGCACCCCCACACTGACTACCTGCACTTGGGAAGGGTGAATTGAATTCTTTATTTTTATTGGCAGGTTGTGCAATCAAAATTAAACTCAGAATTGTTCCCTGTTAATATTAATAATAATTATTCTCACTACTGTGATGGCTTTGCAAATCAGTACACTGCTTTAAATAATTCAATGAAATATACAGCCTTTAGAGGTGAATACATGGCAGAGTTCTTCGACTGCTGTAGTCTCAAAGCCCTACATCAGGACAAACCTCCCTTTGACCACAGCTTTTATCAAGGGAGGCAGAAACTGGAACAGTGGAGTGGGGTAAAAAAGAGTAGGGCGATGTAAAGAACAGGAAATAACAATGTACACTTTGCCATATTCTGCCAACGTGCCTCAACCCTCTCTGTTGTGTAACAAACCTACCTACTTGGATGAAAAGAGCCAACTAAGTATAACATATTACATGTGTACAAACAACTTAAAGTTAACAAGCATCTCACCTTGTGTTTCATTAACTAATACCAGGCATTTTAAAACAGCAGGGAGAAGCAACTCTACGTCACATGCTTCAGTGCTCTTGGTTCTTTGCAATACTTGGAGGATGAAAGCCAGAACTGAGGCCAGGCGCGGAGGAGGGGAGTTACCTTTGAACTGAAGGTAGTTTTCACTAGAAGAAAATAAAAGCTCAGTCCATGACTTTTTCCCCCATGAAACAATGGCACAACAAATAAAATATTATACCCTTTAAATAGAGTGTTGGCATATTTCAACAGGAGAGCCATTAAGTAAATTTCTATCATTATGTAGGATCAGCTGATTCTTTTTGTCTTAAGTCTTATAAATTACTTTTAATTTGGGATAAGATGCCCCAATTTGAAAAGAACAATCCCAATATTCTTAGGTTTGTCTTACACAGGCACCTACCACCCATCACCTCGCCCCAATTTTTCATACTTGCTGTGTGGTCATCATACTAACAATTCAGCAGAGTGCTACAGTGTGGGAGGCTTACATGTCATCTATTATTGTTCTAACCCAGAAACTGTCACAATTATGGTAAAATACTCATATGACTGCAAAAGCTGAATCCGCAATACTCAATTGAACACATGCAAATGGCTACTTGTAAGCCACGGTACTCGAGGACATATCCTTAAATGCATAGGCTCTTTTCAAAACCATGCAGTATTTGACCCTTTGGATTTATGCTCTGTGGGCAAAGTTTTTCTCAGATACCCATATGATATCTCTACATCAGTTGGGTGCTCCCCTTATGTATACAGAACTTCCATTGTATAAGATGATTTTTTTTTCTTTTGTTTCCAGGAAATATCCACCAGTTTTCCAAGGAAAAAATACAGGCCTCCAAAAACAGGCTACCAAAATATTCTAAGACCTCTTAGTCAATTATTTTATTTCTTATATGTTTCCTGATTGTCTAAAACTCTAAAGTTATTCACAGTTAATATGGATTGAGGCTATTTTAACACAGTTGCTATTACTTCACCTTTGTCAACATTATATTGTAAAGGGACAGACAACCTCTGCCTCTGTTCAGTCAAAAAAATACAGCAGGCTCACATATAAAAGTTATAATGTATAAAACTGAAACCCTGTGGCACAAATTAATTTTGATGGCAAGCACAGTTTGAGTGTTCCTCCTTGGTGACTTCAAATGTTTTTCACCAAGAGGATGCAAGAATCTGAGCCATAGTTAGTCAAATTAGGAATGAGTTTATTCATCTGATAACATTTCATTTACTCATCAGCTAATGTAACAACTTATGAAACTGCAAAAAACCTGGAATCACAGAACACTAGAACTGGAAAGGACCTTGAGAGGTCATCAAGTCCAGTCCCCTGCCTCACGGCAAGACCCAGTACCATCTAGATCAGGGCTACTCAACACGTGGCCCGTGGGCCACTTACAGCCTGTTTGTTTGTGGCCCGCGGGTGGGAGCCAAAACAAAAAAAGTAGTCAATTTAACAGTCTTCTGCTGATATGCATTTTAGTAGTTAAATTCCTGGACTGTCATTGTGCTTTAAAAGTGCTGTCATATGGATGGAAATTGAGTAAATATTGCATTTTATTAATATCAGCGGAATTGACTTAAATGGGGCCTGTGTGTTGTGTAGTCTTGCCTTAATTTTTGTATTTATGCCCGTCAGTGTGAAAGAAGCTATTTGCATATATATTTGCATGTATATGCAAGCACACTTAAGTTGCGACCCTTGTCATGTGCTGTGAGTATCATTGTGGCCCCCTGGGCTTCCAAAGTTGAGTAGCCCGGATCTAGACCATCCCTGACAGATGCCTATCTAACCTGCTCTTAAATATCTCCAGTGATGGAGATTCCACAACCTCCCTAGGGAAATTATTCCAGTGTTTAACCACCCTGACAAGAAGTTTTTTTTCTAATATCCAACCTTTGATGCAATTTAATTCATTGCTTCTTTTCCTATCATCAGAAGTCATGGAGAACAAATTTTCTCCCTCCTTCTTGTAACACCCTTTTAGGTACTAAATAACTGGCCAGATAGCTAAAAGCATCTGAAGTGAAATATTGCTCATGAAGAATAAGCCCCGGTTTACACTAGAAACTTATATTGGTAGAGCTACATCTCTCAGGGGTATGAGAAAATAACTACACCTGTGCAACAGTTATACTAACCTAATGCCCCATATAGACAGCATTGGACTGCTTCCACTGACCTAGCTACTGCCTCTTCGGGAGGTAGCGATACAGCTGTGCTGCTGCAGCATGTTAAGAATAGACATTTTTACACGTAAAAATAAGTCAATAACAGCAACATTTCATAAAATTCCAGCGAAAGTGAGTACAAGGCATTACTATATACACTTTTCTGGATCAGCCAGGCTATGCAATGTTAATTTACCCCACAGTGTGTGTGCATTATGATACATTGTTTAATTATATGATCATATACTACTTTTTCTCCATTCCACATTCCCGTCAGCTCCCAGTCAGTCTCATTCCCCAGGCTCCTCAATTTGTCTCAGGCCTGGACTATGCTAGAAAATTAGGTCAGTTTAAAAAAATCCACATCCCTAAGCAACGTAGTTAAAATTAACCTAGCTGCCCAGCATAGACAGCACTAGGTTGACAGGAGAATTCTCCCACCAGCCTAGCTACCTGTCTCTCAGGGAGGTGGATTACTCATAGGGTATGTCTACACTTGCTCCCTATCTTGAGATAGGGATGCAAATGTAGTGTACCGAAATTGCTAACGAGGAGTAACAGTTATTTCGAGAGAAGGGTTTTCTCTTGAAATAACTCTGCTACACGGGGCTTTTTATTTCGCAATAATGCGATTTCAAAATGGCGGCCGGACGCAATTATGCTAATTAGGCATGGGATATTTAAATCCCGAGCTTCATTTGCAATTTCGGTACACTACATTTGCATCCCTATCTCGAGATAGGGAGCAAGTGTAGACATACTGACAGGAGAATCTCTATCTGCATTGAAGCACAACTGCAGCAGTGCTGCTGAAAGACTAAGGTCATGTCTACATAAAAAGCATATCTTGCCCCAGCTCTTCCCTGCCTCATCTCAGCTAGAGCTGGTGAAGATTTTTTTCAATTAAATGGGTTAAATAAAATAATGTTCCTTGGAATCAAAACTGTTAGAAGGAACCTATCGCTTTTGACAAACTGTTGTTGGGACTACTCTTCTGGTGTGGGAGGGAATTTTTGGCAGAATACCCAATGGTCTGATGGTTAGAGAAATCTCAGGGATATAAAAGACTCAGATTCAAATAACTGCTCTTTCCGATTCAGAACAAGGACTTACACTTGGTTCTCCCACATCCCAAGTGAGTGTCCTAACCACCAGGTTATTGGGCATTCTGAGATGGTCGGCAGGGCTCTTTCCCTGGTTTAAAAAAGAAAAAGGGAATCGTTTTTGCTTTGGAATAGTAACATTTTTGAAGTATCAAAAATGTTAGTAGGCCTAGAAAACTGTTACCCACCCAGCTCTACTCACCAGCTCCCCTCTCCCTGTTTCCTTGTCAGTCAATACCAGTCTTCATATGATCCCAGTCTCCCCCTCAATCCACTGGCTCCCCGTTGCAGCTCTTTCTCCCAGTTTCTTTGTCCAGCAAGCCCTACTCTTTTTTACCCCACTCCACTGTTCCAGTTTCTCTCTCCAACTATCCTTTTTCATTCTCCAACCAAAGCTCCTCGTTCCAACCCATTCTCTATGCCTCCCAATCGGGCTCTTGTCCTCTCTGCTACAGAATCATTCCGCTTTTTCCTGCCTGAGCCGAGGGGAAGGTACTGACAACACAACAGAACCAGGATCCCTGTGTTCAGTATCCAAATACAGTCCAGAGCTGCAACCACAAGGAAAGTCATTCTCAGCCCCAGGATGGATGGAATCTTTGGAGAATTTAGTTGTGAAGCTCTAGAATGTTTCTACTGAGCATGCGTGAAGTGTGGTTTTTCGAGCAGCTTATAATTTAGCCAAATTTGGGAGAATTTTTCCTGACAAAAATTCGTATGGGTAGATGGTTCCAGCCGAGTGCCAAATTTCAAATCCCTGCTCCAAAGTACAGAGGCATTAGAGTATCTCAAAGAAAAGATCAGCAGCTTTTTTTTTAAAATGGGCAGGCCAATGTATTTTTCCATAGCCTCATTCTAAGATATGGCTGAAACATTTTGGCTGAAATTTTCCAGATATGTTCAGCCTGAGGGAAACACTCAGCATGTAAAATTTCAACCCAAATGGTTGAGTTTGGCAAACTTGTAAGTAACTGAAAATAGGGTCTTAGAAAATGTCAAACAACCCTAACCATCTATAATACATAATCGATTATTACAGCAACTTCACAAAGCACCTATCAAGTGATTTTCATTGGTACAACTCAAAGCACTTTACAGAGGTGGGTGGAAATATTAAGCCAATTTTATCTATTAGGAAACTGAGGCATTGAGTGGTGAAGTGATTTCCCCACAATCAGAATATCAATGGCAGAGCTCTAAATAGACCCTGATCTTCTCCCTCCTCAGTCCAATGTCTCATCAATTACTCAGATTACCTGTGATATTATCTGTCACATTAATTAATGGTTACAATACAGTATATATTTTCCCAAGGATCTGACTGAGAGACGTAGGCAGTAAGTTTATTTGATGTATAGTATTTTAGCATAGTTTTGTGGTGGTTTGTTAAGTTCAAGCTTCTGCGCATGTGCCTACAAACTAAGAAGGGTAAATTTTAAATGAATAAATAATGGCTCCTGTGCAGGGCATTTGCCTTCTCTTCTGTTCTTTATCTTGTGTGTTCTCAGTTCACAAGGACCAGCATCTCTGATGTACTATTCAAAGGAGCCCTGAACTGAGGTTCATTTCAGAGATTCTTCTCCCTGCTGTTTTCTAGCCTGCACATTCCAGAAGTAATAGACGAAAAATTAAATATATATATTTGCACAGCTTTATCTTTTTTCCTCACTTCAACTTCATTTAAAAAGAAAACTGAAATAAACCAATATATTAATGTATCTGACATAACTCTTTTCGCACATAAGTCACTACAAATGTAAATTAATTCATCTCCTGTTTACATATTTAAAAAAAAAGAGAAAGACATGCCACCTGAAAATTATGCTCTTAGCTGATCTGTATAGTCTGTGTTCTTATTACAGTAATTCTCCTTTCCCCTGCCATCAACCACCCTCTGATGTTTGCTACAGCCAACTGTTCCATCTTGACTTAATTTAGATTAAAAACTCTTTAAAGCAGGGACTCTCTCTTACGTGTTTATACAGTACACAGTACGGGGGGCTAGCTCCAGACAGGGAACTGTGTGTGCTACTCCAATATAAATAAAATTCATACCACCATTGCCCCCTCATGGATTATTTGAGAGTAAGTGTAGGGATCTATATATTGGCTCTCTCCTTCTTAGGCCTTACTTTACGACATTTGCTGTGGTCTTCCGTAGATGTAAGGTCTGTGGGATAGTAGTAGAATTGCATAATGCTAGCAGCATGGGATGCTGTCCAATTCCTGGATAAGATGGTGAAGGAGGGAGAAAGCGCCCAAAATACTGCTGAATAACACTCCCTAGCAGTTGGTTCAAATAGGCAACTTGAGTTTGGGACTGACAGCAAACAAAGGACAAGCCCTGTAGAGAGTAAATTCAGAAAGAAAAGAAAAAATGAGCAATATTAGTAAGTGTCCAACATCCTCCTCCTAACTGCAATAGTTTTTTATGCCTAAAGCTGCATGAGAGATATTGTCGCATGCAAAATGGTAACTGTGGCTCACATATTCACTGCATAATAAGCGAATCTCATTGCTCTATAAGGCACATTGTGACACTGGAGTACGGAAGGCACGAAGTGAAGCTAAACATTGTTCCTAATAATGTCATAATAGAAAAAATAACTCGTAGAATAAGGATTTGATATGAAACTATTGGGGTTTTTCTATTGGATACAGGAAACAAGTTTGAGTTAGACACCAGCAATACTGGATTTCTTTTGGGGAGTAGGGCGGGGCCAGGGGATAGTCACACCAGTTTAAAGCAAGGCTTGTTTCAGTGCAACTTATCTTGAGTATATCACAGTTTACATTTACATTGCTGAAGGCTGTCTGTCTATTGGTACACTTACAATGATTTAATTACATACTATAGAAGTGAAAACAAACAGTGAAGAAAAGAAAATATCAATGGAATACCAACCCTGAGAAAGGCTTCTGGTCAGTACTGTGTGGCCAAAGTTCTGTTTTCCTTGTGAAACAATCCTGCAGCATAGGATTATAAAAGGACTTGGGATGCACTCTATACAGGGGAGGAACTGATCATTTTCTCCTACTGGGGGCACTAAAGTTGATAAAATAGGTCTGCAAAGGTGCTTTGATTCACTTGTTGTTCTAACTAAGAGATCATGCTGATTCTGTAACAGTTATATCAGTGGTGGGCAATCTGTGGCCCACAGGCCACATGCAGCCCATTGGGGTTCTGTGTATGGCCAGAGACACATTTTATTTGCCATTGCCCATATGCAAGGTTGCTAGATTCTGCTGCCTTCTGTCCATATAGTTTGTATCCTACTGGTATAACTAAAGTGACACGCAGGTGAAGCAAGGGCATGTGAAGCATGGTATATGCTGATTGCACAAAACATTAACTTAAGAGCCTTGTGCTCCCTCTGCATCCAATCAAAGTGCTGCTATGGTTCAGTTGGCACAATCCGTAAATTCTAAGTGCAGTTAGCAAAACTACCCTATCCCAGGACTCTGTCTTAGTTATAACAATCTTGCAGCTCACTGAGACGAAGGAGGGTCACTCATGTAGCCCACTCACCAGCCTAGGTTGCCCATCACTAAGCTATACACAAAACACACCTTACATCAATTCAAGGAAATGCAGACTGAAATTGGCCAGGATCATATCAATTTCACTGCAATAATCTACTTATACATTTCAGCATTAAAATTATACCAGCAGTAGAGAGATATGTGGAAATGAAGAAAATATTGAATACAACCCAAATGTGTATAGGTAAAGAGCCAAATTCACAGGAGCAGTGAACTGGTCCATAGTCTAGATAAGTTCTAATATTTTTCAGCTTCCAAAATTTACTCAATGCTTTTTTTGGCACAGCATAATTCTTCAAATACAATTTTACAGCCAATGGTAACAAACAGTAAAAACTGATTTGTTTTTTGAAATGTCAAAGTTGTTTTATTTTTTAAGCATTTGGAATTAACTATTTTCACCTCTTTTTTTAAACAGTTTAAACAAAAAACTTATTGAAATGTTATTTACCAAAATCCAAAACCAAAAAAAGGGTAAATGATGTCTTGATTATTTTTTTTAGTACAAAGATTAAAAAATATATGTCAATGTCAACAATTTCTGGTGAAAATGTTTAATTTCTGAAAGGCCATCTCTAATTTTGGATGTAAAATACACCCAGACACAAAATAATTTAAAGAAAAAAATGAAGAATCATTTCAGTAGCAACTATCAGCTTCCTAAGAACCGCATAGTGGTGAAATCAGGAGACAATGTTCATTATTGCTCCTTTTTTTGTTGCCTCTTTCCTAGTGGTGGTTTATTTTATGGAGTAAGAAGAAAAATCATTAGAGGCATGTAAAAAAATTAACAGTGGAAAACCTGATGGGTTTTGGTTATCACATGACCAACGCAGAAAAACAAATTCCATTAAAATTTAAAATAAAATACAATGAAAAAAAACTAGGCAGCAAATGACTTTCTAATGTGTGAGCTGAATAATGTTTTTGATTAAATAAAAACTCTACCTGTAAGACAGGTTTCTATAGGAGTGCATTCATCCTAATTGGTCCTCCTCCCTTCACAGGTGACCCACAGGAAAAATAATGAGACAGAGAGAAAAGATAGCCCTCTAGTGTCACAAAGGGTCATAATAGAGAGTGCACTCAGAAATCAGAAACTTCCTTGGAATTCACACACTCATAGGTTGATCAAACATGCTATAAGTCGTCTTGATATTTTCTGGAAGAGAGCGCTATTTTTTTGGAGAACACATGTTCTGGTACCATGTCAAGAGAGAATGAAGTCCAGAAACTCAAGAACAGAGATGTCGCCTGACGATAGGTCAATCACCATTGAAAGAATGTTCTAAGTGTGTCTTATGTGACATACACGCAGTTTTGTTGTTGTAAATTATTTGGTATTTCTGATGAGACACTACAACAGATGTGCATGGAAGATTGCTTCTTGTGGCACTGCTGTTAATAAGCTTTAACAAATTCCATCTTGATTTTTTTACATTCCAAAAACTAGCATGGCTACCTGTTATCTAAGACTACTCTTAAGTCTCCTGAATGCTTCAATACTAGAAACAAGGGAGAAAATGCACTAATTTAGCAGAGCTAAGCGACAGAAAGACCACCACATATCTTGGGAGTATCGGATACACTTGTTTACAGCTTCTCTTTTTCACAGGTTGAAGAAATAATAATGTTAACATTATTATTAAACGGTTGCCTTGTTTTCTCCCCACTATTGCCATGCTTCAGAAAAGCATGGCAGAAGTGGGGAAAAACAAGGCAACCATTATCCACTTCTCTGGAATGCCTGCCTTCTTTCTTCTGATTCATCCATCTATCTGTCAATCATCTATGAAGAGACAAAGGCCTATTAGTATGGGTTGCTAGTACTACTCACTGCAAAAACACCAGGCTGTCTAATGACAATGTATAATATCAGTTCCACTGATTAAATAAATATGTTCACAAATGTCTGTTGCACGGTGCCTATTAAACACATGCTATAATTCACAAATGCAGTATTGAACTTGTTCAGATCTCTGAGAGTACAGTACAGATAAGGATTTTGAAGTCCTGTTCTTTGAGATGCTGAGCATGCTCAGTTGCATTAAAGACAACAGGAGCTGTGCTTTCCAAGATCAAGCTCTTACAACATTTCTGGAAATAATACTGATAATTTCAACAGGGTACACTAAAGGCCCCTGCATATTTAATACATATTAATTTCATATACACCATATTCTGAAATACATTCATACCACTAACTTTGGAAGTAATAACTTTAGAGCACAAAACTGTTACATTCAACATTATTGGTAAAGGAATCCCAACACTCCTCCAAATCATTTTCTAAATCCATTTTATCAGCAATCAGAATGATTTTCAGATTCCCAGTAATAAACTTCAGCAATTCATTAATACATAAACTCAGTTCACAATGATGTTTCCATAAAATGCCTAATGTTAGATATTAGCTCACAAATAAAAACAATGCCATGAAAAATGTAAAATGGCCATCCATTCATTTTCTTGGCACTTTGCATTCTAATGTCTGACACTTAAAATAGTGTGTACACAATGTTGACAACAAATCCTATCATAAGAACGGCCATACTGGGTCAGACCAATGGTCCAATCTGCTAACAGTCCTGTCCTGTCTGCCGACAGTGGCCAATACCAGATGCCGCAGAGGGAGGGAACACAACAGGTAATCCTCACATGATCCCTCCCCTGTCACCAATATCCAGACAAACAGAGGCTAGAGACAGCATTCCTACCTATCCTGGCTAATAGCTATTGATGGACCTAACCTCCATGAATCTATCTAGCTCTTTTTTTAGCCCTGTTAAAGTCCTATCAAATTTTTAACTACAGCTTTTCTTAGGCCAATAGCAATTTCAATAGTATCACATGAGGACTGTGGTGGTTTGGCAAATCTGTCTACATACAAACTGCTGGATTTTATGAAATTCATTGTATTTGGAATCAGCCACCTGCTACCACGGCTGGTGGCACATCTCTCCCAGACCAGGGACAGTGGAAATTCATTAACATGAACTGCCACAAAGAGTAAGAGCCCTTTAGAACAAAGGGATAGCTAAAGCCTTTGGAACCTGATTTTCCTCAGATTGTCTGCAGAGAAATGGAAAATCCCCAGAAAGAGAACAAAAAAACAAAAGCCAGGCATTAGGCCTGTGTAGCCGGCCAGAGTAAGTCTCAGGTCCGACACTGGGCTCTCAAGGTACAAAATACGCCACACAGGTATCTGTCAAACACAAGTAGTTTATTTCCTGACAGCTAACAGCTGTGCCCCATAAATGGTAGAACAACATAACAAAGAAGCGGCATATCTTACGTCCCTTCCTGCAAGCCTGGAACCCCGGATAGGCTGCGGACGAAGTGGGAAGTTGTCTCAGCTTCCGAGGCACCGGTACTCAAAGTCCATCGGTGAGGTTCGATTTGCTAGGCTCTGAGGCAGCCTTAAATACAGTTTTCCTGCCTTGTTTGGCAGTTTGGAAATTTCCAGGGGTTACTCATTAGTGTTGATGTAGGGCTTAGCTGTTAGTTATCGATCTGGTTCTGATGTAGTTCTACTTGTTCTCTGGCCCTGTTTCCGTGATCAGTATGTTAGGGTAAACAGAACTGTTTATGCGTTCTTGCCCTTTACCCTTATCTCATTCTTGTTCTTGCTATACTGGCAACAATGCTTATCTTAAGTGGCGTATGTTCCCAAAGACTTGCTTCTGGCTCATCAGATGTAGGGAAAAGGGAAAGGGGGGGGGGGGAAGAATGCAGGCCTCACCACCCCTAAACTAGCACGTACAAAGTTCTTCTGCAATTGACCACTACAGCTTGGCTCTTAAACTGAGATGCTGGACACAGACAAAGGGGCATGGTTTCTGGTTTGGACAGAACCCTTTGACTGACAGACCAGCTCAAGATCGCTTGAGGAATCAATAAGAAGATTGCATGACCAGGGAGAGAAGACTGAGTCACATGAGTCAAGTCCAGAGACACCTGAAGGGGCTGGCAACAAAACCAAACCCGTCTTGGAGTGGTGAGGGCAAAGAAGGGAGGTTTTTGCACGGATCTGTGAAGCTCTAGGCTTTCTCTATGAAAACAGCAGGTGTGGTTTGCAAACCACTATGATAGAAATCTGGGATAGGGTGTGCTTAAGCTACAAAGGAGATTGGGGTGGGGAAGGCAGTACCTATTTTGGGATCTAGGGCAAGTGGATTATAAAAGGGTACCAGGCAGAAAGACAGCCCTAAGGAGTGAGGTTAGAGGGCAGAGACAATGACTGGAACCTGACCAGATTCAGAGCAGAATGGCTCCAGCATACAGGTCAGCAACAGGCAAGGCTAGTGAATGTGTTGCATGAGTGGTCCTCCATATTAGTGGGCTGCAAGACTGAAATCGGGCATGTGCAAACCATGACCCCAAGAAAAAGATTAAATACATTGCACTTGATTCTCCTTCTTTATCATGCCTTTTCAACACAACGTGATCCATTATTGGGAACAAATTAAATTGCTTGCAAAAGTAAAGTGGAAAGAGTGCACAGCTCTCACAAAGTTGCGTGCAATTAGCATGCACCTCACACAAGTCATTTCTTTAAATGTGTGTCACTTCTCATTTTGCCAGGGGCCTCTCTCCCTCCACTCCAGACCCACCTCACTCCATCCCCTGCCAAACCTTTTCCCTGCTTCCTCTCCTCCTCCCCTGAGTGTGCCCCGTCCCTTCTTCGCCCCCTCCCTCCAGCATTTCTGGAGTGCTGTGAATCCACTGATTCATGGAGTTCAGGCTCTGGGAGGAAGAGGAAGGAGTGGGAAGGGAGCACAAATCTGTTGATTCATAGTGCTCTGGAGATACTGCGAGGGAGGGGAAGCTCCATCAGGACTGTGTCAGGGAAAAAAAACAAGGAGCAGTGCTTAATTTGTAATGAAAGAGGTGCCAGAGCGCAGGTAATTTTTTTACATTCATAATTGATGCAGCAAGCCCAGAGGTACCGGGGTATAAACAATCAAGTTTAGACGTTCAGCCCTGGCAGGTCCTGACACATAAGAACATAAGAATGGCCGTACTGGGTCAGACCAAAGGTCCATCTAGCCCAGTATCCTGTCTTCCGACAGTGGCCAGCACCAGGTGCCCCAGAGAGGGTGGACCAAAGACAATGATCAAGCGATTTGTCTCCTGCCATCCCTCTCCAGCCTCTGACAAATAGAGGCCAAGGACACCATTTTATCCCCTGGCTAATAGCCTTTTATGGACCTAACCTCCATGAAATTATCTAGCTTCTCTTTAAACTCTATTATAGTCCTAGCCTTCACAGCCTCCTCTGGCAAGGAGTTCCACAGGCTGACTACACTTTTATTAGTTTTAAACCTGCTACCCATTAATTTCATTTGGTGTCCTCTAGTTCTTCTATTTAGGGAACTAATAAATAACTTCTCTTATCAGCCCTCTCCACACCACTCATGATTTTATATACCTCTATCATATCCCCCCTCAGTTTCCTCTTTTCTAAACTGAAAAGTCCCAGTCGCTTTAACCTCTCCTCATATGGGACCCGTTCCAAACCCCTAATCATTTTAGTTGCCCTTTTCTGAACCCTTTCCAAGGCCAAAATATCTTTTTTGAGGTGAGGAGACCACATCTGTACACAGTATTCGAGATGTGGGCGTACCATAGTTTTATACAGGGGCAGTAAGATATTCTGGGTCTTATTTTCTATCCCTTTCTTAATAATTCCTAGCATCCTATTTGCCTTTTTGACCGCCGCTGCACACTGCGTGGAAGTTTTCAGAGAACTGTCCACGATAACGCCAAGATCTCTTTCCTGATTTGTCGTAGCCAAATTAGCCGCCATCATACTGTACGTATAGTTGGGGTTATTTTTCCCGACGTGCATTACTTTACACTTATCCACATTAAATTTCATTTGCATTTTGTTGCCCAATCACTCAGTTTGGTGAGATCTTCTTGGAGTCCCTCACAGTCTGCTTCTGTCTTGACTATCCTAAATAGTTTGGTATCATCTGCAAACTTTACCACCTCACTGCTTACCCCTTTCTCCAGATCATTTATGAATAAGTTGGACAGGATTGGTCCCAGGACTGACCCTTGGGGGACACCACTAGTTACCCCTCTCCATTCTGAAAATTTACCATTTATTCCGACCCTTTGTTTCCTGTCTTTTAACCAGTTCTCAATCCATGAAAGGACCTTCCCTCTTATCCCATGGCAATGTAATTTACACAAGAGCCTTTGGTGAGGGACCTTGTCAAAGGCTTTCTGAAAATCTAAGTATACTATATCAACTGGATCCCCCTTGTCCGCATGTTTGTTAACCCCTTCAAAGAACTCTAATAGATTAGTTAGACATGATTTCCCTTTACAGAAACCATGTTGACTTTTGTCCAACAAATTATGTTCTTCTACGTGCCTCACAATTTTATTCTTTACTATTGTTTCGACTAATTTGCCTGGTACTGAAGTTACACTTACTGGTCTGTAATTGCCAAGATCGCCTCTAGAGCCCTTTTTTAAATATTGGTGTCACGTTAGCTACCTTCCAGTCATTAGGTACGGAAGCCGATTTACAGGATAGGTTACAAACCACAGATAATAGTTCAGCAATTTCCCATTTGAGTTCTTTTAGAACCCTTGGATGAATGCCATCCGGTCCCGGAGATTTGTTAACATTAAGTTTTTCTATTTGTTCCAAAACCTCCTCTAATGACACTTCAATCCGGGACAGTTCCTCAGATTCATCACCCACAAAGGACGGTGCAGATTTGGGAATCTCCCCAACGTCCTCAGCCGTGAAGACTGAAGCAAAGAAATCATTTAGTTTCTCCGCAATGGCTTTATCGTCCTTGATTGCGCCTTTTATAGTTCGATCGTCTAGGGGACCCCACAGGTTTTTTAGCAGGCTTCCTGCTTCTAATGTACTTAAAAAACATTTTGTTATTTCTTTTTGAGTTTTTGGCTAGCTGTTCCTCAAAATCTTTTTTTGCTTTTCTTATTACATTTTTACACTTGATTTAACAGTGTTTATGTTCCTTTCTATTTATCTCACTAGGATTGGACTTCCACTTCTTAAAAGATGCCTTTTTGTCCCTCACTGTTTCTTTTACACGGTGGTTAAGCCACGGTGACACTTTTTTAGGTCTCTTGCTATGTTTTTTAATTTGGGGTATACATTTAAGTTGGGTCTCTATTATAGTGTCTTTAAAAAGTTTCCATGCAGCTTGCAGGGATTTGGCTCTAGTCACTGTGCCTTTTAATTTCTGTTTAACTAACCTCCTCATTTTTGTGTAATTCCCCTTTTTGAAATTAAATGCCAGGGTGCTGGACTGCTGAGGTGTTCTACCCACCACAGGAATGTTGAATGTTATTATATTATGGTCACTATTCCCAAGCGGTCCTGTAACGGTTATTTCCTGGACCTGATCCTGCACTGCACAAATTAAGCACTGCCAGGGAACCAGGCCCATACCATTTAGAACTTTATAGAAAACCATTTTTTGAAAACTACACCAAAAAGCCCATTGGTTGTTGGCACAGACCGTGTTACCCACTCTCGGTGGGTGATATTCCACACAGCAATCAGGCAGCCACATTCTATAGTAACATCTGTTTCCAGATGATCAGAAGGTGTAGACTGCTTCTCAAAATGTCCACAAACCAGCAAACTAAGTCATAGGCTGCTCTGTCATTATAGAGTGATATTAATTTTCCTATGACATTCTATCAATCACAATATGACTTCTGGATAAAGGATGAAAGCTCGGGGATGCCTCTAATGTCACCAGAACCTCTGAATTTAATCATTGCCTTGTATTACTTAGTTGCTTTTAAGGTCAGTAGCAAGAAGTTTATGCTCAAAGTGGAGGTTTTGAAGAACCATAAAGAAGGGTTTTTACAGAGAATAATGTGCACATTTATTTATTGAAATAATAAGTCTTTTCTTTTCTTCACCCTCAATGTACACAACCTCCTGCACCTCCAGTAAACCTTACCATTTTTTGAGAGTAAGTGAGAATGTGTGTGTGTGGGTGGGTGAGTGGGTAGGGGAGAACGAGACTACCACCAATACTGGAACCAATGACTGGATCAAGTCTACTATCAAACTACTGAGATAACAACAGTGTCTTCTCAGAAAGTACACAAGCAGAAAACAGGGAAAAACAAATGTTAAAACTTATCTCATCCTTACCAAACTAGAGTGTTGTTCATAAAACCACTCATAAGGTACATTTTCAAATACATATTTGCTTTCTAATCTCAACCAGCGTCCTTTTATCCTTTATGCTTATTTGATCTGCTATGTCAAAAGTCCCTCATTTCACAAGCCAATGTTGGTACGTCAGCTAAATCTTCTCTATACACAATGATCAGGCAGCATATATTGGAGTGCATCTGCCACCACTGCTGAACACGCCCAGGGAGAAGTGAACCAACGGGGGTGGCATTTTTTTCTTCCACCCCCAACAAGAGGAAAAATTCTGCTTCTTCTTCAGCTTGTTTTACATGAGATCAAAGCCATTTTTGTGGGGAAAAAAATCCATTGCTATTCAAGAAGTTGTTTGTTTACTGATAAAGAAATTCAGATATTTACCTGAAGATAAAGAGGAAGATTCTCTCGAATGGCAGATAGCATAACTGCAGGCAGCTCTTTGTCTTGCTGAAACACCACAAGTGGCAACAGCAAGCTATCTATGATGCGGAACAAAAGCTGTTGTGCTTTAGAAGTTGCCAGTATTGGTGCCCAGGACTTTACAAGGCATCCTATTGAACAACAGTCAAGAAACCCAAAAAAGTAAATTACAAGAAGGCAAAAAAAATTCCAAGCAGGCAATCTGTTAAGTTACAGTATCCATGGTTACCACAGCAACCCAGTTATCTTATTTTCAAGTACAGACCAACCTGTTTAGTGAACCTGGATATAATAAAAGTCCATTTACAATACAGCAAAAGAGAAGTCCCAAATTGTTTCAGTGCAAGATAATGTACTAATTGTAATTTTGTTTTGTAAAAGGAAAGCCTACAATGTAAAAGGAGGCCATCTTATTACATCTCTATGTTATAAGCGTTCCACTATTTATCTACTGAATTTGGTATATTAATGCTTACACTACATCTGCTGCTCCCACACATGCCATACTATGGGTTCTCAAACTTTATCAGTGTAAATCACATCTTCAACCAAGAGACTGTCTTTAGCTTCCTTTCACAACTGTATAACATCCCTATGGCTATAAGGAAATTATTTACATGGAAGAGCAATATTAGGGAAATATTTTATATATTTCAGCTACTTTTAATGCAATTTATTAGCTGAAAACAGGAAGTCAACTCCACAGGAACCAGGTGCCTCTCTACAGACTGCTGGTGGAAGTTTGGAAACTTCCATGCTACATAGGAGTAGCACTTCTTAAATTTTGTCAACACTTTTGTATATTGATTTACACAGTTCCCTGTCCTTAGTTTTAGAGTCTTACTTGAAGGGTGTTAATGTAAAATGTTAAAGAGTGTTATTGTAAAATTACCCTGATACCCAAGAAAGCTGAAGTGTAGTTTTTATTGCAGAAATGTGCATACTCAACAGATTTTTATTACTCAATGCACAGTGCAACTAATATACAGTCTAAAAAAACAGATTCTTGCCCACAAAGTAATTCTCATCAACTGAGCCCAATCGGAGTGTATATGAAATTAACAACAAGAAAGGTTTCCTAGTTTACAAAGTACAGAAGCATTCAAAAAAAAAAAAAACATTCAAGACAAAGTAAGGACTGGAAGACATCAAAAATAGGTTTTTACAAGATGTTATTAATATAGAAAAGTCAACCCATTACCATCTCTAAAAACAACGAATAATAACATTAATCTTGTGGAGTAAAACAAAACATGGTGATCAATCATAATGAAACAGAGTGATCACCTAGCAATATGTCTAATAATGCTACCTAGTGCCCCACTTTTTTTCAACTACCATACAAAAATATTTGGAACAAGCATAATCACTCAGACCCCACTGTTCTATGTCCATAGCCACTGATACTCTGTATTTGGTGGCAAAGGGCCATGCAGTTTAAAGACACATATGATCCCATAGAGTGACTTCCAGATTTATCTGGAAAGCATCTTACTATACAATTACAGTTTTACAAGCTCACAGCAGGTGAAGAAATGACTAGGATTACTTTCACTAACAGAACAAAACCATAACTCCCATTTCACTACTTTTTTATTAAAGGAAGAGGACAATTTCTTGTGCCCAGTGATACAATTTCAGATTCTGATAATATCACCATTTCCTATGGGAAAGGAAGGAGAGGGACAAATTGCCCTTTAGTCACTTTATTATATAGAAAAGTTTCTGGCGCCTGGATAACTAACACAACTCAGTGTTGACAGCTTATGAAAAGCATTCACCCATTTCTAATTCTGTTAAATTAGCTATATAGTCAGCATGCTACTCAAATGTTAGTTTTGCTTATTTCAGTGAACAATGCCCACTGTTTTAAAGATGGCACTTTTACTATATATGTATATCCACATACAACCCTCTATCTTTTATTTCAAAGTAGGCTGTGGGTCAGATTCTGGCAATGTTATTCATAGGTAATACCACCATATTCTTCAAGTGGTTCCATTGGTTTTAATGGCACTACTCAAGGAGTAAAGACCTATTTGCCGTGAGTAAGGCTGACAGAATATGGCTTTTAATAATGAGCACACAAGATTGAAGAGTGCCAAAGTACTGCATAAAGAGTTGATAATTTACACAGACTCATGAACTACTATAGCTTTATAGCAAAGATACTGCAGACTCAGAAAAATCTAGTTCCATTGCCATTTTTCCTAGTTTTGTTCCAGTAAAGATTTTTCACTGAACAAAAATATTAAAACTTCATACTTTCAAATGAAAGCTCAACTTTGTTCTATTCACAGCACATCTACAGAGGAAGGATTATTTTTGGGGGAGAGAAAATACCTCTACGTTTCAGAGGATCAAGATAAAAGGGTGAGAAAGATAAGAGAAAAATTAGGAATTTTGCTTTATAAAAGTTTTCTGATATTTACTCTTTTAAACATCAGAAAAATAGATTCTTAAAAAAATCCATACAAAAAGTTGTTTGTTGATGTGGTGTTGAGCAAATATTTTACTCATTCCATACACAAAACTATTTCCTGTGAAATTATGAAAGAAGATGAAGAATGGTTGAAAAATAATTACCAATAATTGAGTAAGTGAGCTGCAGGCCTTCGGCAGGTCCTTTCTTCTTCAAATAAGGTTTTACATACTTTACCACATCACCTAGATATTCCAAAGTCTTTGTTACCATGGCAGATTTCTCAGCTACCGTCTGAAGGCCGCTGTAAGTTATACCAACAGCCTGTAAACAAAAGGAAAGTGAAATAGACCAGACTGTTGAGTTTAGTTTGTTTTTGTTAAATATTGTGCTGAAGCTTAGCTAAATACTTTTTCCAAAAAGCATACTCAGGTTTTGATTTTACATGGCACATTGTTTATAAAAGGTATAGTACCTTAATGAATTGTATAAGTGCATTCTTAGGGTCTTGCTTGAAGACGGACTCATCAAAATGTGCCCTTGAGAAGATGTTCTCTACTTCTGAGAATTTAAAAACCAGTCTTGTCATTTCAGTCAGCTGCTCCACATAAACTTTCCCTGTTATAAAAGGGAATATAACTAAGAATGCAGTACACTTTGTCAGTCAACTTCACTTATGATTAAGGTTTCTATTTACCTGTTAACAAAGTCATGAAGTAAAACACGATTCAAAAATATGAAGATACAGTGGGTAAGAGTAATGAGCATTACAAGTAATGCAAAACCTCCACTCTATCATTAGCCTTCCTAGGAATTCACAGACTATACATGAACAATAGCTTTTAAAAGATTTAATCTACAGATAATTAGAAGTACAATATTCTAAATAAGAACCAAATAAGTATCCTTCAGTACATAAGGAGAGAGCAGCCAAGAAAATCAAAATATCCCATCTAAAATGGCAAAGAATTATTCATAATTGGATGTTTTTCTTTTTAGAGAGTTCACAGTATGATTCCTAGTTATTTACTTCAGATTTTCACTTTTTTCAGAGCAGTTCTTCATGGGGGAAAAAAATAGCATGTCTCCTTGGGAGCAAGCTTTTGTTCTTTGCTTCCAAGGAAACAAGCTCTCTTATCTTTGTTTGTGATAACTTTGTCATATACTGAACAGGCAAAACATCAAGAAATAGCACAAGCCATGAAAAGAAGCACATTTTGTAATTAGGTAAAAGTAAAGAAATGCAAACAAACATATATTTCTGATATATGGAATTGTTACAGCAATTCAAACACAAGGGAAATGTGAACACTTACCAAATGTTCGCTCAGCATCTGTCCTGGTCAATGTATCAGTAGACTGATCAATGTACATTTGCAAAATGCATCGAAACCAAGAACGTACTGACAAGGCTTCATAGGATGTATGTCCCATACCACAAAAAGCTTCTGACAATGCGCTGCAAGAAATGGAAGTAAGGGGAAAGGAAATATGTAAGGAGCTGGGCAAAAGCCTCATTTTACTTAATGATTATAGAGTTTTAGCAACCTTATTTGTAACTGTCAGCCTACATAACACAGATAGAGGGCCAAACTTTGCATTGTTTTAAAAACATGGAAACTACAGAATTTTACACAAGAGTTTACAGGTGCCAGGATACAGATGATGTGCTAAATTCATTAGTGTCGTATGTGATAATATAACTTGCAGGTCAGATGTAAGACAAACAACTGTTAAAGAGAAAAATCTATACTTTTGTTATTTTTCAGTCTAGAAATGGGAGTCTCTCTATATCACTACACCTAAGGATGAGAAGTGATTTGTTTAAGCAAATAAGTCTTTGACCAATCAAAAATAGCTAAGGAGAAAAATCTCACTAAGATAATCCAGAGATGCCACAGGCAACTGTGAACTGTTCTCTACTATCCTCATCTATAAACACAAAGAGGGTCAGTTTTTAATACAGTCTATGTGACTTTATTGGTATTATTTATCTGAACACATTATGTATTTTAATTCTGTAATTGATAACAGTGCTAACAGAGATCCGTACTTTGCTCTGAGAACTTTTACTGTACATTAGGACGTTAGAATTACGTTGTAGGGATGTGAACGACTAGTTGACTAATTCGCTTCCTTCCCATTGCTCCCTCTATCAGAAAAACAGGCAGCGGGGGGGAAGAGAGGGCGGATTGTGGGGAGGAGTGAGGAGAGAAAGGAGTGCTTCAAAGCCGCAGCGCTGCATGGAGCCCGGGGTCTGTTGCTTTGAAGCGCCACATGGAGCTGGGGTCAGCTGAGAACTCCATGTGGTGTGAGAGGGGGCTCAGGGCTAGGATATGGGATTAGATTGCTGGAAGTTAGGGTGAAGGAAGGGGTTCTAACCTTGGGCAGGGGGTTGGAGTGTGGGTGTATGTTCGGGCTCCAGCCAGGCAGTGCTTACCTCAGGTGGCTCCCAGTTAGCAGTGCAGCAGGGCTAAGCCAAGTTCCTTGCTTGCTCTGGCTCAGTGCGGCTCCCAGAAGTGGCTGGCATTTCCAGCTGCTACGCAGATGAACCAGGGGGCTCTGTACCTCACCCATGCCTGTTGGTGCTGCCCCCATAACTCCTACTGGCCGTGGTTCAGAGCCAACGGGAGCTGCAGAGCCGGCGGTCAGGGCAAAGGAAGTGCACAGAGTTTCCCCGATCATACATGCATCTAGGAGTTGCAGAGACATGCTGGAGTTGCATAGACCCAGGGCAGGCAAGTAGCCTACTTTTAGCCCTGCTGAACAGACTTTTAATCACCCAGTCACCGGTACTGACCAGAGCTTCCAGGGTTCCTTTCAACCAGGTATTCTGGTAAAAAAACAGATGCCTTGCAACCCTACCTCACTCTTAATGAGAAGGTATCATACCAGGTAGGTGTTGGGTACATGGCTGGCTGACTGACTAAACTCCTTGGTGAAGTCACATTAATTGATGCTACGATGCCCTCCTCTCATATTCCACATCATCACAGACTTTCTTCATATCTTTAATGAGTGCCTGCTGCTCTTCTGCCCAAGCAACATGTGCCTGTGTATCTGTGATTAATTATAGCAGGAACTCCTGGCTGAAGGACAAAACATCTCCTCTGCATATGTCAATAGCACTGGGAAAGAGGTGCTGTGCCATCTGTAGTTACTATTGGTCCAGTTGTCACATTTGTTTCAAGTGAAGGAAATTATTTCAGGGAGGAGGAGAAAGGTCCCCTTCTTATTCAACAGATTTGCTCCTTTATGGAGCCAAACACTTACATGCTTAGCTTTAGTGAAAAAAAATATTCTTATTTCTATTCCTATTTGCACTGCTCTGAAAGAGTTGGATTCTGTTTCTCCTTGTTCACCATCAACAGCAGTGGGTTTTTTTAAACTTCATTACAATAAATTACACTTTTGCAATCACACTGAATGGCCACATATTTAACTTCCAGTGTAATCAGCAGGCAGGGGCATTAACACTAAAATGAGAATTAAATAAAAATACAAAAAAAGGAAATAAGACAAGATCAAGGATTCATGAGTAAATCAAAGTATTGTAATACTTTTAATTGTTTGCAATCTACATGTTTCACAAGTTGTGCATATATGAACATATCAACAGTGAGCAGTCCTGTGGCATCTTAGAGACCAACAAAAGTACAGTTTGGACCTCTCTGGCCTGGCACCGTTGGGACCTGACTGGTCCCGAATGAAAGAATTTGCCAGATCAGGGGAGGTCTCCTGCTACAGGTCCCCATGCCTATTGCATGCTGTCTCACTCTCCCCCACCCCCAGTCTGGCTGGGTTGCTTGCCCAGCTGCTGCTAGCTCCCTAGGCAGCACATGTTCTGGCTCCTGCCATGGGGCTCTGGCCCCATGCATCTGAGGGTAGCTGCAGGGCTCCAGCCCTGGCCCCACTCTCCAGCAGGTTGCTACGGGGTTCCGGCCCTGACCCCGTGCTCCAGGGGAGCCAAGGGGGTCTGGACCTGGCCCCATGCTCCTGGGGGCTGCCGTGGTGCCCCCCAGGAGCACAGGACCGGGGCACCAGGAGACTCTGGCCTCAGCCCTCAGCTCCCAGGGGTTGCTGGAGGCTATCCCCATCACTATCCGCAGCTGGGCTGCCAAACTTGTTGCCCTGGCCGGCCCTCCTGCCCTTAGGCTCCTGGGCTTTCTGGTCCAGGAGCAGCCGTGGTCCTGCCGGATGACGGATGTTGCCAGACCAGAATGCCAGTTTTTGCAAGTACAATCTATATATAGTGTCAGGAACTTTCATGGGCAAAACCTACAAAAGATTTAAGGTGTCACAGGACTACTCGCTATTTTTAAATTTACAGACTAACACAGTTACACCTCAGACTCATGCACTTATCAGTTACTCTTAGCCTGTGCTTCCTCTGCCTTCTCCAATCTGGTGTTGTGAAATTCACTGAACAAATTCTATTGTGAACTCTCTGGAAGAGGAGTGCCTACTATTGCCTCAGTCTTAGAACATAAGAACGGCCGTACTGGGTCAGACCAAAGGTCCATCTAGCCCAGTAGCCTGTCTGCCGACAGTGCCTAACACCAGGTGCCCCAGAGAGGGTGGACCAAGCGATTTGTCTCCTGCCATCCTTCTCCAGCCTCTGACAAACAGAGGCCAGGGACACCATTTCTATCCCCTGGCTAATAGCCTTTTATGGACCTAACCTCCATGAAATTATCTAGCTTCTCTTTAAACTCTGTTATAGTCCTAGCCTTCACAGCCTCCTCTGGCAAGGAGTTCCACAGGCTGACTACACGCTGTGTGAAGAAGAACTTTCTTTTATTAGTTTTAAACCTGCTACCCATTAACTTCATTTGGTGTCCTCTAGTTCTTCTATTATGGGAACTAATAAATAACTTTTCTTTATTCGCCCTCTCCACACCACTCATGATTTTATATACCTCTATCATATCCCCCCTCAGTCCCCAGTCGTTTTAACCTCTCCTCATATGGGACCCGTTCCAAACCCCTAATCATTTTAGTTGCCCTTTTCTGAACCCTTTCCAAGGCCAAAATATCTTTTTTGAGGTGAGGAGACCACATCTGTACACAGTATTCGAGATGTGGGCGTACCATAGTTTTATACAGGGGCAGTAAGATATTCTGGGTCTTATTTTCTATCCCTTTCTTAATAATTCCTAGCATCCTATTTGCCTTTTTGACTGCTGCTGCACACTGTGTGGAAGTTTTCAGAGAACTGTCCACGATAACGCCAAGATCTCTTTCCTGATTTGTCGTAGCCAAATTAGCCCCCATCATACTGTACGTATAGTTGGGGTTATTTTTTCCGACGTGCATTACCTTACTCTTATCCACATTAAATTTCATTTGCCATTTTGTTGCCCAATCACTCAGTTTGGTGAGATCTTCTTGGAGTCCCTCACAGTCTGCTTCTGTCTTGACTATCCTAAACAGTTTGGTATCATCTGCAAACTTTACCACCTCACTGCTTACCCCTTTCTCCAGATCATTTATGAATAAGTTGAACAGGATTGGTCCCAGGACTGACCCTTGGGGGACACCACTAGTTACCCCTCTCCATTCTGAAAATTTACCATTTATTCCGACCCTTTGTTTCCTGTCTTTTAACCAGTTCTCAATCCATGAAAGGACCTTCCCTCTTATCCCATGGCAATGTAATTTACACAAGAGCCTTTGGTGAGGGACCTTGTCAAAGGCTTTCTGAAAATCTAAGTATACTATATCAACTGGATCCCCCTTGTCCGCATGTTTGTTAACCCCTTCAAAGAACTCTAATAGATTAGTTAGACATGATTTCCCTTTACAGAAACCATGTTGACTTTTGTCCAACAAATTATGTTCTTCTACGTGCCTCACAATTTTATTCTTTACTATTGTTTCGACTAATTTGCCTGGTACTGAAGTTACACTTACTGGTCTGTAATTGCCAAGATCGCCTCTAGAGCCCTTTTTTAAATATTGGTGTCACGTTAGCTACCTTCCAGTCATTAGGTACGGATTTGACAGTGTTTATGTTCCTTTCTATTTATCTCACTAGGATTGGACTTCCACTTCTTAAAAGATGCCTTTTTGTCCCTCACTGCTTCTTTTACATAGTGGTTAAGCCACGGTGACTCTTTTTTAGGTCTCTTGCTATGTTTTTTAATTTGGGGTATACATTTAAGTTGGGCCTCTATTATGGTGTCTTTAAAAACTTTCCATGCAGCTTGCAGGGATTTGGCTCTAGTCACTGTGCCTTTTAATTTCTGTTTAACTAACCTCCTCATTTTTGTGTAATTTCCCTTTTTGAAATTAAATGCCAGACTGCTGAGGTGTTCTTTTCACCACAGGAATGTTAAATGTTATTATATTATGGTCACTATTCCCAAGCGGTCCTGTAACGGTTATCTCCTGGACCTGATCCTGCGCTCTACTCAGGACTAAATCGAGAATTACCTCTCCCCTTGTGGGTTCCTGTACCAGCTGCTCCAAGAAGCAGTCATTTAAGCCATTGAGAAATTTTATCTCTGCTTCTCTTCCTGCGGTGACATGTATCCAGTCAATATCGGGATAATTGAAATCCCCCATTATTATAGAGTTCTTTATTTTGGTAGCCTCTCTAATCTCCCTCAGCATTTCAATGTCAGTATCACTGTCCTGGTCAGGTGGTCGATAATATATCCCTACTGCTAATTTCTTATTATTGGAGCATGGAATTACTATCCATAGCGATTCTATTGAACATGTTGATTCATTTAATATTTTTATTTCATTTGATTCTACATTATCTTTCACATACAGTGCCACTCCGCCACCCACCCAGCCTGCTCTATTCTTCCGATATATTTCATATCCCGGTATGATTGTGTCCCACAGATTTTCCTCATTCCACCAGGTTTCAGTGATGCCTATTACGTCAATCTCCTCCTTTAATACGAGGTACTCTAGTTCACCCATCTTATTAGTCAGACTCCTAGCATTTGTGTAGAAGCACTTTAAAAATTTGCCACTGCTTATTTGTTTGCCCTTTCCTAATGCATTGGATTCCTTTATATGCGGTTGTTTGTCTGCTCTGGCCCATAGTTTGTCCTCTCCCCTCCTCTCTTTCTGACTACATCTTAGAGAATCTCTATCAATGGATTCTCCTCTAAGAGAAGCTCCATCCGATTTATGTGCATCTCCACACCAATTGGCTTTCCCCCATCTCTTAGTTTAAAAACTGCTCTACGGCCTTTTTAATGTTTAGTACCAGCAGTCTGGTTCCATCCTGATTTAGGTGGAGCCCATCCTTCCTGTATAGGCTCTCCCTCTCCCAAAAGTTTCCCCAGTTCCTAATAAATCCAACCCCCTCCTCCCTACACCATCATCTCATCCACGCATTGAGACTCTGAAGCTCTGCCTGCCTACCTGGCCCTGCGCGTGGAACTGGAAGCATTTCCGAGAATGCCACCATAGAGGTCCTGGATTTCAGTCTCTTTCCTAGCAACCTAAATTTGGCCTCCAGGACATCTCTCCTACCCTTCCCTGCGTCATTGGTACCTACATGTACCACGACCACCGGCTCCTCCCCAGCACTACACATAAGTCTATCTAGATTCCTCGAGAGATCCGCAACCTTCGCACCAGGCAGGCAAGTGACCATACGGTTCTCCCGGTCATCACAAACCCAACTATCTATGTTTCTAACGATTGAATCACCCACTACTAACACCTGTCTCTTCCTAACAACTGGCGTTTGCTCCCCCTCAGAGGTATCCTCAGTGCGAGAATATCCTCTTGCTGAATATCATGGCACAGGTACAGTGCAAAGCGCTGATCTTGACTGATGTGTTGCTCAGCTGTCCATAATTTGTGCTGCAGAACTTTTATTACTGATGATAAAGCATCAGGTACCAGTCTGAGTTTGCAGGTTCGATAGAAAAAAAATCATCTTTTTGGCTGTAAACTGAGCTCATTTGATGTAAAAATCACTAATGGACTATAACCATGATGCGCTCAGATGCCAATACTTAGATACTTTGGTTACTTGTAGGGATGTTGAAAGGTTACCCTTAATGAGTGATGCTTACAAGTAAGTTCCGGTTAATCAGTGGGGGCTGGAGCAGCTCCTTGCCTGCCACGGGCATGGGACTGCCCCAGCCCCATGGAGCCCACCACAGACACAGGTGCTCCAGCCCGGCCAGAGCTGTCCCTGTCTGTGGGAGGCCCAGGCATACCACAGGCAGGGCCTGCTCCAGATGTCCAAAGTTTAACTTTACGCAGACCCGTTTTAGCCAATGGAGATACTTACATTTCTGGAAGCGGGTATGTTCATGTTTGTAGGATTGGGGCAAAAATCTGTTAAAAAATACTAAGGATCTTACTCAACACACTCATTTTTAAAGTCTCAGGCACTAGTATTCTGCAAAAAACCTGTATGAGATTGTGAGATGAAAAGGCCCACTTTTTCATTATTGTTTCTTCTCATTTTGCATATTATCAATTCTATACTGCACCCCCCAAATATTTTTGTTATAACAGAAACATAAATATTTCATTTTGTCTCTTGAATTGAATATTAAGTGCCTGTTGTTAAATTTCTGTTGCACTACCATATAAAGTCCAGAGAAATATTAAGACTCAAGATTAAAATCGCTAAGCATGAGTGAAAGTTGTTGGAATTACCACGTCATAACATTTAAGACATTAAAATTCATCCATGAGTGCTGCTACTTTACCTCTTAAATGGTAAAAATGGTAACGCTAGTATAAGAGGCGGGACAGTCAATATACAACTAAATGAAGTATAATAATGTATGGGTCAAGGCATTTCATTTAGCTGCAGTGTAATGACCTTCAGAAGAGTATTGATACAGAGTTATTGTCTAGATTCCAGTTTTCCAATACCATTTGGGGAAAAAAGTGACTTGCTGAATGAAAGAAAAATTAACTCTGCAATTTAGATGTCTACCTGTCAATTTTCATTATCCAAAGCCATAAGAAAAACGCTTTAGAAAATAAAGGGGAACAAAACCCTATAAATTCATGGAATCTAGAACTTAAAGAATTGCAAAGGGTTTACAGCCAGAAAACTCTAAAGTTCCACTTTAAGGGAGGCATTGCTTTTTAAAAAAAACCAGTTACCTACCTTTCATAAAAGTTGTTCTTCAAGATGTGTTTCTCATGTGCATTTCAATAAGTGTGCATGTGCTCATGCATGATTCCTGGAAGCATTTTCCCCTAGTGGTACTGTTAGATCGGATGTTAAACCCCACAGTATATAGTGCTATTCTGACCCTTTCACCCCCCCTCAGTTCCTTCTTCCCACCAGGGACGGTCAATGGAGTGCTTGTTCTCTTTCTCAGCAAGACAGCTCTAGCTGTTTGTACATCATTATTCTAAGTGTTACTTGTTCGAGTTGTTATTAGATAATAGACTTTCACTAGGGATCCCTCTTTTTTTTCCTGAAAAAACAAGAAGTTTTAAGTTGTTCACCTGTTTTGTATTAGATGACTTAGATATCTGGATACGAGCTGCGGACACACCATATCATCCCATCCAAACAACTGCATCATTGATACAACAGGCTGTGGCCGGAGATCTGATGGAGCTGTGCATGGCATGTCCAAAGCCAACAGAGTAAAACCTGATGTTCAAGGAAAAAGGAGAGGCTGAGTGTTAAGTTTCTCCAAATATTTAAAATATATTCCTGTTCTACTAAAAATTAGTTATTATTTAATATATATGTTTCCGTCGCTCCCACAGGTTGCAGTGATGATTGGGAACCCATCATGCCAGACACCATTTAAATGTATATGAAGATGCTGTCCCCATTCTGAGTAGCTTACAATCCATGGCAACATAAAATTTAGCAGACTGATACAATCAAAATATATCCTGTTTAACACCACATTTTCCTTTTCCACTCCCTTTCATGCCTGAATACATTTTTTGTCCTGTAACAATTTTTTAAAACTTTCTTTCTTTCTCCAGGAATGAACTTTGTGTGATTAGCTTTACCTTTTGGAATTTAGTTTAAGTGCAGAATTGTTTCTGTAAATGAGAGTTGCTTGCAGAAGAAAAAAGTGTAAATACAGTGCTAATGACAAAGTTACTTTTGAACTGAACAATTGCACATAGGCTAACAACATCTTCAGCTCTAGAAAACTGTAAAATGAATAACTGCCTCAGAATATTTTTTTAGAAACACAAAGTGGGTGAGGTAATATCTCTTATTGGACTAACTGCTGTGGGGAAGACAGGGAAGCTTTTGGGTTACAATTCAGATGTCACAATTTTTCCCTTCCCCACGCAGTTAGTCCAATAAAAGATATTATCTCACCCATCTTGTCTCTCTAATATCCTGGGACTGATACACTGATAACACCACCGCATGCAGAATTTTTTAATGAGACATAACCATGCTCTTTATACTGGTGGGCCACCATGGAACTTACCTCCAACACTAAAAACAACAAAAATTATTCTCCTAGCTCATTCTTTATGCTATGGATAATAAATACATTTCAAGGCAGGCTGGAGATATACCCTGGAATGCTGATACGTTATTAGACTAAATGAAACTGGCAACAGCAAAGGAGGCTTGGAAGACTCATCTTTTTGATAAAATGAAAGGTGCTCACCAGCTCCTAGAAAACAGCATATTAATAAATTAACAGCATATGTTACATGTTTTCAGGAGATAGTTTTTGACTGGCTGAAGTACAGAGCAAGTATATTCTCAGACACAATACAAATGCAGCTATTTTAATTAATGGAACAGAGTTAGGTCTTTTATCTTACAAGTCCTCAGTAAGGGTAAACATGCAGTTTTGCTACCTCAGAAGCAGACTAAGGACCCTTTGTAAACCACAGTCACAATATGGTGCCTAATTCACCTTAGGAAAGGAAGTAATTGTGCCAGTCATACAGACCTAGCAGAGTTTACTTTCCTCACCACAGTCATTCGGCAGTGTTTGCCAGTGCTGGAGATAAAAGTTGCGAAACTGAAACCCAAGCCCACCCAATTTAGGATTAATCAGTTGTTCTTTTATTTATCCATTTCAGAAAGAATATTGTCACTTGGTGTCTGGACACACATTTATGCCAGATGGAGAACAACAGACAAGACAGAATTGGTGAACTGGCCCAAGCAGCCACACTCTGGAGCAATAATAGTTGTCACCTACTCTGATACCTCTGGTCTTTCAGCCCTATTCTTCAGTTTCTGGTGCCCTGTTTCTCCAGTTTGAGGTCATATTCACTTCAGTCTTTTATACATTTTTACATTAAAAAATCTTTACTCTTTGCCCAACTGGCTTACAGCACAAGAACCCTGTGGATTTTAGGTAATACATGATATTACACATAGCAAGTTTCAGTTGCCAAACTTCAGTATTTTTCCTGCTGGTTTGGGGGACATGGCTTTGTTTGGTCACCCTGCCTGGGTCTTCCCAGAAAAAGGTTTTGGTTCTGTGTTTTTATTTAGCATTATTTGTTTGTGTCTCTCTTACTTCTATGTTGATTCTGTTCTGTCGGCAATAATATTTTAAGCAGATGAGCATTTCAAAAGACGAATCAGAAAAAAAAAATCACTTATGCCACCAAAACTTTAGCTTTAGAGATACATAGCTCTGCTCATTCACTGCACATAATTATAGGTAATAAAAATGTAGTTCTCAAAGCTCTTAATATTACTATCAACAATTCTTCATTTTATATTTCAATGTTACGAGTCAGTTATTGTGTTATTCTAAGCTACCATTAATTTATTAGAAAGGGGAGGGAAGTTACAGAAAAAGTGGTTCTTTAATGTCCAGTTATCTTCATACAAAACTCAGATTAATATTTATAAATCATTGCAAAGAAACTTCATTAGAATGCCAATGCAAATTCATTTTTGAGGAGTGATTCCATTTTTGGGTCTTTGATATTTAGTAGTTTTAATGGTATTCCAACACCAGTATAACTGTGAGAGAGAAGGGAACAGAGTGGCGTAGTGAAAGCTGATACTTCCTGTTCCTGGATGTTTATTTGCCATCCACTTAATTAAGAGGGGGAGTAGCAGTGTTAAGGAGACTGCCCTCTCCTCTGTGTTTGAACCTTCAGTGCAAGGAGCCTGCAAAGTGGAAAAAGGAATTACATTCTTTCACACTGCTCCCCAATATTGGCACATAGCACAGGTCACAACTGTATCTATACTCAGCATTGCAAGTAAATTTAACAGTGGTTGGTTCTCTCACGATTTTGTAAGGAAAAGGAAAAAGGAAATATTTGGGAAAAATATCTAACCATAGAAGGAGAATGGATCTTGATTTAATTTTGTATTGCCACTTTCTATAAATGCCTCTGTAGTGACAGACTTTTACTTCAGCTGTTTGAATTATGTTGCAGCACCTAAAATGAAGGTTTACAGAAAAAGTTTAAGGGGTTTAATATCAGAGATTATAATTTGTTTAGTTGGACATAAAATGAGTGGTGATAGTGTCAGGACTCTTTGGAATGCTTAGACTAGTATTTAGTTTTAAGAATAAATCTTTAATTAAATAAGAATTAAATGTTAGTTTAAATTCAGAAAATGCAACATGGCTGACCAAAATGGCAGACATGGGGATGATGTAGTGGAAGATAAGGTACACAGAGGTCCATTAGCTATGATGTAATAATTTTACTTCCTATGATGCAAACGTAAATTCCACTTCTGGTGGGGAATGTCCTATCAAAATTCTGTAGAGATATATGGCCCACAGGAATAAATGAGGCTTCCAAACAAGAAGTAGCGAGGAGTCATCCAAAGGTCAGCTAAAAGCTGGAATACATTGAGCCCATAGAGATTTATGGTGCTTCCTGTATACACGACTTGATTAGCAAATAGCATATGCTAATACCTGGAAGTCGACTGACTGAGCTCAAATGTCACATGGCATAAATTAGCATATTCTGATCACTGAAAGCTGACTGGCAGAATTATGATAATAAATCACATTAATAAGACATGAAATCATATGTAAAGGTGACAGCCAACAGGCTAAGTTCTAGTGGGACATGGACTTTGAAGGAGAGAAGGCACTGTAAGACCATCTGCAAGGAAGAAGATGCCTACTCAGACAAAGCCACCTGAGACACAGCAGCAGTAATAAGAGAAACATGCAAAACAGGAAGCAGTAATAAGAGAAACCTGCAAAACAAAGAAGTCTCTGCAGCAGCAACCCCAAAATTCTAAGGTCACTGTGGCAATGGCTTCCTTACCAGTCTAGCTAACAGCACCTCTACCGGAGAAGCTGCGAATAGCAGCGCCATTGCTTATTAACAGAGCCAAATGACCAATACATGAATCAGAGGGAACTGAGTGAGAGAATATAAGTCTATTTGTTATTATTGACAAGGGCATAGGTTTTGCTTGCCAATAACGCTGGATGCCTGTGGTTTGAAAGAGCTCTTCCTCCACTCATCTAATAACTGCTTGATGAGCACTTATTGAATATTAAAAGTAAATATTAAATGTATGTATTATAGATATATATTGTTATATGTTCTAGTGTGTTAAGGATATGGTTATATCATATACAGACTGTGTCCTATTTGCTGCACCACCACATTCTTTCAATTATAATTGTATTTCATTGCTTTTATTTGCAGTGCCATTTCATTCTTTTAATTGCAACCTTTATTGCTTTATTTTTATTATAGTTCTCTCTCCTTTTATATCACTGTATCCATCATTTTAAAATAAATATTATTTCTCTTTTTCAAGATTTATAGATTCTTGTCTGTTCTTGATTGGAGGGCTGTATCCATGTCATTTCAAGGGAAAGCTAGCTAGTTGCAGCTTTCTCTGGCAATTCCTTTAGAGCAGGCCTCCACCTGGATTGCCAGTTTAGATAAATTAAAGGTTGAGGTTTTAAATTAGAAACAGTGTTTTAGGCAACATCATTGCAATAGTATAGTTGAATCAAAACTTCCAGTAACACCTCAGTGGTGGGAGACCATTACCCTTTCACAACAGCCTCTTTCATTACCATTATCACTTAAATATTGCAGAACTGCTCTAGTTCATGGGTCTCTTAGTATTTCTGACCAAGTCCTTGAGAGCATATAAATGCATCATAGAGAAAAAAAATTAGACAGTTTTGATTTGAATGAATACAAAATTTGTATCTGCATCTGTGGCAAAAATGACTCATGGATATCTGCAGCCATATCTGCAGATGTGGATACCCACAGATATAAAAACAGTATCTGCAAATTTGCAAGGTTCTTGATAAGGATGTTAGATAAAGATTAAATGAATAATTGTGTAAACACATAAAATTTTAGCTGTTACATGATCATTCAATAGTCCCTGGAGCCAGTGTGCTCCTGGATCCACTCCTTTGGGAACCCTCTGCCACCTCTGTATCAAACAGGCTCCCCACCCAGACTGGTTCCCCGTACAGACCAACTCCTGCCTGCCACGGCACCAGCCTGGTCTGAGCTCCATGCAAACAGGAGCTATGCTGGCATCCCTCGGAGCAGCCTGTGTCCATGGCGAGCCTGGGCCCACCGTGGACAGAGGCTGCTTCATGGCAGCCTCCCCTGCCTCCCCCCATGCTGCTGCTTCTGATAGAGAAGCAGCAGAATGGGAGAGAAGCAGCTCACGTACACGCACGGAGCTGGCTTGAAAGCTGGCTTCCCATATGTACTGGCTCCCACCCATCTCCGCTCACCATCTGTGCTCCTATCTATCAGAGGCAGCAGTGTGAGGATAGAGAAGGAGGCATCTCTGCAAATATGGTGCTCGTGGGGAGACTTTAAGCCAGCTCCCCACAGGCACTGGCTCTTGCCTCTCCCGCCTTGCTACCTCTGATACAGAGGCAGCAAGGCAGGGGCGAATGTGTAGTCGATAAGATTAATTGATAAGCCTAGTAGTCGACTACACTTTGACATCCCTAGTTCTAGGCACAAAATTTATATCCGCTTCGCAGCTCGTTTTTGCAGATGCTGGATATCCATATCCACAGACGCGGATACCTGCAGATATCTGTAGATTTGCAGGGCTGTAGATTTGCAGGGCTGTCCTGAATCAGCATAGTTCCACTGAAGTCGAAAATCTAATCCAGCATTGTTACTATTCACGGAGGGTATGTCTACACTTGCACCCCCCTTCGAGAGAGGGATGCAAATGAAGACATCTGAAATTGCAAATGAAGCCAGGATTTAAATATCCCGCGCTTCATTTGCATATTTGCGTTATGGCTCTATTTCGAAATAACAGACACTGTTAAGACGCAGTTATTTCGAGAGAAAACCCTTCTCTCGAAATAACCCTTATTCCTCATACAATGAGGTTTGCCAGTTATTTCGAGAAGGGTTTTCTCTCGAAATAATCGCGTCTTAACAGTGTCTGTTATTTCGAAATAGCACCATAACGCAAATATGCAAATGAAGCGTGGGATATTTAAATCCCAGCTTCATTTGTATCCCTCTCCCAAAAGAGGGTGCAAGTGTAGACATACCCTGACATGTTATCCATATGTCTGGATTTGGAGTGGTTCTTTGTAAGGTAAAATTCTAGCAATGTAACAACTTCCTATACAAAATGACCTATGTAATGTCAGAATGTATCTGAATGTAAAAATGCTACAAAAAGGATAATGAAATGTACCTTTTAAAAAAAATCTACATAAATGTCAAAACAAGATATCAAAAAGTGAATTATGTAAGCTATTGGCATACTGACAAAACCAAAAGGAGAGAAAACTTTCATGTAAAACAATAGGACAAATTTTAGGTATAATATAATGAACCATAAATCATTATCCTTATTTAGATTTACAACAGACATTACAAATATAATTTAAGCTGTCAATGATGCGAAAAATCAAAGAGTCCTATAGATTCAAACCATTCCAGTGTCATGGATCTGCATCCTATAGGCAGAGACTCTATTTTTTTTATGTCAAAATATTTAGCACCATTTAGCACAGAGCCTCATCTCTACATTTAGGTAGATTTGAGCTACTAAATAGGAGCAGTAATATGTGAAAACAATAAAATACACAAAAAAGTTTGCATCCAAGGAAATAGCAAAGGAAGCAATAGAAAAATGAAGGTCAGTGCTGACCTGCAGCTGTATCTGCAAGCTGTGCAGGTGGCAGTGTCTGTGACATTCTCTGGCTCTTCAAGAAAGGGAAAAAATTTCTCCATAGAGCACTGGCAACAGCAAGGTGGTGCTCTTTAGCCACTAATGGAAGTTGTGCATTGGGACCCATGTTCCCTAGCTGAGGTCCCTGGATCACACGTTTGTGCACACTCCTGGGGAGAAACAAAAACAACGTTAACATGCAATAAATGAAAAAATGGATTCTTTCACAGCTTCTTTAAACTGTACAGTCTGAGAACTGAAGGATCATTTTGTATAATTAAAACCTTTATGCACAGACATTATGCATACCAGTTATTTGATGGATGAATGATGGCATATTAAGCACCATAAAGTTAATGTTAATTACTAATGTCAACCATTAATTATATGCTTTTTAATATGTCAGATCAAAATGAGGAATAGGCCACTTTAAAATGAGCGTTTGCATTTTGCAACTGCTGGTAAGACAAGTGAGTCTTGCTACAATCCAAAGCCAGACACTTAAAAAAAAGTCTGTAAAAATGCCTCAGTGTTTAGAGAAGAACAGTAAATAATGAAAAATGTTTTTTCTTAATGCTAAGACTTAAAATTAGAGTTTACTTTTTAATTTGCAAAACCTCAGCAAACGAATGTTGGATAAGAGCAAAGATTCACGTTTTCCCGATGCATCACAGACAACAAGGTTTGACAGCAGTGCCCATAGCTTTGTTAGTACAGTAAGGACAAAAGTTACCATTGCCACACAATCCCATCTCTTTGTGAGACAATGTGGCATAAATTCAATAATGCATTCAATTTTCTTTGATTCTTCTAGTACCATTCCTACTACTTAATCTAATTTGGAAGTTGTGACTTTCTAGAGGTTTAATAGAGATATGTCTGCAGGGAATCAATGTTCTCAGAGAAATGATGGGGAGGGGGGAGGCATTAATAAATTTGTCTGGTACACTAGGATAGGAGGCAGTACTGCAGTGGGCTGATCAACTAAATAACATGCTTATTAAAAACAATCTGCAGGAACACACTATTATTCCTGTTCCTATTTATCTTCTGGTCAACTCAATTGAGACTGTGCATTAAAGCGCAGGCAGCATTATTACATTTGCTTTATTAAATTCTATAAACAGCACTGTAAAGTCAAAGTCAAGATACTTATAAGATAATAGCATAGAGTGAAGGCAGTGAGACTTGCCTTAACACTAATGTTTGTAGACTATAACATAAGAGAAAAAAAAGAGTCAACAGAAAACATTTCATAAAACTCCTCTTCCTAGGCTTTTTATTCTATGTTCATCTGCCTTTGAGAATGTGAATCAATCAGACACCCGTCAGGACATCTGTAAGAGAATAATTTTAAATAAAGAGCAGACAGGCAGCAAGGCCTACTCTTAGTATATGTGGTATTAGAAATGTGTATCCCATTATACCAAATTAGTATCCACAGATTCTTCCAAACAGATCCTTTTAAAACATAAAGCATACCGACTGTCAAAGGCAGCAGATACCTTATGGCTATCCACAGGTATCTATTAGTTTCAATAGGATACGCAAAGAGAAGTGAGTACCACTATTTTTTGATTGGTTACACTTAATACATATAATATACTATGTTATACAACCTATAAGACATCAAATATTTTGTTGAGAGGGACATGGTCCAAACACATGAATAAGAACCAGAAATTCCTGAATTCTAAGCTCACCTCTAGCATTTATTCCTTTTGTGGCTTTAGACAAGTAACTTAATCTTTGTAAATTTCAATATCCGATACATGGAATCGAGTTCGTAATATTTAGCTCCACTTTCATAGGATGTTAAGAAGATTAATCAATGTTTATAAAAACTCGTAGAAGATGAAAACTCTGTACAGTGTAACAGCTGAGTAGCCCATTTAAAGAAATCATTTCCAAGTTAACATGCCTAAAAAGGTGCTTCTTCGGGAATTCTCTGACACATACGATGGGTATAGCAATAACACCAGCAGAAGTACAAGTTTAAAAAACAGCCATGTAATCATTTGGGCTTGCAGCAATATGGTAGAGTTAACTGTAAGCAGAAAATTATTATTAGACTGAGTTAAAAAATAAAAGGAATTCACAGCTCAAAAATCTGAATGGCTTTGTTTGTTTTTGTTTTAATAAAGGGAGAGAGATCTCCTTTTAGTACAGCAAGTAAAATGACAAGGATCAAATTCTATTCTTACATCTACTGATTAGTCCTTCCTCTCCCCTCCAAATTGCCTCTCCAAAGAAAGACTGTTTGCGTCTCATTTAGCCATCTATGTTTAGGGGAAGGATGTTCAGACTTCCAAAGTAAGGTAATAGATCTCTGTGTCAGAAGAAGGACAAGATGCACAAATCTGCATTTATGTTTATTCACAGTGACCTAAACACACACTTGCAGTAAGTTAAATGCTTTATGTCAATGGGACTTCAGTATGTACTATAGTCAATGTTCAGTCAGCCACCTCCACTAATAAACAAACCAATTTATTGCAATAAAAATACTGATAAATACAGCCACATGTTTCACTTAGCAGCCTAGTCAAATGTGCCCACTAGAAACCTGCTCCACTGCTGAGATCATATACATTCTGTTTGCCATAGGTAAAACTGTTATAATAGTTTCTGGAACCATTCACCATTTCATTAAAATGGTAAAAAAAGCGCTTCGGTTTCTTTTGTTTTAATAATGCATTTTATATTTTTGCTAAAATGTGTTTTTCTGTTTACTAACAGACAAAATAAAAACAGGCATTATAAAAGCAAGGAACATTTGTTACTCCTGTTTGTAGTCTGTGGGTTGTGCTGGACAGTCATATAGCAGCTATGTTCAGGAATCTTTTTTTACCCTTCATGCATGGACAGGAGATTGCAGCCATTTATTTCAGGTGTGGTCATTGATACCAGGGTGTTTCCCTTTTTCCCTTCTAGACTAGATTGCTGCAATGCACTCTACTTAGGGCTTATCCTCATGATGGGTGATCACTCATGGCCAAGTATAATCATCTTCCATGGGAGTTGTGGACCCTCAGGTGGCTGATAAGGCCGATCCTTGAACCACAAGTTCTGTACAGTGAGGACTAGGGTTGCCAGGTGTCCAGTTTTGAACTTGACAGTCCAGTATTTGAGCTTTCTGTTTGGGAAACAAATTGAGAAAAATATAAATGAGAAAATATAACTGTCCGGTATTTTCTAAATAAGATGTAATGTAGATTGCGATGTAATGTCAAGCGTGTCCGATATTTTTGTTGAAACCATCTGGCAACCCTAGTCAGGGCAGATGTCTCCAGGTGCAGCAGGAGGCTGTTGACCATGACTAGAAGCCAGTCTCTCCTTCTTCCTGCGCCTCTTCTCCTCCTCAGCTTGTTGGCAGGCAAATTCAAAATGCAGGGGATCACCGCGTACAGCTTCTCTCCATTTTGAGTGATTCTGGGCAAGTGTCTCTCAAGAGTCAACGTCAATGTTGCACTTCTTTAAGTTATCCTTTAGCAAGTCCTTATAACATTTCCATTGTCTTCCTGCGTTACAATATCCTTCTTTCAGCTAAGAAAATAGGACCTGTTTTGGGAGGCGATGGTCTGGCATCCAAACAACTTGACCAGCCCAGCGAAGTTGCTGATGGATGATCATTGCCTTGATATTGGTGGTCTTTACCCCTTCCAGAACACTGATGTTAGTGTGCCTGTCTTCCCATTTGATCTTCAAGATCTTGCAGAGGTAGTGTTAGTGGTACCTCTCAAGGACTTTCAGGTGATGTCTGCAGGTTGTTCAGGTTTCGGACCCATACAATAGTGTTGGGAGAATGACGGCTTGATAGACAAGAAGCTTGGTGTCTGTTCGAATATTGTGATCTTCAAAAACCTTGTGCAGTAAACGAGCAAAGGCTACACAGGCACAGCTCAGACGATGTTGGATTTCTACATCAATATCTGCCTTGGATGAAAGATAACTTCCAAGGTAGAGAAAATGGCTATATTTAGGGCTATCCTTTGGGCCAATACAAAAATTTAAACAGGTGCAGAATGACACACATTGCCTATTAAATGGAAGTGTATGTCACCAACAGAGATGTTAGATAGCGTGTAATTGAACAGTTGTGTAACTGCATGAAATGTAAGCGATTACATGACTATTCAATATTCCATGGGAAGCGGGGCTGGCAGCCAGTGTGGTCCTGGCCCCACTTCCGGGGAACCCCCTGCTACCCCGTGCTACTACCTCTCTATCTGGCAGTAGTGCAGAGTGGCAGGCAGGAGCCGGTCCATGAGGGGAACCAGTTTAAAATCCAGCTCCCCCACAAACTGGCTCCTTCCTGATAGAGGCAGCAGTGAAGGGTGTTTCCCCCCGCTGCATCTGCAGGAGACAAGGGGTGGGCAGGCAGGTCCATGGAGCCATCATGCATGGGGAGCCTGCTTGAAAGCCAGCTCCCTGTGCATATCATCTCCTGCCTGGCTCCTTCACCCTCCACACTGCTGCCTCTCTATTAGAGGCAGCAGCATGGGGATGGGGTGGCAGGTGGATCTGGTGCTCATGGGGAGCCAGCTTTTAAACCAACTCCCCATGGGCACCAGCTCCCCTCTCCCCCTTGCTGCATCTCATACCGAGACAGCAAGGAGGGGGAGTAATGTGTATACAGGTTGGATTTCTCTAGTCTGGCATCCTCAGGACCTGACTAGTCCCGAACGAGGGGATTTGCTGGACCAGGGATGGGTCCCTCTCCTTGTGTCTGTGCTGCCACCAGGCTAGGGTTCCAGCCTGCCCCCACTGCTGCCTCAGCCCCAGGGCTCATCCTGGCCCCACTATTGTCAGGGCTGGAGTGCCATGGGCAGAGCTGCACAGAGGCAGAGGTCCACAGCTGCCCGGCTCCACAGCTGGAGCCGGAGCTCTGTGGCCGGGGCGCAGGGACAGGGTCAGAGCTCTGAAGCCCAGCCCAGAGCTCCTTGGTTGCCGATGGGGATGGAGTTCCCCGGCCACTGGAGCCAGAATGTGTCCAGAGGTCCACGGCTGGGAACGGGGCCAGAGCTCCCTGGCTGCCCCTGGAGTTGGAACTCCCTGGCTGGGGATGGAGGTCCATGGCTGCAGCCAGGCTAAAGCTCTCCGGCTGCTGGGGCTAGGGACCTCTGCTGGGGTCACAAAACCCCACCATGCTGCCCTCTCCCCCCACACACACACTCTGGACTCCCAGCTGAGTCACGGGTGCCCCTTACAGCGCTCCTGCCTCTGCCGCCAGACCTTCCTCTTTCTGGGCTCTGTGATCCAGGAACATCCATGGTCCATGCCAGACCAGGAAGTCCTGATTAAGGGAGCTACAGCCTGTAGTTGAGAAGATTAACTGATAAGCCCACGCTTATCGATTAATCACGGAGCCATCTACACAATGGCACCAATGCTCCCTGATCTGCCCTGGCTGCCTACTGGCTTCCAGACTGAATGTAGTGTTTATTTTGATCTATAGCAGCTTGGGATCCTGCAACTTGAGAGGTTGCCTCTTTCTATCTGCCATACTGTCAGAATGTGATCCACAGAGGAATTTGTGCCCTGTGTATTACCCTTGATTTAAAAGAGATGTGACCAAGTGGTATTGCATTCTTTATGAGAGATCCTCAGCCCTGAAATAGGCTCCCTTCTCCAAGCTCCATGCCTGACAGTCTAAATCCAGTCTGAGAAATGAGAAATTTTAGAAAGAAAATCATCATTCACTTTCACCGAATGCTAAGGAGATATTTAAACAGCTGAGTAAAGGGATATAGAGCAGTAAGATTTTAAATGACCTGAAATCAATACTAACCTGAGGCAGAAACAAAAGGTCTCGCCCCAAAACTAGCCATTTCTTCCAGGATCCACGTAGATACAAATGAATCTAGGGAGCTCAACTACCTACACATGCTATGTGCCTCTGCATACTATCCCTCCCTCTCTGCTCTTTCTGTACTTTATCAGACCCCATGCTTACAGGGACCCAAATCCCCTCAAATAGGGAGGGGTATACCAGGATTGGAGAGAATGGGAAAACTGGTTTAGAGATTGCTGACAAAATCAGCATAAACATACTCATAAGAATACCGCAGGCTGGAGAAAAGAACCCACCATTCTCTGTGGCTCTCTTGCCACACAGATCCTGTTTTCTGTGCAGTACTATTTACATTCTGTCCCTCCCCTTCCCCCCCAGGCTAAGGCCTACTGCTGCACTTATGGAAGCAGAGTATACAAAATATCCCATAATCAGAATGAAATGCAGGAAATGTTGCTCAAAAACTGCCCAGCAACCTTTTTATGTTGAGGTGTTGTTTAAAAAAAAAAAAAAAAAAAAAAAAGGCAGAACTAGCATCCTTGGACAAAACCAGAAACACTGGGTTAAGAGAAATTTGTATTTCTAAGACAATAAATGGCCTTGATGCTTAGAATTTGAAACACTAATATCAGTTCTTTCAAAAAAAAGACTAGAAGCAGTCAAATGAAACAAAAGCATCGCTATAGCAAGACTGACGGCTTTGTATGAGTAATAGAGGCCTTGTGTCCTATGTGGCACACTAGGCCTAAATAATGAAGCACTCCCTACTCAAACTTTTTTTCCTCAGTGCCCCCCAGTACAGTATAATCACTATAGAATCTCTTATTCTTTCATTCGGAAAGCAAATTCAGTGTATTTTCCTTTGGTCCAAATATTTGGTTTTCAATACCAATATTGACAAAACTGTATTGCAGAGGTTGTTGGATGAAAGTTGAAAATTTACCAGAGGGTTAAGGGGCAATTTAGTTTTTTGATACATGATCCCAGAAAACTGGGGTGGGGGGTTGGTCCTGAATGTTTGGCTCCTAAAATAATTGAGTGTTTTGATTTGGTAGAAGAGGACATTTCCTTTACACTCCCCCATTTTGGGCAGGGACAGAGGGGACTTCAAATCTCAAAAGGGGGAGAAGGGGGAAGATACTCGATGTTCTCCTCTTCACCTTGCCTTAAAAACTGCCACTATATCAATAACAATAGAAAAGAGTATTCCTCTAATGTTTCTGCTAAATGACCAGGAGTGAAATATTTGTCAAAGTTGGCATTATTTAAAGTAGCATCCTTGAGCATCAGTGTTAACAACCCATTGATATGGATGAGGCAAGTGCCTTAAAGAAAGAAAATGTAGATTCTGGAGTACAATTACATGACAAATTCAAAACAAAGGGCAATCATTCAGCAATTTATGCAGCCACAAAAATTGGGGCTGCATAATTATATTATACACAACACTCTGATAACAATTCACTTGAAGCTTGTTCGGTATTGCATTTACAAGAGCAAAATTCTAAGATCCTTGTTAGAAGGGATAGTCTATAAATTCCATTCAGTGCTATAACAGATCTGATCATTGAACAGTATTCTAGAATTCAGTTAAGACTATTCATCTGTTTATACCCTTTTCAAACATCCACACTCCTATGCACTTTTTTTGGGGGGGGAGAGGGGGGAGAAACTGTTGCTTCTTACAATGCTTGGATCATAAACAAGTCTTTTACAGAAGACACAAAGAGTTCCTTAGTTTTGGCAGAACAATTTAAGTCTTTTTCCATGGCTATTTTTATTCTTCATAAAACAAATATTTTCAAATGAAGACACTCTCCACTAGACTCTGAAATGACCTATGAAATAATCTACATCTTTTGTTATACTGCCTGTGCTGATCTTGCTTATTTTTCTTGAGAGAGAGAGAGAGAGAGAGAGAGAGAGATGACCAATCCCTTCAGAGATAAAAATTCAAGGCAGCAGCTACAAGCAAGTCTTCATAGCTGTTCTACAAGCTGTATACCTTTAATTTTCAATAGCATAAAAAAAACCCAAATAAATGGTATACTGCACATTTTTGGATTCTCAATCCTACATAAAAGTCCCATCTGGGCACCTACACCATTAGTTTACATATACAATACCTAAAAATTTAGGGATGCCTATCCCTAAAACACAAAAAAGTCTTTGCATATTAATAGCACATTCCTTTGAAATTCACTAACGCATGAAAGCCTAATACAGGCATCTGGTTAGTTGCTTATCAGATCAGTTAGACATGCTAGGTATAGAAAAATTCACTATGGATCCCAGATTGAGCCCTTCTTTTTAGCAGAATCTCTGACACTTGTGCTGAGTGACAAAAAGATCTACTGTATTATTGTTCTAGCTCATGAAGATGTCTCAAATATCCTGTGCTACTTCCTACTCTTTGTTCAAGAGTAAATGCCTGGTGAGATGGTCCACTAGTGTTCTGCAGAGGCATCAGTCCCAGAGTTTGACGGCTCCCTGGAAGAGTGAGGAAGACCTGATCTCACTTTGTTGATGCAAAACATGGTGGTCACATTGTCGATCATGTTTTGGATCAGCTGTCCTGATATCCAACAGAGAAAAGATATGCAGGTTTTCCAAATGTGAGGACATTGATCTGAATTCTTCTCTCTCTTGTGGGCCATTGGCCTATGTTATTTGTACATTCATACCCATCCTTGTAAAAATACATCTGTGACTATCACCTGGGAAGGCAGAGAAGCTCTGAAAGGGACCCTCTGCATGCATTTGATGTATCCTTTCACCATTTCAGGGAGAATAGGACCAAAGATGGGATGGTTAGGGGTATGTTCCAATTTCAACCAACCTATAAGAATCAGAGTTGAAGTCTGGCATGCCACACTATGAACATACTGGAGGTCTTATGACCTAGAAGAGCGAAGCATTACCCCCACATAAGTATTTGGGTTTCTTCTAGAGCACAGTAATGAGCATATGTAAGGGGACTGTTAGCCCCTTACTAAAACTCAGTAGGAGTTTTTGGTTGGCCAGCTCCCGGTACCAAAAGGGGAAGGGGTCCATGAGAAATCAGGGCCCTGAGACTAACAGACCCCACGGACAATGGGAAGAGGCCAACACTCCAGCTCAGCCTGATTGACAAGTTGGACAGATCAATGAGAGAATTAGAAGGCCAGGTCCAGTCCTCTGTGTGAGCTGGGATTTTCTGGGTCTCTGTGAGAAAAGGAGAGAGAGCTGAGAAGAGCAGCAGGAAAAGCAAGCTGCGTGGAGAGACAGACCTGCAGTGACAGAGCCACACACACAGCCCAAGGAGCACAGACCCTGTGCTGAGGAGCAGACCTGCAGTGACCAGAGAGCCAAAGGGGTCAGAAAAGCAACACAAGCAGCTGGAGTCTGGCAAAGCAGCACAGTCTGCAGCTGGGTGTAGTGAGCAGCTGGGACCAGAAAAGGGGGGGAAAAAAGAGGCTCTGGGCAGGAACACGCCACCAGCCAAGAGGCCCTGCAGGCCTGACTTGGAGAGGGATTGTAACTCCAACTGGGAGAGGAGTCCTGCCACCTAGAGCCTGAGGCCGTGTGGTCACTGCCAGAGCAAGCGTGTCCAACCTGCAGCCCCCCTGCAGCACAGCCAAGGCCTGAGAAAGAGCCCTGGGACCTATAAGGAACAGACTCTGAACTGTCCTTACACTCTGCAGACTGCAGTTTGTGATGTCGCCGTGCTACAGAGCAGGATTATGTGTTCTCATTTAATCTCTCTCATTTTTCCTTATTCTTTTCTTTTTAATCAATTGTTGTTTAATAAATTGTATTTGCTTTGAACTGTATGAAATGATCACTGGGTCAAGAAAGCATACCGTGTGCAGAGAGCACCCCGGAGTGGGGACACGCTAGCCCCTACCCCAAGTGACTACAAGGTTGGGGATGAAGCTCCAGAAAACCTGGGCCCAGCCTTGTTGGGATTTCAAGGGTTCTGCTACTCAGGAGAGTGGAAGGGGAGCCCTCAGGGTCAGGGAGACCTTTGGGTAAAAGAAGTGGGAGTGGGGACTCAGATCCTTTCACTGGTCCATTTCACCGGAGTAGTATAGAAGCCAGGAAAGTTCCCCACAATAGCGGGACCATTCCCCCGCTTACACATAGTATAAATATTTGTATTTGTGTTTGTTTACCTATGTTTACTGAAAGAAAATTATTTAGATTGTATGGTATTTGTGGCACGGTATAGCTCTTCTTTAATCTGTTTGTACGGCACCTAGCACAACAGGATTTTAATCCCGATTGCAGCCTCCAGATACCACCATAATTCAAATAATAACTAATCACTGAGGAAGTCAGAAATTCAAAAGTTAATCTGACTGAATTCCCCAGATACATACAAACATCTAAAAAGTTTCTCGGAAATGGGTTTTCTGTGCTCTGATCACTCAAAAACAATCACGCAGAATTTTAACAAAACTTTAGGGAAATAAAAAGTTGTATTTCAAGATAAGTAGCATAAGAAACTGCAGCCCCAAAAGATTTTTTTTCTCTTCAGAAAGACAACAGCTTGAAAAGAAGGGCTTATAATGAATGTGTCAGTGTAGCCTGAGCCATGATGATAGCATCTCTACCACAGTGCTGTAATCCAGACTGATAATATTTTATCATTATTTCTTCAGTTCTGCTTGCACAAACATTAATGCTGCTCCATCAGCTTAGTATTTATTACAACATGTTTCAGTGTTCTTCCACCAGTTTTGTCTGCTTCAATAATCCAAAATAAACTGCACACTGAAACGTTTACTAGAAAAAGGAGGAAAGGGAAAAATGTGGGACGGGTCAACACTTATAACAGCAGGCCATTTTTTTGTTAAATACTTCAATAACTCATCCATTTCTGCAAGGTATTCTGTAACAGAAAGGGTCTGTCTCTGTAATCACAGATGACACTGTGTTACGGTACATGTTCATCAAAGGTGTCTGCAGTACCTAGGCAAAATAGATTGAGATGTTTTAAATTTGGGATTTTATGCCTTCAAATGGACATAAGACAATTGATTTGATTCAATTTAAAGAGGTGCATGTCATACAAGCCAAATGAGTTGTGTGCTCCACTACCTTCATTATTGCGAGCTGTCAGTGTTCTAAAACTTGGAAGAGTCCTACTTTCAAGGAGTCTAGGATTCTTTCAAGTTTCAATATCCTGCCAGCTTACAAGAATGGAACTGGCAGGTAGGCAGATGGCATAAAGCTCAGGAGCACACACCTGAACCATTGCAGCACTCTGGGTTGGAAACAAGCTGCCAAGATGAAAAAATGGTATTTTAGACATGTTGCAAACCCTTGATTTAGAGACTTTTGAAAGAGAGAGTCTCATTTTATGTCCTTCAGTTATGACAACTTCTCTAAGTTACAGCTTGTGGGGCAATTTTTGAAAATAATACCATCAAACCAACCCCCATTTTCCAAATGTAAACAAAGTTAGAGGCTATGGCGGGAATTCTGTATTCAATTTTTCTTCTTGTAAAAATATTTATATTGCTGAAATAAAAAGTTCATGGAACTCTCAGTGAAAGTGTTTTTGGTACTCTCCCTGAACACACCATGGATCCAAATGGTACTGTTACACTTTTTAATAGATAATATAGTATACTCCTGTTTTCAGTGGTCATTGATGCAACAGACACAACAGATAATAAACCTCTACTGTGACAGCTTTTATAAGCAAAGTGATTAAGTGTTATAAAGATCCTTATGTCCTCTTACCAAACCATTGGAGGAAGGCCCATGGGTATTTCTCATTTAAATTTAGCCCAGACTCATCTTTCTAAGTTGAACAATATCAACACAGGAATACTTTAAACTCAAAGACATTTTCACTGCTTAAACATATTCAACAAATTATGCAAATAAAAAACAAAGCTGTTTGAAGGTGCAAATATCCTAATCCATTTAACGATTTGTAAGAATTGATGATAGCCATTTTTCCCCCCAGAACTAGTTCCAAGGCTGAAACCAAGGTTCAACTTACAGGAACTTTAACGTACAGTGGCACAAATGCAGCTATAATAATATTTTCTCTCTAAGTTACCTTACTGGATTGTATGCATCAGTATATGCAATACAGGTTCTCAGCAATTAAAAAGAAAAATCAATCTGCATATCAATAACTTGTATCAATACTTAATTATAATATTCACAGTTGCAGAGGTGGACCTTGTGATTTTTCCCTTTTAATAAACAGAAGCAATTTAAATGTTAAGAAATTGCAGCTGTTTTTATTTGCCTATCACTTCCATTAACAATACAATTAATTATATTACTAAGTGCACTGATATCTCCTATTTTGAACTAAAATCAAAGAGTTCCAGTCAAACAGTGATCCTTTAAAATAAAAGCTTTCCAAGTTCAATGCCATTTTTGAAATAGTCATTTGGATCAACTGTTTCCCCCAATTTATAAAATGCAGGTGACAGTGTAGTCAGACATGGAAAACATTCTCTTTTCAAATTGCAGCTGATTAGTCACAACAAATGATTAAGCAACATAAGTAGTGATTTGCGGTTTGGCCTGTACTGCAACAGAGAAGTATGACTACAGAAATATAGGTTGCATCTGCCTGAAAAATAGGATGAAAATGGATATGCCAACGTACTTATTTTCTTCTCTAAAACCTCCATTAGGTAGAAAGCTAGTAGTTCTTCTAAAAGTGTGAGACCTCAGGGAAAAAAAAGCCAAGGGCCTAAGGTCAGAGGAGGTAGCGCTCCCTGGCATACATGCCATCCCAATTTCCACACAAGTCAGCTTGCAGTCTAATTAAGCATATTTACAACAAGGCAGATTTTTACCTAAACTCATTGAGATCAGTTTTTTGCAGGTGCTGGCTGTGATTGTTGTTGTCAGTCTGACAGCAAGGGCCTGGAAAGTATGGGGGAGATATTGAATTGTGAAAGTCAAATTACAAAGAGCAATAGCTAATGTTTGTGGTGATAACTGCTCTGTCCTCTTTCCTTTTAAAGGATCATTATTTGGCTTGCCTTGACAAGCACCAAAAGGTCTGTATCAGGGTATACCATAGTTTATTTGTTAAATCTCCACACAACTTTGGTTGTTACCTTAGTCCAGGACTGCTACAGCCTATTTACCATTCTAGATATAGAGAGGTAAACAGACAAATCTGTCTCCACAAATCTTTACTTTCTTGTCTATTGTAGTGAATTCTATGACCCTGGATCACAGAATCACAGAATATTAGGACTGGAAGGGACCTCAAGAGGTCATAGAGTCCAGTCCCCTGCCCTCATGGCAGGACCCAGTACTGTCTAGCCCATCCCTGATAGACATTTATCTAACCTGCTTTTAAGTATCTCCAGAGATGGAGATTCCACAACTTCCCTAGGCAACTTAGTCCAGTGTTTAACCACAATTTTTCTCCCTCCTCCTTGTGACACCCCTTTAGATACCTGAAAACCGCTATCATGTCCCCCCTCAATCTTTTCTTTTCCAAACTAAACAAGCCCAGTTCTTTCAGTCTTCCTTCATAGGTCATATTCTCTAGACCTTTAATCATTCTTGTTGTTCTTCTCTGGACCTTCTCCAATTTCTCCAAATCTTTCTTGAAATTTGGTACCCAGAACTGGACAGAATACTCCAACTGAGGCCTAATCAGCGCAGAGTAGAGCGAAAGAATAACTTCTCATGTCTTGCTCACAACACAACTGATAATGCATCCTAGAATCATGTTCGAGTTTTTTTGCAAAAGCGTCACACTGTTGACACACTGTTGCTTGTGGTCCACTATAACCCCTAGAACCCTTTCTGCCATACTCCTTCCTAGACAGTCGCTTCTCATTCTGTATGTGTGAAACTGATTGTTTGTTCCTAAGTGGAGTACTTTGCATTTGTCCTTATTAAACTTCATCCTGTTTATCTCAGACCGTTTCTCCAATTTGTCCAGATCATTTTGAATTATGACCCGATCCTCCAAAGCAGTTGCAACCCCTCCCAGCCTGGTATCATCAGCAAACTTAGTAAGTGTACTCTCTATGTCAATATCTAAATCGTTGAAGATATTGAACAGAACCGGTCCCAAAACAGACCCCTGCAAAACCCCACTTGTTATGCCCTTCCAGCAGGACTGTGAACTGTTCATAACTACTCTCTGAGAACAGTTATCCAGCCAGTTATGCACCTATCTTATAGTAGCCCCATCTAAGTTGTATTTGCTTAGTTTATTGATAAGAATATAATGTGAGACCGTATCAAAAGCCTTACTAAAGTCTAGGTATACCGCATCCACCGCTTCTCCCTTATCCACAAGACTCGTTATCCTATCAAAGAAAGCTATCAGATTGGTTTGACATGATTTGTAAAGAACAAATCCATGCTGGCTGTTCCCTATCACCTTATTATCTTCCAGGTGTTTGCAGATGATTTCCTTAATTACTTGCTCCATTATCTTTCCTGACACAGAAGTTAAACTGACTGGTCTGTAGTTTCCTGGGTTGTTCTTATTTCCCTTTTTATACATGGGCACTATATTTGCCCTTTTCTAGTCTCCTGGAATCTCTCCTGTCTTCCAGGATTTTCCAAAGATGATAGCTCCTAGAATACTCAAGGCTCAGATACCTCCTCTATCAGCTCGAGTATTCTAGGATGCATTTCATCAGGCCCTGGTGACTTGCAGACATCTAACTTTTCTAAGTCATTTTTAACTTGTTCTTTTTTTATTTTTTCTTCTAAATATGAGACACACCAAGTAGTGACTTTCTGTGGGAAATAGTTTCTGGTATTCTCTGAGGAGAAAGCAACACATTATATAAAAGGTGGGTGCCTGAACCCACTCCTGTTTCAGGTATGTCCTGCTGGCAGCCACATGTTCTGAGAGGACCACAGAAGTAGAATGCTGAAGAAACTCCCAACATTTCTCCTGGATGCCACAAAAACAAAACAAAACAAAACAAAACAAAACAAAACAAAACAAAACACCCCCCCCCCACAAACACACACCACACCACCCCCACACACGGGAAGAGACAAGTGAAAAGTCCTTATAGAACAATTTTGAGCTTTGTGAGAAACGGCACAGGAGGATATGGAGTCCTGTGAGCAGGAGTGAAGGAAAGTTGAGTAAACGTCTTCTATTACCAGCTCATAGCCCTCCGTGTGAAGAATTTCTCTCTTACAGGGGCAGGGGAGGGAAGGAATATGAAAGATGTGAAAGAAGCCGGATTCGTAAGTCCTTTGCATCTCCTTTCCCCTCATGCTGTTCCTGGAGTTCATCCTTCTCCTGTGCACTGAAGAAGTGTTCCCACTGTGGGGGACAGGGAAAGTTGGACTGTAGTGTGAATACCCACTCATGCACCTATATGACTATGGAAGGGAAACAGTGAGCAAGGGCTGTGATGATGTAGATAAAACAGATCCTGCAATTAAGTGGAGATAAGTGACATTCTAGTCACATGCATTCTTCTTCCTAGACCTGCTCCATGTTGCCTGATACTGGCCAAAATACATAAAAACATGAACCAGAAGGCAAGGACAGATATAGCCGCTCCTAGCTGTGGAGGAAGCAACTGGGACAGATATGGCTGAGGAAAGAGGGACGTGGAGGTTAAGAAAGAGGTGGGAGGGTGGGGGGGAGATAGAAAGTATGATATAAGAAACTCCTCTTTCGGTTGGACTCCTTTGGCCTTAAAGGAGAAACCCACCCACCATCTACACTGACTACAGCAGCTATGTTCCAGAAACATCCCTGTACCCAAGGGACTTTGCTTTTATTTTTTGTTTAAAATTTCCCAGGAATTTATCAGCATTTATTACAAAAGTTAAAATTAGGTGGCGAATCAGTACAAAAGCTTACACCTTCATAGTTTTCTGGATGAATATTGGAATTAGTATTGGGGAAAGAGAGGACAGAAAAAAAGCAACAAATAGAGAAAAGTAAGTGTATTGGAAGTAAAAGCAGTTTAATGCTGTGCTTTCTTTCATGAACTGTACCTTAACAGTATGTACACATTCATGGATGTGTGTGTACATATCTTCTACTGCATTGCCTTCATTTTACAGACTGCCTCACATTTACACTTAAACTAACATACTAACACTCCACCTTAAAGTAATGTGTTGGATTTTCTCAGTAGAATCAGTATTTTCCATGTACTTGAATGGTTAAAAATTTGGCTGAAAAAATATCAGACAAAAATGAATAATCACTTGTATAAAACTGGAGAATTTTTCAGTAAAAACTAAAAACCAAGAGCCTCAGTAATACAATAATTCCTCATTTAACACTATAGAAGCATTTCTGAAAATGTTCGTGCTAAATGAAAACGTGCTATGCAGGGTCAATTTTCCCATTAAAAAAAATGGAAAAAGTGGGGTTTGCGTTTCAGGCGGTGGTGGCAAAGTCAATTATTTGTTGGTGCTGAGTCATCAACGTCAACAACAGATATCTAGCAACATAACTCGCTGTGGTTTGTTAAAACATGAAGGTAAACACGTGAGTGAGCAGAGAGCACTGTGACCACATATATTCATCCGCTCATGCATATTACCACTGTTTTCACCAACTTATACCACCATACGAAGTAGTCCACCACTTGATTATTTTCGTGTTATTTCAGGGACGGTCGTGTTATTCAAAAAACGTGGCCAAAAAAAATCGTGCTATTGTGAAAACGTGTAAAGTGGGCATGTGTTAAATAAGTAATTACTGTGCCCAAGATCAAAATTGGGGCTAAGTTTTCTATAGTATGTTTAGAAAGAGCATTTAAACTTAGATTTCATAAGAAAATTGTTAGTAAGTTTGTCTTTATCATAGTAGTTAAAGTTCAGTAATTCTATACAATTTATATGAATCAACTGGCATTTACTAGGCAGTCACTATTTTATTAACATGTAAGGTAAATAACATATCAAGGCACAAAGTGTTACCACACTTTTTCCCCTCCATCGGTGCTAAATTGCTATTTCTCTAATTAGTTTTAAAACAAGAAACAAAACATTATTTTCTTACAATAGTATTCATTGGGTCCATGATCAGTAGATGTAATTCTACAGGTCTGCTATTAGAACATACAATCTCAAAGATTTTTGTTATATCACTACTTTCTTTCTGCAAGTCTTCAACAAATGACTGCACGCTTGGGGCTTGATACATGCTGTTTGTACATCATGCTGGAAGCAACATCTCAGGCTCATCTGCATGAACTGATAACATTTCTCTGCACACCAAAGAGCTCATCTCTTGAAATGAAAGATTCATATCCACACAAGGACAAAAAGTGTTAAAGATGCAGTCAAATCACATGAAGATTATAAATATAGCAGGAACTTGCAAAGGGGTTTCAACCAGGTTAATCTTCTCTGCAACTAAACAAAATAATAAAGAATTATGATAACTATTGGCTTGTTGACATGGTGAATTAATGTTAAGAGTTACCATATGGCCAGTATTTGTCTAGCCTGGCCAGTTTTTATATGGATTTGCCAGTTACCAGAAAAATAATTTAATCTATTGTTTTCTATCGATCTATCGATCTAAAGAGCTGAATCATCATCACAATACACTCGATTATCTAATGCTAAAAGTTTCTGCATCCAACTAAAGATGCTGCTATGTTACCACTTTTGCAATTTAAGTGATAACAGATCAAAATTTTGAAAATACAGAAGTAATAACAATAGTGTGGGATTTCAACTATCCCCATATTGACTGGTTACACGTCACCTCAGGACAGGATGCAGAGATAAAATTTCTTGATATCTTAAATAACTGCTTCTTGGAGCAGCTGGTTGTGGAACCCACAAGAGGAGAGGCTATTTTTGATTTAGTCCTAAATGGAGCGCAGTATCTGATCCAAGTGATAAATGTAACTGGACCGCTTGGAAATAGTGACTTTCCACTCTTCCAGAAGGGGCAGGGCCTTGGGTGGAAGGAGCAGAGGGCAGCCAGCCCTGAGCACCAAACGCAGCATGACATTGCCCCTTTTCCCCCGAAAGCAGTCAGAGCTATGTGGAGCCCATGCCCCTTTGAATCACCAGGTCCCCAAGGCAATTGCCCCCTCCACCCATGCTGGCAGTCTGTTTAGGGCACACCAGCAGGAGCTATGGGGACTATTAATGCCCAACACTTTAGTGCTTACCAGAGGGGGGGGGGGGGGGGTTGGAGCAGGATCAGTCGGCTTCATAAGAGCCAGTGCTCGTGAGGAGCTGGCTTTTAAGTCAGCTCGCCTCGAGCACCAGCTACCACCTGCCCCCCTATGCTCCTGCCTTTGTGGGAGGCTACCAGCTTTCCCCGCCTTGCTGCTTCTGATACAGAAGCAGGAAGGAGGGAGGGATGCTGTGACAGATTTTTGTTACCAATCTGCCTGAGGCGTCAGGTAATCAGGCTGAAGCCACAGGATCGTTAAGGGAGGAGATGATGGAACACACCAAGTGTCTAAGTTTTAAAGCTTTACTGATAAAATAATAAAATAACAGCGGAGAGTGATGTGTGCTTCCCACGTCACTCAGAGGAAGGAAGAAAGCGTTAGTGCCCCGAGCCCTAACCCACTTTCATACTCACACACTCACTACCTGAGGCTGGCCAGGCCTGGGTGTAACGTAAGAAGAAGAGGGGGAGGGGTGGATGGGAGTTCGGTCTTGTGCACACAGGTCATCCAGGGTCCGCTGTGATCTCTCCGAATTGCTCCAGCTCTCAGGAGGGTTTTAAGTCCTGGGCTCCTTTGGGGGTGTTCCATTCCGCAACCTCTGGTCCTGGTGCTCTTTGTGCCAGTCCAAACCGGCTTTCTATGGTCTCCTTGACTTTCCCAAAACACACCGGTTAGACTCTGTTGTTCTCTTTGTTTTTCTCCGTGCTGGCCTTCGCTTGCCTCGTGTGTTATGGGCTGGCTCTGTAGGGCTGTTCAGTTGAATCTGTCTTTTTCACGGCTGGTCGGTGGATTCCAGGCCCCCCTCTTTCTTGGCTAGCAGCCGAGAGTCAGATGTTTGCTATGGCCTTGAGCTGTCTGGAGTCAGCGTCTTATCTTTGGGCCTAGCAGGAGCGTGGAGTTAACCCGTGCTCTGCTCTCTTCGTCTCTCCCCCCGACCCCTTGGCCTCTCGCGATCTGCAAAGGAATCCTTCATTCATTCCACACTCACATCTTTGACCCTTCCCAAAATGCCCTGCGATGCTTGCAACAGCGTTAGCAATATACAATGCTGACCTGCCTCCCCAACGGGACCCCTTGAGGGAGGGGGCCTCTGGGGTACGACAATGTGTGTAACTGTTATGATTAAACGACGAACACAGGCTTATTGGTTAATTGTAGAGCTGTCAATTGACCTGCGTTAACGCCTGCGATTAACGCAGGACAGGATTAATGCCTTAATTTTTTTAACGCGTTAATCGCAGGTGTTAATGCTGTGCTTCCCCTTTGAAGTGCCACTCCAGCACTTCAAAGGGGCAGTGCAAGCAGAATCCCTTTGTAGCACCGGAGCGGCACTTCAAAGGCACTTTGCAATGCAGAGCCGGGGATCAGCTTGTCCATTTTGGCATTTTAAAGGGGCAGCGCATTAGGAGACTCCAGCTGATCCTCGGCTCCGCTGTTGCAAAGCCCGTTTGAAGTGCTGGAGCAGCACTTTTAAGGGGCAGTGCAAGCAGAGCTAGGGATCAGCTGGAATGCCCAGCTGATAACTGGCTCTGCATTGCAAAGGGGACTCCAGCTGATTCCGGGCTCCATGCAGCGCTGCCCCGTTGAAACGCCACCATGGCGCACACAATTAATCGTGTGATTAATCGCAATTAATTTTTTTAAAATTAATTGTGTAAATGGATACATACTAACATCTTTAGTAGTAACTCATAAGTTAACATCTGCATGGGAGGGATAGAATCCATTTATTTAGCCAAAACAGATCACCTGAATAGGAGGCAAACTCCGACAGTCTTCCCTGACTCCCATTCATTACAGACTAGAAGGCGTGACAGAGCAAATAATGAAAGAAGAGAGAAAAAAGTCCAGTGAAATATTCCCAAATAGAGAAAAATACATGGATTCCAGAAGATAAGAAACTTGAATACACAATAACTAGTTAACTTGTTTCAAATTTTCAGCAAGCAAGATATTGCAACTTTCCTGGTAAATCAGTTTTATTCTTTATAAAGTGAGGCATCTACTGAGGTAAAGGGTTTTGTTCATTTAATAAGTCTTATCTTTAGTGAATATGATTACATTAAGCACAACACACCCCTACTCAGATTCTTCCCAACATCTATATTGCTCCCACTACAGATAGTAAAGCTAATTTTCTGTCATTCAGGAACAACTCTAGGCTTGCTAAACTTTTACTATCATCATCTCTGAAACACAGTAAAAATCACTGTTAGAACCAATAGTTTATTAGATCAAACCCACCATCAACAATGTCGACTCTGCCTGGTTGTGTTAACAAGAAAGTGTTTTACGAGTTCCACCACTGGGCATCAATTTAACTTCTAGCACCAGAAATGCTGTAAAACCATGAACGTAATTTATTTGGTGACCTGCATGTGTGGGAAGCAATATCTAGGCGCAACTTCTCACAGTCTGACAAAATGCTTTGATTTGCACCATTCAGATGATTGAACAAAGAGAGTTTAAGCAATCATCAACAATAGCTTTTATCTCCAAATGCGCTAAAAATTTATTACTATATGAGTGCAACCTATTGCTTTAGAACCAGTTTTGATAAAATAGAAGAGATTGGATAAATATTACATTTTCAACTTGTACACATCTTGTCCATTAGGTTTAAATATTGGAGAAGCTTCATGTTTAAGATAAATATAATTTTTAGTTGATTCCATCACACGAGAGTCACAATGTCTCCATGGTAACCTTTTTGCTTACACATAGTTTACAATACATGTTCATTCCCAGTTAAGTGAAGTATATAGAAAATAGTCATTTAAAGCTCCTCCAACACTTTGTTATGTTTTCTTTTGCTTAGTGGTTAACGCACTTCAAAATGTTTCCCAATATAAGTTTATCTCGTGTATTTGATAAATGTATTCTCTAATCTATCCCATGGTGTCGAGGCAGGACTGATTTAATTATTCCTAAACCACCCCTAATATATTGGTATCTAGTCTAGCCCTGTAGATCTCTGCTGATAAAGATTCAACAACTTCCCTTGGCAGCTTGTTCAAACATCAGGTGTTTTCTGCTATGCAAAATTTCCTAGTATTTAAACTTACCATTTTTGCTCAATTTAAATTTTTCCTAATTAATAATCTGGCACATACTTCCAGAAGAGATTGTCCTCATACAGGAAATACCATTTTAAAAATCTGTAACATACAATATACATGTATCTCCCATTTGGAAAAAAAAAAAGATTTTCTTTAAAAAGATGAATTTGCAGCATATGGTTTTCCCACACTTCATCACTCTTTTTAGGAGGAAACTGCTGATTGAAACATCATGTGGTGGCATACTGAAGCAATACAGAACTGGCACCAGTAAAAAACCAGTGCATTCCTCTCATCTGCCTCTGACTTTTTTTTTCTATACTCATCATCCTACCACCTACTACACTGCATTTGTCTAGAGCATACTACCGAATTTGCTTTACAATATGATACAGTGCAATAAGGACTGCTATTCTAAAGCAACTTTGTCCAATATTTAAAGTACAAAGGTTTTTGCTGTACAGTTGCTAAATAAGATTTAAAAGATCTTGCCAGACAGACATTGTTAAATGTTTAAGCTGTTTTTTCTTATCTTGTTCTCCAAAATTCAAAACTAGAAAATCCCTTGAGTGGAAAGTCAAAGAAAGGCTGCCATCCCTTCTAGGGTTAACAGATGCTTTTGTAAGATTTTAGGTCAGATTAACCTTTTGCTCACAATAGGGCTGGTTATTGGTTTTATTTTTACTGTCTTTAACTCAGGTAAAAAATCAATATGAAGCGAGGCAAAGGGCTCTAGAGGCCCTGGCTACACAGCCTTTGGTTTGGCTCATGCACAATCCTACAACATGCTGAGGCTGGGAAGGATTAGCCTGCTTGTGTTGAGTAAACCGATGATACTCAATAAACAGTTTCTGTTGTAAACCCCTTAGGACGTGCAAAGCCACACTAGTTGGCATTAGACCAGATAAGCTGCCGAACCAGCTGTAATCTCATTTAGACCTGAGCTGATCCTCCTGTCCTTTCATTCCACAGGATCAAAGCAAACCACTGAGGAGGCAGCTGTATTATAGCAGCCCTGCTTGCTGGATGCGGCAAACATTTCATAAATTCCTCTCCTTGAAGCAAGTCTGCACATAATCTATCTAGAGCCAGGACAATCAATGGATTTCTGAATTCATTAGCCTCATTATTACAGAATGACTGTTTTCTCTTTATAGAGGGGTAGCTGTTGCTGACCATTGCTTTCTGGCAATGCCTTTGCTTTTTTGCTGTGCCACAGCATGAAAGTGATTTAAATCATTTCTACATTCTATTTTTTAAAGACAAGGAATAAAATCAACTCCCATGTATTCAAGTAGGAAGCACAGAAATACACTAAAATTCTTCTGGCCATAATTGCTAGCTACTTGTTCATATGCTTCCATGCATCAGTAACACTTCTTAGCATATGCACAACATGCCTCAGGTGGCATGTACTTTCTAGACTCAGTGGCAGCAGATTAATAGTGGAAGCAGCGATTATATCACTGTACTAGCTTCATAACTGACTAAAATTAAAGGAGCTACAGAGGAAAAAAGGTTTCTACCAACCTTATGTTATGTGTGTTGCCAAGAATTAAAAATATGAATGATTTCAATCAGTAAGGTATTGTACAGCACAAAGCCCAGCATGGATACAAAGTTTGTATTCAAATCTGATCCACAAAAATAGTCCATGGATACCCACATCCACATCTGTGGATATCTGCAGATATAAAGTGGATTTACGCAAGTTTGCAGGGCTCTATTCATGAGCCAAAAACCACAAAAGCAACAGGTACCTTTAACTTCTGTCTCTTAAAAAGATCAAAACCCCAAACAATAGATTAGTAATTTTTTATTTCTATTCACTCTTTGGAGTTTTGCTCTTTGCAACTATTAATTAAAATTCTTTTTTATAAACTCACGAACTTTAGAGCAGCAGGCTGAAAGAATAATTCAGAAAAATGTAGCAGATGACAAATTTCACCATGATGAAGTGCATTATGTAACAAACTTGAATAGACACATAAAAAGAGAAAATATAATTTCTAAACTAGGTCAGTGTAGGGGACAATTAGGACAAGACTGAAAAAAAATCCACTTCCCACGCACTACTTTTTTAAGAAATGTAAACATGCAGAGTGAGATTTTCTGCTGAACTCCCTTTGTACTGTAGTATATGCTTGTGTTTGAGCCAATTTAAAAGAACCAAGACGATTCATCCAGTGCAATGGTGATACTTTGCACTTTTGGCACAGGAATTTTAATGCTACTTCTTCCTTTCTTTGGAAAAGGGATGTGGATAGATCCAAGGGAAGCAGGTCGGGCAGTAGAGGGGTTTTCTTTCTTGTGACTGTTTTTGCAGCTGGCACAAAATTAGATAAGCCCTCACACTGCTATACCCCAGTGCAGGACAGGCCCTGCACAGAGCAGCATTGGCATAATGGAAACTCAAAAGCAGGGCTGCTAGAAACCTTTTTATAGTGGGGAAGCTGACGATGAAAACCAAGGATTTGGTGTTCCTTATTACTACCTCTAGCCAGGGGTGCAGCAACTTCTGGAAGTCAGAAGTTTAAGAACATGCAGAGCATGGGGTTGCATCCGAGACCATCTTGGCTAAGAGCCATTAAAGGACTGATCCTTTGAATATATCTGGCTTTCACAATATCCCCAGCAACCAATCTCACAGGCTAACTGCACTGTGTGAAGTATTTCCTGGTGTGTGTGTGAATCCTGCTTGCAAGTAATTTCTTTGGGTGAGCCCTAGTGCTTGTGTTATGTGAAGAGGTAATTAACACTTCCTTATTCATCTTCACACTAGTCATGATTTTACAGACCTCTGTAATATCTGCCCCTTAGCTGTTTTTTTCCAAGCACAACAATCCCAGACTACTTAATCTCCCCTCCTATGAAAGCTGTTCCATACCCCCACACCATTTTGATTGCCCTCTTCTGGTTTTTTTCCAGTTCTGGTATGTCTTTTTTTGAAATGCGGAAACCAGAACTATACACAGTATTCAAGGTATGAGGATAGCATGGATTTCTATATTGCCACTATGATATACTCTGTCTTATTATCGACCACTTTCCTAATGCTTCCTTACATTCTCTTGACTTTTTTGATTGCCACCACACATCGAGTGGCTGTTTTCAGAGAACTATTCATGACGACTCCAACATCTCTTTCTTGAGTGGCAACATCTCATATAGACATTGTTTTGCATCTACATTTGGGATTCTGTCTTCTCATGTGCATTCCTTTGCATTTATCATCATCAAATTTCATCTGCCATTTTGTTGTCCAATCACCTAATTTTGGCAGATCCCCTTGTAACACTCAAAGCCTGCTCGTGACATAATTATCTTGAATAATTTTGTATTGCTTGTAAATCCTCCTCCTTCTTACTGCTTAGTGCCCTCTTCCCAATCATTTATGAAAATATAAACAGCAAAGTCTAGTACAGATCATTGGGGGCCCCTGCTATTTACCCCTCTCCATTGTGAAAACTAACAGTTAATTCCTACCCCTTTATTTACTATCTTAACTAGTTACTGATGTTTACTGACCTAGTAGAGAGAAAAATGCCCTTGTCGTAATTGTTGGATATTTTATGAAGGACTGGATGATATTGGTCATAGTCTGAAACCTGGAGTCTGGGAGAATGGCTCTCGCCTGCTTTGAGCCAGAATTGCCCATATAAACTCTGTTCTTTATGTGGGTACTAACACAGACTTGCTCACATTGAGCAAGAGACCAGAGACTGAAATATATTTATAGTGAGCCCGATGTGGATCTCCACCTGCTCCTTGGAGCAGCCCTAAGTAGCCAATCATCTAGGTACAAAAAGACTTGCGTGCCTTTTCTGCAGAGGAAGGCTGCTACCACCGCCGTACATTTGATGAATGGGGGGGGAGGGGGGCGAGGGAGAAGACCGTTTGCAGTCTGAAAGGAAGAACTGTAAACTGACTTATGGTTGCAATTCACTATGAACCTGAGGAAACATCTGTGTGCTGGCAGAATGGCAATGTGGAAATAGACATCCTACATATCAAGGGCAGCGAACCAACTGCCGGGATCCAGTGAGGGAATGATGGCATATAGAGAGACCATGTGGAACCTCAACTTCACCATGAAGTAGCTGTGCCCATGTGGGTTCAGTTTAGATCTGAGACCCTCTTTGGGGATCAAGAAATAGTGGAGTAAAACCCTTAGCTCCTTAACTCATAAGGAACCTCCTGCACTGTTCTAAAGCAATGAGTAACTACACTTCCTGAATAAGGAGTTGCTCGTGAGAAGGATCCTTGAAGAAGGATAGGGAAGGAGATTGGGAGAGTGGGGAGGAGAACTGGAGGAAATATCCCACCCCTACTGTGGAAAGAACCCATCTGTCTGAGGTATTATGGGATCATGCACGGTAGAAGTGAGAAACATGGGTATGGATCTGGAGCACAGACTAGTACATTGTCCTTTAGCACTCCTTCAAAACCCCTGTTTGGGGCCCAAAGCTGATTTGGAGGAGCCCTGTTCCTGACCCACAGGATGAGTGCAGGACCTATGTCTCTTATTTCTGGTCCTGCAATGGAATGGCTCCTGTCTGGATTGGGCCATGTACTGCCTATGCTATTGGGACTGAGGTCAAAATGGTGTCCTCTTAGGAACCAGTGTATGAATGCCAAGGAACTTCATGGTTGTCCTTGAATCTCTAAGGTTGTGCAGCCTTGAATCTGTCTGATCTGAAAAGAGCCTTTTGCTGTCAAATGGAAGGTGTTACAGAATTTGCTGGACTTCTAACAGGAGTCCTGATGCCAATAGCCATGAAGAATGCCTCATGACCACCCGTGAAGAGATGGTCCCATCTGTCTGAGTGAGCCGAGTCAAGTGAGGCTTGTAGATATGTTCCCTTGCCTGTACTGCCTTCTCTTCCTGTTTGAGGGCTGGAAACTTCTGCTTGTAGTCCAACTCAATAAACTTTGATATAGTGTCTCAAGAATAGAAGGCATATCTGCTGAGGATAGCTTGCTGATGACCTATCCTTCAATGACTGTGAGACTCGATCAACCCTTGGGAATCGGGAATTATGGTGGTTCAAATTCAAAGTCTCTGGAGGCAGTGCCTTGGATGATGGTGATGAGCAACAACACCACTGCCATGTTCTACACATACAAGCATGGAGGAGCAAGGTTGATGTCTCTCTGCCAGGAAGCCCTGGGACTTCTGTACAGTCTGTTCCATTCACCTTGAAGCCTGCTATCTCCCAGGCCTGCAGAATGGCCTGGCACTAAGTCTCAGCAGAACTTTCTTCACTCACGAGTGGTCCATCAGATCAATGTCATCCACTCAATTTTCCTAAGGTGGGGGTTTCCAGATAGACCTGTTCACTACCAGGACCAACAAGAAACATCAAGCATTCTGATCCTTCCAGAACCACAGTCTGGGCTCTACTGCAGATGTTTTCATGATTCCATGGGGAGATGAATTAATGTACACATTCCCTCCAATCCCACTTATTCACAAGGTCCTATTAAAGATTTGCAGAGACAAGGCAAATGTAAACTTGCTGGTCCCAGCATGGCCACACCAGCATTGGTTCATCACACTGCTGGAGTTGTCAGTGGAGGCCTCGACTGCCCTAATACTACGCCTGTCTGTCTCCTGAACCCAGACCTGCAGCTCCCCACCTCATGGTGTGGAAGTTACATGGCTGAATGCCTGAGAATTGCAGTGCTCTGCATCAGTGCGGGAGGTACTACTGGGTTGTAGGAAATCTTCGACCAGGGCCGCTTACCCTTAAAAGTGGAAGAGGTTTTCATGTCAGTGTGTACAGTGGCATTTTCCTCCACTTATACCACTTTGTTCACTTACCAAGTCAAGGCTTGGTACCATCTTCCATCAAGGTCCACCTATGGACCTTGGATTTAAGTTTTTCACCCAGGTAACTCAATATTCATTGACCCCTCCATGGTGGCCCATGTTCACAAGGGCTTAGACAGGTTCTTTCCATATTCATACCCACCTGTGCCCACCTGGGACCTTAATCTAGTCCTCACAAAACTTATGGGTCCACCATTTGAACCAACGGCCATGTGCTACCTTTTATACTTATTGTGTAAGGTGGCATTCTTGGTAGCTATTAAATGCACCAGAAGGGTTTCAGAGTTGAAAGCCCTTACACAGCTTGACCCTACAGTTTTTCACAAAGACAAGGTACAACTCAATCCACACCAGCCTACCAACTTAAGGTGGCCTCACAGTTTCACTAGGGACAAAACATATTCCTCCTGGTTTTTTTTACTCAAAATCACATACTAGTGCCCATCAGCAAGCACTGCACAAGCTGGATGTCCAGACAGCTCTTGCGTTCTACACTGAGCTCACAAAGCCATTCAGGAAAACAACCTAGTTCTTTGAAGTGATAGTAAACCAGATGAAAGGCCTCCCAGTCTCATTGTAGCACATTTCTTCTTGACTCTCAAGACAGCATTTGCACCTGCTATGAAGATCCCAGCACTAGTGGCCACGGCCCCTTCAGCAAGGGCATAGTCCTCCTCAACTGCACTTTTGGCCTAAGTTCCAGTTCAAGAGATTCACAGAACAACTCCTCAGTCTTCGGCACATACATTCACCACTCATCATGCCATCATGATGAGTAGGCTAGAGATGATGCAGCCATTGGTAGAGTGGTACTCCAATTAGTGATTCCGAACTCCAACTTGATCTTCAGGGTGTTAGTGCTTGAGAGTCTCCTGATTAAAATCAAGCACTTCAGAAAGAAGAGTCAGTTACCTACCTTCTCATAACTAGTGTTTTTCAAGATGTGTTCACATCCATTCCAATACCCACCCTCTGTTAGAGTAGCAAGCAAGAAGGAACTGAGCTGAGAGTTGGGGCGGCAGTGGCATATACAGGCCACCATAACAGTGCCACTCCACAGGGAGTGTCATAAGTAGCTCCACAGCTGAGACCAATTGGAGCTTTTAGGGGCCGGGGGGGGGGGGGGTTCTGATGCTCATGCTCTCAATGTGTGCACACCTGATTGGAATGGACGTAAACAACACATCTTGAACAACACCAGTTACAAGGTGGTAGGTAATTGCCTTTTCATCTATGTGTCTGATAATTCTCTTTGCTACAGTTTCAACCATTTGGCCTGTTACTGAAGTTAGGCTTAACAGCCTGTAGTTACCAAGAACCCCTCTGGAGCCTATTTAAAAAATTGGCTTCTCCACAAACTATGCTCCAGTCATCTGCTGCAGAGGCTGATTTAATGGATAGGTTACATAGCGCATTTAGCGGTTCTGCAATTTTGGTTCTGAACTGCTTCAGAACTCTTGGGTGAATACCATCTGCTCCTGGGCTACGTCTACACTGGCAGCTTCTTGCGCAAGAACTCTTTTGCAGAAGAGTTCTTGTGCAAAAACTCTTCCAGAAGAGAGCATCTACACTGGCATGTGCTTTTGTGCAAGAGCATCCATGCCAGTGTAGACGCTCTCTTGCACAAGAAAGCTCTGATGGCCATTTTAACCATAGGGCTTTCTTGAGCAAGAAATTCATGTTGCCTGTCTACACTGGCCTCTTCTGGAAGAGCTCTTGCACAAGAGGGCTTATTCCTGAGCAGGAGCATCAGAGTTCTTGCGCAAGAAGCCCTGATTTTATACATTAGAACATCAGTTTACTTGCGCAAGAACACGTGACCAGTGTAGACAGGCAGCAAGTTTTTGCGCAAGAGCGGCCACTTTTGCGCGAGATCACGCCAGCGTAGACACAGCCCTGGTGACTTACTACTGTGTAATTTATCAATTTGTTCCAAAGCCTATACTACCAATACTTCAATCTGGGACAGTTCTCATATCTGTCATCTAAAAAGCATGGCTCAGGTATGGGCATCTCCCTCACATCTTCTGCAGTGGAGATGGATGCAATGAATTTATTTAGCTTTTGCAATGGCCTTTAGTGCCTTTAGTGCCTCAATCATATAGTAGCTCCGTTGATTGTCCTTCTGATGTACTTAACTTTTTTTTTGGCTGTTAATTTGTATGTCTTTTGCTTGGTGTTGTTCAATTCTTTTTTGGCCTACTATACTTTAACTTTTCACACCTGACCTATGCTTTGTTCCAATTAATTGTATCATAATAACATCTAGCCACTTAGTGCTTTCAATGAAAATATCAAATTAACTGTTCCTATACCAAATACTCTAATGAAGTCCTAATAATCTCTGATGTTTAACATTAGTTAATTATTTACAACAACCGAGTTACAAATCACAGACATTTACCACAGGATTACTTTTGAAACTAAACTGAAGTTTTTCCTCGAGTATTTCAGGGACAATTGAAAATAAAGATGTGCAAACGTGTTTGCACCTATCAACTATTGTAACAAAAACAATCATATGTGCCTTGTTCCGTCACTTGCAAAATCATTGGTGCGCTGGTTAGTTAATTATTCACCTTTCTCCAATTCATTTTTCAGATATAAAGGGGGCCCATTAAACATAATCATTTATTAACAGCAAAATGATGGGTATCAGAACCCTAATTCTTCTAATATTTGCAAAATCCAGCTCTTTGTAATAATAATAACACCATGATAGCAAACTATAAAACTGTGTAATTATACTTTAATTGTATTGTGAGGCATGCATTAATCACAAAGTTTAAGTACCAAGGATGGAATTATAATAATTCTGTAAAAGAAATTTAAGCTAGCTAAGTAGGTCAGAACCACTAGCATGCAACAGGAGACCTCTGGGAATTTATCAGTTAATGGCTATTTATGTGCAAATGAGTGCCCTCCAACCCTCCAAAATCCTGTGTAGCTGAAGGGTATTTCTGTTAACCAGGAGCACGCTTAACTGCTGAGGCATAAATTAAACCATTTATTGGAATGATTTTAATTCCCCCACCCCGAACATTCCCCTCCATGCTCACTAGCTATACAATTTACAGTATTAATTTACATGGAGATAGGACTGCTGAAGACTTTTCAGAAATAACCCAGTTTTAAGGTGGGGTGGGGGACTTTCAGTACAAGATACTAGCCAGGGTATTCTTAACCTTCATATCTTCCAAAGGGTGGCTTGATCTGTTAGAAATTCCAGAGGTTTAGTGTTATAGCAATACAGTGGAAACCCTTTCATAATATACTCTATTGAAATGATATTCTGTGCTACATCCTGATGTTCTATCTTACAGAAGACAATGAAGCTCAAGGGGGATTGCATCAACTACATTTTCTGTCATTGTGTTCAGACTGTACACATATATCAAAGGGTTCCGTTACAGAAGGAGGAAGGGTATCCTGCCTTTCTTTGCTGGAGAGGGGGGAGCTCCATTTTTTATTTGACTTTAATATAAAAAAAGCTAGTCATTTTTGGTGTCTTAGAAAAACAGATAGACACCTTTAAAAATAAAGAATCAAAGTAAAAATATATTCAATGCTTCACGGCAGCATCAAATGTGGACAATTTACAGCCAATATCAATAATAGCTGAATCCTTATAATGCGGGTCAAGAAGGCAAAGGATAAGACGACATATTTGTTAAGGGCAGTGAAGCAAACATGCTCTTCCTTCCTTTGTGACTTTTTATACTTTAACTGCAGTAAAACCACAAAAACAAGGAGAGAACTCTGGTATCCTGGCAAACACGGCATATTCCTCTCTAAGATACAAGTTCTATACATCCAACCTTACAGTGAGTACTACTGTGAAGTACTACTGTGAAGTGTATAAAATTCTCTCTCTCCACTTCATTGTGCCAAAATCATTAAATTACTACAGGTATTAAACTCTTTGATAAAAGTTCACTCTTATAAGTTAGAGAGAATGACCGAGAGCTTTATTATCAGATTCTGTGACTGACTTATGGTTAGCTCTCCATTCCCTATAGTGAGGAGCTATATCCTTGATTTATGTTTGCACCTTCCAGCCATTGGCAGGGTCTCGGCACTGCCCTAGGGCTTTAATTAACCCCGATTAAAGATAAGCAAGTCCTTCTGGCTGTGAAAAAGTAAGAGGAGAATGAACAGCACTTTCAACTTGAGAACTAAATAAAACAAATCTTTCCCCCCACCCCACTTGCTCTTTCTCATAACAATATCAGAATGGGAACTGTGCAGCATTAGAACTGTGAAGTACACACTGCTGAAGGCATCTCCCTCGCTTTGTGTTACCTTTTCAAAAGACATGATGACCTATCATATTAAGCTCATGTCTCTAAAATTTCTGTTATACCTACTACTTAGTGACAGCAAAAGCAGAAGCACTTGTGATACAAAGGTTCAGAAGTCCATGGCGATTTGAGTGCTCTGTTGTGTAGATTAACCTGTTCTGAGATTAAAGTGTAATTAGCTACCTAGAACCCTGTTTATAGTAGTTCTTCCAATGTTTCACCTCTTGTATAAATGAATTAGTGGTAACAAAAAAAACACCAAGTAGGCAACTCCTACATTAAATGGGATAGAAATTGCCCCTTACAACAGATTCCTTTCTATGCATACGGACATACGGTGTTAGCCCTTGACCAAAAGACAATTTTTGTCACATGAGTTAGAGGTGACAGGTCAATGCCAGTAGTACAGAGCTTTAGGTAACTGCTGCTGGTACAGACTGACAGGAAATGAAGGAAGTGGAAAGTCAAGTTTGCAGCCACCACTAATCTCTAAACAAACGTGAGGGGGAAAAAAAGTCCTATTGAATCATCAAAAACATTCCTATTTATGTGAAGGTAAAATCCTTGTTTCACTCAGCTCGCTTTATGGGTTGTTTGCCTGTTATTCTCCTTTTCTCCATTAACAGACAAGCAAATTCATTTGCTCTTTTGCATTTGTGAATTTTTTTCTGCTCTTTAAAGGTCAAGTTTTCTTTAAACATGCAGATGCAAATTAGTATTCCTCTCCAGAGATGACATCCTTCCAATGAGATTGGGGCAGGAGCCCAAAGAGGGAGGGAGAAAAGAATATGGTAAACATATTTTATAGTAATTCAAGGGTAAAGCTCAGTATTAGAGATATATGTAGTCAAGCTACATAACTTGAGAGTTGCTATCCAAAAATAAGTGTTCACTATTTTATCTATCAAATTTTTGTTACTTCTCCTTCTCACACACATGTAGCGCACAAACTGAACACATACATCCACACAAAAGTATACATACCCCTTTCCTATTTTCAGATGTTAAAGAGAAGTTTAGGAATAGCTCCCTGGCTTTCCAGCTTCTTTTATAATCATCCAACAAAACTACCAGTAGGAGGCAGCATTGATTCTGGCAGCAGCGGCTCTGCACTGCAGAGTAGTTAGGAGCTAGTTTCATTCTTCTGTCATTATATAAGCAAGATGACACTGTTCTCTAATCCAGCCAAAGCTGATAAGTACCATCAACCTGTCACTTCCTACATTTCAAATTCTAACACTGCAGCATCAAAGAGTTTTTACATTTCGATTTCTTTTGCTGGCAGCAGTCGGTAGCCTCTCATTCTCCCACGGTGTTCTAATGCAGCATTTGCACACCAGGGTTACTCCCAGCCTGAATAGCAGGTCATCCCCTACTCACTGAGCTCATCTGTGGCCCATGTGCTAGGCAATTTAGATCCAATCAGCCCTTATTTAGCTCAAGAGTAATGAGCAGCATAGTGACACAGACTTAAGCCTGACCCTCAGGACACTGCTCATCAAGCAGTAAAACTGTGACAAAATCATTCATCTTCCACCCGCTGGCAAGAAATAATACTCGCACTCACTGTATTACTTTTCAAGATATAAAAAAAAAAGTCCTGAATTTTCATGATGTGAGACATTAATTTGCAGAAAGCTGAATTCCCTTAAACCCCCCTGTTGCTATGAGCTCACCGGGGGAAATAGGCCTTAGGAGACTGAAATGGAATAAAGAAAATTGCTTCAGCTTTCTTTTCATTTTAAATAAGCCTTAAATCTGACAAGAGATATCCCAAAGAGAGAAAAAATATATATCTTGTATGGTAAAGAAGAAACAATCAAAATTAAGAGATTTAAATGTTACTTGTATTTAATATTTTTATTAGCAAAAATAGTTTTGTTTAATAACCTCAACACATTTTTTAAAAAGCCTTTTTCCATACCACCTGCCAAGAAAGAGAGAGAGAGAGGAGAAGAGAAAGAAAAAAGTTCATTTGGGAGAAAATACAGGTTCAAAAGGGAAATGCTTCAACCAGAAAACAGATCTTCATTGATATTCTTCAGGGAGTCATATTTTTCTAAACAACTATTCACTCCTAACCAGAAGATGCTCAAGGCACCTGAAAATGATTTTGCATGTGTGTGTGGGGGGGGGGTGGGGGGAGGGGTTCCAGGAAATTTATTTGGTGGATTTTATTCTTTCACAACAGTAAGTCTTATATTGCTGACAAGTAGGCTATACACAAGCTTCTGTGAATTACTTTTTTACTAGAAAAAAAAATGAACGGAGCAAATGAAGCATGGAAGGATTTTTGAATTTGTAGCACTTGGTAAGGAGAAGTATATTTTCATAATTAACTTTAGAGCAGGACATCTGATTTTCCTTCATGTCAAATATTTGCCATGGTTGCTATTATTTGGCTATCAACAATGAGCAGCTGGAAAAAGCAACTCTAACAGATTCCCTGACCCTAGCAGTATTTTCTGTTTATTTTTAAAATAATTCCAAGGAAGATGCTCTTCCATTACTTCACTAAAAGCTAGCTGATGTTAACTTGATTTTAATCAGTAGTTCTCTCATGATCTTCACCACTCAGAAGATGGATGCAAAATATTGGAAATAAATACTTACAAGATACTAAAGTTAGATAAAACAAGATAAAAACAAGAATTTTCCATATCCCAAACAGTGGGTACATAACTGCAATGCAGTATATTAATATTTTACACAATATTATATTTTATACCTTTTTCATTCATTTGTATAATTACTCTGAGCACTAAGGACATGCAATCAAAATTTCAGCTTGCATCAGAGTTATCTTTGACGAGCAGAACACATGGGGGAAGACATACGTATGCAAGTTTATTCTGGATGCAAAATGTTTCACTCAAAATAACACACACACAAAACACCAGACATGACTTCAAGCCCCGACAAAGCAAAAGAGTGAGAAATGAAATTCATTTTGAATAATCAGAGCCATACCTTGAAGTAGCATATTGACACTGAAATTAGCTATGGATAATGCACCTACACCCAGTGTTTCCAGAGCAAACTGCTAAACATTTATTAGAAAGGATTTAGACACAACACACATTTTAGACATGCTTTGATTTCTAAAATACAAACTTGTTCAATTCCAGTGCTCTGAGGCATTTTAGTCACTGAACTTTCTTTCTTGTAAGTTAATAAAAATAACTGAGATTTGAATGAACACAATAAGTTAACTCCAGAAACACTAGGATTTTTTAAAGCCACTGGCAAAGTTAATAAAAAAGCAAGAACATTTCCCCTCATATCCTCAGTTCTGCTGTGTCACTTCATCCTCATTTGTGACTACACACCTGGGGCCACACACCAGTTAGTTGGTACATATATTGCAGCAACACATCTGATACTGGGGCCTTGATCTGGTAGGTGCAATGTATAAACATTAAAGGGCAACCTTTGTCCCAAAAAGGTTACAATCTAAAATGCATGACAGACAAAGGGAGTATCGCTATTTCCATTTTCCACATAGGTAACTGGGGCACAGAAAGAGATTAAAGAATTTGTTCAAGGTCACAAGAGAAGTTTGGCAGAGCTGGATGCCTAGCCAGGTCTCCCATGTGCTTTAATGACAACATTAGCTCTCTCTTCAGGACACCACAACCTAAGTTTTAATGGTATTCCTAAGAGCTGGCGAGCTAGGGTGAACACTGGTGCCATTCTAACATTGTTGAGGGTCTTTTCTCACTACAATTTTGAAAAGTCCAGTATTTATAAAATATATTTTATAAAAACTTAACAGTGAAACTCCCTAAAAATGGAAAAAAATATTTTTGTATTCTCTTCAAGAGCATATCTTCTGACTTATATGATTACAGGAAATGGGAATGAGATGTTCCCTGTGGCTCAAAATAGTCTTGATGGGCACTTGGATGGCAAATCACAACACAAAAACCTCACTGAGTATATATTTCCACAGTAAAAATATGCAGGATTAACCATTCCCATCATGAATTTCTCTTTCGATCTCAAGGCTGCAGTACACTACAGGTTGAACCTCTGTGGTCTGGGATTCTTTGCTCTGGTAACATCTGTGGTCCAGCAGGACCATGGATGTTGCTAGACCAGAAAGCCCCGGCAGGCCCAGGGCCAGCCACAGAGTCCCGGGGCAGTGGAGCTAGGAGCCTAGTGGCCTAGGGACAGGGGAACCTGGCAATCTACTAACAGGCCCTGGGAGAGTCCATCAACAGAGGGACTGACCTCCCCTGCTCCAGCAAACTCCCTTCTTAGGAACTGGTCAGCTCTTGAGGGTGCCAGACGAGGGAGGTCCAACCTGTACAACATAACTGATTGGACAGATTTGTTATAGTTGGACTGTAGCCAAAATAAGATAACTTTAAGAGACAAAAATATCTTTACCTGACTGGTACTCATACAGTGGTAAAGAGACTGAAGCAAAAGAACAGACAATTAAAGCCCTTATAAGTCCTTAATACATTTCTGTTATGAAACACACAACTTGAGCACTGTTTCCTTTGGCTCATGGCACACAGAACTGTGCATCACTGTAAATTAGCACACTGACTAGTAGCTTTAACACTGCTCAATGTTATCTAAAGCTTGAAGAGATCTGGGTGGTCTCAGAAAAGCCCACAATGAACCATTGATCTACATCCAACCAACCAACCCTAGATGCCTAACACAGATGGAGAAAAATAGATATTCTGTATACATTTCCATTAAGAGTTCCCTTCACTGCTGCAGTGTCTGTTTTGAATAACGTTGTGATGGGGATTTAATTTATAAATTAAACACAGTATAAATAACTTTTAGGGTTTACATTTCAGAAGGAGGCAACCGAGGCTCATATAAGAGACCTACTTTTGCATGCATACAGAAATGTGCACATACCATTACTCTACCTGTATGCACCAAACTTCTTCCCCTCCCCCCCCGCCCACACACACACTTCTTTTTTTTTTAATTAGTCCTTAGAATTTGGCTTAACCCTCCAAAAAGTACTGACATTCCAAAACTAAATATTACAGAACAATATAAATCTCTCCACCAGTTTTCTATGTTTTGTTGGATCAGTTCACTTTGTTATCCTCTCCACTCCCTCTAACTCAAGAATTTTCACTACAGGTTGATCCTCTCTAATCCAGCACCCTTGTGATCTGACTGATGCCAAACCAGAGAATTTGCCAAACCACAGGAGGTCAATACTGTCTCGCAACATTACCAACACTTCCATGTTACTGGGCTCTTAGAAGACATTGAGGGATAAATTAGAGCTAAACAACAACATAGAACACCAAGAGCCAGGACTGATGGCTGTAAACAAACTTTATGGGAACTTAGCCATATGTCCACTTATCATGGATGTGGCCAACTGAAATTATGTTGCTGGACCAGAGACATTCAACTTCTACTTCAGGGTGCCAGGCTAATGAGGGAGGTAAGTTAAGCCACACTCACAAACTAACAGGGAACAAAGTTATGATCTGTGGCTAGCAATATAGCACATGACTCCTTGAAAGCCACCCACTCCTCTTCTTGCTCCTACCCACGTTTCATACAGCGAAGGTGGCTGCATAAACATTTCTTCTGTACAGGGCTGCAGACTCAGCCAGCAATTCCTCCACCCCGTGATTCCTAGATTTCAGTACTCCTTTATGTGGTAGCAGTAGGCATGCTCAGAAATTAGGGGCAGTAGTGCAAAAAAGGAGTATCTGCTTTCCAGTGCCTATTTAAGAAAAAAGGGGAGTGGGGAGAAAATGAGTACTGTTACAGGACCTTGTATGTCTAGAGCAAATTTTCATAGCTATGTTACAAACCCTTGAAAATAAAGGTTTATAATGGAAATGCTGACAGACCCTTAGCCACAGCACATGAATGGCTATAATTAAAGCACAGCTTTTGGCTTCACCCCCCCCCTCTGCAAATGAAAGATTGCCAGTTTTACAATAACTTCAAATAAAACTGGGTGGGAAAGCAGAAATGTGATTCCAGAAATGCAACGAGATAAGTTAAAGGGGATTTCTAAAACTATTTCTAAAACTATTTAAATTCTAAAACTATTTAAAGCTTTAAATAGTGAGGCATTTAGTTAACATAACCAAGTCACTATTTTCATAATGCTACTTAATCAGCAATAAAGAATGCTCCTGTGAGCCATCATCTTGGGTTAGGAGAAAGTGGCATATGAAGTTATTATTTCCTAACAGCCTAGAGGGAGCCGCTACTCTCTTTAATCAGTGATCTCACTTCCTTCCTACCTGTAAATTCTCTGTCATACAGTTATAAAACTATTACACAGTACAGTGTACAGAAAAATTACATTTATGCAAGGTCGGATATCTTATTCCCACCTGGATTTTAAAACAGGAGAGACTGCTACAGTGAGTCATTTCATTCTTTTCAAAGTCAGAGATGCAGCCAGGAACGACTACCATCAATCTGGTTAACCTCTGCATGGCACACAGAGAGGCAAAGAGATATAGCGGTCCAGTCTTCAGACTGGGCTAAGTAATTACCATTTAGTTTGTAATGTTATTCCCTCCTAAGAATGAAAGGGTGTTAATCTACCTTATTTATTTTTAGGACACCCATTAGCATAAGAGACAAGCTTCATCAATATTTTACACTTCTATCACACCTTCCACTTGAGGATATAAAAATGATTTACAAACACTAAGGAAGTATGCCTCACAACATCAATGTAAAGTAGCTAAGTAGGAATCATCAACCCCATTGTACATAAGGGGCAAGACACTGATACCCTTTCAAATGTTGAGAAGTACAATATTCTTCAAGTACTCCAATGATTTCCATGAGATTGCGTGAAGAATGACTACTCTGAACCTTAAGCAACCAGGCAGCTGTCTGACTTGCCAGGAGCAGGGGTGTACCTCTTTCAGAGATACAGGAGCCTGGACACTGGTGCAGTTTCAGAGTGGGTCAGCATCAGGATATGAACTCATTCCTACAGGTGACCTGATTGAATCAGCAAAGAGCATACAAATGGGGTAAACAGGAAAGGGAACCCCACCCCCTCACACTGTCCAAGTGGTACAGCACCCACCCTGACACTCTTGGAAATGGAGGAAAACCAGGTTTGGTCAGGATCGCCTGGGAGCACTGCACTAGTCACTCCTTTCTTGGGGTCTGGGAAGGAATTTCTCCTTCACTGCCAGATCAGCCAAGGCAAAATGAGGGTGTAGGAGTGTCATGTTCCTCACAGAGTTTGGTTATCTCTTTTGGTTCATATACACAAGTCTCTAATGTATACATTCAGTTGAACAAAAATGAGAAAACATTTCTAATAAATCAACTGCACTTTATCTTTTTTCCAAACGTTGCCTGAAAAGCAGTTGACTTCGGATTTACAAGCTATTGACAGCTGCAGGCAAGCTATCTAGACAGTAACAAAGTACTCCAGCTAAACAGAGATCTTACATGCAGGTCAATTTTTTTTCTCATTATTCATAATGTGCATAGCTCACTGCCCCTCCTCCACAAATCTTGACCTCATTGGTTTCATGTAATGGCAGATCAATAACTGCCTCATTATGGCTTGAAGTAAAATTATGGGGAAAATATTTTTCAGTCCTCCTAAAGAAGTTCTGGTTTTAAACTGAAGGACTATCTCCACAGTGAATTAGTGGACAGAAATGTTATTACTAATTTAGTAGAGATTATAATTTAAAAAGAGCCAACACTCAGAGAAATACAGTTTTACTCACAATGATGTCCAAGCAAATGATAAATACATAATCTATTTTACAGTGACATTAATTCTAGAAAAGATAAATATGTGGGATATTTCAAACCTCAGGACTGAAACAGCAGAGAAAGATTTTCTAAAGAGAGAGATTCGTGGATTGACATTCAAAATGTGATATGTAATTCACAAGCCTACAGGCACTTCTTCAGTTTTGTTCTATTTTAGAGGGAAGTTAATACATTATGAACTCAAATTTAAGGTCAGAAGGGAGCATCATGATCATCTAGTTTGACCTCCAGCATATTGCAGACACATCCCCAACATCTGGTTGAGTTACTGAAGTTCTCAAATCATGATGTAAAGATGTCAAGTTCCAGAGAATCCAACATTAACACTAGTTTAAACCTGCAAGTGACCAATGCTGTGGAGAAAGGCAAAACCGCCTTAGAGGTTTCTACCCATATGACCCAGAGGATCCCAAATATGGTGATCAGTTAGACCCTGAACACATGAGCAAGACCCATCAGTTAGGCATGTGGGAAATAATTTTCTGTAGTAAATCAGGAGCCCTGCCCAAGTAGTGTCCTCTAACTGGCATTGGAATATATTTGCTGTTAGTCACAGATCCACTACATGCCACCACAGACAGACAATCTCCTCCGATCTAACTCAATCTTGAAGCCAGTTTGGTTTTATGCCACCACTGCTCCCCTTGGTAAGCTGTTCCAGAACTTCACTCCTCTGTCAGAAATCTTCATCTAAATTTCAAGCCTGAATATACTGATAACCCATTTATACCCATTTGTTCTTGAGCTGACATTGGTGCTTAACTTAAATAATTCCTCTCCCTCCCTGGAATTTATCCCTCAGATATATTTAGAAAGAGCAATCCTCTTAGATCACATTCTCCACCTCCCCTCTGCCAGGTCAGGATTGTTCCCCACAGCTGGGGAGATTCTGGCTTTCAGTTTGTTCTTTTTGCTGTTTGATGGGTTTGGAAAGCTCCCAGTGCTCCCAGGAGGGATGGATTAGTGAGGATAATTGCAGGTTAGGCTAAACAAGCCAAGCTCTTTGAATCTTCTCTCATAAAGTAGGTTTTCCATTCTTTGGATCAGCCTAATAGCCCTTTTCAGCACCTGTAACAATTAAAATTCATCGTTTCTAAACACAGCAATTGCGCGACAGTATTCCAGATGAGGTCTCACCTTGTATAAAGGTACTAACATTTCCTTGCCTGATGCCTCCTAGAACTGCATCACAGCTGCATGAGATTGGTGGCTCTCAATAATCCTTTTATCAACCACTACACCCAGTAACCTTGTCACTTCCAAGTGAAAAATTCTTGCTGTTAAGCCCTTATTATTATTTACATTGGCAATATGACCCAAGTCTGTGTCATCCAAATCTGATTATCATATTCCCACTTTTTGTGTCTAGGTCAGTAATAAAAATGTTAGATAAGACTGGTCCCAAGATTGATCTCTGGGAACTCAACTAAAAACCTCCCTCCAAGCCTGACAGTCCACCTTTCAATTCTCATAATCATCCTCATCTTCTCCAGTTGAACAAATAATTTCCCAGGTGTAACTGTATCAAATGCCTTACTGAAATCCAGGTAGAATAGATCTACTGCATTTCCTTTGTCTAAAAAAACCCACTTGTCCTCTTAAAAGGAGGAAATCAGGTTAGTCTTTCACAATCAACCTGTTGTAAAACCAAGTTGCATTTTATCCCAATTTCCATTCACCTCTATGGCTTAACTGCTTTCTCTTTCAAAATGTAATCCAAGATCTTGCATACAACTGAAGTCAAACTACTAGGCCTGTAGTTTCCCAGATCCCTTTCACTGCCCCCTTCTTCTGCCTGCTTCCTAATATAGTTCCTAATATAGGGACTATATTAATAATTCTCCAGTCATAGGGTACAACCCCTGAGTTTACAGATTTATTAAAAATCCTTGCCATTGGGCTCGCAATTTCATGTACCATTTCCTTTCACACTCTTGGATGGAAATTATCTGGATCTCCCAATTTCTTCCCATTAAGCTGTTTGAGTTTATGTGTAGGTGCTGGGCCTGCCTAGATTATTTTTAAACTCTACCCTATCTTCTTTGGTTAGTAGTCCCACTTCTTCTTTCCTTGCTCTCTTTTTTATCTATAACTATAGAACCTTTCCCTGTAGAAATTTCCTTTGCAAGGTCAACTCTGCTTGGCTTTTAGCAGGTCTCACTTTATCTTTATACTTTCTGAGCTTCAAGAGGGAGCTTTCCTTGCTGATCTATCACATCTTCCATTCCTTGTACACTGCTCTCTTTTAATCACCTGTTTGAGATGCCTGCTCATCAAGGTTGGTTTGCAATCCTTCCCTGAAAATTTTGTTTCCTTACTTGGAATGCTGCCTTCAGATACTTTCTGAAACTTTGGCTTAAATTCCAAGTATTCCCCGTATTCAGATCCTTGAGTTCTTTGATCTTGTCCACTTCCCTAACTCCCTGCACTTTTTCAAGTCAGTCCTTTTGAAATCAAGGGCCCTAGTTGCAGATCTATTTTTGATTATCCTTCCATTTAGTTTAAACTGAATTAGCTCATAATCACTCAAACCAAGGTTGTCCCTACAATCAGTTCTTCTGTGAGATCCTCATTCCTCACCAATCCCAAATCTAAAATGGCATCATCTCTTATTGGTTCAGAAACTACAATTTAGTGACAAATGCAAAGCAAAATGCCAGTCTGTGTTCAAAATTTATCTGACTAACTTACCTGAGCCTGGACAGAACCACCTGCAGGAAGTTTAGGACCATGTTGAGTTCAGTTCCTCGACAAGCTGGGAACAGCATACTAAATCCATCATTTAATAACTTTTCCTGGGAAAGGTTCAAGTAGCAGCTGGTCTCAAACACTTCTTGAACACCATCAACATAAGTGGAAAGTGGTGTCCAGAGATTTTGTTTGTGTGTGTGGTCATTCTTCGTTACCAAGAACTCCTTTGCTTTTTCACAGAAAGCATGTGACAGTTTCTCAGCTAGGACACTGATGTCCATGTTTTTCTCAATATACATCAGAAGGAAGGCGAAGTAGCCTCTCCAAATGAGAGCTCTCTGAGAAATGCTGATGGATGTTGGGCTAAGAAAATCCAGGAGATCCAGCACCCGACTTGCAATGTCCTCTGTTTCTGCAATAACCGCTAGCACAAGGAAAAGATTAAAGAAGTTCTGCAGCCCCACCTCTGTCAGCTCTCGCATTCTTTTCTGATGGAACTTGGAATAAATTCTACATATAAAAAAAAAAATGTTTTTCAATTAAGAATGTTTCTTTCCATCTCCTTGAAAAACTGTAGTAGCCCCATTTAATACCTTTACTCTAGCTTCACACACTTACTTTAAGCAGTCCTTCGTTTTAAAATTTCTCTTTTCTTCCTCCATGATGTTTGCTACTAGAACAACTAATTCCTTCCCTTCTTTTTCCCAATCCAGGGTGCATACCAAAAGATTTCCAACCCATGGTGAAACCTAACCTCTCTCTCCATGTTAACTACTGTAGATGTAAGAGTCTCAACTCCAGCAGAAAGATTAACCAGAACTTACAGAAACAATGCTTTCGACCACAACCCGCCACCTGCATATTAAATGGGCTCTCAGTTTCAGCATATGTTACTTGTGCACCAGGTTCTGCATTGGATGCTCACAGGTTTTCAGGTGGAGTTTAAGGTATCTGTTTTGATTTATTGAGACTACTGTACATGAGAAAATCTTTTAACTACTAACAGGCTTTTGTGTGTTTCAATGCTTGATTAGTTGGCTAAAACAGAGTTCATCCCCAAATGATAGGTATAGGCTAGGGTTCTAAATTCTGCCATCCGTGTGCAGAATAAATGTTGTTATGTGCATGGAGGCATGTGTGGATCTGCACCACCAGTAGAAATATATGCTACTGTGGGCACTGTGATAAATCAGCTGGGTGGCACATGAATCTCTCTTAGGTGGCCAAATAAGCGCTCAGTTTACAGGGAACACTGCTGTAGGCTGTTAAATTTTGTTACTTGAATAAATGATTTATTCAAGGTAGGAATGATGAATGCTCATTGAGCAGATTTGCACATGATATTGTAAAAACACCCAGAACCTAATCTAATAGGTTGCTGTATCTAATACCAGTATTAATCAATTTAATTGTGGTCTGCAGTGAAAATCTACTTGCTTACATGTTAAATGCAAGTCATTTGAAAAGTTATAGCACATTCATCAATCAGCAGACACTGAGGTTGTTTCATAAGATCTGCAAGTTCATCACACAAGTATAGTAAATCAGAAAAACTTTTCATTTACCAAGGAACAGTTTTTCATATTTTTTGTGCAAAGCCTAATTATTGCTTTATGTTTACTGCTATATTTCAAAACTCACTAAATAACAACAAAAATCTCACTAAAAAAAGGAAACTTCAAATTTAGAAAAGGTGAGATGGCTAAGAAAGCAAGGGAAGTGCTGGTATATGGCACAGGACAAGTTCAAAGATTGCCATACCTTCCTTTAATTTGTTTCCAAGGATGAGTTACATTGTTCTCCGTTGCTGCTTTCATCATTCGTGCCAAAATGCAGAGAAAAATTAGGTAACTGTTACTGGATTTGTACAGGTCAGGGCTCTGCTGGTCAGAGCAGCAGCTTTTCACCAACTCAAGCATAGACAAAGGGGTTTTACAAACACTTGCCAAACCCTTCAGACCAAGCCATGGAATGGTGAAGGAACTGTTCTGGAAGAAAAATAAGGTAAAGGTAGGAAAGAATGGTAAGTGTGAAATAACTACATAAATTCCTTCACACAATAAAATAACATCTTCAGATCACCCTCCCATCCTCCACCCCCTACAGAATAAAATGCTCTGTCACCGTATGGACCTTTTTTAGGAAATCTCACTTCTTAGCACAAATGATAATGGTTGCCACAACTTTCTTGCCACATCTGCAATGTCTAGAAATTCAGAATTTAAAAATATTTTTTTTGCTACCTGTTAGCAATTTGTGGGGCATTTCAACCCATGTTGAGCTAAAAACAATTAGAACTTTTTTGCAAACATGGCAACTATTTCAGGTGGTTCAGAGCAGTGTTTCTCAACCAATGGAGGGGTACTTGAGAGAATTCTGGGGGGTAGGTCAACATAACTGAAATTTGGAGAAAACTGAATTTTTGTTTTAAGTTTTACAACACTTTATTATTTTTGTACTTTTTACACCAAAAACTTTCATCGCCCACCTGGCTATGATTATGATTTTAAACAAATTGTTGTGATGGTAGAAAAAAAATTGTGCGCGTCTGAAAACTATAGGTATTGAGGGTACTTATTTTTTTAAAGGGGTACTTTATGAAAAAAAAAAAAAAGATTGAGAAACACTGGTTCAGAGCATCAAATTGTTTCTCAGATAGAGGGATGCATACTTGTAACTCTCTAGTTTTTCACATATGCATTCACTAACCAGATTCTTGCTGTAATAATCCCAGAGTATGGTGACAGTAGGTAGATTCAAGTCCCAGAAGCTACACAGAGTCAAACAGCACTGAAGATGCATTCGTATCTGCTCTTCTAATATACCAGCCTTACAAAACAAACAAATAAAAGGTTTTTGTTAATAAAAAAAAAAACACTAGATTGTAAATAACTTCAAGGCTTCCAGACTGCTGACAATCTTGTATAAATAACATTTCTAGTTATATACTTTTGAGTAAAAGTATCCACTATTATGAGCAATGGACTGGAAAATAAAATCTGACAAACATAGGCATTTGAAGGACACAAAGTGGGTGAGGTAACATCCATTAGACCTGTTTCTGTTAGTAAAAGAGAGGAGCTTTCAAGTTTACATAGATCTGGGAAACATACCTAAGAGCCTCTGTATAAACAGATTGCTTAGCATAGTAGTTAACACATATTTCAAAGGCCCATCCAAGCTGCAGTGGCCTGTTAATACCCCTTGAGTCTTAGAGGAAAGGAAGGAAAGGGAAGGGGGGGGGGGGGGAGAAACAGGACAGTTAGGAAGGGTGAGTTCCAGATGGTTTTAATAAGTCATAAATCCAGCACCTCTATTCAGTCCATGATTTTTAGTGTCTAATAAAGTTAAGAATTTAAGCTCGCAGGCTCATCTTTTGAAGATGTGCAGATTTCCTTTGAGAATGAGAACTGAGAGGTTAAGATGGAGGACAATGGTTTTGTGAAAAGTGCTCAACCACAGATGAAAGGGTATTTGTGTCTTAACATTTTTCTGTGAGAGTTCATCGAAGAGCATAGCAATTGTCTGGTTTCACCCATACAGTTGTTATTGGGGCATTCAGTGCCTTGGATGAGGTGCACACCACATGTTGTGACATGCATGATCTTGAAAGGTGTGCTTTGAATGTTGCTGATCATTGTTGCAGTGGATATATGTCTACAGATTTGGCACCTGACAGGGTCTGGTGCTGCTTTGAGTTTGTGTCTTGGTCTCCTGATGATAAGCTTGGAAAGGCTTCTTCTTTGAAGGCCAGAAGAAGGGGAATAAGACAAAGATTTCTTTCAGGGTGGGGATCCCAAATATGGGTACCAGTTGTTTGAGGATGTCCCTGTATGGGTGCAAGTGTGTGTTGGTATGTGACAACTAGGACCAAGTCTACACTGTGGGCCAGATAGATGAGGCAGTGATGGATCCAGTGGGGATATGGATGCAATAAATTCACTGCCGATCACTCTCCCATTGACTCCAGTACTCCACCTCAATGAGAAGTGCAAGGGGAGTTGACAAGATAGCGTCCCCAGTCAATACACTGCTGTGAAGACACTGCAGTAAGCAGATCTAAGTACGTCAATTTCAGCTATGCTATTCATGTAGCTGAAGCTGCATAACTTAGATCAATCTCCCCACAATGTAGAAAAGCCCTAGGACTCTGTGGTCAAAGGGGTTTTATTTCTCTATTGAAGCAGGTTCTTTCAGAATAAATAGGCAGCCCATTCCACGAAGTGATCTGCTTCTCTAGTTGAATGTCCTTGTTTGATGAAGGCATTTTTTGGTGTGTTAAAGTGTATATCCTGGACTTTCTCCTCAGTGCATATTCTACAGTAGCTAAGACTTACTCTACTCTAGAAAATTAGATCATTTTAACTAAGTCGGTTAGTTGTGAAAAATTTGCACACTTCCTGAGCATCATAGTTAAGCCAACCAAAGTCCCCATGTACACAATGCTAAGTCAATGGAAAAATTATTCTGTCACCTAGGTACCACCCCTTGGGGGTGGACACCCTACACTAATAGGAGAATCCATAGGTAGTGTCTACACCTTCAGTGAAGCCCCACAGGGGTGCAGCTGTGCTGCTGACGCATTTTAAATGTAGACAAGCCCTCTATGCCTCACTGTAAATAACAGATTTCTAGGTGTGTTTGGATTGGTTACTGGATCTAGGAAGGCAGGTGTGGTGATCCATAGATTTCTTGTATGTAGTTGTTTGTAGGACTCTATTGTTTAAGGTGGCTAAGATGTCAAGGAAGTTGATGCAACATAAATATTATCATCTAATAATACTCTAAAATTCAGCAGTTAGCTGTTAAATTACAACAGTTTATGTTGCACAATGCACACATTCTTAGCTTTACTGTAGATACAGTAAAGTCACATACAGTGAAACCAGATTTATAGGGCCATATGCTTGGCATGGTGGAGAAACCTCAATATGGTAAGTGGGGCAGGAACTATGAAGAATAGGAGAGGCATTGCAGTATCCTCCAATTGCATATGCCCAAGTTATGCATAGCTTACTCAATGGAAGCATCATGTGAAATAAATCGATGTGTGGCCTAACTCTTAATATTAAAAAGCAGCCAGGAAACCCAGTAGATTCTCAAGGACATGTTTTTCTTTCCGTTGTCAGTTACTTAATATTACGTTTTGCAGCATTTGTTACTGCTGCTCCAAAGAGGAGGCACGTCCCTCCCTGCAGTATGTCTGCAGAAGAACCACGTGCATTGAGAAGACCAGTTGGCACTATGGCAGTGGTCCCCCGATCTGGAACATTTCAATGTCCTACTAGCTCTGTTGTAAAGATTTGGGCCAAAATAAAGAGATAAAATCCAAAACTGCTTTTAATATTTTGACAAGCCCAGCTTGCAATTCTGATCATTCAGAGATTACAGTGAAGTTGTTCTATGAATGTTGCTGCAAGAGGATTCCACTGCATATTTTTAAGAGACCAAACTCATGTAATATCAAGAATTTAAAAAAACAAAAACAAAAACAAAGAGCCGGAGGGGAAAAGATGCAATGAAAGAGTACAATCCAGGACCAGCCTTACTATCTGAAGCAGGAAATATCTTACTGGGGGAAAAGAGAAATGCCAGCCCTTCCCACAGATAAACATCATGGAGATACTTCCTCCAATTCCAGTCCCTCTATACTTTGGTTAAGTATAACTTATGTTTATAGAAAGTAAATACATCTAAGTGCTCTATGTTAAGTGGAGAGGCGATGTGACGCAGAATTGGTGAACTAGCTGTACTGTTTCTTTGGAAGCAACAAATCTGTGAATAGTCCAGGTATCTAGCGGATATGGGGCTGAACACACCAAAGACACATTCAGAGGACTCAAGGATTGGGATGTGCCAATCGCTATCCTGTAGAGTGACAACAGGACTTGTAAGGCTTAGAGAGGAATCCTTCTGCAGCCAATGGCCGATGGAATGAGGAAGCTGAGTCACATCAGATTCAGATAGGCTTCCTCATGGTAAGAGTGAAGTGCCACACCCAGCGTCACACCAACCAAGTAGCCATTTGATGTCAGGCCTGAGCAGTTAATGCCAATAATATTATCCTGCCATTTTCACAAATAACACTACCCAGCCTTCAGTCATACAATGGCTTTCACTACAACACAATTTTGCTTGTTCTTCTACTTGCTTCTGTTTCCTTCATCTGCTCTTCCTGCTGCACTTCTCTCCTACCCTCTCTTACAATACCTAGTCCTTATGACCATCATTTTAAATATAAGAGGACAACTCAAAAGGTAAAAGCAAACCGCCATAAGAAACCTGGAACAGCAACAGTGCAGATATACATGTCACAGAGACTATTGGTAAAAAAAACAATTCTCTTTTTTTTTTTTTTTTAACTGAATCCACATGCACAATATTGAACAATCCCATTTTCTACACCAGTGTTTCCCAACCGGGGTTCCACGGAACCCTGGGGTTCCGCAGACCATCATCAGGGGTTCCGCAAGAAATCGTGGAATAAATAACACTGGGCGGGGCCTGAAGCATATGTCACACCCTTCGCCTCCTGCCCTGGTGCTCGGCTGACTTCTGCGCCGCTCAGCCAGGTCGCCGCGCGGGAGCAAGCAGCTCCAGAGGGCGGGGCCTGGAGCCTCCGTCACGGCCTTCGCCTCCTGCCCTTGCACTTGGCTAACTTCTGCGCAGCTGAGCCGGGCCGCTGTGCAGGAGCAAGCGGCCATTTGGGCTCCACGAGTGAGAGGCAGGAGGGGGAGGAGAAGAGAAAGAGAGAGTGAGGCAGGAAGGGGAGGATATTTGGGAGAAAAAAAAAAAAAAAAGATTAGATAATACAAAAAAAAAAAAGACAGGAAAAATACTCCAATTTTTTTTCTTACAATGTAAGCTCACACACACACACATACAAACACAAAACCCAGCTCTTTACAAATACATTTTCTTGAAAAAAATTTAGCAGTAATTGAATTGCGCTCCCCGCTGTCAACTTTTTCTGGCCAAGCAAACATTTTCATAGGTAGGGGTCCCTCGGGATATGAAAAATTATTTTAGGGGTTCCTCCATGGGAAAAAGGTTGGGAATCACTGTTCTACACAAAGCTAGCAGCCATTTGATATTAAGTAATGAATAACTTAAATACAAAATAATCCTGCACAGACTATTGTCAGTGACCAGAACATATCCCTAAACCATTGTATAGCTTGGCAGCAGTATTCCCTCTAAGATTTTCCATCCATGAGCAGAGTGAATTTTGTCTTGTGCACCAATATTCAGGTCATGTGCACTTGTTCCAATGTATTCCACTGTGGTACCCACCAGTGGCCCTGCTCCCTGACAGACTCTCCTAGTGCAGAGACCCCAGCCTGCCCCCCCCCAAAGCAGTGCCTCCGCACCTCGTGGGAAGAAGGTGAGACCTGCTCCCCCCTCCCAGGGAGCACTACTCCCTGGGCAGCCTATGCAGGCTAGGGGCTGCCCCAGGCTGTTCCCCACAGAGCTGGCTGAGGTTTGTAGGAAGTGGGGTGCTAAAGATGGGACAGCAACATGTGAGGAGCCGGGGAAGGGGGGGAGCTGGAAGGGGGCTGAAGGGGGCAGGAGGCTCTGAGATCCAGAGGGCAGTGAGGGGAAAAGGGGGAACAGGAATGCAGGCGGCCCCCACCTCAGGACCAGCCACATCGCATCCCAGCTCCAGCTACAGCAACCACTCTGCCCAGGAGCCCTGGCCACAGGTCCAGCTCTGGGGAGCTTGTGTTTAGCCTTAGCCTGCTGCTTGTGATATTTGTAGGCAGCAGCAGGGCTGCCAGAGATTCCTCTGCCTGCAGTACCAAAGGAACACTCTGTGGGCCTGGCTTTTCCCCTCTTATACCAGTAGCAATCAGGGTCTGCCATTTTTCACCAAATGAACAAGGTTCTGTTCTCTGACCCTTCAAAAACTGAAGTGCCTGGAGGCGTGTTGCCACAGCCTTGCTGCAGGCCAAACCTTATGTGCCTGCTAAGACGACATCAGAACCTTCTGTTGAAGGCAGGTGGTGGGAGGGGCAGAATGCAGCATCTGCCCCATACCTGAATGTCATGCCCAGTTAGAGCAATGGTTTCCTGAGGATCTCAGACAGTCCAGTCAGCTCTGGTTGCTTTGATTCCCCTCCTGCTCCATCCCTGTCCCTGAACTCTCAACCATCCAGACTTGAAACCACCATGTTACATTTTACTCTCCCATGTCCCCCTCACCCAGGCTGCCATTCGGTCTTCTCTCCCCCTCCCACTGTAAAACCAAGCAAAGAGCAGAGAAATCTCTCCCCTTGACTCCTGTAGCTGTTACCTCACAGCCTCTGCCCTCCATCCTCCAACACAGAGTGCTGCTGCTAAAATAGTCTTCCCCTCTGCCTATGTCACTCACTCCTCATGATTCCTATGCCACATGCACCAAAGTCAGGCTTCTCCTCCCCTGCAAGGCCCTGCCCAGTTCTGCTCCTACCTACATCTCCTCCTGCTCAGCCCACGTCATTAACCCTTTGGAACCTTCTCCCTAACACCTCTATGCTGCTCCTTCTGCATACAACAGCCTCTCCTCTATGACCTGCTGTTATATGACTTCCTACTCCTTGTCCTTCTCCTTCAGAGCTCAACCCTCCCAACAGCAACTTCTATGTGATCCCTATACAGCCCTTGCGTGAGCTCTGTGGGGCCAAACTGTCCCCACTGGGTCTATGTTGGGTTGTAAGCTCCTTGGGGCAGAGGTAGTTTTATGTGGCAGTTCAAAGCCCCAGGAGCAGCCGAATCACAGCAGAGGCTCCAGCTCCCACAGCCACACCCCACACGGCCTACCCCAGGAGCAGCCAGGAAGCAACCTCGCAGGGCTGGAACTGTGGCCAGGGTTGTGTGGCCGGCTGTCCCCATTGGGACAGCCTCCAGAGCAGCTGCCCGCCACGCAGCCGCGGTCCAGTAGCAGCCACCACGCACCTCCCCTCCCTTCCCACCCAGCCCACCATCACCAGCTTACTGTACCTTCCTTGGACGTGGGAGTGCTGCTCCGTGGCTCTGCTGAAGTGGTGGGCGGGATTAAATTTCTTTGTGCGGGCCCACACAGGCGCATACTCTAGAGGGAACTTAGCTTGGCAGATATGGTTTTCCTTCTGATGGAATCATAGAATCATAGAACTGGAAGGAACCTCAAGTGGTCATTGGGTCCACTCCCCTGCACTCACGAGAGGACTAAGCATCATCTGTGACAGGTGATTGTATAACTAGCTCTTAAAAATTGCCAATGATGGAGATTCCACAATCTCACTTGGCGATTTATTTCAGTGCTTAACCACACTGACAGTCAGGAAGTTTTTCCTCATGTCCAACTTAAACCATAGAGAAGGCCCAAATGAAACACCATCTTCCTCTTTCAACCATATCATATTTCTACATTTTTTCCTCTCAAATGGTATCAAAAAGGGAATAATCAGCACGTTTATTCTTACTGCTTGGTATGTCTTATGCACATACAATTATATTTGCATCTGTTGTTGTTACAGAAATTACAGTTTGTACCATGCAACTTAGGAAGACCTGTACAGAACTGCAATGTTACATGTTTAAAAATGTGATGAACAATATATTTAAAAGCTCTTTAAAAGGAGGTCAGTTCTGACCTCTGGGCCATGAAGCACTGCATTAACAGCTCTGCAGAAAGAAAAATGATAAGGTATGAAATGAGTGCTCAGAAACTAGAACCTTATCAGGAAGAGTTTGATTCAAGCCTGTAAGACAAATTGCTCAGCAAGGCAAGTCACCTTCCTGCTGTGATGAGGATATAGCTGAATTTTCAATGCAATGACTATCTCTCCCATCATGTCTCCTCAACTTGATATCCTCACATTCAGGGTAGTTTACATTTTCTAAGCATCCAGCTCTTATTCTGAATACATCTTGTCAAAGTAGCCACATACATTTCCAGGATAATTATCTTTTCCCTTTATCTGACAATTTAACATCAAGCACAATCACTTTAAAGTAAGTGTAGTCACTAACAAGAAGCCCCATCGTCTTAATTCAGCTCCATCAAAGATATCTATATAATCAAAATTCCAAAGACAAACTTGTTAGTTGTATACTTCACTTAATGTGCTGGATGCATCTCAAAACATGGTTCTTGATTCCTCGCCATACTTACTTGAGCATGAGTGGACCTTTTCAGCAGTTCTTCCACAAAGTTCCAATTGGATTCGACTCGTTTCTGCAAAAGAATGACTGTCAATGTTAAATATCTGCTTTTCAGAACAGATGTTATATAATATAGAGTACAAGAGATTTCCTGAAACTTTCAATTTCCTAAAAGCATTTTGCAAAAGTTGTTTAAAAGAGTCCCTTTGGATTTATGTATGTGATTGGTATTTTCCCCCAACTTTCAGCTACTTGCACTCTCAAAAATAATTAAAAAGAAGAAAGTCTCTTTCTGTCTTCAGAGCATGAGTGTCAGTTTAACCTTGTCAGAAGATTGTATTTCATTCCTATGCATAGGTCTCAGATAAAGTCACCCAAAATTAGTAAAGATATGTATGCCATTTGTACATCAATCCCTCTAGTGCCAGCTTTTACTTATAATAACTCTATATTACAGCTTATCAAAAGTAACCAAGATCAGCAGTGCTCTAAAATGGAAAAGAGGGAAGCAAAATACAGGCTCATTCTTCTCTTTCTCTGGAAATCTTCCACCAGCTCATTTTACCTAGATCAAATAGCTCTTCAATGCTAATAAATGTCAGTCAGTAACAACGTGGTCCAGAGTCTAATCTGCTGCCTAGGCCAGCTCAAAAGATTGTAGGGGAAATCAAACAAAGATCATAATTCATCACATTCATGTCTGACGAGACTGATGGTTGTTTCAAATGGACATTCAGATCACTTCTACAAAGTAGTAATATTGAAAGGAAAGAAAGTTTAGACTAAAGACAGTAAAGCTGTTTAAACATCTGGTTAGGTGAGTGGAGAAGAAAAGGGAGACGTGTTTTTACATCTGCCAATAAAAATGCATATATAGATTTTCATCACAAACTTGATTATTGAAAGCCCTGATAATCTCTTTTACTTCTTTCATCTGTGCTATAATTATCCACTTAAAAGGTCTATGTAACCTTATTTTCCCCTTGCCGTGCCACTCCTCTTCACTCCACAGCAGAATCCTGTCTTTATCTCAACTTCAAACTCTTTGGAGCAGACATCCTTTATATATTTACACAGAGTCCGACACAATGGGCCTACAACTGGGTTTTCCAAATATAACAAGAGTCCTCTCCTGCTTCAGATCACTGGGGTTCAGTTCAGTTCCTATCCCCCCCAAGAGAGAATTTTAAATACCAACCTATATAAAAAGATATACTGCTGTCTACTTTTCAACACCAGTGTGAGTTGAGTGTTTAGCAGCTATCATTGTTTTACCTGACAAAAAAATTCAACTGAACTGTTGGTGGGGATGGTGCTGTTGGTTCTTCACAAATTAATACCAAGAGATCAGAGGTGAACAAAGGATTGGGGCGGGGGGGGGGGGGGGTCAAGGACAAATGAACAGAGAACAGAAACTAACAGCAAAGGGGAAAACCAATGTTCTACTGAAAACTTGCCTGGTTTCCTGCCAGCTCACCTGCAAGGGGCAGGATTCCAAAGTCATGGCTCCAGGGCAGCACCGCCTCAAAATCAGAGATCCCAGGAATTCCAGGGTCCACAACTACATGCCGTGAAACTGTAGGCAGGGGATCACAGAGCTTAAAGGCAGAGAGACTGGCAGCCCTGAGTATTCCAATTCAAGCTTGGCTCCACAGCAGGGTACCTAGAAGCCTTGAAAACCAACCCCAGCTTAAGCTGGGGCTTTCAGGGCTCCTACATTCCTGCTTTGTAACCTGGGATCCCTGGCTCTCAACTGGGCGGACTGATTTAAAATCACCAATTTTAATCATGGTTTAAATCAGCAAGCAGAAAACCTTGATCTTAAACCGTCAATTTTAGTTGTGGTTTGCATAGCTTTTCCTATAAAAAGGTTGATTCTCATTGGCTTGTAACGGCTACAACTTGTTGATCTGCAATTAAATATAGTCTTTAGAATAAATTTGGTCCTCCTTTTTTGCTTACGAGGAAGATACAATGTAGCGTATCCATACATATTTAATTAAGCAATTATATAGCATAACTTACACTTACTCAGTTTCTTAATTTTCCATTTTTTGTCATGTTAAAACATTGTGAATGATGTATTTCTTATTTACTATATGATGTTTACATGTGACTACTGGTGGCTAATCCCTATTCGGATGGAAATTCAAAATTAAACAGCATTTTTATTGTTAAATAAAACGACTTTAAATGTGATGGATACTCGGGATGTGAATGGTTAATTGGTAAGCACCACTGTGATCTAGCCCGGTTGTGCCTTCCCGCTACCCACACCTATTTAATGGATTAACTAGTTAAATATAATGTTTAACTGGTAAACTGATTAAATGGGATTTTACATCCCTAAGGGACACACATGAAAAAAAAGTTTAAATACAAGACATGTTTTGATAAAACTAATATTTATTAAAGAAAATAAGTATTGTCTGTAATTAGTGAATTGAACTGACTGTTTCTGGTCATTCAGTTAATCAAAATTTTAGAACTAGCAGATCGCATTCTTTCATACTTAGTTTTTCTTCATAAACTGTATAGGCAAACAAGCTCTCTTATTCTCATTAATGCTAGCAGGTTTCTTAATTTTGAATGAATAATTGAGTTGAACTAGTTGAATAAATTGAAATAAAGAAAATAATCCCTTGGTACTTGCAGCAGAGGCTACTGCTGTCAAAAGCTGGTTTAGTACTTTAACAGCTGGTTGCAGGGGCTTAGCAGGTAATTTCCACCATTCAGTGATTTCACTTTCTTTAAAAATTAGCAGCAAATGTGTACTGCTTAATATTATTTATATAATTTAAACTTTAATAGATTACAATATATTTAGACCTCAAAGTAACTTGCTAATATATTTTAATAGGATTTTGTTTTAAAATATTTTAAATAATCCAATTTATTTTTAATTGGTTTATATATATATATATTAGCTGCCAAGCTCCATGGTTCCTTGCTCAATTTTCATAATAATACATTCTGATTACTGCTATGCCAAAAAAAAAAAAATACCTATTGAATTTTCCTCCTGTGGAGAGTTTCAAAGTTAAACTCTTGGCTCCATAACAGAATTAATTTTTTTCCAGAATTCCTCAAAATATGGAAATTCCAGCTTTTAGTAAACATCAAGATATCGGTCTAGATCACATTCACAAACAATATATCAGAAGCAGCGCAGTCTAGCCAAAATTCACACCATAAATATATAAGGCTTCTTAAAACCAATGTTCAAAAAACAGCTGGGGAGAAGGGATTTCTCACAGCCAAAGTCAGAAACAAAAAAATCTCCTTTCCAGGAGAAATATATGATGAAATTTAGGGCCTCTGTAGAAGCTAATACAAAAACTTCCAATGAATTCAATGTCTAAGCTTTAGGCCTTATTCTTTAAGTGAGTCCAAACTCAGAGGGAGAGTGGCATCCAAAAAACCAGCACATTCCCTCTTACAATCTTGATTTTCTCTACACATTAAGGGCACGTGTCTCATCTGAATCCAGCTAAATACCCTCCATAATTGGATTTCTCTGTTATCTTGGCAGTGAAGGCAAGACAACAGTTTACAACCCATCCCTGCTAGCCAATACGTAGCTTCTACACACCTCATTCCAAACCCAGTAGCTCCCAAGCCAAAAAAGATTCATCCTGAGACTGGTAGAGTCCAGTAATTGTTTACCATGCCCATTGTGTAAGCATTCATCAAGCTGCTAAGGCCAAAATTTCAGTTGCAACTCTTGGGGTTCATCAGCAGCAACTTTTCCAGGTGTGGACAAAGGCACTCTCCTCTCCTAACTCACCAGGTATAACTGTGCTAAGCTTCTCTGCTGGAAGTCACTCTTTGCATATCTTATACAGCAGTCATTTCAGGCAATTCAAACGCAAATATCTTCCCCCAAGTAATTCTGACTACACTTTCCTAGCCCACAGCAGCGTTAAAATTGACCCCTGCAATGTTCAAAAGTGGTGATTTTTCTCTCCAAACCCTATTTAGTTTTTAAATGTATGAACAGTACTTTTCAGAATAATGTGGTGTGCTCTGTGTTTTGGTTGGAGAAAATTAAAAAAAAAAAAAAATCAGAAGGACTCTGTACCCCTTTTCACTCTGGGAAATGGAGAATGGGTAGTTCCTTATATGGGCAACAGAGGAACTGAACACAATTTTCCTGTTTAAATCTACATGTAAGAAATGACTGCCTTCTATGAACTAAAGAAAAAAAAAGAACTAGAGCTGAACCCTATTTAGACTTCTAAAAGTTTCATATTAACCTCAAGGCCAAAACAGTTAATATTAAAAACTGAAACTCTTCCTCAAATGACACAGAACTAGAAGTAATTTCCACTAAGGACCATATAACCATCAATATTATACATCACCTCCTCTCCCCACTTTGATCACAGTTTAATAAGAGAAAGAACATGTATAATGAAGTCCTCTATCACAGCTAGCTGTTAACCAACAAAGTAAGCTCAATTCATTCTGGATACAACTCCATTGACTTCAGCAAGCTAACATCAGCTATTACTTTAGCCCCTTATTTTTTAGGAAAAGCGACAAGAAGTCCTGTGGCGCTTTATAGACTAACAGATATATTGGAGCATAAGCTTTCATGGTCAAAGACCCACTTCGTCAGATGCATGTAGTAGAAGTTTCCAGAGGCAGGTATAAATATGCAGGCTAGAGATAACGAGGTTAATTCAGTCAAGGAGAGTGAGGCCCACTTCTAGCAGCTGATGTGGAGGTGTCAACACCAAGAGAGGAGAAACTGCTTTTATACTTGGCTAGCCATTCACAGTCTTTGTTTAATCCTAAACTGATGGTGTTTTCAAACAACATATTTTTTCCTGGACTCATGCTCAGAAATAGCTTAACCATTTTAATGATTTTTTTCAAACAACAAAATAAACAAAAAACCTCCATGAAAAACTTATCCCACAGCAAACATCTAGCATGGGAAATGTCAGTCCAAATGGGTAAAGTCTGACAAAAAGTTATATATTGAAAACAGGATCTTCTAATGGAAAGTGTCACGCAACCTTACTAGTATACAGTTTATTTAACAGTACACAACACCACTACATAACAGTTTAGAACAAGAAATTTAAAAATATATTAATGCAATTTAAACTGCAAGGAAAAAACATAGGCAGAATGTAATTAGCCAGACTGGAATTCAGTGAGAGCATTAACATCCTTAACTCTTATGACAAGTGGCATTAATGACTGAGTGCATTCAATGCTTCAGGTTTACACCTCATTTGAAGGACAGAAAACCTACATCCAATGCAAATAATCATTCTAATATTATTCTAATGATTCTCAGTTATTGTAGCAGTAAACTCAATGAAGCAGTTACGCTGAAGGCAGATAGCCTTAAAACATATGCTACAGCATTAAGAATATGAATTGCTAACTCACAGGACTTTCTGGTGTCCTTACTTGGGTTACTGACTGAAACTATGTTTTTTAGATCCATATGCACACGGCTCATGGAAAAGGCTGTAAACAGTACACTTTAAAATAATGAACCTTTAAAGGAACTTTGTAATGTAGACATGAAAAGTTGTTGTAACAACACTGAATCATTTTTCAGTCACTACCTAAGTTTCCTTTAAGCTGCGTAGTCGCCTGCGCAGAGGCCGAGGGTCTCTTGCACATGGAGCTGGCCCAGCAGAGAGCTGCCATGAACAGGGAAGAGGTGCAATCCTGTGACCACGCCAGGGCCAGCAAGGAGCTGTGGTGGCCGGGGGTGAGGTGTGCTCTTTCAGCCCCAGTAGGGAGCTGCTGTGGCTCGGGGAAAGGTGCTCTCTCAAAAGTTCTGCCCTGCTGTCCCCAGCAGCATGGATCTGCTGTAGCCAAAAGAGATGCACCCCTCTCTCCGGCCCAACCCAGTCTCACCAGAACTGCCACAGCCAGCAGAGAGGCACCACTCAAATGGTCGGGAGCTGCTGCAGTGAGAGTGGACTACTAGGAGACTTCTCTCCCAGGGGAGCTTATACCCAAAACCCATCATCCCCAGCCACAGCCTTCACACCAACTTCCTGCCACAGCCCTATGCCCCTTTCTGAACCCCAAATCGCTCATTCCCAGTCCCGCCCCAGAGCCTTGACTCTCAGCCAGAGCATTCATCCCAACCCTGAGCTGTTTCCTATACTTTGAACCCCTCAGTCCCAGCCCCACCCCCACCACGGATTGTCTATGTGCAGAATTAATTTTGTTGTGTGCACCAATATGGAGATGATGAGTCACACATCTCCATATTAGTATATGTAACAAAATGTGTTCTGCACATGGACATACAAATTTAGAAGGAACACTGGGTACTCCAGCACCAAATACCTGCATGGGATTACAGGTCTAAATAAAATATTTAGAAAACACAAACCTACCTTTTCCTCTATACTTCCGTTACGGTCAAACTGGTAAAGTGATGCCAGATGAGTAATAATCCACCAGCTAAAACTTAATGGATCTTTGCACTGCGCTGGCTCAAAACCAGATATCCCTTCTGCAGTACTGGGTCTTTCAAAGACCTTCTTCAGAATTTTATTTACCCAGCTCCAAAAAGACTGTAGAGAAACAGAGAAAGCCAACCAAGCGTTGGCTGTGTTAAATGATTTTATACAGTAGAGTAGATTATATGATAGACGTATGCTATGTTAAAAGGGATTCCCCTCAATACTATCCTGTTAACTTATTAAGATCGTCCTTTTGGTAGTACAGGAAATAAACAAGCTGACACTCAACTTTGTTAATATTTTTTTACTAAGTGGCACCAAGTAAAATCTAGAACGTGTTTATGATTTTATTCTTTACAAGTTAGTTGAAGACAAGGAAAATAAAAGGAAGACCACTGGGAGAACAAACTCCTCGAATTTTTACAGACTAGCTCAAAAAAGAGGTCTAGAAGATGGTGTATTCTACTATCCTCAAAATAATGACGAGAACATAATCGTCTTACACTGGTGTGGTCTGTAACTGGCCTGTCTAACAGAACTATTTAAACCATCACAATGAAAAACAGTTTATGAAAATATTATTTTAAAAAACAGGATTAGAACACAACATATATAAAATAGAACAGGACCTGCAGAAATTACCTCGCTCTCAAAATAGATTAACAGTTTGACTGCAGCTCTTATCGCAGATAAATAATTATATGAAATAGTATTAGCTAGGGAGAGCTCCAGTAAGAGAGGGTAAGGCCTACATGTGATTTATTTTAATAAACGGGGATAACCTCACATGTTTATATGTATTATGGTCTGATTAAAAGCACTGCATGGGGACTCAGGAGATCTTCTCAGAATCTCTAGCTCTGCCACGCACAATGGGAAGGAAGGATTGTTCAGTGGCTGGTGCAATAGCCTGAGAAGTGGAAATCTCATGTTCAATTTCTTGTTCCATCACACACTTCTTTTGTGCCCTAGGGCAAGTCACTTAATCATAGAATCATGGAACTGTAAGGCTGGCAGGGACCACAAGAAGTCATCAAGATCAGTCCACTGAGCTGAAGCTAAGGATGTTAGCATATAATCATTTACATGATTAATCGATTAACCGGTAAACTCAGGCTTATCTTAATGACTACACGCAACCCCCCCATCTCCCCACCAGTATATGCGGGAAGCTGGCTTTTAAGCTGGATTTCTGGTTGTGCCGGCTCCATGGAGCCGCCTTCCTCCCTCCCGGCTGCCTCCCACAGAGAAGATTTCAGCGGATACACCTTTACACAAGTAAAAGCATTTTAACACCCCTAGCTAAAGCCATAGCAAGTAATCTAAGATTATCCCTGAGAGGAGTTTGTCCAAGCCATTCCTAAACCCTCTAAGTGATGGGGATTTCACATCTTCCCTGGAAGCCTGTTCCAGAGCTTAATTATCCTTATAGGTAGAAAGTTTTCCTACTATCTGACCTAAATCTCCTTCGCTGCAGATTAAGCCATTTAATTCTTGTCCACTGAAGAGAGGACATGGAGAATAGTTGATCACTATCCACTTCATTATTTTAAAACTTAACAGGTTCCCCCGTCTGGTCTTCTTTTCTCAAGATTAAATGTGCCCAGGTACTTTTTAACTATTCCAAACCTTTTATCATATTCATTGTTCTCCTCTCGAGACTCCCCAATTTGTACATATCGTTTCTAAAGTGTGGCACCCACAAATGGGCACAGCTCTCCTGCTGAGGCCTCACCAATGTTGAGTAAAGTAGGACAGTTACCTCCCTTGCCTTACATACAACACTTCTTTATAATATACCCCAGAATGTTATTAGCTTTTTATGCAACTGCAACAAATTGACAAGCCATATTCAATTTGTGATCAACTGTAACCCACACAGCCTTTTCAGCTGTATTACAACCTAGCCAATTATTCTCCATTTTGTAGTTGTGCATTTGATTTTTTTATTTCCAAGAGAAGTACTTTGCTCTTGTCTTTACTAAATATCAGCTTGCTGAACTCATAAGAATTCTCCAATTTGTCAAGGTCTTTTGAATTCTAATTCTGTCCTCCAAAGTGCTTGCAAACCCTGCCAGCTCAGTGTCACCTGCAAATGTTAAACATACTCTCCATTCTTTTATCCAATTCATGCACATCTGTGCCATTTTGAAAATTGGGAATAACATTCCTCTATTCAACTGCCTTCTGTCTGTCTTGTCTAATTACATTATAAGATCTTCAGGGCATAGACTTTGTTATGCTCAGCATTTGTATAACACTTAGCACTGAGCTACTGTAGTATAAGTAATTAACAACAATAAAATGTTCACCAAGAGACTTTATAGCTGCTCATATTAAAAAGTCTGAATACACTACCATGAAACTGTTTGCTTATATCTTACTGCAACGCACAAACCCCCTTGAAAGAAGAACAGTGCTTTGGATTTTATAAAGATTGGCAGCTTTCAAAGGAGTCTTTCTGAAGTGTCTTCTAATAATTATTTAGGGACTGACTGCAGCTGGACCTTAAACGCATCATTGGGAAGCTTTGCATGTGCCAGGGAGGTCAGTTATGCAAGGGCTATGTCTCTTCTCTTTGATCCCCTTTCTGCCCCAATGCACAGTACAGCCTCAATTGCCTCACTTTCCTAAAAACTGGAACTGCTCCCTACTCAGTACCCTGGGCCACTCTCAAGAGTGGGGGCTACGGTGGGATAGCTGGTATTTTCTCTGGTATGTCAGGGAAAATACTCTCTCCTAAAGTTCCTGATGGGTCAGTGCAACTTTGCATCATGCTGGATGTGAACTAATGCATTCATGGCACAATCTGACGCTGAATTTGGTAACTGACCAATCAGTATTGGATGTTGAATGTTTTGGATATAAACAAACAAACACTTTCCTATGTTCTTATGCTATGTGGGCAGCAATGTTCCCATTTACCTCTGTATGAGAACCTTTACTTCTGTGGTCCAGCAGCTGAATAAGCAGAACCCATAATTCCTTAATGCAGTTGCAGGGGTAGTGGTGACTGGTTAGAGCCTCTGATGGTCTAACCTGGTAAAGAAAATATGAAGTCCAGTCACTCACAGAGCAGTGGGGTTTTTGAAGTTGCATTTCACATACAATATTAATATTCCGGCTCTATTTGTTTGAACTTAGAATTTATACACAATTATAGAGGATTCTTGTGAAGCACAATGTACAATTCCATTAACATATTAAAAAAAAAATCATGCACAGAGCAAAGGAATCATTTTCTAACAACATACAGCGCAGGTAACATTACTTTAAGGCTTTTACTGAACAAGTTTCAAAGGATTTTTCAACAAATATGTAATAAGCGAAAGGATCTTCTAAAAACTAATGAAAAGAAATAGTAGTAAATACCAATTCATTGTCTACTAGTAAGGAAGAATGATTGATTAGATTCATATGATGTTCATGGGAAGAGAAGAAAAAGCTTCCAATGATTTCATATTTATTATTTTTAATATGACAAATCCTTTAATGATTATGTAAAATACTCACAGAATAGCCTTTGTCCATGTGAGGATAGTTTTTGTTCATGTGAGGATGTAGGGGGGGACACCCTACAATTTAGGGAACTCTGGCTTAGACTACCGATAGCATTTAAGCATAATTTTGCTTATTCTGTGTGTCAGGGTTCTGTACACTAATTGACCAAATTTACAGGTATCAGAAATAGAGGCTTAGGCCCTGGTAAACTAGCATGAGTCAGTTTTTCTTATCTAAACCAGGGACAGAAAGGGGAATGGAGTAGGAAAAGTAAACAGCAGAATATAAAAAGTTGAGAAACAAAGCAGCCCCCTTTCACACACACCTTATCTTATATGTTCTCTGGTTGGTTCCTTTTCTTGATACCTCCATGCTTTACTGTCCCATCAGCATGGAAGCTGCATTCACACTACTCTTTATATCATTCTGAATTTGGAACCTTGATTAGGTATATTTAAGGTTAATTCACACAACGTAATCATGATCAACACAATTTTCCTCTAATAGGAAAGTTGTAAAAGCTCGTATGTGTGAAATATGTAACAATTAGAAGAATGTAGTACACATCTAGCAAATAATAACTGCAATTATGAACCAAATATAATATTTGATATGACCACAGGCTTTTCTTCTTAATCATCCATGTGATCTAAATTATCACTAGGTGGAATTGCAGCCACACATAGTTACTAAATATCACTTATTTATTTCACATAATTTGGAATGATGTACAAGATTTATGTTAAGTTGAGATGTTGTGGTGCTTTCTATTATGTCACATTTGTTTGCTCTCTATCAAAAGAACAGATACTTACCCTATAATATCGGTGATTCTCTGAGATGTTATCACATGCACTTCCTATGCACCAGATTGGAGTTTTGAACAATGGGTTTTTTGGGGCAGTACTGCCTCATGCCTCCCCGCGAAAGCATAAAAGGCAGAGCAGCTTCCCTTAATATGCTAGCAATTCAAAGTCTGCATTTATGGACGACTCCAAAAAGCAGGGATAGAGGGCAGGTTTTGGGATCCAAACTGAAAGAATCACATTTATGCACAGTAAATAGCCATTATTATTCTTCAACTACGTACCATAGTGGATCCCTCTATAGGTGACTGGAAAGCAATGTCCTTTCTAGTGGGAATGAGGAGTTTCAGCTGTATAGATCAGATAGCGATTGTAGAACCGCGCTCTCAAATTTGTTATCAGACCTGCTGCTAAATAGGTTGCTCCACATTGATGCTTTGTCTGATGATGACACAAGGGAGAGGTACAAGAGCTATCTGATAATGTGTTGAGCTATATTGTTTAATCCCTCTGGATATTCTATGATGAAACAGCCTTATCTTCGGACTCCATCACTGTTGACTACAACCTATTGGATACAACCAATAAGGCTCTGGAGATATCCAAAATTTCTTTTTTTCTTAGTCTATCTTGTTAGGATCCACCACTTATCAACCAGTCATCCAGATACAGGCAGAGATTCATATTTTTCCTCCTTACATTTGTTGCCACATTGCTAAGTACTTTGTAAAGATTCTCAGCACAGTGGAGAGTTCAAATGAAAATACCTTGCATTGGTTAATGGTTGGGCTTCCAGTGACTAGTCGGATGACAATGTGGAAATACCTGTTCTGTAAGTCATGAGCCAAACCTGAACCTTCAGATGTGAAATAATGGAAGTAGACATTGCCATTCTGCATCTCAGGCAGGGTATATATTTGTTTAGCTGCTTCCAAAGCCAGTCTGTCTGTCTACTAACATCTGAAATGTTTTATACAAAATTTGTAAGAGGTGATGAGTAAAGTCTGTGGAATTTTCTATCTGTAGTAAACAAGAAGAATATAAATTTGAGTAAAATTGAGCTCATGGTCTATATATATTAGAGAGTTTGTACATCTGTCTGTTCATGAGTCCATCCATCTGTGAATCCCTTTGTTCAAGAACTCCTCCTAAACAGCAAGAATTAGGACCACCAAATTTGTTATGCAGCTTCCTCTTATCCTAACTTCCTAAAGCAAGTTCAGGGCTTGGTTGTGCCAGGAACACAGAATTAAAAACTGATTGAGAGCCAAGTTATCAAAAGCATCCTAGAGTTATGAAGCCTGTTTAATCAAGGATACTCCAGCTGTTGAGTCTCTCTCAATAGAGAGAGAGAGCTGTCTATTGAGGCAGATGTTTGTATGATTTACAATAGGGAGCTGGGTTGTGGATCCCTAGCGATTATAGCATGGTCCTAGTAGCTTACAGGGAGTGGAGTATTTCATCTGTTTCACAGCTAGAGACCCCCATCCCTTCAATGGGTAGGTTCTCTAGGGTGCATCACAACTCTTTCAGGAGGCTGGACACTTGGAGCCACTCCTATGGATACAGCTATGGACATAGATCTGACAGGCATAAGTTACAACCAGTGCATCCATGGTTGCTTGTCAGGAAGTCTTTGTGATGACTTGGTCCTCCTTCACGATCTCTCCGAGAGCCTCCCTATTATCTAGTGGGAGCTTTGGCAGGAAAGGGCCACTGTCTAGAAAATTATATTTTGTGAACAGGGCCTAATATTCAGGATGCACAACTGTAGTGAGTTGACAGTGGGACTGGGAAGGGGGGGGACGGGGAACGTGTCCAGGGAACCCAGCATTGGTGGGAAGGCTTTGAATTCTTACTGTCTTTAGAAGGGAAATGGAACCCAGCCATGTGCATCCTGCTACTAAACTGGAGCTCTTTAACCTTCGCCAGGGTTGCCCTCCTTATCAACAAGGGCACACTAGAGACTGCAAAGGGGATATTGGTGGACTGTGACAACTGTTCCTTCCTCATCTTAAGGAACTGAAAAGAGGTATCAGGTGACTCAAAAGGGATTTGAATAGTTCTTTGCCCACTTTTGCCCAAGATCATTTGTATTTCTGGTATTTCAGGAAAAAATAAATCAAGATCTACAGAGGGTACTTCGAAAGAGAATAACTAAGAAACTACCCCTCTTTGGGTACAAAACTTACTCCTCTCTTCATTTACCCCCTCTTCCCTCCCAATTGGCAGTCGGGGAGCGGGGGGGGGGGGGGGAAAGAGATTTCTCTGGGGGCTACTGCCTACAGGCTGGGGTTTGGCTCTTGCTTCTCCCTCCCTTTTGCAAGACAAGCAAGATCCAGATGGAAAAAGTACCAGTCTCTTCAGCAGCCACTACAGAATCAGTTGTAAGGACTCAATCTAACATGACTCTATTGGCTCTTTTCAAGGTTTACCTTTAATTCCTCTTGCTGGGGCATGTTCTTCTACCACTTCTCAGGGTGGTTTCGGGAGCAGTGGTTTTGCAGCAGTCTCCTCCTCAAGAGTGAGGTCATTCTACCCCCAGCAGTCCCTGGGCAAAGCAACCGTCTTCTTATTCATCTCCCTTTCTTGTGGGGAGTTTTCCCCTCTTTTGTGCTCATCTTCCTTCAGGCTGAATAAGCCTTGAGGATGTGTCTCACTAGCTTGGAACAGGCCTGGATGAGTTTGGTAGCTTCCTTCATACCAAAGTGAGAGTGTGTTCCTTCACACCACCCTTTATCCTCTCATATGGGAGTACAAGGAAGCACAGAGTTCAGGCATGGCCTAACTGGAACAATGCTATTCAAAAGACTCCGATTTTGCACGCATGAGACATGTGCATCTAGAGAGGGATCCAAAGTGACAACATGTCAAAGAAGAATGTAAGATAACTCTACTGGCTGGCATATAAGCCAATTAGACTTCCTAGGTTATAACTGCTGGTGAAAGGAGCCTGTGGGAAAAAAAAAGTCAGTGCACCAATGTAAATTGAAAAAAAAAGTTACACAAAGGGCACATCTACACTGTAGCTAGGCACATGTTGCTCCAGTACACAGAAAAGTACTAGCTCTGCTCAACTAATGTGGTAGAAATAGCAGTGTAGCCAGGGTAGCATGGGTGGGAATTCAGGCACACACAAGAGGTCCAGGCTGGTTTGTACTTGGGTGGTAAGTGCAACCTGCTGCTCATGTTACGTTGGCTATTCTCCTATTTTTAGCATGCTAGCTTGAACTCAGCTAACACTTATCTGTCTACCTAAAGTTTTCATTGGCAAATGTACAGGATCTGTTACAAAAAGAAGAGGTTGCTGAAATAGGTGTGGTGTAAATATAAACTGTAACATGGAAATGTACATAAGTGCCCAGTTAGTGACTAAAATCTTGGCAGTAAGCTATTTTTGTTCCTTTTGAGAGAGTTTGGAAAAATGTCCTCTGCATCTACAGCCCCTTTGGCATGAAAGCAGCATAGTGAACTTATTAAATGTGGCATATACTTCAGCTCTGTACACAGTGCATTTCAAAATTATCCTCCCATTCAGTTGCCAGATGGTCATAAATAATGACAACACAATATGAGTTTCTAACAAATAACACTCTGAAAAAAATTGGGTATATTAAACCAAAAGGTAAAATTTTAAAACGGCAATAACAAGGGACTATGTTTTCCTAAGCATTGGTATAGCACCTAGCACAAAACAGCTTTGATTATGATTGGGGCTTTCAGATGCTTTTTGCATACAAAAAAAATTAAATGATACCTTTGTATATTTGTTGATTGACAAGCTTATCAGATCGCAGAAGAGGTTCTCACAGTGTGCTTCAAATAAACTGATATTGGTTAAATTTTCTCCTGTTAAGTTCATGAACTGGTGAGCATACACAATTTGTCCTAAAACACATCAAAAGATCATAGCTCCTTAATATTGAGGCTTGATTCTACAAACACAAAAACAACCATTTCTATTCACTATATTTGGGTCAACAAGCAATTCTACAAGGAATATCATTTTTGTTTACAAGGAGAACACTTATTTGAGGGAATTTTTCCCATTCCAAATTCATCCCTGATGCTTTCTCTATTTCACAAAAGTTTGATATCATTCTGGTTGACAAATACAACGGTTGACACTATATAGCAACTTTGCTGGCACAGTCCCTGCAGTCACTACACTGGAGTAAAGGTTTCTTCACTTGCAAATTCCTCTCAGTAAGAGCTGCCGCTGTGAGTCGAATCTAAGCAACCGTCCCAAACTGAGGTGTTATTTCAGGAGGTTTTGGAACAAACTGATAAATTATTAGAGTAACTAGTCACCCGGACCAGATGATATTCACCCAAGAGTTCTGAAGGTACTCATATATGAAAATCTCAGGACTATTAACTGTGGTATGTAACTTATTGCTTAAATCATCCTCTATACCAGAGGACTGAAGGATAGCTAATGTAATGCCAATTGTTTTAAAAGTCTCCAAACCCTCTCCTGGCAATTACAGGCCAGTAAGCCTAACTTCAGAAGTAGGCAAACTGGTTGAAACTATATAAAGAACGGAAGACATATAGCAGTAGATGCATGATTTGCTGGGAAACGGTCAACATGGCTTTTGTAAAGGGAAACCATGCTTCACCAAACTATTAGAATTCTTTGAGGGGGTCAACAAACATGTGGACAAGGGTGACTTTCAGAAAGCCTTTGACAAGGTCCCTCACCAAAGACACGTAAGCAAAGTAAACTGTCATGGAATAAGAGGAAAGGTCCTCTCCTAGATCATTAATCAGTTAAAAGATAGGAAACAAAGGGTAGGAATGAGTGGTCAGTTTTCACAATGGAGAGAGATAAATCGTGATGTCCTCCAGGGGTCTGTATTGGGACTACTACTGTTGTACTATAGCCATTTAGCTAAAAATGAAGTATTCTAGTATTTGTATAAGAATATAATAATAAGCCTTATTCAATGTAATTTGCCTCACTGTACTCTGCCAGCCACCCTTTCTGACTAGCAAAAAGGAACAGCCTAGGGCCATTGGTAAAGATGCATCAGACAGGTGTCTGACAGTGATGTCAAGGCAGGAGCAGATGTGAGCAGTCCTGGTGACCAATTATGGTCACCATATACTGTAGCAGAGGTGGGCAACAGTTTTTGATGGGGGCACGCCAAGATTTTGATAGGTGGTCAAGAGCTAATAGAGTGCAGGGTTTAGGATGGAGGCTGGGTCCAGAAATGAAGGCAGGTAGTCAGGTGCAAGAAAGTGTGTGGGGTCTGAGAAGGCATTTGGGTGAAGGAGGAGGTTGTGACCTGGGGCAGAAGATTGGGGTGCAGGAGAGGATTCTGGCCAGGCGAGGGATGTAGGAGAAGATACAGAGCCTGAGGGGTAGTTGACACCTGGAGCAGGGGGTGAAGAGGGTTTGAGTGGTGACTTGGGGCAGGAAGTTGGAGTGTGGGAGGGAGCGGAGTGTCAGAAGTAGGCTCTGGCCGGGAGGCACTTACTTAGGCAGTACCCTCAACCAGGCTCCCTTCCTGCCACAGCCCCAGAGCAGTTGGCTGTTCAGTGTGCCTCTCTGCTGTGTAGGTGGTGGTGGAGGAGGAGTGCTTCACACAGGGCCCCTGCCCCAGCACAATCTCTCTGTTCCCACTGGCCAGAAAGGCTTGATGGGCCAGATACAGGTGGGTTGTATCTTGCCCACTCCTGTGTTAGAAGGTTTGCTGATGTAGGTGATAGACTGATTGATTATGGTTACCATATGGCATAGGGTTTGTTGATGCAAGCGATAGATGTTAAAGAACTCTGTGATTTGTAATTACAAGTAGTTCTGTACTATGTAGTGATAGTGTTTTGGTATGAGTGAAGAATGTGCGCGCTAATTAGATAAGATTGAAGATTGTTTCTAGGCTCAGATGTACCAAAAGAGGGTGAGAGAACAGGGATCTCAGAGGTGCCGGAAAGTCACGTAAACACTCCCATCACGACGACAGCAGACTGATGTTCCAGAAGTTAGAAGCAAGCACTTCCAACATGTGAAGATAATAAATCCCATCAAAACCAGGGTGGCCAACACTCAGAAAAGTCATCAGCAGAGGAATGTTCAACAACAATAAAAACAATCTCCTGAAAAATGTATGTTGCAAAGTGACACATTATTTTCCATAATAACTGATTACAACATGATGCATCGGCGCATGGGAATCACAACTGACAGAACCTGGCTCCCTTCTCATGTCCAACCTAATTGGCCACTAGGTTGATCCAAATCTCTGAATGGTAACTACAATATAGCTGGCGGGAGTGTGTGCGCACACATGCATCCATGCTGATTTCTGTATTATGTTGTCAGTAAACACTATGCATTGCTTTTTTGCCTAAAAAGGAACCCGTGTGTTTCTTAGAAGCATAACATTTTTGGTGGAGAAATGGAGGACGACATATCCCGAGGTTATTAATAATTAAATACTGCAGTTATTTGGAGATTGATCAAACAGGTGTGTACACCCCCAGTCATAGTAAACCTGGATTAAGAGGAGGATTAGATTCCTCACTTCCTCCTTGTCTGGCAGGGGCATCTTTTCAAAAAATATATACAACCTTGGCTGTAGCTGGACTGAGAGATAAAGAAGGTTTAGCATGTCTTTTCCTGGCTCATTTAGCATGGATATTTATTCAGGTGCATATATGCTTCATCGTAGCAAGTCCACAACAAAAAGATTGGAGCTTAGTGTCTCCTTTCTAACTCCATTCAGACAGGAAACAGGAGCCTATTACTTGAAGACAGACTAACAACAGATGTACCAAACCTAGATTGTAAGAGGGAGAAATGAGAGGCGATTTAGGATTCCCCTCTCAGCTCAATTGGCTGCTATAGTGTCACTATTTACATTTGTACACCCCGATCCTGGCAAGTCCGGGTCAGAGAGGAAAATTAGTTTCCTCACTGCCACCTCATTCTATAAGGCTATTGTTTTTGGAAAGGTATCTACACCCATGGCCATAGAAGCCCAAGAAATGGGGAATGGCTCAGGACTTCTTCTCTGGTCCATTCTGCGGGTAATTTGTATATATCCTCGGTCATAGCAAGCCCGAGATAATAAAGAGGAGCACAGGATTTCCCCTTTAACCTGCCAGGGCAGGGAAATAGAAATTAGAGTATCTGTGAAAAAGCTAAGAAAGAGACCCGTTATGAAGAAGGGAAGTTGTCATTCATAAAAGAGTACATCTTTTAAATAAATCTTGTATACGTTTGGGCATAGCCCATGGTCTGACAAAGCTTTAGGTAATGTTTATACCATTGCAGACTTAGAGGACAAATTCACTAAGTATTTACGGGTTTACAAACTCTCAACCTCAATTTAAAAAGAAAAAAAAAAGATGTGGCTGCAGTCTGGCTCTTATGGAAAGCCTGTAATGAGGTGTTTAAAAAGATTAGCTACGTGCAGGGATGGAAATTTGGATTTACACAAGAAAAGGGACCAGGAGGTACGGAGGCTAGTTAAAGAGCCTACCCTTCTTGCTAAATTGATAGTGGGACAAAGCCTGTGTCGCTAGAATAGGATGTTTCAGCAAGGAAAGAAGGATTGGGCCCAGACAAGCAGGCAGGCCATAAAGAAACTGGAACACGTGCCGAGAGGTCCTGGGGAGGGGCACAGTGGCAGGAGTAAGAGACACAGTAAGTACAGGCATGGACAGTTCAAATCCCTGGAACAACAACAGTATTTGGAATGGTAATCTTTGAACCAAGGATGTTAAATTGTGTTTAATCTGCTAGTGTAGTAGTCGATAGAATTTACACTGACTACTCAATTAGTCGATAAGGGGGGAACTGCAGAGCCGCAGCAGATTTAGCTCCCGGCCCTGGGGGGCACAGCGTGGAACCCACTGCAGCTCTGCCTTTTAAATGTAGTAAGAACCTCCTGGCTCTTACTACATTTAAAAAGCAGAAGCACAGCATCTGGGACGGGTGCGAACCAGGGCAGCTGAGTCCTAGCTCACGTCCAGCTCCCTGTCGCACTTCTGCCTCACGTGCCCCCCCCGCCCTCCCACGGAGACGATGCTGTGGGAAACTGGCTTTTAAGCAGGCACTGGCTCCTGCTTCCCCCTCTGTCCCCTTGGGGTGGAGAAGAGACCAGTTGAGTATTGACTCAACTACCCAATAAGCCTAGGCTTACTGGGTAGTCGACTAGTCACTTACATCCCTACTCTGAACTAATGGAGTTGTCATTTTGGGGGAGGGAGAATAAGCAAGTGATTTAAGGGAAAGGAGTAAGATAGTCATTCTGCAAAGTTTGATGGGAATTAAGCACTGAATGTAAAAACGTTAGAGGCAAAGTGTTACTGGAAAAAATTATTTATTTATTTTTGCGGCCGTTCTGAAGAACAATGGGCCCTTTCCTAAAACAATGGTCTGTGAAACTTTAAGTAAAAAAAGATCTGATTTAAATAAATTTGACTATGCATAATTTACTCAAGTTCAGTAAAAGAACATAAGGGTTTTCTATTGGAATTTAATTGTCCCCAAATATATAAAAGGAAATGTGCTGTTGTGTAAAAATAATTAAAGCAACATAAGGAATATTAAGAAAACAACAGAACATGCATGTATGTATATATGCGTGTGGAAAAAAAAAGTAAAATTTTAAGAACCTAACCCAAATACTCCTAGGCTTGTAAAACCCTGTTTTGTAGATTTAAGATGAATTGGCTCAGTTTTGTTTAATTAACGCTACTCGCGTCCATTCAAATTTTTCATTCAAGTAGAAAAATTGACAGATACTTTCTACTAGCCACAGGTAATTAGTGTAGTTTGGCTTTGGTATTTAGCATTTAATCCTTAAGGTACCTTAATGTTTATTTAAACCATATTTAACTTTATAAAAGACAAAAGTCATAACTGTAATAAAGGGCAGCCAAGAATAAATAAATACATAAATAAAAAAAATTTAAAAAGTGCCTTCTGTGACAATAGAGGAGAAAGGTGCACAAAGAAGCAATGCTAAAAGCATGAGTTTTAAGGTGGCTCTCAGTAATCAAACTGTCACTCTATGGCAAAATTTGCAGATGCAAAATTATTCAAGATAGTTAAATCTAGAGATGACTGGAGACTATATGCACTGGGCAACAAAATGGCAGATAAAATTCAATGTTGATAAATGCAAAGTAATGTACATGGGAAAACATGATACCAACTATACATACAAAATATTAGGTTCTAAATTACCAGTTAAGACTCCAGAAAGAGATCTTGGAATCACCGTGAACAGTTCTCTGAAAACATCCACTCAATGTGCAATGACAGGCCAAAAAAAAAAAAAAAAAAAAAAAAAAAAAAAAATTTACCAGAATGCCAGAAATCATTAGGAAAGGGACAGACAAAAGACAAAAAATATAAAGCCTCTATTTAAATTCATGGCACACCAGCATCTTGAATATTACATCCAGATCTGGTTGCCCCATATCAAAAAAGATATTTTTGAATTGGAAAAAGTTACAGTGAATGGCAACAAAATTATTAAGTGTATGGAACAGTTTCCATGTGAGGAGAGATTAAAGAGACTTGGACTTTTCAGTTTAGAAAAGAGACAATTAAGAGGGGCTATGACAGATTACTTGACTGGTGTGGCAAAAATAAAGAAAGAAATGTTTAGTCATTCATATAACACAAGAACTAGGGGTCACCCAGTGAAATTAATAGGCAGCAGGTTTAAAATAAATCAAAAGAAGTACTACATCACACAATGCAGTCAATCTTTGTGACTTGTTGACAGGGAACGTTGTGAAGGCCAAAACTATAATTGGGTTCAAAAAAGTTAAATTCATGAAGGATAGTCCATCAATGGCTATTAGCCAGGATGATCAGAGATGCAACCCCATGCTCTGACTGTCCCTAGCTTCTGTTAGCCAGAAGTTGGGACAGGACAGGAGATGGGAGACGGATCACTCAACAATTGCCTGTTCTATTCATTCCCTCTGATGCAGCTGGCACTGGCCACTGTCAGAATATAGGCCTAGCTGGATCATTCATCTTACCCAGTATGGCTGTTCTTATGTGTGTTCTAAAATTGCTACAGGTTCAACCTTGCTGGTCTGGCACCCTTAGGACCTGACTGGTCCCAACCAAGGGGATTTGATGGACTAGAGAAGGTTCCTCCCCTCATGGTCTGTGGTACTACTGGGCTAGGACTCCAGCCTGCCCCTGCTGCTGCCCAAGCTCCCCCAGGGCTCTGTAAATGCCACTGGCCATGCTACTGCTGGGGTCAGAATACCCCAGTCAGAGTTGCGCAACCTGGCAGAGCTCCGCAGTCACCTGGCTCTGCAGCTAGGGACGGAGCTCCATGGCTGGGACAGAGGGATGGGGCCGGAGCTCCGCAGCCCTGGTCAGAGATCCCTGGCTGCCGCTGGGGTTGGAGCCAGAGCAGGGCTAGCTGCTGCCGCCAGCAGACCTCCCTGTTCCTGGGCTCTGTGGTCCAGGAACATCCGTGGTCCATGCCGGACCATGAATGTTGCCTGACCAGGAGTCCCGATTAAGGGAGGCACAACCTGTACTTCAGTTGACAACAGACAATTTTCTCATTGTAAGGGAACTCTAACACTGGTCTTTAAAATGTGTTTGTATAAAATGTTGGCATGTTCCTATACCAAGTGGAACATACAGTCATACAGATAACTAAGGAAGGAGTACTAAATATCAGTACTAGGTACCTTGGATAGTTCATAAGGCCTTAGCTTACAAAGCCTCCAGCTGCAGGGCTCCCGCTGACATCAGTGGAACAAAAATTTTGCAGAATTGTATTGATATTTTATTCTCGAAGATTTGAAACTAATGACAAAATTTCTGCTAATTTTTATGGGATCAGAGTTTTACCTGGATTACTTTAGAGGGGGAAAAAAGGGGGACAAGAGCCTAGGAGTACTACAGGGCACAGAGGATACAAGGTCCAGTAAAATGTATGCACAGACGACAGTCTGGCTGATTGAATTTTAATGCTAAAACACATGTCCACCAATATGCAGAGGGTATACTGGGTTGCCACACACAAACTGATACAGAATTAACAGCTCTCAAGTATAAAATGGCTTTTCAAATTGCTTTCTTAAGGAAAAAAAATTAATAGTAACATTCTGTCTCAAGGAACTTAAAATTCAAATTTCCCCCAACACCAAATCCACTTATTTTTTAAAAAAAATTATGGTGAAACCCTGATGAATGATTATCACACTGCTTTTCATTACCTCCCATCTCTCTCTCTGCTTATATGCATTCTCTCTGTTTAAATTACAAGCTCTGTGAGGAAAGGACCTTGTCCTGTATGACTTGCACACAGCTGGTGTTATCTTAAAAAAGTAATATAACTCTCTCTGCCAGAGTTTGGAAAGAGTTCTCAAAAGATAAAATACTTAACTCTCCCCCTTCACACACGTCTCTTTCTGTTCATTATAAAACTGCAGATCCCCATATACACAAGATGTACTTTTTTTGGATACCACATCCATAACTGAATTACTGAACAAAATCAAAAACAGGAATATTTTAGAGGACTAGCAATACCAGGCCTGCCAACCAGGGCAAGGTGGGGGGAGAGGGGAGGCTTTACCGCAGCAGTGGCAGCAGCCCTGGGACCTTAAAATCACCACTGGAGCACCGCGCTCTGGGCAGCTCTCAGGGCTACATGGCAGTGGGATGGGGGGCAGGCACCCAACCCCACTCTTTCTGGGAGCACAGAGAGGATCCCCAAAAATACCTTGCCCAGAGGCCCAGCAAGTCTGTCAGCTCCCCTGGGCGATAAGTGACCAAGCACAAGTACTGCTCTCAGTGACACAATGAAGCATTGTTATTAATTTAATAGCAGCTGCATTGGGTCTCAAATAACTGAGCAATGAAGTGTCTAAAGTTTTTTGTACGTCATTTAAAAAAAGCCAATTATATAAAGGGTTTAGAAATTCACTGCCTGAGAGTAGCTTGTATCAAAGTTAAGCTTACTGAATTCAAGTGAACATACATTTTATTATAACTGTTTTTGCAGAAAAAAAACTTTCTATTATACATCTTACCCAACCATGTAATATATTCACTATGGGCCAAATTCTGACACCTTTTCTCAAGTTGATCAACACCTTATTCTATTAGTGTTCCACTGAGGTCAGGTTAAGTTCTGCTGAAAGACAAACGGGATCCTCAACATGAGTTAAGGTAGCAGAATCTGCCCTTCCATGTTTCTTTACAGCCTTCTTACATGGGTGTTGTGAAGATTAGTTAATGTATAGTGCTATATGAATGTCAAGTATTATTACTCCAATTTGTGCATGTTAAATGTTCCCCAATTTGTACACGTTAAACGTTCTGGTATAGACAAAGCATGTATTTGATTTTCCAAACACTTCATTATGAGCAGAAACTTAACAAGAAGTCTTATGGCCTCTTTCACACCACCCCCCCACAACAGCAGGAGCTGAATTACTAAAACAAGAGCTGGCTCTCAAATACCTCAATGTCTACATTCCTGTAACTGTTGCAATGTTATTGTAAACATATGTACCAGCCTTGGACCATTATTTAGAAGCTCTACACGAATGTGGATTCCAATGCAATGTGACAACAGTTAGAGAAAGGGGACAGAAATAGTATTCTAGAGATATTTTCTGTGCTTGACTTTGCTGACATACAAATGAACAATACATAAATAATCCTCACTTTGTAACTTATTGCCCCTTTTTGTATTTCAACCATTTTTCTCTAGCAAGCTGAATTGCTTTGAAGCTGGTTTCTTCGACTGCATTCCATGACCTTTTAGTTTTTAGTTTAGTTGCTACCATAAACAGCTTAATAGTTTCAGTCTGCTCCTTGCCCTTTAAAACCACTAAAATAATAAACCCCACACATATTGCTTTGCCCTTTTCTCACTATATTTTCATACACTTCTTTGGCCAAAGTCTCTCTCTCGTCTCCAATAGTGCCTCAATGACCGTTTGTGGATAAAAATGTGGATTTTTTTTTAAATCAATCACAAAATCTCCTCAAGAATCCTAATCCATGAAGTACAGACATGCTGCTTGGAACTGGTAAGGAAGTTTCCTCTTTTAAAATCTTGGCCTCAAATAACAAAACCGAATTTCTCTGTGGTCTTCACTATTCTCTTCAAATCTGTACCAGTCAAGCTTGGATACCCTTTCCACTTATTCAGCCAGCCAATGGGGGAAGGGAGAAGTAAAGTGAACAGTTGCCCCGGGACCCAGAGATTCAAAGGGGCTCAAGGCTTCCAGCCTCAGCAGCTGCTACTGCAGTAGAGGCCAGAGCCCCAAGCTCTTTTAAATCAAAACCTGGAGGTGGTGTGGGGCGCTCCAGGCGGTGCTCAGGGCTGCCTATACCCTGGCCCTGCCCCTTTCAGGAGCATAGGGCAGGGGGGAGGAAGGAGGCCTACCACACACATCTTGCCCAGGGGCCACAGAGGCTGTCGGCCCTTCTGGCCATGTTTAATTTTTGCAAGTGACTCAGTCATTTGAGTTTCAAGAGCAAATCCTTGATGGCTCATTCTAATCCCAGTACCACAAATCCACAATTCAATTTGATTTGTCAACCTTCATTAGGACAGGATGAAGACTGGATTAGTAAGCATACTGTACATCCAAATTGAGATGCACTAACTGAAGTATGTCGTAAAACTTGGACGTAACCTTCCCCCACTGCTCTTGATTGTAGTCATTATCTCTAACAGTGATCAAAAAGAAAAAAAGTAAATGCAGAAACTCACACCCAAAGAAAGTAAAATAAATTTGGACAACTTCAGATTAGAATCTTATATAACTGGGAGAGAGGGGAACAGGTGGGGAAGGAGGGAAAAACTAAATCACTAAAAAAATGCAGAGCAAAAACATGCACCATAAACAGATGGACTTACGCAGCATCTTCTCGCCTAGGACATGAAGAATTTCCAGCACTAGCCAATGGATATCCAAGTGGAGATGCAGCAAGTGCCATGATGGAGGAAACAGCTGTGAGAAGAGAGAATTTTTTTTCCTAATTTCATATTTCCTAAGCAAGGCCTGGATCATATCCTAAGCACCATGCAGACAGGCAGACTCCTATGTCCATATGGATTCACACTGATATCAAATTAAATAATTCAATTATTTAACAATTACTCTTCTGTTTAGAGCAGGTTCACAAAATCATTAATCTAAACCCAGAACATCTGAGTTCCAAGTGAACAGGTGAAGCATCACCAACTCTCCATGTCCCCTTCTAGCACACACATTAAAGAGCAAGAATTGGTAATGGACCATAACTATGATTAGCTTTTTCATTCGGAGGCAAGAGTACTAAACCACTTTAACCTCTGAAATCTCAGAGTTATTCAAAGTGTAATGAACCCATCCTTAGAGACAAAGAACATCAGCTCTTCATCAATCCTTGTCCCAAACAGACTGAATGGCAGGAATCTAAATACAATTCCTTACCATAAGTATTTTCTTTCATCATAATGATTTGAATAGTGCTGCCAGCATAGAATCCCTTTTAAACAACAGAAAATACAAATATTCTCTTATCACAACTGGACACATCTAATAACAGTATAACATGTTAGTCTGCTAAATGTTCCAAAAAGAGAAATTATGTTATTGCAGTTTTCTCCTTCACAAAAATGTTCTTCTCAGAATTTGTAGCTCTTCTAGTTGGCAACTCAAGAATTTTCACTGCCACCGTGGCTAAACACCATGAATGTCACGGGACCAGAGAGTCCCAGATTTTAGAGGTTCAACCTGTCTTAGATTTTATTTGCATAGTATCAAATAAGGATTCCCAAAGGCATAAATATTGTACAAAGAAAATACAAGGTCTAATATGACCAAAGTCAAAACATAATTAACTGTGTTTGAGCAATATGGGCTGTTACTTAACTAATAAGTGCATGAGAACAGGGGACTGTAAACAGGAGACCACGAAGGGGGAGAAGGAGATCCCCCCGCTGAACAAACAAGGTGAGTACTAATCTTTGGGTGAGCTGAGTTTATCCGTTTGTGTTTTTCTATCTCTTTCAGCTTATTTAAGTTACAGGGTCAGTTGGGATTGTGTGACTGGGGAGGTTTGAGTTTATGTTCCTTGGATCATCCTCAATCATCTTTGATCAACGCGAATCAGCCTTCTGATCACCCTCCTGCTGTGTGATTAATGAGGGGGACAGGAGGCCTTAAAAACCAGCAGCTAAGCAATCCAGGGGAGCTAGTAAAATGGGGACTGCAAACAGGGAAGTCCAAGAGGAAGACTTAATATAATCGCTATGGCTAGAAAGGGCTGAATCGCCAGTGCCAATGCTGCTCATGTCTTCTCCAGAAAACCTAACCATGGATGCCTCTATCCAGACCCTGGTGTCAATTTGCAGAGACTGTGGCCTGCTGTTCCCACTCACAGAGCGCCAGGCTGCAGGAACCATCCAATGTGAAAGGGGACTGCTCGTAGAATCTCTCAGGAAGCACATGGGAAAGCTATGGGAGGAGGTGGCTCTGCTGAGGAATATCCAAGCCCAGGAGGAATTCCTTGAGAGAGTATTCATGTAGAGACATTCGGCTACACAAGACTGCTGTCACACCACTGGGGGAGGGAGATATGGCTCTGCCACAGGGACAACACTGGGTACAGGATACTTTTTGGCAGCAGACAATGCTTCACCCCTACTCCATCACCATGATGGCTGGGCTGGGAGAACCATAATGCTACTCCAGTACAGAAAAAAACAGACTAGAAATGTTGTGGAATCTCCACCGCTGTAGATTTTTATATACAGGTGCGACAGACTCCTGACAGGGATAGTCTAGAAAAAAAAAATAGTCCTGCCATGAGTACAGTGGGTGGGACTAGAAGAACTCTTGAGGTCCCTTCCACTCCTATGATTCTATGACATTCATACCTATTTCTAAAATAAAACTAATTGTTATTCATCATAATTTGTAAGAGTCAAATCTGGACTTTTACATGGTGTATTAAAAAGATCTCTCAAACCTTCGCCTGATGTTGAATGGTAAATGCTCCTAAGATACCACTTGGGAGTTCATACAGATGTCCAATATGTAAGGTCAAGGAATGAAGCTCCTCAACCAGCACCGAAGGGAGCTGGACTTCCAGTTCTTCATATGGATGGAGTAGCCCATCATCCTCTGTTTTGTGAGATTCCAAGTATCTGAATGAACATCACAAGATATAATTAGAGGATGCATAAAAGATGGTTATGCAAAACTAAATACCCACAATAAGTTAGCTAGTGACTGAAATTGCATCTCACCTGAAAATGAACACCTTCACATAATGCAGAAATACAATACACTGTTGTCTAATGTTGCCTGCTTCCGAGTGTAGGTTTGCTGCCTGACCTGAAAATAAAATAGAAAATTATCAGGATAAGGGAAATCACTTCTTTACTATTATGAAGATTTCTTCTGAATGACACACTGTAGTGGTCAAAAATATTTCACAATAAGTATCAAGAACAATTCTGTTTAAACAGTGTCATTCAACTGCAAGCAAAACATTGTGTTAACAATTTTTCCCTGCTAAGTATTCTCCATACAAACTATCACAAAACATGGTAAAAATAAAGGCAGAAGAAAGAGGAAATGATATATATAATTCAGAACAGCGGGACTCATTCATATGATCTTCATTTTTTCCCCTTGACTTGTAGATTAAAAGGCAGAAAAGCACAACTTTAGAATCTATGAAGATATAAACAAGCATTCTTATGGATTAATTGTAATAAGGAGAGCATAGAGAATGAAAAAAAAAAAAACCACTATCGTCGGACAAATTCCTAGACTAGGGCTACTCAAAATGCAGCCCATGGGCCGCACGCGGCCCGCCAGTTTGTTTGCGGCCCGTGGTGCAGTTTGGATTTACACAGGGCTCAGCATGCAGCCTATGGGTAGGATCCTTTGAACATAATGATGAGTATCCCAAGCAGGGCGAGCACTGAAAGACGCAAGCGAACGGGCTGGCTGGAACAGACGGGTACAGGGTGTTGGCGTTTCTAGCCCCCAGGGAGGAGGTGCCGCGAGTGCCGGGGCATTGTGGGAAGTGCTTTGTATTCAGGCCCGTCGGTATGAAAGAAGCTATTAGCATATATATATTTGCATGTACATTCAACCACTCTTAAGCTGCAGCCCTCGGCACGTGCTGTGAGTATCACTGTGGCCCCCGGGGCTTCCAAAGTTGAGTAGCCCTGTCCTAGACAGACTATATGAGCACTGAAGCCCAAAAGCATTTAAAAAGCTGCATTTCAGCTGTATGGAATGGGAAGGAAGGAATATGGTTTTGGCAGCAGAGCAGAGACCACCCCTCTACCATGTATATTGGCCAAACTGGACAGCTTCTATGACAAAGGATTAATGGACACAAATCAGATATTTAAAATGGTAACACACAGAAACCTGTTGGGGAACATTTCAACTTGCCCAGGCACTCACTAAAGGACTCTAAAAGTGACTATACTATTACAAAGCAATTTCAAAAACCAGCTTGAGAGAAAAGCTGCAGAACTTGGTTCCATTACAAGTTTGACACCTGTAATCAAAGTCTGAACAAAGACCTGACCTGGATGGGCTACTACATTCCACACCCTAATGACATAAAAAGCAAAGCACTGGGTACTTATTGACCACTCTATTAGCCTCATTTAGCACACAGACACTCTAATGGACAATATTTTTTCCTATTTTTTTCCTTCTCTTCCTCCCCCCTCCCCATCCCCTCTCTCTGTTATTTATTTGTACCCTGGATCCCTTACTCCATTCGTCTGAAGAAGTGGGTTGTGCCCACGAAAGCTCATGATATCACCTACATTTTTATTAGTCTCTAAGGTGCTGCAGAACTATTCATTTTTCTTTAAATTTTTTCCAGTTACAGATTAACATGGCTACCCTTCTGAGACAATTAAATATTGTTAATTTTGTTTTAAGGTTTACATTTATACATGTCATGACACTAACTGAAGTGTGTGACAGGCTCTACTTGGCCTTTACAGCTTCCTACAGGAGGCCACAAAATTCTACTACATCCCACCCTAGGAAGCAGCAAAATGACAAGAAAGGAGCAATGAAAGTGAACACTACAGGACTACCTAAAGAGCAGCCAATCAAAGCCCAGCAGACTCAGCTGGAAAGAGCTGCAGGGTTTCAGCAATTTAGTTGCTGGCTAGGACCAGAGGAATCAGAAAGGGAGTGCTTTTCTTGCCAAAGGTGCATGAGGGATAGCTAGAGTTTAGTTTTGGCTGGGTTTGCTTAAGTTAAGTTTGCAGAGAAAGAGAGAGGGGACTTGATGTAAGGATGAAACTAAAAAGGGCTAGGTAGAAGGCAGCCCAGGGAGGAAGTAGCAATGAACTGAAATCAAGCAGGGTGCAGCTGCTGTTTATGATGTCCCTGCGTTGGAAAGCAGAGTAGTGGATAGGCCTCGATTTCCCCACCAGATATAGTGCGATAAACCTCAAGAAGGGGGCAGAAGTTATTTGAGAGCCTGAACACAGGGCTGAATTTCATGGGCCAAGAGCTGGGGAAGAAGATGCCAGTGAGGAGTTCATTAGAAGGAGTTCATTTGTATGCTGTGACTAGGCTGGAGGTCCGAGTCACAGAAGATCTACCTGAGTTGACTAGCAACCTGCAAGAAGTGACGGCATGAGAAAAAGACTGCAGTACCAAACCCATCAATTAAAAGACACTCAAGAGTTGAGTACCCCCATTATAAAATATTATGTTGAAAGTGACCTGAAATATCAACCATAAAAATTTGAAGGAGAAAAAGGATCTTTACACACTTGTCACATCTCAGAGATTTCTCCAAAGCTACAGAGAGAAATGGAGGACAATATGGCTTGGTTGGGTGTACCATTACAACCCATCTCCTGGGCCCAAACTAAATTTTTGGGATGATGAAAGCAAGTTTGGCCAATTTCTCCTGCCGATACTCAGAATGTATGTGCACTCGGGCCAACTGGGGCAGAAAATTTAATCCATCACCTTTGCAGTTATCTTCAGTAGAGTAAATTGTTATACTTTGCTCCATTTTCTAGCATTAGGTCTACTACCAGTTGAACCTCACTAATCTAGCATCCTTATGACCTGACTGGTTCTGAACCAGACAATTTGCAAGACCACTGGAAGTCAATATTATCTAGCAGCATTACCAACCCTTCCACTACTTACTAGGCCCTTAGAAGACATTTAGGGATAAATTAGAGATTAAATACAGCGCAGAACAGTGAGAACCAGGACTGATAACTGTAAACAAACTTTATGGGACCATAGAAAACTTGGCCACACCCACGATAAGTGGACATCCAGCTAACTAAAATCATGCCAGACCATGGATGTTGCTGGACCAGAGTATGCTAGACTAGAAAGGTTCAACCTGTAATAATATTTATAATAATAATATTTGATCAAAGAACAGTCAAAGGCTTTACAAAAATGTGTCTTGGTGTGTGACTTAAGAGACTGCATGCATCTCAGGGCCTGGACCACATCTTCAGTCAACCTTGTCTAAAGGTCTTTAGGATAGTCAAGACAGAAGCAGACTGTGAGGGACTCCAAGAAGATCTCACCAAACTGAGTGACTGGGCAACAAAATGGCAAATGAAATTTAATGTGGATAAGTGTAAAGTAATGCACATCGGGAAAAATAACCCCAACTATACGTACAGTATGATGGGGGCTAATTTGGCTACGACAAATCAGGAAAGAGATCTTGGCGTTATCGTGGACAGTTCTCTGAAAACTTCCACACAGTGTGCAGCAGCAGTCAAAAAGGCAAATAGGATGCTAGGAATTATTAAGAAAAGGATAGAAAATAAGACACAGAATATCTTACTGCCCCTGTATAAAACTATGGTACGCCAACATCTTCAATACTGTGTACAGATGTGGTCTCCTCACCTCAAAAAAGATATTTTGGCCTTGGAAAGAGTTCAGAAAAGGACAACTAAAATGATTAGGGGTTTGGAACGGGTCCCATATGAGGAGAGGTTAAAGCGACTGGGACTTTTCAGTTTAGAAAAGAGGAGACTGAGGGGGGATATGATAGAGGTATATAAAATCATGAGTGGTGTGGAGAGGGCTGATAAAGAGAAGTTATTTATTAGTTCCCTAAATAGAAGAACTAGAGGACACCAAATGAAATTAATGGGTAGCAGGTTTAAAACTAATAAAAGAAAGTTCTTCTTCACACAGCGTATAGTCAGCCTGTGGAACTCCTTGCCAGAGGAGGCTGTGAAGGCTAGGACTATAATAGAGTTTAAAGAGAAGCTAGATAATTTCATGGAGGTTAGGTCCATAAAAGGCTATTAGCCAGGGGATAAAATGGTGTCCTTGGCCTCTGTTTGTCAGAGGCTGGAGAGGGATGGCAGGAGACAAATCGCTTGATCATTGTCTTCGGTTCACCCTCTCTGGGGCACCTGGTGCTGGCCACTGTTGGCAGACAGGATACTGGGCTAGATGGACCTTTGGTGTGACCCAGTACGGCCATTCTTATGTTCTTATGTCACTTCAACAGAACACTCCCGCATTCATTTCTTACATAAATGAAATCATTTTACTATACCAATGATTGTAAAAGAAGAAAGTGCATAAGAAGATGTATGAAGTGATTGTGGCTTTTCCACAAACAGATAATGTTACAGAAATTACACTGGAAGGAGAAATAGTAGCAACAGTGCCATAGACTTTAGACTAAGTATACCCAGAAGTACATGGTGCTTCACATATAGAAGAATAATCTGGCTCTTATATTTGTTGTAGTAAATATTTTTTCACTATTTTGTTAACCATTTTACTTTGTCAGATATTGAGCTACCTAAATACAATAAAGTGAACAAGATAAAATAAAGATCACCAAATAGATGCTTAAATTTAAAAAAAAAATAACTTGTTGCATAAACAACGTATAGAAGATTAACTGGAATTTAAAATAAAATCCTTTCCAGGCTGAAACCGTAAAGGTAAAAATCACAATCAAAACTAGATTTTTGGAACAAATCAATTAACCTTTGATTCTAGATGCTCAGACCTACAACTGTGATGAAATAGCCGACAGGTTGGATCATCAATTAAATTAGCATTTATGGCAATCTCAAGCGAAAAGCACAGCTATTTATTTGTAATGATTTACAAGTAGCAACAGGCTACCATAGAGTAGACAGTGTATTTCTGAGCAACTACTTCAGTACTCAACTTGATGAAGTAATTTGGCCTTCAAACTCACAATAAGCATAAAACTGCAAATAATCCTTCAGAAAAGTACTTCTTCTCATGCCTTAATATTTAATTCTAATTAACAGTTTTGCAGTGCTCCCATTTCATCATTTTCACTGCAAGGACAAACGAAATTCATAAATAATGTCTAAACTAAGCAAATATAACAACTTGTTTATATATAAGCTGGGCGGAAATGAAAAAAAGCTATCTTTATAACTAAAATAGTCATTGTGAGCTTGAATTAATTCTATTTTTAATTCAAATAATTAATGGTTCAAAAAGCCCTGCACTGTGGGTGAAATCCTGGTCTTACTGAAATCAATGACAAAAATCCTATTGCTTTCAAGGGAGTCAAGATTCCACCATATGCATTTGCTATACAATCAACATACAGTTTGGCGGTTACTAAACAGTCATGACACTTCTGCTAGGAACAGCAGACATCTATCTTCCTAATAGCTTTATTCTATCAGAGCAGTAATGTCAGAAATATATACAGCTAGAGATATTAAGACATTGCAGGTTTATGTTCATACATATAATAAATGTTTGTCTTGTGGTAACATCTAGAAGCCCCGTTCAGGAATTAAGGGCCTGTTGTGCTAGATTCTTCACACCCACATAATAAAAAGATCTTCTACCCAATATAAGCGGAAATATGTCAAACTTACCAAAATCTGATGAACTCATCTGTACTAGGTTTTCCAATTTGTGTATGTGTTGCCTAATTAAAGAAATACACAGTTTTATGGTATTAGATAAAGGCTATTTCATAGACATGTATTTTAAAGTGCTGTAAATGTATAGAAAACATTTACAAAACACAAAATAAGAAACAGACTCTGCCCAGAAAAGCTTACAAGAGCATAAGCTGAGCATCAGGTCACTCAGGCTATGGACACATTGCATACGACAGATTATCATAAGGAAAATACAGTGCTGTCCCGAGGATGGCAGGGAAGGCACAAGGGAAAAGGTGTAAAGCTAAGAGGAGAAATTATGTCCAGAGCAAGAAATATGTAGGGACAGAGCAAGGAGACACAAGAATAGAGAGTTACGAAGGAGGAAAACTGGACAGGTTTCAGAAACCTGAATGTGAAGAATTTCATGTGGAAAAGGGCAACCTACTGAAGGGATTTGGGGGAAGTATACATGAATGGAGTTGCAGAAGATGATTTTGGCACATAGGTGGGCGATAAACTAGTGGCAGGGCTAGTCGCTGGTGGGCTGCTGTTGTTATATTAACCTGCACTTCTGCAGGTACGGGCAATCACAGCTCCCTTTGGCCAGGAACAACAATCTACAGCCAACAGAGCCAACGGAGGCACAGGTAAATATGGCTGTATGGAGGCCTGTTAGGAGGTAACCATGGCGGACCAGGTCTGGCCCATGGACCGGTATTTGCCCATCCCTGCTTTAGTAACATTTACAAAAAATTGGAAAGGGCAGATAAGAAAAAGCCAGAGAAAAATGTTGGGCAAGAGATAAGCAAGGTGTAATTAAGTGTTTTATTAATTTACATTTGTAAAATATACTAGTCAGTCTCTTAGGTTATGTATAGACTGCAGGCTTCTTTCGGAAGAACCTTTTTTTGGAACAGAAAAAACTTCTTCCGAAGAGAACATCCACACACAAAAGTGCTTCAAAAAAAGAGATCTGCTTTTTCAAAAGATAACATCCATTCATTTAAACTATGATTGCTATGGATGGAGTGGCCACCAAGGTACCTGTGCTTTTTCCGCTTTCCTCTTCTTTTGAAAGAACTCCCTCTTCCCCGTCCACACATGCCTTTTTCCGAAAGAGCTCTTTCGGAAAAAGGCTTCTTCCTCATAGAAAGAGGATTACCAACACTGGAAAAACCCCTCTGTTCTTTCAATTTACTTTCAGAAGAACACAATTGCAGTGTGGACGTAACTCAGGTTGTGTCAAAAAAAATGGCCTTTTTTCCAACAAAACTCTGAAGTGTAGACATACCCTTAATTTGTGATAAAGAAACAAACAAGCAACAACAACAAAAAGACAACAAGCTTTCTTCTTCTTCTCTATCCCCAAACACACTTCAATACCCCCATCTTGACCCAGGATAAATATGGGAGAACAGACAAGTCACGCAGCCTGCACTGAAGGCCATCAATTCCAAGGTCTTGCATACAAGTGGGGCAGAAATGAATTACTGAAGACCCCTCATGGAGACTGCCCAACCAGCAGCCCCCTCATTATATAACATAAGGTGATGACTATTATTAATTAAAAGTACTTGAATTAATAGTAATAACCACAGTATTGTGTAAACGGAGACTGTCTCTAAAGTAGGCTGGGCTCAATAATTCATGGTTTTTGTAGGGTGAAAGCCAATAACTTCACTTAGAAATCTGTTTGACAGCCACTGCAAATCATAGCGCACAGGTGTAATGTAACTCTACAGGAAGTCCTAACTAATAATAATGCCACTACATTCTGCGCTTTTTGTAATTTTCAGATTGCTTTTGAGTGTTGCCCCCATGTAGAGTGTATGGCAGTAATTTGGATGTGAGAAAGGCATTCATAATCATGGTGAGGTCATGAAAGAAAAGGCTGCATCCTTCTTGTCAAGCGCAAATTTTAAAAGCCCTATGAAATAGGATTTCAGGTTGCAAGCTTGTACAAGCAGAGGTGAGCATGTTGATGTGAGGACACTGAAATAATCTCCACCATTCTTTCTCCTTACTGTACAAAAGCCTTCTGGGCTGAGCTTCAGCCAGCTAGATTTCATCCACACTTCAAAATCTATTAGATAGTGGATACAGTTTTTTTCAGCCATACGCACTGTGTCAGAAAAGATGGAAGCACTGGGTGATTTCAACACAGAGAATACCAAGGTTGAAAATTAGAGAAGCAAATAGAGCAGGAAGCAAAGTCGTCAAGTAAAATTCTTTTAACAAGAAAACATTAAATGAGCATCGTGCAGAGAAGGAGTGAGCCCGGAAGATAGGGGCCATCAATTAAGACTTATGCTTTCTTTATGGCAAAACTTTTGTTAGACAACAGCGTGAAAAAAAAAACAAACCCCACGTGACTGACTGATGTAAGCTTCATTGACAAAGTGCCAGTGTAGACAGTGCTATGTAGCATCTCCCACCAACATGACGAACGACACTCATTAGGACTGGTTTAATTATGCCGATAGGAGAACTCCCATTGAGTGGCTAATTAGGAGACCTTACAGCAGTGCAGCTGGAGCAGTACAGCTGTACCACTGTAAGGTCTATAATGTAGACATATCCTTAGATCAGAAAAAAGAAAGCAATGGAATAATGTTGAAGCACAACAAATGATAACCAGAGAGATAAAGACTGCTGTTTGAGAAAGTGTCAACAGTGACAGGGATTCTAGCTGGGAGTTAGTGGAGACAAACAAACAAACAGAAATAATTGTTTTGATAAATAGTGTATATTTCATCCAGAAAGACAAGTACCTTAACACTATAGGTAAAAGTCCAGACAAGGCTCACTTAAAAGATTACTTCAGTTGTGGGTGGTTTTGATGTAGAATCACCAATAAACAAACCTTTAGACAGGATGTATTAAACACAGCCTTATCCAACACTCAAGTCAAAGGCAACAGAGCAAAATGTAACTGTCAACGTTGGATTTGGGACAGGACTAGGGATGTTAGATATTGTATAACCACATCAAATCTTTTCAGTTACACAACTATTCGATAGACCCCGGAAGCAGAGCTTGCAGCCAGTGTGCTCCCAGCCCCACTCCCAGGGAGCCCCCTGCCACTCCGCACTGCTGCCTCTGATCGGGGGTGGCAGGCGGGAGTTGGTTTGTGAAGGGAGCCAGTTTAAAAACCAGCTCCCTGCACAGACTGGATGCCTGCTGCCCCCTCTAATACAGAGGCAGCAGTGCAGAGTGGAAGCAGCTTCTGTCCGCGGGGGTCTGAGCTCCCCGTGTACAGAGGCTGCTGTTGGTGGGGGGGGGGGGTAAGAGGCAGGGGAGACTGCTGCGAAGAGGGTAAGGGAAGCTCGGTGGGAGGCAGAGCAGACACTGTTCACGTGGAGCTTGGACTCCTTGTGGACAGAAACTGCTTTGCAGCAGCTGCCCCCTGCCACCCCCCGCTGCTGCCTCTAATAGAGGCAGCAGCGCCGGGAGGCAGGGGGGGCGCCACAGGTAGCACCACAGATCTGGTACTGGGGGAAAAACCAGCTTTTAAGCCAGCTCCCCCAGCATCAGCTCCTGACTACCCCCCCTCCCACTGTCTCTGTAGGAGGCAGCAAGTAGGGGGCAGACAGGTCAGCAAAATCAGCACATGCAAAGAGCCAAAAGCTGGCTCCCTGCGCGTATCAGCTCCAGACTGCCTCCCTCTCCCTCTGCACTGCTGCTTCTCTATCAGAGGCAGCAACGCGGTGGATGGCAGGCAGATCCGGTGCTCCTAGGGAGCCTGCATTAAGTCAGCTTCTTATGGGCAGCAGCTCCCGCTCCCCACCCCCCTACTGCCTCTGGTACAAAGGCAGGGAGGGGGGTGCATGTAGTGAATAAGATTAACCAATGAGCCAAGGCTATTCTTATAAAAAGTACAAGAGGAAGTTTCATGACTATAAATATTCAGGAACTCTGTTTTGCATCTCATTTGAAATATATGTTCAACTACACAATTTTTCACGGGCACAGAAAACACATAGAATACAATTTTAAACAAACTGTGTAACTGAAGACAACTGGCTAAACAGCGTTCACATATTAGAGCTGCTTTCCCTATAAAATTGCCTCCATAGGTGAAGGGTTAGCTAAAACACTGCATACCTTGTGGTCTGAGCCACCACACAAGCTATATTCTATTCTATAGAAATGCTTCCCCACAAGATGCAGCCCTAGAAGGCCACCTAGCCCTGCTGCTTTCCCCAGAGCAAACCGTGACTGCACCAGTCTGACTGCTATATGAGACAAATGGATTCGAGAGAATGACACTGGTGATGGCAATTAATGTGCTTAGTGCCTGCCTATCATCCTACAACAAGATAATCTGAGTTGAGAGAGCAGGTCTTTGTGGGGGGTTAGGAAGATCAGTTACATGGATAGAAAATGTGCCTGTGACCAAACAGGATCAATTTTTGGCACAGAATGAATCAGGTAGAATGATGAAAAGGGATACAGAAGATTCAGTTAATTAATCAAAACCATTAACGAGCTAGCCTGCCTAAATAGAGGAATGTTTTCCTCTATTTGGGGACGGAGGGAAATCATAGTTTTTATCAAAGAAGCAGAGCCAATGTATTTTTTAAGTGTCATTTTTCCTCCCATTTTTCAGGATCTGTGCCATTATATTAAAAAGACCAGAACCTGTTAGTAACATGTTCCATAATATTCCCATGGTCAGACCTTCAAGGTACAGATGATTACAGTGAACTCTAAGGAGTGATGGAATATATGGCATGTTTGAAGAAACCTACAAAAAAAACCCAGTATATCCTCCATGTGCTTTACATCCTGAGGATTAACAGTAGCAAAGAGGATTATCAATGATCTGTATGTTTGCACTGACCAGATTAAACATCTGCACTGAATTAATCGGAGTAGCTGTAGCCAAACAGATTGCTGACACTATGCTAATCCAAACAAGTGAAGAAAATGCTGCATACTACGTTGACAGTATTTGATTTATAACATCCACTTCTGTTTACATGCACATACAAAAAAGTTTTGAGAAATAATCTTCAAACAAGATTTTAGTTAGACTAGACAAGAATTACTGTACATTATGAATTAAACATAAAATTGTTGTAACAAATATTTCTTCTCGTTCCGAGTCTGGCAGAGTAAAGAGATGCATGCATCATGCTGCTTAGAAATTCAACATGAAGTCGCATTGTACTATACTTCTAATGCATAGTAAAATTCATCAGTTTTAGCTACCTTACCCTACCTGCCCCTCACTGAATTGAGCTGTCATATAATATGGTTAAGGCTATGATTATGCCATGGAAGTTATGGAATCTGTGACTTCCACTAACCTCCATGACATTGTCTCCAGGGTCGTGCTCCAAATCCAGTGACCCTTCCCCTTCTCCCCCCCCCCGCCACACACACACAAAGCTCCCAGCCTCCACACTGGGGAGGATCCCCCATAGCTGTCCAGCTGTGGAGGGCAACTAGGGGACGTGGCAGCTCCCAACCACAGTAGGGGACCCCTCTGAGCACTGAGCTATCCTGGGGATGAGGAACCCCACAGCAGCCCAATCCTGTAGCAGGAGGACCCCACAGCTCCCACTGAGCACAGCAGTGGGGGACCCCAAAGCCCCAGCAATCATGGGTGCTGAACATGCCTCCCCATTTTGTCAGGGATATTTTTAGTGAAAGCCAGGGACAGGTCATAGGCTTCCATGAAATTCTGTTTATTGCCTGCAATCTGTCCGTGACTTTTACTAACAATATCCCTGGCAAAAACTTACCTTAAAGATGGTGTTTACTATACATAAGGTATAATGTCTATAGTTTTTGACCGTTTTATAAAGTAGAAAACCCCAAAGTTTGTTAAGCAATACAGATAGCAGTGTAATTAAATCTTGGAAATGGACTGATCTAATAATAAGAATACCATACCTAAGTAAACCAAAGAGAAATCTACAGGACTCAACAAATGCAATTTCAGTAACCCAATGAAAGCCAAATATTTCCACGGTATCTTCCTCATAGTCAGTTGGAGAAGGATCCAGTCTCAGCAAAAGCCTGAAAAAAGAAAGTGAGCACATTTCACAGATTCTTCTACAATACATTATAAAGCAGAGGATCTCACCCTTTTTCTTTCTGACCCCCACCCCTGCATGGTATAAACTCCACGCCCTACCTATGTCACAACTACTATTTCTCTGTATATAAAAGGATGGGCCCATGTTAGAGGGTAACAAGCAGGGCAACTGCCTGGGGCTCCTAGGAAGCTACATTGCTCAGGCTTCAGCCCCATGCAGTGAAGCTTAGGCTTTCCGTCCTGGGCCCCAGTGAATCTAATGCTGGCCCTGCATGGTAGCCCCCCTGAAATACTGCTTGCAGCCCCCCAGGAGTCCAAGCCCCAGGTTGAGAACCACGATTATAAAGCATACAATACCTACAGAAGGCTTGCTATTACCTATTAGTTTATCAATATATCTGTAGCATATATGCTATAGATTGGAAGTTCCACCGGTGCTCTCCAAGGAAAGGCTGTTGATACTATATCACTGTAAAAGGTTTGTGTATATGAAATATAGCAATTCCTAACTCCAACAACATAAGAGCATCACTGTCATAAACTACAATAAACTTTAGAAAAGAAAAACTAACCCCCACCCCCATTCTAAAGCATCTTTCACCCTTACAACAGGCCCTGCTTGAGGCACAATACACAACTTGTTTTTAATAGGACGAAGGAGACTGCTACATTACCTACAAAACACTACTTATTTATGAGATGTGCGCCATACTGTACTGTATGTCACAGCTGAAATACTTATGCACCTGAATGGTCCAGCATGTCTAATAATTATCTCTAGAATGAGCATTTATTCTTCTATGTAGACTTACTAGTAAGTAACTCTTTGGACACAGATACAGAACATAACCTTAAACAGCTGGAATCAACACATCCACATAGTTTGTGATTTTATAAAGACTCTAGGCCAGGAAAATCATTTTAGCTTAACTCTACAGTATTCTACAGACTTCAGGGATTACCTCAGTCACCTATGGTCAATTCTGCATTATTAGTGCATACAGTTTAAAGAAAAGAGGATACAGTACCTCTTGAATAACAATGACTAACATTGCTAGTTTAACTGTAAAGAAAATATCGTGGAAAAAATAATGGCTTTCTTTCATTGTGAAGGTGAAGTTACTGTTCCCCTGGCACTATATTTGTCTACAGATTCAGTAGTCAGAGAGAAAAGCAGCACCTTGTCAGTTACCCTGATACTTCCTGAAATACCTATACACTTCTAGCTAAGGAACAAAACACTACTTATTTATGAGATGTGAGCCAATCACTGCCTAGGATAGTATTATTAGCATCATCTCTATTGCAGTCATGCCAAGAGGCCCAGTTCAGATTGGAGCACAGTTGATCTAGGCACTGAATACTTCCATCTGTGTTTCTATGAACTTACAGTATAACTAGAACATGCAAAAAAAGGAATAATCATCCTCATTTTACAAATGAGGAATACATAAGCAGATAAAGTGACTTATTCAAGATCACAAAAGAAGTCTGTGGCAGAGCTAGGAATTGAATCCAGCTCTCCTAAATATGTTCAACATAAAATCACCCTTCTTCCCAGGTATGAGCGGGAAGTTTGTCTGAGGGATGCAAATGGCTGAAGAAGAAAACAAATGTAAAAATACTGTCAAGATCTCTCATGTGGCAAGCAGCTGCTGAAAGAAGCAACTGAAACATTCCAAAAGTATAACATACTTTTAAATGCAGTATAAACATACCTCTTAAGAGACCCACTTGCTAGATAAGACTCTACAGAAAAGTGTCTCCCTCCATCTCTGTTGTCCAAAGCACAGGAAAAACAAGGGGGTCTCGAGTTCTTCTTCTCCACTTCCATAGCCATCTCTAAACCATCAGTAAAGGATGGAGGTGTGAGGGAAATAGTGAAGTCATCATCCATTGTTCACACTTGGTTGCCGAAAATATGTTTTAAAAAAAACAAATATAACTTAAGTTTTCTGGAAATGATTTTCTTGTAGCTATGTTTTCTCTACTGAATGATAAAAGGTAATTGAGTTAAAAAAGACTCCTTTGTTATCTATGTCCTACAATAAAAGAACATTGCAGCCCAAATGCATGCTAAATAGCAATAAATCTGCAGACTGAATCACTGTACCATTATTAATTATGCAACTATGTAACTCACATATAGATAAAGTGAGTAAAATTACCATATGATTAATTCCAATTTAGCTAAGACTGCAAGAAAGCTGGTATTTAAAATCTGTTTTCCAAAAAATCTGAGAGAGAGGAGGGAGAGAACAAAAGCAAGATGACTAATGTTCACTAAACAAGGACATATATCTAAAAGAAAACTTTATAACCGACTTTAAAACATTAATTTTTCTGTTGTTTTTTAAACAGTATACTGAAAGTGCAGGTTATAGAGCTCTGCCATAATTATACCTATTCTAAGTTCAACCATGATTTCAATTTGAGTGCTGGCACTTCTCAGTAGTGTTTGGTTTTTTTTACATGACCTAACTTACTCTGCAGTATTGTTTAGTCTCAAGACAATATCATCAAGTATTCATTGCTTAAACATATCTTCAACTTTGATGCCCGGTTTGAACTTCCCTGTGAATTATTAAGTATATTCATTGTAATTTTACAAATCAAAGTAAACACAGAAGTACAGCTAAGTAGCCTGAACCAAATTAATGGGATCATTTCACACACCCTTGAACTAACCCTGATTATAAATATAATAGCACCTGACCACAGAAGGAATCGTACCCAAAGCAAAAAAAAAGGGCAAGGACTTCTGGACAGCGCATTTTCATTTAACTCCAGAGATGGATTAGGGACAGATCTTCATATTTATCATCCATATACAATTCTGTGCATTTTCCATCTTCAGCAGTGCTGAATATTTGAATCAATGGCTTATCTGAGCCTTTCCTAACTTTTCTTGTAAGCTCATAGCTTATGTCTAACTCCAGCTATGTGAATAACATAACTGGAGTTGACATACCTTAGGTTGAGTTACTGCAGGGTCTGCACTGCAGTGATCCAACAGAAGAAATGCTCCCATCGACTTACCTTACTCTTCTTGTGGGGTGCACAGTACAGGGGTCATCTGCAGAGTGCTCTGCAATTGATTTGGTGGATCTTCACTAGATCCACTGGATGGTGATTTGCCTGCCTGATGCAAAGGTTGTGGATCTCTCAAGATGTCTAGACAGACTTATGTATAGTGCTGGGGAAGAGCTAGTGGTCGTGGTACATGTAGCTACCAATGGGGTAGGGTAGGGTAGAAGAGAGGTTCTGGAGGCCAAATTTAGGCTGCTAGGAAAGAAATTGAAATCTATGGTAGTGTTCTCTAAAATGCTTCCATTTCCATGCACAGTGCCAGGTAGGCAGGAAGAATTTCAGCGTTTCAATGCATGGATGAGATGAAGGTGTAGAGAGGAGGGGTTTAGATTTATTATGAACTGGGGAAACTTTTGGGAAAGGGGGAGCCTGTACAGGAAGGATGGGCTCCACATAAACCAAAATGGAACCAGATTGCTAGAACTTAACATTTAAAAAGTCATAGAGCAGTTTTTAAACTAAGGTCTAGGGGAAAGCAGATGAGTGCAGAGGAGGACATGGATCGGACAGAGATCCTCTCTTAGGGGAGGGTCTATTAATAGAGATTTTCTCTATCCCCTAATAAGGAGGAGAGGATGGAAGATGATAAAATATGGGTAAGATCAGATGAGAAATCAATCAAAAGAAAAAGTTGAACACATCAGGAAATAGCAGACGGATAAATAGTGACAATTTTTTGAAGTGATTATACACAAATGCTAGAAGTCTACATAATAATAAGATGGGTAAACTAGAGTGACTCCTATTAAAGGAGGATATTGATGTAATAGGCCTCATAGAAACTTGGTGGAATGAAGACAATCAATGAGACACAGTCATACTAGGGTACAAAATATTGGAAGGCCAAAACAGGTCATGCTGGTGGGGGAGTGGCACTATACATGAAAGAAAATGTGGAATCAAATGAAGTAAAAATCTTCAATGGAGAAAATGTTCCATAGAAACGCAATGGGTAGTAATTCCATGCTCCAATAACAATAATATAGCAATAGGGATATATTTTTGACCATCTGACCAGGATAGTGATAGTGACTATGAAATGCTAAGGGAGATTAGAGAGACTATCAAAATAAAAAACTCCATAATAGTGGGGGATTTCAATTATCCCCATACTGACTGGGTATACATCACCTCAGGACAGGCTGCAGAGATAAAATTTCTTCATATCTTAAGTGACTGCTTCTTGGAGCAGCTGGTTCTGGAACCCACAAGGGGAGAGGCTATTCTTGATTTAGTCCCAAGTGGAGCACAGGATCTGTTCCAAGGGGTAAATGTAACTGGACCGCTTGGAAATAGTGATCATAATGTAATAAAATTTAACATCCCTGGGGTGGGAAAAACACCTCAGCAGCCCAACACTGTGGCATTTAATTTCAGAAAGGGGAATGACACAAAAATGAGGAAGTTAGTTAAACAGAAATTAAAAGGTAAAGTGACAAAAGTAAAATCTCTGCAAGCTGCATGGAAACTTTTCAAAGACACCATAATAGAGGCCCAACTTAAACGTATATCCCAAATTAAAAACACAGCAAGAGAACCCAAAAAGTCCCACGGTGGCTTAACAACCAGGTAAAAGAAGCAGTGACAGATAAAAAGAAATCTTTTAAAGTGGAAGTCAAATCCTAGTCAGGAACATAGAAAGGACCATAAACTTTGTCTAATTAAGTGTAAAAATGTAATAAGAAAAGCCAAAACGGAGTTTGAAGAACAGCTAGCCAAAAACTCAAAAAGTAATAGTAAAATGCTTTTTAAGTACATCAGAAGCAAGAAGCTGGCTAAACAACCAGTGGGACCCTTGGACAATCGAGATGCTAAAGGAGCATTCAAACATGATAAAGTCATAGCCGAGAAGCTAAATGAATTCTTTGCTTCAGTCTTCATGGCTGAGGATACTGGGGAGATTCTCAAACCTGAGCCATTCTTTTTAGGTGACAAATCTGAGGAATTGTCCCAGATTAAGGTGTCATTAGAGGAGGGTTTGGAGCAAATTGATAAACTTAACAGTAACAAGTCACCAGGACCAGATGGCATTCACCCCTTTGAGGGGGTCAACAAACATGTGGACAAGGGGGAATCCAGTAGATATAGTGTACCTAGACTTCCAGAAAGCCTTTGACAAGGTCCCTCACCAAAGGCTCTTAAGTAAAGTAAGTTGTCATGGAATAAGAGGGAAGGCCCTCTCATGGATTGATAACTGGTTAAAAGACAGGAAACAAAGGGTAGGAATAAATGGTAAGTTTTCAGAATGGAGAGAGGTAACTAGTGGTGTCCCCCAAGGGTCCGTACTGGGACCAATCCTATTCAACCTATTTATAAATGACCTGGAGAAAGGGGTAAACAGTGAGGTGGCAAATTTTGCAGATACCAAACTGCTCAAGTTAATTAAGACCAAAGCAGACTGTGAAGAGCTTCAAAAAGATCTCACTAAACTAAGTGATTGAGCAACAAAATGGCAAATGAAATTTAATGTTGATAAATGTAAAGTAATGCACACTGAAAAAAAATAATCCTAACTATACATACAAAATGTTGGGGACTAATTTAGCTATAACTACTCAAGAGAGATCTTGGCATCATTGCGGATAGTTCTCTGAAAACATCCACTCAATGTGCAGCAGCAGTCAAAAACAGAAAATAGAATGTTAGGAATAATTTTAAAAGGGTAGAGAATAAGACAGAGGATATCATATTGTCTCTATATAAATCCACATCTTGAATACTGCATGCAACAGAGGTGGTCACCTCATCTCAAAAAAAGATAACTTGGCATTGAAAAAAAGTTCAGAAAAAGGGCAACAAAAATGATTAGGGGTTTGGAACAGATGCAATATGAAGAGAGATTAAAAAGACTGGGACTTTTCAGCTTAGAAAAGAGGAGACTATGGAGGGAATATGATAGAGATCTATACAATCATGACACTCTATTAGCCTCATTTAGCATGGACACTCTAATTGACAATATTTTCCCCTTCTCTTTCCCTCCCCATCCTCTCACTTTCTCTGATATTTATTTGTACCTGGACCTCTTAACTCCATTCATCTGAATAAGTGTGTTGTGCCCCAGAAAGGTCATGATACCATCTACTTTTTTTTTTAAGTCTTTATGGTGCTACAGAACTATTTAGTTTAAAAAAAATAGTGAATTCACAGAAGGTAGGTCCAACCGTGGCTATTAGCCAGGATGGGTAGGAATGGTGTCCCTAGCCTCTGTTTGTCAGAAGCTGGAAACGGATGGCAGGAGAGGGATCACTTGATGATTACCTGTTCTGTTCACTCCCTCAGGGGCATCTGGCATTGGCCACTGTTGGAAGACAGCGTACTGGGCTAGATGGACCTTTGGTCTGACCCAGTATGGCCGTTCTAATGTTTTTATGACAAAAAAAGACAATTTAGAGTCAATACCCTATGAAGGAGACTAGCCCCAGCTGCTGAAAAACATGTGGCAACTCCTACCACAGCACAGAGAGTCTTTATCCTCTGTTTCAGACACCAGTTGCTATGTTTATGATACATTTGAAGTTTCTCCTTCATTCACCTCTCAACAAAGAGAGAAGAAACCGCTTTCTTCCTGCCACGTTGGAGTCCTCTCATTCTGCTGCTGCTTTGTTCGCCAGTCAAATGAGCATACCTGGCATCATGATTATGATCCCTTTTGGAGTGCTAACTGCTTGCTGAATGGTCACAGTGCAACAGACATGAGACTTGTTAGTTTCATTACTGCTTCCTAAGAAGTTGTCTGGCTGCAAAGGCAAGTCAACATTGTATCAGGTCGCATTTGGAAGGTTTTCTTCACTACCATCACAGCTTGATAAGTTGGGCGCACACACTTGCCAGAAAAACAGTTCTAATCATTACTTCTCTGGCAGGCTCTCAAACCCTGATGAGGCATGCACCCTGAGGCCACACACAAACTGCACATACAGCATATGCCTTTGCATCAGTACTTAGTGGGGAAAGGGTTTAGTCACTTGAAGCCACACCTCAAGTGCCGGGGATAACCCAGGGCGCTGCAGTTACTGCAGGCCAGGCCCGGAGCGTTCCCTACAGGGGACAGGGGGACAGCTGCGCGGGCACGCGCATGCGGCGGGGAAGGTGCAAGCCCTGTGGTCGGATGCACGCGCGGGGCGCTCAGAGCAGGGCACGCGCTACGTAAGCGTCCCGGAATGTTTACCTCTTCGCCTTCCGAACCCCGATCCTTTTCTGTATGTCCCGCGCGCACGAACGATCCAGCGACTGCGCATGCTCGATGAATGGGGCGCCGGCACGGCTTCCTTCTCATTGGATAGGGCCCCTATGTGACTCCGCCCACTCTGACGCCAGCGCTCGCGCTTTTCCAACCTCCCCTTCCGCCCGCGAGACTTAAAGAGACAAACTCGCGCTGGCAGGGGCCGTCTGCAAATTGCATTCCCGGGTTGCGCCTATGCCCTGCGAACCACGCCCGCCCCACGCATGCGGCCTTGCCGACTGGCGGGCTGCAGCCGCCAGCCTGTGCCCCAGCCCCTAACCCTGCGCCGTCACCCTTCTGGGCTCTGCCCGTGCTACCAGCCTTCCCCACAGCTCTGCTGCCACCCCAGGGCTCTGCACCATTGGCCCCAATCACCCCACCCCCAGCCTCTGTGCCATTCAGCCCCCTCCCTTGCTGCCCCCACCCGCGGTCCCTGCAACACCCCATCCCCGTCCAGCATTCTGCTCCCATCTTGCCACCCCTAGGGCTCTGTGCTACTCCCCACCAGCCAGTGCCTCCGTCAGCCGACCCTCCACTAGCTAGCGATCACATCCATCTCCGCCTACAAATTTCCTCCCAAAGCCCGTATCTCACACTACCCTCTCCCGGCTACCCCTACGTTCCTGCACTCATTCATTCACCTTGCTACGTGCACTCCCAGCAGGGTTGCCAACTGTCAGTAAATTTGCAGTCTGACCATTTAAAAGAGCTAAAATTGGACCTGTCTGTGAAATCCATAAAAACATTTAGGTATCAGGAACCCCCCCCCCCCAAGCTATGCAATTCAGCTGGAGGATCCTTCCCCCTTGGCCCTATAGTTAGGTCCACACTGTGGAGTAGCACCAGGGAGCAGGCACAAACAAAGTGTTTGCAGGCCCAAGACAGCACACTGTGGTTGGCTGCACCCTGCAGCCAGGTGGCTTCCAGCCAGGGCAGTGAGCAAGTGGCCAGGTACCAAGCAGCACAGGGCCCTTAAGGTGTGGGGCCCCAAGGCAGCCACCTTGCCCTTCTTGCCCTAAGGCCAGGCCTGCCAGGGAGTCTACAATTCCCTAGGTGGGGACAGAGAAGAGAATTCTCCCACTGGAGACTCCCTCCAATCAGCTGGTGGCAAGTGGGGTTCTCCACTTCCACTTTTGAATTCTTTGGTGTCAGTAGTAGGGTTGCCAGGTGTCCAGTTTTGAACTAGACAGTCCAGTATTTGAGCTTTCTGTTCAGGAAAAACTGAGAAAATATAAATGAGAAAACATAAATGTCCGGTATTTTCTAAATAAGATGTAATGTAGATTGTGATGTAATGTCAAGTGTGTCCAGTATTTTTGTTGAAACCATCTGGCAACCCTAGTCAGTAGCCTAGGACAATTTTGAACTCTTCTTTGGGGGTACCAGGATCCAAATTTAAACTTTTCTTTGGGGGCACAAAGGATTGCTTGCCTGCCCCCCGTGCCATGGGGGGAGGGACAAGGGGCCAGCAGCCAGAGCCTGGTTCATTAACTGCCCTGAGCACCACACTTTGGGGGATCACCATGTGGCCCAGGGGATAAGTGAGGGACCTGGAGCTGGCAGCAAGGATGCCATGCACTCAACCTGGACCCAGCCTGCTCCATTTCCCCTACTCCCAGCCACGTCACTGTGGAGGGAGCTGGGAGAAAGGGTGGGACTGCCACCCACTGTCACCAGCAGTGGGAAGTGGAGCAACATGGTTAGGAGCCAGGGAAGCAGACACACTGGGGCTAGATTGCTCCGCTCTCCCCCTCATTGCCACTAGTGAGTGAGGGGGGTGACCCTTGCTTCCAGCACCAGCCACTAGTCCACTGAGCTACATCACTAGAGATTAGGTTGGGAGGGAATGGAATGGGGTTTGAGAGAAGAAGTGACATGAAAGTGAGCAAGAAGCAGTAGGGATAGTGTGAAGTAAGAGTGGGAAGAGGCAGGGCTCTCCCCCGGGCTAGGGTTGGCATGGGGAGGTGTCACATGAGATAGGAATCAAATGACCAGTGCCCGCTTGTGTTCCTCCCCAGTAGTTGCCACTGTCACTAGTGTCCATGCAGCAGCAACTTTTTGTGGGCAGGTGTGTAGTACTCTCCCCTGCTGGGATCCCCCATGGCTTGGGGGGCCAAGGGATGGGGAGACATAGTGCAGTGAATGGATTTAGCAGCCTCCCACAGGTTCCCTGCTGGTAAGTCACAGTGCAGCCATCACTTAAATATAAGAAATAAACTGTCCACTCCTATGCTGGAAGGATTACTGATTGTCAAAAATGGACCTGGAAAAATTACCAAAGAAATCACAGAATTATAGAAGATTAGGATAGGAAAAGACCTCAGGAAGTCATGTAGTCCAATCCCTGACTCAAAGTAGGACCAACATCAACTAAATCATCCTTTTGCAGGTTAGGTCCATAAATGGCTATTAGCCAGGGATAAAGTATGGTGCCCTAGCCTTCATAACAAGGGCAGGAGATGGATGGCAGGAGATAAATCACTTGATCATTGTCTTCTGTTCTCCTTCTCTGGGGCACCTGGCATTGGCCACCGTCGGCAGATGGGATGCTGGGCTCGATGGACCTTTGGTCTGACCCAGTATGGCCATTCTTATGTTCTTATGTAGCCCGGGCTTTGTCAAGCCTGCCTTTAAAAAAAAAAAAAACTGTAAAGTGAAGATTCCACTACCTGTCTAAGGCAACCCTTTCAGTGCTTCACAACCCTCCGTGTGAAATAGTTTTTCCTAATATCCAACTTGGACCATCTCCACTGCAACTTAAGACTATTGCTCCTTGTTCTGTCACCTGCCACCACAGAAAACTGCCTAGCTCCATCCTCTGTGGAACGCCCCCTCCCCTCAGGTGTCAGAGAGAATCATAGAACTGGAAGGAACCTCGGGAGATCATCCCATTCCTTCTTGTCCTATCATTAGACAAGGAGAACATTTTTCTTCTTCTCTTCCCATCCATCCAATCCCAAATTCCTTGTCAACTGTCTACCATACTCCCAATCAGTCTCCCATCCATACAGCTCTTTATTCCCAAACATCCAGTCTCATGTTTCATGCTGACAGCAACCCATCTAAATCCTGCTTCCCAAAATTCTTCCCTGAATCACCACCATACAAACTGTTGCCCCCACCAATTGCACCTTAAGCTCTCCTCCTACCCATTACCACACATTCTCCCTCAGCCATCCATTCTATTACATTTCCATGACAAAATTAAAAAAACAAACAACAACGAATGGTCCTGCAGCACCTTTGAGACTTTAAAAAAAAATGTAGATAAGGGTAAATGTATTTATTTGTACCCTGGACTCCTTAACTTCATTCATCTGAAGAAGTGGGTTGTGCCCATGAAAGCGCCTGATACCATCTACATTTTTTATTAGTCTCAAAGGTGCTGCAGGACTATTTGTTGCTACAGACTCACAGGGCTAACTCTCTGAAACTTATTTACATAACTACTCAGCCAGCAACCAATATTTTTTGCCATTCACCTACTCGCCCGTCATTCCCCCATCACCCTCCCAGACACCCCTAACATGCTTGGCTAGCAATCCCTCTCCCAGCCAACAACCCCTCCCTACACACACTATCCCTACTACTTCTAACCACATCCCCTGCCAGCCTCTTGCCAACATTTCCTCATATTTGCTGCCACCCAATCTTTTCCTGTTCCCTGCCTATGATTTCCCATGCTCCTTCCACCTCCTATCTTCCTCCTACCAGCTTCTCTTCCTTACACTTTTCTTGCCAAAGCCAAATCCTCCTCACAAAATCCTTGACAGCTTTCACCAAACTTCCTTCCAGCCATCTCCCTTCCTTTTCTCTCACACCTTTCCAATTCTTGCTAAATGCCCATTCTTCAGTCTCCTCCCCTTACATTTCAGTTAATCCTTCTCCTTCTCCCAAGCTAGTGCTTACCTTCATACATCCCTACTAACCCAGAGATCTTCTCTCCTATTACCCCTTTTCATGCCAGCTCCCAAACCCTTTCACCCAATCCACGTTTCCCATCAGCCCTTCCTGCACAGCGGTTCCCAACCCTTTCCCATGCCAGCCAAAATTAATCTTCTCCTGTCCCTTCTGTGCCCATCTACTAGAACACCGCAAACAAATTCTGAACCAATAGGCACAAAAGTGCCTGACAAATACAACAATCAGGTCGGAGCTTGCCATTGTTATTAATTGAAAGCTCTTGATTAATCAGTCATTATGGTGCACTATGCGAAAGCCTTAAAACCGTCCAAACTCTGTGCGTGAGACAGCTGTATTAAGGTTAGCATTGTGCAGCCTGTAACTGATTGTTCACTTATCTAATTATTGTATTATTATGGATTGTCTTGTTTTGGTAATTACGCAACGCTTTCTTCCTGGCATTTCAATGGAAATCACTAGAAGTGCACGCAACTTTTACTCCCAACCGGAAAGTTACCAAAAAGTTCTGCTGTTGCTGCTTGCACCTTGTGGGGTTATTAAAAACTCCGTGGTGACTAAAAAGCTGCTTTTACGCTGAGGTTTGCAAGAATCTCTCCCTTTCCTTCTTTAAATTCCTGTCCAATTTAAAAAACAAACAAATAGTACATCACGGTTAAATAAAACTGTACCCAGGATAACCCTGATTTCCATATGCAAATTTATCTGCATTGACAGCCCCCCCCCCTCTCTCAGTCTCTGTTTCCTCTCTTTCTCTCTATACATTGTGTCTGTCTGGTTTTCAGGGCACCTTTATTTTTTTTTCTTTCGCTCACACGCACAGGCTCAAATATCTAGACGAAGATGCAAGGTGGTTGCTGCAGTCACTGTCTTTATAAAGAAAGCTCATTATTGTAATGCCATCTTATCCTTTTCACTCGTGCTCGGTCGGTGATTAAAGTTCCCCAGGATGGGGCTGGAAAAGGAGCTGGAAATGAAACAGGATTGGGAGGAACATCACATTGCTGCAGCTGCAGCTGCAGCCAGCGGTGGCCACTGCCAGACGTGCCCTGTTTCTGGGATCCTTCATATTTAAAAAAAAAAAAAAAAAAAAAAAAAAAAAAAAAAAAAAAAGCGCAACGGGAGAAAATATTCGGAGACAAAAGCTGCAACCTAAAAGATCGTTTTCTTTATTTAACATGGCAGCAGGCGCCGTGCGTGGGGAGCATCAACATGCTGCATGTTCAGTGGGACTTCTCTCTCTGTCTCCCTTCTAGGACGAAAGGAGATAATGTAATCTATCCCGTGCCAAATAGGGACCCCAGGTAAGACTCTTTTAGCTATCACGGTTCCTAAACTTTCTTTTGAAACGGGATATATTTTCAGTTTCAAACCAGTAAGTGGCAAAATGTGTTTTACCTGTGTGTAAAGAAACCCAGAGAAAAAGTTAATGTACAACGTATTCGTAGTCCGTTTGGAAGGATTACTTAGTCAATTATTTCTGTGCTGTTTGTTCGATATTTGTTTCCAAAGCAGACTTCAGGAGTGACATCATGGTTTACAGCTGGTGCTAAAACTGATCTGCAAAGTGTTTAAAAAAAAAAAACAAAACCCAACTTTGCAATAAGGAATTGAGCTACATTTGCATGTGCTGTCTTTTTCCATTTCAGCCCAAAGACTAGTACTCTTATTAAAGGATAGTAAGGTTTTTTTTATTTTAACAGAGACGCAATGAATGCTGCATAATTAAGTACAGTATTTAATTTGGCTGTTGTGAAGCAAAAGAATAAGGTAATAATTTTTATTGTACTAATCAGTCTCAAGATGTTCTCTGTGTTAATTGGGTTAAAAATTGCAGTACTTATTAGAAATTCTAATTTCACAATGCAGCACTGACAATAAGCTCAGCCAGTGAATTATTCACATCTTTAATTTGCTCACTTAATGACAGTGTTCTGTAATCAGAGTGCAGAGCCTGCTTCCTATGCATTATGTATGATGTTCAGGACTTAAATGCAGGACATTATGAAGCTCTCAGTGGCTCAGTAATTAGTTTTCCACCAGACAGGACTTAGATATTCACAGATAAAAGTCTGCAGTTGAGATAATGTTAAGGTTGTGACACACACTAACAAAAGCAGGGGAGTTCAAATTTAAAGCTGAAACTATGTTCCTTTCTCATCCATTGTACTTGGGAGGCTTAAAAATAACACGTGAGTTACAATATGTGCGGCAATACTTAGGTTCAGGGGAGCAAGTTAAGAGTTTAATTAAACTTGGAATTTCGTTGCTTTTGGCAGTTTGTAACTGACAGTCATCTCTTCCTCCCCTCCCCCAGTTATTTATATATAGTTTATTTTAAAACTTTGTTCTGAAAAGGAAACAGTAATTTACGCATCAGATTGCAGCAATGTGCAGGAGCACATAGGAGTGATTAACTATACCGTAATGATTTTCAGAACTGATGTTGAACTCAGAAGTTTACCACTCTCTCAAACTATTGTGGCTTAACAAGTAACTATTTTGTTATATGCTCTAACTTTGAGTACTTATGAATAACCAACATGACTGGAATTACATTTTTTCAGTTGTCAGAATCTACAGCGTATACATATTTTGGAATGCATGTTGATTTAGAAAACTGCATGTTATTCACTTGAAAAAAATACCAACTCTAACAGGGCTGGTATGGCTTAGAATGCAAATCCTTTCTGTGCTTATTACTATGAGACTAAACTGAGGGGATGTATGGTTACATCATATCCTTACATCTCATTACTGTTGTCTGTAAAATGGGATGACGATAAGAGAAGTTGAGGAAAAAATTGAAGAATCACCATAACTTAAGAAACAAACAAACAAACAAAACCCAACAATGAGGAATCCAGTGGCACCTTAGTGCTGGTCTACACTAGGAAGTTATTTTGAAATAACTCCCCTTATTTAAAAATAACAAGTGGAGCGTCCACACAACCAAGCCTGTTATTTCAAAATAAGGGTTATTTCAAAATAATAACTCCTGCTTTCCATGAGGAATAACACTTATTTTGAAATAGTTAGTTATTTTGGGAGTTATTTTGAAAACAGTTTTTTGAAATAATTTCCTAGTGTAGACACACCCTCAGAGACTAACAGATTTATTAGGGCATAAACTTTAGGCACTGCTCAGGCAGTTATACATTTATGCCTTATGAAAATTTAATCAGAAAAAAACTCATTGGGCAAGTTTATCATTTTTTAAACTTCAGTATCTTATTTGGAGTTGATAATGTTAATTGTATCCCAGACTTCAGAGATGCTGCTCAGAGAAGTAAATTTACTCACATGCTCAAGTGTTGGCAAGTTTGAATGCCAGGATTTGTATATATAAAGTTTCAAATTAGTACTTAAATGTAGAAAAAGGCTTAATAATTTTAAGTACATCTAGAATTTTTGAGCAAAATATTTGAAAATCAGCTACTCCTTCACTTTCCTGCCAAACCCTAAGTTGGGAATTCAGTTGGTCCCTTCAGCAATTGATAATAGGGTTCCTCAGACCATTTTAGAGTTAGATCTTCCAATAACCTAAAAATTACCTGAGGCTACTGCTTTAGGCAGATACAGGTCTATTTACTACAGACAATAGTAGGCATTATGTCCCATATTCGCAAATGAACTTAGGCACCTAAATCTCAGTTTTAGGTCCCACTGCAATCCATAGAGCTCCTGTTGATCCAAATAGAATTCTGAAGTCACTCAGCATCTATGTTTTCAGAGAAACAGTCCCCTTAATGCCTAAATTTCTACTTCCAAGCATGCACACTGCTGTCTCATTCATGGTTTCTGAAATCCTTCGACAGGTAGGGGTGGGGGGCATCTGGAGCATGGGTTTCCTACCTCCCAGGATGGATGCCTTAACCACTTGACTAGTCATATTCTCATTCTCTCTGTCTCTCTTTCTCTTTTTCTGGCCCAATAACTTTTTAAGTAATTATATACAATGGAACAATTTCAAGAGGAGAGATTGAGGGACTCTCACATCAGGATATCCCATAGCTCAGGGGTTAAAGTACTCTCCTCAAAGATCGGTAATACCTCTTCAAATTCTTGTTTCTGCTCTGCCAGAGGGGAAAATTGAAGCCAGATTTCCCAGATGAGTGCTCTAAAACCAGGCTGAAGTGCCATCATTTTGCATGGGATAAGGCAGATGCTTAACTCATTCTTACAAGAAATGACTAGGTCGCCTAATTCCAGGGCTGTGTCTAGACTGGCGCGATCTTGCGCCAGAGCTATGCAAATGAGGCTCAGCGTGGAATATCGCCAAGCCTCATTTGCACAACTAATGAGCCGCCATTTTTACGGAAGAGGCTCTTGCGCAAGACGGAGCTGTCTACACTGCCCCGTCTTGCGCAAGAAAAACCCTCTTGCGCAAAGCCGTTATGCCTGAAAATAATCAGCATAACGGCTTTGCGCAAGAGGGTTTTTCTTGCGCAAGACGGGGCAGTGTAGACAGCTCCGTCTTGCACAAGAGCTTCTTCCGCAAAATGGCGGCTCATTAGTTATGCAAATGAGGCTTGGCGATATTCCTCGCTTAGCCTCATTTGCATATTTCTTGCGCAAGAAGCCGTGCGTGTAGACATAGCCGTAGATGCCTAAAAGTGAGGTGTTGCAACACCCAAGTTCCTTTGCGAATCTGGGCCTAAGTGTTTGCAGGATTGCGAATCTGGGCCTAAGTGTTTGCAGGACTCCCCGCCCCCCCCCCCCCCCCACAGTTGCTGAGGAAACACAAAATTCTGAATGCAGAAATTGTAGACAAATTGACCAGCTCTGCAGAAGAATAATTATCAGAACCAAATAATTTTGTTCCAGAGCAGAGTCACTGATCAACTAACTAGTCTAGCTCTGCTGGTCAGTTTCCTCACATAGACAAATTCTAAATTTTAATTTTTAAAAAAGATTGTTTCCTAGACCTTGTCTTTTGAAGAAAAGGTGGGAAATATGACCTGATTGTAACTAATGCAGTGATGTTTGTGGGCTCAGGTATACACCCTGAAAGAGCTCTGCATGATACTCCAACCATCTTGGTGTGATGTTAATACAAAGACCCACCCTCTAGCAGAGGACTCTATATTGTAGATTGGAGTGGCCAGTCTGTAGCTCTGGAGTTGCATACAGCTCTTCAGAAGTTAATATGCGACTCCTTGCATAGGCACTGAATCCTGGGCTAGAACTACTGGTGCCAACTTTCCAGTGTGTTGGGGGTACTCACTGCTCAAACACCGTCTCTGCCCAAGGCCCTGCCTCCATTCCACCCCTTTCCCTATGGCCCCTACCCCTTCCCACTGCCTCCCCTGAGCCTGCTACACCCTCACTCTTCCCCTCTCTCCCAAAGCCTCCTGCATGCAGTGAAACAGCTGATCACAGCAAGTGGGAAGTACTGGGAGAGGGGGCGGTGCTGATTAGGGATGTTAAATTTAGATTAATTGGCTAATCGAATAGTCGATGAAATTTGCATTGACTATTCGATTAGTCGATCAGGGTGCCTCTGCCTTTGAAGTATAGCAACAGCCCCAGGATTGTTGCTACACTTAAAAGGCGAAAGCGCTGTGGGGAGCCCAGGGCCAGTGCGGGACTCAAGCAGTCCTTCACTGGCCCTGTACTCCTCGCAGTGTTTCAAAGTGGCAGTGCCACATGGAGCCCCGGGGTCAGTGGGGGAGTCCGCAGCTGACCCTGGGCTCCATGTGGTGCTGCCACTTTGAAATACTGCATGCAGCCCAGGGCCAGTTGGGGAGTCCCCTGGGCTGCATGCGGCGTTTCAAAGCAGCAGTGCCATGTGAAGCCTGGGATCTGGCCCCGGGCTCCACATGGCGCTGCCACTTTGAAGCATCCCCTCCTCTTCCCCTCCCTTGCTGCCTCTTTCTGATAGAGGCAGCAAGTGTGTGTGTGTGTGTGTGTGTGTGTGTGTGTGTGTGTGTGTGTGTGTGTGGAGGAGGGGGGGAAGCGACTAGTTGACTAGTGTGTCGACTATCCGATAAGCATTTGCATCGCTAGTGCTGATTGACAGGGCTGCTGGAATGTGGGAAGTGCTGGGAGTGGGAGGGTAGCTAATGGGGGCTGGTATGGCTCTTTGACAATGTTCATTATTAAATTCTGGCTCCTTCTCAGGCTCAGGTTAGCCACATCTCTGCAGAGGCAGAAGAGTACAGTGGCTCCATCCCACCCACCAGACATATGGGGTGTATATACTTGGGAGTGGAAAGCCTTCTGGCACACCAGCCTCTTCACAAAAGGCATGGGAACCTCATGTATTCCTGAGGAGTGGGAGGATCTGATATTACTTCTGGAGAACAGAAGGGGGCTCTATGTCAATGCTCCTGCTTCTTTGGGAGGAGAAATCCCATGCCACCAGTCCTTCCAGTGGGAACAAAGCTCAGGGGACGTATCAAGTGTCTAGGGTCCAGGATCGCCTTAATCTGGTCTCTAGGGCATGGTAACTACATAAAGGACATTCAATAATATTTTAAAACTTGTGACAAGATCAGAAGATTGGATCCCATATGCATTCAAATGCGTGATATTTTCTGATCTTTCTTTCCAAGTTAAAGGATCATTGTAAGTAAAACTCTGTGAAGAGGAATGGTGGCTTGTGCATTTCTGAAAGCCTTCTCTAGAGGCCTGATGCTGTTCATGTGCATAGGTGCCTGAAACCAGGAAATTATTGCATGTAAAAGGATTGTAAGGACTGAAGCTAATACAGTTTCAGAAATTATACGCAAGTACATGTGCCAGGATGCTTCACTTCAGAATTATTGTTTTGACTTGATAAGTTGAGAGTAAGGGGCAACTTAAAAAAAGGAACTAAAATATTCAGTGTGATAAAGAAATTGAACATTGATGGTGATTTGTGTTCCAAAAACCATGTTCTTTACCAAAAGATACATATGTATAGAACAATTATAATCAGGATACCTGGTGGAAATCACAGATGGGACCATATTTATGCTTCCCAATATTTTACCAGAGTTGCTTGGGAAAACAGAATAAATAAACTCACATATACAGTAAAATTCCATATAGTTAAGCCAATATTCATTTAGATTTAATATAGTGTCTATCCAAGCCGAAGACTCTGTGCACTTTAAAACACAACACTGATAAATATTCTTATTACAAATAAAAAAGAATCATTGCCAAGCCAAGCAAGATTTAGCAGACCATATGAGCTCACACATAATATGCCTATAAAATATAAATCTATGAAATCTTTATGACTCTTATACATATTTTATATTAGGCCAGAAAAAAACAGAGTAAGAATATATAATACCTCCAACTGAAAAGACTATGTCACCCCTCTCTTGGATCCCTCCGCTGGCTCTCTACTTTTTCATATAAATTATAAGCTATCTGTCTTCATTTTAAAGGCTTTTCACAGCCTATCATCACCCCTAATATCCTCTGTCATTCATTATTGAGATGTTGATGCCTAGTTTCCTTAATTCCAGCCTCCATCAGCCACTTACTAAATTTTCAAACAAGCAGCATCGTGTTTTCTCCCATAGTGTTTCTCATGCTTCGGAGGACCTTATTTTCCTCTTTCAAATCCTTTCTAAGAACTCTTGTTTTCTAGAGTGACTACAAAAACTTGATAAGTTAGGCTGCTGGTGTTTTGAGACAACTGCAAATCATGCTGTCCAATAATGTTTCATTGTTTCCTTGTATTCCCCATCTGTCTGTATCTGTCTTTGGTCTCTTCTTTTATACTTACATTGTAAGCTCTTTGGGGCAGAGATTCTCATCTTGGTCTGACTTTTTACAATGTCTAGCACAATGTGGTTTGGGTCCTAAGTGCAATGGTAATACAAATAATAATAATATTCAAATATATTTCATGTTAGCATGTGATTCGGTTAACCAGAGTCACTGGGAGTCCTAGTTAGGCCACTGAAAGGTACTGAGTGGGGTAAACAGAAATCAAACTCATTTGGGAAGGAGTTGGGCTTTCATAAATGAATAACAGGGTAGTTTGAAGTAGCATCAAGAAGGAGACACAGGTGAGAGTAGCTAAGAGTTTTATCTCTTAGGCTAAAGGTAGAGAGAAAATGTACTGAAGTTTGAGGGAACAGAGGCTGAAAAGAGAAGGAGGTTCCTGTGGGAACTACAAGGAGCAGGTTAGATTCCAGTGGGAAGATCTGTAAGAAGCAGAAAGAGTCTGATCTCAAAAGCAAGGGGAGATTCTGGAGGTATACCGCAGACACAGGGCTTGCAGGTGCAGGGCCTGGAGAGTGGAACACTGCAGGGGACTTGCTTGCAGGAGCCTAATATGAGGGTTATGATTCGTTGGCAGTAAGAGGTTCAGGGGAGCAAAGAGTCTTATGGAGCAGATCATAGCTGCTTGTTACAGGATCTCTGGATTGAAACCCAGAATAGCTGGGGTCCTGGGTTGCCTCAACAGCCCTAGGGAAAGTGTGAAGCCTCCTGAAAACATAAGAACGATCATACTGGGTCAGACCAAAGATCCATCTAGCCCGGTATCCTGTCCTCCAACAGTGGCCAATGCCAGATGCCCCAGAGGGAGTAAACAGAACAGGTAATCATCAAGTGATCCCTCTCCTGTCATCCAGGGGCAACCCGTGAGCCTAGGCAGACTAGGCAGTTGCCTAGGGCGCTGCTGGCCCGGGCGCCCGATGATGACGGTCCCATGATTACATCATGGCCATTGACGGCCGAGCAGGCGGGGGCGCCTATTGTGCCTTCCACCTAGGGCACCAGCTGCTGCAGCCGACCTCGGGCTGCTCCTGCTGTCATCCATTTCCAACCTCCGGAGTGTCCAGCCATAGGAATTAATGGTGGCATAGTTCCAGTGGGTGCATGCACAGAGGAGCCTTTGGTTTGCTGGGGAGGGGGCTGAGTTCTGGAAAGCATGGCTAAGGGAGAAGCAGGCTGTAGCCAGCTGTCTGTACAAGAGACTGTCTGTACAAGAGATGAGGGAGTTTCTTCAAGAAGACATGGTGGCTGAGGGTATTGAGTGGGGAGTGGCTATGGTGGGGTAGCAAGTTCTGAAAGAGACTGAGGGGGATGGGTAACACTGAACTCTCACGGGAACACCTGAAAGTACAAGGAACTGTTGGGGTGTGTGTGTCATATGTAGGTAGGTCTCTGGTAGGGTGTGGAGCTAGCTGGGTAGGGGGCTAGGTGACAGGGGAAGGATATAAAGCTGTCCTGGAGAGCAATGGGAGATGCAAGGATCTAGATAAAGGAAACATGGGAGACTGGCTGAAGAAATGTGGGGGGTGTATTGGGGCTATGAAGTCTCAAAACTGTGTACTGTGGTATGGAGTTTGAGGCCTCTGGTGGAGTATATTACGGATGGGACTGGGAGGGATGTGCCAGAGATCTGCTGAGGAGGGTAGAAAGTAAGTAAAACATTAGCAGGGATAAGAAGCTTGTTGGTGCGGTCTTGAGGGATGCAGATATTACAGGCTGTGTTTTGGACAGGTGGTTGCAGACTGATGATGCCTGGCTAAAGATATTTGGTGGGATATTTGATGGCAATTTGGCATGTGGCTTTGGCAGAGGGGGGCCTTGGAACTGAAGGGGAGGAAGAAAGGGAGGGCAACACATGAAGCATAATTCTCTAACCTAATACTAAACTAAGCAGAGACTCCCCGTGTAGAATTTCCAGTGGAGATAAAATTTTATCACATAAATAATCTCCATTTAGCCATAACTGGGAAGCTGTCCTGCTGAGGGGCTTTATATGGCGCTGACTGGTGGAAAGGGAGTATAAGATGATACAGTATATTGCAGTGTTGCTGTAGCTGTGTAAGTCCCAGGACATGAGAGAGACAGGTGAGTGAGGTAATATCTTTTAATGAACCAACTTCTGCTGATGGAAGAGACAAGGTGCCCCCACAGGGAATGAACAAAATGATCAGATGATCCCACCTCTGTTACCCATTCCCAGCCTCTGACAAACAGGTAGGCTAATAGGATGGGGAGGGTTTAATTTTGACCACATTGCTCATTGAACCTGAAGCAATATAAATCAATTATATGACAAGCACATCAATTGGACTGAGTAAGAAAAATATCAAGATGTGAAGTTTTATTTGCCTCAGATAATACTTTATGTGTTGGTAGAAAGAATTTACATGTGTTAAATACTTGATGGCAGATAATCTGACTACCAAATTCATATTAAAAACAATTGGGTTAATCAAAGGCATAAAAAGGCCAAGTGACTTGTTACATTGGCATGATGGGGCTAGAGCTGGAAAGAAAATTAAGTCCTCCAACTTCCAGCCTTGTGCTAAGTCTACTAAAATACAGGTGCTTCCAGCACAGCTATTACTGAAACAGATATGTTGGCAGAAAAAATATCACAGGCTACATCTACACTGCAGGCTTCCACAGTGTAGAGATCTTCCACAAAAACTTCTTGTGCAAGAGTGCATCCATGCTACAAAAGAGCATCACAAAGGCAATGTGCTTTTGCGCAAGAGAGCGTCCAGACTGCATGGATGCTATCTCGAAAGAAAGCTCTGATTACTATTCACAGAACAGCCACCAGAGCACCGATGCTTTTTTCTTACATAAAAACCCCCCTGTTGCCCATCCACACACACCTTTTTGCGCAAGAGTTCTTGCGCAAAAAGGAGTTATTCCTCGTAGAAAGAGGAACACCTACACCGCAAAAACCCCTCTGTTCTTTTGATTACTGTAAATTTACTTGTGCAAAAGCACTCTTGAGGTATGGACACTCCGCAGGTTTTTGCACAAAACCCCTGTAATGTAGACGTAGCCACAGTGACACAGGAACAGTATTAACATGATTGTATGGTGTGAGTGTTCTATAATATCCCAACCCTAGGATAGAAGAAGGAGTTTGTAGGAGGGTGCATTAAGTAATATTGCTGCTGGAATTTGATGCCTTCAAATGGTTGTGATGTGCCCTCTTAGTCTTCTCTTCTTCAGACTAAACAAAATCAGTTTTATCAGTTTTTCCTCATAGGTGATATTTTCTAGACTTTTAATCATTTTTGTTGTTGTCATCTGGATTTTTTGTAATTCATCCTCTTCTTTTGTGAAGTGTGATGCCCAAAACCAGACACAATGCTTTAGTAGAGGCCTTATTAGTGCTGAGTAGAGTGGAGGAAATATTTCTTATTATCTTTCTTACAACACTCATGCTACTACTCATGCTACTCATGATGTTTGTTTTTTTCCCCAACAGTATTACATTGTTGACTCATATCTAGTTTCAGATCCACTATAATCCCAAAATCCTTTTCTGTTGTAGTCCTTCCTATGCAGTCATTTCCCATTTTTTAATGTTTGTGCAGTTAGTTCATTATTCCTTCCTTAATGTTGTATTTTGCATTTGTCATCTTTGAATTTATAACCTATTTATTTCAGATTATTTCTTCATTTTGGGAAGATAATTCTGAATTCTAATTCTGTCCTTCAAAGTGCTTGCAGTCCTTCCCATCTTGCTATTGTCTCCAAATTTTATCAGTGTACACTCTATGCCTGTGGTTCCCAACCTTTTTTTATTCCATGGAGTGGCAAACCGATTCACAAACTTTTGGCGGACCGGTAACATTTATTTGCATATTTGCATATTAATTATGCATAACATTCATTTGCATAAAATCATTCAGATCAGAGTTAAAAATTTCTGTTAAAAGATCCCTTTCCTTTCTTATCTTAAGCCATTAACACCTACTTAAACTTTGTTTGAAATGTAATCATGCAGATGTCATGAGCTAGGCCTTTTGTTCCAGTATTCAAAAGCAGCCTAACAGCTTTTAATCCACCTGAAATTTTGGCACGACCCCATACAGCAGGGGTCTGCAACCTTTACAAACCAAAGACCCAAACTACATCAAAATTCAGAACAAGTTGCCAACAAAGAGTTAAGAGGTAAGAATGCCCATTTTCATGACTGAAAATATACAACATAATATTATTGATAATTGACATGGTGATTAATAATAGCATAAATTAAACATTGTACTCACATACTTTATATAATAGGACTTTTGCTGCTGCATCTTTTCACACCTTTCTTTGAAGTTTACAGCCCCAGCCCCCCAGAGCTGCTGTGGATAGCCGGCTTCAGCTCCAGCAGCCGCCGGTCATTCTCCCAGGGCATACCCCAGTCCCATGGACATGGCCTGGAAGTGTCCTGTGGCCCAGCAGCCAGTGGTTCATGGCCTGGCACCAATCTGTGGACTGACAGTTGGGAACCACTGCTCCATGCCATTATCTAACTAATTTATGAAGATGTTGGGTAGAATCAGATCCAGCACAGATCCATGCATGACCATACATGATATGCCCTTCCAGATTGATTGTGAATCATTGACAACTATCCTCTGAGTATGTAAGTTCATGTAGGCATATTTTCTAGTTGATTGTCAAGGCCAAGTGTGACAATATCAAAAGCTTTGCTAAAGTCAAGATATATCACATCTGGTCCTTCCCCCTCATTCACTGACTTGTAGCTTTGTCAAAGAAGGATATTAGGTTGGTTTGACATGATTTGCTCTTGACAAATCTGTGTTGAATGTTAATTATTACCTTAAAATCGATTGTTTGATTATTTGCTGCATAATCTTTCCAAGCACTGAAGTTTAGCTGACTGATCTATTATGCCCAAAGCTGTCCTTATTCTCCTTTTTAAGGAGAGGTATTCTATTTCTCTGTTCTTATGGTATCTCTCTCATTCTCCATGAGTTGTCAAAGAGAATTGCTAATGGCTCAGATATCTCTTCAGTCAGTTCCCCAAATGTTCTAGGATTTATTTCATCGGGTTCTGCCAATGTGAAGAAATCTAAAGCTGTGTCTACACCACTACAAAGTTGTTTCAAAATAAGTTATTTTGAAATAACTACTCCCAAAATAACTATTTCAAAATAATGCGTCCATGCTACAAATTCCCATCAAAATAGTGCAGATCTATATTGAAATAGCACATCCACACTCATTAGAACCTGAATTGTATTTATGGCCCACTGGAAGCACTCTGGGCAGGGCATCAGGATAGAAGTCACTTCCTGTAGCTGCTTCCTGAGGCTATCTGAGGCTTGTGCTTAAAGGGCCACCCCTCTACAGCCATGTCTCAGATCCTTCTCCATTGCCTATCTCTTTGAGGGACAGCAAACTTACACCATGTGCTCCAGTTGCTCTTGCAGACTCCACACTCTTGCCATGGAGCTGGACCTGCTGCACAGCAGTGTCAGGCTCTGAGACCTCCTGCTGCACCTCCTGGTGCAGTTAATGCAGGCCACCCTCATGGCACTGCAGGATCAAGATGTCCACCTCAGACTGGAGCACATCCTCACCCTATCCTGGGCACTCCTCCTACCCCACAGTCCCCTCTGCTCCTCTCCAGCACACCATGCACTGCTGCTTCTGGTGCTGGGACACCAGTTTTGACTGGTGGGACCGGATCATCTTGGAGTGGTGGGATAACCAGCAGTGGCTCCAGAACTTTCACATGCCAAAGGACACCTTCCTGGAGTTCTGCAAGTGGCTTGTCCTTGCCGTCTGGCAACGTGACACCTCATGCAACCTTCCATCCTCATCTAGAAGTGTGTTGCCATTGCCCTCTGGAAGCTCGCCACACAGGACAGCTACCACTCAGTAGGGAAGCAGTTCGGCATGGGGAGATTGACCATCAGGGCCATGCTCATGCAGGTATGACTCTATTGCTATTGACCCAGGAGGGTGGTGAACTACTGCAATGGGTTCCCTAGGGAGAGGGATGGAATCTCCATCCCTAGAGGTTTTGCAGTCCTGGCTTCACAAAGCCCTCCTGGGGGTGGGGTAGTTGGGGTTTCTCCTGCTGTGGGAAGGGAGCTGGGATTAGGGACCTTCCAAAGGCTCCTGCAACCCTGTGAATCTGTGTTCCTATGTTTTTACAGGTGGCGAGGGCAATCAACGCCATCCTGTTGTGGAGGGTCATCACTCTGGGTGATGTTGATCCCATCATCACCAGCTTTGCCACCATTGGCTTCCCCAACTGAGAGGGGACCAGTGATGGCATCCTCATCCCCCATCTTGGCCCCTAGCCACTAGGCCTCCTTTGTATCAATAGGAAGGGGTACTTTTCAATGGTCCTGAAGGCCCTCACGGACCATCAGGGCTGCTTCATGGACATTAAGGTCAGCTGGTCAGGGAAGGCGCACGATGCCCACATATTCTGGAACTCCAGCCTGTTCCAGAGGATGCACGCTGACACTTTTTTCTCTGACCCCGCCATCAGTATCAGGGACATGGACATGCTCATCTGCATCATGGGTGATGCAGCCTATCCCTTGCTCCCCTGGCTAAAGAAGCACTGCATGGGACACCTGGACCCCACCAAAGAACATTACAACACCAGGCTCAGCAGGTGACACATTGTTGTGGAGGGTACCTTTGGCTCCCTCAAAGGGAGATTCCGGTGTACCCTCACCCGCCTGGACCTCAGCAACTGGAACATCCCCCAGGTGGTGGCGGCCTGCTATGTTCTCCACAACTTGTGCAGGAACAAGGGGGAGACTTTCCTGCCAGGGTGGGGGACAGAGGCAGAGTGGCTTGCCAGGACTTTTAAGCAGCCAGGCACCACTGCCATCCAGCAAGTCCATCAGGAGCTGTGCACTCCTGGGAGGCCTTGAGGGAGAGTTTCAGTGAAGACCACCGAATCTCGCAGACCTTCTGCAGTGCGCCTCTGTGCCTTTCCTCTCCCACGCCTCCCTTCTCCTGCCCTCCCTTACACCCTCCTCTGCAGAAAAAATAAACCAGACTTTTTGTTTTGAAACAATAAACTCAGTGATTTTTATTTTGGGAATATATAATTGGGGAGAGACTGGTGAAAGAACCCAGATGGGCAGAGTACGGGGAAGAAGGGGACCGAGGGGCTCTGTGATGGGGCTGGGACTGGTGCCTGCCTCAGGCACCTTGGGACTCCTTGGCTGCCCGAGAGATCACATTGCCTCATGTGTGTGGCCCTCAGCGGCCCTGGCAGGAGGCTAGGAAAAGCCGGGGGGACAGAGGCGGGGACGGCTGCTGGAGGGAATTGGGGGGGAGCTGGTGCCAGAGGGTGACTGCTGGAGCACTCAATGGCAGCAAGCAGGCACTCCATGGTGCAGTGGAATACTCGTGCTGCCAGGACATCTGCTCCCAGATGGTGCAGCGCAGCTCCCAATCAGCACTGCGTTCCTCCAGGTCAGGGAGCTGTCCCTGGTTCTCCTCCTCAAAATTCCATTGGAGGGCATGAAGGCACTCAAGGTGTTCCCTCATCAGGTCATCCTGGGACCGCCTCCACCTGTGGGTCTCATGGGGTTGTGCTGACGGCATGAGAAGTAGTGGTCCTCGCAGCTGGTCCTCGCAGCTGGTCCACCTGTGAAGAAAAGCTAGAAGGGCAGTCATCCTAGGAGACAGTGTGCAGGAAGCCTAGCCATAATATCTGAGCTGACACTGAAGATCTTGGTTTAGATGATCACAGTGTGCTTTGAGCAAGGCCATCTGTTGCCTAGACAGTGGGCACTTCCTTGCAGGGGCCAGGACATCCCAGGGGCAAGCAGGGGAAGATGCTGGCCAGGCTAGGAGCCTGTGGGCGGGAGGAGGGACCAGGCAGCTTGGCTTACTTCCATGTCCCTCACATGCTGGGTCCAGCAGTGCTGGCGTCCTGCAGAGGGAGAACTTCTATCCCTGCCTGCTGGAGGAGAGGGGGGAAGGTGTTGGGGGAGGTGTGTGTGAGCGGCAGACACCGCTTTCCAGGGAAAGTGGTACTGGGGTCTCTTCCTCTTCCTGCTCCTGGCAGGTTCCCACAGAGAGAATCTTTGTCCTCCGCCTTGCTGCACTTGACCAGGAGTAGATGCTGCTGGAGAGTGCGGGTATGATCATGTGCATGTGCAGCACTGCCGAGTGTTTGCCTGACCCCAACCTCCTTAGTAGGGATGTAATAGGGTAGTCGATTAACCAATATGTGAAAGGTTATAAGTTAATGCTATAGACTATATGCATTGCTCCTTCTCCCCCTCTCCCCCCCACAGACACACTTTTCAGTATATTTTTTAGCAGTGTGGCCAGCAGCCCAGCTCAGTCCCGGCTTGTGCAGGTTCTGAGACCTATCCCTGCTGTGGCTCTGCATTTAAAGTGTATTAGGAGCTGGGCGGGCAGGCAGCCCAGCTCAGTTCTGGTTCGCACTGGCTCTGGGAGCTCAGACCTCCCCCGGACTGGTGCTCAGGGCCAGATTAAGAGAGGGGCTAGCCAGGCAGCTGCCTGGGGTGCCAACCTATGGGGGGCGCCTGATGGCAGCTGTACGAGGTGCCGTGCACTCAGCCATGCGGCGCCCCTTAGAGCTGCCATCAGGCGCCGCGTGCCTGGGGCCGGGGGTTGTGTGGCGCCCCTTAGAGCTGCAATCAGGTGCTGCGCGCCTGATTGCAGCTATAAGGTGCGCAGCGTGCCAGGAGGACAGGGCCGTGCATGCGTTGTGCGTCCGCTGCCCGGGGTGCAGGAATGGCTCGAGCCGGCCCTGCTGGTGCTACTGCCACCTCGCACTGCTGCCTCTGTATCAGAGGCAGCAGCATGAGGCAATTGGCAGCTGGTCCGCGAAGGAAGCTTGTTTTTAAACTGGCTCCCCTTGTGGACCAGCTCCTACCTGGAATCAGAGGCAGCAGCGTGGAGTGGCAGAGGGCTCCTCGGGAGTGGGGCCAGAGCGCACTGGCTGCCAGCCCCACCCCTGGGGACTATACAGTAGTCAAGTAACTGATAAGAATTCATGAGGTTAATCAACTATTCAATTAACCAATATTTAACATCCCTACTCCTTAGCAGTGGCTTGTGGTGGGAAGGTGTCCCACCATGGAGTGGGAATAAGGCAGGCCTGTGAAGGAACCTTGTGAGAAGGAGTGCAGGGTTTCTATGTGACAACCTCATGGGGCTCAGTGCTCCGGGCTGGCACTCCATGTGTACCGGCTGTTGTGCAATCCCCAGGCCGAGAGGGCTGAGTGAGGAGCATGCAGGCCCTCGCAGCCTGCCACCTGCCCCCACGTGTGTCTAGAGAAAGTGATGTAACTCACCTGATGTCCCTTCCTCAGCCTTGTCTAAGCCCTGGGAGATATCCTTGGAGGGGGCACCAGCTCCAGAGAGATGACCACTTCCTGGCTGGCGGGCATGGTATCCAGGCTGGCCTCTTTCTCCTTCTCCATGTCGTTGTCCTCCTTCTCCATAACCCCACCCTCATGTAGGCTGATGACAGACATGGCCAGGCCAGAGTCTACAAGGAGGCGGGAAAAAGGCAACCACCCCCACTCCCAGGATGGCATCCAGCTGCTGGTAATACTGGCAGGTCTGAAGTGCCACCCCAGAGTGTGAACTTTGCTCCTTGGCATTTGTATATGTCTGCCCAAGCTCCTTAATTTTCATACAGACCTTGTCCAGGGTCTGGCTGTGCCTTTCCAGGCCAGGCTGGTGGCCATCTGGCTGTCTACCTCGGCATTCTTCTTCTGGATGCGGGGATCCTGGATGTTGGTCTCCTTCCCCGAGACCTCAATGAGATCCAGAATCTCCACACTAGTTCACGAAGGTGCCCTCTTTTGCTCCTGGGCAAGGGCTTCAGAGGTGGCTGCAGGCTTGCTTGCAGCTGTGGGGGGCTTGGAGAGAGCACTGGAGTTTGCCATGGCAGCAACAAAGAGTGCTCTGTGGCATGGGGCTGGCAGAGCTGATATGGCACCATAAGCCCTTTGCCTTCTGCCTGTAGTTTTAAACCCTGCAGGAGAAGGGAAACTATAGAGTTTTGAGGAGTGTGAACAGAGTGGCCACCAGGGCAGCTGTGAGAAGCCCTGGAGGCCAATTATTTCAAAATAAGCACAGCTGAGCGTCAACATGCACCTTATTTCGAAATAGTAATTTTGAAATAGGCATTATTCCTCATAGAATGTGGGGTTTTATTTCACGTTAGCAAGCCCATTATTTTCTAAGTAATTTTTAAGTAATGGGATTGCTGTGTGGACTCTCACCTTGTTATTTTGAAATAATGAGAGTTATTTTGAAATAACTTTGTAGTGTAAAAACATGCCCTAATTGTCTAAGTTGATCTTAGATTGCTTAGATTGATCTTAGATTGTTTGTGGTGGTGGTTTTTTTAATTCATCCTTTGTAATTTGATCTTGTTTCCACTTTTTGTATGACTTTTTTTTAAATTTTCACATCATTAAAGATCTCCTAATTGAGCCAATTTGGCCTCTTACCATACTTCCTCTCTTTCTTATGCATTACAAAAATTTGCTCTTGTGCTCTTAATGTCTCTTGAAAATACTGCCAAGTCTCCTTAACTCTTTTTTTCACTTGGGTTTGCTTCCCATTGGTCTTACTTACCAATCCTCTAAAGTCTGCCTTCTTGAAGTACATTGTCTTGAATCTGCTGTTTTCTCCCTTACCATTCCTCAGAATCGTGAACTCTACCATTTCATGATCACTTCCACCCATGCTGCCATTCACCTTAAGATTTTCATCTACTTCCTCCCTGTTTGTCAGAATTTGCAGGTGTCATCATTATCATGTTCCTAAAGGTTCAGAGTGTGACCTGAGTGTAATCACCATGTGCCCTTACATACAAAGAAATAGGGACAAAAAGTAGCAGGACCTGCCCACTAAACGTGCTATTATCTGTTGCCAATCAGATTTGATACATGGAGGTATCTGTTTGTCTATCTTGGCTATTTTCCACTTTTGGAACTAAGTTTTGTTCTGTCTTTGATGTACTTACTACCTGCAAAAGTAAGGGGTCAAACAATTTTTTTTCAGTGCAAAATTCCTCTGTTTTGTGACTGATTAGCTACCTTTAATTGTTTTCTAAATAAATAAAACTCTCATTGTTAGTGGCCTTGCCTGTGCAGTTAATATTTGGAGCAAAGGACCCCAATCAGTACTGGGAATATATTGACAGCTGTCTCACTGCAAGCTTAAACCAAGGCAATGAGAACACATCATCATAAAAAACAGTTTTGAAAAATCTGTCTAAATTAACTATAAGGTATTAACTAATGATTCATGTGTAATTATATGGTGTACAGCCAAGATAGCAATTTCAAACATTTTATAAGTATTGCTGAAGCTTGGGTATTTTTAAAAAATGAAGGTTAAACAATGGCATTATGTAATGGCTTAAATCTCCAAAAAATATCTAGCTGGGAATATATTTAAGGCTTGCCCTTTTTCATAAAATCATTGAATCACAGAATACTAGAACTGAAAGGAACATCAAGTCTGGTTCCCTACATTCATGGCAGGACCAACCATCTAGACCATCCCTGACAGGTGTTTGTCTAACCTGCTCTTAAAAATCTCCATTGATGGAGATTCCACAATTGCCTTAGGTAACTTATTCCTGAATGAGGTGCCCAAAACTGGACACAATAAGGGTGACTGGTGAGGGGAGACCCGGTGGGCAGGGTGGGGGGAGAGGCGCGCAGGACACATAACCACCCCCTTCAATCCAGGGAAGGGAAGGGACAGTCCCCTCTGCCCCATGCCCTACTGCTTCCCTTCCTTGCTCTGCCCCTTCCTTGCCCTTGCTCTGCTCCCACCACACCTCTTCCCCCAACTGATGCAACTCATGGGAATAGCAGGACTAGGGGGCTGGTGCTAGCAGCAGAGGTCTGTTCCCCTCCCCCTCCTGCCCCTGCACTCACTGACATGGGGGAGGGAAGTGGAGCGGTGTGGCCTGGTGACTGCAGGAGTGGTACTGCCTCTCCCCTGAGCAATGTAGCCAGAGGAATAGAGTGTGCTGGAGCCATGTTGTTCTGCTTTTTCCACCACCAGGGGCAACAGGTGGACCCCACATCTTTTAGTAGAGTGGCTGGCTGTTGCAGAGGAGTAAAAGCACTTCCTGTCAGAACCTGTGTGAGTCACCCTCTCATGGAAAATGCTGTGAAATCATCTTAGTCTAGATGAAGCAACTATCTTTGAGACTTCTGCTTGTTACCTGCAGGGTGGATAATTCCCTGATGCAAGTGTTATCATTCTGACATAGTTGCAAGACACAATTTTCCACAAGAAGTTTCTCCAAACTTTTTTTTTTAGGTGGAGGGTGCATTTGGCAGAAGAGTAAAACAAAAAGAAAACAAAATATTATTGTTAAAATGCAACTACTCAAAACACCATTATGAGTATGGCTACATGTTGTCAGTTGTTGTCTTCCACCTCTGCCTGTCAACCTGCAGAATTGTAAGATCAGAAATCTTCCAGCCCAGTTCTTTCTCTGATATTAAAATATGCCTCTTTTCCAAGTCAGGCAGAAAGAGTTTTTAGCTGGACAAGTAAAGGTCTCCTATCAGCTAAAATTTTCAAAAGATGCTCTTGAAGTGGTCATGTCATGTATTCAGTTGGTTGTACATTGCCATATAATGCCCAAACGAGAACAGTTTTAAGTGGACAATTCTAGAGCATGACTATCTGTGAAAGAATGTAAATAATGTTTTTCAGCACAGGACACAAATTTAATTCTTAAATATAGTGAACATATATGTTTATTTTAAAGAAGTGGGGATCAGTGCATGTGAAAATGTAGTTACCTCCAGCTGGATAAGGTGCTCCCTCTGCACTTTTAAAAACAGTTCCAGTTCCCCCCACCCCATGCTACAGTTTTGCATATCTGACTCCCTAATTGCATGCTTACCCTGAGCTCTTTGAAAATTGGCTTTTGAAAATCTCAGTATGTCTTCTAGGTTTATCCACAGACATCATAGGAAGGGCTAATGTAGCAGTAACCCTCTCCGCATTTCAAATTTCTTAATTCTGTTTAAAAATTCTAATTGTCATCCACTATGGAAGAAGATCTGGATTAATTTGGTTAAAATAAGATTTCTGAACTCTAAACATGAGACTTGGTAAGGGGCTCATCATATCATTTCCCCTTAAATCAGTAATTGTATAGTGTAGCACAAACTCTGCATTGGTTGTTGTCTGACAGGCTTATTAGGAATGTAGTGAGCTAGGACCTAGTGTGGATGGGATTCTAATAAAGATCATATGAGATTTCTTTAATTCTGAGTTACTTTATAAATGAATTCAGCAATTCTTCTGGCTTCTTATTCATAAAAGTCTCATTCTAAAAATCAGTTACCAGGATCTTGGTTACCATGGCTTCCACAAGAAGGTTATTAACCTACCTCACATCTCTAGCCCTAGAGACCTCCACTCCACTTTCTGTCCTACTGCTTGGCTCCCTCCCACTCTTGGCTTCTTTCTTCTATGTCTATTGGTATCTAGTATTCACTATTTCATCTGTTACTCAAATTATTGTTTTTAAATGGATTTTTCAGCTGCCTGTTTCCAAGTGATCCATTTTCTTCCTAAGATTCTTCTTCAGTTGCTGAAAACAATATACTATACCTTCAGCAATTATTGCCAGTTAGACAATTTGCATGTTGCTAAATCATCAGTTTGATTTCTTAATGGTTTAGTACCCTCAGTTAATATAATGTCATCTCGATTAATTGTTATCTTGGTGTCATCAATTTTTCTCTTTCATTATTCTAGAAAACTGGAATATTTCTAGGAGTTCGGGAACTAAATAGAAAAAAGCTGACAGTTTGTAGTTTTATTAGAATCAGTTTGATAACAACTCCTCTGATACCTATTATATGTGCTCATGAATGGCCACTATACCAACACAAAACATCTGTTAGTCTGGGTGAATTTGAGTTCCATCTGATCTGGTAAAAATTGTAGAATAATTTACCCAGCCATAATTGAAAACCCCATGTAGTTCTGATCTAATGAAGATGAGGAGACTTCATATAGACGAAGAAGTCCACACTAGAGACCCAATGCAGGATCTGGGTTTTATGTGTTCAAGTATTGCAAGCAGAATTGTTGTCTTATACATTAAATGGACACAGTCAACTAGTTTATTTAATTTTAACATATTTTTATAAGAGCATTTACAGGTGAGTATATAGGTAAACATAGTGCAATGTAATCCTAGAAAAGAATATACACAGCATTTGCTCTTTATCTGGTGCAATATTATTTTCTCACAAGTTAGTTATTGCGGTTTTGTAATCAAGTAGGTGCATGAGAATTTGCATTCTAATTGTGAGAGATGTTACTGTTGCCTCCCATTTAAGTTTCTCAGCATTTCTCATAAGCCTTTGACACACTTACTCAGGTTCTCACCTCAATATCAGAGGTGGATGATAGTTCTTGGGGAAAAATTAGTGATTCCTCTCCCCACGTTTTTGTTGCAATTTCATTTCTGTGAAAAATTTCTAGCCAGCAATAGAGCTGCCCAGAAAATGGGAAACATTTTCTGTGAATACTCTCCCCACCTCTATCCCAAAAATGTCATTTCTTTATAGAAGATTTTTGACCAGCTCTATTTAATATATAAATGAAAGACTTGCATTTTTCTAGACACAGTACAAGGATTTCCATAGAACATATTCTAAAAAGGTTGCAATCAAACGTTTTAAAGAATTATATTTATCTTACCTCTATTTTCAGTGGCTGCAATTGATTGATTAATGAATGTTTTCATCACTCCTCCTCTCATAAATTATTGAGCTTCCTTGTATTTTGCCAGTCTCAGTTAAGCTTTGATTTGTTATGAAGTCTGGTGAAGTGACAATTCCACAGTCCATTTCATAGCTTAACAAACTGGAAGTGTCATAGAGGGTTGAACTTTGGCCTTTTTCTTTTATTTTCTTTATGACTGTTCAAAATTAGTTAACTTTTGACATTGTGTCATGTCACAGATGATGGGTATCAATACAAGGGTAACTGGGTGAAATGTAATGGTCTGTGCTATATAAGAGGTCAGACTAGATGATATAATGGACTTGTCTGATCTCAAACTCTATGAATCCGTGACAATGAAAAAAAATTGTAAAAAAAAAAAAAGTCCTAATGCTGAAAAAGGAATGTTATTATACTAAAGAAAATGATGTTGTATTAGCCCTAAAGGTGCTCTCTCTGCCTACTTCACTGCTGAGTTTCTGCCTATTTTTTCTTCCTTCTTGCTGTAGACTTGAAGAAACATGCCCTTGTCCTTGCAGAGAGGGACAAACATAAGGCTTTTAATCCTAATTGTGATTTTCTAGTTGAATCACAGATGCTTCATCCATCTAGAAATCATATGTTCACTTCACCCTGTCAAAAGCTTTCTCTATATCCCATACTGACAGGGCAAGAAAGCCATTTGCAGAGTTTGTTGTCTGGGAGAAGATTATCTAAATTCTTACCTACCAGCTCTCTGAGTTTGCTGACAACTTGAAATCCATTATTTTTATTGTGCTGTTTTCCATTCTACCGTTACTTAGAACAGTGTTTCTCAAAGTGGTCTGCAAAACCATTTTGAGAAACCTGCTAACTGCCTGGTCTGGTGGGTTTGTTTACTGGCTCCATGGCCATGGCGCCTCATGGATCCCATTGGCTCCGGTTCGCCATTTGCAGCCAAGGGGAGCAGTGGGAAGCAGCATGAGCTGGGCTGCCACTTCCCGCAGCTCCCCTTGGCTGCAAATGGCGAACCGGAGCCAATGGGAGCCGCAAGGCTGGTAAATAAACACACCGGAGCAGCCAGTTAGCAGGTTTCTCAAAGTGGTTTCGTGGACCACTTTGAGAAACACTGAGTTAAAATCATGAACTCTTCATTTCCTGACCACTTTCACCCAAGCTGCCTTCCACTTTCAAATTCTCAAGTGGTTCATCCATATTTGTCAAAATCAAATCTAATACAGCCTCTCCCTTGGTAGCTTTCTACCTTCTGAAATAAAAAAGTCACCAATATATTCCAAGAATTTGTTGGATAATCTGTGTCCTATTTTCCCAACAGATGTTTGGTATTTGAAATCCTCCATTACCACCATGTTCGGTGGTTTGAATGATTTTGTTAGTTTAAAAAAATATTCATTTCTTCCTGGTTAGATGGTCTATAGTAGACCCCTACAATGACATCTTCTTTTTTTTAACCCTTTTATCTTTACTCAGAAACTTTCAACAAGTCTGTTTCTTATTTCCATCTTAAACTCAGTCCAAGTGTATACATGTTAGTATATAAGGCAACATCTCCTCCTTTTTCCCTGCCTATCCTTCCTGAGCAAACTGTACCCTTTTCTACCAGTATTCCAGTCATAAGTATCATCCCACTAGCTCTCTGTGGTGTCAACTATGTCATAGTTGTATTTATGATCTAGCATTTCAAGTTCTTCCTGCTTATACCCCATACTTCTCAGATTAGTGTATAGGTGTATTTGATTCCTTCCATGTTCTCTCTTGTCTCGCCCTTATCCCTGCTACAATGGCTCATTCTCCCTCCCTCCTACCCCAGATTCTGACCCTTCTTCCAGGTCTCCATGCTTTTGACTTACCTCTGGACTTTTGTCATCAAATTAGCAATATATTTTAAAACAATGAGAGAGGTTTTTTCATTTAGGATGGATTATGTATATGTTTATATATGTTGGTAGCTATAAACATTTACTTAGTAGGGAGATCTGTCCCCCTTTAATTTCTCTTGATACTAGGATTCTTCTGTTTGACTCAGCTGACTGAGTGCTGGGTGACTGAAAGGTTATATTTCTGTAAATGAGAGTGGCTCTTTTCTTGTCCTTGGATTCAGCGGGAGAGGCTCAGAAAGCTACTTAGCTTACATTGAAGTAGGGATTGTTTTTGTGAGTTAATGTGTGTTTTTCTTGTTGTATAAAAATGGAATGCTGTAGTTCTTTCATATCTCCTGTGCTTTTTTTCTTTTGATTAGATAATTCAGTCCTTCTGTAAGAAAAGTTCTGTAACTGTGATCTATGAGTACTTGTTGGCATTCCACAAAGAGCTAGCTGGTCACATTGTTCTGGCTCCTCCTAGCTGCATTCATCAGCAGTATTAAAAGAAACTAAATATACATTAAACAGTTTTCTAAGATCACTTTTCATGCAGAGTAATAGCCGTCCAGAGATGTGTAATGATCCTGAATGCAAAGGGAGATGTTCTGTGTAATTGCCGAGAGCTGATGTGTATGCCCAGGAATGACTGAGGAGGTAGTCTGAATCAGTCTCTATATAGTGATCCACCTGTCTGACCAAAGCTGTGTCTAGACTGCAGGCTTCTTTCGGATGAAGCTTTTTCAGGAAGAGATCTTCCAAAAAACCTTCTTCCGAAAGAGAGCGTCCACACACAAAAGCTCATCGAAAAAGCAATGCACTTTTTCAAAAGAGAGCGTCCAGACTGATTGGACGCTCTCTCGCATAAAAGGCCACCTGGAACCACTTCAGGCACGGCTTTAGGTTACCAGTTGCTTCCGAGTGCTGGTGCCGGAGCCTTGCAGAGACATGGGCTTAAAGGGAACCTCCCTGGACAGACGTTTCTCTGCTTCTGTCATGTGCTTGCCTATCTCTTTGAGGGACAGCAAAGCTCTCGCAGTGCCTGCTGTGGATGCCACAGCTTTTCTCTTGGTGCCATGGAGCTGGAGCTGCCATTGGGCATGTGATGGCCCCACACGGCCATGCTGCAATTTTTACAGCACTTTGTGGCAGCTGCCTTCCTGGTCCTGCACAAGCTCAACCCTGAGCTCATTCTGGGGACCTCTCCTTGGGTGCAGGAGCTACACTCTGGCAACCGCAACCCATTGTGGAGAGGCATCTCTGGAGGCTGGACACCAGTTCTGACTGGTGGGACCGGCTGGTCATGGAGCGGTGGGACAATCAACAGTGGCTCCAAAACTTCCGCATGCAGAAGGCCACCTTTTTGGAGCTATGTACCTGGCTCACCCCCACCCTCTGGAGACACGACACTCACCTGTGGCCCACCACCCCCTGGAGAAGTGGGTCGCAATCTCCCTCTGGAATCTCGCCACCCCCGACAGCTACCGGTCAGTGGGCAACTAGTTTGGCGTGGGGAAGTCCACCATTGGAGCCCTCCTCATGGAGGTAAGGCACTCTGGGGCTGCAGTCCCTACAGGGAGGCTGGAGTCCTGGAAAAGGGAGACCCTCGGGAAAGGGAGTGTGGGGGGTGGAATGGGGGTTAGGGGAAGCCCTGTCCCCGGGGGGTTGTGCCTTCCTGCCCTCAAACAGCCCTGGTGCTGGGGGGGCGGCCTCATAGTGGGTGGCTCCTGAGGTATTTGAGGGGGGAGGAAAGGAGAGGGAGGCGGGCACCTCCTAAAGGCTCAGGCACTCCCCCTCTCATTCTCTGTTTTTTGTGTTTGTTTGTCTCCTTCTGCAGGTAGTGAGGGCCATCAACTCCATCCTGCTGTGGAGGGTCATCTGCCTCGGAGATGTGGACCCGATCGTGGCAGGATTTGCCACCCTGGGGTTCCCAAACTATGCTGGAATCATAGATGGGACCCATATCCCGATCTGACCACCAGAACATCGAGTGGCCCAGTATACTAATAGGAAGGGCTACTTTTCTATGGTGCTGCAGGCCCTGGTAGATCACCATGGACAGTTTTTGGACAGTTTTGTCGGGTGGTCAGGCAGGGCACATGATGCCCGCATCTTTAGAAACTTGAGCCTCTACAACAAGCTGGAGGTGGGCACATTCTTCCCTTGCTGTGAACTTGCCGTTGGGGATGTGCAGATGCCACTGTGCATTGTGGGGGACGTAGCCTATCCCCTCATGCCAGGGCTTATGAAACCTTATACTGGCCACCTGGACCTCAGCAGGGACCAATTTAATGCCCGCCTGAACCGGGCCTGGATCCAGGTGGAGTGCTCCTTCAACCACCTCAAGGCGTGGTTCAGGTGCCTGCTGACCCACCTGGACGTGGGGGATCACAACGTCCCTGGGGTGGTCGCGGCATGTTGTGTCCTCCACAACATTGTAGAGAGGAAGGGGGAGGCCTTCCTCCTGGAGTGGGGGGCAGACACCAGCTGTGAGGGGTGAGCCTGCCAGCAGCCGAGGACAGCTGCCATTCGACAGGCCCATCAGGCCAGGGTATGCATCCAGGAGGCCCTGAGGGAGAGGTTCGCTCAAGCACCCCAGTAACTCTCCCCAGGGCCTTCCCACTAGGGGCCTCTGGTTTGCTGCCCTATCCCTTCCCCACCATAACCCCTCCCTTTGCCCCTTCCCTGACCTCTCAATAAACACACCTGTTTGGTTTCCCACAAAATGAAGTCTGTATTTATCTGACATTAAGAAAAGGTGGGCAGGGGAAGGGGGGCTCATTACCTGGAGGGGAAAGGGGGGTCATAACCTGCAGGGGTCGGGGAATGGCTAGATATGCCACCTCAGGGGTGGGGATCTCGTTGGAGTAGGGGTTGGGTGGGTCTGGGGACCATGGGGGGATGGACAGGAGGGGAGACTGGAGCATGGTCAGGGATGGCAGGGGGAGAGGGCATGGGCATCACATGGAGGGCAGGCGGAGAGAGAATGGGCATAGCAGGGGAGGCGGGGCAGGAGGGTGAAGCCAGGAGCAGCGACAGCAGGAGGATGTGCCAGCATGTGTGACATGATGGCACACATGCTATCACACTGTTGCATGAGCTGGTCCCATGTGCAGTTCTGCCACTCAGCATCCTTGCAGATCTTCTGTGCCAGGGTCTGCGGCATGTTGCACAGGATGCTGGTGCATAAGGTTTTCCTGGACCCTGGCATGCCTTTGGGTCCCCTAGGCTCTGGCGGCTGGCTTGGGTGGTGTGGCTTGCCACTCAGTCCTGGCTGGTCCAGCTGTGAAGAACACACAGAGGGAGAGGCGGTTAGTCATCCATGCAGACACTGTCCCTGAGGCTGTGCCCTCCTCTGTGAGCAGCAACCAACAGTCCTTGGGGAAGAGGAGGGGGATGCCCCGGGAGCAAGGCCATGTGTGGCCTGCACAGTAGGCCCTGCCTCACAGGGGCTCCGAGGTGCCCAGGAGACCATGATGCTTGCTTCCCAACCCCCCTCCCCCTGGCCCATGGACAAGCAGGCAAGAGAAGTGTCTGGCCACAGTGGGATCACTTCATGGGCATCAGAGGAGCTGGGAGCAGCCTGGCCCTCCCTGGTGTCCGCATACACACCTGCGCCTGGCAGTGCTGCCTGCAGGAATGTGTGGTGCCTTGCACATGCAGGCATGTCCGCATGCTGTGTGCAGCGCTCCTCGGTGTGTCTGGGGTCATGCTTGCGCCCTTGTGGTTAGCCTGCTTCCACCTGTGGCAGGTGCTGGGAAGGCCCCTCCCCCCGTGGCAGGACATGTGTAGTGTCCCCTGAGCCTGGCAGCAGGATCCCACCCATGCTCAGGAGCTCCCTGCTGCATCCACATGCTGCACACTAACACTGCATGTGGGTTCACATGCGCCAGCTGCAGCACGATGTCCAGCCTGAGCAGCCCGAGTGATGCTCACCCCCTGCCCCCTGTGTGCCAGCCTCCCCTGCCCTGTGCGTGTGACAAACTAAGACCACTCACCTGAAGATCCCTCCCCAGCATCTGACAAGGCCTGGGAGAAATTCTGGCTCATAGGCTCCGGCTCCAGGGACAGGGTCACGGTCTCCATCTCCTCGTCCTCCTCCGGTTGGCCCTGGTCCTCCTGCTCCTCCTCCGCTGTGACTTCTGGCCGGGTGATGATGGGGGTCTAGAGGCTGGAGTCCACCATGACGGGTGGGGAAGATGTTTCCCCAGCTCCCAGGATCTGGTGCAGCTCGTCGAAATAGGGGCAGGTGTGGGGTCCTGCCCCTGAGAGCGAGCTGCACTCTCTGGCCCTGACACATCCTTGGCGGAGCTCTTTCACCTTACTCTGGACCTGTTCCAAGGTCCGGGGTGGGTGTCCGAGCTCTGCCTGGGATTCAGCCATGTGCTTATAGATGTTGGCGTTGCACTGCTTGGAGCGTAGATCCTGTAAGGTGTCCTCCTCGCCCGACAGCTTGAGGAAGGACAGGCTCTCCGCTCCAGACCAGGAGGGTGCCCGTCTCTTGGTCCCCCTGGGTGGGTCCTGGGATCCCTAGTGCTGCTCCCTGTGAGGCCCAGGGGGGTTGCAGGGGGCTTTAGGCTGGGCCATGAGTGGCAAGTCCTGTGGCAGGGAGAGCCACGCGGTGTGGTGCTGCTCTCAGGCTGGCTTCCTGCCACAAGGCTTGTCCAGGTGCCTTCAGCTTTAAGAGGGGCCAGGAGACAGGAACTATAGAATCCTGATTAATTTGGACAGAGTGTCCACCAGGGCACTTGTGTTATTTCCTGGAAAAAACTTATTTTGAAAAAAGAACCCTCCTCCCCATCCACACACATCTTTTTCCAAAAGAGACCTTTTGGAAAAAGGCTTCTTTGTCATAGAAAGATGTTTACCAAGACCGGAAAAACCCTTCTGTTCTTTCCATTTACTTTCAGAAGAATGCAACTGCAGGATGGATGTAACTCAGGTTTTGTCAGGAAAATGGCCATTTTTCTGACAAAACTCTGTAGTGTAGACATAGTGATATAATGGATCCTTCTAGCTTTAAGGTCTGGAGGATATTTATGTGCTGCAGCTGAGCACAAACACCTCAGTATGGATAGACAGGCTTGTGCTAGCTTGACTTGAACTAGTGTGCTAAAATTAGCAGTATGAACATTGTGGCATAGATGGTGGTTTGGATTAGCTTCTTCAACTTGGACCCAGCCAGCTGGGTGGTTCCAAGATGGTGGCTAGTCCAGGCAGCTACCACAGCAATGTCAGTACTATTATTTTCAGTGCATTAGTTCAAGCTGAGCTAGCATTGATCTGTTTAGTTAGGCTGGGAGGCATGCTTCTCGCTGCAATCTAAACGTACCCTATAAAGGTGACAAAGTTGGAGAACTCCTGGCTTATAATATTAAAGCAGTCCTTTTAGTTATTTAAGGCATGTTGTGTTAACAGACATTACCAGTGTGGTGTTCTGTCAGATGCTGATTGATGTTCGTGTGTGTGTGTGTGTGTGTGTTCTCTCTGTGTCTCCCCAGTTCTGTGCAGACAGCTGGCAAACCTTTAGTGAACAGCCCAATGACCACAAAATCAGATGAGGGACAAAGCCACCCACCCAGATTTATTGCCAAATGAAGCACAGTAATTGCTGCCAGCAGACTCTACCGCACCTGTACGTATGTGTGCCCCTTGGCAATGGACCAGATCAGTCAGTGGTGGGACTTTCCATTGTTCCCTAGGCCAGACAAAGACAGCTCTTCTGATATATCTTTATACACAGATACAAACAAATTACTCATCACTCCTGAGGAATCAAAGTGCCACCCTCTGGTGTAGCTTTGTGCTACCCATTACTTTATACATAGTTTGATCAAAACATCTTATCCATCATGCTGTCATCCTGGCCTTATCCTTAGAATGGATCATTATGTTTTTGTTCTCTATGGAGAATATTCTAGTGTCAGGGTGTTCTGGAATGTATTTACATGACTTGTGCCTAATACCGGTTAGGAATGTTTCTGCAGTATTAGCCCCATTCTTGCCAGACTCTGTGAGTAGGGCCTGCCTCTGACTCACAGCTCAACTTTGCTTTATATTAGCAAAGTCTTGACTGCTTTTGCCTAGGCCTCAGGCCTGTGATACACGCTAATGTTTCTTCATACTACATGGGCCCTCTTGCTACTACATGTTAAACTCATTTTTCTTTAACCATTAGGTGTCTCTCTTCTCTTGTTGTTAGGAAGTTTAGTGCCATCACTGGCTTTTCATTTGTGTGGATACTTTGTCTTTCCTGGCCTCTCCATTTTAACTCCATGTCACAGTTGCATGGTTTGCTGTATTTATTTTTGTTCAGCAGTTTCTCTTAGGCTCTTGTGTATAGGTTTCTCCTACTTATCAGTATTGGGGCTTTGCTGATAAGCTTGCATTTGTGCCAATGTATTTTTCTTTGGCTCTCCTTTTCTTCTTCATTGAATCCTGATAATCGATGTCTAAAGCAGTGGCATAAGGTACTGGAAAGTGTTAAGGCCAGTTTGATGGGATGTTTTGATTACAGTGGGTGACATACAAGGAGAAAGACTTAAAAAAAAATTAGAGCTAAATAAACAAACTGAATTTTGGGTACTGAAATTGAGTGCAACATAATCATAGCACACATATTGAAAGAGAACAGTGCCTGCCTTTTGTTAAAATTGAAAAACTAATTTTGCCTCATATATCAGGTCCCAAATGAGCCCGTAAGGCAAAGCCACACTGATATATTGGTACAAGGACAGATTCTACAAATTGGAGTTTGAAATTATGGAACAGAAAATTCGGTGTGTATGGTTTGAAGGGCAGTCTGCGACTAGAGTTGATCCAACAGGTGTATAATTTGTCTACTGAATGGAATGCAGGTGTTTAATGGAATAGAATATGTAATATATCACATTAATGTAAATCTCTGCATGGCACAAAAATACATATGCCTAAAGTCCTGTTAGCACTAAGAAATAAAGTGAAAGCAGAACTTGACTAGATGATAAAATTTAATGTCATTATGCAAATTTAGATGACAGCTGACTTTAACAGTATGGTGACTATAATAAAACCAAACAAGTTAAGAAGTTGCATTGATCCAAAGACTTTAATAAGGCCATAATACAGCAGTGCTATTGTATGAGGAGGTCATATCTGGACTTCAAGATGCAATTGCATTTTCAGTTTTGGAAGCAAGCTAAATGGCAATATACATTGGGAGATGTGTTTTTAAGAAACTTACTCTTTGGGATTGCCTCAGCATCTGAGGTGTACCAAAGGATCATGTCCCATCTCTTTGATGAACTGCTTGAGGTACAAGGAGGGTTGCCAGATGGTAGAAACAAAAATACTGAACACCCCTCCCCCCCCCCAAAAAACGGGAAAAAATTCTGTTGAAGGGGGAAAAAAAAGGGAGGGAGACCAAAGGTGTTGAGCAAAAAAAAAAGGACTCCAAGGACTTATTAAGCCAAAAAAAATAAATTTAAATAAAACAGCATGTCCCCTTTAAAATGAGTGCAGGGATAGAAGCGGTTGAGCACTAAGACCCAGGGGAAAGCATTGCTTTCCCTAGGTCTTTTGGCTGGCAGCCATTTTGTGCCGGTAGCCTTGGGGAACCAGGTAAGCATGGGGGCTGGGGTTGGGGGGTTAGGGGTGTTGGGAGTGGGGGGGGGGGGGGAGGCCGGGCGCTGAGTGTTTGTAGAGTTGCCAGGTGCCCGGCATTTTTGCCTCCTGACCGGGGAAAAATTCAGAAAATACTGGACATTTTAGGTGTCCAGTATTCTCTGAATTTTTTTACCGGACAGGAGGCGAAAATACCGGACTGTCTGGGTGAATACCAGACACCTGGCAACCCTAGGTACAAGTAATTGGTAAGGATATGGTTATTTTGGACAAAAATTAACAGCAATGCAAGACTCTGTTACATTCTACAGTGTATCCAAGAAAAGAACCATTAATTTAAAGTATTAGTCCCTATTTAATTAAATTGAAAGAAGTTAAAGTGTAATTTATTGTTCATAGTCTACACTTAATTCACTTCTGAATTTCACTTACCTTGAATGAGAAAACTGTCAAGTGAATTTCACTTTTGTTTCTAGTCCTTTTCATTTAATGTCTGACTGGCTCATATTCACATTCATTGCTTTTATTCTGCAGAATTTCATACTAAATAGCACTAGTCCTTTTCCATCTCTTGTTACCTGGCGGTCTCCTCTTCTCTCCAATCATTTTTATTGCTCTTCTTTCAGCTCTTATGGTTTGGTTTTGTCATTTTTTTAGATGTGGTAACCAAAACCGAAAACAATTTTCAAGGAAAGTATGTACGATTTTTAATACAACGGTATTGTACATTTCATGCTGTTATCTGTCTCTCTCTTTATATTCTCTAATGACAGGAAGTTTTAAGGTTGGCACTGTAAGCTATTTTTGTCATGAATTAATAATTCTAAAAACGATGAAGTCATTTAAACATTTTTTTCAATGAAATTTCCTCTCCTCAGATTTTTAATAGGGTGTATGACCTGCAAGTAAAATCCAGAGTCGTTTCATGGGTTTCCTGATTAATGGAGAATTATCTTAATTAAAAGGAAATCAGAAAGCCAATCTACAAGTGAGAATCCTGATCCTTTTGCTAATATAATCGGGAAGAAAAGCACCACTGGGAATGTGGTGCTATTTACAGAACAATAAGAAATATTCCAAAATGAAGTTAAATCATATTAATTGCAAACACTCTCTACTATCCTAAAATGAACATACACACAAAATGTCAAAAATAAATGAATAACACAAAACTGCATGTTATAATGCACTATCAAACAGTGTGTCTAGGGACTGTATCAGATGCCCTCCAATGGAAGAACCTGCAGGCAGGAGCCAGGGAGAGGAATTCTCTGTGAAGTTCTGTAGCAGAATTTTCCTCAAGTTTTTCCTTTGGGAAAAGGAATTGATAGCATATGAATCCAGTCCCAGGTCTTGCTTTTCTTGTAGCTTCCCCAGGGATTCTAGCTCAATCAGAGCCACTAAAATGTTAATAGCTATATTCTTTTTTTTTTTAACAAAAAATCACCAGGAACTGGGAGAGGGGTGCAGACAACATATAGACTCTTGGCCTTGCCAATTCCTACTTGTGGAACCTGCACTTGATGAAGAGATCTGATCCTGAGAGGTTGGCTCCTACACCTACATACAGAATGGGAAGCAACTGTTTAGGAAGGGGTACTGCAGAAAGGGATCTAGGGGTCATAGTGGACCACAAGCTAAATATGAATCAATAGTGTGACACTGTTGCAAAAAAAGCAAACATGATTCTGGAATGCATTAATAGGAGTCATTCTTCTGCTCTACACTGTGATGATTAGGCCTCAGTTAGAGTATTGTGTCCAGTTCTGAGCATCACATTTCAAGAAAGATGTGGAGAACCTGGAGAAGGTCCAGAGAAGAGCAACAAAAATGATTAAAGATCTAGAAAATATGACGTATGAGGGAAGACTAAACCTCTCAGGATCAGATCTCTTCATCAAGTGCAGGTTCCACAAGTAGGAATTGGCAAGGCCATGAGTCTATATGTTGCCTAGACCCCTCTCCCAGTTCCTGGTGATTTTTTGTTAAAAAAAAAAAAGGAATATAGCTATTAACATTTTAGTGGCTCTGATTGAGCTAGAATTCCTGGGGAAGCTGCAAGAAAAGCAAGACCTGTGACCAGTTCTTTTAGTCTTCCCTCCTAAGTCATATTTTCTAGATCTTTAAGCATTTTTGTTGCTCTTTTCTGGACCTTCTCCAGCTTGTTTAGTTTGGAAAAGAAAAGACTTGGAGGGGACATAACAGTTTTGAAGTACCTAAAAGAGTGTTACAAGGAGGAGGGAGAAAAATTGTTCTTGTCTTCTGATGATAGGACAAGAAACAGTGGGCTTAAACTGCAGCAAGAGAGATTTAGGTTGGACATTAGGAAACGTCCTAATTGTCAGGGTGATTAAACTGTGATTAAACTAGAATAAATTGTCTAGGCAGGCTGTGGAATCTACCTCATCAGAGATATTTTAAGAGCAGGTTAGGTAGACATCTAGCAGGGATGATCTAGATGGTGCTTAGTCCTGCAGTGAGGGCAGGGGTCTGGACTTGATGACCTCTTGAGGTCCCTTTCTGTTCCAGTATTCTATGATTGTATCCTGTTCCATGTGAAAAGGGGGAAAATTCACACATGAAATATCCTTTTAGTGGTCTGATCTATTGTGTACAATCTGGTTCTTTGCTATTCGCCTACCAAGAAAAGAGACTAGAAAAATCAGCATTCACCATAAGAAAGAAAAACATGGATATACTCTCAGAGTTTGCTTTGGACAGACTGATACCTATAATGTTAAAAAAATCATAAAGCTGCCATACACATAAAAAGGAGCAGAGAGTGTACAGAATTGAGGTCAATGGCATTTTCATTTATCTCTTCTATTTTGACAGTTTTGTTAGGGAATTAGGAAATCAATAGAGACTAATTTCATTGGCAAGGATTAAAGAGTACACAGGAAGGAACACTCAAGATGTGTATAAATGCTTTCAAGGGCATTTTGAATAAAATGTACTTCAAAATGAATGGAACAATTTCCATTGTCTAATTGGTTAATATAGCAAGCATTAATTCTCCAGAAAAGCTCGATAGACATACAAGCACTAAAATTGACATTGGAGACACCAGGAACCTTTTATTTTCATAACTTAACAGTAAAAGCCCATCTAATGCTCTGAGGTCTTTCACAAAAATCAAAATACATAAGAATTAAATACAATTAGTAACTTCAATGTAATATGGTAGACTGCCCTAATAATTGCCTACCATTCAGTTATGTTAATTTCCTCTATTATATCCAAGGTCCCACATCTTACCTTCTCCCCAAGTACCCAGAAAAAAAAAGAAGACTCTTGTAGATATTCTGGAAGATTAACCATGATCTGGCAGGCCAGGGTGTTTTGTAAATTGTAGAACTGAGAGATCTTTATGATTACATATTGGTGATTAGGAAAGAGAAAAAGGGGGTGGAAAAGACAAACTATTAAAAAATATCTATATGTTCAGCCAATGTTAATGTTCCTTTATCACATTTTACTCATTAGCTTATCTCTTCTGATCATTCATCCATAGAAGATGCTTTCCATACTTAAGGTGTTATAACATACTAGAAGATTTACCTGGCATTGCTTGAGTCCTTAACTCAATTTTTGTTTTTCTTCATTTAAATCATTGCTGTGGGGTAGGGTGGCGATGAGAGGTTTAGTATGTGGGCTGCCCCAGGTAGAGAGAACTTCCCTATCCCTCTCTCACCTCAGCTGCTTGGGGTCAGGTGAGAAGCAGTTCTCCATGGCCTATGCAACTCCAGTGAGCACAGCTGGGGGAGAGGTGCGTGTCCCCCAGCTGGGGCAGGTCCAGGTTTGTCTGTCCCATGCAACTGTGTACTTTCTCCTCTCTCCCTGACAAAGGGGAATATTCAGCAATGTTCCTGTATGAATAGGGGAGGAGCTGCAGTCCCTTTGTCTAGAGGGTACCTGTGGGGTGGGAGGCTCAGGTATGGGGCAGGCCAGGATGAGGTGTGGGAGTGCTTCCAGCCAGCCCCTTTCACCTACCTGGTGATTCTGTCTCTTCTGTATGGCTTTATGCATCACAGTACACATGTGTGTGTGGGGGGGGAGCTTCAGCTCCCCCCCCCCCACGCACACATACACACACACAGCCAAACCTTGACCTTGCATTAAGTTGTGATAAGAGGAGCTGCATACAAAATTTGGTGGCCTTAGCTCTTACCGTTTAGGAGTTCTTTTTATGTATCCCTGTATGAATCGGGAGGGGGAGGAGCTTCAGACCCCTCTACACAATCAAGGCCTTACCTTTCTTAAGTTATGGTAAGAGGAAGCTGCATACCAAGTTTGGTGGTCCTAGCTCTTATTGTTTAGGACAGGAGTGTCAAACTCCTGGCTCATGGGCTAGTCCCAGCTGGAACAATTGTGCAATCTGGCCTGGGACTTCTGGGGGTAATAGGCCCCAAACCCTATCCCTTCCTACTAATTGCCCCCCATGCCTCTCCCATGGCATCCCATTTCCTGAGCATGTGGCTGTGGGAATCAGCAGCGGGAGGGCTGGCACTGTGCAGTGGCCGTGTTTGCGCTCCCCCTGCACTCCCCAGGGCAGCAGGAGCGGTAGGAAAGTGAAGTGCTCTGGACAGACCCACTCCTGGCCTGCCGGGAGTCTGTATGATTTAGGAGGAGTTCCTGAAGAAATGGACAGATAGACTTGCTCGCTTGCTTGCTCACAGACAAACGCTCTCAAATACATAGTAGATGTATTGTAAGTAATCATATTACATGATTAATGGACAAGCTCTGGCCATTGTAAGCATAAATAGTGGCTTGTGTTGGGGAACCAGCCAAGGCAATGAAGTGATCATTTTTCTGGCTAGTTAGGTTTGGTGCTATGAACTGGGTGTATTATAGAGAGAGCATTTTTTGTTGGCTTCTTGTCCTCTAAATAAAGACAGCTTAGATTTTTATATCTGGTTTTTAGTCTAGAGCAGTGTTTCTCAACCTTTTTTTTTTTTTATAAAGTACCCCCTTTTCAAAAAGAAAAAAAAAGTAAGTTCCCCCAGTACCTACAGTTTTCAGACACACAATTTTTTTTTCTACCACTGCAACACATTTGTTTAAATAATAGTAGCCGGGTGGGCGATGAAATTTTAGGGTGTAAAAAGTACAAAAATAATGAAGTGCTGTAAAACTTAAAACAAAAATTCAGTTTTCTCCAAATTTCATTTGTGTTGATGTACCTTCCCCCCCCCCCCCCCCCCCCGCAGACTTCTCTCAAGTACCTCTAAGGGTACTTGTACCACTGGTTGAGAAACACTGATCCAGAGTTCTGTGGACCTGAAAAATAAAGTATCACAACTCAGCCGTTTTTTAGAGCAGGCTGAGAAAAGAAGAAGATTGAATGTGACCCTGCTTTCTGGCAGCACAAATGGCCTGTAAAGGTGGCTTAACCACCCATGTGAACATTTTCTCAGTGTGTGGCAGAATTCCTCATTGGCTTAGAACTGCCTTAGCTCCTGCCTTTATGCTGCATTGCTGATATGGCCAGTAGGGAGGTGACATGGCTAAAGCAGCCCTCTGGGGGCTGTTGTAGGCAGTGCAGCTTGGCACAGTCCTTATTTGCACCGGTAAGTTAGAGTTGTGTTTGCTTCTCCTCTCTCCCTTTCACCATCTCAGCTGAGGATTGCTGAGCAGAGCTTAGCTGTAGTTAAGGAATGAGTCCTGCAAGTCAAATAATCCTTTTAAAATATATATAAAAGGGAAGTAATTTTAAACTGCTTCTTGCTACTACTACTAGTACTAAATCAATCTATTTTTAACTCTTCTGAAAATGCAATTTGGTGCTGATATGTAAAATATGTATCTAATATTTTAGTGCTTATTTTGGAAACCAGTTGTTCAGCTCTATCCCAAGTTTCAGTCCCCTTCCCTCTTTTTCCCTCCCACTCCCCCAAAATAATCTCAGGTTTTTATTTAAATAATGAAAGGTACACAACTCCAGGCTAGTCATTCTTTCTAGTAGTGGCTCAGCTCCAACAATGCAATCATGTCTCTTACTTCACATTCAAGTGACTCACACAGGAGTGCTAAACATTTAGAACGGAATATTTTAAGTGCAATGTGTTTAAATCATCAATCAAGAATAAAAGTATGAGTAACTAACTCAGTGTTGGCTTCCTTGGTGGTGACTGACAGATGACCTAGTGAGAGCATTGTTATATGTTCAGTGTTGATTTATATATGTTTGGCCTCATAACCTAACTGTATGATAAGGGTGTGAGTGTTACCAATATAGAGATGAAAGTTTCAAGTGAACTGCAATTAAAACTGTAATCCTGAGTAAACTGTTGAGAAAGAATTAAAGCTTCCATACAACTATGGACAACTGTATGTACTTAAAAACAACAATAACAAAGGCAATGCAAAGAAACCAAGAGATTGTGGATAGAAATTACCTTGTCAAACATGCTAAAGTTTGTCATCCTTTTAACTTTAAAAGTATCAAGGAGATCCTCACTTGCTGCAACTCCGCTTAGAAATACAGTACATTATGCTTACTATTTCAAAGGTCCACTTCCAACATGTTTCACTGAAAATTTTAGTAATTTGATTATTTTTTCCTTTTTTATGCTATGGAAAAGAAGCAATTGGCTGTGTATATCGTATCTGACTTTTAAAGAGGAATATTTATTGTAATTTAAAATAAATGATTAAAAATGCATTAGGTATAACTAACACACTAACACATCCATTATTAGTATTAATTAGTATTGACATACCAGGAACAGATATTTCAGTCAAAGTTAGAGCCCACTGTGCTAGTAATTGTACAAACATATATGGAAGATAACTTTTTTTGGAGAAATGATCCTATATTCTCAAAAAAGGCATTAGGGTAGCAAAGCATTAAACCATGTATTTAACTTTAAGCATGTGAATAATCCCACTGAGTTCAATGGGAGTACACATATTTATATATTTAGGTATGTGTTCACATGTTTTGATAAACTGGGACCTGGGACTGACTAGTGAGAGGATGACATACAGGGGTTGGGAAGAAGAGAAACAATAAACATATATTCAAAGTAATACATTTCCCTATCATGTAAATAGATCAGAAGCCAAAAGTGTTAAACTCAAAAAAATTAGAACATTCAGAGGTAAAGGTTGTTTCATTCTTTTTTCCCTTCTTATCTTTTTCTTTCTCTCTCCACACCATGCTTATCCTTCCTCCCTTGCATATACACATTGAAGTAAGATTTTTGGTTGCATGATCAAATAACGTTGGGTAATGGGATACCACCGGTTAAATAGTTACTTTACTAGTAAATGAACTACTAGTTGAAAATATAGGATAAAAATATAGTAGATGTATTTCATACACTAATTGGTTATATGATCAGATTATTGAGGCAAATTGACATTTGAATTCTCCCCTATCAAAATGTCCTATTTGAATATGCATTGAAGGAACTGGGAGATGTGAGTGGATCTGACTGTTAATTGGAGAATGAATTATTACAATGACAAGACTTATCTCAAAACCCCTTGATTAGAGTCCAAACTATTGATTAAGACTCATCATAATTCTAAACCTGAAACCTCAGAGTGACCTGGAGCTATAACTCTTTAATGAATATGAACTCATCAGGTAAATCATTTCTGCAAAACTTGGTGATTCAGTAAAGCAGTGTTTAATACTGTCAAGTGCTGTAAATTAACAGTTGATGCCCCCTTATAAAGAAATTTGTCACAAAGAATTCTTTAGTTTTAAAGCACCAGAAAACTTTTCCAGTATAGACATTTAGAGTCCTCAATCAGCGTTTCACATGGCATTTAGCAACAGAGTCTGCATCCATCAGTTTTTTATGAATAATGATGGGTCGGTATAGTTGCAAGAATTGCCTTAGTAGAGTCCACTGCTCTCACGAGATTGAAACAATTCTTAGGGCTATTTGAGCTGCTATTTCTAATGCCCCAAGAACTGCTACCATCACAGTCTCTTTTGCTGATGTTAAGGAATGCTCTGGCAATGGGATAAGAGTCATGATATGGAACTTTACATGGCAAAATGAGGGGAAATAATTCCAGTGCCACCAGGGATGAAACTATTAGTGCATAAGGACTGTCGCTGTTCTGCCAAGTGCTCTGTAGCATTGGATACCTAAGGGAGGATCATTAAAACAACAGCAAACAAACTAATAAAAAAACATGAATAACAGCACCATCCACAAGAGACTAGAGAAAATTCACCTTCTCTTTTACTATGTGGCTTACTTGTGAGAGATATGTTGTAAATAAAATATGAAGTTGGCTTTTCTTATGTTGGCCACAAAAATGTCTTTTTGAGAAACAAAGATGGCATATGTGCCCTGGAGTAAACACAATAATATTACTATTAATCTATTTTTGTTTTAAGACTCTCTCAGTTTCACTGGGGTACAAAATAAGTTTGCAAGGACATACAGCAGAAAATTGTTGATATGCCTTGTGCCATTTTGGATCTTTTAATGCACTGGAAAAAAAGCATAAAAAATAGATTGTCCTTTTGTAAACATCCCTGTGTAATACTATAAAGGTCAGGTAAGAAAGAAGGGTTTAAAGGGAGAGCCATGCTGAGAAATCTGTCTGGGCTCTATGATGCAAAACACAGTCCAAACACATAGAGCCGATTATGTATGAGAGAAGAAAAATACTAGCACAGTGATGCTCAGAGTCACTTTGATTGTCGGGTTACAATGCCAGAATATACTCCGTGGCTTTGCTTTCCTTAGTCATTGGTACATAGCTGTGCCAGTACCAACTACTCAGCTGGAGGCTGGCTGAAGCTTTCATTGGCTTTGCCTACTTCTGCTGATAACAAGGGCTGTATCCCTGAGCATAAGATACAGTTGACCTTGAGTTGTCCTGGAATGTTGCTAATGCTGAAGAAATGACTGACAAGCAGGAATTATTGAGAAACTTGGTTGTTGTTATACTTATGTTCTCCTCAGGTGCCTTTATGCAGTGGAGGTCAGGATGTGAAAGGCAAAGTTGCAGATGAAACAATGAATGAGAGATAATGGTGTTTTCAAAGTCTTTTTATTCATGACCACAAATATTTTCTATATGATTTGCCCTCTCTATGACCTGCACTGACATAAAGATGAAGAATATTAACAACAAGATAACAACTGATATCTGGTATAAGAAATCCTTCACAAACACTCAGTTAAAAGCAAACAAGTAATTGTATGAGCCATTGTTGCCATCACAGCACGTATAAAGTCAGACATAGTACTGACATTTAGTAGTGTAAGGACTTCCTGCTGAAAACCTGTATTACATACAGGATTTCCTCAAGGTTAAATGTGATTATAGTACGCACGCACTCAAATTGCAGGCAGAGATTAAATCGCAAAATAATGAGATCCTCTTGAAAGGTAGTGTACAACTGTGATTATCCTCTTTGCCTCTAAGATAGGCTTCTGTTTTAAATTCTTTATACACTACATTCATTGGAAAGCAGCATGTAAGTATTGTGAGATTCAAGCTGAAAGTCTATCAGTTTTATTAGACTACCCATAGCATACTATTAGTTCTGTGAAAGCAGTCTTCAGTATTATTTGTGTCATCAGTCCAGAATTCTCTCCTTCTTAAAAAAAAAATTAACCAGCTATTAGACATGTGAAATAAGGAATTAAGAGTACTAGACTCTATTATTAAAGAACTACTAGTTCACTTACAGAGAGAAATTACATAGAAATGAGCAGGAAAGTTTCCTTGCAGAAGAGAAAACATTAGGTTGAATTTTGTGGTGACTTTCAGAAGTGGGTGACATAAACTTATGACAGAAGTCTCAACTCCAACAAGGTGTGGGTTTTTTTTCCAAATGGTGTGATGGGATGTTGAAACACCACACAACAATGACCACAAAAGGATTAATAGCTGGGATTAGAAACTACAGCTCAAGCTAAGGGACATGGCTGCCAGTGCCAGCCATCTGTGGACTACCTTCAGGAGGGTCTTCGGCAGTAGCTTGGCAAGGAGAAGACCCAAAGACCAACCACGGGGAGTAGAGGTAAAACTGCTGGATAACAGAGATAGGGAGGAAGGTCAGATTTTTGAGAGACTACTATATAACATCAAGGATTGGCTGGCAGGGAGTTGGTAAGCCATGAGACTGAGCTTTTAAAGACCCAGAGTATCTGAAGATAAGGAATAAAGGAACAATCCCTTTCACATATGGCTTTTAACTATTTGGCTTTTTTTTTAATGCTACCTGCTGAAGACTGAACATAGAATGGGAAGAACAGAATAGTCAGATTGTCGGGGCCAGAAGTTATTCCTGGAATTTCTATGTTAAAGACACTGAATTTACTTCAGGGCAAATGAAAAGTACCATGATTTAAAGAAAAGTATACAAATGCACAGAAGTTACTTACAACAGAGAAGATGAAAACAGTCTGGTTTTATGTGCAGATTCCTAACAGAACAAAGGCACAAGGAACTTTTTTCATCCCTGTGGTTGATTTGGCCCTAGTTGGTCAAGTGAATATAAAGACTGCTCCATGCTACTGCCACTACTGGCTAATTTTTAAAATCAGTATGTCAAATAAGGTAGACTTTAGCACACACCCAATAGTTCCAGCACAATTCCATCTGCAGACCTGGCTGGTCTGAGACAGGAGTGTTTGTTGCATTCGTTTGCAGAGTGACATAGTAGGCACACTCTTCTCAAGTTCTGCTTAGGCTTCTCCGACACAGGGGTGTGTCTTCAAGGCATAACTAGAACTCATCTAAAGCAGAACATTTTTATGTGAAAAGTGCAGTTTCACTGACATTGAAATGTTGCAAGGAAATGTATTGGTTTTGACCAATTTTCAGTGAGAATATCAAAGTGAATAATTTTGACTTTCTTGTTTCACTTTAATAATATGTCAGTAGGCAACATTGAGGCCTGCTTTCTAGGATCCTAATGTAAGAGTAGATTCATGTAATAACATTTGCTTGTAGTGCCAGGAATGTGTAGTGTAGTTACAATTAAGATCCTGTGATGGCATGGACTAGGCCCAACGCCTCTTGCTAGAGGCCTTGCTGCACCCCGCCCCAGGGAGAAGAGCAGAAAATATGTTCTCCAAGCAGAACAGAGTGACTGCTTCTGCTGCAGCCAATCAGGGCCTGTCAGGCTGATGTAAAAGAAGATGCTGGGCTAGCCCCTGGCAGTTCCTCACTGGAGCTTGACCCAGTCAGATCTAGTGACTAACCGGGAGGACAGCAACACCTTGGACAGCTCCAAGTGTGAGCGGGACTTCGGATATGGAAACCCACATATGAAGACAGGCCATAACAGACTACAACACCTTGCAGAATCCTGGACAGGGTATGCTGAGAACCTGACCTCAGAGCCCAGAAAGTGAAGGCTGGACAGAGCAGCTTCTTTGGGAAGTGGCTCAGAGCGAGTTAGCAGTGGACTGTAAGGACACTTAGCAGGTGACTGCTACTTACATGGTCCCTGGGCTGGGACCCAGAGGAGTGGGTGGGCTTGGATCCTCCCCCTGCAAATCCCAGCAGCCGTGACAAGGGGGTAAGAAGAAGCCTGATCCCAGGCAACTGACCAGAAAGCCTTCTGGGACACCTCCACTCCCAGAGAACAGCCAGGTAGAAAAGTTGCAAACACGGCCTTGACCACAAAGGGGCACTTGCGAGAGGGGGAGCCCCTTCACAGCTCCTTTTCTAATCTGAGTAACATTAGTCAGTGGTTTGAAGAAGTGACTGGGATCCACTTAAATGGCAGGAGCTGGTGGGTGACCTAAGAATTCATCTATCACACACATGCTTTATGAGTCAGTTAAGTTTGGGGGTTATCTCAAAGAATCTTCTCATTAACTGTCTCCAAAGTCCTTAGATCAACCCCAGGCTTTGCTATATGATCATGAAACAACATTTTCCAACTGGGTGCTTGAAGCTACCTAAAATCTGCCTCTTTTGACTATCCAGTCTTTAGGTGTTTATAGACTATTTGTTTTTCCTGTTACATTCCAGCTTGGCTTTCCCCTTGATATATACCCACTACCTCTTCTTGTTTCCCCCCACCTCCCATTTTTTTTCCTTCTCTCCCTCCCCCCCCCATTTATTTTAGTTCTGGACATCCACCACTCTGGTCATCTGAAGAAGTGAGCTGTGCCCACGAAATCTCATGATACCATCCACATGTTTTTTTAGTCTAAAGTGCTACCAGACTATTTGTTGTTTTTTAAGTTTATTCTAAAATAGCCTGACTTTCAGAAACAATGAGGAACTAAACAACTTGGAAAAGTATGCCAATGTTTAGATGTCTAACTTTAACCTTTGAACAGTAGACAAAATATCTGTTATTATTTCATAGATTCTCCTAAAAATGCTAAGTTCTGCCTCTGATTGAATGACTTGTATGCATAATCCCCTTGAGACTTCATCCCTGGCTGCATTCCAATTTTTTTTCCTGCATGTTTCTAATCTGGCCCTTTATTTATCACAGTTGATACAAAAGTTCACATTCCTCATAGGAATACTTGGGGTTCCTTCATTTATTAGAGAAAAGATATTCCAATATACAATGTGGACATAGTTATTTTTATATCTCACAGCTGTTCTTTCCTCCTTCTGCTCCCCCAACTCCAAAAAAGGACAAAGACAAAAATGGAGACCGATTTAAAAATCTGACGGAGGTATGCATTCACCCATTGGCATTTTAGAGTTTCCAGGAACATCAAATCCAGTCACAGGATGTTCCAAACAGTATTTGCTTGTTGCTGGAACTGACACAGTGAACTAATTTCTGAGAGTTGATTGGCACATAACCTGAATTTCATTTCAGCTGCTTCATCAAAGGCAACATGACTCTGTTTCCATTGCATGAAGGTTAATAGCATTTTCAGATTCTAATCTAGACTCTGGAAAACTGTATTTTTTTTCCAAAAAATTGATCAATAATATTCGTTTTTACATCAGTATGTCAAATAAGGTAGACTCCACTGTACATGACATTTCTGTCACTAGCTTTTCTACTGTATCTTTTCTTAGCAGATATCACTCATGACAAAAGTCAATAAAGTTACGATGCTTACTGAATTGCCATTTGGTTTGTCCTTAATACACTTCTTTTCTTAGACCTAGACATGGCATTTAGAAGAAAAAAGTTATAATTTCTTTGCAGAAAATCATATTGTGAGAAAGAGTCTCTGAGTCTGAGTTTATACATATGTGCAAAAATAAATATACATCACACTCACACCTAAATATGCAAAGACAACATACAGGATGAAAGGTGGAGCTCCAAACAAAAGCAGGAAAAGTTGGAAGGGAGTCACCATGGGAAGGCCAAATGAAAGAAATGGGATTTAAAGAGCTATTTGAAGGATAAAGTGAGTTTTACACTTTGAATTCAGTATTGCTCAGAGCTTATAGGAGGGGGCATAGAGTGATAGATTGTTAAATTTGCCGGACTGTTAGGCATATATAATTAATAGCTGAAACAGAGCCAAGAAATACAGTTTTTTCTAGGTTTGGATCCAAAGCAGAACAAAGACCGTTGACTAGTCCAGATAAACAACCTCAAAATACAAGTGTATTGTGTCTGGAGAACTGATGAATGACTGGGAATTTGCCTAGTTATGGATTCTGTGATCAGACTCAGAGGTGCAACTAATCAGTGTGGACCACCAATGAAAGGAACAAGAAAGCTAAGGATGTAAGTGACTAGTTGACTACTCGACTATCCGATATGCATATACTTGTCAGATAGTCAACTAGTGACACAACTAGTTGCTCCCCCTGCCACTTGCTGCCTCTATCAGAGAGAGGCAGCAAGGGGAGGGAGCAGAAGCTGGTGCTGGGGGGCGCTGGCTTAAAAGCATGCTTCCCCCTTGAAATGTAGCAAGAGCAGGGGCTCTTGTACATTTCAAAAGCAGGGAGCGTGGGGCCAGTGGGGCACTGCTTGTGTCCCCTGCTGGCCCGATGCTCCATGCGGCACTTCCGCCTTTGAAATGTAGCAAGAACCAGCAGTGCTCTTGCTACATTTCAAATGCGGAAGTGTCCTTATCGACTAATCGAATAGTCAATGCAAATTGCATCGACTATTCGATTAGTTGATTAATCTAAGTTGAACATCCGTAAAGAAAACACAGCACTCTTTTCCCTGAGTGAATACTCAGTGCGAAGAGTGATAGCTGGAGTTGTACTTTTAAAAAAAACTAGGGGGCTGTGCCCCCTGCTTGCTATGCTCGCCAACCCCTCATCTGTCCACCACAGCCTCCCCTCCTACCTGTGGCACAGCATAAAGGGGGCTGCCACCAGCCCTTCCTGCAGCCAGATGGGGGTTAGACCACAGGGCCTGCCCCAGGATTGGGGTCGGGGACAGGAAGCTGTGGCCAGAGAGGAGCTGGCCCCTAACTGGGCAAGGTGTCTGGCTGGGGAGAGAGTGCAGGAGCAGGCTGGGAGCAGGGTGTCTGGCCAGGGAGGAGGGGGCAACAGTGGGCTTAGGGCAGGGTGTATGGCTTGGGTGAGGGGGTAGGAGTGGGCTGGGGGCAGGGTGTCTGTCCAGAAGGGAGAGTGGGCTGGGGACAGGGTGTCTGATCAGCCAGGGAGAGGAGGGAGCTGGTGCTCAGGGAGCGCACGTGGATTCCTAGAACCAGGGTGGCAGTTGCACCTGCCAAGTGAAGGTCTGTGTGTGGGTGTGTGTGGGATGGGAGGGCACAGCAGCTGCTGGGGGGATCTTCCTTCTCCATGGGGGCTTCATCCCCAGCCTGCAGCAGGCAGCTCTGGGAGATGGTGCTGGCCCTCTCCATCAGTGATGAATTCAGGGGCACCCCCCCCCCGGAGTTGGCACTGGCACGCGAATCTTGCTGGGGTGCAGGGCCATGAGGTTGGAGTGCCAAGCAAGCAGTAGCCTAAGGCAGGGGGTGGCAGCAGTTCCCTGCTGGGTTGTGGAGTGTCAGGACCCTGGACTTAGAAGTAGAAGCTGGGCTGGAGGCAGCTACCACTGCCACTCCCTGACCCTCCTTCAGGGGAAGCAAGGGGCCAGCAGGGAACCCAGGGCACCCCTGAGGAGGAGTGGGGGGAACCCCAAGCCATGGTTGCCGCTTCCCCTTCTGACTCTGCAGAGACTGGGACGGTGGGGCTACGTAGAGTGTTGTGATTACATCACTCCGTCATCCCATAGGAAATTTTTTTTATATATATAGAAATAATTCATAAGGTCTCTTGAAGGCTTACACAAGAAATGTTTTCAGTGAAAATGGCCAGTATGTGTGGGGCTGCTACTTCACCGCAGCAAGCTGGGATGGGTTCAGGTGTTTTCTATAAAGGACTGAGAGGATTTAGTTGAAGAAGCTACCTGAGGGAGTGGGCACCTGTGGTGGAATTTAAGGGAAGGATGTGTACTCCTTTCAGCATGGAGAGAGGCAATGGCATAAAGACTCTGGGAGCTGAAGCCCACGGTGGGCAAATGAACTGTTGTTTGCTATTTTATATAAGTTTTATGTTCGAAGAACAACATTTGCCAGGAAAGAGACTTGCCCATGGCAGTGAACCTTCCCTAAGAATGTTTGAAGATCTAATTTGATTGAAAGGAAACTGAGGCAGTCACTAAACTGAAGCTGGGGTCTATCTAGTAACCGAGTGGGAAACAGGGAATGGATCACTTGATTACCTGTTCTGTTACTTTTCACTGGGTCACCTGGCATTGGCTATTTTTGGAAGACAGGATACTGGGCTAGATGGACCCTTGGTCTGACCCAGAATGGCCATTCCTATAGTATTTCCTCAAGCCCTAAATCTTATCTCATCTACTCTTGATTTAAAAATCACCAGTGATTGGACTGCACCACAACTCTTGGTAAATTTGTTCCAGTGGTTAATTACTATCATTACAATTGAGAGATGTGTGTAAAGAAAGCAAGCTCTTCCTCCTATTCTTCCTTCAGGCCCTGAGCAACTACTGATGTCCTGTAATCTGTAAGGCACACTGTTCTTCTGTTCTTATCGGAAACTGCAAGACATTTTTTTTCAGCAGCTTATATAATAGGTATTTGAGTTTTATCTAAAGGATTTGTAGTTTACAACTTCTACCAAGGCAGAAGTTCAGAAATTCTTGCTGAGCATGTTATGTTGTATTTTTTTCATGCCATTTGGTCTTCTTTACCTTTTCTTTGGAGCCATTGTTCACTGCACACAGGGGAGCTGACAGCCTCACTGGGCTCCTAGGCAAGGCATGAAGGGGGCCTGCCTCTGTGCTTCTGGAAGGGGCGACATTTTGGATGGAAAAGGCGGGGCCAGGAGCAATCAGCCCTCAGAACTACTTGCAACACAGCATACCCCCCCCCCCCCAACTCTCAGAGCCAGTCAGCGTGCACCAGACGGTACTCTGGCAGCGATTTAAAGGACCTGGGGCTCTGAGTGCCACTGTTGCTGCAGTAACAAGTGCACTGGGCCCTTCTGAATCACTGGGCCCCAGAGCAATTGCTCCCTTATCTCCTCCCACTTGTCAGTGGACTTGATTGCACCCCTACCCCCTATTCTGACCTATCTTTTTTTTTTATGTAGGGACTGGTATCTTCAAGGTAAGACCTTCTGTATATCTTAGGTATCTTTTCTGAACTTACTAAGGAATATTATTGTTACATGATTATGCCAAGCTGCCTAAACATCCATGCACTTTCCCTTATTATACAGTCTAGAGGGTAGCGGTGGGCCTAAGATGTGACTTAAGAACCTTGGGATGCTGCCAGGCTCAGAAATGCCCACAAGGAATCAGCATGGATATAGGATTTGAAATCTCTGGGATATCCAACATTGTTTCCCATGGATTTCCAACCTGATTAAAATCTAGGCCATGTTCTGCACTATGACCCTTTTCACATTTCCAGGGAAACAATGCAGCAGAGCTAGTTCCACTCAGAAGGAATTGCAATTGCATTTGTTGATTACTCTAAACTGGGGTATGGTCGGGGACTGGCACTGAGAGTAGGGAGCCTGCCTTTCCTGTGATTTTGATGACCTTACCTTGTTGGTGGCCATGCAGCATGGAAAAGGAAGCCATCTGATTTGAAAGGATAAATACTGGATTGGGGTGGGAAAGGGAAAGGAGTTGATGGTATAATGATTCTGAGACTGGGACTGGAAGTGGGTAGAGAAATGGTGTGACAGTTGGAGGGGAAGTTTGGGAATGTCTGGGCAAAGACATGGGGAGAGGGTGTGCTGGGACAGGTTGGAAGCAAGTGAGGGAAATGTGGGGGAAAGACACCCACCCTGCGTCTCATGCGGCTCAAATTCAATTTTAACTTTTTGCTGACTCACCCACTGTCACAAACTGCTCGATTTAAATTAACCCTTTGTTTCCTGGCCAATGTACCAAGTTAATGTTACCTGTCCTTGGACCAGCCAAGGGAAAAATCTTAGACAAAGGGAGAACTTGAGTAGCACTGAAGCTAATTTATTATAACAGATTCTTAATGGTATGGCAGTACTTGCACACATCATATTCATGTTGGCAATTTGGAGGCCGACTGCAGGCGGCGAGAGTTAATTTCGATTTCACATGTGGCTGAAACTGGCCAGGTGACAGCCCCCCTGGAGATTTGGCCATGAGGCCAAACGAGAGTTCCCTGGGGTCCCTTCCAATCAACGGGAGGGCTCTACTCCTTCTGTTCTGTTCCCGGGCTTGATGTCCTGTTACATCTTTCTGAGGGAAGACAAAGCCACACCTAGCCATGTGTCACATTAATTTAAGCACTTTGCAGAATTATTTTTTAGCCAAAAAAGGCAACACATGCTGAACCGCCTTATGATTGGGTGTTTCTCATTCACACTTCCTTATGCATTCCATAAGTCACATACATATTCATAAACACGTATATAACATAACAGGAACTGTCTAAACTGCATTTGCTCAACGTAACAGAAAGCTTTGTTCAAACTGCAGCTGAAAGGGCAGATGAGGGGGAAGGGAAAAACTGAGCAGTCGTGTCCAAACAGCTACGTTCCAATGGGGGTGGGGGGTGGGGGGGGAGGGCGGAATGGAGTTGATCCGAACTACACAGGAAGACTTGATATAAAATTTACTTGCTAGGTAAACTTGAGAGCTGCAAACAGAGGCAAATAAAAGGGGAGCTTCAGAGGTTGTTTGGAGAGAAAGTGAGAGGCTTTCCTTGCAGGTTTAGCTATTTCAAAATGATTAGCGATGGAAGAGGGTGGTGATCTACTATGGATGTGCCACCAGAAGTGCAAGTTGGTGGCTGTGCTTGGAGAAGAAATGGAGGACTGGAGGCACAACAGTTGTTACTGAGAATCAGAGAACACAGGGAAATCCTAGACAGCTAGATTTAGAGAAGAAAGGAACAGGCCATTACAGAACTGGAGAGAAAAAGAGGAAGTCAGACAGGAGGCCTGGCAATTTATAACCACCAGCAGCAAGAGGTCACAGTGTCATACTACGTTGTAGGTAATAGATGAGAATGAGCAGGTTGTGGCCAGCAGAGGGAAGAGGACTGGGGGCGGGGGGAATTCCACATAACTACTATTGATTAAAAGTTTCCAGGTCTTCGACATGGAAACTGGAAGATAACTGGAAGATCCAGCTGGTTCAAGGGAACTGAGGGATGTACAGGACACATCTGTGAATGGTAGCTTGTCTCAGTCTGTAATTAAAACAAATTTGCCAATACAAATTTCTCCAACTGTCCAAGGAAAATAAACCATACTTGTGAAGGTTTTAATATTCAGAAAAAAATGAAAGAGCATTCTGCAAGAGACAGGTGAACAACAGGACAGTGTGCTGCCTTCTCGGAGTCAGACATGAGGCATCACTCTTAGACTGGATGGTTTTGAAGTTAATGGCAAAGGATGCATTGGTGAAGATTCACATTGGTTTGAATGATATTGCATTGTCGAGTAACTTGCAGCTAGTAGGTGATTTTTTTTCCTGAGATCCTTCCTGTCCCATGTTCTAAGTAAGACAGAAAGCAGAAGGTTATGATTACAGGTTGTCTGGAACCTTCCAGACCTGACTGGTCTGGATAAGGGATTTTGCTAGACCAGGGGAGGTCATTTCTGGCCCCCCTGCTACTGGCTCCCCCAGCCTGGCATGGCTGCTGGCCTCCTGCCCAGCTCTTCCTCCCCACTCTACTATGCTCCCTGTGCTGGCCCCACAGGGCTTCCAGCCGCCAGCCTTCTGTTTCTGGAACATCTGCAGCCCTGCTGGACCATGGATGTTGCCAGACCAGAGACGCCCAGTTTAGAGAGGTTCAGCCTGTAATCCCTAGATCACTTCTTTTAGAAAAAACATCCAGTCTTGATTTTAAAATGATCACTGATGGGCAAGCCACAATGACAACCTTTGGAAGTGGTTCCAATGGTTAATTTCTCTCAGTATTAAAACATTTACATTGTATGTCCAGTCTGAATTTGTCTAGCTTCAGCTTCCAGCCAATGGACTCGGAGTTATACCTTTCTCTGCTATATTGAAGAGCCCATCATTAAATATTTGCTCCCCACGTAAGCACTTTTAAATTATAATCAAATCACCTCTTGACCTCTTTGTTAAGCTAAAAAGACTGAGCTCTTGGGAGTTTGTCACTATGAAGCAGACTTTCTAATCCTTTAATCATTCTCGTGGCTCTTTTCTGTACCCTCTGCAATTTGTCAACATCCTTCTTGAAATGTAGACAGGAGAAATGGACACAATATTCCAGCAGTGTCTGCAAAATATGGAGGTAAAATATCTTTCTCCAATTCCAGATTTCTCTCTTTATGCACCCAAAGTAGTATTAAACATTATATAGATTCTCTGATTGCATGACAGAATGCAAAATGAAATATAGGAATGTTTTACAGTAGACCAACCCAAAGATGCTCATTCCTGTCAAACTTACATTCATATATACTGTTTTCTACAATTAACTTGTTTAACCTCTCTAGTTTGGACACAGAGTTAATTTAAAAGCATCATTCCTCTGTACTGGCAGTAGAAGTTCTTAGTTGTATATGTTTAGGTTTTTGACTGATCCAGGCATAATTCTGTAAATAAGGACATTTGAACATGACAGCATTCTGGACTGGTGGTGTTAATCATAGGAAAATTTCCCCTTCTTCATGCAGTAGACCCCTCTTAATAGCAAATCACTGTAGAAGCAGAAAGTGGAAATTGAGGATTATTCTAGATTATCAGAGTGTAACAAAAACAGATTTTTTTTAACTGGCATTAATATAAAAGTAAATGCCTTTCGTAGCTGTAATAAAGCAGAGAAGCAGCAGAGTAAAGATAAAGATGCAAACTACTACATTGGTTAGTGAACACCAGTTCACACCTGATGACTATTGGAAACAGTCCATTTAAACAGAGGTTTCACAATTGTGTGACATTAATTTATCGTTTAAAGTTATTGAAATGCTTTGGATTGATTTTATTTCATGGCAGTCCTCCCAGATAGCAGCTGCAGGGATGGCTTACATTTTTGGTACATGAAACAAATTGTACCTCCTGTGCTGCCCTATGATGCAGGCACGTTGCCAATGAAATAACAGTATTCCAAAAGAACATCACCAGAGAGTTTGCAAAATGGTTTTTCAGGGGACAAATTAGAGCAAATGGAGTGCTTTTATGAACTCCTGGGTGGTCCAGCCTTTAACAGTACTTCAGTCCTCAGCGTCAGCCTCACCCTCATAACAAGGTGGCCTAGAACCCCAAAGGTGTAGGAGGTAACAGGAGATGGGTGCTTTAGTACCACTGAGGAGGCTTGTATCCTTTTGATGATGAAATAATAATAGCAATGTTATTCTAGAGTGAGGGAAGAAGCATCTGATCTTATCTTGGTTTTGTGTCAGCTTAGAATCATAGAATATTAGGACTGGAAGGGACCTCGAGAGGTCATCGAGTCCAGTCCCCTGCCCTCATGGCAGGACCAAGTACTGTCTAGACCATCCCGATAGACATTTATCTAACCTACTCTTAAATATCTCCAGAGATGGAGATTCCACAACCTCCCTGGGCAATTTATTCCAGTGTTTAACCACCCTGACAGTTAGGAACTTTTTCCTAATGTCCAACCTAAACCTCCCTTGCTGCAGTTTAAGCCCATTGCTTCTTGTTCTACCCTCAGAGGCCAAGATTAACAATTTTTCTCCCTCCTCCTTGTGACACCCTTTTAGATACCTGAAAACTGCTATCATGTCCCCCCTCAATCTTCTCTTTTCTAAATTAAACAAACCCAATTCTTTCAGCCTTCCTTCATAGGTCATGTTCTCTAGACCTTTAATCATTCTTGTTGTTCTTCTCTGGACCCTCTCCAATTTCTCCACATCTTTCTTGAAATGCGGTGCCCAGAACTGGACACAGTACTCCAACTGAGGCCTAACCAGTGCAGAGTAGAACGGAAGAATGACTTCTCGTGTCTTGCTCGCAACACACCTGTTTAATTCATCCCAGAATCATGTTTGCTTTTTTTGCAACAGCATCACACTGTTGACTCATACTTAGCTTGTCGTCCTCTGTAACCCCTAGATCCCTTTCTGCCATACTCCTTCCTAGACAGTCGCTTCCCATTCTGTGTGTGTGAAACTGATTGTTCCTTCCTAAGTGGAGCACTTTGCATTTGTCTTTATTAAACTTCATCCTGTTTACCTCAGACCATTTCTCCAATTTGTCCAGATCATTTTGAATTATGACCCTATCCTCCAAAGCAGTTTTAACCCCTCCCAGCTTGGTATCATCTGCAAACTTAATAAGCGTACTTTCTATGCTAATATCTAAATTGTTGATGAAGATATTGAACAGAGCCGGTCCCAAAACAGACCCCTGTGGAACCCCACTTGTTATACCTTTCTAGCAGGATTGAGAATCATTAATAACTACTCTCTGAGTACGGTTATCCAGCCAGTTATGCACCCACCTTATAGCCCCATCTGAGGTGTATTTGCCTAGTTTTTTGATAAGAATATAATGTGAGACTGTATCAAATGCCTTACTAAAGTCTAGGAAAACCACGTCCACCGCTTCTCCCTTATCCACAAGACTCATTATCCTATCAAAGAAAGCTATCAGATTGGTTTGACATGATTTGTTCTTTACAAATCCATGCTGGCTGTTCCCTGTCACCTTACCACCTTCCAAGTGTTTACAGATGATTTTCTTAATTACTTGCTCCATTATCTTCCCTGGCACAGAAGTTAAACTAACTGGTCTGTAGTTTCCTGGGTTGTTCTTATTTCCCTTTTTATAGATGGGCACTATATTTGCCCTTTTCCAGTCTTCTGGAAGCTCTCCTGTCCCCCATGATTTTCCAAAGACGATACCTAGAGGCTCAGATACCTCCTCCATCAGCTCCTTGAATATTCTAGGATGCATTTCATCAGGCCCTGGTGACTTGCAGGCATCTAACTTTTCTAAGTGATTTTTAACCTGTTCTTTTTTTATTTTATCTTCTAAACCTACTCCCTTCTCACTAGTATTCACTATGATAGGCATTCCTTCATCAGACTTCTCGGTGAAGACCGAAACAAAGATGTCATAAAGCATCTCTGCTCATTTTGTGCCTTTGCCTTTCTAATCTTGCCCCTGCATTCCTGTGTTGTTTGCCTATATTCATCCTTTGTAATTTGTCCTAGTTTCCATTTTTTTATATGACTCCTTTTTTATTTTTAGATCATGTAAGATCTCGTGGTTATGCCAAGGTGGTCTTTTGCCATATTTTCTATCTTTCCTACGCAGAGGAATAGCTTGCTATTGGGCCCTTAACAATGTCCCTTTGAAAAACTGCCAAAGCTTGGCTCATCATGGTTAATTTACAGTAGCTTTCTGTTCTTTTGGAGAAAAGTTGACCCTCATGCCCAACTTACTAAAGTGAATTTTACATTAGGTTGGACTATGCCTGCATTTCTAAACATTTATCTCATCTTTTCATTTAATTGAGCCAAATAAAGGTCAATTATATTCTTATTTTTGGTGTTAAAATGGATTTGTTCTCATTAATGGATCAAATATCTGTTCTTATTTTACATAATTGTCCAGTTTAGCAGGAGGTTTAGTACCTGCATCTGGAGTTGTATACCATTGGTTTTGCCAACAAATTAATGTCTGTACAGCTCTTTGAAAGCCCTATGTATGTGCTAAGTGCTATCGAATAAGCTGAATATTTTTATTATTTTGCACCAGCAGCTTTATTACAAACTATTTCTCACAAGGACTTTGGCATGTGTGTATATCTGTATTTATATGCAAAAATCAATAAACTGAGTATGGCTGGGTTAAAAAAGTAGATATCGAATCTAAAAGACATTGCTCGTTTAGAGTGTAATAACTTTAAGGAAAGTCAGATTCTGGGTCTAAACATTGACAGGTAGACATTTTAAAGGCATATTTATGAATATAATCAATGTAATTATCAATAGTTACATTTTTAATAACCTATTTGCTGACTATATGATCTTGTCAAGATAATTTATACATATACTTTTATGTGCTATAACAAATTATTTTCCCCAGGGGAGCATTTAATTTTCTTTTTCCCTGAGGCAGGGGTAGGAACCTTTTTTGGGTCAGGGGACACTGACCCACAGAAAAATCAGTTGGGGGCCACACACAAGTGAGAAGAAAAAAACCCCCCAAACCCCACAATGATGCATGGAGTTAACTGGAGGTGCCTCTGGAACACTTCCAGCTTTTATTGGCTTCTGGGCAAGAATCAAATATGGGTATCCTTTATGACTGTGCAGAACATTACTCAGTTGAATGAGTACTTAATCTTTCAAATGATAAGGTTGATATTACTTTGATTACTACAATAAAGCAAAAACCTTGGTGGGACTTGTAGAGTCCTTTTGGCATTGCTATGGTTTGTTGTAGAGATTTGCACTTCCTTCCTATCAAAAAAGTAAGTGGAGATCAAAAAGTATGTGCAAAAGAATCTTATAGACTGTACCTTAGGTGAGCTGAGGCCCCAATACTAATGTGACCTCATAATTGACCAAAGCCAGGACAAACCATGTGCTTCTGCAAATTACTCCTCTAGGCTATCAAATCCTCCACTGGAAGGGAGTATGGGACCAATTATTGCCAGGGTGGTCTCAGGCACTTCATCTGTACTGAAGCTGTCTTTGCATAGGGTATGTCTATACTGGAGTTGGACGCTTGCAGTTAGTCTGTGTCAGTTGACTTGGGCTCGCTGGGTTCAGGCTGTAGTCTGAGTTGTAGGTCCTCCTATCTTGTAGGGTCCTAGAGCCTGGGCTCCAGCATGAGCCCAGCTGTCTACACTGCAAGTTAAACACCTCCTTAGCCCAAGTCAGTAGGCACAGTGTAAATAGAAGCTTGGAAGTACAGAGAAACAGTTTCCTGCTCCAGATCTCACTCATTCATACGGTGTCTAAACCAGCTCCTACTGATTTAGCCTCCCAGCAAATCAACGCACAGATCCAGAGCCCTGTGTGTGTGTGTTTGGAGGCTGTATAGAAATAAGATATGATGTCGACTCCAGCATAGAGGGTGTTCCTGGAATGAATGCTGGATTCCATGTCAGGAGCTAAGTAGTGGGAAGAGTAGGCAAAAGTGTATGAATTATTTCCTGCTCTCTGGGTGGGTCACACTGTTTCATGTCTCCAAGCACCTCAAAAGTGTCAGTGTTGAGCAAGATGGAAGTTTTGTTGTCGGAGTGTGGCTATGGAAATAGAAGTTTAAAACTCAACAGGGATGTTCAGAGTGCCAGCTGGCTGTGTCTTCCTGGGCTGAAGCAATCCTATGCAACTGAACCAAGTTAGATTCAAACTTTTAAATGGGGCTGTAGTGGTGGGTCAATGTGGGTGAGGGAGAGAGAGATAAGAACTTGTGGGTTAAAAGAAAAGGTGTTCTTGAAGTACAAGCACTGTTCTCTTTATATTGTTTTGAAGTTTATAGACTGCTACACCATGCGAACATGGCTAGACCCCTTTCTGGTTAGTGATTTTTTTGGTTGAACGAGAACTTTATAAATACAGTGTAAACCTTGGAAAGGAGAGGGAGTTGTTTGTTTACTTAACATGGGCTTCTTGTGAAGTTTCTTTCTAGCTCCTCCATCAACCTATTTTCTCATCTTTGTGTAACCTATAGGACTTCCAGCCCCACTATGACACATACTTAACTATATTTCATATTTGGGGTTTTTTGTGATATGTAATTTGTCGTATATCTCCCCCTGTTCTTTTTTCCCTATTACTTCTCTGGTTGCTCTTTCTGAACATGCTGGAGGAGCACAGCCATGGGCTAAGCAATTTCCCCTGAGTTTTGTCCTCCTCCCTAGATGAGTTTGCAGCATTATTACTGACAGCAATAAAGAATTTGGGGAAGAAGTGTGACTGGAGAAATGTAGATGGATTTTCCACCTATGTTGTTCAGTATTACCCAGATGGAGCTATGTGAGGGAAATCCAAGTGTTAGAGCTTCCTCCATATTCACTCCCACTATTGCATGACAACCCTGATATGAAGTGTTCGGATCATGACAACCCTGATGCGAAGTGTCACTGTTAAGAATCTTCATATGGGAGTAATTTTTTAAAAATGTATTGAGAGACCATGGGAATATTTCTAGAAAATGGGATCCATTTCAGGCAGGTTGAACGTTACCTATAAGGGTGTTTAATATGACTAGATTTTCAAACGTTGGAGGCAAGTTGTGGTGGTGAGAACTCTCTTCCTTTGAAACAGTATTTAAACCATTGCCTCAGCCTGTGGTGTACTGAGTTTATGCTCACTACACTTCCTGCTTCTCTGATCCTGATGTTAAAATGGCCTACTTTAGGGTTTGTGTAGACAAAGATGCTCAGGGAAATTGATCTGAATTAACTGAAGATGTGAATTTAAAATGGATTAATGTAAACTGCATTAAACTGCTGGGTGGACACTCTTCTTCAGAATTATAGTGGCTGAAATGTGATTTATCTTAACTCTTCACACAGCGTGTAGTCAACCTGTAGAACTCCTTGCCAGAGGAGGCTGTGAAGGCTAGGACTATAACAGAGTTTAAAGAGAAGCTAGATAATTTTATGGAGGTTAGGTCCATAAAAGGCTATTAGCCTGGGGATAGAAATGGTGTCCCTGGCCTCTGTTTGTCAGAGGCTGGAGGGGGATGGCAGGAGACAAATCGCTTGATCATTGTCTTCGGTCCACCCTCTCTGGGGCACCTGGTGCTGGCCACTGTTGGCAGACAGGCTACTGGGCTAGATGGACCTTTGGTCTGACCCAGTACGGCCGTTCTTACGTTCTTATGGTTTCTCTAAGTTATGCAGGTTAGAATGGTCATAGGGCCTGCCCCAGGTATGTCCCTCCTCACCCTTTTCTGGGTGTACTCAGCCATTTTACCTTCCTCTGATGTAAATCAACTTTATGCCAGTTGGAGAGTCCCATCACTGCTGTGATGAGGAGTCATCATCAACTTCTTTAAATCCCCTTTGTGCTGCTTTAGTAGTGCAAAAATTTTACAGGAGCTGAGAATCTGCCCCTTTGTCTTTTGCCTGGGATTTGTAATTGGCATAGGAATAATTTGGTCATTAAAAATCCCACATAACCTTGAGTGAAGGGCAGGTGCATTAGCTCCAATTCTTGTCTAAATTCCAGGTAGCATAACTACATTCTGTCTGTCTTAAATAGCCTCTGAAGTTTTTAGATACAATATGATTCCTCACTTTCTCTCCTGTGAGTTGTATGCTGTGCATAGCTGATCAAATGTCCTGTTTCAACTCGCAGATAACTATGCTTCCTTAATTTCAATTATACCCTGTGTTTTCAAGATCATTCTGACTAACAGACATTACAGAAAAGTTCTGTTATTAGCCATCTACCAATACAAATATTAATTCCCTTTTACAAAATGAAGTTAATGTCTTATAAATTGACTGGTTTCCAGAGGTTAGCAAGTAACATCTTCTGAAAATGCTGTCTTTCCCCGCTTGTATTTTTTTTAAATTGAAAAAAGTTCTACAAAATTTGCCCATTTTTGGAAACCTTGTGGAACTTATCTGTAGTTTAACACTTTTAATGGCTTCTGAAAAGCTACTGATGCCACTAAATCCTTGTATTTCAAGTTATAGAAACTGGGAAGTGTTGATTTATAGATTACCTTTATATGCTTCGAAAAGACACGGTCAGCACTGCTAGACCTATTTTTTTAACCTTAAATAAAAAACCAAGTAAAGCATGGTGACAACTTAATGTATATTGTGATATATTGTTCACTTCAGTTACTCCTGCACTTTAATGAAAAACAAAACCAACACAAAATTCCTTTTCTTTGTAGAAACAGGTGATGCTCGTCAATACATCTTCATGGTTTGGTGTTTGTTCTTAGCTGGGAGAAATAGTGCCATAAGCTCAGATCTCAGCTGTGTTTCTGAAGTCATAAAACTTCTGTCAAATAGAAGAAGAAAGCAAAGAAGGTATCATATCTACAATCACAGTGATATAACTAAGAACAATCTGAGCAGAGAACATAAATAGCCTGCAGCATAGATAATCTTTGACTATGATCCTGTCAGATTTTATAAACCAGAACAAGACTGGGCCTGGTCATTACATAGATAGGAAACCTACAAGGAAGTCTAGCATGTTACTGAAAGGGGTGTTGGTTATTCAGAATGTGGCTCTCTCCGCTAATGAAGGGCACGGATCTGCATTGATGTCACAGTTCCTGTCAGTACGGAGCTTGAGCTAGGGAAGCTAATGATCCAACCAGTGGACAAAATTCAGTGAAGAACCTGGTCATGTGCTACCTGAGACATGTTGCACATATATAATCGGGAAGACTCAAATCAGTAACTCAGGATGAATCAGGAATACAGTTGGACAAAAATAAAAAATCCAATGGAAAAAATTTAGACAAAAACATTGTTTTAATCATTATATTTTGATTGCCCCCTTGTATTGTTTTACAAACCCCCTCATATTTTTGAAAAATGTAACTTCTGCATTTTATTAAATTCATTTTGTCAAATTATAGGCTCTAATTAAGAGGCACTGTGCTGCAGAAAAGATCTGAGAAGATATTAAATCAAAGTTTTGGCTTCTTATGTTAATAAAAGATCCATTATAATTTTTGAAGGAGGTAGGATGTTAGTGTTGCTATCTTGGGAAAAAGTCACTGTAGGTAATATTTCTCTGCATACCAAAAATATTCTCTGCAGTTTTGATAAGGCAAAGCATTCTCTACCAATTGTCTTTAGGGTTGCCAGATGGTTGAAACAAAAATACTGAACACCCCCGCCCTCCAAAAAAACTGGGAAAAAATTCTGTTAAAGGGGGAAAAAAGGAGTGGGGGGGGGAGACCAAAGTTGTTAAGCAAAAAAAAAAAAAAAAGATTCCAAGGACTTATGAAACCAAAAAAATTTTTTTTAAAATAAAACAGCATTAAAATAGCATGTCCCCTTTAAGTGCAGGGATAGAAACAGGGGAGCGATTGAGCACTAAGACCCTAGGGGAAGCATTGCAGCCATTTTGTGCCAGCAGCCTTGTGAACCAGGTAAGCATGAGGGCTAGGGTTGGAGGGTTGGGGGTGTCGGGGGCCAGGGGGAGGCTGGTTGCTGAGTGTTTGTAGGTTTGCCAGGTGCCCGGCATTTTCGCCTCCTGGTCGGGGAAAAATTCAGAGAATACTGGACATCTCAGGTGTCCAGTATTCTCTGAATTTTTTTACCAGGCAGGAGCCGAAAATACCGGACTGTCTGGGTGAATACCGGACACCTGGCAACCCTAATTGTCTTATATTTTTGGATAGCATTGATGCACTTTGGAAAAATAGTTTTAACCAGCTTTAGGATGAAATGTTGCATTTTCATGCTTGGTGAAATCTACTTTGCAGAATTTGCAGACTAGTTACAGGTTGAACCTCTCTGGTCTGGGACTCTCTGACCTGAATGCTGCAGGACCAGAAAGCCCCAGGTGCAGAAGTTGCTAGCAGGGCCAATGGCTGGGGGCCAGGGAAACTGGCCAGTGGGCCAGCAGCTGGGGGCAAGGAACCCTGCTGGCTGGGGGTGTGAAGCCCTGCCACAGCTGCAGTGAGAGCACTCTGAAGACAAGCCCCACCAGCCGGGGACATGAAGTCCCACTGGCCAGAGCGCAGTGAGCAGCCAGGGGTGTGGAGCCCTGCCACAACCAGAGTGAGGTTGGTCCAGAGAGAAGCCCTGCCACCTGGGGGCAGGGAGCCCTGGTGCGGTCAGGGAGAGAAGCCCCGCTAGCCATAATGCAGAGCCCCACCGGCTAGAGCTAGGCTGGCGGTCCAGAGAGGATCCTGGCCAGGGGCAGGGAGCCCTGCTGGCCAGAGTGGATCCAGCTGCCTGTAGAGGAGCCCCACCAGAGATCTGGGGGGTAGTTGAGCCCAGCAGGTGGGCTTGGGGCAGCACACTGGCTGGGGCTGTGGCCAGAAGGGAAGCCATGGGAAAGCCCAAGGCCTGACATCCCCTGGTCTGGCAAATTCCCTAGTTTGGGGCTGCCCAGGTCCCCAGGGTGCCAGACCAGGGAGGTCCAACCTGTACTAAAATGCTTTGGGAATCTTCTGGAAAGAAAAGGCCACTCCCAATATGCTGCACATGTATGCACTGAGTGGTAGGTGTCTCTTGAGGGACTCCCATATCCTAGAGTGATACATTCATTGTAGTAGTCAGGTCCATAAGTACTGGAACAGAAGAATTATATTTCAAAAATCACTACAGAAATAAAATTAGTAGATCTTTCTATTTCAGGAATTTTTAATATTTGAAAAACAAACTGGGCTGGAGGAGATTAAAATAACTTGATTTAAAAATTTAATTTAAAAAATTAAAATGTTTTAATTTCAAAGCTACCTACAAATAAAAAATGAAAATGAAGCCTAGAAATAATGGATAAATGTCTCAACTGGCCAAGCTATAGGAGGTAATAGCATACGAATCAGGGTTTTTTTTTTATATTCTATAGTATTTCTTGGTTAGCTATGAATGAGTTTCATGTGAAAAGATATTTGGAATAGTGATACACCTGGGAATGTCTGGAAAACAGAGATATGCCAACAATTTCACAGAGAGTGAAGGGGAAGTAGGCAGAATATTTTTTAAACATAGCTATTTTTAAAGAGTGCTATTTGTCTAATTTCTCCTTTTTTGCTGTTTGTGATTTATTGCATTTTATGAGTTTGTTTATATAATATTGTTCATATGTGTTATGCAATCATACTTCAACCATTTTGGTTCACAACCTCTTGGCTTCAAAGAGTCTTTAACTATTTATGGTGTATGATTGGTCAGGTAAATCACATGAGATTGTGAATACCGCCAGTGGATTCTCGGGTTTTATATAAACTAATATTTGCAAATACTTTTAGTGGTAGTCACTGAGCATTATAACAGTTTATCTCACCCTTAAGAAGTTTAGATTTGCCACTCACTTACATGTGTGATTTTAAACTTAAAGATTAATAGAAACCATATTGTTTGCTTAACTAGCAAAATTAGGGTGCAGAAAGATAAGAATGCATCATGTAATTTTTTTAGTAAGTTACTAATTTGTTGTAGGATTTATAATTCATAAAATATTAGTCTCATCTGCCACTGACTTCATGGGAAAGACTTAATGTTAATTCAAAATATCGCAGGCCATGCTATCTCATCTTCAACAGAAAATATGAACATGTCCAGACTGAGTAAATGAGAACATGTCCTTGTACAAAACTTTGATTGAGCCCACTTAGGTGATTAGCATTATTCTTAGTTAGCGTAAAGTGACCTGTTAAAAGTCCAGTTCAAGAAAAGTTCTCCTTCATGTTTGAACTATGGGAGTAATGCATATGCATTGAGACATGGGTGCTCCTGTTTGCTCCTGATCCCTATTCCTATTCCAAAACTAAAATAATGAGAGAGAAATGGTCTTTGTTTGGAGACTATTGGACAAACTGAAAGGAACTAGTATGTGGTTGGCATATACTGTCTTGTGGGATACATTTTTCAGTGTTGTCATACTTAAAAGAACTGGATCTATCACGGTTACATGATTCATCTTATTAAAGGGAGATTCCCTGCCATAACTTATATTTTTTAAATGTTATTTTCCTTTACTGTTACTAACAACATCTCATCTTAAGAATTGCATGTTACTATTTATAGTTAATTTTTGCAGTTCAGTCAGTTTGAAGATTCTCATATTTTCTATTTCTGGGAAGTGCACTGGCACCAATACTGTTTGTCATTTGTAAGTATGTGAGGGATTTTAAATACTTTTTTCACTGAAATTAACAAAAAAATCATTCATGCTATTAAAGATTATGTAAAATTCTTGCTCTGATCCTAAACTATTTGACAATGCCTTTATTTAGAATTAATTTGTATTGTTAAAAGAAGGATTTCTCTGTTTTGTACTGCAATGAGATGCTAATGTTTTGGATAGAAGAAAATGTTGCTTGGTACAGTTTTAAAACAACCCAAACCCAGTTTCCATCTCTTTTTATTCCCCCCTTTTTACATAACTTTTAATGCAGACTAGGTAGTTATATTTGTTTCACTGAACAGGGTGGATAACATTTCTGAGTTTGAAGAGGTGCATAAGACCAGCTGAAGCAGAAAGACAGCAAGCATCTACCTCCCGGTGTAACATTAGCCACTAGAATCAGTGGTTAGTGCCCCTGCTTTAGGTCATGTTTAATTCATAGAAGAAGCTGAATATAGGCAATCACCAAGGGATGAGTTGTACAGAAAGGTATCTTATGTGAGTTTTGTTATTGAAGGGTGAGAGCGTTACATGCCTTTAATTTTGTCTTTCTATCTTTTGTTCATTATGCAAGTGATATACTCAGAGGGCCAAATTCTGCTTTGTGACTCAAGTTAGTAAATCCGTAATAACTGTAGATTTGCCCTGATATAACTGAGACCAGAATTTGGCTTTAACTAATTTCAAATATTCCTAAATTATAATAAAGCAAAGCATGCTTTCCTCTTGATGTGCATGTGTACTTCCCATTAACGTAAGTGACACATTAGTATTCATAGCTTATATTACTAATTATACACACACAAAAACTGCATTAAAGGACCATTATGAACAGTGCAGAATCAACTGAGAAAATCCTTGGACAACCTTAATTCAACAACTTTGTGTGTAATTACAAGACCACATACTATATTTTCCATAGGACCCCTGCCTCATTCAGTGCACTGGATGGATGGTTCTCACTTAATGAGCAGATAGTCAATATTTTGTTTTCGCCTCATTTTTCAGTGTGTGACTCTATGCCTTATTTATAGCACACTGTTCAAACTCTGCTCTGAAGACAGAATTATTAATTACCTCTTGGGCTTTTCTGTATAACTCATTATTCTGTGGTACTCTCAGTACCTGAGTGCTTCACAAATACTTATTTTCACAACACTCCTGTGAGATTAGGTGGTATCATTTCCTCTGTTTTACAGAGGTGGTACTGAGGTAGAGAAAGAAAGTAATTAATATATCCATTAATTTTGATTGCTGAATTTGAGACTCCTAGGATCTGATTTTTCAACCTATTTAACATTACATTGTACTTTATAGATTCAAAGTACAGCTCCCATTGATTTCTGTTTGCTAGAGGTGTTTATTGGTGGGCTATTGTGAGCCTCAAGGTAAATTTGTCATGAGATTGAAGAAAAAGTTTGGGATGTACCATCTGTCATGACTAGTAGATTTTGTCATTTCACCCCCTTCCCTGGATACCATGAATACAGCTCTGCTAGGGTATCTCTAGTTTCCATCTATAGAATGTGTTATATGTCCTCCATCACTGTACCATCTGAATGTGGTTAATAATATACTCTTGCAGAGCAAATGTTTTCTCTTTGTATTAGATCAGATTGCATCAAATGGGCAGTATTCCTAACAAATTTTCCAAAGGAGGATGCCCTCAGATTTCCCTGTAGGGTTCAATTCAACTTACCACTTTAAATGATACAAGCTGAACACAGCTATACTTACAGTATTTAGCATAGCTGGCATACAGTATTTAGCAAACCATTCTTGGTGTCTCGGTGCTTAACTTAGCCAGTAGAAACTCAATGGAGGATTCTTAGTTCAGTCTGTCCAGATCCCAACTCTCACATCTCCTAGAGTTTTGTTTCTTAAATTATGATCCATGGAACTGTGGAGTGAGTCTCTATGGAGTCTTACCCAAAGGACTACAACAATAATGGCTACTATAGCCCTCTGACACTATTTCCTAGCCTGCTTGAGTCAGGGGTGGACTAAAACTTCCTGTGGAGGCTAGTGGGGAAGGAAAGCTTCTCTCTGGGGTGATCTGGAAAAGCTGTTTTTCTGAGTCACTGATGAGTTAGGACTGCTCAGCCCTCTCAGTGGAATGGGACATCCTGACCAAAGGACAAAGAGACAGTTTTTAGTTTCAGCTTTGAGTTTGGGAACTAGGAGGTACAGAACAGCTCAAGGAATAGCTGATTAATTCCTCCTCCTCCTCCCAAAGGGAGTCTTTGAAATGTAGTGGACTTTGTACATGGGTCAGACAGCTCCTGCCCTGGAGAGACTAGCACCCAGAGTGTCAGAGGTCTGATACATCATCAGCTTCTGAGAGCCAGCTGAGACCTCTACAGGGTTCTGGACCAGTGAGCCAGCAGAAGACCCTGCACCAGCCAGGGGTGAAGACACCATAAGTGTTCCCTCCACTTCTTTTAAAAGCAGCTAACATTCACAGTGCTGCAGAATTCACATCTGATCTCACCTTCAATGTATCATTTCCCTGGCAAGATGCCAGTGAGGGAACTGGGGAATCGAAGAGTTGTGTGTTAGAAGCAGCATTGAAAGTAACTTAAAATTTCTCACGGGTACTGTCCTATTGCAGCCCATGTTCCTGCCAGCTCTTTAAACAGCTCCCTGAGGCTTTTGCCACAGCTCAGTCAGCTCTTGCTGGAGCTGCACACAAGGGCACACCCACTTAGTTTCACTGCTGGTTAGAAAGTGAGGAAATTGTTGACTTGTTGATGTTTTAGTTTTTAGGAGTAGTTCACCCTGACCCTTGCCTTCCCCAGATCCTATTTTCCTGCTCCCAGTAAAGTCCCTTTTTGCTATAGAGCTTTTTTGGACATGTCATTCCTTTCCTGGGATTTATGCTCATGAATTTAATTGGTTCTTGTCTGCTGCATTTTGTATTCCTTGCCAGCAGTGATAGCATTATTCATTTTTGCATAGGACAGCTCCCCTGATATCCCAGGCACACTGAGGTGAGGAATCATCTTGGGTGGGGACACTGTACATCACAAGAAGGAACCCAGGACCCATTCATGCAAGGAGAGGGGAGTAGCCGCTACAAGTAGCACAAACCAAGGAAGAGGCTTGAGTCCCACCTCCTGAAAAGGGCTACACTTCTGAGGTGGCCACATTTTTAGAATTTTCTCCCCATCCTTGGATGCATTCTACAGGGTTGTTGTTTTTTTTTTCATTTTAGCTTCATGCTTGGGAAGGTATTTCACCCCTCCCATATTAAATTTCTGTAAAATAAACTTTTACTTATCGGCATTGACTTTATTCATTCTGCCTACTGCAGTGTGTTTGAGGCATTTTATTTTGGGACATCTGTAAAGGTATTAATTCTCCAGGAGTGAGACTCCCCATATCTACCCACCTCTTATTGATGTTTTCTGAAATGGAGAAATTACTAAGCTTGTATCCACCTTCTTGGAAAACATACTCTTGGGATTATCACCCACTCTCCTCAGAGTCTGAAGGAATTTCTGTGTGAAATAGGATTTATGTTTTGACATCTAATAGCTGAATACTTGGATAAGCTTTTTTTCTCAGATATTTGTCAACTGCTTCTCTAATCATTGTCCCCTATGACCAGTTTTTATGTGGGTAGTAGAAGCTGCCCATAATTTTTTTCCTTCTAGATTTTGGTTCCTCCTTAATCTCTCAACATTGGACACTCTATTTTCTTTCCTGCTTCAGTCATAAGCTACTCCTGTGTAAGAAATGCCTGCTGAGCTAAGCACCTCTTCAGCTACAGTTAAGTGACTTGCATTAGTGCATATATATTGACTGTGTGCCTAGTCTTACTCAACAACTTTGTATAAAATAGTTACTTTTCCAGAATGTACCTTTCCATTGTTTGAACTCAAGTTGTTCCCCCTCCATCTAGATGAGCTGTAACCTATCCATTCTGTTCCTACCATTTACTATACTAGTGACATCTCCAGCAGAAGTCTTTGCCTGAGTCCTTGGTTTTGTACCCAATTCTAATTTAAATGATGCTTATCCATTCTCTAAAACAGCAGTTTGTTTCTATCGCTTATATATAAGTTTTCCCTACTCCAATACGTTTACTATGGTCAAATAGATGTAAATATAGTCAGAGTAGGAGTTGCTACCCACAGTTCCTCAGGGTTCAAATAATATCTGAACTAGCTACCTTCTTAGATAGCCTTTATGTAGTCCACTAAGAAGAGAATTATAAAGTAGCTGTTAACATACTATGTAATATGAACCTACCCCAAACTTTAAATACATGTCAACAGTCATTTTATGAAACATCTTGTGTCTCTGAGAGTAATCCTTACTCCTGACCCTGACTCTAATCTATAGCTTGAGTTAAGTGCTTTAAGATCTAGCTATCTGGCCTATCAAGAGATTGTGGTAATTCTGGCAAGCAACTACTTTTTTTGTTCCTGCTTTCTTGGTTCTTGATTCTTCTACACAAAGTAGAGTCTATATGCAGCCTGAGTGTGCCCAAACCAGAACTCAGCTGATGGGATGCTGGGACGGACCACATTTCAAACCCTGGACTGGATGCTAACTGGTGCATCCCAGCTGGAGAAATAGATCATACAAGACCCTGACTGTATTTTGCACTTTTTAAAAAAATTGTAAGTGAATATAGTATTCATGAAAGGTGATGGATAGAGCTGACCAGTTCTATTTCATGGTAGCTTCTGAGGTTTTGAAATTTTTCATTTTGTATTGGAATGAGAACAAAACTTTTTTGATTGTTTTCATCAGGAATTGTCAAAATGTCCTGTTTTGGATCAAAGCCTGAATTTCTTAATATGTATGTGGCCTGGTGGTGAGAGTACTGGCTTGGAATGTGAGAAACCCTGTGTTGATTTCTGCACTGCCTGTTTCACAGCTGTTTTCACCACATATCATGTAGCACCCCCTAGCCTGAAGTGGTTTCCATCATACACAGGATTTACAGTTTGGTTGAATGGCTCTCAGCACCTCCACCATACAATGGTTCCAGCACCCATGCCCCAGGTCACTCTGAATCAGGCAGACTTGAGTCTCTCACATCCCAGGCCAGTGCCTTAAGCTCCAGGCTACGGAGTGTATGTCAGAGGGTGTGTGTGTGCCTCTCTTCCTTACAGAAACTTTGTCTAATTGTGATTTCTCCACTAAATATTTGGACAAAATTTCATTTAGTCAAAAATGTTTTGACCAGCTCTAGAGATGGATTCATTTTGTCAAAGACCCAGGATTTCTATTTAATCACAGAATAGGAACAGCAGTGGGAACAATAGTGCACGCTTCCCTGATTTAAGCCTAATGTGAAAAGGGGACACCACTGGGGGATGAAAGGCTAGTTCAGGCACCAATCACGTTCAATCCTTGTCATCTTTGCAGAAGTACTAAGGCTTCTAACAAGGTTACTAGTTGGTATGGATGAGATGTAGGAGTTACACAGAGACCACAGTCCACCCGAGCACATTTTTATGTTTTTGCCTATAAAATTATTTCTAAAAGTTATTTTAAAAGATCTCTTTGAATGAAGGAGGAGTGCGGTGGAGGAGGCAAAATAGTGGAGACAGTAAAAATGTTTAAACCTGGAAATCAGCAGATTGCCCTTCCCATAAGGAATAACCCCTTTTAAAATGTTTTGGATAATCTATTATATATCTGAGAGAGTTTGTGCATCTGTCTGTCTGTGTGTGTCCATCCATCTGTCTGTGAGTTGATTCAATCAAGAACTTCTCCTAAATGGTAAGAACTAGGATCACCAAATTTGGTATGCAGGTTCCTTTTATCACAACTTAAAGGAAGTCCAGGGTTTGGCTATGTCAGGACAATGGAATATGTGTGGAATGTGATTTTCTCATCAAATAGAAAGGGCGGGGTATGATAGCAGGGACAGTTATTCTTACAAATGACCACAGCAGGGCAGGAAGCATGGGTGTGGGGGACAGTTATACTCTGAAAGACCACAGGTGGGCAGTAAGTGCTCCAGCTCCAGGGAGCAGCCGCTGGCTGATAGCATGGCCCCTGCCACCATGTCTCCCTGAGAAGCAGATGCTGCATGATCCCTGCCACTGTGGGCCAGCTCCAGGGAGAAACTGATGGGCAGACTGTGAGGAGAAGCTGGTGGGCAGGCTGCATGGCCTGCCCTGTCTCCCTGTGACTGGCTCCATGGAGAAGCCAGTGGGTGGGATATGTGGTCCCCTCTCACCAAGGCCACCCTGCATGACCTCCCACTACTCTGGGGAGAAACCACTGGGTGGTCTGGGCAGCTCCCCACCACGGGCTGTCATTGGGGTAAACTGGTGGGCACCCCCTGCCCTGAGCCTAACCTCCTGCCCTGATTCCTGCACCCTACCACCAGCTTTGACTCTTGTACCACCCGCCCTTACCCTGAACCCCTCCTCAGCCCCAATCCAGACTCCTGCAACCTCCCTCCCCCCAACCTCCTGCCCTGAAGGACATGAGAAATGCCAGGTAAGTCTTCTAGTAGATTAATAATACTTAGGTCTTGTTAGAGCCCAGTCCTAAACAGAGGAACAAGAAAGGGAGCATTTAAAAGGACTCTTGAGCTCCCATGAAGAGGACTGGATGCAATTTGACTCAAATGCAGACACTGTACCTGCGAAAAGCCTTGCTTGCCCTGGCTACTTCAAAAGTCTCTGATCCTACTGTCCTCCTCCATGGAGCCCATGGAGCTAAGCACAGTGAATGAATGCAAACTGCCCTCACTGCAAAGCTGGCAGAGCTGCCTCATGTCTTCTTCCCTGAAGGAATTCTGGCTAAGTTAGCCACAATTCTTGTGAGTTCATAGAATCATGAGCTGGAAGAGACCTCAGAAGGTCATCAAGTCCAGCTCCCTGCCCAAAGCAGGACCAATCCCAACTAAATCATCCCAGCCAGGACTTTGTTAAGCCAGGACTTAAAAACCTCTAGGGATGGAGATTCCACCACCTCCCTAGGTAACCCATTCCAGTGCTTCACCACCCTCCTAGTGAAGTAGTTTTTCCTAACATCCAACCTAGACCTCCCCCACTGTAACTTGAGACCATTGCTCCTTGTTCTGCCATCCATCGCTACTGAGAACAGTCTCTCTCCATCCTCTTTGGAACCTCCCTTCAGGAAGCTGAAGGCTGCTATCAAATCCCGCCCCCCCCCCCACTCTTCTCTTCTGCAGAGTAAATAAGCCCAAATCCCTTGGCTCTCTTTGTGTAGGTCATGTGCTCCGACCCCCCTAATCATTGTGGCTGCCCTCTGCTGGACCCTCTCCAATGCGTCCACATCCTTTCTGTAGTAGGGGGGCCCAGAACTAGACACAATACTCCAGATGTGGCCTCACCAGTGCTGAATAAAGGGGAATAATAACTTCTCTAGATCTGCTGGCAATGCTCCTCCTAATGCACCCTAATATGCCATTAGACTTCTTGGCTACAAGGGCACACTGTTGAGTCATATCCAGCTTTCCATCCACTGTTATCCCCAGGTCCTTCTCCTGGAGTTCTTCTATTGCTCCACTGCAATCCTGGCTTTAAAATCCAGAATCTAGTCCTTAAGAGTTAACATTGCAGAGCTTTAACATTTCAGAGTTCTGCGCCAATATTACCTAAATGGGTCACCTATGTTATGTCACTGATGGCAGAGGGTCCCTTTGGCTTTGGCATTTCTAACATCATCTTCCTAGCCAACACTTGATTGGATCCTGAGACTTATAAAGGCATTTAAAAAAGCCATAATATGGCTTTCATGTGTATAAATATCCTTAGGTCAAGTCTATGCTACTGGAGAAATTCAGTTAAAATACATGACTCCAACTACGAGAATTGCGTAGCTAGAGATGACATAACTTAAATTGAAGTTCTGGGGCAGCCCCACTGTGGGAGGTCAATGGAAGAACCTCTCCTATTAACTTCTCTTATGCCTTGCAACCCCATAGAATACTGGGGTTGAGGCGGGTGCCCTCAGCATTTGATTTAGTGGGTCTTTACTGGACCCACTAAATCGAATGATGAGAGATCCATCTCTGGAGCGTTGTTCTTCCCATAAGTATAGACAAAGCATAAGTGACATTTACCAAAATAATATGAAGCTCCAGTGCTGAGTGGCAGCATTGAACTTTTTGATATGTTGTGTGAAATATATAACTTTTTACAGGAACGCTACTTGATGTTCAATACTAGAGAACAGCTCTTACTTTCACTGATCTTAGAAATAATATCCACTGACACAGAAATAGATCTGGGGGATGGAGGAAATTATTACTCTATAGCTAAAGCTGCAAGATCTTAGTTGTATTTTAGAGCATATATTGCCTAAATAGCATGTAATATGACATAGGTTGCTGTCAGATGCTATCAAACAACATAACAATTTTTCATAGCTTCTAAGAGCTGATACTTTGTCTGATATAATTTTTTTGTACTTTACTAGTAAACCTGGTACATTTTTTGTAATTGGAAGGGGGGAAAAGAGAAACCTGCTTCTGGGTACTTTCTTATGGTAAACATATCCTCTCCCCCTCCTCATTGGAGCTTATATTTTTATTATTGCTGGATTTCTTTTTACTATTTTAGAGCAATGAACATATGGCTGTTTTTATTAGTGCTGGTTTATTTTCAGCGATGCCTGTCAACATCCACCAGAGAGCAGGGCAGCTCCAATCCCCAGGTCTTTTATGCTGTAGAAATCAGTGGGGACAGCAACACAGTCAGCTTCTTGACCAAACAACATGGCTTGCAGTTCATTTCAAAGGTCAGCGCATATTTAAACTTGCTTCATTAATCCCACCTTTATGCTTGAGATTTTCATTTTTTAAAATCAGTTTACCTAGAGTTTCCTTTAGAGACAGAAAAATGAAAGTGCTGAGTCCTATTTTCATTTGGGGATATCAAGCTTTTTATCAAATTACAGTGGTGCTGTTTCAGAATATTTCATATCTGATCAGAAGGAAAATCCAAAAATAATTTTCTCTTTATTCAGGAGTCTTTCAGGCAGAGGACTGTTTTATTTATTACTTAATATTGTGCTCTAGTCAATCATTTTGAATTCAGACAGGAAAATAGAATTTTTATTTAAAAAAAAACCCAAGGAAAAATACTATTAGAATAAAATAGGGGTTTTTTTTTAAAGCAAAAAATGTCACAGTGCTTCCACTGCTAAACATTTAATTTTTATTTTTACCACAGAGCATTAAAATGAGATAATACATTAACAAAGCATCTTACAAATGCTAATTACTGGCACTGGAACTCCTGTATTTGTTCAACAATATTTACCTTTCAGCTTTCAGAATCTTGGCCTTCTAACACAATCATGTACACTTCCATTTTTCTTTAAACCAAACCTCTCTGCATATATATTTACTTACACACACACACACACACACACAGTGTTCTATCTACTCTGTGTATTTTGTGTATATACACACTGTATTTAATCTCATTTTAATTTTCCATCTGAAGAAGGCAGTTTCTAATGCTCAGATAAAATCCCTTGTATACTAACCCAATAGCATAATCACATTACTGTACTACTCAATGAGTTACTTCAATGTAAATGGGAATATATACTTCAGGGACATAATTTTAGATTTTCACTGTACTGCTGTTAAAGGAATATCTTATTTATGGAAGTTAGTTAAAGATAGATTACAAAGAACATTTTACCTGAAAAGGCACCTTCCATCAATTGATGTGAAAGTCCTTGGCAAATCTTACTGAATTAAGCCTTCCAGCATGCCTCGACAAGAAAGGCTGATGCACAAGAAGTTGCGACATGTCCAAGATCTACACAGGAAGTCTGTGGCAAAGTGGTGAATGGAATACCCATTTCTTGATTTCCAATCCTGTAGTGAGGCCATAAGACCTTATCCTACAACAGCATAATTGGCTTGCTTTGGGGGAAGGAGTACCATGTACAGTCTCTTGTTATCCCATTTATGAGTTGCGTGCAGTTTTTCTTCAGCAGAAAAATGGTGGCTGTGGCACAGGCTTTATAATGAACCTTTCTACAGTAACGATTCACAACACTGTGAGTTAGAACCCTAAAAATGTATAATAAATAATGGTTGGGCAGAGTTTGGTGTTACTATTGTAACTATTTTTAATATGAGATGGTTTCAAGAATTGAGGTGGAAACCTAGGAAGGGGTCTCCCTTAAGCTGGGACTGTGATACAGAGAAGAGGGTGGAGGCAACAGATTATAATTTTCTTTCTTTGCCATTGAAACGACCTAAAGTAATACACTGATCACATTTTTATAGCATGTAGAGTTTGGGCACATATTTTATTGACAGGTTATTGGAGGTTGTTTCAATAGTATAGCAAAGAAAATCATACTAATGTTCCCAGGTTCTACAATATTTATCCCACAAAGATCCTTTCTTATTGCTGAGATTGTGTATAAGAAAAGCAAGAGCGTGGAAAGTGAAACGCTAGAGATATATGATGTTTTTTCCTCTTTTCTGCTTATTTCTGACTTACCACCTGTTGTATGAGCAGCAGCTACCTTGCTTAGCATTGTCATTTCAAATATGAAGAAAGAAGCCTCTCTGGCATTTAAAGCTTATGGTCCTTAAAGCCATGAGGAGCATTGGTGTAGTCTTAAAGATTCAAATATGAGTAAGCTTAATATTTTTTCAAACTTTGTGTTGGCTTGTAATAAGCTTATGGTATGTGCTGTGTGATAAGACTGGATGATGCTAAAACATGTATTTGAAAAAGAAATACCAAAAGGAGCTTGGGAAAACTTCCTGTAGCTGAAATGTCTGAGAGGTATTATTTTTATTTAAGTTTTTGTTACCTTGATATTTTACTCCTCACTTTAGCAAACTATTTAAACATGTGCCTATGTCCTTTCCCATTCAGTAAACCATGTGGCTAAATCTCACTGAAGTAAATGGGATTTAATCATGTGCTTAAAATTAAGCAAGAGCTTTACTGTATATAGGTAACCTGCTGAATCGGGTCTTCAGTTGAAATGCAGGTTGTCTATAAAAAGAATAACTTCAGCAAATGAAAATGTTGTCTTATAAACATGCTGCTACTCTCCATAGGAAACAGGCTCTTGTGGAAATGGTAATTTTCTATAACTGACATCTTTGCTTTCGCATGTTAGTTAGTTGCAATTCACAGTTACAGTTTGAAAGCATAATCCCCCTTTGGCATAAACGTACACACTTGCTATGACATGGTGAATAAAGAGAGTGTGTTAACTCTGTTACTTTGGACTGCTTCCTCTCATTAAATGTCTTTACCTATTAATATGCAGATATATAGCAGCACAGTAGGAAAAATTTAGAGCTACCTATGAAAAAAATTATAGAATAGACATGACACTGAAATGCACTTGTTCACAGTGTAACTCTTTCAAATGTCTTTTATTATATTCAATCCAAAGCATAAAACTCAAGTTTTAGATTTGAAATTGTACAATAGTTAATTTAAGTAGAAGAAAAGGAGAAAGAGAAATTACAATGCTATTTTAAGTTTTAAAATCATTTCCCTATGACTGCTGGCATAAAGTTCCTATAATTAAAACACTCATTAAACATTGTGAAGATACCCCCAGAGCCTTATGTTGAATATTCTCCACAGTTCTAACATAACCAAAATATTTTGCAGAAATCACCCGGTTTGATTGTGAGTTTTGCATATTAAGGTGTTAATGCTACACGTTATAAATATTGAAGTTATTTGATATTAAAGATACATGCATTCAGAAAGCATATGTCAGAATTGTGTGTGTTGGGGTTCTTTTACGTCACATTTTGAGTGAGTTCAATCCTTATTGTTGTAGTATAGAATGCACATTGTTGTGGATGTTTTGTCTCTGATTTTATTTTCTTCCAAAAAAAGAGACTGCCTATTGCAATGTTGAGTTACAAGAATTGAAGATGCAGTGTCAAGCACTTGGCATTAATTTCTTGTTTTCATCATTGCAATTTAAGAGTAAAGCTGTGCAGACACAGAAAACTCTAATTGATTGTCTTTAAGGTGAAAGTAAAAAAACCTCTTTAAAATTAGTGTGCATGCTAGCTGTGCCTCAACAAATAATTGTATTCATTTATTTCATGAAATGGCTAACCAGGTCCCCGTTATGTCAACTGCAAAATTTCCCATTGGCTTCAGTTGGATGAGGATCTGGCCCATTATATAGGCAAAATGAGGTTTCTGTGTTGTTATGTCTGATTCCCAAATGTCACTACTAAATAGCACTGGACCTGTGCAAATCATTCATAATAAAACCATAAAGACAGGTGAGGGTTTTTTTCAAATATCAGATTCCTCAAAGTATTGTGATCCTATATTCTACTGTACTTACTGTCTGTATTTTCTGGAGGCAACAAAATGTGGGGATTATGGGAAATGTTTGCCCTATATCAGCGTATTTTGTTGTTGCAAGATACAGAGGTGCGGAAACTGTTGTGAAAGGGATTTTAATCAAACGTCGCAGCAATTTTGATTGTTAGCAAATGAATTGAAACCTGATGCTTTTAGGACAAATCAATTTAAATTAACCCGTTTCTCCACTATTTCAAGAAATTTTTTTTGGAGGGGGGAGAGGTGCTGTGATTTTAAAATTCCAAGTGAAATTAAGAGTATTAGGAAGTTGTGTGAATTAGATTTACTAAAATTTATCAGCAAAATATCTAGGAATGAAATCTGGCAAATGTATTACAACTGTTTTTAAACTCTTGTAATTCTTAATTCTTAACATTAAAAATGTTTATGTGAGAAACATTAAATTATTTTGGATGAGTTTAAACACTTAACGCAGAACATCTTTTTAAAAATCTGTTGCTCTTTGAAAGTGTTGATATATTTTATTAGTAAACTATTCTCTACCTCAGTATGTTTTATTATTGAGATCGAGGGCATTAAGATGAATTGTATCTGGGACTTACTGTTTTTGCTAAACCTATTCCAGGACACCTTCAGCTCAGGCATATATGAGTGTATTAGAACCTTATATTAAAATTATTTTATACTGTTGGTCCCAAGTTATACCAGGTATAATGTTTCCTAGGCAAAAGCTATTGAGTTATTGTAAAACCTCACCAAAGCTTTAAAAAAGCCATAAAAAAAGACACACAGTGTTTGGGGAATGCTTCTGGGACTTTTTTTTAATGCAAACTTTTTTTGGGAGCACTTGCACTGAAGTTCAAAGTCCTGATATTTCTCTCTTTATTCAGTAACATCAAAAATGATTTGAGAATTTGAAATTAACTATTCTGATCAGAAGTTAAAAATGTATTGATTTGTGTATCTATCTATCTGTCTGTCTATGAGAAGGTAAAGTCTTTATGAGCAGCAAAAAAACTTTTAATAAAAACAGTACTTTATAAAAAAGAAAATTGGTACATGACATTTTGAATATGTGAGCTGGGGGAGAAAGCAAATTTAGTTTTCTTTTTCTTTTTTCTTTTCTTTTCCTCTAGCCCCCAAAAAGGTTTTAATGGTTGAATTGCAGCTTTTAATTCTGTTTTCCAGTCTCTGTATGTATTCAGTAAGTTCTGTTAGGTGTTTTGAAGAGCATACACAATCAGATTTTATGCAAATATATTTATTTCTAAAATCTTACAATACATCCCATTAATACGACTTTATTTTAGCATCCAAAATCTAAAGACAGGCACTTTTTTGGATAGTGAAAACATTTGCTCATTCCTAACCTCTGCCCTCCTACATTCTAGCCAAGGGCACATCCTAAAATGCTTCAATCCACTCTAAGGCAAGGACTCAGAATAAGAAGTTGGTTTTCCCTGGATTTGCTTTCACCTCTGTATTCTATTTCATTCATGTTCTGCTATCATCCTCATCAATGCAGTGTCTAAGCAGCTTCCAGCAGTGCATTAAATGATATGACTAGTATTTGTCAGATGTGATTCTTTCTCCTTTTTCTTTCTTTCTGTCCTAAGGGGAAAATGTGATTTTTTTTCAAATTGTTTTGTTATTTTGTCTGTATTTCCTGTGTGTATGTGTTCTTGAGGGTAAGGTCCGAGCAGTGTGCCCTGAACTTGGATTAGAAAGAGGTAATCCTTGCAGTAGTCCACAGCCTTCAACTAGTGGAAAGACCGGTCAAGTTTCCTAGACTGCATTTCTAGTTCTTTGCTTCCTTTTCTATTTCTCTTGTTTAACTGCATTCACAGGGACGTCCTCTGGTTGCTAGGAATTGTATCCCAGTGACAAGGGAGGAGGAGATCTGATTTATTCTTGCTGAGAATCAGGCTCTTTATCATCATCTGAATAATTTAATGTGAGGCTGGCCAACACACTGGAGAACATATGGGATGGAACACTCTTGAATGGACAGTGAATTATGGCCCAGATCCTCAAAGATATTTAGGTTCCTAACTTCTATTTAACTTACCTGTGGCTCTTGTTCAGAGATTTTTAGAAGTAGTTACAGTATCTAGTTTCTCTGATTCTGTTAGGAGGCAAGAGGAGTTCTGGAAGAAGTTGAGAGAGTGAGTGTAAAAGGCTTTCCTCTGAGGTTCAGTACTACATGTGAAATCAAGATGGCCAGCAATGGAACAGCAGTGGTGACCTGCAATGGATGTGATGGATGTTCTTTTTCCTGCCTCAACACCGAAGAGATTTCGAGTGTCTGAAGTGCAGGTTGGTGGCTGTGCTGCAGGAAAAGATTCTTGAATTGGACACTACTGCAACTCAGAGAAGTCATGATCTGGAGATACCAATAACCCAGGTTCAAGGGAGAATGGTGCTGGGAATAAAGGCACCAGAGAGAGAGGAAGTCAGAGCACAGGCCTAAGAGTTCATAATCACCAGAGGCAAGAGGTCGTTGCAGCATTCTCCACACTGGAGACAGATGAGGAAGGTGGGACTGTTCACAAAGGATCTTCCCAACTGGCTGTCTTTCAACAACTGATACACTCCATACACGAGTGAAAGACAGAGCTTGGGTCTGTTAGAGCAGTGGAGAGAAGAGGCTGTGCAGTCACAGCTTTGCTGAAGCCATAGGAGCTTTGATATTTATGGGTAGATTGTGGCATGCAGGAGAAGGGACTTGAAAGGAATAAGTAACAGTGCTGAGCTAAAATCAACGAGCAGATGCAGGTGTCCCAACAAGCAAGGGAGACCAACTGTCTCTCTGGTGCAGAATCAAAGACATGCTGCTTCTATGAGGACCTGAGCATCATTTTCAGTGGTGACCCCACTGCCATCACCAAGACCCCGCATGGATATTTTTTGGGGGGACTGGCGGCAGCAGCCAATGAGTCAACTACAAGAATGAAGAGGTGGATGAGGAAGTGGAGTTAGAAGAGGATGTGGGACATGCAACAGAGTCATCCATTGGTGTGGAAAGGCAGGGCCTATTTTTGACTCTGGAGAGGTCTAGGCACTCCTGACTTTCTAGCTCAGGTGCTCATGCAGCAGGAGACACACTATCTGTTGAGAATGCATTTGCTTTGATATTGCACAGTGATATGAGGAGATTTGAGGTCTCTCATCCTTTGTTATATGGTAGAGGGGGAATAAGGAATAGAAATTAATAACAGAGGCTGTGGAAAAATGTGTTGATGTACATGGAATGTCCCGGGAATTCTACATCTCTAGGAAATTTTGTGTAGGTACTCAGCAAGGTTCCTTGGAAGAACTGCTTTATTTCTCCCTTCTCTGTAGAAAACTTTGCATGCCATCCAGCAATTGTTTCTGCAGGGACCACAGCAGTAAACAGACAAGCAGCATAGCTATTTGATGTGAAGATGCATGCAGCCTGTGGAAAAGGGTGCCAACATTCCGAATACTCTCCTTAGGCATATGTAGTGCCCCTCTTCCCAAACTGCCCAGACCCCTTGCCCCTTCTTGCTTCCTTATCCCTCCCTCACCACCAAATTCAGCATATTTGAGTATCTCACTGTGTTCTAGCAAAGGAGCAGTGAGAAAAAGCTGTGTGAACTTTTATGAATACTGTCTTTGTTCATTGTCATGCTGGCTTCTGCCGATGTGCCCTTGAGTACCCACTCCTCCGCACTGGTGGAGCACCTCCTTCAGTGAACCAGGAGGAGTAAGGAGGATATGTTTTGTGAAGTGTTGCAGTCAAGTTACAATGTGTAATGAAACAAGAGTGTGGAAGGAGACAGTGAATGAAAAACTCAAGCTGGAAAGCCTGGAAAGGAGAGAGCTGTAGGACAGGATGATAAAACTACTGTAGGGACAGACAGACATGCTGAAGTCATTCATTACATTGCAGCCAGTACAGAACTCCATTCCATTCCCTTCCCTTCCCAAACTCTCTCACTGCATTCTTCACATGCTCTCACTCCGTAACAATCCCTGTGCACTCCATGCCTGGGGACAAACATCACAATGAAAACTGGAGTTGCACACAGCTGTGAGAACCACAACCAAGAGACTGTTTCTCATTGTCATGTCCTCTGACTGAAAATTTGTGTTTTGTGCTGTCATTAATCTTCAATCTTTGAAATAAAATGAATCTTTATTTTTGTCACACGTTAGTTTGTGCTAACACAGTGTCTATTGACAGGAATATTTGCTCAATACAATTAATACTCAGGAAATATACATTACAGGTTTCAAAGTGGTAGCTGTGTTAGTCTGTTTCAGCAAAAACAATGAGGAGTCCTCCTGAGGTACTTTAAAGACCAACACATTTATTTCATGAACTGAAACCCACATTGTCAGATGCAAAGCCATCTATTATTTCCTGCACATAGCCCAGTGTCACAGTCTTTCATAGCAGGAGGTGATTAATGGTCCTGCACATTTGCATCACTGGAACCAACACAGTGGACTTTCCAACTTCAAAATCACTCTCAACTAATTGGTAACAGTTTGGATTTGTCAACTTCCACACAGAGATCACCACTCACTTTTCCATTGTGAGTGCAGCTCTTATTATGGTGTCTTTGTGTTGCAGGACTGGGGTGAGCACCCCACACATTTTCAGGAAGGTGGCTTTCACCATCTGAAAGTTCCTTTCCTCATCCCATACATGCATTAGAATGTGATACCAGTACTCAGTGCTTATTTCTCAAGCCCAGTACAGACGGTCCACCATGTGCAGCTGCTCTGTAAATGCCAGCAGAAATCTTGAATTGTTTTTTTCCCCATTGAATACAGCATGCCAGGCACCACAGATAAACTTTGTATTTCCCAGATCATGAAATACTGTAGGACGAGCTGTGTTGTGTTCATAACACTCAGTTCAGATTCCATGCTGCCAGACATAGATGTCAGGTGCACAGTATACCAGGGCTGTTACAAAATGTGGCCAAAATAAATTAGGAAGCCCAAGGATTGATGGGAGGAAGAGAACATGCCCCCATTATGCTCTGTAATCCATTCCCAGAGGCAATGAATTGCACAGTGGGATAGCTATCCATGATGCAATGTTCTGGCTTTGCAAGAGCACCAAGTCTGGATGCACTGCACCAACACAAGGAGCATTATGTGGCTGTGCACAATGATGTCTTTAAAGCAACTGTAACATTAAAGCAGTAAGTTAAGTCAACTTATTTCTGCAGTGTAGACAAGGCATAGGACAGAGTAGGAAAAGCATGCAGAGGCAGTTAATTGTTTATGTACAATCAACTTTATCTGTGGGATGTGAGATCAAAAATCATGTATCTCTTTCAGTTGTTTGATAAGAAAAATCTATGTATTGCAGCACTGACTCAGAACTGAGTTCTGTACTGAAAGACCAATTTGTTTTCCATGGTGGAGTTATGGTAAATTCTAGCTGTGGAATATAGGTTCCTTAGAGGGGGAAAAGGTGGGCTTAAGGGTATGTCTAAACTACAAATTCTACAGCAGCATAGCGGTGGTATTGCAGATATATTACTGTAGTGTAGACACTTAATACAATCACAGGAAAATGGTTTCCCCATCACTGTAGGAAGTCCACCTCTTTGAGAAGCTGTATTTAAGTCAGCAGATGTGGTGTTTATATTGAGGCTTAGGTAAACTTAAAGACATCTCTCAAGGCTGTGAGTGATATAGCTAGATCACTTCAGTTTTAGGTGTAGACCAGGTCTGTGAGGAAAAATAGAGACTGCTTTGCTTCAGGAGCAGCAGCATAAAGTAACTGGTCAACAATTGTAATACTTGGTACCTTTCATTCAAGAATCTCAGAGGCTCTTTTACAAAGGCTAAGGCCAGGTCTACTCTACACACTTTAGTATAACTATGCACATGGAATGTGAAAATCCCCATAGTTATATTGAATTTAGCCTCCTGTGGAGACAGTGCTATATTGGCAGGAGAGTACCTCTCAATGACATAGCTACTGCCCCTTGGGGAGATAAAGGTATTAAGCGAATGGGAGAGCTCTCACCCATTGGCTTAAGTATCTTCATCAGAAGTGCTACAGTGGCGAAGTTGCACTGATGCACCTGCCCTGATGACAATCAGTAGTAGACCATCCAAGATTCACAAAACCCTGTTGATACTGTTAGTCATTTAACAAGTAGTTAAACTGAGGCACAGACAAATGAGATGGGCAAGTCATCCAGCAATTTAGTAACAGATTTAGGAGGAGAACCTGGGAGCCGAGTTCCCTTGTTTTCTACTTTCACCACTGGCACATGCATTGAAGACTTTGAGGTATTCAGATACATGACTAGCTATGCTAATAAAAACAAGTAATAACGCAGACATGGAGCCATATACAAATACACTAGATATAGAGATTGTGATGGTTGAGGTGGAAATGAAAGACAAGAAGAGTTGTTGGGAGCGGGGCTAAGATAAAGCTGTGAATGACTGTATTACACTAATAGCAACAGAGCACTGGAGATGGATTGATTCCCTTTGCGCTGTTCAGGTGCTGATCCAGAAGCACAGAAATAACAATCTCACAATGGCAGGACAGTTGACGTAACAGTATTATTAATATGGGACATATCAAGAACCACTCATTTTAATAATTACTAGGCAATTGTTAACATTAGAAGGAACTTGCACACACTATTAAAACTAATGCTTCAAATTGTTTCCTCCCTCCCCCACATTAATTTGCACATTGAGAGGTCATGTACAGAAGAGAGGCTCAACCACATTCAGGGCACTATCCTGTCTCCAGCTGGCGATGTATTCTCTGAGCTTCCCAGAAATGGGAAGCTCAGAGAATACATGTGCTGGGAAATGGAGAGAAGACTGGGCAGGTGGAAGGCCAGATTAGGGATGTGGATGCAAATCTTCCTACTTACCATACTGGTAATATTATCCTGCAGAGAAAATATAGGTGCAAGTCATAAATTCTACAATTAGAATCATAATAAACAAAATCCCCCTGACATTTCCCCACCAAACAGACTCTATGCTGAGATCCCCAACCTCTTCCAAGCAAAAGAGGAGAGATTAGCTTGGAAGTGTGTCCCAAAGAGGACTTGGGTCTTGATAATTTCTCACTTACACCTTGGCTATGCTGGTGGTGGCATGCAGGTGGCAGGGAAAGACTTTGGCAACACCCCACTTTTGGAAACTTTCACTGTATGAAGAAGTGCTTCAGCAGTGGGACACTATACTGCTAAAAACAGCAGCATAGATGTGCGAGGTACTGCTTGGCCATGTACAAAGCCAGGTAGGGTATGTACCTTGTGGATGCATATGTAGGGCACTATATTCTACTCTTGTAAGCAGTGCCTCACTGTCTACACTGCTGTTTCTACCCAATGCCCATGGACGTGCAGTGTCTGTCTTCTACATTTTACTTTAAGTATAGCTGTAATGCCAGAAGATCCTGGTCATCTGTGGGCAGAATTGTACCTGTGACCTCTGGAGCTTAGTGCATGAGCCTCTCCTACATGAGCTAAAAGCCAGTTGGCTATTAAATAAGGTTGTAGAGCAGACTTATTATTCTCTCTGTAAGTGGTTTTGGTGCCACTAGATGGGACAGTACACCACACCCAGAGGGTGTTTGGGTTATATAGATGTGCCTTTACACCAATGTGAAATCAGGAGTACTCCTTTGAAATTGACATTATACCAGAAATGGGTAATACAGTTCGTCAGGGTTAGCCCCTTGTGGGCTGCCAGATGCTTTATTTATCAGAGCATCTGCAATGAGAGTCCGTCACAGCTCTCATTGGCAGCAATTCACTGAATTTCATACTATAAGACACCCAAACAGAGTTCCTTGGTAGTAGTCCCTATCTATTTGAACCTACTTTGAGAACCTCAGCAGGTTCAGCATAAGAAAGAGGCTGTTTTTCAGCAAGGATTCGAAAATATATGTCTTTATTGGCTGTGTGTGTCAACATCTTCAACTGCATGCATAGATCCCAGAGCTTAAAATGAGAATTTCTAGTACTTTGTGTGTGTGTGTGTGTGTGTGTGTGTGTATGTTTGTATTAGCAGGTGGATATGTGTGTTAATTCACGCATGTACATATTCACCTGTGCACACTTCTGTTTGCACTTCTTCGAGGGGCTAGCACATTTCCATGTGCCCTCTGTACGTGTGATTAAATATTAATTAGGCTTCTAATATAAGCATGTGAGTTCACAGGCCCCAGTGCCACATAAATAATGCATGAGGTACCCGAAGGCTTAGCCTGAAAAGCTGATTGGCCACCTTGGATTTGTATAATTATGAAGTTTCATTATTAACAGTGGAAGCAGTAGAGAGATTTGCCTAGCTTGAGGGACTTTGAAAGCATAAGCTGTCTCATTAGGGAAAAAGGGAATAAGGCATAATATGCAAACTTGTTAGCAAAAAAAAAAAAAGAATAAAAATTAAGCATAGTTCTTTAATAGGAATACTGTGTGTGTAAATATTTTTAAGTGTATGAGAAGATTAAAATTCAGATATTAGAGGTCTCTACTGTACCTTTTAAAACAGTTTCCTTTTATTTGGAAGACACTTTGCTTCAAAGCATTTGTTCTCAATATAAAACAATCTTTAATATTTTACTGAAAAATCCACAGGTAGCTTAATGGGTTCTGCAAAGTGAATGGTACAGAGGTGAGAGAGAATGAAGACAGTCCAGGGTTCTTGCTAGAGTATGTGTTGTGCATGCAATTAAATCTCAAGGTCAAACAATTTACAGACAATTACTTTTCTAACATCTCCAGAAATGCCTGCTTACACGTCTTTAATTTTAAATGATACTGATATTCCAATTCTCCCCAAAGGTTAATGCTGACTAAATCCAGCTGTGACCTGACACGATGCGACAGCACAGTGCCTAATTATCCTCTGGATAGTCATTTACTTTAAACCATTAAAGGAACAGGCTGAGAGGAAGATTTAGGACCCTGAAAAAATGTTAGCCTGACTCTTTCTTCTTGAAGATGGGATGGGCAAAAAATAAAAATAAAATCTTGCTAAATGTTAGCCATTTGCTTTGATGGCAGAAAATTGTTCATCCCACTCTTAGTTTTTTTACAGGTTAAATTGCTAACTAGTTCATTTTATCCATTGCCTACGGCTGGCGCTAAATGTCAGTGACAAATTTTGTACTTGTCTTGAAGAGTGAATTAAGTTATGCACAAAAGCTATAGTGCTCTTTTTAAGATGAGTGAATTGCAGAGGGAAAAAAAGTTGCTCTTTTGAAAAAAGGATTATTTCGATTAAAGGCCTTTTCTATTGTGGCAGAAGACAGGTAGTAGTTTAAGATAATTCCAACAGTTACCTCCCACTGAGGCTGCAGTCCTTTACTAAAAATTTCTTTAAGAGCACTTGTGTCAGATTATATAGCATGATTATTATCATAGGGCCATTTGAGACAGTAAGGGAAAAAACAATTACAGAAAACGGCAACTATTATTCATTAATTGAGCTAAAACTCTTATTCTCTTTCTGTAGGGTCAGCATTCCATCACTATCATGCAAACCTTTATGTGGTGTATTGCGATAGTAATTATTTTTTAAGAAGACAAATATTTTCTGCCAACATTTTGTTCAGAAGATTATATTTGGAAGACCTGGCACAGACTTCACAATCATCTGGTTTTAGTTGTTTGGCAGTGATGCTACTCCATCATCTTTGAGTAAATAAAGTATCTAAGACTGATTGTTAACATCATATTGTTTGAAAGTCTAAGCTGGTTTACTGTCCCCAGGCTAAACCTAAGGGAGTTTCTACATATTCTTATTTTACTGATTTTATTTTCATGTGCAGTATGTCTCTTTATTTGAAAATCCAAAGAGTTAAGACCAGACTATGTATCAGAGTACTGTTACCATGAGCTTTCTGAAAAACATTAATCACTCCAGGCATTTGCAATAACTCCAGAATCCTCCTCTACTTACAAATACAGAGACCCTGGCACTGCAAACCCAGTAGTGGGGTAATATTATTTTTTGGATTATGATAATGCCTATAAATCCCAGCTATGAGCAGGGTCTCATTGTTCTAGGAGCTGTACAAATATACAATAAGACAGAGATTATGCCCTGGATCTTTTAAGGGAACCAACACATTTTTGGTGGAAAATTTTCTATCCTCAATGTGTACAGAAATGTCTTAGGGGGTAGCCGTGTTAGTCTGTATCTGCAAAAACAACAAGGAGTCCTGTGGCACCTTAGGGTACATCTAGACTGCAAGCTTCTTTCGAAAGAAGCTTTTTTGAAAGAGCTCTTTCGAAAAAGCTTCTTTCGAAAGAGAGCATCCACACCTCAAAACTGGATTGAAAAAACGATCTGCTTTTTCGAAAGAGAGCGTCCAGACTGCAAGGATGCTCTCTGAAAAGAAAGCCCTGATTGCTATTCACAGAATGACCACCAGGGCACCTGTGCTTTTTTTGATTGCCTCTTCTTTCGAAAAATGTCCCTGTTCTGCTTCCACACACGCCTTTTTTCGAAAGAGCTATTTTGAGAAAGGCATTCTTCCTCATAATTTGAGGTTTACCAATGTTTAAAAAAAACCCTGTGTTCTTTCGATTTAATTTCGAAAGAATGCAATTGCAGTGTGCATGCAGGTGAAGTTTTTTTGAAAAAAGGGCAGTTTTTTTGAAAATACAATGTAGTCTAGATATAGAGACTAACAGAATTATTAGGGCATATGCCTTTGTGAGTAAAGCCCACTTCATCAAATGAATTGGAGTGGAAGTTACTGAAGCAGGGATATATATAAGAAAGAAGTTGCTTGTGTTAATGAAGCTAATCAAGTCAGGGTGGAGGTGGGTCATTCATAGCATTTGGTCTGGAGATGTGAATATCCAGAGTGGGGAAATTGCCTTTGTAATGTATTAGCCAGTTGAGATCTTTATTCAGTCCTAGCTTGATAGTGTTGAATTTGCAAATTAATTCCAGGACAGCTGTGTCCATTTGTAACCGTTTTTTGAAATTCTTGTAAAAGGATGGCTACTTTCAAACCATTACTGAATGTCCAGGGATGTAAAAGTGATACCCTGTAGGTTTATGTGTGCTACCATTCCTGATATCTGATTTGCGTCCATTTAGTCTTTGGTTCTTAATACATATAAAAAACAGAGGCACATCTAGCACTAGGCATAAGCTGGGAATCAGCTGATTCTCGGCTCGTGCCTGGTCCCCGCTACCTTCCTGCCCCCCATGGAGATGGTGCTGAGAGGAACCAGCTTTTAACTCAGCTCCCTCCAGAACCAGCTCCTGCTCCCCCTGATGGAGGCAGCAAGTGGTGGGAAGTGACTAATCGAGGGATTAGTTGACTATCCAATAAGCTTTTGCTTATCGAATAGTTGACTAATTGCTTCCATCCCTAGTTCTTAGTTAGCTCTGTGATTACACAGTGGAGAAAGAAGGGTTAAATGGTGTCTGGAACCCTTAGGCAAAGCCCACATCACCAGGTAGAAACACCTGTTCCCATCCCTTCTTATCTCAGCTGGGCTTTATCAGCCTTGCCTAGTGAGTACAGTTCAGCTGAGGGTGTGTCCCTCAATCAGGGCATGTTCAGCACTGTTTTGCTGCTCTTGATTCACACAACAAGCAAAACAACCTTTTATTACCCCTGCATCTCAGTAACAGAGTGACTTGGGATCCAACATCAGCTAAAAATGATCATTTGGGAAAGTACCTCCATAATGCTGCACACCTAGGCATAGTGGGTGTGTCTATGCAAACCAAGGTTAGTTTTTGAAGTCTTCTCTAACAGCTGTTTTCTGGAGGTCAGGGTCGGTTGTCATTCAGAACCTATTTACATATTTGAGCCATCTTCACACACTCAGAGGACATTTCTTCTTCTAAGAGGGTGATCTTCCCCCTGGGAAGAAACTGGACAAGGTTTGCCTGGTGTGGAATCCAGCACCATGCATCCTGATGGCAGACTTTTTTTGTTTTGCCCACCCTTTTCCCTTCAGTATTTCAGATACTCGGATGCAAGCACATCAGTTGTTTTTTGTGAAGTGCTTTTTTGTTGTTGAGATTCCAACTCTGAAGGGGAATGAAAGAGAACATGTTGCCATACTAGTTTCTTTTTCTTTTTCTTTCAAATTCTCTACAAGTAGCCTGGAAATGAATGTTCCCATATGTTTGGCAGAAACTCCTGTGGGGACCAGAACCTGTATAAATGCAAGAGCAAAGTCAGATTAGTTTAATTTAGCTCTTTAAAATATTGTCTTGGCATGTGAAATGTTCTAATACTAAGGGCACTATATAAATATTAAGGTGTTCACCAAAGCCCTCCTCACCTATTTCACCACCCCTGTAAATCCATTGAAAGTTTTATTATTCAGGGGTTGGTAGATGGGCAGAATGGAGTGAAAGCTACAGAATGATTTAACACTGTGGGAACTTAATCAATAAGACTGTTGCAGAGGGCTCCCAGGAAAGTGTTGTTTTCCATCCAGATGATAATGAGGCAGGCTAACAGCAACCTCTGGAGGAGAAAACCTGGAGCAGCGATTCTGTGGTGCAGCCAAGTTAGTTGCTAATTGATAGTTCTGAGGCCAGTGGGATACCTTTTGGCCCCTCTGTTACTTGCAAGTTTTTCTGTGCTTTGTCCCATGTGTCTTTTTCACCATTGGGGTAGGATGGATTAGATTCTGAATTAGAATCTATGGAGATGTAAATAGTTATCCTGTGTGCTAAAAATCTGATGGTTTCTTTCTGTTTTTCCTCCTGTTCATGGCATTACCTGCCTCGTGTATATACCACTGGATCTATCCAGTGTTATGTTCAGGAGCAGTCCGCTAGAAGAGGTGATTATACTGTTGTGTAAGACATAGGGGAGGGAATCTTTAATGCATTTTAAAAAATTCCCATGTCTCTCTTCTTTTTCTTTGTGAAAATGTCAGATGGCTGTGCTTTTTTTGGTGTTTGAAATTTAGTTGCCACTTGTGGGTTCACTTAAAAAATACCACCCAAACCCAGACTTGTTAACTGTATAACCAATAATAATAATAATTGCAGACTGAAGAAATTATAAAGGACATCAAATCTCCATACTGTAAGAGAGCAGGAAAGATTGTTTTCCCTATAGACAGCACTAAGTCTTCAGAATAAATGGAATTATTGGGAATTCATGCCTTTCTCTGTGGCAGAGTAGATGGAGTAGGACTCTGATATGGTGGGGGCAGTCCTATAATCTGATAATAATTTACACTTATCTAGCATGTACCACTGGATCTCTCTAATACTAATAAGATCACACTCTTATGGTCCCCATTAACAAAGTATCTGAGCACCTCACAATCTTCCATATATTGTCAGATGCTCTCTGTGAAATAGGGAGATATGATTTCTGTTTTTTCAGAAGGGGAACTGAAGCATACAGACTAAATGCCTCGCCTGTAGTGGAGACTCAAACTGAGCTCTTCCAATTTGATTTCTCTTTTACAGTTACATAGCATTACATTTTATCTGTGAACCTGAAAACACTTCACAGACAATAAAACATTTGCACCATCACAGTAGGGTAGGTAGTGTGGTTTTTACACTCAACTGAAGTACAAAGACAGATGACTCTAAGGCAGGCACACAGTGAATTGGGACAGAATCACTAGTTCAGGCTTCCAGTCCTGTGGTCTAACCACTATATCACTTCCTTCCCACCAAATGATTTACTTCAAGTTTCTTGAAAGGCTTTTTTCCTCAAATGCACTCATATAACAGACTTGGTTCAATATGTCAAAGGCTGGGGTTTGAGCAGATGAATAAAATTCTCTAAATTGATGATTAGTTGCATTTGATATTAGTAATTTTTAAAAATTATCCTGACTATATAATGTATCTCGTCTCTGTGCTAGGCTTGTGAATATACTTGCAATCATCAAAGGGAAAGCAATGGAGCAACTGCATCTGTATACCAATGTATTTTTATTCTCAGTTTCACAACAAAAGCCCCTTGAGATGAGTGTTCATTTGATTTTTGCTGATCTGAGAGGTCTGAATCATCTTTGATAATTCAGCACAGCAGATCAAGCTTGACAGTACTACACATGGAAAATATCACATTAACTAGATCTGAAAAGTCTCGCACCTTTTAAAAAAGAAATATTTAAATGGCATTTTGGGGAGGTAATATAAGATATGTTTTTATTGGATTTCCAAAATAATTCTTAACAATGGCATTCACAAAGTTTTGAATAAGAATAGTCTGTGTATTTACAGGGTACATAGACTACTCTTGTGTTTTTCCGAATATTAAATTGATTCATTCAAAGCTGCCTAGGTGATTTGATTAGGATGATCAGTTCCATTGGGAATTAGGCATCTATATCCTCTTCACAGCTTTGAATATCTGAGCCCCAAAATAGTACATTCACAACAGAATCTCTGGTTAAATAAATCTGGCATAATAACAGGTAGGCTGCTGGTGTGCTGACATGTCAGCCTATCATACCGGCCAATATTGCCTCATTGGTTCTCTAGGCTCACCTCTAGGCTACGTCTAGACTGCTGGCTTCTTTCAGAAGAATTTTTTTTTCGGAAGAGATCTTCTGAAAAAACATCTTTCAAAAGAGAGTGTCCACACACAAAAGCGCATTGAAAAAGTGATCTGTTTTTTTTTTAAAGAGCGTCCAGACTGATTGGACACTCTCTCACATAAAAGGCCACCCAGAACCACTTCAGGCAGGGCATTAGGTCAGCAGTTGCTTCTGGGTTCTGTTGCCTAAGGCTATCTCAGACCCGTGTTTAAAGAGACCCCCTGGACAGCCATTTCTCAGGTTCTGCTGCCTGCTTGCCTACCTCTCTGAGGGACAGCAAAGACTGTGCAGTGCATGCTTTGGTTGCCCATCTTTTGGACACCACAGCATTCTTTTTGCTATGGAGCTGGAGCTGCCTCTGGGCATGTGATGGCCCCACACAACCATGCTGCAGGTTCTGCAGCAGTTGTGCAGACTGTCTTGATGGTCCTGCCCCAGCTCAACTCTGAGCTCATCTGTGAGTCCCTTTGCCTGGATGCGGGAGCAATGCCCTTGCACCCACACCCCGTGGTGGAGAGATTATTATGGAGGCTGGACACCAGTTCTGACTGGTGGAACTGGCTGGTGATGGAGCAGTGGGACGACCAGCAGTGGCTCAACAACTTCTGCATGAAAGGCCACCTTTATGGAGCTGTGTGCCTGGCTCACCCCTTTCCCTCTGATGACGCGACACCCACCTGTGGGGAAGTCCACCATCAGGGCCCTCCTCATGGAGGTAAGGCATTCCTGGGCTGCAGTCCCTGAAGGGGGGGGGAGTACTGGAAAGGGGGGACCCTAGTGAAAAGGGAGGATGGGAGGGTGCGGGGATGACCTGGGGGTGGAGGGGAAGCCCCATCCCTGGGGGGTTGTGCCATGCCACCTTCACACAGCTCTGCTGCTGGGGGGGGGCGCCTCATAGGGGGTGTCTCCTGAGGTGTTTGAGGGGGGGAAGGAAGGGGGCGGACACCTCCCCAGGGCTCAGGCACTCCCTCTCATTCTCTGTTTTGTTTGTTTCTTTGTCTCCTTCTGCAGGTTGTGAGGGGCATCAACTCCATCCTGCTGCGCAGGGTCATCCACCTTGGAGACCTGGACCCCATCACCACAGTATTCACCTCCTGGGGTTCCCCAATTGCGGGGGAGCCATTGATGGAATCCACATCCTGATCTGCACACTACATCATCAAGCCACCCAGTACATCAACAGGAAGGGCTATTTCTTCATGGTGCTGCAGACTCTGGTCAACCACCATGGACAGTTTTTGGACATTTTTGTCGGGTGGTTGGGCAGGGCATGATGCCAGCATATTCTGAAACTCCAGCCTCTACCACAAGCTGGAGGCTGGCACGTTCTTCCTCCAGCAGGACTTTCGTGTGGGGGACATCCAGATGCCACCGTGCATCATTGGGGACACAGCCTACCCACTCATGCCATGGCTCATGAAGCCTTACACTGTCCACCTGGACCCGAGCAGGGAACGGTGCAATGTGCACCTCAACTGGGCCTGCATGCAGGTGGAATGCATCTTCGGGCACCTCAAGGTACGGTTCAGGTGCTTCCTGACTCGCCTAGACGTGAGGGAGCACAACATCCTCAAGCTGGTCGTGGGATGTTGTGTTCTCCACAACATTGTGGAGAGCAAGGGGGAGGTCTTTCTCCTGGGGCTGGCCACGAAGGGAGGGCCTTTGAGCAGGCGCAGACAGCTGCCATCTGCCAGGCAATTCAGGCCAGGGTGTGCATCTGGGAGGCCCTGAGGGAGAATCTCTCTGAAGGACCCCAGTAACTGTCCCCAGGGCCTCCCCACTAGGGGCCTCTGCCTTGCCCCTCTATACCTTTCCAGCCACAACTCCTCCCTTCTCCCTTTCCCCGGACTTTCAATAAACACACCAGTTTTGAGTGGAACCACAAAAACTTTTTATTTTTTTCAAATAACAGTCACTGGGGAGGAGGGGGGGCTGAGAACCTGGAGGGGAGAGGGAGGAAGGGGGCAGAGAACCTGGAGAGGGGAGAGAGGAGGGGGGTTCAGAGCTGGGAGTGGTGTGTGGCTGGTGGAGCTACCTCAGGTCTGGGGACCTCGGCGAACTCAGGGATGGCTGGGGCCTGGGACCATAAGAGGGTGGGCAGGATGGAGGACTGGAGCGGGGTCAGGGATGGCTGGGGAAGCTGGGGGAGGGGCATAGGAATGGCAGGGGGAGCTGGAGTGGGAACTGGGGCTGGAGTGGGGACAGGGGCTGGACTTGGGAAAGGCACTAGGGGACAGGAGCTGGCGTGGAGAGGGCTAGAATGGGAACAGGAGCCGGGTGTGCCATCACTTCCTGGCTGGTGGCACACAAGCTTTTGCCCTGCCGCACAAGCTGGTCCCACATTCGGTTGTTCCACTCGACATCATCCCAGATCTTTTGGGCCAGGGTTTGTTGCATATCACGCAGGACAGCTGCATGCTCCCTCATGAGGTCCTCGTGGATCCTCCTGTGCTCCTGGAGTTGGGCGGCTGCCTCTGATAGCATGGATCGCCCCTCAGCAATGGCTGGTTCAGCTGTGGAGGAAAATAGGAAAAGGTGGTCAGTCATCGATGCAGACACTGTGCATGAGGCCATGCCCTCCTGTGTGAGCAGTGACCAACAGTCCTCTGGCCAGAGGATGGTGATGTCTTGTGAGCTAGGCCATGTGTGACCTACACAGCAGGACCTGCCTCACAGAGGCCCCGAGGTACCCAGGGGACCACGCTTCCCGCTACTCCCCACCCCCATCCCATGGACAAGTAGGCAAGGGAAGTGTCCAGCCACAGTGGGATCCCATGGGTGGGACAGGTGCCCGGAGCAGCTTGGTCTTCCATGGGGACTGCACACACACCTGTACCTGGTAGCGCTGTCCACGAGAGCGGGTGGTTCCTCGAGCATGCAGGCATGGCCATGTGCTGTGTGCAGCACTCCTTGGAGTGCTTGAGGTCATGCCTGTGCCCTTGAGTCCAGCCTGCTTCCAGAGGTTTCTCATGGTGGGAGGGCGTCCCCCCCAGGGGTCAGACATGTGTGAGGCCTCCACACAGCCTGTTAGCATGAGCCTGTGGGTGCTCTGGGGCTAGCTCCTGAGGCCGTGTGGTGCACACTGCCACTGCACGTGCTTGCACATGCACGGAGTGCAGCATGCTGCCCAGCCCAAGCGATGATCGCTCCCCATCCCCTCTGCACCTGCCCCTCCTGTCCTGTGTGTGTGTGTGTGTGTGTGTGTAAAACTGACAACACTCATCTGATGATCCCTCCCCGGCGTCAGAGGGAGATGTCCAGGGCCTGGGGTACTGGCTCCAGGGTGAGGGTGACCATACTAGCTGTGTCCTCCTCCTCCTGCAGCTGCTGTTCATCCTCTTCCTCCTCCTCATCAAGGAACTCTGGCCAGGTGACCACAGGTGTCTTGAGTCCCAAGTCCACTGTTACAGGTGGGGAAAGGGCTTCACCACCTCCAAGGATTCTGTGCAGCTCCTCGTAATATGGGCACTAGTGTGGTCCTGCCCTGGAGCGAGAGCTGTGCTCCCTGCCCTGGCGTATCTTGGCGCAGCTCTTTGACCTTGCTCCTGACTTGGTCCAAGGTGCAGGGGTGGTGTCCCCTCTCAGCTAGAGCCTCGGCCATCCAGCCATAAATGTCAGCATTCTGCCTCTGGGAGCGGGGATCCTGAAGGGTGGCCCCCTCCTCCCACAGCTCCCGGAGGGACAGGATCTCTACCCCAGACCAGGAGGATGCATGGTGTTTGCTGCCCCTAGGTGGGTCCTGGGAGCCCTGAGCTGCTCCCTGTGAGGGACAGGGGGGCCTCAGGGGGCTTGTTGCTCGGCCATACCTCTGAGTTGTGTGGCAGGGAGAGCCATGCGATCAGGGTGCTGCTCCACACCAGCTTCCTGCCACAAGGCTTGTCCCAGGTGCCTGCAGCTTTAAGAGGGACCAGAAGACAGGAACTATAGAGTTGTGATTAGTATGGATGGACTGTCCACCAGGGCACCTGTGTTATTTCCTGGAGGCCTCTTCTTTCAAAAGAAAACCCTCCTCCCCGTCCACACACGTCTTTTTCTGAAAGAGCTCTTTCGAAAAAGGCATTCTTCCTCATAGAAAGAGGAGTACCACTGTCAGAAAAACCCCTCAGTTCTTCCAATTTACTTTCAAAAGAATGTAATTGCAGTGCGGACATAACTCAAGTTTTGTCGGAAAAACCGCCTTTTTTCCGACAAAACTCTGTAGTGTAGATATACCCTTAGTCTGTCTGTATCATAATGTATTGGATTGTCCTCTGGCCGACAGGTCTGTGAATCTTAGGTTGGTCCATCTGCTATGGATATTTACACTTAGATCATACGCTCTTTGGGATTGTATTTTTCTTGCGTTTGCACAGTGCCTAGCAAAACTGGATTCTGTTCTGTGACTGGGGATCCTAGTTGCTGCTGTAATATAAATATTATTTATTATTATATCCTAAAATACAGTCCTATAAATGATCCTTTCATGCTCAATTTTTCATTTAGTGACTTATGATGCAACAGATTTTATATCATATTCATATTGGTTTTAATTTAAAAATTAATGTACAAATAAAATAAACATCTACAGTCTGAAGACAACAGCTATGCTTCTACTGAAAACGTATGTTAAAGTGGAACATATGTGTTTTCCGTAAGTTACAGTGCAAGTAAGCTTTGTCAGTTGCACTATTGATTTCAGTACTGGTCAGCACTTCATTATATCATTATTACTTATTTGTTTTGTGATACAGACGAACTGCCCCAGTCATGAACCAAGATTCCATTAAGCTAGGCGTTGTACAAACGCAGAACAAAAAGATGATCCTATACTGATGATGAACCCAGAATGTCTTTGTTTGTGCAACTGTGTATTTTCTTTTAAACAGGACATAAGCATGTCTGAAATATAAAGGCACTAAAATGTATGGGGAACCTAATAAAAATGGAACCCAACAAAAAAACTTGCGATATTCAGGAAGTTTTGTGAAGTTTATGAAACCATGCGTTTTCAAAGAAAAATTGTGACATGAATGTTTCATCTAAAAAGATATGGGTGAGAAGGACAAAATTAATGAGAACAAGATTTAACTATTAAACTCCCTTGACTCATTTGAAATATTGACTGGAGAAGCACTTCTGATAAAATATTTAGACCATACATTAATATAATGAAATGATCTATTTTTCTTTCTTTGAAGGTTCTTAAATCTTTGTGTAATTTATCATTGAAAAACAGATTGTTAGCCAGGGTCACGTGACAAAATAATCCCAGATATTTGACATAAAAAAAGAAAAGAAAAGAAAAAAGAAAAGAAAGGGAAAAGGAAAATTCACTAGCTGCAATATCACCCACAATGGGTACATCTAAACTACATCCCTCATTTTTTGAGGGTTACAGAATCTTTCGAAATGGGGAATTTCTGTTGAAAGATCCCCATCTTGACCGCGTGTTTTTTTTCTTCTAAAAGTGGCTTTTTGAAAAAAAAGATGCGGCCGCCATTATGTAAATGAAGCATGGGAAATTCAAATCCTGGTTTCATTTACAATTTCGGTGCATCTAATTTACATCACTTTATCGAAAAAGGGATGTAGTTTAGATGTACCCAATGTGTGGAGGGGGGCCGACTTGCAATGTTTCAATCTGGTCTTCCCTAGTACTTGAGTGTGCGTGTTATGTATGGTATAGTGTCTTGATGCCATGTCTAATATAATCCTAACTTTGTGACAGACATTAATGAAAACATGGTATTTCCAGATGAAGCTGATGTTGAATACCTTGGCAGAAGAGATAATTTCCTTATCCACTTCCCTAATGAGTCTATGTTGTTATGGACTTTCCTCATCTATGAATCTTGTTGTAGTTTTTATAAGGTTTTGCAACAGTATTACATTTCTTAGAGTGTATTTTATGGTTAGTGAATGTACAGCAGACCAGTTCATCATATCCAAGGCCTTCCAGTTTGCTAGCTCTGGGTCCAGTTAAGCTATTCTCTTGTGGAGGGGGAAAGTTGTTTTACATGGAACATGAGAATGGCTCATATTGGGTCAGACCAAAGGCACTCAAGTGTTGTGTTCAATTTGGGATACCACAGTTTAAGAAAAATATGAACAAATTGGAGAGTCCTAAAGAGAACAACAAAACTGCTAAAAGGTTTAGAAAAACTGACCTATGAGCAAAGGTTAATAAAACTGAGCATGTTCAGTCTGGAGAAAAGAAAACCGAGGTAAAATCTGGTAACAGTCTTCAAATATGTTAAGAGTTGTTACAAAAAGCATGTGAATTGGTTGTACTTTGTGTCCACGAATAGTAGGACAAGAAGCAGTAGGCTTAGAAATTGAGATTTAGATGAGATTTTATGAAAAGCCTTCTAATTACAAAGATAAAGTACTGAAATAAATTACGAAGGTGGGGAAGGTTGCAGAATGCCCATCCTTGGGGATTTTTAAAGCACATGTTAAACAAATACCTATCAGTGATGGTCCAGGTATATTTTGTCCTGCCTCATTGCAGGAGGCAGGATTACTTCTTGAGCTCTCTTCCAGCCGCACATTTCTATGAGTCTATAAAGGGTCTTATTCTCATGTTAAGAACAGCCAGAGAAGATAAAAAGTGGATATTTAAATAATATACTCCTATTTAAAAGGCCCCTCTATGAGAAATTGATAAAAATTAGAAATGATGAGAGTAGAAGTGGACCTCATATCAAGTGGTTGAAGCCCTATAATTGTTACGCATCATTTACACTGTAAGCAGTTCAAGATGCTTTGGGATGAAAGGCGTCATATAAATGTAAGAAATTATTAATTAATGCAACTCATTAGTTATTTTAAAAGATCTCATTGTTATGGTTGGACACATTTATCCTTTTTCATGGCACACTGCATTAGTAAAATGATAAAAGGTGTTTAATACATCAGCATTTCATTGAAGCATCCTTTTAAATTAAAACAAAACAAAACAAACCTTCATTTGCTGAAAAGAGAACTGTTAAAACCCTTAATCATTAGAGGAGGTGAATGTTAGATGCCTGCGACCTCAAAAGGCTCAGAAGCTAATTCTTAAAATTATCAGTTGACTGCTAAGATTAAAGCCCGTTTTATATGTAGGACAGTACTTCCTGCTATTACAGTGAAGTGGCCTTTGAAATTAGTCCCCAGACAATCTGGTTAAAGCAAGGAGTTTTCTAAGACTGGCGCAGGTGCAAACAGCCAGCTGCAGGTGTCCACTACCAGCTTGACTGCTCAGTCACCATAACAAATTAAAATCAAAAGGCTACCTAAGTCTGAAGTAAAAGACCAATCTCTGTTTAAAACATGAAGAGGAAAAGTACAGTTTTGGTTTCAGTATTAATTCTGTGACAATTCAGAGAAAAAGTCTGTCACAACAGAGCTACTCCATGTCCTAACACAGGTTATTTAAATTTCTTATGAAATTTGTAGGTTTACCCTGTTGCTAATGTACCTAGTCCAGTGTGTAAATTCAAAGTAGCCTGTGAACTGAGTGTCCAATAAAGCTATTAGACTTGCATGTATTCATTATTATTGTTCTGTTTACATTAACATAAAGCAGTTTCTCACCCCAGTCAGATTAGTATAGCAGTCAAGAAAGTGAGGAGCGGGTGTATTAGGTTAAATCATTTTCAGAGCTAGCAGGTCCTTTATGGACTTTTGTTCATTATAGATATAGGAAAACTGAGGTAGGAAATGCAATGCCACAATTCTGCAAAAAACGTAATGCACATGCTTAACTTTATGCATGGTGAATAGTTCAAAGAAGTACTTACAGTATGTAAATTTAAGCCCATGTGTACATCCTTACAGGATCAGGGCTGAAGTGAATTCCATTAGGCTATGGTCAGAGATTGCAACAGAATCATAGTTACATATTTATCTTTAGTGTATTATTATTTATACACTGTTCCTATCTTTAAGTTCTACAAAGCACAGGAGCATTCCAATAATGAAAAGGATACAATAACTCAGGTTGACCCCGCATCAGTTCTCAGTCTCCAAATTCTGAGGTCCATGTCTCTCATTTCCACTTTTCTAAAAGCAACCTGGGTACACTGATATGTTTTGGACTGGGCCTGGAAGGTCCATGAAGTAGGATTCTCTTAACCCAGGGGAGTTGTTCAAGTTCTACAGCCCAGGGAACTTGTGTTTAACAGACTTATCAGCTTCAACGAACAAATTGATCTTAACTGCTTGGTTAAAAATGAGAAAGGAAGTGACCTAAGATGCACAAGACCTAAAAAGATCAAATCCCAACACCTTGAACAGAATTCAGAATCTAGATGGAACCTGATATCATTCTCTCTTCACTGAAGTTTAATGTGCTTCCTGCAGAATGTACTGATAACGGGGAGGGCTGAACTTTGCAAATAGCCCAAATGAGCTTCAGCTGTAATAAACAACTCTGGATTAAGGCCTCTATGCGGCTGAAGTCGACGTACCTTAAATTGAATTTTTCCAATAGTGCTACTGCAGGAGGTCAATGGGAGAAACTCTCCAGTCAATTTCCCTTTTTCCTCATGAAGTACCAGGGTTAACAGTGGCAGCATCAGCATTCAATTTAGTGGATCCTTACTAGACCCACTACATCAAATCCTGGAAGATCCATCTCCACAGAATCGATTTCCGGGTAAATATAGACAAGGCCCAAGTCTCCTGATTCCTCATCTCTGTAGCCAGCCCAATAAAATATTACTCTTTTTTTATGACTAGAGGCAAAAATGTGTCTGTAATACAAGTTGCACCTCTATAAACCAGGACTCTCTGGTCTGGCAACATCTGTGGAAGGACCACAGATGTTCCAGGATTAGAGAGTCCTGGGGTACTGTGTGGGGTGGGGGCAGCAACATGCAGCTAGACTGATCGGGGGCAGGCAGGAACTGGGAAGCCTAGTGCATGGCGCATCTGGCTGTTTGGGGAACTGGGAAGCTGGGTGGGGCTGGCAGCGGGGGGAGGGGGGGGGGGAGAGGGGGCAGAAATGACCTTCCCTGGTCTGGCAAAATCCCTCATCCAGGACCAGTAAGGTCCCAAGGGTGCCGGACCAGGGAGGTCCAACCCGTAGGACTAAATGAAACAAGAAGAATTTAGGATAAATTGCAGAGGGGAAAATTACCTAAAAGAAACAAGAAATTATTAGAAATTAAAAATGATTAAAGTAGAATAGTTTCCCAAGTCCAGAGGATGATGACTTATAATTGTTTTGGATCATTTACCCCTAAAATGGAGAAGGGATTAGAAAAACCATTTGCAGAGAACAATCCTGTGTTACCAGAAATGGCAAAGATCACCTAATAGGTGATTCCCAATTTCTTTGATTTTGTATTATAGATTTCAAAAGCTGCCTTTCCGGATTTACATTTTTTTGAAAATAAAGCATGGGATTTTGATACAGACTTTACTGATGGCAGTTACTCATTGAATTGATAGAACATCCGCTGTGAGTTTCAAAAAGCCAAGACCTGAAATTTTACCCCAACATCTTTGAAGGTTCAACCCATAAGCAGTGCTGCAAGAATTCTGAATTGTATCCATAGAGGTGCATGTTCTCAGTGTCATGAGAAGAATGACATCCATATATGACCAATATTTTGTACCATTAGCCCGGCACTGTTTCCTTAAAAAGAAAATGTCCACTCAGAAATAGAGCGCATAGTATCCAGACTTTTTTTTTATTAGTGCTTTTTTTTCACCTGATACAGCACCTAATTTAGGCCTCAGACAAAAAGAAAATGTATCTTGAATATGCATCACGAGTTCCAAAAATGAAAAGAAATTGGATTTGGATAGCACTTACTCAATAGACAGATATGATACATGGTAAGAAGGTGCACTGTCTGCCCTGTGATAGATTAAACTACTTTGTAGGAAAATTACTGTGAGACAGTCACCACCACCACCGTGGCTAAATCTTTAATAAAATTCTCTTCCATATTCAAGAGCAAGGTATGAAGTACACAATAAGCAGAGTGAAGTAGAATGCCATTTATCAAACCACGGCTAGGTCTGTAATCTCCTGCTTTATCCTTTTTTAGTACTTTATTTGTCTTTATTGTTGCAAGAAGGCACATTTACTCAGGGCAGTGGGCATGCAGTCTTGATAAACCCTTTATTTTAAACTCTACCTGTGTTTGGGATGAGATAGCAGTGCTGTCCCTCCATCAGGGTAATTAGTTCATTTCTTTTTGGTGGTCCTTTACTTGTTATACATTCTCCTTCCCTCCCCCTCTCCCGACCGCTGATCTTGCTTTTATACTGTAGTAAAGGACATCAAAGTCCTGTGGCACAGGACTCCCAAGATGCACTCCATCACTTCATAATGCCTTTCTGAGAGCCTTTTGGCAAGGTGGCTGTATTGGACCATGTTGCATTTGGCCCGCTGGGTGTCATTATATTTTCAGTGTAAAAGGAGAAAAACAATAATTTTCTTCTTAAAAATTTAAAAAAAAAACAGTCCAAATGCTGACTTTCCTAATTTCAGTAATAATTATCACATGCTAAACCCAATTTCGGCTGCTATATCAAATGCTCAAATATTTTGGGTGCCCTGAATATGTAAGAATATCACAACTGCTCTTGGGGCCATGCTGATTTTAAGAGTGGAGGTAGCAGAAGGGTCTTGTGGGCACGAACTATGTGACTTTTGTATGGCTTTTGTGCTGCCTGAATATGCATATTGCCAGTGTGTGCTTCAGCTCTGGGGGTGATTTTTAGTGCCATTATAACCCTTTTCTATTGTTTGAATAGCAGTTTTATGACAAAACATTTATATTCAGCCTGTCTTTATACATAACTGAAAGAGAGCAATCACTGAGAGTGATAAGGCAACAATGGTAATGTTAACTGCATTTATGGAAGCTTGCAGAATTTAAATGGGCATGCAAAAATAGACTTACAATAATTCTCCAACTGAATTAGTGTGGGCATATTATTTATGCCAGAGCTGTGTTTGATCTGTAGCAAAAGTTTTTTTTTTCTCTCCCTTCTTGTGATTATTTCTGTGAGGCTAACAAGTAAGTGCCTCTGGTATGCTTTACTATCAGCTAACATGGAAAGCTGCTGAAGTGGGGTAGAGTGCCATCATAGTTTTGAAAAGTTCATCATCTCTAGATGAACTGCTAACTAAAGTGTGGAATCCTGAGAATGCCCCATTATTTGCTCTTGCTGTAAAATGGCCTCTTGGTCTCTTAAGGCCCCACCTTTCATGAAAAATGGATAATTCTTTCACCATCTCTTGAGAAGAAAGAATAGCGTACACTGTAACATAATCCAGAAGTGTTAGAGTGATCCTTGTGTCCACAAGGTGCAAATGTCACCCATATTTTACAGATCATAAGTGCTATTTTTCCTTTCCCTTCCAGTATCAGGTCTCCTTTAAATCCTCTATGTGTGAGTATTTCTTCAAATTGGTCACTTCCAGCATAAGACAAAACAACATGCTCAGATGGTTTAGGTTCTTAGTATGACTCTTTTGTGGTGTTCATTTTAGGGAAGAGGTAGTTTGTGGTTTGCTGCAAAGTATAGGGCCTGAGAGTGCACTGGAATTGCTCCTCAATCTGTTTGCATTGTTTGTTTCAAGATAAATGATCAGGGAAGAGTTTGTGTATATATAATTTGTTTTAAAAGCATGCAAGGGCCATAGTCTCCCTATGGCCCTTACTCACTTTCACAACACCTTACTCTGTGAATAGTTTTACTAAAATCTAAAAATTACTCACAGAGTTCGGGCTGATTCACCAGGAATTAGAGTGATAGTATCCAGCCTATAGTTTGTGTACATTTCTTCAGCATTTTAAAATAATTTTGAAAAAAGACAACCTGATAAAAAAAATATCTCTAACACACTTTTTCAATATCAAGGGTACGTATGCCTCTTTTGATAACCACCAGTGACCATTTTGGAAGCCTTCTTAATTTGGGAGCATGCTATAAAATAGTAGTGAGCGTTTCTATTTCTTTAATATTAAAGATTACTTTCCTGTCCATTTTATTTATTCTCTCTCTATCTCTTTGAGGATATGCTAGATTTTTTTCTTTTTTTAGATATTGGTAATACATGAAATGGAGGTGCAGGGTAGAGGGAGCAGTGGAAGCTTCATGAATCCAGAAAAATAGCAAGAGGGGCCAGAATACTAAAAGTATAAACCTAGTGTCATACAATGATGTATAATTATTTTACTGATCCACGATTTCATTAATTACATTGTAGACATTTCTCTATAGAAATGGATACATATTACATGTGCTCATATATGTTCATGTATTTTTAATCTGTGTGATTTTGGTTTTAAACATATCTAAAAATTATAATACAAATTCTTTTAGCCAAAAGAAATGGGAGTAATACAAACATTTTTATAGTATTTTGTTGAAGTATCAGACTCAAAGATATGTCATTTTCTACTAAATGCCTTCCTAATTCTTTTGCAGCAAATGACATCTTTTCCCCAGGCCCCACCACTTAATGGGTATTATTGAACATGTGTCTCTTACAGGGCTTAAAAAAGTGCAGCACTAGGTGGGGGGAAATTTTTAAAATGTACACGGGCTATTTAGGAATATGCATGATGAATATTAAACAAACACCTGAACTTGCTGGTGCTGTTGCCTAGAACCAGCACTTCATTATCTATTACGTGCTGTGACTTTGAATTTATTATTAGGCACTGGTCTCTTCGCCTATAAGGCTTGTGAATGATGTATGTGAAAGTGACTTCCAGCAGAGAGAAGCTTATCACAGATCCACCTAACAGGTAAGGCAATTTTTTTTAAGATTACGTGACAGAACTACTGCCTGCAGACCATAAGAGAGGTCTGGTTTAGATGTTGATTAAAGCAGTACACTCTATAAGTTTTACCCACACAACTAGTCCAGTCATGCAGACTCTGGACACCAATTAAGTCCATTTAAAATATCTAGACACTACTGGGCAGATGCTATATTATGGATTGGAATCCTTCCCTCTTAATTTTGTGTCATATGTCTCTTTTTATGCCTTTTGCCCTCTCTTGTTGGGTCAATGGTAGCACAGATGGACTCAAAGTTTGGATCTTTTGTGTCTTTCTCAAAATTCAAGGATATTTAGATCCAGCGTTTTGTGCAGAACATTTCTCAAAGCAAAGATGACTTTGTAAATCTGACATAAGCAATATGGTGAGGTAATATTTTTTAGCAGACTAAATTTTGTTGGTGAAAGACAAGTTTACACAGAGCTCTTTTGCAGATCTGGTATGCAATACATTTAAGAGATTGGATCAATGTCATTAACATTCTTCCTATCTACCATGGGATTCAGTGTTAACAAGTGTTAATGAGGATAAGGAAAAAACAACAACAAAAGGAGGGGGAAGTGATGAGTGATTGAGAGAAAAAGCGACAGAGGAGAAGAGATACTACAGAAGAGCAAGTGTTGGTGAAGAAATGTATCAGTCCCCAGTTCTCCTGACAGACTATCTGCAATTGGGCATTTTGTGGAGCCCTACTATCCTACCATATGCACAGAACGAAACTATGTAATCAGAAAGAAACTTAGTCCTGCACATTCAAATAAGTAGACAAGAGGGAAGTGTGCTCCAAAAAGCAGATGGTGCCTCTTCATGAGCTTGGGAATGTGCAAGGGACACTCATACTTTGTCACTGTCTATTGAAAGCAAACGTGACATTCTGAAGGTGCATACTGAAAGCCAAAGCTCCTCTGGAATATGCTTCACTTCCGAAATGGGATTAAAATTCATTATCAGCTGAAGAGTTGACATGCATCTGTTACTTCAGTCAGGGTGTGCCCTAGTTTTACAACCAAACTTACAGCAGACCATGCTCAAGTTAGTAATTTGTTATGTGGAATTGGTAGATACTTGTAGGCAAACAGGGGGTCTAACAGAATTGCCAGGACCCTGGGCAAAGTGGGAGAAGGCCTGGCATGGCTCTCCCTGAGGGGGTATGATCCCAGGTACGTGGGGAGGACCTGTGGGCAGCTAGGTGTCAGCACTGCCCAGAGAATACTATTTGGGGCAGTGTTTACAGGGCCCAGGGCAGTGGAGCCCCAGACCCTTCTGAATCACCAGGCCCCAGAGCAACTGCCTCCTTAGTCGCCTCATTAGTGAACATGTAGGCAAATTTACTCACAAACTGGCTGAGAACCATATCTAAAAACCTGAGACCCAGGAATTCTGATTTACCAGTGGTGCAACATCATCAGCCAACAGTCTGACTGTTAAACATGTGAGAATGATTTTTCCTTTTTTAACCCCTCCTGTTCACTAGCCCAGTGTGAGGTTATTCAGCATAGGGGAAGCCTTGTGACTTCTTACTCCACTGTGGGAGGCTAGGCCTGAGGCTGCTTGGTGTGCTCTGCGTTGTGTATTGTGTGTGCACCTCAAACCAGACCCACTCAGACAAACCACCAGGAACAGGCTTTATTCTCTAAAAAACATAGAACAGGATCACAGTTCAGCAGCCCCTCCTCTCAGCATGCAGCCTGTGTGCTGCTTCTGTGTGCTGAGACCCTGCTGGGTGCAGAGGTGACAGCACACAACACAGCCCCCTTACAACATGTTCCAACTCCCACAGTAACTAAACCCCACAATAACCAAGTCCAGGTTCTCCCTTGTGTCACTTAAACTCCTCTCAGGGTGCTCTATAGCCCTTTCTGGTCCTACCTGTAAAAAAAAACCCCCATAGAACAGGATCACAGTTCAGCAGCCCCTCCTCTCAGCATGCAGCCTGTGTGCTGCTTCTAGCACAGTCCCTGCTGAGACCCTGCTGGGGGCAGAGGGCACATCCTGGCAGGAACCAGGAAGTTCTCCCAACATGCCGCAGTTTATAGTCCACAATTTGTAGTTCCCAGGGCTGCTGCTGAAGCACACTGGACCTTGGGCTACACTTTTTTCGGGTTTAACCCTAATTTTACAGTGTCAATTTGAGGATGGAACTAAATACTGGAGGAGAAGTGGTGATGATAGTTGTTGGTAGGTAGGTTCTATGTAAGGGGGGCTTAAATTGAACAACTAAAACTTTTTAAAAAGCACCATTCGGGTTCACATACAACTGCGTTAAGATATTTGAATTTAAAAATGTTTAACCTTGAACCTTGATAACAGTTAGGGAATAAGCCTTTTCCTAAAATTTCTTCTGTGATCAGCCTAACATTAACATGGCTGGCATGTCTCCTTTTATCACAGCAGGGGACACCGTGTATTTGAAGGATGAACTAGTTTCATAGTGACAGTATGAAATCTGTTTGAACTTGTTTGCATATGTGTGCCGGTTGGTATTCACTTCTGAGGTGGTAAGTGTTAGGGGCACTGTGTCAGCAATAGATTTTTCTCATAATAGCTAATACATAACCTATGGATATGTCTGGTTCAATGATATTTTTATTGCCTATAAATATAGCAAGCATTGATAAAGACACATACATCAATAAATAAAATCAACAGCTTGCATTAATGAATGAGAACTACATAGCTCACAATTAGGTATATTAAATATAATTAGATTACTTTATGCCTTTAACTCTAAGAAAGGTGACTATATTCTTGAAAACTTTTAACTGACCTCTGTTATAGGTTATTCTGTCTGACATACAAGACTTCATTCTTAAGAGAAGCTATTTTTCTATGCTTACTTTCTCTCTATAAGCTTGAGCTGAGGTAGCCTATCACTGGAAATTACCTTTTTGCTCAGCATGAGAGGAATATCTCAAGCCAGAGCTGATTGTTATAGTTATGTGTGAGCCACTGTACGTGAGGATGAGTGTGGGTTTTGGGTGGGGGAGGTGGATTAGGAGTTTTATCAACATATTGTATTTTCCTCCTTTTGCCTTCTTCCCTAAAATCTCTATTGCTCATGGTTCCTTTTACAAATTAATTTCCATTTCACAGGAATTTCAAGTGCATTTTATTCTGCATTATTTTGGAGCAGTAGCAATATTTTATCCTATTACCATTTTGTACAGACTGTTTTTGTCTGGGGAAGACAAGAGTGACCATACAGAAAGAAGGAAGACCAGGGACTGTTCAATACCTGGTGTGCTGAAGTCCAATATTAGCAGGAAGCTATTTACCTAGCGTATGTCTACACTGCAGGGCAACAGTTGATTTAAGCTACGCAACTTCAGCTACTTCAATTTCGTAGCTTAAGTCAAAATAGCTTAACTCAACTTTTGGCGATGTCTATACAGCAGGAAGTCAAAGGAAGAATACTCTTCCTTCAACTTCCCTTATTCCTCGTGAAATGTGGGTTACCATGATTCAGAGTAAGAAGTCCTCCAGCTCGACATTATTTCAAAATAAAGGCTTGTAGTGTAGATGCACACTATGTTATTTTGGAATAACATCAGTGTAGATGTACCCTTAGAGATATTTTTTATGCAATTCAGGCTTCCCCCCCTCAAAGGGCTCAGCTAGAAACATTTGCCATGCCATCTTTTGGTAAATAATATTCTGAGCTGGATGAAACATTGTTCTGAGTCAAGTTAAAACCTCACTGAGATTAATAGGCTTGAACACACCCTACAATTCATATAACTGTAAGGATAAATTAATCATGACTCCCCTCCAACAAAAAAGTAATGTGAACTCACCGAGGAGTTTTGGACTGTCTGACCAGAGTGTCACTGAGGGCTGTTTTGGGTAAATGAGCGTGTGTGAGGCTACATCTAGACTGCATCACTCTGTCGACAGAGGGATGCAAATCAAGCATGTCGAAATTGCTAATGAAGTAGGGATTTAAATATCCCACACTTCATTAGCATAAACATGGACACCGCTTTTTTTTTAAACAGAGCTTTTTTGAAAAAAAAACGGCAGTCTAGACGCGGATCTGTCGAAAATAAACCCTTTTTCAACAGATCCTGTAAACCCCATTTTTTGAGGAATACAGGATCTGTCAAAAAAGGGTTTATTTTTGACAGATCCGTGTCTAGACTGCGTTTTTTTTTTCAAAAAAGCTCCGTTTTGAAAAAAAGCGGTGGCCGTGTTTATGCTAATGAAGCACGGGATATTTTAATCCCTGCTTCATTAGCAATTTCGACGTGCCTAATCTACATCTCTCTGTTGACAGAGAGGTGTAGTCTAGACACAGCCTGAGAGAGGGAAGACAGAACACAGATGCCAGGAGACTGAGAACGGGGAAAGGCAAGCAGCAACCAAATAGGAGAAAACAACGTAGAGGACTTTGTACATTCCTCAACAAAACAAAATTGCATCAGAGAAAGTAATGGATTCCATCGTCAATTTCTCCCAGCTGGAATGTCTCCATGACCCCAAATTTTGATTTTCAGCTAAGACCAAAAAGGGGCAATAATAATGTTCAGGCCTTTTTCTGTGCTGGAAATATGTGTTCATCATATGTTAATGATAAACAGTGCTAATTCCGGTGCCGTCACATTTTAGTGATATAGGCCCCTCCCGTTACCTGCACTTCAAAACCTTGCCGGGGTGATGTTCTGCTTATGCCTCTATGTATTGGCTCAAAAGGACTAGAACTGCTTCCAGTTAAATCAGACGAGCCAGGTCCTTCAAGGACTACAGTTCCCATGATGCAACATTTGGCACCTTCTTAGGGTGATGCTTTAAGCTTTGCTCTGTGATCCATATCTTGGCAGAAGTGGAAATGCAAGAAATGGAAGGGCTGAACAAAGAGATAAAGAAAGCTGGTATGAAGCCAGTGGTGCTTCCTTGCCAAGTTTAAGTATCTAGTGGGATAGGAACTGGTGGCAGTTGCCCGTGTTTGGATTTGGAGATTTGGGTGATTCCATTGTCAAGCCATCCCTGCTGAGACCAGTATTAAGGCCAGGCTGCACCTGTAGGTCTGCTTCCACCAAACTTCTGCATGTTGATTCCTTCTCAACAGTCACCTACTGAAAACTGCAGGGAGAAAGCACTGGTTGTACTGGCAGATTCTCAACTGTGTCCACAGGCAATTGTAGAAAGTGCAATTGACTGCCCAGAGTTTATCCTCAGGGTCTCCCCAGACCAGGTCAGTCACCTTGGTGGTTTGATGTCAAAGTTCTTGCCCTGTTCTTGTTCGTGTTTCATTGTAGGCTAGCTAAGGTGAAGACCAGGGAGCTTGTAAGAAAAGTGATTGCCTACTTGGTGTTGCTAGCTATTGCTTTATAACTGGTATTATTACCAGTTACAACTATGTACACAAAATTGTCTCTCTCCTATTATGTGGACTGCCTCTTCTGTGCTGGAGAAACATATGTTAACGATGAACAATACAAATTCTGGTGCTGTCGGTATTACACCTCTGCCATTTTGGGGCCTCCAAACCTTGCTAGGGACGTTTTGCTGATTCAGCAATTCCTAGTGGCACCCTGGAACTCCCATTCATCAAGCATACGAAGAAAGAGAGTGTCTGGGATTTTAAAATGATGGGCGAATGAGCTCTCAGGGAGATATTGATGCTGAGTGTTCTTGTGGAACTTTTTTTTTTGTAAAGATAAGGCTTAGTTATAATGAATAGTGGTTAAGTTTATTGTAATGTTTATAAGTTGTCATTTTTTGCTGAACTGTTGTGATACCGCCCATTAACTTGTCACAGTCATTACAGTAGGCACTCTATTTCATTCTTTTTGCTTTGTCATTATATTTTACAATATTACTTCAAAGTAAAGCTGTTCTTGGCTCCAACTTGGGTATTTAATGCTTTCCTTAAAGCAAGGAGTATAATTTTCCATGATCTGCTAGACCTATTACATGGTTACGTCTGTAGTTGTGCCAGGAAGCTACCAAAGCACTCTAACAGAGGTAGATGGAGCCTTTCTGGGTGAAGCACAAGCAGCAGTCATTCTTCCTGTGAGTAGAGAGTTATTGCAGGTGGGTGGATAATAGATTTTAACCTATTCAGCACCTCCATAGGGACAACTTAAGGGTCCTTATTTTCCTTAGGCACCCACGCAAGAGTGAGCACTCACTCACTCTGGCGTGATCCACAAGGTTGAAGAGGCTCACATAAGAAACAAATATCATTTTGGGGGAAATGACAAATGTGCATGTTGAACAGTTTATGTGTCTGAAGGAGTGAAACCTGACCCTCAGAGATGAGCTAGGCCACTGTCTGGGCCTGTCTTTTTTTTGAGAAAGAGAGTCCAATAAATTACAATTGTGTCACTTGAAACTTTATGAATATACAAATCTCCACATCTCACAAATAGCTAGATTTTAAAAATGGATTGTATCTTGAAGCCAGGAATGATAATATTGTTTATGATTAACAAGTATCTTTGTATCATGAAAGCAAATGGATAACATGTGTGTCAAAAGCTAGCATGTGTGGGCTCTTTGGAAAGGAAGGGTCTTCATGCCATCAGGATTAAACTCTGGGCAAATTGATTTGTGCGTAATCTTAACTTCAACACAGAAAACTGTAAGATTTGAACAATTCCTGTTCTCTTCTCATCCCCCATGGCCACTGTTCATCCTGTGGTACTGGCGGCATTGTGGCCTGGCAGCTTCAGCCCTGCCCCTTCTTCCCTAGTCTCTGCCCCTTCTTGGAACATGGAAACAGCTCCCCCTACCTTGTCCGGGGAGTCTGTCAACTCCTGTGGGGCCTGGCATCCTTCAATTCATGATTTTTACTAATTATTTTATTTGTTTATGGGCTTTTCAATAACACTCACCAGGATCATGTCAGAACACCTCACAAACACTAACGTATATTAATTTGAAGAGCATTGTCTTGAAGCTGTAATGCTTATGAGATAAGTAATACATAGAGCTGGTAGGAGTAGATTTCTGAGCAAACAGGTATGACCTAGTCTTTCTTTCTTAACAACTCTCTCACCCAGGTAGTTGGAAATAACCTTTCAAAGATTTGTTTATTTTCTAACTGGTATCTCACCATTTCTTATTCCAGACACACTCCTATTCTTGCCTGATGTTTCTTGCTACTAAATGAACAATGAACTCCAAGTCTGTCCTTTCCCAGGAGTTCTGGTAAAACCTCTGCTAACCCACAGCAGAATGGGGTCTGTTTCAAACTCCAGTTATTTGCAGTCTGGCATGCTCCAAGATTGGAAATATTCTGGTGTCTATCAAAAATTAACACATGAACAACTGAATGGGAGATGAGCAGCTGAGATACATGGAAACTGTATGCCACAATCATCACTGAGGCAAGGGAATGGGTATTAGGGATGACAATGTCTCTCACAGTCAAGATCTTTGGCAAAAAGTACAGTTGCTTGGGAAAGGTGGCAATCATAGGGCTAGATCGCTAGGTAGATATTTCTTCACACATTTCTCTGAGCCCATTCCTAATTAGAACTCATCAGTTAACTGCTGGCATAGGGTGAACAGATGTCCCGATTTTATAGGAACAATCCTAATATTCAGAGTTTTTTTGTATATAGGTGCCTATTACTCCTCACCCTCTATCCTGATTTTTCACATTTGCTATCTGGTTACTCTATGATGGCAGTTCTGAACTAAAAAGGTTCAGGTTGAACTGAATCTGAAAACTTTGAAAAAATTAGGCAAATCAAAAAAGTCAGCCAAGCTAGTTTGACCAAAACCAAACCATTTTGTTTCTTCTCAATTTTTAACATAGAAACAAAGGAAATGAAGGGCAATATTCACAATACAGCCAGAGGAGGGAGTGGCAGCCAGATCTGTCATGCAACTTTTAGCCCAGTGGCTAGAGAACACACTTGGGCTAAGGGATATACTTGTGTGGCTCTTGCTCAGTCTAAGAGACCCATTTTAAATCCTTTTCCCACATCAGGCACGAGGGCAAATTGAATCTGCGTGTCTCACAACTCAGATGAGTGCTCTGTCTACTGGACTAAAAGTCACAACATGAGTGGTGATAAAAACACCTCCTTTTGGTGCTGTTTGTAAATGGCATCTCAGTCCTACAACATTTGTATTTGTTTTGGCTAAAACAATTTGCCAGATTGGTTTCAAATTTGTGAATAGTAATTAATTTTTTGGTGAATATTCATCTGAAAAATTTTGCTCAGTTCTATTGCATACATAGGACTTTAGCTTTTGACGTCATTGAGAACAAGGTCTAAGCCTATGATAGCTAATTATATTATGCTTGATAAAGTGGCTTAACTGTATCATGCAGCATTTTGGGGAAAAGGAAACAATTGTCACAATGGGCACAAAAGTGAGTGAGTCTTGATTATTACTGTATTCGACAGCCTTGTTTTGGAGATAGGGAGGTTTTTGTTTTGGGCATAGGTCTGTAGCAGTGTGTGTGTTTTTGAGATGGTGACAGAGTCTCCTTGTGGCTTCCTGTCTGAAAGTCTATTACTCCTTACACTTAGGCGGTGAAGTGGTCCATGCCTCACCTTTCTGAAATGCAACTGGGGATGTGCTCCAGGATTCATAGTATGGAAGAAGAAGCATATTCAAGAGATCAATTATTGCTCCTGGTTCACAGTGTGTTCAAGCTGTCTTTATTACTTGTCATGAAGACAGTAATTTGGTCTGACAGTCAGATTGGATCTTATTAAAATTAAAAGGGTTTTGGTTGCCTTACTGCATTGTTTCTAAGGTCTGCTTGGTAAAGAGAACCAAGAAGCCTGCATCAATAGGTTGATCTGGAGGTAGGGAAGTTGGAAAATTGCCCAGTTTTGTAAGCAGTTAGTGAATTAATTGTATACAGTTGTCCACAGTGAGCCTTGCCTGATGGAATATGTCTTTCTCGTATTAAAGCAGAGGCAGTGAACTTTCTCCTTGGAAGAATTAGCAGTTGATAGTAACATTATTTTTTAACACAGCTATTGCAGTAGCACCTGGAAGTCAAATCCCTTTGTGCTTTGTGCTAAACAAATATATAGAAAATGAGTCTTCCTTACAGCCTTTGCAGTCTAAAGAGCAGGACACAACAGGATGATAAGACTAACAAGCAGGTTTATTTAACCCCTGGGTTGCTGGGTACTCTTTTCTCCACTCCTGCACAGAGATATATAGATAATCTTTGCAAGTGAGCCACACCATAAGGACCACGGATGTTGCTAGACCAGGGAGTCCCAGGGGAGGGCCAGAGGCAGGAGTCTTGCCTTTGCAGTCTAAAGAGCAGGACACAACAGGATGATAAGACTAACAAGCAGATTTATTTAACCCCTGGGTTGCTGGGTACTCTTTTCTCCACTCCTGCACAGAGATATATAAATAATCTTTGCAAGTGAGCCACACCATAAGGACCACGGATGTTGCTAGACCAGGGAGTTCCAGGGGAGGGCCAGAGGCAGGAGTCTTGCAGGGTCTGGGAGCCCAAACGGGCTGGCTGCAGGTGGACCCTGCTGCAAGAGTTTATCTGAGCCAGCAGCAGAGCACTCAGAGCGCCAGCAGGCTCTAGTGGGGTAGGGATCTGCCAGCCCTGATGGTGGAGAGTGGTCAGTTGTGGTGGGGCTGGGAGCCCCAGCAGCAGGACCGCAAGCTGCTGCAAAAAGTCTAGTGGGGACGGGTGCCCAGGTCAGCCATGGCAGAGCTGGTGGGATCGGGAGCTTTGGCGGCCAGACTGTAGGATACCACAGCAGGGCTGGCAGTCTGGGAGCCCAGCATGACAGCAGGCTGCTTGCAGGGCAGTGGGGCGGTAGCAGGGGGAGAGCTGATGGGGAGGCTGGTGGCTACCAGGAGAATCTGGGCTCGGGGGCCAGAAATGACATCCCCTGGTCCATCAAAATCCTGCGTACCAGACCAGGGATCTCCAACTCGTATCAACATATTTTTGTGCCAACATTATCCTTTATTTCAATAGCTCTTCACCCTCTCTGGTACTTATTTTCCAATGCATTTATAGAAAGTAAGTATATCCCTTCCCTGCCTTCTTTTTGCTAGACCAAACATGCCATTATACTCTCATAAAATAGCCCCCTGATCATCCTAGTAGTTCTTCTCTGCATCTGTTCCAATTTGAATTCATTTTTCTAGAAGCTGGCTGATCAGAACTGTACACAATATTTCAGATAATGTCTTACTAGTGCCTTATGCAATGGCATTAGTCCTTCCCTGTTGCTACTGGAAATGCCTCACCTCATACATTCTAGGATTGCATTTGCCTTTTTTTGTAGATGTGTCACACTGGTATCTTATTGTCATCCTCTGCTCAGACCACCCCTAGATCTCTCTCTTTCTCCTCCTCTGTTACTTCCAATGGAGGACACCCCACCTTGTACCGGAAATTCTTGTTATTAGACCCTCAGACCCCTTGTACTATTGAATTTCATCCTGTTTCTATCACTTCTTTCTTTAAGGTCATCTGGATTTTGTTGTATAATATTCCCACCCTCCTCTGTATTGACAATACCTCCTAACTTTGTATCATCAGGACATTTCATTCACACACTCCTACTTTTTATACCAAAGTCATTAATAAAAATCCTGTGAATGTGTGTTCTGAATATTACTGCATCTTCATGCCTTGGTTTGGAGATGTGGAAATTTTTGTTTGGGTGTAAGATTGTAGCCATGTGCATTTTTAGCATGGCAACATGGTAGTCTTGTGGCCTCAGGGTTAGATGGAGTTACAAAGATGGAGTTTATAAAAAGCATTGCATAACTGAGAGAGAAATCTTATCCTCTGTTCGTTGGGAGTATTGCTGGCAAAAGTGGGGAGGGCTCACAATTCCTTTGAGTCCTTTCTTTCCTTTACTTATCCTTATTGGAGATAGGCCTAAAATGAAGTATGTGTGAATACATACAATTAGCCAGCCTGAAATAGTGTATTTTATTACACTCATTTGATGAAGTAATTTTGATAGCTCTTACCACAATATTTATACAGTTTTTAATGTTCTTATCAGCTTGTTCCTCTATAATACTTGATCTGAATATTAATAAAGGCATATATAAGGTAAATTTCATCTTTGTCACTTTTGGGGGAATGATTTTGTACAACAAATTGATGAAGGGCAGTGTACTAGAGTCGGGGCTAGTTCTGTCTGAGATCTAGCAATAGCTCAGTTTTGACAGACCTGCTTTAAAACATTTCAAAGGGATGGACTTTGGGAAACAGCTGATCCTTGAATCTCTTTCTCTAAAGCAGCCAGTACTAGCCATTAACCCTCTCCCCCTTCAGTCTTAAGATTGCACCTTTTGATATGCAGAAATACGTGTAAAAATAATGGGAGATTGTAATATGACATTTCCTTTTCAAAAGATCTTTTCCATTGTGCTATAATGCCAATATTTAGTCCTCACAACTCCTGTTGGGAGACTGTTCCAATACCTCACTCCTCTGATGCCTAGAAACCTTCTTATAAATACCAGTCTGGATTTATGCATGGTTAGTTTATACTCATGAATTCTTGTGCCAGCACTACAGATGTTTGTTGTTAATACAGATAAACCCATCTACGGACAAAATCTATGTGTAGTTACATAAATGTAAATCATCACATGCACAGTACGTGACATGATCCCAAAGATAATAAGTATCAGATCTAACAAAAATATACAAGAGTTAATGAAGCTCAAAAAAGACATTTCATCAAGGAAATGAAAAGCAATACTTTATAATCCAGGCCGTGAGGGACAGTGGCTTATCAGAATGTGTAGCTAAACACGTCATCATTGCTAAAGTTCCCATAGTCATACTGTGATCTTGCCCATGCTCCTTATGGTAAATAAATACTGAAATAGTGCAAAAATATTTAATAAATAAAATATAAGCTACACTCGTGTATGGAGAATTTATGATTGCACAAGCTGAACACGCAGTGGGTTGTGTCACTATAAATAATTTATTTCCACTTATTATTAATGCCATTTAATAAGTCATTCATAGCTTTGCTTTGCTCCTTTATTTCTGAGTTATCAGGTCACCAACCATGAGTGCAAGTCAATGATTTATGTAGCCATTGCATTGCATATTTCAATTATATACTATGTTTTTTGTCTTTTTACATAGTGTGTACATCAGTGCTACCATTTGTTAGTCAGTGACCTCCGTGAGAACTACAATAGTTGATGAACGTTCAATGTGTCAAAACAAAGCAAAATATGCATCAGCAAAAGTCAGTCTAATTGAGAAACATATTTACTTGTGCATTAAACTATCACATATGAAGCATGTCTCTAAGCAGAAATATGTATGAGTTTATAGCAGGTCTATTTTCCATTAGAGCCTCTTAAGAACAGTAAATATTCCTTTTAACTAGAGGAGCAGCCAATCCACGTGTGTCCATTTGAGTCTCGGACTGCATGTGCAGTCACTGCAGGGAACCTGAGCTAGTAAGCATCGCAGAACTTTGTAGTGTAACGGATGGAGGGAGAAATAAAACAGGGAATAAGTGAAGAGCAAAGGATGCTGTTAGGTCAGACAATGTATATCTTGATTGTAAATCAAACTACAAAATCTTCTCTGTATAACAAAGTCAGTGAGGGTGAGTATGTTTGGAAGAAGTTGCAGTATATAAATATATAAATATCACAAGCAATTTCTTATCTTTTGCCCTAAACCCCACATTATTTTTATGCATGTCTCCTAATTTTTAAAATGTAGTTTAAGATTTCAATAAATACACCTTGAATGCCAAGAAGAAGATTCATAGAGGAATGCAATCAAAAGTGATGTTGCAAATCAAACCTAGAATCAGACCATCAAAAATTCAAAAACTTTCAGCTATTTGCAATTATAGTGGTAATTGCTATTTTAAAATGTTTTGCTTATTCCAAAGAAACTCTGCATCGTTAGCTGAAATTCTAGGTATTTTACATTACAGAGAATCATTTTGCAGCTGATGAAGACTAAATATACAGGCAATCAAAACAACCTATTATCTACATATTTTAGTTGATTAAAAAAAAGTACCTTTTAGAACTTTAAAAAATCATTTTACTACATAATACCTGCTAATTAAAACACAATTTTACAGGGCAAAAACATTAGAGATGTTTATTTTAAACTAAGATGTGATGAATTTTTGTAATTTTGAAAAAGTAAAGGAGAATAAAATCTGAGGTTTGTATAAGCTTTGCCACAATGCTTCGTCCCATCTGATCATTGCTTTTCTTTCTGTTCTAATTCACTGTTTACAACAAAATTTTCTACCAACATATGTAAACAAATGTATTATATAAAATTAAAGATTACTTTAAAATACTATAATAACATAAAGATTAAAAAAGACCAACTTTAGATAATATCAGAGCACTATGGGAGGCTTATAAGAAGGAGCGGGGCAAGGGCAAAAAAAGTATGTAGCGATATAATAAATTTGGGCCAGAGCTGTACTGATATAGGTGGTATCACCTCATTCAGGACCTCCTTAACAAAGTACAGCTGGAAGGTAACATTTATATGATTCCTTAGATCTGAATGAAATTCTTTTATTTTTCTAAGTGGGTTAATTGACAAGTTTACATTTTCAAAAGATAGGTGCTAAAAAAGAAAAAGACCAATATTTTCTTTGTTTTATTTAGCAAAACCTTTCTCATCTGAAATCTTGTAATGATTTTTGAAATGAGCTAGTACATCGTACTTTTTATGTACCTATCAGTAATCTGTAAGCTATTGTTAATTGCTTCTGAATTACACTTTTTAGAGTTATATCTTAAGTAAAAATATTGACTTAGGATCCAAGCAACTTAGAAGATATTTTTGTTCCATTAAGAAAATAAATCCAGATGGCCAGGATTTTTCTATTTTTTAAAAATTCACAATATTTTGGCAAGACAGACCAGTGCAATGATTTGCAATGGTCATGTAGGAAAGGCAGGGATTTGCTGATGGACCTTCACAAACATAACTGCAATTGAATCAACCTGTCATGTCCAGACTGAAATTTTTCAGTGGAGGGCTCTGAATTTTAGAACCAAATATCAGAATGAGCCAATATCATAACATATTCAGAATACAATATAAAAGTCACCTCTTACTACTACTACTACTACACCACTGAAGAATGTACTCAGGCAGGGAGAAATAGAAATCTTCAAACTCTGAAATAGCTGTGGCTAATCACAGTGGTATAAAATGGATATTTCATTAATTAGGCATTTTATAATGTCTAATTTTGTACACATTGATAGATAACATCATGGCAGAGGGCTTTATGAATTCTTAGAATCTCTAGTAGGTTTATAAGATAACTTTGAGGTGAAAATGAAGCCACTAACCTGCAAATGTGAGCTATAGCGTTGATGCCCAGGACAAAACACTTTAGCCAGAAATGGAATGGTGTAATGTTGACTTGTGTTCTTGGAGGGTGGGACAAGGCCAAGTCAGACAAAGGTGACAATAGAGTTGAAACTACCTAAAATATTTGTTCTTATTCAATGATATGTATGGCAGGGTTGTGAGGGAAGGGAGCAAACTGTTAAAAAATGAGAAAGATAGGATTTGGGAAGGAACAATTGTGAATGTGATTAACTCAGCTAAATATAAGTAAATCAGCTCAGTTTGGGGACAGGATTTAAATGGGTGAATATATGAAGTGCTAATAGATCAGCTACATAAGACACTTGCTCCATAAAACAGGAAAACTAAAGTGATTCTCACTAAGGAATGTAATCTCACAAGTACATCTGAGAATATAATGGATTTTATCATTGATTTAAGGTCCAGGTTAACTATAAGAAATTTGGAGGGCACATTATTATCATTATACATTTAAAGTGGACATTATTTAGCTTTATTCATAAACACCGTTTGTTGGAATATTTAAAATGCATGCTAAGAATGATAAATATTAATTTAGGCTCTGCTAATGATATAACAATGTCCTCTGAACCAGTGGTCAATGTTTTAAGACTATATATTTTGAAACAGCCCGCTATACATTTGGATAGAATCATTTGATGTAATATAAAGAAAGCAATTTCAGTAGTTTTTTGTGTTGTGACAACTGTAAAAATGAAGGTTATATGGGGGAGATACAATTGAGACTTTCCCTTTCTACAAGATGCCTTTGAATCTGATAAGACAGGATATTGTACTTTTGATGATTTCAGATGTAAAAAGTAAAGGAATAGAAAAAAAAGAAAAAAAATCGGTGGCAATGCAACCATATTCAAGCAAAGCAGCAGCCACTGGGTATAGTAGCATTCCTGAACCAGCTGAGAGATAAAGTACTTTGCCACTGACTCACTTTCTGACCTTATGCAACAGAGAGAATGTAATGGCAGTAGGAGCAGTTTTGAGATAATTAGAAAGAAAAGAACACATGCATTAACTTTTTCTTTCTGGAGACCTTAGATCAAATTCTGCTTTTGGTCACCTCTGAAAATTAGCTGTTTGGTCTCTCGTTCTTGTTGACAAAATGCCACAATATCTGGCAAAATTAGTAGCCCTTGTTGAAAATAAATCTGGGATGGTATTATAAGGAAATTCAGGATTAAGGTGCATTGGCAGAGGGAAACTTGCACAGTGCTTATTTGCTCAATACTCAGCTCTGTATTAGGTGCACTTTCACAAGCACTAAATTAATTCATAGTGTTTTGAAAGGGAGAGTGGAAAAGAGTTCACAGTTGGTGGGCATTAAAAAATAATGCAAATAGTGAAGGAAACCTATTAAATCTCCATAATACAAAAATATACTATGACTTTGTCCATTTTCATTTAGATTTAAAGTGAACTGGAGTTAATCTCTTTTGCATTAAATTTGTATTTCCCTTAAGCTGTACTACTTCAACCACTTTCTTTATGAGACTTTTTTTTAAACTGCCAAATAACTGCTGTTTCGTATGCAGTGGAGTGGAGCAGTGGTGGCATTCAATGATTAATTAGTTCAAAAAGTGCACATTCCCTAGAGATATCCTGGAAGACACTTTCTAGACCTGTTTAAAGAAACATATTGCTTGCATTTACAGGTAGTGGTAGACTGAATTTAGATTGGTTATCAGCTATGCGCCAAGTTTGTTACATCTGTAGAGCTTATTTCTATTGCCTTGTAACAAGTGTGCTTCACTAATTGTGCTTAATGATCCAGTGCCAAGAGCTCAAAACTTAATTTTGTCGACAGCTCTGTTTTATCTTTCCATCTCCTGTAATGTGAACATTTCCAAGTTACTTTATGGTTTCTCTGAAATGTGCAGTGGCCTATAGTGCAAGACCCCTCAAAAAGATCTGTTCTAGTTACAGATTGTGAGGGAAACATTGTTTATTCAACCTGAATTTAGTGCTTACAGGAAGGCTTGACAGACATCATGACTAAAATCTTCTGTTTAGGCATAACAGAGGGATTGGTGATGAAAGCTTCTTTGTGTTGCCCATTATGACCTGTACATTTCTACTGAGACAGAGTTTGGGTGCAAGAGGGAACTCCAGGCTTGGGCAGAGGTATGAGGTGCTGAAGGGTCTGGGAGGGAGTTTGGGTGAAGGAGAGGGCTATGACCTGGGGCGGAGGGTTGGGGCTCAGAAGGGAGTACAAGGTACAGACAGTCACTGGGAAGTGCTTAATGCAGGTGGCACCTGGTAGGCAGCACAGCAGGGCTCAGGTAGGGCTGTCTGGCTGCCACAGCCCCATGCTGCTCCTGTAAGAAGCTGGCTGTTGCTGGCACATCTCTGCATGTCCCTTGTGGGGGATGTGGAAAGCATGTCTCTGTGTGCTGCCCATGCCTGCAAGCACCACCCTCAGAGCTCCTGTGCCATTGCCCAATTTCTGGCCAATGAGAGCTGTGAGGATGGTTCTGGGGGCAAGGGTAGCATGTGGTGCTGCCTCCCCCTCTTCCAGATGCCAGCAGCAGCTGGTCATTTCTGGGAGTGGTGTGGGCAGCCTATGTGAGTTCCCTGCTATGGTGGAGGATTTTTAATGGCCTGGAGAGTCACGGCAGGCTGGATAGAAATGCTCGATGATCTAGCCCGTGGGCCATTATTTGCCTACCCCTGAATAGATCCTATTCCCTTTTTTACACAGTTGCCTCTTGCATACTAGAAACATGGAGCAGTGAGATCAGATTTACCGGGCTTTTGTGGCCTCCTGCTGCAGGCTTCTCAGCTCTGTTTCACCCTATCCAAGGAAAAAGCTATATTCAGTACTTACTTTGTAACAGAACAAGTGCTGGGGCACATGCAAACTAGGTAATGGGACTCAAGTAATTAAAAAAAAAAACCTTTCATAACCAATGCAGGAAGCCTAAAGGTGCAGGGCTCAGCCCTGGCAAGGCTTGGCACACATTAAGCACTGTTTATGTTTGATGAAAAAAGCAGCCATTTTGGAAACTAGTGAGATCTGGTCCTGCAGCAACCAGAAGGGCAAGGAACCATCATCAGTCAATCAAGTTCCAGCACACTGAAATAAAAGGCTAGAGCAGTGCGGAGGGCTGCTACCTAGACTGCAGCCAGAGGAACCAGGCTGGGCTAGGTCCTATTACTTGGCCCTATCAGGGGCAGAGACTAAGAAGGAATCCCTGCTGGTTCAGTCTCAAAGAGGGAATTTAACTCATAGTTAACTCAGAGATTATTTTGTTTATAATATGACCCAGAGAGGCAAGAAAGTGCTGTTCGTTTTTTGTTATACCCCAGTGTGATCTGGCCAGAAGGCTAAGTCACAGAAGACTGGCAGGATGCTGGTAGCTGAAGAGAATGACAGCCCTGTGACTGGACAACCAGGGGGTACTCAAGAGGAGAGTGCAACCTTCCATAAGCAGCGATTGCCACAATCCTGCATGACTCCTCCTCCACTCTTTTCCTCTTAGTCTGACAAGAGGATTGAAAGACACTGAGGAGGAAAAGTAATAAAAGGAGACAGGTGTGAGAGAGAGGCAGAGAGCCTGATGAAAGTGGCAGAGATGAGAAGAGAGCTTTCCTCCGAGTGATAGAAGCGTTTTGTTAATCTGTGTAGAATTGGCCAAAGATGGCCTGAGTCAACAGTTACAAATGAAGGAACTTGGAATTTTTTAAAGCATAGAAATGTAAACTCCATTTCTTTTTAAGGCTATACGTACACAGCAGCGTTATTTCAGAATAACTGACTTCATTCCAAAATAACATAGTCCGCATCTATGCACAAGCAGTTGTTTCGACATAATGTTGAAATAATGTCAAGCTGGAGGACTGCTTACTCCGACTCCTGTAACTCTCATTGTATGAGGAGTAAGGGAAGTTGGGGGAAGAGTGTTCTATCTCGAAATAACTGCTGTGTAGATCGCTCCAAAAGTCGAAACCAGCTATTTTGACTTAAGCTACACAATTAGCATAGCTCAAGTTGCGTAACTTATTTCGAGCTTAGGACTGCTGGGTAGACGTGCCCTAAGAGTGCTGCATCCTACTATGACTATGTGAACCTATGAGGTTTCTTCCCACTGTAGGTTCCTCGGAGTGCCTTCTCCAGCTGATTTATTTTATTTTTCTGTAGCACCTTGTAATCCAGCCCACGTGAGGGACAGAGTGCACTTCTCCAGGACCAAGGCAGGGACCCAGTTAAGACTTGTACATGAAATGTGATGCTCACAGAGGGGAAGTAAGTTGTGTCAGCCCTTTTCCTGGCATGGTATGGCACCGCCAGCTCAACTGTGCTGACCAGTGCTTTAGAATGATGTTGCCTTCTTTCCACCCACTTCCATGAAAGGGTGAATGACAAGCAGGCAGCCGTTGTTTCCCTTCCCCCATCCCAGGGTCTGGTATTTTGGGTTGCCAATGCTGAGGGGAGGAGGAGGATGAGTAAAGGGGAATCTTATACCTTCATGTTCCCCTGCATTTCTGAGCACATGAATGAGCCTATTGTGGTGATGAATACAGAACTCACATATACAGTGTAGGGCATCAGTATTACACCGCAAAGCAACTACCACCTAGCCCCATGCCACTCCCTGAGGGTACGTCTACACTTGCTCCCTAGTTTGAGCTAGGGATGCAAATGTAGGCAACCGAAATTGCTAATGAAGCGGGAATTTAAATATCCCGCACTTCATTAGCATGATTTCGCCGGCATGTTACTCCGCTCAACAGCTGATTCAAACCAGGAAGTGCGTGCCGGGACGCGTTAGTTCGAACCAAACTCAATGAGGAGCAACATTAATTCGAACTAAGGGGTTTGGTTTGAACTAATGCGTCCTGGCACGCACTTCCTGGTTCGAATCAGCTGTTGAGCGGAGTAACACGCTGGCGAGATCACGCTAATGAAGCGCGGGGTATTTAAATCCCTGCTTCATTAGCAATTTCAGTCTCCTACCTTTTCATCCCTAGCTCGAACTAGGGAGCAAGTGTAGACGTACCCTGAGAGAGATCTCATGGCCAAAACATCATGTTTAATCTTTTCCTGTTTCATTGTAGATTTTATTTAAGGTCCTCTAATTGCAGCCATGAATGTGTCAAATAAATACATAAAAGAGCCTGCTGGTCTTTTCTCTGACATATAGAAATAATTTTTTTGGCAAATGAAGACAGCTGTGTTTATATTTTATGGTATATTTCACCATTACTATAACTGTGCTGTGGTAGTCCATTATAAAGATTGAAGGTCGATGGGATCTGAAATAAACATGTGGAAAGCTATCTAGTTGAAAGACACTGTACTGATATTTAAGGTTCTTATTCAAGGATAATGTTGAGCTTCTTGCTGTGGAACCCAGCTCCAGGCTGCACAAGCTTTGTCCTTCCCAATGGACTTACTGGGACTATTACAGTTTTGCGTAGCCTTCTGTTCCATGGCAGCCAGATGGAGTTTTTATTAAATCAGGCCTTAAATGTACAGAGTTGACTCTTGCTAACAGCAGGCTATGTGTCTGGAGAAGACTGAAATATTTATCTATTAATATTAAGTCACTGTTACTGTATGCAGCTGAAACTTGGAAGCAGATGCTTTTTTAAAAACTGTGGGAAAACAAGGGATGAAGGTAAAACAGCTATTGCAGTAAACTGTTCAGACTTGTAGATGCCAGCACAAGAGCATGTATGCTGGAGTTGATTTCTGAGTTGAGAAAATAACCTGACAAATTATTTTTGCACCACTTTAGTAGTGGTGTTGATTTCTTCTTCTTTTTCATCATTTTTTTTTTAAAGTTTCAGTGTTAGGTATGATGCATGGAATCAGGGTGAGAAAGTGATTTCATGCTCTATTTCTCTGGATGATGTTTTAGCTTTGCTGATGAATAATGACATGTAAACCCCAAACTGCAACTCCCCAAATATAACAATGGTTAAAAAAAGCAAGGTGTCTACAGAAGTCACATAACCGTAGGGACTTTGTTGTAGGTTCCAACAACCTGTTTGATTTTCATCTTTACCTTGCCACATAGAAGGCTGGCTTGAAAAAATTACCTTCATATTGTTAAGTATTCTTGAGGACACAGAAATCTCTCATCTTTATGGTCTTTTAAAATAGATACTCTGTAATTTCACAAACTTGGATTACTCTGGAATAAAACAAAAGACAGGAAAAGAGATTGCTGTGATAATCAACACCTCCCGCAATACACCTTTCAAGATCCATGTGTCCTACACCTGCCTATCACAACATGCAGTGTACCTCATCCAGGGTACTGAATGACCCAATAACAATAGTGTGGGTTAAATGAGATAATCACTAAACTCTTGAATGAGCTCACACGTAAAATGATAAAAAACAAAAACACCCTATCACTTGTAGGTGAACACTTTTCACAGAGTGATCACTCTATATCTGATCTATCAATCCCCATCTTCAAAGGAAATCTGCACAACACTTTAAAAAGATGAGCCCCAGATCTTAAATTCATGACTTTGCTAGACACTAAAAATCAAGGTCTTAATACAGCCACTAGATTTATGGCTTATTACAGCAATCTGTAACCCACTAACCCTCTGTTTTGCCTTATGATTACAGGAGTTTTAACTGGTTATTTCACATTGAATGGTCTCTCAAACCAGTGTTTCTCAAACAGGGGTAGGCAAAGGTCTTTCAGAGAGCAAATCAGCTCATCCAGATATTTGCTTAGTTTTACAACAGGATACATAAAAAGCACTGTCAGAATCCATACAAACTAAAATATCATACAGTTAATGATGTGTTTATATTGCTCTATATATTGTACATTGAAATCCAAATACAATATTTATATTCCAGTTGATTTGTTTTATAATTATATGGTAAAATGAGTAAGTAAACCATTTTTCAGTAACGGTATGCTGAGACATATATTTTTATGTTTGATTTTTGTAATCAAGTAGTTTTTAAATGAAGTGCAAGTTGGGGGTATTCAAGACAAAGCAGACCCCTGAAAGGGGAACAGTAGTCCAGAAAGGTTGAGAGCCACTATCTTAGAGTATGTGCTAACTACTTACGTTAAACTGTCTGTTTGATCTTGAATGTAGCTATGACACACTGAATACCTTTCCCAGACCTGATAAAGACCTCTGTATAACTCAAATGCTTGTTTCTCTCACCAACAAAAGTTTTCCAATTAAAGATACTACCTCACTCATCATGTGTCTAGAAAAAGGGAAAATCAGATATATATTTTTGTGGGAGGAAGACAGTTAACTTTATTACATCAACTTAAAAAACAACAATGATCATTTAATTAAAAAAAAACAATGGTCATTTAGCACCTTATAGACTAACAAAAATATATAAATAGTATCATGAGCTTTCGTAGGGACAACCCACTTCACGTAAGCATAATATAGAGTAAGGTATGTGAAAAAAAAGATCAGCTGAATAAAGAAAGGCAACTGAAAATATTGGTTTTGAAAATCTCAGACTGACTCTCTCCTTGCACCTCAAACCCTACAAAGCCCTTCTTAAAGTTATGCTGACAAATTAAGTATTTCCAGGCATATTGTTTTCCTTATACAATTGTGCTAACTGTAATTTGCAGTTTTGAATAGCTTTGGACTAAGTTTTGCTTTTACTTCCTTGGGTAACATAGATAGCAGCAGATTTTGAAATAAACAAGGAGGCTATTTCTGCTTAGGCTGTTATCACATGGTTGGTTGCTGTTCCTATATTAGTGGGTTAAAGTTTTTGCCACTTTTTGTTCCTGTGAAACACCATTATTATCACTCCAGACTAGAGCTGATTGGAAATGTTCAAAAATTTGAAATTTCTGGTGGAACAGGGACAAATATTTTGAAGACCACTATGAAAGATGTGTCCAGCTTCTTAAGCAGCTTGACTCCGGGATATTTTATAGCCTTCATGACTATTGCTGAAGTATAATCTCCAAGTGCAACGTCATCTACTAATATAATTAGGCTAAAATGTTTGAGGGGCCATCTGGGCAGTTAGAAGTTTTTGACCTATTTCTGGCATTTAACATCATGCTTGAAAATGTTGACTATTGTTGCTCTCTGAGGGTTCCCTGAGGCTGGAATTTGGTCCCAGGCAGCAGCTGAGTGTTCATGCTTTGGAATGCAAAAAGAAAAGACAGGAAAAATGAATCAAGTATATTGGTATACTGGATATGAGTCAGTAGCATGCCATTGTTGCCAAGAAGGTTAACAGGATTAGTAGGAGTACTGCCAGCAGATTGAGGGAAGTGATTATTTCCCTCTATTCAGCACTGCAGAGGCCACATCTGGAATACTGTGTCCCATTTAGAGGCCTCCACTACAGAAAGGATGTGGACACACTGGAAAGAGTCCAGCAGAGGGTAATGAAAATGGTTAGGGGAATGGGGTATATGACTTATTAGGAGAAGCTGAAGGAACTGGTCTTATTTTGTCTGCAGATGAGAAGAATGCGGGGTGGGGGGGGGGAGGGGATGAGGGGCAGATTTGATAGCAGCCTTCAATTATCTGAATGGTGGCTCCAAAGAGGCTATTCTCAGTGGTGACTGATGACAGAAGCAGTGGTCTCAAGATGTGGTTGGGGAGGTCTAGGTTAGATATTAGGAATAGCCACTGGTATTTCCCTAAGGAGGTTGGTGAAGCACTGGGATGGGTTCCTAGGGAGGTGGTGGAATCTCCATTCTCAGTCGTTTTTAAGGCCAGGCTTGATAAAACCCTGGCTAGGATGATTTAGTTGATGTTGATTTTGTTTTGAGCAGGAAGTTGGACTAGATGACTTCCTGAAGTCTCTTCCCACCCTACTATGACTCTAAGTAGTAGTAATGACCAAAGACTTGTTTAATAATGTAGAGCTGGTAGCATGTACTGGACAATTTAGAAATTTTCCTAATGAAAAGTAGAGGAAGTGGGGATACCACAGACGTAATCATTTATTGGAAATCATCTGAGGCTTTAGATACCAGTTCACCAGCTTCAAATCTGAATCATTCCTGCACACCAGATGTTATTTAGGACAAAAACAAGGCTCCTCCATACCTGTCTATTATATTGTTTGCTGGTATGATTAGCTCGTTAGTTTGCTTCTATAACTTCACTTTTTACAAGGGTAGTTTATTGGTCTGTTGTTCAGCCCCAAACCTTTTCACCTGGTTCAACCATTTGACCTACCTCACTTGGGTGGCCCTACCAGGAATTAAAATTCCTGCTGGCATAATTCCCTGGGTCATAAGAAGATACCAGCCTTCCTACCATATCAAGGCAAGGACCAAACATGAATAGAGTGTTGTTAGTCAGAAATCTATTTACACTGAACATAATTGTGTTCCACTGATTTATATACTTTTTTGGCCCTAATTTCTGGACCACATTTTCAGAGGTTTTGTAAGGACGTGATGGGGCATCTGCCCCATAGTAGTCCATAAGGCTCAGTAGTGCCCTAATGAGGCTGCACAGGAGGTAAACAATTAGGGAGAGGCAGTGAGCAGCAGCCAGTCAGAGCAGGGCTGGCTCATATAAGATGGGTTGCCGGGCAGAGCAACTGTCAGTAGCTGTCTGGAGAGGGGCAAAGATCAGGCACCTAGAAGGAGCAAGGGAGTGCCAGCACCCTGGACAGATCAATTCTGCCAGCCGAGACTGGGGCTATGTCTAGACTATAATGATCTATTGGAATAAGGTATGCAAATTGTATTTTTGGAAGAGGCTTTTCTGAAATTTGGCCTGTCTACATTGGGCCAAATTTCGGAAAAGCCTCCTCTTTCAGAAGAGCCCTTCTTCCTCGCGGGAGGAGGAAGAGAGGGCTTCCAAAAGAGCATGTCTGCTCTTCCGCAAAAAAAAAAAAAAAAAAAAAGCAGAAGAGCAGACCCTGGACATGGTGGAGTTCCCTGGACATGGTGGAGTTCTTCCGGGATACCTCTGATATCCCGGAAAAACCCCGTAGTGTAGACATAGCCTCGGAAAGCCAGAGAGAGCTCCTGGCTCACTGCTAAGACTAGCAGTTTGAAGCCTTGAGGGAAGGGTAAAGAAAGTGCTGGGGATACGCCAGCTAGTGGCCCAGGTAAATGAACTGAGAAGTCAGAGGGGATGCAGTAAGTGGCAACCATCTTCAGGGTCCTTGCACAGGGACTCAGAGTAGTGGGTGGGCCCAGGAGCCCCCCTTTCCTTGCTCCTGAGGGAGTAGCCAGATAATTGGCTGCACTTACCATTGAAGGAAGTGACTGGACAACAGACTGCAGTTCCCCTGGAAGGTGGGGAGAATAGTGTGTGACACAACTGTAGAGTTGTGTCATGAAGAGCATCCTGTGGTCCTTGAAGTGACACAATCCAAGAACAGAGGTGATGGTGAGCCAGATAACTCCAGAAAAGGCTACAGATCTGGTTCCCAAGACAGCTAGTAGGAGGTGCTGCAGAGGCGTGTTGCACCCTGTCACAAAGGGTAATAGACTTTTTTCTCACTTTTTGATGAAACAATGACTACAAATATTTTTGAAGATTTTTCAGCACCTCAGGTGCAACTGTCTGACAGTTCTGTGCTACTGAGGATTCAGCCTTTCTTATTAGAGAAAATGCTGTAAAAGTGGGATTCTTCAAATTGATGCTAACTCTCAGAAAAATACCTGTTTATGAAACCATATAACCAGGCTGAAGTATACAGACACACTGCACGTTATTTTGCTTAGTTCTCCATGAAATGTCAAAAGCGCCTCCTACTGCGATACGCCTGAAAGCCCTGTAAGACCGATTAAATTTCTATACAGTACCAAATTGCTGCAACCTGTGAACCATACATTCTAAAATGGGTCTTATGTTTTATCAGTCCCTTCATAAAAATGCTTAAGAGCAAAACTTTTTCTCATCAGACATGAAGAGCCAACTGTCTCTCTCATTTTATTTATGGTAACTTGATGCATTCATCCCATTTTACAATTGGGAAAACAGAGATTGTTTGTGTGAGAGACAGAGTGAGAGAGAGATGCTCTTACTTGTATCCAAGTGAGTAATATCATGGTTTATTTCCATGATCAGGGAAACATGAATATAAGGTGTATACATTCTGATATAAAGGGTTTCTGGCAAAAGCAGGAAGTAGAATATTTAGAATGTATAAGAATAAAAATCCCCTTTCTATTCTTCTGTTGCACTAGATAAAAATGATCAGGAGACTGGTGTCATAGAAGATCTTGCTGCATAACAGGAGCTAGTGTTAAAAGGGCTTGTGGTCATTTCTCACATCACTTCAGGATGTGTGGTTTCTGTGTACAATTCTGAGTTGCACATTTAAATCGCATTCAGTGTTGCTGACCTTTTTGCTCCACACACCAAGAAGCTAATGTGAGGAGTCTAATTTTAAGAATGTAGTTTTAATGCACTGTTCAGAGGTTTTTAGGATTTTGAATTTAAAACAGATTTTTTTAACAAAATCTGCATTATCTGTTTCTCTGTCTCAGCATTTTACTGTCTAGTGCAGGGATGAACAATAATTTTTGGTGTGTGTGGGGGGGGGCAACTCCAAGATTTTGGAAAGTGGCCAAGGGCCGCACTTTTCAGTGCACAAGGTGCAGGGTCTAGAATGGAGGCTGGGTGCAGAAGGGTGCACAGGGTAAAGGACTGCAGTGCAGGAGATGGTGTGATGTCTGAGAGGGAGTTTGGGTGAAGGAAGGGGTTGTGACCTGGGTCAGGGGATTGGTGTGTAAGGTCAAGGAGGGGGTTGGGGTGCAGGAGAGGATTCTGGCCTGGGGAAGGTGGAGGAGGTGCAGCATCTGGGAGGGAGTTCTGACCTGGGGCAGAGAGAGTGCAGAAGGTTTGGAAGGTGACCTAGGGGAGGGAGTTGGGGTGTGGGAGAGGTAGGGGTGCCAGAGGCAGGCTTTGGCTGGGAGGCGCTTACCTAAGCATCTCCCTGCCTGCAGCACCCCCAAGGTAGACTGGGCTCCCGGCCTGCTGCAGTCCCAGAGGATTGAAAATGCAGCCTGCTCCCTCCACTTGGCTCTCAACTCTGGGAGGAGAGAGAGGCTTGCGCTGCCCCCATCTAATAGGCAGCAGGTTTAAAACAAAGAAAAGGAAGTTTTTCTTCACTCAGTGCATCGTCAACCAGTGGAACTCCTTGCCAGAGGATGCGGTGAAGGCTAGAACTTTAACAGGGTTCAAAAAAGAGCTAGATAGATTCATGGAGGTTAGGTCCTTCAATGGCTATTAGCCAAGATGGGTAGGAATGGTATCCCTAGCCTCTGTTTCTCTGGAGGTGGGTGATAGGGGAGGGATCACGCGAGGATTATCTGTTGTGATCCCTCCCCTTAGGGCATCTGGTATTGGCCATTGCTGGCAGACAGGATACTAGGCTAGATTGACCTTTGGTCTGATCCAGTATGGCCGTTCTTATGTTCTTACATTCTTATCCCCCAGGCCAATCTCTCAGCTCCTATTGGCTGGCTGTTTCTGGCCAATAGGAGATGAGATATTGGCTGGGGTCAGTTCCTATTGACTGGCTGTTTCTGATCCATAGGAACTGAGGATTGGGCTGGGGCAGGGAGATCACCCAGAGGCCCCCCCCCCTCCAGAATAAGGAGTCACATGATATCTTGCCCAGCCCTGGTCTAGCACCATAGTATCTGAGCACCTTCCATGTAAAATCAACAGAAATAATGAAATCCCCTGGTAGATTTAATGGAGTCTCTGACACTTCTCCCTATAAGGTGTCAGAAAACTGCCTGGGCTAGCTTTTTCTTGTTTTGGGGGTGGGTAGAGAGGTTAGGAAGCCATACAACAACAAAAGGATAGTTGGGATCTTTTTTTAAAAAAAGTTAGTGGGTGTTAGTCTACTTGGAACAGGACTGTGACAAACAGCTTGCATCACAGAGGCTCCTAGAGAGTGTGCGGGTTTGCTGGTCCATGGGTCACCACATAGTCCTCAGATTGCAATCACTACCTCATTGGTACCAGCAGGGAGAGTGGGCTAGTGGATGCATGCTCAGAGGCACCACTCCTGAAGCTCCTGATAGGAGATGATTGGTCTCTCCAGTTGGTTCAGACTTTCTGTTTAACCCAGAAGGAGGGATAGGAAGTTGTCTGAAGAGCTGAGAGAATCTCTGGTTGTTGCTCTATTGTGCTATATTGAATCCTAACTTTTTCGTTTGACTCCTGGTTCCTGCCTTGTTCCTCATTCCCTTGGCTTCTGACTCTGACCTTTGACTTGACTCTTGTGTCCTGACTCTGGCTCTGACCTCCGGTCTGGATTCCTGACTCCTGGTCTGACAACCTCTGTCCCCCCCCATGACAAGGATAAGGGTCAATAGCATCTGGACATAATTCTGAAGATGTAAATTCTGATTTTTTTCCTTTTTCTTACTCGAAAACTTAAAATGTACCTTCAGTTTCTACAGTTCATACATGTCATTAATGGCTTAACAGAAATTTTCTTTAAAGAGTAGGGACTTTATACTCAGACCTTTGATCCAAAGACCTTTAGCAAGAATTGAAATTCTTGTGGAAGCACTAAGTCTTGTTCCCAGGTGGTAACAGTGTGTTTCAGTAAGTTAGATGGGAATGAATGAGAAAACAGAAGGATAGAAACTGAAAAATTCACCTTTCTGTGTTCATATAGAAAAAGCATTTTACTGTGATAATTTAGGTAAAATATGCACAAATGAATTTCTGTGAAGTATCATTATTTCTGTGGCCTAGAGGTTGAAGGTGAGATGACTACCATGCTCCAAACAAACATATGTAAGGATCAGTCCATGCCCTAAAGAGGTTTACAATCTAAAGAGGGAAGTGAGACAAAGAGTAGGTGGGAAAATGGATGCATGGAGAAGAAGTTACACAGCAGGTCAGTGGTACACCTGAAAATAGAAGCTAGGTCTTCTGAGTACCAGTCTAGTGCACTAGCCATTAGACAACACTGCTTCTCAAATGTTCTCTGATTATTCTGATTTCTTATGAATACCATAACATGTTTGTGTGAGGAGGGGGGAGGGAAAAGTTACTCAGTTCATTTTCTGAAGGATTTGCTTTACCTTTTGATTTGTCTTAGGGATCAATTCCCCCTTATGTCATTCCTTGATTACAAAGCTTGGCATGTGTAGCTTCCATATACTGATTGATGAAGACTGATCACACCATTAACACAACCCCTAACTGAAGTATGATTACACTGAAGCTGGGAACATGCTTCCTGGCTGGGTAAACGTGCTAGCTCCTCTTCAGCTAGGCTGTGTCTACATTGGCAAGATTTTGCGCAAAAGCAGTCGCTTTTGCGCAAAATCTTGCTGCCTGTCTACACTGGCTACGAGTATTTGCGCAAGAACACTGACGTTGTAATGTACAAAATCAGTGCTTCTTGCGCAAATACTCTGACACTCCCGCTCAGGGATAAGCCCTCTTGTGCAAGTATTCTTGCGCAAGAGGCCAGTGTAGACAGCAATGTTAATTTCTTGTGCAAGAAAGCCCGATGGCTAAAATGGCCATCGGAGCTTTCTTGCGCAAGAGAGCGTCTACACTGGCACGGATGCTTTTGCGCAAAAGCAAATCTTTTGCGCAAAGGCACATGCCAGTGTAGATGCTCTCTTGCGCAAATACTTTTAACGGGAAAAACTTTTCCGTTAAAAGTATTTGCACAAAATCATGCCAGTCTAGACGCAGCCCTAGTGTGCTAAAAATAGCAGTGTAGCCAAGGGTAGCAGCTAGGGGTCCAAGCGGATTTAAACTTGCCTGAGCTGTCACCTGTACTAATGAGCAGAGCTAGCATGTGTCTGTCTACCTGAGCTCAGAAACACACTCCCAGCTGCAGTGTGGATATACCTTTAACTACTATTTTCCACATGGTAGTTCAAGTTCTAGACCAGTTTTCCTCAAAGTGGGCTGTGGGCCCGCTTTGGAAAAGCCATTAGCAGGCCCACGCTGCTTTGTTTATCTAAAGGGTCCATAGCCATAGCCTTATTTCCACCCAAGGGGAGCTGTGGGAAGATGACTATGGACCCTTTAGGTAACAAAGAAACATGGGCACCTTGCGGATTTCCCAAAGTGAACCCGAGGCCCATTTTGAGAAACTGATCTAGGCTCAGAGGTTGGTCAGTGAGCTGATCTACATATCTATTAAAAAAACCCCTTCTGTTCTTTATTAACTATTATTACTGCTGCTATCTGGAGAAGTCTGTAAAATTCTTGTTCTACTCACATGAACCATGGCAATCAGGCTTCCTTGGGCTTCCCTTTTGGAGACTGATTATATTTGGGAACATGTCTCTTCTTTATGGTGTGTGTTCTAGGTTTTGTCTGAATCTGGTGATGATGAAGGAATCCTTGGACAAAGATGTAAAGAGGTGTTGGTATTCAGTTTTTTTATATGTTTGTTCATTGATATCTCCCCAGTGTTCCTCATCATGATTTATTGCAGAAGGGTGCTGGCTCCACTTAATCTCTCAGCATTCATAAGGCTGCTGCTGTGGTTGCAAGTGAACGCTGCGTCGTCTTGGGTTGTGGGTAGATTCCCAAGACAGCAGCAAACAGACTGCTGTTTAGTTGATCTTCTCTAGCAGTTGGCAGTCAATGGCTCTCTGTGGGGAACTCTAGAATGGAAAAGGCAGCCAATCATGCATGGTGTAATTTACATCTGATTGATGAAGGTCTTAGATTCACAGAAACAATTAATTTGTACCAGGGCTCCTATGGGCCTAAACAGAAAGATTTTGCCACTGGTACCCAACATTAATTTTTGCATTGATCTATCACCTGTCTTTCCACATGTCAAGTTTGTTCTTAGAATTAACCTTTTAAAACATGCATGCTAAGTGACATCTTGGGTAGTCTGTGTTTCCAAAATTAAATCATCTTGGTAAGCAAATTAATTGACAAACTTAAGTTGTCAACATAATGTTTTAAATAACCAGCTAACGTACATTTTTAAAAGGAAAGAGTACGCTGTATAGTGCTCTCTTATGCTTATAAAATAAATCACTTTAGTTTTTAAAATATCCTTATGTTAAATTCAATATTTATGAATAAGCTGAGAATAGTCCCTCTCAGTATTTACTAATTAGTGAAATAAAACCACATTGACTTTGAGCAAAAGGGCTAGCAGTATGTCAACAAAGAAGTAGCCAGTTTTTACAACCTTTAATAAAGGGCCTTGGTAGCATTTATTAATAATATCTAATTAGCTTCCAATATAACAGTTCAATTATGTAGTCTAATGAACTGATTTAAGAGTTTTGGTCCAAGTAAAATATATATCCAATTAAATTCTGTAAAACAACATTGTAGAAAATACATTAAACCAAAAATATTTTACTTCAACACAAAATAGCACACAAAATATCTTAGTAAAGAAAATGTGACAAATAATTGTAATTTTCAGTTGGAATTATAAGAACTGTATATAGTGTAAGGGCAGAGCATCTTTTGATCATTATTTTAAGATAAGCACCTTACTTGACTTTGAATAATTGAAATGTTTGATGATAAATTGAGTTCTTGTGTGTCTGTTACTGTGTATGCGAAAATACAATTTGGGTTCCTTTTGATCTTATTGTTGAGTGCCTAAATGGGAAGATGCTGTTTTTTCCTATGGAGTTTTAGTGGACTTCTTTAGTTTGGGCTTGTTTTGTTTTATTTTTTGTATTGAGGTTTTCTTTTTGGAGGTCTTAAAGGAAAATAGACAAGTTAAAATTGATCACAATCTTACATAAGATATACACTAGAAAGCAAGCATCAGAAGCTACCAGTGTGGTTATAATTATTTGGTCATGTTCTTTCCAAACCTCAGTATTACAATTCCAAAGGGCAATATCCTAAATTATCTTAAAAATGAAAATGCTTGATTTAATAAAATTGGAGATAATCCCTGATCTCGTAAAATAATTGTGTGTGCATATGTGTGTGTACTGAGAGCTGAATAACAGTAAATAGCCATGGACATTTCACAGTTGAGAATCTGGCTTCAAAGTGGAAAAATACTCAGGCACTGATCAGCTATATAAAGTGTTTCAGAACAAATGTGGGTTACTTCATTTACTAAGGGTGGGCATCTTTGTTCATCCTTAGAAACATATTTATCATGATGTTTTGCAGCAATATGCTCATCTTTCTTTCGCAATTCACATTGATCTGTTTCTTACTCTTTACTTAGACTGAAGCAGTTAAAATATGAGCATGTTAGGATGGAGTACAATCGGGTGTAGCAAAGGGTTCCTTCGTCCCCGATACGGGGACGGGGGGGGAGGGCAGTCCGCCCCTGTTCCCTCCCGAAACTCCCCTGGCCTTTGTCCTTTCCTTTAGCCGCCCTAGCAGTCCAGGTTTCTTAGTCCACCTTCTCCGGGTCCAGGACCTCCTGCTTCCCGAGGTCCACCGCCACCTCTGGCTTGCCTGCCGCTGCCGTGCTCCCCGGTTGGGCTTCGTCCCCGGGCTCCCCACATCGCTCCGGCACCGTCCCCAGCGTCCGTCCCTGGGCAGCTCCTCCCCCAGGCTGTTCTGAGCTCACCTCCCCCGCCTTGGCCTGCGAGGGAGTTGCAAACACCACGCCAGCCCCCGCTCCGCTCCCCTCTCCTTCCCGTCCTCCCTCCTTTTGACTCTCCCGCTCGGCGTCCTTACGCACTGTCCCTCCGTTGCTCTGCCCTCCTCCCTTTACGTCCATTGCTAGGTCCCTCCCTGGTCCTAATGCTGGCCGGGTATGTGCCGGGCCCTCCTGCACCTGCGCGGCACTGCCGCGGCTACCCCCCAGGGTTCCTGCTGCTTCTGCGGTCCCGCGACCGCCTGCCGGGTTCGGCCAGCTGCTAGTGCGGGGGCGAGTGCCCCCGTCACACAGGACAGGTTTTAGCATATATGGTTAGGCAGCCATATTTCTAGACCTGCCTTGAAATCCTCCTAAATTTGGTGCTCAAGTATTATTTGAGGGTTCGCGCATTGCAGTGAGTGTTCCTCATAACTCTGGATATCACTTTCCCTCTTCAAATCCTCATGCAGTCTTGTTCTGTCTGGGGTTCGATGCAGCCTGAAGTAATTTGTGTTCCAGACTGCATGAAAATTCAACCTAAAGGAGGCTGTGGATAGTTGAAACCATTCTAGGCTCATTGGGAGACAGATACATAAGAATAGGGCTATATTCCCTAAAATATCTGCTAGAAGCCTATTTCCAGAAGCCAGGGATTGCTGGATGAAGCAATATTAGGACAGGGAGAGGAATGATTTCAGTGGAGAGGGCAAAATAATCTGGAGAAGAGGGAGCTGTGGGGAAATATAAATATGTGACCACTTCTGACTTGGAGAAGGAAGATAATGCCACAGACACCAATAAAGCCAGCACAGTTCATTTACTGTGGTTCTGATCTAGCGTGTGCTACACTGATTTCATCTGTTATCTCTTTTCCTTCCTAAACCACATTACAGGGGAAAAAATCACTGCACATTTACTATATAAAGTCACAAATGGTTTTGTGATGCTATTACACTTTCATTTAAATGCATCTTAAACCCCCTCTCCCCAAAATAACCTTTTCCCTGAGACATTTATTCCTGACTTAAATTCCCAAACTATCTGACCAGGTAAATACATAAATTTGCCATAAAACTTATGAACAAGCATTTTGTTTACATATTTTTATCTCAATTATCTTTGCCCATAGGACCTATTCAATCAATTTTTCACTAAGTAGTTTTCAAAATATAATTACTCTTATGGGTAGCTCTATGAACAGCAGTGTCATTTACACTATAGTTCACTAATTGCACTTCTAAGCCATTATAATGAATTATACTTGTACATTCTTCAAGAAGATCAGTTAATGCTAATCACTTTTATCACATATATCACTTAGAAGAGATTCATCTATAATAGCCTTTTCATTTACAGTCTTATTCCTTTTTAATTTTCTTGCATTGCCAGATATGGTTATAAATACATACAGCATGTACTCTCATAACTTGTTAACTTAGTGGGCTTAATAAACTAAGGGTACATCTAAACACAGCAGGGCTAAAGTTGAATTAAGCTGCACAACTTGAGCTACATCAATTGAGTAGCTTAAATTGAAATAGCTTAATTCGGCTTTTGGCACTGTCTACATAGCAGGAAGTTGAAGGAAGAACACTCTTCCTTCGACTTCCCTTAGTCCTCGTAAAGTGAGGATTACAGGAGTCGGAGGTAAGAAGTCCTCCAGCTTGACATTATTTCAAAATAATGGCTTGCAGTGTAAACACTCTCTTTGTTATTTTGGAGTAACATCAGTTATTCCAAAATAACGCTGCAGTGTAGACATAGCCCGAGAGAATTATGTAGGTTTAGAGTGATTCAATAAGACATGCATGGCTATACATTGAAAAGACTGAAAGCAAGTAATTTTGTCACAACAGTATATACTATTGTATAGTCGGAATACTACATGTTGGTTTCTTGGCCCAGGAAGACTGAGTATTGAGGACAATGGACAACTTCCTTGGGAAAGGAGACACCAGCAGTTCAGTAGTCCAAAGAGTGACACAAAGCTGTCTCTTCATCTGTATTCACTGCCATCAATAAATGTTCAGAATATTGTACTGGTATCATACAGCGGAACTTCTCACAAGTGGTGGTAACAATTGTAGTAGGGATATTAAGGAATGTGGCTGCCAATGAAAAAAAAGATATTGATCTCTAAATGCTATATTGGACATGAGTGATTAGCATTAAGCAATCCCATGGGAACTTATGTATCCATAATGGTAGACTCCAAGGCTACATCTAGACTACATCCCTCTGTCGGCAGAGGGATGTAAATGAAGCACTTTGAAAGTGCAAATGAAGCCAGGATTTAAATATCCCACACTTCATTTGCATAATCACGTAATGGCGCTTTTTCGAAAAAGTGCTATTTCAAAATTGAAACCGCAGTCTAGGCACGGTTCTTTCGAAAATGGCCCCATTACGTGATTATGTAAATGAAGTGTGGGATATTTAAATCCTGGCTTCATTTGCACTTTTGAAGTGCTTCATTTACATCCCTCTGCTGACAGAGGGATGTAGTCTAGACGTAGCCTAAGATAAAACACGTGCACCTTTGCCCATATTTGGTGGAGTTTCCCAAAGTTAAATATACTGGGAGAATATCTACATGTAAATAAAATCAGTCACTGAGGCTGCATTATCCTGGGAACAACCAGTTCCCTGGCTGTGTCTCTAGCTAAAAGAAAATATGGGCTGAAACTTACAAAGTTAATTTAGTATCTGCTAATCATGACCCAATATAAAACTGCAATAAATTGTTAAGGAATAGTAGCTGCTTACAAAAGATAATGTGAATTTTTTTCTGTGTAGTTTCCTGGGACATGCTGAAGTCAAATACATTCCTAGTGTTCCTCAACTAATTATAGTGATGTTTACACCAGCAATGAGATTGGTCTTGTGTCCTGATTGCCAGACTTAAAGAAGCTATAAATCATCCTATTCACTGTAGAAGTATGGTTATATTCTTTTTTCACTAAAAAGTCAAACTACAACGATTAAAAATTAAGTGAGTGGTGAAAATCTTGCTGTCTCTACTTGTAAATTTACACAGCCACTTAAATGATCAACCAGCCATTTCGGTATCTAGTTTTTATGGGAGACTTCAGACCTTCCCAACTGATGATTTGTAGTCTCATTTCTTCTTAGGTTTTAGTCATTTATTCCATTTATGGAAATATGTAGGAGCAACTCATAGCAATTTTGCAAGCTGAAACATGGTTTTAGCTTGTCTCCAAATATCTTTTATAATATAATGTGTGTGTGTGCATGTATACATACACACACACTATTGCACCATTTTAATACAGCAAGGTAGACTCAATTTGTGATTGGAGAACTACATCTGATTGTTTGAGGGCAATACTGTGAGATGCTTGTGAAATCAATTTTGACTGGGGTTGTGAGAATTCCTTTTCATTCTTCAGAGAACCCAGGAAAAAAAGGAGTGTATATTATCCAGTGGAGTTACAGACTATCCATAATTGTCATAGTGCAACATGCAAATATTGTCTTTCAATATCAGTGTTATGAAGCTGCAACAGTACATGATAAAGTTATGTTACAATCCCCAACATTGTGATGATGCAAGTATTTGGGTGAAATGCCAGGAAGTAATTTTGCAACCATTTTGTCCATCTCTGGGATTGTGGCTGTCTAATTCTTTCTCTGAGTTTTATTGATATTTACTTACACTTTATATGTGATCTACAATGAGAATACAGATCATATGCTCAAAGTCTGACACTTTCAATCACATCAAAATCATGAAATCATGTCTACCCAAACTGTTTAAAATTCAAGAGTCAGACACCCATCAACCACAAGACCTGGATTACAATGTCATTTCTTATGGGCTGTTAGAAAGTGAAAATTGGTATCTTCCATCAGATCAATAGTCGATTATTCTATCTTTGGCATTGGCCAGTGTCAAATAGTGCAAAGGAAGATATAAGAAATCATGAAATGATGTGATTTTAGGGAATATTTTTTCCTAAGCTTGTCAACAAGTGATTGGCCTTGATGCATTTATCCCTATATTTAAAAATATTTTATCCTAACCAATGCACCTATGAGTATTCTTATTACTCTCATGAATGTTGAATCCTTTTTGAATTTTATTACGCTTTTAGCTTCTGTGACATTTGTGGCAATGAGTTTCACAGTTTAATTATGCATTGTGCAAAAAGTATTTCTATTTTGTTAGTATCTTGAATCAACTCTTGAATGGACATCAAAGCTAATACATTGAATTGGATTGTGATAATTGTCATGTGTGGAAGAAAATATTGTCCTCACTCTGCGTTTGTAGGCAACAAGTAGTCAGAGACAATTTTATTACCAGCTGCAGCAAGGGAAAAACTGATTTGGATGGGGGGGGGAGCCCCCCCCCCGAGGCAGATCTTCAAATACAAGCAATTATGAAGCAGTTTATATACTATCCATTAGATATAATAACATTAAACAATTAATCTTCTTCCCATTACAAACACCAATGGCTAACAGTTATTTTAGTTCCACCCAGATGCTCCTTATCTCAAGGTCCCTGCCAGAGTCAGCATTCTATCCTTATGTCCGTATGGAGGCGAGAGGTGAAGGCAGCGTCTTATTACAGCTCTCACGTTGTCAGGCCACAAACTTAGCCTGACTCTTGTTCTCTTGCTAGCAAGACCAAGATGGCTGCACACAAATTCCCTTATTCCCTTTTCCCTGCCTCCACACATGCTCTGATTTTTATTACAGTAAGCAAAGAAGAAAAGTGGTAGTCACAGAGTAGCAAGAATCCTAGCCACATATGAATATTTTGGGAAAAAAAATAACGGATATACTAAGACAAAGTTTCCTTATTGTTAGAGGATTTTATTTCCTTCCTAGTACCTCCTGCATAGCTCGTTCTCATGAGGCAAAATTCTGACCCCATTGAAGTCAATGGGAGTTTTACCATTGACTTCAGTAGGGTCAGGATTTTACCCAAATGGTTTATAGGCTGAATAAAATTGCAAGCAGTGAATGATTAACTGACTGTTCAGGTTCAATGTCATTTATTTGACAATATACCTAAAAACAAGAACTGGAGGCAACTTTATATGTCCTTTAAGTTTGTTGTTTACAGTGCATGAGTAAAGTGTGTATAAACAGAAAAATAACATTATAGCGGATGCTGGTTATTAGCAACTTCTTGGTTCCCAGAAAAAAACTGCCATTATCTAAAAGTTGCCCATAAGGGAAAGGTCCCAATTTTCAAGTGCATGTATATATGTACCAGTATGGAACAATGATGTATTGTAGTTATAGAACCTTGGCACTGAAATTGGTGATAAATTGTATAGTCAATTGCTTGACTACAATTTGTTTTGTTATAAAATATATTCAAGACACCAAATAACCAATGTCAATTAAGTTTATTGCTATAACCTGTTGTCACTTGTGGTGTGTGTATGTTTTCTCCATGTGTTATCCCAGCTCTGCACAGCTAACTGGCTCAGCAGATCTCAGCAAATCTTGAACAAGGCTTGGTTCATTGCTGAGGGTGTTCATCCAGGTTTATAGTCAACAAAGCATGGTCCTAGTACTTGGTAGACTATAGAAATACTAATACATGCATGCCTGTTACAATGGATTTAGCTCAGTCGGTGGCAGTATTTTCCACTGTCCTATGATGCCCCTCCTATGATCTCTTTTTTACATTGATATAAACAGGTTACATATTGTATTCCTGATGTAGTTACTCCAGCCCTATGTGTTGAACAAAACATCTCTGTCAAACTATTCTGTCTTCCCTTCCTTATTTTGCTTGCAGTAGGTGTATTCCTGTACCATTTCCCAGTATTGTGTTTATGCCATAACATTGTGTCAGAATGTACCTGTACAAGCCTTCTCAAGTAGGAGTGTCTGTATTTTTAGCAGTGCTAGTCCTGTTTTTACCAAGGTCATGTACCAGAGAGTAAACTTATAAGCAAGTATATGCTTTATTACAGGATCTGACTTTGGTTCATAGTATGCTAACTGTGGTTCAGTCTGTGAAGGAACCTCCTAAGTTTGTACCAGGGAAAAGCCATCATATATTTTGTCCCTTTCCTTTGGGACATTCCAGTACTGTCCTTTAAGAGTAACTCTGTATCTGCTGCTGCTATAAAATACTCTGTGATAAAATATGTCCTGATCCTGAAAGTTTGAATATATACTTAAGCCAAAGCTTGCTTCAGGAAATGCAACACCTTATGTTATACTTAGCATACCTGAGGAGTATTATATAAAAAACATAGTTCAAGTTAGGCTATATAATTACTGTTATATGTGTATTACGCATACATTATCCACACCATAAATATATTGATTAGTCTATTGGTAATGCAATAGATATAGTCATAGATACAGATATTGATATAGATGTATGGATAGATATATATAGCCCAGCATGTTAGTCAGTGGAATTTGTGTGATACAATGTTAAGAATAAACATTGAAAAATACATACATGCAATGATAGTTTCCTTTAATACTGTAAATTCAACTTATGTAGTTGTTGAAATACCTGATAAAGTCTGTTCACACTCAGATTCTATGTCCCCTCCCTGACAACTGTTTACATGACAGACATGTGTAAAATAAAAAAGGAATATCATTATACTTACCATCAATCCTCCAGATGTCACACAAAGCGAAGCAGCAAGTAATTTTTAAAGTATTGTCTTATGTTGTCTGCTTTTTACAACTTGCCACCGTGATCTCTAAATCCCTCTGAGTTTTTGCTCAGCTTCATATCCAGTTTCAAAGCCATCGTTTGGGCATATCCTTGGAAAATGTCCACTGCATGATTCTGTTCTTGAAGGGAAGGCTCTTTGGTTCTGATGCGATGCACTATCCTCTTGTGCCTCTTCAACCTGTGGGCGCTTAGCAGCTGTGACTGTCTTGAGAAGTTACACATCAGTGAGCTCACCTGCTCTCTCCACATGACTGCCAGACAGCCTCAAATTCCTCTGCTGTCAGATTATCAGGAATGGCAATGTCAGCCAGCACATCCATGTCCACCAAGGCAGCACTGTCTGTGGTGGATACAAATCCTCCCTTTCTGAAGCAGTTGTATACAGTCTGGGGAACAACAGTGGCCTAGGACTCTTTTGAGCAGGATGAAGTGAATCAAGGAATGTCATTTGTTTGTCTCACTGTTCCCTGCCCCCCAACCTCTCGTGTTAAAGGTGTTGGTCAGTCCTTTAGCAGTGACTCTCTCCTACAGGCAACACAGGAGTAGCCTTTGAAATGTTAATGACATCTTGTGACTGTATGACTGAGGCTGTATTGGAAGGCAAAAATCTTTAACACAATGTGCGACAGCTCTACATTGACTGAATGATCTGGGCAATTGTCAACCACCAGACAAATGTGACAGCCTGGTATGTGCAGCTCCCTGTTTCATTTTCAGCTACTCTTAAAACAATGAACCAGTCATCCAGGCATTAGCCAAGTTCCAGTAGATCACTGGTAACTTTGTGTGATCTTTAGGGAAACAGTGAGGACTTTTGTTCTTTCTAATTACCATGAGAGGCTGTTTCTCCTTCCTGTCCATGGTTGTACAACAGAGCAATATAATGTGGACTGTAGCGTTTTCACTTTCTGCAAGTTCTTTTCTACCAAGGCCTCTGTCCAGAAAGTGTCAGTAGAAGAATGCACTGTCATCAACATTAAAGACATTTTATGTGATGAGAACTCATTCAGAATGCAGGGTAGGTTGTTTGCTTTCCATTCAGCATCTGTCAGAAATCAGTGTCCTCATTTCTCACTATGTTCCTTAATCCGAACCAGGCTTTCCACCAACTGAGCCACTTGCTTAGGAGCAGGCTTGTACTTGATTAGCACCAGGCAAATGTATGGACCCCCGAATCTAAACTTCATTGGCAAGAGAGATGTCCACACTTTGGAAGCTATAGCACACTGTAGAAATGCACAGCAGTGCAGCCAGTCTCAGTGCGTTATGAATGCTGCATAAAGCACACTGTGCACAGTGGTAGTGCATATGCACTGTATTCCTGAAGACATGCACGCATGTTCATGTTCCACATGGGATTTGGAGCTAGCAAATTCATTACAACTGGAACATCTCTTCTAATAAAGTTGTCAATTACTGGCATGATAGTTGTTAATATCCACACTTAATTATTAATATCTATGGAGCATGCTTGGTTCTTGGGAAAATGTTGCTAATAGATGAAAGTTATCTTCATTGTTGGATTGCTAATAACTAGAATTCACTGTATACATTTAAATGTTGGAGTTCAACCTCAGGAATGTTATTCGTGGTTTTGAATATCTAACCCTTGTTGTTAGCAAATGAATACTGATTGTCTGGAGAAGACAGAAGTTCTGTAGTTAGCACTTCGTATTATCACTAGGATTCCAGACCAGGAACCTGTGAATGTGTTCACTTTTGAGCACGTTAGCGCAATTAAAAAGCCACCGGCAGAGTACTGAGTGACTTCAGTGAGTTTTTTAAGATTAAAATAGAATAAGCAGCATCTGAATCAAGTATGAATTTTGCATCGTGACCTTGTTTACACTATTAACATGAAGTAGCAAATCATATAAAATACAGAACAAGATGGTATCATACCAGCAAAATAAAATGATCAGTTATGAAATGTACCGCAAAATAGAAAACAATGTTATTTTAAAGACATGTTTGACATTGAACATTTGTTAGGCTGTGGAAAATAGAACCAGATGAGTTAGAAAAGTGAATCTCAGAATGCAGTATATTATGGAAGATAAAATTGTGAAAAGTGAACGAGAAGAATCATATTTGTATCAGGGTAAGTAAAAGGAATCAGAAGATAAGTAGAATCATTGGTTAGGAGGCAAGTTCAGAAATAAAGGAGTATTAATAGTAGGCAGCTGGAAGGAATGTTAGATTTTTGTATTTGGTTTCATTCTTTCACTAACCAGTCCTTTACTGTCTCCTTTGCAAACTGCATACCATTATCACTTCTATATTTTAATCTCTCCCTTGCTGTTTTAATAAAGGAGTGATAATTTTCCAATGTGATATCTTATCCTTTGTTGCACTAATTGGCTTTATTACCCTCAATCCTGTGGAAGAAAACACAGTCTTCAGGTTGTGTTTGTCTCAGATTTGCCAGAGGCACCTTTTTTAAAGGAAATAAGCAGCTGCTGGGAGAGTCTTCACGAAGGGACACAGACAGACTGCACAATCAGGAGAGTCCCCCCTCAGAAAGAAAGTTACAAAGTTTTTATAGTTGGCATACAGCTCAAATTTCCCAGTCCCAAATAAGGAGACAACTACCAAATTAGGAAAGCAAGGTCGTTTACAGTGAAGAAGAGCATATCTCCTGCAATTAACTGGATCGTTCCAGTTTCTCAGAACAAAGAACAACAAGCATCTTCCTTATCTTTACTGACCCCTTCTGGGGCCTTCAAGCATGTATGCAGATTTAGCCAAAGATTAGGGCCTAATTTATCCAGATTCCACAACCCTTTCTTGCCTCCACTGCAAGCAACTTGACAGTTTTTATCAACTAATCCCCACTTTTCACACTTGCATTTTACCCCTCCATTTGCTCACCTTTCCTCTTTTGGTGTGTTTAGTGCTGCAGAGAGCTGTTCAGCAGATATTCAAAGCCCTAGAGAATTTCAAAGAGCTTGAAATACATTGCAAAAACCAGGGGAGTTTTTACCGGGCTGCTAAAACCAAAGGGTAACATTTAGAGTGAGGTCACTAGTCCATGATCTCATTTTGAATTGGAGTTGCTTATAAAGGTAAAGGAAACTTGCCAGGGAAGGGATATTGTTTTGCTAGCTAGCATTACCTAAACTTGGGCTCTTCTTGGACATTTCCCTACATTTCCCAATTTTAAAATTTGTGTGCAAATGTAGAATGTTTGGTTCACACTTGACATAGAGTTGAGTTGCAACAAATGAGGGGTTTGTATCTATATGGTTGCCAAAAGAAATGAAATGTCTGCAAACTAAATTTGAAGGATAATCTTTAGATTTTTTTTTAAAAAGTCCATGATTTTGGAGACAGAATTGGCAATATTCAAGTATAATAGGGGCTGGCACTTTTAAAATTTCCCGGCATGAAACTCTGCTGATGAACCACCATCCTGACATGAAATACTCCAACATTGTGGTAGACACCTCTTTTTTATTATTATGATTTTTCAGGAACTGGCAAAGTGCACTTTGATGGATAGACAATACCTGTCCCAAAGAGCTTATAAAGCAAAAAACAAGACAAGACTGGGAAACTGGAGATGATCTTTTTAAAATCATTGTCATCATCACTCCTTTCCCATTAATAAAACATTGAAGTGGAGAGACTGTTTGGCTGACATGAATTTATCAGTCTCATGGAATGAAAGAGTCATATGGAATGATTTGAACGAGGAAAGTTTGGAGGGCAGGGGTAGGAATAAAAACAGTATGAAAGAAGATACACAGGCAGGAGTGACAAAAGGAGAGAGATGGCATGATGAAGCTTATGGAGGAAGTGAGCTGGTGGAGAAGTGGGAGGCTTTAGAAGAAGAAACCTAATAGATTCAGTATGTAGGCAGTGGTCTAATTCTTCAGGCTTTGATCAGAGGACAAGACAATTAAATTAGGGACAGTTTTAGTAGCTTCATCTGAACAGAAAAAAGGGGAGTAATGTGGGCTTAAAGGAGTTAAAACAGTCTGAGATAAACTAACATGGGAGATATTTAGGGTGTGGAGATAAATGTAGGATTGCTAGCCTCAGATATTTCAAAATCATCAGTCAGCCCAAACTAATCATGAGTTTGGAAAAATAATATTGCCTTCCAATGTATTTTTAGTCTTTAGGTGGGAATAATAATAATTAGTAATAAAAACCTTTTCCCACCCACCCACCCACCCACATATTTTCAATCTTTGGTCCACAACCAGAAGAGCTAGACAATGTTTTTAACTTTAAAAAAAAAACCCAAAGCAACAAAATGAAAAGATTTACTATTGATAGAAAGTTTACCAATAGAAAATGTTACTATTTGAGATTCTCAAATAGTTACGTGGTTTCAGCAGTAGGAGATTTAAGAAAAACACCAGAGATTGTGACTTTTGTCATAACATTTTAGCCATCAGGATGGTACATAAGGACAGACTTTCAATATACTGAGGATGAAGGAACAGTGAGACAAGAGGGATGCTTAGTGAGTAAGAGTAGAGCTGAAAGATGACCCAAGACTGAGAGCCTTTTTGTGTCAACAGCGAAGGAAAAAAAAGTTGAGAAAGAGATTTTGGAAAGAAAAATAATTAAAGAGCTTAATTTTGGTAACTCTCAGCATAAGCTGATGATGACCCATTGAGCAGGTGACCTTGGATGACTGTCAGATGTTTGTGACTGGACAAAAGGAGACAGGTTCTGTTTGGAAAAGGTAGACTTGTGAATCCTCAGCATGGTTGTAGAAATGGAATATGTGAGAATGGAGAAGGTCAGCCAGGGATAAGTGAAAAGAGAATACAGTAGGAGGTCTGGGATGGAACCCAGTGGGATGCAAACACAAAGGGAGATGGGAAAAGGAAAAACTACCAGGGTGACTGCTTGTGACTAAATGCACAGCCTGCATCAAACTACGAACTCTATCTTTGCTTCCTAGCGCAGAGTACCAATCATGTCTACTTTGTCTGATGTGGGAAAATAGAAAAAAACAAAGACTAAAATGAATCCACCAAACTTATTTTTATGATTTATGCATTTTGGGATTTAAACCCAGTTCTCAAGAGGTGAAAAACTCTGTCAAAAACTGGTGTAGTATCTTTCTGATATAAGATAATGTACATATATAGTGTGCATGTATTAGACATAGTATCTGTAGAGTTTATGCAGAATATACACACAGAATTCATATACAGTATGTGCATTTCCTCCATCCTCTTCTGTGTTCAGTTGTTTAGAACCTTCCAAAAGTTTTCTAGGCAGACACCAGGGCTAGAAAATTTGGGGCAAACTTTGAGCAAGTTCAAGTTTGACAAGGACACAGGCCTCCATCAATGTTTCTCAGTGTACAGTGAAAGAGGCAGAAGATGGGAATAAATATAATCAAATATTTACAAATTCATTATTTTTGTTAAAAATAAGTAAACTAAATAATTTAAGGATATATTATATTTCATGCAGATTTTTCTCTATGCTTCAGTTTTAATAAGTTTTAGGAATAAATGTCACATTTTTTTCCCTATGTAATGTTCTGCAGCTGGAGCTGATTGGTTAGTCACTGTGGTTGGATGGATCCCATTGTGGTGTTTGATCCTTACCGCATACCATCTAACTTGTGTACTACATGTAATAAAGTCAGTGCGAGTTTGGCCCTTGATTTTAGTGGGTGCAGAATTGAGCGCTGAATGAGGGAGGGTCATGCAGATATTAATACATGATCTGATAATTAGAGATTATCATGCTAAATATGCAAAAAGAGTTAAAGCTATATGTGCAGGTTTAACTTTGTCATTTGTGATTCCTAAATGGTAAATTGTGCAAACTGAATATTTTCTTACCACCTTTTTGAATTAATATATTAACTTTATTAACTGGATGCCCATACGTGTACATAAAGTATTAGAATCAGTAACTTAAAAGCTGTTAAATATTCTTTTTTCTAGTTTGAATTTTTTAAAATAAACAACATGTAAACTGTTTCTTTTCTCTGTATATAACACTTATGGTAGCTTTCGAGCTCCAAAAATGATAGCTCTTGATAGCTTTCAGTTGTGATTATGAGCTATGACTACTGTTGCAAAGAAAAGTATTCTCTGTAGCAATGCAGAATGTAAGAGGAAAAAAAAAGAAAAAGGGGAAACCCAACAAAACTCTGTTCTGCCTGAAATCAATAATAAAATAAGTTCATTTCATACAAACATACATCTAAAGCTTTCATGACAGTCTAAAAAGATGTAAAATGCCTGCCGAAGATATGAATTTATTGAATTTTCTTACTTTCTGTTTCATAAACTGTATCCTAAGCAGATGGTATAATCTGATTGTATCAACCTAGAAGTATATAGGATTTTATTTTAATGTTAAAAAACCTCAGTTAGCTTTGGAACTTAAATTCTTTCTGTCTTCTACACTGTACCAGATTCTCAGCACTGAGGTATTAGAAGATAACTTTAATAAAAAGAAGTTGAATTTTATAAACTTAAATTTACTTATTCATTTCGTATATATACAGTTAAATTCTTTAGCTGACTGCTTCCTAAGTATATGGCAAAGCAATATATACTTTATTGAATGAAGAGTGAAATTTATATTAATATAGCTGATGTGGATATAAGATTTCTGCAAAAGCATTTTGCACTATAACTATTATTGAATATTACATCTTTTTATCACTTCAGACTTTATTCCAACATTTTAGTGCTTTATTCTAACACTGAAAATAATTTACAATTTCCAAAGACATGTTCTGCTAACTTTTACACTGAATCACTTTTAGTTTAGAATTTGGGCTACACTTTTAAAAAAGGTTGGTGACAGATATATTATTCACAGAGCCCTGGCTAGGTTTTCTTTTGTTGGTCTGTAACTTGGATTCTTCATGAAAAATTTCTAGACTTTGTCCCTCTTCCAAATATCTGGATTGCATAAAACGGAAAAGCTAAGACATTTCAGCATGGAGAGGAAGAAGTTTGCGATCATTTTCTGTAATACAAATGGACTTATTTAGTGGTTCTGTTATGGAAGAGATTCTACAATAATAATGCTACTATTATAATACCATTTCTGTAATAATAGCACTTCTGTTATAAAACACCATTATTATAGAAATGCTATTATAAGACAAGCTCTGTTATTTAGAATTGCTTCTGCAATAAAAGTGCTAAAAAAGTCTGCTTCTGTTATAGAAAATTATTGCAAAATTTTTTGCCTGGCAAATTTTTCATTCTGAATTTTGTCTGCAGCAGCTGGAAATTTAGTCTCTCACTTTCATCTGGGGCTTCTGTGAGTTCGACACTGTATATTTACAACAGGAAGTCACTGGACAGGCAAATGCAAAGGCTCTGTTCACTCTCCATTTGTCCCCATCTCCCTGATTTATTCATTTCTCTGCCTCAGAATATGTCCAATATTTGGAAGATGACTGTGGCCTTATAATACTCACTCTTCTCACTGTTGCTGGTTTTGGGTGATCAGTGTAACTAGTTGGAAGGTGTGGGGGCGGGGGAAGAATGAAACAAAAGATGGCTGAAAAGGAAGTCATAGAAAGAGATGTCACTTTTTTTTGTATTCCATCATTTTCCGCAGTTTGGACATTGTTCGTATGAATTTCTTCCAACATCTTATTTTACCATGTATTCAATCCATATGCTTTAATATCTGATAAGAATGAAATTCAATCCAGTGTGAAAGTCTTTGGTACGCTCTTTGAACCAATTCAGCCATTAGGTCCAAATCTTCTCAACCAGCACACAACTGAAATGCCAGGCTGCACTGCACTCCACTGCAACTCCTAGCAGGTCACAGAATAGGACCAGAGTAGTTCCCACAGCTCTGAGGAGTCCCAATCCTGCTGGGAAGCAGGAAAAAAAGGAAGATCCATGTAGCTCCTCCCCTTCCTTAACACTCATTCTCATCCTATCCCATCCTGTCTTCTTTAAATGTTTCCACTACACCAGTAGGCAGGAAGCTGCTCTGTAACCTTCTCATGTCTCCAAACGTGCAAAGCTGAAATGCATCCATTCTGTTCTTGCAGGTGCATGGAGGAGGCAACAGGATTTGTAGATCTTTCTAGAAGCCTTTTGCCCTAGAATTAGCACTTTGAATGAGCCCTATAGATGTGAAGAGCCCCACATTTTGTATTATAATGTGAAATTTATGGTAATGTCTCATCTAAGCTAGTGCTACCCACATTCTTTTTAGATACTCATCTACTGCCCAGCATGCACTGTTTGAAATGTGTTGCTTGACAAAGGTTTCCTTTTATCTACTAAGAAAGCATTCAGAGACTGATCCTCAGCTTGACTTCAGTGAAGATGAATTAACTTTACATCAGCTGAAGAGCTGGCTCTCAAGCTCTTGGTTTTTATTGTTGTTTGGGTTTTTTCCTCCTCCCATAACTAAGGCTGTCTATACTACAATGATCTATTGGGAAAAGGTACGCAAATTGCGCTCCACAATTTGCGTACCTTTTTCCATCTACACTGGGCCAAATTTCAGAAAAGCCTCCTCTTTCAGAAGAACCCTTCTTCCTCATGGAAGAAGGAAGACAGGGCTTCCAGAAGAGTGTGTCTGCTCTTCCTCCAAAAAAAAAAAAGGCAGAAGAGCAGATGCGTTCCCTGGACGCGGCAGAGTTTTTCCAGGATACCGTAGTGTAGACATAGCCCCAGATTTACATTCATCTTAAATGCCACGTATTGTACCCCTTTTCTAGGCTCAAATGAGTTCCTATGACTAGCAAGTGACATTTTCTAGAAATATCCTTCCTTCTGATCCATATGTTGTCCTCTTGTGCATGACTTTTCTTTTAAAAAATTTCAGTCATAGTTTATTTTTGTAGTCTTCAAAGAATGTGAGTTGGGACATCAACTTGAACTTTCAAATGATGACCACAATAACATTATTATTGCTGCAGTACTTCACTAGAATTAGCATTGTCTCTTTTTCCCCTTTAATTCATCCCTGTTTTCACCAATTTATAACTTTGCTATAAAAATTTGCTTTGAGCTGAACCTTAAAATCTATGGTTTTATTCTAGAGCTATTTCCCTTTCTTTCTTTTAAAGGAAATGTTTAAAATCTTTTTTGCTATTATGTCATGGGAATGAAAAGGATTTTGATGCTCTTCTGCATTTCTGGAAATTGAAAAAGCCATTTTCCCCCCACTGCTAGTGACATTATTTAATCCATAGTGTCAATTAGTGCCTGTGGGTACCGTATTTTCTTGAAAATGGCACATGCTTTTGTGCCTTTTTATATCGTCTAAATGTCTAAGTGCTTGTATTATCGTTTGTCTGTTATTTTTCAGTTGATACTTACCGGTGCTTATATTTGGTAACATCTGTTGTTTTGTTTCTTCATTTCAACAGCTCTCTTAAGACTCTCAGTGGAAAAAGTCATTTTAGAGTTAGCAGTTACTGTATCAAAAGCAGCTCCTATTGGTACCAGTAGAATGGTTTAGAGTCTCTATTCTCTTTGCATACTGGTGCATTTATGCTGATTTTGTCTGTAATTTTGGATACCATATAGTAAATATTTGTAATGTGCTTTCATTCTTTTTATCAGTAAAACATGTTATCTGATTTGATCAAGGATTTTTTCTGTGTGTGTTGGATTTGATAGACTGCTAGTAGTCACCAAATATACATGTTTTAGCTCTCTCTTACTGGGCTGAGCTTGACCAATATGGTGATAAAATGTAGAGGTTTTCAACATGTCAATATGTAGTGAACATACAAAAATTCACGTCATCTTATATAAAATAAGGATGGGGGATTGTTTCTCTTTTGGATGATTTTCTGGACCACCAAATATGGATTATTTTGGTATTAATGGAGCACACCACTCCATTTGTCAGCACCAGTGCTTTGAAAGCTTGCCCTGCTCCCAGAGACCTGATTGGTTAAGAGGCTGGACAATGGAGGAGAAGGTGCTCGCCTCTCCACCTCCCCAGAACATGGTTGGCCAGAGAGTTGGCAGCAAATCGCATCTGTGCTTCCTGTAATGGAAAATTGGATTGACACTCTACAAGAGACTGCATGCTGGGGAGCATATGCTTCCATGGGTTTAAAGCAGGCAAAAACTCTGAGCTCTTCCTTTGGGAAATAGGCCTAGGGGAACAGCCTGGTAGTGTGACCACTAGGTAATTCTACTGCACTGCATAGCATTACTTACTTCCAAAAGGGAAGGAGATGCACTAATTTGAAGCTGGGAGAGCAGGGAGAGTTATTGATAGATCTTTTATTTTTATGCATCTTGAATTTATTTCATTGTATTCTCATTAGCTGCTCCTTTAAATGACAGTGCAGTTCTCCTACCCCTGCTGATAAAAGGTGTTGGAGTATTGCTTTATATGGAGGGATGCCTGAATCAATCCCTGCCTCCCCAAAGGTTGTAGGAAGATTGTCCACCCGCATATAAGAGTGTAGAAGTCGGAAATATACCTGTCCATGGAAAAACTAAAAATAGAAGTAAAAGGAATAAAATGGAAATTATTATCCCAGGAGGCAAAGGCAGCAGTAAAACAGAGTCTTATACTCAGGGAAAACTTCTGTTGGAAAGTAATGATTACTGGATCAGCACGAGAGCTTGTAGAACCAAAATTGTTCAAAGATTCCGAGAACACATACTGTAATTATGAGCAACTAAAGTACCCTTGATGTGGTATCATCAACAGAGGCATGCATCTCTGGGTTGTCAGACTACCTGGTGGAAAAGGAAGAAACTCACAAGAGGGATATTGGACTTGAGAAATCTAGCTGTTGGACATACAGAGTCAATAAGGGTGCACCACTATAAATACATCCAATATAATCTTGAGTCATCTTTGCACCCTTTCAGTCAGGGTGAATGATGCCCTGCTTCTCTGGAAGCCAATAGTCCAACTTACCTAGGGGTGTGTGTGTGTGTGAGAGAGAGAGAGAGATTTTTGGTTCAGAGAGATTTAACTTTAAAAAAATGAAAAAAATCTCAATAGAGTTGTCAGTTTCCACTAGAAGAGAATTTGGCCTTATGTCTCTCATACACAGGGCACAGCAGTCAAGCAATGCCCAGGAGGAATGAAGCAGAAATATTAATGAGCTCAAGGCTCTGAGTCAATATGAGTTTTTTAGACAACCAACACAGCTGATACAGTAATGTGCATAATTTAGTTTTTTCACAGCAAGACACGATGTCCTAAGGAAGGGCCGTTTCTTGCCACAGCTCCCTCACTGTCAGAATCACGACAGCAGGAGCTGGACAGCAGCAGATGTTCTTTTGGATATATGAGGATATCACTATCGCCCTCTACCCTGTCAAAACACCACTGTTATTAGCAACATTGCTGCCAGTAATTTACACTCTGTGAAGAAAGCAACAGCTGCTTCTGTGCAGTCTGGGTAGCATCTAGTTTCAGTGCTGCCTAACCCTATACAGTATACATTGCAGGGACTGATAAAACTGAGTTGCAGGCCACATATGAAGCCTGGGTGGGTCACAGTTGACCTATTGTGTGTTTGCTGTAGTGATTTTTAAATACAACCAGGTTGGCATGCTCAGTTTTGGAAATTTCTCTCTAAATTCAACCTGATGTGTATTGTTCAATGTCTGCGTATCGCTCTTCTTTAGTTATGCTTCTCCCACTGTCCCCACATTAACAATACTGTAGGAGCAGAAAATGAGAGCCTGATGCCCCATTCTTTCTGGTTCTTCTCTGCTCTGTGCCAGAGCACACAATAATGAACAATACTGGGTCAGAATCTCAAATATCTCTGTATGTGCATAAGCATTTTTCTACTGACACAGACACTTTTTCATGTATCAGCAAATGCATGTGCAATTGCTACCTCCTGTGCAGGGATCTGTGAGAATCAGTAAATCATGTCTTTGCATCTCTAGCAAGTAGAAAACCTGTGTGGGGTAGGAAAAGTTCTAGAAAGAAGCTCTTGATTACAACAGAGAGCATATGGCAATGTGGCTATAGATCAGTGGTTCTCATGTGGGCCGCGACCATCTTGCAGGTTGGCTCGGGGCTCGGGGCTCCTTCCCCCCACTGCAGTAGGGAGCCTGTGCTGGTGCTTCAGCCCTGCATCCCCCCCCGTGAGGCTGGAGCACCAGCACTGGCTTCCCGCTGCAGGAAGGGGCAAACCTCGTGGGCTGGATCCAGCTGCTCCATGTGCTGCTGCTCTCCATTCCCTCCCCCCAAGCTGGGGGGAACAGCAGTACAGGAAACAGTTCGCCTGGAGGCTTTCCCCTCTGCTCCCATTGTTTAGAATCACAGCCAATGGGAGTGGTGGGAGGCATGGAGCCAGGTAAGTGCCCCCCATCCCACGCATGCTCAGACTCCACAACTTCATTCCTCTCATGCACCCTCCACCCGCAAAGACCCTGAACACCCAGCTTGCTCCTGCACTCTACCTCTCTTCCTCCCAGAACCCTTCCTTCAGCACGCTCATGCACCCTCCATCCCATTCAGACCCTCCCACCTTCAGTCTGCTGCTGCACCCTGCCTCCTGGCCAGACCCTGCACACCCAAACCTCTTGCACCCATTTTGTCATCATGGCTGTTTGGCTGGTGGCCTGTGAAAGGTCTGTGTTGAGTGGGGTGTGCCGCAGGCCACACTGCTTCAGACTAATAGAATTCTAGGCCACAAGAAACTATTTGTATAGCATTGCCACTCTGACTTCTGTGCTATTGCTGCTGCTGGCAGCTGTCCTGCCTTCTAAGCTGGGTGCCGAACCAGCAGCCACTGCTCTCTAGCTGCTTGGTCAAACCTTTCTCATTGCAAATTAATCACTGACTTGCAGGCCACATACGAAGCCTGGGTGGGTCACAGTTGGCCTATTGTGTGTCTGCTGTAGTGATGTTTAAATACAACCAGGTTGGCATGCTCAGTTTTGGAAATTTCTCTCTAAATTCTACCTGTAACCTTGAGCTTTGGTTTGGCATGTGTAGTCCTGAAGATCTAGCAGCTGCGTAATTTTAAATGGATAATTAGTAATATCTGCCTTGTTTAATCCTAATAAATGTCTGCGACTGAAGTAGGGCAGCTTTGTAGTGATTTATGAATAATGTGTGTTGACCTGGACATACATGGGTTTAGTTTAACAGGGGGCTGTCCAGAAAAAAACAATCAGGGAGGGAGACAATGGCTCAAGATAAGCCATTCCATAGCAAATACTTGAAAGTTATCAACAAACAACACCAGAATGGGAAAAAGTCTGTGAACACAAACAATTAAAAGAACAGTGGGAGGTTTAAAAAGGAACATTCTCTCTCTCTCTCTCTCTCTCTCTCTCTCTCTCAAAAAAAAGGGGCAGTTAATGGAAGGAAACAAGCAGACACACACCCAGTCATGGTGGTTGTCTGAAGAAGTTTGGCCTGTCTAGGTTCCATCAGGAGAGGTAAGCACGTAGGGAAAATGGACATAAATGTTGACTTTTTGTTTCAAGATCCTTTTTTCTCTGAACGCTGCTTTTCTACTTTTAAAATGAACAACATTTTGTTCTTCAAGAAGGCCGGTTGGTCAATGGTCAAAGACTCCTGAAGAGATGAACTGCAGGTGCCAGAACTCAGTGAGACATGCAGGGTGTGGGGCATTTGAGACACACATGCTGTGGACCAAAGGCCTTGTTAAGAATGGGAGAATGAAAGAATTCCACCCTGGATTTGGTAAAAACACAAAGAGTGATTCCTGAGAGGGCGCACTCTGAAGCAGTTAGATCTGTAACTGTGATACATGTTATTTGGCCAGTCTTATTAATTGATTTGCTCATCCCTCATTTCATCCCCATCATTCCATGCAGGGGCCCTTATCTAAGTGGTAGAAGCAGCTCAGTTACTGGTGGACCACAGAAGAATGATACTGTGATGGTGACTAGGACCAAAATGCAGACACATTTCTTTGTCTAGTAGGGGGATGAATTGAAGGCATGATTAAATCTCTGTATGCTAATTCATCTACTTTGCTGAAAATATGGTAAATTTGATGGGGGATGTGAAGTTCTAAGAAACAAAAATGATTTGTACATTGAGAGGGTGGCATAGCGTGAGGCAGACTTAGTGAGTCTTAAATTGGGTCTGTCCTTGTTCTTTGGTGCCAGGTTGTTCTATAACTGGCAGTGGGACTTATCTGCCCAGCACAGGAAGGACTAATTACATCTGTGTTTCCAAGGCTTTTTTCAGGTCACAGTTTATTCTTTGAACAAAAAGTTCAACATGAGTTCCACATATAAACCTGGTCTTTCTCCTAATCTGAGGCCTTCTGCTGGGGCCCAAATGCTTTTCTCTTCCATTTCTTCCCCCCTACTCCAGGCCCAACTCTCCTTAAAAGAACAGCAGCCCTGTGACACAGCTTTTAGGATGATATCTGGAGTTCAGGAAAAGCCTTCATTTTATTCCATATCGAAATATGACTGTTTCATGGTATTATTTTCAAATAAGAGACAGGTTATCTTTGTATCAATACTACCCATATGTACTCTTCCTTTGTTTGGATATGTGCCTCAGAGAGTGCATTTCAGATCACATGTAACAAGAATGTACCAGTAATGTATTGTTGAGTTATGTTTCATTTTATCAGACATAATCTGGAAACAAAAGAGGGAGATTTGCTGCATCGTATGGGCTTCAAATAGAGTAACATGATTATCTTAAATACACAATAAGGAAAGAAAACAAATTTAGGAGAGATTGTGTCATGAGGTTTACTTCAGCAATTATATTTGACAAGTGAAAAGATACTGGGCCAAATTCTGCTCTCAAATGAAATAGTGTCTAAATCCATCAATAGACTAACTCCATCAATGTCAGTAGAGCTACTCTAGATTTACATTCCTGTAATTGAGATGAGAATGAGGTTGAATTTATTAACTTAAACTCCCTTCCTTTCTGAGCTGCTGAAGATGACGTTATGGCAGGCGTTCTCAATCCATACTGTGACAACTCAGTTTTCAGTTTTTCTTTTACAATTTGAAAATGTTTGACCAGCCTTATTGAAATTCTCTATTTACCTACAGCAGGGGTGACGAACGTCCAGCATATCAGCAGCATGTAGTTCATCAGGGTTAGCTGCTGGCAGGCCATCAGACACTTTGTTTACCTGAATGTCCACAGACATGGTGGATTTGTAGCTTCCAGTGGTTGTGATTTGCTGTTCCTGGCCAATAGGAGCTCTGGGAAGTGGCGTGTGCTGGCTCCCATTAGCCAGGAACGGTGAACTGCAGCCAATGGGAGCTGCAAGCAACTGTATCTGCAGACGCCCAGCTAAGCAAAGTCTCTGGCAGCCTGCCAGCAGCTAACCCTGATGAACTGTGTGTGGCCTGTGTGCTGGAGGTTCCCCACCCTAACCTACAAATTAGGCAGCAGCACTGCAAACAACTCCATGAGATGAGAAATTTCATGCCCACTTTAAACTGGAATTTGAATACCAACTAAATATTTATAGGTCACTAAACAGTCATTAGTTATCTCAGTCACTACAATTTTGTATTTTACCGTATATTGCATTTAGGATTAATCCATGACTGTGCATAAAAAAAAATGGGTTGTGAAATCATAGTCGGGGCACGGATGTGACATCATTGCCATGAGATATCACATTTTTGCTGTCCTTGGTACAGTGTATGTGTATAATTGCCAAATGTGCTGGTCTAATGGAATGAATAGTCCAATGTCTATACGAAATTGGGATGTGGTTGAAGGTCAGTTCAGGCAGGAGTGAAGTAATGTGGATTGACTGTGGGGAGAACCAGAAAAATCTAGCAAGAATGCATGAATACCCTAATTGTGGGATTGTAATTACTGTTTCATATTCAGGTTTGCAGGTGAGAGATCTTACTAGATCCTTGGCTACTTGTAGATGCTTAGCTTCCATCAATATCTGAAGGCTTTAGTTCCATCCATGCCTTGCAAGAAGAATGCAACCGTTTCTTTTTTATTGTGGTCTGTTTTGAGAACACTTGCTGAGGGCTGAAAATATCTACTTATTAAGTATAGTTGCACACTGGGAGCATGTAACAACAAGGTTGTGTGGTACATTAGAAGCCTGTTGTCTTTCAAGTATCATTCACGGGACTGATTGTAATCAACGAGTCCATAAAATGATTTGGTACCTAATATCTGAGGGATGACGTGGTACCTAATATATCTTTGGATGATACCTCTACTACTGTGTCCAGGGCATGTGCTTGAAGGTAAGCTCCTTTGAGTTAAAAGAGGAGAAGGCTGCTGATAGGGCACCTTGGAGACCCTGAACTTTGTAACTGATTTCCTCCCCTGGCCTTCCAGCGCCCAAATGTGTTAACTTACTGGATACTTCTTGCCATAATCAGAACAAATAAACCCCTTACCTTTTGCCTTCCCTTCAGCCTGCAAGATTATATAATTCAGCCCATATACAGCCTACTCTTGTTAGGAAGGGGGAGGAGCTGGAGACTCTGCCAAGTTAATTAGTCACCTGGCTAAGTTATCTGGGAAGCACTTGGACAGTATGGTGAATGAAAACACAAAGATTCTTTGGCATTTGTGGAGGGATTGGGCTCAGGGGTTAAGAATGGCTAGATGTTGTTGTGCTGGATAAAAACTGTTTTGGAGTTCAGTCTATACAATTCCATATATATTGATTTCATTTTGACCCTCTCTCCCCTCTCTTTCCAATTCAAATAGAGGATAAATAATGTGATATAAATTTTAAAACATTAACCACCACTGCTAGTCCTACTGCAGTACACATCAGCAAGACTGTAGACTAGATGAGGCTAGGAGATCTGGATTCTTGTTCTGCTCCCAAGTTGATCATGTCTCCTTTCTCAAAGCTTATCTTGAGTTCATAACATATACTATTTTGGGGGGTTTGGCGTTTTGATTCTGCTATGTGAGGATGCAGCATTTTCCCTCTTCCCCCAGATGTATATTTAGTTCTTCAGAATATTATAATATCATTGTAGTTGATTCATGAAGTAAAGATGTGTGGCTATAATTTCACTTCCCTGGAGAGGACTGGTAAGAACTATGGGTGGTATGAATGATCTATCATTTCTTGCCAAACTGCATGTTTTATCATCAGACCAGATACAATAATATTACTATCCAGGGTACAAAAGTTAGGGCATGAGGGTTCAAAATGTGGTTATTGCCACCATAATTTACCTGTAATTGTAAATATTTTATTGCTTTTTTCATCTCTTTTTAACTTCACATTTTGTATTGTAGAATAACTAAAACTAGTTTGGGCAAGTACTTTGTTGGGTAATTTCCTTCCTGGGTAGTCTTTCATGGACAGTTGACTTTTTCAGTGGCTTAAATAGATCTTTGAACTTTTTGTTGGTAGCTAAACTATTCTAACTCCCCAGATCCTGTAATTTTGCTAATTCTGTAGCAACACGGATGGTCTGTTGAAAACAGATCAAATGAAAGCATCTCATTTGCTGAACTTGGACAGTGTTTCAAACTCTATCCCACACCTCTGGAATGGAACTCTACAGAGAGTTAAGCAAAACTTTTTCATTTCTCTCCTGCTGCTCTGCCATATATTAAAGTGATGTTGTAGTAACTACCTCTGCACTATTTTGTCTGTACACGGGAGCTACATTTTGGAAATGTTTACTAAGGTGCTTCCCAATTAATGATGAATAGGGCAAGAGGTCTATCTGCAAGGATAGAGACATTTGATCTTTTATGGGGAGTCAGGATGGTGTTTTAATGGTCATTAAATATGCATAACTACCACAAAATTAACTTATGTTTGATGGTTATGATCTCCCTTAATGTTTAAACATTTTTTTCTTCCTTTTAACGTCGTCCATATTAGCTGGACACAAAAATTATGGGGTGTGAATGCGGATTTGGGATTTCCTATTAAAAAAACACCTAGATCATACATTGATTCTAGAACTGTGCAAATCTATAGTTCAAAGTTCACGTTTTATGATATTTGTATAAGTATCTGATGTGATAAAACAGTAAGGCTACGTCTACACTATGGAGCTATTTTGGGATACGCTGCATCTTTTGAGCAAGCCTGTTATTTTGAAATATAAAGGGGTCACTATTCCAATGGCCCTGTAAACCTCATTTCACAAGGAGTAAGGGACGTTTCAGAATAGCAGTGCATTTGGAAATTTGGCACTGTGTAGACAGCACCAAATTTTGAAATAAGCTATTTCAAAATGAACTCAAAATAAGCTACACAATTTGTGTAGACACATCCTATATAACCTATGGTGAGTATATCATACCCAAATACAGCCATTATAAAAGATCCTCTTCATACTGTATGTTGTAGGTCCTTTCTCTAAAATTAATCCTATAATATGGTCTAGATAATGTTGCATAAATTGCTAGTTTCGTCCCCTGGAGGTTAGTCCAATTTGCCCCAAGAAGAGAGTCACACTTTCAGGCTGGGTCCGACACCATTTTATTGTTTGCAAACAAGTTCGACAAAGGAGCTCTGTTGCTCAAAGCAGAGTCGACCTTGAACGACGCTTAGGCTGAAACTTTTATGGATTCTACATTCCTTCTGGCCAGCGTATCGCAACGTGATTGGTTGCTGTTACTGCAAGTTTGCTTAGTTCCCTTATCTAGAAAGAGCTGGCAGAGAGTTTAGCAGCTTCTAAAACATGCACACTCAGCTAAATGATACGTGCTGTTTTGAGCCTAAGCAATGGAGAAGAAGCACACTTAGTTTTTACTACAATAACATCACAGAAAAGTGTCTTTTGGAGTCTTTTTGTATTGTCCTGTTTTTCACTGGTGCAGCTCAACTGTTTTAAGTGGAGTTACTTCTGATTTACAATGGTTTAATTAAGAACAGAATCATCCCCAAGAACTGCTTGTAGAAAAAAAAAAAAAGAGCCAGTAAGTTGCATATAGTAATTAGCCTAACAAATGAATAAGTTTCTAACGTATAAGGAAGACATAGCATACTCAATGACTTTTATGAAGAAGTAATTCAAAAGTGCCATTCAACATTTATGTTCCCTTATTTGTACTACTTATCTCTAGTTCATTACAATGTATATCACTGTACTGGACTTCTGTGCCCTACAAACTTTACACTCTATAACAATTACTATAAACTTTGGATTTCAGAAATGCTGAATTATGAAACTTAAATGGGGGAAAATGAGGTATAGTAAAGAAAGAAATCCTACATTGTGTCAGGTTGCCTCTTGTCAAATATTTAATTTTGGTTTTTACCCGTCTGGGTTTACATTTTTCAAAGTGATTTTGGGTGCCCAATTTGAAACACCTTAAAAGGCTCTAATTTTCAGAAAGTGCTGAGTGCCTAGCCTCTGAAAACCATGAAAATTGAAGCCATGAAAATGTAGGTCTTTGTGTTTTACAGAATATTTTAAAAGTCATGTCACACATTTAGTTTGGGATTTTCAAAGAAGCTGAAGTCTTAGGGAAAATTGGGAGCATCAGTTTTATAAAGCCATTTCCGCAAAGGCTTTTAGACATAGTTCTCTTCCATTTTACCAAGAAATACAAAGGCATACCAGAAAAAGAGAAACATATCATTTCAGCTGCCATACAAGCTTAACTAGTTAACACACATATAATGTCTGGCTTCAGCCTCAGTGCTGTGGAATGCCATTCCCCCCAGAGCCATGTAGTGCCAGGAGTTTAACTGTGCTAAGAAGGGTATTGGAAAATGTTTTTAACATGGAACAGTGACATAACATGTTAAATATTTATATGATTTTATTTTGTCATGATTTATCTGTTGTATGTTTTAACATTTTATGATTTTAGTGTTTCTGAGACACTTGTAATACTTGACTTGCTACTTGCCATGAATATGCAATTTATTATTTATTATAATTAATAACTAAAGAAGAGCAAGATTGCTTTATTACTGAAATACAGGACTGGGATTCAAGAAATCTGACTTCTAATCCCAACAGTGCCCTAGACTCCCTGTATGATCTTTGGCAAGTATCCTCTAAGTTTTGCCTTAGTTTCCTCAATGGAAAATAGAATACTGCCCATGACAGGAGTGTCCTGAGACTTAACTCTTTAATGTTTCTAAAACACTTTGAAACCCTCAGATGGGAAGTGTTATAGATGTGCAACTTGTTGCTGTTGTTAATTCTGATTCTGCAACCTGCTGAACATCTCCTGGGGAATTCATTTCAACTCCTTTTGATGTCCAGGAAAACCCCGGTATTCAGTATCTTACAGAATCACATCCACAGTTAGTGATGACTCCCCTGCCTTTGAGGCAGCAAGGGGTACATCAACACAGTAAAGAAAATCACACAGGTGGCCCATCCCAGCACATTTGGGCTAAGGGTAAGGAATGTTTCATTGCTACGTAGACTTCCAGGCTCAGACTGGCACTTGAGTTGTGGGACCTTTCTACCATGCAGGATGCTCCATCCCTAGAGATTTTTAAGACCTGGCTTTACAAAGCCCTGGCTGGGATGATTTAGTTGGAGTTGGTCCTGCTAAAACACCTCCACCTAAGGTCTCTTCCAACCCTATGATTCTATGGGATCCAGCCCAAACACAGAAGTTTACACAGTAATGAAACAGACCAAGTCAGCTAGCATGGGCCAGCCGCAAGTACTGTGGAGATGTACCCAAAGAGACCGAATGTATCTTCTTCCAGTAACTGTGATATAGGGAACAAGATTTGTTTGCAGGTGTTTTTAACCGCCTCTATTTCCCCCAATAATAGAATCACCAGGGGAGAAAAAAGCAGCCTCCTTGTCTTTCTCTTTCTCCAATATTCTTTTTAAGAATGAAAAAGTTAACAGAAGAGTCTAGTGTCAGATAGCAAATCATCTTTCCGCCTGACAGTGATATGATGTAGTTCAGTTTAAAAGGAGATGAGTAGGGGATGATGGAAATCTATAAAATCGTGAATGGTGTGGAGTATGTAGGAAAGTGTTATTTACCCTTTCACATCAATACCAGAAACTGATGAAAATAATGGGCGGCAGGTTTTGGACAAACAAGAGGAAGTACTTTTTTTACACAATGTACAACTAAGCAGTGCAACTGATTACCATAGGATTTAGTGATGGCTATAAATATAACTGGGTTCAAAAGAGAACGGAATAAGTTCACAGAGGATAGACTCATCGATAGCTATTAACCAAGATTGCCAGTGATGCAACCCCATGCTTGGGTACCCTACATCTCTGATTACCAGACTCTGGGGTTGGAAGAAAGGGATGGATCACTCTATAATGATCTTGTTCTGTGCACTCCTGGTGGAGCTCTGGTATGGGTTGCTGTTGGAAACAGGAGACCAGACAAGATGGATTGCTATTGGATACAGGATACCAGACAAGATGTATCACTGGCTTGACTCAATATGGCAGCACTTGTATTCTTATGACATGGCTTTGTGAATATCCTTTTTTAGTTGGCTTTAAAGTTATTTTGTTTTCATATTTGGAATTATTCATGTTACCACAAATTCCATATCAGATGCATTTTTCTAACTGACTTTCAGTTCCAGTTGGTCTGTTTTTAGCTATAGAAAGGAAGAAGGGGAGTGGGGATGAACAGAGATTGTTTTGTAGCTATTTGGATGAATTGCTCCTAGAGTGTTGGAGATTTACTGTGCCTTTATCAATGAATAATTATTCTGTACTGATATCAATAGGATCTGATGAGAAAGGTGTACATGTGATTTTTTCATTTCTCTTGAGGTTGCAAACACAAACTATAGAACTGTTAAGCACAATGTAATTGCTTTGCATCTGAGAGGAGTATCTATAGGAGTACATTCAGCATCTCTTGCATCACTGAGAGTAACAGCAAACAAAGCATGTGGTCCAATTAACATTGACCAAGTATCATTGTTGAAATTCATATAAAGACTAGCTATACACCTCTTTAAAGGAGAATTATAAGTATATTCTCAGGCTTTTGAAGATGAATGCATCTCAGAACAGAATTCCAGAGTACTCACCATCTGGAGAACTATCCTTTTAACCTTGTTTAGTTTTCTTCAAGGAAGGTGTTTTTCCTGTTTTGCAGATTCGTGTGTCAGAATCTTATTGGCAATCTTTGCTGGTGATTTACAGACTGAGAGATGATTGCTTCACTTTGCCAAACCTACTAACTGAAAAAACTTTCTTTTATCAATGACTATAGGCTACCACCTTTTGTTGCCAATCTTCGTTGTTATTAATGTCTGGCTTTGGTAGAAGTACTTTGAAAGCTGCCACTCTAGGCATCAAGATAACTGTCACAAGGTATATGGGTAAGAGTCCCAAAAAGTCTGACACTTGTCACACATGAAAGGAAAATGGAAGCTAACACCATCAAATAGCAGAGCTTGCGTATTACAGCTTTTCACTTAGAAAACTTCAGCTTATAGGATAGCTTGAATCTATCTTTTAAATATTGAAACAAAATGAAAGCTTTAATAAAAAATTAATAACTATGTTTTCTTGACTGTAGCACCATCAATAAAAGTATCAGAATATATCCTCATTTGGTAAGGATTGCATTTGTTTGTTTCTTTATTGGAAAATAGTTCCAAATGCTCTTGAAGGGCAAAATTCCAGAGGACCTAACAGCAGACTACAAGGAAATATTTAATTAATGTAATCTTAAACTATTTGTCTTCTAATGGCAATCTTTAAATTGGCAGGATCTTAGAAGAAAAGTGTTTTGTGTTTGTACAGCACCTAGCAAAATAGGACCTTTTCCTGATGGGGTGTCTAGGTTCCACCACAAATATCATAAGAGCTTTCATGCAGCAAGGGGCCGAGACCATATCTGTGATCTAGTTAAGAGAGGGAAAATCTGGGAGTGATATTTTCCCACAAACTTTCCAATGCAGTTCTCTCTTTCAGCTTGTATCACCTCCATTGTTTCTGGAGCAGAACCTGCCTATAATACTGAATGTTTTGTGATATTAACAAACATTCACTGGGACTTTTCAGCATGGATGTGATTGATTATGAATGTGTTGCATAGAAAGTGCTAGGTTAATGCCAACCCATGGTGTGTTATTATTTATGGACTTTTGCAGTGCTAACAGCATCTCTAGTTAAGAAGACCCACCCTGTTCCCATTTAGAGGTGTCAGGACCAAGTGAGAAGCAACATGAAAAATAACTCTCAGTTTCAGCAAATGGAGTAAGAATAAATAAGGGAGAAGACTTTCCTTTTCTTTTCTATTAAGCATCCCAGGTGGGAGTTGCCTTCCATCACGAAATAGTGTGTGAGAAATGAAGGAGAAAGGAAGCAAAGAAGGGCTGCACTCCTGCAGCCTGCAAATGGTCAAAAAGTTTTAAAGTGGTCACAAGCAGACAGTAGATTGACTTTCTTCCCTCCCATCTCAGACCTAGTACTCTATTCATCGTTTAGCGGGAAGCAGAAGCCTAAAGCCAGTTTTTCACTTGTCACAGTTCAGGGCATCCGCATGTTTATTTTCTGGCAGTGGTTCAGAAAGGGCACCAACTTGCTGCTTCCAGCTGTCCAACCGTTGCTTTTCTGGGGAGAGATCCATGTCTCTCTCCCTTCTAATCAAGGCTGCTGGAACAATTTTTATTGTGAGGGTGCTGATGATGGAATCATAGGCACAAGGTCTAGGGGCATGGATGTGTATGTACTGCAGAACCCCGGGTTTTGTTCAGGGTCCTGCTTGCCACCCACACCCAGGGTCTTGATTCTGCCTGGTCTTTGCTCTTGGCAGTGCACCTGGAGTCCCAGCTGCAGGACCTGTGCTAGGACTCTGTTCCTGGCCCCACTTATAAGGTCCCTGCTGCCACTGACCCTGTGCCTGGGGCTCTGCTTCTAGTCCCACATGTGGGGTCCCGGCTGCCACTGGTTCCAAACCTGGGGCTCTATTCCCTGCCTCACATACATGGCTCTAGCCACAGGTACGGTGCCTAGGGCTCTCTTCCCAGCCCACTACACGGAGGCTGCTATGGGACCCTCACCCAGGGCTCTGCTCCTGGCCCAGTACTCGGGGTCCTGGCTCCACTGGACCTGCACCAGAGGCTCTGCTCCCATCTCTGCATGTGGGGTCCCAGCTTTGGTCTCCTTACACTGTCTGTGTTTCTCCCCTCCAGTTCCACAGCTCTGCTCCTGACCCAGCTCTGGGTGAGTGAGCCAAAATGTTCGGTGTGGAGTCCTCTGGCTTGTTCCAGTGACTCTGGATGGAAACCTTGTAAGCCACGTATTTGATGTTTGTTATTGCTACTCTAAGCCAGGGGTATGGTAGCTCCCTTTGTTCCAGCACTGTTGTTTCTGAGCAGGGTATTGCCAGGCTGTGCAGTTCCCTACTACATTGTGTATTTCCAAGTACTGACAGATGACCAAGAATTCTGACTTGCTTGTTCTCCAGAGATGGATAAGAGTGATTGTCAACTCTTATAAGTTACCACACAGCACTTTGGATACAAGCCTAGTTTTTAAGGTAAAAACATTACAGAGAAAACCTATTAAAAACAATCAAAGAACCTACCCACACGATAACAGGCTTACTAGCATTTCCCCTACTCTTACATGAAATTATAGCAGGCCCAGTCCTTCTCACCCTACCTTATGGATTGGGGGGAACGGGGCAAGGGACCCTTGGACCAGTAGTCCTGTCTGTTTGCTGGATCAGGAAGAAAGCATGAGACTGTTTAAAACAAGACAATTTCTCAGAGAAACACCTTTCTTTGTCTGTTGGCCCTGGGAGAATCCCTCTGAACTAGTATCTGCAGACCTCTCCAGGGAGGTGGCTTCAAAGGGCTTATGATGGAGGAAATACATAGCATCCATTTGCCTTCCTACTAGAATAGTTGCATACAATGCCACAATAGCCTATGCACAACTGCATTTTTAAAATAATGTACCTTGAAGGAATGAACTCTATTTCAATACAGTTTGTTCATGTTATTACAGGAAATTGTCAGTTTGTCACAAGGCTCACTGTCCATCTGTGGTCCAAAGAATGGGGCTGAGTACCACCAGTTCATAATTAATTTAGATAATCATCCTGACAGCTGAGCCTAAGACTGTGTTAAAATCAGGTCACAGGAAGAAATGTAGTTCAACACAAGCCATACCTGCTACCTTTCCGTTCTGAAAGTTTTGCTGCCTCATTTAACTAATCATTCCTTGGTAAAAACAGCAAGCTGAAATGATCTCAGTGGAGTTTGCACAGTGTTAAATAGTAACGCGAAGACACAGTGCTTCCCTCTCTTTCAGGCTTGGCAATATGGCTATCATTCCTGACAGCTTGCTATGTTGTTAGTTATTCTGTGTCAAATAAGAGTGGCTGATGTCATGGTGCTGTAGTGTTCACATTTGTTGGAAAATTAGACGGTGATCTTTAAAAAAACCAGCTGCTTAAGCCTTTGACTGCCTGGCTTTTTCTTTGCTGGTGTGTAATTCGAATGAGCAGTAGCCAACATGCCTGAGGTGTTGAGAGGATGATGCATTTCCTGTAGGAATGAATAGCCTTAAATAAAACAGGAACAACTTACTGTCAGTTTGTTGTTTTTCAGACAGATATTTTTTAAAAAAAAGGAAATGGAAGCCAATTAGCCTGGAAGTTTAACCTCGTTTAGCTTTGCTTCTTTTATGGGAGCTTGTTGACTTCAATAAATCATTTTCTTTCTTCTTTCGTTTCTCTCCTCCTCTCTGAATCAGTTCCTAGTATTTCACATCCTGGCCCAAGAAGCAGGCTGCTTAAATTCAAGAATGATTTTGAGGGGATGAAGTTTACAAGATTTTGAATTCTTGCCATAAGTCCCTGGCAGACAGCCAAGAAACCTCAGCGGAACGAGGCTAATGAAGAGAGGGTATAGAATATCTGGAGAGTGTGGTTAGTAATGCAGTATTCATTTAATTGGGTGCAGGTATTGGTGCAAACTTCTCCATTTTAATTTGAAAAGAGAAGAAGGGGGGCTATTAAGAAGGAGAGGGAAAAATACATAAAGTTTTCAAGACTAGGAGCCACAAGAAGGGCTGTATATGGCAGAGAAAGAACTCAATTTAGGGCAATTTGCTCTGCAAGCTGGGCTGCAGTGTCCCCTGGGGATAGGGATGAGGAAGAAAATGAAACCAAAAGAGAACTTGATAAAATCACCTAGTACAGACAATCTCAGCAGAATAGGTTTTACTGAGTTAAATCTGCCCCAATCAATGTGATTCTTTTCATATAAGTTACAAATAAAAAGCCACAAGATTACAATAAAAATCGAGGATATAGTGTTGCTGATGTTGCACATGGGAGTCTTAAGGACTTGTTGTGGAATATAGGGTTTTTTTTTTCAAACCATCATGTTTGCTTTTGTGCTTTTCACCAATCCAGAAGAAAACCTTATCTCTCTTCCTTCTCTTCTCTAATGTTTATTATTTTTAAAGTAAGGGTCCTGGTAATATGCAAACAGCGCTGAGCTTAATTTTCAGTGCACTGCATGTTTGAACAGGTTTTAGTCCTGAAATTTGTTAAACTCAATTTTGATTTCTTATTCTAAGAACTTCAAGCATATTTCCATTGTTTTTACCTTTGTGCATGACAGAAGAAAATGAAAACACAAGGAGCTGCTTTCTGACCCTCCCCCCCGCCCCCATCTGGACCTGCAAGGATGCTAGTGTGTGTGTTTGCAGGTGCTGGATCCACTGTGTTTTGCTGTCCTCTAAAATTCACCGATTTGTACCACCGGCACCTCTAAGAATGTCAATGTAATTTCCTGTGGACTACCTGAGTAGTGGAACAAGTGTAACATAAACTTTGTATGGATAAGGACCTCTCTGGATACAGAGTTGCTACTAGCATAGAGAGGTGGAGAGATGTTTTTGGCCTCTGCCATTATACAGTGGAGAGTGATGAAACGGGTATTTTAAGGTAAACGATGGAAAGACTGAGGGAAGGGGTATTGGGTATCTGTATGAAGAGGCGTACATGAGATATGCGACCCAGAGAGATTAGCAGGAAGAGGGGAGGCATACAACTCAGAGGGAAGTGATTGCTGGAATGTTATGTAGGGAAGAAGGAACTGGACTCCTCAGCTGTGAGAGAGTAGGGCAGGGGTGGGGACCCTAAGGCCCAGGGACCGTATGCAGCCCCCAGCTTGCGTGGATCCAGTCCCCAAGGCTCTGACTCCTAACCCACAAATCCTACAAATAATTTTAACTTTTTTTGTTCTGCAGTAATGAATATTTACACAGTTGTATGTATTTGGGCAATTGAAAATATGTGCACTGTATCCTATGTCATTTTATAATAATCTTTTCATTTTGAGTTATCATATACTTAATACAATTATTTACAATTTTTAATTTAACTTTATTTATGGCATTCATCATTGAATGGGCAAAATGCGCAATGATGTACCTGCAAGGACCTTGTGTTACTGCTTTATACTATAATACAGACTATCAGAATAGATTTTTGTGGAAGAACATATTTCTGATTGTTATTTCTTGCAAAACTCTATCAAAACAAATTAAAGAAACTGGGTTTTTATATTATGGTTTATAATTTAGCAGTTAAAATCTTACTATTGTCTTTACGTTTTAATTGAATGACCCACAATTTCTTAACTTTTCTGAGCCAAAGTTAATTTTTATTAGTGCTATTGCTAACTAAAAGGGAAAATTTGCTCCGGTTAAACACTACATTTAGTCAAGGCTCCTTAAAAATACTCAACATATAAAACACACTCCATTTATCAATGTTAATGCTACTTAGTGTAGTTAAACTTTTGAAATACCATTCATTGGGACTCCTTGGGTACAGATAGCCAATTTAAGCACTGAAGAGCATGCAGAGAGGATGGAACTTTTCCAGTGCTTTTAAAGTGGCCTATGCAGTGTGGCCTATGCAAAACCTAGTTTTAATTATGGCTTTTACCTTTCAATTAGGGCTTTTACCTTTCATCATTGTGTGAGACAATGGAATGGCCTTTTTCTCTCTTCCTTGTAAAGGCTGATCAGCATTAATAGCAAAGAATTAAGTTGGGGGAGGGAGGAAGATGTTCTTATGGTTACATACCTGCAAGGTGAGACAGTTTATAGCAGAATTTCTATTTTTCAAAAGACAACTACCAGGAGTGCTTAATACTCCAAACTGTCTTAGTTATCTCTACTTCCTCTCCCCTGCTATGTGGAGTGGATGCTGCTGAACTTGTTCAGAACTTGATTCTCTTTTCTCATGGAGGATAAGGAGAAGATTATTGTCTCCTACTTAAGCAGTTGGACAAAAACATAGACCCAGATCCACAAGGGTGTTTAGGCATTGCAACATCTAACTTTTAAGTGCCCAGCCACCCACTAGAATCTCCAAACACAAATGAGAGTTTTAGCTGTATAAACAAAAAGAAGAGAAGCTGAATCTTAGAAATGTGGAAGAAAATTGACGGGATTTGGACATCGGTTGTATGAGAGAGATAGAGGAGAGACAGGGAATAATAAAAAATAATCACTGTTAGGTTATGGACCTAAGACAAAGGAAGGGCTGGGCCATAGGCTGTTCAGGGTGTGTGTAGACTACAGGGCTTTTTCAAAAAAAGTGTCCTTTTTTCAAATAAAACTTCCCCTGCATCTAAACTGCTGCCGCATCCTTTCAAAAATAAATCAAAGAAAGCGACAGTTTTTCGACCGTGGAAAACCTCGTTTTACGAGGAAGAACGCCTTTTTTCGAAAGTGCTGTTTCGAAAAAAGGCTCTATGTAATGCAAACTGTGCTTTTTCGAAAGAGAGCATCCAGACTGCCTGGGTGCTCTCTTTCGAAAAAGCAGCTTGCTTTTTCGAAAGTACTGGTTGTAGTCTAGATGCTCTTTTTTGAAAGAGGCTTGCAGTCTAGACGTATCCTCAGTGTTGAGACAGAATAGAGGGAGTGGTGAAAATATGGGAGGAAAGGTAAGGAGTTCAACTGTGATCCTCTGTAATCTTAGATGATGACATATCCCGGTGAAGATGGCAGGGACAGACATAGATAGGTATTTACAACCCTTGTTCCAAAGGATTTTTTGTTTCTGTTGCTCTATCTGAAATTTTAGAGTAAAGCAGTGTGGGTGTGTGTTTACATTTTGTGTTGAACTATACAAGCCATTTATATGTACATAATTTTGTTCTACCTTATTTATAATCTGTTGCTTTGGGAAATTTGTGTCTCATCTGGAAATCAATGCATAATTTTAAAATGAATCATGGGATCATTTGCTGTTGTCAAATCTAAAAACCAATAGGAAATAAAACCTCACTTTGTCCAGGTTGTTTCTGCTAAGAGACATTTTAATGTAGAGTCATAGTATCAACTACATAAAATGCCCGTGAAAGAAGGGGTTGATAATATTTAGCATTTTTATAGCACTTTAAATTCTCAAAGCACTTTATACAAATTAAGTTTCACAATGACACAGAAAGGCAGTATTTCTACTCTCATTTTAGTTTGGCGAAGTGAGGAAGAGCTTTGATGACTTGCCCAAACCAACAGAGGAATTCAGAACAGAGATTAGAGTGTAGTTACTAGTCCCTGTTTCCAGTCCAGTGCTGTGACTAGTAGATTTCTCTCTTTACACTTATGGCTTTGTTGTGACCTCAGCTCATTGACATCAGTGGGAAATATACATGACGATCCTCAGCCAAAATCAGGCTTCTTTGAGTGTCTATTTTTTCCCATCATTTTGTGCAGGTATTTATGTAATCACTTCTGTTAAAATATTTTTTCCACCTATTGAGAGAGAGGTATACAGAGCATAAAGAAATGGTTGAAACATTGTCTCATTTTTGAAACTTCGATGTCTATGGGCAGACATTTTTTGGGGACAAAAATCACATTTTGTATTCTCCTCCTTTTCTCCCTTCCCTGACAGCAAGTGGATCTGGTCAGGATATATTAATAAACTTTTCCATGGAAAATATAATGATTTTTCAAACAAAATGGTTAACTTTTTTGTCCAACTCTAATAGAATTGAAACTGCAGTGCTATCATTAGACAACTAGAGTTGGCAATAGTTGTAAAAGATCTTGGAGGAAGATAACCAAAATAACAGCTGTAATTTACACGTATGGTATACATTTACATATTTTAAGATATAAAACACAGGACAATATTATTAAGTTAAATAGAGGGAGAAAGTAAGGATTTGGTGCGTGGGAGAAAATGAGCATAAGTTGTAACAAGTGAAAAGTGTTTTGATTGGTTTCAATGTTAAGTAAAAAAGAAATCCTGAGAAGGGAAAGAGATAAGTTTTAAGATAAAAGGAAGACACTGTGTCTAGCTAATGGGGTTGAAGCAAGAGAGATCATAAAAGTCAACATTACACAAAATAAAGTAAGGAAGCATGCATTTGGGATAGCCAGCATTTTTAGTATGAATAAATATACACCAGTTATATTACTGAAGCTCCTCAGAAAATAAATGCATTGCCCACAGTACGTTTTATAGTTTCCAGAAATAGCTGTTGTACCTTTTGTTTCAAATAACCGGGCTTTATACACTGGGGATGGGCCAGCTCCTAGTGGTGATAGGTTCAGAGAAACAGCACTGAGGAACTGAGTCTGGTAATTGCATCAAACTCATTGTTACCCACTTGATTTCATATAATCAAGGCCAAATCTTCCATCTGTCTCTGCCCTCCAACAATGATTTCAGGACACTTGGAGCTGAAACCAAACAGTTTTTTTTTTGTCTGGGCTCTCACCATCACAGCCCTTGATTAAATAACAGGTTTTTGTTCTCATTGTCTTACCTTCTTTTCCCATTCAGTTCTTGACAGCCTTCCCTCTCAGCTGAATACTGTTATCACTTCTTTATTCTAATCCTCTCCCGAGCTGCCTATATTATCACCCTCTGTTTCAGAACTTGGATTCTTACCCTTTAATCCACTAATTGGCTTTTTACCCTTAGATCCCCTTGCCTCCTCTGCATGCAACCTGACCCTTCTAGCCACCACACACCCTTTCTATTCCCTGTTTTCCACTCTTTCTCCTTTCATCTCTCCCTATGTTTTGGTCCTACTCTCTCTTCACGTCAAATAATTTTGTTCTTTATTCCTTCTTTAGAAAGGAGGGCTTTCCAGTACGCAATATCACTTTTATCGTTGTTTCTATTTCCAACCCGTCTTTGTGTAACTCCGTTCTTCATTGCTGAATACAGTAGGAGTTGTCTTCTCCTGAGATGTGTACTCCCCAAACAATGACCTTTTTCAAACAGCCATTCCCTTCACAGGTTCTGAACAGGATTTGTATTTTAATAAAATATTGGCTGTTACACATCACAATATAATCATTTGACAGATTCTCTTTTAATCAGATTAGTTTCCCAGTGCCAAACAATGCCTTTTGGGGCAGTGGAAGAGTGTATCTCTTAAAAAGTTTATTTTTCTAGGCTGCACTATGTTTCAGTGTATCTCTATTTCAATTGAACGTGTATTCTTTAATTGGACATATATTTCAGTAGTGCTCTATATCTATTAAGGAACCATGAATATCTCTGATTTTCCCCCCCTTGTATCCTAGATTTGGAGATATATTATAAGAAACATAAAGACGTGTTTTAGCCTTTTGGTTTTATCATTTCCAATGTTTTGTTTTTCTTATATTGGCTGTATGAATACACAGATTTGATCTCTGGCAAAATAGGGAAAATTATCCCCATGCTAATGTACATGGAGCTATTACACTCAGTCATGGTTAATAGCACTAAATGGATTTAGAGTGAAGAGTCTAGACTGCAATTCTGTCAGCATCTGCCCCTTCCTCAGTAATTTATTTGGGTTTTGCACCTGCAGAGACTAAAATGGGACTGAATTAATAGAGAATTTTGCTTTGGACAAGAGGCACTGAAATAAGAACATTTAAGAATTAATTGTACTAAGTAAAAATGACTGTTAATGCATAAGAGGATTGTATTGTTTTCTCCCCTTAGAGTTATTGCAGTTGATATTAAATACAATAGAATCCTGATTATCCAAACTCTCAGTATCAGAACCTTCTTTCACTAATGAACTCCCTGCTCTATTGACTCCTGATTATTTGAACATATTTTGTGTTGCCTAGGCTGTTTGGATGAATGAGAATCTACTGTAAAATCCATTCGCTGATCCTGCTTTGTCCCTATGTGTCTAGAATTTTAACGTGATATAAAAACACCCTGATTGTTTTCGCATTTGTACAATGCCAGATTGATGTACTAGAATCTTATGAGCATTATAAGAGGGAATGTAGTCAAATATGAGAGGGCACAACTGCCCTCCAGCAATGTATACTTTACATACTAGCACCAATACACATATTGAACATCTTCAGTAGGTTGCTTAAATCTGATAAAAACAATAGGAGCATCCTACTAGATAGGGTATTTTCATAGCAGCTTCCAAGGATTTCCAAATATATTAGAAACATTAAATTATGAGTATAGCTTGGCCACACCCTGTAAAGCAGGTAGGATTAATATAGTTTCACTGCAGAGGAAACCAAGGCACAGAGACATTAAAATGATTTTCCTGAGGCCAAGAAGGCTGTGGCAGAAGAAACAGAAAATACTCTTGCTAACTCTGTTTTCTGCTTTCACCATCCTTCCTTTCTCCTCTAACTTTAAGTGCAAGCAACCCTCAAAACTGGTTTAGGTTTGTGGAGGGGTGGATTACCCCTCAGTTATTCAAGTATGGGTTCTCTCTCTCTAACAATGAAGACCATACTACAATTGCTCCATTGTTTTGGAGAGCCACATCATACCTTTACTCTTTTGAATGTCAGTCATGATGATGGTGTTTTATTTCCAAAGAGACAGGACATATTTCTCTGTAAGTTCTCTGGGGGTAGAAGAGCACATCTGTAGGAAACAGCCATCATTGAAGCAATGGACTTGAGTTTCTCCAGCCCAGGGATTAAGGAACAGGTTTGCATGTTAAATGGAAGGCCTCTGTCTTGTAACTGCTGGTGCTGCCTGCCATCCAACCACTGCAGTCCTTAGCTGATAGCATATTGTTAAACAGAGATTTTTTTAAAAATTAAATGTTTGGTTACTTCACAGTAAAACATTTTGCAGAAGCGGGTAAAGTTGATGTGAGTTATACAGGAGTGTACACAAGCATGGATACCTTTCAGTATCCCTCCCCCAGCCCAACATTTTTCAGCTTTTCTCTTTTAATGTGGATGGCTTTATTCCTACTAAAAATGAGAGAGCTACATTTTCAAGTTCCCTCTGATACTTTATTCAATGAACTTCAGTCTAGGCGAGCTACAACCCTCCAAAACAGGATGGCAGTCAGAGCAGAATTGCACCTTTTCCTGTTGTGATTTTAAAGACATGCGGCCAAATTCTCTGGGTGCTCCAAAGGTGAAAGGCCCTAACCAGTTGTTCCACTCACCACTGAAATGAGGCTTTGTGGGATAATTTCTATAACATAAGAACATAAGAACATAAGAATGGCCATACTGGGTCAGACCAAAGGTCCATCGAGCCCAGCATCCCATCTGCCGACGGTGGCCAATGCCAGGTGCCCCAGAGAAGGAGAACAGAAGACAATGATCAAGTGATTTATCTCCTGCCATCCATCTCCTGCCCTTGTTATGAAGGCTAGGGCACCATACTTTATCCCTGGCTAATAGCCATTTATGGACCTAACCTGCAAAAATTTATCAAGCTCTTTTTTAAACCCTAATAGAGTCCTGGCCTTCACAGCCTCCTCGGGCAATGAGTTCCACAGGTTGACTGTGCGCTGTGTGAAGAAAAATTTCCTTTTATTAGTTTTGAACCTACTACCCATCAATTTCATTTGGTGTCCCCTAGTTCTTGTATTATGGGAAAAGGTAAATAATTTTTCTATAATCACTTTCTCCACACCATTCATGATTTTATATACCTCTATCATATCGCCCCTCAATCGCCTTTTTTCCAAACTGAAAAGTCCCAGTCTCTCTAGCCTCTCCCCATATGGGACCCTTTCCAAGCCCCTAATCATCTTAGTCGCCCTTTTCTGAACCTTTTCTAATGCCAATATATCTTTTTTGAGGTGAGGAGACCACATCTGCACGCAGTACTCGAGATGTGGGCGTACCATAGTTTTATATAGGGGAAGTATGATATCTTTTGTCTTATTATCTATCCCTTTTTTAATAATTCCTAACATCCTATTTGCCTTACTAACTGCCGCTGCACACTGCGTGGATGTCTTCATAGAACTATCCACTATAACTCCAAGATCCCTTTCCTGATCTGTCGTAGCTAAATTTGACCCCATCATGTAGTACGTGTAATTTGGGTTATTTTTTCCAACATGCATTACCTTACACTTACCCACATTAAATTTCATTTGCCATTTTGCTGCCCAATCACTCAGTTTGCTGAGATCTTTTTGTAGTTCTTCACAATCCCTTTTGCTTTTGACTGTCCTGAACAACTTTGTGTCATCTGCAAACTTGGCCACCTCACTGCTTACCTCATTTTCTAGATCATTGATGAACAAGTTGAACAGGATTGGTCCCAGTACTGACCCCTGGGGAGCCCCACTAGTTACCCTCCTCCATTGTGAAAATTTACCATTTATTCCCACCCTTTGTTTTCTGTCTTTTAACCAATTCTTGATCCATGAAAGGACCTTTCCTCCTATCCCATGACCACCTAATTTACGTAAAAGCCTTTGGTGTGGGACCGTGTCAAAGGCTTTCTGGAAATCTAGGTATATTATATCCACTGGGTGCCCCTTGTCCGCATGTTTATTAACCCCTTCAAAGAATTCTAACAGATTAGTTAGACACGACTTCCCTCTGCAGAAACCATGCTGACTTTTGCCCAACAATTCGTGCTCTTCTATGTGCCTTGCAATTTTACTCTTTACTAGTGTTTCTACTAATTTGCCTGGTACTGATGTTAAACTTATCGGTCTATAATTGCCAGGATCTCCTCTAGAGCCTTTTTTAAATATTGGTGTTATATTGGCCATCTTCCAGTCATTTGGTACCAAAGTGGATTTAAAGGCTAGGTTACAAATCACTGTTAATAACTCCGCAATTTCACATTTGAGTTCTTTCAGAACCCTTGGGTGAATGCCGTCTGGTCCCGGAGACTTGTTACTATTCAGCTTATCAATTAATTCCATAACCTCCTCTAATGTCACTTCAATCTGAGTGAGTTCCTCAGATTTGTCACCTAAAAAGGCTGGCTCAGATTTAGGAACCTCTGTAACATCCTCAGCCGTGAAGACTGAAGCAAAGAAATCATTTAATCGCTCCGCAATGGCACTGTCTTCCTTGATCGCTCCTTTTATATCTTTATCATCCAAGGGCCCCACTGCTTTTTTAGCGGGCTTCCTGCTTCTAATGTATTTAAAAAACATTTTACTATCATTTTTTGAATTTTTGGCTAGCTGTTCCTCAAACTCTTTTTTGGCTTTTCTTACTACATTATGACACTTAATTTGGGAGTGTTTATGTTCCTTTCTATTTTCCTCACTAGGATTTGACTTCCACTTTTTAAAAGCTGCCCTTTTCTCTCTCACTGCCTTTTTAACATGGCTGTTTAGCCATGGTGGTTCTTTGTTAGGTCTCTTACTGTGTTTTTTTATTTGGGGTATACATTTAAGTTGGGCCTCTAGTATGGTGTCTTTAAACAGTTCCCATGCAGCTTCCAGGGATTTTAGTTTAATTACTCTCCCTTTTAGTTTCTGTTTAACTAGCTTCCTCATTTTAGTGTAATTCCCCTTTTTGAAATTAAATGCCAGAGTGTTTGACCGCTGCGGTGTTCTTCCCAACACAGGAATATTAAAAGTTATTATATTGTGGTCACTATTTCCAAGCGGTCCAGTAACAGTTACCTCTTGGACCAGATCCTGCGTTCCAGTCAAGACTAGGTCGAGAATCGACTCTCCCCTTGTGGGTTCCTGTACTAGCTGCTCCAAGAAGCAGTCATTTAAGGCATCAAGAAATTTAATCTCCGAATCCCGTCCTGAGGTGACATGCACCCAATCAATATGGGGATAATTGAAATCTCCTATTATTACTGTGTTTTTTATTTTGGTAGCCTCTCTAATCTCCCTTATCATTTCAGCATCACTATCACTGTCCTGGTTAGGTGGTCGGTAATATATTCCTAATGCCATATTCATATTAGAGGAATGAATTGTTATCCATAATGATTCTATGGAACATTTTGATTCCTTTAGGATTTTTACTTCATTTGATTCTATATTATCCTTCACATATAGTACCACTCCGCCACCCGCACGACCTGTTCTGTCTTTCCGATATAATTTATATCCCGGTATGATAGTGTCCCACTGATTGTCCTCATTCCACCATGTTTCTGAGATGCCTATTATGTCAACTTCCTCCTTCGATATGAGGTACTCCAGTTCACCCATCTTATTAGACAGACTCCTAGCATTAGTGTAAAAGCATGTTAGAAAACTACCACTATTTATATGTCTGCCTTTCTCAGACACATTGGATTTTTTTATGCACGATTGTTTCACATCTGATCTTGCCCATATATTATTTCCCACGTTCCCTATCTGACTAACTTCTAGGGAATCCCTACCTATGGAGCCTCGTGTAAGAGAAGTCTCCGTCCGATCCAGGTGCTCCCCCGCACCAATCGGCTTTCCCCCACCTCTTAGTTTAAAAACTGCTCTACGACCTTTTTAATGTTTAATGCCAGCAGTCTGGATCCACCTCGATTTAGGTGGAGCCCATCATTCCTGTATAGGTTCCCCCTACCCCAAAAGTGTCCCCAGTTCCTAATAAATCTAAACCCCTCTTCCCTGCACCATCGTTTCATCCACGCATTGAGACTCTGAAGTTCTGCCTGTCTATCTGGCCCTGCGCGTGGAACTGGAAGCATTTCAGAGAATGCCACCAAAGATGTTCTGGATTTCAGTCTCTTTCCTAGTAACCTAAATTTGGCCTCCAGAACATCTCTTCTACCCTTCCCTATGTCATTGGTACCAACATGTACCACGACGACCGGCTCCTCCCCAGCACTGCCCATAAGTCTGTCTAGATGCCTCGAGAGATCCGCAACCTTCGCACCAGGCAGGCAAGTAACCATACGGTTCTCCCGGTCATCACAAACCCAACTATCTATATTTCTAATGATCGAATCCCCCACTACTAAAACCTGCTTCTTCCTAACAGCTGGAGCTCCCTCCCCCGGAGAAGTATCCTCGGCACGAGAGGATACAACATCACCCTCTGGAAGGAGGGTCCCAACTATGGGATGGTTTCCCTCTGCTCCCATTGACTGCTCTCCTTCCCTGAGCCTTTCATCCTCCGTAACAGCATCAGGACTGTCAGATTGGAGGTGGGACAGCCCTACTATGTCCCGGAAAGTCTCATCCACAAACACCTCTGCCTTCCTTAGCTCCTCCAGTTCAGCCACCCTGGCCTCCAAAGCACGCACTCGGTCTCTGAGGGCCAGGAGCTCCTTGCATCGAGCGCACACATACGCCACCCACCCACAGGGTAGGTAGTCATACATACTGCACTCGACACAATAAACAGGATAGCCCCCACTCTGCTGCTGGGCTTCTGCCTCCATTTCCTACTCTAATTATATATGAGGGTTAATTAAATGTTTCAGATAGAGGTTGTTATAAAGGATTTGGTTTAAGGGCAATAGAAGTCACTGGCTCCCCCCAAGCTCCCCCTCTAAACTCCCCTCTCAAAACTCCCTCCTGTTAGCACTCACCCTGTTCGCGAGCACCCGGTCGCAAAGCTCCAAACAAACAAACAAACAAACTATAACAAACAGGCTTTTCTTCAGAACCATGTTTATTTACATGCGTAAGCACAAGAAAAATGTTTGTCATAGTCTCTGGGACTTTTTCATTTTATATTAACAAATGACCAAAGAAGAAACAGAAAATGGCCAGATCAGATTGACAGTCTCCCAGCATTTCCACAATCATGCCCCTTTCTCTTCAGAAAAGTCTACATAAATAGATGAGTGTTGTTGCTTGCCCTGAAGGTTAGGAGACTAGGGTTATTTCTGACAAAGAGAGGTGGGGAATGAATACCAAAGATGGGGGCTTTTCTACCCCTACCAGAAGCTCCCTCTTTTATATATACCCAAGGAAAACTATTAATATCAAAGGTAGCTTTGCTACTGAATCTACAAGGCCTTGTTATTGTTGTCACCTGTTTTTGGTTGTGGTGTGGAATGTCCCTTTCCATGCCCTGCTTTCATGAAACTGTAGCATCTGAAAGTCTAGCCCCACAATATTTTTTTTAGTGGTGCAATCTGAGATTGATCAACACACAATCCCGTGAAAATCAATGGCAAGACTCTTGTCCCAGATCCTAAAATGTGCTTTGGTACCAGCATCAAGAGCTCTGCTATGGTTATCTTCTCAGGCAGCTGCAAGAGCTCTGCAACCGTCTCTGGTATACACATGTAGTTCACTAATAAAGGAGGCCCTTTTCTAGCCAGTGAAGTCTGCATTTTGCAGGACACCTTTATGTGGGCAGGAAATTCTATATCTTGTGAATGTCCAAATTTTACAATCCCCACATTGGTGTGAATGCATCTTGACATCGGAGACTATGCTGTGTAGATCAGAAAAAGGTAACAGTGTTGGGGAAAAGGGAATGAACATGCATATGCTTACAGTGATAAAGTCTTCCTCCCTACTTATTTGACACATTGACGTGGGCACTTTTTATGAGAGAGAAAAATTAGTAAAACGTATAATAATCTGGCTTTTACAGATTCCTCCACTCCCGGTCTTTACATATAACATCTTTTATAAATAGAGATTAATTTGTGACACAGTTTGCTATAATGCTGTTGTCTGTCTCGTGTCATATGTGTTCCTTACCTCCTTGTAAATATTACAGATTGTATGCTTACTTTGTTGCTAGTTTTCATAAAATACGGTTTAATATTACCAGTAATTTTTAAAGGTATCCCCAAATCTTAGATGTTTAATGTGTGGCCAGTCCTAGATTGGGCAAAAAGTTTCTTTCTTCCATCTCACTTTGGAGCCTCTGTCAACATTCTGTGTTTGCCTGACTGGTCAGTATCTCAGCATATGCCCTTAAATATTTGCTACACTCCTTTAACGTGTAATAGATGGATTCCCTATCTGAGACTGAATATAGAGAATACAGCAAATAGTGTAAGGATGCTTGATTGTTTACAGGTTCCCTAAAGGAAAAAGTCTCAACATATGTAATGAAATAGTTTCCTCCTTCTGATATGATTAAACAGTATCATTACAATTTGATCTTTGAGTGTACTACATGATACACAGGAAATTGATTAGTATATAAGAAATTAATATTGGCTCTGCTGATGGCCTGTGTTTTTCAGGTAGGAAATGTAGAAGGACATTATACTTTTAAAGATAACAGAGGAATGAAGGACCAAAAATATTATGAAGTGAGAAATAGTAAGGTTTTTTTATTTTCATTTGAAGAATTACAGTAGTAAACTTATTTATGATGCATTTCCAAAACATGATTATAAAAATATTTGATTCCAAAATGTAAATAGGTCATACTCTCATAATGAGAACTTTAGTATAAAAAAATTAGTAATAAAGTAGTATCTCTTTTTTAAAAGGCTCTCTGTGATCACCCTAGTAACTTTTCCCATACATTTTTGTGTGTTTTTCCTAAAACATTAGGGTTTGGATTTTTTCAGAAGTGCCTAAGGGCATGTCTACAATGCAGCGTTATTTCAAAATGATTCACGTTATTTCAAAACAACAGAGTGTGGATCTACATGATTCGAAATAATTTTGAAATAACGGGCTTCTTATTCCGACTTCTGTAACCCTCATTTTGTTAGGGAAGTCAAAGGAAGAGTATTCTCTTGATTTCCTGCTGTGTAGACAGTGCCTAAAGCTGAGTTAAGGTACTTCGATTTCAGCTTCGCAATTAACATAGCTGAAGTTGCATATCTTAATTTGACTTTAGCCCGCAGTGTAGATGTACCTTGAGAAACATATAAGCATAAGTCCCACTAAGTTTCAATAGGGCTTGTGCTCCCATATCACCTAGGTGCTTTCAAAAATACCACATAATTTTCTTTGAGCTCGATCTTGCTCCATGGTGTACAGGTTCAGTTGGGGAATGAGGAAGTGGAAAAAGGGAATCAATTAGAAGGGGGGAGAGGAGCCCTTTCCCCAGGTGCACTTGCATGTCAGTAGGACAGAATACTTTCCTAGGGGTTGGGAGGGGTGTGCAGAAGAGGAAGCCAGGGATGTAGGAGCAGTACTATGCATCACACCACATGTGCTCACATCGATTTCTGTCTTGATAGAATGACTGTGATAAGCATACATAGCTGGAACTACTCTGCTCCACCGTATAATTTTAGCATATTAGAGCAGGAATTAGCTGTCATTGTTTAAAAAATATGAAAATAATCAGTTGAAATACATCTGTGTGTGTGGCCACTTCAGGTTTTCTAAAGGAACAGAATTTGGTCAAGAAAGGGTTAAAGAAGTTACTACTGCTGCTGTAATATGCACCAGCCTGTTCTGGTCTTTTAAGTTTTCACATTTATCTTACCACAGGTTCTCTTCTTCTTGTCTAGGATATGCAAATCTCTAGACTCCTAAGACCAACTAGCTATGGATATGCATTTCATCTTAAAACAAAGACCAAGGAAAAATAATGTGAAAAAGTTATTCAAAGGATTTTGGAAACAGGTGTTCTAAATCTACACTAATTGGATTTCAGTTAATTATTCCTTTTACTTTAGGGAATATGAGAGAAATATAGGGGGAAAACACGGACAACTTCTCTGACATACTAATTGCTCTAATATTATTTAAAGTAAGCCTCCTCCCCCCCAAAAAAACCAACCCTGCAAACAATTAAACAAATACCCTTAAAATGATTATTCTGAAAAAATAAGTAATGAGAAAATGGTTAAAAAAGCAAACACGGTCTTTCAAAACCTACCATCACATTTCCAGCTTGACTTATTTCATTTGTTTTGTACAACCTAAACTTTCAGTTTTTATTAGATAATAAAAAAGAAAGAGTTAATGTCTTTATGGGTTGATTTTGGATGCCAAAATAGCACCATGAGGGGCTGCCCAAACCCACACAGGATCACGGGGAATCCCTGATTCATTTACCTTTTTAGGGCCCCAGAGTGTAATGTCGATAAGATCAGGAACATACATCTAAAGGTAAGACAGCAGGGGGGTGTGAAGGATCACATTTTCTTCTTTGACCTTCACCCCCATAATCACTGGACTCATTCCAATGTTTTGCATTTTGTTTTGTGTTGGAATATGATTGGTTTTGTTGTCTTGTACACAACGTGCTGACTTGCCTCTAAAACTGAGTAGTTTTAAAGGTTTTTTTTTTTTATTGAAGAGTGCGTACTTTGTACCCCCTCAATACAAACAAGTCTTGTAACTACATAAGTTTAAGGCCTTATGGTTGAGAAAACTCCCACTGATAAGGTTTGATGAAACTAAATATTAGTGGAAATGTTTTTGTCAGATGAGTAAATTTGAATAAAATCATTTTTTTGTTTAGATTGTATCCTGTAGTGTGTGCAAAATTTTGTGCTGATATATAGAGAGTTTGCCCACTTCTCATTTGGAGATTTGGAGTTTAGGTTAGTTTACTCACTTTTTTCTTTAATCTGCAGCACCACTGATTGTACCATTAGGTTGAGTAGAAGCAGAGAGTGAAATGGACTATATGAGACCATGAAACAGATTAGTCTCATCGCATTGTATAGTATAGAGAAATGCAAGTATAATAAATACCTGTAGTTAAAATAGATTTAAAAGTTATTTCTATTTTAATAATCTGAGGTACTACCAATAACACATGAAAAGACACTTATTTTTGAGGTGAGTTTTAATTTGATGGTGTTTCTTGAAAGAATGCTTTTTTGTATATACTTCATATATTTGAAGTATAAATAAAATGTTTTCCTTTTGATTGGGTATATTGTCCACTTAATTGTAACTTTATTTGCATGTCAACTTTAAGGAGATTTCAAAAAGCTTAAGGTAAATCTGCCAGAAGGTGGCAACCATTTACGGGGTTGTGCCCACAAAAACTCATGATACCATCTACATTTTTTGTTAGTCTCTAAGGTGCTGCAAGACTATTTGTTGTTTTTTAAGTTTTTTCATTTACATCAGGGCTACTCAACACATGGCCTACCGCCCATTTGTTTGCGACCCACGGTGGATCCCACCTCTCACCACTGGTGGTCGGGCGGCTGTAGAGCAGGGATCCAGCCAGCAGCAGGACCTACTAGTACTGATGGGGGGAGGGGGAGAGGGAGACAGAAAATATGGGACAATTTGACCTTTTTTAAGAAAAAGTCAGAGCACCTGCAAGAGGACTTAAATATGGGACTGTCCCTTTAAAAATGGGACAGCTGGTCGTCCTAGAACAGGGCTACTCAACATGCGGCCTGAGGTGCGGTTTGGGTTTATGTGGGGCTCAACACGTGGCGCGCAGGTGGGATCCTTTGAACATGGCCTCCACTGGGAACACACTCCACAATGGTGAGTCAATATAATGAACTTTTGTTGATATGCATTTTAGTAGTTAAATTCCTGGACTGTCATTGCTCATTAAAAGTGCTGTCATATGGATGGAAATCGGGTAAATATTTCATTTTATTAATGACAGCAGAACTGACTTAAATGGGTCCTGTGTGTTGTGTAGTCTTGCCTTAATTTTGTGTTCATGCCCGTCAGTGTGAAAGAAACTATTTGCATATATTTGCACGTATTTGCATGTATATGCAACCATACTTAAGTTGCGGCCCTCAACATGTGCTGTGCGTATCATTGTGGCTCCTGGGGCTTCCAAAGTTGAGTAGCCCTGATTTACATGCTAGTTACTTACTTGTATGAAAATGTGGAAAAGGGGAGTTCCAGCATTAAATGGTGCTTATCTATCACTGAGGCATAATCTTAGGGAGATACACACACATACCTTTTGCATACACATGAATTTATTCTATCCTTACAAAAATGTGCACATACATAAATACAGCACGCACCTTTTATGCATTTGCCTGCACATACATTCTGATGTGACAGTGAACTTCTGCAATTTTTTGCAGACTCTTGAGGGAAAAATATTACAGTATAACCCATGCTAACTTGTTTTTTTAATTTCTGAGGGCATATACCAAAAAAGGTGCTTTGGTTGGCTGGAATTTTCTTACTATTTCTAGTCTTTTTCTTCAAACTAGGTGAAAAAAGTGATAAGGTAAAGGAGGAAACTTGACTTTTATGTGGCAGAAAGTTCTTAGAGAATGTATCAAACTATTTTTGTATTGTTTGTCTTATAGAGTTTAGAGAGTTTGAATTCTTGCAATAGGTATATGCTAATACTCTCCACATGTGCAACTCACATTGAACTGTGATTGGAAGCTATAGCTCAAGAAATAATTTGGTTGTTTGATATGTTTGACAAATACACAGTTCTGACTATTTTGTTTAATGGGACTATGTACAATATCTAAAGGTGTGTGTTTTGGAAGAAAAGTTTCTATCCCAAGGGAATATTTGACTCTTGAGTGCATTTGAACTCATACTTTATCCTTGCCAGTATAACACACAAGGTTTCTCTGTAAATTAAGATGTATCAAACATTCTTTTTTAGTTAAGCTTTAAAAAAGTGGCTTCAAATTTTCAAGATTTTGTTTAATCAAATACACATCATTATCAGAGTAAAAATATTTCAAAAATCTAGCTGTAATTTATCTATGGACCATTATAATTTAGTTTGCTTAAAAGAGTATAAAATATCATCAGGACAGTGGTTATGTATTTTGTACAGGTTCCTATCTGTACTTTTCTCCTTGCCTATCACTTTCTAATTTTTTTAATCTATCACATTTTAAATGCAATTTTCATACTATCTAGGTGTCAATTTATTGCCCTTTAAAATACTTTCTTTGAATCCTCTGAATGCTTTTGTTTGCTTGAGATGTGAATGGATTTGCTGGATAGATAGAGAATAAAAGCCTAGTTGTGATCAGTACTACACAGATATGTATTGCTTATCAGCACTGTTTACAAGCTAAGTGGGGATATCTATCCCTGTATATCTGAGATCAGAAGTGGGACCTGTGGGTCTAATTCAAAGCCCATTGAAGACTTCTGTGGATTTTAATAGACTTTTCATCAAAGTGTCTAATCATGGGTCTGACTCATTTGAGTGTGAGCAAATAGGAAGGAGAAACAATAAAATATTTTAAAACTGGACAAATTGTTTTATAAGGAAACATCACAATAGGAGCTTTTGGTATGCTTACATTGTATCAGAATGTCGTTGGTATCATTTTGTACCTGTAGGAGGTCTTTTGTTAACACTTTTTGAACAGAAAAGTAAATGCACTTGAACTAAAATGTATATGTACAATATGGACTTAAGATACATGACACATCTGTATAATACACACATTCACTTTGTGAAATATAGCATGGAAAATATTTATGAGCACCATAGGACATGAAGCTCAGTGCCGTCATTTCTAAATGAAAATTATGTGACAGTTCATCTGTATTTAATGCTAACATTGCTTGATCTAGACATAAAGAATTTAGCAGCCATTTATCATAGCATACCGTACTGTTCATTTCCTGATGTACTTGCTTAGGATACATTGGTATTTTAATCTCAACATGAACCATGGCCTAATTTTAGATGTTTAATGAAAGGAAAACCCAGAGAGAGACAGATTTTTCACATGGCTATTAGAACTCTACTCCCACAACTTGAATCGGTTGGTCTCTTTAATACATACTCCCAGAAGCCATTGCTTGGTTCCTACACCAGATGCAGGTGTTCCCTTGTGCTGTCAGCCAGGAATGATTAATGAGGATTTGCCCCTACTGAAAGCAGTCTTTGGAGCATTGTTCAGGGCATCTGTGGAACTGTCGGGGGAGACAAGGACACAAGTGAACAACCAATTATTTGGCCATCACTGAGGCAGCATGAAAAAGACATCAAATTGGACAGAGGAGCAAAGCTTTTGTTTTGTGATCATATTTTTAGGTGTTAATAATAGAGGAATTTTACCTGCTTCTTTTTTTCCCCTTTGGTCAGGCATAGGTCTAAAGCTAGACAGATTTATTTTTTTTAAAGACTGTGGTTCTTTAAAAGTATAAAAGGTAGAAGAACACACACACAATTGATTTGTTGGCAGTTGCTTGGTGGGTATAAAGATGTTTTGCTCTGCTAAAAATTCAGTGGGTAGGAGGATCCTTCATGCAGGGAGCTCCTTAATTGCTGGCCATACAAACAGTTAGGAAGACCGGGGCTTTAACAAGTGAGAGCACAGAAAAGTGCTTCATTAGGACTCTGAAACAGAAAAAGAGCAAAGCTGGGAAACATTTCCAAGATTATATTAAGCATTCAGTATGTTTCCTTCTTCTATCAGGAAGAAAATATAGTCATATCCAGAAGAGGAGAAGAGTGCCTTTTTTTTTTTTTTTTTAAGAGGTGCTGTCAGCTAAAGGACATTTTATATTTTCAGTGCAATCCAAAAGACGATTAAGTTGATGCCTTTATAACTTCTTACGCTCCATCTTCTTAAGACTGTTTTCAGTATTTTAAGAATTAGTGAAGCTATAGAGTGAAAATGAAGTCTTTAAAAAGAAGATAATATATTATTAGTAGTTAATAACACATGCAATATCACAGTGTCAGCCATACCACAAAAATCTGCTTTACATTTTTATTGGTTAATACTTTTGTCTCTTTCAAACAAAAGGGTTCAAGTCCTAAAATGAATAAAAATATCAGAAATATCTCTATGAGAGGAGCTGTTGAGCTAGACATAGAATCAAAGGGCCTAAAATATCTAAATAATTGTCCACAAAGAGAAAATGATACATTTTAGGCACAACATTTTTAATGTGGTGGAGTTGTGGCCTATTTTGCACCTGCAAAAAGCATGTGAACTACTGTGTACATGTAAATGCCTTTTCATTTGCTCAAACATTTTTGTGCATGTTGTGGTGAGCACACTCTTGCTTGTGCAAAATTAGAGGCTGCAGTTGAAAATTTGTCTCATCATATCCAGACATGTCAGCCAAGATTCAAACACTTGAAAAATCTGAATGATCAACTAACATCTGTATCTGCCATCGTGGGATTATTTTTATAGAAGATGCAAAAATGTAAAACATACACAGAAAAAATATTTAGTCCCAACAACTGGATGAAAAAACAGACTGCTAGATCAAGTGAAAAAAAGCGGTAGGATGAAACAATAAAAAGAGAGAATTTGTATGTTTTTAATAGACATCTGTCTGAAGCGTTCATATTTTAGGAACACCAACTAGAATCCTAAAGAAAGAAACTCTTCTCCAAAAGAAAATCAGAAGCAGCCATATGAAACTCCACGAAAGCATCATCATTACTGTATCAGGTTTGCTCCAATTAACAGCTCTAGAACTGCACACAACACTGCTTAGACCAACAAATCTCTCTCCCTGTGTGATGGGCATTTGCTCCTCTTCTCCAGAGCTAGCTCTTGGAGCCACTCATAGGTCTGCCCTGTCCCCTCTTCTATTTGATATCTGTGCTATAAAGTGAGTTTGTTCAAGGTTATGGGTTCACATGCTCTCAATATAGCTATCAGATACATTCAACTCTTTTTCCTTCTTGTCAGGAGCAGACAATGGCATCATCCAAATACCCCAGTCTCTGAAGAAAGGGCGAAAGTGTTTCAAGGACATGGCAAAAATTATGGTGGCATCTCTACTGAGGGCATTTGCTCTCTGACTGTCAAGGTGATGCACAGTCATTCCTAATCCTGGACTAGCATGTAGCTACAATGGCCAGAAATGCCGCCTTCAGTAGGTAGAAGGCTGCCTCCTTTGTTCACAGATGTGTGTCTTGACACAATATTTCATGGGTACACTGGATTGGTGCAAAATGCTCCTTATCTTTGGGCTGTGAGTGAAGGCAGCATGGAAGCATTAGATGACACAAGGTATGACAAAAATTGAGGGCATATCCATCCATTTTTGTGCCCAGCTCTGGCTCTGCCTATAATACTGGAAGTGCTTTGAGGTTGCAGTCATCATTTCAGCTTTTTCAGTAGATTAGGATATTGCTGTCTCTGGAGCTGTTTATTTCTCTACCAGTTTTAGAACACAGCAAGCTACAGCAACATGGCAGGTAAGAAAGCCCAGTTTTGGAGGGCACAACTTTGTTGATGGAAGCATAGTCACAGTGGAACTCCCTGACAGTAGAGATCAGGCTGAGTTTGAACCTTGCCTCGTACAGACCCACTGCATGAGCCTTCCATATGGTAAAGGTTGGCAGTGGCATTCCTTCTCTGTGTGTGAGCCAATCTCATTTGGATAATAATTTTGGGTTCTGCTGTTCATATTTGGTTCTTAGTTGCTATCAGTGTATTATAAATTAATACACATTATCAAGGCTCGACAAATAATGTAATCTACTCGCTCGTGGCGAGTAGATTACAACCCGGAAGAGCCGGCGCAGAGCGATCTGCACATGCTCAGAACGCAGAACCGCGCGAAACCGCGCGGCTGGCGAGTGGGGCTCGCTGCCACTTGGCAAGCCCTGCACATTATCATATATATAGTAGCCCAGTGTCTGAGAGTCTGTAATGCTGAAATGCTGGCTGTTCCCTCTGGGCGGCACTGTTGCCTGAAATGCTGGCTGTTCCCTCTGGGCGGCGCTGTTGCTGAAATGCTGGCTGTTCCCTCTGGGTGGCCCGTGCTGCATGGGGAGTGCGGGGCCCAAACGTCTGCTTAAGCCGCTTGCCCCCCTGCGGTGGCCCGGCTGAGCGGCGTAGAAGTCAGCCGAGCGCCACGGCGGGAGGTGAAAGGGGGCGGGGCGGTGATGAGCAGTGTGACAGCGGGTCCAGGCTCCGCCCCCTGGCCATGAACGTCACTGCCCCCCTTCGCCTCCCGCTGTGGTGCTCGGCTGACTTCTGCACCGCTCAGCCAGGCCGCTGCATGGGAACAAGCGGCGCAAGCGACCGTTTGGGCTCCGCGCTCCCCATGCAACACGGGGAGTGCGGAGCCCACACGGCTGTTTGGGCTCCGCAGTCCCCCGAATGAGAGGCAGGAGGGGGAGGAGAAGAGAAAGAGAGACAGAGAGAGAGGCAGGAGGCGGAGGAGAGCTGAGAGAGAGGGGGGGGAGGCAGTAGGAGGAGGAGAGAGAGAGAGAGAGAGAGAGACGGAGCGAGAGACCGGAGGCTCAGGAGGGAAAACCGACGAAGAGGAGAGACCTGAAAATCCCGTCTTATGATGGGCTAATTGGCTAGTGAATAAAGATTGTGCAGCATCTTATTCACAATACCTCATTAGCCCTGTGAGAAATAGAGATGTAAAACAAAACCACAAAACAATGGATATGGACACACAGTATGGGATAAAGTTTTATATTTGTGCCAGTAGCCAACTATAGCAGCTATGAACATCAACTTTGATTTAGTTTTACAAATTCCCCCCAATGGAGAGCAATGATATTACAAAACTCTTACCACTTCATACAGTGATGAAAACCCCATATCGCTTCACTAATGTTAGTTCTTATTAAATCTCACAGCACTATAGGAAGGAGCATTGTATTTTTTCTCTCACATATGACTTTTTCCCATCCTTCACCAAATCAGAGATCCTTTCCTTATTATGTTAATGATGGTAAGATCTATAATTTACTCACATACACTTGTGACACCCAATTTCTAAATCATATTGTAGCTCTTTGACTCTTCTTGTTAAAAAAGGGACTCTGGCTGATAATTGCTGAATGCTTCATAAATAGCATGGCTGGAGAAATGAAATGCTAGAATTTCTATCAACAACAATCTGAAGCACTGAAAAGAGTGACTTAATTGTAACCAGAAACCAAAATGTTATGTTTATTTTAAAAAATCAAATAATATAATTTTGTGCAAAACTGGTGTTCATACTGGATTGACAGCCCTGGGGACCTAACTCTTCGTTTTTATTCATAAAGCGGGTACTGTCCAAGCATGAGGAGTTTGAACTTATTGACACAGCTGAACAGGCTGGGTGAGACAGCTGTATACTGCTGCCTACTGTGGGAAATTTGAAATTCCTAAGTCTTTCCTTTCAGCGACCCCTTTGGTGCCCTTTTTATCCCATCCCATTTTTTCCTTTCCTCATAAAACATATACCTGCTTTCTCTCTCCCATTTGGGGAGAAAAGTGGCATATAGTATTTTTAGGATTTTTTGTTTTATATTGGGAAGATAATCCTGTGTTGCCAACCTCAATTATTCAAAAATTGTTGGACCCCAAAAATAATGATTAATTTAAAAATTATGACATTTTAAGACCCTTTTAAGATCTTTTTTCTTTGCCCTCTGGTTTTGGAGACTTCAGTGTCATGTTTTAAAAGTTTTTTTTCCACAACCATGGAAGATAGGTTTTTATGTGTTTCTTTGTAAAGGCAAGTTGAAATTCTTTGTGTAACCACATGACTGCAAGAAATAGGTCTTCAAAGGAGACACAAATGAAACTCAGAATATAAAAGAAAGTTGGTAACTCTGCTTTTCTCTACTTTAAAGTGCATTTTGGCAACAGTGAAGCTCAAAATATAAGAGCTCTCTTTGCTGCAGCTTGTGTTGGCAGGATTCATACGTTTAATTCTCTTCTCAGCTGTATAATGCTGCTTTATAGTTATGGGCATTACAGTGTGGTTGTTATGTCACTGATGGCCATAACCACACCAAAATTACTCTTAAATTCAGATTTTCTGTAACATTCCTTATAATACCAGTAATTTACAGAAATAAAAGCACAGATATCAATTAATCAAAAACTGCAAATGAGTTATGTAAAATTTATTCCATCCCTTACTGATAGGTAAAGCTTCGTCTTCTACATTTTAGGTGTTAGAACTGTAAAATTTATGTGATCTGTTAAGCTGGATACACTGTCTATATGGGCTTTTTCAGTATAAAAGCCATGCCCTAGTATTTTGTAGCCTTTCCTAAGGCCACATTAATGGTAAAGGATATTACAACACTTATGGTGTCCATTTGTCCCAGTGAAGATTTTTTAAGGCTCCACTTAGCATGTAATCCCTATTTAAAAGCTGATTTTAGTGTGTTTTAGAAGACTGGAAAATTCAGACAATATGCCACGCTCAGATTAGATGCTAGCAAGGAGTATCCAGCACACCTTGGAGAAGCAAGAGGCAATGTAGTACTTCAGGGGAAAAGAAATAGACACAGCAGGCACCCTGGGGTATGTCTAGACTACATCCCTCTGTCGCGAGAGGGATGTAAATTAGACATACCAAAATTGCTAATGAAGCGGGGATTTAAATATCCTGCGCTTCATTAGAATAAAAATGGCCACCGCTTTTTGCTGATGTGGCAATTTGCCGGCAAAAAGCGGTAGTCTAGACGGGGATCGGTCGACAAGGAAAGCTTTTTCCAACCGATCCCTTATGCCTCGTGCAACGAGGTTTACAGGATCGGTCGGAAAAGGCTTTCCTTGTCTACCGATCCCCGTCTAGACTGCCACTTTTTGCCGGCAAATTGCCGCATCGGCAAAAAGCAGTGGCCATTTTTATTCTAATGAAGCGCAGGATATTTAAATCCCCGCTTCATTAGCAATTTTGGTATGTCTAATTTACATCCCTCTGGTGACAGAGGGATGTAGTCTAGATATACCCCTGGTGTATAGATGCAGGAAGGGCATCTCAAAATATCTCTATAGTGATTAGTAGAATAAATACAATACAAAACCACCACTAGTGTATCTCCTTATATTTACCACAGGTCTTTAATAGTGATATAATGAGTGAACATAAGAACAGCCATGCTGGGTCAGACCAAAGGTCCATCTGGCCCAGTATCCTGTCTGCCAACAGTGGCCAATACCAGATGCCCCAGAGGGAGTAATCACAACAGGTAATCTTCACGTGATCCCTCCCCTGTCATCCACCTCCAGAGAAACAGCAGCTAGGGACACCATTCCTACCCATCCTGGCTAATAGCCATTGATGGACCTAACCTCCATGAATCTATCCAGCTCTTTTTTGAACCCTGTTAAAGTTCTAGCCTTCACCGCATCCTCTGGCAAGGATTTCCACAGGTTGACTGTGCGCTGAGTAAAGAAAATTCCTTTTGTTTGTTTTAAACATGCTGCCTATTAATTTAATTTGGCACCCCCTAATTCTTGTATTGTGGGAATAAGTAAATAACTTTTCCTTATTCACTTTTTCTACACCAGTCATGATTTTATAGACCTCTATCATATCCCCCCTTAGTCTCCCCCCATATCCCCCCTTAGTCTCTTTTCTAAGCTGAAAAGTCCAAGTCTTTTTTAATCTCCCTTCATATGGGACCTGTTCCAAAAGCCTAATAATTTTTGTTGCCCTTTTCTGAACCTTTTCCAATGCCAATATATCTTTTATGAGATGAGGCGACCACATCTGTATGCAGTACTCAAGATGTGGGTGTACCATGGTTTTATATAGTAGCAATAAGATATTTTCTGTCTTATTCTCTATCCCTTTTTTAATGACTCCTAACATTCTATTTGCTTTTTTGACTGCTGCTGCACACTGAGTGGATGTTTTCAGAGAACTATCTACAATGACTCCAAGGTCTCTCTCTTGAGTAATTGTAGCCAAATTAGTCCCCATCATATTGTATACATAGTTGGGATTATTTTTTTCAATGTGCATTACTTTACATTTATCAACATTAAATTTCATTTGCCATTTTATTGCCCCAATCACTTAGTTTGGTGAGATCTTTTTGAAACTCTTCACAATCTGCTTTGGTCTTAACTATCTTGAGCAGTTTGATATCATCTGCGAATTTTGCCATCTCACTATTTACCTCTTTCCCTAGATCATTTATAAATAAGTTGAATAGGTGTGGTCCCAGGACAGACCCTTGGGGGACCCCACTAGTTACCTCTCTCCACTTGGAAAACTTACCATTTATTCCTACCCTTTGTTTCCTGTCTTTTAACTAGGTATCAATCCACAAAAGGACCTTCCCTCTTCTCCCATGACAACTTACTTTACTTAAGAGCCTTTGGTGAGGGATCTTGTCAAAGGCTTTCTGGAAATCTAAGTATACTATATCCAATGGATCTCCCTTATCCACATGTTTGTAGACCTCCTCGAAGAACTCTAGCAGATTAGTAAGGCATGATTTCCCTTTACAGAAACCATGTTGACTTTCCCCCAACAAACTGTATCCATCCATGTGTCTGACAATTGTATTCTTTACTATAGTTTCAACTAATTTGCCCAGTACTGATGTTAGACTGTAATTGCCAGGATCACCTCTAGAGCCCTTTTTTAATATTGGCATCACATTAGCTATCTTCCAATTATTAGGTGTGGAAGCCGATTTAAAGGATAGGTTACAAACCATAGTTAATAGTTTTACAATTTCCCATTTGAGTTCTTTCAGAACTCTTGGGTGAATGCCATCTGGTCCTGGTGACTTGTTACTGTTAAGTTTATCGATTTGCTCCAAAACATCCTCTAATGACAGCTCAATCTGGGACACTTCCTCAGATTTGTCACCGAAAAAGAATGGCTCAGGTTTGGGAATCTCCCCAATATCCTCAGCCATGAAGACTGAAGCAAAGAATTAATTTAACTTCTCTGCTATGACTTTATCATCTTTGAGTGCTCCTTTAGCATCTCGATCGTCCAAGGGCCCCACACGAGTTGTTTAGCCAGCTTCCTGCTTCTGATGTACTTAAAAACATTTTACTATTACTTTGTGACTTTTTGGCTAGCTATTCTTCAAACTCCTTTTTGGCTTTTCTTATTATATTTTTACACTTAATTTGACAAAGTTTATGGTCCTTTCTATTTTCTTCCCTAGCATTTGACTTCCACTTTTTAAACGATGTCTTTTTATCTCTCACTGCTTCTTTTACCTGGTTGGTAAGCCATGGTGGCACTTTTTTGGTTCTCTTACTGTGTTTTTTAATTTGGGATATACATTTAAATTGGTCCTCTATTATGGTGTCTTTGAAAAGTTTCCATGCAGCTTGCAGAGATTTTACTTTAGTCAAAATCTTTTAACTTTTAATTTTTTAAAAATCTTTTTAAATCTTTACCTTTTACTTTACCTTTTAATTTCTGTTCTGTTAATTTAATTATTTTTGTGTAGTTTCCCTTTCTGAAATTAAATGCCACAGTGTTGGGCTGCTGAGATGTTTTTCCACCACAGGGATGTTAAATTTTATTATATTATGGTCACTATTTCCAAGTGGTCCAGTTATATTTATCTTTTGAACCAGATCCTGCGCTCCACTTAGGCCTAAATCAAGAACAGCCTCTCCCCTTGTGGGTTCCAGAACCAGCTACTCCAAGAAGCAGTCATTTAAGGTATCAAGAAATGTTATCTCTTCATCCTGTCCTGAGGTGACATGTACCCAGTCAATATGGGGATAGTTGAAATCCCCCACTATTACTGAGTTTTTTAATTTGATAGCCTCTCTCATGTCCCTTAGCATTTCATAGTCACTATCAGGCTACGTCTAGACTACATCCCTCTGTCGGCAGAGAGATGTAAATGAAGCACTTAGAAAGTGCAAATGAAGCTGGGATTTAAATATCCCGTGCTTCATTTGCATAATCATTGAATGGTGCTCTTTCGAAAAAGAGTTATTTTGAAATTGAAACCGCAGTCTAGACGTGGTTCTTTCGAAAACGGGGTGCTTTTTTGAAAGATCCTGTAAGCCTCAAAAAATGAGGCTAGACTGTGGTTTCAATCTAGACTGTGGTTTCAATTTTGAAATTGCGTTTTTTTTAAAGAGTGCCATTATGTTTCTATGCAAATGAAGCGTGGGATATTTAAATCCTGGCTTCATTTGCACTTTCAAAGTGCTTAATTTACATCCCTCTGCCGACAGAGGGATGTAGTCTAGACACAGCCTCACTGTCCAGATCAGGTGGTTGATAATATATTCCTACTGCTATGTTCCTATTATTGGAGCATGGAATTACTATCCATAGAGATTCTATGGAACATTTAGGCTCATTTAAGATTTTTACTTCATTTGAGTCTACATTTTCTTTTATGTATAGTGCCTCTCCCCCACCAGCACAACCTGTTCTGTCCTTCCGATATATTTTGTACCCTGGTATGACTGTGTCCCATTGATTGTCCTCATTCCACCAAGTTTCTGTGATGTCTATTTTATCAATATCCTCCTGTAAAACTAGGCACTCTAGTTCACCCATTTTACTATTTAGACGTCTAGTATTTGTGTATAAGCACTTTAATAATTTGTCACTATTTATCTGTATGCCATTTCCTGATGTGTTAGACTCATTTTTATTTGGTTTAGGTGGAGCCCATCCTTCCTGTGTAGGTTCCCCCTATCCAAAAAGTTTCCCCAGTTCCTAATAAATCTAAACCCCTCCTCTCTAAACCATCATTTCATCCACGCATTGAGACTCTGAAACTCTGCCTGCCTGCCTGGCCCAGTGCGTGGAACTGGAAGCATTTCAGAGAATGTTACCATAGAGGTCCTAGATTTCAATCTCTTTCCTACCATCCTAAATTTTGCATGCAGAACCTCTCTTCTACCCTTCCGTATGTCATTGGTACCTATATGTACCATGACCACTGGTTCCTCCCCAGCACTACACATAAGTCTATCTAGATGTCTTGAGAGATCCGCAACCAGGCAGCCAAGTCACCATACGATTCTTCCGGTCATCACAAACTCAGCTAGGTTTCTAATGATCAAATCCCCTGTTACTAATACCTGCCTTTTCCTAACAACTGGAGTTCTCTCCCCTGGAGATGTATCCTCAGTGCAAGAAGATGCCATAACATCCTCTGGAAGTAGGGTCCCAACTATGGGATCATTTCCCTCTGCTCCAGTTGAATGTTCTCCTTCCCTGAGTCTTTCATCCTCCTTAACAGCACAGGGTCTGTCTGACCGGAGGTGGGACAGTTTTACAGTGTCCTGGAAAGCCTCATCTATGTACCTCTCTGCCTCCCTTAGCTCCTCCAATTCAGCCACCCTGGCCTCCAAAGCTCGTACGTGATCTCTGAGGGCCAGGAGCTCCTTGCACCATATGCACACATATGCCACCCGCCCACAGAGCAGTAATCATACATGCTACTTTGAATGCAATAAACAGGATAGCCCCCACTCTCCTGCTGGGCTTCTACCTACATTCTGTCCTACAGCTACTTAGGTTATTGATAGGGTTTTTATTTAAATCACAAAGTTTTGTTTTTAGTTTAGTTTAAAAGTTTTAAAGAATAGCAATTGTATCTCACTCCCTTCCAACTCCCCTTCCAACTGCCTCTCGAAACTCCCTGTGAGCTGCCCCTGCTCGCAAAGCTCCCTGGTTGCTTACTCATGGGTTTTATAAAGCCCTGGCCCTCATGATAGCCCCACTCCCTGGCTAAGGCTCAACTAATGAACAAAGGGTTCTAGATTTCAAATCCTCATTTAGAAGCTCACAGCTTCCAACTGCTGGCCACAGCACAGGGTCCTTCAGACAAACAGTTCAGCAGTTGAATCAACAAACAGACAGACAGACAGACAGACACAAGCTCAGTACACAGTTTCTTTCAGGCAAGTAGCAAGTTACCCTCAAACACAAACACCACACTACAGACAGCCACTTACTTCATGGGACCCTTATTTGCTCCTCCTTCACCTGGAGAATTCCCTCAAAACTCGCTGTTAGCTGCCTCTGTTCGCAAAGCTGAGTTTCCAAATATTACCTATTCAGTATGTTTTATATATGAGAGATCTTCTTCTCTTGTGTCCCGAAAGACATTTAGTGCCAAAAATATTTGGGAGAGTAGTTTGTGAGCTTTGCGTTACTGCACATCACAAAGCAGCCAAGAGAAAGTTTTAAAAAACCCATTTTAGTAAATGACTATTAAAATCCTGTTCATTTGAATATATCCAGACCTACTTTCGCACTCTCATGTGGGAGTGTGTGAACTTGTATTGCCTAATTTCAAATCCGTTTTAACTTAGTGGTTTTGAAAATTTAACTTAAATGTTCATTTCACTCAGCAGGGATCGAAAAGAAGGAGCAGACTGAGGGCAGAGAGAAAATATCCAATGCAAAAATAGCATGAAAAAGAAGCAAAGGAAAAAAATTAACAAAGTCAGGGCTGAATCCACAACTTATGGAACCCCAGGCACAGCATCACACACTCCCTCCTGCCTACAGCTGACCTTCTTGTTGCACACAGTTTTAGAGAGGTATTGGAACCCCTAAAATACCGCTGCCCCTAAGCACATGCCTATTGTGCCAAATTGGATATCTAGCCCTGGGTGCAGTGTGTAATACATATATACCCAATGCAAAATAACTACTTCTTTCTCAATACCCATTACATTCTGTAGCACAGAGGTTTCCCTTTAGCTAGAAAATCATGTTTGTTTGTTTATCTTTTAATTGAATCACCCATGGAAGGAAAAAAAATAGGGGATTAATTTACAGAAGAAAATGGATCACACGGCTGAATTAGTTACTTGAACCCAAAGATTAACTTGAGAGGGTCAGAGAACTTTGAGCTCCATGAAGAGCATCTGCTCCAGTACATAATGTAACTGCAGTGGATACAGTGTTCACTATATAATTTATGCTGATAATTTGTGTTTCCAGCTAACATCTTCACCCTGCATCCTGCAACATCTTCTGAGTTGTGAAGAGCCATCACTTCTTAGTCTGAATTAATGGCCCTGCATTGTACATGGTAGGGAGAGGGGGTTAAAATTAATTCTAATCTTGTAAAATTGTTGGTTTTAGGGAGCATTCAGTATCCTGCCATATGAGAGTCTTTGGTAGAAAGGGATATTATTATAATGAGCGTTATCTGCAACATCAGTGTTAAGCGCTTGGGGTATAAACAAAAGGCATACTTAATCCTGCTCCAGTAACCAGCATTCTTAGCAGATAGATGATTTGTATGTACAGTATGTGGCTTTCCAACAGTTTATTCCAAAAGTAAAACATTTAATGTTGGAACAAGACACTTGAGTGACATGAAGTGATCCACTTTGCTCCCTTATTTTCTGCTAGCTAAATCTGTCTAGCTCCTCAGTTCAATCAAGTTCACTTAGAGGTCAAGTTTATTTACCTTGCCAGACAAACAAATTCAGTATCTGCTGTTGCTATCACAGGTTGAAGATCAAATCTTTTATTAGCTTTACCCAAACTAAGAGAGACATTATTCCTTGTGATGAGTCGTTGGTGGGAAACAATAAATCTCATTATAATATCCCATGATTTAGCTTCATCTCTCTCCTCAGGTATTATCAATGCTGAGAAATTTGCTTATTCTTTTTGGTATTTTGATACTTAAGAAATGTTAATACTTTTTCTGACAGCCGTAAAGCCAAATTCCACCTTCATGTAATTGAGAGTAGAACTAGGTCCCAAATGAACTTCACACCTAATCTGCATATTCAGTATATTCAGTCAGTATGTTATCTCTATGGCATGCTCTAGCACAAATTGCTGGCAAAGTTTTAGTTACTTTCCACTAGAATTGGTTGGGAACTTTTCATCGAAATATTTTTCTGTCAGAAAAAGCCAAAATGGAAACTCTTTTGCAGAAGCATATTTGTTTTGGTGAAATTTTGGCGAGGAACTTCTGGTCAGAGAGAAAGACCAACCTTAGGATAGCCAATGGCCCAATGGCTGTGGTGCACTACTTAGGCCTTGAGTAAAGGGCATGCTTAGAGATTTTACCCTCGAGTAAAGGGCATTCTTAGAGACCAACCTATTGCCCAGTGGTTGGTGCACTCCCATGAGATGTGGGAGACCCAGGATCAAGGTTTCTGCTCTGCCTCAGTGTCACTCTGGCTTAATAACTATTTAATTATATGAAAGGAAATGGTTTTGACAGGAGAGAGATTGTGTAGCACAGTGAGGTGGACACTTGCCTAGGATACAAGAGATCCAGTTTCAGCTCCTTGCTTTGAATCAGGCAGAGCAGTGACTTGGAAAAGGGATTCCTACAGCCTATGGGGGCACCATAATCTTGTCCCAAGGTGTAGTTTTGTCATTGTATAGTAAAAGAGTAAGTCACAAAATAGAATTCTTGTTTTCTGACCATCATCCTTGCCACCAGTCTGCTTGTATGAAATGGGCATATACCTGGCAGATCCTGCCCTCTGGGGATTCCCTTGGTGACTGAATAATTCCTTGGTAGTATATGGTTGCAAAAACACCCTTCTTGGCTTATGGTAGAAAGTGCATGGCTGGGATATTTGTTACATCCAGCTGATCTCCAGCTATCATTCTAGCCATTGGGGTTGGGGTGGCACCGTGAATAGCTGTTGTGTTTTATGCTGAGGACTGAGTGGGTGCCAAGCAGCCACAGGGAGTGGAAAGTGACTTAAAAGTCATATTTCTCTCCTCCTTTGTGCTGCATCAAGCACAGCTCAGCCAGACCAGACAATCTGGTCCTCTAATTTTATTTTATTAAAGGTTTTAATTAAATTTAATTTTAGAGGTTTTATCAAGCCTCAGCTTTCTTAATTGGCTTCGGCTTTCCAAGGCTGATGTAATTTGGGATCCCAGATTCAACCATTGCTGAAATCCACAGCCATTCTTTATTGTGATTGCTGTAATTCTCTCTATGGCCTCCTCAGGTCTTTGCTCCCTAGTTGCACAGATTCTGAGCTCCTTGATCCAATAGCTGCACTGGCCTGCTTTTCTGTTCTTGGTGCTCTTCAAATTCCCCCAGAAGCAGTGAAAGCACTGGCAGTGCAGGGATTACAATTTCCCTGAGAGCTGCTGCTTCAGACACAAGGGAATGAGCGGAGGGGATGTGAGTGTGGCTCCAAATACAGTCGCTTTAACTCCTCTAATATCAAAGAGCTTCTCTCTGTGTTTGTTTCTTTCTAGTATAGTGGGGTTTTTTTTGGGGTGGGGGGGAGAAATTAGGAGATTCTGAGTTATGTAAAGTCCGGTAACAGCGGTGCTCACTTTATACACACAAACCATCTTTATCCCACTCCCTCTGCTTTTAATTCTCCTTATTGCTCCATGCAGTTATGGCCCCTGATGGCAAAAGAGTTTGGTTTGCAGCATCTACTGTCTAGAATGGCCATCATATTCTGTTGCTATTGCAGGAGTCATGAGATGGTGGTGTTACACATGGTCTGAAACATTCTTTTACTAAGTATGTTAGTCTTTGAAGCAATGCATGTGGAATAGTTTTAGTGATGTAGTTTTTTTTGGGGGAACTGTGGGAGTAAGAAAGGCAGTTTTCTCTATGCCTTAATCTCTCAAACCAGTACATTGTGGTGGCAGAGCTGGTCCCTAGAAACTGGGTACTGGGTTTGCCTGAGACCCCTGCATGCTATTGTGACCATTTATGTTGGAGGACTAGTGCATCTCATACAAATTGCAGTAAGAATGCACCGAGGTTTCACACTGACTGATTCAATGCTTACCAATCCCCATCTATTTTGCTGCTTGGCAGCGGAGTGACAACACACTTCACCTTATCAACTCTTCTATTCTATTTTCAAACTGAATCTCAAAATTAATACTTCCACCCTTGACTTCATCCTTTACTTTGTTTCTAACTTTACTGTTGTTTTTCTCTGTTATTATTTAACTCGGTAGAACATTGTGGAATGCAGGATGAAATATATTTGTATTATATTACAAACAGTTTCTTAGCTCTGACAATAGCAGTATAGCCACAATTTTCACTTTTTTTATGATTCAGAACTCCTGTGATGTTTCATGATTAAAATAACAGAAGCTGACACCAGAGTACACTCTAATTATTTTTGTTATTTTAAAATTCAAACTGACATTGCCTGAACAACTTTGCTTAGGTAAGTACTAGCCCAGTATCCTGTCTTCAGACAGTGGCCGATGCTAGGTGCCCCCAGAGTGAGTGAACAAAAACAGGTAATCATCGAGTGATCCCCTCCTCTGTCACACATTCCCAGTTTCTGACAAACAGGGGCTAGGGACACCATTCCTACCCATCCTTACTAACAGCCATTGATGGACATATCATCCATGAATTTATCTAACTCTTTTTTGAACCCTGTTAAAGTCCTGGCCTTCGCAACATCCTCAGGCAAGAAGTTCTACTGATTGACTGTATGTTGCATGAAGTAGTACTTATTTTTGTTTGTTTTAAACCTGCTACCTATTAATTTCATTTGGTGACCTTTAGTTCTTATGTATGGGAACAATTAAACAACTTTTACTTATTCACTTTCTCCACACCATTCAAGATTTTATAGACCTCTATCATATGCCCCCTTGCCAGTGCCAAATGTTCAATATCACAAGTCAGTTACCCCTAGATCTTTTACGAACAAATCTATTTTAGGCTTTTTCTTTGCCTTCTGATTTTTTGAGCCTCTAACACTTCCTTCAGATAACATTTTCTAGCTTTCTGCCATAACTATGAAAGTTAGAACCCCCTTTTAAATTATTTTTTAAAAATCCCCATACAATCATTTGACTCCAGGTGCTGGAGCTTTAAGCAAAACAACAAATATCATACGACTTGTGGTAAACTCATAAGAGACAGCTACACTGTAAAATGAATATATTTTTAGCTTATTATAATGCAATTTGCCAGCTGTTAACAAGGAGGAGAGCTAACCCTAGTTAGCCAGCCAGCTGTCCATAGACCACCAGTGGTCCATAGCCCACAGTCATTCACAGCTGTAGAACTGATAATCCAAAATTAAAAGAGAGAGAGAGAGAGAGAAAGAGAGAGAGAGAAGAGCCTATAAAGCCTATATCCAGAGGAAGATTATACATGCTCAGTCATAGTATTTCCACTAGTCAAAATATGTTTTACTGGGTTTTTAATAAACATTTTACACTATAATTCCTAAAATGTGTGACTATAAATGATCTGCTGCAGCAGAGCTAATTGGGAAGTTACTGTGGTACATGATCACATTATACTTTAACCATGTCTACGAATCATTTATCTTATTCACTCTCATTTTGATCTTGCTAACATTTTCCCATCAATAATACACTTAAGCACCTATAGAAGTGTTCATTGTGCCAGTCTCTTGATACTCCAGAAAAACATTCTTTTAAAATAGGCGAGGAGTCCTGTGGCACCTTATAGATTAACCGAAGTGTTGGAGCATAAGCTTTCGTGGGCAAAGACCCACTTCGTCAGATGCCGCTTTTGCAGATTCAGACTAACACGGCTACCCCTCTGATACTTGACATTCTTTTAAAATATTATTCTTTGAGTAACTGAAAAAATTCTAATAAGATTCCATTTATATGAACCTCATATTTAAAGGATAGAATTTTTATGGAATGGACTGAAGTTATTAACCACACAGCTGTGTTGTGACTATGAGGGATATGTGACATTATGAGGGATGGACTGGAGTTGCCATTTAGGTTTGTAGGTATTTGAGATGTTTTCCGTTGCTTCTGTTGTATTGTTTTGCGATCTTGTTTCTTTGAATTACCTTTTATTTATAAGTGTTATTATTGCTACTTCATGATTTTGAATCATGAGATTTAAAAAAATAAAAGTATGGGAAAAATGCAATTCAAGCTCCAGTTGCTCGACCCATTTTTCATGCCTCTTCAATGATAATAAAGTAGGATAGGTTTACTTACTATTGTAGGAGAAAAGAGCTAGGCTTGTGGGAAATGGGGGAGGGAAAAGGAGGAGAGTCTCAGCTTTGTTACAGACATCTTGAGTGACCTCCACCAAAACGCCAAAACTCTTCTGGTGAAATCCTGGTTCCACTGAAGTCAATGGGAATTTCACCATTGATTTTATTGGGGCCAGGATATCCTGCTTTCTGCCTCAGTGTTCAGCAGAAAGGTGGATAATACTTACCTCTCTCTCTCTCTCTCTCAGGGCTCCTGTGAAGTTATATTAATTAGTAATGTACTTTAGGATCCTCAGAGGTGCAATAGAAACTGAAAGTACTATTTATTTATTTATTTATTATGTAATTGGAAGCTAGCAAGGCATAACAGCAATGATAAAAGAAATCCATATTGCATTGTCATTTCTGCACAATTGCAAACCCTTTCTTCTACTTCTACTCAAGAGTGTTGTAATCGATGAAAAACACAGGCTAATCATAATGCTATCAAGCTAATTTACTCGCTGCTGTGTCACCACATGAGTTCATAACTGTCATTTTTTCTAGTTATGTGTTCACAAATATTTTGTTATAACCCCTTTTATTGCAAAGCAAACTTCGCATACTGTGCTTATGGAAATAAACTTCCCCTGCTCTGTGAGGAGCATAGGACTTAAGAGTGAAAGGGACATCCTAGATCATCAAGTGCAGTCCCTTGCTATCATAGGCAACCTCATCATATCACTCATAATGATTGTTCCTATATTTATCAAACACCATCTTAAAACTAGTTAGGTTGTTTGTCCCCACTACCACTGCCAAATGTTTCACTGCAGTCTAGAAAGATTAGAAATGCCTCATGTCCTTTTTGAATGGTTGCCTCTGAGGTGGAAAGCAGCAGTTTAACAGTGTAGAGAGAAATTACCTTGATTCAGAGGAGAGTCATTTTTTGCACACTGATTTACTTTCCTTTATTTGCAATTTTAAAAAGCAGACATTCAACTAGCAGGGTAGCATCAAGATACAATGGTTTGGAACTGAAGTAACAATTAGAAGGTTTGAATTCTAGTCCTGGTTCTGTTAGTGGCTTGCTTTGCTACACTGGTTAAATAATTTAATTGCTCTGTACTTCAGTTCTCCATTTGAAAAATGGAGATAATGTTATTTATCTTATTTTGTTATCATCAATATTCAGAAATCCACTATTCTTTTTATTCTTCATTTCCAGGCATCTTGGTCTGAGAGCTCTTGTCCTTCAGAGGTCACTTAAGCAGTTTCATCTACCTTCTTCTAAATCTGTTACTCAAACTTTGACCTCTGACTCCAGCCTCATTCACTTATGGAGTTACAGTTAGGGCCTGACTTTTGAATTTTTTTTCCATATGTAAAGTTCATATTAAGTTCCAAACAAATTTTGGTTGTATAAATAACATAGAACTGGACATAACTCTATAGCAGTGGTTCTCAAACTTTTTGGCCCATGGCCCACCCTGCTTAATGCAGAACTTTTTGCAGGCCACCAGCCAACCATCCAAAATGACATAATGAGCGCAGGAGGGGTTGGGGAAGTGGGGTCCTCCTGAGAGGTAGGGTGCAGAAGTGTGCTGAGGGTGAGGTTCTGTGTGGCAGGTAGGGGGTAGGAGTGGGCTAGAGAATCTTGGTGGGATATGAGTGCAGGAGTAGGCTGAGAGTGGGGAAGTTTAGGGGGTTGGGTGCAAGAGCGGGCTGGGGGTAGGGATCTGGCCAAGCGGTTGGTTACAGAAGTAGGCTGTGAGGAGAGGGTGCAGGAGCAGGGTGGGGGTGGGGGAGGGGCTCAGTGGGAGGGGATGCGTGAGGGTATGGGGGGTGCAGAGCCTGGGCATGAGGGGGATGGGGGGAGCTAACTTGGAACTGTGCCTCCTGCTGCTTCCTGGCACCACCACCTGCTGCTTCCATTGGCCATGATTCCAGCCAATGGGAACAGCGAAGAAAGCTTCCAGGTGAGTGGTTTCCTGGACTGCTGTTGAGCCACTTCCTTTCCGCCCAAGCTGGATCTGGCCTGCAAGGCTCACCCCCTTTCCCTCCTCCCCCCCTGCAGAAGGGGGCCATAGCTGGAGCACCTGATGCAAGGGGGGGGCAAGCCCCGAGCACACTGCCCACCTGTCAGATGGTCATGAACCACATACTTTGAGAACCACTGCTCTATAGCATGAAGCTGTTCATCCACAAGGATAGTTTGTGAGAATGTACAGCTTCCGTTTTCTGCTTATCACAGTGTCAGTGTAGGAAAATGGTAGGGAAAATGTTTGCCATTTCCTCCCATAAGAAGATCACCACTTCATAGATTTTGTTTCACTTCTCAGACCAACCCATGTGCTTTGTCATATTTTCTAATATTTCATTGCTTCCCTACAGGCTGTGGTACTGATGTAAAACATGATCCACTAAGGTGATATCACAGATAAAACATTGAGTCAGCTGAATAGATGCTTTGCAAGCATCTAATTTTTCCTCAAATATTAATGTGCATATTTGCTTTGAGATTTTAAAAAAATGTTCCTGTCACACAAGTACCAGTCCAACTCCAATTCAATTTAGTGCAAAGACCTCTGGATCTAAATGCATGAGCCTCTATTGCCAGAGCTAAAGGACCTAGAGTACAAGCTGTGGGGAGGGTAACAGCCTAATTTGACCAATGTCTGTTGGTGAGACAAGCTTTCAAGTGACACAGAGCTCTTCTTCAGGTCTGGAAACTTACTCAAAGTGTCACAGCTAAATACTCTATTAGACAGATAGTGCAGCATAAGTAATTCACATATATTCTAAGTAACCATTCAAGGTGAAGTAGCCATTAACACCTTGGTAATCATAGGACATAAAGAGGGATTAGTAGCTTACAGATTGTTATAATTAAACATAAATCCAGTGTCTTTATTAAGACTATAATTTTTAGTGTCTAGTAAAGTAATGAATTTAAGCTCCCAGACTGATCTTTTGAAAGTGTTGTGTAAGTTTCCTTTGAGGATGAGGACTGATTATCAGATGTAGAGTGATTGCTCTGTGAAAAGTGTTCACCCAGAGATGATAGGATGTTTTGTCTTTCATCATATTTCAGTGAGAGCTCATTGGAGAGTGTGGTGATTGTCTCATGTCTCTCATATAGCTGTTACTAGGGTACTTCATGCACTTGATACATGCTGTTGTAGGCACATTCAGGACCCTGGATCTGAATAGTGTGTTGTGGGCAGTGTTGATCATTGTAGCAGTAGAGAATTGGCGGTGAGTTTTGCATCTGTTATTGTGAGAGGATGTGGTGCTGCTTAAGTTGATGTGTCCTGATTTGTGGGGAGCTGGCCTCTGATGATGAACTTGGAGAGGTGGGGGGCTGGTTTGAAGGCAGGAATAGAGGTTCAGGAGAGACCTCTTTCAAGATGGGGGCCTCACTGAGCATGGATTGTAGTTGCTTGATATGTTGTATGGGTCCCAATGTGAAATGTAGGTGACAACTAGGGGAGTGTGATCAGATGGAGTTTTATTTCTGTATTGATGGAGGTTTTCTTGGGATGTGTGGGTGACCTGATCGATGATGTGATCTTCTTCTCTGGTGGAGAGTCCTTGTCTGGTGAAGGTGATTTTGAGTGTGTTAAGCATTGGAGCATATTCTGTGGTATCTGAGTGGCTTGCCTTAGATAACAGGTTTGTTGGTGTATTTGGGGTAGTTACTGGATCTATGCAGGTAGATGTTGTGGTCCATGGGGTTTTTTTGTATATAGTTGTCTATTCTATTTTTGAAGTTGGGCATTTTGTCCAGGAAAGTGATGCTGGGAATGAGGATGTTCCAGAAAGTGTTTAATGGATGAGTAGTGCTTGCTGAAATTGTGGTGGAAATGTCTGAGGGGAGTATAGGTTGTCTGTTCAGGTGATGAAAATATCATTGATGTATATCTCTGGTTTTCATGGTGCATTTGTCCAGAAGTTATAACTTTGCTACACACTAAACGTCATGATCTTAATAAAGACACTGGATTTATGTCTTACTACAACAATCTGTAATCCACTATCTCTTCTTTATGGCCTATGACTAGGGGAGGGTTAGCGGGTCACTTCATCTTGAATGGTCCTTTGGAATATGTGCTAATGACTTATGCTAAGCTATCTGTTCAATCCTGTACTTAGCTGTGATACTCTTAGTACCTTTCTGAGATCTGAAGAGCTCTATTTAGTTTGAAAGCTTGTCTCTTTCACCAACAGAAATTGGTCCACTGAAAGATATTACTTCACCCACCCTGTCTTTCTAATATCCTTGGCCATGGCTACAACAACACTTCATGCACTAGAGGGCCTGGTGTTACCTTAGAAACAAATTTATTTAAGCAGTCTTGTAGTCAATATAGGACACAAATATCTACATTGGCATTAAAGTGGGTGACACTCCCATCACTTGACCATGCTGCATCCCTCCCTTGAAGCCTCATTCCATGGCAGCCAGACCTGAGTCACTTGCCCTGATTTGACAGTAAGGGTTACCCCTGAGAGAAAATTGGCTTTCCCTCCTCTAAAGGCTGAGGGAGCTGCTTTTGCAGAACTTCCGCTTACTGTTGGCATATGAATATAGAAAAATAACTCAAATTCCTTTACGAGACTGTATCTCATCTCTATTAGACAATAAAAAAGAGGCCACTTACATCTGCAATATCTAAGGCTTTCAGTCAAGTAAGGAGGTTTCAGATGGCTGGCATATGAGCTTCTTAAGTAATAAATGAGTACAAATGCTAGTGAACATTTGGCCGAAGCTAGTAAGTTTCTTTCTTGGGCAAAGCTAGTAAGTTTCACTGGATGACTCCACAACAACCCCAAAGATTTGTTGTCTCTGGAAATGTATTAAAGAACACACATTTGGAATGGTGGGGAAAGGATATGTGCACCTGTGTGTATGTAAAATTGTATAGTGATATTAAATAAATAGCAATTTAAGACATGACTGGTCAAAGAAGTTGTATCCAGGATGGATTTGGGCAAATGTCATGACATTGAAATCTGGAGACAGTAGGGTTCTCTTCAAAGGTAGTTCGCTGACTGTTGATATTTTGGCATAATTGTTTGTTGATCATGAGTGAATTTCTGCATTAAGACCCCAACCCAACTTGGGTTTACATTTATGAGAGCTATGCCTTCCATCTCACACAGCTACTAAAAGGCTGCTGGTCTTTTGCAACCCCTAAAGGTGGGTGTGAATTTTGTAAGGGCAATACATCCTTTTCCCCCAACATGCTGCCCAGTGCAGATAAACTGGGGCAAAGGGTAATGTAATCTGGTCCACAGAGCAATAGCAGATTACTTTCCTCCTTCAGTGAGGGAAGAGCCAGGATATGAATTGTGACTCTGAATTCTGAAGTTTGCTATTCTCTGCCCCTGACTCAAGGCATATTGTTAATTGAAAATCTAGCCCTAAATTATTAGAAGCCCAATTTAAAATGTAGTCTTTAAAATAGGAAGTGAATTTAAAATGGCCAGAGGGCCAGATTATAAAGCACTGCTAAAAAGCAGCAGGGTTCATGGGAAAAAAGGGAAGTTCTTAAAATTATTATCTATTACTATTCCCATTTCAACTTTCATCTTTTACTTTCTTCTTCTCCTTCTCCCTACATTCCCATCACTTTCTCTCTTTTCTGTCTCTGGCTGGAATCTCCTCTCCCATAGTAAACTTCAACTAAAAAACAGGCTGGACATGTCTCAAGTCTGACTGAGTACGAGTGGGTTGCCATGTCTCAGGAGTTGCACAGGGAAGTTGTAGCTTCTCCTTTCTGCCCGGCTATGGCACTCAGCAGTGCCTAAGCAGTAGTTAAGCATGCTTTATAGTTAAAGTGTACTGTGAGATGGGGAAGGAAAGGGTGCCCTATGAATGGATGCCTGTAGCAAATGCGTACATTTCCAGCTGTGAAATGCAGATTAAAGGCACTAATGTTTGTGACTTGAACATGTTGGCATTTATTCTTTAAAATGTTCAGTATTGTTTAGGAAAAAAATCCCACTATTGCGTACAAGCAAGTCCCACTGAAGGTAATAGTGCCTTGCATTCATTTACAGGAGAATCAAGATGGTGAATTTGATGAATTCTGGTGTACCTGAAAAATTAGGGGCAAAAATACATGTCTGAGCTTCACAGAGTGAAATCATTGTATATATTTTTCTACAAAACTCTGCTACAGGTGTCCTACAATTATAATCCTGGGAACCTTTAAGGTAGCTTTGGGCATTCGTCACATTGTGTCAGATGGTGGTAGATTGTGATACAAACAGATATCCACAGAGGGTTAGGCTGAGAGCTTCAAACTCATTTCATTTGTCTTAAATTAGATTTGAATGCAGGCCTCTAATGGTGAAAAGCTAGTGCATTAACACACTACACCATTTTATTATGTATGCGGTTTTTTGTTTTGTTTTGTTTTTTGACTCTGTGTACCCTTACACAGGTAATGTGCTTCTTTGTGACTGTTCATAATCTCTCTGACTGACTTGCAGAGGAAAGCTGGCACCAAATTCATTATCAATAAGGAAAAAGGGGTTAGCCTGCATTTGACCAACCCTTAGAGACAGGACTTGAGTTGAGCTTGAAAAGGTTATTTAATACTGCAATGTGAGCCCAGTGAGTTATTCACAGCAAATAACTTATTTTTCAGATTTAGCCCTTCTTGCCTGTGGATAATCTATGTTCAGATTGTGATTTCCTCACATTTTTGTTAGTCTGATGTATTTATTTTCTATCTGCTTTGTTTTCATAGGTCAGAAAAGTCATGTGCTATTGTTTGTCTTCCATGACTTAATGGGAACATAAGAACTATGAGTGTAAATACTCAAAATTCATTTAATAATTTTCTTTTTTCATGCATTTGTGATTGTAAACTGAGTCACTCCAATGTCAGCAATTTAAACAGAAAAGAGACATGCAGTTGGCTAAAGTGACCTAACTTATACATTTGAAGAAACAGTCTTAGAAATATATTTTGCACCAATCACTGAATCCTGATCAGAAGCCATGGAAGGAAGTTTATACAGGATGACAGCATTAGCCTGGATTCAAGACAATAGTCCGAGAAAAACCTTTCCCATATAATTCACATAGGGAAGGAAGAAACATTGTCTGAAGGAATAAAATTTCATGGCACTTCTACTCAGACTTGTTACAGCTTTTATTTGGATGATTCAACCTGACAAAAAATGGTAGACAGCAGTAGTGGAGGCTAGGAGGGGCTATAATAACATGGAAAAAATGGTCAGATGAATATGCATAACAGAGTGTGGAAAGGTTGCTACTAGCTTTCTAGTGTATGGAACAATGTATGTGCATCAATACCAAGCCCTTCAAAACCTTATTTTAGAACAAATCAGATGCAAGTCATTGAAAATCTAATTAATATATAAAATTTCCCACCTGTCTCACATGATGGAAACAAAAATAACTGAAATGTTCAGTCACATAGCCTCTTTTTGATCAGTCTCTGACTCTTATTAATGTCTATCAAGACTAGTATATGACTCTGATTATATTATGTGTATTTAGTGTTCTCATTTTCACTAAAATAAATGAAAATCTCCCCATTTTGGAAGCCAGACAGTGGATTATTTCTGATAATTCATCACTTATGTGATCTCCCCATAGAAATGTTTGAATTGTAATTTAAAAACAAACAGAAGAAAATACTTCAAAATCTGGTAAATTAGGAACAAAGGAAAAGGCTTTGTGCTCTGTCTGTTGTGTAAACCGTTATGGTTGTAGTAATGTGCTGTGAGAAGCCATTGGCATGCTAAGAATACACTACTTAAACAATAATCCATGCATAAAAGAGCCTGAAAACAGATATGGCATATACCTAATGAATTCTGGATCTTTTCCATGTTCACTGTTTATAGGATATTTGAAAATGTCATTCTTCTTGCTATATTATGTTTAAACTTTAAAAATCCCTCAGCAAAATCAACACTAATAACAGGAAATTCTGTTCTGTGTGTGTTAAATGGCTGTGTTTTTAACAAAGTGTCAGATTTTATATATATTCAAAACAGGTCCATGATTGTAAACACAGAGTAGTTGTAATATTCTAAGCACATATTTTAGGGACTTCCTCCCTTTTCCAAATTTCACTCAAGTGGAACATACACTCATTTCTGTAACAAAAATTCTTTCTACTCTATTGGCAAAATGAATAGCATCAACTCAAAATATTTAAAAATTTAGTCACATCCACATCTTGCAGCCTATAAGGAGCTTTCACGCTTTTGGGCTCGCTTTAGATCTTTAATACCCTTTCCTTTTGTGTCAAGGAGCTCACGAGGCGTAAAGAAGCACTGATAAACCCACTTAGATCCCTTCCTGGGCCGTCACCTCTCCCTGCCAAGCGGCTTTAGGTGGTAACTGATCTGTGACAGGCTGCCAGTCAAACAGAGCATTTCTGAAAGCTGACACAAAAGACTGAGCGCTGGAGAAAGGATAGGAAAATAAAAAAAGAAACCAAACTGTATTAGTGCTTCTCTCTCTCTTTCCACCCACTACCCCCTCCTTCTTTCTCCCCCTTAGTCAGGTTCATGGCAGGGGCAGCTTATAGCCTGTGAGATAGAGATCAGCAGCCCTTCCAAGCTGGGGACTGCCCCGGCTTACTGCTGATAATAGAGGCAAAAGTGAGAGTGACAGTCAGATGGAAACTGACACAGGGCTTCTGTCAATGCTGCTGCTTCCCTGGAGACCAGGAGAGAGCGGGTGGAGGGTGGGGTGGAGAGAGTGAGTTGAGCTGAAATGTCACTGCAGATAACTGCAACAGCTCGCTATTTTTCCATGTGGGGTATCTTGCTGCACCACATTTGAGGCCGACTCTTTTAAACAAGCACTTAGTGTTTTAGTTTCAGCTGGTGAGAGTCCGTGAGCAGGAGTTAGGTCATCCAGTGACATCCTTGTTTAATTTCCTCAGGTGCCACGGAGCATCCGCACTAAGATTGGGCTTAGTCAGTTTTTGTCTTGCCTTTAAAGATTGACAAATCCAGTTGTGCTAAAATGTTTGAACAGCACATGCCTGTGCAACTATAGACCTCAGCTCCTGCTCTTTTCTTTCACCAAGTGCCACAAAATATCATTTAAGAAATACCGGGCTCATGAGGAAACTTATTCCAAAATCAATTGTTGATGCTGAATTTTATGTCAGCCATATATATGCAAGCTAATATTGAATGCATATAAAAATAAAAATTAACCGGCTCCCCTTCCCCATCTGTATCCCGTTCACTTCAATGCTCTCCCCATGGGGAGTCTTCAACTGCATCATTGGAAATGAAGCCTTGATGCAAATGTATCTTTTTTACAATCATTTGTTTTAATGAAACTTGCTAGGGATCTTTCTTTTGGCTTTTAGTACAAGAAATATAATGGCAAGATTTTCAAGCATGCTAAGCACCCACAATTGGAGTCCAGTTTTCAAAAGCACTTAGCAGCCAACAATTTCCCAGCCCTCTCATTAAGGGTAGTTGGGTGCTGAGCACTTAACACGTTTGTACATGCTAGTCTGGACACAGAGGCTTGGATATAGGGGTGCTGGTCAGCTGTAAGGAGCTGGCTGTGGCTTCTGGATTCAGATGCACCTAGTGCTCATCTAAGGGTGCATCTACTCAGCTGGGCTTAACTAGAAATAAGCTACGCAAATTGAGCTACGTCAATTGCGTAGCTTATTTCGAAATTGGGAGCGTGTACACAGCACTTATTTTGAAATAGAGCACTTTTCCTCCGACTTCCCTTACTCCTCATACAATGAGGGTTATGGGAGTCGGAGTAAGACGTCCTCCAGCTTCACAGTATTTTGACATTATTTTGAAATAACTGCCTGCTGTGTAGACGCGACTAAATTGTTTCGAAATAACAGTAGTTATTTCGAAATAATGTTGCTGTGTAGACGTACACCATGTCACAGCAGGAGAAGGAAGAATAATAATTCTGCTCTAACTTATAATGCTGGTAGGTAGTCTATTATTCCAGCAAGAATCGAGTGTTGTAAAACTTGGTGTCACAATGCCCCTTGTTCCCCCTTTCACAGGTTATAGAAGGCAACAATAGGAGGCCGAACTAAAAGAAAGTAAAAAATTAAAAACTTAAAAAACAACTAATAGTCTAGCAGCACCTTAAAGGCTAACAAAACATGGGGAAATTCTGTGCTGCAACCTCTGGCTGGTTTAAAAATGACAAGTAGTCTGTGGCATCTTAGAGACTTACAAATATCTATATAATATCATGTGCTTTCATGGGAAAAACACACTTCTTCAAATGTTTAAAGCCATTTTCCCAAGCCAGGGAAAGTGGCCTTAGCAGACTAGAGAATCCAGCAGTATCTTTATTGTTTAAATCAGTATATTTAAAGGAGAAGTATGTATTTCATCTTTAAAAGCAAGGCTCATTGAAGTCAATGTGAGTTCCACTCATTTATATTGTAGCTGCATTGGATCCAGATTGATTTTTTTTAAACCTTAGAGCAACAAAGAATTATTCTAATGTCAGGAGAGGAATTTATTTCTTATAGGAGCAAAAGAACTCTTGAGCATCCAGTGCTACACGTCTGATTCTATGAACTTGGTCCATACGTTGTAAAGAATTAGTAGAAGGTTGTTCTTAATGTTTGCTTTTATCTCTGGAATTTTCTCACGTTGATCTAACAGTACCTGAACATTGATGTCAGTACATCTACGCAAAGTTGACTGATAGCAGGTGTTCAGTAGGCTGAGGGGAAAGTTTTATGGTGAAACGGGAGGAGAAGGAGGGGGAAGATTTATGGAAACATTTTTCTCTTAAACTTTTGAAGACATTTCCATGTTCATGTCTTGAAAAGGAATTACTTTTCATTTAATTTTTAAGGAAAATATAATATTTTATATCTGAAATTTTTGATTTTTTAAATTTTCTCTTCTTTCTATCCTACCCCTACTTCTGTCTTTTCTCCTTCTTTTATATTTTTTGTCACTGCAAAGGAGAGGAGGACAGAGGGAAGATGGAAAAATGATAAACTTGAACAATAAAAAAGGAAAAAAGGCCTATTTTTTTGGTTTCATATTTAATTGATAAAAATAGACGTGATAAGCAAAGCTAAATGCTATTTCCTGAAAAATTTTGATTATTGTAAAAAGGCCAACTTTCAATTAAAACATTTGTTCATTTTTTTTTTACCAGCTCTGGTAATTTATAAATGTGAGTGGATACAACATTAGATTGGCAAATGTCTATAAACTGAAATAAATCCAGTTGTGCTGGAAATTGGCATGCAAGATCAGTTCTGATGCATTTTCTTCTGTAAGTTCTTTTGGATTCTTATCGTTTTCTTCTGATTTTTAACCATGAATGATAGATATTTTGGTGGTTTATAATTTAAAAAAACATTTTTAAAGGCACTTTAAATATTCACCAAAGTGGCCAAGACTAACAGTTATTAGTATTGACACTGTGATTTATAGATGAGGTTTACCTTAAACAGATTGGAAAATGTAAGGTTTACTGTAAACAGATGGAAAAAAAATAATTGTTCTTCCCTTGAAAGGGTTAATAAATATTTTGATATTTTTTAAAATAGTCCTCCTATTCAAAGATTAACATGAGCCTTAAAAGAATCTGTATTTATGTTTGTTGTATTTTGCATTAAGGGCACCTGTATCTGAATCTTGTAGCTTACATACAACGAAGAAGTGCTCAGAAGAAACATTCTGAGAGGCATGGCTTTGGGAATGTGTAAGTTGGTACAACCGGGTAGTTAAATAATATATTTGTGATATATCTTACTTCTCATCTTCCTTTACGCATTTGGAAGTTTGTTGTAGGCAAAGTCCATAAAGATTAAGGATTTCCATCCAGGCAGATACAGCCATATGTCCAGGATTTAGAAGGCATATAAGGTAAAAATAAGGTAAAAATAAACACATACGTTTTTTAGGGAGTAATTAATGGAAATAACTTTATTGCTTTCAAACACATTCTGGAATTATGTTTTATGATAATTATATACCTCATGGTCAAAGCTTTTGAAGTTGGATCTTTATAGTTAGGTGGATAAATACACACCTAAATGAGGGGCCGGAGTTCTAGATTCACTTATTGAAGGTGTATTTTTCTTGATCCCATGCATGAATGCATGGAAAATACTTTAAAAACAACAAACAGACTAGTAGCACCTTAAAGACTAACAAAACATGTAGAAGGTATTATGAGCTTTCATGGGCACAACCCACTTTTTCAGATGACTGGAATGTTCATGGAAAATAGTAACAGACCAATCAGGAAGTCTAGGCATTCTCTCAATTTACCAGAAAATTCCTAATTTTGTGGGGCATCCCAGTGTCCTGGCTGTATATAACCAAACTGTTTCAATTACCTTCCCTCCACGTTGCCTTTTTAGCAGCTCTCTCCTTCCACAGTGTCTTAAAATATATGGGGGCTCAGATGTCTTAGGCAACTATATATTTTGTATACCCAATATTTGGAATGCCAGATGTGATTGTGTGTGTGAGTTTACAACCTAGACAATATAAAGGGTAAGAGGTGAAATGGAGGCCCAGAGAGGGGTCAGTAGAGTGCCACCTTGCAAACGTAAATACAGGGAGAGTCTGTCAAATGGGCCACTGCAGGGAAGGTGCTGCAGTGTAACAAAGAGATGGAAGATCATTGGGAGAAAGGGAGCTGAGAACAGACAGGTACCCTTTTTGCTAGTAAAAAGCACCCTCACCAGAATTTCCTTTCAGCTACCATACAAATTGGATTTCTCATCCTTAACAACAACAACAACAAAAAGAGATCACCTCCTTCCACATTTCTAAGGAGCAGGCACCCCCTCCAGTGACATGCATCCCAGCTAGCAAAGCATCTTTACTCCTTTCCATCTGTAACACATCCCCTTATACAATCCTTTGTACTAGCCACCCGACTTGCTAAAAGCTGCCCTACACTCCTGTTTTCTGTCATCCTCTTCTTCCCTAACAATAGTAATGAAAGTGCTTCTTATTTCTCTTTGTGTGGTCAGCTTACTGATATGACAAAAGGGAATGGCAAAATGATACACATGGGGTTCATTGCTATTATGGAGTAGGAAGGGTTAGACTTGGAGGAAGTGTTGTATAATAATAGGACTGACGATTGTAAAATAAAAATAAATCGTTAGTCTAGTGTACTAATGAAGGGGAAATCCTGGCCCCCACTGAACTCAAGTGGAGCCCTGCTGTTGACTTGAGTGAGGCAAGAATTTCACCTAGAGACTCTGAAATATAAATTCTTCCATCTATACTTTAAATCACAAGATAAGGGTATTGATATTTCAAAATAGAAAAACAGAATGTAAAGAGAAAAGAATTTGTTTCGTTATCCCTCCAGACCAATATAAAATTACACATTACATTTGCAATTATTGTTTTGCTACATATTCCATCTTAATGTCTGTTACTGGTATTTTTATTTCAGATATTGAATGCCTGTGTGGCACGTCAAAGACACTTCTTTTATACTGCCTTTTTTGATGTAACCAGGAGACACAAAAGGCATTTGTGAGCATGTATATGTGAATTGCTCTTGAGGGTCCCAGCTCTACAAAGGTCTGGGATAATAATATTTTGAGGACTAAGCAGGATGCAAAAAAGTAGTAATTTTGTATCATTATAGTTCTGACTCAGTTTCTCTCAGTAATGCTTACTCATCATTAAAAAACATTTTGAGCTCTCAAGATGAGAAGCTGTACCCAGTAATGCAAATTATTGTATTTAGCCTACAGGCAGAAAATCTTACAAAAATCAAAGAGATAATGAATATAGAATCATTGAAATGTAGAATCAGAAAGGATCTCAATGGGTCATCTAGTACAGATTCCTGAACTGCGGTGGTATTATTAAAAATGATCTAAACTGCCAAGTGTTGGTCTAACCTCTTCTTAAAAACTCTAGACTGATGGAGAGTCCACAACTTCCCTATGCAATTTCTTCCAATGCTTACCTATCCTGATAGTTAGGAAATTTTCATCCAACATAAATCTTGCTTGCAACATTTTAAGTCCATTACTTCTTGTCCTGTTCTCAGTAGTTTAGGATAACAATTTATCACCTACCGTTTTATGATACCTTTTATATACTTGAAGATCATTTTCACATTTTTTTAAATCCTTCTTAGGTCATGTTTTCTAGACTTTTGATCATTTTTGTTGCTCTTCTCTGGGTTTTCAATAATTTGTCCACACCTTTCCTGCAGTGTGGTGCCCAGAACTGGATACAATACTCTAGTTGAAGCCTTATCAATGGGAAGTAGAACAGAAGAATTACTTCTTGTGTCTTGCTCATAACACTCCTTCTAATACATCCCAGAATGGTGTTTGCTTTTTGTGCAACACTAATGCATTGTTGACTTATATTTAGTTTGTGATCCACTATGACCCCCAGATCCTTTTCTACAGTATTCCTTCATAGGCAGCCATTTCCCTTTAGTTATTTATGCAATTCATTATTCTTTTTGAAGTGCAGTAGTTTATGTTTGCCCGTATTAATTTCATTCTATTTATTAGAAACCATTTCTCCAGTTTGTCAACATTTTGAACAAGGGTGGAATTTCGGGAGGTTTGGGGGCAGCAGCCATGTGCTTTAGGACATGGCTTATTTTTCATCCCATTCCCCAGATACTAAAAGAGTGAGGGGAAAGTACTTGCATTCCATGCATGCCTCTCACACCTGACTGGTAAGCTCCCTTCACCAGCCAGGTGTGAGAGGTGTGCACGGAATGCAAGTACTATCCCCTCACTCTCAGATAGTCTGGGGAACAGGATGAAAAGCAAGCCACGTCTTGGAGCACATGGCTGCTACTCGCACTAACCTCCTGAAATTCCGCCCTTGATTTTAAATGTTAATCCTGTCCTTGAAAGCCTTGGCAATCCCTTTCAGCTTGATACCATCCACAATCTTCATAAGAGCTCTTTATTCCATTAGCCAAATAATTTAAAAAGATACTGAACAGACACAGACCTAAGTTTGATCCCTGTGGGACTCTACTTGATATGCCCTTGCAACTGAACTGTGAACCATTGATAACTACCCTGAGTATGGTTTTCCAACCAGTTGTGTAACCACCTTATAGTTGTTTGGTCTAGAATATATTTCCCTAGTTTGTTTATGAGACGGTCAGGTGAGACAGTATCAGAAGCCTTACTAGTGTCAAGATATAGCACATCTACTGCTTCTCCCCATCTACAAGGCTTGTTTCCTTGTTAAAGGATACTAGGGGGCTGCACCTTCTGCTTGCTGTACTAGCCTATTCCACTCTCTCTGGCCACTTTCACTTTGCTGAGGGAGCGTGTTGATGCTGATGATATCATTCTATTGCCTGGTAGGAAAAACTTTTTAATATATATAGAGAGATTATATTGTTTTGACGTGAATTGTCTTTGGTAAATCCATGTTGATTGTTATCACCTCAGTTTCTTCTAGGCCCATACATAATTTATGAAAAGATTTTTTGGGGGATGGGGAATTAATTACCTTCCAGAGATGAGTATCAAGAGATATTTATGCAATTTATCATAAGAGGGCATGAAAAATTCTGTCAGAATGATCATTTAGTTTCTCTCTAATTTTAAACTAATTTGAAGCGAAACTGAAAAAATGGACTCTGCATACATTTTGCGATGAAAAGTAGCCCACAGAAAGTAGAAATATTCTATTGGCCTGATGTATCGAGCCCTGACCATTTTAGTTAAGACTGCAAATACTTTCCATTATAAACTCCTATATCAGACTCTTGTTATGTTCACCCTAGACCTGAAATTGTCTATGTTTGGTCTTTATTCAGAAGTGTTCATTGGTGTGTGGATATCTTTCGTGTGAGCTTAATAAAATTTCTATTTTGGATTTCTGTATAAAGGAAGACTGGGGCGGGGGAATCACTATATTCCACGAGAAAAGTCTTCATGCTTTTTGAAAAAACCTAAATTAAAACAAAAACAATAATAAACTCTCCACAGAATACTAGTGGTGCCATCCCAAACTCATGCCAGCATTTCCTTTATACCATACTACTTCATCTAACAGTACATTTCCATATATTCGTAATTTTGTGCAATTTTGCCCCATAGGGTGAAATTGTAATTTTCTAGGCTTGCTCTTTGTAAAATATTATTTGTTTGGAAATCTTGAGCAAAATCCTTTCAGCAATTTTTGAATTTTGGAAGTGGGTAAAACACACTGTATTACCATTTGTGTTAAAAAAACAAGCAAACAAACAAACAAACAAACAAACAGGAAACTTGAACTTTTTAAACAAACCAACAACTAAACCAACTGATGTTTGACATTTATAACTTAGAGGCACATAGTCTTCTTTGAAGGTTATCGTTTCTCTTAGTTTGGAGAAACATTTTAAAACAAAAATTAAGTGATTAAAATATCACTTCTGGTACTTCCAAAATCTGCTCACATTAGAATAAAAAGATTCATATCTAAAACATGATATCATGTTTTAAAACCCTAGTTAAGGCAGGGCAAGCTGTGTTTAGCACATCAAGGTGAGCTCTACAAAGAAGGTAGTAAGTAAAATTTAACACAACATATTTAGCTCTGATTCCTTTCAGATCACTGTCCATTTTCCCTTCCTGTCTTGGCCAGAGGCTTCAAGGAAGCACTGGAGTTGCTGATTTCAGATTGCTCAGAGGGACAGTGTGCATACAGGGAAATTTTAAACATCTCACTGAAATACACAAAGCAGAATCCTCTGAAGTGAAACTCCTTTTTGATATCAGGGTAAGAGAAAATGGTCTGTATGATGCTGTGATTTTAGTTTTCTACAAGTTTTTGTGAGACAGTAGCCCTATGCAGAGGATTTCATTAAAAATAATAACTTCTAAATGCGGCTATTGGAAAGACCACATAACAGCTGTCATAGTGTATACAGATGTGTGGCTTTATGATAGGATGCCTGGGGTTCAATCTGGATTGTGGGACTGTAGAGCCCTTTAAAACCCCACCAGCCTGGGGTATCCCTCATGCTGTGATATTAATGTCAAGCTACAAGCCTCTGACAGAGACTTCACTTACATTGCCATCCACAGGCAGAGACCCACCCAAATGAATTACATAAATGGTCTCCCAGCCACTCATAAACCAACAATAGAGAGGCTCCAGCCAATTCCCCCAGCATCCTACCCTTCCACTCCAGAATTCTACCATCTGGCCAGTGTAAATTCTTTACTTAGTTCTCCACTTCTTTATAGGCAAGTGGACATGCACCGGCCTTTGTAACCTGAGCTGAAATTTTCAAAGGACTTTAAACTGACTGACTGGTAAGGATAAAACATTAAAAAAGATATTTTAAGTAGTAGGCATAAAGGTTAGAGATAGTTACCTTAAGAAAGTAAAAAGTAAATGTGCATTCTAAATCCTAAACTTTTAGTCTAAGCAAGACTGAAAAGCTTTTCTTGCCCTGACAGATGGTACAAACAGGTTACAGTTCCTCAATGCATAGACCTGGAACCAATCTTCTCCAGTTCAAAGTCTTTATCTTCCAGCTATTCCTCCAAGTGTTGAGATAAGAGAGGGGTCAAGAGATGAGGTAAATAGGATGAAATTCAATAAGGACAAATGCAAAGTACTCCACTTATGAAGGAACGATCAATTGCACACATATTAAATAGAAAATGACTGTCTTGGAAAGAGTACTGCAGAAAGTGATTTAGGGGTCATAGTGGACCGCAAACTATATAAGTCAACAGTGTAACTCTGATGTTTGGTTTTTTTTTTTGCAGCACTCTGGAGTGCATTAACAGGAGTGTTAGCAAAATATGAGAAGTAATTCTTCTGCTTTACTCCGTGATGCTTAGGCCTCAACAGTAGTATTGTGTCCAGTTCTGGGCACCACATTTCAGGAAAGATGTGGACAAATTGGAGAAAATGCAGAAAAGATCAATAAAAATTATTAGAGGTATAGAAAACATGACCTATAAGGGAAGACTGAAAGACTGTGTTTATTTAGTCTGGAAAAGAGAAGACTGAGAGGGGACATAACAGCTTTCAACTATCTAAAAATTATTATAAGGAAGAGGGAGAAAAATGTATTCTTCTTAACCTCTGCTGATAGGACAAGAAGCAATGGGTTTAAATTATAACAAGAGAGGTTTAGGTTGGATATTAGAAAAAAAAACCTTTCTAATTGTCAGAATGGTTAATCATTGGAATTAATTGCCTAGGGAGGTTGTGGAATCTCCATCACTGGAGATTTTTAAGAGCAAGTTAAACAAATACATGTTGGGGATGGTCTAGAATGATGGTGCTTAGTTATGCCATGAGTGCAGGACACTGGGACTCTTGAGGTTCCTTCCAGTTCTATGAATCTGTGATGTCAATGTCACTCTTTTTATACTTTCTCCCAGCTTGTTGTGATGTGCATTAGTTTCCCTTCACATCCTCCCATTCTTCATGGCCTACATGCCTTCTCTGAGAAGTCTGGGATTGTGGATTGAGTGGTGATGAGCCATTAATTGCCTGTCTGGCTATTGATGGCTACTTCTTTGTTCTAATTGAAAGGCTAGTTGTTGGGTGTCCGCAAACTCATAAGGTAGTTCAGTAATATGTACGGCAATTCTTCATAACTTCGCATACAATGATAATACATACAGTCCAACAGGTTATTAATTTGTACAAAACTCGTGATGACATCAGTGGTAGATATGGGGGTTACAGGCTACTTTGAGATAGTGTTAACACAATCTTACAGAAGATGCTTCAGCTAAAAAAACTGCATAATATGTGGAAACCCAGCTCTCACCCCTAGTATTCATCTCAATGAGGTGTCAACTTAAAAGTTAAATGTTAACCTTAGTTCTTTTCTCAAACAGCAAAGATGGGAAAAAATTGCTTCAATGCAGTTTCAATTCTGAAGTTAAAATCAGAAAAGTCAGGAGATGTAGAGGTTTAAGGTACCAACAGAAACTTTTGTATTTTTATTGCTATTTTTTTCTGATTACATATATAGATTAATAATGCAACTACAGCTGGTTTTCCTTTTACAAGCCTGATAATTGTACTGTCTGGTGATGGTCAAAATAAAATTGCCTTTTGGCTTTTGCATGAAAAAGAAATGAGATCAAATCTAGTTTAAAATGGACAAGCCAACTGTAAGATAATTTTTGGTGTAAATCAATATTTTAAATTCTTGATTTGTTTTGTGGACCATATCTCAAAAACTTTTTGGCTTAAGCACTTCAGGTCCAGGTCAGGAAGTGGGATAGAATATTTTAAATTTATTCACTGCTAAATTAAGGTTTGTCAGGAAGGCCCATCTGGCTCAACAGACTTCACATGGGTCATATGGAGCCTAGATGATCTTAGAAAGTGTTATAAAGTTATGACAGGCTTTGAGTAGAAAAAAGTTCTGATGGACTTTTTGGAGTACTTCTACAGTCTCCCAAATACACCCAGCATGGTTCAATGGGGAAGCTGTAATGTCTGCAATGACTTTCCTGGATGATTTTCCATCAGGGATAGTAGATCTCATAGTCTCTGCTAACTTTATAAAGCTAAGGCTCCAGGGATATGAGGAAAATGAGTGATTTATATTATAGAAGTTCCATAAACTCTCATGACATTTATAGACCCTAGAAGGTTACCTGCTCTGGTTTACCATGTTAATTTTTCACAGAAGTTTTCCAGTCTTGCACTAAAAAATGGACAGGAAAATCAAAAAGCTTCGTTTATAAACCACAAGGAAATTGCTAAACATCAAAGCCTCCATTAATTAAAAAATGATGATGTAAACACATATCACTACTTCACAGGAAAAGTATCATAAAATACCATTGGCAATGGATAAAAACAAACATTGGAAAAATAGTAAGTTTGCAACTAAATAACGTCAGCAAGCGGAGAAATGCATAGCAGTGGTAGAATAAACTGTCTCAAATGTCCTGAACTGTGCCCCTCATTACTTCACTATGTTCATCTTCCATGGTAAAGCAGATTCATAAATGTTGAAGATAGAAAGGAGGTCAGATTAGATGATCAAAATGGTTCCTTCTAATATAATCAAGAATGTAATAATACTTGATCATTAAAATAACCAAATGGTGCTGTAATTCAGATTAATATCTGTATGGCACCAGGCTAAAATTTGAGGGGTAAATGTGGCCCCTGACAGCGTTCCATGTCTGAATTCCAAGCCATCATTAAAACGAAAATGTTTGGCTTTGCACACAACCCACCCAAAGGTGGGAAAGGGCTTTTCTGGGGAGAGAAAACCCTGTGCCTCTTTTAAAGAGTTCAGATCCCTCCCCTCCTTCTGAACACTCCGTGGCTTTGTGGTGTCTCCCATGTCCCCAGGCTCCTCAAAGAGAATAGGAAGGTCTTAGTCGGGACTGGCTGCAAATCACTGTGGGGGAGTCAGGGCAGCAGTACAGAGTGCAGAACAGTGGCAGGACAACAACAGAAAGTGAGTGGATGTGTTCTCTGTGAGTAGTGGTTTCTCCTTGGTCAGGGATGAACATAAGAATAGTCATGGGTCAGACCAAAGATCCATCGAGGCCAGTGTCCTGTCTTCTGACAGTGGACAGTAACAGGTGCTTCACAGGGAATGAACAGAACAGGGCAGTTATTGAGCGAGCCTGTCATTCAGTGGCAATTTGTGCAATTGGCAATCAGAAGATTAGGGACACCAATAGCATCCCTGACTATCTTAGCTAATAGCCATTGATGGACCTATCCTCCATTTGGATCAGTGGATAGGACCTCTGGGTGACCAGGGTGGTTAATATCTTGGTTGAACTGGGGTTGGCAAGAGGACACAAGACTTTCACAGGTGGACAAGGCCACAAGAGGAGTAAATGAACTGGAGAATAAAATATTTTGGTGGAAAAGAAAGGTGGTTTGCTTATTGTGAAATTGTGTATTCATGGTCTGAGTTAATCAAGGCAAAGGTGGTATGCCTTTCAGACTGAGTCTTGTTCATATTTAACAGTTTAAAGTGTAGCTAGGGCAGCACTTTAAACTGAAAGTGTGGCCACAGCAGGAGTTCTGGAAGAGAGTTCTCCCAGCGCTCTATGTAAATTACCTCTGTGAGTGGAGTAGCTAACCGCACTGGGAGGAATCACACTGGCTCAGTCATATGAGGTGAGATGAGTATGGTCCCAGCAAGCCGGGACCAGATTAATGGGTGGGTAGCCAATGGTAGCCCTCCAGCAGGTGGCATAGATAGCCTGTTGACATAGTTAAACCATAATGATGTCTTGTCTTCTTTCCTATAGGTACACTGCACCTGTAGCTCGAAATAAGCTATGCAATTTGAGCTATGCAAATTTCAAGTCAGTTTCAAAATAGCTTATTTCCTAAATTGGTACTGTCTACACAAATGTCTAAATGTCCCTTACTCCTTGTGGAATGAGGTTTACAGGGATGTCAGAATAGCGAGCCTGTTATTTCAAAATTATGAGCTTGCTGTTAAAACGCAGGATAGCTATTTTGGGATACCACTGGTATCCCAAAATAGCACTGCAGTGTAGACGTAGCCACCGTGTCCAGTATACAAATGGAAATTTCACAGCATCATCTGTAAATGATATCTAATCACTGATGGAGGCTGAGATTAAGATTACTTGGGAGATCTTAACTTCTCATTTCCATGCATTTTTAAGATTATATATTTTTTTAAAAATTTAACTTTGCCTTTCCTGCCCTCTCAAGGTTAATTTGCTTTGTGATACAACTCAATACATTATTGCTATTTCCCTTTCTTCAATTAGTTACATTTGTTTACAACCTTAACACCAGCTGAGTTAAACTTTTTTACTTGGAATATGTAATGGTACATGGTCTCCTTAACATTCCATTAACATTGCTTGTATGTCTTTTGAAAGAGACATACACATACTTCAAGTCATCTTGAACTCTGAAAGTCTCCTGGATGTCATGGCATTTTGGAAAAAACAGATAATTTTAAAGTAGGCATGCAAGAAAGGGTTAAAAGATATACATTCTCTTGTCTAATGTCAGCACCAGTTCCTCATGTCAGAAAATGCTGGGTTGGGAGAAATAACAGCTAGACTGATTTGACACATGAATTGGAAAGGATAGACTGCTGTTATGCTGTGGGTGGGCCTTTCATACTTCTGAAGTTATAATGTTTTTATTTAAAGAATAAATTGGATTTCTGGGCATGTATGGTATACAGCAATTTAAAATTATTGAAGTTCTTCATATTGTTAAGAGTGCTTCAGTTTGAAAGAGTGAGGCTTTCCTCCAAATGCCAAGTAAATTGCTCTGCAAGTCCAGAATCCCTGATCACCTCTGAATTGAAATGCCTACAAAAAGTGCTGTAGTGTTCTAATAATTTTACAGCTCTCTGATTCACATGCCTAGAACCCCAATCATTTCTAAATTGAAGTGCTTTCATTATTTTGAAGTTTGATGTGCTGTGTAAAATGATTTGAGATTATTCTGCAGCTTTTCATTTTTTTATTTTGGGGGAAAAGCAAGGGGGAGAAAAAAAGGGGTGGGGCCGGGTCTTTTCCCAGTATGCTGGGAGACATTGGGAGCTAGTTTAAACATTCAGCATTTAAAACAGAAATTGAACCAAATTTTCTCCAAATAGTAGTGATGATGGTTGCAGGGAAGATGGGAGGAGGGCAGAGGGAGAGAGAAAGAAAAAGGAAAAGAAAACACTCCCTCCAAAGCTGAGAAATACGAAGTAAGAGGCTGTCAGTGATCCTTGCTGGGAAAAGTGAGAGGAACAAGAAACATATTGTCATTGTTCAGATGTGGTCAAGGTGAAGGGGGGAGACTGAATGAAAGTTACAACAATGTGACAAAAGACACAAAGATCCATTTTGTCTTGGAGGGAAGAGAGCAGGAGGCACAGGCGGCTAGTTCATGTATGGCTTCTAAGCTGATTTTTGCTGTCATTTTATCATAGGATTTTAGATGGAAATGATGGATGTCCTTTTATTGCTACTAACTTGGCTTTGTTGCTTTAGAATAACAGTTTCTTTTCTCACTTACTAAGCCTGTTCCTTTTATATACATGCTTGTGGTGTCATTTATAAATCAAATATCTAAGCAGAGAAAATGATTATTATTGCTATTATTATTCATTTGTGGTAAAGAACCCACTGACTGACAGGCATTTTCCAAATACTTTAGCTGAATGGTCCCTGCTTAAAGAGCTCACAATCTGAGGACAAAGGAGTAGTTCAGGGGGTGAGGAATAAGAAAAGAAAAATTCTAATAATCTGTTAAATACTTTCAATACAATATTACAAGAGTACATAAAGACCATCTGCAAAGTTTCTGCTTTTGATTTGGACTAATTTCTGTGCCCTTGGAAAGTATCTATGCTGTTGGCTAACACACCAGGGATTGTACCTGGGACCTTTAGGGCTAAAAGCATAAATTGCTACAACCTGAACTAAAGAACACACCTTCTATAATTGCTCACAGCAATAACTCAGATCTTCTGTGAATGGGAATGATGAATAAGGGTTGCAGAAAGCAGCCCAATATATTTCCTCAAGCACACTTCCAATCCCATATTGAACCATTTAAATACTGGAAACATTATTGTTACTGCTATTATTATTTATTTTATTTATTGCTGCTTAATTTTGTATTAATACATGCATTTAAAAATGCTAAAACATGATAAAAATGTAGGATTATATTTTTTAGGCCTTGTCTGTTTATACTCAGTCAAAACTCCTTTTCAAATTTTGTCTGACAAAACATGAAAGTATTCTCTCTACACAAAAGTTGTATTCTTTTAGCTATATCGCTATAATTAAAGAACAGTTATATCTAACTTGTACTGTCACTATTCCAAAATAAGGCATGTTTATGCTGTCGCAAATGTATCCATTTCCGATGTTGTACACACAATACTTTTTTTTGGAAAACTATAACATCCCTAATCAAAATATTTATACTGCAACAAAAAGTATGTTTAGACTGGACTTAAGAAGCAATACAGTCATAAGGATTTTGCCCCACCACTTAAATGCCATCCTAATTAAAATTCACAATTAGAGCACTCACCCTTAAAATATTTTCATTACTTTTGCAACTAAATATCTTGACTTATTTATTCTTTATTCAGTAAGTATTACTTTTACCAAGTATAGAGCATATGCCACTAATGCTATCTATTTGCAAAGGAGAACAATGAAAAGCTCATGGGGTGATATTGGTAACAAAATCTTGAAGGGACTGAATGCAGCTACAAAAGGAGAATGAAAAGGGTTATTGGCAAATGTCTGGCTTTGGGTATGTCACTGAACTACTCTACATTTGTTTCTCCTTTTGTATGTGAGAATTATTGTTTGTATGTGAGATTATGGTTGCATTAAAAGTGCTATGCAAATCTTAATTGCTTATATTTTTATTATTCTTTACTAAATACAGGCCAAGCACGATCAGGTTAAAACATGCTATTAAAAAGTGAGGTGCCTTTTTAGACTGGAACGTTTGAGACAGGGGTTTCAGAATGTCACATCTCAGGACTCACCACAGGAAAGGTGACAAGCTATGTTACCGTGGTGGGGATCCATAAAAGGCAAGCAGGTGATGTGCGATCATAGATGCCTTTTAGGATGAGGTTCAAAGAAGTGGTGTCTTACACAGTTATGGCTGCTTCCTTTCTTTTACTGTATATCTGACAGCACCTGCACAATGGCACACTGACCAATACAATAATACAAATTTGTCTCATTACTCATAAGCAAGTTTATACAAACAAAGAATGTATACATTATTTGGAGGGGAATTTACAACTAAACAATGTAAGTTACTGTAATGTCTATGGTGATTTCTCATCAGCAGTCTATTGGGTTACATTATTAATCTAGGAGGAATACAATTTAATGCATGCACGATAAATAAAATCAGATACTTCACTTTTGAAGCATGGCACCATTTTAATGGAAAAGGAGTGGCTTAGATAAAGAAATAACAAAAGGTTTCATTGATTGGTGGAACCAATACTATTTATTCACTCCAACTATTATAAATAAAGCAAATAGTTGACTTATGGAGGAGATTTTGGTGCATGAGTATCTTGTCATTATTGGGACCATATGTTGTCTTAAATGTCCCACAAATCACAGTACCTAAGGCTTTTATAAACTGTATTTCAAAAATTTAAATTGAATATTGGAAAACTTATAGGAATTATTAAACTAAAAAGTTGGCCCTAAATTTCTTGTGTCAAATAAATTATATTATCTAACCCCCAGGAAGAATTATTACTACGCTGGGTAAGATGTTTGAGGAGGCCCAGATGAAAAACTAGCATCTTGTTTTCGTCATGATTAAATCATTCCCCTTTGTGTTTTTCCTATAATGTCCTCTATACCCCACTCTTCCCAGGATCCCTTTAACTTTCCTTCCTTTATATCTCTAGTTGCCTCTAAACTACTTTATTTCATTTTCTTGCCTTTGCCCAAACTTCTTTTGCCTTCCATTTCCTCCAAATTCAGTCTGCTCTCTCCTTCCCTTCCCACCATTCTTTCCCCATCTTGTGTATGATGCTGATGAGAATGGGATAAAAGCAGCTTCAATGGAAGGAGAGTTCCTTCTCACTCATACAACTCACAATGGTTCCCTAGAACCATCATATTTCTCCTTGATTTGTCTCACTGTTGCCCATAATGGTGGATAGGCTTTCTAGTGCAGCTCCAGTCATAAGTGTTTTTTTGTTGCCTCTCTCCTCTTTTATCATCTACCCAAGTCTCATCTTGCTATCTTGTATTGGTTGGAACGAAGACCTGTTATAGGAGCTTCTAGAACTGATTACAACCTGTGAGCTCTACAAGCATGAACTGCTTCTGTAACTTAACTGGTTTTGAAGCTCTGACCACGTTGGTCCCCAGTCCAATATCAGTGAGACTGCATTTATTTCACATTGAGTAAAAATTGTTCTTTGGTGGACATTCCTCATGTTTTCTCATCCTGTTTTTGCTATACAAGCATTATACAAACCGAACAATATCTAAAGAACATTAATGTAATTTGCATAAATATTGGTCTCAATGAGGAATTAGTGCTTCATCAATATGCAAACAAAATTAATTTCCCAAATTACTCAAAACTGAATTGGAAGTTATATTTTCCTATATATATAGATTTGCTGGATTTAGATTAAAAATAGACCTTAGCAGCATGATTTTTTTTAAACTTTGAAATAAAATTTAACTTATATGGCTATAAAAATTACAGGGTGAGCCTCTTAATAAACACTTCTAAGTGTATCAGTTATAGTTATGTAAATTAATATTGCACTCCACCCAAAATAGGATTGCTAGTTTGATTTTTTTCTAGCTATATTTCTAGCAACATTTCCATTGTCTCTCAGAGTGTGATGTAACAGTACTCCAAAAGGCTGGTTAACATGCAAATTAGCATTAGTGGATTGGGTCCCTCAGCTGTCACTTGTAAGAATTTGTGAAGGACAACTGAATTAAACCATGTTATTTTAAATTGGTTCCTATAGAAGCACCTTCAGCTTCAAAAGGAACAGTGACACCATATGCTATTAATCATCACTGTTATGTTTAGCACTCGATAGACTGAAATTTGCTGTTTTCAGACATTACATACTAGTACAAAACCCATTATGTGAGTTACAATTCATTGTGAGAGGAACACTTAATCCTGGTTTGCTGTATATCGTTGTTGCAGATACATTTATAAAGAGGTCTTCCTATGGGATCCATAAATCATGCATTACCTTTTAGCTATGCCATATTTTAAAGTAATGTTAACATGCTAAAATAAAGGTTTCTTACTCACTCATAATGCACATAAGCCCCTCTTTCTGTGTTGTGTACAGAATAATCCATGTACCACCCATATTGAAGGTGGTTATTAAAAATGTTGGCTCAGTTTACTAGTTGTTTTAATATATTTCAGTAACGAAGAACTACTTGTAACATCAAAGCACATGGAGACATTAGCTCTTTTCCCCTATAGCCCCTGACCTGAAAGCTTTGCTTTTTATCTTTATATAAAAAGGAAATACGCTTTTCAAAGAAGCCCAGATACAGGATGGATATTTTATCCATTGTAGAATAATAGGCTGCAAAAGTAATCTACAATTTTTCATCTTTGTTCAGAATGTTTTTTCTTTGTGGACATCATACATTTTTGAGAGTGAAAACTCCTGCCTTTAACTAATAGTGACTGGGAAAATGCTTTCCAAATCCTGAGGTATCTTTTATTTTGATAAGCTTGTCAGTATAAGGAAAAGAGATTGGTATATTTTTTTTCTGATGCCCTTTACTCTAAAAGAGGAAGGCATATTTTGTGCATTTTGAGTATAACAGGAATAAAAAAAAGAAGTTGGAAAAATAATCTTTGCTCAAAATGAGTGTTATTGACTAGGGTTGTTGACAGATGTGAATGTTTGTAATGGAGCCAGCAGCTACCAAACAGAATATGTGAGCTTTCCCTTGCACACATTGCCATTTAATTTTCTAAATAGTCAGTTGCTACTAATGTCATTATATCCAACTCTCCAAATCTGGGATATGGACCAATCTCTTTATCTTGAATTTTCCTATCATTACAGTAAAAAAAAAAAGTGATACAACAGGTTTTTTGTTCCAGTTAAGCATCATAAGGATTCTTGACCTACTGATTTTTGGATCCTTAAATTGAGATATCTTAAAGGGGACTAATTTTCAAAAAGAGCTGAGCACCACTCTGTAAATCTGGACTGTATATGGCTGCTCAGGTTGGACAGTGAAAAGTCTCTAGTCATTTTTTAATATCTTGTCCCTTGTTCTCAGATTTTAGTGGGCAAAATGTAATATATACTGGTGTAGCAGGGTGCATACTGGTATATGCTGTGTCCATTGTTTTAAATTACTGGTAAAGGACATATCAAACCCTGTCTGGACACTTGTGAGTACTTACTAGATCATCCTTAATTTCACAAACAGTGATAGTATTATAAGCATTGTATTCTTATACACTTAGGCCCTATACACGAACTACCAGGCTCTCTCAGAGAATGAGAGAGGCCCGGGCCACTTTGAGTTTAGAGGCCCCAGCCCAGCCTCAGCCCCAGGTCCCCAGTGTATCAAATTTCTCATCCACAGGGTCATACTTTATAACCAAAATACTATATGAAAATGAACACTTGAGACATTTATTTATTAGCAATTAAGTCATTATACCAATAGCATGTATATTAAAAATATAACTTTAATTGCAAGCAAAACTCTTCATTTTAAGAATGCTTTTCTGGCTTTGTTGTGTGGCAAACTCATTTATAATTGAAGAAAAATCTAATTTATGTGCAACACCACTGTTAATATTAAGCATTGCAAGTCCATTCAAATGCTCTTGCCCTACTGTAGAATGATGATAGTTCTTTACTTTTTTTAACACATTGAATGTGCATTTACCTTGAGCCACTAATGCAGGGAGACTGACAAAAATATGTAATGCAATTGTGATATTAGGAAATGCAGTCAGTGGGCCGAGATCAAATATTTCTTGAAGCAGGTCTTTTGGCTAGCAGTCTGATTTAAAGTAGGTGGAATGTATACGTTTCAGAAAGACGATCTTGTCACAGAGATCTCTTGAAATTTCATTGTTGTACCTTTGTTGAAACTGTTCAGCTGCTGAATATAGATCTTCATCACTTAGTTCTCTGAACTCCCAATGGAATCCAAAAAGGGTACAAATTTGTCACAGTGAGTCAAATTGACATGTAAAACCAGATTTGATGGAGTCAATAATAACAAAAAAACCACTGACTTGATAGTGCCTTTCTGCATCAGATTGAGATGTTAGGGTGCAATTGGTGGAAAACTCAGATGAAATGTCAATACCCTGTGCTACTCATTTGGACTTAGAAAGGATTGTGTCCCACTGATCATGAATCTTTTGAATATCTTTAAGAAGTCACTCAGTGTTATCCCTCTCAACATCTAATGGATCATTGCATGCTTCAATTACAAGATTAGTTTCATGGATCATTTTTAGCAGCTTCATCCACATGGACATTAAAGTGCATTCAAATTTGGATGTATATTTCTGAGATGACTTAAGTTCAGTGCAAGCCTGTGCTGTAAGAGTAAGGGATTCAAGTTCACTTAAAGCCTTTCTCACAGAGTCCAAATGCTGGGAAACTGGTTTAATGCCATCAATTTGTGCTGACCATCTCATTGTCAACATACTTTGAAAAGAAACAGGCAGATGCTGCTTCAGAATTTCCCACTTTCGAGGACTACTACTGAAGAGGTACAATTGCTGGATTGTTCCAAAGTATGTGATTGCTTCCTTTCATGATTCAGCGCAATCAATGCCAACAAGATTTAGTGTATTGTTGCCAATGGAGAAAATACAGTTTGGATTTTGCTCGAGAATGACAGCTTATACTCTGTTGTACTGCCCAGCTATATTGGATCCAATGTCATAGACTTGGCCAATGCAGACTTGAAAATTTAATTTGAAGCCTTCCAGGATTTCTAATACATGAGCGGCAATTTCTTTTCCAGTTTGTTTTTGTGAAATTATTGAACAAAATGAATTGTTCTTCAGTTGAAATCTTTGAAATTCCTGCAATTTTAACATATCAAACAACCAAAGTCATCTGTTCTTTGTGAGAACAGTCTGGAGTTGCATCAATAATAATTGAAAAGTACCTTGTGTGTTGTATCTCTTTAAGAATTGTTTTTTGCACAAATGTCCCACACAGCTCAATAAACTCGTTTTATATTCTTATAGACAGATAATGGACTTGCATGCATTTTCCGCTCGCTCTTGTGATTCATGAATACACTTAACATGGCCTGATAAAAGTGGGTAACACTTGCTAAGAAGCTCGAGTATTCCAAGAAAGTTTCTGTTTGTAGGGTCCCTCATACATTGACTCGAACCAGACAAAGCCAATTCCCATTCAGAAAGAAAAAGAATGACATTCAATATGTGCTCAAGATTTTTTTTCCAGTTATCAATTTATGTGTTTATTTCATTCAGGAGTAAGTTTTCAACTGAACTGTCAGCTAGTGCTGCTCTATTAGCTGATTTCCATGTAACAGTTATCTTTATGCGATACTGATGTTTCACGTGCAGGTATTCGGTCTTTCAACTTCCTCAAAACTTTACTGATGCTCCAACCAGATGGATTAGACAGTACTGATGCATTTGAAGTATTACTGTTAAAACTGAAACAGGACACAGGGTACAGAGTGTGCTTTTCCACGTTCCAGCAGAGCCAAAGTCTTGTATAGATCTCTCCATTTGGAAGAGTTTTTGTTAGCAGACGAGTGGGGAAAAGCATGGTATTGTTGAGGTGGGAATTAGGCTAGGATTGCTATCTGGGAACTCATGGTTAGTCCAATTCAAAGTCAATGAAGTAAATGGAAAGATTTTCATTGAGATCAGTGTGCATTAGATCAGGCCTTTTAAGCTTGCACTTCTGTTGGCTATAGTCATTAATGTTCTGCAGGTGTTTAACTGCTTTGCTGCAATAGGGCATTAGTGAACATGAGAGAATTTGACAAAATGGGACCCTGACACAATTGCATAAAACAAAAAGCCAAACTAGATCTCTTTAACTTTGTTTTAATAATTCATACTTAGAGAGGTTTAAATCTTATTCTCAGTCTGTCTGATGACCTTTTTTTATAGAGGAATTTAAGGGGGGGGGAAGGGCTTCTGAACAGCCAGCATTTTGTGAAATCATTAATATCAAAAGACAAATGTATAGCATCCCCCTATATATCTGTGTGTTTGCAATATTTTTTGTAAATTTAAAGGTTATTAAAATTTCACCATTGAAATGCCTCAGTGCAGGATCCTGTTGTTTAAGAAATTCTTACTGATTTTTTTCTTCAAAATTTGATTTCTTCTAATATCTTTGGAGTAAGCACTGAAAACTGTTTTCTCTCACAGTTGAGGAGATAGATTTTTATTTAGTTAGTTTATTTTGCAGGAAACACACATCTTTTATATGTATAGGTATTTTTAATACTTCTGTACTGCACATGTGATAATTTATGCAGGCAGTTTACATGTTACCATGTATTTTCCTACTGTGCTTTTCAAGATCATAATTAGAGGAGAAAAAATAATTGAGACTATCTCAATCCATGATTAACAAGTTTGAAAATGCAGAATGATTTTCAGTACCATATGTGAAAATGTGAGTATATTAAATTCTATGCTTGTCTTGATTGTTTAAAGATTACAGAACTTTCTGGAAAAAATAGAGTATTTTTGTTTGCATTCAACTACTGTACCAACTTTTATGGTTCCTTACATTTTACTCCTGTTTGATACAGGTGAAATGGGTGAACATCAGACAGCTCATTATAAAGACAAGCATGCTGCCTTCCCAAAGTGGGATGACAGAACAAGTCATGATATGCATTGTAATTTTAGTTCTACAACACATCTTCCAGCTGTCTGAGATAAAATGCTTACTAAGCACTGCATTGGGGCTGCCAGAATGCTTTTTTGGGGGGTAGAATTGAACTGAGGCAGTTTTACAGTTCATTTTATAGAACTAAATCAAAATTATATGCATCTGAGCAATACTCAACTGTAGACCTTTTGTTGTAGAAGGAACACAAAATCGTTGCAGCTAATAAATTCACGTTCATAGAAAACATCCTGCATCTTGCTGTAGTTATTCTATAACTTGTTTTGTTTGTTTGTCAATGGGCATTTTTTGTACATTACACCAGAAAGGAAATTGGCCAACAAGAATGAGATGATATTTAAAATAGTTAGATCCTTGTGAGACATCTAAGGGTAGATCCTCAGCAGAGGCTAAGGAAGACTGAGGATTGTCATGGGCAAAGTTGATTTTAAGATCCTGAGGCTAGCTGAGGTGTTACCTGCACAAATTTCTCTAACCCTTCCAAACTGCAGGGACACACACCTTTACACAGTTCCTAGGGCTCAAGGTACAACCCTGTTAATTTACACACCCACCCTTACCCAATTCCTAGGGCTCAGGACGCATCTTCCTGCAGGTTTTGCAGGATCTTTAGCCAATGAAAGAACCTCACACAGTAATATTCTAATCCTCTATTTATTGACAATTCCCAAACAAGCAGAATACACATGCTAAGCACACAGTGTCATGCTCACCAATCCTGATAAAGGCAGGCAGACTTCCCCTGTTGGCCAAGCAAGGTCAGTCTCTCTGGATCTTAGCTTCTGCACATCACAGTTGTGCAGGATAGTCCTAGCAGCTCTTATCTTAGGCTGGGTCTTGGAGGTGAGTTCTTCTTTTGGGGTTCCTTGTCTCCCTTTGGTCTTCTTCCAGCCTTTTGCTTCCTTCTTTTTGCTTCTGTTACTTCTGATTGTCTTCTTCCTGATCTCCTTCTTGGACCCCAGTTTATATAATGAAACCAGAGTCTTGCTTAGCTATACCGTAACCAATTATTTTAGTATAATTTTACTAACCAATCATAACAAAATTACCTAACCAATCATACACCACCTTAATTGATTAACACTTAGCAAAATTAATTATACAACAGACAGAAACAGTTACAAACCAGACAGAGATCACACAGACAAACAATAGGAAAGTATAATGACAATGATCATAGAACGAGGATTTCACAACATTCTCTATTGATAAGTAGTTTCTTGCCAGACAGAATTGTGTTACTTAAGTTTTCTTTACCCATCTTGGGATCTGTTTCTTTATCTGGTGACAGTGGGGAAGCTATCAGGGCAAAGTCCCCTCCTCACAGCCTGGTGTGACACTTTTTAAATACAAAATAGATGGAATGTGAGTATGTGACTCCAGGCCTTACATTTAATGGCTGCAGCTCTTCAGTCTGGCTGCAGAAGGTGGCTTTGGTTCAGGCCTAGCACAGGCCATCCAACATGGCTACAGAGGGGCTGTTACATGTTATAGAGGGGCTGTTCTATCTCTTGGAATAATTTGGAGCCACCTTGGAATAGCTCTAAATTTTGCCCACTGCCACCAGGGTTAAATTTAATCCATTTTTAGAGACACTAAAATGGAAAGAAGGAATCTTCAGACTCTGCAAAGAGTGGATGCTGTGTTGCAGAAAATGCTGGAAAGTAGAGCTGCTTGTAGAATGCAGCTGAAGGTTACTCATACCATTTGTACAGAGATATTGAAGGGAATATTTGTTTTCCCACTGCATATCAAAGAAAATCCCAACAAAAGGAAGTAGATGCTGCTGTCATAATTCCGATTGTTATTTCAAGAACTATTCTTTAAGGAATGGAGAGGTGTGGTTAAAGGGGAAAAACTTGTCCTTTAGGCTTAGCTTTCCACAGATGGACAAATATGTCTAGTTTTATTATAATTAAGTTACCAGAAGACTGAAAGTATGAGAAGACATAGTATAAACAAAGGAAATCAGGTGAGAAAGAGGGCTAAGGTATAACATATTCATGATGCCACATAAGAACATGTTAACTGGTCATTTGGAAATGGAGGTTCTGTGAGTTTCCATTTTCTTGAAAATACAATGGTGAAAATCATTACCATTAGGTTCAAGTGTGGTGATTGACCAGAAAGGAATAACTGTTTCGTAAAGGAAAGTTACAACTTGCGAGTGACGGGTATCCCATCAAGGCCTCTTTGGGTAAGGAACCACTTCTATATCCTGTTGATAAAGATTATACTGCATGTTATAGATCTCTCAAGAACATCTGTATTTACACACTTCTTATCCTGACACTTAAACAAATTCACAGTACAAACTGATAGAGTTATTCTACGTAAGAAATTATATAAAGAAGAGTAAACGAAGAGTAGGCCAAGTTAGCCAAGATGAGTCTTGCTTGCAACACAGTGATCACTGTTCTTATACAGGAGTCCAATTAACTGTTGAGATTTAGGATCTGAAATATCTTAAGAAAGATTAAATTTACCTTTGATTCTCACTGTAGGAATGAAAAAAGTCATTGCAGTGGGGATGAAGAAGCACAAAGACATGGCTCTGAATTGGAACAGTAATTTGTCATAGAATCACACAATCAGAGAATCCTAGGGCTGGAAGAGACCTCAGGAGGTCATCGAGTCCAACCCCCTGCCCAAAGCAGGACCAATCCCAGCTAAATCATCCCAGCCAGGGTTTTGTCAAGCTGAGATTTAAAAACCTCTATGGATGAAAAGTCCACCACCACCATAGGTAACCCATTCCAGTGCTTCACCATCTTCCTAGTGAAATAGTTTTTCCTAATATCCAACCTAGACCTCCCCCATTGTAACTTGAGATCATTGCTCCTTGTTCTTCCATCTATTACTACTGAGAACAGCTTCTCTTCATCCTCTTTGGAACCTCCCTTCAGGAAGTTGAAGGCTGCTATCAAATCCCCCCTCACTATTCTCTTCTGCAGACTAAACAAACCCAAATCCCTCAGCCTTTCCTCATAGGTCATGTGCTCCAACTCCCTAATCATTTTGGTTGCCCTCCGCTGGACCTTCTCCAATGTGTCCACATCCTTTCTGTAGTGGGGGGCCCAGAACTGGACACAATACTACAGATGTGGCCTCATTAGTGTCGAATAAAGGGGAATAATCACTTCTCTAGATCTGTTGGCAGTGCTCCTCCTAATGCCCACCTCCTTCCCATACTGCGTTGCCTAGTGCAGTAGTCTGGGAGCTGACCTTGTGTATGAAGACAGAGGCAAAAAAAAGCATTGAGTACTTCAGCTTTTCCCACATCATCTGTCACTAGGTTACCTTCCTCATCCAGTAAGGGCTCCACACTCTCTCTGATTACCCTCTTATTGCTAACATGCCTGTAGAAACCCTTCTTGTTACCCTTCACATCCTTTGCTAGCTGCAATTCCAGTTGCGCTTTCGCCTTCCTGATAATTCCCCTGCATTCTCGAGCAATATATTTATACTCCTCCCTAGTCATCTGTCCAAGTTTCCGCTTCTTATAAGCTTCCTTTTTGTGTTTAAGCTCGCCAAGGATTTCTCTGCTAAGCCAATCTGGTTGCCTATCATATTTGCTTTTCTTACTGCACATTGGGATGGTTTTTTCCCATGCCTTCAATAAGGCTTCTTTAAAATACTGCCAGCTCTCCTGGACTCCTTTCCCCTTCATGTTAGCATTCCAGGGGATCCTGCCCAACAGTTTTCTGAGGGAGTCAAAGGCTATTTTTCTGAAGTCAAGGGTGTATATTTTGCTGCTCTCATTTCTTTCCTTTGTCAGGATCCTGAAATCTACCATTTCATGATCAGTGAATTGTAACAGTAATTTGTCGGTGCCATCTTCTGATATACATGCTAATACTCTTCACTTATCTTATGAAAAGAATACACCATTATGTATGTGGACCATTTCCATTATGAGATTTAGATTTGGTCTCATAATGGTCATAGGGTCTCCATTAATTCCTTTAAAGGGAAATGGGCCAGCCCTCCCTGTGCGATAATTAGCTGAATCCCAGCCTGAAGGCGTGGACAGATGATAGTTTGAGTAAAATGTGAGCCTCATAAAAAGGGCTGAGAGAAATCCAAGAGAGAAACTACAGGAAGAATCTTGTGGAAGACTCTGAAGAAAGGTCTGCAGGAACCAGTGAGCGGTAGCCTAGGAGGGGCTGAAAACCAAGCCCAGAAAGTGGCTTAAGAGCAGCCCAAAAGGGGCAGATTCTTTTGTTTTGGAAGTTTGTTTGGACTTGAAGCTGGACTTTTTGTTTTGATTCTGGAAGGGGTTAAATTTGTTTAATGATTTGGGAAGTGGGCTAAACGCCATGACCTACACCAGTATCTGTGTAGGAAAGGTTGAGGGGAGGTCCACCTTGGAGGAGGAGACAAAGGCATGGAGTGCCTGCAGTGCTACATCCAATTGGAAGGGATGGTTGGTGGGACCTCACTCTGTGACAGTCAGCATAGGAATGCTAAACAATGTTCTCTGGAACATTCTATTCTTATGAAAAGAAAATATATTGTGGTGGTTTTTCTTTTTACTTGCCATTTTTCTTAATACATGTATGGACTTAGCTAAAATTATTCTTGAATGAAGTGAATATATCTCTTGAAGAATACCCTCTTTTCTACATTTGTTCAGTTTGCCTCTGATTATGATATTTTTGAAGCAATTTATCTCCATGCTTGTTTGTCTCTCTTTTTTTGCTATATAATTTGCCATATAACACACACTATATAATTTTTCATATCCTTTGATTTAACTTATGTTTTTCAGCTCTGTTAGCATGTTCATTTCCTTCTATTTAATCTATTTTACTAAGAAATCTTCAGTTTTTAATTCAGACTAATCTTTCTGTTTGCTTGTATTTTTTTTAATAGGTTATAATAATGTTGCTTACAAGGGCTGATATAATGAAGTCCCTAATCCTGCAAAGACTAACCCATATCCTTAACCTGGCACCTGATCAGTAGTTCTATTGAGGTAAAAACTGAGGATGAGGATAAAGCTTTGCAGGATCAGGGCCTTGGGTGGATCAGCATCCTTATCCCAAAGCCCCTATATTGAAGGCTACAGTTCAGCTGGAAAAATATACTTTGAACTGAAAACCAAAGATCATTTTAATTTAGGAGTAAATTTAGAACACCTTGTATATTAAATTTAGTTTACAAAGTCATCGCATCTGGGCCAATTCGGAGATTAAAAGGGTCCTAAATATACACAACGAGAGTAGACTATGAAGACTGTGAAAAAGATGTTCTGGTTTAACATAATCACTGAGCCCCGAATCATTGGTGGAGTTTGGAACTGTATTTCTGATTCCAAGTCTTAATTCCATAAATCAGTAGGACTCCACATGGTATAGAAGTCCACTCTTGCAAATACTATTGTGTTATTGGACAGTAATAGTCCTGTGACACAGCAGCATCTGATACATATGCTATGCCCTGATATTGTGTAAACAAACATATGCTCAAGTAAAACTGTCTAACTTTCCTTGTTTTATCAGGAAAAACTTAAAAACCAATGAATAGTCTAGTAGCACCTTAAAGACTAACAAAACATGTAGATGGTATCATGAGCTTTTGTGGACACAGTCTACTTCAACCCATCAGATGCAGAAGTGGGTTGTGCCCATGAAAGCTCATGATACCATCGACAGGTTTTGTTAGTCTTTAAGGTGCTACTAGACTATTCGGGTTTTTTTTTTTAAGTTTTTCCTGCTACAGACTAACTTGGCTACCCCTCTGAAATTTGTTTGATCAGTTTGCCACAGTCTTAGCATTCATTTAATATATTTGCTTTCCTATTGAGGGTTTTTCATGTTTGGTTTTTAATTATGGTAACAGTCAAAAGAATATTTGTGGTTCTACATCAGGAAGGCAACAGTGTGTAAAATATAGTGTTGGGTGTCTTGTGTATGGCTTATTGGAAATTTTTCAATTAACTTTTATTTTAAACAAACAAACATTGTGTTGAAATTGAAACTGCTCATGGAACAGGATGGGTTTCAACATACCTCAAATTCAAAATTTAAAAAAAAAGTTTTGAAATTATTGCAACATCCTCATTTTGGCATTTGCATAATGAAAACTTTCAGCCTAAGTCAAAATGACTTTTTGTTTTGTGATGTAAATTGAAGCTACAAGGAGAGGTGTAAGAAGGAAGAAAAAGAGGAAAAAATTGAATTTGAAATAAAATGATTCAATACATTTGATTTGTTGGTTTGCTAGAAGTTTTAAATGTTGACTTTTTGTCCAGAATCAGGAATGGAAATCTTTTCAAAATCTCTAAGATTGTCTCAGGAAAGGAAAATCTTGAGGTTCTCCTTCAAGAATTGCTGGGAACATTATGAATCAGAAGAAATCTGCTACAATCCAAAAATTAAAAAAGGAAAGTTTTAACTTCACAACCCTATTCAATTAAGTGGGAGAGTTTTGTTATCTGGGCATTTTAAAGTGAATAGACAGGAGACAGTAATTTCATCTACTACATATGGAACAGTCAAAACTGATTTTAAGCTCTATTAGTATCCATCACACTGCACTTGGCTTTCCATCTTCTGATAAACAGACTGATAGTCTTCATTACCCATATGGACCATTTCATGGGATTTAGATTTTGGTCTCACAAAGCTCACAGGGGCTATGCCTACACTGCGCACTTATTTCGAAATAACAGAGTGCATGTCTACACAGCAAGCCTGTTATTTCAAAATAATTTCAAAATAACGGGCTTCTTACTCTGACTCTGTAACTCTCCTTTCATGAGTAGTAGGGAAAGTCGAAGGAAGAATGTTCTTCCTTCAACTTTCTGCTGTGTAGCCAGCGCCAAAAGCTGAGTTAAGCTACTTTGATTTTAGCTATGCATTAATGTAGCTGAAGTTGCGTATCTTAATTTGACTTTAGCCTGCAGTGTAGACATATCCAGGGTCTACACTCATTCATAGGTTGGTAACAGTATGATTTCTCTGAAGACAGCATTATTCAGAGTCATTTCAGTCAAAGATTGTCAGGCCTGATTACTGATTCTCACTACACCATGCACTCTCGCTCAAAATTCTTGTCTAAGTTGGCTTCTGATTTCTTTTTCACTTAGGTCAGCGTTTCTCAAACTGTGGGTCCTGACCCTCGGGGGGTTGCAAGCAACTTAGAGGGGGATTGCAAACAAATTAGAGGGGGGTCGCGAGCAACTGAGAGGCTGGTTGCAGCAATGGAGAGGGGGATCGCGGTATCACAAGTTTGAGAACCCCTGACTTAGGTCATTAATCCTGCCTCTATTTACCTGATGCCATATTGAAACTCTGGGAGGTTAGGCTGCATACTTGATTAGATGTTTTAAAATGATTATTTACAGTATCAAACCAATCTGTAAGATTCATCACAATTTTTATAGCATGTGGCAATAGATCTGGAGTCAGTCCAAGGTGTCAGAACACACTCAAGTAGGTCTAAGGTAACCTCCAAGGAAAATCTTCACACTGTTTCTAGCAATGAAATATGCAAGACTACAATTTGTAGTTCTTGTAGCTGTTCTACATAACATTGCTTGGCATCTGAATCTGACACCCAGTTTCTCCATTTCCTCAGGGTTTCTTATTAAAGAATCCCTGATTTAGAGGCAACTCAAGAGCAATTAGGCCCATACCTGCTATTTGTACCTAGAGTGTGGGTAAGAATGAGAATAAATGCCCCCAACTGATGCTTTCTAGAAGATTACAAGCTTGCACAGTGGGCCACACTTATCCTAAAACTCTAGATCTACCTGAGCATATCTCAAAGAACCATGCATACAGAGTAATTGTATTTTTAATGAATAGGTACAGAGGGCCAATGTGAAAGGGATTGTTACAAAAATAATTTATTAAGGGATATGACATAAATTACAATGGCTCCTTTACCTAAATCATAAACTTGATTGGCAATCATATTGGAAATGTATCTTGATATTTCTCACAAATTTTCATATTGTTCATAAGGTACAAGCTCAAGAATTTCGAATGTATGTTTATTATCTTCATCTTTATTTTAGTATAGCAAAAGTAGTAAGGAGGTTTGGAATGGAATATTTAATCAATGTATCCTTTAGAAAGCTGTTACTCAGCTGATGCACTTATAAACAGTAACTTTGCTGGCTTAAAATCTTTTTGACACTTTTGATGAAGAGTGGTTACCATGCAGATACATTAGACAGTTTTCTGAACAGAACAAAGTTAATATTTGTATAAGAATCTGCTAATCCAGAAAGATGTTGATCCAGGAAATATTAGCTTCTGAGTTTAATCTTATCTCTGCCACTGATTTGCAGAATGACCTTTAGCAAACCTATAGCTTCTCAGTCTGTTACTTCATCCGTCAGATGGTGAATAGTAATACAGGCACCTACCTTCGTCACAAGTATATTATAGGGATACGTTAACTTTTTAAAGCACTTTTGTGTATAATTCTCCATAAATGACAGCTGATATAATGATTCTACTGTCTTCAGAGATTTTCTGAAAAATATCCACTGGTAGGAAAATAGGTAACAATTAGGTTGGGTGCAATACTATTTTCAAAACTCCATCTGCAGGCCATTTTGATGTCATAAAATGCACGCTATATAGTACTTTGAATCTCAGCTTTCTGGTTCTGTATATTTGAATCCATGAGGATGATGTAAGTTTGATATCACTTTGTTCAGGGATAAGAACAGTAATTGTTGTAAGGGGATTGCTTAATCTTGGGTCACGCAAATCCCCTTTTAAACCAGCAGATGCTCTTCAGGAACATGCATTAGCAAGAAGAGATTGTGATGTAACCTGTTGGGGGTTTTTTCATATCTCAGTGTCACCTGATAAGATTTACCATAAGTCAGTGTGTTCAAAAGACAGTAAAGTGGAGAAAACACCATGAAATGTAACTTAGCAAGGAGCCTACAGTTTCAGAACAGAAGAGTGAATTTTTCATTTATATGGCTGAGCACTTTAGGTCGGCTTCAGAGAGATGTAGAAGATAATTATATGCATCAGTCACAGCAGCATGAATATAGAACTAGGTGAGTTAAAAAATGGAGCTGCAGATATTCCTAGGAGATCTAAAAACAAAACAATGGATTTTTGCCAGCTTTCTCAGTGTTGTGACATTGCTTTAATATGGCCCCTTATCTTCCTTCCAACTGTAGTAAATAGGGTGAGCGAGAATTTGTCATTCATACTGGCTGTCAAGCATTTGTGACAGTGTGACTTCACGAATGTGCCCTTGTGATGTGGGCTTCTCAGCAAACATAGGGAATGAACTTGAATGCTCTATACTCAACATGCTCAAGGTCTAACCTGAATCTCCAAATATGATTAGAGTTGAGAAAACTCATTGTTAATTAGTGCCAAGTCTTTCCCCTTTTTAGGATGAAATACAAACCAAATATTTTTTAAATTCAGAAATCATCACATGATGTGTGTTTTTTCTGCTTCCTAGTTCTGCTTCCTAGTTCAGGATTGTAATGTGATATGTCTTGAGAAAACATTTCTTGTGGCATTTCTGGCAAAGTCCAGAACTAGAAATAGGATACAAGTTTCAGAATCTCCTATTTGGTTTAGGAGCATAAGCCTTATTTTCAGAAGGGAATTGGGACCAGTTTTTCTGAGATGTTTAAGCCCCTGAATATGCATATAGGTGCCTACTGGGATTTTCGTAAGTTTTTAAGCATCTAACTACCATTGATTTCAATTGGAGGTGGTGATTAACCTGCTTAAGTGCTTTTGAAAATGCCAATAAGCATTTTTCTGCCTCTTTAGGTGGCAAAGTGCCTCTTTAGGCTCCTAGATCCTCTGATTTTTGGTGAAACTGGCTTTTTGTACACTTAAAATGCTACTGCAGCTGAGCTTCTGTATTACATCAGTGTAGAAATTTATTACAGTGGTGTGAAGGGTTCTCCCATCACTGTAGGTATCCACCTTCCCAAGAGGAGGAAGCATGTCTATACTCGGGTTAGGTCAGGTTTACTATGTATCACAAGGAGTGTGTATTCTCTTAAGTACCCCTAAGAGATTTAGCTATACCAGTGTAATTTTTCAGAGCAGACCAGCCCTCAGGTTCCAAAGTGCCTAAGGATGTGTTTAAACTTGGACTTGGACTAAAATTTTGTCATTTATGGGTGCTTAAAAAAATCCCTCATGAATGAAAAAGTTTTGACATGGCAAATGAAGCTGTAAACGCTGCTTTGGTGGAAGTATTTTGTTGACAAAAGTGCTAACAAATAGTGTTCAAACAGGTGATTTTTAGCGACAAGGCCGTGTCCACACAGCCTTGTCGATAAAAGCTACATAGTGTAGACATACTCTAAGTCACTTTTAAAAACAACGCTTAGGCTTCAAAATAATTTTGCTGCTTTTGAAATGTTTCCCTTTAATCTAGTAGGAAACTGCTTTTGCAGGTTTTGCATTGAATCCCTTGCTGTAAATCATTGATATATATTTAATAGGGACAAAATGATCTACTTGGAAAACATGTAGCATACAGAATGTTTTACCATATTTATCTAAACAAATGTCAGAATTTTTTAGTAAAAAAGTGTAAATATAGCAATAGTCAGCAGCCAAATGTACTTTTTAATGAAATTTAAATAAATGGAATTTTTATAACCAAAACCAGCAACAGTAAAAGCAGTGATTTTATGTTTCATAGTTCATTTACCTCCTTTGCTCTGCAAATCTTGTATCAAAGGAAAATGAGATCCCTAGTGAAGTCCACAATGTCACTGACTGTGAAGAAAGACTCAGATCCATTGGTGTTTAATGACCCTTATTCGCCTGTGCTATAGGAACTAGTATGATGTACTAGAATAAATGTATAGGTCTTTAGAAATATTAAAGAATGTAATTTCCTTCATGTGTTGATGTTGTAGTCAGGTATTCTTACATGCTGCCTCTTTTTAGACATTTGATTTTAAGAGAATAGTCAAACTGATGAAAAGTTGCAGGCAGTTATTTAACTAATGCTCATCATGTCATTTGAATTTTGGGGTATTTTGAAGAGTCTTATCAAAGCATTTCAAAAAGATGCAGTTAGTGATCTTATCATGAGAAGCAACTCATGAGGTTTTGTGAAGACTCCTACAATGTCTTATCAACTCAGAGGGAATGAGGCTATGGCATCACATGGAGATGCAGAAAAGGAAGCTGAATAGAAAGGAGAAAAGTAGAGAAAAGAAGAGAAAGAAAGGAAATGTAGACTCTGATGGAGAAAAATGGTGGAAAGAATATGAGTGCAATTTAGGAAAAAAGTAATTTTCCTCTGTAGGTATTCTCACTTTCTTATCACTCTTGGAAGTGGGCCACATCCACCCTGACTGAATTAGCTTAATTAGCACTGATACAACACTCCCTTCTCAGTATGTAACTATAAATCCCTCCTAACTCAAGCTTCCACTTCATACATCTGACAAAGTCAGATGCAGACCAGGAAAGTTTATGCCCTAATAAATTTGTTAGTCTTTAAGGTGTCACAGGACTTTCCGTTGTTTTTGCTGAAACAGACTAACGTGATGTCACTCACCTCACATGAGCACCCTCCCTTTTGGCTGAGTGCCTGTGCCTGCACCTCTTGCTATGACAGCCTTCCTGCAACTTGGCTTTCCAGCCCTGTCTGAGCCTCTTGTGTTGCCAAGAGGACCTACCTCACTGTAGCCCAACAGCTTTCTTTTAACTAGCTTGCTGGGCCCTGATTGGTCTCATCCTTTGTGCTACTCTAACTTTCCTGGTGGACTTCTCTATGGTTTGCTGCATGAAGTGTGGCAAGGCCACAAGTCTCCATCATGTGGCTTAGGGGCCTGGTCCACCCCGTCACACATGGCTACCTCTCTGAAACTAAGTAGAGATGCACATAATCATTATATCACATTCTGAATTATACAGGGCCAGATTTTCTCTTTGTCTTTTGTACTGTTCTGGAAGCATGAAGGGGATGTCTTACAGAAGATTCCCTGATGTAGAAGAAGGGGCAGAACTGGGCCTCTATCCTCTCTCACCTCAGCATTTAGCATGGAAGTGTGGCACTCCACCTTGTCAATTCTACACTGGCATAGGATTCACCTGGCCCTATGTCAGGGGTGATACTGGGAGCTGCTGGACAGCCACTGTAATTTTCATAGAAACTGGAGCTGACCCTCAGAATCGGAATCTTATGGGGGTAATAGTTTCCCTTTTTCAGCTGAAGAGGCTGGTCAAAGTTTGGGGCCCTGTGAGTGTTCCAACTGGGAGTCAAAATTGGTGATAATCTGGTATCACCTTTGATGCAGTTTTGTTTATTCACATAGAGAACCTTGTAAATAAACAGAACCTTGTACACTGAATGCAGCACACAGAACCTTGAGTGACTGAATTCAGAAGGAATCCCTTGCAGAAATTTTGGATACAGCACCAAAAACACACTCTTTTCAACCTATATACCCCAGACCTCTTCCCAGGTTTCTTCTAGGATCAGTTGTGGTTTCAACTGTTTCTTTTGGCTGTCGCTCTGTTCCTCTGTATTCTCAGTTGTCATGTATTCTGTCTCACCCTCCTCCCCCACATTCTGCCTGCTCAGGCCAAATTCTTTGGAGGTGTCCACAACCCCCATTTTGTTGGGTGGCTTCTGATGACCTCATCCTGACAGTTATCTTAAATAAAGTCTGTTCACAGCAGTCTCAGAGGTTTGTGACTAATACAGTCACCACTACCACTCAGCATAACAGTATACCCATTGTTTTTGTTTTGTTGTTTTTCCTGAACTGAATTTCTTAGTAACCAATTTTAATTTTGTTCACAAATACGTATGAAAATTGTAATGTGGTTGGCAGAGGCTTACAATTTCTTCACATTTATGCATATTTTCTTAGCCATTTCTTGTAAGGATTGGACTAAATCTGGTAATTTTCTGCAAAATTTCCACTGGTTTCATGAAAAGTAACAATTTATGTGAAGGAAGATTCTTCTTGAAAATCAATTCAGCAGCATGAAGAAAAGTAGTTGTCATATGGGAATATTAATATGAAAGAAAAATGACATGGATATATAAGAAATTAAACTGTATCCCGTGAGTGCTGCTATCCAAAAGCATAGTGATGAATACCATCAAATGTTTGCTGTGGGAGTCAGCCATTCTACAATCAGCAGAAAAACAAATATTGAAAATTATTCTTTCTAATCCCATTTCAGTGATTTAGGAAGAACATTACAGATCTTTGTAAGAACTGGGACACACACAGCACTCTGGGCTAGACTTCACAGCTTTAAAAAATAATTACTTTAAGAATCATATAAAATAGGTGGACAGCGATCAGTATAAAAGTCTGCTACCTTAGATAATTGGATAACTTTACCTCAATACTTGTAAGATTTCCTTGGTATCCCATATTGTAAGGGGATATAGTATAGCAGAGGCAAAATGTAAGGCAAAACCAGGAACATTTAAAACCTTTTCACACTGATTGCGATTAAATAAATCAGCATTTGTACAATGCAGTACCTTCCCTGTACTTGGATTAGAAAATAACTATGTTTACTGCATGATAACTATTGGGAAAGGATAACATTTTAATAGCAAATATAGTGACTCTAGACAATGGTGCTGGGTAAAGCCGCTAGAAGATATGGGAGGCACAATATCAGTTGCTTTGATTAATGGCATATACCATATTTGGACTGGGTTTTTAATCTGGGAGTTGCTGTTAGCTATCACCTGTGCTTCTATGTTCAGGTCAACTTTGTTCATCTCTGCATGGTCAGAAAGTTGCACCCATTTCTTTTGATGGCAGACCTTGCAGCTGGCACTATGCCTTTATCACCTCTAGTTGAGAATACTGTGATGTGCCTGTCCAAAAACTGCAGCTGGCATGGAAGTTAGCAATCTGTGTGTTAAATAGTGTATCATCCTATGAGCATAGTAACCTGGCATGGTGTGATCTCCACTGGATTTGCTCCCAGCTCCCCACTGACCAGAGTGCCTGGAAGGTTAACAACCTCAGAGTATAATGGATTACAGGGGGAAGTGAGATACTAATGAAGAATGCTGTATCAGCAACCCCTTCCCTTTCATTCGGAATGGAATTCTAGCTTTGAGCTCTCTGCAGCAGTTAAAATCAAACTGGGAAACTTATCAGGGGTTTGCCAGTGGGTGACTAACAGGGTCTGTATGAGTGAAGAGATTATTAAAACGTACACAGAACTTTGAACAAGTATTCTTACTATATAGAGAGATATTAACATTTGCTTAAATTGCAGCAAGGAAGGTTTAGATTGGACATTAGGAAAAACTTCCTAACTGTGAGGGTGGTTAAACACTGGAATAAATTGCCTAGGGAGGTTGTGGAAGCTCCATCTCTGGAGATATTTAGAAGCAGTTTAGATAGACATCTATCAGGGATGGTCTAGAATAGTGCTTGGTCCTACTGTGAGGGAAGACCTCTCGAGGCCCCTTCCAGTTCTATAGACTTCAGAACCTCTTGAGTTCCCTTCCAGTTCTGGTATTCTATGATTCTGTGATATCTGTGCATGACATACAGGATAGAGTAATGCTCCTGGGAAATTGTATTGTATGGATGCACTGAATATCCAAAAGCATTTCTTTTAAATTCAGTAACAAACTGGGCAGTCTGCATTGTGGCAAATCACTGCATCTCTGTCAGGGATCTTGCCAAGAGAGACCTTTTCCCATTGGGGTGCAGGGCAGCATTGTGCCTCAGGTACACTCCGTGCCTCTTGGAGTGTGTCCATTCTAGTATCCTTGGGCAGAAGTGCTGGCATTTCAGAGGAACAGGGCCCGAATCTTGCTTTCTTTCACTTTTCCCAGTTCTGTTAGATCTCTGTTAGCAACTATTCTATATCTTCTCTCTCTAAGCTTGAATGGCCATTTCAGAGGCCACATGCTCCTCTTGTGTTCTGCCTTTGAATCTCTGTTTGGTGGGGAGCAGAAGGGGAGATGCTACCTGTGCTCTTTTTCCTTTACACAGCTGTGCAGGGGACTGATACAATTTGGTTGTGAATTCCTCAGGGTAGGCAGTGTGTCCTCTTCTTTGTCCTAATGCAGAGACCCATGGTGACTCAGCTGGATACTGGGGATAGCTGGAACATTGAATTTGAACACCTTATTCTTTGAGAAAATTTGGCTGAACTCTATAAAACAAGAATCAGATACATAAATTGTATTTGAGTCTGATACATTTCGGGAATTATATGTATAAATTCCCCCTGCACAGAATGGTCAGATTAGATTCTCCCACATTATCACAGCCTTTGATAAGGACTGAGTCAAAACTAAAAACATAGGGCTTTCAGCACATTGTTTTTTTCTCTCCCTCCACTCCACCCCAAGTACTGACGCACGGCAACTACAGGGGGCAATACAAGCTCATCAGTAGAACTACAGACTGTGTATACAATATGTTCATATCATCTACACATACTATTAATGGGCTGGAACTTTTAGCCTGAAAGTTTATTTCTCTCTTTTGAATAGGTTGAGTTATTAAAAAAAGGGCAATTGCATAATTATTTTGGCTGTACAAATTCAGATTTTCTTTGTGGTTTGCTTTTAGTTGTTTGGTTATTTTGCATAAAAATTGGCATGTTGGTACATTCCATTTCAAGCCTGTAATTAAAATAAAATAAAAGAAACCCACAAAAACAAGCAAACTAAAATTGTAATTTTGAAGGAAACAACATTGAAATTGACCAGTAGGAAAAACTGCTCTGAATCTGCGCATGTCTCTTTGTTCATGTAGATTGGTATATTCATCTTTCAATGTTTGACATAATTTAATTTCTGCAAGTGAGTTTTGTTCTGACATAACTTATATTTCAAGAAATAAATCTAATTCAGGGTGGTGAAATCAGACTAATATTTAAATTGTGTTTGAATTTTCTGAAGATCATGTTTGTACATTAAACGAAACAAAAAGAAAAAAGAACGAATGGCTAATTGTCATAACAATAAAACAGTGTTTAAATATTAAATTATTCACTTGTATTTTAGCTCCATTGATTGAAATACACTTTCCAGCAGGAGAGCAAGGAATGAAAATATGATAATTTTCATCTCTTCCTGATCGACAGATGTATGGGTTTGTGCTTATATTTTCCCTCCCCCATCCTCTGTTTATTATAAATTATAATTTAGAAGATACATAGCTGAACTTCTATTAACATGTTAGAAAAACTGCTGTTAAAGTTTATTTTGTATTATTTTAATTTTGTTTCATCATAAAAAGATATTTTAAACGATTACTATTTACTAGATTTCCCCTACAGCAAATATGATTTAATGTTCAACATGTACATTAAAATGCACTCTCTTTCTCTGTGTTAGAACTGATAGAAATATAATTTAAGCAGAAATCTGCACTTAAAAATACAGCAAATAGACCACTTAAACACAGATGCAGCAGGGGTTTCTGATATCAAGGGAAGGCAGACTCAACTGTAATCTAGATGTGAAAACTGTGATGCTGTATCTGCCCTATACAGGTGCATAAAAGATTAACCTTAGCAAGGAGCAATGGAGGGGAGTCCTCTGAGGGGCCCAGAGACGCTGTGTGAAGTACAGCTAATCAGGAGGAATTGCAGGGAGCAACCAATCTGGGCCTGGCAGGTTCAGGTAAGAGAAGCTGTAGGGCAGAGCTATCTGGAACTCACTGAGTGAAGACTGGGATCCAAGAGGTGAAGTAATACAAGCATCACAGCACAGTGCTTGAAGGCCCTGAGGTAAGGGTGAAGTAGGTGCAGAGACTGCAGGGATGAGGCCAAGGAAAGAAGTGATGAGCAACTACAGTGAGAGCAGAATGAAGCTGCCATCAGCAGAGTCCCTTGGGACCCAGAGTGTGAGTGGGACTGCAGGTCCCTCCCACTTGCAACGAGGAAAATAGTATGATTATTGGGCTGTAATGCTAATCTCTGGAAGAGGAAAATCTATCCAGTGACATGACCAGAGGGCTGAGCATACACAGGATACTGCAGTTCCTGAGGCTGTGAGAGGGGCTGCAGGTGGATGCAAAGAGAGTGACTGACTTTGTGCAAATTCATCAGTCTGAAGTTAATCCTCAGGATTACCAGAAGGCTGTGCCAGGCCAGTGATGTGCCCAGTTACAAACTTTTGTAACAAAAATTTAAATCTAGGTGAAACTAGTTTGGTTGGATGTTTTTGTTACAACACCAAAGACCAGTTGTAAATTCACCAGAGTTTGAGTGGCTGAGCCCCTAGAGTTGGCCAAAATCTGAGTTACCAGCTAACTTTCTCTTTCAGTTTTCTTGCTTACTCAAAGTCAAAACTCAGGATGAGTCTAAAGAGGTGAGAAATGGAACCAAGAGTAATGTCCACTAAATTCCCTGCAAACAAAAACAACAAGTTTATCATCTCCTAAAGTGAGTGACTTCAGGATTTGCTCAGCACCTCAGTGGATTTGGCCCTAAGTTACTATCTCTGCCTTGCACCTTATTTCCTGTTGAAAGTCACTAAATAAATCTTAAATAACTGTCTGGATCACAGGCTTTGCATCTGTTGCAGACATATTTCCATTGCTATGATGACTGATTACCCTCAACAAGACATCTTTCAAGATCCATAGTTCTACCTAAGTGATGTACCTCGTGTAGCAACTAGATAGGTGAAACAAGGCAAACACTAATGAATTTAAATGGTCAAACCCATATCACTCAGGGGTGAACACTTTCCATAAAATGATCACTCCATATCTGATATCTCAGCCCTTATCCTCAAAGGAAATCTACACAGCATCTTCAAAAGGTGAGCCTAGGAGCTTAAATGGATATGTCTGAAAGTCATTAGAAAAACATGGTCTGAATAGAAAAGAAACTGGATTTATAGTTTATTACAATGATCTGTAACTCACTAATCCACTCAGCACCACCCTTTTTTTGTCCTATGACTGCAGAGGTGGTAATAAGCCACTTCACATTGAAAGGTTCCTTAGAATATGCTTTAATGCCTTTATGCTAATGTAACACATATATCTTCTGGAAGTAGTTTACTGACCCATCTGTAAGTGGCACTGAGACCACTTACAGAGAGAATAATGAGTCTGCTCTATAGCCTTAGTTAACAGCAAGCTGGTTTTTAGCTAATATGGTGGAGGCTCACAAACTAAGCTCCAGAGGTTCCAGGTTCAGTTCTGCCTGTTGATATTACACTAAACAATCAGTTCCATCTTGTATTGAGCTGTGGTGTTCTTGAGTACCTTTTCCAGATCTGAAGAAGAAATCTTTGTAGCTCAAAAGCCTGTCTCTTTCACCAAAGCCTTTTTTGCAACAAAACATTAAGAGCATATACACTTTTGTCCATATTTTAAAATCATTATATCTATATATAATACTCTATCTTACTTCTAATTAATCTACCCTACTGTCAAAGTTGACTGCTTTCAGGATAAGATTCCTGTAGGTTCTTGCGTTATTGCCAGAATAGAATGAAAACTGTGAAAAGTTTATAGTTTAATATATCTGTTTGCAGGCAAGTAGGCAAGGTTAGACTTGTAGGCTACACCTTTTTCAAATACTCAGTAGGAATAGTTGTTAGATCTGTGTTGCCTTTGCTTATCTGGGGTTGAGCAGATGTAGGAAAAAATCACTCAGCTGCACCCCAGAATATTTCTGCTGATCTTTTTTTTACCAGAAATCCTCACCTGTGATATCCCACAGGTCTCAATCCTCTCACATCTTCAGAAGATCATGGAGGGTGATTGTGAGATATTATGGGAGTTACGTCAACATTTTCCCCAAGCATGGACAAGCCTGTTGACTCTTGGCCCAGTTTGAGGATAACTAGGAACCTGAATAAGGAATAACTGGCTCAGATTGAATCCAGAAAAGACTGAGATCTTTGCACTGGGACTGAATCTCACATCTTCGAGCATTATAAGTGATACAGAATACAACACCTGTTGATAAAATAAAGTGGTGGAATATGCTATATGGTCATGTAACTTAATTTACATAGGATGCTATCATATTTTTATACCATCATACTATAGTGTGAATAAAATCCATTCCATTTAAACAGAACTCCAATTCAGGTTTTTCTAATGCTAAAGTGAGAAAACAGACAGTGTGTGTCCTCTTCACAGTTGACATGGATTTAGAATTCATTAAGCTTTAGTCTAGTAATAGGAGAAGCTTTTGTAGTACTTTCTATGCCCCTTCTTGAAAAGGATGTGTGTTTACCATTAGTTCTGAGGTAAAAATATATAGCATCTACAAGATGGAACATTTGGTTCTATGGTTAGATACACTAAGAAAACAAGATTTGTTGTCATATATATTTAAAATAATAGTTGCATTATCTTGGTCAATAATTTATGCTTTTAATTGTACGGAAAATATTATTAGAGTTCCTTAAATAAAACCTGGGCTGACATTTTTTCTTTTGTTGTTGCAGCCCTGTTTGTATTTACATCCAGTCATTTATTGCCCATTAAAGAAGTAATGCTATGTTAATGTAAGGGGAAAAAATCAATGCTACTCAGATCAGTAGCTGTGGGGAAATAGTGCAGCGGCTGGTTTGCAAACAGCAAGCCCACATAGATCAATGAAATTACAAGCTAAATCTGCTGATGCTCACAAACTGCTCCAGCATTGTGATGTCTAACCTTTCTCAAGTTCAAGATCTCTGGCAAGGCAGCAATAGCTAAATGGAGGGAAAAATAGAAACAAAGAAAGAACATAATGGTGTAGTGGAGAATTTTAGCATGATATGTAATATTCCACTTTTGAAGTTATCAGTATAACTGCACATTTGTCACAGATATAAAAGCCACTGTAATCTCTCAGTGAGCAATGTTGCAAGCTACGTACTCTAGAGATTTTCTTCCTTCAGAATTTTCAGCTCTGTCACATACTACCTTGAACTGTAACACTGGAGGGCTAAAGAGCACTTCAGTAATGTGCTTGGTAATGTGAATTCCAGAAAATAATTTATCAATGAGCACCAGCAGGGCTTCTGGGATGTGCAATGTGTTTTGTCTTATACTTAGTTGTAGCCTTTAAAACAGTTTAGATTTTGTGCCATTGTAAATCAAACATGCAAGGTACTCTACTTGTTGAATGGTAGGTTCCTTTACATATTTTATACTGTTTACATTATCAGAGAAAGAGCTCCTGCTCATCCCATGAAAACCAAAGTAAAATATTGTGGAATTATTATGTGAGTAACTTGCTTTCCCTTTTTGATATAACGTTTTTCAAATTCACTACAGCCCTCATTTTGGCTGTGTCATTGATTTAAATATACCAGTGCTGCCTCAGAGATAATTGCCGAGAAAAGAGGATGAGTCAGCCTTGAAAGATTGGTGCAAAATGGAACAAACAAGCCAGACTTTTTCCAAAGGGCAAAACATAATTCCTCCCTCTCCAAAAATCATTCATTCTGCTAGAAACAATAACAGTGCTTTGCATAATATATAGAACGTAAGAGAGAGAGCTCTCTTGTCATCCAAAGATCTTAAAGTACTCTGCAAATATGAATTAAACCTCACAATTCTCCTGTGATGCATGGTATTATGTATTTAGAGATAGGTAAAGGAAGGTACAGAGAGGTTAGATAATTCTCCAAGATTGTCTGTGTGTACCAGGAGAGTGCCAGGATAAAATTCTGGAGTACTAACTACCTGTCCTCTATTCTAGACCATGCTAAATACAGTTCTGATTATGAGAGAAACCAGTACTCTCTCGATGTTTTCAATAAGAATGTCTATCTCATCTTGGAGAGCTAGGAAAGAAATCAGCAGACTATACAGAGACAATATTCAAGAAGAAAATTAAAAAGAGGCTTATTTCATGTATTTTCAGCTGTTTTTAAACTGCAGATTCATCCCTGTGTTGGAATCAGAAGTAGTTTTTCCTCAAACCTTCTTAAATATTAAACAATGTCAAATGAGGAAATTAATGGTCATCTCTGGAGTTATAAATATAGTTTTAATTCTTTACTACTTTCCTTTCTTGATAGATTTCTCTGGTTTTGGTTTGTTGCAGTTGGTTACTGAAATGTTGTGTGGGTTTTTTCCCCTCCCTTACTCCCTCTCCCTCCCTGCCTCCCCGTCACCCCCCAGATTTGGTATTTTATAATTCTGCATAGGGAGGCTGGTGACAGGATAATTAATTGGCAAAGGGAAAAGGTTGCATATGGTAATGGGTGTGATAGTTATTAGCACAAGTTCTAGACTAGTAATTTGAGTTTCTCTTTCTGCTTTGAACACTGACAGACATGTTGTCCTGGTTTTGGTTTAGAACTAGTGATTTGTCTGGCCATCACAATCATTGTGTAGAATGGGGCAGATTTCAGAATTTAAATCAAGATATGCCTTTGACATCAGGCTCTCATCCTGTTAATGGGCTGAAACACCGCTCAATTTTAACAGACCCAGGCTTTGCGGTGCTTACACGCCAGATTTAGATCTAAATTTTGTGTCCAACATGCATCCCTCTTCAGAAGTATTGAATAGTTGAAAAAAATTGAATTAAAGTGAAAGGGTGACATTCTGGCCCCATTGAAGCCAATGTGAATGGTGTCAGCAACTTCAGTGGAACCAGGATTTCCCTGGTGTGCTGGTTTTTGACAACGGGAATATTTTCATGTCTATAGGTAACAGATGAACAAACTGTTCTCATGGAGAAATTCTGAGATGTAACCAGAGAAAAATGAAAATACATCTACTCTCCATGTTTAGCTCAGCTTTGCTTTGTCCAATAGGAAAAGTGTTTTCTATTTATACCTTTTCATTTAAAATACACAGACAATCAGAAAGATGGAACATGTGCATTATAAGAAACTATGACATTTTAGTGGAGAAAACAAAAGGGATGGTAGTGGGGATGAGGTTGTCTTGTTCAGACTTTTTTATTATTACAGAAACATCCACATGCCCAGAGATCCTCAGCAATAATTCCTCTTGACTGCAGTAAGTACCTACTTTTGAGGAAGAGAAAGCTGATGAGCTGCAAGCTTCCCTGCTGCTAAATTCATCTAACAAGCTACTCCTGATGTTTTCTGCTTTTAAGACCAATAGGAACTTTATAGATTAGTTTGATGCCCTCCCTCTCAGTGTAGCTAGGATCCTGAAAGTTATCAGAGGAACAAGAATTCAAATAGGTTACTGAAGAGCTTCTGACTTGAACATTACCCAGTTATACTACTGCATCAGTTACAAAAAGGAAGTATTATTTATAGGTATAGGCTGAAATGGGGACCTTCACCTGAAACCTGGAACTTAAGAGAGACCGCAGTTTGAAATTTGGACTTGTAGCTGTATTCATATTATATTATTAGGACCACTCTACACAGAGACAAACTGAAATCCCAAATATAATCATCTTTGAAATTTGGCAGCATTTTAAAGCTAAAGTTGGTTCCAAGCCCAGATCTGGATTTTGTGTTTTTGGGCTATCTCTAAGTATTACTAAGAGGTGAGAAAGCAAGATCTGATGGAAATTTCTCTTCAAAAACTAAATATGTTTCTTTTGCAGATATAAAATTGGGACAACTTTACTTCCCAGAATTTGTCATTTTGTATGTATGTGCATGCTGTTGTTAAATCAGGACCACAAGAAGTGGTGTTAACACACCACAAGAAAGACCTGCACTATTTCCAATCTAAATGAGAATCAGAAAGTACAGGGAAGGCACCATAAAAAAATCCCTGTACTGATGAGATGGGCTGGAAACCTGGCAAATGTTGCATACAGAGTGTTTATAGCTAAGTTTCTGGATCCTCATTCAAAATGAATAAAACATTTGTCATTCACCCATCATTTTTACTGGCATTTTTTACAGAACAATAATCCTATCAGTACAAAGTAAATGTTTGGGAAAATAGGTACAGTTCTTTATCCTTTAGAATTGAATGTTAGATTCTAACCCTAACTTTACCTGCAATGCCCTTGTTGAATGTGTATCTGTGTCTTGATGCAGTCCCAGGTCACCAGTTTTGTTACCATTGCTATGTTTCATAGTTCTATCCTCAGCTCATGCCCATGCATTTGGTTGAATGCTGCAAAATCTGATTGCCTTGTACCTTCATCAAGTGAGGTTTCCCATCGTGCTCTATTCATCTTTGTCAGAAATGCTTTAGCAGCTTGGCTAGGTGAGGGGATACTCTTGCACTCAGGTTGCTGCTGCTGTTTCTGGAACAAGCTATGCTCCTGCACCACTCAAGCAATTCTTAAGTGTTGGGGTTAGCATTTGTAGAACTGACCTCTGGATGTACCCTACTTACTTTTACTGTATCAAGTCTCTTGCTTTACTTTTTCCTCATTCCTGGCAGATAACATGCTGATGTACTTACCTATTATTTTTACCAAGATGATTTGGAGAGAATCTCCAGCATCACATAGATTTGCATTCCTTCGTAGAGCTACTCTCTCCTCATTCCATCATTTATATGGGTGGGTGACCATTCAACTCCTCCGCCAATAGCTAGCTACCCAACTCAGTGTGTAGAAAACGTGTTAGAAATAGTGGTGGGGGAACGTAGCATTGGCCCCCTTCCTCCTCCAGGGGCTCTTTTTCTTCCATTGGCCAGCCAGAAGGAGATGGGAACTGATTGGCCTCTTGTCTCCTCAGTATTTAATCTAAACCTTTGCTCTGGACTTTTGAAGCCTCTCACTCCATTTTACTTGCCCTTTCTCCCTTGGTAGTTGAAGTATAGGGATTGTATCTTAGGATGCTGTGGAAGACCAGTTTCTTGTTTTAGGAATTGTTTTTTTTCCCATTGTGGCCAAATTGGCAGAGACAAGGTAGGTTTTTCTGCCTTCCGCACGGCACCATGGAGGCACAGGGAGGTTAAATAGAAGTGTGGTTTGGAAAATGATGAGACAGCTGTATGACTCTTCAGTTTGTTGCAATGTACAGCTCAGTGTCCACTGCAGATTAAAGGCCAAAGGGACAGCATCCAAAAACAAGAGACTGGGATTTGGCTGGTGGACCTCTGCGGCAAGGGAGAAGAGGAGTCATGTGACTTTCCAGGGGGCAGTCCCTTTAGGATACACGTTGTTACCCCTCTTGGGAGTGGTTACGGTGGGAAAAGAAAGAGGTGAGAGGATTTAGAAATGAGCTGAATCTTAGAGGTAAGCTGAGGAGAATCTACCCTAAGTTACTGATTATAGTGAGAGCCTTGTAATCACCCACATGGGATCCACTTCAATGCCTGGCACGTGACAGCTGGTGGAAAAAGGGAAGTTGGTGCCTCTACCCAGTGTTTATAAAGTCGAGGCTTTCTGCTTTTATGCACACTCATGTCTGATGTTCATTCACCTGAGTGTCCTGATCAACATTCTCTGGCAAATGAACCAGCAGCCTTTAGACCATTGTGGATAAGGAAAACATAACAAAAGGGAACAGCATTACTCTTCCCAGCTAGTCTGTGCACTACAATAAGGTTGCTCTGCATTGAAACAGGATTCAGAGAGAGAAAATATTGACTCTCCAACTTGGGTATGGCTAAAAAAAACAATGGAGACTGGAGAGGAGTTAAATATGTATAGCATTGTAATATCATATTTATAATACCAGTGTGTGTTTCTTTCTCTACCTCCCTGCATAGCCTGGCTTGCTGAAACTGGAAATTAATGTGTTAGATGGACTATGTTTGACATTCATTTTCATCATTCTTATGCTTCGTATCCTGAACCATCTTTCTGACGAAGCTCATGCTAGAAGGAGATACTGGATTTCCATATATTAAAGCATCTAATTTGTGTGCAAGACTAGGGCTGATCACCTTTATTATTTATGATGGAAACACTGCCAGATCTGCAATGGTTCAACTATGAATGCTGGTTTTCAAGGGTTTAAAGCTCAACTGTTGTATTTGAATAGGGTTAATATTCCACAGGGTTTTAGCCAGTGAGAAAATGATTTTGTAAATTTTACATTTGAGTTGATGTAATGCGGGGGAGGGCAATAATTTTTGATGGAGGAGCAACTCCAAGATTTTGGAAAATGGTCAAGAGCTACACTCTTGCATGATATTAACAAAGGAGGTATGGAGTCTGGGATTTGGGAGCTTGGGGTAAGGAAATGGAGTGCAGGAGGAGGTGTGGGGTGTGGGAGGGAGTTTGGGTGAAGGAGATCAGTGCCCCAGGTCACAATTGACTGGTGAGCAGGGGTTTGGGCTGTGACCTAGGGCAGGCATTGTAGTGCAGGGGTTTTGGTTGTTGTGACCTAGGGCAGGAGTGGGTTGTGACTGGGCAGGGGGCTGGGGGTCGGGGTTTGGGTTGTGCTCTAGGTCAGGGGACTGGGAGGGGGTATGGATTCAGGAGGGGGGCATAGGGTTTGGGTTATATGGGGTAAGGGGGCAGGAGCAGGGGGCAGAGGATTGGGAGGAAGGAGGAAGTTGGGGGGCAGAGGCAGACTTTGGATCGGAGGCTTACCTGAGTGACTCCTGGCCAGCAGTCCAGCAGAGTTCTCAGGCAGCTTCCCTGCCTGCCTTGTCCCCCCCCCCACAGGTTGCAGGGGCCATGTGCATTGGTGAATAAGAGCCTGAAGGGAGGAGGGTGAGTGCTCTGTGCATTGCCTGTTCTTCAATCAGGCAGCTTCCATTGGCCAGAAATTGGCCAATGAGATTGTGCTGGGAGCAGGCGCAGCACATGAAGCACCACTCTCCTCTCCCCCAGGCTTACAGCTGAGAAAGAGAAATGGCTGCGGCAGCCGCTTTTCTGAACGGGGGGGGGGGGGGGGAGGGAGGGGAGGACAGCAGGGAATCCACCTGAGGTTTCCCACTGCATCTGTGGGCCAGATCTGGTTGAGTGGTGGGCTCAAATCTGGTCCCCTGGCTGTATTTTACCCTGGCCTGGTGTAATGGGTGCACTCACCTCTTGTGAGAACCCTCTTAGCTGAGTGCATTTTCCTCTTCAGCTACCCAGCCCTCTGGGTAAGTCATACAGTCTGTATGTGAGATAAATCAAACACCTTCCATGGATTAAATCCACCAAGGAGCATATCTCAGTGCCCTCTGTAAGGTTCCTTTATCTGTAGCTCTCTCTGTGGACTTGCTTCTCAGTTAGTCCAGCAGACCTATTGCAGTACCCTGGTCCTTTATATCTCTCAGCCCCTTCTGGGCTTCCTAATATTGTCTCTGTTTTTCAATCATTCCTGGCTCTGGTGTGGGGCCACATCCTCAGGGCTCCTTCCCTGGAGACTCTATGCCTTTCTGGCCCATCTCTTCAGCTGGGCTACTAGAGAGTTCAGTTCTTTTTCTGGGGTTTGTCAAAGTCTAGGACATTTTTCCAGTGGCTGGTGGAGGGAACTCAGACTGAAACTTAGACTAGAGAGCAAGCTTAAAGGGATAAATCTGCATTGCTGCGACAGTTCTCAAGGTCACTTCCATGTGGCTTCAGCACATTTTTCGCCCCTACATCAGAGCCTTGTTCTGGTTAAGTCTCAGCAGCCAGCCCAGAGCTACTTTGCTTTCCCCCTGCCCTTCCTTTCTGGAAGCATTACTCTGTCCAAGGTCCTGTAGCTCTCTTAGCCATCCAAGTGCACCATTTGCTCTCTTCCAGCCCCAGCATGGAATTGAATGCAGCTCTGCACTGCAGTTCCTTTTGTATTGGTCCACTGTGCCTGCCCATGTTGGATGCTCCTTTCATCCCTTTTCTGACTGGCTGTGTCCCCTGCTGTTGCTCTATGCCACCTGGAGAATTCTCTCTACTGCTTTTTTCTGGGCAGGGCCACAAGGCCTCTAGTGGGGGGCCTCAGGTGCCAGTCCATGCCAAATCATAGTTGGTTTGATATTTTTTTCAGTACAGAAGTCTCAAAAGTATGAAAAATACAAAATTAGTAGCTATGTTCATAAAATTGTGCACACATCCAGACCTGAAAGTGATTAATTGAATTTACTGTTCACTTGTGTGAATGCATGCTGTTGAAAATAACATTATTTAATTACTAAAACAGCTACTGTGTATTGACAAGCTCATTAGCCCTCACCTCTCAGTTGCTAAGATTCTCCTGCATTCATCAAATGACAAATGTTCCTGACCTGATCAGATATCAGATCTTCCCAACCTGTGTGCATTGTGCTGTTTATGAAAATATGCCTCATATACCTAACTTCACCTAAGGCCCTGTAAAAAGGCCTATCTTCCCAGATCTCCCTTGGCCTCTGTATCAAATGCTAAAAGACCCATACCAGCATCCCAAACCAGGCTGGAAGCTTTTCCTGCCACACTACCTCCCTCATTGCTTTTACGGGTGACTCCATGGAATTTTGTTCATGTTGCTAATCTCCAAATGTGCATTACCTCCTCACTACTGGCTTTCTGAGGGAGGAGCTATTTTAGAACTGTAGGATGATAGGGTTTCCAGTGTGAAAGGGGCTGGTCAAATCAGGACCCCAGAGTCCAAACTGTACCACTCTCCAGTGCTGAGTGCTTTCCTTGTGCCTAGGTGGAAGCCTACCCTACCCTCACAAAAACACAGACACTTTCAATAAATGAATCAGTCCTCAAGTGATACAGAGATGGTTTGCCAGTTTCCTATGTACATGGAATTCTTGTGACTGAGATAGTGTTTCATGTTAATTCTTAGTAATTACGGTAATACTAATGATACCGTGATGCTTTATTTTCACAGCATTGGACTCAAATGACCTCCTGACTCAGAACCATGACCATATAGAATTCAAGCTGTCACTCAAACATGGCATTGTCCCAGAGGTCCTGGAGATGTAGGTATCAGTCACCTGTGGCCATGAGCAAGCTTAAGAGGGCATATTATAGTATTGGAATGGAGGGTTTTCACTTTACTCCGCTACACGATATTAGAGTAGAGGAACCAATACTGAAATACAGTTTCAGTAAATGAAAATGTACAAAACTGTTTGATAAACAATATGAAACATGATTTTTGCTAAAAATGCTGCAGAAACATTTGGCTAACAATGGAAAAAATCTAAGAGAGCTCCATTTTCCAAAAAAGCTTTTTTTTGTCTGGTGGTTAACAGTCTGTACTGTATTACCTACAAACTTAAAACTTAACTCTTAGAAATTTAAAAGAGGAAATGATTTTTCTTTTTCAGTTTCTCTGCTGTGTTTCCATTAGTGCTGATGGAGCACATGGCTTCATTTTTAATACTTTCCTGCTAATGTAGGCACTGATGATATCAGCTGGGATGCCCACAAGTTGGGGAGTATTGCCTTTGATGCAGGCTACATCTACACTGCAGGCTTCTTGCTCAAGAACTTTTCGTGCAAGAGTTCTTGTGCAAAAGTTCTTGTGCAAGAGCACGTCCACACTGCCATGTGCTTTTGCGCAAGAGCGTCCATGGCAGTGTGGACACTCTCTTGCACAAGAAAGCTCTGATGGCCATTTTAGCACAAGAAACCCCTGTTCCTGTCCACACTAGCCTTTTTGCGCAAGAGCTCTTGCGCAAAAAGGCTTATTCCTCGTGGGGAGAGGAATAACTCTTGTGCAAAAAGCCCTCTCTTCTGATGATCTACTGTAAACTTTCTTGCACAAGAATGGGCTTGTAGTGTGGATGCTCTGCAAGTTTTTGCACAAGAATGGCTGTTCTTGTGCAAGAAGCCTGCAGTGTAGACGTAGCCCTAATGTCTGGCGAGCCAGCACTGACAGTTTGCGTTGGTTAACTTTTGTGTTATAGATACTTCTTCAAAAAGAGGTCGTTGATGTATTCAGATGACACTTCACAGCAGAATATATCAGTTTTAATATGTTAAAATTTTTGTTTCTGTTACTATCTCTCTATTTAAGGGTATGATAAACAAAAAAAAAAAATCCCCAAGGAAATTCAAGTTAAGGCTGACAACCATCTATCCAGAACCCAACTTATACATCAGAGGACAGTATGGAAAAATTAGCTAATCTTTTGAGGTGGTCTCCACGTACACAAAGTGTGTTAAGGACAGAATGACAACTTTCTCTGAGATTTAAGTTCTTCTTAACCCTTCAGTGCTACCAACTGATGTTTTGTCAGTTAATTTTAGAAGAATGTCAGCACATTTTTGATGCTTTTGGTTGCCATGGATAAGTGCATTTCTTTGCTTTTTCTGGAACACTGTGCATTATTAAACCATTTAACATCAGCTCACTTTGTTATACAGTTTAAATATGACTTTTGCAGTCTTATTTCTAGCATTTTATTTTGTTAAAATGAATGTTTCTAAAGTCAGGAGACAATTTAAGAACTGTCAAACTTTTCCTGTTAACCTTCAAAGGTCAAAAGCAGCAGTGACACCTAAAATTCAAATGTAATTAGTTGGAGATTTACTGGGATTGTATGCCAATCTCCCAGTAGTTTAGAGGTGACATGGTATCTAACCTTTCACGATCTCAGGAGAGGGTCAGGTGGATATGAGGATAAACTGTAAACTACACCGCGTATTTAGTGTAACTTCGTAGTAAAACACCATTCTCTCTCACTGTGGAATCATGAGTTTGCATTCAGCGAATTAAAAACAAAACAAATCCAGAATCTCAGGCATGTCCTCTAAGTACAAAGTTGATTTGTTTATTTAAAGCTTACTTCATGTGGTATGTTCTTGCATCATTAAACTGAAGGACTAGTATAGTCATGATTTTTAATGCTGCATGTTTGAATAATTATGCTAATTTACAAAGCACTAGAATCAAATCAAGTGATCAAAGTTTTCATGATTGCTATCATGTGTTCCTAATACCACCCCCCACTACTGTTTCCTGGATATACTGTAGCTAGGACCTGACTCAGGCATGTCGTTGAAAATTGTCACTAATCAGTAAAGAACATTAAAAAACCACTTTACACTAGAAATGAAATACATTTACTGTTACGTGTCTATAGTGGACTCTATATGAGTTTGAAGGTAATATAGCTCGAGCAGACACTAGCCTAAATACAGTCTACAATCAATACTGCATTCTGCCTTGACAGAAAGCTGAATTTTTATCTGTTAAATGTGTGAGCTTGGGGCAGCTCTGTGTCTGAAGTGGTTTAAATCTGAAATGTGATGTGCTGCAAAGAAAGTTGATTGACATCTTTGTTTATTGAAAAGTATTACATGAACAACAAAACACGGGCAGATACAGAACATTACATTGCAAAGTGCAGCTGTGTTATTTTTCAGTCCTATGTGTTCTGCCTCTTTGATGCTTGTCTGTAATAAAGCCAGAGGATATAAAACAAACAAGAATCTTCTTTGATTCAATAGTTAAAAATTTGGACAGTGCTGACTTTTTAAATTTATTTTTGTACTCTGTGGGGGCAGAAGAATTTCTTTTGAAAACCAGATAGTTATTTTTATTTGTTCTTATGTTTTTGAACTTTAGAATAAATTTAATAAGCAAACTTATTTTAAGTGGTTGAACTATTTTTTGTAAAGTGTGAAAAGGATATTAATGACTAATCTTAAAGCATTAAAAATGCAGAATAAGGAATTATATTCTATTTAAATTTTATATTAGAATAATTATCCCCTTCAATGAAATTTGCCCATGTTTTATTAAAGCTTTATTATGTCAAGGTAAATAGAGGTAATGCTGCTGTTACTTCTTCCAATGAAGTATTATCTTTAATCTTGCTTTAATAAAATAGCAGCAAATTGCACAGTAGGGGTAATCACCCCAGGCTAATTTAGAGAGTTATAAAATCTTCTTAGAACACACTATAGGTTAAAAATGTAAGTCTCAAGAAAGCATGAAATGTAAAGTAACTTGAAGATTTTTTTTTTTTTTACTCATTAAGAAAGTCCATAGAAATATTTCCTTCCGTAGGTTAAATTCTGTGGTAATACACACATTGTGAAAAAAATGTACAGATTTGCTCTGTAGTATTCAATGCCTGATTTCTCTTGAGGTGTCCTTACTTATTTCATAGATTTTCATGATTTACCCATTACAGAGCATACATGTGATTAAACAAAATAATGGTTTATCTTTACTGCAATAAAGCAGTAAAACAGACCCATGGGTCTTTACCATGATCAACACTGAATGCAATCACATCTCTTCTCTTTCTGCATTATGGAAGAGACCTCTCTTTAGTGATGTACTATGGACTGAATTAAGCATGTCATAAGAAGATAGTGACCTATATGCAGAGGATAGCAAATTTAACACCCCAGAACTGATCAGCTTTTCAAGGAAATTGCATGCCTTTGGTTTCTATGAGCCTCTGCTCTGCAGTAGTTATTTATGGTGTATAGGTCCTTCTAGTTACAAATATTGCTATACTCTTTCAGTGCTCTCTCATTTTCTTGTGTTTCTGTGCGTTTGAGATCCTGTGCACCATAGATGTTCTTCTATGAGGCCAATATATAGAAGCACTCATTTTTGCCCATACTGCTCTTAAAAGAACCCCGATTTCCTATTTAACTCTCTGGATATGTTTCCTTAACAAATAGGGCCTGGATCATCTGCTAGGATTATCTGGGCATATTTCATCTAATCAATTCCATCCATTGCACAGGTCTCGGGTATTGGTGGCACCTTGATTTTGCTTGTTCTCTCCCTTGAGGACCAAAATACTTTAGTCTATAACCAGAATCATGGGGATCAATATAGGGGTATGTGGTCTGCTCACTCAGCTACAATGACCCATCCCTCAGCCATGCTGCAGCAGCCTGTCTCTGGCTAGGACCCAGATCAGATGATCTCCAGGCAGAGGTATTTCACTGATATTGCCAGAACTAGAAGTGAGTCTGTGCAGCAGCAACGCGTGGCTAGAAACCCTCCTCCTGTATTATAGTGTTCAGCTCTGATGAAGGGATTGCAGCTTGACATAACACAGAGAGTAAGTTCATCAAAAATGATCTCTTGTGCTGCCTCACCAGTGGACCTCCACCAACCACACTAGCAAATGTCCCTTCAGTTCTGGGACTCAGCTACTCCCAAAATAAACTGCACACCACTTAGACTGCTCAAGTGTAGGGCATCCAGCATAATTATGGACTTGGTCTTTGCCTGAGCAAACAACTTTCCCCTACAGCAGATGGAGACTATTTACAGCAGTATGTTGTCCTTTGGGCTCATTCCTTATATAGTTTGACCTGATCTTTTCATCACACTTTTGAGTGACATTGGACCTCTTCTGGTTCTTTCAAAGAGCATTCCCTGGGTAGTGTGGAAGGTATAGTTAGATTCTGAGTTATGCTGGCTGAAATGCCTAATAAGAGCCAGTGTGTGGGGGAAAACAGAATCATTCCCTATAAAAAGATTCTCTGTGCTTTATTAGAAGAGAATGTAACATACTGAGCCAGACCTATCTATCTCTCTGGATATCCTAGTATCCTGTCTTCTTACAGAGGCTTGTTCCAGATAGTTCAGATGGAATGAACAGAATAGGGCTATTAATTGGGTGATCTGTCCTCTGTTATCCTCTTCTGCTAGTAGGAGGACACCTAGAATATGGGAATGTATCCCTGACCATCTTGGCTAATAGCCATTGATGAACCTATCTTCTGTGAGCTGATCTAATTGTTTCTTGAATCCAGTTATACTTTTGGCCTTCACAACATCCCTTGGCAAGAAGTTCTACAGATTACATGTTGTGTGAAAAAGTACTTCCAAATGTTTGTTTTAAAGTGGCTGCCTATTTCATGGTACTTCCTAGTACTCTGAAGGGGGTAAATAACAGCTCTATTAACTTTCTCTACACCATTTGTGACTCTAGAGACATGTATCATATCTCTCCCTGGGTACGTCTAGACTACAGGCTTTTGTCGACAGAGGCTTTGTCGACAGATACTGTCGACAAAGCTTCTGTCAACAAAGAGCATCTAGACTGCATCCAGTTCTGTCGACAAAGCAAGCCGTTTTGTTGACATGAGAGTGTAGACGCAAAGGACAGTGTAGATGCAATAACACCTTCTGTCGACAGAACTCTGTCGACAAAAGGCATTATTCCTCGTAGAATGAGGTTTACCGCCATTGACAAAACTGCCGAGTTCTGTTGACGTTATGTCAACAGAACTCGGCAGTAGTGTAGACGCAGGTATAGTTTTGTCGACAAAAGTCCACTTTTGTCGATAGAACCCTGTAGTCTAGACATGCACCTTGTGTTTTTTCTAAGTTGAACGATCCCAGTCTTTTAAATATCTCCTCATATGGCAGCTGTTCCACATTTCTCCTAATTTTTGTTGCCCGTCTCTGTACTTTTCCCATTTCAGTATACCTTTTCTGAGATAGAGCAACCAGAACTGCATGCAATGTTCAAAGTATAGGAGGAGTACCATGGATTTATATATTAGCATTATGATATTTTCTGTCTTACTCGCTATCACTTTCCTAATGGAGCCTGTCATTCTGTTTGTGTTTTTGACTATCACTGCACACTGAACAGATGTTTTCAGAGAGCTACCCACAATGACTCCAAGATCTCTTTCTTGAGTGGTAGCAGCTACTTTAGACCCCATCATTTTTATGTATAGTTAGAATTATGTTTTCCAATGTTCATTGCTTTGATTTATCAACATTGAACTTCATCTGTAATTTTTTGCCCATTCACCTGGCCTTGTGAGATCCCACATAACTCTTCAAAGTCAACTGTAAACTTTACTATCCTGAGTAATTCTGTATTGTCTTCAGTCTTGCCACTTTACTGTTTACCCCTTTTCCAAGATCATTTATAGATATGCTGAACAGCACAGGTCCTAGTACCAATTCTTGGGGGACCCTGCTATTTACCTCTCACCACTGTGAAAACTGGCCATGTATTCCTACCCTTTTACCAGTTATTGAATACTGATCCATGGGAGAACTGTACCTCATATTTTATAACTACTTAATTTGTTTAAAAGCCTTTGCTGTGGGACTTTACTGGAACATTTGATACACTAAATTCACTGGATCACCCTTGTCCACATGTTTGTGGACCCTCTCAGAGTATTCTATAGCTGGAGAGGCATGATTTTTCTTTACAAAGTCCTGTTGATTTTTCCCAATATATTGTGTGTATTTATGCATCTGATAACACAAAAACTCTTTTCTAATATATTGTGTTTATCTGTGCATCTGAAAAAGATCTGGACAAACTAGAGAAATGTTCTGAGTTAAGTAGGATGAAATTCAACAAGGACAAATGCAAACTACTCCATTTAGGAAGGAACAATCAGTTTCACACAAAGAAAATGGGAAGTGACTGTCTAGGTCAGACATGCATCTGACGAAGTGGGTCTTTGCCCACGAAAGCTTATGCTCCAATAAATCTGTTAGTCTATAAGGTGCCACAGGACTTCTCGTTGTTTATGCAGATTCAGACTAACACAGCTACCCCTCTGATACTTGTCTAGGAAAGGATACTGCAGAAAGGGATTTAGGGTTCATAGTGGACCACAAGCTAAATATGAGAGAACAGTGTGACACTTGCAAAAAAAAAAAAAAAAGGAAACAGCATTCAGGGATGTACTAAGACAAGTGTTGTATATGCCTCAACTGCAGTACTGTGTCCAGTTTTGGACGCCATATTTCAGGACAGATGTGGACAAATTGGAGACACGTCCAGAGGAGAGTAATAAAAATGTTTAAAGGTCTAAAAAACATGACCTATGAGGGAAAATTGAAAGAATTAGCTTTGTTTACTCTGGAAAGGAGAAGACTGAGGTTATGTCTAGACTAGAGAGTTTTGTTGGAAAAATGGCTGTTTTTTCAACAAAACTTGAGTTACGTCCATACTGCAAGTGCATTCTTTCGACAGGAAATTGAAAGAACAGAGGGCTTTTTGAGCAATTGTTAATACTCATTCTATGAGGAAGAAGCCTTTTTGCAAAAGAGTTCTTTCACAAAAAGGTGTGTGTGGATGGGGAACAGGGAGTTTTTTTGGAAGAAGAGGGAAGAGGAAAAAACACAGGTGCCCTGGTGGCTATTCTGTCCATAGCAATCACTGCTTACATGCGAGATAGTGTCCAGGCAGTCTGGATGCTATCTTTCGAAAAAGCGCATCACTTTTTCGATGCGCTTGTGCAGTATGGATGCTGTCTTGCATAAGAAGTTTTTTTGGAAGATCTCTTCTGAAAAAAACTTCTTGCACAAGAAGCCTGAAGTCTAGACATCGCCTAAGCGGAAATATGATAACAAGTTTCAAGTACCCAAAAGGTTTTTACAAATAAAATTGTTCTCCTTAACCACTGATGATAGGACAAGAAGCAATGAACTTAAATTGCAGCAAGGGAGGATTAGGTTGGAAATTAGGAAAAAATGTACTTTCAGAGTGGCTAAGCGCTGGAATAAATTGCCTACGAAGGTTGTGGACTCTCCATCAATGGAGATTTTTAAGATCAGACTCGACAAACATCTTTCATGGATGGTTTAGAGGATGCTTGGTTCTACCGCGAGTACAGGGGACTGGACTTGATGACCTCTCAAGGTTCCTTCCAGCTCTATGATTCTTCACTATAGTTAAAATCAATTTGTACGGTACTGAAGTTACGTATACCAGACTGTAATTAGTAGGGACACCCCCAGAGTCCATTTTTAAAAAAAGTTAGCAATCTCCCAGTCCATCTAGTAAAGAGGCTGATATAAGTGATAGGTTACATATCAGTTAGTACTTCTGCAATTTCATATTTACGTGCCTATAGTATTCTTAGTTGAATACCATCTGGTCCTGTTGTCTTGTTTTTGTTCAGTTTATCAGTTTCTCCCAAAACTTTCTCTATTATGCCTCAGTCTGGGACAGTTCCTCAGAACTGTCACTTAAAAAGAATAAACCAGGTGTGGGAATCTTCCTCATAACCCTTTGCAGTGAAGACTGATATAAAACTTCATTTAGTTTCTTTGCAGCAGCCTTTTCTTGAATGCTCCTGTAGCACCTAGATCATCCAGTGGCTCCACTGATTGTGTGGCAGACTTCTTGCTGCTAATATATTTTTAAAATTGCAGTTAGTTTGTGTTTTGCTGGTTGCTTTTCAAATCCTTTTAGGTCTGCCTAATTATACTTTTACACTTGGCTTGCCATAGTTGACACTACTTTCTATTTTCCTCAGGAGAATTAGACTTCCTTCCAATATTTAAATGATGTTTCTTTGTCTCTAACCACCTCTTTTACTCTATGGTTTAGTCATGATGGCATTTTTTGGCCCTCTCATATTTAAAAAAAATTGAGGTAATATGGTATTTTTAAAGTGTCCAGGCAGCTTGGAGGCATTTCACTGTTATAACTGTTCCTTTTTAATTTGTATTTAACTAGCCTCCTCATTTTTCTGTAGCTCCCATATTTGAAATTAAATGTTATTCTGGTGTATTTCTTTAGTATTTCCTGCACCCCATAAGTTTATTAGCAACCATAATAGTAATAGAGATGTAGCCGTGTTAGTCTGGTCTAGCTGAAACAAAAGACAGGACTATGCAGCACTTTAAAGACTAACAAGATGATTTATTAGGTGATGAGCTTTCGTGGGCCAAACCCACTTCCTCAGATCAAATTGTGGAAGAAAATTGGCATGACCATATACAGCCGCTCCCCGAGTTGCGAATGGTCGAGTTATGACCGTTCGCACTTACGACCAAAACTCCAATGGAGCAGTCGTAAAGGCGGTCCCCGAGTTACGAACGTGACCCGCGCTTATGAACAGCGCAGTCGTGTGTAACTCAATGGGGTCCGAGTTACGAACGGATCGAGTTACGGCCAAGTGTTTGGTCCGTAACTCGTTCGTAACTCAGAGAGAGGCTGTATACCAAAGGGATACAATAAAAAAAAGTGAACACATATAAAAAGGACAAATCAAATTTCAGAACAGAGGGGGGATGAGGGAGGGAGGTTAATGTCTGTGAGCTAATGATATTAGAGGTGATAATTGGGGAAGCTATCTTTGTAATGGGTCAGATAATTAGCATCTAAGACAGACCCAAGAAAACCAACAATAGAACACCACTTGTCATCACCTATAGCCCCCAACTTAAACCTGTCCAACACATTATCAATAAACTACAACCTATACTGCAGGATACTACACTCTGAGAGGCTCTGGGAGACAGACCCATAGTCTCCTATAGACAACCACCTAACCTCAGGATGATTCTTACCAACAACCACAGGACATACCACACTAATACCAACCCTGGAACTTTCCCTTGCAACAAACCCCGTTGCCAGCTTTGTCCACATATTTACTCTGCTGACACCATCATTGGACCTAACCAATTCAGTTATAAGATCAAGAACACATATTCCTGCTCATCCAGAAATATAATTTATGCCATCATGTGCCAACAGTGTCCGTCTGCTATGTACATTGGACAAATGTCTCAGACACTTTGCCAAAGAATCAACGCACACAAAACAGATATCAGACAGTTTCACAAAGAAAAAACAGTTTCTTGCCATTTCAACCAGAAAGGGCATTGTCTCAATGACTTGACTACCTGCATCCTGCTTCAAAGACATTTTAACACAAGACTTCAAGGAGAAACCTCTGAACTGTCATTCATGCTTAAATTTGACACTTTACGACTGGGCCTTAACAAAGATGCTAATTATCTTAGCCATTACAAAGATATCTTCCCCAATTATCACCTCTAATATCATTAGCTCACAGACATTAACCTCCCTCCCTCATCCCCCCTCTGTTCTGAAATTTGATTTGTCCTTTTTATGTGTGTTCACTTTTTTTGATTGTATCCCTTTGGTATATATGGTCATGCCAATTTTCTTCCACAATTTGAGCCCACGAAAGCTCATCACCTAATAAACCATCTTGTTAGTCTTTAAAGTGCTGCATAGTCCTGTCTTTTGTTTTAGCAACCATAATGTAACTGAAGTTATTATCAAGCTGCTCAGCTATATGCACTTATTGGACCAGTGAACCACTTTAGACTAAATCAAGAATTGCCTCTTCCATTTTGGGTTCCAGGACTAGCTGCTCCAAGACGCAGTCGTTACTTGTATCTAGAAATGTAATCTCTGCATCCTGTCCTCTCTGATCTCCCGAGCATTTCACAATAGCCATCCCCATCCTGGTCTAGTTGTTGGTAGTATACTTTAATAGTCTTAGTATTCAAGCATTGAATTTCTATTCAGAGATTCTTTGACAGTGTTTGATTCATTTAAGATTTTGACTTTGCCTGAATACTTCCTTTCACATATCATGCACTTCCACACCACGGTGATCTACTGTCATCCCTATATATTTTGCACCTGGGTATTACTGTGTCCCACTAATTATCATTGTTCCACCAAGTTTCTGTTGTGCCAATTATATCAATATTATCCATTAGTACAAGGTACTCAAGTTTACCTATCTTATTGTGTAGACAAAGATCCCCTCTGAGTGTTTTTTATCTTTGATCAGAACCCAACCTCAAAGATACCAGTGAATGGACGGGTGTCCTTTTCAGTTTCCCTCTAAGCTGCAGGGCAGCACAGCTTCATAAGTGATTAATCAGCCCTGCCCAGTCAGAGGCTCAGGGCTCTGTGTGTGGAGCTGACTGACTGGGCCAGGCTGCTTAATCACCTTTGAAGTTGTGCTGCCATGCAGCTTAGGGGAATTGCTGTAGAAGCCTAATATGGCAGAATCTGAAATATGGCAAGTAGGGCCTTAATAATAAAGTAGAAAAGTCCTACAGTGGTAAGCGCTGATAAGAGGAAGAGCTGTCTTTGGAAAATGCACCTAAATATCACATAAAGACAGTATTAATTTAGTACTTATATGCTAGTGGAACAGAATGACCAATGTGGCAGAGAAGTAATGTGTATAAATGCAGACCATGCTATCCATCTAGATGAGCAGAAGTAATGTATGTCCACTGAAATCATAATTGTGAGGGAGAAACATCTGGATTGGTCACCAGTTCAATTATCTGCTTAAAATTCAAGAGAAATGCATGATCAATCAGACTTTGAGATTAATTGATTTTCAAAAAAATGTGTGCTTTATAAGAAGCTTCAATCCTGTTGAGTTATTCTGGGGGCCATTAAAGGTAGAGAAAAGCAGTCATAGTTGGAGGCTTCAGTAGAGCTGTTCAGAATGTTTGTTTGCAATGGAACCCGAGGTAATGTGAAACTTGCTTGATTATGGGTTTCGTTTCAAACGTGCAACTCAGCCTTTGTCCATTAACAGTGTTTCTAAGAGGCATAATCTCTTTCATGTGCCTTGTTCCACTTACGTGAATGTGGGCCAGATGGTTACAATGGTTTGCACTGCAATAATGACATCTGTGGTTTCACAAGCCTTGCACAGGAAAACAAATGAAATTCACAGATTTTGCTTCCAATTCACTTTGAAATATGAGATTTCTTCAAACCTGAAATGCAAAGGCAAATACTGGAGGCATGAACCCATCAGGACTGAGGAGGAAGCAAATGTTTTCATAGGTCCAAGAAAGAAGGTTGCATAGTTCCACTCTTCATCTCTTGAATGCAGCTGGAGGCTGACCTAAAGGAAGTTTCTGCTGTGTGTGGGGTTTGGTTTGGTGTGTGTGTTTGTTTGTTTGTTTGTTTGTTTGTTTTTTTGTGGGCAAGGAGCCATTTTCTTCATTGTTTTACAAGCTTTAATGCCAGAAAGGTGGTGCATTAAACCTTAGTGAGAATGGAAAGCTGTTTTTAAGATGGAAATATTCAAAGCATGTAAGAGCCTAAGTGTCTGTTCCAGGGACACATTAATGCATTTGTAAGGACATTAAAGCTTAACACAGAGGGGGGAAAAATCCTAGTGGCAAAATGTAAAACTGCTTAACAGAATTACATCCAGAACTTTGTGTATTTGATCTGAAAAAATAAATCTTATAGTTGCTCACATTAAAGCTGCTTGTCAGTTGGGAACTTTTAGAGTCTTGGACAGGTTTCCTTTTTCTGGGTCATATGCTATATTTGTGTGCAGCCACAGAACCACAGCTCATCACTGCTGGTGACCTCTGTATGAGGATTTATCTAATGTACAAAAGTCGAGTCATTACGTATAGTAAAAAATTACCACAAACCTTTACCCTGGTACTCAGTTGCTAATAGCAGTCATGGTTTGATTAAGGATTCTTCTCGATGTAATGCCACTTCCATTTAACTTGATCCTTTTGTGCCTGATTTGATGGCCTAGAGAAAGCACTGGTTTCTGCACAGAGAGTCCAGGTTTGGTTTCTGGTCCAAGGGAAGTCTTGTGTTGCTGTATACTCTTTGGGCAATTACAAATGACATTCAGCCCTTACACCAAAGATGGACTAGAGATGGTTGGCAATCTTTCAACTTAATGTTTTTTCATCAGAAAATGTTAGTACACTGAACCCAAATATCGGGAATTGGGGTCTGCAGCAGAACTAGTCCCCAGGCAGCCTAACAAGCACATCTGGCTTGCAGAAGACTGCCTGATTATTTACACCATCTGCTTGCTAGAAGAGCCAGCACCACCTTGCTGTCTGCTCAGTGCTCAGCTCCACCACTGTGACTATTCCCACGTTGTGTCAGTCCTGTTCCCCCGGCCTTGTGTTTACTTGGCTTGACATCACTAATTGGACATGGATGTGGCTTCATTACTTGAGAAAAATCCAACACATCTGTTTAACCATGGTGTGATGATAAAAAAATTATTTTGAAATAAATAAAAAGATGAAAATGTCCTAGACTGGAAACAGGTCCAAACGGTTTAGGGTTAAGACCTATTGTGTAAATAGGGGATGTTGTGCAAAGATATTCATTTGATTTGTCTGTGTTACTGAATTTTACCAATCTTGAGCTATCTAAAGGATTGTGTCCACTATAATTTGGTAGAATATGTTGAAAAACTTTTGAGAGAACTTTCTAAAATGTACCTTTTTGTTCAGAAACTACACTGAAAGAAAGTTAATGGGATAGGCATGGGAAGTGAACTATTTAGAATTGGTATGTTTGCTGTCAAAGATGCTGTGGAAACACGACCAACTAGTTCAACAAAAAATAGCAGCAAAAGTACTTAATTCATTGAGTGAGCAAAACCAACAACACATTAATAAAGCTTTAACTCAATATAACGTAATTGCTTTTTAAAAAAGTATACCTTTAAGTCAATATGTTCTAATGATGTGTCCTCTCTGGCTACGTTTGCACTGCAGGTTTTTTGCACAAGAACAGCCGTTCTTGCACAAAAACTTGCAGAGCGTCTACACTGCACACGCGTTCTTGCGCAAGTAAATTTACAGTAAAGCATCAGAAAACAGGGCTTCTTGTGCAGGAATTATTCCTCTCCCCAAGAGGAATAAGCCCTCTTGTTCAAGAAGGAAGTGTGGACAGGCAACGGGGTTCTTGCGCAAGAAAGCCCTTTGGCTAAAATGGCCATCAGAGCTTTCTTGCACAAGAGAGCATCCACACTGCCATGGCAAAAGCACGTGGCAGTGTGGACGCACTCTTGCTCAAGACCTTTTGCACAAGAACTCTTGCGCAAAACAGTTCTTGCACAAGAAGCCTGCAGTGTAGACGTAGCCTCTGTGTGTGGATGATATACAAAGTAAAAAAGAACCTTATGTGATATGGAGCAAGAAAACTTGCCTTCTTGTATCACCACAGAAAAGTTAAATATTTGGTACAAGGGAGGTGAACCAGTTCGGCCAGGTCAGAACATTTAACAAGGGTCCAGTACAGTGAAGTTAAATGTGAAACCACTGCATCCTGTATGGTATGAAAAGTTTGTTTTCCTTCCTCAGATCTATTTCAGTAAATTCCTCCAAGAACTGAGTTCCTCTCCAGTCCTATCACTCAGGTTCCTTTAGTTGCCATACAGGGAAGCTATGCTGAGTTGCTCAGACTCAAGCCTAGGAAGTGGGTACAGAGCATTCCAGGATTATTTTATCCATTATTTATCTTATCCATTGTAAATGATTCCATGTGTGTTTCTTCTTACTTTAGCTAGTACAGACATTTTGTTTTCAGCTTTCTGATCCACTTACCTCCTAATCATATTTTCCAACAAGTGAGGCCTCTTCCACATCCAATAATCAATTACTTTCTTTAAATATTTTAAATGTCCTTCTTAAGCTATACACCAAATATAGGGTTTGGGTTTGGATTTGGACTTTGCTCTACTTTGGTTTATCTTTAATTTAGGATAATATTTTAGAGTAATCTAGTTTGTGTTAAGTGGTACCAGCATTTCTATTATAAAATTGAATGTTTTTTTTAAAAAGAAATGTATTGGACAGGTGCAGGGCCTGTCATTAAAAATACATATTTGCCAACAGATGAACCTTGGATTCCACAAGGAATAAACTGTTTGACTGTTTAAAGACTATGGGGAAACTGTAGCATCCTAGATGGTAGAGTGCTAACTGTTTGCAAATGCTGAATTTTTAATGTTTTAATGATGACTAGTGCTTGTATGCATAGGCAATGTTTTGGTACCAGTACATATATTGTTTGCTTGTAAGGATATTATAACATGTAGGTAGCAGCAACAGCGAAGAAAATTTTTTTTATTCAGAGAAAGATTTAGTAAGTATAGACTGCTGATGCTTAGCACCTAAAAAGAGCTGCATCACGGTTAAGTACGAGCATGTTCTTTATTTTGTCTTCCAGTACATTTTGTCATTGTAATAGTGCTATTTATAGACCCCACTGCCCTGAATATGCCAATATACAACTATATACTTTTGAGATGAAATTTGCTGTGTGTGGTCTTAGTAGCACAGCATCGCTTTAGAAATTAAATGATAGGAAAGTAAAACAAATCTAATCACTTCCAAAACACATAAATGCATCAATTTCACATGCATTTAGTGCTTGAGGTAAACAGCATTATAAGTTCTATCTGTAAGATTGCCAACTTCATTTTTAGGGCTGGCCAGCAAGGCTAGCATCAGACAATTAATAGACTTCACTCATTTGGACTCCTGAACCTACCAAGGAAAGCCATTGTGCAGCACCTATGTGTAGTGCAGTGCAGGATGTAACTCTATGAGAATGTGGTTGGATTGTATATATTTTATATGTGCAGGTGGTGCTGTTTTGGTATCTAAAATGTTTTCATAGTAATATGAGTATAGTGGTTATCATTAATAAATCAGCATTTGACATTACTGCTCTTCACCATTATACTTAGGAATAGAAGGTATCTGTGATGATTGTGTGTGGTAACTATTAATAAATGCTGACTGTTTAATTGCATCTACTACAGCGTGTACTGTAATTTGAGGTAATTATTTCTATATAAAAAGAGTATTAATTTTGCAGTTCATGGTGTTTTCTGGTGAAGGGAATAAACTGTGATCCCAAAAGGAGAAGGATTTTTTTTTTTTTTACTGTTTTTAACATCTCTCAGTAGTTTGCCATAGGGGAGTTATTTCATCTCTGCATGTGTCTGAGAATTTCATGCAGGGCGGGCTGCTGTGACGGTATTCGCAGTTCAAGAGAAAGAGAGGAGGCTAATTTTCATAGTGAAATGTTGAACTGTCCTACTGTAGAGGTGTGAAATATCTCCCAGACAGTACAGGGGATTGAGTTTCTAGAAGCTTCTCAAAGCAAGAGCTTTATATGGGAGATTAGTACTCATGGTACTAATAGCACATGAAGATTTTGGGGGAGGAAATATTTTTTTTGTTTGAACATACAATAATATTGCTTAAAAATATGATATTTCAAAATAAAGCATATGTATATTTTCAAATTGTTTGCTTTCAAATCCTATGAATTAGAAGTTGACTTCTAATTCACTATATCACAGCCACTATATCTGGTATTGTGATTTGCAACCTCTTTATCCTGCCATTTACCCACAAGCAATGAATGTGCTCAAAACCCTCATGAGACCCATGCAAAGCATTGTGGAATTTGTAGAAAAAGAAGTAGCACCAGAACATTTTCTAATGTACTGTTGTGAGCTGAATGCTGCAGGATACTTGAGGCTGCCTATGTTAAGAGTGGGGGTGAGGTATGGTACTGGTGGACTAAGGTCTTACAGAGTTTCTTGGTCTAGCTGGTCCATGTTGAAACAGGCTTCTCTTCCTTCCTCTCCTCCAACTTGTATAGTGTTCAGCTCTGGGATAGCACTGGGTTGTGGAGCTGTCTCGAGAGCTTCTGTGTAAAAAAGCAAACATGATTCTGGGATGCATTAACAGGAGTGTTCTAAGCAAGACAAGAGAAGTCATTCTTTCGTTCTACTCTGTGCTGATTGGGCCTCAAATGAAGTATTGTGTCCAGTTCTGGGCACCACCTTTCAAGAAAGATGTGGAGAAATTGGAAAAGGTACAGAGAAGAGCAACAAGAATGATTAAAGGTCTAGAGAACATGACCTATGAAGGAAGACTGAAAGAATTGGGCTTGTTTAGTTTGGAAAGGAGAAGACTGAGAGGGGACATGATAGTGATAGATTTTCAGGTATCTGAAAGGGTGTCACAAGGAGGAAGGAGAAAAATTGTTCTCCTTGGCCTCTGAGGATAGGACAAGAAGCAGTGGGCTTAAACTGCAGCAAGGGTGGTTTAGGTTGGACATTAGGAAACACTTCCTAACTGTCAGGGTGGTTAAACACTGGAATAAGTTGCCTAGGGAGGTTGTGGAATCTCTATCGCTGGAGATATTTAAGAGCAGGTTAGGTAGGCATCTATCAGGTATGGTCTAGATGGTACTGGGTCCTGCCGTGAGGGCAGGGGACTGGACTTGATGACCTCTTGATGTCACTTCCAGTTCTAGTGTTCTATGTAAGCCTTGAATGATTAAATAACTCATCCTGTTCCTTAAATTAGACAAGCTATCAATCCCTGCTTATCCCCAAATAGGATCAACCTCGGAAGTAAAGACAATAAGGAAGCATATCATGCTGTATAAGACTCCATGTCTAAGAACAGTGAGATCCAAGGCCAGGAGTTCTTCTCAAGAATAGAAACTAAAATGGCTAAATAAGAGTATTGTTAATTGCCTAGGCAAGAATCTCTCATGATTTGCATATAAACAAAACCTCATTCTCTCTCTAAACCTATTTAATTAACTCTTCCTCCTCCAGACAGCAAGCATAGTAACACAGGTTATGTCTACACTAGCCCCCTAGTTCAAACTAGGGAGGCTAATGTAGGCATTCGAAGTTGCAAACGAAGCCCGGGATTTAAATACACGAGGTGCAACAGTTAACTCGAACTAAGGACTTAGTTCGAGTTAACGTTTGACTGCCGCGTGTAGCCGCGGGCAGTTAGTTCGGACTAGGAGGATTTAAAAATGGCGCCCGGACGGGAAGATGCAAATAAAGCCCGGGATATTTAAATCCCGGGCTTCATTTGCACTTCGAATGCCTACATTAACCTCCCTAGTTCGAACTAGGGGGCTAGTGTAGACATACCCACACGGCTTTCCTATAATTGGCAGTCCATTGCACACTGTTAGAGAATAAAGAGATGGGTGGGGAAACTCTGAATTATACAGAATAGCAGTAACTTGCTCTGAGGTTGTAGGTCTTTTTGCATACAGTCAAAGACTCTATGAAGCATATCCATCAAATATTGGAAGACTGGCAGGGATTGTGTTGGTTTTCATGGTAAATAATTGTGGCCTAATAGGAATTGTATGGTACAATGAAGAAAGAATGTTGAACGGTATAAACCAGGGCTTAACTTTCAATTATTAAAAGAAATTGCTTAATAAGTGAGGAAATCTAACTAATAATGTGGACTGCTACTGAAATACAATTCTTGAAATGAATCAAATATTAAAAAACCTCCGATAAGAAAAGGATTGAAGAAATTTGTGATACACCATCTCCATCTACTGGATACAGATGGAAGCAGCAGAGAAACAGAACTGAAATCTGAGCACTCAGTTGAGAAATGTCCAATTACAGGGTGACCCCTCCTACGGGGGTCACCAGGGATCCCACAGTTAGCTGAACCCAGGAAGTTGCAGACTTCTAAGTGTGACTGATGCCTTGACTATCTGTATGGAAAGGACTCTTTCCCATTCCAGGGCTAAGAGGTTAAGAAGTGGCCATATTTTGTTTCAAAGATTGTATGTTCTTTTCTATTCTTTAATAATAGTAACTGTAGAGAATAGTGCCAAGTCAACATTAGAGAATTCTCAAGTAACCACATTTTAGATGTTTAAATCTAAGCAAATTGGCATAACTGAAATTTGAGCCATAACTTCAAGCAATTGCTTTTGATGGTCTAAATTTGTTCCTTTGGGACTAATCCATTCAAACAGCACAGAGAGCAAACATTCAAAAGTACCTTAAAAACAAGTACATTCTTCTCCTCTGGAGAAAAGCTAGAAAGGTGATAAATGGGGTAGGTACTAATGAACTGATCATCATAAATAACTATAATAAGAAATTTTTGTGATTTGAATTTCCTTGTTATATCTGCTGAACCTTAACTTTAATCAATCACAGTTGTTTGGAGGACTACACTGACTTGTTCAGTACATACCTAGGGCATTAATTGTGTCTACACATGATCAAGGACCACTTCAGTTCCCATCCAATTTATTTAATTTTAGTATCCTTATTGGTGAGATGTTGGACATCCAGACATTACATTCCACCAGCCATGCATAGGGTACTTTTCCATCATAAACCTCAAGACAAATATATTATGTCTTCATACACACACACACACACACACACACACACACACACAAAAGTATATATGTCCCTTACATCTAGCTAGCTGCAGTCAGTTACCCCACTTTATGTTTGTAAGTTTTTTCCCAGGTGGTTTGTCAACACTTGTGAACATTACCTTGTTGCTTGGTATTACAGAGCAACTGAAAAAAGAGAGGTTAAAGCACAGAGAGTGGCTTCCCTGGGATTCAGTTTGGAGAATGGCAGTATAAGGGGATTTACATATGCTCAGCACAGAGTATTCCAACAAACCCCCAGATAAAGAAAATAACCTGATCACATCTGACTAAACATCCCCTTTTCTGCTCACATATCTGTTGTTCCAAGATTTAGTCCTCAGGGCATGGATGTCACTGGATATTCTATGCTTGGCTCCTGGCTTAATTTGTCTTTCCAGCTCTGCTCTGATCATACAAAGACCGCAACAGGAAGGTCACTGCTTCCAGTTCAAAACCCCACACTCTGTTTTCCTTGGTTCTCCTGACTTCCTTCCAACACTTCCTGCTTCCTTAGTAATCTGGGAGACTCTCTGGTTTTAACTCTGACAGGCAATTTAGTTAACCGAAATGTCCAGAAAAGGATAGTCGCTCTCCCATTCATCACATGGTTCCTGTAGCTTTGAGTCCAGGAACTATAATTCCCAAGATGTTCTGGGGGAGAGAGAGGAGAAAGGAAAAGGAAAGGAATACTGTGAGCTCAGTGAAAGAGAGAAGGGAATAAACTTTATTTTTGTTGTTATCTAGGGGTGCGTCTACACTACAGAGTTTTGTCACAAAAACCAACATTTTTCCGATAAAACCTGTGTAACATCCACACTGCAGTCACGTTCTTCCACAAGTAAATAGAAAGAACAGAGGGGTTTTTTCCAGCATTGGTAATCCTCTTTCTACAAGGAAGAAGCCATTTTCTGAAAGAGCTCTTTCAGAAAAAGGCGTGTGTAGACGGGGAGGAGGGTTTTTTTCCCAAAAGAAGAGGCCTCCAGGAAATAACACAGGTGTCCTGGTGAACACTCCGTCCAAATTAATCAGGACTCTATAGATCATGTCTCCTGGCCTCTCTTAAAGCTGCAGCCACCCTGGACAAGCCTTGTGGCAGGAAGCCAATCTGAGAGCAGCACCTTACCATGCGGCTCTCCTGGCCACAGGCCTTGCCAGCCATGGCAGAGCCTCAAGCCCTCCGCAAACCCCCTGGACCTCACAGGAAGCAGCCCCAGGGGTCCCAGGACCTACCCAGGGGGACCAAGAGGCATGGACCCTCCTGGTCCAGAGTGGAGATCCTGTCCCTCCTCGGGCTGTGGTGCAGGACACCTCGCAGGATCTCTGCTCTAAGCACCAAAACACTGAAATATTTAAGTGCATGGACAAGTCCCTGGCAGAGCATGGACACTCGCCCCCGGACTTTGGAACAGGTCCAGAGTAAGGTGAAAGAGCTCCATCAGGGATATGTCTGGGCCAGAGAGCACAGCTCACGCTCATGGGCAGGACCCCATACCTGCCCCTATTTTGACGAACTGCACCAGATCCTGGGGGTGGGGAAATGGCTTTCCCACTCATTGTCATTGACTTTGGCCTTGAGACCCCCATCGTCGCCCGGCCAGAGGACATGGCGGAGAAGGAGCAGGAGGACCAGGCCAGGCGGAGAAGGAGACCCTGTCCCTGGATCTGGTGCCAGTCAGCCAGGACACCTCCCAGGCCTCATCGGATGCCGGGGAGGGATCTTCAGATGAGTGCTTTCAGTTTGTCACACACACAGGGTGGGGGAGGCGGGTGCACAGGGGGAGGGGTGTGAGTGTCGCTCAGGCTGCTCGGGCTGGACATTGTGCTGCGGTCTGTGCACATGGGACCATGTGCAATGTTAGTGTGTGGCATGTGGATGCAGCAGGCAGCCCCTGAGCATGGGTGGGATCTGCTGCCAGGCTCAGGGGAGGCCACACACATCCGGCAGGGTGGGCTCCCAGCACCTGCCATGGCTGGAAGCAGGCTAGCCACAAGAGTGCAGGCACGACACCAGACACACTGAGGAGTGCTGCACACAGCACGTGGCCATGCCTGCATGTGCGAGGCACTACCCGCTCCTGTGGGCAGCGCTGCAACCCCAAGGTGTGTGTGTGGACACCAGGGAAGGCCAGGCTACTCGTGGCTCCTCTGTTGCCCATGGGGGGATCCCACTAGGGCCGGACATTTCCCTTGACTGCTTGTCCGGGAGCCGGGGAGGGGTTGGAAAGTGGGCAGCATGGTCCTCTGGGCACTTTGGGGCCCCTGTGAGGCATAGCCCACTGTGCAGGCCACACATGGCCTTGCTCCTGGGACATCCCCCTTCTCTGCCCCGAGGACTGTTGGTCGGTGCTCACAGAGGAGAGCACGGCCTCAGGGACAGTGTCTGCATGGATGACTGATCGCCTCTCCCTCTTTGTGTTCTCCATAGCTGGACCAGCCGGGATGAGGGACGAGCCACACCACCAGTGCCAGCTGCCACAGCCCGGGGGACCCGAAGTCTGTGCCAGGGTCCAGGAAGACCTCATGCGTCAGCATGTCAGTGTCCTGCGCGACATGCATCAGACCCTGGCGCAGAAGATCTGTGAGGATGCTGAGTGGCGGAACCATGCATGGGACCAGCTCATGCTGCAGCGTGATACCATGTGTGCCATCATGTCATGCATGATGACACAACTGCCTGCTGTCGCTCCTCCTGCCTTCCACCCTCCTGACCTTCCTTATGCCCATTCCCCCTCTGCCTGCCCCCATGTGATGCCTCTGCCCCTTCCCCAGTTGATGCCCATGCCCCCTCCCTCTGTCCCACCTGCCATCCCTTACCCCTCTCCAGCCCCCGCTCCTGCCCAACTCCTCGTGGTCCCTGGACCCACACAACCCCAATGAGGTCCCTGCACCTGAGGTGGCACATCTAGCTGGCCCCAACGCCACTCTGAGCCCCCTTCCCCCTCCAGGTTATGAGGCCCCCCTCCCTCTGCCCACCTGTTTGTAATGAAAGATAAATACAGAGTTCATTTTGTTGGAAACCAAACAGGTGTTTTTATTGAAAGGTCAGGGAAGAGATGAAGGGAGGGGTTGTGGTGGGGAATGGATAGGGCAGCAAGCCAGAAGCCCCTGTTGGGGAGGCCCTGGGGAGATTTACTGGGGTCCTTGAGAGAACCTCTCCTTCAGGGCCTCCCAGATGTGTACCCCAGCCTGATGGGCTGGGGGATGGCAGCTGTTCTCAGCTGCTTCAACGCTCACCCCTCATGCTTGGCATCTGCCCTTTCTCCCCCCCCCCCCCCCGGAGGAAGGCCTCCCCCTTCCTCTCCACAATGTTGTGGAGGACACAACATGCTGCAACCATCTCAGGGATGTTGTGCTCCCCCATGTTGAGGCGGGTCAGCAAGCACCTGAAATGTTCCTTGAGGTGCCCAACGGCGCACTCCACCCGAATCTGGGTCTGGTTCAGGCAGGCATTAAATTGGTCCCTGGTGGGGTCCAGGTGGCCAGTATAGGGTTTCATAAGCCACAGCATGAGAGGGTAGGCTGCATCCCCCACAAGGCACAGTGGCATCTGTACGTCCCCAACTGCAAATTCACGGTGCGGGAAGAATGTGCCTGCCTCCAGCTTCCTGCACAGGCTGGAATTATGAGACACGCAGGCATCGTGTGCTCTGCCCGACGACCCAACAAAAATGCCTGTGAATTCTTCACGGTGGCCGACTAGGCTCTGCAGCACCATAGAAAAATAGCCCTTCCTATTAATGTACAGGGCCATTCAATGCTCCGGTATGCAAATTGGGATGTGGGTCCAATGGCTCCGGCACAGTTTGGGAACCCCAGGGCAGCAAATCTGGCCATGATCAGGTCCATGTCTCCCAGATGGATGACCCTCCGCAACAGCATCGAGTTGATGGCCTTCACCACCTGCAGAAGGAGACAAACAAATACACAAAACAGAGAATGAGAGGGAGTGCCTGAGCCCTTAGGAGGTGCCCGTCCCCCTCCCATCCCCTCTCCCCCTCAAACATCCCAGGAGCCACCCCCTATAAGGGCGCCCCCCCCCCAGCAGCAGGGCTGTGTGAGGGTGGGATGGCACAACCCTCTGGGGATGGGGCTTGCCCTCCTCCCCCACTCCACCCCACACAACTCCCAACCCCCTTTTCCCTAGGGTCCCCCTTTTCCAGGACTCCCTCCCCCCTTTCCCCCCGTCCACAGGGACTGCAGCCCCAGAGTGCCTTACCTCCATAAGGAGGGCCCCGACGGTGGACTTCCCCACACCAAACTGGTTGTCCATCGACTGGTAGCTGTCGGAGATGGTGAGCTTCCGGAGGGCTATTGCAACCCACTTCTGCAGGGGGATGGTGGGCGGCAGGTGGATGTTGCGTCTCCAGAGGCGGAAGCGAGCCAGGTACATAGCTCCAAAAAGGTGGCCTTCTGCATGCAGAAGTTTTGGAGTCACTGCTGGTCATCCCACCGCTCCATGACCAGCCGGTCCCACCAGTCCGAACTGGCGGAGAGCCTCCAAAAATGCCTCTCCACAGTGGGCTGTGGTTGTCAGAGTGTAGCTCCCACACTCAGGGAGACGGTCCCCAGAATGCGCTTGGGGTGGAGCATAGTCAGGACCAGGAAGGCAGCTGGCACAAATTGCTGCAAAAACTGCAGCATGGCTGTTTGGGGCCATCGCATGCCCAGGGGCAGCTCCAGCTCCATGGCTCACAGGAAAAAGCTGAGGCATCCACAGAAGTTGGGCAGCCACAGCAGGCACTGTGAGAGCTTTGCTGTCCCTCGAAGGGGCAGGCAAGCACGCAGCAGAAGCAGAGAAATGGCTGTTGGGGGGTGCTTTTAAGCACATGTCTCTGCAAAGCTCCGGCACCAGCACTGGGAAGCAACTGGTAACCTAAAGCCCTGGCTGAAGTGCTTCTGGGTGGCCTTTTATGCGAGAGAGCATCCAATCAGTCTGGATACTCTCTTTTCGAAAAGCGCATCGCTTTTTCGATGTGCTTTTGTGTGTGGACGCTCTCTTTTGGAAGAAGTTTTTTCTTTTTTTGAAAAAACTTCTTCCAAAAGAAGCCTGCAGTGTAGACATAGCCTAATTCTCCAATCTTGCCTACGTGTACAAACCAAACTGGCTCTGGGCATAAAAGCAGCACAAAGAAATAGATATCTAACTTATTCAACTGCCTCCTGATACCTGCTGTTACTGTTCCCAGGAAGCAACTGCAGCTTGCTTAGAAGATAAATTTAAAGGTGCAAAGTGTATTTTTTCATAGTGCTCCTATTTCTCAGGTGACACATTCCTTTGTAGTTCTGAGTACCCCAGTTACATCACCAACATAGTTTTATAGAACAAATTGGCCCTTTCTGTGACTGGCATTTCTTACCAGCTGATTCTTGCTCAATTCATTAGACCTTTCCAGCTTGCTTCCACATTTATTACAATGATGCAAGTTCTGCCTTTACCATTTTTGTGCCTATACAGGATAACTAATGGAGCAATGGAAGTCTCATTTCAGTAGCTATATTCTTGCTATAGTATCTTGTATTTACATTTTAGAAAAGCAGAAAGCCTTACTGCTTCATTGCCTTGGTCCTGCAGGGCATTGAATTTCAAGCATCTCCCTCCCTTACAACAGAATGCCCATGTGATGCTTTTCTCCAAGCCCTGTATGATCATTTTAATCCTATACTTAATATTGTTGCCTAACACTTCATGTTCCACTCCCATGTACGAATGCCTCACAAGCCCATGGACCACTACATAGCTGCAGTATGTGAGCTGAATATAACCAGTGAATTTTCCAGTTTCACTGATGAAATGTTTAGAAATCAAATTTTCATGAAGATTAATGGTTGCCGGATTCATGAATGAATCCACTGTCCCAGTTCTAAGTCCTTTTGATTTTGAGACACAAATAATTGTCACAGAAGATGCTTATTGGTGCTATTTTGACTCAGCTAAAAAACAGATGAAAAATCACTGTTGAATTCACTTGCAGAGTCCTGACAGACCACAGAAAACCTTGTCTGTCATTCAGCCCTGGTCTACATTAGGGCATTATTTAAAAATAAGGGGAGTTATTTTGAAATAACAAGCGGAATGTCCACACTATCAAGCCCATTATTTTGAATTAATGGGCCGGTTATTTAAAAATAATAGGTCCTGCTTTCCATGAGGAATAGTGCTTATTTTGAAATATTTCTTTTGAAATAGTGATTGTGTGTACTCTCCACTTGAAATAACTAGCCCCAGAGTCATTCAGAATAATTACTCCCCAGTGCTTCCTGGGGCTCTAAGTCAAGGTAGGACGTACACATTAAGGGAGCCTGCCTTGGACTAATTTTGCAGCTTCACTGTAGTGTGGACACTATTTTGAAATAGTTATTTCAGGAGTTATTATTTTGAAATAAGTTATTTTGAAATAATTTCCGAGTGTAGCTGTAAGGAAGAAGCACTGGCATGTTTATGGACAGTAAGACACTACAGAAATTACCTGTGGTGAAAGAGATTTATCTTAAGATCTGGTCACAAACCTCTTTCAGCTTCACATGGGGTTCTGGCAACTTCAAGAGTTGAAAAATGGGCCACTAAACTAAGAGAATTTGATTTCCAGACAGTGTATTTTCCAGGTGCCAAAACACCGTGGTAGGCTGTCCATCTCATCTGTCTATACATTATCATGAGGGTGGAACAGAGAAAGAGGTAGAAGAGACTCTTATTACACAAATATCTGTTATAAATTAAGATGTGATGACAGTCTGAGTGGCTGAAAGCCATTAGAGAAGACTAGGTATTCCAGGACCTAAAGACTTATGTAGTCAACAGTTGGCCTTTAAAGATGATGACACCAGAACACTTGCAGTCATATAGACACATATATCATGTGACCTGTTCCTTGTCAATTAATCTCTTTTGAGAACTGACTGTCTTGTACCTACACTTCTGAGAGAATGGCTGATTTACGTGGCACGTGAAGAACAACTGAGGATGAGGTTAACCAAACGATGACGTCTGTAGCCAGAGATGGAAAAGCAGCTTGAGGAAATAAGAATTGCAAGGCTTGTGCCAGTGGTGATAAGTCACAGAAAGCCTTCAGCATCCCTCTCACACCAGTTGACTATCCCAACTATCCATGGGAGAAGCGCTTTCTTGACATAATGGGACCATTTGAATATCAGCCCATTCAGCAAGTGGATTTGTCCCCTAAAGCAAGACAGCCAGCAAAAGCCTGAAAGCCATATTGGCTCTGCTGATGTGGCCCATGTGGGCTTGGTGATATGCTGTTTGAATATAACAACTGACACTACAGAGTTTCCTATGCTCTACCCCACTGAGGACAGTAATATGCAGAGGTGTGTCACCTATGCATTATGAATGGGTTTTTAGGTCAGCTGCAAGGTAAGCAGGCAGAACGTCACACATCACGGATGCTTAGCAATGAATTACTATGATGCTATCCACATAACTTCTGTGGGAGCCTTCTGGATAACCTACATAGGAGATGAGTTCTTCCCCCCCTATGTCTACCATCACTATCATTCAGAGTGGCCAGAAGTTATAGTCACGGAAAAGTAGCCACTGAAATAATGATTAAATTTGTGTAATCAGTTTTTGCCTGAGAAGATTTTTTAGGGAATTAGTAACTGACAATGGAAAGCAACTGCTGTCTGTTGAAATGCAACATTCTCAGTAACAAGTATGAAGCACAGAACTATTCCTTTATCTCATCTAAGAGCAAATGGTTTAGTTAAGAAAATGAACAAACTAGTGAAACGTAGTTTGCATCTTACCAGTTTACAAGTGAAATTGTGGAAAGAAGCTTTCCATGATAGATTATTTGCTTGCAGGACCATTCCACACTCAACAACAGGAGTATCACCCTTAGAACTGTTAAGAGGCCACAAGCCTCTACACGACTTCCTGCCTGTCAAGGGTTTACACATTCTTCTTTCTCAGCCACCTTCTGATGGTTTGTGAATATGTTAAGAACAAACAGGAGAAATATAGTCAGTACACATATCGTAAGAAAGGTGCTAAACCTCACAAGTTTATTTGTGATGTTGCCATACAGAGTAAAGAAAGGATGTTGAAGAAATTAATATCCTTGCATGTAACAGAAATACAGAGGAGATTCTGTGTTGGACACAGCTAATAGGCAACCGAGGAAGAGAATTACATTGCACAAGGGATAAGGGATGGCTCAAAATAGCCTGTTGTTTTGAAATTTGTTGCTGAGTAGATGTGCCAAATTTCAAAATAAGCTATTTTGAAATAGTTTTGAAATAAGATACTCAATTTGCATAGTACAAATTACATATCTTATTTCAAGTTAAGGGTGCTATGTAGACGCATCCTAGGGTGATAAACTGCATGGTCCAAAGATAATTTGTTTTTTTTATGCACCTTTTGATTACTTTAATTGTCTTCTGCTCTTTAATTCATCTTTACTGGATTATTTCTAAACTTCTTAACCAAAGAGAAACTTCAAATAGACAATTTTAAAATAAACTGCCCCAGAAGTGTTTCCTAAAAATATTAATTTGATGAAAGATGGGTATTGTTATTGCCAGGACTCCAGGATGACTAGATCTTCAAAGATCATAAATCAGAGTAACTCCATTGACTTCTCTGTCAATGGAACAGGTAAATAATCTATTCTGGAAGCCTCTATAGCATTGAAAAGTTTGAAACCTTCTTTTCAGTGGCATTAAAATTTTATTCATCCCTAGAATATTATAAAGTATTAGATTGTATAGCAACAACATTGTATATGGAAAAGCTATTTAAGTTATTTTAAGTTAAGTCTTTGTGGTTTTATAAAATGCAGTACTTAATTGCTTAATTATCATGAATCAGAGATATGATTTTACAGAAAGAGATGCATGCAAATTAGGACATTTTAAAATATTGATTGATTGATTGATTGATTGATTTAAAATATTTTTACCCTGACTCTCTATTTAAAATATTTGAGGAGGCTTACAAATTTTTTAAAAACACAATACCAATATATATAAAAAATTAAAATACGAGACCCCAGAGGGACATAAAACCTGCTAAAAATATCTTGAGAGGAGGAACACACACACACAGACTCAAACTCCAATAAAAGCATGAGTAAAAAGGGTGGCTTTAGCCTGACACCGAAACAATGTTAACATTGGTGCCATGCAGATACCCTGAAGAGAATTCCACAGCCTGGGAGCAAAAGCTGAGAAGGCCCTGCTCCACGCAGATGTTAATCTTATCTCCACAAGTGGGGGAACACTGAGCAAAGCCTCCCCAGCTAACCTCAATCCCCGGGCAGGTTCATATGGGAGAAGACGGTCCTTCAGATACCCCAGACCCAACCCGTTTAGGGCTTTATAGGTCATAACCAAGACCTAAAACTGTGCCCAGAAACATCCTGGAAGCCAATGCAGCTGCCGGACCATTGGCATAATGTGCCCCGTAAAGCGAGTATTACTTAAAACTCGAGCAGCTGTATTCTGGACCGGTTGAAGTTTCCAAAGGCTCTTTAGAGGCAGCCCCACATAAAGTACATTACAGTAATCCAGTCGGGACGTAACAAGAGCATGGATCACTGTGCCCGAGTCATGCTTGTTCAGGAAGGGTCATAGTTGCTAGATCAGACAAAGCTGCCCAAAAACACTCCTGGCCACCGAAGAAATTTGGTTGTCAAATGTTAAAAAAGGATCCAGGAGGACTCCCAAGCTGTATACCTGTTCTTTCAGGGGGATAGTAAACCCTTCAAAATTAGTTTTGTTTCTTTAAAAATACTTTAGTATGAAGATGTTTCCAAAATATATTTTTCTACTGGGTCTGGTATAAAAACATTACTTGTATTCATTTCAGATTGACTTGATAACTCACTTGTGATTTTGCCATTTGAGAATGGTGTCATTAAACCAAACTGAGGGTTGTTTTGGTTCTAGCCAATCTCTAACTATTTATGAAGATAGTCTTTGATAAAATAGTTAGGAACAGGTAACTTCCATATGCAGTTTTATTGTTCCATAAAAATGTAAATAACAAAAAACAAACCAAACCCCTCTCATTTTGCAAAAATAGTGGCCTTTTGACTTTGAAATTGCCACTAATTTTGCAGAACCAGTGTGAGCTGTTAATATTTTGATGCCCCTGTAGTGCAACAGCTGTGAAAGCTCTTTGAATGAGAAATGGAAAAAGAGATCTCCAGATTCAAGTAAAACTTACTGCTTTGTTATCCCAGCATGAGGAAACCTGGATTCTCCACTTGTTTTGCTGTTTTAAAATATTATAACTCAAATATGCTTACATAAAAGTTTATTGATTGGAAGAATCACTTGCTTTTTTTGCATTAGTTAATCAGGCTGCTGTTTTGAAATCTATCCAGAAACCCACAGTGGAACCCTTTCTAATCCATCTGTTTAAGTCTCAAATGGTTTCACTGCTCCACTCACTTACTAGCACTGTTGGAATGTTAGTGTTTTATGATTAAAGGATATTGTTGTTCTTTTCATCCATCATCCTAGAGTTTGCTATTAATAATACAGCTCTTTTTTTCCCCTTTCAGGCTGCTTCCTTAAAAAGCTGGTTAGATTTTCTGTTACTCTTTATCTTGTTTTTCTTCATTCAAATAGGTTAGTTTCAGAAAATTAAATTAGAAGGGGGAGGAGAGGGAAGACATCCTAGCAAGGCTTCCTCAAAAGGGCTTGCTATTTTCAGTGGTTGAAAAATGAACTGGAGAAAGACAAAGGAAAATTAAGCTACGATGGGAGAGCTGGAAAGATAGAATTGTAATGAGATGAAAATATATAGGATATCTGTGATGGTGGAAGTATGTGTACATTATTACTTCATATTTACAATAATATCAGAGAGAAGGTTTTTTAGCTTTCTTTGTGGCTACTTTATGTTCTGGGGAAATATCTTTTGGTACTGTTTCTATTAAGCTATGTAACAATAATGAAAAAAGTGCCTACTGTTCTCCTGTAAAATAGTTAACCTATTTCTGCATGTAACTGCCATTCAGATGCATTTCAGATAAAGTAAAAACCTTTTTTTGGCTTCAGTACAAAGCTACCATTCTTAGGAAATAATAAAAACTTAACAGGAGAAAATATTGAGTACTTGAATATTTGTTATTGATGGCTAAATGGGGATCTGATAGGAAAACTCCACATAATGGAATTTATAAATAAGGTTGATGTGAAAGGTCTGGGTTAAGCCTTAGTCTTAGGGGACAACTGTCATCTTAGAATGTTCATCTGTAGGACAGGATACCGGCAAAGCAAAGCCCTGAGAACATGCTAGGACACTTCATATTCAATCCACAGCCCTATAAAGAGATGAAAAATGAGCCTCGTCCAAAACTCTTACCTCAGCACCCAGTGGCAAAAATAAAATGTAGGCTTGGGATGGGTCTTTTTGAAGCTGATGTTTTAAAAAAAACAACCCTCTGTAACAGGCCTCTGGTGGTTACAGATATTGATCGTCAGAAAGTAATCTGTTCAGGTTTGGGGGCATGCCAGTACAAATTGTGGACTACATTCCTTCCTCTCCAAGGACATGTTGAGGTTTTTATATTGTCCATGCCGGCTCACTTGTCAGCTGTCTACCTTATTTGACTTATTTGCCTTCTTGTGGGGGTGGTGAGGATGAATACTTAAATGTATATATTTTTAAAATTAAATATTGTTAATCTAGTATTTTTAGCCTGAGCCAAAGCTTTCCCCCCATTTTTAACCCTCATTTTTCTTCTATAATCATTATTTGATTCCCTCTGGCTGCCTACTACTTATTTGTAGTAGTACCATTCATCCATTGAGACCTTTCCATCTGTCACACTGCTTTGCTTTCTCTCCCCAGAAGCTTTATTCTTCTAGTGTGCTGTGTTTGATTTTTTTTGTTTAGTTGCATGCTTATAGTATTCTTTTTTAGTATTTTTAAACATATTTTAGTATTCATTTAGAATACTGTTAGAGAAGACAAAACAAGAACACACAAGATGAACACACCTAACTTCGACTTAAAAAACAAGGGGAAATTTTTCGAAACATCCAGCCAATGTTTCCAACAGAGTAATAAATAAAAAAGAAGAATCAAGCCATAACTTTTGGCCAGGCCTAGCCCTCACTGAAGAACTATTATCACTTTCAAAAGCTTGTCAGTTTAGTTACAGATGATGTCAGAAATTGAAGCATTTTCCATACTTGCCACTAGTGATTATACAAAATAGCTGGAGGGAAATGGATGCAATGAGATGCCCATGCATTTAGCAACTAAATAATGTATGTCATTAAAAGTGAGTCTTGTAAAAATCTCTTCCTGACTAAAATGGAAGCTAAATCAGTCCTTACATGTAAAATTAGATTAATAAGCATTATATAGAGGTTGAGCAGGCCTGCCAACGGGCGTGTATGCAAAGAGGGCAACTGCTCTGGGGCCCAGCAATTCAAAGGGGCTCTCAGCCACTGTTGCTGCTATTGTTGTGGTGGCCAAAGCCCTAGGCCCTTTAAATCACTTCCAGAGCGCCACACAGTATACTGCAGAGCCCCAGGAAGTATGTTCCCAACAGCTTTGAGGGGAAGGGGCATAGTTAAGGTGATGGTGAGGGCCGGCTGCCCCGGCCCTGCCCCTTCCAGAGTATTGGAGCGGGGGGCTCCCTATCTTGCCCCGGGTCCCAGAAAATCTGTTGGCTCATCTGAGGTTGAGTATGAGAAGTAATTATTTGTTTGGCTCCCTGTGAGTGACATCCTGCCTCCACTAAAGCTCCCATAAAGCCAGAATTTCCTCTCCATGCATCTTATACCTTGTGTATTTTTGTAGCAATTATGATTATTGATTTAAATAGTGTTTAAAATGTTGGGGTATATTTCAAAAGGATGTTAGTGTTTGTGAGTGAGCAGATCCAGACATTTTCTCACTCAGCTCTACTAATCTATCTCAGATCTGACTAGCAGCCTCACCCCATGTCCTTGGTAAGAGAATGCCCATCATGAATTGAGGAGTGCTGTTGTCATGGCTTCAAACATACATAAGGGGGAGAGCTTACCTGGTGTCAATTCAGTGACGTCAAGTGTGCTGTGACAATGTATACCAACTGAGGATCTCTCTGTATATTGAAACCATCGCACTTATTCTATTTCTGACCTACAGAACGTTTATGTTTCTTTGAAGTGAAAGAGATGTTGACTGACCTACTGGTTTACCAAGTTCTAGTGATAGCTATGTTGTCTTACCAGTCTGCACTACTTCATATTCTAAACAATTATCTTCAGAATGTTTTCCATTAAGAGCTTAACACCTGAATAGCCTAGCAAGCATTTGTTTGATTTCAGATATGGTGGTACCTAATTAATGAGAAACCACACTTAGCATTGACATAGAGTATTATATTTTCAGAGATGCGCAAATACACATTAATAACACATTAATTTTAATCAGGTAGATAATTTTAGAAGCTGTCTCCATTTTGCAAGTGGCAAAATGAAAAGTGAATAATTAAGTGATTTGGTCACAGAGTCATTGCAAAGCCAGTCTTACAACTTAGGGGTTCCTATAATCCAGCCAGGGCACCAACAGCCTCTGCAGGCCCCTGAGCTAGGTGGAACGGGAGGCAGCTCCTGCTCTGGAAGGGGCAGATCTTCAGGTGGAAAAAGCAGGGCCAGAGGCAGCCAGCCCCTAGCACCACCCAGAGCACAGCACACCTGCCCCCCTAGCCCTTAGTGCTGCCTGGGACATGGCATTCCAGTGGTGATTTAAATGGCCCGGGACTCCAGCAGCCACCACTGCCACAGTAGCAGTGGTGGGAGCTGGGAGCCCTGGACCCCTTCGAATTCCCACACCCTGGGGCAATGAACTCTTATGTTCCCCCTATTGGTAGACCTGCATCCAGCCCTTTACACAGACGAGTAAGCTACATAATTGCATAACAGATAATTCCCAATACACACAGAATTAAACATCTTTCTGCCCTCCCCCCCCATATTTGCTTGTAGAATTCCACCAAGCCAAGCCCAATGTGAAAATTGTTATAGGTGTCCATGATGGTGGTATGGTGGGGGAAATCCTGGTCTAGTTAAAAATACCTTCATTCTTCATCAAAATAGTACACACATATATAAAATGTGTGTGTATTTTCTGGCTGTACAGGTCATGAGAATTCTATAAGTAAATAGGGATAGTTACTTGGTGTATTTACTTGAATGACAGTACACAGAGGGGTTCTTCCTTGCTAGTTCCAGGACAGTTCTCTGACAACTAAGTGGGGAGAGAGTGCAGGTATGCTCATATAGCTGCACCACAGATAACCATATGGATGGCTTTGCAAAACCTTATGTGTAGGGTCTTACAAAATTCATGTCCCATTTTGGTCAATTTCACAATCATAGGATTGTGAAAATCATAACTTTCATAATTTCAGCTATTTAAATCTGAATTTTGATGGTAATGTACTTGTAGGGATCCTGACCCATAAAAAGAATTGTGGAGGGGGGTCATAAGCTTATATTAGAGCAGTGGTCTCCAATCTTTTTAAGCACAAGATCACTTTTTGAATTTAAGTCAGTCCAAAATCTACCGCAAAACAAATACCCCTGTCCTGCTCCCGATCTACTGGTGGTGACCACTGTATTAGAGTGTGTTTGCAGTACCGTTATCCCCACTTCTGCACTGCTGCTTGTGGTGGTGCTGCCTTCAGAGTTGGACAGCTGGAGTGCAACAGCTGTTGCCAGAGGCAGTGCAGTAGAAAGGATGGCATGGTGTGGTCTGGTCTCCCTTACTTCTGTGCTGCTGCCTTCTTAGCTGGGTCCTCACTCAATAGCTGCCATTCTCTGGCTGCTCAGCTCTGAGGCAGCAGCACGAAATTAAAATTGTCATGGTATGGTATTACCACCCTTCTGCACTGCTGCCTGGCAGGGCTTTGCCTTCACAGCTGGGAGTCCAGACAACAGCCACCACTCTCCAGCCACCCAGCTCTGAAGGCAGCACAAAGTAAGGATGGTAATACTTCTGACTTAAAATAACTTTTGAGTCAGAACCCCCAGTTTGAAAAACACTGGTCTCCCCATGAAATCTATGTAAGTATTGGATAAAAGCACACAAAAGACCAGATTTCAGTCTCTGAAGTGTGTTGCTCAGCCATGAATTTAGTAAGACCCTACTTATATGCCAAATGCTGGTTCTGTTTAAGGGGATTTCAGATCCAGATCTTGCTTCATCTGAACCCTAAACGTTTATTCAGGGTTACATAATTGGCTGCAGTTTTGTCTCATCTCTGTCCAAAAGATATGAGTGAAACCTAGGAGATAGTTTAAGTTTGGTAGAAAAGTTCTTATCTGGAGATTTTCAGATGTTTTTCATTTTTAGTTTGTATCTGGACTCCCAATTTATCTGGACTCGGAAACTTCAGGGAGAAGAAATGGGCAGTTAAGGGGGACTGAATGGCTTTGATTTTGGTCAGTCCCTGAGATCTCGTCTGCATTGTGCCTCCCAATAAAAATTGTGTAAGGTTGTCCCCATTTCTAATCTTCACACACATTTGTCTGTGTGAACTCTGAAAATGACTAGTCATGGAGTGCCAGTCATGAAAATATTGTGGTGTTGTGCTGAGCGTGGTGGGGCAACTGCTGTACAACAATTAAATTCACTTATGCCCTCATGTCTGTGTGTGTATGCGTTAGTGAAAACACCAAAGGGCCTGATCTTGCCATGGGATCCACGAGGACTGTTGACTTCAGTGGAGTTGCTATATGCACAGTGGTCCACCTTTAAGGATATCAATGGAAATTCAGACTCCGTGGTCAGGGTTCAATATTTGCTTACATGTGAATTTAGTAAAATAAAGATGGCAAAAGATGGAATGTGATTTCTTCTTAAGCTAGAACAGGGGAAATTAACATAGTGGAATATAGCTCTTTCACTGGGTATTGAAGCGGGGGCTGTACATCAAGAAGAGGGGGAGAGGGAGAGGGAGAGAAGGCTTTCAACTTCTGTGCATGTAAAAGTTAGCAACTTTAACATACCAAACTAACGAACAATAATCCAAGAGGACACTGATCTTCACAGGAGCAGACTGGATACAATTAATTCAATATTTGATCAAACAGACTTTTATTCAGCAGAGAAAGCGTGGGACTTTTATTCAGAAATATTCTTTCACAAACATATATTATGATGCAAACTGCAATGAAATAAAAGAAAAATACAGCTATAAATTTAGAGATGACCCCCATCCCATACTCCTCTTGCAGTGTACCTGGGTAGTACAGTCTGATACTACTCAGGGCACTGATAGGATTTTGTTCTGAAGCCTTTTCCTCTTCCCTCACCCCCTGTCCCTCTCACCCTCTCTTCAAGACTATACTGCCATAGACTAAATGGCTAGTGTTAAGTGAATATATTTGACAGGAATTAAGTCTTTGGGGATTTGCAATAGGTTTTCCTCATCTTGGCGTGTGAAGATTAAGAGTGTTCTTTGACCCCAGCAGCAGTGGATGTGAGCACAGCAACTTTCAGGGCATCAGAAGTCTCAGCATAAGGAACAATCAGCAAAAGTAGACTGTGTTGAGGTAATTTTCCCACACTGTGTCATGAATTCAGCTGGCTTCTGTTCTTATGAAATCTGGGCTGCCTCTTTGTTGCTAAATCTGCCTCTTAGTTGCTAAATATCACAAAGTGTTCTTTCAGCAACAAAACTTGTTCAACCCCTTTATGTAGTAAAATAAAAATATAATCTTTGTACCTGTGTTTGAAATCTAAGTTTAAGTAAAAACACACAAGCTTTTCTTACAGGCCAAGACTGTATTTTGGAAGTTCATTTGTTTTTAGAATATCATGCAGTCAATGCCATGTGGAAGAGTTGAAGGCAAAAGGAATGTAGACAAGGGTACCAAAATGGCATATCTAATTTCTGTTGAACAATACAGATTTCCTGTTAGTTGCCATAGACATTAGTGTGTTATTTTTCTGTGTTTGGGTTGGTATCTTTTCTGGGTTTTTTTGTTTTAAAAATCCTAGATAATTCCTTTTAAAAAAAAGAGAGATGTTAGTAGAACACTGAAGTTCCATTGTTAAAATTTCAGGACGATTAATATTATTATGGTTACTAATATCTGGACCCCAACAGTCACAATGAGGCTTAGGGCTCCATTGTCGGACACTTTCTATTCCAGTGAAGTTATCCTGAACCTGCAAACATTTACAAATATGGGTGTTCCTGTAAAGTACTGCTATTAATTGCATTGATAACTATACAAATCTAAAGGTATGGAATATGTGATCAGTGGGACTATTCAGATATCAAATGTTACTCTTGTGCATAAGTGTTTGCAGGACTGGGGCCTAATTTAAATCTAGATACAACAAATGGGTGACACAAGCAAACAGAATTTTGGATTTTATCAGAAAAAAGCATGTCCTGCATCCTCCAGTGTTGGAAAAGGGGCTTCCCCATCCTGTCTTGGAAGATGTCTTCTTTTTCCTTGCCCCACATGTTTCAAGTCAAATAGGGGTGGGTTTCAGATTTTAACTCTTAGGATACTCCTACTTTATGTGTTAGAAAAGGTTTATCTTTTATCTCTACACCCTCATGGCCCCCAGGTTAAAGAAGCGGGGGGGAGGTAGATTATTCTTCTCTGTAGCCTAGTTTGATAAAGGTAGGTGGGGGAAAATGTGTGTGTCAGGGGGATGTCACCTTATTTCCTGAATCGATGAAGAAGCAACCAAAAACCTAATAATTTTTTCAGGAAACAATAATTTTTAGAAAGTGCTTATAAACTAGTACTTTTACCCACTTCATAAAATTTTTTTACATGTATAACACTTGTGAATAAATACAAGTGTAATTATTATTGGCCTTTTATACAATGTTCAGCATCTTAAAATGATAATTTAGGTTTCAATCTTTCTATAAATGAAAGTATTCTGAGTAATTTCACTTTAATTCATACACGTCTTGTTGCAGTTTCTTATGTTGATTTTTTTTTAAAAAAGAAAGCTAAATAAACTGAGAAAAACAAGCCACAAACGGAAGCAACATTAACATAGCTATTGACTTGTTATGCATTTCCTTGTTTAGTCAAGGTCAGCAGAGAAATCCTAACAGATTTGATCTCAACATTATGCTGGTGTTCTGGATAAGTGTGCCTGGATATGTGTAAACATCATGGAGAAAGATGTCACAGTGAGCCTAATTTACAATGGTGAATTGCGGCTCTGTTTTCTGGCAAATGACACCAACATGAAGTGCTATTGTAAAACTTTTAGATTTTCTGCTTTAAATTTAATAGATCATGAGTTTGAATTTACAGCGTATGGCACAACAGTGTGTGTGTGTGTGTGTGTGTGTGTGTGTGTGTATTTTCCCAGAACACCCAACTGCAGTTTTACCAATGACTATATAAAGCATATATAGTCATTGGTAAAAACTGTAACTGGGTTTTCTGGGAAAATACATCATCCAGTGCTTCCCCACTTCTTTTCTTGAAGTATTTCTTTTGTCTGTCTCCATTACACCAGCATGCAATGACACAGTGTTTCTGCACAGTGGGAGCTGGCAATCTCTGAAGACGCTTGCCAGCATAGCTTTTTAGACTGAAATCATTACAATCTTCAATAGCTACTTGGATTTGAAAAACTAGCACATTATTATTCTCAGGACTATCTGTATGTAAAAAGAGGCTATTTGCTTCTTTTCTTTTCTTTTCTTTTCTTTTCTTTTCTTTTCTTTTCTTTTCTGGCTACAAGTTTTACTTTTTCCTAACTTTATTTTGTTCAGTTCTTGTTCTCAGTTCCAATTCAGATATCTTGTTCTGTTTTGTTTTCTTTTGGCATTGTGGATTTTACATTTGGTAATGCAAACTCTCTTCCAGTGGTATCTTTATTTTGGTTGTGCTTTATTGCCTTCATGTTTAAAAAACAAATAAACATAGAAGTGCAACATATTTTACAATATGTCTTATAAGTGTTATAAGATATAGCAATAATAGAAGATCAATAATTTTGCACTATTTTAACTGCAATTGACTTATACAGCTTAAAAAAGAAATAGATCCATTATATCACTGAGAACATATATTTCATACATTTTCTGATTGTGTAACTAATAGCATGGCTCTGTTCTTTGTTTGTGTATTTAAATTTGTGCAAATCAAAAGAACTTTAAGGAGAGCCATATTATAGAACATATGGGAAATAAAATATATTGTAATAGATACAAAACATACTGTAAGTTCTATGCTGCTGCTTATCCTGCAAAGAGCTTGGTGCTCACTCAGAGACCATTGAAACTAATTGGACTCCACACATTTAGAGAGGCCCACCCACTTACAGTTCATTGCAAGATCATAGACTATATGCGTAACTGTGACAGGTCTGATATTCACAGGTGCTGAGTCCTGCAACTCTCGTTGACTTTAGTTGGAGTTTTATCTGCTCAGTGCCTCTGAAAATCAGGACCACAACTTCTGTACATTCCCTGCATAGAATTAATCAAAATTAGCATGCAATTAATTATTTTGCCCAGACCCTATGTGTAACGGGTGTGCCTTTTTTATGAGAAAACTGCTTTCCTTACACAGACTGTAGTAATCACCAATGGGTTTTGAAGATAGGGACATCTGTTTGTGCACTGATGCTTGCAGTCATGGCTTTTGAATGCTAAACTTCTACTGCAATTTTCAGAGTATTAGCGTACATTTTTAGTTCTGCATTCTCTGAGGCTAGTCACACATTCTTTAAATAGAAGTTACAACATAAATGCTTCCTTTCAATAGTGATTTTGCACTGTGCTCTCTTTGGATTTAGTTGATCAAAACTCAACATTGACAATGAAAATTATTACAAAAGGTGTAGCATACTGTCTAGTATAAATCTTTTCTACAGTTAAAATATATTTAATTCATATGTGTTCCAAAGACTTCAAAATGCCTGTAAAGTAACTTTTCTTCTTTTGCTGATAGATAGACTCTAGATTTTGTGCTCTCACATCCAATCTGATGTTTTAGAATTTATATTTAAACTTTGGCAGAACAAAGTGCTTTTCCAATTATTTCAATTATTTTTATTGACAAGTTGAACTGGATACATCTATGGCTCATGTACAGCTTCAAACATTTTAAAATATGCAAAGCTTAGTCAATTTAATTCATATATTGCTGTTCCATTTGTTTAGCAAAAGGAATACACATACATGACAGCTCTTTCAATCCTTGCCTGATTCTCCAAATACTTAAACAGCATAACTTTTCTCATGGGAGTAGTTTCTTGAATTCAATGGGTCATTGGCTTCTGTGGGACAAGCCACGTGAGAAAAATTACTACTCAGTTTCTTAAGTGTCTGTGGGCAAAACTTCTATTGACTTTAGTGAGTTTTGTCGAGATGAGAGTAAGAAAAGTTTTCTTTTCTTGTCTCTGCAGATCCACTAATGGAGGTGAGGAGCTGAAAAGACTGTGAGGTGGAAAGGGTGTGCAGATAGACTTGGTAGCATTCTGTGCACACCTTGACTAAGTTTTATGGGGTTTTTTGGGCTGGGGGGGAGGGGTTGGTCCATTGTGAGTAGTCTGGTGTGATTGAGTGCATTCAGTGGTTATGGTTAGTGGGTCCATGAACCTTGTAGATCAAATTGATTTAGGGAGTGCAGTGCCTTCAACTCCAGTGATCAGGTTGCTGGGTCTCAGGTGGGAGGGTGAAGTCTAAAAAATGTACTAACATTCCCTGATATCTTACTGAATGGTATCAGCTTTGTGAGCTCACTAAAAGAGCAATTCTGCAGCCTACCAAATAGTGAAGGAAGCTGGCCTGGGAGTCCTGGGGACAGACAAAAGGAAGAGTAAGGCAAGCAGGGGAATGTTCTTGAGGAGGGTGAGGTGTGTGTACCAAAGCTGTATCTGCAGGCTAGGACCATGAGCTATGTCTGTGTGGGACTGGGGGAAGCAAAGGGATGGAAGGCTGTATGGGGAGGGTGTTACAAGATTAGGATGAATGTCTTTTGTGAGGCAGAGGTTGTGACTAAAATCAGGGGTTGGTAAGAAGGCTGTAGAAGAGAGTTTAGGTGGTAAAGTTTAGGGGTGGGAATCTGGGGCTATGGGACAGGGTTGTGGAGTTTGAGGAGAGGAGGGTCTGTCAGTGGGATGGGAAGAGGGTTTCGAGGCTGGTATCAGGGGTGTGTAAAAGGGTTGGGAGTGGGACTTATGAGATCAGATTCTCTGAGCCATGAAGTTTAATTGCTGGGTGAGTTTTGTGCTTTTCTGTGCCATCTCCCCCTGTCCCCAGCTCCATGTTAGCACCCGCTGGTGGCTGGTCTGGGCTGTTTGCTTCGGCCAACAGCCTGGGACTGAGAACGCAAACCCATATTGCCTCAGGTGTTTACTAAGAGACAACGTTGGAGTCCAGGTCTGGCAGTAGCAAGGCCATTATTGCTCAGGCTACCACCACCACCCTTTCTCCTTAAACCAACACTCCCCCATAGTCAGGTCCCCAACATCTCCCCTTCCCCATAGCAGCCTGGAGCAAATTAGAGTCCTCAGCATCCCCACTCCCCTGTGGGCCGCATATTGGATCCTAGTTAGATCCTTGTGAGACATCTAAGGGTGGATCCTCAGCGGAGGCTAAGGAAGACTGAGGATCGTCATGGGCAAAGTTGATTTTAAGATCCTGAGGCTAGCTGAGGTGTTACCCGCACAAATTTCTCTATCTCTTCCACACTTTAGGGACACATGCCTTTACCCAGTTCCTAGGGCTCAAGGTGCAACCTGTTCATTTAAACACCACCTTTACCCAATTCCTAGGGCTCAGGGCATAACTTCCTGCGGGTTTGCAGGATCTTTTGCCACTGAAAGACCCTTACACAGTAATATTCTTATTCTCTATTTATTGACAATTCCCAAGCAAGCAGAATACACATACTAAGCATACAGTGTTACGCCCACTAATCCTGATAAAGGCAGGCAGACTTCCCCTGTTGGCCAGGCAAGGTCAGCCTCTCTGGATCTTAGCTGCTGCACGTCATGGTCATGTAGAGGAGTCCTGGCAGCTCTGGTCTTAGGCTGTGTCTTGGAGGTGAGTTCTTCTTCCAGGTCTTCCCTCCTTCTTCTTGATGTGCCTTTCTTCCTTTCCCTTTTCCTTCTTTCTTCTTCCTCTCCTTTTTTTTTCTTCTTCTTCTTCCAGGACCCCAGTTTATATAGTGAAACTTGAGTCCTGCTTAGCTATACCTTAACCAGTTATTTCAGTATAATTTTACTAATCAATCATAACATACTGTAACAGAATTAGCTAACCCCACCACCTTAGTTGATTTACACCTAGCAAAATTAATTATATAACAGATAGAAATAGTTACAAACCAGACAGAGATCACACAGACATACAAGAGGAAAGTGATGACAATAATCATAGAACGAGGATTCCACAACCTCAACTATTGATAAGCAGTTTCTTGCCAGATGAAATAATGTTAACTAAGTTTTCTCTACCCATCTTGATATCTGTTTCTTTTTCTGGTGACAGTGGGTGCCATTAGGACAAGGTCTCCTTCTCACAGCCTGGTGTGACACTATATTAATGCAATTTAGATGTAATGTGAGTATGTGACTCCAGGCTTTACAGCTAATGGTTGCTGCTCTTCAGTCTGGCTGCAGAAGACTTTAGTTTAGGCCTACCAATATAGCTATAGGCCTTCTAATATGGTGACAGAAAAAACATATTATTACACTACCATGATCTGTGGCGGGGATGGACACCTCCAATACCACGCTGCCTCTGGTGTTGCAACAGGAGGAGAAGAACTACTAGACAAGAACACGATCTTTCCAATTTTGATGTAAGTAGGGCTTCTCCTCCCTTTTCTCCCTCACTTGTGGTGCTCTTACCAGTGATTATTACAGTTTTTGGGCTATGGTAACAGCTCTCTTTAGAGTTGCCTTGCACCGAAACTGTCAGGAGAAAATAATCCTCTCCCTCTGGTTTTGTATTGTTCTCCCACGCAGAGGCTTTGGTAGAGGATATGGATTGTTCTAAGAACAATACCTGAAAATTACTGTGGATTGAAATAAACCTATTGATAGAGTTTAGTCATAGTGATAGTCTTCGGAACAGAGTGAAAGTTTGGGATGATGTAACTTGTCTATCACAGGTAAAGGCTCCAGGTAAAGGCTCCAGTATGTGACTTTTAAATCTGCTAACAATGATCTCCATTTGCCATCTCTGATACCAAATGTATCCATCTGTGATGTCCAGAATAGAATAGCTGTTTTGTTGTTGGGCATCAATTTGAACACTTCAGGATATTGTTTCTGTCATTTAATTTAAAAAACCCAGAGGCATCTTCATCAGCTAAAATTAATGTACAGAAGCTTTCCTGTTTGTATTTATAATCTTTAAAATTACTTGGTTAGTCCTCATATTTATTTTAATTTGTCCAAGCTTAATGGAAGGGAGCATAAAACTTTCCTGTGAAAATAATAAATGTATGACAACAGTTTCATTTTTCCATGGTACAGAAATAGTCACTTGTGTAAAAAAAAAATTAAGTTGTGTATATTGGCACCTTCTTGAAGCCCATCTTGGGCCTCTGCTTCTACATGTGGCAGTCTCATCTTTCACATGTGTGCTTATGTTGTATTTTTCATGTACTTCTATGACATGTCTAGTTTTGAAAATTTAGCCCTTCATCCTTCAGAGATCAGTGGTACTGCTTGTGTAGCAAGGTATCATTAGGCTATGCCTAAGGCTGGTAAATTGGGCTAATGTTGAGTGCTGAGATAAGGAAAGAAAAGTTGCCTTTGAGAATAATCTGATTATTTGTTATTGGTTATTAATATTTCATGACTAATGACTCCAGCACCAAAAGAGTACCTTTTGTTATCTCTTAAGCAATGTCTACACTGCATGCTTATTTCAAAATAACTCATGTTATTTCGAAATAACAGAGTGCACGTCTACACAGCAAGCCTGTTATTTCAACAGGTTGGGCTTCTTACTCCAACTTCTGTAACTCTCATTTCACAAGGAGTTAAGGGAAGTCGAAGGAAGACTGTTCTTTCTTCAACTTCCTGCTGTGTAGACAGCACCAAAAGTCAAGTTAAGGTACTTCAACTTCAGGTATGCAATTAACATAGCTGAAGTTGTGTATCTTAACTCGACTTTAGCCCACAGTGTAGACATCACCTTAGTGACAGAATAATATAACAACATTTAGTAAAATCCATACAGTACTTTCTTAGCAGTTCATAACTACCCAATATTAACCCACTGGGTTCCCCAGAACCCTTAATGAATAGGCACAGAAACAAAGAATTCCGTGATCAGTTTCTTGCTTTACTGTAGAAATCTTTCTGGGTTTAAAACTTTATTTTCTTGTATTTGGTAGAGATCTCCAAAAAAGGAAAATCTCAGCCATAATAGCAAATATTGTGTTCAAATAGGAGGTGGTCCTAATAAAGGACATTAAGCTTTAAATTGAGAGAATTAAAACACAATACCAAAGCATTTGGTTTTAGGATTTCACCCAAAACAATGTTCACACTCTAATGCATTAATTGGAATTTTATGATAAAATAAAATAACAACATTCATTTCCTCTTCTACAATATGACATTTTGAATTGAACATATGTTTTGATACAGATTCCAAGTATTTTTAAGTTATTTTAAGTCTCCAGCTATCAGTGAAATCAATGAAATTGTCATGAACTATATCTAGGTTCCAGTGGAGGATAAGAGATTTTGAAGACCTTGTCTAGAGCTGATCCAATTCCTGTTGCAGCCAATGGGAATATTTCTATTAATTGCAGCAAAGGAGTTAGATTAGGAAGGGTAGTTTTCTGTTAAAATACAGACACCTGGCCAACAATGCCATATTTGAATATGACATTTAATGACTTCAACATGGTATTGTAGTGTAGTTCAAATATAATTTTCTTAGCTTTTTAAAAATTAAAGATACATATTTCTGACATGTAGGTATTGAAACAAGTGCGAGTTCACACACAGAGAATATATAAACATATGAAAAGGAGATGGACAAATAAATTAAACTAGGTCTGCTGTAATCCAAAATTCTAAAGCTGCATTTTGGGAGCACATTTTTGGCACCACTGAAGTCAATGGGTTTTATTCATAATTTTTACTAGCTAGGCCCTTCACATCCTGAGAGACTAACCATAGTTTAAAACAAAAGTCCTGAGTCAAAGACTCTTTTAATTCACATTAGCTGAGTTTCATTTTGGAGGGAGAAAAGTTAATGATTTTGAAGACAGAAGAATCTGAATTCTGCCAATATGTGTGAGAGCTCAGAAGCACCGCATAAACCTCAGATATAAATGAATATTCTGTTAGTTTTACAATACTTCATATTCAAGGATGCGCTCGGAGAAAAAGGTCTGGAAAGGGAAAAAGGAGAAATCTACTTTACGTTATTCTCTAGCTTATTCTAAGCAAATTAAGAGACTTAGAAAGACTTCTCTCTCTCCCTATCCGTCTGACACCACAGGAGAAAACATTATCTTGCACATTTTACCTGTGATAATCATAGGTAAATACAAGACAAAATTTTTATCTCCTTGGAGAGGAGTGTAAGTGTATTCATCCTTATTCAAATACAGGATGTCAGCTCAAAAATCTGAGGAAATAGTGTGAATGTGGGGAAGTACATTTAATTTTGAAATGGATAACATCATCAAAAGGGAGAATCAGCCAAAAAGTTGGACTTTTTTTAAAAACTCAGACAGAGTGTCAGGTATTTTTCCTCATTGTTGCAGGCAAGAGTAAGTCTGAGGTCTGACACTGGGTTCTCAAAGTACAAAGACATACCACACAGGTATCTGTCAAACAGAAGCAGTTTATTTCCTGACAGCTATCAGCTGTGCCCCTTAACTAAAAGAACAACATGATAGGAAAAGCGGCATTTCTTACATCCCTTCTGCTACCAGGGAATCCATTTCGGCTGCGGATGAAGTGGGAGACTGTCTCAGCTTCCGAGGTGCTGGTACCCAAAGCCCATTGGTGAGGTCCAAATTGCTGTGCTCTGGTGCAGCTTTAAATACTGCGTCTCTACGTTGTTTGTGGCAGTTTGGAAATGTCCGGGGGTTACTCATTGCTTGTTACAGTATGGCTCAGCTGTACTGCTTGTCCTTTGACTTTGTTTACATGATCACTACATTGATAGGTAAACAAGATGTTATGTTCCCGCCCTTATCTACAGTTTGTTCTTGCTACAATGGCGTATGTTCCTAGAGGTTTGCTTCTGGCGCATCAGTAGCAGGGAAGGGGGGGGATGGCAAAAGGGGGGGAATGCAGGCCTCACCACCCCTATACCTCACACGTACAGAGTTCTTCCGCAATTGACCCCTATATTCATAAGGAGTTATGGCTAAGATTTCTAGGTACACTGACATTTTAATTGGTAGATTAGCTATTTAGAGCTAGAGTGTATTAAGAAATTAAACAAAAGTGTCTCACTCCTGTCTCATTTTTCTTCTTGTGTTATGCAGAAAGGAGGAAGAAAAACACTAATAGGGTACTTCAACCTCAGTCATATATCGAGTGTTACTCCAAATAGCAGAAACCGTTTGCTTTCAGATGTTTGGATAGTTTCCCAGAGCATCATAATTAGTGTCTCTGTTTATCTTGCTTTATCAAAACTTGGAATTTGAAGCAATTTCCAATAATTCCGCTTTTAGGTTAGCATGGCAAAATCTATTATTCTAAAGCTGCATGCCATATCCAAACCCAGTCAGTGCTGGGTAAGTACTTTGAATGATGACAGATCAGAGAAGATGGGTCTGAATGCATAATTACAGTAACCGGTTTTTAATATTACGTGATAAAGCTATGCACATGTAAGTAAGAAAACACATTTGATAAAACAAGGTTTTTTAATAAATGGAAATGAACTATAACTAGTTACAAATGCTTGTGAACTTCCTCTCTCTTCCTGAATGTCACTGTTTCAGATTGTCTTGGCAGCCTCATGTATGGTGTTTACTTCATGCATAATGATTTCCTTTCCCCCCGATTCCTTGAACAGTTTTGCCTTTTCAACTAGTTACTGTTACCACCATTTAATAAGAAGGCTTTTTCTTGGCTTTCTAATCGAAAACTTGCTTTTATCTTTCTTCATAAAAGAATTGAAATGGCTTTTTTCAGGTCTCTGTGGCCTCCAGGGAGATAAGGACCCTGCGGTTAACAGGATGAGAGATTTTTGTTTAGAAATTTTTATTTAGACAATGAAAAATGACCTCTGTAAACTCAAAGCTATCTTATTTTGGGGCTTTAGGCTTCTGGCAGATAAATCAATTGGGCCCTTGGGACTGTAAAGGAAAAACCTTTGCAGTAACTATGTCAGGGCAACACAATAGATTTGTTGTGAGGATGCAGTTATGCTGAAGATAGAATACACTTAAAATATATATAATTTTATTTTCTATTAAATATTCAGGATCTAGATACTATGGTTTTCAGCTGCTCTGAGTAAATGTTTATTTCTGTGAAATGAACTGGAGAAAGGCCCTGGTTTATTTATTTATTTATCTAGCTATCAAAACAGGGTAGACAACAGTTAAATGTTAAAAATCAAAGTCAAGCATTTATTTATAAAATGTTATGCCCTGTGTTGCTCTTGTGAATAAACATCATTTCTGAGTGATCGCTATTCTTCATCTTCCAAATACAAGGGCTTCAGATGTGGATCTTTTTTCATAAATGATTTAATTGTTGTCTGGCTCATGCTGTGGCTTCTCTAAAATATGCTTTAGCAGATTTCCATAACAGTTTCACACCTGTATGTAACCTCAAGGAACTTTGCAAGTCCTCGCAGCATGAATTTGCACTACATGTTTGCTCTCTAAAGAACAAGTGTTGCACTTTCCGGTGTGTTCTCTACCTGTGTCATGGAGCGTGCAGACGCAGAGTGAAAAGTTATGCAGAAATAAATTGCAGATTTGACAAGGAAGCAAATGAGGAGACAGATGTTTAACTAAAATGCATTGATGTGCAATAGCTAGCAATTTGGTGGGTGTTGAGCAACACAATTAAGAGACACCAGTGAAGACTTTTAAGTTTTTTTATTTAAAATGAAATTACCATATTAGATTGTGATGCAAAGCAAGGAAAGGGAGATAAACATATGTTGAGGTATCTGACTGCATCTTTGTAGCTGTGAGGCAGAGTTTGCCCAATACACACCAGTCCCAATCCCCTTAGTAGGTGTTGATCCTGACCAGAAAAGTATGTTCTGCTGACTCCCAAAAGCAAGTAACCTATGAACCTGCTTGGACAGAGATATACATGGCTTTCTGGCCAGCAGAGTATCTAGTGTATGGTCTTTGGCAGGAACTCTAGGAACAGACAAATGTAGGGACAAGGCTTGAACTAATCTTATACCTAATAATTGTTTTGTTTGTTAATAAAGCCAAGCCAAAAAAAGGGGGTATGTTTGGACTTTATATACTGCATGGATGGTTTGGGAAGAGCTGATTGGGACTGATACCTATCCACATTCCAATGCACATTGATTTTTCCAGTATTTGGAAGTGGTTCTACTAAGGAATTCCAGTTATACCTTCCTTTTTTTTTTAAAAGGAGAACACCCACTTTTAAAGAGAAATTAACCGGAGTCTTAAGTTTCATATCATAGTACCATTGCTTACTTGGATGCTGTAAGTCTGATCGCTTTGCAATTAAAGCATTTGATAAACAATTGAAAATTGGACCACATAAGATATTATTGAAAAGTGCATTTAGCATTTCTCATATGGTGACCAGTTCAGTGTTCCCTCTAAGCTGCAAGGCAACACAGCTTCACAGATTATTAATCAGCCCCGCCCAGTCAGTCAGCTCCTGCATGGAGCCCTGAGCCTCTGACTGGGCAGGGCTGATTAATCACCTGTGAAGCTGTGTGGCCACATAGCTTAGGGAACACAGGCAACCAGTATTGATGCTGAAAGAAGTAATTGAGTACTTTAAGGTGAAAAAAACCTTTAAGAGAAAGTTTTATGTTTTCTCAAAATTGCAAATATTAGGGTGGAAATTCAAAATTAAATTTACACTGTACAAAAAATGCAATCAAGTATTAGGTAACATGGGATTGCACTGTGAAAAGCAACCAGATCATTTTACTTTTTGCCCTGTTCACTGCCAACATTCCGTCCTGCACCCCTTTCACTCCTTGTGTGTAAGATGAGAAATATCTGAAGTAAGTTTCATAGAATCATAGAGCTGGAAAAGACCTCAGAAGATCATCAAGTCCAGCCCCCTGCTCTAGGCAGGACCAATCCCAACTAAATCAACCCAACCAGGGCTTTGTCAGGCCGAGACTTAAACACCTTTAGGGATGGAGACTCCACTACTTCCCTAGGTAACCCATTCCAGTGCTTCACCACTCTCCTAGTTTTTCCTAATATCCAACCTGGACCTCTCCCACCACAACTTGAGACCATTGCTCCTTGTTCTGCCATCTGTCACCACTGAGAACAGCCTTTCTCCATCCTCTTTGGAAGCTCCCTTCAGGAAGTTGAAGGCTGCTTTCAAATCCCCCCTCACTCTTCGCTTCAGTAAGTTTCCATACTGACTTCAAAAAATGTAAAGCCAGTGAGTTTGCATATTTGTTTTGCTGACATCAAGGAACTCTGGGGCACAAACAGAGTTCATGACTTTGGTTTTGTAAATACATGCCTGTAATATATAGCAGTGAATTCTTTGCCACTTAGCTCGTCTGGCACAGTTTTTTGTTCCTGCCTCTAAATGGTTAATAATACAGTGGGCTACAATCTCTGCTGGTGTAACTCTATTGATTTCTATTCAAAGACCTCAGTTTTTTTAAGCATTAAAGAATTTAGCCTTGCCACGCTGAGGGAGACTATTATTATACATTAATTCAAATAATTATTATTGCCTTGTTTTACAGAGTGTTATGCTTCAACAGAGTGTTGAAATCTTTGATTTTTTGTCAGGACCAAGAACAGAACCCATCTCTCCAATGTCTCAGCCACAAAACCATGTGCTATGGGATGGAGAGCACAGAAAATATTAGTTTAAGCAAGACAGTTTCTGGAATGTAAGTGTGTGCCTACACTCCGGTGCTAGCTCAAAATAAGCTACACAATTTGAGCTATGCAAATTGCATAGCTTATTCTGAGCTTATTTCAAAACAGACCTCTATTTCAACAAATCTCTTAATCCTCATAGAATGAGGTTTACCGGGATGTTGGAATAGCAAGCCCGTTATTTTGATTGCATTTTGAAATAACGGTCATGCTGTGAAGATGCAGAAAACACTATTTTGGGATACTGGATGTATCCTGAAATAGCGCCCGCTGTCTAGACATACTAAGAGACAGAGATCTGAAGAGCCCTGCTCAGGCTTTGTAGATTGACTCTTTTGGAGTCTGAGGGCTGGATTCTTAGTTTCACTGCTACCCCTCTGGCTGTTTTCAAGGGTTTTTTAAGTGGACTAAATTACATTGACACCCACTTTAATGCCCCTTTTCCATATTAAAACAATATAAAGGGACCTTAGTGTAAATCAAAAGCAGGCCTTTGGACTCCATAGGAATCAATGTGCAGAGCCTTGCTTATTCTTGGAATTTTGACATAACAACCAAAGAGGGATATTTCGCATAGAGCCCTGTTACTGAAGCACCAATGATTCCTAGCATTAATTGCTGGTGAGAATATGCCTGCTAAGATGCACTGACCTAGTGACTGCATTAAGCAAAAATAAAAATACAGTGAATAGTGTGAGGGAGACAGCAAATCATTTCCTTGGCAGATTTTATACATAAGCAATGTATACTGTAATAAAAACAGAGGGTTTTTTTCCATCTGAGCATTTAACTTTCTCATGAAACCTCAGTTTTGTCTGAACTGGGCCCACATGCTGGTTCATGTCCACATAACTCATCCTTTACAGTCATAGACTGATGTGACACAGGATAATAGAAAGTGATGCATTGCCTGAATTTAAAGGAACATGGACTATTTCTGGGCTTGCTGTGCAGTATGAGATCTGTATCAGATTTGAAGCAAAGCTAACCAAGCAGACAGACCAGTAAGATATCTACAGCTTCTATTAATCAGTATATACTATGTTGTTCCCCCCTACCATCTAATTCTATTTGCCTGGTACATTTTGAAGCTAAGACACATACACAGGTAACCTCAGCAACCACTTAAAGTGTTTCTCACTTAATTGTTCTTGCATTAATATCATTCTTCTCAGTCTATTTGGCGGTAAATAACTAATATGAATAGATAGTACTAAAATAGAGATGTACCTTGGATTTAGTTTTATTTAGGCCTATCAATCAATTAAAACAATTAATCACAATTAAATGCACTGGTGATCAGTAGAATCATAGAATACTAGAACTTGAAGAAATCTCGAGAGATCATCAAGTCCAGTCCCCTGCCCTTACAGCAGGACCAAGCACTGTCTAGATCATCCCTGATAGATGTCTGTCTAACAGACAGTAATAGAATACCAATTATTTAAACACTTTTGGATGTTTTGTACATTTTCAAATATATTGATTTAAATTGCAACACTGAATACAAAATATACAGTGCTCATTTTATATTTATATTTGATTACAAATACTTGCACTATAAAAAGCAGAAGAAATAATCTTTTCCATTTCACATTGTACTGCAATACTGTGATACAATCTCTTTATCCTGAAAGTTGAACTTACAAATGTTGAATTATGCACAAAAATAACTCCACTCAAAAATAAAACAATGTAAAACTTTAGAGCCTACAAGTCCCCTGAATGAACAGGCATTCATAAGACATTACTGTAGACAGCATCACAAGATATTTGTGTGCCAGATGCACTAAAGATTCATTCATGCTTCAACCACCATTCCAAAGACATGTGTCCATGCTGCTAATGGGTTCTGTGTGATAGCTATCCAAAGTAGAGCCACAAGAAGAAGGTTGATTTTAGTTTTTGGTGGTTCAGTTTCTGTAGTTTCCACATTAGTGTTGCTTTTTTTAGACTTCTGAAAGCATGCTCCACACCTCATCTCTCACAGATTTTGAATGGCACTTCAGGTTCTTAAGTTTTGGGTCAAGTACTGTAACTATTTTTAGAAATCTCACATTGGTATCTTCTTTGTGTTTTGTCAAATCTGTTGTAAAAGTGTTCTTAAAATATTCTTAAAATTAACATGTGTCGGGTCATCATCCAAGACTGCTATAACATGAAATATATGGCAGAATGTGGGTAAACAGGAGACATACAATTCTCCCTGAAGGAGTTCAGTTACAAATTGAATTAACACATTACTTTTTAATGAGCATCCTCAGCATGGTAGCATGTCTGCAATGGATGCCAAAACTTGAAGGGGCATTTGAAGGTATAGCATAAATGACACGTAAATACCTTGCAGTGCCAGCTTAAAAAATGGCATGCAAATGCCTGTTCTTGCTTTCTGGTGACATTATAATAGGAAACAGGGAGCATTATTTCCCCTAAATGTAAACAAACATGTTTTGTCTTAGTGATTGGCTGAACAAGAAGTAGATCTGAGAGGACTTATAGCTCTAAAGTTTTACATTGTTTTGTGTTTGATTGCAGTGAGGAAACAAAATAAATCTACATTTGTAAGTTACACATTCATGAAGAAGAGATTGCACTACAGTACTTGTATAAGGTGAATTGAAAAATGCTATTTCTATTGTTTCTTTTTTTAAGTGCAAATATTTGTAATAAAATAATATTAAGTGAGCACTGTATACTTTGTATTCTGTGTTGTAACTGAAATTAATATATTTGAAAAAGGAGAAAAGCAACCAAAGTATTTAATAAATAAGTTGGCATTTTATTATTTTTAGTGTGATTAATCATGATTTATCTTGTTGAATTAATCAATCAACAGCCCTAGTTTTACTATTTGTGTTAGTGGACACTTTCTGTTTCTTCTGTGCTTACAGTGCTTTTCTTTTGACATTACATTCATAATCACTGGTAGGGAGATGTCACAACACAAAATTCATGCAAAACCAACATAGCTATTGGCATGGGATATGGCTCAGTGGTTTAAGCATGTGTTTTAAAATGAGGAGAGTATCTTGAACCATGGATTCAAATCTTGTCAGGGTCAATTCAATACTTCATCATTGAAAGGTAGATTGCTGCACTTTACTGGGGTCGTCATTTAGACAAGACCTTAAAAAATGAGGTTTATGTTCTTTATGGTGTGCATGAACATTAATGAGCCTATGACATTTAGGCTATGTCTTCACTGCAGAGCTTTTCTGGGATACTGGAGGTATCTTCGAAAAGGTATGCCGTGTCCAAGGAACCTGTCTGCTTTTTCAGAACAGTTTCTGAAAAAGCGGACACATTCCTTCAGCATCCCTGTATTCCTTATTGTATGAGGAAAAAGGGATGTTCCAAAAGAGCAGGTTTTTCCAAAATTTGGCCCCATGTAGACGGGGTAAATTTCAGAAAAGCCTCTTCCGAAAAAAAAGCGGAAAAAGATACACAAATTGCGGTTCACAATTTGCATATCTTTTTCTGACTTTTCTTTTCAGTCTAGACATAGCCTTAGAGTAAGGTTTTCAGTGCTGTCCTTAGCCTCTTAATCTGGATCATATATGAAGGGATGGATGGACACCCACTTCTAGCCTTTAGAAATAGAGTTAATGTCAAATACAACTGAGGTTAAAAGCTGGGTTTTTTGCACCACTATTTCTGATAAATCAACACTTACTTATGTAATAACACTATATTATCCTTGCTTAGTCGGTCTCAGCTGAAAGTCCATGTCATAATTAATAATGGCCTGAGTGCAAAATATTTCAATAAACTGAACAGGTTTCACAAATTCTCTTTATTTTTTAAAAACAAATTGCTATTGACTCTCTTACTCCAATCTTGATTTTGGTTATCCTGTAAATCTCTTGACGGAAATACCTTTGGGTACAAAAGCATTCTTTAGAAGTTTATATATATATACATATATATATAGATAGGCTTGTCACAGTACCAAATTAATGCCATTAAGTAATTTCATACTACGTCCCGCAACCATGAAATAATCTTTTATTATGTCATAGCAGTTTTTAAAAAGATTTTCATAGCAAAGTACTTTTTGTTTAAAACATTCTCTTTCCATATTGTTTCCAACAAGAAATTGGCAAGATAACCAAAATCAAAATGGGAACCAGAAAGTTAGTAGCTACTCATTTTAATAGCAGAAGTTGAGAGAGCTGAAATATTCTGCAACAGTGTTGACACTAAAGGCGTGTCTACACTCAAGAGAAGATCAACCCTCTGGAGGTTGATCATCTAGCGTTAGATTTAGCAGGTCTTTTGTAGATCCCCAAATCGAATGCCAGCGTCCTGTACTCCTCTTTTTGTGAGGAGTAAGGGAAGCCGATGGCAGCCTGTGCTGCCATTGGCCTCCTGCAGTGTAGATGCTGTGGTGGCTCCACTTAAGGTAAGCTGAATCCAACTATGCATTTTGTATGGCTGGATGGCCTACCTTAATATGACCTGCCTGGCTTAGTGCTGACCATGCCTAATCTACTTAATGAGACTGACCCAGCAGAGGCAACATAGTGCCATAACACAAGTATACTTGGAATTATCCGGCATATAGGACAGGCTTTGTATGTTTATAATTTTTTTTATAGAACAGGACTTCTTATTTAAAAAAATCACAAGAATGCTTTTTTTCCAATGGCATTTCTATGCTACTACATATGTTGCAACATTTCATTTGATATAGAAGACTTCTACAAGTAGTGATGAGAACTCCTTTATGTGGGGCTGCCTCTAAAGAGCCTTCGGAAACTCCAACTGGTCCAGAATGCTGCTGCTTGAGTTTTGACTAATACCCGTTATACGGAGCACATTATGCCAGTGCTCTGGCAGCTGCACTGGCTTCCAGTATGTTTCCAGGCACAATTTAAGGTCTTGGTTATGACCTATAAAGCCCTAAACAGGCTGGGTCTGGGGTATCTGAAGGACTGTCTTCTCCCATATGAACCTGCCTGGGGATTGAAGTCAACTGGGGAGGCTCTGCTCAGTGTTCCTCCACTTATGAAGGTAAGATTAACATCAATGCGGAACAGGGCCTTCTCAGCTTTTGCTCCCAGGCTGTAGAATTCTCTTTCTTGGGATATTCACATGGCGCCAACACTAGCATTGTTTCAGCATCAGGCTAAAGCCACTCTTTTTACTCGTGCTTTTATTGGTATTTGAGTCTATATGTGTATGTTCCTCTTCTCAATATTTTTTAGCAGGTTTTATATCCCTCTGGGGTCTCGTATTTTAAATTTTTATATATATGTGTATTGTGTTTAAAAATTTTTGTAAGCCACCTTGAATATTTTAAATAGAGAGGTGGGATAAAAAAAATTTAAATAAATAAATAAATACTTCTCAAACCATCTGAGCATATTCAAAAGGAAGGTAATCCTCTCAGGCAGGAAATTTTTCTCTAAGGTTTGAAATCCTAACCTGGTAAATACTATCACCAGGGGACTCCCCCCCACATTCTGTGGGGAGACCCCATGGATACTCATATCTTCAAAGGATGATCTGTTAAAAAATGTAGCAGTCTTCAAAGTGGGGACACCATCCTCCGCAATATGAAGCACTTTAAAGTGGGAGCCCACCAGCAGTATGAAATCTGAGAGGAAGAACTCCCAGAGCTCCATGAAAATTTCTGAGAGTTAGTTCTCCTTCTTTAACACGCATTAGGGTATTTTTTTTCCTCTTAAAAGGATCCTGTCATGCACTATGTACATTTATAATTATTGAAAGGATCTTATTTAACAAGAATCTTTCCAACAGTTACAATTTTTTGATGAAAGTAAAGAATGATACAGGAAACAATATGACTTTATTTTCCATTTTTCAAAATTCAACTGATATCCAGGCAATCTAATATTACTACTTAGTTCATGGATAGTTCTTTTCACCTTCAGCCATCTTCAAACAGTTAACTGGAGAAATTGAGGCTCAGTGAGGCCAAGTAATCTGCCCAAGAAATAAAGATTATTTTTACTATGTCACTGAGGGCATAATGCTTTCAAAGCAGATTCTTGCTCTGATCAGTTTACAGTTTACACATTGAGTATTTTGAGCCCTAACAAAAGGCTCAATATAAGGAAAACTCTATATATTTCTAAATGTGTGTATGCATCCAATACATATACTGTGCATGTGTATATATTTATAAAGTGTCAGAGTATCTTACACAAAGTGTATTTATCTTGCAAGATAGAAGAAAAGGAAAACTGAGGCATGGAGCTATTATGTGATTTGCTCAAAGTTACACAGGAAGTCTGTGACAAAGCTAATTAATGAAGCCAATTCTCCTGAGTCTCCATACAGTGCCTTTTCTACAAAACCATACTCCTTATTTTATACATCAGAAATGTGTACTACAGAAATAGACGAATCACCATACTAGCTCACAGTCTAAAATAGTGTCTGCCTCCAGAAGTATCCAGAGAAAGGTGAAATAAACACTTTATGTGCATCAACCAATAATGCCATGCCATACATATAGAGGAGAAAAATCTTGATTCCTTACAGGTTGTCAGTTTATATCTTGAACGGTGAATTTTCGTTAGTATAAGATTTTGACTTGTTGCAGACATGTTAAGAGTAATTTAACTTTACCGCAAGGGATGAAAATATCATAGCCCCTTCCAAGTGTCTAGTATTATCTCTTCTTTTGCTGTGTCATATGGTGTGTAATTTTTTCAGCAGTGCAAGTTCGGAATCTTTAGTATTTTGTCCTTTGTATTATTTAATATAGTCAATTAGATTTCCTATTCCTAAAAGATCAGTGAAAAAAATATGATGCTTTGTGACAGATGTGCAATATTCCCTCATACGGAGGGGAAAGGATTCTACCTGCATCTGACAAATTGCTTTACACTGTTCTAATGCTGTTATGTTTAGATAGTTGCCACTTTTTCTAAATAAAGAAAATTGGAGTGGTACCTCCTGTTTTAAAGTTACACAGATATATCCAGTGACGGTTAGCCTGACACCAGTAAACAAACTTATCCTATTCCACAAACTAAAACCATATTTTGCTACAAAATCTTGGTAGTTCCATGTACATATACATCATCAAAAACTGGTAAATTCACTTATCACATGTCAGGAGAGGAAGCAAATAGACAAGTTCAGGGATATTTTGAAAATGCTTCCTCCTATTAAGAGATCTGGCATTCAGTCTCCCCACCAACATATTACTAACAATATTTTTCTCTAAAGTTTCAGGGTGTAGCCACGTTAGTCTGAACAGAAAAAAACAAAAAATGGTCTGATAGCACTTTATAGACTAACAAAACACAGTAGTAAATGCAGGTTTTCTTCTATCCTCAGATTGCTAAGTGATCCTGTTCTATAAACTAACTCCAGGATCAGAAAGTGCATAGACTCATTTGCATTCCTCAGTGTAGTTTGTGATCTCAGCCATTTTAATTTTATTTTCTGTCCATAATATGATAAACATATTTTGGATCCTTGATTTGGCCACATTTAGACAGGCTAGAGGGAGAGTACCACACTCAGAGCAATACCACTTATTGTCATTATTGCCAAACTCCTATGAAAGTCTTGTCAACAGTGAAAGTGAAAAAAATTACCTTCTCTGGGTGAGTCTGGAGGGTTATGTTTGGGAAATGTCCACTGAACACATGCATTTATGTAACTAACAGTTTTGCAGGGTGAAATATAGTTTCAGTTTAGAGAACAAGAGAAGGTTCTTCGCTGATGTCAGTCCACCTGAATCTATTTTCCTTTAAACAATGAACAACCTGCCACCTGTTCATGCAAATCCACTTCCTACTCTCTCCTCGCTCAGTCAAAGTCATACACAGAAATACAAGAGCTTAGTCATAATGGGCTGAGGGTCATTCTTGGTACAATTCTATTGAAGTCAGTGGAGTTACACTAGAGATAAATTTGGACCAGTAATTCTAAGCGCTTGGGAAGGATTTTTTAAAAAGAATCTTACTTCATCCTACATATACAAAATTTACAAGCCTACAGTCAGAAGGCTGTGATACTTGTATGTTATAACTTTTGGGTCATCTGTCTATATAGCGTAGCAGCTTTAACCAATAGTCTCAGTATGATAGAGCATTTCTCACTTTAGAACAAAGAAGCCATCGCCTTCAAAAAAGGAAATACTTGAGACACACTCTAATGTTCCGGCCCAAAAGAAAATAAGATGACTCTTAAGTTTCTTGAATCCTATCCCAATTATATTTCATTTAATAACACTCAGTGAAATATCTGGTGGCAGGGGAAATGAAACTACATGATTTTATGGGATCATTCATCAAGAACTAATTGAAGCTTTCATACAGTTTAGTGCTGATAAAACACTGTAACAATAAACAATAACAAAATTCACCAGAGAAGGGTTTGTTTTGCCGGGAGGAAAATGGTTCAGTTTCATCCTGGGGATTCCTGGTTAAAAGAGTCTCCAATTTAAAAAGGGATAAGCACAAGCTCCTGTGCATAATGACAGGGTAGGAGCTGTGGCAAATGTATTAGTATTGCTCCAGTGGAGCTATTCTCATTGTAAGTATTTGCTATTGTATGTGACTCAGCCAGGATGCATAACAACCATTAGAATTTTATAAAGTTTCATTTTTTTGAAGCAGTTCCCATGTAGTTTTAACTGGAAAGGGGAGGGGAGATTACATTTTGAGCATGAACTTTAGTTAAGTTCTGGTTCTCAAAATACCAACTAATCACAGATTTATTGAGTTAAGAAAATTGCATATCTTCATTATGTTCCTTTGGAGAACCAAACTACTCTTAAAATTACAGTTCTTGTAAACAAATCTTAGAGAAATGCCTTGTCAGGATTTAAATGATGAAATAAAATATTGTTCTCCTTGATTTCTGATACTTTTTCTCTAAAAAAAAGTCCTTTAAAGGTATATTTCATTTGTTGTTATTATCAAGAATATGTTAAGCCTTGACTCAAGGAATGTAAGGATGAAATTCTGTCATGGTAGAACTCCAGGCAGCTCTAAGGCACTGGACACAATGGCAGGTGTTATGAATGCTAACTTGTCTCTGGCACAGGGCAGCTACATATTTGTGGGTAAGTTACTTTACCTCCCGGTGCCTCTGTTTCTTCTCCCTCCCACCCTTTGTTTGCCTTGTCTATTTAGGTTGCAAACTCATCTGAGAAGTGAAAAGTTTCTCACTATGTGTTTATTCAGTGCCTTGCATGTCAATCTTGGTTGGGACTTCTGAATGATAATAGTGCATCTCCAAACTGAACAACATTGGTGGGAGTTATCACTTGTACCAGAAAAAATAGGAATCTGGAAAAATAGCACTGGCTTATGTGGTCATTAGGCTTGATTCCATCCTCCATTTTGTAGGTTTATTTGCCAGTGCAACTGCATTGACTTCATTATAATTCAGTATATTGTCTGATTATGAAGTAGTATTTTGATAGATATGATAGAATTGTTGTTTGGGTATTTGCTTATTAGAGGCTTGGAGAGTATACAAATATACTTAATTTTCAAAGTAGTGCTAAACATAAATCCTGAAAAAGGTCATGTGACGGGGCGCTCCCGCCCCGCACTCCGGAGAACCGGGGCGAGCTGCCCGGGAAAGGCGGAGAGGGTGCTGGTACCGTGCCGGAGGCAGCACGCTTGGCATCTGCCGATGCAGCTGAGCCGGGAGAGAGCGCATGTCCAGAGGCGCAGCGGGATGACGTCACCGGGGGTGCCGCTGGGACGCGGGCTGATGACGTCACCCGCCGGGCCGTCGGGTTAATTCAAAAGCATCCGGCCAGCGCCGGAGAAGGGGCTCGGGCGGAACTGGATAAGGGGTGAGTGTGGGACCCTCCTTGGGGGAGGAGTCGTCAAGGGATGCCAGGGGGATGGAGTAGGAAACGGCCCAGGGCAGGGCCGTGGAACCCGAGAGTGGGTGGGTTTAGATGTTACTACCTCAGCCACTGTGCAAGGATATGCTATTCCTGCCTTAGGACCCTGGGCCGGGGCTCGGAGAGGGGGTGGGCCCGAGCCCCCCTACTCCGCCACCTGGACTAAATTACGGTTCCGACGTGTCTGGGGGCCATAAAGCGTGGATTCCCCATTACAAGGACTGAAGGGACTTCGTCACTTTCGGGTTTGGATTGGTGCACGGGTACGAGGGGACAAACAATAAAAGGTGTTCGCATGGTGAGAAACCCATGTGACTGGCCAGTTACTTTATACGGCATCGTGGGGTTTCATATTTATTATTATTCACATAAGTCCAGTATTAGTGAGGTTTTTTTAGTTTATACATAAAAAATTGTGCTTACTGCCAGCAATTGCAATTTCAGTGTGGTATATGAAAGTCAAGCTGGGTGTTATCCTTTCTGTACATAGTCATCAAGAATATAGATTCTGCAGATCAAATTCTGCCCTCAGTTACCCTTGTATTGCCCCACCGTCTTAAACTTACACCTCCCACTGGTCTTTTAGTGCAATTTTGTAGATGTAATAAAGGTTTACTTTTAAGTGGAAACAGACATATTTGGATCCAGTTTTTGAACACTCAAAACGAGAGAGCAGTTCTGAATTGGGCCTTTTACTTTTACTTTTTGCAAAGAAAGAGGCCATTTTGCAGAATTTATGGCAGCATCTATTTTGGAAGTGTGTTTGAAAACCACCAGCTTGGTAGTGTATAATCTGGGTTTGGTTTGGGTTAATCCCTAGTGTTCATGCCCAAAGCTGTGTGTGAGATGGTACAACTACTTCTGGTGGCTGCCTTTGCCCACCTAGTAAACAGTACCTAAGAATATCTTCCTTGAGCTGGTGGTATATATTCCATCCTGAGGAGCCAATGTGCACTCGTCTGATTGAACTGGTTGGCTAAAAAACCAGAAGTGTAGCCATGGTGGTACAAGCAATGGGTGGGGCTAGCTGCCCTGATATGATTCCATTCAAGGGTACGTCTAGACTACATGGCTCCGTCGATGGAGCCATGTAGATTAGGTTTCTAGACATAGGGAAATGACGCGTCGATTTAAATCATCGCCACTTCATTTACATCAAAATGGCTGCCACGCTGTGCCGATCAGCTGTTTGGTGGCATAGCGCAGTAGTCTGGACGCTCCACAGTCGACAAGGGAAGCCCTTGTCGACCGTCCCTTTATGCCTCGTGGAATGAGGTTTACCGGGGCGGTCGACAAGGGTTTCCCTTGTCGACCGCGGAGTGTCCAGACTACCGCACTGTGCCGTCAAGCAGCTGATCGGCACAGCGTGGCAGCCATTTTGATGTAAATGAAGCGGTGATTATTTAAATCACCGCTTCATTTCCCTATGTCTAGAAACCTAATCTACATGGCTCCATCGACGGAGCCATGTAGTCTAGACATACCCCAAGATTCTAGGTATGTAGTCAGGCATCTGGCCCTTTTGCCATTTGCACCACTGCTACAATTCTGGTTTTAGCACACTAGCTTGATCAGGGCTAACACAGCTGTATCTCCTTGCATTGTAATTTACACAGTCAGCTCAAAGTGCAGCCATACCCTCAGCCACTATTTGTAAAGGACTGTTCTCAACCTTGAGATTCAAAATTATTGTATAACACCGATTTATGAGAATGGAAATTCACATCTCAGTGTTTGGTCACATGTTCTTCATTTCATTTATAAATGGTGTTCATAAATAAAAATCTTTCATTTCACAGTAGTACTGGCAAGCCACAACATGCAGACAACAGAGTACAAGTTCTGCTGGCATAACTACGTGCTCTGGATGCACATGAGTTCTACAGGCAATTTTTAGTCAGCAGCAGCTCAGTGATGTCTGTGGACTGCTTTTTACAATTTGCTCTCTGGCCATTGCTTTCTGTCTGCTGATCGTTTGCTTACTCCAAACACTTTTCTTCTGCTTTCCATCATTCCACTGTCTGCATCACTCTCCTGCTCTCCCTCCCCTTCACTGTCACCTTCTTTGTGACTATTGTCCCAGGTGTTGGCCAAGATGACCTCCAGGATTAAAGCACAAATTTAGAGGCCTTGAGATAAAGCACCAGGTAAAGCTGGGAGCTTTACTTCATCCTCATCCTTTATGGACTGAGGACAGAGGGGATGCATAACATACAGGGAACCTTTGGACAACACTTACTCCTGCTAAATTATCCCCACCCATCTAACAAGCCATCATTACCCTAATCATTTTGCTGCCACAATGCTTACCTTTCTTTGCCATTATCTTTCTAGAGTATCAGCTCTTCAGCCCAGGGATGACAACTTCCTAGCACTGTACAGTGCTTAATCCAGTTATCCAAATTTTGGAATCTTTTGGTGCCACAATAATGAGCATAAATAATAAAGAATTAAATAATAACATGGAAGGACCCTTCAGGGTCATCATGCCTGTCCCTTGCTATCACTGGCTACCCCATCATAGCTGAGCTCAGCTGGGCTTCAGCCACAGACACCTTGCCTTAGCTCCTGAGGCAGCAGGCTCAGCAGCACCACCTGGAAGAGGAAAACTGGCCATGGCCGCTAAGACTACTGGTGAGCCCAGCAGACTGGCCAGGACCACCAGGACTGCTGATAACCGCAGACCTTGAAGCAATGGAAACCTGTCCGTAGTCTTCGTTCTCTGCAGATGCGGAGGCACTGAGAACAAGCAAAGTAAGCCCACAGGGGGACTTGGGAAGTAGCCCAGGGATAGCCAACCCATGTGTGGCTGAGAATATGGAGGTGGCCAGCATGTTGTGGCCAGTATCTCTGATGACCCAGTGGTAGCCAGAGCTGCAACTCTTAAGGGCCTGAGCTGGGATGCAGTGGAGCAGGCAGGCCTGTGCCCCTCCCCCCATCACCTTACTCCATGGGTGGCTGTCTCCCCCAGTTTCAGGCAAAACACTTGTGCTAGTTGGCTCTTTGCCAATGCTAGGAGACCTGCATTCTGCTCAGCCTGAGAACAGGCCTGAGCTCCCTTAACTGCTTCTGCTTGTTGCCCCCACCCTGAACTAGGGCCTGGGCTTATTGACAGCAGCTCAGCCTGGACACAGGTGTGAGCCCACTAACTGTTTGTTGCCTAGCCAGAACACTCTGTTTCCTGCTCAGCCCACTTTCAGGCCTGAGCACTCTGATCTTGTCTCTGCCCTGCTCTGAACTAAGGCCAAGACATATTGATTCCTGACCAGCCTTAACACGGGCCTGAGTCTGTTTGCTGCCCCGTCTTGAACCAGAGCCTGAGCCTATTAACAGTAGCTCTGTCTGAACACTGGCTTGAGCTGCTTGCATTGCTTGTTGCCCTGCCCTGAACTAGAGTCTGGCATCTTGACAGTTGTTCAGCCTGATCATAGGCTGGAGTACCCAGACAGTTGTGGCCCTGCCCTGAAGCAGGGCTGGGCTGGACTTCTAACCCAGTCTGCCTTCTTGTAGTGAGGCAGCTTTGCCTTCCTCTGGATCCAGACCAGTACAGTGATCAAAATGACCAACTGTATATTCAGAACTATTAGAAAAAAGATAAAAGTGAAAATAGCAAAATGACTCTTTTTTTTAATAAAGTCTATTGTGCAACTACACCGAGAATACTGTGTACAGATCTGGTTGCTATGTCCCAAAAAGGAAATACAGGAAATAGAAAAGGTTCAATGAAGGGCAAAAAAGAGGATTAAATGTACATGTATGGAACATCTTCCATATGAGGACAGACTAAAGAGATTAGTGCAGTTCACGTTAGTAAAGAGAAGACTAAGATGATATATGCTAGAGGTCTATAAAATCATGAATGATATGGAAAAAGCGAACAGAGTGTTTACTGCTTCCACCATTATAAAAATGGGGGTGTCATTTGATTAAATTAACAGGCTGCGAATGTAAAATGAATTTTTCACACAATGCACAATTTCCCAGTGGAAATGATTGCCTTTGGATGTTGTGATGGCCAAAAGTATATCTGGGTTCCAAAAGCAACTGGATATATTCATGGAGGATAGGCCCACCAATGGCTTTTAAGCTAAGATAGTCAGGGATGCAGCCCTATGCTTGGGGCAACCCTAAACTTCTGACTGCTAGTAGGTGAGAGGAGAAAACAGGTAGAGCACTCTCACTACCCTGTTCTGTAAACTCCCCAGGAATCTCTGGTACTGGCCACAGTTGGAGACAGGGTACTGGGTACATTAACTTTTGGTCTTACCCAGTATTGCAGTTCTTGTGTTCTTAAGCAAGAAGATGCAGTCTGTAAATTCTCTTGTAGCTCATATACCTGGTTCATCTTGTTCCTTTCAACATCACAGATATGAAATTCACTGTACAATATTTTTAACCCCCCAAATTACCAAAATAAGCCTACAACTTGAATAGCATACTAAAAATCTAACAGCAAATTAAACTGAAAAATGAGCTCCCTTCACTCTTCACTCATTCTTATAGTAAAAAGTGTATCCTTGGCCTTCATTGCAACACTGTTCTATGTCTTATGTCCTGCCCTTTTTTGTTATTTTTGGACCATCCTGTGGCTTTAGGTGGTTGAATTACGCTTGGCTTTTCTTCAGGAGAATTGTATTTTTACAATTCTGTGTGGCTGACATAAATATTTTTGATGGAATGAGTTGTAGGAGCAATAGACATAGCAATTTCTTTCTGAACTACATAAAACATACTAGTTAAAATACTGCCAAGCCTTCTGGTCTGCTCTGTTTATATAAATCCATTGAAAGGGCATCTGCCAAGAAGTATCATTTGGTATCTAACAAATATATTTATTAGTATGTAAGTCATGTTAGAAACTCTAATTTTACACTTTATGGTGTGCTGCTATATAACAGCATTAGCACATTCCTTAAATGAAAAACTAAATCTATAAAAATCTCAGTAAGCTCTCCAATATTTGTTGTAAGTCCCAAGTCAAATGCTGGCAAGTAGAGCAATGAATGTATAAATGATATTTAAATATCTGAAGTTTCCAAATGTGTTATCCTCAGCTTGAAAAAAGACATGAATTGGTTAATGCACAACAAAGCCAATTTCCCCTGCCTTTAACACCTGCATTTTCACATCAAAAGCTATGAATGGGACACATCCAGCCTACTTAATTAGCTTCATTACTACTGGTCCTACAATTGACAGGCACTTCTTTCACTGTTATATATATCTTGGAGTCTGTTACTTCCATTCCAACTCATCTGATGAAGTGGATCTTACCCACGAAAGCTCATCATACTATATATTTTTGCTAGTCTTTAAGGTGCCACAGGATTACTTAAAAAGCTACCTATTGTTTTTGAAGTTGCAGGTTAAAATAGCTATCCTCTGAGACTTTTTAATAAGAAATATAATTGTAATTTGGGAGATTTGCAGGACATATTTGTAATTTATCATCAACAGTCACTGAAGTTAAACACAACAATCTGACTAATCTTTGCTTTATAGATCCTATTAGTTTCTATTACTAGTGAAGTACATTCTGCAGATACTCAGCAACTAACCTATATCAATGCCTGACAGATGTGAATTCCCAAGCATCGTGGGCCCAATCCTGTAAAACGTTAATCACTTTCTAGCTATAAGAATGGCCTAAAAGTGATCCAGATAGTAAATTTAGATATCTGTAGTATAATCTGGAGTCAGGTAGGTCCAATTCCTCAAAACCATTGAGGTGCCGCAATACCTTTGAGGATATGGGTCATAGTAACTTGGCTGGAACCTGTGGAAAGTGCAAATGAAGCACTGGACCAAACTTCAGATTTCCCAGACCTGAAGAAGAGCTCTGTGTATCTCAAAAGCTTGTCTCTTTTTCCATCAGAAGTTATTATGTCACCATGTCTCTCTAATATCCTGGGACTAACATGGCTACAGCGATGCTACTTATTACAGATTAAGTGTCAGACTCCTATTCCACTTGGCTGGATGAATGTCTTAAAGTAGGTTCTTCTGGGATACAGTTTCAACTCTGGCTTTTTCTGCAGAACACCTTCCTTTCAGATCTGTCTCTTTTCTTTCTTAAATACAATTTCTACTGTTGTTGCTATTAGCTCTCTGTACTAATTGTCCCATCGCCTTCATTTTTAAAGATGATTCAATGAAGCAGCACTGGAACTCTTGTTTTCAGAGTACGTTCAGAATTTATTCTGCACTGTTTCATACACATAGTACGTGTAATAATTACACATTCTGACTAGAGTATATAACTTGCCTTAGACGATTGTGTAACTGTTTTTGTAGAAATGCAAATGTTATGTATTTAGCATGCAAATGAAGCAAAATAAATAAAATGCAGGAAGACTGCAGTCTCTTAAAAGTAATTGGGATAATAGAATCATAAAAATGAAGGGCTGGAAGAAATGTCAAGGGGTCATCTTGTTCATTCTCTGCATTGAGGCAGGATTATGTATATCTAGACTTACAGGTGGATTAGGATTTTGTGGGCGACCCTCTGGAATCTGGAGGTGGGACTTGCTCTGCCCTGAAACCCATATATACTTGTGTCAGGGAGTAGGGTCAATGTGTGGGCGTTTGTTGCACTCTTCCTGATGTTTCTGCTGGGGAGTGTGATCAGAATACAGGGGCACCAGGCCTGGGGGGCAGAGTGAGTCAAGCCCTTGATGCCCTGACCCTGCTTCCAGCAGGAGTGTTTGGGAGGATGAAGTGGGTCAGAATGCAAGGGTGGCCATTTTCTCAGCCTAGTAGCCTAGAAAACACCACCCTAGACTGGTGTCTATTTAATCTTAAAAGCTTTTTACACAGGGGTTCCATATCCTCCCTAGGTAATCTATTCCAGTGCTTAACTATCTTCATAGCTAGAAAGTATTTCTAATATCCAAACTAAATGTCCCTTGTTGCAAACTAAAATGATTACTTCTCTGCTATCCTTGGTGAAAATGAAGAACAATTGATCGTCATCCTCTTTGAAACAGTCTCTTACATATTTGAAAGCTGTTATGCCTCACCATTCTCATCTCTAAACTAAACATACCCAGTTCTTTTACTCTAATATCATAGATGATGTTTTCTATACCTCTTATCATTTTTTATTGTTTTGTTTCAGACCAATTCCACAAGCCAAATACACAGAGAAGGGTTGGAACTTTTCTTCATTCACAAGTTTAATTCTTATGCAAATGGTATGAATCTGGATACCGGATGGTTCGCACATTATCAACCAACCAAACAATGAAGGTGCTAATGGTTCTTGATGTCTGTGTAGAATCTGGTGTTGGTCATCTTCCTTTCCAAGTGCAAACTAATAGTTCTTATCAGCCTCTTGTAACTATTTAGTCTTTTAGGTGATACTAGACTATTTGTTGTTTTTTAAGTTTTTCTTGTTACAGACTAACTCTGCTATCCCTCTGAAGCTTGTCTACTCACTGTCTCTTTTTTTCTTTCTCTCCTCCATTTTTTCCTTCTCCCCCCTCCCCCCTTTCCCTTATTTATTCTTGGATCTGGACTTCCAATACTCCTGTCATCTGAAGAAGTGGGCTGTGCCTATGAAAGCTCATGAAACCATCTACATGGTTTTTTGTTAGTCTTTAAGGTGCTACTCGGCTACCCCTCTGAAGCTTTATCCCCTGGACACTCTCTGACTTGTTCACATCTTTCATAAAGTGTGGTGTCATAACTGGACACAGAACTCCAGCTAAGGCAGTGCCGAGTAGAGCAAGTCAATTGCTTGCCATATCATACATGACAGTCCTGTTGTTATTATCCCCCGAATTATGTTTGTTTTTTCTCACTAGTATCACACTGTGACTCATATTCAGTTTGTGATCTACTATAACCTTCAGATCCTTTTCTGCAGTACCACTGCCTACCCAGTTATTCCCCAGTTTTGTTTTGTGCAATTGATTTTTCCTTGCTAAATGAAGCATTTGCACTTGTCTTTATTGACTTCAGATAAGTTGGGGCATCCTGCATTGGCCAACGTTGACAGACAGGATACAGGGCTAGATGGACCTTTGGTTTGATCCAGTATGGCTGTTTTTATGTTCTTAAGTTCTCCAATTTATCAAGACCATTCTGATTTCTGGTTCTGTCCTCCATAAAGTATGCAACCTCTTATTTATAGAAAGCCAGGTTGGCAGAGAAAAGACATAACCATTTTTATGAACTGCACAAACACTCTTCTCAGTCTGACTGCTCAGGTTTCTTGTAACAGTTCGTCCATATCGGGCATGCTCAGGGTCTTAATACATGTATTATCACTCTCATTTTGCCATTGCAGCCTCACTGGTTTACTCAGTCTCACACCAACTTAACACTTTGCCTTGCTATACTGTGTGTTTGTTGACACGTGTTGTAACTCCACCAACATCACATAGTTTGTCTGTGATGCAGGTGAATCTTTAAATATTGAGGAACTAAATATTGCAAAGAGCATTGGCAAGAAAAGTAACTGGGGTAGGCATCCCAGTGGTTTTTACTGAAGATTCACTTTTCTGGGGATCCTGTGAACCATAGGCACTGAATCTGTGGGTGTACCAGGGCTAGAGCAGCCACTGGCAGCCACAAAGGTCATTGCCTGCTTTTCCCCCCGGATCTCTTACTTGCTGGCAGCCCCACTGATCAGCTTCTTTCCTTCCCTCCCAATACCTCCTGCCACTGCAGATCAGCTGTTTCATGGCATTCAGGAAGTGCTGGGAGGAGGAGCGGGGGCAGGAAGAGGTATGATTGGGCAGAAAGAGGTAAGGCCAGGAGGAGGGGGCAGAGCTGAAGCTTAGGGAAAGGGTTAGAGCAGGGACAGAGTCTGGGGAGGAGTAGGGTTCAAACACCTCACCTAACAACACAGTACATTGGCGCCTATCTTGTGAACAATATTACTGTTTTTGGTGTGTTGAGATTTGCACTCTGCATTTTGCTTTATGTTCTAGGTTACAATAAACCTGGAAACACTATGGCTATGTCTAGACTACATCCCTCTTTCGAAAATTAGACATATCAAAGCCTAGATTTTAATTTCCCGTGCTTCATTTGCATAATGGCGGCCATGCTTTCTTTCGAAAATGGGTATTTCGAAAGTGAAACCGCCATCTCGATGTGGTTCTTTCAGAAAAAAGAACCACCTTTTTTGAAAGATCCTGTAAACCTCATTTTTTGAGAAGTACAGGATCTTTCGAAAAAGGGTTTTTTTTCGAAAGAACCTCATCTAGACGGTGGTTTCACTTTCAAAATACCTGTTTTTGAAAGACCGGGTGGCCGCCATTATGCAACTGAAGCACGGGAAATTCTAATCCTGGCTTCATTTGCAATTTCGATATGTCTAATTTACATCCCCCTCTTTCGAAAGAGGGATGTCGTTTAGACATGCCCAAAGTGAAAATCAGGTGTCCTTGCCCATCTACCCGAGACTTACTTTTGTTCAAAATAGAATTACTCCTCTAATTTTCATCCAGTTTCCACTTCTCCTCACGTTTTCCTTTGGATCTTTAACTACCAAAAAGTCTGTTCCCAAACTGCCTTCTGGAGACCCAACAACCCACAGACCTCATCATCTCCTCTGGCACTAATGGCCAAGGTAATCATTCTCACTATTGATTGCAGATCAAGTGAGTGCCAGATTAAATCCATTCTTCCTGACCTCTCCTTCCCCCTGCTTTTGATTCTGCTGCTGTTGAATCTACTGGCCAGTCTCTCATTCTGGGACCTAATGCACCCTAGAACAAATAATTGGGGCAGATGGGAGCAGATGAGAGAGGGAAATAAAAGAGCAGGAATTGAAAATTGCAAGTAACTACTAAACTAGGAGCTTCAGGGGATAGCCGAGTTAGTCTGTTAAAGAAAAAAACAACAAATGGTCTGGTAGCACTTTATAGACTAACAAAACAAGTAGATGGTATCATGAGCTTTCGTAGGCATAGCCCACTTCTTCAGATGACCGGAGTTATGACTAGAAACTTTATTTTGTAAGACAACTATGTTACGTATTTTGAACAATCTGAAATTAATAGCTGCAACTTCCACTATCCAAATGAAGTAATAAGAGGAAAGGTGATTTATTTGTTTATAAATGTGCAAGCTATACATAAGTGTTTATGTATTTGTAAGGACTGAATGCTTAATAAAAAGCAGTGCTTCACAAGAGGCCAGTGAAATTCTTTCATTGTTGCAGTAATGTAATTAGAAATCTCATAAGCAATCAAACAGCCAAATTCTATACCAGCTGTAAGCAGCTAAAACAAAAAGTGACAAGTAGGCCAACAAGTAATGAATTACAATAATCCAGGTGAGGAATAACAGACAAATGTATGAGTGTCAGGGTATCCCTGAGAGAAGATGGGATATGGTCTGGAAATGATCCTAGGACAGTAATAAGCTGGCCTTGCAACCTGATTAATATAGGCATCAACAACTGAGCTTGGAATAAACAATAATCTGATGTTGTGAGTCCAGAGACTTTTGGAAGGCATGGTAGATGTCAAAGAGTGTATCTACACTGCACCCAAAGCTTGAAATAAGCTACGCAATTTGAGCTACACAAATTGCGTAGCTTATTTCGAGTAAATATCAAAATAGCTTATTTTGAAATTTGGCACTGTCTACACAGCACTTATTTCAAAATAAATTGCTGTTCTGAAACATCCCTTATTCCTCATGGAATGAGGTTTACAGGGATGTCACAATAGCGAGCCCATTATATTTTGAAATAACAGGCACGTTCAAAAGACATGGAATAGCTATTTCGGGATACCTCTGGATTGTAGACATAGCTAAAGAGAACTACCTAGAACCTAGAGAGAATATAAAGACTGATCTGAAAAGTCCTGATGAGTAACAGTTTTTACTCTGTCTACACATAGTTTTAGAAACTTGGAAGATGCCCAAATCCTACATATCTCAAGGCTACTTACTCAATGAACAAAGTCATTATGGAATGTTCAGGGACCAAAAGATAGATCTGGGCATTACCCCAGCACAGCAAAATGATGAAGCCTACTTATTGGATCTAAGGAAGGCACAAGAATGAAATATATGAATATAAAGGAAAACATTTGTCTTTGTTTTGAAAACACTCATATTCTTTAGAAATACTGCATATTCCAATACATTGAGATTTTAAAAAATCCTCATGGGTAATTATGCAAAACCATCGAAAATGTGAAACATTAATAGAAAATCAAATCTGTTTTTCATGTATATATCTCTTGAATGAGCATCTATCTACTCCTAGCAACTATTCTAAGATTTCCAATTTCCATGGAGTTCAATGGGTTTTAGATTAAGCCTTAAGGGTATACTGGGAAAAATGTGCTTGGATGTGCAGAGTTTGTAATCATATTAGTCTTCAAGTTTCTAAGAGCATCAGCTACTAAAAGATCTAACTCATCACACTTCAAACCCTAAAAGCCACACTTACCCTCACTCTCATTTTCTCTGGATTCAAGTAAAATAAACTTGTTTCTATAGAGGAATCAGAATCTGAGTTTCTGAATATCTCAGATCATCTCTGTAAGGGCATAGTTAAGAGTCATTTGAAACTTTGTTTGAGAAGTGCAAGAATAACTCTGTGTTACCCAGTTTTCTATACGTGTGTAAACAATATATTTAGGCAGGAAATGCTTGCACTAATATGTAGTGGAGATTGTTGCGCTCCCAATGCAACATCTAAATTGAAAATATGATGGATAAAAATACATTAACTGAAGCATCTTCTTTTTGCTGGTCTATTAAGGAAGATAGGGAATGACATGATTGAAAAATGAGAATAAAAAGGCATATATGCTGACAGATGAGAGAGCAACAAACTAGAGGCAAGAAATGCCCGGAACTGCAAGGACAGAAGGAACTACTAAACACTTAATCAAACATTAATGCATGTCTCCTCTGTTTCAGGCTTCCAATACAGCTCTTTTGTCTAGAAACTAAACTTCTTTTATTCTGAGTTGTAAAATTAAATTGTGTGAATACTCTTATTAACACACACCTCCATCCAAAAGTTGGAAGAATGATAGGGTTGGATTCAAACACTTGGGCAAAGTAAACCAGTTCTCTTTGAAGTATTGCCATTGGATTCAATGGTGTCAGAATTTTACCCATATAACTCAACAGCTGAACTTCTGTGCTGTAGATTTTCTCCCCTTTGCTCAAATATTCTAGTCTAAGATAACTTTCTGACAATGGTCATCACTGAATTATTTTAGCCTTGTTGTTAATTCACAGTGAATGAAATTCAGGCCTTTGAAGAAGAGCATCACCAGGCCTGTGCATCACTTAAGCCCTTGGCACCAGAGCGAATTTCACTCAAAGTGCAGATCAGGAATGCGTCCATATGGTGTTAATATTTAATAGCAGAGTTAGTAATGATGTATATTTTCTGTGGCTGCTCCATGATTGCTTTCACCTAGACAAACCCTAATATTCTGCTCTTTCATTCAATTTCTTTCCTCTCACATCCCTAACAGAATCTATATGCTAATATGGACCTCTAAATATTTTTTGTTCTTAAAAACCTAGGCCCTACATACTGTATAATATCTCTGTGTGTGAAGTGTCTGCCTGGACATTACTTCTGCATGTTAATCATGCACCCTATATCTGTAGCAAAAGAAGCAGTCATAGAAATTAAAGATGGGATATGGAGAACACTTATTCGGTAATGTTGTATTGTTCACTCCCTTGCCCATGTAGGTTTGTTTACTGTACTATGTTCTCTCATATTTGTGCGCCTAGTTTTGAATGATGCAAACAACTAGGCTTCTATAAGTTTTACTGGTGACTGCTCCACTGTCTAATAGATCTCACTGACAGGAAATTGGCCCTGATATTCAATCTGCATTTTTCCTTTCCTCAATTTTATTCCATTATCTCCATTCCTGCTTTTTCCCTTAAAAGATTTGACAGCATAATTTTCTTTTATTGGTATTAGAACCTTACTAGTTTCTATCAACTGGCCAATATCTATTCTTTACTCATATGGCCTGATGTAGGGCTCTCTCACTCAACAACCCTTCCCAATGTCTGGCTATGCTGAAAGAAGGCATAAAGGGGACATTTGTTATGGGTGTAATCAGCTGAAAGGGGACATTTGTTATGGGTGTAATCAGCTGAAACTTTATTATTAGATAACTGGGACTACCAGGCAGATAAAATGTACAGTGCAGGTATCCCCCCTTGTTTTCTTCATAATTAACCAGGGGTGCTTTTACCAGCTCCTCCTCCCTTTTTTACTGATGTCCCTCCAGCACATCCATTGCCGGGATCGCATAATCCCTGAGGGCAGAGGGAGGCAGCTTCAGATAGCTCCCTCCCTTTCCATCCAGCAAATCCATTGCAAGGACCTTACCAAGATGAACTATAATAGTAGGTTGTCTCTCTGGTGTACCAATCATAGTAGTCCCCAACTACCCCCACCTTACTCATTTACCAAGCACCTCTCAAGTCCTTTCCCCAACCATGTATCTGTTTCTTTATTCCTTCTTTTATGGAGTACCTGCACTAAACATCTGCCACAAGGAAGTGCCAGCCATTAGCTTGGCTGCCTCCTCCCCATACCCAGGGCACGTCTAGACTGCCCACGGCTTTCAAAAGAAGATATGCAAATTTGGTGCAAATTTGCATATTTTCTTCCGATCCTGTTTTCGGAAGAGTTTCTTTTAAAAAAAAAAGCCCCTTTTTGAAAGAACCCTTCTTTCTAAAAAAATGAGGTGTACAGGGTGCTTTCAAAAAAGGTGTGGTTTTTTTAGAAAGAACCGTGTCTAAACTACTTTTTATTTTTGAAAAAACTCTTCCGAAAACGGGATCGGAAGAAAATATGCAAATTCGTGCCGAATTTGCATCTCTTCTTTTGAAAGCCGCTTGCAGTCTAGACGTGCCCCCAAGAGTTCTCAGACATCTCCCAGTGCCTGCCTTTATATCAGTCAAAAATATGGCAGCCCCTGAGTCTGACAATTTATTCATATGGCCTGGTATAAGCACTCTCTCACCCAACAACTCTGCACGAATATGTGAATTTCAGAATTCTTGGTACAAGCTTTGCAATATTCATCTTTCCAAAGTACTGATTTTTTTTTTAAGAATTGAGAGATGGTAATTTTCAAGCACTATTCTAGAGAGATAAATGATGCAAAATAAGTACGGGGGGGGGTAGCAGTCTCTATAATGCATATTTAAAATATAATACAGGTTGAAGCTCTTAAGCCTGGCACCCTCGGGACCTGATCAGTACCAAACCAGTGAATTTGCCAGACCATGGGAGGTCGGTTTTGTCTCTAGCAGCATTACCAACACCTCCGCTGCTTACTGTGCTCTTAGAAGATATTTAGGGGAACATGAGTGCTAAATAACAGCACAGATCACTGAGAGCCAGGACTGGTGGCTATAAACAAACTTTATGGGACTTTAGGAAACTTGGCCACATCCATAATAAGTGGACATCCAGCTAACTAAAATCATGCTAGACCACGGATGGACCAGAGAGTGCTGGATTAGAGAGGTTCAACCTGTATGTAAAAATGGAATGAAGGTGGAATCTGCTCTTTCTGTTCTCTTTAAGAATTCTGGGCTTGTTAAAAATCCCTTTATTAAGAATCTTATGCTAAATATTATTTTAAAGCTGGTGTGCATTAATGTGCAATATTTCTTTTCTGTGTTATCAGGAGCTGGACTAAGGGCCTCTTGCTAAATTTCCATTTTGAAAGAGGCTAGTTCAAATACTATATAAGAATACTAGTAATAATATATTTAAATATTACAGAACAGTCTTACCATAGGCCAGTCTTTTAAAATCCCTGATTGATTTGATTACAGTGGTTATTTCTTTTTTACTCAGTCAAGTAACAATATAAATAGTAAAGCGGGAAATGTCTTGCCCAACTCTTGGGGTGTGTCTAGACTGCATCCCTCTGTCGACAGAGGGATGCAGATTAGGCAGGACGACATTGCAAATGAGGCAGGGATTTAAATATCCCATGCCTAATTTGCATAAAAATGGCTGCCGCGTTTTGCCGACTCAGCACTTTGTTGGAAAAAGTGGCAGTGTAGAGGGGGATCTGTCGAGAAAGAAAGCCTTTTTCAACAGATCCTGTAAACCTCCTTGCAGGAGGCTTTCTTTCTCAACAGATCCCCCTCTAGACTGCCACTTTTTAACCGACAAAGTGCTGAGTAGGCAAAACGCGGCAGCCATTTTTATGCAAATTAAGCATGGGATATTTAAATCCCTGCCTCATTCGTAATGTCGACCTGCCTGCATCTGCCGACAGAGGGATGCACTCTAGACATACCCTTGGTGTATACACAAACATATGCAAGCTGTTCAGAATGCTCTCAGGATTCAGCTGCCAGCTTTGCTTCAGCTAGGAGAGCATTCTGGGATGCAATATGGATGCTAGCACCTTAAGAATCCCCTTTTGCTTCAGAATTTCAGATTCCAGTTAGCACAAGGACTTCAGCTGCCAAATAGCTACAATGATCAATACTTCCCTTCCCCCTACCAACACATCTTTGCACATCTATGGATCCTATGAATGCTTATCACAATATGTGGTGTACTAATCCAGTGCACTAAATGGTACCCTGGCAACTATGTTGGAGAAAGGAGACAATCACTACACTCTCAAATAAACTCACAAGGGAAAAAGTTAAAAGACAAAAACAGCATAACACCTGTGAGGGAATATTTTCACAAAATGATCACTCTGGATCTGACCGTCCAGTCCTCATCCTCAAAGGAAACCTGCATCACACCTTCAAAGGGGAACTTACATTCACAAATTTATCACAAAACATCATGGACTCAGAAAAGACACTGGATTTATGGCTCATTTCAACAATCTGTAACTCGCTAACTCTCCTTGATCTGATGACTGCTGAACCGTTAATTGCCTGCTTTACCCCAAATGATCTCTTACAACATATTAACTCCTTATGCTGGGTGGTATTTTGCACCTTGATTTTGCCACTGAGTGCCATTCCCAGAGGTGAAGAAGAGCTCCATATAAGCTTGAAAGCTTGTCTCTTTTGCCACCAGAAATTGGTCCCATAAGAGATACTACCTCTTGCTCCAAACTGGAGAAAGTGTGGTAAATCTCTCTTCTATGATTAATATTTGCACAATGAATTTGAGTCAGACAGAAATCATTTCATGCAAATTACAAAATCCTGAACATAGAGATTTATAACAGAAGTACTGATAAAAAATTGAGTAAATAGTACATTATATTGAATGTATAAGTTTTTAACTCTGTCTGCTTGCTATGGCTAGCTACAGATAAACTCCTAGCACATATATCAGCTGTCAGAGAATGAAAGATGCCAGTAATTTAAGGGTTAAAGCAAGGTCTCTAGGCATAGAGATCTGAGTAATTTCTAGTCTTGCAATTGATGTGTACCTACTGCTTAATGAATGACCTGAGCCATCTGACTGAATGCTTATTGTGAAACCTTTCGATATCCCAGATGATAACAGCATCAACAGACTGAGAGAGACCTTCGCTGACTGTAGGGTAGAAGTAATTAGCTAATATGGATATAGTTAAGTAAATACTGGATCTCTTCAGATTACAACACATCTATTTCTAAGACAAGAATGGGTAAAACAGAATCCCAGTAAAATAGATTTGAAATGTATATAATTACATATATATCAATCACACAAACAATACAAATATACAAATGTATACAAAATGTATACAAAATGGTATACTTGAACACCTTACGTTGTTATCACTAAAAAATAGAATTTGATGTAATTGGGAAAAATGGAGAAAAATTAAAACATGAACCAAAATGGCAAAGTATCAATTAGATGCCTTATAATCTGACATTTCCTGACTAAACAATGGTAAAAAATTAATAATGAGCACAAATTCCTATTGACTTTGAAGAGCACAGATAATTTTAACCATGAATTATATAGGTAACTACTACTTTCAAGAAGGGCAATGACTATAACCAGGATAGGAAAAAAATGGGACAAAATATCTCAGAGGATAATTGTATAATTTACTCTAAATCTGATTTCAATTTCAGATGTTAGGGTGGGGTGAAGTGGCAAGATGCTGTGTATTGGCAGCATGGGATGTACCAAATCTAAGTTTGCTGCTTTATGACTGCGGGGAGGGAAGGTCAAAATCATCTTTATATCAAGTGCTTTAAAAATGTATCTATAGCTTGATGAAGTATGTTTCATACTTGTTTGTGTGTGTGTGTGAGAAAGAGAGAGTTTATAAAAATAAATGTACCATATATGCAATGGCAGTGAGCATGTGATAATCATACAATAAACCATAACAGGTTGTGTATTAGTAGCAGGGGCAGCCCGAGGCGGGCTGCCAGCAGCTGGCACCCCAGGAGGAATGCGCAATCGGTGCCCCCGCCTCCACAGCCCTCAATGACATGACGTCATCGTTGGGCACCCCATTTAACGCGGCGCCCTAGGCGACGGCCGAGTCGGCCTATATGCACGGGCCGCCCCTGATTAGTAGACTGTTCATACACCTCTCAGATACATTTCATCATTGTCCTTTCAGCCACATAAGGATATGATAAAAGTCTATAAAATCATGAATGCTGTGGAGAAAGTGAATAAGGAAAAGTTATTTACTTATTCCCATACTACAAGGACTAAGTGTACCAAAGGAAATTAATAGGTAGCATATCTGAAACAAACAAAATTATTTCTTCATGCAACACACAGTCAACCTGTGGAGCTCATTGACAGAGGAATTTGTGAAGACCAGGACTTCCACAGAGTTCAAAAAAGAACTAGATAAATTCATGGAGGATAGGTCCATCAATGTCTACTACCTAAGAAGGGCAGAAATAGTGTCCCCAGCCTCTTTTTTGTCAGAAGCTGGGAATGGGCAACAGGGAATGAATCACTTGACGATTACCTGTTCTGTTCATTTTTTCTGGGGCACCCAGCATTGATCACAGTCATAAGACATGATGCTAGATTCGATGGACCTTTGGTCTGAGCCAGTATGGCTCTTCTTATGTTCTTAGCAGTATTTTTACCTGTTCTGTGCTAAGTGTGAGACAGGATTATGAGTGAGATGGAAGGGCTGGGTATCATTTTGTGAGGTTTTCATATGATATTCTAAAATCTTTTCTTTCATGGACATATGTCTCACATTTCTCATTTTCTTTCAGGGACAAATATTTGAAGAATTGATATGTTATCAGCCTCTAATAAACCGTTTTCCCCTCTCTTTCATATATATAATTTCTTCTTACTATGTCCCCTGTGTTTCATTTGAGTGTTGCCTTATTTATTGTGAGCCAATAATACATTGAATGATTTCTCATGATGGTGTGTGCACTGGCATATTATCTTGTTGAACTATTCAATTAAATATGGTAATGTTGAGCACATTGACATAGTTAAACACTCAGGTGAATGAGCAATTCACTGTGAAGTGCAGACATATTTAAAGTCCTCTTCATGCTTGCAAACAATCTATTTCATTTAAAAGGTTACTCCAGGATTCAGTGAATCACATGTCCCTGAAAACTCAAAAAACATGGCAACATTTTGAAAATTTTGGCTCTTTGAATTTTTAGGCACAAAAATTAATGACTGGAAATGAGGGATAATCCTTGAATATAAGGGATTATGAGATGTATGTTAGATTAATCCAGAAAATATAAAATAAAGGTAAAAACAGCATATTGAACCTTTGTCCTATGATAATAATTGGGCCTATGAATTTACTGTAATTGCTTAAGTGTAAAAAGTATGAGAAAGTTCAAAAGATGTCACCGTAACCTCTAATAATAAATGCTGCAAAGCAAAGATAAGAAAAGGATACATAAAAATTGAATTAGTTTAAACAAGAAGGCCTACTGATACAACTCAATAGCTTTGTTAAGACCATGATTGGTAATCTAGAAAATGTGGGTCTGGAAAACAATTAGCCAAAATGTCAGAAACAAAGCTTAACTTGCTGGATGAAATATTAAGGGAATGGGTTATTGTAGCCATCATTCTATTTTGGTTCTTTAAAAGAAATCTATGACTAATGTAATTTTATATATAATACGCTTATCTACTCGCCCGTGGCTAGTAGATTTCAGCCGGTCGCCCCATTCACCGGCGGTCCGCACATGCGCAGTGCGGGTCTCGCGCATGCGTGGTGCGGGGCTGGCAAGTGGTTTTCTCCGCAATCATCGAGCCCTGTATGTGTCTGTATATATATGTATGTATGTGTGTGTGAGTGTGTATATATATATATATATATATATATATATATATATATTACATTATGTGTGTGTATACACATCATGAGCCAACAATACCCCTCTGCCATGTACATAGGACAAACCACCAGACTGCTGTCTCTATGGAGAAGAATAAATAGGCACAAATCAAACATTAAGAATGGCAACATCCAAAAGACAGTGGAAGAGCAGTTCAGCCTGCGTGGGCACACAATTTTGGACTTGCAAGTTGCCATTCTCAGACAGAAAAACTTTAAAAACAGACTGCAGAGGGAAACTGCTGAGCTGTAATTCATATGCAAATTTGAAACTGGGAACCAAGATCTAAACCAATACATGGAATAGTTTTCACATTACAATAGGTAATTTCCCATTCAGATACTCTCACCTTCTTGCCACTGGTGGAGATTAGTCACATCCCATTCTGATTTAATTAACACTGTTGTCACACTCACAATGTTTCTTTCTTTCTTTCTTTGAGGAAGTGAATTGTAGCTCACAAAAGCTTATGCTCTAACACCCTAATAAATTTGTTAGTCTTTAAAGTCTTTAAAGATTCCTTCTTGTTGTTTCTTCAAAGAAAGAGACTTTTGGGGAAAATATGGTAAAACAAACAAATGCTACTAAAGCAAGTTGCACGGTCATGGCTGCTACTCCTACCTTTTCCTGGGACTCAGGGCATTTAATCCTGAGAGGCCCTGATTAGACCAGGCCAGAGAGAGGGACCCAGGTAACATCATCACCTCTATTCACTCCAGCTGAATCCCAAACAGCACCTGGGACAAAATCAGATCAGACTTTAACAACAGTAGCAACAACAGCTCCAGTTCATTTCTACAAACTTCTTTTTTACCCAAAAGGATGTGTATTACCATCTTTGATACCATCTAAGATACTATCAAACAAGAGCATTTTCCAATTATAAACAAGCTAAAGGACAAGGGAACAAAGAATGTTAAAATGAAAGCCTTAGTTAATATTTTACATTTCAAATGCTTGAACTGGTTTGCCTTCCTTTCTGTATATTTATGAAAAAGGTTAAAAATATGTTTAAGTAGGCTGAGGTTTCTGTATAGCCAACCTCAAACCTTTTAAAAAACATAGACAATGCCCTACCTTTCTGTTCACAAGCAAAGTTAGCCTAGATCTATTTGGCATGATCATGTTTGTTCCTCTGGAAATTGCTCCATCACAGACAGTACAGGAGTACAGCTGAGAAGTATTTTTCATTTACTTGTAGTATTAAGATGGGGGACTCTGAGATAATGTAAAACATAAAAGTTCATTGAAGTCTGTGTGAAAGTTGCTATCAATATCAATTGAATCAGGATTTCACCCTGTCTATACTTCCTGCAAATTTGTTCTTAATGACATGTTAGTTAATATGACTCCCATAGATCATGTTCAGATACAACATAACTTTTTCAGCTGAAGACATCTTTTGAAGGTTGATAAAAAAACAATAAAATATGTGGTGCGTGATCAGTATATGATTTTAAAATACCTATCTAAATCAAACTAAAATAAGTTTTCTCTAGTGTCTCAAGGTGTCTTTGACTTGTGCTTAGTGCTATTTTTCTGCCATTTTTAAACTTTCAACACCCAGCAGATTTGGCTCTAGAACTTTAAAAAAAAATCATGGTAGCTAAATACTGACAAAATATCATAACTTGCTCTCCACATGCTCAAAAAATATTAGCTATTCTCCTTCAAACTTTTTTTAAAAAGGAAGAAAACAACCAGTAATATCAAACAAATTTTAAAAAATCCTGAATAAAACCAAACACGCTTTGGGAAAAAGCAAACTTGGAAAATTTCATCATGAGAGGTGAAAGTTTCAGGAAGCAAGGAGTAACTGATAACAATGAGTTACAATATTAACTACTATGTAATTTTATATGTAGTTGTTGCACCTACATAAGAATGTTAAGAATGGCCATATTGTCATCCAACGGAGGTTGTCACCAGCTGCTTCAAAGGGAATGAACAGAACAATGATCAGTGAATCACTCCCTGTCATCCAGTCCTACTTTCTGGCAATTAGAATCTTAGGGACACCCAGGGCATGTCTATCCTAGTGAGAAGATTCACCTGCTAGAGGTTGATCTTCTAGCATTTGATTTAGTGGGTCTAATGTAGACCTGAGGGCAGCCTTTGCTGGCGTCTGGAACTCCTCATTCTGCAAGGAGTAAGGGAAGCCGATGGAAGCGTGTGCTCCCATTGGCCTCCCACTGTGTGAACACCACCATGGTTCGGGTTAAGGTAAGCCAACCCCAGCTATACATTTTGTGTACCTTAAACTAACCTGGTTGGTCTAGTATAAACCAGGCCCCAGAGACTGGGATGGCATTCTTGACAATCTTGGCTAATAGACAATAATGGACCTATCTTCCATAAATTTATCAAATTCTGTTTTGAACTCAGTTATACCTTTGTCATTCACAACTTTCCCTGGCATTCAGTTTCACAGGTGGACTGGGTTTTGTGGGAAGAAGTACTTTCCTTTGTTTGTTTCAAACCTGCTGTCTATCTATTACTTTAGGTGACTCTGGATTCTTGTGTTACATGGAGTAAATAACATTTCATTATTTGCTGTCTCTACACCAATCCTTATTGTATAGACCTCTATCTCTCCTTAGTCATCTCTTTTCTTAAGATGAACAGTTTCAGTCTTCTTAATCTCTCCTCATATGGAAACTTTTTCATACCATAATAATATTTGTTGCCCTTCTCTGTACCTTTTCAGATTCTAATATCTTTTTGAGATAGGTTGACCAGAGCTACATACAGTATTCCAGGTGTGGCAGTAGTATGGATTTATATAGTGGCATTATGATATTTTCTGTCTCATGATATTGTCCTAACATTCTGTTAGCCTTTTTGATTGCCACTACAGCTGATCCCTGACTTATGAACGCATCAACTTATGACCATCCTCAATTACGACTAACCTCCCATTAACCCCATTACAGCCGGTGCCTGACTTACGAACGCACCATCCGCACTTAGGAACAGTGCGGCTGTATGTAAAAGCATGTATTTCCAACTTACAAACAAATCGAGTTACAACCAGGTGTTTGGAACGTAACCTGTTCGTAAGCCAGGGACCAGCTGTACATGGTGAGCAGATGTTTTCAGAGAGACATCACTGTGACTACAAGATCTCTTCTTTAGAGGTAACAGCGAATTTAGACACCATCATTGTGTATGTGTAGTTTTCCAGGGCTGGGCAGGCCCACATAAGAAGGGGTCCAGGGCAGATCACCTTGATTTGCCCAGCTGCCTTGCAGGATGAAGAAAGCTAGCACCCTGGACAATGCAGTGCTGGGGGGATCAGAGGAATGAGAGTGAGTTCTTGGCTGGCTACTGGCATGCAGAGACACTGAGATGGGGTGGAAATGGTACTGGGGCTCCGGGGAAGTGAGTTAGTGGGTGGGTCCAGGTCACCCAACCCACTTGCCACTGAGGAAGTGGTTTGACTATTGGGCTGCAGTACTGTTCCTTGAAAGGGAGGAAGTGCAGAGTACAACACAGCCAGAGTGCTGTATCCTGAAGATTACACCTTGGTTCTTAAAATAACATGGGTCCAGGAGCAAAAGTGATGGCACCGAGATACCATCCAAAAGGGAGTTCTTGTAACCATCTTGGTTACAAGAACTAATTCCCCTGACATCCACCAGAAGGCAATGCAATGGTGAGCCTACCCCATCACAGCCCTTTTGAAAATGTTATGTAAAATCAAATCTCAGACCAGGTTTATTTAATGGTTCAAGAATATGGACCATATGATTTTTAGAAGGCACAGACATTTTTAGTTAAACATAAAATTATGTGAACCTTAATGTCTCCAACTGAGCTTTGGTTGAAGGCTCTTTTCACACCTCAAATTCAAAGTGGAACTCCTGGCATGGTGGGAACATGTCCAGGGAACATGCACATATAACTCCAGCTAAGTTAAACCTTTGTGTGACACTTGCCATTATTCACCATTCTGTGCCCACCATTCCTCAGAGCAAAGCACATTTCCAGTGTATGGGATTCAGGGTAAAGAACTATCCTATCACTCATTTTTCCAAGTGTCAATGCAGTGAGTAAAGCTCAACTTTAACTTACATAGGTTTTGAACTGCAGTAGCAAGTACAGCTTTTTCCTCTCTTTGTGTGTAGGATGGAAAAATCCTTTCTGCTGTTACTATAATGTAATTCACTTTTTGACCATTTGGCCACATATTAGCATTTCTGTGACACTGAAGCCCTTTCTCCACTCCATATTCAACAACCCCAGTTCCTGTACAATCTTTTCTAGTAACACATTCCCTGGAATGAATTTAGGGCTAAAAATCTGCTCTTGCTGTAAGTTGAAGGTTATGCTAAACCACAAGAATATGCTGACATTATTCACTCCACATATGACCTCTGCATTAAGTATGATAGAAAAATGTTTCTCATAAATACATGCTGAAAAGAGAGAACAAACTTGCAAACAACCTTTGGGACATAAGGCTTTCTTGAAGGGTGAAGAAAATCTAGTCATGGTATAGACTGTATAACTGAAAGTTTTCATACAATGGAGCTCATGTCAACAAAGGCAGTGCTTGTTAAATGAAGAGAACTGTTAGTGCATCTTCTGTAAACTGAACTAAAATGATAAAGAAATTATATAAAATGAAGTTCTTATTATTTATTATTTGTATTACTTTTGTGCCTAGGAGCCTTACTCATAGATCATGATCCCACATCCTTTTATCATTTTTCAAGTTGCTGTCTTTCAACTTAATATTCCCCGGCCCTTGTATTGTGAGAAAGTGCCTGATTTCTTTTCTCTACACCAATCATTATTTTGTATATCCCTATCATAATCACTTTTATTTTTCATTCCCACTTCCAATTTTAACCTAAAGTTATTTCATGAAACAAAAGATGTCTGAAATACCCATCAAAGGAAGATTAAAATGTTGGTAGAATATGAATATTATGTTATTAAATATGTAATAACTGAGCACACAGTAAACAACTAGTATAGAATATTACTAAGGATGTTAGTGATGGATTTTAAAGTTTCTACTAGAAATGAGTTAAAACTCTAAAATTTATATTTGGATTTTAAACATCCCAAATTTCAAGTGTGTTTGGGTATAGAATTTCGTTTATATCTACAACTAGTAATACAGAATGGCTATATAGAATCAGTAATCACAACACAAGAAAACAACTCTAGACTTTTTTCATAGATCTTTATGGTCACATTTTAAAAAGTGTCTGAGTGACTTAGAAGCAAGCCTATGTGTCTTTTCAAAAGTGTCTTCAGCACTGAGGAGCCTGAGTCTCTGACTTTGAATGAAAATCGTAGGAGGAGATATTCAAAGGCACAAATGGCAATTACAGTCTAATCCCTTTGACTTTCAAAGAGGTAGGGGTCTCGCAAACATTTTCCCTTTTGAAAATCTTCCCTTTAGGCTCCTAAGTGCCTAAGTCATTTTTTAACTTGGAATTTAGACTCCTAAATCATTAGGAACTTTGGAGCATGGTATCTCTGGGTGTTGAGAGTAATTGCATCATTTTGTACAGGGCCTAGCACAATGGTGTCCTAGCTCATGGTTAGCGCTCCTAGATATTGTGGCAATACAAATAACTAATAACAAAATTACTGTGAATACTTATTATGAGATTTTTCAGAAACTGTTCTGATGAATGAATACACATACATAGACAGAGGATAAACAGAGGGGTGGCACCTTTATCTTCAACATGTATTTAAAGTGAAAATAACTCAATTTTGGTCGAGTGATTATTGCA